>OY728128.1:170689103-175689103 GCA_963277665.1 Viscum album
CATTCATTTATATATTTTAGGATAACTTGACCTCTGTTCTACCCAATAAAACATATGATCAAAGAAGAATAATGGATGATCCTTTTCAAGGTATCCACCCTACAACCATTATCACTTCCTTTATTAGCCACTATAAATTTATAGGTTTGTGTATTAGATAACTTGGGGTATTAATTACATGTGTATCATCTGGTCTCCTATGTTCATAGTGATTTATAATCTTTTCTAAATCTATTCCCTTCCAACCCCTAAAACCAAAGATGCTCCTAACTCCAAAATTCATCATATCCATCAAAATCCATCTAATACCAATCTATCACTACACCCTCTGAAAAAATTATACCCCTCTTATGCTAGAACTATGAGAAAAGAGATTATGACCCATGAGTCATGCCTCAAGTAGGCACCGGGTTGGTGACTAGCACTGAGGGTATAATAAAAAAACCAATGTGGGGAATTACCCTCTATTATTACACATGTAAAAGAGTTAGATAAGGTAGGATCCAACTAAATCCTACTCATAATACTACATAATAGAATACCATGTTCACATATTTAATTTAATGCAATAACTACTACAACTGAAATTGGAAAACTGAATGTACCAAAATAATGTAAAACAACAGTGACCACGAAGGCCAAATAGCTAAAACAACCCTGAGGTATTAGTAATCAACCTAATCTCCAACCTACTATAAATGACCTAAAAACAGTTTATATATACATAGGGTGAGAATACTAGTATACTCAGTAGGATCCTCCATGGATCCACTTTTGTGAATGTAAAGAATGCATTCTAAATCACAATGAACAATATGTGAAACAAACATGTTACCTATATAGGTTTATAATGATCCTAATCTCACTATGGATACTCTCATCATATATCAGATACAATATTATATAATAAAATAATTAATATCATGGTTACCCCACTACCACTTCCAATCTTGTTTATCTATATTCCCCTACATTGCAAATCCTTTGAAACTCTCTCAAAAAAGCGTATACTAAAGACACCTATTAAAAGCACAAAAACTCAAACCCCGTGAAACACACCACCATCACATCCAAAAAACCAAAATTAACGTGGACGTTTCTGGTAGCCACCACATCCCACATAACCTGTATCAAACATTGGGTATTGTACCTTGATCCAATATAACCCATACACTAAGTAAGGATCCTCAAGCCATCACAATCTATGAATGTTTTACCTATAGTATCACATAGGAAACTATATTTATAATATATGTGTTTGAAATAAATACAATCCATTATACCCCTAAACACACATATATGGGGAAAAGTAACTACCTTGCACACCAGCACTAGTAACCCCCAGTGAAGAGAGTGGGCCAAAGAGGGTAGTCAGCCATCCATCCTCCCTACATGATGTTGGAGAAAACAACCCTAGGGATCAAAATCAGCGTGGTGTTGGTTTACCTAACCCTTAGGTTTGATAAGAAAATACAAACATCAAAAATAAGAATATGATATTTCACAAAACCACATTATTTGGAATAACCAATTCATAGACTTATTTATAGATAGCGTCTCTCGGACACCTAGCTTCAATCACTATGACCAGGTATCATATAAGTGAATAACCATTTTAGGAGATATATTATATTTCAATATCCTTTTTTGTTAGTTTCCCCTTATGTTAATTAATTTTTTAACCATTAACATTTCCACATTAAATTTCACTATCATCAAAACATTGTTCCATTTCCTCCAGGCATAACCAAACTATGTCCACATTTCATTTAATGTATAACCTCGTCATTGAATCATAGTGTACTCTAACCCCATAGGTTAAAATAAACTATTCAATCATTTATTAACATCCCTATATGTTTTCCATAATTCAAGGAATTATAGAAAATCATTTTAAGATTCCAAACACAGGGGTCTCAACACGGTGTATAGATGAACAACTTTTTTATAATTTTCCACCTATAAAAAGAGCATAGGACCATCCCTCATTAAGAGGATAGACATAGAAATAACATAGTGTTGGGTGAAAATCCCTCAAGGCATCATTGAAGCAATTTTTACCTGATTTTGTTTGTTGACAAAGTGGAAAACTGTGTTGTGATTTTTGACAAAGGAAACCATGACACACAAATTTGTTTAAAAAAGGGATTTTATGGTGGAATGTCGAGTTCAAGAGTTTTGGTCAACGATCCATTTTGATTCAAGAACGTCGACAATGGAATGCATGATCTGGAGGCGGTACAAAAAGAACAGATACAAGGTGGTGCTGTTTTCCAGTGTTTATCAAATTTTTGGCCTTGAAAATTGACAAATGTAGACAAGTGGATTATGGCAAAGGGACTTGTGCGTTGTATACTTGATGTCTAGGAAACTAGCGCGCCATATGTTTTTGAAGATCAGATCATCAAAATATGGAAAGGGGATAAGAATCACGCAAGTATTGGGTTGGTCACGTAGGTGACGTGTGCGCCAAGAGAAAGGACATGTGCGTCAGTGCCAAGGAGATTTGGAAACTTGCGTGCCTGATGCTTTTAAATATGATAAGATAAAAATATGTAAATGCAAAGAGGGTCGCACAGGTGTCTGGTTTGGTAGCGCAAGGGTCTAGGAGGACAGAAGACTTGCGCGTCGAAACTTGCGCGTAGAAGGGAGACCTGCGCACCGTCACACAAGTGGGTCAAATTGCCTATAAACATTGTACCAACCCTCCTCATTTCTCACCAGAGTTCAACACTTTGAAGATTCAGAGCTCCCGTCTTGCAGGTGTGGGTGTCATGCAAGTGGTTGTGTGTCGCACAAGTGGGAATTGGGCGCAAGTGTATAAAGTTGTGCACCCAGTGTTAGTTGCACGCCTGAGGTGGTTTATGCGAGGAAGGAAGTGAGTCGCGTTGGTTTGGAGTTGTAGAAGATTGGGTCGCCCAACTGTTTGAAGTGACTTGCGTTCCATTTGTGACTTGTGCACCGATACTTGTGCACTGTATTAGACCTGCGTAGAAATTAAGGTTGATTCCCCAACAGTGTTTTCGTGCTTCAGGGAAGATGGACGTTTTCCCGATACCTTCGGTGCAAAGAGTTATTCATCTACGAGTGAAAGTTGAACTTCAATAGAGCATCTAAATACAAAGGAAGATTCATTTCATCATTTTAATGAAGATACCAACATATCTATAATCAATCAGTGGATCATATCCGGAGTAGTGAGCAGTGGAAGAAGAATAAGGTGATCCTCTCCACCGGCAGTGAGCCAGAGAGAGAGAGAGAGAAAACAGGGAGTGACCCTTGGGAAAGCATTGAGTTGACCAAAAACATTGTAACGGTAGTGAGCCTAGGAATTGAAGTGATCTAGCCCGAACCATTTAATACACAACTAGTGAAGTATAGTAGAATTTGGTATACCTGAAAACCTCTTAGAGTATGCTCCTTGGACGTAGCCCTTAGTGGTGAACCAAGTAAAATTGTTGTGTCCTATGCGTGCTATAATTTCTGTTTATATTGTACAACAGGAAAGAGAGAGATGAGTGTTTTTCTTAATAGTGAAACAAGATCAGAATGGGATTTAATTCTAAATTAGTTATACCCTGATTCACCCCCCCCCCACACTCAGGGTATTCATCCTTGTGTACCTAACAATTGGTATTAGAGTGAAAGGTTGAAATTTGTTCTTCTCTCAATGGAGGTCACTAATCGTAGAGGAATTCCGATCATCGACAGATCTAATTTTCAGATATAGAAGAATCTAATGCAACACTATTTCCGATCTTTGGGAATGGATGTGTTTTTAGCAGCTATGCATGGTATCACAGCTGATATTACTAGTGGTGCATTATCGGAAGCTGAGCATAGAGAGTTGGATGCTGATGCCAAAGAAATCAATGCCTTATGGAGAGCCCATTCCAATCCCATATATACAAAGGTTATGTCATGAAAAATGTCACATGCCATGTGGGAAAAGCTTTTTAATATCTATAAAGGGGATACAAAGGTCAGAGAGGCAAAGCTGCAAGTGTTGTGGAACAAGTATGAAGATCTGAGAATTAACCCGAATGCGTCTGTTGATGCATACTTTGATAGGGTAATTGTTGTGGTAGAATACATGCGGGGTCTTGGTGAGATTAACGAAGACATTAAAATTGTAAAGCGTATCTTGAGAAAACATCCACCACGGTTCAATCCGAATGTTTCATTTTAGGAAGATAATGACCCGAAAGAGCTGACATTGGATAACCTTCACAACCCTCTTGTTGCGTATGAAATAAGAAATGATGATAACATGCTGTGGAAAATCGGAAATCCAAAGAGGTGGCATTTATGGCCAAGAAAAATCTCACTATTGATGATTCGCAGGAGGAAGAAGAGATTGATGAGGTGATGCAATTATTTTCTTCAAATCTGCAAAGACGAAAATGAATGTTTAAAGGGAAACTCCCACTAGAATGATTTCAATGTGGAATGGTTGGTCATCTTGCTGCAAGATGCCCCAATATTTTTAAGAAGAAAATGATGAAGATGAAGTTGAAAATCCCCAAAAGAAATCTTCATCCTATGTGAATGGTAAGAAGCGGTTCAAGAGAAATTTCATCAAGAAGAAGAATATTCTTTCACAAGAAATAGACAATTTAGATGAGTCTGAGGATGAAGAGGTTGAGTAGTTTGAAAATTGTAAAGATCATGGAAAAAATGCTATGGTGGCGGTCGTCGGTCATTCTTAGGAAAAGGAAGAAACTGACGTTGGATAAGAATAAGAAGAAGTTGAAGGAAGAGTTAATATGGAATCCGAATTGGAAGCATCTCTTGATGATATAGATGTTTGGAGAGAAAAAATTTAGAACGCCAATAATGATTTTCAGGATGCCAAACTCGATATGCAGTAGTAGGAAGATGAGAAGTATGATTTGATGGATAAAATTGAAAAACTCAAGTTATCAACAACAGAGAACTTAGAATCAGTTAGTGAGTATAAGCTCATGATTGAAGAAAAGAAAGGGTAGATCTATGGAATGAACAAAAATGTGAAAGATCATGTCAAGTATATCGAATGGCTTGAAGAATAAGTTGTCGGTATATAGAGAAAAGTTAAAGACCAGGAAAAACCCTTGATTCCAAATACATTCTTGGGAAAGAAGATCATTCTGAAGGCTGAAAAGATGAAAGAGGATCCTAGTAGTTCTGAAGGAAACAAGTAGTAATTGAGCTCAAATGTTATGGATGATTCAAGGCTTGATCAGAAGAAGAAATATGTGGCAATTGAAGTTAGACCGAAAGCACCCATCCAGAGATTGAAGATTGATTTGGACACAAAGAAAAAACAGAATATTCAGATATCCCAAGGGGAAACTCGGATTTCTGAAGTGTTATGATGGAATGCACCATATATCACGTGTTTTTGTTGTGAGAAGATGGGACATTCACATTATGTGTGTTCTATAGCCAAGAGATATCAAAGGGAACAAGAACAGAGGTGGAAGCCAAACAGATAATGGTTTTCTAGAACACATTTTGAAGGACATTGTTTTTAGTGTGAAGGATTTGGGAAGATGGCTAGGTACTATACTTCGACAATTCAGAAAAATGTGCCAAAGTAGAATCAAAATATTCACATGCAGCAGATCAATATACCAACAGGTGAGTTAGAAATATAGAATAGATTCGAGGCTTTGCAAGACGAAGCTGGTCCATCATACAATGAGAAAGAACAGAAGTCTCAATCCATGCTGAGTGTGAAATAAAAATTATGGACCAAGAAGAAGAAAAATGAGAAGGTCGTGGTGGCAGAGATTTCCCTTAAAGCATCTGATCGTTCTAGTGTATGGATCCTTGACAGTGGTTTCACATCGCACATGACAGGTACTACGGATCTTGTTACATGAATAAAATATGACAAGGAAGGACTTATAAAATTTGGAAATGATAAAGGCCTGAAGATTGTTGGCTCAAGTAAAGCCAAATATGGGGGAAAATAAATGAAAGGTGCTAATGTTTTGGTAGTAGAGGTTCTTATTCATAACTTGCTCAGTTTCAGTCAACTGTGTGACTATGGGCATTCTATCTGATTTACAAAGAAGATGTGTGTCGTGAAAGGAAAAGTTGGAGCAGTTGTTCTGCAAGGAAAAAGGAAAAACAAAAAAATTTACCTTATAGGTGGGGATGATGATACGTTCCTATTATCCAAAGAGGATGAAAACTAGCTTTTGCAGAAGAGACTTGGTCATCTATGCCAACCATCCATGGAAGATCTGGTAAAGTGTGATGCTTCTAGAGATCTTCCCAAACAATCATGTGATCGCACTCATACGTGTGATGATTTCCAACAAGGGAAGACCATTAGAAAAACATATAGGCCAATTGAACAGAAATAAACTGGAGTGCTCGAATTGTTGCATGCTGATGTATGTGGACCTATCTCACCATGATCTATAGATGAGAAAGGGTACTATATACTTTTCATTCATGATTATAGCAGAATGGCCTGGGTATTTTTCATTACCCATAAGAAAGAAGTGTTTAGTTGTATAAAGCAGTACATGAGGGAATCAGAAAGGATGCTTGGGCATTAAATTCTAATGATTCGTACTGATAATGGTACAGAATTCAAAAATAGTCATGTTGAAGACTATCTCAAGAAACCTGGGATAAGGCATAAAGTTTCATCCATGAGAACTCCCCAAAAGAATGGAGTGGTTGAGAGGAGAAATAGACTCATCAAAAACATGGCCAGATCAATGATTATTTAAAAGGACCTACCAAAGAAATTTCGGAAGGAAGCTGTTTTGACATCGGTCTATATTTCGTACAGGTCTCCGTTGTGTCCGAAGCAAGGGAAGACTCCGTATGAAATGTGGTTCAGAAAGAAGCCAACACTGAAATAATTTAAAATCTTTAGGATTAAGTGATTCATTATCAACAAAGAAAATCACTAGAAGTTTGATTCATGAGGAGATGAGGGGATATTCCTTGGCTACTCAGAGAAAAGCAAAGCATATAAATGTTTCAACAAGTGGCTGGGAAAAATTGTTCAGAAAAATGATGTCACTATAGCAGAAAATGAACAGAATACTCAACGATGCAGTGAATAGTTTCTGGATGAAAGTGATGATGAGGTAGGAAACACAGTGGGAGAAAAAGTGGCAGAGGAGGAATCTGAAGAAGATACGGATGATGAACGAGAAAGTGTCAAGTCTGTGTCTGCAAGGAAGCCAAAGAGTCGAGCTGAAATTGACACGCAAAATATCATTGGTAATCAGACTGCTCGAGTTCAGACTAAAATAATAAAATAAATATCGAAAACATCATTTTTATCTCAGGTAGAACCAAAATGATTTTCCAATGCAGCTGAAGAAGAAAACTAGGTTCAGGCTATGAATGAATAGCTTGATCATTTTGAGAAGAACCAGACATGAGAGATTGTTTCAAGGCCAGCAGACAAGAATGTCATCAGGACTAAATGGGTCGATCACAACAAGATGAATGAAGATGGAACAGTTATTTGGAACAAATCATGGATAGTGTGCAAGAGATACTCCAAGATAGATGGAATACATGTTGATGAGACATTTGCACCGGTTGCAAGGCTGGAGACAATCGGATTATTTTTTGCCAAAGCAGTGCAATGAAAGTTCAAAGTGTTTAATATGGATGTGAAATATGCATTCTTAAAAGGAGTTCTATAATATGAGGTGTATATTGAGAATCAAGATTGTTTTCTCATTCATGAGGATGAGAACAATGTTTTCATGCTGAAGAAGGCGTTGTATGGGCTGAAACAAGCACCAATGACATGGTACACAATGCTTGATTAGTATTTGAAGAAGCATGGTTTCCAGCATGGAGGAGTTGATTACAATATCTATTTTAGCAACAATAGAAATAAAAGGATTATGGTGTTGGTTTATGTTGATGACATAATATTTGGTGGATCAGATGAAACTCAGTGTAGACAATTTTCCAAATTCATGAAAAATGAGTTTGAAATGTCAGTGAGTTTAGAGATAACGTTTTTCCTTGGTTTACAAGTGACACAAGGAAGGAATGGAACATTCATTTCACAATCCAAATATTCCAAAGAGTTGTTATGAAGATTTGGAATGTAAAATTACAAGGAGATGAAGACTCCGGTTTCTACATGGATGAAATTATCAAAATATGAGGATGTCAAGGCAGTTAATATCAAAGAATATAGGCAAATTATTGGAAGTCTGTTCTACTTATCCGCAATAAGTCATGATATTGTTTTCTCCACATGCCAAGCCGCGATATATCAGAGTAATCCCAAGGAATTACACATGCTTGTAGTGAAAAGAATTCTTCTGTATATCCAGGGCAATGTGGATTTCGGCTTGACATATAATGATAAATCTGAGACAGAGTTATTGGGATATACTGATGCAGATTGGTCCGGTTAAGTGGATGATAGAATATCAACGTCAGGTGGTGCATTCTATCTTAGTGGATTGTTTATTTCTTGGTTTAGAATGGAGCAAGATTGCATTTCATTGAGCACCGCGGAGGCTGAGTATATTTCGGCCACTCAAGCATGTACACAGTTATTGTGGATGAAGCAACAACTTGAGGATATGGGAGTTCAAGTGATGTCTCTGATCGGAACCCAGTGCGATAAGTCATGTTCTATAAATCTTAGAAAAAATCATATACATCACTCAAGGACAAAGCACATTGAGATAAAGTATCATTTTATCAAGGATATAGTTGAGAAAAGAATCATGAAGTTGGAGTATATGCCTACAGAACTACAGGTTGCAGTCATTCTGAAATAGGCCTTACCCAAGGGAGCATTTGAAAGCCATCGACTGGCTCTGGGTGTTCAGTCGACTCCCTGCACTTGAAATAGTGTGGATGTGGAACCCACCCCTTCTCCCTGATGTATGATGTTTTTCCCTACTAATTCCAAATACATTTTTGGGAAAGAAGATCATTTCTAAGACTGAAATGATGAAAGAGGAGCCCAGTAGTTCAGCAGAAAACAAGCAGCAATTGAGCTCAAATGTTAAGGCTGATTCAGGGCTTGATCAGAAGAAAATATCTGTGGCAATTGATGTCAGACCACAACCACCAATCCTGAGATTGATGATTGATTTGGGCACAATGAAAAATCCGAATATTCAAGGATCCCAAGGGGAATCTCGGAGTGCTGAAGTGTCACGAAGGAATGCACCATATATCAGGTGTTGTTGTTGCAGGAAGATGGGACATTCACAATATTTGTGCTCTATAGACAAGAGATATCAAAGTGAACAAGAACAGAGGTGCCAGCCAAACAGATAATAATTTTCTAGAACATATTTTGAAGGAAACTGTTTTTGGTGCGGAGGATTTGGGCACAAGGCTAGGTACTATACTTCGACCATTCAGTGAAATGTGCCAAAGAAGAATCAAAATGTTCGCATGTAGCAGATCAATAAACCTACAGGTGAGATAAAAATACAGAGTAGATTTGAGGATTTTCAAGAAGATGTTTGTCCATTGTACTCTGAGAAAGAACAGAAGTCTCAATCCATGACGAGTGTGAAAGAAAAAGAATGGACCAAGAAGAAGAAAAATGAGAAGGCTGTGGTGGCAGATATTTCCCTTAAAGCATCAGATCATTCTGGTGTATAGATCCTTGACAATGGTTGTACATCATACATGACAAGTAATAAGGATTGTGTTACAGGCATAAAATATGACAAAGAAGGAGTTTTAAAATTTGGAAATGATGAAGGCCTAAAGACTGTTGGCTCAGGGAAAGCCATGATTGGAGAAAAATAAATGAAAGGTGATAATGTCTTGGTAATAGAGGGTCTTATTCATAACATGCTCGGTGTCATTCAACTATGTGACTCTGGGTATTCTATCCGATTTACAAAGAAGACGTGTGTTGTG
Organism: Viscum album; assembly: GCA_963277665.1. Lineage (NCBI taxonomy): Eukaryota > Viridiplantae > Streptophyta > Magnoliopsida > Santalales > Viscaceae > Viscum > Viscum album. The sequence continues at coordinate 170,698,980 of OY728128.1, forward strand.
AAAGGAAAATTTGTAGCAGTTGTTCTGCAAGGAAAAAGGACAAAGGGAAATCGTTACCTTGTAGTTGGGGAAGAAGATACATGCCTATTATCCAGAGGGGAAGAAAACTATATTTGGCATAAGAGACTTGGTCATCTATTCCAACCATCCATGGAAGATCTGGTAATGTGTAATGCTTCTTGAGATCTTTCCAGACTATCACCTGATCGTACTCATACGTGTGATGCTTTCCAACCATTGAACATCATCAAAAAAACATACAGGCCAAAGGAACAGAAATCAACTAGAGTGCTCAAATTGTTTCATGATGATGAATGTGGGCCTATCTCACCACGATCTATAGGTGTGAAAAGTTACTATGTTCTTTTCATTGATGATTATAGCAGAATGGCCTGGGTATTTGGCATTACCCATAAGACAGAAGTGTTCAGTTGTATAAAGCATTATAATAGTGAATCAGAACGTATTATTGGGCAGAAAATTATAATGTTTCATACTGATAACAGTGCATAATTCACAGACAGTCAAGTTGAAGACAATCTCAAGAGACATAGGATAAGGCATCACGCTTCATCAGTGAGAACTCCACAACAAAATGGAGTGGTTGAGAGGAGAAATCAGATCATCAACAACATGTCTAGACCATTTCTTATTGAAAATGACCTACCAGAGAAATTTTGGAAGGATGCTGTTTTGACAACGTTCTATATTTTGAACAGGTCTCCGTTGTGTCCGAAGCAAGGGAAGACTCCGTATGAAATGTGGATCAGAAAGAAGCCAACGCTGAAATACGTTTGAATCTTTGGGAGTTAATGCTTCATTATTAGCAAAAAAAATCACAGGAAGTTTGAGTCACGAGGAGATGAGAGGATATTCCTTGGCTACTTAGGGAAATGCAAAGCATATAAATGTATCAACAAGAGGCTGGGAAAAATTGTTGAGAGAAATGATGTAAATATAGTTGAAAATGAACAAAATATACAACGACCCAGTGAATAGTTTCTGGATGAATGTGATGATGAGGTAAGAAAAACAGGGGGAGAAGAAGTGGCAGAGGATGACTCAGAAGAATATACTGATGATGAACAAGAAAGTGTCAAGTCTCTGTCTGCAAGGAAGCCAAAGAGTCGTGCCGAAATTGACACCCAAAATATCATTGGTGATCATACTACTCCAGTTCAGACTCGAAGAATGAAATCATTATGGAAAAAATCATTTTTATCTCAGGTGGAGCCAAAAAAAATTTCCGATGCAACTGTAGATGAAAACTAGGTTCGGACTATGAATGAAGAGCTTGATCAGATTGAGAAGAACCAGACATGGTATATTGTTTCGAGGCCAACAGACAAGAATGTCATCGGGACTAAGTGGGTCTATCGCAACAAGATGAATGAATATGGCATAGTGATTCAAAACAAATCACGGTTAGTGTGCAATGGGATACTACCAGATAGAGGGAATAGATGATGATGAGACATTTGCACCAGTTGCAAGGCTGGAGACAATCTGATTATTTTTTGCCATAACAGTGCAAATAAAGTTTAATGTGTTCCAGTTGGATGTCAAATCCACATTCTTAAATGGATTTCTAGAAGAGGAGGTGTATATTGAGAAGCCTGATGGTTTTCTCATTGATGAGGATGAGAACAAAGTTTCCAGGCTGAAGAAGGCATTGTATGGGCTGAAATAATCACCAAGGACATGATACACATGGCTTGATCAGTATTTGAAGGAGCTTGGTTTCCAGTGTGGAGGAGATGATTACAATATCTATTTCAACAACAACATTAATCAAAGGATGGTGTTGATTTATGTTGATGACATAATATTTGGTGGATCAGATGAAGCTAAGTGCAGACAATTTTCCGAATTAATGAAAAATAAGTTTGAAATGTCAATGAGTGGAGAGATAATGTTTTTCCTTGGTCTAAAAGTGACACAATGGAGGAATGGAACATTCATTTCCCATTCCAAATATACCATGGAGGTGTTAAGATGCTTTGGAATGGAAAATTCCACAGAGATGATGACTCTGGTTGCTACCCGGATGAAATTATCAAAATATGAGGATGGCAAGGAAGTTAATATCATAAAATATAGGAAAATTATTGGAAGTCTGTTGTACTTAACCACAAAAACGCCTGATATTGATTTCTCCACATGACAAAGCAACGAGATATCAGAGCAATCCCATGGAAATCCATATGATTTCAGTGAAAAGAATACTTCGGTATATCCAGGGCATAGTGGATTTCGGCTTGATAAATACTGAAAAATATCAGAAAGAGTTATTGAGATATACTGATGCAGATTGGTCCGGTTCAATGGATGATAGAAAATCAATGTCATGTGGTGAATTCTATCCATGTGGATTGTGTATTTCTTGTCTTAGAAAGATTTAATATTGCATTTCATTGAGCACCACAGAAGCTGAGTATATTGCGTCCACTCAATCATGCACACAATTATTGTGGATGAGGCAACAACTTGAGGATATGGGAGTAGAAGTGAAGTCTTTTATCGAAATCCAGTGCGATAAGTCAAGTGCTATCAATATTAGAAAAAATCATGCCCATCACTAAAGGACAAAGCACATTGAGATAAAGGATCATTTTATTAAGGAGAAAGTTGAGCATGGAATCGTGAATTTGGAGTATGTGCCTACAGAAATAGAGGTTGCCGTCATTCTGAAAAAGGCCATGCCCAAGGGATCATTTGAAAGCCATCAACTGGATTTGGGTGTTCAGTCGATTCCCCGTACATGAAATAGTGTGGATGTGGAACCCACCCCCTCTCCCCGAGGTATGATGTTTTTTCCCTACTGTTCTGATATGTGTTCTCTACTCTTTTACAGACTGCAAAAGAGTGTCCTTTGAATTGGTTGACAAAGGGAGATAAAATAGGGATTGTGCAAGGTGGAGATAGTTTGGAAATTTAATAAATCATGATTGATATAGGGAGAAGCTGATAGGTGGAGTAGCCAGATTGGGGGAGAGTATTAAATATGACGATGCTAGACGTGATCGATCAATGAATAGATATCACGATAGCTGAGGATCGTGATAAAAGCAAAAGAGTAGTGATGGAATTTGGTAAGAATATTTCCAATCAATAAATTGGTCTTCCAAATAGTCCTCCTACAATTGGTACCAGTTTAGTACAAATTGGTATAAGTTTTGTGTCAACAGTGGGTGTCAGAGATGAAGTGATTCATTGATGAACTTTTCATTTACTCTTGTTTCTCACCCTGAGCATTGCTCATGTGGGCATAGAGTATGTGTTGTGTAAATCCTTGATCACTATTATAATCGCTCGAAGCGAATGGTGGATGAAGAATTAATGATGTTTGTTTTTATGGAAGAGTTGTCAACAAACCCAAAGGGGGGAGATTGTTGGGCGAAAATCCCTCAAGGCATCATTGAAGCATTTTAGAGGTGATTGTGTTTCTTGAAAAAGTGGACAACTGTGTTGTGATTGTTGACAAAAAAACCATGACACACAAAGGACTTGCGCGCCGTATACTTGAGGTCTAGGAAACTTGTGCGCCATATGTTTTTGAAGATCAGATCATCAAAATATTGCAAAGGGACAAGGATCGTGCAAGTATTAGGTTGGTAGCATAGGTGACGTGTGTTCCAAGAGAAAGGACTTGCAAGCTGGTGCCAAGGAGATTTGGAAACAATTGCACCTGCTATTTTTCAAGATCAGAAGATCAAAATATGGAAAAGGAAAGAGGGTGGCACAGGTGTTTCGTTTGGTTGTGCATGAGTCTAGGAGGAGAGAAGACATGCGCGCTGAAACTTGCGCGCAGAAGGGAGACCAGAGTGCCGTCGCACAAGGTGGTCATATTGCCTATAAATACTGGACCACCCCTCCTCATGTCTCACCAGAGTTCAACACTTTGAAGATTCAGATCTCCCATTGCATATGTGTGGTGGTCGTGCAAGTGGTTGTGTGTCGCACAAGTGGGACTTGCGCGCCAGTGTAGGAAGATGCACGCTATGTGATAGTTGTGCGCCTGAGGTGGTTTATGAGAGGAAGGAAGTGAGTCGCGCTTTTTTGGAGTTGTAGAATATGTTTCCATGCAAGTGTTTGAAGTGACTTGAGTTCCAGTTGTGACTTGTGATTCGATACTTGTGCACCGTATTAGACTTGTGCGCCAAGTAAGGTTTATTCCCCAGCAGTGTTTTCGTGCTGCGTGGAAGCTGGTAGTTTTCCCGATACCTTCGGTGCAAAGAGATATTCATCTAAGGGTGAAAGTTGGACTTCAACAGAAAATCTACAAACTAAGGAAGATCCATTTATTCATTCAAATGAAGAGACATACATGTCTATAAACAGTGAGTGGATCCTTTCCGGAGCAGTGAGCAAAGGAAGAGGAAGAAGGTGATCCTCTCCACCGGCAGTGAGCCAGAGAGAGAGAGAAACAGGGAGTGACCTTTGGGAAAGTAGTTAGCTGACCCTAATCATTGTAAATGTAGTGATCCTAGGCATAGAAGTGATCTAGCCTGAACCTTGTATTCCACAGCTAGTGATTTTTAGTGGAATTTGGTACGACCGACAACCTGTTGGTGTATGCTCCATGGACGTAGCCCTTAGCAGTGAACCAATTAAAATTTTTGTGTCTTATGGATTCTTTAATTTCTGATTATATTGTGCAACAGGAAAGAGAGACATGGGTTTTTTTCTTAACAGTGAAACTAGATCAGAATGGGCTTTAATTCTAAATTAGTTATACCCTGATTCACCCCCACTCAGGGTATTCAGCCTTGTGAACCTAAAAATTGGTATCATAGAAAAAGGTTGATATTTGTTCTTCTCTCAATGGAGGTCACTAATCATAGAGGAATTTCTATCATAGACGGATGTAATTTTCAGATATAGAAGAATCGAATGCAACATTATTTCTGACCTTTGGGAATGGATTTGTTTTCAGCAGCTATGCATGGTATCAAATCTGATATTACTAGTGGTGCATTATCGGAAGATGAGCATAGAGAGATGGATGTTTATGCCAAAGCAATCAATGCCTTAGGGGGAGCCCTTTTCAATCCCATATATACAAATGTTATGTCATGAAAAATGTCACATGCCATGTGGGAAAAGCTTTTGAATATTTATGAAGGGGATACAATGGTCAGAGAGGCAAATCTGCAAGTGTTGCGGAACAAGTATGAAGATCTGAGAATGAACCCAAATGTGCCTGTTGATGCATTCTTTGACAGGTAAAATGTTGTGGTAGAAGACATGTGGGCTCTTGCTGAAATTATCGAAGACATTAAAATTTTAAAGCGCATCTTGAGAAAACTTCTACTTGGGTCAATCCGAAAGTTTCTATTTTGGAAGATAAAGACCCAAAAGAGTTGATATTGTGTAACCTGGACATCACTCTTGTTGCATATGAAATGGGAAATAATGATAACATGCTATGGAAAATTGTAAATATCATGGAAAAAATGCTATGGTGGCGGTCATCGGTAGTTCTCCGGAAGAGGAAGAAACAGACGTTGGAGAAGAAGAAGAAGAAGAACAAGTTGAAGGAAGAGTTGATATGGAAGCCGAATTAGAAGAAGCTCTTGAGGAGATAGATGTTTGGAGAGATAAAACGAAGAAAGCCAATAAATTTTTTCATGATGCCAAACTCTATATGTAGCAGTAGGAAGTTGAGAAGTCTGATTTGATTGAAGAAATTGAAAAACATAAGTTATAAACACCAGAGAAATCAGAATCAGTTAGTGGGTATAAGCTCATGATTGAAGAACATATATGGGTGATCGATGGCTTGAACAAAAAAGTTAAAGATCGCGTCAAGCATATTGAAGAGCTTGAAGAAAAAGTTATCAGTCTATATAGAAAAGTTAAATACCAAGAAAAACCCATGATTCCAAATACATTCATGGGAAGGCAGATCATTTCGAAGACTGAAAAAATTATAGAGGATCCTAGTAGTTCAGCAGGAATCAAGCAGCAATTGAGGTCAAATGTTAAGCTGATTCATGGCTTGATTAGAAGAAGAAATCTGTGGCAATTTAAGTCAAATAGCAAGCACCCATCCTGATATTGAAGATTGATTTGGGCAAAGATAAAAATCGTAATATTCAGAGATCCCAAAGGGAAACTCGGAGTGCTGAAGTGTGACGAAGGAATGCACCATATATCAGGTGTTATTGTTTCGGGAAGGTGGGACATTCACAGTATGTGTGTTCCATTGCCATGTGATATCTACGGGAACAAGAACAGAGGTGGTAGCCAAACAAAGAACGGTTTTCCTGATGAAATTTTAATGGAAACTGTTTTTTGTGCGGAGGATTTGGGCACAAGGCTAGGTACTATACATTGAACACTCAGAGAAATGTTCCAAAGAAAAATCAAAACATTCACAAGCAGCAGATCAATAAACCGATAGGTGAGTAAAAAATACAGAATAGATTTGCGTCTTTTCAAGATGAAGCTGGTCCATCATACTTTGAGAAATAATAGAAGTCTCAATCCATGCCGAGTGTGAAAGAAAAAGAATGGACCAAGAAGAAGAAAAATGAGAAGACTATGGTGGCAGAGATTTCCCTTAAAGCGTCAGATCGTTCTGGTGTATGGATCCTTGACAGTGGTTGCACATTTCACATGATAGGTAATAATTATATTGTTACAGGAATAAAATATTTCAAAGAAGGAGTTGTCAAATTTGGAAATGATGAAGACCTAAATATTGTTGGCTCAGGGAAATCCAAGTTTTGGGGAAAATAAATGATAGGTGCTGATGTCTTAGTAGTACATGGTCATAGTCATAACTTGCTCAGTGTCATTCAACTGTTTTAATCTAGGCATTCTATCCGATTTACCAAGAAGATGTGTGTTGTGAAAGGAACAGTTGTAGCAGTTCTTCTTTAAGGAAAAAGGACAAAGGGAAAACATTACCTTATAAGTGGGGAAGAAGATACATTCCTATTATCCAGGGAGGAAGAAAACTAGCTTTGTCATAAGGGACCTGGTCATCTATGCCAACCATCCATGGAAGATCTGATAAAGTGTGATGCTTCTAGAGATCTTCCCAAACTATCACATGATCGCACTTATACGTGTGATGTTTTCCAACCATTGAAGATCATTAGAAAAACATACATGCCAAAGGAATAGAAATAAACTGGAGTGCTTGAATTGTTGCATTCTGATTTATGTGGACCTATCTCACCACAAGATATAGATGGGAAAAGGTACTATGTTCTTTTCATAGATGTCTATAGAAGAATGGCCAGGTTATTTGTCATTGCCCATATGAAAGAAGTGTTCAGTTGTATAAACCAGTACAGGAGGGAATCAGAAAGAATGCTTGGGAAGAAAATTCTAAAGATTCGTACTGATAACAGTACAGAATTCACAAACAGTCAAGTTGAAGACTATCTCAAGAAACAAAGGACGAGGCAACAAGTTTCATAAGTGAGAACTCCCCAACAGAATGGAGTGGTTGAGAGGATAAATCAGATCATCAAAAACATTTCCAAAACAATTCTTATTGAAATGGTCCGACCAAATAAATTTTCGAAGGAAGATGTTTTGACATTGGTCTATATATCGAACAGGTCTTCGTTGTGTCCAAAGAAAGGGAAGACTCGGTATGAAATGTGGTTCGGAATGAAGCCAACGCTGAAATACATTCGAATATGTGTGAGTAAGTGCTTCATTATCAGCAAAGAAAATACAAGGATGTTTGATTCATGAGGATATGAGGGGATATTCCATGGCTACTCAGGGAAAAGAAAAGAATAGAAATGTTTCAACAAGAGGCTGGGAAAAATTGTTGAGAGCAAGATGTCACTATAGTTGAAAATGAACAAAATACTCAACGACCCAGTGAACAGTTTCTGGATGAAAGTGATGATGAGGTAAGAATCACAGGGGTAGCAGAAGTGGCAAGGGCTGACTCAGAAGAATATACTGATGATGAACAAGAAAGTGTCAAGTCTGTGTCTACAAGGAAGCCAAAGAGTAATTGACACACAGAATATCATTGGTGATCAGACTGCTCTAGTTTGGACTCGAAAAATGAAATCATTACATCAAACATAATTTTTATCTTAGGTGGAGCCAAAAAAATTCCGATGCAGCTGATGATGAAAAATAGGATCAGGCTATGAATGAAGAGCCTGATCAGATAGAGAAGAACCAGACATGGGAGATTGTTTCGAGGCCACTAGACAAGAATGTCATCGTGACTAAATGGGTCTATCACAACAAGATGAATGAAGATGGAACAGTGATTCAGAAAAAAGCACGGTTAGTGTGCAAGGGATACTCCTAGACAGAGGGAATAGATGTTGATGAGACATTTTCACCGGTTGCAAGGCTGGAGACAATCAAATTATTTTTTGGCCATAGAAGTGCAAGGAAAATTCAATGTGTTCTAGATGGATGTCAAATACACATTCATAAATGGAGTTCTAGAAGAGGAGGTGTATATTGAGAATTCAGATGGTTTTATCATTCATGGGGATTAGAACAAAGTTTGCAGGCTGAAGAAGGCATTGTATGGGCTAAAACAAGCACCAAGGACATGATACACAAGGCATGATCAATATTTTAAGAAGCTTGGTTTCCAGCGTGGAGGAGTTGATTACAATATCTATTTCAGCAACAATAGTAAAAAAGGATGATGGTGTTGGTTTATGTTGATGAAATAATATTTGGTGGATCAGATGAAGCTTAGTGTAGACAATTTTCCAAATTCATGAAAAATGAGTTTGAAATGTCAGTGAGTGGAGATATAACGTTTTTCCTTGGTCTAAATGTGACACAATGAAGGAATGGAACATTAATTTCTCAATCAAAATATTCCAAGGAGGTGTTAGGATGGTTTGGAATGGAATATTCCAAGGAGATGAAGACTCTGGTTTCTACCCGGATGAAATTATCAAAATATGAGGATAGAAAGGCAGTTAATATCATAGAATATTGGAATATTATTGGATGTCTGTTGTACTTAACCACAACAAGGCCTGATATTGTTTTCTCAACATGCCAATGCAGCGAGATATCAGAGTAATCTCAAGGAAATCCATATGCTTGCAGTGAAAAGAATACTTTTTATATCCAAGGAACAGTGGATTTCGGCTTGACATATACTGAGAAATCTCAGACAGAGTTATTGGGATATACTGATGCAGATTGGTCTGGTTCAGTGGATGATAGAAAATCAACGTCAGGTGGTGCATTCTATCTTGGTGGATTGTGTATTTCTTTCCTTATAAAGAAACAATATTTCATTTCATTGAGCACCGCGGAAGATGAGTATATTGCGGCCACTCAAACCATCATACAGTTATTGAGGATGAAGCAACAACTTGAGGATATGGGAGTTAAAGTGAAATCTCTGATCGGAATCCAGTGCGATAATTCAATTGCTATCAATCTTAGTAAAAATCCCATACATCACTCAAGGACAAAGCACATTGAGATAATGGATCATTTTATCAAGGAGAATGTTGAGAAGGGAATCGTGAAGTTGGGGTATGTGCCTACAGAAATACAGGTTACTGTCATTATGACAAAGGCCTTACCCAAGGGAGTTTTTGAAAGCCATCGACTGGCTCTGGGAGTTTAGTTGACTCCCCGCACATGAAATAGTGTGGAATACATGATAAATCTAGAAGTACATGTTAAATAAAAAATAATCCATGAATCCACTTCCCAAATTGTTTTTGGATATTAATTACATGAGAACATGCCAACCCAATAGATCATGATAACCTCCACAACCATGAATGTATCCGCCCAAGTACACCACAGATCAAACACATCAACCAACAACAAATAAATTTCCAATATGAACGTTGATATCACAATTCATAACATGGAATAGAGAACAATAGTAAATAGATAAAGAAACCCTAATGAACAGAAGAATAACATAACTAATGACAAAGATAAATCGACACTTCCTAGTTGCACCAAAGAATGGAGGTGCACATATAGAAGAAAAAACTCAAAGGGGAAATTATCCAAGGATATCAAAATCACACAACATCAATTGAATAATGGTTTGGCTCACCGCAAACCAATATAATGGCAATGAAAAACTAAGGCAGAATGTATCTTGGCCTTTTGAGAATCATAACAGAGTAGTGGTTTAGATACAGTTTCGATTTTCCATTAATGGTGGATCTGGAAATGAATATGTTGTTTGACCAAGTAATGGAAGTCATTCCCTATGAAAATTAAATATATGAGTTTTGTGCGTTGAATCATCCTTAAATCCCATAACCCAAGGATTTGAAATCATTTTATGTCAAATAAAATGTCAAAGGGATTAGGTTATAGGATGTAGGAAACATTGTTCACCAATAAATTTCGAAACACTATTATACCTAACAAAAAATGACATATTGGATGAATTCCAACAAATATAGTACATATTGAATGATTTCATGCCAATAGATGACCTACTGGCAGAGGTTGTACCGCCAAATAACCTACTAGCTGAGGACCTACTGATAGATGACCGATCGACAGATGACATATAGAAAATTAACCAACTGACTGGAGACCTACTGGTAGGTGAATCACAGACGAGAGTCACCGGTACGAATCACTAATGAAAGAGTTATTATATATCTCACTAGTGTTAAAACTCACATTTATCTCATAGATGACACTATTCACATCTTTCTCAGTAATGGCACTGTTCACATCTCTCTCACCGATGGTACAACTCACACTTGTCTCGTTGAAGGATCTGTTAACATATGTCTCACTAATGAAACTATTAAAAAATGTATCACCATTTGACACTGTTCGCATATGTATCAAATACTACACTATTCACAAATGTCTCCCTGATGAAAATGTTCACAAATGTATCCTCGAAAACATTGTTTACAAATTTCTCATGGAGACACTATTCATAGAACTGGAAAAACTATTCACAGTACGTGAAATTTGGAAATGTGTTAAAAATGAGTCACCTTGGCCTCCTAGAACAAGTCAAACACCATATTTTAACAATGGAATTAACCAGAGATGTCTATGCCACTAAACAAATGATTTAAATATAATCCTTACTTGGAAATGTGAAATTTAATCATGTTGAGGATGATAATTATCAAAAGAAAATCAGAGTTGTGGACTTGGGGATGTTAGTTGAAATAATCTAATAAGATGGAATATTGAAATTTTGAGAAACAATATTCTGATTTATCTATGATTGTGATGAAATGAAATTTGGATGATGAATATCATAATGAATATTTCATTATACACTAAGGTAACACCAAAATGTTTCCTCATTTAAAGGCAATTTTTTATGGGCTAACATGAAATGTGAAATTAAATAATATGTATCCATATTTCTTTTTATTAATTATATAAAATGTTGAATGATAACATAATTATTGAATCATGCATCTTATAACAATTTATCTGTGTAAATGGTGTGATATTCCTATGTAATTTATAGTTATTTAAAATACTCATAGAGTGAATGATTTCATAAGTTTTTTGTCATCTTTTTAATTCTGAACATTTCTACTTTATAAGGAAACATATACCTTAAGAGCACCTCATGCCGAACAATATTGTAGATGATTTATAACATCATGGTACACCTCATTTTATTAAATATGATCATGATCTAACATTTACATCTAAATTATGGAAGATACTATAAAAGACAAATGAATCCTATCATCCTCAAATAGATGTGTGGTCGTAAATAAATTCATAGAAATTATAATATATGGTTAGGTCATTCTCGATTGACCTTCATGGTATTTGGGGTTAGTATTTACCTTTAGTAGGATTTTGGTATAATAATAGCTTACATTTTTTAATCCAAATGGTACCTTATAAAAATTTTATGGGGAGAGGTGTCCTAACCCAACTATTTGTGGATAATTTCATGATATGAATCGTTTAGTACAAATCATATTTTTCACACCATATTGAAAATTATTATAATTACAAATCATATTAAAGAATCTCAATGTTGAAAAGAATGTTATACAGTAAAAAAACATAGTATTAAGAATTTGATGTTGGAGATCATGTTTCGTAAAATATTTCCCATTATAATGGTTTTATATGGTTTAATAGGAATGTGATATTGATCACTATTTAAATTTGTAATTTTTTTATTTTTTAATGAATATGGGTTATGGATAACCATTTGGAAATGGCACCTAGAGTCACTAAAGCTCATAATGTGTTCAATATATCTTTATTAGGGATTTATATACAATAAAAACGCCTTTTCTCACCTTTGAGGTAATATAATTGGAAAATAAATTATTTTATTGAGAAGATAATATCCATATTATTGACACTAAAGAACAAGTATTCGTGAATAATAATACTCCTCAATTAATGTTACATTGGGGAAATAATAAGGTAAAATAGGTGTTCTAAGAACCTAAAGAAGTTGTAATGAATAAAATCCCACCACTATTTATCAGGTATTATTTAATAAATTTTAAGATTGGAATTTTTGAATGGGGTAAAAATATAAAACTCGATATTTAATTATAATAAGTATTTTTTATAGAGAATAAAAAGTATAATGCACATAGTTTTATTTAACAATGTGTTATATATGAAATTCCAAAAAAATATAAAAAAAAATTATGAAATGAATATTACTATATATTTTATAATTTTGAAATTATCATAGATTTACTAATGATATTTTTTAAAAATAATTGATTTTTTGTGAATAGTGAAATCTACTGATTTTTTTTAAAAAAATTCCCGTTTTATTATTTTATAACGATATAACAATGAAATCAATTATTATGAAACCATTTATTTTTTTTAAAATATATATTAATAAATATTTTAAATTCATATATAAATATTGTGGTGTATATAGATATATACGATTAAATGTTTTTAAATATAAATAATGGGTTTTAAATAAAAACAATTTTTTGTTCTTCAATATTAATAAAATATATAAAAATGTTCCTTTGGGTTATATTATTATTTTAATGAAACATAACTATCATATAAATTAACCTAATATAGGATTTTCCATTATGGACAACATTATACTTTATTTTCTTGTAATAAAATATTTATGCTTAAAAATCCTTTGTCATTTATCTATTTTTCCTTATGTCTTCTAGGTTTGTTTTGAATTAATATTTTTAACATACAAAAATTAAAAATTATATTATTTAATCAATATTTGGAACCACCATGAATATTTTTGGTATTGTGGCCTCATTAATTTTTTTCCTTAATAATTGTAATTTTTTTTAAAAAAGTTAGTTACCAAGGTAAGAGTTAAACTATGGTAAAGGGGTTAAAACTAAAATGATAATTGATAAAATGAGCTAAAAATTTTATAAATCTAATTGGAGTTTAATATTTCATCCCTAACACATCTTCACATTGAAAATCCTACATTTTGGAGTGAAATTAAATGAATAATAAATTAATATTATTTAATATTTTTAATAATTCAATTTATATCCACTCCCTCACATATAAAAGTAAAACACTATTCTCTATAACTCACTTATAATGAGCCTTAAATATAATTCATTACCCACCCAATTCCATTCTAAAAAAACCAACACAATGATATATATTTCCTCATTTGAAATAAAATAAAATCCATAGGATGATTATAGATTATGTTAAAGAATTTTTGACCCATGAAAATGTATAACTCATAGCCTTGTGATTTCTTTTTTATTTGGTGTAATATTTTTTTAACCTATGGTCTATGATCATTATAAAATATTTTAATCTATTTTAATTTTTTAATCATGGTTTGTGGTTTTATATTAGGTTTTAGTTGTATGGAGGATGGGGGATTCAATGTGGGTTTCTGGTGGGAGTATAAGAAAATAAACTAGTAAAATAGGAATATTGGTGAATTGGTATTAATATATTTACCATACCAGTCTATAGGTGGGATTTATATTGCAATAGGAACATTTCCTATAACCATTTACATTCTAGTGGTTTTCATAATTTGGGGTTGGCCTAAGGATGGGGTCGGTAATGTAAGATATGTAGTGTAATTCATGACACAAAAACCAACTTTTACCATCTCTAATCATATCATTTGACCCTAGTTCACCATATATGAATACATGGGATATTTAGAGTTGATTTATCCATTCTATACATAAATTTATTATAATATTGATCTTTTGTAAATTGGTTTTTCGTCCTTTCGTACATTTGATTAAATGTATCTCCTTTACTAGAAATCTATTGAACTTGGGAGAGGTTATAGTCCACATAATTGTAATCCATTGATAAATCGTTCATCCATTTAATACCTTTTTTATTCGTCTTAATTATTTTCACTATATGGATTAATATCTGGTTTCTTGTAGTGAATTTGGTGTGACGTTTGAGATATGTGATGATCTATATTCATCATCAATCATTTTATTATTGAATCTCAATTCTATTTTGTGATAATGAATTTTTACAACCTTTTTTCATTAGGATTCTTGGTTACCTTGTTGGTAAATTCCTCTGCACTGATAGTCGAACCAATGAAGTATGCAACCCCATGAACCCGCGGGTCTGTATGGAAATGGATGTTTAAAAGAATCCTTTCGATTTTGTTTGGGTTACCATTGGGGAAGATTGCAGGTCCAAGCATAAGGTTCTCTACGAGTCGTGGATGGACTATTCCTTTAGCTGCCATAAACTTGGCCATTCTACAGTTTATTTCCATCGGGGTGATTTTGATCCTCGCAGAAAGAGAGGAAGAAGAAGTGGTATGGTTCTAGAGAACCGGGATGGGTATGACATTTTGGAAAAGGTGGTTAGAGGCTCAGAGGGCAGTAGGCATGGTGACACTGATTCCAACTTGGAAGGGGTGGATGTGTCTCCCACATTTCATCATGTGGTGGTGGATGGACTCGACTACCATCCGGTGGTTTCCAAGGGGCCTTTGGAGGCTAATCATGGCGATACTTGGGGGAGAAGACACTGGAATTGGAGGGCTGTCCGAAAGTTTCAGAAGTTGTTAATAAGATACAGCAGGATCTTGCAGATCCTTCCTATGGTAAGGAACCAATTCTTTTTTAGGGTGTAGGAGTAGGGGAGCCTTTGGTTCAGTATGAGGTTGATCATGTGGCTACACCATCGGTTGGGGATTTACCTGTTATAGAACAAAATTCAAGTGGAGAGGTGGATAAGGCAGTAGATACTTATGTGGGGGTCCCGACGGCTGGTAAGGATGTTGTAGGTAAAGGGAAACATAAATTGGATTTTTAGGTCAGTTCTTGGTGGAGAGGGGGTGGTGCGTCAGGACCCCTCAACCCAGTTATGTTGTCCAACAGCTTTGAAGCCCTTACAGAGGATGGCCCATGGTCTGAATTTAGTAGCCTGATTGATGCTGATGGATAAAACATGGTTGAATCAAAGGGAAATGATCCTACTCTCATGGTTTGTGAGGATGCAAACCCGAGGAGTAACAGAAGCAATAAGATGAGGAAAATTAGGAAGAATTACTCCTCATTACCTCCTCCATTGGAGACTCGGTCTACAAGTTCTACAAAAAAGATAACTTCCATGAGACTATAATTAGAGTATGGAGATACTCAAAATCTGTAATTACTACTAAGTTCAGAAAAAGAGGTGGTTGAACATGTTTTAGTGCTGAATGCATTAGAAGAGGGGGCCTCTAAGATGATGAGGAGATCATTAAATGTGTCACTCAATGAGGAAAAATATTCTTGGGTTGATAAACATGATTTAATTCATGTCGGAGGCTTCAACAATGGGAAGATCAGTCTTGAGGAGTATATACTAACCTGAGACAAGCTGGCTTGTGATCCTGAAAATCTGTTGTTATCTTTTCCAAGCATACATGTATCCTCCATATATTGGAAGTTTTCAGGGATTTGGTTACAGGTAATCTCAAATTTTCCTTCAACGATTTTGATGAAATGTGTGGAACTTGTTAAGTGATTGGGGAGAATGTTGGTCTGGCATGTTTGAGTTTCGGAGATGATTATGTTTTTACAGGTTTCATGGCAATGTTCTACCAGAAATCATGAGGGTCCACTCCAGATGGGGACCAGAGCTCAACCTTAACCTTTTTCATTCAATTTGGAATTGTTTGACTGAGAGGGTATGGCCACACCATCAAGTCCGGGCTCATGTATTTGTACACATGACAACTTGCTGAATTGTCAGGTATGGGTGAGGGTTTTTCATTATTCATTGGCTATGGTGGGGTGGTTCCTCTTGTTTGGTTCTGGTTTTTTGGATTCTTGAACATGTTATTTGGATTTGGGGTTTCTCACTTTCCCCTCAGAAGTGTTTTGGTTCTCTAATAAAACAATTAATTGTCAGTCAGTATATAGATGATAATTTTCATAGTCCATGATTTTTCATATATTCATGCATATATGGTTTTTTGAAAAAAGTTGGGTTACACGTTGTATTGGTAAATTAAATATGTGTATTAAATAATTTTTAATTTTTTTTGAAATTGGTGTCTAAATAATGATTTTGTGATATACAAGGGTAGTGTGGAATCAGTCATGTGAAATTTGACTATCACTTTTGAAATTATTTTATATATATATAATAAGGGGGCTTGGGTATCATTGTGGAGGTTTTAATCATAAAAATTTTACATTTAAACTGTGAGGGAATTCACTTTATTGGTTTTTTCTCTACAAATATATTATATAGACATATGAAATAAGAACATGTTCAAGAAAATATTAAGGGGATCACTTTTTGGGGGGTTCCTTCATCCTTATATCAAATATGATTTTTCTCGATGGACTAGATTTCTGCATTATTGTGGATTGTTTTTTGATGTATGGTAGGCCTAGCTATCTTGTACCTATGTTATCCTAGGAGTAGTAACCATTGTAGATGGATTTTTTCTATTTTTTATTTAATTAGTTATATTTTATTCTTTGATAAAAGTAAAATTTTTTATTTGGAATATTCTTTGAAACTATAATATCTATATTTTGTTATGAAATATAGAAAATGTGAATAATTTTACCATTCATTTGATATATATATGAAAGCTACTTTTATGTTGTCATGTTATTAATATTTTGAGAATATTTTAGTTATTTATATAGTGAATTGATGTAGAAAAACATTGTAGAATCCTATAGGGAATGTTTAGATCATACACTACACACTGCCTTTGGAGTGTGTAGATATTGATTTTTTATGCAGGAAAGGGAAAAGTGACATAGTGTAGTGAAGTGGTTTATTTTATATGGACATGAGTTTATGTGGATAAGATTGTGTGATGTTTCTAGAATATGAGATAGAATAAATGTTCTCTGTTTGGGTTGTACCTTTGGTTTTTATATGGGCACTAGTACCTTGGTACTTGACTTCCTACCAAGATTTAATTTCTGCAGATGCTACTTTTATTATGTAATATGTTTTTGAATATTTATATCACTCATGAATTCCATGTGTCATGATTAATGTTAGGAAAATAATTCCCATTCACAATTGTTGGATTCCGAAATTCTTGTCGCCATCTCATGGGTACTTGGAATTATATTCTAGTAATTTCATAGTCGGGTTCAGAGTTTATTTGTATGTTTTTTCCATGATTGGTTAAAAATTGCAATCATATCATTGCAAAATATCTGTCTTTTGAAAATTATAGAAAATAGATAGTTTTTAGTACATGAGAGATTGGTTGTTGTCTATGTCAGGACATCTTTCATAATAAAAAGAATCAAGTATCTAATGGATGATGGTTTTTGTTTCTCATGTGTTGTGTTTTTATATAAATCATAGTTTCCACTTGAGTTTATTTGATTGTAAAAAATAATTTTCACATTTTATGATAGTTTCATTCCATTGTTATTATATAAAGGAAAGAAATTTATATATCATCAAATGATTACATATGAGAGTGTAGTGGGAATTTATCATCATGGAAATATTCCTCCTGATCTAATTCTCAAATAGGCAACCACTTGGGAGATTCATGGTATGGATTGTAATATACCACCTATTCATATTAAATCTGCTATGGAATTATTATATGATGTAATATACAAGGATTGATAGTGAAATTTTCTATCATATAAACCCCATATATTAAGGTTTCAAATGATCCTTACAAGTTGGAGGACTTGTTTTAATAAATTCATCATTTATTTTACTTATTATAGACACTAGATTAAAAAATGATTATGTTTGTGAACATTATGGTTGGTTGTCCTAGAAAGAGGTGGTCGTGCCCAATTATTTGTTTTTATCTCTAGGTATTGATTAATGATTGGTAAAATTCTCAAAAATAACTAATTTCCTTATGAATCAACATCTGATCATATATATATATATATATATAATCCTAAAACCTATGATTAAATGGACTTCATGGCAGTGATGAGGAAGGAAGTATATTTTTGTTTCCATATATCCTTGAAAAAATTGATAATTCCAATGCTGCCTCTGGGAATAATAGGATGTTGAATGATAGTCGTAATGGTGTTGTAGGTATCTATTTGTAGATATCCAATAATTCTCAAACAGTGGATACATGAACAGTACCCACAACTAACAACCATGGTGACAAGGTAAGGACCACTAGATGATCATTCCTTGCACCTTTGAATAATTTAACCGAATCTGAGAACTATGGTAGTATATAATGATTCATATTGGATTTTTACAAGACTTATTATAGGAAGTGATTGTCAAATCCATCAGAAAATATACCATAGTAATAATCAGAAGAGATAACATGGATATTTCCATAAGTCCCCATATTCAACCATCATCACAGTGAAGATTTGTTTGTGTTGGATCATATTTTGGTTCTATGAAAGTGAGAAGTAAAATTTTTCTTCCATGTTCTATACAAATATCTCCCTTTGATACCGGCTCATTATAATCTTTGATATTTTCCAATTGTGTGGATGTATGTAAACTTATAGTGGATCTCATGTATTTAGTTTTAGAGATACAAAAATCTCGTGGTAATATTAAATATATGGGTTTTCTTTATATTTAATGATCTGTTTTGATATTTACACATAGTTTATTATTGTTTTTTTTGGATCTTAGTCTGGATATGTTTGAAATAATAATTTTGTGGAATTGGCCAATCACACACCAAGCTGATATAGATTGTTATCAACATTGTGATTCCTTCCATATTTCCAATGAGATATTTTAGGTTTTCTACAGAGGAGTTTATTTAAGGTCATATCATACCTGATATTATCACCTAGATCATAGGTTTCTATTTGTACCAATATAGTATACCAATATTATGTTTCATTGAATGGTGACCCTCATTTTCTATTATACATTTCTCTATTGTCTTATTAGATGAATTTTCCAGTCTTACTTTAGAGTGGGATTAGGAGTGATCAGTTAATTTGGTGTCTTGTACTCATATGATGATGAAGACCACTCTTATAATGGCTCATAAAATCCTGGAAGATTTCATGATCCAGTTTGATAAACTATTAGATAAGGAAATTGTTCTACCCGCATGTTTTTTCTTAGGTGGAACCATTCTATTTTATATTAAGTCCCAAGGATTTTTCATTTCAATATATACTATTAGATGATGGACTAGGTAACTGTTAATAAAACATTTCTCTTAAGAAATATCAATGACATGTTTTTTGCATAAAGTAGGATGGAGGATTTCAGAAGAGAATAAGTAGTTGGTTTATCATCAGCTAAAAGTTAAAAAGATAGATATCTCAAAGTCTACATTTATTGTATATATAACCACTATGAATATCTTGTGATATATTTTGGATTAACTAACACACCAAAAGTATTTAACAATAGTATTAATAGAATACTCCACCAATATTTTGATACATTTTATATGGTTTCGTTAATGATATCCTTTATTAATTTGGATTTGAGCATTTTTTTTGTGAAAAATAATAATTAAATTTCAAAATTCATGTGGATATCCCACCATTATTGTAAAGACCAGTAAATTTCAAGGGAATTTTTTTTTCATAATTTTCTTTGGAATTTTACAAGAGCGCAGTTTCTAACGGCACCTGATTCCGAGCCCCGGTGTGCCCAGAATCATTTTCCGAAGTTTGGCTCGGGTACGTTCAGTGAACGGACGAGCGGGTTTTTCTAACTTTTGAACCGGTGCCCGGAATCGAATTCTGAGGGCACCGATGAAATCGCAGCGCCGGTATTCGCTTAGAAACGCCTCTTCTGGAGTTGCGTTTGCTCGGGTGTGGTTTTTATTTTTCGGGCTTAAAGTTAAGAAATAAAATAATTTTGCGACAACTTTATTTTATTTCACTTAGGCCACTTGGAAGCCACTTAATGGCGGTTTGAACTAAGTTGAAGCGGATAAGATGCTATCCAGAAATATCCTACCCCCTTGGTAGGATATTTGTGAGGTGGGGCCCGCACGAGCTCCACCGTTTCTTTCCGCTAAGAAACGCACCCGCGAAAACCCGTCTTAATGAAAGTCAACTGACGCGTTTCTTAAAATCTTAACAGACCATTTAATTGAGTGGTTTATTTCGTGAATTAAATGGGATATTTCTTTCGTTGAATTAATTCAACGAATTAATGGATCGTTTCTTAACCAGTTTTCAAATTCGTTGGCATAATAATAAAATAAGGCCAACGCAACAACCCCTGGTTATTTGCGCTTTGAGAAGATTTGAGAGGACCCTCGTATCTTCTTCTCCCTCGCGAAGAACGCGAAGAACGCGAAGAACGCGAAGAACGCGAAGAACGCGAAGAACGCCGAACCCGGAAATCGACGACGCTTCCGTCCGGGACGTTCTTCCACGCTCCGATCTCCAATCACCGACCGTTTGAGGTGAGTGATTTCAGATTTCCTCTCAAGTTCTTTTCTTTTGGTTTTAAACGAAACACAGATTTAAATATTAATAATTTAAATCTGTTGTTCTTGGTTCGTTGAGCTCGCCGACTCAACCCCGGATTCCGCGACGACGCGACACCTCCCCGCGACGACGCGACGATCCCTCTTTTCCGCGACGAGCTTTTCCGCGATGAACGCTCGCGCGCGACGATCGACGAGGTAGGGATTTATTATGGGAATTACCCCCCTTTTTAATTTATTCCCATCAATGTTTCTTAAAGAAATTAAAGAACTGAATTGTGAACAATTTTAATATTATTAAAATTGTTATTTTATCGTGTGGAATAAAATTCTCCCGGTAGTTTATCTCTAACGCGGAGGGTGCGGGCCAAACGAACACGGCCCGACGACCCTCCGCCGTTCTTCATTTTGTGCGGATTTGGCGGGCGACGACGGAACGTGTCGCAGCGGATGTTTGACGATTCCGCAGTAAAGAACGGATCCCGGGAGGAGCAATGGTGCAGACGGGAAGAGAATCGGACCACCGGAGCGATCCCGGTGGCCCGCGGAACTCGCCGGAGGCGGCGGGGCCCCGGCGCGCCGGCGGACGAGCCCGCCGCGGCTGAATCCGCGGCGGCGGCGGCCAACGGACCCGCAGCCGCGCGGGTCCGGTTCGCCCGCGTGGGACGCGGCTCTACCGCGTCCGCGGTTCAGCAGCGCGGCCAACGCGGTCCGCGGTTTCCTCAGGCCGCGGGTTAACGCCTGCGGCGCCTGGCACTCGGCCGCCCGGCCGTGCCGAGCCAGGCCGGTCCGACCGGCTGGGCCGCGCCCCGGCCGGGGCGGACCGGGCCAATCGGGTCGGGTCGGACCCGGGTCGGGTCAACCCGGTTCGGGCCGACCCAGGGGGGTCGGGCCGGGCCCGTACCCCCCCTTCTTCGGACGTTTTTGTTCAAATGGTTGTATCTTGAGCTACGTGCCTCCAAACGACTCGCCGTCAGCGGCAACGCGATCCTTGGATCGAGACGGTCATTTCGGTATATCGCACTCAAGGTTTCGGAATACTTTGAGTTCGTCCGGGTTGGTTCGTACACGAGACCAACCGGGCCCTCGGAGCGGAAACGCTTATATCTTGAGCTACGGACGTCCGATTGACGTGCCGTCAGCTTTGTTGAATTCCTCTAAGTGAGACAGGTCTTTTGGCATACTCCTCCCGAGGTTTGGACGCAGGTGGAGTGCGGTCGGGTTGGTTTTTCCTTAAAAACCAACCGGGCCCCTCGGACGAAAATGCCAATAACTCTCAGACCGGGCGTCCGATTGACGCGCCGTCTGCGACGTTGAGTTCCTGTTGACGATACGGAACTTTTGGATACATCAACTTCGGACTTTGTGTCAGTTGATGTATCAGCCTCTCGGCTCATGGAGCGGACCCTTCCGAACGAGCTTGCTGTGTGCGGGAACCCTAGGCTGGCTGCGACTGCTACTTCGATAGCGACGGCCGTGCAGAGATCCTCAGTGGACTGCGGCGACGACTGTGCAGAGATCCTCCGTGGACTCCGACGACAACCGTGTAGAGATCCTCCGTGGACTCCGACGATGACCCTGCAGAGATCCTCCGTGGACTCCGACGATGACCGTGCAGAGATCCTCCGTGGACTGCGGCGACGACTGTGCAGAGATCCTTAGTGGACTGCGACGACTACTACACTCAGCGATCCTCCGTGGATCAGTGCTACCAGTCCTGTGTGGGACCGATCCTGTGTGGGTCCAATCCTACGTGGGTCAGCGCTCAGCGGTTCTGTGTGAGCCAGCGCCTACAGGTCCTGCGTGGGCCCGGTCCTGTGTGGGCCCGATCCTATGTGGGTCCGATCCTGTGTGGGTCACTACGGGGTTAGTACCTATCGATCCTTCTTGGGTCCGATGATTTAGATGATTCAGTGATCATCTTTATCTTCATCCGAAGAAGTATACCTGTGTGAGCTGAATCTTGTGTTACTCTCCTTTGTGGATTGTGTTGAGCTATCCTGTGTGGATTTATTGTTTACTCTCCCTTGTGGACTGTGTTGTGCTATCCTGTGTGGGTATACGTTTTGCTTTCCTGTGTGGACTGGGTTGTGCTTGGGCTCGGACGTTGGAGCCGAACGGGGAATTGCAGACTTAGGTATATGTATGAGCATATACCTAAGATGTGTCAGATGTTACTTCGTGATTGTACTTTTCCTTTGTGGATTATCCTTTGTGGATTTCGGGAGACCTTCGGGGGTCTCGGGGTCCCTACTGAGTTGCTTATACTCACCCCTGCACGGGCTTTGCCCGCACTACGTTGTGTTGGTTGCAGATGATGGACGGCGCTGATCGGGGTGGAGGCGTGCGGAGCAGGACAGTACCTGGAGGTGGACCACTGGGCGGGATGTACTCGTAGCGGTCAGGTGGACCCGAGGAGCAGTGGAGGCTATCTGTACCCACCCTTCAGGTGGGTCTTCCAGAGGACGGCTCGACGCTGCAGTTTTCCCTTTTCAGTTCCGGTTTTTCCTTTCAGTTGTACTTTACAGTTGGGCTTGTATTTCCGGCCCCTTTTACTTTCAACACAGCTTGTACAGTTTTTTACTTAGTGTTTACTTTTCCGCTTGCTTACTCTATAGTGGTTGTTTACTTTCCAAAGGTAATTTCTTCCCTTTTTGTTGGGATTTACGCCTTGGTGCTAGTCGCCAGCCCCTGGCCTATGGAAGGCGGGATTGGGGTAGTCACGGCACAGGCCCCGAGGACGGGTCGTGACAAATTGGTATCAGAGCTGGTCGGTTCTACCACAGACTCTGATCTTTCTTCTATGTGAAGAAATAGTGTTTAGCGTATTGAGTGTGGTTATCAGTCCAGGGAGTCCAGTGTTGGTGCGGCGGCCGACGTATCCATACACCAGGACCCTGACTTCTGATTTCCAACATAATGCACGAAAACATTGATTGCATGTGTGTTTCAAGTTCTCTCTGTGATTACTTGTGTCAGCTCACCAGGTATACTGTTCTGACGGTGGCATACTTGTTTCCTTTTCAGGATGGCACGACGACAGCAGCCAGCTAGGGTTCCTAGAGTAGAGCGTGACGACAGCCCGCCGAGCGACGAGGCCTCAGTACAGGGCCCGTTGACAGCAGAGGCACCAGCGGTACCTTTACCCGACGAGCCCCCGATGCTTCCTGCACTGGCAGCTGACGACGCACGATGCCTCGGAGCTCTGCACGAGTTCCAGCGCCAGCGACCACCCAGGTTTCGTGGGGAGTCGGACCCCCAGGCAGCCGAGGACTGGCTGGAGGCGGTCGTCTGAGTTTTCAGGCTAGTGAGGACACCAGCAGACCTCATGGTGATCCTCGCGGCGAACCTACTGCACGCAGCAGCAGGGCGATGGTGGAGCCTGATGCTCCAGGTACACGATGAGGCCACCCTCATCTGGACGGACTTCGAGAGCCTCTTCCGCTCAGATTTTGTCCCGGACACCCTCCGTGCAGTGCGCATTCAGGAGCTTCTTCAGCTGCGGCAGAGCAGCTTGACGGTCTCTCAGTACGCAGCGAGGTTCACCGACCTATCTCGCTACTCGACAGACATGGTACGGGACCCCTTCTTCTGGGCCCGGACCTTCGAGCAGGGATTGAGACACGAGATCAGGGCATCGCTGATCTCCCTCATCATCCCGACCCAGGTAGGAGTACTAGAGCGAGCCCTCCTGATCGAGAGCTTCCTGGCTGAGTCCACAGCGAGACCTACCGTAGGGCGGCAGATAGCGGAGTCTTCGGCAGCAGGTATCCGACGGATGACTCAGGGTTCCAGGCAGACCAGGCCTTCCAGAAGACGACCTTGGGACATTGGCTCAGCGGTGCGGGGCACACAGCGCAGAGCCAGCCTTCCGAGGGGTAGACAGTGCTACGAGTGCGGCGGGTAGGGCCACATGGCTCGTGACTGCCCGACCCATCGTACCGAGGGGCAGCAGACGGTGGAGGGACCACCCAGGAAGAGGCAGAGGGTCGACCGTGGCGGTCCGTAGGGAGGAGGCGGACGAGGCAGAGGAGCTGGCCGAGCAGCAGGTGGTGGGCGACGCTTTGAGGCTCTGCCACCACCAACACCAGGAGGCCCGCCCCGACCACAGGGAGCTGGCGGGCAGAGACAGGCTCAGCTCCAGGCAGCAGAGGCCTACGACCACGGCACGCCAGATATGATTCGAGGTACAATCTGTGTCTATTCCACCCTTGCTGTAGTTCTGATAGACACAGGAGTGATTCACTCTTTCATAGCCACTGCCCTTGTTCGGAGCTCGGAGATTCCGACGGAGCCGTTGGCTCGATCCTTACGGCTAGAGACTCCTACGGGAGCAGACTCGACGATTACGCACTGGTGCCGGCAGTGTGAGATTACTCTAGGAGGCCAGAGCTTCGGCTGGGATCTTCTTGTAGCAGCGTCGAGGCCTTACGACGTCATCTTGGGCATGGATTGGTTATCTACAATCCATGCTCAGATTGACTGCATTAGGCGCAAGGTGCGATGTGTGCGCACCGACGGGAGCAGGTTCACCTTCACCAGCGAGAAGGGAGCCTTAGCAGCACAGGATGGACTCACACAGAGGAGAGGTCAGCCCATCACTCATCAGTTGGCTAGCCTCATCCTGGGAGCAGTTGACGTGCAGAGTCTCAGTTTTCCTGCAGTGGTGGATCAGTACGCGGACGTCTTTCCCGACGACGTTCTAGGACTACCTCCTCGCAGAGAGATAGACTTTTATATTGACATGTACCCCAAGATAGCCCCGATATCCACTCCAGCATATCGAATGGCCCCCGCTGAGCTTCGAGAGATGCGGGTACAGTTGGAGGACTTGCAGGGCAAGGGGTTCATCCGACCCAGTGTTTCACCCTGGGCTTCACCGATTTTGTTCGCCAAGAAGGCGGATGGGAGCTTGCGACTGTGTGTCGATTATCGTCGCCTGAACCAGGTGACAGTGAGGAACAAGTATCCGCTACCCAGGATTGATGACCTCTTCGACCAGCTCAAGGGAGCACGGTGGTTCTCGAAGATAGACCTCAGGTCAGGCTATCATCAGTTCAGAGTTCGAGATGAGGATGTGCAGAAGACGGCCTTCAGGTGTCGATATGGCCACTTTGAGTTCTTGGTTATGCCTTTCGGCGTGACCAACGCTCCAGCAGTGTTCATGAGCCTCATGAACAGGATCTTCCAGCCATACCTCGATCGATTTGTCGTAGCCTTCATCGACGACATTTTGGTGTACTCGACGACGGAGGAGGAGCACGCCTACCACCTGCGCATTGTGCTAGACACACTTCGAGAGCACCACCTTTATGGAAATCTCTCGAAGTGTCAGTTCTGGTTACGTGAGGTCCACTTCTTGGGGCACGTCATTTCTGAGGCGGGAGTTGCAGTGGATCCCGCGACGATCGAGGCAGTGCTAGCTTGGGAGCCACCCAAGAGCGTGACAGAGGTGTGGAGTTTCTTGGGCCTAGCCGAATACTATCGGGGATTTGTGTCGGACTTCTCTAGAGTTGCGGCCCCACTCTCAGCGTTGACGAAGAAAGGGAAACCCTTCGTGTGGTCAGACAAATGTCAGCAGAGCTTCCAGGAGCTGAGGCAGAGGTTGACCAGCGCACCTATCTTGAGGTTGCCTGAGGAGGGAGTTGGATACGTAGTCTACTGTGATGCATCAGGGACCAGACTCGGGTGTGTCCTGATGCAGGAGTGGGCCGTGATTGCCTACGGATCACGTCAGTTGAGGCCGCATGAGCAGAACTACGCTACCCATGACTTGGAGTTGGCAGCAGTGGTCTTCGCCCTGAAGACATGGCGGCACTATCTGATGGGAGAGCGCTTCACAGTCTTTTCTGACCACCAGAGTCTCAGGTACATCTTCTCTCCGAAGGACCTGAACCTGAGATAGCGGCGATGGCTCGAGTTCCTCCAGGACTATGACTTTGAGATAGTCTATACTCCTGGGAAGGGGAACATGGTGGCTGATGCCCTCAGCAGGAGGACGAGCATCCAACTACTTGAGGAGGAGACAGAAAAGCTAGCCGCTTTGCCGATATCCTTTGTGGATAGAGACGGAGCAGCCTTCCTTCAGTCTCTCACAGTCTCTCCTCCATTTCCTCAGCGGGTCAGAGAGGCACAGCGTGGGGACGCTGATTGTGAGACACGGCGTGCATAGATATCCTCGGGACAGGCACCTGATGGTTTCTCCCTTGGAGCAGAGCACGATGTCCTTTTCAGAGGTCGTACCTTGGTACCAGTCACTTTATGAGAGGAGGTGCTGAGAGAGTTTCACACTTCTCCTTTGGCGGTACATCCTGGAGTGGCGAAGATGTACCAGGATCTCAGGAGACAGCACTAGTGGCCGGCCATGAAGAAGGCTTTGGCAGAGTTCGTTTCATGGTGCCTCACCTGCCAGCAGGTGAAGGCAGAGCATCAGGTACCATCAGGCTTGGTACAGCCCTTGGAGGTCCCGGAGTGGAAATGGGACGGGATATCTATGGACTTCGTGACTGGACTTCCACGCACTTTCAGAGGTCATGATTCCATTTGGGTGATTTTTGACCGACTCACCAAGTCGGCACACTTCTTACCCATCCGAGAGCAGGGCTTAGTGGAGAGCTTGGGGCGTCTCTATGTTCAGGAGATTTTACGACTTCACGGTGTTCCATCGACTATCGTCTCCGATCAGGATGCTCGTTTTACTTCCCGGATTTGGAAGGGGTTGCAGGAGGCGTTCGGGACGCGGCTACGTCTAAGCACCGCCTTTCACCCTCAGACGGATGGTCAGACGGAGAGGACCATTCAGACTGTCGAGGACATGCTCCGTGCATGTGTCCTCGACTTTGGTCGCAGCTGGGAGGACCACCTACCCTTGGTGGAGTTCGCGTACAACAACAGATACCACTCCACCATTGGGATGGCACCCTACGAGGCGTTGTACGGTAGGCCTTGCAGATCTCCTTTGTGCTGGACAGACCCTGGAGAGTCAGCACTTGTGGGACCAGAGATGGTCCGGGCCACGACAGAGAAGGTCCAGGTCATCCAGGAGCAGATGAGGACAGTACAGAGCCGGCAGAAGTTATATGCTGACAGGAGGCGGAGGCCACTAGAGTTCGAGGATGGCGACCACTTCTTCTTGCGTGTCTCACCTCGACGTGGTTTGCGGAGATTTGGCTGAGGCGAAAAGTTGTCTCCACGCTTCATCGGGCCTTTCCAGGTCCTCAGCAGGATTGGCGAGGTGGCTTATCGCCTGGCTCTGCCACCTCAGTTGAACCGGGTGCACGACATCTTCCACGTATCCCAGCTGAGGAGATACGTGCACGACCTGACACTCATCATTGACTATGGGGAGCTAGACGTGGATGATGGGGCGACTTTTACGGAGGACCCAGTGGAGATAGAGGATTGACAGGAGCGGGTCCTATGTGGGTGATCGATCCCTCTTGTACGCATCAGATGGCAGCACGGGAACCTCCAGGAGAGCACTTGGGAGCGGGAGGCTCAGATGCGTGCTCAGTACCCACATTTGTTTCCCTAGTTTATGATGTATCATTACGGGGACGTAAATTCATGAGGTGGGAGTAATGTAAAGACCCGTAAATTTCAAGGAAATTCTTTTTTTCTTAATTTTCTTTGAAATTTTACAAGAGCGCAGTTTCTGACGGCACCTGATTCCGAGGCCCGGTGTGCCCGGAATCATTTTCCGAAGTTTGGCTCGGGTACGTTCAGTGAACGGACGAGCGAGTTTTTCTAACTTTTGAACCGGTGCCCGGAATCGAATTCTGAGGGCTCCGATGAAATCGCAGCGCCGGTATTCGCTTAGAAACGCCTCTTCCGGAGTTGCGTTTGCTCGGGTGTGGTTTTTAATTTTCGGGCTTAAAGTTAAAAAATAAAATAATTTTGCGACAACTTTATTTTATCTCACTTAAGCCACTTGGAAGCCACATAAAGGCGGCTTGAACTGAGTTGAAGCGGATAGGATGCTATCCAGAAATATCCTACCCCCCTTGGTAGGATATTTGTGAGGTGGGGCCCGCACGAGCTTCGCCGTTTCTTTCCGCTAAGAAACGCACCCGCGAAAACCCGTCTTAATGAAAGTCAACTGACGCGTTTCTTAAAATATTAACAGACCATTTAATTGAGCGGTTTATTTCGTGAATTAAATGGGTTGTTTCTTTCGTTGAATTAATTCAACGAATTAATGGATCGTTTCTTAACCAGTTTTCAAATTCGTTGGCGTAATAATAAAATAATCCCAACGCAACAACCCCTGGTTATTTGCGCTTTGAGAAGATTTGAGAGGACACTCGTATCTTCTTCTCCCTCACGAAGAACGCGAAGAACGCGAAGAACACGAAGAACGCGAAGAACGCGAAGAACGCGAAGAACGCCGAACCCGGAAATCGACGACGCTTCTGTCCGGGACGTTCTTCCACGCTCCGATCTCCAATCACCGACCATTTGAGGTGAGTGATTTCGGATTTCCTCTCAAGTTCTTTTCTTTTGGTTTTAAACAAAACACAGATTTAAATATTAATAATTTAAATCTGTTGTTGTTGGTTCGTTGAGCTCGCCGACTCAACGCCGGATTCCGCGACGACGCGACGCCTCCTCGTGACGACGCGACGATCCCTCTTTTCCGCGACGATCTTTTCCACAAAGAACGCCCGCGCGCGACGATCGACGAGGTAGGGATTTATTATGGGAATTACCCCCCTTTTTAATTAATTCCCGTCAATGTTTCTTAAAGAAATTAAAGAACCGAATTGTGAACAATTTTAATCTTATTAAAATTGTTATTTTCTCGTGTGGAATAAAATTATCCCTATTGTTTATCTCTAACGCGGAGGGTGCGGGACAAACGAACACGACCCGACGACCCTCCGCCGTTCTTCGTTTTGTGCGGATTTGGTGGGCGACGACGGAACGTGCCGCATCGGATGTTTGACAATTCCGCAGTAATGAACGGATCCCGGGAGGAGCAATGGCGTAGACGGGAAGAGAATCGGACCACCAGAGCGATCCCGGTGGCCCGCGGAACTCGCCGGCGGCGCCGGCGGCCGGAGGCGGCGGGGCCCCGGCGCGCAGGCGGACGAGCCCGCCGCGGCTGCGGCCAACAAACCCACGGCCGCGCGGGTCCGGTTCACCCGCGCGGGACGCGGCTCTACCGCGTCCGCGGTTCACCAGCACGGCCCACGCGGTCCGCGGTTTCCTCAGGCCGCGGGTTAACGCCCGCGGCGCCTGGCACTCGGCCGCCCGGCAGAGCCGAGCCAGGACGGTCCGACCGGCCGAGCCGCGCCCCAGCTGGGGCGGACCGGGCCAACCGGGTCGGGTCGGACCCGGGTCGGGTCGAGCCGGTTCGGGTCGACCCAGTTCGGGCCGGGCCCGTTCCCCCCCTTCTTCGGACGTTTTTGTTCAAATGGCCGTATCTTGAGCTACGTGCAGCCAAACGACTCGCCGTCAGCGGCAACGCGATCCTTGGATCGAGACGGTCGTTTCGTTATATTGCACTCAAGGTTTCAGAATACTTTGAGTTCGGCCGGGTTGGTTCGTACACGAGACCAACCAGGCCCTCAGAGCGGAAACGCTCATATCTTGAGCTACGGACGTCTGATTGACGTGCCGTCAGCTTTGTTGAATTCCTCTAAGTGAGACAGATCTTTTGGCATACTTCTCCCAAGGTTTGGACGCAGGTGGAGTGCAGTCGGGTTGGTTTTGCCTTAAAAACCAACCGGGCCCCTGGGACGAAAATGCCAATAACTCTGAGACCGGGCGTCCGATTGACGCGCCGTCTGCGACATTGAGTTCCTGTTGACGATACGGAACTTTTGGATACATCAAATTCGGACTTTGTGTCAGTTGATGTATCAGCCTCTCAGCTCATGGAGCGGACCCTTCCGAACGAGCTTGCTGTGTGCGGGAACCCTAGGCTGGCTGCAACTGCTACTTCGACAGCGACGACCGTGCAGAGATCCTCAGTGGACTGCGGCGATGACGGTGGAGAGATCCTCCGTGGACTCCGACGACGATCGTGCAGAGATCCTCCGTGGACTCCGACGACGATCCTGCAGAGATCCTCCGTGGACTCCGATGACGACCGTGCAGAGATCCTCTGTGGACTGCGGCAACGACTGTGCAGAGATCCTCAGTGGACTGCGACGACTACTGCACTCAGCGATCCTCTGTGGATCAGTGCTACCAGTCCTGTGTGGGCCCGATCCTGTGTGGGTCCGATCTTGAGTGGGTCAGCGCCCAGCGGTTCTGTGTGAGCCAGTGCCTACAGGTCCTGCATGGGCCTGGTCCTGTGTGGGCCCGATCCTGTGTGGGTCCGATCCTGTGTGGGTCACTGCGGGGTTAGTACCTATCGATCCTTCGTGGGTCTGATGATTTAGATGATTCAGTGATCGTCTTTATCGTCATCCGAAGAAGTATACCTATGTGAGCTGAATCTTGTGTTACTCTCCTTTGTGGATTGTGTTGAGCTATCCTGTGTGGATTTACTGTTTACTCTCCTTTGTGGACTGTGTTGTGCTATCCTGTGTGGGTATACGTTTTGCTTTCCTATGTGGACTGGGTTGTGCTTGGGCTCGGACGTTGGAGCCGAACGGGGAATTGCAGACTTAGGTATATGTATGGGCATATACCTAAGCCGTGTCAGATGTTACTTCGTGATTGTACTTTTCCTTTGTGGATTATCCTTTATGGATTTCGAGAGACCTTCGGGGGTCTCGGGGTCCCTACTGAGTAGCTTATACACACTCATGTACGGGATTTTCCCGCACTACGTTGTGTTGGTTGCAGACGACGGACAGCGTTGACCGGGGTGGAGGCGTGCGGAGCAGGACAGTACCTGGAGGTGGACCACTGGGCGGGACGTACTCGGAGCGGTCAGGTGGACCCGAGGAGCAGTGGAGGCTATCTGTACCCACCCTTCAGGTGGGTCTTCCAGAGGACGGGTCGACGCTGCAGTTTTCCCTTTTCAGTTGTTGTTTTTCCTTTCAGTTGTACTTTACAGTTGGGCTTGTATTTCCAGCCCCTTTTACTTTCAGCACAGCTTGTACAGTTTTTTACTTACTGTTTACTTTTCCGCTTGCTTACTCTGTGGTGCTTGATTACTTTCCAAAGGCAATGCCTTCCCTTTTTGTTGGGATTTATGCCTTGGTGCTAGTCGCCAGCCCCTGGCCTATGGAAGGCGGGCTTGGGGTAGTCACGGCACAGGCCCCGAGGACGGGTCGTGACAATTATGGTCATCTATAAAATTTTAATATTTAGAAATGAGATGTAAGGTGCTTAGGGAATTTGATTTTGGATCATGGAAACTCATTGGATTTGGAATGTGTGAAGTTGATTCTATCATATGAAGAACTGTATATTGTACTTGTGATATGGAGATTCATTGGCTTAGTTTGATATTACTAGTATTTTGTCATGGATTTATAATTATTGAATTCATTATAAAATAACATTACCAAAAATATGGTGCAATTATATTTTGATAATAAATAGTAGGTAAATTTTTAGAATTTGAAATTCTTTCAGACGTTGTCTTATAATTTTATTTTTTTAGTACCTAGAAAAGGATATATTTTTTGTTGTGATGCATATGGAGCTTGTGTGGAAGGTTATTATAAATGATATCAATGTTTTGGAATATAGTTCTCTTTATATTCATCCAAATGGTTATAATTACTCCTATCATGAATTTGATTCCTCCATTGTAATTTATTAATTTATGTTTTGGAGACACTATCTCTTTGGAGAGTGTTTTTTAGATTTTTTATCAATAATTATTGAATTAAATATTATCTATGAATGACCAGATCTAAAGGATGAGGGAATGGACATAAAATATCATTAAAATTTACATAGTCATAACCAATACCGAATAGAAAGGGAATGTTTTTAATAAATCCTGTATTGATAAAATATATTCTTAAGGTGTCATATAATTAAAAATGTGAGTGGAACCATATGAGAAATTTGGATCAATTTCACTCAGATGGATTGGTGGATGATTCAGGTATGATTATTGACACAATCAAGTTTTCATCATCTATCCTTGAATATATTCCAAATAAACAGTAGTAAGAAAATGATTATAAAGGATTATTGAAATCACTATATAATAGGGAGATCATTCTATGTCATTATCTTTCATCTGATCGATTTTTTTGCACCAGGAGTCATTTAGGTTCCCCTACTTTATTTAAGAATTCTATATTGCATGATTTCAATAGTTCTTCTTCTATTTTTCATCATTGTACTAAAAATTTGTTCTATTATATGATACATTGGTTATAGTGGTTAGGAATGAAGTATGACAACACTGATTATGTGTCCCACCATTACACCAGCAAGACAGAGTACCTAATTCCTTATATTGTACTCCATCCTCAGCTAGTTCATATTTTTTAAGGGGATGAGTTTTTCATATAAATTATTTAAGGATTAGCATGGACTTCATAATTATATAATGTTATCTCGAAATTGATTTGGTTGTTGATGAAATAGTTAAATTTTTTCCCAATTATGTACATCACTAAGGTTGAAAATAAATGTAATTTGTATGTACAAAGAAGATTTTATATTACTGTCATATATAAGGATCCTAGTTTTACATTTCAATTATTGAAAATCCACCAAGGTGAATTAGGGAATCATGTCAAATTGGATAAATCTTACAAAACCTAAAAATATGGTCATATATAGAATGCTATTCATATTTAGGAGGATATACTCTATGAATGTGTCTTGGATTTTTTAGATATTAGTAGAACCATATAGGTTTGGTAGAATCGTATTATAGTAACATATAACTGTCATCTAACATAATGGATACCTTCTATCATTTCTATGGAAAACCATTCCAGAATACACTTTTTTGGTGAGAGGTCGAAGAGTCCTCTCTCCTGGGAAAAAATATAATTCCAGGGACATTAGTGAGGATATGGGATATACATTCCCTCTTAGATATAGCGAAAATATTTTATAAATATAATAAAAAATATTTATTCCATCAATTGGTATTTTATATTTGTGATCAGTTCTTTTTATTAGTTTCTTCTGGGATATGACATTAATAGTGTAGAAAATAGGGGATGTCGGCTCCCTAAGATATTAAACCATTTTAGATCATTGAGTGGGTAAAACAATTTTCTTATAGGTGGGTCTTACAATAACAATTTATTGGTATTAAAAATATTGACAACATATATATGTCCATAAATTACCATCATGATCCACCCAGTATTCTGAATTATGAAGAAATTTATTTGGATCTAGGTGTTATAATATTAGAATACCAATTTTGATACTTGATTATCATGTTTATCTTCTTCCTTAGAAGAAAATTTTGTTGGAAAATAAAATATAAAGAAATTTACCATGTTCCATTAACACTATTGAAAATGAATCATTGGATAAGGTGTAGTTTCCTTACATATTTTCATATATACATTCATCCATGTGTCCTCATTGGGACTAAATGTTCTATAGTGTGATTACATGTTACATCATTCTACAACATATGGTATTAAAACATTAATGAATCATGTATTCCATGTTTTTAACTAGTTTGGAGGTTGGGGGTTGGTTGTATGGTTTCCATTGAATCAAAAAATCATATGTGTGATTTTTGGTGGCCGCCGGTGAGCTGGTGGATTGATGTTTGATTGGAGTTTCATCATGATCTACACATGTAAACATATGGGTTCCTATAAAATAGGACATCCATCATGAACTATATTTATCACATAGGGGAACGTACTATAGTATACACTTTCTAAATAAAACCACTAGCTCGTTATTTGGAGCCTCTAGATAACTTGTGGCCTCAGGCTAGTCTATGTTATGAAGATAAATTTTAGATAATTATTCCCTTGAAGTCCCTATTTAACATTAATAATCACCCCCATCAAGAAATTTCTCCTTTTATGAAACCAAGGTATGTCAATGATTTGATTAGTCTCTCTCCCCCAATCATTTTTGTAGACATTATCACTAATATATCGTTTATTACTTATTTTGTATGTTTCATAAAATAATTATCTTTTAATGTACCAATCTTGGAAATGGATGTCATTTGAGGATAGATCTTTAGAATATATTTAATATGTTATAATCCCTCTCAAATGATAAATATTTGACTAGATTCTATCTCCTGGAGTCCAGATATCATATGGGTTATTTTGTGGTGTATGTGAGCATTAAGGTATATAATGATATAATCATTCGTTATACCCTACTCATTTAGAAAATAGATTTGTAGATGTGAGCATTTATGATTAGTGAATCCATCTAAATAGTTCAACTGTTCAATCTTTTTCTTGTGTGTGGATTCCATTGTGATTGGTTTGAATCCTAATTTAGAGGAAGCAGGATTTGTATCTTGTGTATGTATTAAAAACTATTAATTCACAGGTTTTTGTGATGTTAAAATTAATTAAACTTCATTTTTAGATATTCATATGTTTATGGTTTTTTATATTATATTTTCTTCTCATTTTTTTGTAAATTAAATATTATTTAAAACTAATTATGAAATGGTGTGTGAAATTTTTATTCAAATAATATTTTTTGGAAGGAAATGTTTGGTTTAGAAATTGTCAGGGTGAAATATACTATTTTCATTTGAAAAGGATTTACGTATGAACAACATGAGAGTATTAGTTACTTATGTTGAGGATTTAGTATTAGGCATTTCCCTTTCATAACAGAGAGTCCACATTCTCGGGTGTTACTAAATTTTAATGTTTTTGACACATTAAATTATAGCACATTATCATTACACGTTAAGGGTGTTAACTTCATTGGAAATTCCCCCAACCGTAAATAGAATCTGATTTACCTCTTAAGGACATGAGATGTGCTAAAATATTGATTGTTTATAGGGGTGTGAGTGACCTATCATAAATATTCCTATGTATACTATGGTTAATCCCTGTTATTTATTTGAACAATTTTATATTTAATATTATATTATATAATATTTGATAAATATAAATTTTATGTTTCAAAAAATCCTTGAAATTTTACTATCTAGATTTTTCAAAAGAATAATGAAAATCAAAAATATTTTACTTTTATTTAGAAATAAATTTGAAAATATATTTATCATTCCATGTTATTCATATGGTAAGAATATTTAGATTATTTTTTTATAGACATGTTAGCGAACACCTGCAGTAGATCTTTTGGAGATTGATTAACTCAGACCTTACACACATCTTGTATTTTTGTAGAACTTTTTTTTGTTTGAGGCAGAAAGTGAAAAGACACCATACTAAAGAGATAAATTATATTTCTATTAGGAATGTGTAAATGTTAGTGATATGGTGTGATTTTTCTCACATATCAAATAGAGCATTTTTTCACAATCTGTTTTCATTTTTTTCATTTTTTGGGAAATGTACATTAGTTATTTTTATACCTCTAGTACAATTTTGTTTATGGAAAAAATTCCTAATGATTGACACTTTTCAATAACATGTATTTTATTTTTTATGGAAAAATCATTCACATTTATAATTTATGGAGTCCCTAGTTTTTTCCACATTGCATTGGGGATCCATATGTCATATCGGTCTTTTGGGGGCCCGTTTTGGACCCTAGTTGGGATGGGTTGTTAAGGAATGTCTTTTACATATTTATTCATAAAAACCCTATTTTTTTCTAAATAGTATCATCACCCATCCCATGGGTCGTGTGTTGTGACTACCCTATGCCTGCCTCCCATATGCCAGGGGATGACGACTAGTGTCATTTAGTGATATCCCAATCAAATGGGAGGCATTTTTCTAAGTACATGTTCACACACACAACTCTAAGCTCCAGATGAAGGAAGTTGAATAAGCTATGTAAACAAAACAAGGTATGATTGTAGAAAATTGAAGGTAAATGGGACCAGAATACATGCCCAATTGAAATAGAATGTAAATGTTCATGTCTCTATAAATCCTCCATAGAAGCTCTTACCTAAAGGGTAGTTACAGAAATATATGTATGAAGATGAAAAATCACATCTCATCTATAGGGTCACAATAATCACTGCTTGGCCTTGGTCCACCATAGACTTCGTCAAAGCATCGCTCGTCTGTGCAATACACAACAGTTTCCAATGATACCCGTATAGGTAAAAGTAAAAAATTACTCATTAGGGACCCCAAAACACCATGGTATACCACAATCCAATTCACAAATAAGACTAAATTGGAGGTCCACAAAGTTTGGCCTCTAGGAAGTACAATAAAGAAAGTCACTAGATTCATCTCATGCAGGAATAAATCTATTGTAGGAAAATAATGACTATTAGTCATAAATTATGAACATCATATACTGTTGAGACACTCATCCATGTTGAGTACCATATTCCAGCAAGGTCACACAGTCCTTTAGATTAGTTGGGAATGTTGGGGCACCATGACCAGCTTATCCCTTTTTCCTA
Organism: Viscum album; assembly: GCA_963277665.1. Taxonomy (NCBI): domain Eukaryota; kingdom Viridiplantae; phylum Streptophyta; class Magnoliopsida; order Santalales; family Viscaceae; genus Viscum; species Viscum album. The sequence goes on from OY728128.1 coordinate 170,736,221, forward strand.
CTGAAGAAGAAAGACATGCTTGTCACATATGCCTTTTGGGGCCCCTAGACTCGCACATCATGTTGAAATACTGGGGAACCTAGACCATTTGATCACTTAGTCCCGCTAGGAAACCTCATCCTAGTCATCACATATGCCAAAAATGGCTCCTATAACCTCTCATCACAATCTTCTTATCAATCCAGCTATAAGATTATTGGTCATAGTAAACTTGATTCTGGGAGAATCTAATCTAAAATCAATCATTTATTTATAAAAATTAACTAAAAAATATGATTCTTACAAAAGGATTATCTCACTGGGAGGGTCCCAATGCCACAAACATCACATCAATAGGACCTATTGTTTGGATTTTAAGAGCCTTTTAGTGAAAATGGGGTTATTGGATTTGAGTCCAGTCTGACTCGGTTGGACCGACCTAACCCAACACGGACTGTGGTCTGCCTAACGAATACATATCTGAACCAGACTACTATGATGGACCGAACCACTGAACCATCACCATCCCAAGGTTTAAGGCCCCGCTCATGGAAAACACGCTTGACCTTCACGACCAGCTGGAGTGGGCCACTCGTCTCCTCTTGCGATGTGGTCTCCACCACATCCCACCTTCTGTCGTTGTCGCAGGATGCTACTATAGTCCAGTTAAACTAGGTCCTCAATCCATGTCTTCCAAACTACCACTGACTACATATTGGAAGCCACTAATCACCCCTACTGTGTTTTCCACGGTGCCCCTTCACCTCTGATGTTCACCCACTCTCACACAAGGCTGCCACTACAAGCCTCTTCTAGCCTCCATCAGCACTGGCACATGCTTCTTTGGACCATCAAGCTAGTTATAATGGTATGTTTATTGATTAAAATGTTCCACTACAATTTTTTGGTATCCACCTACACCATCATGTGCTGCATGACGTCTTTCCATCGATATGGAGGTTCGACCACAATTGGAAACTCATGGCAACAATCTGACGAGACCACAGGTGGGGGGATATCAGCGAAGAATGTGAGGAGGGAGAGATATCACCATGACCACCCACGGAAATGACCATCAGCCTTTTTTTCTTGTCCTATTTTGGTTGAATTTGAAAATTAAGGTGATATTTTTAAATAATTTCGACAATATAATCCCATCATAAATCCTCTCATGTCCGTAAACCCATTCCCTCTAGGATAATTGATCTACTAGTCAATTTTTCATTGAAATGACCCACATTCTTCATTTAGAAATGAACAATGCATGAAAGGTAAACCCATAGAAATAAATCCCTAACCTGGGTTTGGACCAATCAGTAATTATGTGTGAATAATGTATTCATCTTTCTCCAATCTGCCGTTATTTGATCTAAATTAGTTTGTTGATCCTTCATCATTTGTTGTTTGTCGGCACTCATTGTTCACAAATGGATCTCCTCCACGTTATTAGGGAAAACACGGAGACCAGCCCTGATCTTGTATCTCTGTTAATAGACATCATGGATGAATCATGTTTCAACATTTCTATTATGTTGATTCACCACATCACTATGAAAATTTCTTTTATGAAATGAAAAAACATTTCTGTTATGGTTGAGTTGAACCGTTGTTACACTATTTCATATATGAAATGAAATGGTTGTCTTGAAATTGCATTTCATCAAAAAAGTTTTAATAAGATAAAATGTTTTATGCTTATTATATTTTCCCATAAAATGAAAAAAAATAAACTGTTACCCTCGACCTGTGACCGTCATGTTTAGGCCTCGTCTTTGGAAAGAAACACCTCATGAGCTCAATGGTACTATTGTATTTAAAATCCTATTTACCATTTATGAGTTATAGGATTTGGAAATAAAATACTGTTAATATAATTATTTTATTTCCAGTCACATCCCAAAAACTACATTCAACAGTTGACTTGCACTGGCCAATGTCAGGATCTACTAAAGGAAAACACCCCATTACAAACACATAGGTGGTATCATATTTTCAATCCAAGTCGCCATTTCTTAATTAAAAGGATTTGAAAAATAAAGTTATTTTATTTTATTATTTTATTTACTATTATCTCATTTTCGTGTTGTCTCACTAAGGGATCCCACTAACTAATGATAAGTTATTCCTAATGAAAATCCCACCTTATAGAAGACAACAATTCCATATATTTCAATTCTGAGATCCCATTTAAGTGCTATTTATTTTTTCTCAAAAATAATCACTCACACATGATAATAAAAAACATAGCATTTTTTAACAGATCATTACAGGCACGTTAGGCATCAGAATCGCATGTTGAATTTGTGTTGAGACTCAGAATAATCAATGAAATTTTCTAAAAATAACAATATAAAAATATGATTCTTTACATACTCCCCACCAAATGGTTTTATGCCCACTAAATCCAAACCAATGGATTCCCAAACATTTAAGGGTACAAGAATGAACCTGAGCCTCTAGCTCCAACATGCTCTACAGGATATTCAGGTGATACTAGTGAAAATACACTAGAAAAAACAATAACCCATATAGGGTCATCTCCTATCGATCACCGATCTCCACTGGAACTCTGAAAAAGATTCACTGTCATCAAAATCCAACTCGCCACAGAAAATGACGTGGGATGGGTTGTGCATGTATCTCCTAAACTGGGATTAATTAGAAGATGTTGTGCACACCTTTCTAAATATAAAGGTAGATCCAAGAGGTATGACACCTCACCCACACTGTGTATTATCAAAAATGGTTTAATGTTCCTCAGGGATAACTCCCCCAACCAAATCAATATATCCCACATAGAAGAGAGACACGAAACTACATGTGGTCTCCCTCCTAGAACTCTTAGGGTCTACTCCACCTATCATCATCTGACTTGTGATAGATATGTGTAGTATTAATCCACTCATGGGTTATGTGCACCTTATCTATAATAGCCTGAACCATCTCTGGTCCCATGATAGATGCCTCTCTAGGGTTAGTTCAGCAAATTGGTGACTTATACAGTCACCTGTACAAGGCCTCGAATGGTTCCATACCTATGGTGGAGTGGGAGATTTTGTTTTATGAAAACACTACTATAGGTATGTGATCCTCCCAAATGTGACCAAAATAAAATAGGAAAGCACATATCATGGACTCTAAGACATTAATTGTCTTCTCTGATTGGGTGTGTTCCTATTGGTGGAAAGTTGTTCTCAATTGTAGCTGAGTCCCCAATTCCTCCTACAGCCCCTTCCACAAAGGAGATGTAATTTGTGCATCTCCATCCATGACTATAGAAAATGGGATTTAGTGGAGTTGAAATATCTCCTTCAATTAGAGGTTTCCCAATCTCTCCATGGTGCACTATTTTTGATGATGTATTAATTTCCGAAATGTTGAGTTGGTGAATGATAAGTCTAATGGTGTCATATCCCATGGATATCTGTGATAAATCTGTCACAAAGATCCTTGATATCCATTCTCACACCATTCATGGAACCCCAAGTATGAAAAGCGAAACCCCTTCCATGAACAGGGGTTCAATATGATTTTTTGAAAACCCTCATAACTAATTAAAAAAGTTCCCATATTCTATATCAATAGTTAATACCAGCTACATCATTTTTTATAATCCTTGGTGTCTGCCATGGCACCCACATGAAGATCCCAATGCATCTCATCACTCATGGTTTCTACAGTTACAACTATACATTCTATGAAAAGAATGACATTCTCCCCAACATTAGTATATCCAAGAGGGGAATTCCTAGTGAACAGTTGAGCACTCAAAGACTCATAGTTGACATCACCATGTTTTGGATCACTAACACACATTAAGAGTGGAGGGGTAACAACCTCTGATTAGAGGTAAGTTGCATCATATCTATCCATGAAGGAAAACTGTAACAAGGCCGACATCACTGTTTCCTCCTTCGGAAAATATGAATGGGATCTTCTTCTTAGAGAATTAGCATCCACGTTTCTCGTACCAAGAGTATTGAATACATATATGTCATAGTCTTAGAGGAACTAAAACCATCATGTATATATCATGTTCAAATACATATGATAGAAGACACAATTGAGACCATTATGTTGAATTTAGATGGTAAACTATTCGTCCATATGGTAGTCTCACCAAATCATAAATGCAAAGACTACCACATCCCTCTCAAGGTCATGGGTAGAATTGTTCTGCTCGTGTGGTCTTAAATGATGATAACCATCTCGATCCTTCCGGGGGATCAAATAGACTGTTCATCCTTAGTGGGGGATACATATTTTTCTCAGTCCCAAGATTCAGTCACTAGAAGACTACAAATATTCTCAATCTCTTATATTACTTCTAATTAAACAATACTAATGCTTCTATTGGGGAACCACATGGCCTCACGAAGCCCTTCCTCTGTGAGTCCTTGAACTAAAACCTCAATTCACGAAGATCTAAGAGATAAATCTGATATTACAATGTAGATATCAGTTTCATCTCAATGTATAGGTAAATACTAAATTCTACCTCTATATGAGGAGTTGGTCCTAGAAAATCGTCCCTATAAATGTCCTATAACTGATCCACCATTACAGGAAACATAGGAATCATCAAATTTAATACACCGAGGGTCATGCTAGACAATTGAACATTGTTTGGATTCACCCTCTTATGCATGATTCTATCCCCTACTTCATGGGTTCCTTGTTTCACTAACCCAGGAATAAAATTCATCAATATATACCATATCCTTTTGCCTAAAAGAGTCAATATTAGCGTGAAGATGACTAGTCCATAACAAAACTAACATAGTAATGCCTCATCACTACCATCAAGAGGGTCAAACAATATCTATCGTATCAATGGGTAGATCACACTGTCAGAATAAGTTTGTTTATCATGTCTCCTCCCATTGGTATATACAAACAGGAGGGTAAAGTAAACAGTTTATCGAGATACTTTAGGTCTGGAACTATATTCATTACAAGATGGAATGAATACCACCTATTTCTATTAATACTGAAGATAATATAATAAACATACCATACCCGAAATCATTTCTGGAGCCCTTGGGTCATATTACACGACCACATGAAGCTACCCCTTCCCTTGTCCTCTAGCTACTTAAGCCTTTTGTGGCCCACATTGGGGCGGTGGTTGTAACATGTAAAAAATTACACCACATCCTACGAATCCCCAAGTTCCAATACCATGTCTTCTACCTGGATGATCTATCTGTTCATGTAAATGTCTCTTCCCCTAATGTTCGTCCATCATTTCCCTATAAGCACCTCAATGGGATAGTCAATATCGGTCGATATTCCCATACATTTCTCATGAAAATCATTTCCTCTCACTAGGATGATTAGAATCACCCAATATGACCACACTGTAGATCCTATATCATGGTACCTCCAATAAAGATTTCATATATGTCCATGTCTTTGAGAAAAATGTCATATTAGTTCTTCTAAGGTCTCTACCTCTTCATTCCTACTGTAGACTTCCACTGGAAGTATCCACTCAGCCAGGGGACATTCAACCACAATGGTTCCCTCTATCACCCAGACATAAGTAGAATTGCTTATAGTAATAGAACATTCTCATATGTCCCTAAAAACACCTTTCTCAGTGGTCTAATCCATGGAGTACTGGTCATGTCATATTCATCGAGAACATGGAATGGTCGGTACCCCTTTAAGAATACTCTGTAACCAAAATGTTAACATTCCTAATATGTTAAAGCCCTTGGGCACACATATTCATTATTATTTTGGGTTCAAGAACCTCCATAGAGAATGGTTCTTCATATTTTCCCATGGAAAAGTCATCTCCTCATATGATGGTGTATTCTAATCCCATCTACCGCCATGTCGAGCCACATAGAATGATCACTTCCACGAATTCCATCTGATCAAATGGTGTCCTGACTAGACAGAAAACATGGTCGCCACCTTTAGCGAGTCCATATCTACATGGGTGTTAGGATCACCTCGGAACATAAGGGGTTTTTCTCACTAAAAATTGTTATGTTCAATCATCTCTTACATCTCATATTCTTGAACTACGAGTACCATGTAAAACACCATATGTGGTGGTATAGCTGGTACAACACCCTATGTTGTTGTCTCTGCTAAAAGCACTTGTACCCATCTTCTCTCTCCACAGATCTGCATCATGATCATATGGTGGAATCCTAGCTGGCTGTCTTTGTGGAAAAATATTGGAAAAAAACATTATGTACTACGATCAATAGAGTATAACTGGTGATCATTCTATAAGAGGAAATTTAAAAATAAACTCATTCCTATTAGATGAATGTACCATCATTTTTCCCTAAAACTTGTGAGTTCATTTACCTTGTCAAAAATCATAATTTAGGGTCATAGTGTATGGATAAGTCTGTTATCGCATCAACTCTAGATTCCCTGTCCTGATAGCCAAACACAAAATTCATAAAACTGTTTCCCAAAAACAAACTCATAGACTCTCAATTCATATGGTAGAATAGAACTCCTCTTATACAGCTCTGCCAAAACCTATCCCCTAGGTCCAGTAACATGAATACCTCAAAAATATCTCCAATAGTACTAGATCTAGCGACTAGGGCTGAGTATGAATATCCCAAACCAATGGGATGAATATTCCAATGTACATGTACAAAAACATAGAACTACAAGACATAAATGATGGAAGGTGAATACACAAAGTAAACAACAGAAGGTAACGATAGTATAAACTAATTATAAATGGGCATAGAATACTAGCCCAATTTAAATAGAATGTAAATGTACAAGTCACTCGAACTCCTCTGCAGAAAACCCCACCTCATGTGTAGGTAAATAAATAGATTTTTATGTTGAAAAAGAACATCTTATCTCTCAGGTTGATTTAATCACCACCAGGATATAGTCCACCAAGGACTCCATCAATGTGCCGATCGTCTTCACAGGACACGATATGTGTGGGCCAATCCCTTGTAGGAGTGAGTAAAAAAATACGAATTAGGGACCCCAATCCTAAACGGTATATAGAAAATAAATTCACATAGAATATTTCAAATGTGGTACATGAAGTGTATCCTCTAAAATGTATTTTCAAGAGATGTACTAGAGTCATGTCCCACATGTAAAAATAAAATTTTTGAAAACCATGTCTTTCATTCGTAAATGATGAATAATATTGTCTTCTGAGACACTAATCCCAAATGAGTCACATTAAAATATTGGGGAAACATGACCCAATAATCACTTTGGCTTGATAGGGAACCTAGACCCGATCATTACTTTGGCATTATGGGGCACTAAGAACCACTCATCCCATAGGATTGTTTAGACACAAAGTCCCACTCATCACTTTAACCTATTGGGGAACCCAGACAAACTCATCACATAGTCCTCTTGCGAAACCAAGTCCCGCTCGTCACGTAGATGTACTTGGGCACCTAGACCTGATCATCATAGTATTCTCATCATATCCAGTTGTAGGATTCCCGCTCAGAAAGTGCTTAATTCATAGATAATCTATCCTCAAGCCATCTGTTGAATCTAAAATTCCATTAAGCTCACATAATGTATACCAAAAGGACCGCCTCGTCGAGAAAGGTCCCAATGCTGGAAAGGTCTAGTCAATCAGGCGTATGATATAGAAATTATGATTGTTTTAGAGGAAGGGGCTCAGTGGGCTCCATGTCCGGTCCGAACAGGTCGACCCGACATGACCCGAACTAGTATCCACTAGTCCAAATAGGGTCCACTATACCAACCCTAGTTTGACCTAGATATCTGGAATCGTCCTGTCCTGATGGGTTTGACCTGACCCAAAGGGTCGACCCGACCTTCCCTATGAACCCAAACCATAGGAGCGGGCTAATCTTCTACACACCGTACGTAGAGGGAATCGTGTCCCACCAGTGTCTGGCATTGGGTCCAACTTGCGGTAGGCACCGCGTCCCACCCACGGTGGGCACCGGGTCCCTCTCACGGCTGGTGCCACCTCAACCCACGATGGGCACTGCATCCCACCCATGGTGGGGCCACGTCCTGCCCGCAGTTGGTGTGGTGTCCCAACTACAACCATTAACATGATTCCCCACAACAGTTCTGCAGGAGCGCAACATCCAGTCAATTGATGCGGCTTCCCACCCATGTCTGTTGAACCGTAGAGGCTTCCTGTTAGTGGCCTCTAATCAACACCCATGACGGATGACACATGTCCCCTTCACCACCTTGGCGTGCCACCGGTAGGCACTAGCTGGGGCTTCTACAGTCCAATAAACAATCCCTATTGGTCAATTTTCTGATTTTCAAGTCCCACTATGATCTTCATGTCCCCCCCTAAAATATCATGTGCTCCAAGCCTTATTTCCATCAATCTGGGGTTTCGTCCACTTTCTGATCCAATTAGAAAGAATCTGATGTGACCACGGGGGTCTGTTGATGTAGAACGCGAGGAGGGAGAGAGATCACTATGAACACCCAAGGAAGCAACGGTCATCCTTGTTCATTTTTATGTTTTTTTTTGGTAATAAATGAAATGTGGGATATTCAAATAATATCCACTATAAAATCCCCTTTTAAATCCCCACTTTTCGAAAATCCCATTCTCTCACAGATAATTGATCTACGTGTCAATTTGACAGTTTATTGACCCACAGATTTCATTTAGAGAAGATCGATGGGGGAAATAAAAACACTAAGAAAAAAACCCCTACCATGGTTTGGACTGATCACTGACAAACAGTGAACCATTTATTCATTGTTTGTCAAACTACCGATGTCCAATTCGAATAAATATGTTGATCCATTATCAATCTTCACTCATCGCCACTAGTTGTTGACCGAAATATTTATTCCAAGGCTTTAGATAAACCTTCAGGATCCCCTTGGCCCCATATCTATGTTAATAAACAGAATAGGGGAAATGTGTTTCAACATTTCATTAAGTTGAGCCATCGTGTCGTTACAATGTTTCATTTATAAAATGAAACGGTGTTTATGTTACGCTTGAGTTGTAGTGTGGTTACGCTATTTCATTTATGAAATGAAAAATATGGCTCGATATTGCCTTGCAGATAATTTTATATAATCATGAAACCATTTTAAGCTCACTTGCTTTTTCATTTAAATGCATAGAAATGATATTTTACCCTCGACCTGCACTGGTTGAGGTTTATCCCTATATAAGAAAATTAATCCCTCAATTCCTCAACAATACATTCTGATTTCCATTCTGAGTTACTTTTGATAAGTTATATGATTTTGAAAATAAATAATCATTATTTTATTATTTTATTTACATTCACATACCTAAAACTAATTTACATAGTTGACCCATGTCAGCCATCTTTATGCTCATCCTAAGGAAAAAACCTTTTTCAAACTCAATTGTTCTATCATATTTTATATCTGATTAACCATCATGAGTTTTATTGATTTGAAAAATAAAATTAATTTATATTTTTATTAAATTTTAGGTTATTACATATTTGGTTTTTCTCACTAGAGGTGTATGACAACAAATGGTATGTAAATCCTAGGGTAAAACCACATTCTTGAATGCAACGATGACCTCAGATTTCTTATCTGGGAACCCATATATGTGTTTTTATACACTTTCATTTAAACTACTAATTAACACTATATAAAAACATTATATTTTTTGATGGACGATTCCGGGGACAATGTTCCTTGGAATCACCCACGGTATCAGCACCTTGTATCAGAATTTTGCTATTAATTTTTTAAAAAAAATCCTAGAAAATTTGTGCCATTACAAATAGGATGATTTAAAAACATAGGATTCAACCATTTTTTAGATCTAATTATTTTTTGGAAAAACCTTTATACATCTATATCTCCATCTATATCCCCATTAAATGGGAATCGAATGCATCATTTGTGCATACAGGCAGACCTACACCTCATTAAGAGACATATTTAATATTTCTTCGACACCCATTATGGATGGTTATTATGATGAATATAATGTTTATATATTAATTTTATGACATAATTATTATTTTTTTAGTATAATATTTAATTTATCTTCTTTCCCTTCCACTGATTAAAAAATGATAATGTTGCTTGGGTCTGCGTGGGGACTACCACCTTCACGAAGAAATGTGAATCATTTTTCGTGCCCATAATTATAGAATAATTATATTTCTATTGATAATGAATACATATTACGTCTATACCATGATTAAAATTCATTAGATGATGGAACCATGGGAGATCCACATCATTAGAAAATATCAAACAATATTTACATGAAATGATAAATAGTAAACCCATAGAAATAATGATTTTAAAAAAGGAATTATCAATAAACAAGTTTTGAAATGTTATAATTGGATCATATATGATATTATAAGTATTTATGTTGGTGTAGTATAGAGTTATAATAAATTAAAATTTATTATAATAGGGTATAAAATGACATATTAAAAAATTACATCCTAATGTAAGGGTTTATTTCATAATCTCATCATAATTCCAGATTGTTTATGTTTTATTTTTATTATTGGTGAATTATATAATTTATATATATTTAAATTTATATATTTTTGAGAAATCTAATTATTTTAGTATTATTGAATTTTTTGATTTATTTTTAAATTATTTTCACTCCAAAAAAATAAAACAAATTATTAAAGGAAACTATATTTATTCAATTAATCAGGAATAGTTTTAATTTATTTAAATATTTTCATTAAAATGTTTTGAATAATGATTTTCCTATTATATAGTGATTCAATATACTCATTTTAACCCTTTGTGACTTCCATTAAAAGGGCATAAAATTATTCACCTTTTTTTATAGGACAATGTACATTTTTCATAATGTGTGAAAGTAATCCTAACATTAATCTTTGTTACATGAAGTGTTTTCCCAGTATGAGGAAAATTATCACCTTTAATGATTCCGTTGTATTTTTTCATTTAATTTTATTTTAAAAATGTAAATTTTTATTTTTTTAATTTTAATACTTTAATATATGTAATCTAAAATGGGAATGATATTTTTTTGAAGCTATATTGTAGTAATTACTAATGTATTTTCATGTATCTCTACATATATTGATGAATCTTGTGGTTTACAAGGGATATTGTCTATTGATATCATCCATCATATTAATCAGATGCCTTATGATTATGTTTTGTTTTTTTGAATATAATATAAACATTTCATATGATATTTTTTATTATTCATTTTTATGTTATGAATTGAATTGATACTTCCCCATTTTATATAATAAATAAATTGGATTTAGTTAGTGACTGGTGGGGATAATTATATCTCTGAAATGCATTTGTGTGTCTCATGTGTAAAACTTGTTTTTTGTATTTTTCCAACACCTATCTATTTTACATATTATTTGTTGGATCAATGGATTTATAGTAAGTTTATGATGTATGAAATTATATATTTTATCATATTTTGAAACTAGATATCATAATCCATGAAATTATTTTTATTATCATGTCATTAATGGATATATTCCCTTTTATTATTTTTCTTATAATAAATATTGAATATTTTTATGTCATTCATATTTACATTGATTTATTTATTATTTTATAGATTATATTTTAAATTTTTCCTTTCTGAGCATTTGACCTCGTCATATATTTATGTTTTCATTTTCTTACGATACAAAGACAGGGTTAATGAATTATCTCATAGGTTAACAAGAAGAAATAATAATGATATAAATAAGAATTTTAACTAGTATATTTTGTTTTAAAATATGATGTGGGTATTATATATTTACTTATTCTCCCTTGAAATCTAAAATATTTATCCAAATGGGTTGAAATAACTTATATTATGTGAAAATGATGTAAAATAACTAACAACCCCAGATTAAAATGAGAATGGGTGTTACACCAAATTTTTTAATTGAGGTTTCTTTGAAATTTTATCATACTTTAAAAATTATGTAATTTTGTAAATATTTTATACTTTCTAATGATTAAAAAAATTATTAGAATAAAATATAATTTAGTATTTATAATTCAAAAATGTGTTTATAAATAAAACATATTATTTTATAAATATATTATTTTAAACCCTAAAATAATTTTAATTCATTGAAGATGATTAATTAATATTTGAGTTATATTTATATCATGACGATTTCAAAATACATACAATGTTTATAAAAACAATATTATTCTTTATTTACTAAAAAATATAAATTTCCTCAAAATATCAAAAAATCTTCCTCACCTAATTTTAAAATGATCATTCCAAAAATGTAGTCATTTTTTATAAAATCTGTATTCTAAATATTTCAAATATATATTATAATAAAACCAAATAATACATGGAATTGTAATTATAATGAGAAAAAATAATATTGTTTTTTCAATAGGAGATTCCATTTCCATTTATTGTTATTATTTTACTATTATATGACTGTAAAACTAATTATAATAAAAAAATATTTCCAATATATAATATACCATGTATAAATTTAATTTTATAAATTTATTTAATTTAAATATTTAAATTTATACATAATAATTATTTTTTTCTAAATAAGGTATAATAAACCTTATTAAAATGTAATTTTATTTACATTTTATGTTATATAATTTTTGAAATCATTTTTAATCATGTAAATATTTAAAATAAAAAAATTTTAATTTAATTTCTAATAATTTTATTATATTAAATTGTATGGTTATTATTTCAAAGATTAGTTATTATCTTCAACGTCTAGTAACTTTTCTATTGATCAATTCATTTTCACAATCTGAATTAATACCAAATATTTAAGTCATTTTTTATTAAATTATTATAATTTTCAATGTAACTTATTCCTGAATTACATAATTCCAATATTATTTGTCATTGCTTTTTATACATAAATGTTAATCACCACTAGGGAAATTCAAGGAGGCCATGATAAAAAAAGAATTTAAATTCCTAGTTGTGTTATTTTAATTTTATTAATGTCCCATGCTATTATATTAATTTTTTGTGTGTCTATTGTTTCTTCATAGGAAATTTTAAAAATTATTGGTCTTTGTTGTTTTAGAAGATGTATCATTGTATATGTCTTGTACCACGTTTGTAATAAACATACATGTATTGTAATAAAATATTTATAGTGGAATATTGAGTCATGCATGACATTTAATGTATCTGCATAGCCTAAGTGATAATATCTTCTATCTATTTGTCATGGAAACCCAAAAATACACCCTTATACCATTTATAAAAAATAATCCCAAATATCCACATACCACAATTTTATTTGTATACCACTAACCATAGGTGTGTTCATACTCTTCACTAGAGATTCTCAATAAATACTGACGGATAAAAATTCACAACATGGAAGCATTTCATTAAGACACCTCAAATGATAAAAAAATAGTATATGTTATTTGAAATATAAAAAAATAAAAATTCCAAAATATATGATAACTCCAAAAAAATAAAATAATAACAAGTGAATCTGATATAATAAATAACTTTGTAATAATAATATAAAATGATAAATTAGGAGTATGTTGATACCATCCTCTATAAACTATCATTAAGTACATCTTCTATCTCTATGTTTGATCCCTTACCCTAGAAAGGCGGTATCATCCCACCCTTCACAAATTGGATTGGGAAGAAATGGAAGTTTCTAATAGATTTACTAGAAACCCCTTACATAAAATTTACTAGAAATAAATTTCCAGAACCTCATTAACATTTTTGGGATGATTTTACTTTTAATGATAATATCAAAACAACTATGAGAAAAAAATAATAACATATGATGCATGTGTTTAATGAAATTAATCTAAAATTATAATGAAAACAATAACCAACAACTATATCAGAGTTCAATGGGTAAAGTAAAACTATCAAAACTGAACTCAAACAAACACACCAGCATATAAAATCTCAACCTTCAATATACTTTAACATAACATTTCATGACCCTTTTATCACTATGAATCAATAAATAACAAAGATAATTTTCGTTTACATGTGTCTGGATATATAACATCTAAAAATGTACCAATTTTTCCAAGTAGTGGTTTAGAATATAACATTTTAGGTTTCAGGAAATGAAATTCCAACTCATGATAATAATATATAACATGTAATCACATTTATATAAAATATATTATAGTTAATTTATACTAATTTAAATCAAACCATCTGATTTATCTAAGAGATCAATCTAACACGAATTTAAACACATTTTAAAAGACTTAATTAATAAACCATTAGTATATTTCTTATTATATGATTTAGAAAATAAATTTTCACTTCCACACACATTCTCAAGACAAAGAGACATAGAATAATGGTGTTAACATTGAAGTTGTAACTTCACTTACACAATCCATCCCATTGATGATGGTATTCCACAAATATTATATATCGCATTCAACTAAAGACCAAAAAATATTCCCAAATCATGTTAACTGATTGTAAAAATAAATAATTAAAGAATTTACTGGTATCAACCAGCTTTAAATTATTAATATAACTTTTAAAATTAAAAATAGTTATTTTCACTTGAATACCTCCAAATCCTATGGTTTCTAAAAACGTAATTCAAATGATTATTTAAAAAAATCATCCCATTATTTTCATAAAATTTTCAAGAAGTTTATTCAATTTAAATTAATTGATAAATTTTCAAATACAATAGAGCTATGAGAAAAAACAACTATATCTAAAACATTAGATAAAAATAAGAATTGAAAAATAAAATTAAAATCAACTCTTGAATCTAAAAAAACGTACAGAGTTCCTTGTCCCATCCAATCAAAACAATCATATCTAATCGGGATTGATATAAAAAATCATAGATATATATTAAATGGATTATATATATGATTCCATGAGAGTACGGAAGTGTTTATCTAAGGAAAATGATGAGGAACATTCACTTATTGATGAATCTGGGACTCCATAACATATTAGTTCACCTCAGAATCTCCCCCAGAAAAAAAGGTATATTATCTCCAGTCCTAGAAAGGTAAAAAATTGAGTTATGTAATAATTTAGGGAACATTAATTTAACTAGTGGTTAAATTATATTAGATCCATTAATTTCAGAACTATTTATTCACAGTGCATAGTTGCATCACAATGTCAAACATTCTCTCCACAAACCAAGAATGAGTTACTACATTATTCCACAACTCACTTGGATGGTTCAAATGGATAGAAAAACTATCTAAAAACCATCCAATTATCCTCTATCAATAATTTGAATCTTTTATCTACATAGTTCAACACTATGGACAAATTGTACACCTAACGAAGAACCAATCCAGTTCCATCTGTATCAGTTTCATGGTTTCCTGAAGGTGTTTCATGGTTTCCAGTAATTGTGATTAAACAATTCACCATTAGAAAACCTAAAAATTGATAAGGATCCTCTTATACTCTATTAATGTTACCAAATAATTTTATATACTTTATATACATAAAAAAGGGTCAAATTCATAAGACTGGGGGTTCTGTATTCGCCCCAAAATTGGATTTTCCATTCAGAAAATATATAATACTACCATTGTACCTAAAGTGATTAGGGTTTTGGTCAAAAATTTCAATCACAATGATCCCCTATTTCTATATTAATCTAACAATGATTCCATAATTCCCATAATAAACCCATGTTTTTCTCATAGAAACCATTATCATGCCTATCCAAAATCAGTATCGGCACAAGAACCAACCTACCATGCTGCTTTAGGTCAACATGATACCCACAAATCACATGGTCAGTATCAGGTTGATATATATTAATATGAGATACATGAAACACATTATAAACTAAAGATAAATTTAGATTCAATAAAAAATTAAATTACACCTCACTAACATATCCATTCTAATGTATAGTCCAAACTAGTGAACTATCTCATGTTTCAACCAAACATAGTGGACAATTAAAAGGACACATATACTTTGCTTCAAAATGAGCCAAATGTAGCATGTAATTGTAATTTTTTATATATGAGAACTCCATTTATGGAATGTGATATTTCCATTGTCCAGCCAAATCCATTACAAAATCCATATGAATGGTTTATAATGTTTTTTTTATTTTTTAATTTCAATCCTTATGATATTGATACTATATTCATATAGTAATCATATTCCCAATTGATTATTGTAAGGGATTAAAAAAACTATCCATAAACTATAGAACATGTTTTGATACAATTAAAACATGTAAACCATTCCATTATGCAATTAATAGAAATAGATTTTTGATATGTATTACATTATATTTGAGTCATGAAGATTTAATATATGGTCTGAATTATTTAGTTGATCCACTATCACCAATATCAAATTGTGTTTCTGAACTATCCATGTTAGTCCCCTTAAAAACCATTTCAATATTTTACCATTTCTATCTGAAAATTTTAAATACAACATCATACCCACTGAACACTATTTATCTACCTTGAATAGATTATAAGTGAGGCATCTCAAAAAATACTCTCCCACTATTCAAATATATCGAGACCACTATAATTCTATTTTTAGATCCTTATATATATATTTTTAATAATGAACATCTATTTATAACAGGATATACAATGAACATAGGTCATTTAGTGAATCTACACACCCCCACACCTTTCAAAAATGTGTTCCTTAAATGATTCAATTCCATCAACTTCTAGTTCAAAGTGGGAAAATTTCATAAATTATGCCACAGAATATGTCAGTTAAATTTCTTATTTCATAACAATAATGAATTATGTTATTAATTATTTCTGTAAAGTTTGGGATATATTTATTTGTTGAATAATATATCAAAATCCCAATAGGTCTTGTATTGGTGTGTTTTATCATACAAATATATATCCCACCAATGGAATGTAAGATATTTTAGCGTCTATATTTCCAAATGATCTATTAGCTCAAATATGGTACTTCAAAAATACCAAATTCATTATATTATGGTCATCCACACATCTTCATTTTCTATTTCCAATCCACCCAAAATATAGTTGGATTCATCTTTTCTAACTAAACTGAATGATCCACTTTCTTTGGTTCCCCATTTTTCATCACTTTATACATGGATTTAAATCTGTGGACTATAATTTATACCAACTATTGGTTCACCTATTGTTAAGTTGAAAACATATTCTTAACATCCTCTTCCATCTAGTTTTTATGGTACCTAACCAGTTCCATTCTCTGTAAAAATGAAAATTTGTTTTAGTCTCACTCTCTAGAAACTATATTATTTTTAAATTAATATATTACATCTCACACATTCCAAAAAAATTGAAGTATTCTCTAAATATTACTTTCAATCCTATTTTTTGTTAAAAAATTCCACCCTTAGGTTTTAAAATGAAACCATTTTCAACTATTTTAATTTATGAATAATTTTTACAAAATGATAAATCATTACTCATTTTGAATTATTAACCCCTTGTCAGAAGTCACAACTATATCTATTTTTTATTATATTCTATTCATCTAGACTCATGAAAATATAGTTACAACTCCAAGATGTATTTCAAAACACTCATATATACAATATCCCAAGTAAATTTATGTTCATAATAAATAGGATATCTATACATTTTTTTCTCTAAATTAAATGATCAGATGATCCTATCTATTTTACACCACATAAAGTAGCATAATAAATAAAAATAATTTTCTAACTCTAGTAATGAACAATATAAATCAATTTTTTATATCACTCTCACCACAAATTGTCCTAGGAAGAGGCATGCGATGTTCCAATCCTTAGGTGACATCCCAATGACACAAATTCATGAAAAACATTCCATGGGAATCATTAAAAAAAATTAGTAAGATTATATGTTTATATATGACATCCATAGCTCATGTAAAACCCAAAATAAACATCATATGATGCATCTGTTGAAGGAAATTTAATTCATTTTATAACCAAAATAATAACAAAAAACTATATCAAATATTAAAGTGTAATACAAAACAAAAAAAAAACAAAAATATGTCAAACACACTAACTACACAACTCCCAACATGATCTTTCCTCCAACTCAACATTCAATGTAAAATGTATCATGATGAGTCCCTAAATAACTAAGGTACCAATCCATTACTTGGGTCCAGATAGACAATTTTGACAAATAAACAAAATCTCTCATGAACATGGGGCGAATAAATCATAGAATTATTTCCCCATTGACTTCCAAACATAGGTCTATAGGATAAACATTATTATCACATTAATATAAAATTTACTTATGGAAGGTTAAATAAGATTATATCGATTTAAATTTTTTCCCATCGAAGAAAATAAAAAAAACCATCAAACCCATTTCCATGGAATACATCAAATCAAAATTACCCCATTTTTCATTTTTTTTATTTGGAATACAGGTTTCTGTGTCCATCCATATTCAAAGATCACACACACACACATGGTGTTACCATTAATAGTTTATGTTCATTTCGATACATCATCACATTGATGGTGGTATTTCATAACCATTATTTATCAAATTCAACAAATACCCAAATGAAATAGCCAAATAATTACAAATTATTTCAATAAAATCATTTCAACTAAGGATATATTTTCATTAATTGTCCGTAAATTTAAAATCAGCATTGTAAAATTATTAACAAAAATTTTCAAAAATTTCATTCAAATGCCATGAATTCAAAAATCAAATTAAAAACTATTATTTAAATCAAATTATACCATGATTATCCCCAAAATTTCATGATTTTATTAATTATTCCTTCATGTTTTAATCAATAGGAGTATGGTGAGAATCAGCCTACAGCTAAAACATTTTCTAAAATGATGAATGCAACAACATCATAAAAACCCCACCATGAAACACCTAAAAAAGACAATAGATATTGTTAATTTTGATCAAAAAAATATTATCTCGTCACTATTTTCATCCAAAAACACATTTCTATCCTAAATTAATAGATCAATGATTACAATTTATTTATGAAGATGTTATATAATGAGAATGACGATGAAGGAGAATATATTAGTAAATATAGGCCATAAATGCATTTATATCAAGCATTGACTCACTCCAGAATCATAGGTAATGGTCTCTAGAACCATGAATGAAATATGAAATTACATTAGGAATTTTTTGGGTCGAAATGGGTGATTATGGAGGAAAATAATATTACATCCATGATTTTTAAATCAAAATTTTATTGTTTTATTGTAAGGGAACACAGTTAGACAAACTATGAAAAAACCATGCAAGATCAACTACCTAAAATAATTATTACAGTGTAATTTTTTTTTGTGAAAGTAATAAATATTTAATATTATATTAAAATAATTAAGTATAAATGAATTTATGAAATTTATAATAAATTGTATTATCTCTCCCATGTGATTTTTAAAATAAAACATAGTAACCAATATAATTATCAAGTGACAGTACCTCTCAAATCTAAGGGAAAAATTTATTAATTGTTTCTAGAAACCCACTAAACTCTCAATTTATATTATCCTTCAATCACACAGAAAAATTCCATTCACACTTCCCCAATAGGATTCATAACACTATATAGAAAAATACACAAAATTATAGATACTTCTAAAAGTGTGATCATAACTATTATACCACCTATCAATTTATATCATACATAGTTTCCCAAACGGTCCACTGTTATTTAAAAAAATATGTTATAGTGTTAAGATCACTAGTGGGACAGGACATAAACACCATTATATTTAAACTACCTTGATTCAATGGTAATCACACCCTTTACATATAATATTTTCCCGAATAACATTTAAATTTATCATAGTTTATCATAGGCAAGCCAAATGGGTAAAATAATACAAATAATAATATTTTATAAACAAATGATATTCTATTTTATATCAAATTATTTTTAAAAAAGGTACAATAATATTTTAAAAATAATATATAATTATATTAATAATTGAACTGCCCAAAATGGAAATTGAACATATAGATCAACTTATTATCTATATTACACAAATTCTAATTTATGTCAAGAAATATAGTGTTCATAAAATTACAACGCTAAATAGTAAAGATAGACATTTAAATTATCATTAAACACTTAGATGTTAAATGTATAAAATAATTATGTATTCTAATTTTAAAATATATTTATAACATTATCTATATATAATAATTAATAAAAATGATAAATGATATAATATAATCATCAAAGGATATATGAAATAATAAAGAGAAATATAACACATATATTATTGAATATGTGTGTAAAATTAATCAAACAGAATTTAAATCTATCGAATAAAACTAAAAAATTATATAATATTAGAAAAATATTGTTTTATCTTATTGAAATTAATTTTATCATTGGTTTTAGACATACTTATCCTAAATCAAAATTATTATGTCACAAAGTCAAATAAGTTGTGTGCAATTTTCCGTGACGTTATCTAACATTTATCAGTAAAATTCCTCTCAATGTTGATGGTTTTATCTTCCCATTGAGAATGCCTCCCATAATCCTCTAGAAATGTAACATCCCAATTCCAAAAGCTGCTAAGAGGTGCCTCGTACCTGGTTAGTCACATGGCCCCAAGAACATTTCCTCCAAAACTAGAGGCTTTTGACAAGCAGTAAGGGACTTAGGTTTGATAGTGGTAAAACAATGCCCTCATTTGCAGTGTAACACAGTTGATAAAAAATTGATAATAATAGAAGAAGCAGTAATAACACCATATAGTTGTACACAGTGGTACAATGGAAGTAATAACTACTAAGCACATATAAATATTTACGATGCATGATATATATGACTAGGAAAGCAGCGAAACAAGTCACAATTTTAGAATACAATACTAAACCAAGGTAAATATGAAAATCAGGTAAACATATGCACAACATCGCAAGCCTCACCTTAGTCCGATGCTCCCTAGCTCCATAAAAATTTTGTACCTGAAGTAAAAGGGTTCTTCTTATAAGGACCCAACCTTAAACATTACATAATATTGAATTAAATAAACACATCACCTTTAGAATCTTTTCTGGTTTAGAGTTTTAGATAATTAGGAATAATAATTACATTACATCTCAGAAATTTCAAAGTATACCATTTTATTCAGTTTCCATTATTTTCAACAAAAAACTCTTGAATAAAGGATACATGTCTAGTTCCATGTTTTTGTGAGGAAAAGTTTTCCCTGGGCCCATCCATGACCCTATTTCACTTTATATCCAGTGAAAAACATTTCAAAAACAAGGGATGAGATTAAAAATCTCAATAAGAGATACACAGTGAAGGAAAACTATTATATTTTCAAAAAAAGTAATCCATGAATACTTTATCATAAGTAATATGATTCCCCTTTATGGTGTATTAAATACTCTTCACTAAATAAAAGAACATTGCTTACACATTTGTAATAAAAAGATTACCATAAATCCCATATAAAGAACACATAATATATAATGGTTACATGGGACATAAACATTCTTATGTGGAATAACCATACGGTTGACTTTTAGAAATATCACTAAATAGAATAGCCAAAGGGCCGACTTCCATACCAAATGCATTGGAGGTTATAATGTAACCACCCATCCTGGTTTATCACATCACCACCCGTTATATGGGTTATCATGTAACCACCCATCAACTGTCCATGTACCATAACAACACATAATATATTGCAAATATAAACCCTTCACTAATAACATTTCATTTGCAGTCAGAATAAGGAATTTCAATATATTGAAATAATCAATCCATTTACATAAACCATTTAAAAATTGATTTTTGAATCAATGTTTTCTATACCAAATTGAATATTATAATGGAATTATATTTTTAAATCATTAATTTCTAAATAAATAATTACTCAAACCCATTTTTAAAACATTTACATTACAGATAAATATTTAGAACAATAAATCATTACAATAATAATTTATTTAAAGAGTTTTTAACAAAATGAGAGACTCTTGAATACAAATAATTGAGGAATAACATTTATTCAGAACATTATAATATCATGAGAATAAATTTATTCCTGATATAATATGGAAAAGTACAGTATATACACCATATAAGATTGAATTGGTGCATAACAATAATGACGTCTTAATGGCAATGTAAATTGAGATGAAATACCTTATAAAGACAATATCCTTAAATTAACGATTAATCAATCACATAATTATGTGTGAGAAATATAAATACACCCAATATAAGTGTATATTAAGTTTAAAACAATCAGTGTTCATTCACACATATTTATAGGATAAATATTCATGAATTACAAGTTTAACCCATTGAATTTTAATTTGGTTAAG
Source organism: Viscum album (assembly GCA_963277665.1). Taxonomy (NCBI): domain Eukaryota; kingdom Viridiplantae; phylum Streptophyta; class Magnoliopsida; order Santalales; family Viscaceae; genus Viscum; species Viscum album. The sequence continues at coordinate 170,758,472 of OY728128.1, forward strand.
AATTTCCCTTACAAAAATATTACAGCCTAACGGTGTCACATTAAAATGAAGAAAAATATTTTATAATATTAAAACGATATCTAATCACTTGTAAATAAAATTTTAAAAAATAAGGATATATATGAAAATATCCCAACTTAATATGATGTAAACTAAAAGACATAACAAAAAGAAGTCATTTAAAAAGATGAGGGTGAAAGGTTCCCTTACCGATTTGGTAACTTAAAAAACATAAGCCATATGAAATAAGGGCCATACAATGTATATGTAGATAACCATAAATTAATTTATATTAAACTAATAGAATAATCATGGGCATTACATTCACCACTCAAAGGGCGTAGTGACAAATATAGCATGAATCTCAGGGGAATAAAAGTGAGATAAAAACCCCTTACCTAGTTGTAATCAATCGAGTCATATGACCAAAGGATAAAAACCCCCATATGAATCACAAAATACCATTAATATAAAGATAATGATGATAATATATATCAATGAAAGTATACATTACACCACATGCAATAAATAAGTGGCGAACAGTGGAAATATCACAAAATTAAAAGTGAGATAAGAAATCTTCTTACCTTGTGTCATACATGACTTGTTTGTTCCTTGTTATTCCTGAATAAAAAACTAAAGTTAATTTCAACATTATTAGGAAAATTTTCAATTGTATAATCATTTTTATTTCACTTATTACCATGTTATAAACATTATTCAATCAATTATGTTAATAATAATCGTTTGGTCGATATCTGGTACTAGTGTAAAAAACGAACACATTAATATTACAAGTTGTCCATGTGTTCAAAAGTCTATTATCACCTGAATGGTATAAATGTTTTATATATCATTTATATAATTTATATGCAGTGTATATGTATTTATAATATTCCATATCATTTGGAGTTAAGAAATGAAAGGCATCGTTCATGGAGACGGTAATTCGTGCGTACCCATGAATTCTAATTTCATTTCTATTTTGTATTTAGTGGAATGAAAACGTAATGAAACATTGGTATTTTAAAATTCTTGTATAGTATCATATGATATTTTATGTTACATAATTTCATTACCTTCATCCTTTATGCATCCTATGTATGTCATTAACGAATCATATCACCTTGAGGGGTGGTAGTCCACACTTCCTCAAATAAAATTATCACATTTAACCATAATGGAAACCTAAAGGTATGCTATAAATGAATAATACAGAAGCATAAATAAAACATAAATTTAATATACATCAAATATAAATACAGTTCCATCTAAATAGTCACCATGTTAGGATGTTGGAAATAACTGAACAATCATCATTTTGTGAGGCGTTAGTTGGCCATCCATATAAACAATTTATTCTGCACTCATTATATGGAGGTGTGTTCATGTGTTGTTCGAATAATTATTATAAAAACATCATAGTATATTGATGATACTGGTTTTGTTATAAATGAATGGAATAAAAATAGTTTAAGGGATTGGAGAAGTAAAATAAAACAAAATAAATCAAATGAATTTAAGAGAAATGATTACCTTTAATTTGGGTAACATCCATTGGATTGAACAAAAAGGACACCTTGAAGAGCCTTCTTCCTATGGTGTGCCTTTTAGGAGGAAGAGGGGGATCTTGAGAGATTATTTGTGCAGGTTTTGGATGAGCCATGGGGCTTGAGAGGTGTGAAGAATTGGATGGAAATGGTCTCCTTTTACATGGGGATACATGCTCTTTAGGAATGTGTGAAAATAGTATTTTATTATATAATGATATTCGTTTTATAAAGGTCAAAAAATCTTTAAAGTACAATATAAGATGACTTATATTCGAAATGAAATCATCCAATAATAATTGGACAGTTTTTGGAAATTGTTTTCATATTTATAATTATTTAAATAATTTTTTAATGAGGTAAATACTGCATCATTATTGTGTCGTATGTAATTTAATTTATTTTATATCTAGAAATTATAATGAAAATAAAATTATGTATTAATCCTTTTTATCTTTCCAAAGAATATTTATATTAAAAAAATAACTTATATAACCCCATTCAAAATTTAATTTACTAAAATATATTTGTTTGTTTCATTTTTTCCATTACATTAAATTAATTAATCTAATGTATCATTATCACTATAAAGTGTCTTCATGGGGTAAACAAATCGTCCCAATGTTTCCCATTTTCGGCCATTACTCATCCAATAAGGATTTCACTAGTTTTAAGGTAATGTGGTATTATTATCATATTCTTTTTACCCTGAATTACCCTATATACCTTTAACCTCGGTAAATAAAAGTCAAATGATACTATTCACCCTAAATTATTTTCATCTTATTGAACCACATTTTATATACTAATAAAAACCATGTATATCAGATTTTCGAAATTCAATTCACAGAATTTGTAAAATTTCATTTAAAAGAAAAAGTCAGTTTTTTTAAATACTACTAAGTGGTTTCACTATTCATCAAAAATTGATGTTTTTCAGGAAAATAGCAAAAATTTAGGCTAAGGTATATTTTTTATTCTAAACTAAAAAATTATTTCTATTTTACCAAATTAAAAACATATAACTTGCATTAATTAATTTTAAATTAATTCTTGTTGTCAAAACAAATAGTGTGTTTTTAAGAAACAATAACAATCCAACGATTAACACTTGTTTATGTCCAACTTCAAAGTGAAATTAAATACAATGACCACCATTGGATTAAATGGTAAAAATATAATCTATTTATATTTTAAAATAAATTTGTAATGTAAAGACATGGATATTTCAATGAACTTTTTTAATTAATTTTGAATTTTACGAGTCTGTGGCTTCTGACGTCACGTGATTCTGAGGCCCGGTGTGCCCAGAATCAATTTCCAAAGTTTAGCTCAGGTACGTTCAATGATCGAACGAGCGGGATTTTCCTATCTTTTGAACCGGTAATCGGAATTAAAATCTGAGGGCACCGATGAACTCACAATGCCAGTAATTGCTTAATGGGATCCTTACCGTAGTTGCTTTCACACGGGAGGAGAAGTTCATTTTTGGGGGGATTATTTAAGAAGTAAATAAAAAATTGTCAGAACAATTTTTATTTCATAAGGAGGTTTTCCCTCCCATGGGTAGTTAATGGTGGGGCCCGCAACCACTTAACTAACCAAGTCTGGATGTTAGAGATGTGGGGCCCACACGAGTCTCTCCATTTAATTTCCTCTAATCTTATTAAGAACCCCCCCATTAATTGGAAAAACACCCATTTAACTACCAACATGTTTAATAATGGGGAACCTTCTCTCTCCCTTCTTAAATTAATTGTCATCACGTTATTAAATGTGGTGAAATAATTCTGGGAGTTTCTTTCAATATGTAATTAAATAATAGTAGGAACCTCTTATTTAATTTGGGGAAGAACATTACTTGTACGGGAGATCTTTGGAGATTTTGTAAGAATTCCGGCCTCCGACAAAGAACGACGAAGAATGCTGGGCTCTGACGAAGAATGAAGAAGAACGCCGGTTCCTCAGAGATTGATGACGCACCACCCTTACTCTTTTCTGAGGCAAGATCGGAGACGTCGCTTCCTCCTCGGCACGCTCTGACCATGCCTATGATCCTCTTCACTGTGACGCCGATGTTCGACATCAATTGTTGATGTAGGGGAATTTGAATAAATTTCATTATGTGATTTTATACCCTCGACATGGCGTGCAAATTGTTTGGTGATGTTTAGAACCACTAACGCGGTGGGTGCGGACTAATGAACAAGTCTGAACCCACCGTAACATTTTTCTTGATGTGCGTACTAATTAGTAATGATGATGCAGGACCAAAATGGTGATTGGAGGCCTTTGTAGTGAGGTACGGGTCCCGAGGCGACCGTAGGTTAACACGGGAGAAAAATCCGACCACTGGAATGACTCCGTTGGCCCGTAGAAGTCTCTGGTGGTTTGAGCTGCCGGTGTGGTAGCGCCATCGTCTGGAGGCGGTGGCCGGCACCGGAATGCCTCCTAAAGGCGGCGGCGAGGGATTGGATCCCACGGTCGCACGGGATCCAGGGGAGACGCGACGTTGGGTGCCGCATCTGTGAAACACAAAGGGGGACCGAATCCCCTACACAGCCCGGCCCGCTAGCCGAGCTAGCGGACCCCCCAGCTGGGCCGGGGTGGGTCGCGTGGACCAGTCCGGGCCTGTCCGTGCCCTACCAGGCCGGACCCGGACCCAGGTCGGGTCAACCCGGTTTGGGGCGACCTAGGGGGGGTTGGGACGGGTCGGGCAGGGCCCAAACCCCCCACTTCGTACCGTTTTCGGTATTTTTCCCATAACATGAGATACAGACCTCCAAACGATTGACCGTCAGATGCGTATGAATCCTTCTATCGAGATGTTCATTTCAGTATATTAAAATCAAGGTTTTTTTAATGTTTTGGTATTGTTGGGTTGGATCGAACCCGAAATCCATTAGGCCCTTGGAGCGGAAATGCTTATAACTTAATGAACGGACGTTCGTTTGACGTGCCGTCAACTGCTTTGAATTCTTATTGAAAATACAGACCTTCTGGCTTACTCCGCTAGATTTTTGGGTGCAGATGGAGTATTTTCAGGTTGGTATTAGATTAAAAAGAAACTGGGCACCTGCGATGGAAAAGCCAATAACTCTCAGACTGGGCGTCCGATTGACGCACCGTCTATCGCGTTGGGTTTATTATGACGAGCTTAAACTATGGGATACATCAATTCTGGTATTAGTGAAAGTTGATGTATCGAATCTCTCATTATCGAGGAGCGGACCCTCCCGGAATGGAGTATGATGTGTGCGGGAACCCTAGTACTAGATGCGACTGCGACGATGACGACTGCACTTGGATCCTCCGTGGGTTCGGCCGTGAGGACACCTCTACATGGATCCTTTGTGGGTTTGGAAGTAACGACGATCGTACTATGATCCTATGTGGGTTCGATGATGATAGAATACTGTTCTTGTATCATACGTGGCTCCAACAGTATATGACTTATGTACTTGTATCATGTGTGGTTCTGGTAGAGTAGCTGGTCATGTATCCATTAAGAGTATGACAGCTTAGCTCATCTTGTACCCTATGTGGGTCCGACAGCTTAGATGGATCAGTTGCTACATCTAATCGTCTCTATCTCCTTGCGAAGTGTATACCAATATGATTTGTGTCTTTATTTTCAATCATTATCATCGATTTGATTATCATGATTTCCTGTGTGGACTGGGTTTTGTTTTCCTATGCGGACAGGATTGTGCTTGGGCTCGTGAGTTGGAGACGAACTGTAACTGATGACTTAGGAATATGTATGGGCATATACCTAAGAAGTTTTGTTGATACTTCAGGATTGTATCTTTCCTTTGTGGTTTATCCTTAATTGATTCAGAGAGACCTTCAGGGGTCTCAGGGTCCCTACTGAGAATCGTATACTCACCCCTGCATGGTAAATGCCAGCACTATGTTGTGTTGGATGCAGACAACAGACAACACTAATCGAGGTGGAGGCTTGTGGGGCTGGACGGTACCCGGAGGTCGATCACATGGCATGAAGTACACAGAGAGGACGACCAGACCCGAGAAGATGAGGAGACTATATGTACCCACCCTTCAGGTGGGGTTTTCGGTGGATGACTCGGTGTTGCTGTTTTACATACTACTGTTGTACTTTCCTTTCAGTTGTACTATACATTCAGTTTGGTTTTTATACTATCCCATTTAATTTTCAACACATACCTTGTACCAAATTTTTACTTAGTGCTTACTTCATTTGTATACTCTGTTGTGTTTTTGTTTACTTTATAAAAGGAAATTCCTTTATTTTTTTTGGATTTACGCCTGGGGTGCAAGTTGACAGCCCCTGGCATATGGAAGGTGGGCTTGGGGTAGTCACGACATGGGCCCCGAGGACGGGTCATGACAAATTGGTATCAATGTAATCATTTATACCACATAACGCATGACTCTGATCTTTACATTCTCTAATTGAAAAAATGTAAAGAGTATTGATTGTGGTTTTCAGTCCAGGGAGTCCAGTGTCTGTGTGGCAGATGACGTATCCATACACCAGGACCCTGACATCTGATTTATGACTCAATGCACGAAAACACTGATTATGTTTGTGTTTCTATTAAAAATATTTCATTGTGATTACATTGTGTCAGTTCACCAGGTATATTGTTTGACCATGGCGCACTTGTTTCGTTTCAGGATGGCCCCACAAAGGCAGCCTGCCAGGGTTCCTAGTTACGGGCAGGATGACAACCCACCGAGCGACGAGGCCTCGATTCGGGGCCCCATTACAGTATAGGCACCAGTGGTACCACTACCCACTGAGCCACCGATACTACCAGCCCCAGCGGCAGAGAGTGCACACTACCTAAGCACGTTGCATGAGTTTCAGAGACAGAGGCCGCCCAGGTTACATAAAGAGATAGATCCTCAGGTAGCTGAGGATTGGCTGGAGTCCATCGTCAGAGCCTTTAGACTGGTAGGGACACCATCAGATCTTATGGTGGTCCTTGCCGCGAGTCTCCTGCATGCAGCAGTAGGTAGATGGTGGAGGCTGATGATCTAGGTTCATGATGGGGAATCTCTTCTATGGACGGACTTCGAGAGCCTCTTCCGTTTGGAGTTTGTTCCAGCCACCCTCCGTGCGGTGCGCATCCAGGAGTTACTACAGCTTTGATAGGGAAGCATGTCAGTAGCCCAAAACTCGGTGATATTTACTGACCTCTCGTGCTACTCCATAGACATGGCATGAGACCCATTCTTCTGGGCCCGAACCTTTGTGTCGGGGCTGATGCATGAGATCAGAGCTTCAACGAATCCCCTCAGCATTCCGATGTAGGCGGGGGTGTTGGAGGGAGCCCTCTTATTGGCGAGTATTCTCACCGAGTAGCCATCAGTAGCGATACCCACTGCAGGATGTCACATAGTGGATACTTCTACATCCTCTTTTCAATAGATGATTCAGGGGTCCAAGTGGATCTGGCCGACAGGTGGGCGACCTCAGGAATCAGGTTCAGCTGTGCGGGGCACACGTTGCAAAACCAGCCTTACGAAGATCAGATAGTGCTATACATGCAGCGGGAAGGGCCACATGGCTCGTGACTGCCCGACCCGCCATGTAGACGAGAAGCAGACTATGGAGGGACCTCCCTGGCAGAGGTAGACATTCGACCGTGGCAGTCTGTAGGGAGTAGGCGGATGAGGCAGATGAGATGGCCGAGCGGCGGATGGTGGATGACACTTCGAGGCTCTACCACCACCACCACCCATTGGAGGTTAACCCTGACCACAGGGAGCTAGCGGGAATGTGGCAGGCTCAGCTCCAAGTAGTAGAGTCTTAAGACCACGATGCTCCCGAGATGAATAAAGGTACTATCTGTGTCTACTCAACCTTTGCTAAAGTTATTATAGACACAGGTGCGAGTCATTATTTTATTGTAGCTACCCTTGTTCAGATCTAGGAGATTTTGATGGATCCGTTGCCTCGATCCTTACAGCTAGAGACTCCTACAGGTGCAGACTCGATGATTATGCACTGGTTACGGCATTGTGAGCTTACTCTAGGAGACGAGATCTTCGGCTGGGATCTTCTTGTAGGTGCGTCGAGACCTTACGACTTCATCTTGGGTATGGACTGGTTATCTACAGTCCATGCTTAGATCGATTGAATTAGGTGCAACGTGTGGTGTCTCCGCATGGATGGAACCAGGTTCCCTTTCACCGGTGTGAAGGGAACCTTTGCAGAATAGGATGGACTCAGGCAGAGGAGAGGGAAGCCGACCACACATCAGTTGGCTAGTCTCATCCTCGGAGCAGTTGACGTGCGGAGTCCAAGTTTTCCTATTGTGGTGGATCAGTATGCAGACATTTTTCTTGATGATGTTCTAGTACTAACTCCTCGTAGGGAGGTAGATTTGTATATAGACCTATACCAAGGGACATCAATGATATCCACTCCAGTATATCGGATGGCTCCCTCCGAGCTTTATGAGCAGCGGGTACAGATGGAGGTCTTACAGGGGAATGGTTTCATCTGAACCAGTGTTTCACCCTGGGCTTCTCTAGTTCTATTCACCAAGATGGCGGATGGGGGCTTGAGACTGTGTGTCGACTACTGTCTCCTAAACTAGGTGACCATAAGGAAAAATTATCCACTTTCAAGGAATGATGACCACTTTGATCATCTCAAGGGAGCACGTTGGTTCTCGAAGATAGACCTCAGGTCAGGATATCAACAACTTCGAGTTTGGGACGAGGATGTGCCGAAGATGACTTTCAGGTTTCTGTATGGCCACTATGAGTTCTTGGTCATTCCCATTGGTGTTACCAATTCTCCAACAGTGTTCATGAGTCTAATGAATAGTATCTTCCAGCCATACCTCGATCGGTTTGTTTTAGTCCTCATAGATGACATACGAAGTTACTCGACCACCGAGGAGGAGCACGGCTACCACTTACAGGTTGTACTGGATAAAATGAGAGAGAAGAATATTTATGGAAATCACTCTAAGAGCAAGTTCTGGCTTTGAGAGGTTCATTTCTTGGGGAACTTCATCTCAGAGGTGGGAGTTGCAGTGGATCCCATGATGGTCGAGGCGGTACTTTCATGGGAGCCACCCAGGAGCTTGACGGAGGTTCATAGTTTACTAGGACAGCCTGGGTACTATCAAATATTTGTGCCAGGCTTCACAATAGTTGAAGAACCGCTTAATTCATTGATGAATAAGTGGAAACCCTTCATGTGGTTAGACAGATGTCAGCCGAGCTTCCAGAAGATGAGGTGGATATTGACCAGTGAGCCCATCTTGAGGCTACCAGAGGATGGAGTAGGGTACATAGTTTACTACGACGCGTCATGGACTAGAATCGGGTGTGTCCAGATGCAGGAGAGATCAATGATCACTTACGGTTCACGGAAGTTGAGGCAGAACAAGCAGAACTACACCACCCATGACCTGGAGTTAGCAGCAGTGGTCTTATCCTTGAAGATGTGGTGACACTATCTAATGGGCATGCGCTTAATGGTCTACTCTGAGAACCAAAGTCTCAGGTGCATTTTCTTGCATAAGGACCTGAACCTGAGACATTGGCGACAGATCGAGTTCCTCTAGGATAATGACTTTGAGATTGTCTATACTCTTGTGTAGGGGAACGTTGTTGCTGATGCACTCAGCAGGAGATCGATCATTCAGCTACACGGAGATGTGACATAGTAGTTAGCTGCTTTGAAGATATCCTACATGGATAGATATGGTTCAGCCTATCTTCATTCCATCACAGTCACTCCTCCACTACCTCAGCGGGTTAGAGAGGCACTGCGTGAGGACGTTGGCTGTGAGGTGTGACGTGCTCAGATATCCTTAGGTTTGGCACCCGATTGATTTTCTGAAGGTGGGGAGAAAATCATCCTCTTCAGGGGAAATACCATGGTACCAGTTACACTACATGTCGAGGTTCTGCGGGATTTCCACACAGCCCCTCTAGTGGTACATCCTGGAGTAGCGAAGATATACCAGGACCTCAGACGACAACATAGGTGGCGGGGTATGAAGAGGGCGGTAGCAGAGTTCGTTTCACGATGCCTCACTTTCCAGAAAGTGAAGGTGGAGCACCGGGTACTAGCATGCTTGGTAAAACCCTTAGAGGTTCCGGAGTGGATATGGGATGGGATATCCATGGATTTCGTGATGGAGCTTCCATGTACTTCAAGATGACACGACACTATATGGATGATAATAGACCGACTCACCATGTTGTCCCACTTCCTACCGATCAGATAGCAGGGATCAACAGAGATCTTGGGATGCCTCTACATTCAAGATATCGTACGACTTCAGGGTGTGCCATCATCTATTTTCTCTGATCGAGATGCTCTCTTTACTTCCCGGTTTTGGAAGGGGTTGCAGGAGGCATTTGGGATGAAGCTATGCCTGATCACTGCCATTCACCCACAGACGGATGGCCAGATAGAGATGACCATTTAGACCCTCAAGGAAATGGTCCATACATGTGTCCTTGACATTGGTCATAGCAGGGAGGATCACCTAACTTCGGTGTAGTTTTCATACAATAGAAACTACCACTCCACCATCGGGATGGCACCTTACGAGGCACTGTAAGACCGACCATGCAGATCACCTCTATACTGGAATGACCATGGGGAGTCATCACTCGTAGGACCAGAGATGCTTCAGGCTACGACGGAGAAGGCTCATGTCATCCCGAAGCAGATGAGGACAGCAAAAAGCAGACAGAAGACCTATGCTGATAGGAGGCGGAGACAACTGTAGTTCGAGGATGGGGACCATGTTTTCTTATGGGTCTCACCTCGACGTGGATTATGAAGATTTGGCCTGGGTGGAAAGTTATCTCCACGATTCGTCGGTCTTTTTCAGGTCCTCATTAGGGTTGGTAGGGCAGCTTACCGCCTTGCCCTTCCACCTTAGTTGCACCGGGTGCACGATGTCTTCCACATATCTCAGCTAAGGAGATATGTGCATGACCCAACGCATATCATCGACCACGGGGAGCTAGACATTGTTGATGATGCGGCTTTTTTGGAGGTCGTGGGGGAGATCGAGGATCTACAGGAGCTGGTCATACGTGGATGATCGATACCTCTGGCGTGCATTCGTTGGCAGCACGGTAACCTCCATGAGAGCACATGGGAGCGGGAGGCTAATATACTTGCCCAGTAACCTCATTTGTTCCCCATGTTTATGTTGTAGCTTTACGGTGATACAAATCCCTGAGGTGGGAGTAATGTAGAGACCCGTAAATTTCAAGATTTTTTTTTTAAAAATACTTGGGAATTTTACGAGTCTGTGGCTTTTGACGGCACTTGATTCTGAGGCTCGGTGTGCCCGGAATCAATATCCGATGTTTATCTCGGGTACGTTTAGTGAAAAAACGAGTGGGTGTTTTATATATTTTGAAGCGGTGCCTAGAATTACAATATAAGGGCAACGATGAACTCGAATCATAGGTAATTTCTTAATGGGATCCTTACTGTAGTTGCGTTCGCACGGGAGGAGAAGTTCATTTTTTGGGGGTTTATTTAAGAAGTAAATAAAAAATTGTCGGAATAATTTTTATTTCATAAGGTGGTTATTCCCTCCCATGGGTAGTTAAGGGTGGGGCCCGCATCCACATAACTACCCAAGTGTGGATGTTAGAGAGGTGGGGCCCACACGAGTCCCACCATTTAATTTCTGTTAATCTCATTACGAACACTCCATTAATTGGAAAAACCCCCATTTAACTACCAATGTGTTTAATAATGGGGAACCTTCTCTCTCCCTTCTTAAATTAATTGTCATCACGTTATTAAATGTGGTGAATTAATTCTTAGAGTTTTTTTGCATGTGTAATTAAATAATAGGAGGATCCTATTATTTAATTTGGGGAAGAACATTCGTTGTGTGGGAGAGCTTTGGTGATTTTGGTAGAATGACAGCCTCCGATGAAGAACAACGAAGAACGACGAAGAAGGCAGGTTCCTCGAAGATCGACAACGTGCTACCCTTACTCTTCTTCTCAGCAAGAGAGGAGACGCCTCTTCCTACTCAGTGCGCTCCGACGACGCCTGCGATCCTCTTCCCCATGACGCCAACGTTCGACATCAATTGTTGAGGTAGGGGAATTTGTATAAATTTAATTTTGTTATTGTATACCCTCAGAATGGCAGAAAAATTGATTGGTGTTGTTTAGAACCATTAACTTGGTTGGTGCGGACTAATGAACAAGGCCGAAACCACCACTGATTTGTTCTTGATGTGAGGAATAATTTGTAACGCCCCGACCCCAGCTACCCAGAGTCGGTGCATTACTTCGTAACATTGGAATGATCACAAAAGATCAAGTCTTGGAAGACCGATTAGTTTAGTAGCCTTGGAAGCACTAGATACATTCCTAAATGTTACATTACATCATAAAGTGAAAAACTAATAACAAAGTCTTCATAGTCCACACTCATATCCTCTTCTGACTATCCCTGCAGGTCATTCATAAAATACTTCTTCACATCCTGGAAAATATTAAAACAATGAAAGGGGTGAGCTCAAATGCTCAGTAAGGATAACAATAATGCGGAAGCTTTCATAAATAAACATTAACATTTAAGGCAATGTATAACTAAAACAAAATCCTTTTAAAAATGAACTTCAACATAATATGGCAAAAGTAAAATGAGATAATGCCATTTTCTTATTCACATGGATATTCTACTGGCCGAATAATCACATGCACTATCAATAACCACTTTCATAATGATGGAATGCATAATGCCAGACATTCTGAAACATTTTGTCAAGGCCCCGGCCAAGACATCTAAAATGATTAAGGCCTCTCCCAAAACCATAAATCAAATTGGGAAAGGGCCTCGGCCAATTCCATGTCTAGTTGTGTCATGAGACCTACCGATGTAATTTTTTTTAGAAGATACGTACATTCAAAATTGATCAAATATACTCCATTGTTTTTCTGAAATCATTATGCAAGCTTCTGAAAACAAAATAACTAATTCTGAGACTGCTCGACTAATTACATGCCATGATGGGTCCACTCCCAATCCCTTCCTGTCTACCACACTCGAGATTCGGGTTTTTCGAAAGTATTTTTAAGCTTGCGTTAAATACGTATACATTTGCACTGGATTTTCATATATTAGAGAGAAATATCATTTTTTTGAAACCATTTAAAAATCTCATAATTATAAAATAAAACCTTTTTAATAAATGTAAAAGTCCAAGGGGTTTATACACCGTATAAATGAAATTTGTGTATAAAACAAAATATGCCTCAATGAATGGAGATTGAGACGAAGTCACATACCAATATCGTTTTTTAAATAAAATAGATATATTATGTGTATTCACTATATGTACACATAAATAAAATATAAATACAAGATAGGACATAATAATAACATAACATAATTTTAAAGTAGTAGATTAACCCAAAGAATGGAAATTGGGTTAAGAAATTCCCTTACCTTGCGTCTTGTCCTGACTCGACCGTTCTTTAACCTCCTGAATAATAAACTAGAGTTAATTTCTATTTACTTAAGAAACTTTTTCATGTTCATTATTTCTTTTATATCACTTAGTTACATGTTATGAACATTATATAATTATTTAAGTTAATAACGGTCGTTTTGTCGATCTTTGGTACTTGAGTCAACAATAAACTTATTATAATTACAAGTTGTTTATGTGGTAGAATATCCATTATCACCAGAATTATATTCATGATTTAGATGTCATATATATCATATATATCCATTATATACATTCATTCATAATATTACGTAACATTTATAGGTAAGAAATGAAATGCACCGTTCATGGAGACGGTAAGCCGCACGTACGCATGAACGCTACTTTCATTTCTATTTCGTATTTAATGGAATGAAATCATAATTATATAAAGCTATAATATAGTTCCAGTATAATATTATATATAATATCATTTAATACATCCTTTATACATCCCACATATGGCATTAACAATTAACATCACTTTGAGGGGGCGGTAGTCCGCACTTCCTAAAATGAAATTATCGCGTTTACCCATAATGGAAATAATAAAGTATGCCATAAATGAGAAATACAGAAGCATAAGGAAAATATAAACATAATATATATATCATATATGAAAATATTGTCATCAAAATGGCCACCATTATAGGTGTTAAAAGAATTTGAACAATCATCGTTTCGTGAGGCAGTATTTCACCACCCACATAAACTGTATGTTCGTTAACCATTAGACAAAGGTGTGTGTAAGTGTAAACCAAATCCTTATCATAAAAACATCCTAGTATATTGTAGATACAGGTGTTGTTACAAATGAAAGTAATGAAAATAGTTTAAGGGATTGGAGAAGCAAAATAAAACAAAACAACAATAGAGAAGACATTACCTAAAAAATCGGGTAACTATTTTTAAATTGAGACAAAGGCTTCCTTGGGAAGAATTCTGTCCAATGTGAGGCTTCTAGGAGTAAGTGAGGGATGTTGGGAGAGTATTTGGGCAGAGGCTGGCTGAGCCAAATGGCTTGAAGGGGTGAATAAGGTGGGAGTGGTGGGGGCCTTTTATAAGTGGAGAGGAGGGGCACTTTTGGAAAGTAATGAAATGTTATTCTATTATACAATGATTTTCGTATTCTAAAGGTCCCACACTTGTATAATTCGAGGATAAGGTGATAGGGGTTATAAATCTCCTCATCCAATAGGCTTTGGACAAGTTTAAGCCTTGGATTTTACATTATCATCTCATTTTATTTAAATCGTTAAATAATGAGGTCATCGCTGCATCATCATGATGTCATAAATAATTTAATTTATTTAATGTATAAAAATTATAAAAAAATACTATGATGTATAATATAATTTTATATTTCCAATGACTATTTATAATAAAAAATATGACTTGTATAACACCATGTAAAAATTGTTGTAGTAAAACATTTCATGTTTGTGTCATTTTTTACTTTAACATTAAATAAAAGGTATTTATGTCATTTTCCAACTAAAGTGGATCCATGGGGTCCCCAAGTTGACCCATGGATTGTCTTTGTCGGCCATGGAACATCCAATGAGGGTAGGACATGTGTCAAGCTCATATCATATTATTAAAACATTATTTTTTCCTTAAACTACACTAATTAACTCTAATCGCGATTAAGAACTTAAAAGTTACTATTCACCAAAAATTATTTTATTCTCATTGAACCACATTTTACATCTTAATGACAACCATGTATGTAGGATTTTTGAAAATCAAATCACAGAAGTGGTAATATTTCATTTAAACGAAAAATCAGTTATTTAACTACCACTTAGTGGTTTCACTATTCATCAAAAATTGAAGTTTTTCAGAACAATGCCAAAATTTCACCCTAAGCTATAATTGATATTATGAATTCAAAAATGATGCCTATTTTACAAAATTACAAACATATAAGTTGAATTAATTAATTTTATAATTAATTCCCATTGTCACAACAAATATCGTGTTTTTAAGAAACAATTTATATCAAAAGATTGGCAATTGTTTATGTCCAATTTCAATGTAAAATTAATTCTAATGACCACCATTGGATAAAATGGTAAAAATATATTATAATTATACTTTAAAACCACTAAATAGTATAATTTATCACTATAAATTATTTTGATTAAAAAATTTGTTTTTAAGTATTTTTCACTATTCATAAAAAATTAAAAGTTCTCAGAAAAATACCAAAAATTCAACATAGGCTAATTTCGATATTCCGAATACAAAAATGAAGTCCATTTTGAAATATAAAATATCTATAATTTTAAAAAGTGGTTATTACTATTCATAACGGCTACTTTGATTAATTGTTGTGTTTTAGAACTCGAAGTTGCGTACAATGCAAGCTATTGCATTATTGAATGAGAAGCGTATAATGGAAGCTCGGGGTGTTACATTCTCCCCTCCTTCAATAAATTTCATCCTCTCAATTTGAAATTTTTTTCTTTGAAAATAAAAGGTTGAAAAGAAAAAATACCTTTGTGGAAAACCCACATCGGAAATAAGATTAATAAAATTTAGCCTTAATAAGAGGGAAATAGAAATAAGAAAGTCACCACCAAATTATGATCTCGATAAGGAGAACATTGGTGGCAATTAGAGACATATAATTGAAGAAAAAACGTAAATATTTGTAGGGAGTGATTGAGGTCATCAATCACAATCAACTGTCAAATTGAGGGCCTCAAAGCCTTAAATCTATGTTGATTTAAAATATCATCAGTTCAACAAAACATAAGGTATTAGGATAGCACATTTTTTTTGTTTTAATATCCATTTACTAAAGTTTAAGAAATAATTTATTCATTGAATAAGAGATAGGTATATATATATTTATGCTTGACAATTAGAGTTTCAACCTTCAACTCATCTTTCACTCAAAAAGATAATAGAACTCAAAAATATTATACTTATCCTAATTGTATAAGGTTCCAAATATTAACACATACCATTTAGATTAGTAAAATTATTTTTTAATAACCAGGGACTTCCTGTAGGCTAGTGGTAGGAAATAAAGTCATGTCACACTATGGTTGTGGGTTCGATTCCTGCAGCTTTGTCTAACGCGACGGGTTATGCCCCACCATGCAGGTTGTCCTTTTCCTAAAACTATACTATTATAATATTCCAAAAATAATCTTCATAAATTTTTTAACCTTAAACAATAATATCCAAAGATCAACTTAATCCACTCCAACCTTTATAATTATCCAATATACCTCTGTCCAGACTTTCTCTAAAAGGTCTCTTAATTCCAAAATCAATTTATCAGATTCCCCAAACAAAGTAAAGTTTCTCTTATTGTCACATACTAAAAATATGATTACCTTCATCATATTAAAACCTTACTGAAACAAAAAGTACTGCAGTACAATCCTTATATATATATCACTTTATTCTAATAACCAGAATATAATCCATGAGTCCAAAAGCACCAATACATTAAGTATTCTGGTTCAACTGTAGTAACAACATAAGATTTTCCTTGATCCCTTGGCCTTTTCGGAGGTAAGTTTCCCTGACGCTTAGGACATTCATTTGCATAATTCCCCATTTCCCTACAATTATAGCATTCAACATTGATAGCCTCTTTCTTTCCCTTGCAATCACGCGCCTGGTGACCTTTTTCTCCACATTTATAACAAACTCCCATTCCTTTTAGACAAGTACTAGGGTGATTCTTCCCACAATTATCACATAATGGAAAATCCTTCTTTCCCTTTTTCCCTTTATTTGTCTCTTGTTCCATAGTTTCCTTCTTCTCTTGCTTTTATTTGTTGTCATATGACTTAGAGAATTCCTTTTCTGTCTTGATAGAACATGAGACAATATCTTCGTATGTTGAGAACGATTGTGATACTAAAGCTCTACGGAGAAATGGTTTTAACCCATCAAAGAAACGATCAGTCTTACTTCTTGGGTTACGTATGTAATCTTCAGCATACCTCGCTAACCTTGTAAAGTTAGCCTCCTACTTTGCGACATTCTCATCCTCCTTCTGCCTCAGACTCAGAAATTGCCTTTCCATATCCGCTCGATGCTCTCAAGGAAAGTATTTTTCTAAGAACAGCTCTTTGAACTCCTGCCATTCCATGTTTGTTAATTCATCATCTTACTTTGTGTTTTGAATTAGTGACCACCATTGATCGGCATCTCCAGTGAGGCGGTAAACTGCCATGACAACTTTCTCCCTTTCACTACCCCCCAAGGCATGGAATATTTTCTCTAAGGAATTAATCCATTGCTCAGCTACTATAGGATTTGTACTCCCATTGAAGGTTGGTGGTTGTTGCCTCATGAAACGGTCTAGCATTGATCCTCCACGTTGTGGATCAGGGTGCTCCATACGAGTAATGTTATTATTAATAACCTGAGTGAGTTGTCCCAGTATGGTAATAAGTTCATCAGCACCAGTTGTATCTCCAGATCCACAATAATTATCTTGAGCAGGAGGGCAATCCCTACACGGAGTGCGTGCATTGATACAGTTTCCATTCCTTCTACTAGGCACCATTTCTAAACAATGGCATAAACTAGATTAGTTTATGAAATAAAATACATAATTCCATATCTGTAAACCACTTTACATAAATTGAACTATTTATGGATATAGTCCATAATCATAAAAAGAAATGTTTCCTTTGAGGAATTATATACTCATAACCCTTCATAGTGGTTTGTAAAGAAAATGCGAATTATCCTAAGCATATCCCCCGGGAGTGTCGTAACCAAGAGTGCAGCAAGGACCGTTGTCGTGCACCAGTTCCCGTTCGAGTCTAGCTCAAAGCGGTGTTTTCGGGTTTTACCCCTACATACATCTATGCTAGAGCTGCCTCTACCTGCTCATATCCAGACAGGGATGTGTTGCTCGGAAAACTCACAAAATCTCTACAATAACAAAATTCTAGGAAGTTCTCCTATACTAATCCTCAATGTCTATCTTTGGGCTATGTGCTCTAATCAGAGTTTATCGAAATCTAGCTTCCAAGGTTAGTACTAAACTGCCTCTGATACCAACTGTAACGCTCCGACCCCAGCTACCCAGAGTCGGTGCATTACTTCGTAACATTGGCATGATCACAAAAGATCAAGTCTCGAAAGACCGATTAGTTTAGTAGCCTTGGAAACACTAGATACATTCATAAATGTTACATTACATCATTAAGTGAAAAACTAATAACAATGTCTTCATAGTCCACACTCATATCCTCTTCTGACTATCCCTGCAGGTCATTCATAAAATACTTCTTCACATCCTAGAAAATATTAAAACATTGAAAGAGGTGAGCTCAGATGCTCAGTAAGGATAACAATAATGCGAAAGCTATCATAAATAAACATTAACATTTAAGGCAATGTATAACTAAAACAAAATCCTTTTAAACATGAACTTCAACATAATATGGCAAAAGTAAAATGAGTTAATGCCATTTACTTATTCACATGGATATTATACTGGTCGAATAATCACATGCTATATCAATAACCACTTTCATAATGATGGAATGCATAATGCCAGACATTCTGAAACATTTTGTCAAGGCCTCGTCCAAGACATCTAAAATGATTAAGGCCTCGGCCAAAACCATAAATCAAATTGGGAAAGGGCCTCGGCCAATTCCACATCTAGTTGTCTCATGAGACCTACCGATGCAATTTTTTTAGAAGATACTTACCTTCAAAATTGCTCAAGTATACCCCAGTGTTTTTCTGAAATCATTATTCAAGATTCGGAAAACAAAATAACTAATTTTGATATTGCTCGAATAATTACAGGCCATGATGGGTCCACTCCCAATCCCTTCCTGTCTACCACACTCGAGAGTCGGGTTTTTCGAAAGCATTTTTAATCTTGCGTTAATTACGTATAAATTTGTAGTGGATTTTCATATATTAGAGAGAAATATAATTTTTTTGAAACCATTTAAAAATAACATAATTATAAAATAAAACCTTTTGAATAAATGTAAAAGTCAAAGGGTTTTATACACCATATAAATGAAATTTGTGTATAAAATAAAATATGCCTCAATGAATGGAGATTGATAGGAAGTCACTTACCAATATCGTTTTTAAATAAAATGTATCTATTATGTGTATTCACTATATGTACACATAAATAATGTATAAATAAAAGAAAGGTCATAATAATATCATGAAATAATTTTAAAGTAGGAGATTAACCCAAAGAATGGAAATTAGGTTAAGAAATTCCCTTACCTTGCGTCTTGTCCTGACTCGACCGTTCTTTAACCTCCTGAATAATAAACTAGAGTTAATTTATATTTACATAAGAACCTTTTTCAGGTTCATTATTCCTTTTATATCACTTATTACCATGTTATGAACATTATGTAATTATTTAAGTTAATAACGGTCGTTTTGTCGATCTTTGGTACTTGAGTCAGCAATAAACTTCTTATAATTACAAGTTGTTAATGTGGTAGAATATCCATTATATAAATAATTATATTCATGATTTATATGTCATATATATCAAATATATCCAGTATATACATTCATTCATAATATTACGTAACATTAAGAGGTAAGAAATGAAATGCATCGTTCATGGAGACGGTAAGCCGTACGTACGCATGAACGCTACTTTCATTTCGATTTCATATTTAATGGAATGAAATCATAATTATATAAAGGTATAATATAGTTCTAGTATAATATCATATATAATATCATTTACTCCATCCTTTATACATCCCACATATGGCATTAATGATTCACATCACTTTGAGGGGGCGGTAGTCCGCACTTCCTAAAATGAAATTATCGCGTTTACCCAT
Organism: Viscum album; assembly: GCA_963277665.1. Taxonomy (NCBI): domain Eukaryota; kingdom Viridiplantae; phylum Streptophyta; class Magnoliopsida; order Santalales; family Viscaceae; genus Viscum; species Viscum album. Next base: position 170,778,344 of record OY728128.1, read on the forward strand.
AATGGAAATCATAAAGTATGCCATAAATGAGAAATAAAGAAGCATAAGGAAAACATAAACATAATATATATGTCATATATGAAAATAGTGTCATCAAAATGGCCACCATTATAGGTGTTAAAAGAATTTGAACAATCATCGTTTCGTGAGGCAGTATTTCGCCACCCACAGAAACAGTATGTTCTTTAACCATTAGACGAAGGTGTGTGTAAGTGTAAACCAAATACTTATCATAAAAACATCCTAGTATATTGTAGATACTGGTGTTGTTACAAAAGAAAATAATGAAATGACTTTAAGGGGTTGGAGAAGCAAAATAAAACAAAACAACATTAGAGAAGACATTACCTGAAAAAATCGGGTAACTCTTTTTGATTTGAGAAAAAGGATTCCTTGGGAAGAATTCTGCTGAATGTGAGGCTTCTTCAAGTAAGTGAGTGATGTTGGGAGAGTATTTGGGTATATGTTGGCCGAGCCAAATGGCTTGAAGGTGTGAATAAGGTGGGAGTGGTGGGGGCCTTTTATAAGTGGATAGGAGGGGCACTTTTGGAAAGTAATGAAATGTTATTCTATTATACAATGCTTTTCGGATTCTAAAGGTCCCACACTTGTATAAATCTAGGATAAGGTTATAAGGGTTCGACATATCCTCATAAAATAGTCTTTGGACAAGTGTAAGCCTTGGATTTTACATTATTTTCTAATTTTATTTAAATTGTTAAATAATGAGGTCATTGCTGCATCATCATGATGTCATAAATAATTTAATTTATTTAATGTCTAAAAATTATAAAAAAAATACTATGATGTATAAAATCTTTTTATCTTTCCAATGACTATTTATAATAAAAAATATGACTTTTATAACCCCATGTAAAAATTGTTTTAGTAAAACATTTCATGTTTGTGTCATTTTTTACTTTAACATTAAATAAAAGGTATTTATGTCATTTTCCAACTAAAGTGGCTCCATGGGGTCCCCAAGTTGACCCATGGATTTTCTTGGTCGTCCATGGCACATCCAATGAGGGTAGTACATGTGTCAAGCTCATCTCATATTATTAAAACATTATTTTTACATTAAACTACACTAATTACCTCTAATCACGATTAAGAACTTAAAAGTTACTATTCACCAAAAATTATTTTAATCTCATTGAACCAAATTTTACATCTTAATGACAACCATGTATGTCGGATTTTTGAAAATCAAATCATAGAAGTGGTAATATTTCATTTAAATGAAAAATCAGTTATTTAACTACCACTTAGTGGTTTCACTGTACCTCGAAAATTGAAGTTTTTCAGAACAATGCCAAAATTTCACCCTAAGCTATAATTGATATTCCAAATTCAAAAATGATGTCTATTTTAAAAAATTCCAAACATATAAGTTGCATTAATTAATTTTATAATTAATTCCCGCTGTCACAACAAATAGCGTGTTTTTAAGAAACAATTTATATCAAAAGATTGGCAATTGTTTATGTCCAATTTCAATGTTAAATTAATTCTAATGACCACCATTGTATAAAATGGTAAATATATATTATAATTATACTTTAAAACCACTATATAGTATAATTTATCACTATAAATTATTTTTATTAAAAAAGTTGTTTTTAAGTATTTTTCACTATTCATAAAAAATTAGAAGTTCTCAGAAAAATACCAATAATTCAACATAGGCTAATTTCGATATTCCGAATCCAAAAATGAAGTCCATTTTTAAATATAAAAATTCTATAATTTTAAAAAGTGGTTATTACTATTCATAACGGCTACTTTTATTAATCGTTGTGTTTTAGAACTCGAAGTTGCATACAATGCAAGCTATTGCATTATTGAATGAGAAACGTATAATGGAAGATCAGGGTGTTACATAATTGGTGATGACGAAGCTAGACCAAAATGGCGATTGGAGGCCTTCGCTGTGATGTATGGGTCCAGAGGCGACCATAGGTGAAGACGAGAGAAACCGGACCATCGGAATGACTCCGGTGGATTGCAGAAGTCTACGGAGGCGCCTCAGCGCGCCGCAGGCAGGAGCCCGCCACGGCGGTGGGGGATTGGATCCCCTGGCTGCATGGGATCCAGGGGAGACGTGGCGTCGGGTGCTGCGTTGGCGGAACACAAAGGCGGGACCGCATCCCCCCATCCTCAGCTCGCTGGCCGAGCCAGCGCACCCCCCGGCTGGGCTGGACCTGGACCCGGGTCGGTTCGACCCGGGGGGGGGGGGGGGATTATGCCGGTTTGGGCTGGGTCTGTCTGGGCCCAGACCCCCCCCCCCACATCGGACCTTTTTAGATTTTTCCCATAACATGGGCTACGAACCGCTGATCGACACACCGCCAGTTTCATAGGAATCCATTGATCGATAATGTCGTTTCGGTATATTACACTCGAGGTTTCAACAATGTTTGGGTATGGCCGGGTTGGTTGAAACCCGAAACTATCCAGGCCCCTGTATTAGAAACCCTTATAACTTAAAGAATGGAAGTCTATTAGGCGTTCCCTCAACTGCATTTAATTCCTATTGATGATATGGTCCATTTGTCTTACACCACATGAGGATTGGGCTTAACTAGAGTATGGTCAGGTTGGTTTTAGCTTAAAAACCAATCGGGCCCCTGGGACGGAAAAACCAATACCTCTTAGACCGAGCGTCTGTTTGACGCACTGTCTGTCACGTTGGTTTTTTTTTGACGAGAAAGGACTTTGGGATACATCAACTCTAGACATCATGATTGTTGACGTATCGAATCTCTCTTCCTTGAGGAGAAGACCCTCCCAGAATCGAGCATGTTGTGTGCGGGAACCCTAGAGCTGGCTGCGACTGTGGCGATGAAGACTGCACTTGGATCCGTCGTTGGTTCGGCAGCGAGGACGGCTGTACTTGGTTCCTCCATGGGTTCGGCAGCGACAACAACCGTACTAGGATACTCTGTGGGTTCGACAAAGATGTACTACTATTCATTTATCCTATGTGGTTCAGGTATTATATAACCTCTATACATTTATCATGTGTGAGTCTGGCAAAGTACATGGTCTTGTATCCTATGTGGGTCTGACAGTTTAGCTGGTCTTGTATCCTATGTGGGTCCGACAACTTAGATGAATCACTGGCCACATATCATCATCTCTATCGCCTTACGAAGTGTATCCTAGTGTGAGGTGAGTCTTTGTTTCCAATCATTAACATCGATGTGATTATCTTTGTTTCTTGTGTGGATTGGGATTTGTTTTCCTGTGTGACTGGATTGTGCATGGGCTCGAGAGTGGGAGACGAACTGTAACTGATGACTTAAGTATATGTATGAGCATATACCTATGTATTGTTGTTTATACTTTGTGATAGTATATTTCCTTTTTGATTTATCCTTCGTTATTTATGAGAGACCATCGGGGGTCTTGGGGTCCCTACTGAGTATCGTATACTCACACCTGCACGGGCTATGCCCGCACTACGTTGTGTTGGATGCAGACGATGGAAAACACTGATCAAGGTGGAAGCTTGTGGAGCTGGACGAAACCCGGAGGTGGATCAATTGGCAGGACGTACCAGGAGTGGATGGACGGACCCGAGGATCTGAGGAGAATATTTGTTCCCACCCTTCAGGTGGGGTTTCCAAAGGACAACTCGGTGTTGCTGTTTTATTTACTACTGTTGTACTTTCCTATCAGTTGTATTGTACTTTCAGATGGGATTGTATAATGGCCCATTTACTTTTCAGCACTTACCTTGTACCCAGTTTTATCATAGTTCTTACGTCACTTGCGTACCCTGTTGTGTTTTTTTAACTTTATAAAAAGCAGTGCCTTCCCTTTTTGGGGGATTTACGCCTTTGGTGCTAGTCGTCAGCCCGTGGCCTATGGATGGAGGGATTGGGGTAGTCACGACACAGGCCCCAAAGATGGGTCATGGCAAATAAGATAATCTAACAATATAAATAAAGTTGAATAAAAAGCAGTTTGGAATTAAAATATAGTATTTTCCCTATTCATCAAAAAACAGAATTTTATCAGAAAAATTCCAAAATTTTACCCAAAGTGGATTTTGATGTCCAGGTTCAAAATAAGAACTTTATTTACCAATAAGAACATATAACAGTAAACAAAACTATATTTAATGATGGTTCATAATCAAAAGGCAGTAAATCAACATTTTAAAGTTAATAATGCTTAAAATTTGGTTCATTCACATTTTAAGCCTCTAAAATTTATAAGATAAATGTAAAAACATTTAACAAACATGTATAATCAAATTGTACTTAGTTTTATTCATTTCCCCCAATACAATGTCTTGGCATTAACTACCACTTAAAATAATAATATTATATTATTAGTGTGCAATGTAAGATTCCAAAGAAACATGTTTTTCCATATTAGATAAGCCATAGAACATATCATCAACTTAAATGTAAAATTAATATTTAATTCACAAATATTAGTGAAAATATCTTACTCATTATTTACCTGGGATGTTAAATCCTTCCCCCTTTTTTGAAATTGTTTCCTCGTAATTTTAAAACTGGGATTGGAATCTTAATTGAATGTCCCACATCTGAAAAATATTCAATAAATATATCACATTAAAAGAAAGAAATAGAAGTAAAAAGGTCACCCGATATAATCCTATACTATGATTCCATGTAGTAAAACATAGATATTGATGAGAAAACAAACCATCATGTTCTGATGGAGTGTGTTAGAAAACATGGTTAGGAGAGAGTTAACCACTAGAAAATCACAAACTTGTGATGGGTTAAACGGTCTTTGATTCCCCAGAAGGAAAAGTTTACAGTTAATGGTTTTGTTTTAAATTAATTTTCAAAAAGTTGAGGAGATTTTTTCTGAGCTTACTAAAAACATAAGGAAACATACAAACTTGTCATGTAGACATTTATTGCTTTCTAGCTTACTAACACAAAGTCATATTTTCTCCAAATGATGAGAATTCATTATGAAATTTATCCTTAAAAGATATTTAAAAAACATCGAGAGATTCACATAATCAAAAAAAAGATGAACTATATATTTACCATGTATTTAGACCTTAACAAAAACCAAAAAGCCTAGTATAAGATCAGATAATCCCAAAAAAGGACAATTCTTTATAAAAAGAGAGACAATTCCTAATCTCCAAAATTCAAAAAACAATACCCTAAGATTAAAAAATACCATTCAATAAACAAAATTCCTTAAAATTATTCAATATAATGCCATATAACATTAAAAATCAAAACACAAAATTATTTAATCCCATAGTATTCCACAATAAATCATAACATTTATCTCCAAAAAACATAGTCTACATTTAAAGTATCATACTGAAGTCTAATTAACATCACAACATATTCTCTATGATAGTTTATTAACTTCCTTAAATAACCCAAAATAAACTTATTCATAAGATCATATAAAAAAATTACTCATATTAATCAGGGACTTCATGTAGTCCAGTGGTAGGTGATAAATCCTAGTCACACGTTGGTTGTGGGTTAGATTCCCACAACATTGTTCGACGCGATGGGTTGTCATGTGGTCTGTGTGTTGTCTTATTTCAAAAAGTATTTAATTTCATAAAATTTCTAAAGAGAGATAAATTCATAAAAATAACCATAACATATTTTAACCACAATGGTTATCTAATAACTTCCATATATCATCCCAAAATGTATTAACCTGTAATTGCCTCAAATTCAAGGATCATATAAACCCAAATAGTTCTTTATAAAAATATCCACTAAAGAAAAGATAATTATTCCTTGAATAAAATTTTCATATATCAAACATTAGTTTTACAAATATTATAAAAATTCTTCTAATGTAATATCATCATCAAAAGAGCCTTAATACTTTTAAGTGTTTCACCATCCTAGAGTGTACCATATCTCATGAATCACTTATATGTTGACTTCTTACTCATTTAACAGTCTTCATGATCCATTAACCATTCTTTACCAACTTATTCTATAATACATCTTTCCTAAAAACAAAATCATGAAACAAATTCATAGATTAAATATTTACAATACATGTGTTAAGAAATAATCCATACCTTTCATTCATTATTGTTAGTTTCTTCATCATAAATTGGAATGGAAATAGTTATTGGTAAAAATATATTTTTACGATCTCGGTGATCCCATTCCCGAAGAATCTTCGTAGGACATATGATTGTATAATGACCATGCACACAAAATTTAAATCATTCAATTGATCACTCAGAATGAACTTCATTCCATTTCCTAGAGTCAACTGGATGCTTCCTTTTTCCATGGAAGGTTCATTATTTATGACCTTCATTCCCACATCTATTGTATCTTCCCATACATTTGATGCATTTTCCTTGGTATTTCATTCCACATCCATGACAAATAGGATTTTGAACATACATACCATTATGATTATTACCTGAAATTCCATATGGATTTTTTTATCGCATATAAGATTCCTTATAAATATCACCAAGGATCAGGTTGTGAATCATGAATCCAGATAGTTGGTTGAGAATAACCGGATTAGTTCTCATTGCATCTCTCATTTCATTCATTTGTTTGTTCAGAAAACTGCCACAGTTTTCTTCACATACACTATTACTTTGGTGCCTGTTAGATCCATCCATTTACTAAAACAAAAAAGGGCAGTGTGAGTATATCACTAAAATCATCATATAATATCTTATTAGGAGGGTATGAACATAATCATGTTATCTTAAACTCATTAAAAATAACTACAACTCATTCTAACATGATAACCATTATGCATATGTCACTTATGCTTAGATAACAACCATTCTTCTAAATTTATCTAAACCGACCTATGATACCAACTATAAGGACCCGACCTTAAACATTACATAATATTCAATTAAATGAATAATTCACATTGAGGATCTTTTCAGGTTTATTTTTGTAGAGAATTAGGCATAAAAATTACATTACATCTCAAAAATTTCAAAGTATATACTACTACCCAGTTTCCATTTTTTATAAAAAAAACTCTTGAATAAAGGAGTCGTGTCAATTCCATGTTTTAGATAGCATGAATTTTCCTTGATCCCATCCTTGACCATATTCCACTTTATGTCCTATGAAAAACATTTCTAAAACCTAGGATGAGCATAAAAAGCTCAGTAAGGGATACACATAGAAGGAAAACTATTAGACTTTCAAATCCCAAATTAATCCATTAATAATTTATCAAAATTAATACTTTTCCCCTTTATGATTTAGTAAATACACTTCAATGAATAAAATATCATTGCTTACCCTTTTTTAACCAGTAGATTACTATAACACCCATATAAATAAAACATAACATATAAAGGTAATTTGGGATATAAATATTATAAGGTGGAATAACCATGTAATCGACTTCTACAAATATCACTAAATGGAATAGCCATATGGCCGACTTCTATATGCAATGCATTAAAGGTTATAACGTAACCACCCGTCCTCATTTCCCACGGCACCACCCGTCATATGGTTTCTCACATAAACACCCATAAAATGACAATGTACCATCATAACACAAAAACTATTGCAAATATAAACCTTTCACTAATAACATTTCATTTCCAATAACATGAATTAATATCAAGATATTGAAATAATCTATCCTTTTTTATAAACTATATAAAAAGAGATTTTTGAATCAAAGTGTCCCATAGAACATTGAAGATTTTAATGGAATTATAATTTTAAAACATTAATGTCCATATAAATAAATACTCAAAACCATTTTCAAAACATGGAAATTATTGATAATGATTTATAATAATAAGTCTTTAAAATGATATTTTAGTTAATGAGTTTTTAACAAAATGAGAGACTCATGAATACAAATAATTGATTAATAACATTTAATCAGAACATTATAATATGATGAGAATAAAGGGATTCATTATATAATATGACAAATGAATGTATATACAACCTATAAGAGTGAATTGGTTGATAAAATCAATGAAGTCTCAATGTAAATTTACATTGAGATGAAATCTTGTATAAAGACGATATCCTTAAATTAAGGATAATTCAATCACATTATTATGTGTGAAAAATATAAATACACCCAATATAATTGGATATTAAGTGTAAAACAATCAGTGGTAAGTCACACAAATTAATTGGATGACATATTAAATAAGTACATGTTTAATTCAAAGAATATAAATTTAGTTACGAAGTTCTCTTTCAAAAATTTATCATCCTAACAGCGTCACATTAAAATTCAGAAAATGATTTGATGATATAAAAAGGGTATCTCATCACTTGGACATAAAATTGACATCAATAAGGATATATAATAACATATCCCAACATAATATGATGTAAATGAAATGATATAAAAAAAGATGTCTTTTAAAAAGTGGTGGGTGAATGGTTTCATTACCATTTTGGTAACTTACAAAACATACGCCACAACAAATAAGGACCATAAAATGTAGATCTAAATAACCATAAATGAAATTATATTACAAAAATAGTAGAATCATGGGCATTACATACACCACACAAATGAAATATTGGCAAATATAACATGAATCTCAAGGAAATAAACGTGAGATAAAAACCCCTTACCTCCTTGTAATAAATTGAGTCATATGACCAAAAGTTAACAACCACCAAATGAATCTCACAATACCATGAATATAAATAGAATCATGATAATATATATCAAATTTATTATACATTAAACCGCATTCAATAAATAAGTGGAAAACAATGTAAGTCTCACGAAATTAAATGTGAGATAAGAAATCCCCTTACCTAATGTCCTACTTAACTCGTTTGTTCTTTGTTCTTCCTGAATAATAAAATAAAGTTAATTTAAACGTTATTAAGAACATATTTAAAGTTTATTAACCTTTTTATATCACTTTTCACCATGTTATAATCATTATTCAATCATTTAATTTAAAAATGATTGTTTGGTCTATATTTGGTAGTTGATTCAAAAATGAACACATTATAATTAAAAGTTTTCCTTGTGGTCAAAAGTCCATTATCACAAGAATGATATACATGTTTTATATATCATATATATCATATATATCTTCTGTATATTTATTTATAATATTCCATATCATTTGGAGTTATGAAATGACCCACACAGTTCATGGAGACTGTAAGCCGTACGTACGCATAAACACAACTTTGATTTTTATTTTATATTTAAATGAATGAAAACATAATGATACATTGTTATATTATAATTACATTATAATATCATATGATATTTTATGTTACATAATTTCATTAACATCATCCTTTATATGTTCCATTTATGTCATTAACGAATCATATCCCCTTGAGGGGGTGGTAGTCCGCACATCCCCAAATGAAATTATTGGGTTTAACCATAGTAAAAACCATAATGGTATGATATATGTGAATAATACTTAAGAATAAAGAAAAAATAATCATAATATATATCACATATAAATAAAATGTCATCTTAATGGCCACCATGTTAGGCGGTAAAAGATAATCGAATAATCATCATTTCATGTGGCATTAGTTTTCCATCAACAGAAACAGTATGTTATTCACAAATTTGATGGAGGAGTGTGAAAGTGTATTTCAAATACTTATTATAATAACATCCTAGTATATTGAGGTTAATATTTTTGTTATATAATAAAGAAATAAAAATAGTTTAGGGGGATGGAGAAGTAAAATAAATTAAAATAAAACAAAACAATTTAAGAGAAACTATTACCCTTAATTTGGGAAACTTGCTTTGTTTTGAACCAAAATGACTTATTCAAGTGCCTTCAACCTATGGTAATGATTTTAGGTGGAATATGGGGATCTTGAGAGATTATTTGTTTTGGGGTTGGATGAGCCATGGGGATTGAGAGTATTTATGATTTGGGTAGAAGTGGTTGCCATTTATAAGGGGGAGGAGTGGCTCTTTAGGAATGTGTGAAAATATTATTTTATTATATACTGATATTGAGTTTCTAAAGGTAAAAAAATAATTAACATAGAGTCTATTAAGACTCATGGTAGAACTAAAATCATCCAATAAGAATTGGACAGGTATTGGATATTGTTTTAATATTTATAATCTTATTTAAATAAATCATTTATTAATGAGGTAAATACTGCATCATTATTGTTTCATATATAATTTAATTTATATGATGTCAAAAATTTTTAATAAAATTTCAATGATGTATTAAATCTTTTTATCCTTCAAAATAATATTTATAGTCAAAATTATAACTTATATAACCCCATGAAAAAATTCATTTACTAAATGATATTTGTTTTTTTTTCATTTTTTACATTACTTTAAATTAATTAATCAAAAGTGTCATTGTCACACTAAAGTGGCTCCATGTTTCCCATAATCGATCGAAAGATGTCCATAGTCAACAATGACTCATCAAATAAGGTTACAACAAGTGTTAAGATAATTTTTTACTATTATCATATTCTTTTTACATTGAATTACACTATTTACCTTTAACCGTGATAAATAAAAGTCAGAAGATACTATTCACCAAAAATTATTTTCATCTTCTTGAACCAGATTTTATAAATTTCAGATTTTAGAAATTCAATTCACAGAAGTGAAAAATTTTCATTTAAATGAAAATTTTAGTGGTTTTAACTACTATTAAGTGGTTTCACTATTCATCAGAAATTAAAGCTTTTTAGAAAAATAATAAAAATTCAGCCTAAGATATATTTGATATTCCAAATTAAAAAATTATGTCTATTTTACCAAATTCAAAACATACAAGTTGTATTAATTAATTTAAAAATAATTTCTGTAGTCAAAACAAATAGCGTGTTTTTATGAAATAATAACTATCACAAGATTGACACATGTTTATCTCCAATTTCAATGTGAAGTTAATTCCAATGACCACCAATGGATTAAATGCTAAAAATGTAATCTAATTACACATTAAAATGAATTAAAATGGTAATATAACCATATAAATAAATTGTATATAAAATTAATTTGGAAATAATATACAGTATTTTCACTATTCATAAGAAAACGGAATTTTATCAGAAAAATAACAAAATTTTACGCAAAGTTAATTTCGATGTCCCAGTTCTATATATGAATTTTATTTTATAAAAATGATCTTATAAATGTGACCCAAACTAGATTTAAAGAGGGTTCACCATCAAATGGTGGTAAATCAACCTTTTAAAGTATATTATTCTTAAAATTTGATTCATTCACATTTTAAACCCTTAAATATTATAAGATAAATGTATAAACATTTAAAAAACATGTATAATAATATTTTATATAGTTATATTGATTTATGCTAATAAAATGTCTAGGAATTAACTAGTATTTTAAATAATAATATTATATTATTAGTGTGACACGTATGATTTCATAGAAACCTATTGTTGCGTATCAGGTAAGACATCAAACATAGCATCCCCTTAAAAGTAAAATTTTTATTAAATTCACAAATATTAATGAAAATGTGTTACTCATTATTTACCTAGGATGTTATACCTTCCATTATCTATACCTACAGTAATATATTCTATTTGGTCCCTAAAGCATGACCCAAATAGTGTGCGAGACGAATCACATTAGTTAACCACCTAAATATATGTGTCTAATAGTCAGTGAATATATATGGAAGGCTATAAAAAATTAAGTAGTTATCAAGGAAGAACACATTGTAACAATCCAAAAATTTCAATTGTATTCCTTTTTATAAATCAAAAGTAACCAATCAAAATTAGTTAACCCTCAGAGAAGTACTCACAGCCTAACCCCTCTGGTTCATCCAAACAACTAAAGGAAAACCTATTGGAAGTACACATGGTCTTTCCACTTTGGATTAGAATTATTAAAGACTCTCTGAGGAAGCACTCACTATCAATTCCTCTTATGGCCTTGTTTCGGTAACTAATAGGCACTCTCCAGAAGCACTCCACATCCAATTCCCCATGTGGCCCATATCAAGGAAAGTACATATACTCTAAGGGAGCCTGAATTCCATCCCCCATATGGTCTCGCAACAAAACAGTAAAATAGACACTCCGGAGAAGCCCTCAGTGTCCATTCTCGCTATGGTCTACTACAAATGGTTCCCACAGCCCTGTGTAAGATATTCGTGCCCAAAAAATATGTTTTAGCCTATGTAAACATTAAAAAAAACTAGATAAAAATTCTACATTTCCTCACATCATGTCAAATATAATCACTCTATCCTAACAATACTAGGCAAGGATAACCAAGCAGCAACTTATGATGCAAAGCTAGACTGAATGGTCAGAACTAGAAAACATGGTAAATACATTAATAGAATTTAATAGTTTAACCTATTCAAAAAAATTAACCTTTATCCACACAAACAATTATTAGAAGGGTATAACATGGCTAACACCCATAAACACGTAATACCCCGAATAGAGGTATTGGGAACTTTTTCACATAAAATTCAAAGACTATCTACAGAATGGAACAAACCACCTACCTTGGTGTTGTGAGATCGATATACATGATCCTTAGGCCTTGAATCCCCCTAGAACACCATATATCTACAAAAATGATAAAAATATTCAAACAAGGATATCTTGTGAACGAGAATAAATCAAGAGATGATGTTTAAGAAGAAGGAAGAACTCACCGATTCGAATCCAATGCAATTTAGATAGTTTGGATCGGAGAACGAACAATGAGTTAGGGGCACAGTGAAGATCTGATGGTTTCATTCACTCCTGGATGAGATGGTTCTAGAAGAAGATGGTTCTATCCATCAGATGTAACCTCAGCACGTGTAATGAAAGAAAATAGACTACATGGTGTTTTCCTGAAAATAACCCGGCTTGTACATGTCGTTAATGACCTCTGCTTTAGTCGCTGTCTAGGTCACTAGACATGGCCCTATGCTCGGCCGCTACATATCCACCACATGGTCACTGATAGTAACTGGATACACATCATGTACTCAAATGTACATGGTTATTACTCCGTAAATTTACATAATCTCACTTGTTCATCAAAAACAACCATAAAAGAACGACAAACCTAAACAGAAGATCTTGGTTCTTACAAGAAATGTAGATATTTCAATAAGATATGAAAACTTTAATTATTAACAATGTGAATGGAGATATTATATGACTTGACCAATGAATTACATCAACCACGATGAATCACTGAAATGGATTATAAAATTAGGGAAGATGTGGATCCATTCACCCTCTTCTATTATCAACAATTGAATACCATAAATAGTAAGGCCTCATTTCCCTTTATAATCCCATCCCACTATAAAATAATAATATAATAGTATAATAATAAAAATAATAATCAGAAAACCTATAATATCCCCCAAATACATATTAAAAATTTACAAAAAATCAGTAACATTAATAATTTTGTATTGACATTGATTAAAAAATAATAATTATTAATATTATAAAAATAATACAATAAAATGATAAATAATAATTTATTTATTTTACATGTATTATATTTAACTTATAGTAATCTAACACTACCTATAATATATTATTAAATCCATATAACATTACTAATTATCTCTATAAATTTGGAGTAAAATACTTTCATATACATTTTTAGATAATGATGACCCATTTGAACTGTCAACATTATTTGGACTAGGCCATTTATTTTTCACTAGAAAATTATAAAAAATTCACAATTTTTCTAAAAAGTCCCATAATCAAGAACTTGATCATGATATGCAACAAATGTTTCATTATAAATATCATTTCTACCATTATTTACAATTTTTTTTTAAATAATGTATTTATGTTTTTGTTAGTATTTTAATTTTTTAAAACTAATTAAAAATAATTTAGAATATTCAAATGATATTAAATAATTTATCCAATGTAATAACCCTTTAAAATATTATGATAATTCTCCTAATAATCATATTTGACCCTTGAACTCACTTCTAGAAACAAATGATAATCGAAACTAAGATATATCAATGGATTAAATTTAAATAAATTTCAATTATTGAAACATTAATGGGTTATAAAACCATGTTATAAAAAACACTTAAAAGTTTTATAAAAATATTGTGGAGCATAAAATTATAGAAAAATATCTAAATATTATATCATGACATCTTTAAAATAATACTAGAAGGGGGAGTACAAATCATTCATTTTAAATGATTTTATGTTATATCATGTTTCAAAAAAATTTCATATTCAATTATTTATAGTAATATCACTATAAAAACCATCTATTTAAAATATATTATATATATTTTATTTAGTACATAAAAACACACACCTTTATTTAATAATGAACTCAATTAATTCAAATTAAAAATTTTATATTTTTATAATGAAAATATTAAATGAACGAACATTATAAAAGAGAATAATTTAAACCCCAATATTTGTATAATTGTATGAATATAATATAAATAAAAATTCTAACATAATCTAAAATGTACAATAATTCCCTCTTCACTGACATAAAAATTTCATGAATCCTCAAAAAAATATCACTTATTTGGAAAACATTTTTACAATATTTAATGAGATTTTTTTTATAAAAAAAATTATGTTATAGGTTACCTAGAATACATTAAATTTTTTGTCCTTTATCATTGATTTGACATTTTTCTAATTCTAAATGAGATCTTAAGTCAAATATAATTCTCAGTTAAAGAAGAAATTTTATTTTAAAATTCTCTTAGGTCATTAAATATGTACAATAAAAAAGAATTACATACTTTTGTAAGGAATTTGGGGAATAAAAATTATTGTTTTTGTAAACCATCATACATTATTTTAATATCCTATGACGTTAATGAGAATATTTTGTTCAATATCATGCAATATACCCAACACCATGCAAAAATGAACAATAAAATATTCCAATATGATTAATTTAATTTAATCATTAAAAATGTGGATTTGAATACGATTTAATGAATTATAATATCTATAATTTTCCAACATATTTTTATTTAATTAATTTATTCTCATGAAATTAACACTCAATTTTTATTAAAGTCATTTTATTCATCAAAAATAATATTTTTTCAATAATTTTTTATATTTCTTTTAGATAGGATCTGTTATAATTAATTTTTATTACCTGTTATTTGATATATTTTTAAAAAATTTATAATTATATAAATTATCATATCAAAATTATCTTATGATTACTTTTTGGGAAATGTTTTAAATGTTTGATTTTATAATCAATTGTCAAAAATACTTATGTGTATTGAAAAAGGATATTTTGTTTACCTTTTTTACATGGTAAAATAAAATTATTAAATATTTTATAATTTCTATTATTATTATTTTATCATTTAAATAACTTCTATTAACCTTTTAATTAATTTTAAATTTAATTTTATTATAAAAACCATTTAAAAACATTTTAACATCATGATTTTTATGTTCAATTTGAAATTAAACTCATCAATTAAAATGGTTCTAATATTAAAAAGTGTTTTCATATTGGAAATAATTGAGTGTAAATTTGGTAAATATTTACCTTTTATTTTTGGTCAATATGAATATAAGCATTTGTAATTTGTTACAACTGTAAACTGTAAAATAGGAAATTAATGTTAAAAATAAATATATACGGAATATGAGATGATCCTAAAACTTCACTTAACCAGATTGGATGAATAAATTTAATCCATAATCATGAAATAAATTTATATGAATTTTAATGGCTTTGGGATGTGATTATGACAGTTATAATATATTATATAAATAGAAGTAAAAAATTACACACACTTATTATAAATAATTATTACATTTTTAACATGTATATAAACATAGTATATGTATCATTATTTTGATAAATTTGATATATAACTCATTTAACTTCCTAATGAAAATTTAGTTTTACTTTTTTATGAAAAAAATAATTACATTAATTACTAACAAACCATTGGAAGAGTAATTATTCAATTAATTGAAAAATAATTGAAATGATATTAAAAATCATAAAATTTGATTAATTTGAAATATTTTATGTGACCAATAATATTTATAAATAAATATCTTATTATATAGGTATTTATTAGTTTTATGAGAATTTTTTTATTGATTTCATTAAAGTTGTTATAAATGAATTGTTTTAAATTTGACACTATAGATATTTTATAGAAAATAATATTTATTAAGTGGTATTCAATTACAAAAAAATCCTAGAATAATAAAAAATAAAATTCTTATATTAAATATATCAAACAAAGAACATTTATTATTTTTAATTTTATTATTATAAAATTATTAACACCTAAAATGTATAAAACATTAAAATTATGGTAATTGTATATTGGGTCAATGATTTGTTAAAAATGAAGGGAAATGGTAAAAATGTGGTATGAATATGGTCAAATTATATTGTATGATATTATTTTTATTCATAATCATCATATAGATAAATAATTTCAATTTCAAGCCATTTGAATATCGAAATTATTTTAAAATACTTAAATATTTTATGAAATCCAAGGAATTACCCTCCCCTCCCTTATAAAAGGGAACCCATTATTATAAATTCATCACATCTCAAAATAAATCACAATATTAAAAAATAATTAAAGAGAAACTATATATAAAATATATCAAAACCACTTATTTAATTTGGTATCATATTTATTAAACCATTTAATGAAGGCAGTTTGGTTGTTCAATGATTTTTTGAATGGTTATTGGAACAACCAATTTTAGTAAGACCTAATATAATTCTCATAAAAAAATATAATAACCATTATAAAATTTTAATAGATAACTGATAACCTAGTAACATATACTCATATTTATAATCATATTTGTCGTAAATGTGTATATGTTTCATGAGTGATTTAATACCAATTCACAACATAATGGGTCAAAAAAACACATAGTGGGGAAAAATAAAAAGAAACTAAAATGAGAATCCAATCAATGGATGCCTGGTAAATTCATCTTCAAAACATATATATAGAACGTGTTTCTCAATAAAAAATATGTTGACTATGTATGTTTAATTACATGCTTATCAAAACCTAGTTTTGATACCACTAATCTATTTGAATCAACTAACTAAAACACTACAATTTTCTAATTTTAAGTGAACCAATATAAATTTCACAAAACCCTAAATAATAATCCACCCACAATAAATTTTATCCCCCGAATTTATAAAGGAAAAAATTTAAGCGGTGGGATATTGCATTGCCTCATATTAGAGAGTGACACAAAAACCCATATGTTTGGATTAATATTATATGTTTAACTAAAAAATGCAAATGCAAAAATACATGAAAATTAAACAATTTATATAAATTATAAAATGTGATACAATCCATCATCGAATTATTATGAAACAAGGGAATCATGGAATAAGTTTTCAAAATTATCCATAATATATCATCGAATCTATCCTCAAACATCATGTTGGAACATTTTCCATCAAAAGTAAAATTCCATGAAAACAACACTACAGTGTGAACTATAATGTAAAACTAAAAATCACAAATCCATATGAACCAATGTTTACTTGAATTTTGTAGATGTAAAATAATACCTTTTAAGAAATACCCAAACATGTTTTATGATGAGTGTATTTAAAATAAATTCCAATAATGTAGGTTTTAAAAAAAATAGATAATAAACCATTTATTTTTATTGAATAAGGTTTAATAAGACAATTAATGGCAATTTTCGTCTTCTTGTAAATATATATGTACAAAAAAATTATGAATATAAAATCAATTTATAACTTGAAACCACAAAATTAATTAAATAAAATAATTTCTTCAATATTATAGTAGTTGGAAATTATTTTGTAAATGGATTTACCATTGTGTCTGTGGGGAAAATTTCACAGTTATCTATTTAATATTGTTCTTTATTGAATGTTGAACAGTAATTTTTTAATAATTTAAAATATTATTTTTTAATAATGATATAGTTGGATTTAAAAAATAAAATAAAATACCGGACACGTGCTTTCCATTTTTAACGAGAACTCATTGGATCATTTTCATTTCAAAATTTTGGGTACCCTAATTTGGACCAAATTCTAAATAAATTGAATTATTACATCAATTCTAGTGGAAACATTGATTTGATGTTCTTGATAATCTGAGGGGAATTCCATATAATGTCGTTAAAATTATAGTCACAATATATTACTTTTATAATATATGGGAATGTTATGAGACCTAACTCCATGGAACCATACCTCGATTGTTCAATATGATTGTACTGGAAATCAAGAAATATTCATTCATTAGGAATCCACATTGGGATTCCTATTAAATAGATTATTGGTAATAATTAATTGTAACTAGAATAATATTCTATATAAAAAAATCCACATTGTTACTTAAAATATCTCAAGAATGTTCCAACCAGAAAAAAATGTGTCAGAGTATCTGGAGTGATCATGTTACTCCACTTAATCTCCCTAAAAGAGAAACAAAACAATAAAAGATAACAATAAACATTACTTGTTTGGTACTCATGTAAAACATTTACAAATCAAAATTTATCTAGGTTGTTGTAAAAGAGTAAATGAAATAAAATAATAACATGTTGTAAACAAAATAATCATTTTTTTGATTGACAATAATTTTGAACATATTAATTTTTTAACCTATTATATAAATTAATTTTTTAATATAGTTTATGAACCCTTTTTTTATTTTAAAACATAGATATTTCAGAATTTCTATCAATTTTAAAATACAAAAATAATCGACATACTAATAAAATTGTTTTTTTCCTTTGAAAATACACTCAAATTATTACGATTTATATAGATGTTCTGAGTATTGGATTATTTATTTATTTCAAATGAAATCCATATTATTTATCATAAATGAAATAAATATATATTCAATAACAATTTTAAATATTTAAATGCAGGAAACAAATGCTATATCAGATAATTTAAGAGCTATAAAACATAATATCTTTCCATTATGGTGTATATAGATAACCATAAAGAATAATTGGGATATAATTTATCAATTACACTAAATAATAAATTATTGATCAATAATGATCACTTATACATATAAAGATTAATTCATATTCATATCCAGGGTATTAATATGCTTATAGGGAAGTGAATAAATAAAACCATGACCTCAAAAGAGATTCATGGGGTTTTTATTAATATTATAAATATTTCCCCAACTAAATCCCTACTCAAAATTTTTATTTCATAAAAAATATATAATAGAATGTTATAAAATCCCAATAAAATAATATTTCTTTACTAATAATAAATAAAGGATCAATAATGTTGAAAAAAAATTATTTGACCTATATAACATCGTGATTGTATCTTCCATAATTAATGACTAAATAATTAAAGGATAAAGGAGATTAGAGGACATGGATTGTTATTTATATTCCCTCACAAAACTGGTATCACTATCGTAGGGAGGATTCCATTTTCTTTAATAATTTATTCCTCTATTAAAAATATTTATTAATCTAAAAATATTGTCCTCACAGATCATATAATATTTAGGGCCTAAATTATTATTTTAAAAGAAATGTATATGATTTTTTTCAATTTAAATAGATAAATATATCCAAAAAACAATTTTTTATTCAATATGACAAAAAATAATAAGAATTATAAAATCCAATGTTTCTAAATAGTTATTCATGATAATTCATCTCCTTATAACTATATATAGTCCAGATATAAATGAATTAATGTTAATATTATGATTCTATCAATTACACAATCATATTCTATAAATAATATTATAATCATTAACTGTTTTAATATACCAAATAAATAAAATCTAATTATATCCATATTTGTATATATTAATTTCAACCATTAAGACAAAACTTCATGAATACCACAGTGAAATTTTATTCAATAGTAGTATACTTTCCACAGTTTATATACATGTTGCCAATGGTGTCTAATTTCAGATTCTAATGTTATATATCCTCTAGTAAATTTTCACAAAATTCCTTATTAATCTGGTTTGTGTCACAAATCAATATCAATATAAGTGATATATACTATTGAGGTGAAACCTCGAAATAATTTTTTCCTATAGAGTTCTTATTACAACATAAGCCTTATCACATTTAATATATATGATAGAATTTTTTTATATGCACTAAAATCATATAATTTATACCGTCATTTTGAATTCAAACAATTACAATGATAATAAATAAATAAAATTATGTAAACCAAATAATAAACATCCATAGATATATAAAAATTCAAGAAAAAAAAAAGAAATTAGTTCATTCCACTTTTGATTTTAAAATTATCAATATTACTCAATTATAGAAAATAAAATCATTCAAATAGACTTCTTTAATAAGTGTTACTGGTGTTATTTTCAAAATATTAACTTACATAACTTGTGAAATATAATGTTTTCAAAAATAATAAATCTAAAAAAAATTTGATTCCATTATATTATTGACTAGAAAAATTATTTTCCATGTTTGAAAAAAATTTCATGTCCTTTTTTATACTAGATACCCATTTATTTAATAAATTGACATTCATCAACCATATACAAAACTAGATAAATGTTGATTTTATGAAAAAAAAAATATAGATAAATACATTAAATAAACTAGATTGAGATTTTATGCATATAATGACACAATAGAAATTGAAGAATATGAATAAGAATTAATGGAGAAGAAGAATAAGAATTGTATCCTCATCAAAACTCATTGAAGCCGAGACCAAGACTCCCTTTCCCTTATAGGTGAAATGCAAACGAATGATTCCCCCCACAACTGTTACTACATGAAATATTTAATATCACCTCAACCAAAAACTCAACCAGCATACTAGATTCAAACATTTACTAAAGACATAATAACAGTTTCAAGATATTGTATAATAGGAAAACAAATAACATTCCAAGGTAGAGGAAATTGTGGAGAACATTCTTTCTCAGGAAAAATCCCAATCACCATACACTATCATTAATTTGTTCAACAAACATGTCTGATTACATAGTAGTTATATATGAATATTTTCTAACTATCATTATATAGTTCAATAATTTTATAACCCAATAAAAATCTGTTATACATACACCATTATAATATTCAAAGAAACAACTGAAAGATATTCATGATATAAAAAGAATCCAATTCCACACATTCCATAAAATAATGGGTTTTCAAATATACCTTGAGATTACTATATAAAAACATGATAATACCATGTATCTCCAAATTTGGTATCCTAAAAGTAAAAAATAATCATAGATAAGACTATATAGATGCTTGATAATCTATGGAAATACATAGAATCACGATATCACAATAGTCTTTGAAAAATATATATGTTTTAAATCATTCAGATATAAAATCCCAATAGATATTAAAAATTCAACTATATAAATTCTATCAATATCCAAGGATAGTTCCACCCAAAATCAATAACATGTTGAACCTTATTTTTTCTCTATTTTGGAATTTTTTTAGGAATTTTAAAATATCCATTAGTGTGTATTTATGCATATCTATTTCAATCCCACTTGGATAAATATTAAAATAAGGAACCAATAAAGTGTATTCTTTTCTCCTTATTATAATCATATTTCTTCCTAAAATTGTAATAAAAAAAATTGTATGAAAATCACCCCTCTTTGAATGGATGGAGACTTCACATTTCTTTTAGAAAAATGATCAGAAAAATGACGGTGGTCCTTTGAGTTCCATTAATCTCAAAACATTATATTTTCATTAATATTCTCAACGTTTCCAAATTTAATCATTGATGAACAATTAATGATAAAGAAAAATTTAGTTCCCACCGTATTATATTTGAAATAGTTGAGTTTGTATGGAATGAAAATTCATTCAAATTTGTGTTCCAAAGATTATCCCTATATTGGTTAAATTCATGAGATTCAAACCAATACATAATGAAACTTATAGTGTGAAACACATCTTGTGGACTCAATAAAATTCATTACCATGGGATATGATTCCACAAAAATTCTTCTCTATTTTCATATGTAATAATTCATCCTTATATATTACAAAAACTCAATAAATCAAGTTATCAAAAATAATTATAGAAAAATAATTTTTTTTCTGCTGGACTTGTCTCTAATAATGCCAGGTCAAAATTTACCACCATAGTTTGTATTATATTTGGTGAAATTTACTAATTGATCTTTTAAATA
The DNA here is from genome assembly GCA_963277665.1 of Viscum album. Lineage (NCBI taxonomy): Eukaryota > Viridiplantae > Streptophyta > Magnoliopsida > Santalales > Viscaceae > Viscum > Viscum album. Next base: position 170,800,503 of record OY728128.1, read on the forward strand.
ATTCCAGCACTACCTATTGTGATGTTCACCCACAGAAATATGTCATATGATTATAAAACAAATCTTCTATATCAAGAAGATGTAGTTGACTAGTTATCACTCACATCCAATCAACATTCCACGTGCTCAATGATTCTTAATTGGTCTGGGAACTCCATTGGCTCAAATTTTTTTCTTTCACTATTTTGGACCAATAAACATCTCTTATCATATTCAATAGATATATTTAAAATTTAGTTATGTAATGACATATAAGATCTAATTTTAGTTATTCCCATTTTTTTCAAAGTTCAGTAGTTCAATATGGTGAGAAGGAGGTTTGGTAACAAGTCAATTGGTGCTTACTTCTCGAATCTAAATAGCATCTCATTACATCATTATATATATAATTTTTTATAAAATATTTTAATTAAAAATTTAAAATAAAATAAAAATAATGAAAATTAGTTCCAATTGTATATTTTTTATCCATTTCATTAATAAAAAATCAATCCACTTTAATATAACCATCAAAACCATCACATTAATTTTATGCAATAATAGACGTGTCAATGTCACTTTTTCACCCTTCATTTGACACATGTCCCTCAGAATCATCATATTCATCATTTTTAATAAGAGAATTTGATTTAATTTATCACTTCAATAATTATTGTTGTGTTTTTTTATTATTTCATATAATATTTTTTCAAAGGATTATTTCAGTTTTTTGGAGTATAGTGTCAAGAATTTTTTATAATTATTTCGGTAAATAATATTTTGATCATCAGTTTGGCCAAGTCCATGTATAACTAGGATGTATGGTTTATTTGCTTCCAGTATTGGGGGAATCTTCATTTTCTAATAATTTCATTAAATTCCATTTCATGACTATGGATCCCCATCCAATCATTTTTCCACTTTTTGAAGAAGTGGCCTCTAATTTTAAAAGGTTTTTAACTTTATGGTATCTGGTTATGTAGTTCCTCTAGACATGGGTCACCTAATCGATGTCACTTCACCTCTCATGTGGAAAGGAACGCCAAGATCTCCTTGCATCCCCACCTTCATTGTAATTATTCTTAGCATATCATTTCGAACAATTTTCATACCATACTATATCTGGTTGTAGTAAAATATGGGAGAATATCCAGTGTTTCATTTTAAAATACATTCATAATATTTTTATTAGAACTCAATCAATTATGACAAATTTTTGAATAAGAAATATGATTATTCCAAGGTTATACAACCAGTGAGATCTTCTATTGAAAATGATGTTATCTAATTTTTCATTTCCATAATGTGTAATTAATTACACAACATAATTGTACAATCTCCCTAATAAAAAATGATTTTTTTTTCTTTCAGAATAGAAATTTTCATTACATACTCTTTGAGTTCATCCTAGGATAACCAATGTGTATATTCAGTCACATCAGATAGAAATCAATCTACTCCATCCACCTCTTCTATACACTATATATCTAATATTGAAAACTAATATCACTATCAAATTTTGAATAATTGTACCAAGAAAACTATGCATCAATATCTGGATATCCCACTAATGTCTATTGTGTTTCAGATATTCATTAACAAGAATGTAAAGCATAGATTGAAAAACTAAAATATGTTCATTGTCGGTTCTACTTGTCACTTACTTTTTTAGACTATTGTCTAAATTTGACTATATCAACAACAGTGATACATCGATAAAGTTCCCTACAAATGTTTACATGAAATTATAATATCATTCAATAAACAACATTATTGAAATCCCCCTTCAACATAATAAATTATCAAATTCAAAATCTCTTTGATGATTATGTAAGAATATAGAGAATATTTAATTGAATATGATGTGTTGACAATAATTGGAAACAATTATATTTCCAAAATGGATGAATAAGATTAAAGTAAAGATAATATGAAGAATAAGGTATGCCCTTAAGAAAATCCTTGAACCTAGGTCAAATCCTCCCAATAGACAATGACTGAATTCCAAAGGAATAAAATATGCACCTCATAACATTCTAATAAATTGTATATTTAATTACCCAGTTATAAATAACTACCACAACGAACAATCTATTGAAAAATACATCACCTCACAAAGTAGTTAACAACAAAAAATTATCCAGATATATATATCCCCTACCGCAATTTATTTATCACTACCTAACCATAATAAGAAAAATGCCAATATGGTGAAAACATTTCACTATTTTAGTGATTTCCATTTTAGTGATTAATCATATATATTTATGTGACTCTAAAAAAGACCCCATTTCTACTATTCAATCCATAATATCAAATTATATGGTGAAATATACAATAATAAAAAATACACATGATTTTACAATATGATTACTTATAATTTATCATTTGTAATGGGTTAGTGTAGTGTTAGTTTTTAGCTTCCATTGCTTCTCAATAATCTAGATTTCAAGAGGATTTTAAAAGTAATTTTTAAATTAATAGTCTAATAAAGATATCATGTTTAAGACTATAATTTAAATTCCTATGATTTTTTGTTATTATCTCTCCACATTTAAATATTTACAATAATCGTTTTAGTGGACAATTATATGATTTAATCCAAATTACTAGCATGCAATAAATTGTTTTAATATATTAATTGATTTTTTAATATGGATCAATATCCATTTATAAAAAATTCCCATGTACTAATGTTTTTAAATAATAACTATTTTAACAATGGAAAATCCTTTAACGATGGAAATAATGTTAACTTTTAACGAAGATAATTATATTTCAATACAATTTAAAATAATAAGAAAGTTAATAAACATGATTTTTCACAAAAAAAATTATAGTATTGAGATACTGAAGAAAAATATTCCAATCGGTGATATAGAGACCATGTTTTAGTTTGGTTATCCCATGATATTTCATGCCTGATCTGAAAAATATGTTATATTTATTCTAATCAATATATAGGGTAGAAACCTCCCTATTATTTTTAAATAATCTATTTACTATTTTTATATTCTACTTTCTCCCAACAAAAAATTATGTGAGGTCATATAAAAAATATAATCATGTTGTGGATGTATTTACACATGTATCATGAATAGTATGAAGGGTTCCACCATTAAGAATTACAATGATGAGAAAACTAAGATAATCATATTTCTGTATTGTTAGAATTTATGAAAGATGCTAAAATTTCCATAGATCTTGACATAAGAAGAAAAGTTCATTATATACATTAGTTAACAATGATATCACAAAAATTTTAAAAAAGGAACCATTTATTTATAATTTCATCAAAATAAAAATTCCACAAAACAATAAAAATAAAACCTTATTTAATTTATAAAATATATTTACATATATCCAATAATAAATTATTTATTAAAATTTTAAATTTATTTTTTTGAAATATAACACAATATGCAGTACTTATAACGATGTATTTCATTATAATAACATGTTTTAAACCAATATGGCTTGAGGATGAAACCTTCTTAGGAAAGATATTATGTCTTCTAGATATAATTTCTTTTATTATCATATAATGTGTGTTATCCAGGTCCATTATATTAAATGACGATAAGTTATTTATATTCTAAACAATAGTAATAAGAAAATTTAATTGAGTTTTGATTCATTTAGGGAGAATATTTCTATAAAAATAGGAATTGATAAGTCTCTTTATTTCATCATGAATGATATCACATCTAAACATATAATGTATGTTCATGAATTTAATTTTTAAATCACATACTGTTATTATTTTACAAAAACTTATAGCACCTTAATATGTTATTTGAAAGGAAGAAATGTTTTCATTATAGGTATATGTGAACATATTTTTTATAGAAAACTTCTTTAAATTTGATATGTGTGTGTTTGTGTGCAGAGGAAAAAAAATATCAGGATATGGACGAACGATTTCATTATAAATTCTCCTAAAAAAACTCTGTTCACCTTGTTTTATTCTTCTATTTTAGAATATTCAGTTTAATAATTAAATAAAAACCAACCATTCTATAATTTATTAAATCCAATATTTCAAATTATTTTTGTTAATAATATTATTCATCAATGAATTGTTATATCTCAAATGATATTTCCTTTGACCATCCCAATACTTTTTTTTTACAATTTGACAATGTTTTTTAGAATTCAATTTAAATGGAATCATTCGGATTATTTTTTCCAAATAGTAAAGAGTAACCTTATTTAATAAAACCATATTTTATATAAACCATTTAATTTAAAAATTAATTTTAAATGGATGTCACCACCATTAATATTAATCTGATGTAGATAATTAGATTACATATAAAATAAATATATTGTTATGTGTGAAATAAAAAACCATGGTGATGTTACTAGTTACAATATAGGGGACACCACTAATCTAATAGAGCATTCAAAATTACATCCATAATGATATTATTTCCTAGAATATATTCAAATAATAGTTTAAGTATAAAAAAATTCAGGACATTAAATGAGTCATTGGTTCTAAAACACCAGTATGAAGGGGTTGATATTCAAAATTATGTTCTTAGAGGATCCAATACTATTAAACGTTTCCAAACCAAAGAAATTAAGAAACACGTTTATCATTATTTTTCTTAGCTTTTCAATTCAATTTCTTATAACTAGTGGTTTTTTGTGTTTACATTTATGCTTAAAATCAGTTCTTCCACTTTTGAATAAGATTATCTCGTTTACCATCCATCCAATAACTCTATATTATCATTATTATCTTTATAAGAAATGGAATCACATGAGACTACCCATGTGACTATTTTAACTTCTACTCCCATGGTAGATCCAAATTATACATTATCCACCTTAGTCATTTCATGAAATTATTTTCCACTAATTTTCATTTTTTCTTAGATGTAATAATAGAGGATTTATCTTCATTATTCACTACATTTTTCCATTATAATTCAACCTTTTATTAATTTCTACCATTGTAAAGAGGATTATAATTACTAATAACATTTCTTCAAGTATATCAATATTTTATATATTATTGATTCATTTACTATAAGTATTTTCCTAGACGAATACCGCATTACAAAATTCTTGACCTATTTACATTGAAGCATAATTTCCCTCCAAATTAGTTTCTTCTTTATGGAAAATTTATTTGAAACTATTAAATCATTATAAAATTTTTAACTAAATTTCATATAACCATATCGAGTTTAGATATTAAAGAAATAATCTCATGCCCAATTTCTACAATCATTTTAGACTAATCAGCAACTGTGGTTCTCTCCTTAAGAAATAATTGAAAAAATGATCCATGAGGATACGAGTATAAATTCCAAATTTACCAAAAGTTATGTTCACATACAAGTTGATATGTATACCAAAAATGAATTTGATATCAATGAGGATTTTTGTGCTTCATAAAACAGAAATCATCGAAGGACTATGGAATCCAATATGACATTAACATCACCCAATTTTCAGTATATGAAAAAAATTATTATGAAAAAATTAAATGGAATTATAATTTTAATATAGGAATCATATTTATATCATTTGGACCACAAATTACTAATAATGTATGTTTCATTAACATGTTATTATATATAATAATATAGGACTTTATTTGGTTTTTGACAAAATTTTCACAGATTTTCTAAAATATATCATCTATGTAGAGGGTTCCCTAAACCATTTAATGTAGATAAATATGGTACATGTTGAAATATTGAATAGACTTAAGTATTCATGACACAATCCTTCCCATGATTATAATTTTTAATTTATAGAATAATTTTTTTAAAAAACTACATATAAAGAGTAAATAAAAAATAATTTGATCAACTTTTGTTAATTTCCAAATATCCTTGATAATAATTCATGTATCTGTTGAAAATATTATATCAAAATTTCCATTAATAATTTATTCCCTTTAGTGAATGAATTTACGGAATTATAATTACATTTACACTGTGGAATGGATTATTTCATTGAATTTATGGAATCATAAATGATAATTATTTATAATTCAATAATGATCATTTGGTATAAGAAATTACTATTTTTGTTTATCATGTTGGTTTTTGTCTAACCACTTTGGGCGATTTGATTATTTTCTTAAAAGATATTATATTTAAATTTTTATTAAATTTTCTTATCCCATCTATGAACTATTACATGAATAACATCTTATTAAGTTATAATAACAATTGAATTACATTAATGTTGTTGATATTCAATAGAAATTTGATAAACTATATTTTATCCATTATTATTACTTCTACAAGAAATATAATTAATATATGGAATATATTCCTAAATATATTGTCAAATAGAAATTTTTTAAAATCATACTTTATGTTTGAAATATTTTATAAATATAAAAAAATACATTTTTTATTAAATATTTATTTCAATCAATCATCTTCTACTGTTTATATTATTATTATTTGATATACTGTAAATATATTTTTCATATTAGAAATTAGTATATAGCTAAAAAAGAATGTAATGATTATTTCAAATTATTAAAAATAATAAATATATCCTAATTCCTGAATAATTATACATCCTAATCATCCTTAACACCTTTTGGAGATATAATGTAACTATAGAAAAATAGCTTTATCAAGTCACCAACATGGTTTATGACATGATTAGGGATGTGCACATCAACAGTTCATCATATGACTACTTCATGATCTTTATCATTTTACCACATCAACTAGAATTGTTTCATCTATTAAATTATGAGTGATGTTTATCTTGACATAAAACATGACAATTACAAATAATGGTTCAATAATAACAAAAAAATCATTTTATGGAATGGAGATAAATTTGATAGTGGTATGTCATTACTCATATTTGAGAAATCATTATATATTCCATAATAAAATATTTAAATATATATATATATATATATATATTTAAATGATATCTTGGGGGAAGGAAATAAATTTATAAATATATTATATATGAAATAAAAATAATCATTATTTTGTAAAAATTATCATTCATCACTAATAGAGAGGGAAGAAGTTTCATCACTATAGGCAATGTGGAGAAGAAAATCAAGTTGTTAATGTTATATGACATGGAATGAACATTTATTAAAACCATTAAGAAATAAAAAACTATAAATATATTATTGATCATATGAAAACTGAATAATTGATTAATTTTTCATATAATATTTAATATGAAATTGGATAATAATAGCATAATTATTTTTATGTGGGAATGTGATGTGGGAACAATGTTTAGAGGGCCAGGAGTTCACACATTTTTTCAATGTAGTTTCATGTATATGGAGTACATCTGATTTGATATAGTGGTTGAGATTAATCATTCTCACCTATATCAAGTCAATATATTCTCGTACCATTGATTTTTTTTGTTAAAAGGATGACCATATAATAGAATTTATTTGTGGAGTCATCATAAATTTTGAATTGTGACATATAAATAAAAAATGATATTTTATAAATATCTAAATTATCCACAAAATGTATATCATTAACCAATACAATAATTTAATTAATATTTTAATAATCTAATTAAACAAACAACAATTATTTTTAATATATAATAATACCTTTATGTCTTTCCAATTTATTATAATCTTTTAATAGTAGTATTAAACTATTGTTGATGTATTCTAAAGGATTCATAATAATAATAATGGACGTATTAATTAATTAGGAGTCAAAAATATATGTCTTTGACCATTTTAGACATTGAATGGTCATTATTCATGATCAATGATAATATTCATTATAATGAATTTGTTGTTGGATCAAAAAATGTATAACTCATTCATAACAAAAAGTGCCAAAATTCCAAAGCGAAACACCTCAAAATATTGAAAATTTCAAATTTCATACATTTATTACCACAAAATTAATTTAAATAATATATTTTTATATTTTTTATGATTATAATTCTCCCTGCTAAAAGAAATATTACACTGATTGAAAGTCCTAGACAAATATCTATGAAACACTTTTTCATTTTTAAAAACCCATTTAAAATCACAGTTCATAATAGAATACATAAAATGATTTAAAATAACTCAATTTAGGAAAAAAAAAATGATCACATAATGATTATTCCTTTAACAATCACACTCTTCCATCAAATTCCCCAATAAAAGGAAGTGATTTCCATGACCCTCCCTTAGGGCTCGTGTCATGACTAACCCAAGACCATATCCTGAAGGCTAGGGGCTAGCGACTAGAACCGAGGGTGTAAAACTACAAGTGGGAGCAATTTTTTGAATTACATGAATGCACACGCAAAGCCAACCATGTACCAACTCACAAGAAAATAGATAGTATACCACTGAGAGGAAACTAAGTACGGTTATAGAGGAAAGTAAATGGGCCAGAATACAAACCCCGAAAGAAAGTAATGAATGTAGTAAAGTATAAGAGTTATCCAATGGCCATCCACCAAAATCCCCACCTGATCATAGGAGTATTGCAGCTACTGGATGATGAAGGAGTATGTCTTGTCTATTAGATCTCAATCTGGTCCACCTAGTCCAATGCCACCATGTCCGTTATCGAAGCGTTGGTCATTTTCCTGGGACACAAGAAACATGTGGGAAGTTCCTTTTCATTGTTGAGTAACAATAATCTCAGTAGGGTCCCCCAGAACAGCAAAGAGATACCACACAACAAACTCTAAGTATAACACAATGAAAAAGTACACAACACTAGTCAGCTCACACCAGGTATCACATTAGGTCATGGATAGCAGGATCATTAAATTTTCTAACTCCTCAGCCGTAGGTAACTCCTCCTATATCGAGTAAAGTGGGCGGGTCGGGTCACACAGAGCCACTCCCCACTAACCTTGAACTAATTTAGTACTTATCCTTGATAAGTAACATGGGTATGATGGGTCACAAAGAACTTCTCCCCATTGTGGGCCTTCCTGATCACACCAAGTCGCTTCCAACCTTTTCAGAGTTGAGTTACTCCTCATGTTGAGTATTGTGGGTCTTCCAGGTCATATAGGGTTGTTCCTCACCATAGGCCTACAGGGTCACATAGATCCCCTTCCCACTAGGCCATTGTCAATAAGTCTTCAGGTATCAGCAATCCGCTATGTTCTGTAAGTAGTTTTCATGGAAGAACTTCTCCTCAAGTCAATCTATGAATCTATATATACATGGAAGTAAAAAAATTCTCAAATGATCTCTCTCTTATAGAGAGTTCCGAATTCACAAACAGTTCGTCCATTAGATGCACGATTATCATTATATGAGGATTTTAATGCCGAGGGCCCGGTTGGATTCGTGTTCAATCAAAATGAAAAGTACCCCAAATATTTTCAAAATTGAAGAGTAGTATATCAAAAGGACCTCCATTTCATTAGGATCTTGACTCCATAGACGGTTCTTCAATCAGACCTTTCATTTAGATGTTAGGGCTCATTTAGCATAATTGGTAAGTACTAGCTCTGGGTCCGGTTTTCCCCGTTTAGACCAGCCCGACCTTGTTCAGCAGGTGCCGACCTGGATCGATCATCGATGACCCATCCCACTGGGCCTGGTCCGACTCTCCTGGCATACGGGTCGGCCTGGGGGTGGCACCAATGTAACACCCCGACCCTAGTTACCCAGAGTCGGTGCATTATTTTAATACATTGGCATTATTACAAAGAATCATGTCTCAAAGGACCGATCAGTTTAGCTATCATGGAAAATATATTACATACATGAACATTACATTACATTATAAAATAAAAAAACAACATTTTGTACCCTTTGAACAGTCTTATATCCCATAGCCTATTCCTGCAGGTTAGTCGTAACGTGCTTCTTTTCATCCTGTGAAAAATAAAACATAATAATGGGGTGAGCTCAAATGCTCAGTAATGATATCAATATAACAGAAAACTTAATAAATATTCATAAACAATTATGTAAAATGTATAAAACCAAAACAAAAACAATTTAAACATAAACTATAGCATAATATGGAAAGGATAAATCAAGACAACGAGCATGTACCACAGTGGTTCAGGCTCCTTCTTGGCATCCAAAAGACCAAGGATCAAATCCGAGCAGGGGAGAATTCCCGAGTACTGTAGCAGGGCACTGTATCGGCACTATAGCAGGTCACTACAGAAGTATTGGAGCAGCAACGTACTGTAGCAGCGGCAGCACTGTATCGGTGGAGGGACTATTGGAGGAACTGTAGCGGTGACAGTACTGGAGCGGGGTTTCGTAGCTGTGTGGTACTATAGCAGTATTGTTCACTGAGGGGTCCATTGAGACAAAAAATGGGATTTCTAGCCCTGTATGCAGGCCACTTGGACTTGGGCCTTCGGCCTATGTAATGGGTCACCCTCTTCCCATTCTAAAGTAGTCTTTGCTTTAATAATAAATTGAGGTTTTGGCCCAAACTGTTAAAAAATGTAAAGGATAAATCAAATAATTCCATTTACTTATTCACATGGATATTCTTATAGTCAAATACTCACTTGTAATATCAATAGCCAATTTCATAATGATGGAATGCATAATGCCGATCTTATTAACCCATAGTGAAGGCATTGTGCTAAGACTACAAATATGATTTTTTTCAAGGCATTTTCCCAAGACACTATTTGTCTCATTTGACCTACCAGTGCATCGAGGAGCTATAGTGGTCTCCACCCATCATGTACTATGTCCAATGCATTCCTCATAAAAAATATATTTAAACTTATCATAAACAATCATATTAAAACTAGCATACTAAATTTCAATAAATTATACATAAACAATTAATGGTATAAAAATAACTCATCCATAGTCAATCATAACCCAAAATCATCAATAAAATATGATAGATTTTTATCATAATAAATCAACTTCATAAAATTTTAAAATCCATCAAAAAATGATGACATAAATTTAAATGATTTGTAAAATTCATTGAGAGAAATATCATTTTTTCATTAAACCACTTAAATATATGACCTTTTAGAAATGAATATATTTAAATAAATTTTTAAATCAATGTTTTTTATACAACTTTAAAACATTTTAATGGAAGTAACATTTTAAAAACATTCATGTCCATATAAATAAATACTTAAAAACCATTTCAAAAATCTAAACATTTAATTAGATTGATTTAGAAGAATAAATATTTAATACAATTAATATGATGTTTTAATAATATAGTCTATTTGAAAGAATCCATTTGAAAATATTTTATGAAACATGGACATTGATAATAAATATGTCGCAGAAAATATTTACCCATAAACAATCTTGAACACTAATTAGATTGTGGAATTAACCCTTACCTTTCACTTTCCTTCGGTCGAGGGTCCGTTTAACCATGTGTATAATGACAATAGTATGTTAGTAAATTATAAAAAAAAAATTCATATATATTATTGTCACGACCCGTCCTCGGAGCCCATGCCGTGACTACCCCAAGCCCGCCTTCCATAGGCTAGGGGCTGGCGACTGGCACAAAAGGCATAATTTCTGATAACTGGGAAGGCATTACCTTTATAAAAGTAAACAAAAACCACAGAGTACAAGCGGAAGTAATACACTAAGTTCAAAAGGACGGGATGAAAACTAAATGGGTGAGAATACAAACCCAATCGAAAGTACCGCTACAACTGAACAAAGGTACAATAGAAAAATACCACATCTGGAAGAAAGGAAGCAGCTCCTAGGTCGTCCTCCTCGGATCCTACCTGAAGGGTAGGTACATATAGCACAGCTCCTGGATCGTCCACCACGGATCCTACCTGAAGGGTAGGTACACATAGTGCAGCTCCTGGATCGTCCACCACGGATCCTACCTAAAGGTTAGGTATAGATAGCATCCACAACGCTCTTGCCCGTCAACCTCCTCCGAGTATCGTCTCGTTGTGATGTACACCTTCGGATACTGACTCATTGTGAGGCCCACCTCTGGGTACCGTCCAGTCTTCCAACACTTGGCCTCCGTTAGCACTTCCCGTCGTCTGCAACCATCGCAATGTGGTGCGGGAATATCCCGTGCAAGGGTGAGTATAATGATAATCATTAGGGATCCGGAGAACCTCAATGTCTCTCTAAATCTAACAAGGATAACCACAAAGCGTAATCACAAAAGATAACCCTTCATAGGTATAAGCCCATACGTATACCTATGTTATCATGTAACCCAACTCGTTAATGAGGAAACACAAAGATTATGAAATCAACGGATAACCACTACCCATGTATATGCCCATACATATACCTAAGTCATCAAGTGACCCATCTCAATCATGAGGTAAACACAAAGGTCATAGACTCAGCTCAAAGCAGAATTTTCATTATCGAAACCGTTACTACTGAAGAGCCCCGTCTATGGAGTGTACAGTGATCTTGTCACGAATCCGAGGTACTGCTCACTAGCATAAGACTGCTGAGGTAATCCTCTTATCGAGTACCGTGTGTCAGCCACTCAAACACAGTGGTGCCACCCGCCGATGTATGACCCCCAAACACAGTAGTGCATCCCCCCTAATAGCCGGCAGAGGTACTCTCCGGACGAGTATAGCTGGTCAGCACCCAAACACTGTAGTGCTCCGTCCTCCATGGGTCTGCACCGAAACAAAGTAGTGCTCCTTCCACTGGGCTAGTCGACTCACTCCTAGTCGAGTCAGTCAAGCAGTCTTCAGGTCTCAGCCATCTACACAGTCTCCGTACTCCATACGCTCATCTTCGGAAGGGTCCGCTCCATGAGATACAGGTATATAATTCAAGTATCTGAAAGATTCACGAAGAAATATCTCAATGCACCGCCTCGTTATAGGGGTCTCAACGAAACACATGGCGCGTCAGTCGGACACCCGGTCTGTGAGTTATTATTATTTTCATCCCAGGGGCCCGGTTGGTTTCATGTGGGAGCAAACCTAGCCATATCTCAACTGTACCCCGAAATTTCATAGAGTATACTCATAGGGACCATTTCACAACGTGATCACCAACGCCGCTGACGGTTCGTCCAACGGACGTCTGGTCTGAAAGTTATCATCTTTTCTGTTCTAGGGGCCCGGTTGGATTTAGGGTAAAATCCATCCCGGTCATACTCCAACTATGTCCAAAACATAAGAAAAGTATGCCAAAAGTTCTTTCTCATCAAGCGGAATCCAACAATGTCGACGGCACATCAATCAGATGTTCAGAGCTCAAGATATAAGCGTTTCCGCTCCGAGGGCCCGGTTTGTTTCGTGTTCGAACCAACCCGGCCGAACCCATAAGACTCAGAAACCTTCAGTGTAATTTACCGAAACGACCGTATAGATCCAAGGATCGCATCGCAGCTGACGGTGTGTCAATCAGAGGTCTGTATCCCACGATATGGGCAAAAGATTGTAAGAGGTCTGCGAATAGGGGGTTCAGGGCCGGTCCGACCCGGCCCACTTGGGAACGGCCCGGCCCGGCTGGCGCTGCCCGACCCAGCTTGGGCGGCCGGGCCCGGCGTGCTGGTGCAGACCTTGCGGTCCGCTGGCCAGATGGCTCGGCAGAAACGGCCGAGCGGTTTGGGGGGGAGGCGCTTCCCCCCCTGTTTTGTAACTGCGGCCCCCATGCGGGGGGCCGCTGCTATCCAACCAGCTGGGGTTATGAACCCCTGGTTCCTCCTCTGACCAGCCACCCCGCTCCTGCTGGCCGGCTGCTTCACCATGGGACTGGCGCGGGCCGGTCCCCCTACTCCGATGCCGGCAGCCAGAAGTTGTCCATCAGTCCCTGCTCTACAGCGGTATAAAGCCGCGGCCTTGGTCCTTCCGGCGCGGCGCGACGGCATCGTGCCCCTCCGCCGCGGCCCCACTCCGGCCGCTGTGTTTTCATGATTCTCCGGCACGACATGACGGTGCCGCAACCTTGTTCGACTTCAACGGCGCGACGCGACGACGCCACACATCCTTGCCGCATGATCCCGCACGATGCGACGACACCACGCCATCTCTGTTTCAAACCACAACAAGGTTAATCAACAGAATCAAGGGAGGATGGTCGGCCGTGTTTGTGCGGTCTGGCCCCCTCCCGTTAATTGATAGAAAAAGGTCCAATTGAAACGAGGAATGATGATGTAAGAATTCACGAATAAAAACAACAAATCCCCTACCTTGTAGAATTATTTGAGCGAAGGTTCATCGCGTAATTTATCGTCGCGGAAGAAGGCGTCACAGAAGGAGAGGGTCATTGGTGTCGCGGTACACGGCGTCACGTAGTCGATCTATGAGGATTCAGTGTTCTTCATCGGAGATCGGTGCGTTCTTCGTGTTCTTCGCGTTCGTCGACGAAGAAGAAGAACTTCAAGACTCCCCTTTTTCTCCCAATCCCATCTCAACACAACAAGCTCCATCCAAAAATAAAATTAGTGCTTCACTTATTTTATTACTCATGACTTAAGTTTGAAATTCAAAAAAAATGAATAAAACCTCTTAATTAATTAAGTGAGTGGGCATGATTTAAGAAGTGAGAGAGGAGGTGAGTGGTCTCACATTAAAGGGGGGTTAAGGAGTTAAGGAATATGAGAGGTCACCAACTTAATGGGGGAGTAATAGTAGGTTTAAAGAATGTGATGGTGTGGGGTTCGTCTGGGCCACACCTCACATTTACCCTCACTTAGGTAGTTATGTTCACCCAACCTCCGTCCTTATGTTTTAACCACTTTAAAGAAATAAAATTAGTTGCAAAAATTTTAATTATCGGAAGTCATTATCTACAAAACTAAACAACTCTTCCCGAGAAAATGCAACTCTAGAAAAGGTCTTTTTAAGCAATTACTGGAACTGTGGTTTTATCGGTGCCCTCATATTTCAATTCTAAGCACCGGATCAGAAGTTATAAAAACCCTCTTGTCCGTTCACTGAACGTACCCAAGCTAAAATTTGGAAAATTATTCGGGTTCACCGGGCCTCGGAATCAGGTGCCGACAAAAATTGAGTTCTTTTAAAATCACAAAGAAAATTAAGAAAAAGTTTCCCATGAATTTACAGGTCTCTACATTACCCCCACCTCAGGGCTTTATGTCCTCATAAAGCGTTAACACAAACTAGGGAAACAAAAGTGGTACTGAGCACACGCCTGATCCTTTCGCTCCCATGTGCTCACCTAGTGGTTCCCGTACAACCATTGAAGTGCACCCAAGGAATCGACTGTCCTCATAGTATCCACTCCTGTTGATCCTCAACCACTACTAGAACCCCGGAAAAGTCTCCCCATTGCCAAATTCCAGTTCCCCATGTTCGATGACAAGCGCCGGGTCAAGCACGTATCTCCTCAGTTGAGATACATGGAAGTCGTCGTGCACCCGGTGCAACTGAGGTGGATGGGTCAAGCGGTAAACCAGCTCGCCTACCCTGTTGAGGACCTGAAAAGTTCCACTGAACCTCAGAGATTACTTGTCGCCTTGGCAACATCTCCATAGACCTAGTCGAGGTGAGACCCATAAGAAAACGTGGTCGCCATCCTCAAATTTATGTGGTTTTGTCTCCTATTAACATTAGACTTGTGTCGGCTCAGAGCTGTCCTCATCTGCTCATGGATGACCTGGACCTTCTCTGTTGTGGCGTGGACCATCTCTGGTCCCACAAGAGCTTTAATGATTTCTTCTTTGCCGATAAGAGAAATCCGGTCTCATCACCTGGATGAACCATGTTCTTTGCCTAAAATAGTCAATCCTGTCATGAATGGCACTAATCAATTCCATGGATGTCATCGTAAGGCCTCGACGCTACAACCAAGAGATCCAACTATTACTCTCGCATCCAAGGGATGAGTCACACTATCGGCATTAGTGTTTGGTCACTAGGTCTCCTCCAGTAATAATCTCAAAAGTGAGGGTCAAGTCAACAGTTTTTAACCGGAACCTCTTAGTATCAATCAATCAAAAAAAGGCAGGTTAGTAAACGTCACAAAGATAAGTGTCTTTTATTTTTTCAGCTCGTAGTACAAGACACAAAATAACCACAAAAAACATCATCAACAACAAGGAAGCTAGTAGCACAAATATCAAAGGCCTTTATGCCTGGAAGTATTCCATTCCTGATTAGAACTGAAATTCAAAACTCATGCTGCCACGTGGGTGAAGTTGGACGATTAAAGAGTGATCGACTACACCTTCATATGCAAGAGTTAATCATGTGCTGCTTGGGGTTCCCTTTTTCACTGACCAAGGGAAACCCATCCCGAAGTTTGCCTAATACCATCAATTTTTGTACGAACTATGGATCCAATCCATACTCAGACAAATGTCGTAAGGCCTTGACACTGACACCAAGATATTAAAACCAAAACTCTCACCTGGTGGGTCAGATCACACTATCGGCATAAGTGTGATTATTGAGTCTCCTTCCAAGGTATCTCTAGACGTGAGGGTCAAGTCTACGTCTTACCATAAATTCTAGGTCTGGGACAAGATTTGTGGAAGGAAAAAATTATTCATATCAAAGTTTTCTATTACGGAAGCTATTAATGGACACAGATTGTCCCTTGAATCATTCTTAGAGCCATTGGGTCACACTCCTTGACCGCATGCAGCTACTCTATTCCTCTGCCCTCTAGCTCCCTGAGCCTAGCGGGGACTACAAAGGCGGGTGAGTTTAATATGTTAAGATGTACATCACATTATGCTACTATCCTAGCTCTGCCTACACATCTGCTGCTTCGCAGACTCATCTGTCCTTCACATTTCTTCTTCTTGAAACATTTTCATGCCCAAGTCTATGAGACTGGCACCAGCTCGCTGCGTTCGAACTTCTAACATTCTCTAGCTGTATTCGTTCAGCTAAAGAACATTCAACCTAAATTTTCACTCTAGCACCCTAACGTGAGTGGGAATGCATAGAAGAAAAAGTTGTGGCTCGAATATCCTTAAACACACCACGCTCAGAGGTCCGAGCTCTATAGCATTGATAGAATCTTATTCATCGAGTACCTGGAATGTTCGGTATGCCTCGATGAATTCTTAGCTACCGACACATTGTCCTGGCAAAGCTGTAAAAGCTCAAGAAAACTCTCAGCCACTTTCTCAAGCCTGTCCTCAGCCGCCTATGAGTCGGGCTCGCCTTGGAACATTAGGGTATCTGATTGTGGAACATGTGTAAGGTAGTAAGCCAACATGTGTCACCTACCGGTACCGCTGGTTGTAAATGTTGACCAATAGGTAGTGATGTATAGCTAACACACTAACCAAAGGAACTATCTTAGGCATCGGTCCACGTACTAATGCCTCATCACTATGTGGACCATCCTCATGGTCACTCACTGGAAAACACTAGTAGCCAAATCTACCATCCACTCCACTAGTGTCTCAGCTAGGCGGAAAACTCTAGAAATTGCCTCCAGCAAGTCCTCTACTATCTCGGAATATGCCTCACCTTGTAACCTCGGAGGCCTCTACTGCTAGAACTCGTGCAATGCGCTATTCCAGCGTGCACCGTCAACTAGTACGACTGGTGGCATCTGTTTCCCCACAGGTGGTGGTGCTACTGGTACACCACCAGTGGGTGCCAACATAGTAAAAAGGGCCCCGCACCGGAGCCTCGTCACTTGGTGAGCCGTCATCGAGTACTCTCTCGGAAACTCCAACTAAATGTATGTGTGGAGACATCATGAACAGATGTGACACGGTCAATGATTTATACCTGGTGAGCTGACCTGGTTTTAGCTGACTTTAAATCTTTTGGAAACACACACACAATTAGTGTTTTTGTGCACAAAGTCGGAAATCAGAAGTCAGGGTCCTGGTGTACGGATACATCAGCCATCGCACCAACACTAGACTCCCTGAACTAAAAACCACAGTTGGTACCCTTATCATTATTGCTTCATAGATGAAAAATATCAGAGCCTTATGTTATGCGGTATAACCGACTCCTCTGATACCAATTTTTCAGGACCCGTCCTCGAGGCCCGTTCCGTGACTTCCCCAGGCCCACCTTCCATAGGCCAGGGGCTGGCGAATAACACCAAAGCTGTAATTCCCGATAACTGGGAATGAATTTCCTTTATAAAAGTAAAAAAAACCACAAAGTACAAGCAGAAGTAATACACTAAGTACAAAAGGATGTGATGAAAACTAAAAGGGACAGAATACAAACCTAATCGAAAGTACAGCTACAACTGAACAAAATTACAACAAAAAAAAGACAACAGTTGGAAGAAAGGAAGTATCTCATGGGTCGTCCTCCTCGGATCCTACCTTAAGGGTAGATACAGATAGCTCAGCTCCTGGATCGTCCACCACAGATCCTACATGAAGGGTAGGTACAGATAGCGGAGCTCCTAGTTCGTCCACCACAGATCCTACCTAAAGGGTAGGTATAGATAGCCTCCACAATTCTCTTTCCTGTGGACCTCCTTCGAGTATCATCTCGCTGTGAGGTCCACCTCCGGATACTGACTCGTCGTGAGGTCCACCTCCGGGTACCGTCCAGTCTTCAGACACTCGGCCTCCGTCAGCACTGCCCGTCATCTTCAACCAACACAACGAGGTGCAGTCATATCCCGTGTAGGGGTGAGTATAACAATACTCAGAAGGGACCCCGAGACCCTCAAGGTCTCTCTAAATACAAAAAGGATAACCACAAATCATAATCAGAACAGATAACCCTTCTTAAGTATAATCCCATACTTATACCTAAGTTTTCAAGTAACCCAACTCGTTCATGATGAAACGCAATGATTATGAAATAAACGGATATCCACTACCCAGGTATATTCCCATACATATGCCTAAGTTATCAAGTTCCCCATCTCAATCATGAGGTAAACACCAAGGTCATAGACTCAGCTCAAACTAGGATTTTCATCATCGAATCCGTAACTGCTGAAGAGCCCTGTCTCTGGAGTGTACATTGATACTGTCACAACTCTGAGGATCTACTCACTAACCTAAGACTGCTGATGTACTCCGACTATCGAGTACCACGGATCAGCCACCCAAACACAGTAGTGCTACATGTCGGTGTATGCCACCCAAACACAATAGTGCATCCCCCCTAATAGCCTACAAAGGTACTCTCCAGAGGAGTACCGTGGGTCTGCACCCAAACAATGTAGTACTCCATCCGCCATGGGTCTACACCCAAACAAATTAGTGCTTCATCCACTGGGCTAGTCGACTCACTCCAAGTCGAGTCGGTCAGGTAGTCGTTGGGTCTCAGCTGGCTACACGGTCTCCGTACTCCGTACGCTCATCTCCGAGAGAGTCCTCTCCATGAGCTACAGGTATATACTCCAAGTATCTCAATGTTCCATGAGGAAATATCTCAAAGGTCCTCCTCGTCATAGGGGTCTCAACACAACAGACATCGTGTCAATCAGATGCCTGGTCTGTGAGTTATTAGCCTTTTCGTTCCAGGGGCCCGGTTGGTATCGTGTGAGAACCAACTCGGCCGTATCTCAACTGTACCCCAAACTATCATATGGTATACTCATAGGTACCATTTGTCAACGTGATCACCAACGCCGCTGAAGGTTCGTCAAACGGACATACGGTCTGAATTTTATCAGCTTTTCTATTCCAGCGGCCCTGTTGGATTTTGGGTACAATACGTCCCGTCCATAATACAACTGCTTCCAAAACTCAGGCGAAGTATTCCAATAGTTCCATCTCATCACGAGGAATGCAACAAAGTCGACGGCGCATCAATCGGACGTTCAGAGCTCATGATCTAAGCATTTTTGCTCCGAGGGCCCGGTTGGTTTCGTGTTCGAACCAACTTGGCCGAACCCAAAGTACTCTGAAACCTATATTGTAATATACTAAAACGACGGCCTTGATCCAAGGATCACATCGCAGCTGACGGTGTGTCGATCGAAGGTACGTATCCCAAGATATGGGAAAAATATCATAATATGTCCGCGAATAGGGGGTTCGGGCCTGGTCTGACCCGGCCCGATACCCCCTGGGTCGGACCGACCCGAGTCCGGGTCCGGCCCTCTTGGGCGTGGCCTGGACCGGAATGTGCGGCCAGAGCTTTCGGCCGAAACGGCCGAGCGGTTTGTAGGGGAGGCACTGCACCCACCCCATGTTTCGTTACCGCGGCCCCCGTGCGGGGGGCTGCTTCTGTCTAGCCAGACGGGGGTTATGAACCCTCGGTTCCTCCTTTGACAGGCCGGCCTGCTCCGGCCGGCCGGCTGCTGCACCATGGGACCGGCGCGGGCCGGTCCTCCTGCTCCGAGGCCGGTTGCTGGAAGTTGGTCGCCAGTCCCTACACCGCCGCAGCATAAATAGGAGGCCTTGGTCGGACCGGCGCGACGCGATGGCACCGCGCCCCTCTACAGCAGCTCTGCTCCGGCCACGGTGTTTTCGTGATTCTCCGGCACGGCGTGATGGTGCCGCGACTTTGTTCGTCTTCAACGGCGTGGCGCGACGGCGCCGCGCATCCTTGCTGCATGATCCCACGCGGTGCAACGACACCCCGCCATCTCCGTTCCAAACCACAACAAGGTTAATCAACAGAATCAAGGGAGGAGGGTCGGTTGTGTTTGTGCGGTCCGGCCCCCTCCCCTTAATTGATAGCATGTGGTCCAATTTAAATGAGGAACGATGATGGACGAATTCACGAATAAAAACAACAAATCCCCAACCTTATCGAATTCATTGAGCGAAGGATCGTCGCTGAATTTAACGTCGCGGAAGAAGGCGTCGCGGAAGGAGAGGGTCATTGGCGTCGCAGTACATGACGTCACGTAGTCAATCTCTGAGGATTCGGCGTTCTTCGTCGAATATCGGTGCGTTCTTCGCGTTCTTCTCTTTCTTCGAAGAAGAATAAGAACTTCAAGACTCTCCCTTTTCTCCCAATCCCCTCTCAACACAACAAGCTCCAACCAAAAAAAAATAAGTGCTTCACTTATTTTATTACTCATGACTTAAGATTGAAATTAAAAAAATTGAATTAAACCACTTAATTAATTGAGTTGGCATGATTTAAGAAGTGATAGAGGAGGCGAGTGGTCTCACATTAAAGGGGGGTTATGGAGTTAAGGAATATGAGAGGTCACCCACATAATGGGCGAGTTTGAGTGGGTTTAAGGAATGTGAAGGGGTGGGGTTCATGTGTGACCCACCTCACATTTTACCTCACTTAGGTAGTTAGGTTCACCCAACCTCCATCCTTAAGTTTTAACCACTTTAAAGAAATAAAATTAGTTGCAAAATTTTTTTTTCTCGGAAGTCTTTATCCACAAAACTAAACAACTCTTCCCGAGCAAACACAACACTGGAAAAAGTATTTTTAAGTAATTAACGGTGCTGAGGTTTCATCGGTGCCCTCAGATTTCAATTCCGAGCACCGGATCAAAAGTTGGAAAAACCCGCTCGTTCGTTCACTGAACGTACCCGAGCTAAACTTCGGAAAATTATTCCTGGCTCACCGGGCCTCGGAATCAGCTGCTGTTAGAAAATGCGTTCTTGTAAAATCCCAAAGAAGATTAAGAAAACATTTCCGTTGAATTTTATTGGTCATTACAATTATATCATAAATGATTCATTTATGACATTATTCTACCCATTTAATAGTTACTTCCATGTTCAATTAACATTTTGGGTAATAATTGCATTCTTTATCGTACGGGTTTTTAATTGTTATTCTTGATAGTGTCATTTAGATCATGATTTAAATAATTCTATAATATAAAACATGATATATATATATCAAATATATTATGAATATAAATATTTATAATAGATAGATATTTGAAATAGAAGGAAAATTTTATGGAGACGGTAGGTCGTACGTACACATAAATGTTGTTTCTGTTTTCAGATCGTATAGCTCAGATGTAAGTGAATATGATATATGTAAGTACTTAAAAACATACATAAATAAATATATATATATCTATAGTATAATTATTACATCATATATTAAATAATTATTAATAATGTACATTTTTATAATCATTGCTAAATGGTGAACATAGGAATGAATCTTATCGCGTCATAGAGATGGTAATCCATACGTTTGCACAAGGGAAAATATCATTATATTGATGGGGAAATTTATATAATTGGATATTATATCATATATATATATAATCATTAAATTTTTTTTATTTATTATTTACATCCATTATACCCATTATTATACCTATCCAAAATAATGAAGTGTTTGAACAACAAACTACACCACGACGTGGAGACGCTAAGTTGTACATATGCACATATGGAGACTTTGTCATTTATAGGATGGATAGAATAATGAATAGGGTTTTACCATATTTATAATAACATCAAAATATGTAGGCGGTAATAGAGTTATTAATTTTTTTATTGAATCAACAAAGAAATTGGAAGTGGAAGAAGAATAAAACATGGAAGAGGGTGGTGAAATTATTATCTCTTCTTCGGGTGCTTCTTTTTGATTCGAACAAAAGGGATTCATAGGTTGGATTTCAAATTGAAGGATAGACTCCATGACGTAGTTCCAGTAGTTGGGAGGATATCTAGGAATGGGTTGTCTAAGCTAAATGGCTTTGGAGGTGTGTGAAATTAAGAGAGGGGATGTACCCTTTTAGAAGAGTGGTGAGGGTCACTTTTGGAAAGCCTTGAAATATTATTTTATTATAAAATCATTTTCAGTTTATAATGGATCCAAAATGAATTATTTTGAATTTAAGGTGGGGATGGGTCAAAACCCACACAACCCAAAAGAAGTATTCAAGTATATGTTACCATTTTAAACTTATCTTATCGATTTAACTCTTAATTAAATAGTTTATCTTTTACAATTACTTCTTGTATTCTTACACTATATGGTTAATAGACATACTCTAAACATTCAACAGAACAAAAAGTGGTTCATTAATGACATATATAATATTATTTTTTCCCTTTTCAATATCGATGGATTTTTAAGAATATTATATCAACCAATAATATAGTATTTGTCTGGAAAACTAATTTATATCAAATTTGACACTATTTATTATTTCATTTTAGTGAAAATCATAACAGCATGATTACTTCACTAAAAAATTATTTAATAAACCCTAACATGTCCCATTACCCTAGAAAATTATTGTAATTAAAAAAGTCTAAAATTTTATTTATTTAGAAATTTATAATATCAATTATTTAAATATTTCATTATTAAGGTAATTACTACATCATCAATGTGTCATCAATTAATTAAATTATTTAATGTCTAAAAATTATAAATAAAATAAAATTATTTATTAATTTTTTTCCCTTTCTAATGAATATCTAAAGTCAAATTTATATTTTGTGTCATCCAATATTAAAATTGGTTTAGTTATTAAACAATGAATTTAACTCTTTTAACTCGTCTTTAAATAAAATAATAAAAAATGTCGGAATCTAATATATGTTGACCAAATAGGATCATATTTTATTTATAAGTTTGTTCTTGGTCGAATTAAACATATCCACTATAATTACGACATGTTTTAGGGTAATTATACTATCATTTTTACCCTTAATTACCCAATTTACTTTTAATTCTGTTTAATTAATCTCAAAAGTTATTGTTCACCAAAACATATTTTCATCTTATTGATCCTCAATATACATACAGATATATACCGTGTCACTCTGATTTTTGAAATTCAACTCACAGAAGTGGTAAAATTATGTTTTATACTAATTTACAATTGCTCCTAGATGGTGGGCAAAAGGCGATAAAAATTTCATTAAAATTTTATAAAACAAATTTTATTATAAATATGACTCCTATGAATAAAATTAAACTAATATAGGTATTATGTATCTATATTGACATAATTAAATAAAATAATTATTATTTTAATAAAAAGTCAGGGTTTAAACAATAATGCATAGTTTTTCACTATTTATCCAAAATTGAATGTTTTCAGAAAAATAACAAAAATTCACCCAAAGATAATTCTGATATTCCAAATTCAATAATGAGATCTATTTTACCAAATTCAAAAAATATAAGTGTCATTAAATAATTTAAAATTAATTTCAGTTGTCAAAATTGAAAAGAAGATTTTTTAAAAGTAGAAACTATCAAAAGATTGACATGTGTTTTTGTTAAATTTAATTGTGAAATTACTTATAATGGAATAAATTGTATTAAATTATAATAATGAAATCTTATTATACTTCCATACCATTATAATAAATTATTTAACACTATAAATTACTTCAATTAAATATTTCTTCAATTAAAATTTTGTATTTTTAACTATTCATGAAAAAATTTGAATGTTATCAGAAAAGTACCAATAAATTATGAAAAATAAATTTTTAAGTCCTGATTATAGATAATAATTTAATTTCATTAAATTGAATATATAAAAGTGTCAAATATTGGTTTTATAAACGGTTTTCCATTAAAAGTTAGTAAAATTTTATTTTTTGAGAAATACTTATTTTTTCTGAAATAATTTAATTTTTATTATATAATGTATATGAAAAACATAATATTGATTCTAAAATTATAAGGAATATATAAAATTCATAATATAGTTAATACTATTCATAACATCTTTTTGAACAGCTATTTTGGGAAGTCATGGTGCACTCAAAATAGGTGTTGCATGCAGCGCAGGATAATGAATTACATTAAAGAAAATATCTTACTATAAAATATTTGGGTGTTATATTATTCCCCAATTTTGGAAATTGCATCCTTGCAATTTTAATATTGTTCTTGGGAAAATTATTAAATATCCCACTTTGGAAATATAGTCAATAAAAATATCACTTTAAAAGGAAGAAAGAGATGTATAAAGGTCACCCAAGATAACCCATACTACGATTCCATGTAGGAAAAAATGGATGTAGAAGATAAAATAAGTGTCATGTTCTGATGGATAGTGATAGAAAACATGATCACAAAAAAGTTAACAATAATAAAACCACAAACCTGTTATGGGATAAACGGTCATTAGTTCCCCAGTATGGAAAGTAATCATACATGATTGTTTATTTCACATTCCATTTCATTAAGTTGAGGAATTTATTTATGATATTGGCTAAGAACAAAAAGAGATATACGTAAATTTTAAGTATATTTTCATCGCTTAATTTGTTTCTTCCACTAAATCATCTTTTTATTCAAATGATGAGTATTCAAAATGACTTGGTCACACCTGAAGCGATAGAATCAACTTCTATGGAATCACATACTCCACAAAGGATAATCTATATATTTACATTGTCATTAGAGATTAACCAAATCTGAAATAGTCAGTACAAGATCATATGGTACACAAAAAGGATAATGCTTTAGATAAATAAATACTGATCATAATTTCTAAAATTATTCCAATAATTACCAATGTTCAATAAATACCATTCATAAAATATTGTACTTAAAATAATTCAATATTATCCAAACTAATTCTGAAACTCTAAACTTATAAGAAATTAATTACGTTGTCTTCCACGTTAAATTGTGTCTTCAAACAACATCGACTACTCTTAATGTCACATACTTAAAAGTAATTATCATAATCACATGTTCTCTATGATAGGATAATAATTTCCATAAATAACCCAAATCAGTATAAATCCACAATTTAATCATAGATAAAAACCCACCATTATTCCTCAAATTAAATCCCATAGTATTCTATTTTTCATAGACATATAGTGTTCCCATTAGAGCTAACGTCTTCCAAAATAACATTTATCACTTAATCACCAAAAAATTCATTATACTAGGGATATAAATTTGATAATAAATAAGATCCCAAATCTACTTATTATCGATCAATAAAATCATATAACTAAAAATAATTAGTCACACTAACAAGGGGATTCAGGTATTCCAGTGTTAGGTGATAAATCCCAAACGCACTCTGGTTGTGTGTTCAATTCCAGCAGCTTTTTCCAACGCGATGGGTTGTCACATGGTCTGCGTGTTGCCCATTTTTTGAAAAACTATATTCCATAACATTCCCAAAATGAGATAAATTATTCAAAATAACCATAACTAAATTTCACAAAAACTGTTATCTCATAACTCACATTTTCATCCCAAAATTTAATAACTTGTAGTTGCCTCAAATTCAAGGATCATTTCAACCCAAATGATTATTTATAAATATATCAACAATAGAAAATATAATTTTCATAAAATATGATTTTCACATATAAAAATATACGGTTACACATACAAGGGAAAAGTCATTCAATGTAATCCCATAAAAAAGATCACAAATACCTTCAAACATTTCCCCATGCATTTATTTCCACATAGGTTATTCCATTACCAAAAGGTTATCCTATAGAATAGGTCATTCACTCGGGTAAGGCCCAGGTCCCATACATTTACGGAAAATTATTTTAAATGGATTCTTGGGATCATTTTTATTTTCTTCCATAATACAATTTTTTTTTCTCAGAATTTCTTTACGTTATGTCCTTCTTTCCCACATAAAATAATTTCATTATTCCATTGAGACAATTTACAAGGTGTCTCCATCCACATTTCCGACATGATGGAAATGGTGCTTTCTTTTCTCCATGGTCTCCAATACTATAGCTCATATCATTCACCGCCTATATCATCTTTGTTGAGTCTAGGAGTTCGTTAATATATATGTTGTTGATCATATTTTTGGAAATCTTATTCGGCATGACCATGATATCTTTTACACCTATCAACATTATATATCGATTCTCATGTCAACCATCGTGCCCACCTTGTATATCATGTTCCATGTTACTATGACTTCCATGGAATCTAGCCATTGACTAACACATCAATGTATAGTATGATTCATAAAATCATTTAGATAATTTCATAAAACCTTATTTTCTATCCAGAACACCTTATGATTAACCATGGTAATTTATTCTCATCTTATATTAATATATTCCAAATCCGTTTGTATTGAAAATTTGAATTATCCTAAGCATATTCCCCAGGAGTGTCATTA
Organism: Viscum album; assembly: GCA_963277665.1. Taxonomy (NCBI): domain Eukaryota; kingdom Viridiplantae; phylum Streptophyta; class Magnoliopsida; order Santalales; family Viscaceae; genus Viscum; species Viscum album. The sequence continues at coordinate 170,827,345 of OY728128.1, forward strand.
CCAAGAGCATTGCAAGGCCTGTTGTCGTGTACTAGGATACCCTAGGTCAAACTCGAAACTCCTTGTTAGAGTGTTCCCTCATAGGTACATCTTTTACAGATCGGCCTCTACTAGCTCATATCCAGACATGGATTTATTGCTTGGAAAACCCTCATAATATTTACTTTACCAAAAATTTTGGACGTTCTTTTATATAAATCATCCATGTCTATCTTAAGGTAGTGTTTCATAATCGTTGTTTTTCCTAAATATAGATTCTAAGGTTTATAAAAAAAATTCTTTGATACCAACTGTAATTTAATGGCCCCAGTTACCCAGAGATAGTGCATTATTTTAATACATTGGCATGATTTCAATGATACATGTCTTGAAGGACCGATCAGTTTATAAGTCTTCGAAAATAGATTACAAGCATAAACGTTACATTAAATTAAAAAATTAATAAATCCACTTTATATCCCCTTTGAACACTCTTATACCACTTAGATTATTTATACAGGTTAATTGTAATTTTCTTCTTTTCACCCTGGGAAAAATAAAACATAAGAATGTGGTGAGCACTGATGATCTGTAAAGATATAAAATATGGAATAATATATCATTAATAAGCATAAAAATTTAATGCAATGTATAAAACTAAAAAAATGCCTTTTAATCATAAAATACATCATAATTTGGAAAGGATAAATCTAATAATGCCATTTACTTATTCAAATTGATTTTCTACTATTAGAATAATAACATATAATATCAATTTCCAATTTCATAATGATGGAATGAATAATTCCAGACATCATAACCACATAGTCAAGGCCTTATACCAAGACTACAAATAAGATTTTGTCAAGTCCTTGTTCCATTACACTAGTTTGTCTCATGAGACCCACCGATGCATCAAGGTGTGATAACAGGCTCCACATGTAATTGTCTAAGTCCAATGCATTCTCTTATGAAACAATTTAAAAATAACATAAACATTTATATTAAAACTATCATATGAAATATATATACATTATACATAAACAATGAATGGTATAAAAAATACATCCACAGTCAAACATATCACAAAACCTTCAATACAAAATGGTTTATTGGTATCATAAGAAATCAACCTCAAACAACATTAAAATCTATCAAAGGATATTGACATTGATGAAAACTATTTTTAAAACTCTTTGAGAGAAATATCCATTTTTCATGAAAACATTTAAATGACATGAAATTTAGAAAGGAAGACATTTAAATACCTTTTTGAATCAATGTGTCGGATAGCACATTGAATCTTTTGAATGTAATTTACATTTTAAAAACATTCATTTCCATAGATATAAATCCATTAAAAGCCATTTTGAAAACCAGGATTTTAATGAGAATGATTTAAAATAAGTAAGATTTAAACCATTTAAAATGATGTTTTAATAAATCATTCCCAAAAAAAGAATCCATTTGAAATAAATTTTATGAATCATGGACATGGATGATAAATATGTCCCTGTAAAAACATACCCTTAAACAATCACAAAAAATTGTGAGATTTAGGAATTAACCCTTATCTTGCACTTTCCTTCGGTCGAGGGAACTTTTATCCTCATTTATAGTGGCCAACGTATGATATTAAATTATAAGAAAAACATATTAATATTTATAATATCATATATGATTGATTTATGACATTATACTAAACTTTTAATAATTATTTCCATGTTAAATTTACATTTTTTGTATTAATAAAATTATTTGTCGTGCGTTTTTTAACTTGTTATTTATTATCTTGTAATTTAAATCATGATCTAAATACCTCCAGAATATGAAACATTATTTATCTATCAAATATATTTAGAATATATATATTTAAAATATATATATATATAATCGAAGGTACCATTTATGGAGATGGTAGGTCGTATGTACGCATAAACGTTGTTTTTTTCATGTCGTAATGAATGGAAGAATGTGAATAGCATATATGTAAGTATAGAAATACATATATATTTATGTCTAGTAGTGTTATAATTTCATATATTACCTAATTATTAATAATATATTTTTTATAATCATTGTCGAATGGTGAACGTGAGAATGATTCCCATCGCGTCGTGAAGACGATAATCCTTACGTACGCATGAGAAATAATATCATTATATTTATGGTGAAATACTTTTTAATTAGATATAATATCATATATATAGAATAATTAACATATTATATTTATTATTTACATAAGTTATACTGATTATTATACCCATCCAAATAATGAAGTGCTTGAATAATAAACTACACCACAACATGGAGATGGTAAGTCTTATATACGCATGTATAGTGAAATTTTCATTTAAAGGATGGATAGAATAATGAATATGGTTGTTCCATATTTATTATAACATAAAAATATGTAGGATGTAATGGAGTTATTATTATTTTATGGAATCAACAATGAAGGAGGAAGTGGAAGATGAAAAGAACATGAAAGAGGGGGGTGAAATTATTATCTCTTCTTCAGAAGATTGACTTTGATTTGATCAAAATGAATCCATTAGTATAATTTCTGATCAAAATAATGACCCATGGATGTAGTGACAGTAGTTGGGAGGATATTTGGGCTAGTTTTGGCTGAGAAAAATAGCTTTGGATGTGTGAAATTAGGAGAGGGGATGTACCCATTTATTAGAGTGGTGAGGGTCACATTAGAAAAACATTGAATTTTTTTTTATAAAATAATTTTCGGTTTATAAGGGATCTAAAATGATATATTTTGAATATAATATGGGGATGGTTTGAAAAACACTAAACCAATTTGTTTAAGACAAGTATAGATTAACATTTTAACCTTATCCTTTAGATTTAACTAATTGATTAATAGTTTAACTTTTACTATGTCATCTTGTATTCTTTCACTATAATTTTAATAAACGTTCTCAAATCATGCATTAGAACCTCAAGTGGTTCATTAATGACTTACATAACATTATTTAGGCCATGTTACCAAACCTTAGATTTTTTAGAATATTAACTCCGCAAATAATATAGGATTTGTCCAAAAAACTAATTTATGTCAATTTTGACACAATCTAGTATTTTTTTCTGTGAAAATAATAATACCATTATTTCTTCAAAGGATAAATCAAATAATTCTATTTACTTATTCACATGGATATTGAACTAGTCAAATAATTACATATAATATCAATAGCCAAATTAATAATTATGGAATGCATAATGGTAGACTTCATAAGCACAAAGTCAAGGCCAGGTGCATATAATACAGGGAATATTTTTTCAATAACTTTTTCCAAGACACTAGTTTGTTTCATGAGACCTACGGATGCATCGAGTTGTTATACTGGGCTCCACCCATCACTTACTAAGTCCAATGCATTCCTCATATGAAATGTTTTAAACATAACATAGACATTCTAATTAACACTAGCGCATGAAATGTCATTAATTTATCCATAAATGATGAATGGGATAAAAATAACACATCCACGGTCAAATATATCACAAAATAATCTATATAATATGGTAGATCTGTTTTATAATAAATCATCTTCAAGCAAGTAAAAAATCAATCAATGGATGTTGATATAGATGACAATGATTTGTAAAACTCTTTGAGAGAAATAAAGATTTTTCATGAAAACATATAAAAGTCACACAATTTAGAAACTATGACATTTAAAGACATTTTTAATCAAATTTTCCCATACCAATTTGAAACTTTTGAATGTAATTAACATTTTAGAAACATTCATGTCCGTATAAATAAATCCTTAAAACCCCATTTTGAAAAAATGGATATTAATGAGAATGAATTAAAAGAATAAATATTTAAAACATTTAAAATGATTTTTTAATAAAAGTGTCCCTTAAAAGGAATCCCTCTAAAAAATCTTTTACGAAAAATGGACATGGATAATAAATATGTCCCAGTAAACACATACCCATAAACAATCTCGAATAATAATGAGACTGAGGAATTAACCCTCACCTTGCACCTTCCTTCAGGCGAAGGTACGTTTACCCTCTTGTGTAATAACCATAGCATGTTATTAAATTATATCAGAAGTACATTCATATTTATTATATAATAAATGTTTCATTTATGACTTTATACTACACATTTATTAATAATTTCCAGGTTAAATTTACATTTCGGGTAATAATCTCTTTGATTATCATACATGTTTTAACATGTTATTCTTGATCGTATCATTTATATCATGATTTAAATACTTTCATAATATGAAACATGATTTATATATCATATATATTTATAATATAAATATTTATTATGGATATATATATTAAATGGAAGGCACCATTTATGGAGATGGTAGGCCGTATGTACACATAAATGATGTTTCCGTTTTTTTATCGTCTTGATCATAAGTAAGTGAATAAGATATATGTAAGAACACATATATATATATCTATATCTAGTCTCATTATTGTGTCATTTATTACATACTTATTATTAATATATATTTTTATAATCATCGTTGAACTATGAACGTGGTAATGAATATCATCGCGTTGTGGAGACTGTAATCCATACGTCCACGGGGGCGACAATATCATTATATGGAAGGAGAAATCATATGTAATTAGAAGGTATATTATTTATAGAGAATAATTAACATGTTATATTTATTATTTACATCAGTTATATGCATTATAATACCCATCCATCTAAAAAAGTGTGTGAATTAAAAACTACACGATGACGTGGAGACAGTAAGCCGTACGAACGCACGTATGGTGACTTTTTCATTTATAGGATGGAGAGAATAATGAATATGGATATAACATATTTATAATAACATCATTTTATGTAGGTGGAACTGGATTTATTATTTTTTTATGGAATCATCCATGAAAGAGGAAGCGGAAGAAGAACAAAACTTGAAAGAGGGTGGTGAAATTATTATCTCTTCGTCTAGTGCTTCCTTTTTATTTGATAAAAAGTGATATGTATGAAGTATTTCTAATCAAAGGAATGAATCAAGGATGTAGTTTCAGTAGATGGGAGTATATTTGGTTAGGGTTTCTCTGTGCCAAATGGCATTGGAGGTGTCAAATCAAGAGAGGGGATGCACCCTTTAATAATAGAGGTGAGGTTCACTTTTATAAATCCTTGAAATATTATTTTATTATAAAATTATTTTCCTTTTATAATGGATTGAAAATGATTTATTTCTATTCTAAGGTGTGTATGGGTATAAAAACACTAAACCAGTATATTTTTGGCAAGTTTAGATTGCTATTTTAACCTTATCTTTTAGATTTAACACTTAGCTAATAGTTTAACTTTTACTGTGTCTTCTTGAATTCTTTCACTATATGTTTAATAAACAAACATTAAACCATCAAGAGAACATCTATTGGTTAATTAATGACATATATATTATTATTTAAGTATTTTGGCCATGCCATAGATTTTTAAGAACATTATATCAACCAATATTATAGTATTTGTGAAAATTATAACAACAAGATTACTTCGAAAAAGAATTATTTAATCAACCATAACATGTCATATTAACTGATAAAATTAGTGGAATTCATTAAATGTCTCAAATTACATTTATTTGGATATTTATAATATTCATTATTTTAAGATTTCCTTTTTTCGGTAATTACTGCATCATCATTGTGTCATAAATAAATTAAATTATTTAATGAATAAAAATTTCAAATAAAACACTATCATGTTATAATTTTTTATTAATTTTGAATGATTGTGTATAGATGAATTTATATTTTGTGTAACCCTATTTTAAAATGGTATAGTTATTACACATTGAATTTAACTCTTTTAACTCTTCTTTAAATAAAATATTAATAAATGTCTTAATCTAATCAATGTGGATGAAAGTGGATCACATTTTATACCTATGATTGTTTTGAGTCAAATTAAACATATCGAATAGAATTAGGACATGTTTTAGAGTAATTATAATATCATCATTACCCTTAACTTCCCTAATTACTACAAACCGTGTTAAATAAAAGTCAAAATTTACTATTTATCAAAAATTATTTTCTTCTTATTGAACCAAATTTTTCTTCATAATGTCAACAGTGTCACTCTGATTAATGAAATTGAACTCACAGAAGCGGTAAAATTATTTTCTATGCAAATTTGCAAATGCACCTAAAAGGTGAGTAAAAGGCGGAAAAAATTTCAAGAAATTTTTATACATCTATTTTTATTATAAAAATGACTCCAATGAATCTCATTGATCTAATATAGGTATTTTGTATCTATAATGACTTAAATAAGAAAATAATAATTATTTAAACAAAAATATGTTTTCTAAACAATAACGTAGTGTTTCTAACTATTCATCAATAGTTGAATTTTATCAGAAATATACCAAAAATTAACAATAAACTAATTTTTTTTTCCAAATTAAAAAATGAATTCTATTTTTAAAATTTCAAAACATTGAAGTATAAATAATTAATTATAATTTAATATCTATTTTCAAAACCGAAATGGCAGTTTTTAAGAACATAAAACTATCAAATGATTGACATGCGTTTTTGTCAAAAATAAATGTGATATTACATATAATGATTTAAATTGTATTGAAGGATAAAAATATAATCTGATTATACTTACAAACCATCCAAATGAATAATTTAACACTAACAATTAATTCGATTAATTTTTTTTCAATTAAAATTTAGTTTTTTCACTATTCATCATAATATTAATGTTATCAAGAAAGTAAAAAAATATCCAAAATTAATTGTTATGCACCGATTGTAAAGAAGAATTTAATTTCATTAAATTGAATATATAAAAGTGTTAAATATTGGTTATAGAAACATTTTTTTGTCAAAAGATGGTTAAAATGAATTTTTTTAAAATACATCTTTTTTTTTTGAAAAAATTGAATTCGTTCATATATAATGTCTATAAAACACATCATATGGATTCTAAAATTATATGGAGTATATAAAATTCAAAATTCAGTTAAAACTATTCATAACCTCTTTTTGTAGGGCTAGTTTGGTAAATTGTGGGGCGCTCAAACTCGGTGTTTCCAGTAGCGCAAGCTATTGAACGACTTCAATGAAAATAACAAAATATGAAATCATACGTTGTTACAACCCACCTGGAGGTGCTGGGCCACCAAGGAAACATGGATGCGGCGCGTCCTGATTGGGCTGATGTGGCTCAGAGCCACGTCAGCGGGTCATCCCGTAGGGGTTTACCCAACGCGACACCACGTCGCACCGCTGGTCATCCGTGCTACGACCGATGAGCCTCTATTCCACCGCGGTAGACGCAGGTCATGGCCCTGCTGCCACACTGGAGTACCGTCAGGGTACTGCCACTACCCTCTTCTACCAATACCCAGGGAAGTAGCTGATTCTTCCACCAGTCTTACGGCCGACATTACTATGTGTCATTCACGTGCGACCGTGTTCCCCCACTGGCTCTGGTACCACTAACAGGGTGGTCGTCGGGCTGCCAGTCGCACATTGGTTGCCCATTTCCTAAGTTTTCTACACCTGGGCCTCCTTGGATCTCGTTATTCCCTGTGGCTTGACCTAATTTTGGTTTTATCCAACTTCAAATTGGTAGGTCACATCAACACACGATCATAGGGGCTCGTTCCTTGGTCATGTCATCCCATGCCCTCCACATTAGAAATAAATCCATGGCTTTCGATGTAAAAAATTTATAATGGATTTCATGAATTGTTTTCAATCCCAATCCCACCAAAAATACACACCCTCCCACATAAAATAGAATAATGGACCAATTGGTATATGAGTTGTTCCATTCTTATCAATTTCGAAGGAAATGTGAGGAAAACAATCAGTCAACACATCCCCTACCTCGAAACATTGGAGGGAACTCACGACTGAGGAGTTTTTGTTGTTCGTCGTCCCCACAACAAGCTGACCCAATCACCACTCGATTGTGAAACTCCGGTTTGGGGTTTTGGCATCGCACATCACCTCTCACTCGGATCAGCTCCATTATCTAAGGGTTCAGTATTACGGTACGCCTTTATCACTTTATTGCTTGGTGAATCTTAGGTCGATACCCCTCCCCAATATCCATATATATAGGAAGGGGGAGGGTAATTAATTACTTGAAAAATAATGTGGGATTATAAATTAGGAACCTACTTAATTTACCCAATGATGTCTTTACTTTGGATTGGAATGTCAAGAAATTTATTGGCTTGAGGCACAGTAGGTCCCACACTCCGGTTGCCTCTTGTCAGATTAGAAAGAAAAAATAATAATAATATTATATTATATCATTTCTTCTAAAAGTAACAAAACATAACTTCTTCTATGGACCTAATTCTGTAAAAGTAAAGCCTCCTTTATGCAAATCATGGCACTACAGATTCAATGATGCCCTCAGATTTTTAATCTGGGCAACGATTCAAAAGTTTAGAAAAACACTGGTTACCTGCTTACGGAATATAAATTTAAGAAAGATCATAAAATAAATCTAGGCACAATTTTCATCGGAATCACACATAGTCAAATTTCACATACTATTAATAATTTAAAATATATATATATATATTACATGAAAAATTCAGGTGTTTAAATTCTCCCTACCTTAGGTATTTTCTTCCCCAAAGCCACATCATATACTAGGAAAAAAATGGTGGTACTAAGCACGAATATGAGACTTCGGCTCCTATGTGCTCTCCTGGAAGTTACCATGCAGCCAGAGAATGCGCACTGGTAGTATCAAGCACCAATGAATGAACCACTCCTGTTAATCATCAATCTCCAATGGGTCCTGCATAAATGATTCCCCATCATCGAAGTGTAGCTCGCCGTGGTCGATGATGTGAGATGCGTAGGGAACTTATCTTCTAAGCTAGGATACATGGAAGGTGTTGTGAACCCTCTCCTACTTAAGTGGAAGTTCCTAGAAGTATTCCACCTCGTCAATCATGTGAAGTTTTAGAAATGGTCTTATAAACCTCAGTGATAACTTTTCGCCTCGACCAAATCACTGTAGACCATGTTAATAGGAGACTCAAAAGAATATGTGGTCTCCCTCCTAGAACACTAAAGGTCTCCATCTCTTGTTAGAATACGAATTCTTCTTACTCTTTGTAGTCTACATTTCCTCCTGGATGATCTGCACCTTTTTAGAGGTATCCTGTACCAACTCTGGACCCATAAGTGCTTTCTCCCTGGGGTTTGTCCAGCATAGAGGTGATCTACAAGGTCGACCATATAAGGCCTCAAATGGTGACATAATGATGGTGGAGTTATAACTATTTTTCTATGAGAACTCTACCAAGGTCAAGTGAACCTCCCATATTTGGCCAAAATATAGGACGCATGCACGAGGCATATCCACCAGCGTATGTGTGGTCACTCTATCTGACCATCCGTCTGAGGATGAAAGGGGGTGTTCAATCATAGTTGTGTCTCGAACGCCTTCTATAACCCATTACAAAATTAGGATGCGATACATCTATCACGGTAATATAATATCATTGATGTCACCCCATGGAGTCGCACAATCTCTTGTAGGTAAAGGCATCCCACCCCCTCTACCGATCCCTGCCCTCTAATGGGTAGGAAGTGGGCCGACATGGAGAGTTGGACAATGATCACCCAAATGGAGTCATGTCTATTGGATGTACATGGAATCCCTATCACAATTTCCATGGAGATCTCATCCAAAATCCACTCTAGCATCTCTAGTGGTTGTGTTAATCCTACTGGAACCTCATGTTCGGCCATCACTAGCTGAAAATGAGGCATCTTGTAACCAATTTTGCAATATCCATCTTCATACTTGGCCACTACTGCTGACAACGGAGGTCCTGGTACTTCTTCGCAACACCAGGATGCTCCTAAATAAGGTGACATACATAACTCCCAAAACACCTCCTCCCATAGTGCCACTAGTTCCATCGTACGTCCTATCCACCTTTATAAACTCCATCAGGTGCCTGCCCTGAGGATATCTGAGTGTGTCGAGCCTCGCAGTCAATGTATCCATGATGTGCCTCCCTGACTCGCGGATGAAGAAGGATGGTTAATGTCATACACTAGAGGTAAGGTGCACAATCTCTATCCATGAATGATATCATCCACACTCTTAATTGTTCTATCACCTCACTTGGGAACTCTAGACCAGACCTCCTGCTGAGTTCATCTTCTACCGCATTCCTATAACCAAAAGTAGAGTCTATCTCAAATTCATTGTCCTGGAGGATCTCTATCCATCATTGTTGTTTCATGATCATGTCCTTCTGGTATAATATATAATTGAGACTCTTGTGATCTGAGAATAAATTAAATTTTTCTCCCATCAAGTAATGTCACAACAGCTTCAAGGAAAATTCCACTACTACTAACGTCAGTTCATTGGTAGTGTAGTTCTACTCATACTGTCTCATCTATCATGGCCCGTAGGTGATCACTACTCGCTTCTACATCAGGACACATCCAATTCCAGTCCCTAATGTGTCGTGGTAGACTACATACCCATAGACCTCTTCTGGTAGCCTCATTATGGGATTAGTGGTCAATCACTTCCTCATATCCTGAAATCTCACATGGAATCTCTCTATCCTTATGAAGGGATCACCCATTTTTGAAATGTTGAAAAGGGTGCTGCATCCTAGGAAAAGTCTGGCACAAATATCTGGTAGTATCATGCCAACCCCATGAAACAATGCATTTATATCAAACTATTGGGTGGCTCCAAAGAAATTAAAATCATTATCATTTCTAGATTCACGGAAACTCCACCCTCTGAGAAAATTTTTCCCATAAAGTGAACCTCTCAAATCCAAAAAATGGCACATGTAGAGATTACCATAAAACTAGTTCTCTCGTAGTGTATCCCGGAGCTATCTGCAGATGATAGACATGATCCTCATCCATCATTGAGAATAACATGATGTCTTCAGTGAAGACCACCATAAAGATATCAAGGTAAGGGGGGAAGATCATGTTCAGGAGTCCCATGTACATTATAGGGGTGTTGGTCACACCGATTGTAATAACCAAAATTTCATATTTTCCCTATTGATATCTGAAGGACATATACTTCACATCCCCATCTCACTCCCTGAGCTGATGATCTCCTGATCTGAGGACTATCTTTGAAAACAAATGAGATCCCATCAGTTGGTCTAAAATATCATCAATTCACATAAGTGGATACTTGTTCTTCACTGTCTCCTGGTTCAGGCACCGATGTACCACAGAGAGTCTCAAACTCCCATCTACCTTCTTGGAGAACAAATTTGAGGAAACCCAAGGAGATACATTAGGCCATATGAACCCCTTCCCCTGTAATTCCTTCATTTTTACCTGTAACTCATAATGTTTCGTTGGAACCTTCTGATATGATGGTGTAGTTATCGGTGTTGTTCCGGGTTACAGGTTAATGAAAAAGTCTACCTCACTTCATGGAGGTAGTTCTAGGACATCATCAGGAATTACATAAGCACACTAGTCCACCACTACAAGACAATTTAGAATCTCAACATCAACTACCCCGAGTGTAAGGCTATCTAACTAATGTGTGATCGAATGCACCCACTTCTAGGTAATTCAATCTTGTGCGACAAATGTTCACTACTCACCAGTTAAAGAATTCCTGGGCGCATCCCTATGGACACACCACACATTGCGCCTCATACAGTCAATCTGATCATGGACTGCGGATAATTAGTCCATTCCCAAGATGAAGTCGTGAGGCGTCGACATCGCTACTAGAATTTCCCAATTGAAGAACTCGCCTCCTAGAGTAAGCTCACACTATCATCACATGTTTTATATCATTGAATCTATTCCCACAGGTGTCTCTATCTGTAAGGATTGAGCCAATGGCTCCACCAGAATCATTGAACTCCAAACGAGGGTTATGGAAATAAAAGAGGGAATGTAACCTATGTTTATAAGTACCTAAGATATAGTTGAGTAGACACAGATCGTACCACTAATCATTTATGGAGAACCATGGTCATATGGCTCAACTCCCTGGAGTTGTGCCAGCACCAATCCACTAGCTCCCTTTGGCCGGGTTGGTCCTCCTAAAGGTTGTGACAATAGAACCTCGAATCATCACACACTGCCTACAGCAAAACCAGCTCCCATGCCATGTCTGTCTATAGACCGTAGACCTCTCCTATCTAATCTATGTCTATATTTTAGAAGTACCTTAACTATTTGTTGGTCTTCCATACATGGGGTAAGGTAGTCACAAGTCATGTAGCCCAGCCAGCCTCATGTGTATCTCTGTTTAGCTCCCTACTGAATTCCTCTTGACTAGGAGCCTCGTAATGCTGAAGTGGAGTTCTAGGGTCTCCCTATGAAATACTTGGCCCATAAGGGCCAACACACCTAATTCCTACTACATACTGAAGACTTTGATTCCTTGGGTTTTTGGGTGGCCCCAACTATCAGCGCCTACTCCTTCAAGAAACCCTCCACAAGAAGAGCCTGCTCCAGCACCCCAGCATGACTGGGGATGCTAAGGGTCACCACTGATGACATGATCTCACTCCTGAGCCCATGCTCAATGTATTGACCCCTAAAGAAATATTCTTTCACGATATTTGTGCAGTTTCTTGGATGCTCTCTTAACCATTTCAAGTACTCGGCTACTGTCATGCTTCAATACATACGTTGAAGCTGCTCATGAATGCGCACAGAGTGCAACATCATGGGGAAAAACTCCTCCCAAATAGCCTCTAGAAGTCAACACAATTTATGGCCACCTCATCATGAACCTGGATGGTCAAACTCCCCATTCTCCAAGCCGATCACTGCGTAAGGCTCGTCGCCATGTTCACCATCTGGTTGGGTGGTTTCCTCACTATGGGAAAGGCATGCTTCCCTACATATTTCCAGTCCTAAGTGACTCAAGGATCTATCTCTCCCATGAACATGGGAATTATCTTAATCTAGAACTCATGTAGGGAGATGAGCCTACGAACCTCATCTACTGTAACTACCGATAGCATGGGATGACCATCAGGCGGTGGTCACACTGGGGCACCATTCAGTGGGTCCATCTCAAACACTAGTCCTTGGACTAATGTGTCATCTCTAGGAGCATTGTCTGCATGCATATGCATACTATCTAGTCAACCTCATGGATTCATCATGAGATAAATCAAGGTATTTCACATTTAGAACAATAAACAGGGTGAGATTACTTTTAATTGATATCATAAAACAAAAAAATGCAACCAATAATCTCATGCATCGAGATGAAAAGTAGGACTCATTGTTCCTATCTATGGATATTTCAGCAGTCTCTCCAACACTGGACTCCACAAACCTGAGTTTTGGACTCTCAAAACATAACGTTGTTGTATTAAAACGAAAACAAAGAAACTTGGTCGCCGATGTAGAACTGACCTCCTCTGATACCACGTTTTCATGACCAGTCCCCCGGGGCCCGTGATGTGACTATTGTAGTCCTGCCTTCCGAAGGCTATGGGCTAGTGACTAGCATTGAGGGCATAAACATGAAAGTGGGATGAATTTTCTGGGATACCTGTAGGAACATAAAAACCAAACCAAGTACAAACTCATATGAAAAGAGATAGTATACCACTGAGAGGAAACTGAGTATGGTCACAGCTAAAATTAAATTGGCCTGAATACAAAACCAAAAAGAATGTACTAACATCAATAAAATAAAAATGGGATCTAATGGCCATCCACAGAAATACCCACATGATCATAGGAGTTGTGTAGATACTGGATGATGAGGGAGTACGTCCCATCTGTCAGATCACACTGTGGTGCAACACCACCTTGTCTTTTGTCGAATCATTGATCGTCAACACAGAACATGAAACATACGTGGTCAGGGTCCGTGTAGGGGGTGAGTAACACTAAACATATTTGGGACCATAGAAAAAACATTGAGATACCAAATTGAAAACATGATGTATATCACAATGAAAAGGTACACAACACAAGTTAGCGCACACTAGTTATCACATTAGTTCAATGATAGAATGATCATCAAATAAAAAAACACTTTAGAAACTGGAGAACTCCTCCTCTATCGAGTATATTAGGCCTTTCGGTAACATAGAGGTGCCTCCCACTAACCATGAACTATTTTAGTACTTATCCTTGAGAAGCAATGTGGGTATGTTAGGTCACACAGAGCCAATCCCCACCATGGACATGCTAGGTCACACAAATTTTCTTCCCACCATAGAAGAAATTAGGTACTCCTCCTGTCGAGTATCATGGGTCTTCCAGGCCACATATATCCCCTCCCCACCAAGGGCTTGCTAGCATGCACAAAGAAGATTCCCACTCGTCCATCGTTAATCAGTCTTCAAGTCTCAACCAACAGTAGAGTTCCGTATGTAGTCTGCATGGGATAATCACTCCTCAAGAGACTAGCCTCATCTTGATATCCATGGAAGTAACCAAAATGTATGCTAAAAAATATTTCTCCTCAAGAGTGTCCCAAAGCCTCTAATGGATCTTCAATCGGATGCATGGTGTGCAAGATACAGGTGTTTCAGTGTCGAGGGACCCATTGGATCTGTGTTTGATCTAACCCATACATACCCCAACATTCACCAAAACTCATTTAGAGTATCACTAAATTACAGCCCCTTCCTAAGGATCATGATGCATTAGATAGTTCATTGATCGGACACCATGTTATGATGTAAGGGCCTGTTTAGTGTAACGGGTCAATACTGGGTCCGGGTCTAGTCCGCCCCAATCAGACCAGCCCGACCTGGTTCGATAGTGGATGACCAAGACCGATCTGGGCCACCTAGCATGATAGGTCCAGCACGAACCTACTAGGTTGTGGGTCAGCCCACTAGGCCATGGTTCCGCCCAAAGGTCTACATGTTCGTCCGCTAGACCGGCCCGGTTGTGCAACCGGCCTAGAGGTGTTAGGACGCAAGGGACGCCTGTATGTGGTCCATCCAGGTAGGGATAACATGGCATAGAGCCAAGTCAGCTTCTCTACATGTGGAGTTTGAGCTAACATGGTTCCACGTGGCACTATAGATCCTCTGTGCCGTGACTTTTCCACCTTGTGCACGCCTCATCCACCGGCCACCGGTGTAACTAGTGACCTCTATTCCACCGTAGATGATGCATTCCACAAACTTGCGGCTCTGTGGGCTCACTTCCGGGGGTGGTCCCATCCAATATTCAACCTCCGTCATTGGGGGTGGCCGATTCTTCCTCCAGTCATGCAGCTATCGTTTCCTCATGCCATTGTCATGCCGTCGTGTGCTGCCATTGGCTCCGGTGCCGGCAGAAGGGCGTTCTCCAGGCCTCTAGTCTCACACTAATGGCCCGTTTAATGCATTGTCTATGGCATAGGCCTCATGGTATCACATTATTAACTTCGGTAGGACCTGATTTGGATTATCTCCTACTTCAAATTGGGCGATCACAACCAACGCACGAGCAGAGGTGCTCGGGCCATGTCTGTGTCGACCCCCTCCCTCTGAATTAGAAATAAATATGGGGGTTTCAGATGAAAAAAGATCAACCAGATTTCATCACAAGATTTCATTCCTGTTCCCAATGACAATAAACAACCTCGAGTATAAAAAATAGAATAGTGGATCTACTTGTTTATGAGTTGATCCATTCTAATAATTTCAAAAACAAATATTGCAAAAAGAAAAATCAAACCACATAACCTTTACCTCGAAACGTTTGAGAGAGCTTGCTGTTGCGGAATATTCGTTGTTCGCTATCCCCCCATCATGTCAACCCCATCGATGCTCGAACGTCAATTTCTAGTTCAGAGTTTCGGCAACGTACATCACCTACCACGGGGATCGGCTTCGTTCTCTATGGGTTCAGTGTTACGGTACTTGTTCAGCGCTTCGTTGCTTGGCAATGTTTGTTCCAATACCCAAAAAAATTCTCCATATATATAAGAGAGGGGGAGGGAATGTAATAACTTTGGGAAATAATGGGGTCTCATAAATTAGGAACCTTCCTAATTTCCCCAACGACGTCGTTACATAGGATTGGAATGTCAGGCGATTTATTGGCATGACGCACCACTGTCCCACACTCATCTTTTCTGTTGTTGTAGAAGAAAGAAAAATAAAAAAATAAAATTATTTCATTTCATTTCATTTAAAATGAAAAAAACATTACTTATTCCTCGAAACTACTGCATTCAAAGTAAATCCTCCCATAAGTGAATCCTGGTGCTGTAGATTCAATGGTGCCCTCAGATTTTTAATATGAGCACCTGTTCAAATGTATAGAAAAGGACTGTTACACATTTAATGAGAAATCCTTAGAAAAGATCTGAAATTAATTCTAGGATCACCAGATCTCCGAATCACACACCATCAA
This sequence comes from Viscum album, assembly GCA_963277665.1. NCBI lineage: Eukaryota > Viridiplantae > Streptophyta > Magnoliopsida > Santalales > Viscaceae > Viscum > Viscum album. The sequence goes on from OY728128.1 coordinate 170,843,689, forward strand.
AATTTGCAGACTCATAATAATTCCATATATAAAAAAATTACATGGAAAATCTGGGTCTTTACAGTGATCATGACCTCTAAGTTATATCCTTGAACTTCATTCAAATTTTATCTATGACATTTCATTAAAGGATGCACTCAAGTGTATTAGAACATTCTTAGGATTTATTGTAAAACATAAAATTCATATAAGTAAAATAGTAGGAATAAATAAGACATATTTTCAATTATCATATATGAAAATCATTAAATAAATTCATAAATTAGTAATGTAAATCAATCATTCCAACTGACATAATTTACTCCATGATACATATAATAAAATATTGGTATTCAAAAAATATCCAATTCAACATAATATAATTGAATAATGTTAATTCTCAATTTGACCATTTATATTCATCAACCATAATTGAATATATATCCTCGATATATCACATAAAAAATTACATCAATTCATTCAATATATCAATATCAAATCATAATAATTCTTCCATTACGAAATGAGAAATATTAAACTGCAAACACAAAGATGGACATTTACCCAATCCCCAACATCAACATATTCATGTGAGTTGAAACCCAAGGATTTGGTTTATCTCATCATTAAATAGAAATAGATAACCACTTCACCCACATTTAAATATCTAATAACCTTCCCAAATTTGGTATCAGTAAATTTGAATGTGATTGTAGTGGATTTACATAGCATTATTGACCTTGAAAATCACCTGGAATATGTTTCATGATTGTATCAAATCAAGATCTCATTGTCAGATTCTATATTATATCCCAAGAAGTCCAAATTGAATAATGGATTACAATTTATATGTGATTGATATTTATTTCTTTTTAAAATTTTTCTAAGAACATTATTTTAATATATATAAACAACCGAGATTTATAATAGTTTTTTAGTGTAATGTCCTTTAACTAATTCCCTCATAAGTAAATGATCCTGATTGGTCACATGGAATCAAGAACATCTCCCCATACGCCAGAGGCTATAGAAAAGAAGATATGGTACATGATATTTTGGTGTGGAGACTATACCCATATGATTAATGTAGTAAAATTAAGAGATAATAAATATATAATATACGAAGTATAATAATGGAAAAATAGAAGTATAATTAAATCATATATATAATAATAATACAATAACAAAAAATAGTCTTTGTATACCGAAATATGAGTATGTCATAGAACTATTCAATAATGATTTCATTCATGTAAATAGTAAAGTAATACAAAAAAGTATAAAAATGAAAAAAATAGACAAAAAAAGGTACCTCTAATTTCATCAAGATAAAATTTTGGGTCGCTTGTTCCTATACACCGATATTTTCATAAATTAGGAGTCCAAAACTAGACACCATCCCTTTTGTTAACTACATCTATGAAGTCTGTTTTGGTACCTTGCAGTGGCCCAAAAACGGTGTTAAATATACTCATTATACCACCACTACATGAATATATACAAATTGAGTCCATAAATATAAAAGGATATATGTTCTGATATAACTCTAATAAGTGAAAAAATAATCAATAAATAATACAAACATTATTCGTAGAATCCTCATGGGATTCCTTCATGACCATTCTTTCTTCAGCACATGCTGATGATTTCTAAATAAGTGACATGAATAATTTTATGGTCAATAATCAATAACCAAAATCTACCATTTTATGTTACCATAAAATGTGACCCAACGTGAAATCACAATATCTATGACCTAATAAAGTTAATTGAGTATCATAGAAAATTCAAGGTATCCTTGACCATTGAAGGTCAAGATAACTGAAATTATATAAACAACTCTTTCTATAAATACACAATATAATTGACTACAAAAATCTATTGATGTCATAAATAGTAAATTGAAAGCCAAACATGATTGGGGGCCATGGGACAGATCAACAGTGCATCCTACCTTATAAAATCAGATGAATCCAATTATTCTATTTGAGGAATTATAATACTTAGGAATATGTAAAACTAATCATTGCTGCTGCACCAAATAATTAATGATTAATAAGTCATTAACCAAATTATTAGGTGGGTATCAACAATAGAAATTTCCCTAATGAATTAGGGAGTTTCTTTAAATGTGCTCAAAGAATTCCATTATTAATGCAATGATGTAATAAGTATTACCACTACTATAATAAGAATAATGACAACTAATGAAATTTGAAAATTAGGTTTAATAAAATAACAATTTCCATATATTAACCATGTAAATACATTCAGTTTTTCTAAATCATGTCCATAAAATTTCATTCTAGAGTGAAAAAGGATATATTAGTTGACACTTCATTAATCATTTGATTCCAAGATAATAAGATTGAAAACAAAAATGATTTCCCATTTATCAGGTTCAACCCATCGAAATAAATTAATTATATAATTGGGGATGTAAAACCAAAAACACATATTGGATTTTCTGTTATTAATATGAATATTGTCAGATTGATATCTATATGGATACCACTAATTGGTGGCTCAATATGGGGTCCATTTCCTCTAACAATAATAATATGCCATAATATAGAATTTATATAACAAATCAATCAAATATTTTTTGGAGAATTGTTTTAAGTTTTAAATAATAGTGAAATGTGAATTGTTTGAAATGATGGAAAGTATAATTTGATGATACATGGGGAAAATAAATTAACCAACTAAATTATTTAATTATATGAAATCTCAATTAGTAGAAACCCTTATGTTGGTCTGAATTGAATGAAATCATAAAAATAAAATAATACCTTCAAAATAGATCATAATATGATGAATATATATAAATTTAAAGATCTATATTTTAAACATTATATGATGAAATTGAATTGAAGAACATAATGATTGGAATCCATCTTGATAAACATAAATTGATTTGGACACTAGATGAGAATGATACCAGAATTCCTTGCATAGGACTGGTAGAAGATTCAACCTGATTAGAAGGTTTTATCAATGACAAATGAGAGGGGAAGAGGGTTATAAGAATATATGTTCTTAGTGAAAAAATTATATAATCGACCATAATTATGAGTTCACATGGTTTTTTTACCATTTGTAATAGATATTAAAAAATAATAGTCTGAGGCACACCCCTCACATGGGCTAGGTTCACGGTTGGAGTTACTAATCACAACCAATGAAAACACATATTCAACAAGACAAATTTTTTTAATTATATTTTAGTAATTGAGGATTTGTTAGAAGAGACACTGTATTCTTGAACTGTTCATGATAAAACTCGAAAAGGTTTAATTAAACTATGCAGACTAGGTAGCACAATTTAAACGAACCATGCAACCCATATGCTTCCTCAAAAACAGGAGACACTAAGATCTGAAATGCCCTTGAATCCCTCAAAAGCAATGAAAGCGCTTTAATAAATCATATTTTTACAAAAAAAATTAAACATGAGATGAAATTTTATGTGACTTAGAGAAAACCCGTTGTGTCAAAACATCTATCACATACTAAATTCATCCACAAGCATCCCTTCCTTGGGTTATAAAACAAATTTTGATAAAATCATGGGACATTTGAAAAATTATCGACCTCCCTCGGCAGGAATCATCTTATATTCTATATTAATTACATAGAACACATATTAGAATAAATTACCCACCATGTAGAGCCTTTTACACTAGTCAGTGATATAAATAGTATTCTCCCCGAAGGACACATCTTCTCCAATTCCACATCCTCACTCAAAAATATTTGAGACATATATTTATAGTAATGAAATATCTGTGAAACAAGAACCATTTCATTGATATAATTGAATCACATGATGATTTTTTATGATATGAATGTAGTCTATAACCTATTTAAAACTTCAAAAGGTCCATAAAAATGTGGTGAAAACAAAACTTTCCACCCAATCCTCTGATTCCCTATTCTATTCAAAAAATGAAACAATTCTTGATCCCTGAGCATCAACTCTTGAAAGTATCAATAAAGGTAGGAAAATGATTTTCACCTACACTATTTCTTAGTCATTCAATTCTTTATTAACATAACCTTATATAATGTGTCTTGAATGAATGGAGGTCCTATTAGTAATGCCTTGCATAAATTTGACTAGCACAGAGGTTGTCAACATAAACTATCATATAAGGCCTTACGAGGAGCCATCTGTATCTTCCCCTAAAAGAAATTATTATATGAAAATTTGGGTATGGGTATAGGTTTCTATCAATAACCATGGAAATAATTGATTCATTCTCAATTCATATCCTGTAACACATGAATTGTGTTATCAGAATACATGACAAATAGAAAGTGGTCTGTTGTTTGTAAAAGTACCATTGTAGGAGATGAAATCTAAAAAAATTTCATTAACTGATAAATAAATTATTGTCCCTATCTAATAATATATTCAATGGGACTCAATAATTTTTTATAACCACTCAATTGTCGATCCTACTAATAATCTCCATATAAAATTCCTTAGTATGAGTTAAAAAGTGTGAATCCATTTTGATCATTTCATATCTCACACAAAATAAATCATTTTTGTAAGTAAGTCCTGGTAATCTAGTACCAAATACCATGTTGAAATCATCCCATAACCAATTAGTAATTTTAATTGATTTTAAAATACATTCTCATCAATAGTGTTCCACCTTTAATTGTTGATAGGTGGAACTCTTGTTTACAGAACTAGCTAAATCCATTTTCATACTAGGCCACCTGTATTGGATATGTAGTTCTTGATACATTTATGATATCCTAGGGTGTACCTTCCAAGTAGAAGCACTGGTCCCTCAAATTTATTCCTCATGAATTTCTATAAAGATATAGACACATCCATGAATTATTAAGACCTTATCCATATCAATGATGTGGCAAGGTAAACAGACAATTTCTGAAACACCCTCCATTATGTCTAATCCCTATATACCTGATAACTAACTCATATTAACTCTCTGCATAAGTGAATATATGATTACTATAGTAATATAGATATGTCATTAGAGGCACTCCTCGACCAATATATGAAAATCATAATATAGGGATATCAACTCCCACTCACTATTGGACCTCTAAACATCATTTTTATGTTTACTCTATATCCAAAAATACGAGAAACTGATTTCCATTCCTTGTGTATATGCCTGATGAATGTCAATTTACTATAGGGATTTAACTCTTCTTTCTACATGAGGTTCACCTAACAATTTATAAGGATATAATTGGGGAATTATGGTCCTTTTAATACAAAAATGCTCTACCATTTAATAATTCCTTCATAAACCCAATGTAATAACCAAAATAGTTTTCTCATGATCATGTGTTCGGTAATTTCTCACATGTGGACACAAATTATGATATCCATACATAATCACTCAATCTAATAAATTTTTATAGATCATAGATCTATTATAAATTCATCAAAAGAGAGAATATAAATTCTTATACTCATTGGAAGAATCATGATCAACAATGAATTCAACTTCCTCTTTATCTTTTGAATGGTTGCCTCATAGGCTTCTGACCACATGAACTTAACACCCACAATAGTGAAGATCATATGAGGTGCTTCTTAGAATGAATTGTTTTGAATATATATCCCCTAATCCAACCCCAAAAAACTCTATTTTCCAAATAAATTTTGGGGGCTTCACCCATGTAACACTAGCTCCATCGTTCTTTATGACAATATAAAATAAATTCTCTAAAAATATTTGACATGCGAAGTGGATATTTTAAATCCAAAAGAGGAATTTAAAAAAATAGAATAAATATGATTTTATCATAGATTATTAATCAAGATCTAAATATTTTGAGCATAGTCATGTATATTAAGAGAATATTCCATGACTTCTTATTGAAATACTACCATGAATAAACCCAAATACTAGAAGAAAACAAATATTCTAGTGATCCATGGAAATGTTTAGAGAATTATTATAATCGAAGAGCATATCCAACTACTCATAATGACCATATCTTCTCTGGAATGTTTTTTATGTTATGTATAATTGTCTCACTAAAACTCGATGGTAGCCTAACAATTGTTAATCTTGAAGAAAACTCTTACACCTAAATATTGTTAAAAGTGGTCATTTATATGTTCTAGTTGTTTCCTGTTCCTAATCATATATTGGTTAATATTACTGAAGTAAATTAAATCTATTTGTGTGAAGTCGTCCATTAGGGGTAAGAGGACATGAAAACCCCATAATTATTTATTGGGATGTATAAAACCATTAGCATCCATTCCCTCTAGTGACCTCTTAATTTCATGTTACTCATTATTACTCATCCACTATGGGGGGATGGATACTAGTGTATCTCCTATAACTATCATGAAAAATAAATATACTTATCCCTCAAGAAGTAATCCAAATAATAGTTTAATTTTGTGGTCAGTATGAAATTATTCATATCATGTTTCCATAACTTCCAAATAATTTATTGAAATATAAGATATCACTCCACTCATCCCATGATGATCTGGTCCTGCTCAAAAGATCTTGACAACTCATTCTTCTTTGGGAATATATTTACATTCATTTAGTGAGTTAAATGAAACCCTATAGTAATATAACACAATATATTAATAATATGGGTCCAACCAATCCATCTAAAGAAGTCAATTAAGTCTATTCATCATGAGGATGAAGAGATCCCCTGACAAAAAATACATGCCAACCCCTACAGGGATTCCTTCCAATATGGTACACTATGAAATTGAATTCTCAACATAGATTAAAGTGTCATAACCTTATTGATATAATTAATCACAAGCCCATGCTTTTTCATGATGGATATTGGCATGACCCATCCCCTAGGGCCTGTCCTGTGGCTACATCAATCTTGAATTCCATAGGCCAGGGGTTAGTGACTAGGAAATGAAAGGAATATCGCAAAAATGATAAGGGATTTCCCCAAAACCTATACCCACACAGACCTGGAACACAAAACGAACAAACCATGTTTTATTAATGCTAAATGTAAAAGTGAGAAATAAAGGCGAATCGGCAAGAATACAAACTCAAATACAATAATAAGAAAGTAGAAATGGAAAACAACACATTAGGTCATCCTCCAGGGATACAACCTGAAGGGTAGGTACAACTCATCTCTATGGCTCACTAAGTCAACTGGTCACTATCGTGCACCAGTAGCCCTAGCTCCCAACTGTCGGTCAATTCATTCAGTCGTCTTCACAAGACAAAACAAGGAGTTGGTAAATCATGTTCTGGGGTGAGTTTAACAGTACACATAAGGGACTGTGGGATCCTCTGAAGGACTCCTATACATCCCAAAAGGAAAAAACCGAAACATGATCCCACTCACAATGCAAAAGTAACGACTTAGCTTGAACTAGGTATAGAACTTAATGAATGAGAATAATGTTGATTTCTCATAAATCTAGATCATCTGAATCTTTTGAGAGGATTTTTCTGTTGATCCGAAGAAGGTCTCTTGGTGATTTTAAATAGAGGACCTCAAATTGATGACCAACAGAGTATCAATAAGATCTGACCCATAGAGGATCACAATGTGCCGACCCAAAATGTATCACTTGATGTAATCCCATGGAGGATCCCTATTTGAAAACCCATGGAGGATCACCATGTGCTACCCCACAAAATATTGCTAGGTGCTGACCCAGAGAGGATCTGTTGGTGCTAACCCATAGGGGATTTGTAACGACCCAAATTTTTTTTAAATAAATTTTGTTTCCCAATTTTATGTGTTATTGTTATACTCAACAAAAACGTTTTATTTGATAAACATGATTATAATTAAAATGAGATCAGTGGTTTTTTACTATTATATAACCATCGGTCAATATGACCGCTGTGAACAAAATGTTTTGATTTTTGTCTCTAAATATAAGTAATCTTGGTTAATTATTATAGAAAAAAGATTCGATGGCCTCACCTAGTAGTCTTGGACCGATCGAAGCCCCTCTAACAGAGCTTGGGAAGGAGGTAGCACCACTGGGCTTTGCTCTGGATCAAATCCAAGCCAAACTTCATCATGTGAAGCTGGAACGGAATCGCCTTCGTGAGAAGTTCAAACTGATAGAAATTACTACTCGGGCAATGTTGACTGAGCCGCCCCAAGCTTCTATCACCCTAGCACACCTTACTCTTAGGTCCTATGCTGGTATTATAAGGGGTTATGTAACGAGACCGTAACTACCTTGTGTAATCCTTGTTTTAAATAAAAATTGGGATTTCTTCTTATGATGAAGTTTATGAATTTTGAAATGAGCGGATAAATATAGTATGCATATTTTTGATGAATTTTAGAAAAAGGATATTTTAAATATGTTTATGTAAACCCTAAATAATTAAAAATGTGTAACGATTTTCAAAAAATGTTCTTCTGCAATTATGTTCAGTACTAAATTTAGAGTCTAATAAGATCAACTTGATTTTTGATGAATAGTAAATTATGAATAGTGATTTTATGATTAGGATTAGTAATATGTCCAAATGGATTATTAATCTCACTTAAAGAATGTTTTAAAATAATCTAGGCACCTTGATTAAGTAATGTGATTCAATAAAATAGTTAAATAACGGTTTCATTAATTATTATTCAAGTATTAGTTTTTTCGGGTGAATAGTGTTTTTTAATGAAAAATTTAATTAAAAATAATTAGAAAATTATTTTTATAAAAATGACTTTATTTTTGAACTCGGAGCATCAATATTATGTTATGGTAATTTTTGGGGTTTTTTCTGAAAAAATGAATTTTTGATGAATAGTGTTTTTATTTAAAAATTAAATTAAAAATATTTATAAAATTATTTTTATAAAATGGATTTCATTTTTGAAATCAGAGCATTGATATTTGGTTAACGTGAAATTTTGGGATTTTTCTGAGAAAGTTGAATTTTCAGTGAATAGTAAAAATACAGTTTTAGGGTTTCGGTATGTTTAATGGCATCATAACGGTGTCATGATGATTTCATTAGATCTTTTGAGGGTTGGCCGGCCAAGGGTGATGAATTATTGTTTTGGGGGACCCATGTGGCCTAACTCCATGATAAATGACAAGGGAGAGAACATGGGTTTGAGAAAAGCACATGTGAGGTGTCCCTTGACAATTAATGCCTTGTCCCCTCACTTTCCCTATAAATACCAAGCCCTCCTCTCATCCATTCGACTCCCCACTCATTCCCAACGAATTTCGGGTCTCATTACCTCCCAAGGAGTCCTCCCAAGGTGCCCCCAAGCCATCAAGGTCCCAACCATTGAGGTTTAAGAGTTACATTTTAAGGTAAGGGATCTGACCCCTCTCTTTCTTTTCAAGTAATCTCTTTTATGTCATTTCATTTATACTCCATGTTATTATGTTGGAGGATGTTATTTTATATTCATCCTACTGCCTATTTCATGTTCATATGATGAGATACCCCCCCCCCCCTTTCTCTCATCAATTCTTTTTAAGAATGTTTAAGTGGCGCCGTTAGGCTGCCGAATTTTTAAGGGATTCTTTCACCTTCCTCGTTTTCAAGTTCTATTTTCATTCAAGTCTTTCATGTTCCGTTTTATTATGTTAGGGTATTATCTCTAAATTATCATACTGATCTTTTATGATCATATGATGAGAGACCCCATTTGATCGCTTCAATTCAGTATTTTGATGTTTTAAGTGGCGCCGTTAGACTGCCGAATTTTTAAGTGGTTCTTCACCCTTCTCGTTTTGAAGTTCTACTTTCATGTCAATTATTTCAAGTTACTTTTTGTTATATTGGGGTATGATCTCTATATATATCATACTGTAATCTTATGTTCAAATGATGAGAGACCCCATTTGATCTCTTCAATTCAGTATTTTGATGTTTTAAGTGGCACCGTTAGGCTGCCGAATTTTTAAGTGGTTCTTCACCCTTCTCGTTTTGAAGTTCTACTTTCATGTCAATTATTTCAAGTTCATTTTTGTTATATTGGGGTATGATCTCTATATATATCATACTGGACTCTTATGTTCATATGATGAGAGACCCCATTTGATCTCTTCAATTCAGTATTTTGATGTTTTAAGTGTTGCCGTTAGGCTGCCGAATTTTTAAGTGGTTCTTCACCCTTCTCGTTTTGAAGTTCTACTTTAATGTCAATTCTTTCAAGTTCCTTTTTGTTATATTGGGGAATTATCTCTATATATATCATACTGATCTCTTATGATCATATGATGAGGGACCCTATTTGATCTTGTCAAATCATTTTCTTTTGAAGTTAAGTGACGCCGTAAGGCTGCCGAATTTTCATAAGAGAAATCTAATTTTTTTTCCTTCCATGTTTTTCATTTCAAATGGTATGTCCCTAAAATTTCATTACCATGTCCATATGTCCTTCTTATTCTTTCACCGTACTGTTTTATGGATCATTTATGAGAGTGTGACCCATGCCCCCTCTCATTTCAATGTTTTCTAAAACCCCGAAACTTAGCCGTTATGCTGCAGAATTTTCCCCTCAAAATGCCTCTCTCTTTTCTCAAAAATTATTTTATGTTATAAAGTGAATACTCAATGCTCTTATTTATACAAGGGTATTCACATATATATTTAAAATGTTCCATTTTAAATTCTGCGATTTACATACATGAGACCCGCTTTCCCTTTCTGTGGGTTTAAAGTGACGTAGAGATCGTGTCTTTAAAGCAGTTTTTAAAACGTTATGATTATGAAATGAAACCCATTTATTTTATGCTATGTGGGTTATTTATGAAATGTTTTATGATGATATATGTGGCTCACATGATAATAAAGGCAAATTTAAGGGTGCGCCCTGATAGCGCTCCAATGCATTGGGTAATGATGTAACCACTAGAGATTACAATTTTCACGATACCTTGGTGAATAACCTTGGTAATTTTAAAATGACACCTTGGGGATGGACCTTGGTGATATGTTCATGATTGTCTATGTTAAATGATGTAGCCACATCTTCAAGTTATGAAAAAGTTTTATTTTTATTATGACATGCCTCATGATTTCATTTTCATGCCTTAAAGTTCTTTTCATGACTTTATTGATGTATCTCAAGTTCATATGTAAAATGTTTCACTTGTTTCCCTTGCTGGGCCTTCTGCTCACCCTTCCTTTTGATGTATGTCCCCAGGTTATGGGATGCAGTAATGATCCTAGGGTGAACATGAGGAGAAGCCTTTCAAGTGTTTAAGAAGAATGTTTTTTTTCATGTTTTATGTTCCTTGTTTCCAAGACACTAAACCTTAATGATCCTCAGTTCCGTGTAATGGAATGAAAAGTTATGTTATAAAAAGACGGGATGCTATAGTTGGTATCAAAGGATGGTTTAGTTATTTGTGGAAATTAGGATATGAAAACTCTAGGAAGAACCCTATAGAAAAGTTTAATATAGGAAATCTTCCTGGTATTTTGGTGAGTATTGAGTAAGGGGTTGCCAAGCAAATACATCCCTGTCTGGATACGAGCAGGTAGAGGTGGCTCTGGCACAGATGTACATAGGGGTAAAACCTGAAAACACCGCTTTGAGCTAGACTCGAACGGGAACTGGTACACGACAACGGGCCTTGCTGCACTCTTGGTTACGACACTCCCGGGGGATATGCTTTGGTAAATTCATAAGCTTGGTATGAACCATTGTTAAAGGAACAAAGATAAAATAAAATAAAGGTTCACATAAGAATATATGATCATTCATAACCAAGATGGGAACCTAGGAGATCACAAGTTATGGTATACCTTTCATATACAAGTTATCCTTATAAGCTTTCAGTTCATTTTCATGATTATTAGCTAAGTACTTAATCCCCTAATTATGATTTCTCTTCTTAGTTAATGGTGGGAAATGGAAGAACATGTTCTGACAACCAATGTGATAGGAAATGCGATGATTTCCGTATTAATATGACAGGGATGATTAGGGGATTAAAATATGATTATTATTTTGGAAGACGTTCATTATTTTTGGAACCATATTTGATCGAGGTAAATAGATTACTATGGTATTTTCATTGAGGAGTAAGGTTGACTTATATTTTGAAGAATCGATGAATTTAAGGTGAACTTATAGTAATTTAGCTTACTTATGGGAATGACTAACCTATCTTGGGTAAATTATGTTTAGGTTAGCTACTTTTTTTATAAGATGTTAGGAGTGGTTGATGTTGTCTGGAGATGAACAATGAAGTTGTTTTGGAAGACTATGTTATCAAATCCTTCTTGTATTTGGGTTTCAATCTTAGTTTGGTTTGTTTTGAGGAATTTTAAGGACCGTTATTTAGGGAATGGTCTATGATGAAATTTGGGTAGTACCATGGAACTTTGATGATTTAAAAGTAGTTTCCATTCCTATGGGATTCTTTCTTTTTGAAGAGTTTTTTTACCTTAACCTTTCTGTTTTTGGGATAATGTTTAAAGATAGAAGAAATAGATAGTTAATCTTTTGTAGATTATGTGATTCTATAGAAGATGATTCTTGTGCTTTTATGAGACCAAGTGTTTTTGAATTCTCATCATTTGGAGAAAAGATTAGTGTTGGTAGGGACTTGTTAAAGGATGAAACTCTACTTGAAGGTAGGTATATTTTCTTATGTTTCTGTTCTATGTAGTAAATGAAATCCTCAAAATTATGAAAAGAAACGTAAAACAAAAATGTTGTTGGTTTACGTTTCCTACTAGGTAATCAAAGACCGTTTACACACATCATAAGTTTGGGATTTTCTCATGGTTAACTTTCTCCAAATCATGTTCTCTATCACTCTCCCTCAGAACTTGACCCTTTGTTTTCTCCTCCATGTCCATGTTTTCCTACATGGAACCCTTGTGTGGGTTAACTCAGGTGACCTTTGTACTTCCCTTTCTTTATTTTAAATTAATAGTTTTACTGACTCCTTTTTCGATGTGGGACATTCAATGAAATTTCAAAACCCAATTTTAAAATTGCGAGGACGCAATTTCTTAAGGGGGGAAGACAGTAACGACCCGAAATTTTTTTTAAATAAATTTTGTTTCCCAATTTTATGTGTTATTGTTATACTCAACAAAAACGTTTTATTTGATAAACATGATTATAATTAAAATGAGATCAGTGGTTTTTGACTATTATATAACCATCGGTCAATATGACCGCTGTGAACAAAATGTTTTGATTTTTGTCTCTAAATATAAGTAATCTTGGTTAATTATTATAGAAAGAAGATTCGATGGCCTCACCTAGTAGTCTTGGACCGATCGAAGCCCATATAACAGAGCTTGGGAAGGAGGTAGCACCACTGGGCTTTGCTCTGGATCAAATCCAAGACGAACTTCATCATGTGAAGCTGGAACGGAATCGCCTTCGTGAGATGTTCAAACTGAAAGAAATTACTACTCGGGCAATGTTGACTGAGCCGCCCCAAGCTTCTATCACCCTAGCACACCTTACTCTTAGGTCCTATGCTGGTATTATAAGGGGTTATGTAACGAGACCGTAACTACCTTGTGTAATCCTTGTTTTAAATAAAAATTGGGATTTCTTCTTATGATGAAGTTTATGAATTTTGAAATGACCGGATAAATATAGTATGCAGATTTTTGATGAATTTTAGAAAAAGGATATTTTAAATATGTTTATGTAAACCCTAAATAATTAAAAATGTGTAATGATTTTCAAAAAATGGTCTTCTGCAATTATGTTCAGTACTAAATTTAGAGTCTAATAAGATCAACTTGATTTTTGATGAATAGTAAATTATGAATAGTGATTTTATGATTAGGATTAGTAATATGACCAAATGGATTAGTAATCTCACTTAAAGAATGTTTTAAAATAATATAGGCACCTTGATTAAGTAATGTGATTCAATAAAATAGTTAAATAACGGTTTCATTAATTATTATTCAAGTATTAGTTTTTTTCGGGTGAATAGTGTTTTTTAATTAAAAATTTAATTAAAAATAATTAGAAAATTATTTTTATAAAAATGACTTTATTTTTGAACTCAGAGCATCGATATTATGTTATGGTAATTTTTGGGGTTTTTTCTGAAAAAATGAATTTTTGATGAATAGTGTTTTTATTTAAAAATTAAATTAAAAATATTTAGAAAATTATTTTTATAAAATGGATTTCATTTTTGAAATCAGAGCATTGATATTTGGTTAATGTGAAATTTTGGGATTTTTCTGAGAAAGTTGAATTTTCAGTGAATAGTAAAAATACAGTTTTAGGGTTTCGGTATGTTTAATGGCATCATAACGGTGTCATGATGATGTCATGAGATATTTTGAGGGTTGGCCGGCCAAGGGTGATGAATTATTGTTTTGGGGGCCCCATGTGGCCTAACTCCATGATAAATGACAAGGGAGAGCACATGGGTTTGAGAAAAGCACATGTGAGGTGTCCCTTGGCCATTAATGCCTTGTCCCCTCACTTTCCCTATAAATATCAAGCCCTCTTCTCATCCATTCGACTCCCCACTCATTCCCAACGAATTTCGGGTCTCCTTACCTCCCAAGGAGTCCTCCCAAGGTTCCCCCAAGCCCTCAAGGTCCCAACCTTTGAGGTTTAAGAGTTATATTTTAAGGTAAGGGATCTGACCCCTCTCTTTCTTTTCAAGTAATCACTTTTATGTCATTTCTTTTATACTCCATATTCTTATGTTGTAGTATGTTATTTTATATTCATCCTACTGCCTATTTCATGTTCATATGATGAGAGACCCCCCCTTGCTCTCATCAATTCGTTTTAAGAATGTTTAAGTGGCGCCGTTAGGCTACCGAATTTTTAAGGGATTCTTTCACCTTCCTCGTTTTCAAGTTCTATTTTCATTCAAGTTTTTCATGTTCCTTTTTATTATGTTGGGGAATGATCTCTAAATTATCATACTGATCTTTTATGATCATATGATGAGAGACCCCATTTGATCGCTTCAATTCAGTATTTTGAAGTTTTAAGTGGCGTCGTTAGGCTGCCGAATTTTTAAGTGGTTCTTCACCCTTCCCGTTTTGAAGTTCTACTTTCATGTCAATTATTTCAAGTTACTTTTTGTTATATTGGGGTATGATCTCTATATATATCATACTGGACTCTTATGTTCATATGATGAGAGACCCCATTTGATCTCTTCAATTCAGTATTTTGATGTTTTAAGTGGAACCGTTAGGTTGCCGAATTTTTAAGTGGTTCTTCACCCTTCTCGTTTTGAAGTTCTACATTCATGTCAATTATTTCAAGTTCCTTTTTGTTATATTGGGGTATGATATCTATATATATCATACTGGACTCTTATGTTCATATTATTAGAGACCCCATTTGATCTCTTCAATTCAGTATTTTGATGTTTTAAGTGGCGCCGTTAGGCTGCCAAATTTTTAAGTGGTTCTTCACCCTTCTCGTTTTGAAGTTCTACTTTCATGTCAATTCTTTCAAGTTCCTTTTTTTTATATTGGGGAATTATCTATATATCTATCATACTGATATCTTATGATCATATGACGAGGGACCCTATTTGATCTTGTCAAATCATTTTCTTTTGAAGTTAAGTGACACCGTAAGGCTGCCGAATTTTCATAAGAGAAATCTAATTTTTTTTCCTTCCATGTTTTTCATTTCAAATGGTATGTCCCTAAAATTTCATTACCATGTCCATATGTCCTTCTTATTCTTTCACCCTACTGTTTTATGGATCATTTATGAGAGGGTGACCCATGTCCCCTCTCATTTCAATGTTTTCTAAAACCCCGAAACTTAGCCGTTATGCTGCAGAATTTTCCCCTCAAAATGCCTCTCTCTTTTCTCAAAAATTATTTTAGGTTATAAAGTGAATACTCAAAGCTCTTATTTATACAAGGGTATTCACATATATATTTAAAATTTTCCATTTTAAATTCTGGGATTTACATACATGAGACCCGCTTTCCCTTTCCGTGGGTTTAAAGTGACGTAGAGATCATGTCTTTAAAGCAGTTTTTAAAACGTTATGATTATGAAATGAAACCCATTTATTTTATGCTATGTGGGTTATTTATGAAATTTTTTATGATGATATATGTGGCTCACATGATAATAAATGAAAATTTAAGGGTGCGCCCTGATAGCGCTCCAATGCATTGGGTAATAATGTAACCACTAGAGATTACAATTTTCACGATACCTTGGTGAATAACCTTGGTAATTTTAAAATGACACCTTGGGGATGGACCTTGGTGATATGTTCATGATTGTCTATGTTAAATGATTTAGCCACATCTTCAAGTTATGAAAAAGTTTTATTTTTATTATGACATGCCTCATGATTTCATTTTCATGCCTTAAAGTTCTTTTCATGACTTTATTGATGTATCTCAAGTTCATATGTAAAATGATTCACTTGTTTCCCTTGCTGGGCCTTCTGCTCACCCTTCCTTTTGATGTATGTCCCCAGGTTATGGGATGCAGTAATGATCCTAGGTTGAACATGAGGAGAAGCCTTTTAAGTGTTTAAGAAGAATGTTTTTTTTCATGTTTTATGTTCCTTGTTTCCAAGACACTAAACCTTAAAGATCCTCAGTTCCGTGTAATGGAATGAAAAGTTATGTTATAAAAAGACGGGATGCTATAGGATTTCTATGTGATGAACCACAAGGAATGATAGGGCTCGACCCAAATAAGATCACTAGGTTCTTACACATGAAGGATGGATATGGGTTAACCCAAATAGGATCGCTCTTCCTTCATATCATAAAAAACATCTACTGTATTCCCAAACTAAGAATGATTGATTTCTAGAGGGTCCACTCCTGTTTCCATTGGTCATACATAAACCTCTACTAAGTCCCACTAATATGTAACTAGATGAACCACCATATAGTAAAAGTTTCAAAGAAATAGACAGGGAGTCAATCAGAGGCCCGGTTTGTAAGTTAAAGTCATTTTAGAGCTAAGAGCACTGTTGGATTTGAGTTTGATACAACCCATCCATATTCCAACATTCTCCAAAACCCTTGTCTATTATCTCAAAAGTTCCACCTCTTCCTAATGTTTTCTTCACCATAGACGATTTTACCAATAGATATCCGGTTTAAGAGATAGAACCCTTTAATTGAAACTGGGCCTAAGTGGGTTCATGTCTGGTAAGACGCTGTTGGGCCAACCCGAACAGAGTCGCTGAGCCGCGGGACTAGCTCGGCCCACCCATCTAGGTGTGGGGGTCTGCTATAGTATTGAATGTGAATGTTGTCCATTCAACATTAAATTAGAGGCACCAGTTTGCACTGCTCCGCTTAGCTGCTCCGTGTTTACTGGTCAATTACGGGACCCACGGTTGCATGTCCGCCCTCCCCCATGGGTCGTCGGTCTACCCTCATCCACATCTTAGAGTGATGACCCTCCTCTGTGGTGTGGTACCTTCTATCATTGTGGTTGACATCGGTCAGCAGCCCTTGTCCTCCGTTGTTCATTCAGGTGCCTCCAACTCTTTGCGGTCATTGAGGGTCGGCCGCCACCTCCTCCGGTTGCCCGCAATGCCATGCCGACATTGCTTCTGTATGTCTCTGATGAAGCTTTAGAGGTCTGTTTTCTCTACTAAAGTCACCCCTAGGCCTCCTGGGATTCTTCCATCATTTCATCGCCCCCCAGTTTCATCGTGTCATATTATTGGTCGATAGTCCATGTTAAAAGAAAACAAAGAATCGTCAGAAGAGGGTCCTAGCCTGGTTCGGTTCACCTTGCACCTTCAATGTTAGTGGTATTACATAGAAATAATTTAACATCATCAAGGGTAGATGCATCATAAAATTTATAGACAAAACCCTTGTTCTAACTTGTTGGAAGAGGCAATAAATGAAGGAGATTAAGTCGCATTCGAATGTGTTCGTCACTGCCCGTCATTTTCTAGTACAAATCATGCAATGGTCATCGATGCACCATTATACATTGGAGGAAGATGTCATCAGCACTTCATTATAGGTTCTTCTCATGAGTGACCAAAACCCATGCCCTGGATTTGTATAAATAGACGAGAGGGAACCACCCATGTTACATTTCATTAACACGGTTTATTAATGAACCTCAATTAATGTTCCATTAAAATCAACGAACATCATTGTTACACAACCCAAGGGTCATTTCATTAATTTAATTCCATTAAAGCATGATGTTAGACTGCAGTCCAACCATCCACCACTCATAAGAGGGAAGATATTAAATAAATCATTTAAATATTTTATTATTATTTTTATTGTAAACTCTAAATATTATATTTTTCATTCGACTCTTGCCAGTCGAAGTTATGATTTTCCTAAGATAATATCGTCACTGTGAATTCAACGGTGCTTTCTGATTTTCAATCTGAGCACTGGATCAAATCATAGAAATTGTCACTCACACCGTTACTGAAAGTACCTAAAATAATGTTCAAAAATTATTTACAATAACCCTCAACCTACGTTAGTCATGGTTAGGCTCTTCCTAAAGGAAATACGCCCTCACGAGCTCAATGGTACTATCATATTTCCAATCATATTTTCTGTTACGGAGTTAAAAAATTTGACAATAAATTTAATGTTATAAAAGTATTTTATTTACACGAAATAAATAACTTCCATTTTTTCAATGCACCATACATTGTTAGGATATCCCTAAAGAAATAATTCTTTCATATGATCAGTGGATTTTTCGACTTATTAATTAGAGTAACCATTTGTGAGTTATAAGAATTTTAAAAATGAAATATAATTATTTTATTATTTTATTTATGGTTATGTCATTTTGGGTTTTTCTCACTAAAGGCTTACGCCGACTAAACTTAAGTCATGCCTAGGGTAAAATCGTCATCATAAACACAATGGTGCCTTCATATTTTTTATACAACTTATCGTTTATGAGTTATTCCACTTTATTAGAAAAACCACTCACATGCTCTATTTAATGGTTAATCTTTTTTCAACGGATCATTCTAGGCACTACAGGCATCGGAATCACGTGCCGTTAATTTTTTTCGTCTCATAATAATCCAATATAATTAAAAAATGGAAATTCCAGGTCTTTACATCCCCCCCACCTTAGGGATTTTGTACCAGAAATCCACAAAAAATCTAGAGAAACAAATGGGCGGTATTGATCACGTATCTGAGCCTCCTGATCCGATAAACTTTCCTTGATGTTCTTGTGCTTCCAACAAACTCGCAATAGAGGAATCGACCGCCCATGAAGGACCTTCTCTTATCTATCTTCTATCTCCACTGGGAACTCTGTGAACCGCCCACCATCATCAATGTCTATGTCCATGTAGTTGATAACGTGAAATGGATCTTGCACACACCTCCTGAGCTACGAAAAATGGAAAACATTTTTCACCAGGTGCATTTGTGGGGGAAGAACATGGAGGTACCACAACTAGCATACTTTGTTGAGGATATGGAAAGGTCAGATGCAGATCAGATATAGTTTTCCACCCTGAACTTTTCTATGAAATCCCCGTTGGGGTGAGACTTTTAAGAATACATGGTATTCCTCCTTGAACTCCAAGGGCCTATATCTATTGTCATCATAACACTTCAGTCAGCTCTTTGTAGTCTTTATCCTCTCCTAAATGATCTAAACCTACTCAGTGGTAGCCCATACAAACTGTGGTCCAATAATTGATGCCTCCCCTTGGTCTATCCAACATAGAGGTGATCTGCACGGTCTCTCGTACAAGGTCTCAAATGGTGGCATGCCAATGGTGGAGTGATAGATATTGATCTATGATAACACCACCAAGGCAAAGTGATCCTACCAACTACTGCAAAAATCATGGATGTAAGAACAGAGCATTTAATTAAGCATCTATATGGTCTTCTCCTCATGACCATATGTCTGAGAGGGAAAGGCGGTGCTCAAGCGTAGCTACTTCTTGAATGCCTCCTATAATACATAACACAACTGGGATGGAAAATGAGTGTCAGGATTTGAGATGATCATCGAGGGCACCCAGTGAAGCCCTAATATCCTCTGTACGCATAGGCATCCCAAAACCTTTACTGATCCGAACTCTTAGAAAGGAATGATGTGGGATGACTTGTTGAGTCAATCAATGATCACCAAGATTGAATCATGGACCCTAGACATATGTGGTAATGAAAAAAGGATATCCTTGGATATTACATCCCACATCCATTCTTACACCTCTAGCGGTTGAGTCATGCCTGCTAGAATCTTGTGATCATCCTTCACCTACTAACAAGTGAGTTATCATGAAATGAACTCTAACATGACTTTCATAATCAATGGACTCTAGTACTGATGCTGATGGTCCTGGTACATCTTTACCACACCCAAATGTACTACCACAGTGGATGAGTGGAATTCCCTCAACACCTCCTCCAACTGCATCACTTATACAATGGTGTGTCCGATGAAGAGGATGATGTGCTCCCCACCTTCAGAAAATCCTATAGGAGATTGTCCTTACGATATCTAAGCACGCTAGGTCTCACAGTAAACATCCCCAATATATGCCTCATTGTCTCACTAATGTTGTGGGGTTGTGACTATCATTTACTGGAGGTACCCTTGTCCATCACAATCCACAAAGGATAATTGCAATGCTTCTACTAGCTCCACAACCTCGCTCAGCAGGTGTAGACCTGAACTCTTACTGAGGGTGTCTGCTACTACGTATTCCCTTCCAAGGAGTGTAGACCATCTCAAAGTCATATCTATAACAACCCTACTTTTTATAACAAATTTAAACATGATTTGTTACACAAACTCATCAATTGATACAAAAAGGTGGATCGAGAGGTCTAGTGTCGTTGGGGATTAGGAACATTACATAATGAGTTAAAACAGGAAACACTTCATCTTTATTGAAAAAATCTATTATATGACTACAACATTCCCTCGTACATGGTATTTTATTGGGTAACCTAAGGACATGCATAAGAAAAGGGAGGGAAATAATGCCTAGTAAGGGAGTAAACTAGGCATAACATGAAGAATACAATTCATGTTTGGAAATAGGAATATCAAGGGAGCATAAAAGAGACATAAACATAAAGGCATGATATAGCATGATTGTCCTAACATGGAAATGTGGCAACAACAATTAAATTTTTTTATCAAGAACCATTTTTCATTCCACATGGGGCAAGAGTAGAACCTCATTTCACCTTTAATAGAATGAGTGAACCTTCATTTCACTAGACATATCATGATACTAATTTTTATCCAATGCATTGGAGCACTATCTGGGCACACCATTCTGAAACATTTCATTTTGTGCATAAATGTGAAACAAAGATCATACAACATGGATTCATAAAACATCATCATTTATTCCATGAAAATCGAATGTGGAATTAATACATGAATATACATAATCAATATGAAAATGTTCATAATGTTGAATACCCTTGATAGAGAAATTGTAAATGTATTGATCAAATAATGACATTGGATTGGAAAATCATGGTGTAATTTCGGAAGCATAACGACGTGACATAAGAATTCAAAAAAATGGTTGATCTGAGAGAAATGAGTTCCTCCTCACATGTACATGAAATTGACTGTAAGAGGGTCATATAGATACACGTCCCAATAAGTTTAATGGAATTTCGATTGATACTAAAAAACAATTGCATGAATGTGAATGAGAAGAGAGAAGTTCCTTATGGAATTTTGGCATTGTACCTATAACACGGAAAGATTTCATAGTATGTTATCCCAATAAAGTAATTTAATAGCGTGTACTGCACGCAAGAGTGAGTTTGGGAACACCAAAACATACCAAACTAGCTGTAAAAAAAGCGGTTATGAATAGTATTTACTGAATTTTTAATCTAATATACTATATATAATTTAACAAACATATTATGTGTTTCTTAGACATAAAATAATTACATGTTCAATTTTTCATATAAATGATATATATTTTTTCAAAAATGCAATTTTACCACCTTTTATTAGAGATCCCATTTTAAAACAAATATTTCTCACTTCTATATATTATATTTCATGAAATTAAATTCTTCTTTAAAAGTGGGACATAAAAATTTAGTTTGGATAAATTTTTTGTACTTTTCTGATAACTTTCATATTTGGATTATTATTAAAAATACTAAACATTAATTGAAATTTTTTTTAATAGAAATAATATATTGTGTTAAATTTTTCATTTTAATGTATAGTAAGTATAATTAGATTATATTTTTATCATTTAATATAATTTAAGACATTATAACTAATTTCACATTTAAATTTTACATAAACACATTTCAATCTTTTGATAGTTTTTATTTCATAAAAACACGCTTTGGAGTTTAAACAAGGGGAATTAATTTTAAATTAAAAAATTAAAATTATAGGTTTTTTATATAGTAAAATAAAATTAATCATTATATTCATAATATCTTTATTTTATTATGGTGAATTTTTATTATTTTTTTGAAAAATTTCAATTTTTAATGAATAGTGTAAAACACTACGTGATTATTTTCAACCAAATTTTTATTTAAATAAATATTTATATTATTTAAATTTATTTTAATTAAAATAAATATATAATACCACTATGAGTTCAATTTAATTCATTGGAATCGTTTTATAATAAAATTATATGTATAAAATTTTATTGAACTTTTTAACCTCTTTTACCCGTCGTCTAGGCACATTTGCAAATTTGCAAAAAAACATAATTTTACCACATCTTTGAGTTGAATTTCAAAAATCCAAGAGACACAGTTGATATCAGTATGTAAATTTTGATCCAATAAGATGAAAATAATTTTGGTGAATAGTATATTTTGATTTTTATTTACTAGGATTAAAAGTATACAGGGTAATCAAATGTAAAAATGATAATATAATTACACTAAAAAAGGACCAAATTATATTGGATAAGTGTAATTAGACCAATTATAACCCGGAGAATAAAATATGATCCTCTTTGATCCTCTTGGATTATATTGGGACGTTTAATATTTTTTTATGAATAGTTAAAAGTGTCAAATTCATTGTTTAATAACTAAACCATTTATAATATATGGTTACACACAATATAAATTCACCTATAAATATTCATTAGAAATATAGAATTATTTCACACATAATGGTGTTGTATCTATAATTTTTAGACATTAAATAATTAAATTTATTTATGACACAATGATGATGCAGTAATTTTCTTATTAATGATAAAATGAAATAAATGTTTCTATAAACATTAGAATAAATATCATTTAAAAGTGTTTATGAAATCCACATATTTTCTAGGTTAATATGAATTGTTATATTTGATTCATTGTATCATGTTCGAAGTAATCATGTTGTGATGAATTTCACCAAAACGAAATTCCAAACAATATCAAAATTGACATAAATTAGTTTTTAAAACAAATACTATATCATTGGTTCATATAATATTCCCCAAAATATATGGTTAATCCAAAGGGCATAAATTATATTATATATTTCACTAAAGAACCAATTGTGGTTATATTTTAGGTTTTTATGTTGTTTATTAAAGATAAAGTGTAAGAAAACCAGAAGACATGGTAAAAGTTAATCTATTCAACTAAGAGTTAAATCTAAAATATAAGGTTAAAACGGTAAACTAAAATAGTCAACAACATACTGGTTGAGAGGATTTTAACCCATAACCATGTTAGGATCTTAATAAATTCATTTCTAGTCATTATAAACTGAATATGATTGAATAAGAAGTTATTATTTAAATCATTTCCTAAAGTGACCCTCACAAATCTTATGAAAGGAAACATCCCTTCACACATAATCATACCTCCATAGCCCTTTGTCTCAGCCAAACCCTACCCAAATATCCTCCCAACATCCCTCAAATAAACATAGATTCCTGACATATATTATAATGCAAACCTATGTAGCACTTTTGATCAACTCAAAAGGAAATCCCCAGAAGTAGAGGATATAAATTAACCACCCTCTTTTAGGTTCTTATCTTTTCCACTTCCTCTTCCTTTGTTGTATCCATAAGAAAATAAAAAATATCATACCATCATCATACTATGATGTTATTATAAATATGGTACAACCATATTCGTAATTCTATCAATCATATAAATGAAAATTTCACCATATGTGCGTACGTACAACTTACCGTCTCTTCGTAGCGATGTAGTTTGTTATTCAAACACTTCATTGTTTGTATGTGTATATTAATGAGTGTAATTAAACTAAAAAATATATATTAAATGTTTAATATTGTGTATATAGGATATACCATCCAATTAGAAACTATTTCTCCATCAATATAATGATATTGTCGCATGTGTGTACGTACAAGTTACCATATCCACGAACGCGATGAGATTCCTTACCATGTTCACAATTCAACGATGATTATAAAAATATATATTATTAATATGTATGTAATATATGACGTAATAATGATATTGGATATATCTGTGTGTGTGTGTGTGTGTGTTTTTTTTTGTGTGTATGTATGTATGTACAAACATATATCTTATTCACTTACATCTGTTCAATACGATATGAAAACAAAAACAACGTTTATGTGTAAGAATGACCTACCGTCTCCATAAAAATTTTACCCATTTCATATATCAATATATGATAATTATTAATATTCTAAATATATATTATATATAAATCATGTTTTATATTCTGGAATTATGTATATAATTATCTAAATGATACAGTCAAAAGTAACAAGTCAAAACACGTACGATGAAGAAAGCTATTATTATCCAAAACGTCAATTAAACATGGAAATAATTATTTAATGGGTTGTATAATGTCATAAATGAATCACGTATTATATATTAAATATTAATATGGTTCTATAATAATTTAATAACATACTATGGTCATTACGAAAGAGGTTAAACGTACCCTCGTCCAATGGAAAGTGCAACATAAGGGTTAATTCATTAATAACATTACTATCTGCGATTGTTTATGATTCTGTATTTACTGGGACATAGTTATCATCATTTTCCATATTTCATTAAAATGATTTCAAAATTAATCTTTTATGGTTTAATGTAAGGGTCTATTTAACTTTATCATCATTTTAAATGTTTTCAATGTTGACTTTTATAATTTTTTTAAGTTATTGTCAATCATTTCAAAATTATTTATTGGATTTATTTATATAGACATCATTGTTTTAAAATTTTGATTCCATTAAATGTTTCAAAGTTTCATGGGACACATTTATTCCAAAATGTATTTAAATGTCTTCTATTTAAATTTATGAATCCTTTAAATTACTTTAAAATAGAGATATTTCTCTTTAATAGTTTTTAATTCATCTATGTCGACATCCTTTGAGGGATTATAAACTTTTTTATGTAGATTTTTATGATAAAAATCATCCATATTGTATTGATGTTTTTGTGATATGTTTGACTATGGATGTGTTATTTTTATACCATTCATGGTTTATGGTTAATTTATTAACATTTTGTATGTTAGTATTAATATGAATGTTTATGTTAGGTTTCACCATTTTCATATGAGGAATTTATTGGATGTAGTAAGTGATGGTTAGAGACCATTATAGATTCTCGGTTAATTGATAGGTCTCATGAGACAATTAGACAGGGAATTGAATGAGTCAATTCCCAATTTTGATATATGGTTTTGGATGAGGCGTAAATAAATTTTAAACGTCTTAGTTGAGGCCTTGAAAAGATGTTTCAGAATGTATGACATTATACATTCCCTCATTATGAAAATAATAATGATGGTTCTTGAGGTTATTCAACTAGTATAATACTAATGACCATGTTTTGTTATTGCATTAACGACTCTGCTCATATTCCTGCAATAAATTGTTCATGTTAATTATTTGTAAAGACATGTGTTTTCAATTATTCACCAAGCCTAAGGATTATATTATCCTATATTGTATTTTTTACCCTTATTGAGCATTTCAGATCACCAATTTCTTATGTTTTATTTACCCAAGAATCCAAGACATGTATTATGATTGATATACAGGGTTAAGCTAAATAGAATAATGGCATTCTCAAAGAATGTTCAATTCTGAACATTATGTTTGAAATTGTAATGTAAAGTTGATATAGGTAATATATTTTCCAAGATTGAATCTGATCGGTCTTTCGGGACATGATTCCTTGTAATCATTCCAATATAGTAATATAATGCACCGACTCTATGTAACTAGGGTCGGGGCGTTAAATTTGGTATCATATAATGTTTATCAAAAAAATGGAAGTATATTTAGATAAAATCTAATTAGAGAACATTACCCTAAGATATAATTTGAGTATTAGTGTTGAGGGACTTTTTAATATTTTGGAAATTTATAGATTTTGTGTATTTTCCATGAAATACATCCTTGTCTACATACGATCATGTAGAGGCGGATCTGGCACAAATATATATTGGAGTAAAAAATCTGACAAGGTGTTTCAGACATGACTCGGGGTATCCTAGTACACGACAACATACCTTTCTTCACTCTTGGTTATGATACTCCCGGGGTATATGCTTAGGATAATTCACAATTTCATTACAATCCATTACGAAGGATTTAAGATTAAATACTTCCTTAAATAAAACATTTTATTATAATAGTTTATATGAATAAAATTTTCATTTTATGTTAGGTATTTTTCACGTATGGAATTATGAATTGCAATTCCTAAACTAACCTAGTTTATTCCATTGTTTAAAAATGGATCCTATTATAAGGAATGAGAATCCAACAATACGCTTGATCGAAAGATTAAGAAGGATCATATCTTTTATGGTATTAATCAAACATTTAAAAGGGAAATAGTCTCCCATGTATTCTCATCATATAAAGAAATAATATCATGTGTTAATAAGATAAGTAACAAATTCTTTGAGTCATATGGCTTTAAATGGATCCAAGAGAAGAAAATTATGGAAGAGAGAATGTTGGACAAGGGTAGAAGGGAAAATAGGATTTTCCCATATGTGATAACTGTGGAATGAATCACCCTGGTAAACGATTTAATAGAATGGGATCTTATTATAAGTGTGGAGAAAAAGGACACTACGTTCGTGAATTCTATGGTAAGAAAATGGTTTCAAATGTTAAATGCTTCCACTGCAAGGATTTGGGACACTACGCGATGCAATGTCCCAATCATTAGAGTATACCCCTAATGGTACTGTTGGATAATAATCAAGTTATGATAAAACCAAAGATGAATATGAATGATTAGATATATTATGTTGATATTAAATTATTGTATCATTTGAGTATTCTATTAATGATTTACATGTAATAACAATGATATTATAAAAGAATTGTACTCCAGTACTATTTAATTAAGGACCTATGATTGTGTGGAACAATGAAAAGTGACTCAATTGTAGGTTAAATATTTTGAAAAATATATGGTTGAGAGAATGATAAACCAAAATATGGTTATGATACTGAGGTAGTGATTTCAGAATTATATATGATTGATTGGGATAAATTATATTGGATATTTTTGACTACCTATAAACTGATTAATGATTTTTATATTCCATCGTTGTTGGTGTTTACAAAATTTTTGGATAGAAGGAGTATATTCAGTATTATAAAAGAAATATGGGAGCATTATTGTAATAAATAAGGTTTATGGTTATTCAGGGTGTTACATTGTTTTAAAAGAATACATGATGAAGGTATACTAATGTTATTACGTGGAAAAAAGGATCTTCAATGTGTTTACCTTCCTTATAAATTGTGATATGCGAGTTTGGACCGAAGTGTTTTGGATAAGTATAAAGGATATAATCAATTAAGTTTGACATTGGATATTATTTTTATAGTTATATCATTTCTTGGGATTATTTTTGATTGTCAATAATAGGGCAACGCTGAGGTCGGGTGATAACTCGTTATGTCCGGAGAAGCCTCAAGACATGAACACGCAACCGAAAGGCGACAAGGGTGCATCACCTACCACTGGCCTAATGAGGTACTGGTTTATATAATGTAGTTTTTTTAAATGGTCTAAAAGATAAATTATAAATTCATTTTTATGGAACCCAATACAATTAAGATAAATAGATAATTTTTGAATTATATTATATTTTGGAGTGAAAAATGAGTTTGTTGTAGGAAATAGTTAACGGATGAAACTCTACATATTTAGAATATATATATATATATATATATATATATCCTCTTTATCTATGAGTAAATTAATTCGTAAATTTTAGGGAAGGGATATCAAAACCAAAAATGTGTTATCCTAATAACATATGTTTTGTTTGACCGATTATATTTTACATCATATTAGATTGATGGTTTTGAGGCCCACAATTTTAAACATGTTTGTGATTAATGACCTCAATAATTCTTTATAAATATTTATGTATTTCCTCAGATTATGTGTCTTTAATTACAACCAATGTTTTCCTAATCAAGATCATAATTTTGTGGAGACTTTTTCATTTCTATTTCCCTCTTATTAGGATTTAATTTTTATACCAATTTCTAATGTGTGTTTTCCACAAAGGTATTTTTCTCTGTTTATAACCATTTATTTTTGAAGAAAAATTTCAAATTGTGAGGATTCAATTTATTGAAGGAGGGTAGATTGTAACACCCCAATATTTCATAGTACGTTATCTAATTAATGTAATTAAATAGCTTCTGCTACACTTAATAACATGTTCGAGCGCACTATATCATTCCAAACCAGCAATTCAAAAAGCGCTTATGAATAGAATTAAATTAATTTTGAATCTTATATACTCTATGTAATTATAACACACATATTATGTGTTTCATAGACATAATTTAAAAACAAATTCTATTTTTCTTATAAAGGAAGTATTTCTCAAAAAATGCAATTTTACCGCATTTTAATGGAGGACATTTTTTAAATCCAATATTTAACCGATTTATATATAAAATTTCAGGAAATTAAAATGTTTAATAGAGTACTGACATAAAAATTTAGTTTGGATAAATTTATTCTAGTTTTCTGATAACATTCATATTTTGATGAATAGTTAAAAATACTAAAATTTAATTGAAAACAACATCATTAATATAATTAATTTATAGTATTAAATTAGGAATTAGAATGGTTTGGAAGTATAATTAGATTATATTTTTATCATTTTATACTATTTAGGTCATTATAAGTAATTTCACTTTTATATTTGTCATAAACACATGTCAATCATTTGATAGTTTTTCCTTTTTAAAACCACACATTTTGGGTTTAATAAAGAGAATTATTTTAAATTAATAATTTCAAATTATATGTTTTTAATTTGGTAAAATATACTTCATTTTAGAATTTTATATATCAAAATTATCTTAGGGTGGATTTTTTTTATTTTTCTGAAAACGTTCAATTTTTGATGATTTGTAAAAAACAATACGTTAATATTTAAAACAAACTATTTATTTAAATAATTACTTATTTTATTTAAATTTATTTTCAGTTTAAATAGATATTTAAAACATATATATGTTCAATGTAATTTATTATTGTTATTTTATAATAAAATTAGATGTATAAATTTTTATTGAACTTTTTATCCCCATTTACCCACCTACTAGGCACTTTAGAAAATTTGTATAAAACCTAATTTTACAGCTTCTGTGAGTTGAATTTGAAAGATACTAGTGACAAAAATTATATCAGTAAGTAAAATTTGATTCAATAATATGAAATTAATTTTTGGTGAATAGTATGTTTTGACTTTTATTTACCCTGGTTAAAAGTAAATAGTGTAATTAAAGGTAAAAATGATATTATAATTACTCTAACACGTGTCTTAATTAAATTGGATAATTTTAATTAGATAAGATTCATCCATAGGAATTAAATTTGTTCCAATATTGTCCACATTTCTTAGATTTGTAAATATATTATTATATTATTTAAAGAAGAGTTAAAAGTGTTAAATTAAATGTTTACTAGCTAATCTATTTTTAATATATGGTTAAAAACAATATAAATTTAACTGTAAATATTCATTAGAATCCTAAAAACCCATCCTACATAATGGTATTTTATTTATAATTTTATATATTAAATAATTTAATTTATTTTTGACACAATTATGATGTAGTAATTACATTATCAATGAAAGAATCAAATAAATGTTATTATAATTATTAAATGAAATACAATACCAATGTTTTTATGATGTACAAAAATATTATAGGTGAATATAACATTTTAGAGTTTACTCAATGTATATTGTTCTATGTATCCATGTTGTTATGAATATCACAAAAACCAAATACCAAATAATGTCAAAATTGACATAAATTAGTTTTTAAAACAAATACTATATTATTGGTCGATATAATATTCCCAAAAACAAATGGTTAATCCAAATGGTTTAAATAATTTTATATATGTCATTAATCAACCAATTTATGTTATGTATCAATTTTTTTAATATTATTAACCATAAAATGTAACATTACAAGAAGACACTGTAAAAGTTAAACTAGTCAACTAAGAGTTAAATCTAGAAGATAAGGATATAATGGTAACCTAAAAATGCCAAAACCTATTAGTTGAGATTATTTTGACCCATAACCACATAAGTGTCGAAATAAATTCTTTTGTAGCCCTTATAAACTGAATATGATTGTATAATAAATCAATATTTTAATCTTTTCCTAAAGTGAACCTCACCCCTCTTATAAAAATGGCACTCCCCCTTCCCTCAAAATCACACCTCCAATGCCAATTGACTAAGCCAAACCGTGCCCAAATATACTCCCAACATCCCTCAATTAAACCTATTGGCCATTCATTGATCATAAATCCATCCTATGGAGCCCTTTGATCAACTCAAAATAAAACAACTAAAGTTGATGTAATAATTTCACCAACCTCATTCAAGTTCTTTTCTTCTTCCACTTCCACTTTCTTTGTTTTTATCCATAATAAATAATATATCCCAAACCTTATATATTTTATGATGTTATTATAAATACTTAACAACAATATTCATTATTATATCCATACTATAAATGAAAATGTCACCATACGTGCGTACGTACGACTTAACATCTCCACGTTGGGGTGTAGTTTGTTATTCAAAGACATTATTTTTTGGATGGGTATAATAATGAGTATAACTGATGTAAATAATAAATATTACATTTTAATTATTCTGTATATATTATATACCATTCAATTACATATGATTTCTCTATCAATATAATGATATTTTCATTCATGCGTATGTAGGGATTACCGTCTCCATGAACGTGATAAGATTCATTCTCACATTCACCATTCATTGATGATTATAAAAATATATTTTATTAATAAGCATGTAAAATATGAAATAATAATGCTACTGGATATATATATATATATGTATGTCTGTACGTATGTGCATAAATATATCTTATTCACTTACTTCCATTCAATGCGATATGAAAACAGAAACAACATTTATGCGCATGTACAACCTATTGTCTACATAAACAGTGCATTCCATTTCATATATCTATATATTTTAAATATTTATATTCTATGTATATATGATATATAAATCATGTTTTATATTCTGGAAGTATTTAAATCATGATCTAAATGATATGATCAAGAATAACAAGTTATGACACGCACGATAACGAAAGTGATTATTATCCAAAATGATAAGTTAACATTGAAATAATTAGTAAATGGGTAGTATAAAGTCATAAATTAATCATGTATGATATAATAAATTTTAATATGGTTTGATAATAATTTAATATCATACTATGGTCATTATACAAGAGTTTAATCCTATCCTCAACCAATGGAATGTGCATGGTAAGAGTTAATTCTCTAATATCATTATTATCCGAGATTGTTTATGAGTAAGTATTTACTGGGACATATTTATCATCAATGTCATTACCTCATAAAAATTATTTCAAAAGAAATCTTTTAAGGATTAATGGAATGGTCTATTTAACAATATCATCATTTTAAATATTTTAAATATTTATTTTTCTAAATCTTTTTAATTAATGTCCATGTTTTCAAAATGATTATAAGGATTTATTTATATGGGAATATTTTTTTAAATGTTAATTATTTTCAATGTTTCAATGTGGTATGGGACACATTGATTAAAAAATGTCTGTAAATGTCTTTCATTATAAATTATGCAACTTTTAAATGATTCATAAAAAAGATATATTTCTATCAAATAGTTTTGATTTAATCTATGTCAAAATCCTTTGAAATATTTTACACTTGTTCGAAGTCGATTAATTATTAAAAAAATTCTTCCATATTGTATTGAAGGTGTTGTGATATCTTTGACTATGTATGTGTTATTTTTATATCAGTCAAGGTTTATGGTTAATGTATTAACATTTAGTATTCCAGTTTTAATACGAATGATTATGTTATGTTTCAACCTTTTTATATGAGGAATGTAAATGACTTGGTACGTGGCAGGTAGAGCCCACTATATCTCTTTGAGGAATCGGTAAGTATAATGAGATAATTAGATGTATAATTAGCCTAGACCATTCTGAATTTTGATATATGGTTTTGATCGAGGCCTCAATAATTTTTAGACGTCTTAGTCGAGGCCTTGAAAAGATGTTTCAGTATGTCTGACATTATACATTCACTCATTATGAAAATAATAATTATGGATCATGTGGATATTCGACTAGTAAAATATCCATGACTATTTTTGTTATGTCTTTATTTACACTGCTCATATTCCTTCCATATGTTGTTCTTGTTTATTATTTTTAAAGGAATTTGTTTTCAATTATTAACCATGCATAATGTCAATGTTATCTTCAACTATATTTCTTACCCTACTGAGCATTTTAGCTCACCCCATTCTTACGTTTTATTTACCTAGGAATCCAAGAACTGTATTGTGATTGGTATTAATGTTTATTATAAAGGGAATAATGGAACTCTCAAAGAACTATCTATGATTTATTATATGCTTCAAATTATAATGAAAATTTGATATATTTAATCTATTTCCCAATAATGATAAATTGGTTGGTCTTTCATGACTTGATTACTTGTAATCATACAAATGTATTAAAATAATGCACCAATTCTGGGTAAATGGGGTCGGGGTGTTACTGTGGGTATCAGAGGAAGTTTACCAAGAACCATAGAAATAGATTTAGATAAACTATTATTAGGGAACATTACCATAAGATAGACTTTTAGGATTAGAATAGAACAACATCTTAGAATTTTGGTAATGTAGATATTATTGTAATTTTCCATGCAATACAACACTCTCTAGATATGAGTTGGTAGAGATGGCTCTGGAACATATGTACCTTGGAGTGAAAACTCTGACAAGGAGTTTTGGGATTGACCTTTGATATAGTGGTACATGGAAACAGACTATGCTGCACTATTGGTTACGACACACCCAGGGGATATACTTAGGATAATTTACATTTTCATTACAAGCCATTACGAAGGATTTTAGAGTAAATACTTCCTCAAAAAAATGTGATTATAGATTATTAGAAAAATGTTTTCAATTTACATTAGTTATTTTACAAACACGGAATTATTTATTGTGATACATAATCTATCCTATTGTATGCCATTTTTTAGATATGGTACCTTGTAGAAGGAATGAGAATTCCAGCAATACACATGATCGAAAGATTAAAAAGGATAATATATTTCATGGTATTAAGCCAACCATTAAAAGTGTAATAGTAATCGACATATTCTCATCATATGATGAAATAATATCATGTGTTAATCAGATAAGTAATGAATTACCAGAGTCCTATTTCTTTGAAAAGAAGTATGTGAAGAGATAGATAAAAGAGAGAAAGATGGATAAAGGGAAGCGGGGAAAGAAGGATATTCCCATATTTTATAAATGTGGAAAGAATAACCTCGGTAAACGCTTGAAAGAAATGAGATTTTGTTACATGTTTAGATAAAAAAGACACAATGCACATGATTTCGAGGGAATGAAAATTGTTTCAAATGTACAATGTTTCATCTTCAATTATTTGGGACAGTACATAAAACAATGTCCAAATCATTAGAGTATTCCTAAAATGCTTCTATAGGATAATAATTGAGTTATGATACAACCAAAGAAGAAGAAGAATTATTAGATTTCTATTTTTGTTTATTAATTTATTTTTTTCATTTGAGTATTTTATTAATGATTTACATCTTATAAAAATTATAGGTTATAAATGGATTGTACAACAATACTACTTCCTTAAGGACTTGAGAGAGTGCAGAACCATGAAAAGTGATCCTATACTAGGTAACTTGATTATTGAAAATCTATTGATGAAAGAAAGATAAATCAAAATATGGTTGTGATACTGAAGTAGTGATTTTGGGAATAATATATGTTTTATTTGGATAAACTATATTGGATATTCTTGACTACCTTGAAACTGATTAATTATTTGTATATTCTAGCATTGTTGGAGTTTGCAACATTTTTGGATAGAAGGCGTATATTCAGTATTCTATAAAGAATAAGGGAACATTAATGTAATCAATAAGGTTTTATGGTAATTTAGGGTGTAAATGTTTTTTAAAAGAATACATGATGAAGGTGTACACATGTTATTATGTGGAAAAAATGATCTTCATTGGGTTAACCTTCCTTATAAATTGTTGAATGTGAGATTGGACTGAAGTATTTTGGATAAATATAATGGTTGGAATCAATTATTTTTTACATTGGATATTATTGTTATAGATTAATTATTTCATGTGATTGTTTTTGTATTGTTATAAATTAGGCAACATGGAGGTCGGACGACAACTCGTCTTGTCCGACAAGGCCGTGAGACTTGAACCCGCAACTGAAGGGCGACAAGGATGCATCGCCTACCACTGGTCTACATTATTTTCTAGTATGTATAATGTAGTTTTTTTAAATGGTCTAACATATATATTATAAATTAAATTTTTTTTGGAACCCAATACGATTAGGATAAATAGAATGTTTTTGAATTCTATAATAATTTGGAGTGAATGATGATTTTTTGGTAGGAATTAGTTGAAAGAAGAAACTCTACTTGTTTAGTATATATTTATATATATATTACACTTATTCTATGAATAAATTATTTCTTAAACTTTAATGAAGGTATCTTAAAACCATAAATGTGTAATCATAATACCTTATGTTTTGTGAACCGATTATATTTTACATCATCATAGATTGATGGATTTGATGCCATCAATTTTAATTTTTTTTGTGATTGATAGCCTTAATCTCTCCATATAACTATTTACGTCTTTCCTCCAATTATGTGTCTCTAATTTCCACCATTTTTCTCCTCATCGATATAATAATTTGGTGGTGACTTTTTCTTTTCCCTTTCCCACTTACTAGGACTAAATTTTATTAACCCAATTTCTGATGTGGGTTTTACACCAAGGTATATTTTTTATTTTTAACCTTATATTTTTATTAACAATTTAAAATTGTGTGGACACGATTAATTGAAGGAGGGGATAATGTAACACCCCATGATTTCATTGTACATTATCTCATTAAAGTAATTCAATAGCTTGCGCTACACGCAACATCATTTTCGAGCGCACCACAACTTACCAAACTAGTCGTTCAGAAAGCAGATATGAATAGTGTTTAATTCATTTTTAATCTTATATAATCTTTGTAATTTTTACATCTATATTATGTGTTTCTTATTCATAATATTATAACAAATTCAAAATTTTAGATAAAGGAAGTATTTTTCAGAAAATGCAATTTTACTGCCTTTTAATGGTGATCCGTTTTTAAAAAAATTGTGCACATCTATATGTTCAATTTAATGAACTTAAATTCCTCTTTAGAATCGGGATATCAATATTTAGTTTGGATTAATGTTTGGTACTTTTCTGATAACTTTCATATATTTATGAATAGTTAAAAATACTAAATTATAATAGAAAAAATATTTTTTATTAGAAATATTTAATAGTGATAAATTATGAATTTGAATGGTTTGGAAGTATAATTAGATTAAATTTTTATCATTTAATACAACGTAGGTCATTATAACCAATTTCACATTTAAATTTGACATAAACACTTGTAAATATTTTGATTGTTTTTACATTTTATTAACATAAATTTTGCATTTAACAATGTGAATTAATTTTAACTTATTAAATAAAAATTC
Organism: Viscum album; assembly: GCA_963277665.1. Lineage (NCBI taxonomy): Eukaryota > Viridiplantae > Streptophyta > Magnoliopsida > Santalales > Viscaceae > Viscum > Viscum album. The sequence continues at coordinate 170,879,750 of OY728128.1, forward strand.
AACATTTTGAATTTGTTAAAATATAATTCATTTCTGAATTCAAATTATAAAAATTATCATAGGCTTAGTTTTTGTTTATTTTTCTGAAAACATTAAATTTTTGATAAATTGGGAAATACACTACGTTATTATTTAAAACCATCTTTTTTAAATAATTATTATTTTTATTTGATTTTATTTTAATTAAAAATAGTTGAATAATACCTATATAAGTTCAATGAAATTCATTGTAGTCATTTTATAATAAAATTAAATGTTTAAAATTTTATTGAATTTTTTAACTCAATTTACCCACCTTCGAGGCATGTTAGCAAATTTGAATAAAACATAATTTTACCACTTTGATGAGTTGTATTTCAAAAATCCGAAAGAAACGTTTGAAATTAGTATGTAAAATTTAATTCAATAAGATGAAAATTATTTTGTGAATATTAAGTTTTGACTTTTATTTACCACGATTAAAAGTGGATAGGGTAATTAAATGAAAAAATGATATTATAATTCTTCTAACACATGTCCGAATTCTATTGGATAACTGTAATTCAACCAAAGAAAATCATAGAGATAAAAATCAATCCTCTTTTGTCTATTTGGAATAGATTCAGACATTTATTATTATTTTATTTAAAGGAGAGTTGAAAGTGTTAAATTCAATGTTTAATAACTAAACAATTTTAATATAGGGTTAAAAAAATATAAATTCAACGATAAATATTCATTAGAAATGTAACAGCCCATGTTTTCACTTTATGACTCACTTGTAATAATGAAATAGTTTTCAATGTATGAAACATTGAGAATCAGACACACTACGACCAATCAAACTAGTCGTAATGAATAGTAATACCAACTTTTTAAAAATTTATTAATTTTATTTTTCAAAACGGTCATCATTTTTTAATTCGGAATATCGAAATTAGCTTAAGGAGAATTTTTGTGTATTTTTCGGAAAACATTCAATTTTTGATAAATACTGAAAAAAACTATATTATTGGTTATAACTGGCATTTTATTTAAATAATTATTTACTTTATTTAAATTTATTTTTGGTCAAAATAGATACCTAATACTTAAATAAAGTCAATTTAATTAATTTGAGTCATTTGATAATATGTTTTGATATATAAAAATTTTAATGAACTTTTTACCGTCTTTTATACACCTCTTAGAACCTTTGGAAGATTTACATTAAATGTAATTTTACCTCTTATGTGAGTTTAAATTCAATAATCTGAGAGACACCGTTAATATTAATAAGTAAAATTTGTTTCAGTAAGATGAAATTTTTTTGGTGAATAGTAACTTATGACTTTTATTTACCACGGTTAATAGTAAATTGGGTAATTAGGGGGATAAATGATATCATAATTACCCTAACACATGTCTTAATTAAATGGTATAAATATAATTAGAACAAAAACAACATTAGGAAAAAATATGACCCCCTTTGGTCCACTTGGATTAGATTTGTACATTAATTATTATTATTTTTATAGAAGAGTTAAAAGAGTTAAATTCAATTTTTAATAAGTAAACCATTTTTAATATAGGTTTAAACACTATATAAATTCAACAATAAATATTCATTAGAAAGATAAAATTATTTTATACATAATGATATTTTATTTACTATTTTTAGAAATTATATAAATTATGTGATTAATGACACAATGATGAAGCATTAATTATATTATTAATGAAGTATTACAATAATTGATATTATAAATATACAAATAAATAATAATTGTGACATATAATGAATTTAAAAAATTTTATAGGATAGTTTGACATGTTAGGGTTTGTAAGATAAATTTTATTCGATGTCTTAAAATTTTTATGGCTTTCAAAAAAAATCAAATACTAAATAGTGTCAAAATTTACATAATTGTGTTTTTAAAACAAATAATATATTATTTATTGATATAATATTCCAAAAAATATAAGTTTCGGCCAAATGACTTAGATAATGTTATAAATATTAATAATTAACCACATTAGGTTCTTTTGGATTGTTATATTATTTTTATTAACTATATAATATAAAATTACAAAGAGACGTGGTAAATGTCAAACTATTTATCTAAGAGTTAAATGTAAATGATAAGGTTAATATGATGACCTAAACCTGTATAAAATCTATTGGATGAGAGGTTTCATACCCATACCCACCTAATCCTTTAATAAAATTATTTTTGAACCATTAGCAACAGAAATTGATTTTATTTTAAAATAATATTTTAACCATTAAATAAAATGACCATCACCTCTCTTATGAAAAAGCACTTCCCCTTCTCATAATTTTTCACCTCCAAATCAATTTCGCTCAGCAAACCCATACAAATATATCACCCCATATTTCATACCTTCATCATAGAGGTCTTCCTTGGTTCATATAGCCAACCTATGGAGCCATTTTGATCAAATCAAAATGGAGAAGCCGAAGAAGATGTAAATATTTCATCACATCTTTCATGTTCTTTTCTTCTTCCACTTCCTCTTTCTTTGTTGTTTCCATTTTAAACTAAAAACTCCAGTATCTTCTATAAACATTGACGTTATTATAAAAATTGTACAACAATATTCATTATTCTATCCATCCAATAAATGATAAAGTCCACATTCGGGCATACGTACGAATTATCGTCTCCACATTGTGGTGTTGTTTGTTATTCAAACACTTAGTTATATGGATTGGTATAATAACGAGTATAACTGATGTAAATAATAAATATAACATGTTAATTATTTTTTATATATGATATAACATCCTATTTCATATGATTTCTCCATCAATATAATGATAGTGTCGCTCGTGTTTACGTACATGTTAAAGTCTCCACGAACATGTTGAGATTCCTTTCCCCATCATAATCATTCATGAATAAACTTCCTTTTAATATTTAAAATAATATTTATCAAAATAATATCATTCTGTAAATGAATCAAATACATTTTATCCATAAACAACATGGCTTACATTACCATGCATATAAGGGAAAATGATTCAATTAACACCCGAAACGATGATACTACTGAAATATTATCAACCAAGAAATATTAGAGGAAAATATATGATATCATATTTATGTATATTGTTCTTGAATAATTTAATAATTTTTTTTATCTATTATACATGTGTTTAACATACCATCGACTAAGGAATCATACATGGTAAGGGTTAATTTAACAATCACATTATTATCTAATATTGTTTTTACGTAAGTATCTATCGGGACCTCTTTATCATCCACAACCGTGTTTTCAAAAAAATATATTTAAAATCATATTTTCTATTTACTATAATATTGGTTAATTTCATTTATACCCTTATTTGACCTTATATATTTTGAATGAAATCTTTCTATTATTTTCCAAACAAGGTACTTTATGACCTTTTCGACCAAAATATGTTATGAATTTTTTTTAACTTATACGGCGGGTGCGACTATTTTACACCATTATAATATCATAAAATATTGCCTTACAAGATTATAAGTATATTTTCAAAATAAATGTTTTCTTTTATAATTATGTGACACCTAAATGGTTTGAAAATAGTAAGAATATTTCTTTCAAATTGTTTTCATTTCATCCATATGAATATCATTTGATGGATTTTAACATGTATGATGTTGATTTATTATGATACAAATAATCCAAATTGTATTGAAGGTTTTGTGATATTTTTGAATGTGAATGTTTTAATTTTATACCATTCATGGTTTATGGTTAATGTTTTTACATTTCATATGCTAGTTTTAATATTGATTTTTATGTTATGTTCCATCCTTTTAATATGAGGAATGTATTGGACTTAGTTACTGATCTGTGGAGCCCGCTATAGCTCCTCAGTGCATCGGTAGGAAACATGAGACAATTAGATGTGGAATTGGCAGAGGCCTTTCCCTATTTGATATATGGTTTGGTTCAAGGCCTTAATCATTTTTAGACGTCATGGCTGAGGCCTTGAGAAAATGTTTTAGAATGTCCGACATTATATATACTCTCATTATGAAAATAATTTTATTGGATCATGTAGTTATTCGAATAGTAGAATACCCATGACTATGATTTATTATGAAATTATTTACTCATCTCATATTCCTACCATAATGCGTTAATGTTTATTATTTATAAAGGCATGTGTTTTGAATTATTCAGGATGCCTAATGTTTATGTTATCGTCCAGTGAATTTATTACCCTTACTGATCATTTGAGCTCACCCATTTCTTATGATTCATTTTCTATAGATATGAATAAGTTAGTTATGAGTGACTTTCTGGCATAATCTAGGAGGCTTGGATGTTTTTAATGGAAAAAGTTACTGTTATATTTTGTTTTCATGTTGTAATGTTGAACTTATGTATGTATTTTTTTCCAATAATATTAAACTGATCGATATTTATAGAAATGATTTCTTGTATCATGATAATGTTATGTAATAATGAAATAACTATAGATAATTGGGGTCAGGGAATTACGGTTGGTATTAGAGGAATTTTTGTACGAACCTGGGAAACCAGATTTAGAAAAACAATGATTAGGGAAAATTACCCTAAGATAGACATTGAGGATTACTATAGAAGAACATCCTTGAATTTTGGTGCTGTAGAGATTTTTTTAGTTCTCCAAAAAATAAATCCCTATCTGGATACAAGCATGTAGAGTCGGCTCTAGAAAATATATAAATATGGGTAAAACATGAAAACACCGCATTGAGCTATACTCGAACGAGAACTCGTGTGTTAAAAAGGTCATTTCTACACTCTTGGTTACGACACTCTCGGGGGGGATATGCTTAGTATCATTATCATTTTATTTACAAACATTTATGAAGGATTTATGAGTATATACCTCCTCAACGAAAACATTTTTATGATTATGTATTATATCAATAAACTTTTCAGTTTATGTTAAGTGTTTTACTAGTTTAGAATTATGTATTACGGTTCTTAAACTAATCTATTGTATTCCATTGTTTATAAATGGTTCCTAGTGGAAGGAATGGAAACCATATCAATGTACTTAATCCATTAAGGGAGTTATCTCCTACTCAATCTAATTATAGCGGAGCTGGTGATGCAATTGGTGCTGATCAGTTTATCACCATACGGGGACACCTCACACAAGTTTTGAATAATAATCTTACCTGTAAGGAGAACCCTGATCAACAACGCATAGGATCAATGTTATAACTAATCATGAGGAGACAACCACCTACATTAAATGGGTCTACAAATCCACATGAAGCTGAACAATGTATATGTTCCATAGAGAAAATATTTCATGCTTTGGGTGTTGCGAAAGGGAAAAAGTTGTCATGGAAGTTTATTTCCTCACCAGAGATGCAGATCAATGGTGTTAATTAATTCAAAACACAAAAATGGATGAAGAAGCATCATGTATGGAATGGAGGGAGCTCAAATAACTTTTCATAGAAATATAATTTCCTCGTAACCATCGAGTGGATATAGAATGACAATTTCTGAGTCTGAGAAAAATGGAGGATGAGAATGTCACAAATTATGAAGCTAACTTTGCAAGGTTAGAAAGCCATGCATGAGATTATATATTTAACACATGATATAATATTGTTGGATGATTCTCATAGCTATAATTTTTATATAAACCCTAGGAGCACCATGATATATAGATATTTTAAAAAACATTTTTGGTGGGACAATGTGAAGAGGGAGATTGCATATTTTCTGTCAAGATGTATGGTGTTTCAACAAGTTAAAGCTGGAAGGAAACAGATTGGAGGAGACATGAAACTACTTACAATAACTGATTGGAAATAGGATAATATTGTTATGGACTTTTTCATGGGGCTACCAAAGAATCCAAGAAGGAATGATTCAATATGGGTCATTATTTATAATCTTAACAAGTCAGCACATTTTATTAATATAAGAGAAGATTTACTACAGGAATGTTTAGAAAGACTATATATTAATGAAGTTGTAAGACTTCATGGAGTACCCCAATCGATTTTTTTGGATCATGATCCCCGTTTTACATCAATATTCTGGAAATTTCTTCAGAAATCCCTAGTTACCAAACATCGTTTGAGCACTGCCTACAACCCTCAAACTGATGGACAATCAGAACAGATTATTCAAACATTAGATGTCATGTTGAGATATTTCTCACATGACATTCAAGGTACGTGGGATCAATACATACCTTGGTAGCATATTCCTATAACAATAGCTTCCATTCAAATATTCATACGGAACCATATAAAGATTTATATAGAGAGAGACGTCGCACACCAACTTTTCAGGATGATGTCAATGAAAGAAAACTTGTTGGCCTAGAACTTGTTGAGGAAATGATGTAATAGGTTAAGGTAATCCAAAACCACATCAAAGGGGCATAATGTAGGTAGATGAGCCACGCCGATAACAGATGGAATGATTGGTAATTTCCGGTAGAAGATCATGTTTTCATGATCGTATCTCTATGGAAGGGATTGATACGATTCAGTAATATGTGTATATCAAGTCCCAGGTACATCAGACCTTCTGAAATTCTAGAACGGTTTGTGAATGTATCTTAATATTTGGAAATGTCACAAAGTCTTTCCAAAGTTCACGATGTGTTCCACATTTCACTGTTGAGAAAATACATTCATGACCAAACATATGTACTCACCTATGAGGAAATTGAACAGGAACCTGATCTATCTTATTGGGAAGATCCAATCATGAATCTTGATACCGGATAACAAGTGTTGAGAAACCGGATGACTCGTCTGGTAAATGTTCAATAGAGAAACCACATGATAAAAGAAACAACATGGGAACCAGAGGAATGTATTATCAAGAACAACTAGAATCATTTTGAGAAGAGAATTATAGATATTTTGAGGATGAAATTATATGAAGGAGGGAATAATGTAACACCCAATGCATCCACGATATGTTTCCCTTTGAATAATTCAATAGCTTGCATTGTACGCAAATTTGAGATTCTAACACTCCATGACCAATCAAAACTACCGTTATGAATAGTAATACCCACTATTTGAAATATTATAAATTTTATTTTTGAAAATGGACTTCATTTTGGAATTCATAAAACCTAAATTATCTTATGGTTAATTTTTGGTATTTTTCTGAACACTTTCAATTTTTGATGAATAGTGAACACACGGCGTTGTTGGTTAAAACCAACTTTTAATTTAAATAATTATATCCTTAATATACATCTTTTAGGTTAAAATAGATACATAATGCTCATATAAGTTCAATTTAATTCATTAGAGTGTTTTTATAATAATTTTATATATATATAAATTTCATTGATCTTTTTATCGTCTTTTACCCACCTCGTAGGAGGATTCACAAATTCTCATGAAAAATTATTTTACCTCTTCCATGAGCTGTATTTCAAAAATTCATGAAAAAACATTAATATCAGTAAGTAAAAAGTGGTTCAATAAGATGAAAATAAATTTTGGTGAACAGTGTCTTTTGTCTTTTATTTACCGCTATAAAAAGTAAATAGGGTAATTAAGGGTAAAAATGTTATCATAATTACCCTATCACATTTCCTAATTCTATTGGATAAGTATAATTCGACAAAAAGACCTTACGAATAAAATATTACCCCCTTTTGTCTACATGGATTATATTAGAAAAATTATTATTATTTTATTTAAAGAAGAGTTAGAAGAGTTAAATTTAATGTTTAATAACTAAACCATATTAAATATAGTGTTACACATGATTTAAATTCGACTATAAATATTCATTGGAAATATAAAAAGATTTCCTATATAATAGTATTTAATTGAAATTTTTTAGAAATTATATAATTTAATTTTTTATTGACTTAATGATGATGCAATAATTACCTTATTAATGAAATATTAAAAAAATGGATATTATAAATATAAAAATAAATGTATATTAATCCTTATAATGAATTACATTAATTTTATAGGTTAATATGACATTTTAGGGTTGTTTAAATAAATTATATTTCTGTTGATAATGTTTTTATGGATTTCAAAAAAAAATACTATATTGTGTCAAAATTGACAGAATTGAGATTTCAAAACAAATATTATATTATTAATTGATATAATATTCCTAAAAACTAAGGATCAGCCAAAGGTCTTAGATAAGGTTATATATATCAATAATGAACCACATGGGGTTCACTTGACTTGTTTTTTTATGTTTATAAATCATATAATATAAAAATACAAGGAGTCATGGTAAATGTCAAACTATTTAACTAAGAGTAAAATATAGAAGATAAGGTTAAAATGATGACCTAAACCTGTCCAAAACCTATTTGGATGAGAGTTTTTTGACCCATTCCGAACTTATTATTTAAATAATTCATTTTGGAGAGATTAGAAAATGATAATTATTTTATAATAAAATTATCGTTCAATCTTTTCCAAAAGTGTATGTCACCTCTCTGATAAAAGGGCACTTTCCCTATTCTTAATTTCAAACCTCAAAATCCATTTTGATAGCAAACCACTGCCGAAATTTCCTAAAAATATTCCTCCATTAATTTTATAGGCCTTCCTTTGGTCATAAGTACAATCATTGGAGACCATTTTATCAAATCAAAAGGAATAATTCGAAGAAGTAAATATTTCATCCTATCTTTCATGATCTTTTCTTCTTACATTTCCTCTTTCAATGTTTATTTGTTCTAAAATAATAACTATAGTATATTCTATATACTGTTATGTAATTATAAAAATTTTACAACCATATTCATTATTCTATCCATCCTATAAATGGGAAAGTCAACATAAGTGTGTACGTACAGATTACCGTCTCTACGTCGCGGTGTAGTTTGTTATTCAAACACTTCATTATTTGGATGGGTATAATAATGATTATAACTGATTTTAATAATAAATATAACATGTTAATGTTTTTATATATATGATATACCATCCAATTATATACTATTTATCCATGAATATAATGATATTGTCACTTGTGCGTACGTTCAGATTATCATCTCCCCGAACGTTATAAGATTTATTTCCCCATCATAATCATTCATGAAAATTTTAATTTTATGATTAAAAATAATTTTTATGAAAATAAAATCATTCTGTATAATAATCAAATACATTCTATCCATAACCAACAAGGCTTACGTAACTAACCACATGAAGGAAAATGAATCAGTTAACACCTGAAAGGAGGATACTACAAAAATATTATTAACAAAGAAATATTAGAGGATCATATATGATATCATATTTATGTATATAGTTCTTCTATAATTTAATAACAATTTCTATCTATTATACAGGTGGTTAACATACCAGAGACTAAGGAAAAGTTCAATGTATGGGGTAATTTCACAATCTATATATTATCTGAGGTTGTTTTTACGTTAGTATCTACTAGGCCCTCTTTATCATCCACATCAATGATTTCATAAAAAGTATATTAAAAAAATATAAAATTTACTAGACTATGGGGTAAATTCATTTATACCCTTCTTTTACATAATATGTTTTGAAAGGAATCCTTCCCTAATTTTCCAAAAAAGATACATTATGACCATTTCAACAAAATAAAGATAAGAATTTTTTATAACTTATATGTTGGTAGTGGCTATTTTCCTCCATTATAATATCATTAAATAATCCATTAAAACATTATAATAATTTTTCAAAAATTAATGGTTTATTTTATATTTATGGGACACATAAATTATTTCAAAATATAAAGAGGTATTTCTTTCAAATAGTTTTCATTTCACCAATGTCATCATCATAGTTGGATATTAATTTTTTTGATGTTGATTTATTATGATACAACTATTCCATATTTTATTGAAGGTTATGCGATATTTTTGACTGTGGATGTGTTATTTTAATATAATTCATGATTTATGGTTAATTTATTTACATTTTGTATGATACTTTTACTACGAATGTTTTTTATATTTCAACATTTTTATATGAGGAATGTATTGTACTTAGTATGTGATGGTTAGAGCCTGTTGTATCTCACGGTGCATCAGTAAGTCTCATGAGAAAATTATATTTATAATTGGACAAAGCCTTTCCCAATTTGATATATGGTTTTGGCCGAGGCCTTATTCGTTTTTAGACGTCACGCCATAGGCCTTGACTAAATGTTTCAGAATGTCTGGCATTATAAATTACCTCATTATGAAAATAATATTGATGGTTCCTATGGTTATTCAACTAGTAGAATACCCATGACTATGCTTTACTGCGACATTATTTACTGAGCTCATATTCCTTCCATAAAGAGTTCATGTTTATAATTTGTAAAGGCATGTGTTTTGAATTATTGATCATGCCTAATGTTTATGTTATCTTCTAATGTATTTCGTACCCTTACATAGAATTTTAGCTCACCCCTTTCTTATGTTTCACTTTCCCGAGATATGAAGATGTTAGTTAAGAGTGAAATGAAAACACAATCTAAGAGGCATGGATGTTTTTAATGGAATAAATTAGTGTTTTATTTCTTTTCAATTAATAATGTTGAACTTATTTATGTATCTTGTTTCCAATAATACTAAATTGATCAGTCTTTCGGGACTTGATGCCTTGTTCCATACCAATGTAATGTAATAAATCACCGACTCAAGGTAACTGGGGTTGGGTCATTAAAAAAAGATAAAAATATTTCCTACATTATAGTATTTCATTTTTAATTTTATACATTAAATAATATAATTTTTTTAGGATACAACAATGATGCAGTAATTACTTTATAAATGAAAGAATCCAATTACTGGTATTATAAATAAAAAAATAAATATAATTTCAGTGTTACTATGAAATCCATGAGTTTTCATAGTAAATATGATATGTTATAGTAGATTAAAATTTTCTTGTTTGACTTAATAAAGTTTTGATGACTTTCACAAAAAACCAAATAACAATATTGTCAAAATTGACATAAATTATTTTTTAAAAAAAATACTATATTATTGGTTGATATAATATTCCCAAAGAACTATGGATCAGAAAAAAAGCTTAAATAAAATTATATATTTCATTAATGAACCACTTGAGGTTCTCTGGGATGTTTAGAGTATGTTTATGAACCTTATAGTCTATTAAAAAAAGAAGACACAGAAAAAGAAAAACTATTCAACTAAGAGTTAAATCTAATAGATATGGTTAAAATATTAATATAAACATGTCTAAAACCTTTTTGTTGAGATTATTTCGACCCATAACCACATGTGGCTTGAAATAAATTCATTTGGATCCATTATTAATTGAATATGATTGTATAATAAATTAATATTTTAATATTTTCCTAAAGTGACCCTCACCCCTATTATAAAAGAGAACTTCCCCTTCTCTCAAAATCACACATCCAAAGACATTTGGCTCGCCCAACCCCTACCCAAATATCCTCCTAAATTCCCTCAATTCAACCTCGAGGACATAATTTGATCATAAATCCATCTTATGGAGCACATTTCATCAACTCAAAATAAAACACTTGAAGTAGAGGTATTAATTTCACCACCATCTTTCAAGTTCTTTTCTTCTTCCACTTCCTAATTCTTTGTTCATTCCATACCAAAATAATTAATAGTATAACTTCTAAAAATTATGATGTTATTATAAATATGGTACAGAAATATTCTTTATTTTATCCATCCTATAAATTAAAAATTCATCATACGTGCATACGTACGACTTACAGTCTCCACGTCATGATCTAGTTTGTTATTCAAACACATAATTATTTGGATCGGTATAATAATGATTATAACTGATTTGAATAATAAATATAACATGTTAATTATTATTGATATATGATATAACATCCAATTACATAAAATTTCTCAATCTATATAATGATATTGTCGCTCGTTCGTACATATGGATTATTGTCTCTACGAACACGATTATATTCAATCCCATCTTCACCATTAAATGATGATTATTAAAATATATATTACTAATAAGTATCTAATATATGACATAAAAATACTACTGGATAAATATATATCTATGTATTTATTTATGTATTAATGTATATACATACATATATATTTTTCACTTACTTCTGTGCAATACGATATGAAAACGGAAACTGTGTTTATGCATACGTAAGGCCTACCATCTTCATAAACAGTGCCTTACATTTTATATATATATAAATTTAAAATATTAACATTCTAAAAATATATGATATATAAATCAATTTTTATATTCTGTAATTATATAAATCATGATCTAAATGATATGATCATGAATAACAAGTTAAAATACGTACGATAAAGAAAGTGATTATTAAAAAAATGTTAATTTAACATGGAAATCATTATTAAATAGGTTTTATAAAGTCATAAATGAATCACTTATGATATAATAAATAATAATATGGTTCTTGAATAATATAATAACATACTATGGTCATTATATAGGAGGTTAAGCGTACCATTGACCAAAGGAATGTGCTAGGTAAGGGTTAATTCCTCAATCACATTATTATCTGATATTGATTATGAGTAATTATTTACTCTGACATATTTATCATCATGTTCCATATTTCATAAAAATAATCTCAAAATGAATCTTTTATGGTTTTTTTTGAAGTGTCTATTTAAATATATCATCATTTTAATTGTTTTAAATATTTATTTTTCTAAATCTTTTTAATCAATGTACATGTTTTCAAAATGATTTTATGAATTTATTTATATAGACACAATTATTTAAATTATTAATTACATTCAAACATTCAATGTGTTATGGGAAAAATTGATTTTAAAATGTATTTAAATATGAATCTTTCTAAATTATGATACATTTAAATGATTTAAAAAAAGACATATTTCTGTCAAATAGTTTTGATTTCATCTATGTCAACAACATTTGATTGATTTTACAATTGTTTGAAGTTGATTCATTAAGATAAAAAATTTCTATATTTTATTGAAGGTTTTTTGATATGTTTGATTGTTGATGTGTTATTTTTATACCATTCATGGTTTATGGTTAACATATTAATATTTCATATGCCAGTTTTTATACGAATGTTTATGTTATTTTTCAACCTTTTCATGTGAGAAATATATTGGACTTTGTAAGTGATGGGTGGAGCATGCCATAACTCCTCGATGTGTTGGTAGGTCTCATGAGAGATTTATAAATGGAATTGACTGAGGCCATTCCAAATTTTGATATATGGTTTTGGCAGAGACGTACATCATTTTTAGAAATCACGACCATGGTTTCAACAAGATATTTCAGGATGTTCGACATTATAAATTCCATCATTATGAAAATAATAATGATGGTTCAAGTGGTAATTCGACTAGTTGAATGACCATGACTATGTTTTTATGGAATTATTTATTCAACTCATTTTCCTTCCATAGTATGTTCATGTTTATTATTTATAAAGGAATGTGATTTAAATTATACACCATGCCTAATGTTTATGTTATCATCCACTGTATTACTTTCCCTTACTGAGCATTTGAGATCACCCCTTTAAAATGTTATATTTACCTAGGAATCCAAGAAGTGTATTACGATTGATATGAAAGGATAAGATAAATTGAATAATGGTGTTCTCAAATAACTATATATGGGGTATTTTATGTTTGAAATTGTAATGTAATGTTGATGTAAGTAATATATTTTTTAAGACTGCTAAACCGATCGGTATTTCGAGACATGATTCCTTGTAATCATGCCAATTTATTTAGATAATGCACCGACTCTGGGTAACTGGGGTCGAGGCGTTATTGTAACGGTTGTACATGGGAGGCATTAATGAGATAGAAAGAGGCATATCATCATTTAAAACATAAAGAGGGGAAAATATGTGAGATGATAAATCATATTCCAACATTTCTATTTGAATGTAAAAGGTTATTACATCTTAAAAACGATGATAAAAATAAGAAAGGAAGGAATCCCTTACATGGAAATGTTATCCCAAATTCATGGGGAAGGGTTGAGAGTGGATTCATGAGATCTTGGGGAGTCTTGGAAGTAGTCTAGAGAGATGAGGGCCATGGTTGGATTAAATCCAATTGCTTTTAGTGAAAATTTAGTGGGAGATTGTGTGAGTTTATAATGGAAAGGAGATGGAATTCTTTATTATTTAGGTTTGGTTCACTACACATTAATCTAATCAAGACCACAAACTAGACAATGGTTTTCTCCAATGGGGAGAGGAAAAAAATATTTTATATGTCCAATGTCTGAACTTTTATAAATAATAGGCTTGCTTATGTGGAGTTGAGTTACAACCGCAAGGAAATCAATTAAAAATGCTATAATGGTTTATATGTCTTGGAGGGTCCACTAAGGCTTTGTAAAATAAATCAAAAAAACAAAAATAACATTATTTTTATCGTAAAACATATATTGTCTGAACATAATGATTATAGTATTTTATTAAATCACAATTGTTTCATTATGTTGTCATAAAACACATTAAAAATATAAACGATGTTTAATTATTACTCAAAAATTTCACTGTCTTAGAAAATTATGAGAAATTCTCCGTTGGATAATTTCAACATCCTGATTCAAAAAATAATATTAATTTTATCCAAATAATTTTATAAATATGTGAATATTTACTTTTAAGATAAAAACTGACATTTATAGAAAATTCATGCATTTTGACAAAAAACGGCTTTCTAACGATAATAAAATTTAAAATTTTATTCATAAATATTATAGGATAATTTAAACATAATAAAAAGTAATCTAATAATAATAATATTTATTTAAAATATTTTTTATTTCCAAAATATATTAACTTCTCAAAATAGATTTATTAGTTGAATATTAACAAAAAAAATATTATTTGTCCTTTAAAAACTATTTACAAAGTATAAATAATAAAACGAATGTATATTATTTTTTATAAACAACAAATAAGGCACATAATCACAGTTCTATGGTCTTGTAACATAACCCCTTATAACACCAACATATGACTGAAGGGCAAGGTGTGTGATGGTGACAGACTCTTGGGGTGGCATGGATAACATCACTTAGGTGGTGACCTCTATCAACTTCCACTTCTAACATTGGAAGTTAAATTATAACTAAATGTGATGATTCTAGGATGGGGATTGGTCATGAGATCATCCCAGTGATAACACCTCCTTCACATGATCTGAAAAATGTTCTTCGTACGGGGAATGTATACTAGATGAATCCATCGAATCCTTTGTCTGAGTAAATTGGATTTGTTAATACCGAATATTTATACATACCATGTGATCCCTGTTCAACAAATATATTATCAACAGTCACAATTTATAAAAATATTTTTGAAATTCAAAAACATGTAACCATTTATTTTTAGATTTTATATAATTGTTTTACATAATAATAAATTTTGTTGGATTAAGAGGAATTTTCATTGATAAATGATTGGGTTGATACAATCTCCCCCCTTCAAGAAATTTCTACCTCAAAATTTCCTTTTTCCAGCACCAAAACAGATGTGGGTAACTATTATTCATCCCTTCCTCTATTTCCCACATTGCCTCTTCAAATTTGCTGTTTTTCCACAACCCCCTGATGGGGGAAATTATTTTATTTCTTAGAACATTTTGTCTTCGATCTATGATCTTCACTGGATTCTCCTCATAAGAAAGATCATCATCTAACTATACTACCTCTGAAGAGAGTACATGTGAAGGTTCTAGGGTGTAATTTTTGAAGATGGATATAAGACAGGCATCATGTACTTTGGCCATGGTGGGTTGAAGTGCTAGTCTATAGGCCACAACCCCGACACGATCAAGAAACTCGAAGGGTCTGATCTACCTAGGACATAATACCCCCTTATTTCCAAAACATGGGAACTTCTTCCATAGAGATATGAATAGAAAAACCATGTATCCACACTTTAACTCATGGTCTCAACAATGGTTATCTTCATAACTATTATATCGACTTTAGGATGCCTCGATATTCTGATGAATGATTTTCACCTTCTACACCATTTCATCCACCATTTTAGGTCCTAATAGTTTACGCTCACTGACTACATCCCAACATGTTGGTGTTATGAACCTTTTCCCATATATGGATTCATATGTTTCCATTCAAATTCATGATTTGAAACAATTATTGTTTGATAATTAAACTAGTACAAGGTGTTGGTCTCATCCTCTATTGAAGTCCATAGAACAATATCTTAACATATATTCCAGTGTATGAATAGTTTGCTCATATTGGAAATTAGATTGAGTATCATAGGCCGTACTGAAGATCGGTTCAGTTCTAAGAGCATGTCAGAGACTTTTCTAGATCTTAAAGGTGAATTTAGGATCATAATACAATATAATTGATTGTGGAACTCCACTCACCCTTACCACTTCTTTGTGGTTAATCCAAGATTTTTGATCTAATGATAATTCCTCAAAATCACGATACAGGGAGCTTTCATCATAAGACAATCCACAATGACCCATATAGTTTTGTTTCCTTGGTATATCCTTCGATTTACAGTGAAAAGTCCATTGTAATGTTGTCCCACATCCATGTTGGTATGGGTAGTGGTTGCATCATTCCCATATACATTTTCCTCTCAGCTTCCACTGGCTGATATACCAGGCACATTGATGTATATTCATCAATCTCCCTTTTCATATTGTCCCACCAAAAATTTACCTGGAGATATTTGATATATCCTTCTGATCCCCAGGGGAATAAGGAATGTATAGCTATATGCATCAATCCTAATATCCTTCATTATCACTGAATCAGATGGTAAACATAATTGTTATCCAAATCACCCAATTCCATCATTATCAACCACAAGCTCTGAGGATTTTCCATTTTTTATAGCTTCCATGATTTTCATAATTTCCACATCCCTTCTATGAGAATCCATTATTTTATCCATGGGGGAATGTTGGTCAATAATTTGACAAAGGATGGATGATGTTCCTCCCTTAATGATTCCCATGTCCATCCTCTGAGAATATAAAAATATTGTATCCTTTTATATTCTCATAATTGATAATGAATAAGGATCTTTCTACTTAGAGAAACATCCACCATGTTTGCCTCACCATAATGGTAGTGGATTGAGCAGTCATAATCCTTGATGAATTATTTCCATCATTGTTGGTGAATATTAAGCTCTTTTTGTATTAATATATATTTTAGGCTCTTTTGATCGTTATATATCTCAAACATATCCTCGTAGAGAAAATACCTCCATATTTTCAATGCAAAGATCATAGTTTCCAACTACAAAACATGCAAGGGATAGTTTATCTGATAGATTTTCAGGTACCTTGAGGCGTACACTATCACTTTATCAGTTTTCATCAACAAATATTGCAGGTACATTCTTTCCACATACATGGATATGAATATTCATATAATTTCTTTTTTCCCCATTATTCCTCTAGGTGATTTTATAATTTGATTTTGTTTCCTTTAATGAGGTGGAATTTCAAATTTTCATGAAAATTTCTCAGAAATGAAGGAACATGTAGACACTAAATCAAACAACATTTTTGTGAAATATGACAAAACAATAAATGTACCTGATGCCAACTCCATTGATGGATCAACATCTACTGATGTGGGTGAAAAAGATTTTACCAAAACATTCTCTTCTAGTCTTACAGATTCCTAGCTTGTGTTAATAGATTTGGAAAAACATTAGAAAAATGACCCAACTCCTATCAGTAAAAGAATATCACCCTTGGGTTCTCATTAGATTAAGGATCATTTTCCTTTCACACATGAGATATGTGTCCAAACATTCTACATTGGTAGTATTTCATAGAAATTACAAGACATTCACCAGCATGCCTTTTACCAAACTTTTCACTAGAATTGAAATTCATTATTTACCTCCAGACTTCTTTGACAAGTTCTTCCCCATTTCTAGCCAACCTGATCACTTCTTATTCATGTATTCATGATGAAAATATTTTTCAAAAAACTCCATCTCCACATATTCTGCACAATGAACAAGCTTCTCATAGTTTTTAAAATCTCAGGAGTCTAAAGCACTTCACAAAAACGGTTTCAAATGAGACTAAAATCTGATAATTTTACATTCAAAATTGTGAGAAAAGTTGGTACATACCTTGAGAGTCTTGTAAAATTGGCTTCATATGCTTCCATAGAATCATATGGATTCTACTTCAATTCCATGAAATCATTTTCCATTCTGATTCGAACAGTTTTGGAAAAACATTTTTCCAGAAGAAGACTCTAAATATCATCCCATTCCAGACTATCAAGATAATCTATTTCTCACGTATTCTTAACCACTGACCACCATTGATCAGCTTCACCTTCCAAATGATAATTTTCTAGTATTACAATTTTAAATTATGATCATCCCATAACATTAAATATATTTTCAAGATAATTGATATCTCCTTCGGCTATCACTAGATTTGTTGTTCCACTGATTGATGGAGGATAATGCCTCATAATGTGATACACAAAAGAAATTTATCTTCATGGTTGATCATGTTACACACTATCATGGATAGCACCCCCATTTATTAATTGATTCTTCTGGGCCATTGCTGTCACAAACGGCTCAGATCCTATTCCCCCAATTTTGGGATGTAGATTCGGAGAGAAATTAGCCTCTTGGTGCCTTCCTACTTTAGCATCCTGTATTCTTGTACAGACAACCATTCTAAACATGCATAACATAGATGAAGCAACATGGTAATACATAAATTCTATAACATTTAAAATTAATTAGAGAGTAAAAATCTGTTTTGGTATTTTTTAAATATCATCCCATCCAATAATGTTATCTAATCCATCCTCTCACACCAAATGTAAGGAAGCGACCTTATAATGTTAATAAATCTGGAATTTTAAACAAGAACATTCATTATTAGACATTGAGGATCATTTCAAGTTTAGAGTTTTAATGAATTATGATTACATATAGTCATAACAAACCACATTTATACAAAGAGGTCTCTATTGAAAAGTGATTCCATTTTTTTAAAATATATGACATTAAAACATAAAGCCTGATTTCATTGACAAAAATCCATATCAAACATAACGAATCCCAAATTTCACTTACCTGTCCTTATATCCTGTCAATAAAATATAAAAACATGGTATGAGTATAAAAAATAGTATGGGATATAAAAATAGAAGGTTTTAATCAAGTGATAATGAAAACACTAATAAAACCCATATCATAAAAACAAGAATGCATGGAATACTCATGTTGTTGCCTTGGGGGATATTTACCATATCATTCTTAAATTCACCCTTATATATGTAATAAAATTTTGGTCATATTCTATCTCCAAAGTACCCAATGCATTGAAGAGCTATACCGGGGATCATCTCTTATATCCAGAGCTATAATGGGCTCAACCCATCATATCATAAGCTATAATGGGCTCAACCCATAATATCATAAGCTATAATTGTCTCAACCAAACATATCTTGAAGTATAATGGGCTCAAAACAACATAAATAATGTTCAAGGAACATATCATGTTAATAATGTTTCTTGAAATCAGGAGAAAGAACTCATTCCATATGCATATAAAAATACAATCCCTTTTAAAATTATTTGAGAGACTTTTAAAAGGATTTTAAAATGAAAGTCCTGTAAAAATATAATTGAAGTGAGAATGAATAGAATGGAATGTACATGTGTATACGCTACAAATAAAAATAATACTACATTATATGATCAAAAATTCATCAGAAAAATAATAATAATACAACATAATTGATAAAGTAAAATGTTAACAGAAGAAATGGAAATCGGGTTAATAATTATGTTACCTCAGGTTCTTACATAAAATGTGTCTAAGGTCTCTATATAATGGATAGAATAAATATATTAATTTAATATAGAAAAATATACATAGTTATAATATCTTATATTATCATTTCCTTAGATCATTTCACCATTTATTTGTTAGTGTTTTGTTACTTGCGTTGTTTTGGGGTGCTTTCATTACATGTTTTCCATTACAGGTTGATGATGGATATTATTGTTGATTGGAAGTGAAACTCTATAATTAGAATGGGAATGTATTTTCATATTTATAGTATCATAATTAATAATATTTATTATATTTTTTTGATATGATTATGATTCATAAGTTATGATACTAATGATGTTGGTTTAAATCATTTTGTTGGTTCTTCGATAATAACAACATCATTTTGTCGTATAAATTAAAACCATGAGTAAAAAAAATACATAACTATGGATGTGACATAATACATATATTATAACCTGGTTAAACCGTAAAAATGTTATCATGACCCTAATTTAAATGAGTAAGAAAAATTGAAATCACATCGTCCATGTTGTAGTCAATTCGACACATTAGAGAAAATGTTTTTATCCCTTAAATAAGTGGGAGAGGATAGCAGAATGATGATGAATTTTCCATGAAAATGAGAACATCCATAATTTTAAAAATTTATAGATCCTTTATGTCTCTTGGGTAAGTGGAGATGAAGAAATAATAATAAAATAAAGAAACTAAAATTAAAAAATATTAATTGAGAATCACATAAAAAAATTCAACAGCCTATCGTCTATGCAACATGGTATTAGAAAATATTAAAAAGAGACTAGAAAAGGATAACCAAACCCGAAAGGAATGAAAATATTTAATATATCATGAATCATAAGGTAATAATAACATAGGATGGAATCTTGAATGTTGTAACACATAGAAGTGAACTTGAATGTAAAAAGAATTGAAATATTGAATTTTCTTATCTTGTTGAGAAACTCCTAGAACAAGAATTTTGGGACCACAGGAGCTTCATGAAACCTTGGTATGACTAATAGGGATCTAAGGAGGCAAGAGCTTCATTGATGAGGAATTAGGAATGAATTTAATGAAGGAGTGGGTTGGTATTTATTGAAAAAGTGGGGGAATATTTTAAAAACGTTCAAGGGACACCTCATTAGGGGTATTTTCAAAACCATTGGCCTTCCAATGGTATCTTCCCAAGTTATTAGCCACTTGGGACACCTCACACAAAATTGTATCATACCAAGTCGACCAGATTCATTACATCATTATTACATCATTAATGATGTCATTAAAACACCAAAAATCAAAACTGTATTTTTACTATTAACTGAAAAATAAATTGTATCAGAGAAATAAAATAAAATATCCTTACCATTTTTTGATGTGTATAATTAAAAAATAATCTCCATTTTTTGAAAATAATAATATATATATTGGTTATTAATTATTTTAAAAAAATCATACATAATTCAAAAATAAATATTTTTAAAACTATAAATGAATTTATACACATTGAAAAGTTAAGAAAGATGGTTTTATATCAAAGCCTTAAGAAAATAAAATATTTATACCATTTACTATTCCTTCGGGTCATATAACTATTCATATTTCTATTCATAACAGAATGCTACTGTTGACCAAAAAATCAGTTGGTTCCATCAGACACCAAATAACCTACTGAACACCATTGTAGATGGATGTTTTTTGAAATTCGAATAATTGAAGCTTCAAAATTATGTTTAAAGGATAGTTATAAATATCTACATAAAAATATGTTTCAAGAATTCAATTTTTTTAATACTTGGCATTTTATAGAGATATTTCCTACTTCCTACTACTATTATTGGTCTAGGTCTTGTTACCTATATTGAATTTGGGGTTCTAGTAAATAATTTGTCAATTTAATGTTATATAAGAATACACCCATTATGTTTCAATTGGAATCACTATTTAATGAAAACTATTTTTAAATTTGAAATTAATAGTTCTATAATTTTATTTATTAACCAGTAAAATGAATTACCATTACCAATTTATATAATTATATTATATATAAAATACTCTTGTGAAATCATGTAGCTATATCTATATCATCACATTCACTAATAGCTTGTAACATGTAAATATAAGATGATTCGACTAGGTGATCCTCCATTTCTAATTTCTATAGTTACATGTAGTTTTTAAATAAAAAATTACATTCATATATTAAAATGAAGCTAATGTTTTAGTATATGATAGCTTAGTTACATAATTCAAGCTTGTGATCATTAGATAGTTATGGTTCCATCATTAATCTATATGGTAAAACACCATTTTGTTAGATGTTGATACCTTAATAACCAATTTTTTAATTCAATTTCTATTTATAGGTGTTAGATTTCTACCTTTTATATAACTAAATGAATATAAAAATGTGTCAATGTAGTTTGGAAAATCGTCGTACAAGGCAAGTAATAATGCGTGTCATATGAATCCAATAAGGTTCTTATAATGATTCATGTATGGTGCTTCCTTTCTACAATAACCACATATAAAATAAAACCCACACAAAAATAATAAATGTCACATATCATGTGAATCACCAAATAGTGAAATTAGTAAAACTATTATAGGAATAATCTATAACATCACATCCCATCGTAGGGAAATTGTATTTTAAGCCATAAGGGTGATATGTACACCTAGAAACAAGATAATTTACTAATCCCAAAACATCCTAGTCTCTAATATAATAATGAAAAATATTGATTACATGACAATAATCAACTAATAGTAATTTGAAATGTCTCAGACCCTGTTAAATCATTATTAACCAGACCTATTTTTCCGTATGCTCACAAGTGTGGCTCCCTTTATGGTAGAGGATGCTGACTGTTATTGAGGTTTAATGATACTGTAGTGGGGATAATATACACTCATTATTAGAGTATAAAAACACTATCTAAATGAAGATGTAATATTGGAATCATATTAATTAAAAATATATCAACATAATTAAATCATCCAAAAAGTAATTATACAATAAGAAGAAAGTGGCATCATTTACAAAAAATATGAGTATGTCTTGGAGCTATTAAAAAATTATTCATTATGTCGGACTGTGTATACAATACATAATTATATAAAAAAAGTAACCAAAATACCAAAAATGATATATCTAATTAGAGCATGAAATAATGATCTATTATGTTCTCCCATGATCCCAAGAAATTATTAGTCAATATTTCAAGACCAGTTTCTTCACTTGTCACTATATTCATCAATGACATTTTTATAGGTACCAAATGGTGGTGAGAATGTGTTGTGATATGAAATAAATATTCGATTATCAATGTATTTGATAAAAAGTATTTATGTAACAATATCTGAATTATTTGGTATATATTAAGAAATGTATTTGAATAATACATATCAAATAATACTCATCTCAGGCTTAGACTCAACATGGTATTTCCATCAAACCATACCTTATTCATGTCACTCCATTATTGACTGAATTAGTGACATAAAAAATATGGGGTCCACAATGTGTATCCATAGTGTACCTCTATCACCCCAATGATTTAAAAATAAATTGAATTAATGAAACTTTTATTTATGTAGATATTTATAACCATCCTTTAAATATAATTTTGATGCATCTATGTTTTAAATTTTGATAAACAATCATCTACAATTATGTTCAGTAGGTTATTTGATGTGTGAGGGAACCAACAAGTTTTTTAGTGAATAAAAAAATAACCATAATAATAATAATATGAATATTAACAAGATCCTAATTAATATTAAATTTTATTATCATTTTATTTTCTTATGGCTTTAAGATAATAACATTTTTGTTAATTTTCAATGTGACATAAAAGCAATTATAGATTTAAAATTGACTATTTTTTATTTAAGTATGATTTTATTAAAAAATTAAATTAATAATATTTAGAAGATTTATATCAAAAAATGGAGTTCAATTTGTATTTTTACATGTCAAAAAATGGTAAGGGTATATTTTTTGGATTTTTTTGATACAATTGATTTTTCGATGAATAATAAAAATACAGTTTTGAGTTTCAGTGTATTAATGACATCATTAATGATGTAATATGTGTGTGGTGAATATAGTACAATTGGGTATTGTACAATAATATGTGTGGTGTCCCATGTGTCTAATACCTTGGGAAAACACCATGGGCATGCCCATGGTTTTACCAATACCAATAATGAGAAGTCCATTATAAATTATTAAAATATTCCCCCAATTTTGCTATTAATACCAACCCATTCCATCATTATATTCATTCACAATTTCACATAAATGAATCAATAGATTCATTACCACAATATTATTCTTCCCAAGGATTCCTGAATCCCTTATGGTCCCATCATTCGTGTTCTGGGAGTTACTCTATGAGGTTAAAAAAATTCTAAATTTCGTTCTTCTTCCATTCATGTTCTCTTCTATGTGGTATAACACTCACGTTTCAATACCATGTTAATATTACCTTATTATTCATTTTATATTAATTATTATGATTCATTTTTGTATGGTTGAACCTTTTCCCCTCAATTTTAAATATTTTTTAAAACCATGTTGCATAGCCGTTAGGCAGCCGAATTTTTGTAAGTGATTTTTCAATTTTTATTTTTTTAATTTGAGTTTCATTATTTTTGTATTTTTATCTCATATATTATAATCCAAGAGGGATAAAATATCAAAATATTATTCGTATTCTCGATGTTCTCAGGTTCAGGGAAAATCTGTCATCATTCATCTCTCCTATCCTACTTATTCAAGGAATAAAAACATTTTCCATGATGTGTTGAATTATAGACATCATGGATGATGTGATTTGAATTTTCATTAATTCCATCAAGTATGGTCATGAAACCATTTCCTGGTGGAACCGAGTTATAATATATTTATTATGTCTCATCCATAGTTATGGAATTCTTATTTTACTCTTGGTTTTAATTTATAAGACACAATCAGGTCGTTATTGTCAAAGAACCACTAAAATGATTTAAACGAACATCATTAATATTTTAACTTATGAATCATACTAATATAAAACATCAAACTGATACATGGTATAAATTATGATACTATAAATATTTAAATACCTTTCCATTACAATTATAATTTTTTACTTCCTATTGACAATAATATCCATCATGAACCAATCATGGAAAATATTTAAAAAAACACCCCCTAACAATGCAAGGAACATAATACTAACAAATAAAGTGTGATATTATATAATTAAATGATCATTTTATATATTATAAGAAATTATTTGTTTCAATAAGATATTAACAACAATCTATTAACAATTATACAGGGAGTTTAAACTCATTTGAATTAAGAAGAACCTGAGGTAAGGAAATAGTTAACTTAGTTCCCATTCCTTGGGTTAACCATATATATTAACCATTATGTTGTGTTTATATTATTGGTGTGATGAAATTTTGATTATATAATTTAGTATTATGTGTATTTATAGTGTATAAATATTTACATTCAATTCTATTAATTTTCACTTCAGTGATATTTTTATGGTATTTTCCCTTTAAAATTATTTTAAAAGTCTCTCTAATAAATTTCAAAGGTATTATATTTTTATATGTATGTGGAATCAGTGATTTTTTCAGATTTCAAGAGAATGTATTACAATGATATTTTCCATGTACATTATTTCTGTTGTGTTGAGCCCATTATAGTTCATGATATGTTGGGGATGAGGCCATTATAGCTCATGATATGTTGGGTTGAGCCCATTATAGCTCAAGATATGACAGATGAGCCCCATTATAGATCTCCAATTCATTAGGTACTCTAGAGAGGATTTTGAGTAAAAGGTTATAAAATATATAAGGGTTAATTTAAAATTCCTATGGTAAATATTCCCCAAGGAAACCACATAAGTATACCATGCATTCGAGTTTTTATGATATGGGTTTTATTGGTTTTTATATTATCAGTTGACCAACGCTTTCTATATGTATATCCGATAATGAGTTTTATACTCATCACATGTTTTTTTTTAAAATTCACATGATATAAGTTAGTGTACAAAAATGAAGGGATTCGTGATGTTTGATATGGAGTGTTGTCAAATAAATAATGTTTTATGTTTTATTTTCGTATATTTTGAAAAAAATGGAAACTGTTTTTAATAGAGCCCTCTTTGTATGAATGTGGTATGTTATGTATGATAGTTATCATAATTGTTTAAAAATATAAACCCAAAAATATCTTCAATGTCTTATAATATATGTTCCTGTACAAATTCATGAATAAGTAATTTTATAAGGTTAGATCCTTATAGTTGGTATCATAGGATGGTTTGGATAAAGTTAGTGTTTGGGAAGATATTTAAAGAATACCAAAATATATTTTTATTCTATAAATAATTTGAAATGTTATAGAATTTATGTATTACTCTGTTGCTTAATCGATGTTATTTTTTCTCAGAATGGTTGTCCACAGAAGAACTAGTGAACCTAAAGTAAGAAAGCACCAAGAGGCTGGTTTATGTCTGAATCTATCACCCAAAATGGTGGTAATCCGAACCGAGTTGTTTGTGATAGGAATGGGACAGTTGACTCAAGTAATAAATTGGGGTGGTATCCATGCTACATGGGAACATGATCAACCATGAATAAAAATGTCTTCTGTGGAGAACATTATCAGGAATCATCCTGCAGCATTTAGTGGAACTATTGATCCAGTGATAGGTGATGGATAGATCAATGCTATAGAAAATATATTTGATTTCATGAGATGTTTAAAAAATTAGAAGTTAGAACTAAGAATTTATCTCTTGGAAGGTGATGCTGATAAATGGTGGTCTCTGGTAAAGAAAATTAGAGAATGAGATAATCTCAACAGTCTGGATCGGCTTGATTTTAATAGTGTTATTCTAGAATAATATTTTCCCAAAACTGTTCGACTCAGAATGGAGAAAAAACTCTTGGAACTGAAGCATATAAATGATGATTTTGTGGTAGCATATGAATCCAATTTTACAAGAGCATCCTGGTATGTACCAGCTTTTACTTGGGATTTTGAAGGTAATATTAATATATATTACTCTAGTTTGAAATAGTTTTTGTGAAGAGAATTGGCCTTATGAGGGTTTAAAAGCTATTAAAAGCTTATTTGTTATGTTGAAATAGTGGAGATGGTGTTTGTTGAAATAGATGATCATCGTGATGACAAGAATAAGAAATGATCACATAGGGAGGCATTGATGAAGAAGTCGTCCAATAATTCTGGAGGTACGAAAATGAATTTTACATCTTGTAAAAAGTTTTATAAAAGGAATCCTAGTGAATGTCTTGAATATTCTAGGAAATGCTACCGATGTGGGATGTTTGGAAACATGTCTCATGAGTGAAATTAAATTTATCTGAAATGTAATGAGAAGCTGATGGGGAGATGCGTCAACTGTAATGAATTGGGTCATTGTGCTAATGTTTTTCTGAAGGTAGTTACTCATGAAGGGTTTGGTAAAATATTTTGAAACGACTTTAGTAGATTTTGACCCATCAAATGTGGTGGAATTCAGTACATCGCTTGTTTTTTCTAATTTCAAAAAAGTTATGTTTGATTTAGGGTCAAAACATTCCTCCATTTCTGTGAAATTTTCACATAAATTGGAAATTAAACCTCCTGAAATGAAACCAGTTCTCATTGTAAAAACACATGGAGGAAATGTTGTGGTAAAAATTAATTATATGAATCAGTTTATCATTATATGTGTAAAGAATCTACCTAAAACCTTGTTTTTTTATTCAAGTATAGTTTTATGTTATTCAGTGTATGGACTTGATATCTTTTTATCATTATAAGTATGATTGCAAAGAAAAAGAAGTTTTCTTCATGATGAATATTTGTCTATGTAGAAGAATGAATCCATACAATTAATAAAATAACAGTAATCTATGAAACTACTAAGGGAGGGAAATGAATGTTTTTTCCTCATGTTTTTGAAGATAAGGGAAGTATCTAAATAAATGATGTACTAGTGTTAAATGAATAGATGAAATTTTTCCCATTTATTATCATATTTTTATTCCTAATAGAGTGGTTGAGTTTATTATAGTCTTAGTTCGTGATTAGAAGCCATTTTATAATCCTCCTTATCAAGGGGCCCAAATTGATCTTCTAGAATTAAAAAAAGTAGTAATAGGATGTATTAGATATAGGCTTTATCTGACCCAGCATATCACCATGGGTTGCTCCTATCTTGTTCGTCCAAAAAAATGATTCAGTGAGACTTTTAATAGATTACAGAGCCTTGAATAACATTATTGTTAAAAATACGTATCATTTCCCACATATCAATGACCTATTTGATCAGATCCAGGGAGGATAGTATTTTTTAAAGGATGACCTGAGGACAAGGTACTATAAGTTGGAAGTAAAGGGCTCAAACATCCAGAAGAAGATGTTCAGTACTAAATATGGTAATTATGAATTTTTAGTTAGGCCTTTTGGGTTGAGTAATGCACCTGTACTATTTACTGATCTTATGAATAGAATGTTTATTGAGTTCACAGATATGTTTGTGGTTGTGTTTATTGAGGAAATTAAGGTATATTATAGATTTAATGAGGAGCCCAAAAAATATCTAAAGGCTGTTTTATAAGAATGAAAATAAAAAAACTATATGAAAAATTCAGAATGTGTGATTTTTGGTTACAACAGATTTCTTTTCATGGTCATATTGTAAATGAAGATGGAATAACAGTTCATCCTTCCAAAAAAATGTGGCTGATGAATGGAAAAGACCTAAAAATTTACATATATTCATAGTTTTATTGGTTTAACATGATATTTCTGATGGTTTGTTAAGAACATTTCACAGTTATCTAGCCTGATAACTATGTTAACAAGAAAAGGGGTTAAATTTGTATGGACAGAATAATGTGATGTTTCATTACATGAACATAAGAAGTGATTGGTGAATGCTCCGGTTTTTCCTTACCTTCCCGAAATGGTGAGTTTTTCATCTATAGTGATGCTTCATTGAAGGGACATGGTTTTGTTTTGATGAATAATGATCAGGTAATTACCTATGTTTCAAGAAAACAAAACCCATATGAGTTAAATTATGACACACATGATTTGGAATTGGTAGTAGTGGTTTTTTTCTTTGAAAATTTGTAGGAACTATTTATACGTATCCAAATGTTAAATATATACTTGTCATAAATGTTTGAAGTATATATTCATTCAGAATGTATTAAACATGTGGTAGAGAAGATGGATTGAACTGATAAAGGATTGTGATTTCATGATCAATTAACATCCATGAAATGAAAAAAATGTTGCAGATGCCTTTAATTGAAAACATCATTCATCATTTTCCTTGTTACATTTGGAACATAATCCCTTAGTAAATGATTTGATGAATTTGGGCATAGAAGTTGTCTGTCAAGGGATTACATCTGTTTTCTTCTAGGTTTTAGTGTAGTCATTGTTATCAGATAGAATTAATAAAGTGCAGAAAGAAGATTGTGAGATACAGAAAAATGTATAATTGAATAGAATGGGTATGTTTCTAGAATTTAATCTTGATGATGATTGTGTTTTATGATTTAGAAAATTGTTTTGTGAGCCTTCTGATTCCTAGTTGAAGATAGTCTTATTGTGTGAAGCTTAGAGTTCCCCATTTTCAGTTCATCATGGAAGTACTAATATGTACAATGACCATTAGTTGTATTACTAGTGGGATGGAATGAATAGAGATATTTTGGATTTTACTATGAAATGATAGACATGTCAATAGTTTGAAGTAGATGTACAGTTCCCCAATGAGATGATTCAGCTATTTCCAGTGCCAGAGTGGAAATTGGAGAATGTATATATGGACATTCTCGTGGGACTACCAAATATTTCATGAGGTGACAATGTGATTTGGGTTATTGTTGATTGGGTGACAAAATCTACACATTTTCTTTCAATTTGACATAAAATTTCTTTGGATCAGCTTTCTGGATTGTACATAAAAGTGATTGTAAGGTTACATGGAGTTCCTATTTCTATTGTATCTGATTAGGATCCTAGGTTCAATTTTAACTATTAGAAGGGGATTCAGAAGTCATTGGGCACATAATTAAATTTCATTACAACTTTTCAACCTCAATAAAATGTGTAGTTAGAATGAACGATTTAGACATTAGAGGATATGCTTCGAGCTTGTTCAATGGACTATCAGGGAAGTTGGAATCAAAAAATTTCTTTAGTTTAGTTTTCTTATAATAACATTTTTTACTCTAGTATACAGATGGATCCTTTTGATGAATTTAATGGGAAGTGTTTTTGAACTCCATCTTTTTAGGATGAAGTTTTGGAAAGGACGTTGAAGGGGCCAGAATTAGTAGAGGAAGTTGCTGAGATAGTGAAGATGATCCACCCGCACATGAGGATAGCTCAGAGTAGGGAAAAAAGTTATGCAGATATCAGAAGGAAATACTTATCTTTCAAGGTAGGTGACCATGTTTTCCTTAAAATATCTCTTTGGGAACATGTGATGCCTTCCGGTAAGAATGTGAAGATAAGATCACGCTTCATAGGTCATTTTGAAATGTTGTAGAATGTTGGAATAGTTTCATACCGAGTAGCATTGCCTCTGGGTTTGTCTTAGGTACAAAATGATTTTCATGGTTTGATGTTGAGGAAGTATGTTCTAGATTCATTACAAGTTTGAGCCCACAAGTAGTTAAGGAGGAAGAGAAAATATTTTAGAAAGAGAAAAAATTCATATTCTTGATCGACGAGAACTGGTTTTGAAAAATAAGGTTATCCACTAGGTAAAGGTTTTGTGGAGAAACCATTTTGTTGAAGAAGCAACATGGGAGTATGAAAATGCTATTAGGGAAAGGTACCCTCACTTTTTTAATAAGTAAATGAAATTCTTAGGACACAATTTCAAGAAGGAGTGGTAATGTAACACAAAAATGTTTTAAAAATATATTGAATTCTAGAAACCTTAATTTATGTGGATATTTATAACTATTAGTAAAACATAATGTTGACATTTCTATGATTTGAATTTAAAAACAAATTGTGTTCAGTTGGTTATTTGGAGTATGATGGAACCATCTGAACACAATTTTATTAATATTTTAGTTTCATAATGATTTAAGATAATAACCTCTTTGTTATGTTTTCAATGTAATAGAAAAGAAATTAATGTTTTAACATTTTTTATTTATGAATTATGTTTTATTTTATTTAAATATTTAATTAATATTATTAAGAAAATAATTTTAAAAAATGGAGTTCATTTTTTAATTATATACATCAAAAAATGGAGCGGATAAATATTTTTTATTTTTCTGATATTGGTGATTTTTCGGTGAATACTAAAAATACTATTTTGAGTTTATGGGTATTAATGACCTCACTATTGATGTAATAATGATTCAACGAATCTGGTTTACTTGTTTATAGTAAAATAATATGTGAGGTGTCCCATGTGGCTAATACCTTGGGAAAATACAATAGAAAAGACCATTGGTTTTCAAATACCAATAATGATGTGTCCATTGGAAATTATTAAAACATTTCCCCACTTTTGATATAAATAACATCCCATTCCTTCATTGAATTTCATCCCTATACCATATAAATGATACACTAGACTCCATACCTCCATAGTTGTACTCCCATGGTTTCCTCAAGCCCTTATGGTCCCAACCATCTTGTTCTAGATGTTACTCTACCAGGTATGAAAATTCTATATTTCCTTCTTTTTCCATTAGAGTTTTCTTCTAAGATGTATAATTTTCATGTTTCCATACCATGTTCATATTACCATCTTATTATTTATATATTCTGTATTATTATTACTTTCTGGATATGTGACCCTTTCACCCCATCATTTTAAAATTATCTGAAACCATGTTGCATAGCCATTAGGATGCCAAATTTTTGTATGGAATTTCTTAATTATTTGTTTAATTTGAGTTTCGTTATTTTATTATTATTTCAACATCGACCCTTACCCAAGAAGAATTAAATATCCATGAATTATGTATATTATGGATGTTCTCATGTTCATGGAATATTCATCATCATTCTCCTCTCCTCTCCCACTTATTCAAATAATAAAAACATTGTTCGTGATATGTCGAATTACCGACAGCCAGGACGATGCGATTTTAAGTTTCAGGAATTATTTAATGTTTATCCATGAATCAATTTTTATGGTTTAAACAGGTTAGATAATATTTATTATATCTCATCTATAGTTCTAGAAATAATTTTTACTCACGGTTTTAATTTATAAGACAATATAACGTCATTATTATCAAAAAACAATAAAACGATTTAAAAAGACATCATTAATATTTTAACTTATGTGTCATCATCATATAAAACATCAAAATTATAAATGTTATAAATAATGATACTATAAAATTTTAAGTACCTTCCCATTCCAATTCTGGAGTTTCACTTACAATCGACAATAATATCCATCATGAACAAATCATGGAAAACATGTAAAGAAAACACCCCAAAACAATGCAAAGGACAAAATACTAAAAAATTAAAGGTGAAATGATCAAATGATATGATCATATAATATATTATAAATAATTATATGTTTTTGTAAGATATTAATAACACTATTTAAACCATTATACATGTTTTTAAGCATATTTTAAGGAAAAAGAACCCAAGGTATGGGAATTCATAACACAATTTCCATTCCTTGGGTTAACCTTCTACTTTATCCGTTATGTTCTATTAATATTATCGGTGTCATGAATTTCTAGTTATATAATGTAGTATTACATGTATTTAATGTGGATACACATTTATATTCCATTCTATTAATTCTCACTTCAATTATATTTTTACGGGACATTTGTTTTAAAATCCTTTGAAAAGTATAACTCATAATTTTCCAATGGATTGTATTTTTATATGTATATAGAATGAGTTCTTTTTCCAAATTTCAATAAAATTAAGTACCATGATATGTTCCATAGAAATTATTTATGGTGGGTTGAGGCTGTTATAACTAATGATATGTTGGGTTGATCCCATTATAGCACCTGATATATAGGCTTGATCCCATTATAGCTCAAGATATGACAGGTGAGGCCCATTATAGCTCTCCAATGCATTGGGTTCTCCATAGAAGAAAGTTGACCAAAATTTTATTGCAGATATAATATTGAATTTATGTGTTATATGGTAAATCATTCCCAAGGCTTCAATTGGAGTAAACCATGAATTCAAATTTTTATGATGTTGGTTTTACTGGTTTTTATGTTTTAACATGACTAACAGATTATATCTTTATATACCTAACTAATTTTTATACTCATCCAATATTTTTAAAACAAAATCATAAAATATAAGACTGGGTAAGAGATATAATGGATTTTGGATGTTTAATATGGAGTGTTGTCAATGAAATCATGCTTTATTTTTTAATGTCTTATATTTTGGATAAAATTAAAATTGTATTTAATAGATTCCTCTTTGTATGAATTTTATATGTTATGTATGTATGTTTTCCAAATTATTTAAAACTCTAAACCTGAAAAGATCCTCAATATGCAATAATGTATTTTCTTCTTCGAAATTCTTGATTAAGTAACTTTATATGGATGGTTCGTCATAGTACAAATTTAAGTAATTTTAAAATCAGAAAAATGTGAAAAAAAGGTGAAAATGTCCTAATAATATTAATCAATGATCCAAGAGGAATCAAGAAATAATTAAACATATAATGTAAAACATGATTATATTATATTAATAATGAAGCCTATATATATATTATTAAGGGTAATCATAGGTTACACATGTTCCATTCCACTTGGAAATAGTTCAACCATCTCCATGGAGAAATTCCATATTATATATCATGATAATTATGATTAGGGAATAAATAATATTCCCCAGATCCTCATATATTAAGACAATATAAGAATCTAATGAATATATTCAAGGAATACTATAATAAAATAATAATTCAAATGAATCGTTTTAACAATATGAAGGAATTAATTATAATAGTCCCATTACCAAATTCTTTGGTGGGTATATCCCATGGAAATCATAGCAATGATTCAATGTGGAATACTATAAGTGTTGTAACGCCCTGACCCTAGTTACCTAGAATCGGTGCATTATTTGAATACATTGGCATAATTAAAATGAATCAAGTCCTGATGGACTGATTAGTTTATCAGTATTGGAAAATAGGTTACATACATTAACATTACATTATAATTTCTAAAATAAAACACATCATAGATAGTAATTTGATAACTTCATTGTTCCCTTAGTTTAACCATGCATCTCAAACATATAACATTTCTTGGGATCCTGGGAAAATAAAACATAAGAAATTGGTGAGCATAGACTCTCATTAAGGGTAAATAATTTTGCAGAAGCAATAAACATTTAAGGCAAGCTATGTAATAAAGAAAAAAGTCTTTTAAAAACAAGCTTGAACATAATATTGCAAAAATAAATCAAATATTACCATATAAAAATGTGCATGGATATTATACTTGTTGAATAATCACATGAAATAACTAATTTTATATTGAGGGAATATATAGTACCAAACATTAATTTCGGTGTCAAGGCCTCGTGCCAGGACCTATGGGAAAATTGTCACCAAACCCAAACTCAGAGAGCCTCTGTAACCAGACTTCATCCCAGAGAGCCTCTATAGCTGGACTCCATACCGGAGAGAATTTGTAACCGGAATCCATCCCAGACGGTCTACTATAATCAGACCCCAACTCGGAGGGATTAATTTTACCGGTCCCCCAACCCAGAGCATACTTGTCCTATACATTCATCCTTTGAAGAGGCTGAAATATAACATAAACATTCTTTTTAAAACTAGCATATCAAATGTCAATACTTTAACCATAAACCATTAATGGAATAAAAATAACTCATCCATAGTCATCCGTATCACAAAACATCACATACAATATGGAAGATTTTTATCATATTAAATCAACTTCAAACAAATGAAATTTTATCAAAGGATATTAACATAGATGAAATCAAAACTATTTGTGAGAAATATCTCTTCCTATTTTGAAATCATTTAAGAGTCACATTATTATAAAGAAAACATATTTTTTGAAAATATTCTTATATGATTTTAATGGAAGCTTTTATGATCTATTAACGGTGGAAAATAGATGCACCCGCTGTATATGTTAAAAAAATATTCTTGTCTTAAATTTGTTGAAAAGGTCAAAAATTACCTTGTTTGGAAAATGACAGAAAGATTCCTTTCAAAACATATATGGTCAAATAAGGGTATAAATGAATTTAAACCATTTTCTAGTAAATAGTAAAAAAAATTGAAATAAATTTTTATAAATAATGGATGTGGATGATAAAGAGGTCCCAGTAGATAATTATGTATAAACATCCTTGGATAATGAAGAGAATGTAGAATTAACCCTTACCAATTCGGTAACGTACGAAACATACGCCCCATGAAAGAATTATCATACAATGAATATATAAATAAACCAAAAATAATTTTTATTACACAAATAATACAATTATTGGTACTATATACACCACACAAAAAGTAATGGTGGAAATATTGCATGAATCTCACAGGAATAAGGAGTGAGATGAAAACCCCTTACTTCATTGTAATCAATCAAGTTGTATGGAAAAAATTTAATAACAACCAAATGAATCACAGAATTCCATGAATATAATGAGAATCAAGATAATATATATATCATATGACGATACACAATACACCACATTTAATAGATATATGTTGAACAATGGAAATCTAAAAAATTTTAAAGTGAGATAAGAAACCCCTTACATTGAACTTTCCATTAGTCGAGGGTACGTTTAACATCATGTACGATGATAATAGTATGTTATTAAATTATACCAGAAACATATTAAAATTCATGATACCATAAATGATTCCTTAATGTCTTTATACTACCCATTTAATAATAATTCCCATTTTAAATTAACATTTCCTGTAATAATCAATTTCATTATCGTAGATGTTTTAGCATGCTACTCTTGATTGTATCACATTGATCAAGATTTAAATAGTTCCAGAATATAAAACATGATTTATATATCATATATATTTAGAATATAAATATGTTTAATATACATATATATGAAATGAAAAACATCGTTTATGGAGACAATAGTCCATACGCAAGGATAAACGATGTTTCTGTTTTCATATCTTATTGAATGGAACTAAGTGAATAGGATATGTGTAACTAAATATATATATATATATAACCAGTAGAATTATTATGTCATATATTATATACTTATTAGTAATATATATTTTCATAATCGTTAATGAATTGTGAATGTGGAAATGAATCTCATCGTGTCGTGTAGACGGTAATTCGTACATATGTACAAGAAAGAATATCATTTCCTTAAAGGTGTGGAATTGGAAGGTATATTAATTTAATAGAGACATTATCATGTTATTTTTATTATTTATATACATACTACTCACCATTATATCCATCCATATAACATACTGTTGAATAAAAAATTACACCATGGTGTGGAGACGGTAAGGCATACGTACGCACACATGGTGACATTATCATACATAAGATGGATATAATAACGAATATAGTTGTGAAATACTTATAATAACATAACAGTATAT
Source organism: Viscum album (assembly GCA_963277665.1). Lineage (NCBI taxonomy): Eukaryota > Viridiplantae > Streptophyta > Magnoliopsida > Santalales > Viscaceae > Viscum > Viscum album. Next base: position 170,916,204 of record OY728128.1, read on the forward strand.
ATATAATACTGGATTTATTATTTTATAATTGAAACAACAATGAAATAGTAAGTGGAATAATTAGAGAACTTGAAAGAGGGTGGTGAAATCTTTACCTCTTCTTTGGTTTCTTCCTTTTGATTTGAGAAAAAGCGATTCATAGGTTGGATTTATGAGCAATGGTAGTCCTCTAAGATGAAGGTAAGATAGTTGGTAGGATATTTTTTTAGAGGTAATCCAAGCCAAATTTCCATGATGGTGTGAATTAGAGTGAAGAGGGAGTGCCCTTTTATATGAGGGGTGAGAGGCACCTTGGAAAAAACATGAAATATTATATTATAATAAAATAATTTTTGGTATATAATTGCTCAAAAATGTATTATTTAAAACCAAAGGGTGGTATGCGTCTATAACCACTAAAAAATAGGGTTTAGATAGGTTTGGGTCACCATATTAACCTTATCTTTTAGATTTAACACTTAGTTAAATAGTTTGACATTTACCTTGTCTTTTTGTATTTTTATATTATACGGTCAGTAAACAAACTATAAAATTACAATAGAACACCAATTGGTTCATTAGTTTCAAATATATTATTATATATGTCTTTTGGCCGAACCTTATATTTTTAGGACTATTATATCAAATAAAAATATAATATTTGTTTTAAAAACTCTTTTATGTCAATTTTGACACTATTTGGTATTTTGTTTTTTCTAAATTCATAACAGCATTATTGCATTAAAAAAAACATCTAATCAACTCTAATATGTCTTGTTAACCGATGAAATATGTTTAATTCATAAAAATTCTCAAATTACATTTATATTGATATTTATAATATCAATTATTTTAGTCATTCATTAATACGGTAATTACTTCATCATCATCGTGTCATAAATTAATTTACTTATTTAATGTCTAAAAAAATACCATTATGTAGGAAGTATTTTTAGCTTTATAATAAATATTTATAGTCTAATTTATCATATGTTTATCTCTATATTGAAAATGATTTAGTTATTAAACATTAAATTTAACACTTTTAATTCTTCTTTGAATTAAATAATAACAAATGTACTAATCTAATCCATGTGGGCCAAAGTGGTTCACATTTTATTCATAAGGTTTTTGGTCTTATTAAACTTTACCAATAGAATTAGGACCTGTGTTAGAGTAAAAATAATATCATTTCTACCCGTAATTACCCTTTTTTACATTGGTAAATAAAAGTAATAAGTTACTATTCACCAAAATTTAAATATATCTTATTGAACCACATATTTATTAATGATATCAACCATGTCTCTCAGATTTTTGAAATTCCACTCACAGTAGTGGAAAAATTATGTTTTATGTGAATTTTCAAATTCTCATAGATGGTGGGTAGATGATGGTGAAAGGTTTAATAACATTTTGTATATCTAATATTATTACAAAATGATTCAAAATAATTAAATTGAACATATATAGGTATTATTTAACTATTTTTACATAAAATAAATTTAAATAAAACAAATAATTATTTAAATAAAAAGTCGGTCTTAAAAAAAACTCAGTGTTTTTCACTATTCATCAAAAATTAACAGTTTTCAGAAAAATACCAAAAATTCACCCTATGCTAATTTTTTTATTTGGAATTCAAAAATGAAGTATATTTTACCAATCTATAAACATAGAAGTTACATTTATTAATTAAAAATTAAAACTCGATGTCAAAACCAAAAGGATTATTTTTAAGAAACAATAACTATTGAAAGATTGACACTTGTTTATGTCCAATATCAAAGTGAAATTACTTAAAATGTCCAGCATTTGATTAAATTGTAAAAACATAATATATTTATACTTAAAAACCATTAAAATTTATAATTTAACAATATAAATTATTTTAATTAAAAAAAATTTCTGTTAAAATATAGTAATTTTCACTATGCTCCGAAATATGAAAATTATAAAAAAACACCAAAATTTATTGAAACTAAATTCTTATGTCCTGATTCTAAATAAGAAGTTTATTTTGTCAAATTTAATATATAAAACATTAAAATATTGGATATAAAATTGTTTCACCATTAAAAGGCGGTAAAAGTGAATTTTTTAAAAATACTTCTTTTATACGAAAAAATTAATTTGTTCTTACATTATATATAATAAACTCTTAATATGGATTCTAAAATATAGTTAAAAATTAAATTATTAGTATAAATAATAGCTTTTGAACAACTATTTTGGTATGTTGGGGTGCGTTTGATATTAGTGTTGTGTGTAGTGCAAGTTATTGAATTACTTTGATGAAATAACGTACTATGAAATCGTGGGGTGTTATATTCTTCCCTCATTCAATAAATTGTGTCCTCACAATTTGAAATTTTTTTTGGAAAATAAATTTTGAAAATAGAATATTCATTTGTGGAGAACTCATATCGGAAATTGGGTTAATAAAATTTAGTCTTTGTGATAGAGAATATATATATATATATACTTGACATGTAGAGTTACATATTTTAACTAATTATAACCACAAACTCAACATTAACTACAAAAATATTTCAACAAAATATTCTAATTGTACTAAGGGTTCCAAAATAAATTGAATTTTTAATTAACCTATATGTCCCATAAAAACTAGAATATACCATCTAGGGACTTCATGTAGTCCAGTGGTAGGCGATAAATCCCAATCGCACTATGGTGTAGTTTCGATTCTCACAGCTTTGTCCGACGTGACAGATTGTCACACGGTCTACATGTTGTCTTTTTTATGAAAATTCAAAAAATAACCATATCAATAATATCTGATTTCAAAGATAACTGTTCCAACATTTAGACTTATCCAAAATACTTCTATCCAAACTCATAGTCCAAAATTTATAAGGATGTTAAACACAATGAAGATCCTTTTTACCATGTAATAAAATTTGTATACGTTCATCATGTATTCTTTGAAAACATGGTAACAACCTTATTTATTACATTCATGATCCCTTATCCATTATCGAATACTATAGATATTCCTTATATGAATATTTTTTGAATAATCCTGCGACCATGAAATAAACTGACCATTAATCAGTTCAAAGATTGTCAAGAATATCCAATAAAATTTATCTAAATAATCCATCTCTTATTGCAAAATTACTACCATATTATAATGTCCATATAATCTCAAATTCCCAATGAAATAGTACTATAGTACAATACTTATTTATTTCCAGAATTCAAATAACCTGTATATCGTTGATACAACACTCAAATAACACAATACGTTAATAACAAAATATGAACTATTAATCATTCCTTTTCATCTATTGTAGTATCATAACTTCATTATTATCCAATAGCATCATTTGGGATATACTCAAATGTTTTGGACATTGATTCGCATAGTGTCCCAACTCCTTTAAGATGAAGCATTGTATATTTGAAACTTACATCTTCCGCTTTAAATCACAGACATGGTGTCCTTTTTATCTACACATATAACAAAATACCATTACCTTAAAGAATTTACCAAGGTGATTCTTTCCATAGTTATCACATATGGGAAAATACTTCTTTTCCATCTTCCCTTTATCCATCTTTATCTCTTCCATCATTTTCTTCTCTTTCCTCCCTTCAAATCCATAGGACTCAGAGAATTATTTTCATATCTTATTGACACATGATACTATTTCTTCATATGTTTATAATAAATGGGACATTATTTCCCTTCTAAATTTTGGCATAATACTGTTAATGATATTATACTTCTTACTCTTTGGATTATAGGTATTTTTGGAGTTCACCTTCCTTTTACTGGGCTCCATTTCTATATAATTCCATACACTTGGTCAATTTATGAATTGCAATGAATAATTACAAACATGTAAGATACCTAACGTAAATTGAACAATTTATGGATATAATCCATAAAAATAGTTACATTGATGAGGTATATACATGTAAATACTTCATAATGATTTGTAAGGAAAATGATAATTATCCTAAGCATATCCTCTGGGACTGTCATAATGAAAAGTGCAGCAAGAACTGTTGTCATGCACTAGTTCTAATTTGAGTCTAGCTCAATGTAGAGTTTTCAGGATTTACCCCTACGTACATTTGTGCCAGAGCTGCCCCAACCTTCTTGTATCTAGACAGGGATGTATTTTCATAGAAAGCTAACAAAATATCTACATTACCAAAATTCTAGGAAGTTATTCTATTATAATACCCATAGTATATCATAGGTAAATGTTCCCTAATCAATGTTTATCTATATCTAGTTTCCAAGATTATTTCTAAACCTCCCTCTGATAACAATTGTTACTCCCCGACCCTAGTTACCCTGAGCATGTACATTATATTAATACATTGGCATGATTACAAGGAATCATGTCTCAAAGGACTGATCCGTTTAGCAGTCTTGATAAATAGATTACATACATTAACATTACATTAAAATTTCGAACATAAAACACAACATAGATAGTTCAATTAGAACTCCATTGTTCCCTTAGCTTAACACTACATCTAAAACATAAAACACTTTTGGCGTATTGGAAAAATAAAACATAATAAATGGGTGAGTTTATATGCTCAGTAAGGGTAAATAATTTAGCGGAAGCTATAAACTTTTAAGTCAAGATTTGTAATATAAACCAAATCCTTTTAAACAAAAACTCAAACATAATATGGATAAAATAAATCATACATTACCATATAAACATGAACATGGATATTATACTAATAGTATAATCACATGAAATCACTAATTTCATAATGATGGAATATATAGTACCAAAATTTAATTTCTATATGAAGACCTCATACCAGGTCTTATGGGATAACTATAACCGGACCCAAACCTGGAGAGCCTTGGTTACTAGACTCCGTCCTAGAGAGCCTCTCTAACCGTACCCCATCCCTAAGAGCCTCTGTAACCAGACTCCATCCTGGAGGGTCTGATGTAACTAGACCCCAACCTGGATGACTTACTTTTACCAATCCCCAACCCTAAGGGCTTACTTTTACCGGTCCCCAACCTGAAGCATACTAGTCCAAACCATTAATCTTAAGAAGATGTTGGAATATAACCTAAACATTCGTATTAAAACTAGCAAAAAAAAAATGTCAATGCTTTAACCATAAATCATGAATGGCATAAAAATAACTAATCCATAGTCAAACATATCACAAAAACGCAAATACAATATGGAATATTTGTATCATAATAAATTATTTTAAAATTTATTAAAGGATGTTAACTTACATGAAATCAAAACTATTTGAGTGGAATATCTCTTTCTATGTTGAAAACATTTAATAGTCACATAATTATAAAGTAAAAATTTATTTTGAAAATATAAATATAATATTTTAAGGGAATCATTAATTGTATTATAATGGTGGAATATAGTTGCACCCACTATATAAGTTATGAAAACATTTTTTCCTTAAATTTTTGGAAAAGGTCAAAAAACACCATGTTTGGAAAACGACTGAACGATTCCTTTCAAAACAAATCAGTTCAAATAAGGGTATAAATTACTTTAAACCATTGTCAGGTAAATATTAAAAATGTTTTGAATTACATTTTTATGAAGAATTGATGTGGATGATAAAAATTTCCCAGAAAAAAATTACGTATAAACAACCTCGGATAATGAAAAGATTGTTGAAATAACCCTTACCAATTTGGTATCTTAAGATAAACACAGCCCATGAAAGAAGTATCATACAATGAATATGTAAATACAAATAAATTAAAGTTTATTACACAAATAATTAAATTAGGGGTAGTATATACACCACAAAAAAGGTAATAGTGTAAATATGGCATGAATCTCATGGGAATAATGAGTGAGATGAAAACCCCTTACTTCATTGTAATCAATCGAGTCATTTGGACAAAAGTTAATAAAAACCAAAAAAATCACATAATACCCTGAATATGATGATAATTATTATAATATATACATAATATGGCATTACACAAGACACCACATTTAATAGATATGTTGAAAACAATGGATATCTCACGAAGATAAAAGTGAGATAAGAAACCACTTACCTTGCACTTTCCATTAGTCGAGGGTACTTTTAACCTCATATATGAAGATCGTAGTATGTTATTAAATTATACCATAACCATAACCATATTAATATTTATGATATCATACATGATTCATTAATGACTTTATACAGCCATTTATAAATAATTTCCATGTTAAATTAACATTTCGGGTAATAATCGTTTTCTTTCTTGTACGTGTTTTAACATGTTACTATTGATTGTAATACATAGATCAAGATTTAAATAAATACGGAATAAAATACAAGATTTATATATCATATACATTTAGAATATAAATATTTATGATATACATATATATGAAATTAATAAAAACATTTATGGAGATGGTTGTCCGTACGTACGCATAAATGTTGTTTCCGTTTTCATATCGTATTGAATGGAACTAAGTAAATAAGATATATGTAAGTAAACACACACACACACATATATATATATAGAGTAGAATTTGTTTCCATATATCAAGTAATTATTAGTAATATATATTTTTATAATCGTCGATTAATGATGAATGTGGAAATGAATCTCATCGCGTCATGGAGACGGTAATCCGTAAATACATACGAGCGACAATATCAATTCCTTAAAGGTGTGTAATGGGATGGTATACTGATTTTACAGAGACATTATCATGTTATTTGAATTATTTATATACATATTAATCATCATTATATCCACCCAAAAAAACATAGTGTTGAATAACAAATTACACCATGTCGTGTAGAGGTTAAGCTGTACGAACTCATGAATGGTGACATTATAATTAATAAGATGGATATAATAATGAATATATTTGTGCCATACTTATAATAACATCACATCATATATAATATACTAGAGTTATTATTTTATAATTGTAATAACAATTAATGAGTAAGTGGAAGAATAATAGAACTTGAAAGAGGGTGGTGATATCATTATCTCTTCTTCGGGTTCTTCCATTTGATTTAATCGTACGGGATCCTTAGGACTGCTTTCTAACCAAAGTATGTCCTCTAGGATGAAGGCAGGAGAGTTGGGAGGATATTTGGGCAGGGTTTGGTCGATCCAAATGGATTTGATCCTGTGAATTAGAGTGAGGGTGGGGTGCCCTTTTTTAAGAGGTGTGAGGGGCACCTTGGGAAAACCCTAAAATATTATTTTATTAATAAATCGTTTTCTATTTATAATGGCACCAAAATGGATTATTTAAGGCCTATGGCAGGGATGGGTTGAAACAACTCAACCAATAGGTTTTAAAAAGGATTGTGTCACCATAATAACCATAACATTTAGATTTAACTCTTAGTTAAATAGTTTGACATTTACCATGTCTCTTTGTATTTTTATATTATATGGTTAATAAACATACTATAAAATTCAAATAGAACACCAATTGGTTTTTTAATTTCATTTATATTATTTTTTATGTCTTTTGGCCGATTATTTTATTTTTGGGACTATTAGATCAATTAATAATATAATATTTGTTCTAAAAACACTTTTATGTCAATTTTGACACTATTTGTTATTTTGTTTTCTCTAAATTCATAACATCATTATTTTTTTTTAAAAGAATTAATCTAATCAACCATAGTATGTCATGAAAACCTATAATATTAGTTAAAATCATTAAAAGTCTCAAATTACATTTATTTGGATAATTATAATATCAATTATTTTAATCGTTCATAAATATGGTAATTACTGCTTCATCATTGTGTCATAAATAAATTTACATATTTAATGTCCAGAAAATATAAATAAAGTAACATTATGTTGGAAATATTTTTAGATTTATAATTAATAATTATGGTCAAACTTATCATATGTGTAACCCTCTATTAGAAATGATATTGTTATTAAACATTGAATGTAACACATTAAATTCATCTTTGAATTAAATAATTATTAATGTCCTAATCTAATCCATGTGGTCCAAATAGGTTCATATTTTATTCCTATTGAATTTTTTGGTCGAATTAAACTTAACCAATAGAATTAAGGCAAGTGTTAGGGTAATTATAATATCATTTTTACCATTAATTACCCTTTTTACTTTTAACCATGGTAAATAAATGTTAAAACAAACTATTCACCAAAAAATTTATCTTATTGAACCACATTTTTTTACTAATATCAACCGTGTCTCTTGGATTTTTGAAATTCCTATGACATTAGAATAAAAATTATGTTTTATGTGAATTTGAAAAATATACTAGGAGGTAGGTAAAAGACAGTGAAAAGTTCAATAAAATACAATATATCTAATATTATAAAAAAGCGACTAAAATCAATTACATTGAACATATATGGATATTATTTATCTATTTTGACCTAAAATAAATATAAATAAAATAAATAATTATTTAAATAAAACTTAGTTTTTAAATAATAACTTTATGTTTATCACTATTCTTCAAAAATTGAATGTTTTCAGAAAAATATCAAAAATTCACCCTAAGATAATTTTGGTATTCCGAATTCAAAAATGAAGAATAATTTACCAAATTCCAAATATAGAAGTTGTATTTATTAATATAAAATTAATTTCCATTGTCAAAACCAAAAGGTGTATTTTTAAGAAACAATAACTATTAAATGAATGACACTTGATTATGTCCAATATCAAATTGAAATTACGTAAAATAAATAGAATTAGATTAAATGGTAAAAATATAATATTTTTATACTTCCAAACTATTACAATGTATAATTTAACACTATAAATTTTTTTATATAAAAAATTTGTTTTCATTTAAAATATAATACTTTTCACTATGCACCCAAATATGAAAGTTATCATAAAAAAACAAAAATTTTATTAAAACTAAATTTTTATGTCCCAATTCTATAGAAGATGTTTATTTTTTCAAATTTAATATATAAAATTTTCTAATGTTGGATTTATATAGGGTTCACCATTAAATGGAGGTAAAAGTGCATTTTTTAAAAATACTTCTTTTATCTAAAAAGAATTAATTAGTTCATACATTATGTCTACGAAACTCATAATATGGATTCTAAAATTATAAGGATTATATATAGTTCAAAATTCTATAATTTTTATTCATAAAAACTTTTCAACGACTAGTTTGGTAGGTCGTGGTGTGTTTGAAGTCAGTGTTGCGTGTAGTGCAAGTTATTGAATTACATTGAATAAATAACGTACTATGAATTCCTGGGGTGTTACAAGTTCTTAAGTAATTCCCACAATAAGCCAATTATGGATCATTATTGACCAATTATACTATATGATAAAGGGTCATTGATTTAATTAAAACCATACCATTAATAAAATTACCAAGACCATGAAGTAACCGCACCAATTCATTCTGTTAATATATATTAACTCCATAACATTTTATTTAATGATATAAAAGGAAATAGATAGTGACATACTATTATTCAATTGACTTTGATTCAATTAGATCCATAAAGAAAATCCTTTCACAATTACTAGTTTCATTGAATCAACTAAAATTTATTAAATAATTGAGTATGTATAACCAATACACAATAATGAGTGTTCTAGTTATTAATATGAAAAGGGGAATGTTGTCATAAATATATCACACCAAAAGAGGTGTCTCAAGTGGATTTCCATAGCCTCAAACTATATATAATTCACATTAAATGGAATTTATTTTCATATTCAAAAAACTAATATTTGGAAAAATGATTTTAGAGGACAATTAAATGTGTAACCAACATAAATTACAGTGGAAATAATTTTAAATAAACGAGACCTAATGAAATATTCATAAAGTACCTATATTTTTTCATTAGGGGAACAATAATCTATTATCTATCCTTGGCTATGTGTAAATCAAATGAAAAATGAATAATGTTCAAATATCATGATATTTTTTCATATTATCCTATAGAAAAATTAAATCTATGAGGGAAATATAATATATAATTGTAAGTGAATTGAATAACAATAAAAATTGAATCCTAGAAATATTATGATATTGAATTAGAGACTAGAGAATGAGTAAACCTAAAATCCTCATTTAGGTGTGGTTGGAGATTAAATGGGGGAATTGGTACTATGTAATAGAAATGATTGTTGATTTTGGTGACAAAATTACACGTGTTTTAAAAAAACTCCTAAAATTCACCCTATTTAAAGTGGTCGAACAGTATGGAAACAATCTTGGACAAACCATTCGCCAACCATGTGATGATAACCTGTCCAAGGAAACCCATCACATGGGATAGGTGATATCTTATAACATCCACGAGCATCTTGTGAAAAGAATCTCTATAATAATACAAATTTTTTTTACATGGTCCTGAGTCATGGGATGAATGGATGGAAAAAACTATGTGGCCCCCTATAGTGCAATGGAGCAACCAACATGGTTTAATAAAACCATGTATACTAGGTGCAAAAAGATAAACTAACAGTAATTGGCCCTAATTTCCCTTAATACTCATGTATTTAGGCTCCAAAAAATCATGGACACCCTTTAACACACCAAAAACTCAAAAATAATTCCTATTTATTCCAAACAAATGAATTAAATATTTATTAAAACGATCAGTACTATATAGAAAAAATAGTATGTCACACTAAGGTTAAATGTAATATCTCAGTTTTTATTTCATTTTTAGACTACTCGTTATTTTAATTTTATGGCAGATTATGGGGTTATATGATGACACAAACCTTTAGAGTAGGGTTGGACTAGAACCTAAAACACAGAAAGTTACATATTGTAAACCAGCTTGTTGGTATGCCATCCATAGTCTAAAAAAAATCATTTTTATCCCCCAAGTAACAAATTAGGTCAACTAGATACGTATTGGTGTCTATAGATGCGAGTTAGTGTGAGGGTAGAATGTAAATTTCACTAAAAAATCCCTTTTAAATTTATATTCCCTTATCCCGCAAACCTAAATAATCCTATAAAACATTGGGATCCTTATGGGATATTTTTTCTCTACAAAAACATCTTTTAATTAATTTATGTTTCATTCTAATCTACTAACCTCTTTATATATTTCTCTCCTTTCTATTCCTTTTATCTATATTCATCTATTGATTCATTCTTCCTAGATGCTTTGCAATCATTTTTGTTATTTGTAACTAGAATGGATTCTACATAATTATGGTTCTTGGATTCCATATCACATATCATTAAATCACTCTACCATAATTAAATGTTTTCCATTTGAGGTGACTCATAAAGATTACATTACAGTTTGCTCCCATATATTACTTGTTAGTGTTATTATATTGCTTCTTATTATTCCTACTCATTATTATAATTTATTATTCTCCATAAAATTGGTTAATCATTGTTTTTTTAATTTTGTGCATGGAATGAAGTTTTTTTTAAAAATAGTTATTTAATATGGCTTGTTTTATATTTCCTAATAATCAATTTTTGAAATAAATTGTAATTTTTTCAATATTTTTGGATTATATATGTAAAATCCTAATCCATGTCTTACTTGAAGATAATTTGACTCATTAAATATAGTTCTAAATGGATTGGTGTGTGTGTGTGTGTTCCCAGAAAACTTGTTTTCCAATGATTTCAATACTATCAATGATTATCTTTTTGTAAAATTGATGAGGGTATTTGTATTTAAAAACATTAAATGGATTGTTTTTTCTTTCTTATTGAAAGAATTATCATCCATAATAATATTGTTTTTGAATGAGTAATAAATTCATGGATATTTTGATAGGAATGGATCAGTTTGATGTTTTATTAAATATATAAGGTTTGGTGTATCACTTTTAATTTACATATGGTCTTGTTAGGATAATATTGATGTAAATTACCTTGTAGAAAAAATTCATGATCAACCTGTTATGTATACTCATCCTCAATGAATAGTTCTTGAATAACATGATGACAGGTGTAGAAACATGGGTTGTAATGAATGGGGGAGACTGGGGTATGCGGGATATGTATACTTGGTATATGAAAGAATTATGATTATGCGAATTAATACCATTTAGGATCCCAATTTATTATTAGTTTTTCTTGAAATCCCACTCAACTATTTTACTAGTCGTGGAATACATGGTAATATAAATAGATGACCATATATTTATGATATTATTTTGGTGATGAACACCCCAATTGGGTTTTCCCAATAGATTCTATATTCATTATATAGATTTTCATTGAGGAGGTGGGTTATCACCATGTCAATAATCTTATTTATTTATTTGATTATATATTTTCATGTAGTTAGTAATGGTTTGTTTTATTATCTCTAATGAACTAACTAACATATCTTGGAAAATCCTTGGAAATATTACATTGACAGATGACATTGATACATGATATTTTTATCTAAGAATTAAATCATTACACGGTACAATATTTTTAAATATTGGAATTCATTATCGTAAGAAATCAATTTTTATGAAGTTAATATTTTATCATTACATTTTACCTGATATGGGGATTGTTTTGTGTTACATAATACTCATTGATGGTTTCTATTTGAAATTTTTTAAATTATCATTTGAAAATGTATTCAAATACTTTGAAAAAAAATTACCTAGATTAATGAATCTTTATGTTAAGTATTTCACTAGTAATTCCATAATAAATTTTAAAGTGTAAATATATTGGTCGTGACACTATACAATATTTATGGAATTTTATTCCATTTTAAAAAATCTAAGTTTTTACCTTCCTTAATTTAAATGGAAAACCATGTTCTCTTATTCATGTATTCTAACCATAGTATATAACTCACATGGAAGAGAAATTTTGTAAACTCTATAATGGTATTCAATTTGTTTTTGTATATCACATCCAACTTAACCCATTTGATGTATTCTTCCATCATGTTTTAGAATAATTTCTCTATGTTCTCCATTACATCTTTAGTGGATTTGTGATTTGTAGGATGTGGGTAGTTCAACATGATGGATGGTTGAGGACCACTAGGATAAGGGTGATGGTGTTTTGTTTTCTTCTATATCCATTGTCATTTGAATCTTTTATGCATCATTTATTTCAAAATCTGGGTTGTCTTTATTGATTTATAATAAGGTATATATATGTTCATTCATTTATTTCATAATTATTTGGATAAATCATTCCCAAAGGATATTTCATGTTTTTTAGACGCTTGTATCTTTCCATTAAGGATTACAAATTTCCATCATGCTAGTGTTAAAATAGTTAAGATGGAATTTTGGATTGTATTATGGGTTGAATCATTATAATGGGTATTAGAGATGGTTTTTTTACAAAATGTGTCCTTCTTGGAATAATTTATGTTATATATTTGGCGAGTTTCAATGTATAAATCATAATAGTGTTATTTCGATTCTCATGAGGTAGTTCATGAAAGGATTTCTGATCATCACCCTTCATGTTCAGATAGGAGTTACTAGGTAATTTAGGGACTTATGTCTTTATTTTTTTTATTTTATTCCAAATATTCATGATATTTACATTCCCAATAAGACAATAATTATTTTTTGGAACTATTATTGGTATAATTTGTAAAAAAGAGATATATATACCTGCATAATGAATTCATTGTCTGATAAACTATGAGGAATCAGTTTGGGGGATGTTAATGTAAATAAAAAAATAGATTTATGTGTTGTGTGTGTTTTAATAGGTAATTCTACAATCCATTCATAATTATATTCTATCCCCAAAATTTATTAAATTTCAATTTTTTTAATTATGATTTTATTTATTTTAGTTTTTTTATTTGGTACTAATCTTTAAATGGGAAATAATTTGTGTGGTTACAACCATTCTCTTGTTCGGATAATTCTGTTTAACCCCCATAATGGTGGTTTTAAATCATATAAAAACACAAAAATGTGAAATTTAAAAAATATTATTTGAGGCAATTGAAATTTCATCAAATTAAATGATGTTTTATTTTATTAAATTGTTTTATTGGAAAATTGATGTTCTGAGTGTCCTATGAGATGTTAAAAAATAATTTTTTATGAGATATGTTATTTTTTATGTGTATTTAAAATACAAATTAAATAGAAATTGAAATATTTATTTATTTTTTATAACCATGGAAGATGATTCATTAAGTGGTAATGGATTTTTAAATTATATTGAATTTATATATAAACATTTTATCATTAACCAAAAATTGTAATGTTTTATAAATTAGGAAACTTTGTGTATTGTTTGAAATATGGTGCTTTTTATAAAAGTATTTTCTTTCTTTGTCTGTATGATTTATTTAGTGTGTGGTTTATTTTTTGATTTAACTAATTATTTAGTTTATTTTATTTTGATTCATGAAATATCCAATCATTCCCATAATTTTTTCCAAGAAATATAGTATATAAATTAGTCTGTTTGGTCTGGGACATATTCCTTCATATTCCTATAATATCAACTAATGTTAAGGAAACTAAACAGACTTTAAATCAGGGGGTGGGTCCTAATGCATCAAATAATTGTATCCCATACAAGACATCTTGGATTATTTCCCACAATATTTTAGAGGTTAGTGGGTTTTATATTGGGAAATGTTGTTACTATAAGAATGTAATTTAAAATTAGATTCTCTTAAGGGCATTGGTATGTTCATGGTAAAGTATTTCTCTCCCTTGTATTAAGGGCCTATATTAGTGTAATGGGATTTATTTCTTCCTACAAACCTATAAAAATAAATAACCTCAATTTTCCATATGTCACTGATAATTCATTAAAAAATATACCAAGGATGTGAAGAAGGATAATCATTAGGATCTCTTAGGTCTTATTCATTGAAAATTATTAGATGATGAGTATGTTAATAAATTATTATGTATGGTATCTTAATATCTTAGTAATTTTGTTAAATACTCTCATTAACAAATATCTTTCAAAATATGTCTTTACCCTAACCTTGGAGATATCGTATCAATAGTTTATCTAACAAATTGTTTGAATATGTATGATAAATATTTATTATTTGAAGAGGATCTTGTATGATTACTATATTTGTATATCCTAACATTTATTTATTGATTATGATAATATGTTTTAAATAGTGGATAACCAATGTTATTTGATTATTTATAGTCATCTTGGGAAACCAAGTGGCTTCTCTTGTCTTTCAAGTGTCAGTAAACTGGTCATTAAAAAAGATATTTGGTGAAATATTATTGATTTGGTAATTTTTTTTCATGTTTTAGGAGCCTTAAGAATTTTTTATGTGAGGATCCAAAAAACTGTATATGTATTTAATAACAATAATCTCCTAAAAATAAAAAAACTGAAGACTAAATTCATCATGGATCATGATATAGTTCTCATAGTGATGGTTTTTCATGTAGTGTGTTATTTGTGAGAGTATTTTGATGTAGTCTAACTTGATGATCTCAATAATAGTGGGGAGATAGATTTAGCTTCACATTCAGTTCATGGTGTCCTCATTTTTTAGTGATGGTTTTTGGATTATTATTTTATAATTTTATTCATTCACCATGTGTTCTGTGATGAAATTTACAAGATATTTATTTCGGTCATATGGATAAAATGGGTTAGTGTTCTATAAACTCTAGAAATTTTTGTAATATTTATTTTTTAATCCCTTTATTTTGAATCAATATTTTCTATGGGGGTGTTATATATCTTCTGGGTTGGATATTTTTCCTTCGTTTCTACTCATTCATCAATTTTTAATATCTCAATCTTTATGTTTTAGATGATATCCCCACTCAATATACTGTTATACCCTATTTATGGGCTAGCCTTGTTGTTTGATCTACTTCGGATTGGACTTGGACATACCTATGGGGTGTAATTAGTTAACTTGGATTTATTAGTGTGATGATCAAAAAATTACATTTTGATGTCTACTATAGATTATATAATCTCACTGAGGTTTGAATAATTATTCTATCAATACATGGTTTCCACTGAGTACATACCAATGTTGAAATTATTTTTTATTTAATACCATTTTTTTGGATAGTTGGATCATTAAGAGTTCTTGGTGGTGTGGTTCCTTTATAAATCATTCACGTTTTTGTGGTAGGTCCATTATTTTTTGGTTTACTTTAATCCCTCAGTGGTTCACAATTTTAATTTAAAGAGGAATATTATTTTAGATGAAGGGATATCGTCATGGAAAATGTTCTTACCAAGTTCCACTATATTATTGATTCCATAAAATACGGTATTATATATTCTAGGTCATCAATCCCTCCCTATTTTCAATCCTTCTTAGTTTCATTAGTGTTTCATTTGGAGATGTGTGATGATCATGTAGTATCATCACAAATTACTTAGGAAAGGTTATTTATTATTATTTTATATTTTCTCAGTTGTTTTCTTCTATGGATGTGTATTCTAAATTATTTTGGACCATCCACCTCATAAGTTGGATGTGTAGATTACTTTTTTGGTTTTCTATTTTCAATATTTCGGAATTGATGATTTTTGTAGACAGAGAGATCTATAATGGGGAGAAATTTTGCCTCGTGGTCTTCCATTATCCAATGGGGTACTCCTTCATGTCATTTTTATTTGTCTTAAGGTTTCTATGGGGAACATAAATTTTTATAGTAGTTGCATACAATAACATACTACAATCCATGTTACATGTCGTCCACTATATTTATAGTGATGGTCACCATCCAATGAGTGGATCTTCCCCAACCAAGATGTGGGACATCATGAGGAAATAACCGTTCTTTTTTATCAACCATATCACTAATCAGGGACATCAGTTAACTGATAGTGTCACTAGACATGAATTAATTTTATGGTATTATGGTAATATCACCATCTAATCTCTATATTATTAATTTTCCCTAGATCCCCAAACCGAACACATCTCACTCCAACAATGGGAGCCTCTCGACGATTTTCCTCTCCCAAACTCATATCATTAGGTATTTAAGTGTCATTTGAAATGATAAACCACTTATTATTTACCATTCACTTCTTCTTAATGTATATCTATTCATCTCTTAATTCATTCATCCTAGATGATAAGGTTGCATTGGGGTTTGGTATACCAAGAATGGTTTCTATAGAATTCTATTACTTGGATCTCTTCTTTTTATAATATAAATCCCTCATCCTTAATTCATTGTTCTCAATCAGAGATTACACAAAATGGATTAATTTTGTCTAGATATATTATAGTCTATATATATTTTTCTATTTCATTTATTCTTCTTTTAATTCATGTTTTTTGTTAATTAATTTTTTCGTGAATTTCAAAATAATGAATTGATCATTATCAATCATTAATTGAACTTTATAATGAAATTTTTATTTAAAAGTTATTGTTTCACATTTTTATCTAATTCATTAATTTTTAAAAAAAATTAATTTTTTACAAATGTTGGAGTATTTTACATCCAAAATTAATATTCTAGTTTTATATGTAGATAAGTGCATTCAATAAATACCATTCCAAATGGTTTAGTGTATGTGTGTGTTATATGAAAATATGTTCTAAAAGGATATATAGAGTAGTTTGTAACAATTTGTTTGGAAATGTTTTTGGTATTAATATTTCAAAACATTATAGGGATTTCATGGTTTATTAATGTTCTTAGATATAAACAAATGTTGGAAATTAAAAAATGATTTTAATGTATGTGTGCATAAATGGCCCTTTTAAATTATTATTTCAATGATATTTTTTATTAAATTGACAATGGTTCAGTTTTTATATTTGTATTTCCTTAAATTACTATTTTGATATTAGTGATGTAAATTCTTTTTCGTGATGTTTTTTAATTATCTCTTTATATATACTATTCCTTGAGAAACATTTTTTCAATCCCATGGTGATGGGTATTAAAACAGGGTTTGTTCTCTTTTATGATTCTTGGGGGTGAGGGTGATATGTGAACCATTTATGTGATAAAAATATTATTTTTTGTTTTTATGTCATTATGGACCCCCATTGTTATCATTGTTTATTTTCAAGTCCTTCACGAATTTGACCAGTCATGGTAAACCTATATAGAAATCTAAGTGACCATGGATTTATTATAATTTTTTTACACACTCCATATCCATCGTCTTCCAAGATAATGTGGATTTAGGATAGGGATGTTCTCTAAGGAGTCATGTGTTGTGAAATTTGATAACATATTGAATTTTATAGATTCAATATTTACATGTAGCTCAAAATAGTTAGTTTTCTTATCGTTGGTAGAATAAAAATATATATCTTGTACTTTTGGATCACATAAATACTCAAAATATTAAAATTATACTTCTTCTATGACACTGATCATTCAATCATTACTTAGAATTTGTGAATCAACTTTTAATATTATTTATTTTATCTTCTTAATTATTTTCAAATTCATTACATATTCATGTAATTTAATTATTATATCATCATTCAATTATAACTAGAACGAGGACATATATTCCATTTGAATTGTTGAACTTATGTTTTTTAAAAATTCCATCATTTTATAAAAAATGATAATTTTTTATAAAGATATATATTTTGGAATGAATTTCATTAGTTTTTTCAAAATTTATTTTTAATTGGAAATGTATTTATTTTAAGATCAATATTTTTCAAAGATGCATTTTTTCCATTTCCTTACCTTTTAATAATGATCAACTTTTACCATCATTCATTAAAAACGTTATCTTTTAAATCATGTTTACAAATTAGAATATCCAAATATCTTGGTATGAAAGAGACTTATAATCATTAGTCAAATCTTACTAGGATCAGTAGTCTGCGCCTTTCATGAATAATTTTTTTTCTTCTATATATGAAGTTTCTATAGGAGGTTCTCATGTTCTATTAATATTCTATTTTTTTGTCCCAGTTGGTGGGAGGAAGGATATTTTCTTAGGATATAGTGGGAGATTTAGTACCACCATATAATGCGTAATTGAGGTTGGTGTTCTTTAATGATTTATAGTTTTGAATATAAATAAATATCATACATTTTAAATCATTGCGTTTAGGTTTTTATTTATTATATTATTTGATTTATTTGTTTTTTATTGGTATAGATTATTAAAAAATGTTGCTTCTTGATTCTTAGGCACATATAACAAGCACATGGGGATCATCAATTTCCTATATGCCTATGGAGAAACATTTTGGATTTTGGCTCAGATGGTATTCATTTCAATTTATGTTACAAAAAGAGGCTACACATGATGGTTTTAATTAATACATGGCCTAGAAGACCGTACAATAACACCTTCTACCATGTAAAAATCAAGGTGGAGTTTATAGAAATGTACATTGTCCATGAATGGTGTCTCGGAAATTGCACATGCCCATACATTTTCCTTGTCAAAAATAATTTTAATGTCTATAGTATTATAGACGAAGAAAAAAATATTTCATTGTAGGGAAACCCATGAATATATAGAAAATACAAGGATGATGACCTATTTTCTCATTTTGAACCAGAAATTAAAATCCACAATTAATCTATAATTTTATACCGATGAAAGATTATATTTGATATAAAAACTAATAATAGATAAGAACATTATGATTTTATACTACTAACATCAAATTACATCACGATTAAAAAAACCAAACCACATCATTTGAAAATTTTTTAAATCTACAAATATTTCTACCTAACGTCAAAAAAATTAGACATTCTATAAAAAAATCATTTATTTAAATATACATTCTCACAATTATATTAAAATATCAGTAAAACATATCTAAAAAACTAATGAACTAATTTACATTGTTCAAACACCAAAACATTAACCATATAGTCTAAATTACAAAATATAAATATAAAAGAATTAAAAAAATTTAAATAATTTCATAAAAATTATTTATCCACAATGGCTTTAACCCAACAAAATCATTTCTACCTTAATCTAAACCACACAACAAAATTAATTCTTATCCATTAATAGAGGACAAAATTCCTCGGATTTCCAGAAAAACCAATCATGGAAGAACATAATGATTACCCCCCTTAGAAAAGAAACCAATAATACTCTAAATAAATGAAATTATAATAATAAAATTTCAATAAATCCAATATATTAAATATATAAACCATAAAAAAATATATCAAAAATAATTAACAAAAAACATCTCTTCAATAGAAACATTAACACAACCAAGGATGTCGAAAAATAATTGAAAAAAATGGGTTTCGTATTTTTTTTATTTATAACATCAATAATACGTCAAATTAAAATTCAAGTTTGTTTATATCAAAAATGAGCTATTCATTTCAACAATTCCATTAAAATAATTAATTCAATTATTAAACTGTTGAAATTAATATTTTATTTTTATAGTAGTGAATATTGGTCATGTGAAATATTTATGATTAACCCAAATTGGTCATAAACATAGAAATATAAATCAATTATAAAAAATCAAGAAAACATTAATATAAAAATAACTCCATATAAATATATAAATCACATATCAACAAAAATATTAAAATCAACTCAAATAAAGTAAATGTAAAATTGTTTAATGTAATTTTTTCCTGAAAAATAATTATCTTACAGAACAAAAAAATTACATCAAAAAAATCAAAAAATCCATAACATTACAAGAATGAAAAATTTTAAATTCAAGAAATTACGCACAAAGACAAAAATATATAATTTTATATTTTATCGTGACTATAAAAACAATTTATTTTAACCTTGTCCAAAAAATTAATCTAAATAAAATCCGTTTATTTTAAAAAGAGGTTCACCAAATTCGTATTCATAATTTACAAATTTATTTATATAAATTCTAAGGTTATAATTTTGTAACCATATAATTAATTATTTTATTCATATATTTATAATTTAATTTATTCATAAAAATAATAAAAACACCCCAATTTTCTAAAACTAAAACCAAAAAGTTGTTTCAAAAATTATAACCCATTTTTAAAACAATATTTCTACAATCTAAATGTAAAAAAATATTTTAATATATTCATGATACTAATACATATTAAAAACATTAATAAATTCATAAAAAATTAAACTTGGAATATGGAAATATTTTAAATAATTTTCAATGAATATTTTATTTTAAAAAAATAACAATACAACATTATATTAATTTGAATTCATTTTTTTAGGAGATAAAAACGCCAACATTAAATTTATAATTTTAAAATTCCATTAACTCAAAATGTTATTAAATGAAAAATAATTTAGAATTTAAATTATGTTTTTATCTTTTTTATCATATTATAGTGCAGTTACGAGTCTTTGTTGGAAGAATGAATGAATAAATTGAAGTAACCTAGTGGTGGGAAAGAATCATGTACATGACAGAACCCAAATAACTATACCGATATTTTCAGCAACAATAGTTACTCAGTGTCCAAGACCAAGAACCCATAAAACTATAGGAAAGTTTCTTGAAAATGGGAGTGGTTTGGGATTTTCAAATCATAAATTTTATCTCTCAAACCCTTATACTTATTATTATTTACATATTTTCATTCGGTTACCACATTCTTGAGTTTCTTCCCCTACTCCCAAATCCACTAAACGAATAAAATATTCTATCCTTAGATAATAATATTTTGATTTTATATGGGATCCATTATTTAGTGACACATCATTTTAGTCTCTTTCTAACATTCCATTAATTTCTTTCCCTTTAGGGTGGTAAACTCTATCTATTATTTTTATTATTATATGTATTGTAAATATAAAGTATCTCTTTGTTATTGTCTTCATTGAAATTTTTTGGGAGTTATCTTAAGAGAAACAATGGTATTTTTTTGTTTATTCTTTCATCAATACCTATCATATTATGAAAATGGTTAATCAGAATTTTCCATTGTGTTCATGGTTATTCAATTAACTCTGTGGTGGAAAACACTTTTCTTGAGGACCTAAAATTATCTTATATATTAAAATTTTGTTGGTAAACCCCTTCATATTCTCACACACATTAATATCTTGAACATGTATGGTTTTGTGAAAACATAAATTAAATTAAATTAAATGTTTTTAAGTAATAATGTTTTTAGGAAATTAATTTATAATTATTAGTATTTTTTGTTAATTTAATTTCTTTATATATAATTGCTAACATATATTTATTATTATGTACATTTTTGACTCACAGATAGATATATTTTTAAAATATGTCTTAAATGGGGACAATTTTATGACAACTATGAAATGTGTGATACTGAATCAATTTATTTCTATCCTATATGAAATTATATTTTCATCTGTATTAAAATATATTAAATTCTATGAAATTTTTTCTTATTTACATTCCTTATATATTCTAATTTATAAGAGGATTATGACAGATCTATAACTATTATATTTTGATATTGAATTTCAATATTCTAATATGGGGATAAAACATAGAATATATGCTCTATTTTAAAAATGGGGGAGGGTGGAGTCACAAGTGTGACTATGTTAGATATTTTTATTTATTAGACTAAGGAATTATTTATTTTTATAATGATATAATTAGTCAGGTATATGTTTTAGTTTCATATGATTTTGAGAATGTTCTACTCAAATACAAGTATAAATTGTTTTTTGGGATAGTCTCACAATTCCTTGAGTCTGGTATACAATATACATTCCAATATAGAAGAGTATTTTAATACAAATCCAGTATATATTGTTACCATTTTCATCAGATATATATTATCACATGACTTTCATTTCTATGTGTGTATTTGTGGCATGTAATATTTCCCAAAATTTCCCATTCACCCCATATAATATTATTGTATAGGCCCAATATAATTATAATAATTATGTATTATCATTCTATAAAGTGTTTGATTCTATTTATTAAATATTTTATAATAGTGTTTTTGAATTATTTTTTATTGTTTCCAATGTTTTGGATTATATATTGTTGATAACCAGACATTAGATTATTATAGTTGTTTGTTGTGTGGGTTAGTGACTACCTATAAGTTTTTTTTCATAAACATTACTTAAATAATACCATTTTCACTATGTCCATATCCATTTATATGTTATTTTAATAATGGAATGGTCTCTGAGTATGGTGGATAGTCTCAATTGAAGCATGGATTTTGGAGTGGCACCTTTCTTAATTTTTTATTAATTATCTTTTTTATTTCATGAATATTACACAATGCATTTAAAAATAGAGATACCACTTAAAGGAATATTTTAAATTTGTTATAAGTGTTTTATTTGAATCATTAATCTTTGTAAAACTATCAATAATGATTTTAGTATCATTTTTTTCATGACTACTTCTTTTCAATTATGAAGATTGTATATCATGTACATTATATTTTATAATTAATTACAAACATTTTAATCCGACTACTTCATCATATATCATTCCAAATATGACTGTGAATATTATATCACATATTATAATGTATTATGAGTGGAAAAACATGCACAATTATTCTATTCATCCATTTATGTTTTAGGAAGACAATAGTGATCTAGAGGATTTCATAATGTTTTTCAATATTATTATATTGTGAATATTTCAGTATTTTGTCCATAATCATAAAAAAAGGAATTATAGACTTATTATAGAAATTATTTGTGGGAATTAAGAGCTGCCTAAAGATATATTTTTTTATTAATTTGGATTTATCCAATAAAATTTTATCCCATTATAATTATATCAGAATATTGTAGTAATTTTTTTTATTTTTAATTGTATTATATCTCCCTTTGATCTTCTTAGGGATATCGAGTTATATTAATCATGAAATGGTTCCTATTTGTTGGAAATTGTATGATCATATTCCATCCAAATTATTTACAATGATTATTCATATTTGTTATGTAATTAATTAAATATATTTATTAACATAAACAAAAATAATAGTTACTGTTTTGATCAAAATTTATATATTATTGAAGATTAGGTAAATATGAATCATTAGTTAATTCCATTGATACATATTATTGATTTATTTTTATGATGAATATATATTCCATATTAATTATTAACCTATCAATTTAACTATTTATAGAGTCAATCTTTATAATATGTTTCAATTGGTATTTTTATATTTGATTTTTCATATATTTTTCTATAATACTTAAATTGAAAATGTAAAAAAATATCTAATTTTTGATTTAAATGTTTAATAAATTTACTGTATTTTTATAGGTATATTTCAAATGTAAGGAATTATGAAAATTTTATATAAAATAGAGATGTGACAGGGTTAATCATGAATCTTTTGTGCAAATATGATAATTTATTTTTTATTCATGATGTAATGAATTTTATACTAACATTAACAGAATTGTATATTTTGTCTCCTAGATAGTTACCACGCATGATGACGCATGTAGATGATGGGTATGATCATCCAACTATATTTTCACACACATGATTTCATTTATAAGAATTAGATATTTTATTTAATATTTTTATTATTATTTCATCATTTCATGTTAAAATCCAATGAATTTTTTAAAAAATTAAGATGAACAATAGTGGTCCAATATAGTTCTAATGGCGCACCCAGATCATGTTAAGTAGGGGAGATTTTTGGTAGAGTATACATAGTTAATACACGGTTCTCCCATCTATGGTACAATTCATGATACATTAAAATATTCTATGTGGAAATTATATGGTTATGGGAAACCTAGAAAACTAAATTTATGTAGGTAAATTTATTATATATACTTAATACAAGGTCATTTCATTACTAGGGGAAACTATTTGTAATAACATTACATATGGTGAGTTATTCGGAATGTATAACCCATTATTATTGTGATGTTTCTTCAATAATGAGGTAAAACAATATGATATACCTAAAATATTACAATTTTAATAATATTATTCAACACATACCCTATATAGCCACTTATTTACATCACACTCACCCATTCTAAATGTATATTACAAAGATATCGACCCTCTTGTGTCTCCTCAGTTCCCACTTGACTACTACTTTTTTCATAATGAGTTATTATGGAATTATTGTATAAATTGTTTTAACTTCCCCTTATTTGGTTTTATTCTCTTTTCATATATGTACATTTTCTCTTCCTATGGTCATAGTGGCCCATGGATTATTTTTTCCAAAAATAAGATAGGTTTTTTTTTATTTTTTGGTCTCTTAATCAAGAAATAAGTACCTTCCCTTCCCTATTTTTTCAATTCACATCAGTCATTAATGACATAAATTATTTAAGAGAGATGATTTCAGGAATTATATTTGTTTAATGATCTATCGGTTTTTAGTTCTCTAAAATAGGGTTCTAATGTAATAAAAATATTTTCATACCAAAATTGAGGACTAATTTATTTGTATGATATAATTTTTTTGAATAATTCATTTTGAAATAAAGAATTATATATATGTGGAAGGTTTTTAATATTTAGAATTTATAATTTTTAACATGTTTTTGATAAAATCAATCACATAGTTTCCAGGAAATGGAATTTTAATAAATGTTTAAACTATTAATAATAGTTATGATCCATTTGATCAATATTTTCTTTAGTTGGGATCCTTGTAAATGTTCTACTGGGAATTTATGATACTATATAAAATATAGTTTACATTATATCATTATGGAAGAATTTGTCCATATATTATAATTATGAATACCATTTTAGGATTTTTTATTTGATTAGCAGCTTGAGAAAACATTGATGAATGAGAATGGATTGTTATGATGATATTAGGATAACATTACATTAGTTATCTTAGGGAATATCTCATGAGGCTTCATCTAACAGCTTTTATATATTTATTTTAAATTCATTATTTGTCTTGGAAAATATTTAAATGTGTTTATTATTTTTTAGCGGTTTATTTCACCTAGTTATTTTCAAACTATCATGTTTGGCATATTAAACAATTTGATCTCATGGAACATTTTGTGGGATCCTAAAGGGATACCTATCCTCACAACACACATATATTCCCTAGAAGAATATAAAACATTAATTAAATGAAAAAAATTAAATGAGTGGAACCAGAAGGTGGTGGTGTAGTCCATTTTTTGATATTAGGATTGAAGAGGTAACATGGTGGGTGTAAGCCCTTATGTCACATTGATATGGGAAACTATTGTCTAGAATTAATTTGTATTATTTTTTATTGTAGACACATATTTTTATCAATTTATGTACTTCCAATCCCATTTCATGGTTTTTATACATTTGTATGATAATGTGTATCAATGTTTAGTTACTTTTTATACTAAGTGTTGTCGAGGTTTTATTAAATATTGGAAATATTATGATGGTTATTTTGGGAATTTATATATTTTTTATGTTGATGTTTTTTAATGATATTATATTTCTTTCTTCATGGGTCCTTATAATTTTAAAAATTCATATCATGTTTGGAATTGTAGCCCTCTTGATGTTGGATTTTTTAGTTGAAAAAAAAATTCTCAAAGGTTTTTCCAAGATACCGAAAAACTGTTTTATATCAAATGTGGATCAATAAAAAAATTCGATCATTTTATTTTGATATCTTATATATCATTTCTAGGGATTCCTGGGAAGGTTACTGTTAAAATGGTTTTCAATAAAAACTCATATTTATGTAATTTCTTATGTAATGTCGACATGAGATAGGATTATCAAGACATAATGGGTTGGTTGTGATTTTTTTCAATAATATAAATTATAATTTGAAATTAATCCATATAGGTTTTTGGATAATTGGTAGTATGAGTATAATTTAATTTGACTATGACTTTGAGGAATTTAATGTTATGGATTGGAGGATATGATGAGTTTTCTACAATGCATAACATTAGATTACTGGATATAGACCATTAAACAACAATGTAACATGTATTATTGGATACTGTTACTCTTATAATAATCATTTTAATGTAATATTTATTGAAATTCAACCATTTGTTGAATCTAATCCCATCCAATATATTATACTTGCATAGTTGGGGCACGTTTTGGTAACACATGCATCCTAACAACAACAAATGTTTTTTGATATTGGCACCATTCCTCTAAAAAATTAGTATTCAAGACATCTATATTTTTTAATCTATGTTTATTATTTCAATTGAATTTATTGAAATTTTTAAGGGAATATTTATTCTCTATATGATTCTATAGAACAACATTCCCCCTCAAACACCCCCTATGGACCTTCAATAAGGGTATCCATATTCATTTAGGAGATGTAATACCATAGAGGATTGAAATAACATTGATATAGTGGTTCCAAATATATGAGATATATACTACGTGGTGGTACTCAACATAATGTAGGATATATATTCAAGTCGTCGATTAATTCATGATAAGGTTTAAGAAAAATAATGTTAGCATTATACTCCACAATATTTTTTGGCTGAAATGATACTAAAGAAGAAAATGATTGGATAGAAGTGATTTATAGAATATTTGAATTCCCTAAAATGTAAAAATATGTAAAATAGAGCGGAATCACCATTATTATTCAATGAACCATCCATAATTTTTAGTGTTTATTGTCTAAAATTAATTTCATGGGAAACAAGATTGTAAAAAAATTAATTTTCTATTACAAAATTATGATTATAATGAATATGTAGTTTTGGTAATGTATCTTGAATTTTTATTCATCCAATATTATAACCAATTGAACAATATTTTAAAAACCATTATTCAAATAGTTTTCACTTTTCAATAAAGATGATTTTGAATGATAAGTTCAGTTCGCACTGCTTTCCAATAGCTTGTCATTCTAACATCCGATCTCATGTTTTTAGTTAAATCTCTCACCTATGAGAATGTGGTGGACTAATCCATGATGGTGGAAATATACTATGTAGATATTATAGGATTGATTAATTCTCCTCCCATTACATGTGGGTATATAGGTGGGTTTCCCAATTGGAATATAAAATGTGTTGATCCTAGAAGTGGTGATACTGGTGTATCTTGTAACATTATATAGTTTTTTTATCATCCAAAAATGGAATAAAACATTTTATATTCCAAAAATGTGGTAGCAGTTGGAATATAAAACCGTATTTTTATTTTAGTACCCCCAAATCCATTTCACACATGTTGGTATACAGAAAATTATTAGAGGTATTTTATATAAAACCCCTCAAATATAAGTGGTGATGGTTCTTTAGACCCTTAGGTATCTTAATTTTAATGTAATTATTTTAATGTGATGGGGAATTGAGTATATGGTTTTGGCGGGGGGGGGGGTTGATTGGTTCGTTATATTGATAATGTCAACTGAGGGATTATCCATGTGACATTGGTAGGCCTCAAGGACACTCTAATGTGAGGAAACATCATTAGGTAGGGAATATTCCTCTACAACTGGACATTGACTGACTAATATATGATGTACCATAGTTAATATATAATTTACAGATTTTTTATTTGATAAAATTTCCTCAAATTCATTTATTTATTCACAAATATTCTAT
Source organism: Viscum album (assembly GCA_963277665.1). NCBI lineage: Eukaryota > Viridiplantae > Streptophyta > Magnoliopsida > Santalales > Viscaceae > Viscum > Viscum album. The sequence continues at coordinate 170,944,548 of OY728128.1, forward strand.
TTATTATATCATTAATCTGAACATATTATGAATGTTATTGAAATATCTACACCCATTGGGAAGAATAAAGAGAATAGTTTTTAATGTTCTATAAGTATTGTATTCATATGTGATGTGGATCCATAAATATATTACTTTATTTTAAAAATGGAAATATTTTTTATTACTATAATAATGAATTGAATGACCATGTCTTGATATTTTATATATTTTTATCATTATATGGAATCCCCCACCATTCCCAATGGAAGCTCGAGTTTACATTAAGGGGAATTAAAATCATAATCTAGATGAAAATGTCATCCTTTACACATTTTAGATATATTTATATATTATATTATGTCCCTATTATTAGAGTTCGATGAAGGGGACCTTATGAGTTAGATTCCACTCATGGGCATGGGGTTTCATAAAGTGTTGATAGATGACTTAAGGTGGCTACCTGATGTGTACGCTATTGAGTTTTCTATTGATCATGTTCGTGATATGAAAGTGATTTCATTACATTAATATATTATTTTTTACAATGGGATAACTGAATTGACAATTTTGGTGAAGGATTTGGAAGCTAAGGGATTTATTCATCAAATTTTGTCTCTATGGGTTTCATTGGTACTAGTTACAAGGAAATTTGATAAGAATCTTCCCTCAGGCATTGAATAACAAAATACGAATAATGTGAAAATTAGCAATAACTACCCCTTGACTCCTATTGGGGAAATTTTTATTTTTTGAACGGGGAATGATAATTCAAAATGTTGGACCTTTAGTGTGGGTATCATCAACTCAGGGTAAATGAGGTTTGAAATCACCCAAATAAATTTTATATGTACATAAGGTCAAATAGAGTACTTCATGATTCCATTAGATCTGAATAATAATCATATTGAAGTCAAGGTATTGATAATCCAAATATTTCATTGAAACCTCAAATCCTTTTAATGGAATTCATGGCTGAAATCATAGTTCATTTATGAATAGAAAATGATCAAGGTAATCACTTGATGACTATTTTATGAACACTCTATACATATAGTCTCTATTAAATGTCATAAAGGTGTCTATTTTGGATCTAAGAAGTAAATTTCATGGGGAATGTTGTATTTGAATAAGGAATTTTAATTGATCATATGAAGTAGATGACAATTTTTGTTAGGAGGAAAAAGAATATGTATTTCTGAAACATAGAATCATGGGTTTAAAATTTTATTACTAATCATTTATAAATAAAATTTTAGGATTGAATCTCAATTGGCCATTTTTATTTATAAATGAGTGTATTTTATTTGGATTACAATTATTCCATTCATGTTTTCATGATTATTAGTGACATGTTACATTAACCCCTATGTTGGTTATACATTAGACAAATGGTTCCATTTACTATGTTGTGTTGAATCAAGAATCGAATTTGGTTGTTTACACATATATGGTATGTAAAGACCCGTAATATTCAAGGGAATTTTTTTTCATAATTTTAATTGGGATTTTACAAGAACGCAGTTTCTAATGACACCTGATTCTGAGGCCCGGTGTGCCCGTAATCATTTACCGAATATTAGCTCGGGTACATTCAGTGAACGAACGAGCGGGTTTTTCTAACCTTTGATCCAGTGCTTGGAATTGAAATATGAGGGCACCGATGAAACCGCAACACCGATAATTTCTTATGAAGACATTTACTGGAGTTGCGTTTGCTCGGGAGGAGTTGTTAAAAATTAGGGAATTAAATGTTATGTAAAATAAATTTTGTGCAATTTATTTTGTCCATGGTAGTTTAATTATCTCATGGGAAGTAATTGGTGGGGCCCACAACCACCCAACATCCCATGTGAGGTTATGAGGGTGGTGGGGCCCACACGATCCCCCATCTTCCAAATTCCCAAACTCCTCACCTCCCAAATTAATTCATGCAACCTAAAGACTAATTAATATGATAACTTAAGATCAATTAATTATGTATGTTAGGTATTGAATTTTGTAATTTTGAAATGAAAGGAATGAGTAATAAAATAAGGCAACACTTATTTTATTATTTTTGTTTGGTTGTGCGAGAGGATTTTATAGAGGATTTTCTCTAACTCTTGAAGAACATCTTCTTCCTCGTCGAAGAACGCGATGAACCCCGAGCCTTCAACGAAGAACTCCGTCACCGAAAAGGGGAGTTCGTCATACCGTCTTCTTCCCTCTCCGTGGCTGGTGAGAGTCTCCATCCTTAGAGAATTATGACGCAACACCGATGATTCACTTCTCCGCGGTGCTGATGATCCTCCTTCCGCGAGGCCTTCTTTCGCGACGTTCTTTTACGTAACGAATCAACAATGCTTGAGGTAGGGGCTAATTTCTTCTTTGTGAATACTTTCGACGCCGGTCATCATTTCCTAATTGAGCCGCCTGTTATCATAATAATGGGAGGAGGTCAGACCGCACGAACGCGGACGACCCTTCTCCCCCCTTGATGCTTGATTTTGTTGCGGCACGAGAAAGGCAGCGCGGTGCCGTCACACCGCGCGGAAATAATGATGTATGGGCGGAGAAGTGTGGTGTCGTTGTTTCGTGCCATTGAAGTCGAACAAGGAATCGGCGCCATCGCGCCGCGCTGGAGAACCTCGAAGAGGCCACGGCCGGAGCGGGGCTGCGGCGTAGAGGAACAGCGCTGTCATGCCGCACCGATCAAACAAGGTCATGGTGGTGTAAGGGAGCGGCGGTCGGCTTCCATCCGCCGGAGCAAGGAGGTGGGACCTGCAGGGGGTCCCATAGTGACACACGGGCCGGCCAAGCCGGTCCGTTACCATAATGGTTAGGGCTCGAAACCCCAGGCTAGCTACAAGAGATCCCCCCCCCCACATGGGGGCTGCATTTTGTTAATCAACGGGGAAGAGAACCCCCCCTGTTCCGCTCAGCTTGGCCAGCCAAGCAGGCCATGCGGCCCGCGCCACCTCGGTAGGCCAACTGACGTTGGTTCGGGTCGGGCTGCCCAGGCCGGGCCGGGCCGTGCCCAAACGGGTCAGAACCAGACCCGGTTCAGGTCAACCCAGTTCGGGCCGACCATGGGGGTCTTCGGTCGGGTCGATCTGGGCCCAAAACCCCCATTTTTCGGACCTCTTTCGGTATTTTGCCCATAACATGGCCTATAGACCTCTGATTGATGCACCGTCAGTTGATATGCGATCCTTAGATCGAGTCGTGTGTTTATGTATATTAAACTGAAGGTTTTCGAGAAATTTGGGTTCGGCCGGGTTGGATCGAACTCGAAACCAACTGGGCCGTCGGACCAGAAACACTTATAACTTGAGCTCCGGACGTCCAATTGACGCAGTTGGAGTATGGTCGGGTTGGTTTTGACTTAAAAACCAATCGGTCCCATGGAACGAAAATGCCAATAACTCTTAGACCGGGCGTCTGATTGACGCGTCGTCTATCACGTTGAGTTCTTGTTGATGATACAGAACATTGGGATACATCAACTCTGGACTTCATGTCAGTTGATATATCAACCCCTCGGCTCGTGGATCAGACCCTCCCCGAACGAGCTTGCTGTGTGCGGGAACCCTAGAGCTGTAAACGACTGCGACGACGATGACGACTGTACAAAAATCCTTCGTGGATTCGACAGCAATGACTAGAACACTTAGCAATCCTGTGTGGATCAATGCTACCGATCCTGTGTAGGTCAGATCCTTTGTGTGTCAGTGCTCACCTGTCCTATGTGGGCCATCGCATACCGATCCTGTGTGGGTCATTGCGAGGGTTAGTACATATTGATCCTATGTGGGTCATTGCGGGGGTTAGTACCTATCGATCATATGTGGGTCTGATGGCATAGATGAACCCGTGGCTACATCTGATCATCTCTATCATATTACGAATAAGTATTATTGTGTGAGCTGAGTCTTGACTTTCATTCTTATCTTCGATAAGATTGACTTGATATCCTATCTGGATTACGTTATGCATTCCTGTGTGGATTGGTTTGTGAATTCCAATGTGGAACGAGTTATGTTTTCCTATGTGGACTGGGATGTACTTGGGCTCGGATGGTGGAGCTGATCTAGAATTGATGACTTAGGTATATGTATTGGAATATACCTATGTAGTGTCAAATGTTATTTCATGATTGTATCTTTCCTTTGCGGATTATCCTTTGTGGATTCTGGGAGACCTTCAGGGGTCTCAGGGTCCTTACTGAGTAGCGTATACTCACCCCTTGCACGGGCTATTCCCGCACTACATTATATTGGATGTAGACGATGGACATCGCTGATCTTGGTTGAGGCTTGTGGAGCGAGTCAGTACCTGGAGGTGGAAAACTTGACAGGACGTACACATAGTCGACGACTGGATATGTGGTGCTACAGAGACTATTTGTACCCACCCTTCAAGTGGGACTTCTAGTGGACGGATAGACATTGCAGATTTACATTCAGTTGCTGTACTTTTTTTCCAGTTGTACTTTACTTTCAGTTTGGGTTTCTATTCTGGCCCACTTACTTTTTCGCACTCACTATTGTTCCCAGTTTGACTTAGTGTTTAATTCATCTTGATTACTCTATGGTGTTTGTTTACTTTACAAAGGCAATGCCTACCCCTTTAGTGGAATATTATTCTTACCATCTCTGTGACATGAAAATAATGAACCCAGTCATGATATTGAACAAGTGTGGATATGTATGTTCACTAATATTTTATCCAGTATCTCTTTGGTGAGAAATTCATGTTGTAGGTCAATCAAAAAATATTGGATTATATATTTTTTTTAAAGGATTCAGACCTCATGAAAAGATGATTGGTGGAAAAAAATCATGATTTTTTGAACCTCACCTATACACCAAGAAAGGGGACTGTGTTATTTGATCCTCTTAATAGGAATTTGAAATCATAGGCCTTCATGGAATCTACATATGAGTGAATGTTATTGAAACTCTTTGTTCGGATTCACTAATTGGAAATACAATATAATGAGATTATAGTTTCTAATAATTTCTAGTGTTATCCTTTTATTATTGATCATAATTTTCCAGAGAAACCAGGGTTGAGGAATAACCTAAAATTGGAAGGTTTATATATGGTCAAAATACCATCAATGTGTGGTCTCTATCTCTCAATATAACATTATTTTTTAATTTTATTTACAAACCTAATCTATGAGAAATATAGTGTTTAATTTTATCCATCACTAATAGTGGTAATAGAGATAATTATCTACCATGTTTTATTATTATATGGGATGTTGATATTTGTGGACTGGTTTGTGTTGTGGTGAAACTAATATTGTATCGATATACTTTGACTAGAATTTTGTTAAAACAAATTATTAAAATAAATCATGAATAATTCATCCTATTCATGTCCCCACAAATAAATGGAATGAGATATTAGTGGATTTCATTTTAGGATTACATCATACCAATAATTAGAATAAGACTGTTATGTATTGGATTGATGAGTTAACTAAGTGGTCTAATTTCATCTCAATCAATGATAACACTAATGCGGAGAATCTCAATAAGTTATATCAAAAATCGATTACTCAATTACTCATGTTTCATTTTGATATCATTTATAAAATATATACTTGGTTCATCTCTACATTCTATAAATTAAATCAATATGTGATGAGATATAAACTGAAATTAAGTAGGACATATCATCTACAAGATTATTGGAGGATATGGAAGTTGATGAAAATTCATGAGGACTTGATTCATTCTCATGAATGAGATTTTTGAGGCTCAATGAAATGCCATATATATTTATTGAGTAATATTATGATAATTGTTTTAGATATCTATCAATATTTGTTATATTAAACATTATATAGTCATCCTTGTTGGACTCTCCTCTCTTTGGATATGGTGGGAGAGACATCTCAGGAGAGACTAAGAAGATTTATTAGATAGTTAGTAAGAATTATACAATTATATAATGATGAGTGATTTATGGGAAAAATTATAATTCATATTCCAATAATTTCCACCATCCAATATATTTCTCATTTGGTGGCCTTATGTTCATAATTAAATTTAATTTTATGTCACTGATTCCTTCGTATTCTAGGGAAGCTCAACAAAAGGTAAGTAGGACTTATTAGGATCTTTTAAAGAAAAAATAAGGTTTCTTAACAGTAACATTTTCCTCCATAGTTGAAATAAATTCGTAATGCCTCAAATTTTTCAAAATTAATGAAATATAATACGGATCCATAAAATACCATTACTAGTGATGAAGTTTTTTAGAGTTGATTGTTTTAGTGACTGATTAATTGATTTAGTTTTTCAATTCTCAAAATAGAGAAATTTATGTGATTCAAATTAAATTGGTTTAGGTATAATTAAATCATGGAATTTACTTTCATGAGACAAGTGAGTGGAAATATTGTAAGTGGAGGTAATGACCTCATCTATTCTCAAATAATCTTTCATTAGGTTAACTATATATGTAAGAAAAGTGATAGTGTGCAGATAATTTTCACAACCATTGAGTCTTTTTCAATTAATAAATATTTTGATTATTGATTAATATTAATATTATATGATATTATATTAAAATACATTGTAATGCTGGAAAATTTGTGAATGAAGTTATGTCGTATGGATAAGATTAACAATGAATCCAAACCATATAGAGTGAAAGGATGATTTTTAAAGGAGTATGAAAAGATAAAACATAGTTATCTAGATCATTTGACTATTGTATATATAAAAAATTACTATGAATGATCATTAAATGGATAGGGGAAACTTTGTAATCTACACATATATATGGGGAATCCTTCTTTGATGTTACAATATGACATTACAAAGTGATTACAATGTCATGGGAAACTGTTAAGACTACTATTGCATATGGTGACCTATTCTCATTGAATACATCCGGGTTGGAGAATGTTTTTGAGACAATATGGACAAACCAAGTAACATACACAGAATACTATAATTATATGAGTACTCTTTCTCCCCTATTTCATTTTTACTCTTCTTCATTCTCACACCCCCTATATTAACTATCCATTTCTAGGGAATATGTCCAATTAAATCTCCTTGTTTTTGACATAGATTCTAGTGTATTTTCAATAAGATTCATCATGGACTAATTAATTTACAATAACTCCCTCTCCCACATGGTTTTTTATCCTCTTTTTCTTTATGAAATTATTCTTTCCCAATGGCCATAATCGATTACGGAGCATTTTGAAAAACATAGGATAGAGATATTGACATTTAGGGATCTTAATCAACTATAAAGGATACTTCCTCCACATTCATAGTGGGTTTTCATCAGTCACAATGTTTTCACTATTTATAGTAGGTGGATCAATTTATTACATTTCTTTGATGAATCCTTGGTGATTGATTCTATAATGTGGGGTTTTCATTTAATAATAATTTTTAATTCCACTATTGAGATTTTATTAATATATATATATAATATAATTATTTCAAATATTACCCTTTAATATGTATAATTAATGAGATCTTAAAGAATTGTTTTATATATAATACTGATAAAGATTAATATATGTGTTAAATGTTGATTTATATAGTCTCCATGAAATTATATATAATGAATGTTGAAATTCATTACGAAAAAATTAGTATTCATGGTAACCATGGGTTCTTGTTTTGAGATTCCAGGATAAGTAACATAATTTATTGATTCCACACATCATAGTGATTTTTATATTACATCACTAATAAAGGATTCAACTCTGATTAGTGATTTTTACCACTAAATTATTATTTCTCTATGACTTTCTATTTTTTCACAACTATGTTTTTAATCATGGATTAATATGGTGATCTTGCGAGTCCTCGAATGAAGTTATATGTTGAAAAATCCATTTATTCTTTATTTTATATTCTTTTATATGTGTTTTTTATATTAATTCTTAATTGGGTTAATAAATGTTACCAGTTCTTACTAGTTCTAATGTACATTTCATATGGTAAATAAGTAACCATACTGAATTTATTATCTTAAAATAGTTACTCATTAAACAAGTAGAACGATCCTAATAATTTATTTATTCTCAGGCCCCTCACCCACCCCTTTGGTTTATTTATACCATCGTTGGATCAGTTCATTTAAATGAAAGTCACACCCTAATGATGGTGGATATCCATATTAGCTGAGTTCAGTTTAGAGGATGAGACACAGTGGGAGTTATCCCTTAGGTCACATAGAGATTGATGATAGATGCTTTATCCTATTTTGTAATATATATTATTATAGAAAAATATTTTAATATCTAAATATTAGATTTCCATTCCATTTGACTTTTAATTTTGTTGTGGATCATCATCAATGCCCATTTTTCGGTTTACATAAAAATTTGTGGACGTTTTTTATATATATGTTTAGTTGTTAGGGTTTCATTGGGACAATATACATTACTATTATATTTATAAGAATAATATTATTATAATATATATATGGGATTTTGAGTCACCCATATTTTGTTAGTTCCTTTTTATCCATAAGTTTAAACACCCTTAATTATTGACTATATACTTATGATGAACCAATCCTGAAGCTATTTCCTTGATATCCATACACATGATTCTAGTCCATGGGGTTCTAGATGTCACCCCAGGACTTATCATAGATAAAATCGTATACATGGTTAGATGTAGACCAGGTTGGATTGTGACATAAACCCTCTATAACGTTTTATATTTTAGAGGATTCATCCAGCTTCATTACACTTTGGAGTAGGTTTCACCATGGGGGGAACCATCCACTATCAACGATCCTATAAACTTTTATGAAGTATTTTACATAAATATTTTTAAAATCAGATTTAGTGAATACATTTCTTTTATTAATGTGTTGATCTTATAGATCAAAACTAAGAACATGATCCCACATTTCTAAATGGAAGGGTCAGTCATCATCCATTGGATATTGATAATTATTATGTAAAATATAGAGAATAAAAAACCTAATTAAATTATTAAGGGGTATAATGTTGAATGAAAATTTGGTGATCCATAATCATTTAGAAATATCAGGGGGGGGGGGGGGTGTTCATCATATTCATCTCACAGGAGGGGGACACATGTAATATTCCATCAATGTATTAATTTTGGAAGCATAATCATTAACTATGTATTTTGAGTAAAATGATGTTATTTAGGTAGTTAATGTGGACTCTTATATATTTTTTATTGTGTTATTCATTTGGATCATTGACTAGAAAATTATTCCTGATAATTTTGAAATTATTGTTGTCATTTATTTCATGATGATTAACATTATATTGGTATCACCATTATCACCTCTCATGTGGATAAGATCATGAAATAGATTAACTATTGATTATACTAGTGCATAACCAAAATTACAATGTGTTTAATGCAATAATAAATTTTACCGGTGTGATAATGTTAGATTAGTGTTTTATTGTTTTAAAAAAAGAAATATAAGTATTTCATATCATATAAATATGGAAAATCAAGAAATGAACGTGATTTTATAAGTAATTATTTAAATGATTCACAAGTCAAATGAAGAAATAAATGTGTGTTGAGATTAGTTTTACCAATTTTTTTAGACAATCATGATTTCTTTGACTCTTTCCTATCAATTTCGCTCTTATTCTACATATTATATATCATTTATTTTTTTAACGTATCGGTGAAATCACAGGTCTCATAAGGTGACCATTGGTATATCCCAAAAGTGATTAATTATCTTTAATTATATGATACGTGTTTGTATTATCCCCCTAGTAAAATATAATATAATTTCCTACCTGTTTTTCACATAATTGTATTTCAATTGCAATTAATTCTCCTCCTCCGATATACTCATATACTAGTTGATCATGATAGAAAAATGTTATATAACAATGTTGGTGAAAATAAAAACATTATTTATTCAATAATTTAGAAACAATCCTTAACTAAACTCCACCGGAAAATCGTATGTGTTTATCCTCACATTATCATTATATATAGTCAAAAAATAATTATAAGTAATATTTTCTAATGATATTTGATAAGAATTTATCAAATATCCCAAATCTATAATCAATTAAGTATCGTTCAATATCTAGATGATCATTTTCTGAGTTTTAACTCCCATGTTTATGTTTGGGGTCTTCCATCCCATTCTCAATGCTTGGATTTTATGATATATAATCCACCTCATCAAATGTAATATTTCAACGTGGATATTTAGAATCGAGATGAATATTTGTGGTTCTAACTTACATTATCATTTTTTATGGTCCATTATGAGAGACAAATTTGGGATCCCTATATATATATATATCGTTGATATCTATAAATTTGATTAATGATTACTTATTTTAATTTTACATATTTCAATATAGATTATTCATGTACTAATGACCCAATATATGTTCTCCTTGTGGAATATCCATTAATCAATAGTCAGCAATGATTTATCCTTCATTCTTCCTTCATAACATAGTTCTTGGAGTGGTAAACCTATGACTTTGGGTCCTATGAAATTGTATTGACATATATTGCATTAAATAAAACAAATTGGACAATTTTTTGAAATGATAACATGATGAATTTTCTCTATTCAATGTATCATGAATTACATATTGACATTATGGTGTCATGGAATATTGTATATCATTGTACTATAGGGATCATATGGAATTATATCATTTCAATTTGAAGTGGATTGAGTCACATTATCATGTAATGAAAAAATACACCTCCAATTTTTTGAATTCCCATTAACAAAAAAACCAGCATTCATATTAGATTACCATGGGGTTATATGATATATTATCCTCCATGTGATGTTTTATTTGATATTTATTTTGTTTTATATTCCATTAAACAATGTTGATTGAATTGGAACCTATCTTATTTCACCAAAAATACAAGTAATTCTTTGTAGTACCTCAAATATGGTTGTGTGTCTATAAATAAAAATGCATAGCATCATGGTTGTAATTATAAGATTACGTTGGAGTACCAATGTACTGACATGTTATAATGATGGACACCATTTTCCATGAAATATTGATTTTGTTCTCTATAATCAACTATTGATATATCGAATCCTTCAAAATTTATGATCCCTAACTATATTGGTTAATGTACATCACATGAGGTTCTCAATGAAAATTACTATTTCACATAATTTTTTCTTAACCATGAATTCTTACTCTTACACAAATTTCAATTCATTCTTTTATTACTATTTAGTTATATTCATCATTATATTTTATTTTTCTAATGTACGACTTCAATAGATACATTTAAAATTATTAGTGATTCATATTAAAAACATAAAATTAATATATCATCATCCATAAATTCATGTCCATGAATGGATATATTAAATTAATAATTTCTTACCAATACCATCAAAATTATATAAAAATAGAGAAGAAAAATAATAATGTATAAAGACACAACTATGAAAAAGAAAAATATAATGTAAAAAATTTAAATATTTGTGCAATAACTAGTCCCCAAAAAATATCAGATGGATCTGGCTGAGCTTTGTGAGCTACGGGTATAGCTGGAGGACTTGCAGGGTAAGGGATTTATCTAACCCATTATTTCACCCTGGGCTTCTCCGATTTTAATCGCCAAGAAGGAAGATGGGAGCTTACGACTATGTGTCGACTACCGTCGCCTGAATCAGGTGACCGTAAAGAACAAGTATCCAATCTCGAGGATTGACGACCTATTTGATCAGCTCATGAGAGCATGATGGTTCTCGAAGATAGACCTCAGGTCAGGCTATCATCAACTTAGAGTTCGAGATGAGGATGTGTAGAGGATGGCATTCAGGTGTCGGTATGGCCACTATGAGTTCTTGGTTATGCCTTTCGGTGTAACCAACTCTCCAGCAGTGTTCATGAGTCTCTTGAACAGGATCCTACAGCCTTACCTCGATCTATTTTTGGTAGTATTCATCGAAGACCTACTGATTTACTCGACTAATGAGGAGAAGCAAACCTACCACTTGGGGGTTGTACTGGACACACTCTGAGAGCACCAGATTTATGGTATGCTCTCGATGTGTCAGTTTTGGATTTGTGAGGTCCACTTCATGGGGAACTTCATCTCTGAGGTGGGAGTTTCGGTTTATCCTGCGATGATCAAGGCTGTACTGGCTTGGGAAACACCTAGGAGTGTGTTGGAGGTTCGAAGATTCCTAGGTCAAGCTGGTTACCATTGGAGATTTATGCCAGGCTTATCCAGAGTTGCAGCACCACATTCAACTTTGACGAAGAAGGGGAAACCCTTTGTGTGGTCAAATAAATGTAAACAATTCTTCTAGGAGCTGAGACAGAGATTGACCAGTGCACCCATATTGAGGCTACCAGAGGAGGGCATAGGTTACATAGTTTAATGCAGTGTATCAGGGAAAATACTCGGTTGTGTCCTGATGCAGGAGTGGGCAGTGATCGCTTATGGTTCACGACAGTTGAGGTAGAATGAGCAGAACTAGGCTACCCATGACCTAGAGTTATATACAGTGGTATCTGCCTTGAAGATGTGGTGGGTATCTGATGGGAAATCTCTTTACAGTATACTCTGACCACTAGAGTCTCAGGTACATATTTTCTCAGAAGGATATGAACCTAAGACAGTGGCAATAGATTGGGTTCCTCCAAGACTATGGCTTTGAGATATTCTATAATCCTAGGAAAGAGAACGCACTAGCTGATTCTCTCGGCATGAGATTGGTCATTAAACTAATTGGAGAGGCGACACATCAACTAGCCACGTTTCAGATATCCTTCATGGATAGAGATAGAGAATACTTTCTACAGTCACTCACAATCACTCAGCCACTACATCAGCGGGTCAGAGATGCATAATGTGGGGGCGTTGACTATGAGACACAACATCCACAGATATCCATAGGACATGCACTTTATGGATTTTCTATAGGAGGAGAGAATGTCATCATATTCATGGGACGTACCATGGTACCAGTTTAATTACAGTAGGAGGTGCAGAGGGAGTTTCACACTTCCACTTTGGCAGTACATCCAGGAGTAGCGAAGATGTACCTAGATCTCAGAAAACATCACTGGTGATCAGGTATAAAGAAGGATGTGGCAGAGTTCGTTTCCCGATGCCTCACCTGCCAGCTGTTGAAGGTGGAGCACCAGGATCTGGCAGGCTTGGTGAAACCCTTAGAGGTCCTGGAGTGGAAGTGGGATGGGATATCTATGGACTTCGCGATGGGGATTCCACATACTTCCAAAGTACATGACTCCTTCTGGGTGATTTTCTATTGACTCACCATGTCGGCCCACTTCCAACCGATCAGAGAGTAGGGCTCAGTGGAGAGATTGGGACGCCTCTACTTTCAAAAGATCATACGAATTCATAGTGTGCCATCGTCTATCATCTCCGATCGAGATTCTCTATTTACTTCCCTTCTTTAGAAGGGGTTGAAGGTGGAATTTGGGACGCATCTACGCCTGGGTACCGCCTTTCAACCTCAGACGGATGGCCAGACGGAGAGGATCATTCAGACACTCGAGGACATGCACCATTCATGTGTCCTCGACTTTGGTCGTTGCTGGGAGGATCAACTACCCTTGGTGGAATTTGGGTACTACAACAGCTACCACTCCACCATCGGGATGGAACCATACGAGGAACTGTATAGATGAACATGTTGATCACCTCTCTACTAGACTGACCCTGGGGAGTCAGCACTCATAGGGCCACATATGGTCTAGGCTATGACAGAGAAGGATTAGATCATCCAAGGGAGAATGAGGACTACACAGAGCAGACAGCAGTCCTATGCTGATAGGAGACGGAGACCACTGTAGTTCAAGGATGGAGGCCACGTTTTCTTACGGGTATCACCTCGACATGGATTACATAGATTTGGCAGGTGAAGAAAGTTATATTCGTGCTTCATCAGACCATTCCAGGTTCTCACCAGGATAGGGGAGGTGTCTTATCACCTGGCCCTTCCACCTCAGTTGCACCGGGTGCACTATGTCTTTCATGTATCTCAGCTGAGGAGATACGTGCAAGACCTGACCCACATCATTGATCATGGGGAGCTGGACATCGATGATGGGGAGACTTTTCTGGAGGTCCCGGTGGAGATCGAGGATCGACAAAAGCGGGTCCAACGTGGATGGTCAATTCCTCTGGTGCACATTCATTGGTAGCATGGGATCATCCAGGAGAGAACATGGGAGCGGGAGGATCAGATGTGTGCACAATACCCTCATTTGTTTCCCTAGTTTATGATATAGCTTTATGGGGACATAAAGTCCTAAGGTGGGAGTAATGTAAAGGCCCATAAATTTCAAGGAAACTTTTTTCTTAAATTCTTTGGGATTTTACGAGTACGCAGTTTCTGACGGAACATGATTCTGGGGCCCGGTGTGCCCGGAATAATTTTTCGAAGTTTCGGTCGGGTACATATAGTGAATGGATGAGCGGGTTTTTATATCATTTGAACCGGTGCTCGAAATTGAAATCTAAGGGCACCGATGAGCTCACAGCGCTGGTAATTTCATAGGGTGACCTTTACCGTAATTTCCTTTCCACGGGAGGGGATGTTAAATTTTTTGGATTAAATGAGAAGTGAATAATTTTGTTGAACAATTTTATTTTTATATATAAGGTGGTTTTATCCTACATGGGGGAGTTAGAGTGGGACCCACTAACAACTAACTACCCATGTGAGGATAAATATGAGGTGGGGCCCACATGATGCCCAACCCTTCAAATTCCCTAAAACTCCTTAAACCCCCTCTTAATTTTGTAAATTCCTAATTACTTGTGAAACCTTCCCACCTTATCTCTCCCTCCCTCTTAACTCTTGCCAACACACTTTAATCAATTAATTGAACTACTTAAATTAAATAATTATGTGTTTGAAGTTTAAATTTTTAATGTATAGAATGATTTAATAAAATAAGGAGATGCCTTATTTTATTTTTGTGTTGCTTGTTGTGTAGAGATTTTGGGGAGAAAGATCTTGAGTTTTGAAAAACACTTCATCTCCTTTGTTGAAGAACACCAATTATCCAACAAAGAACATCAACTCGGCGACTGTAGTTCTTCATCCTCTTATTCCTTTGATGCAAGGGAGGAGACACCGACACGGGGTCTCGCCAATGATGTCTTGCCTTATAATGTTCTCTCTGAGATAAAAGGGGACATACCACTTCTTCCTTAGGCGCAGTTCGTCGTTGCTTATAGAACCTCACCCCGCGACGCTGTCTTCTGTGATGCCCGAGGTTCGATATATTTTGCTGAGGTAGGGGTTATTTATTTTTATCATGTCTTCATCATTTTTATTTGTTGCTTAAGGTTTGGCCGCATGATATCTTCGTAACAGGAGGATATCAGACCGCACAAACACGACTGATTCTCCTCCCCTCTTCTTTGATAATCTTCGTTGATGTTGAAGGCAGAGGAGCATGGTGTCGTTGCGTCGTGTGGTGATCTGAAGGGAACCACGGCCAAGAAATGCTACAGCAAAAGAGGCGCGGTGCCGTTGCACCATGCAGAGATGTAGAGGGCCGCGGCCCGAGCAGGCCACGGCGGGGGTGTGTGGTGTCGTCGCGGAGCGCCGGAGAGACCGAGGAAGGGTGCGGCCGGAGCGGCCTGCAGCGGAGGGGCGTGGCATGGTCACGCCGCGCCGAGGAAAAAAGTCGTGGAGGACCAGTAGGGGCGGCCGACCGAGCGAGCCTCCCACATCTCCAGGACGAGGGACCCCTTCTGGGTCCTGCAGCAGTACACAAACCAACGGGCCTTAATGGCCGGCCATTACCCAGAAACCGGGGGGGGTGTAACCCCCCCCCCCCCCCCCCGACCAGCTGCTAGGGAAGACCCCACTGGGTCTTCCATTTCCAAAAACAGTGGGTCATGGCCCCTTTGCGTCCCGCTCAGCCAGCGACCGTGCCATGGCTAGCTTTCAAGTTGGGCCGCAGGCCACACGGGCTGGGCCCACCGCATGCCACGCGGGCCGGGCATTCCCAGCCGGGCCGGGCCACACCACATCGGGTCGGGCCGTGCCGCATTAGGGCAGGCCGCACAAAACATCGAGCTGGTTTGAAGCCTTTGTTGGGTCGGAGCCACCAAAACCAGCTTGACCCAATCCGTTAGCCCATTGGGCCTAACGGCCCGGGCCCACTATTCACTTAAACGTGAATAACTTAAGGATCACGCGTCTGATTGACGCGCCGTCTGTGGCATTGAGACACTTTCGATGAGATGGTCCTTTTGCGATAATCTAAGTGAGCTTCGGATGAATTTGGATATCATCCGGGTTAGAAACGTGCGTATATCTAACTGGGCCCCTAGGACGAAAAACCCAATATCTTTTAGACATGGAGTCTGATTGGCGCACCTTCTGTTGCATTGAGTTCCTATTGACGTGACAGAACTTTGGGATACATCAACTATAGACTTCATGACAGTTGATGTATCGACCCTGTTGGATCATTGAGCGGACCCTCTTGGAATGGAGTGTGCAGCGTGTGGGAACCCTAGAGCTGGCAGCGACTGCGATGATGATGACGACTGTACTTGGATCCTACGTGGGTTCGGATGCGAGGACGACTGTACATGTGTAACAGCCCGAGATTTTATGAAAAATATTCTTTTTAATTTTATTAATGTCTTGTGTTGTATGCTACACCAAAAGGAGCTTGCACAACACACATCCTTGACTTGCTTTTCATTACACGCAATCGCGACCTTCCTCGATAGCGTGTGTAGTACATAATACTGAGTTTCACTAAACAACGATATGCTATTAAAATATTATTAAAACTAGCCATTAAGAATAGTAATAACCACCTTTTAAAATTTTAGAAATTTTAGCTCTCAAAATGGACTTCATTTTTGGATTCGGAGTATCGAATTTAGCCTAAGGTGAAATTTTGGTACTTTTCGGATAACCATCATTTTCTGATGAATAGTGAAAATTACTAAATTTTAATTAAAAACAACTTTTTTAATCGAAATAATTAATAGTGATAAATTATTATTTTGAGTGGTTTTAAAGTATATTTATAATATATTTTTACAATTTAATACAATGTTGGTCATTGGATGTAATTTCAAATTTAAACTAGTTATAAAAAAGTGTTAATCTTTTGATAGTTATTATCTCTTAAAAACACGCTATTTGTTGTGACAGCGGAAATTAATTATAAAATTAATTAATGCAACTTATATGTAGTGAATTTTGTAAAATAGAAATCATTTTTGAATTCGGAATATAAATTATATCTTAGGGTGAAATTTTGGCATTTTTCTGAAAAACATCAATTTTTGATGAATAGTGAAACTACTAAGTGGTAGTTAAAAAAATTAATTTTTTCATAAATCTTAATTTTACCGCTTCTGTGAATGGATTTTCAAAAATCCGAGAGACACGGTTGATGTCAGTAAGTAAAATGTGGTTCAATGAGATGAAAATAATTTTTGCTGAATAGTAACTTTTTACATTTATTTACCACGGTTAAAAGTAAATAGGGTAATTAAGGGTAAAAATGATATTCATATTACCGTAACACATGTCATAATCATATTGTACAAGTGTATCTCGACCAAAAACAACCTTATGTGTAAAATATTATAATTTAGCCCCACTTGGATTAGATTAGGACATTTATTATTATTTAATTCAAAGAAGAGTTAAAAGAGTTAAAATCAAAGTTAATTTACTAAAACATTTTTAATATAGGGTTATACATAATATAATTTCGACTATAAATATTCATTAGAAGGATAAAAATATTTCCTACATAATGGTATTTTATTAGTAATTTTTATACTTTAAATAATTTAATTTATTTATGACACAACGATGATGCAGTAATTACCTTTTTAAGAAAATATTAACATAATTGATGTTATAAATGCCCAAATAAATGTAATTTGAAACTTTTTATTACTTACACTAATTTTCTAGGTTAATATGACATATTATTGTTGATTTTAGTAACTTGGTTAGAACTTATCATTCTGTTAGAAATTTCATAAAAATCATGTACCAAATAGTGTCAAAATTGACATGAATTAGTTTTTAAAACAAATATTATATTATCAATTGTTATTTAATTCCTAAAAATCTAAGGCTCGTCCAAATCACTTATATAAGGATATATATATTAATAATAATCAACTTGGGGATCGTTTGGCTTGTTATGGTAAGTTTATTAACCATACAGTGTAAGAAAACAAAAAGACACGGTAAAGTTAAATTATTTAACTGAGAGTTAAATCTAATTGATAAGGTTAAAATAATAACCTAAACTTGTCTAAATCCTATTGGATGAGAGGATTTCGACCCATCCCCACATTAGCCTAGAAATAAATCAATTTGGATCTATTTAAAACCGAACTTGACTTTATAATAAAATAATATTTTTAGTTATTCCAAAGGTGCCCCTCTCCTCCCTTATAAAAGGGAACCTCCTCCCTCTCCTCCTCACAGCAATTTGAGCATTCAAGCTCAGCCAACCCCTGCCAAAATCTCTTCTACACTTCCCTAGTATCATCCTAGAGGTCCTGGTCTTCTTAAAAGAGTAATTTTAGTGCCCTAAAAGGAGGTCTCAAAGAAGCACTTCAAAGAAGAGGTAATATCCATTACCGATCCTTTCCAATTTCGTTCTTCTTCAACTTCTTCTTCTTTAGTTTTTTCATTATTAAGTAATAACATCAGTATAATTAATATACTGATATGTTATTATAAGTATGAAATCACCCTATTTAACCATCTATCCATCCTACGGAAAATGAAATCACTGCGCGTGCGTACGTACGGAATACCGTCTCCACGACGCGATGAGATTCATTCTCAATGATTAACCATTAATGAATGATTATAAAGTATATATAATAAGTACTAATGAAATATATGACCTAATAATGATACTGGAATTATTTATATTTATATTTATGTCATCTACTTAATTCCATTCAATTTAATAAGGAAACGAAAACAACGTTCATGCATACGTACGGACTACCGTCTCCATGAACGGTGTATTTTTTTCCATTTACTGATTTATTATATATGTATGTTCTGAATATATATATATATAAATCATTTTTTATATTCTGGAATTAATTAATCATGATCTATGTAATCATATGAATAATATCAAGTTAAAAACACAAACGACAAATGAGATGATTTTACCCAAAACGCTACTTTAACATGAATTTACAAAATAACAGGTAATATAAAGTCATAAGTGGACCATATATGATATAATAACAATGAATATGTTTCTGTAATAAGTCAATATCATTATTTAAATCATTATACAGGAGGTTCGGACACGTACAAAGCAAGTTGGACCTAAGGTAAGGGAAATATCACAATCTCATTTTTATCCGAGATTGTTTATAGGTTGGCATTTACTGGGGTGTATTTTATCATCCACATCCATGTTTCCTCAATATGTAATGTTATTTCCATCCACCTAAAATTGTTTAAATCCAATTTTACCCTTCGGAGAGTTTTTATTAAAGGATATGAAAAAAATCTTTTGTCGTTTTTCGTACGAGGTACTTTTTGACTTTTCCAACAAAAGTATGAAGAATGTTTTTTAACTTATACGGCATGTATGGATTTTTAAAACATTATTTCCAAGAAGCTTCCTTTACAAGTTTTCAAGTTTATTTTTAATCAACTTCTTTTATTTTAAAGTCGTATGACATGTTATTAAAGGAAAAATGTTTTTGAAGAAGAAATGATATTTTCCTCAAGAATGGAGTTCAAGTGTTTTATCAAAATTATTTTCCATCTAAGATAATAAAAGGTTATGTTTTTTATCTCTATTATTACATTGATTTGATAATGTTGTGATGGAATTATTTTTATAAATTCTTTTATCTTATATGAGTTTTTTATGATGTCACGATATTTAAGATTCCCATTTTTATTACATGGGTTATGCAATGATGTATGATTTATGATTTTGTGGCACACATAAGAATGGTATCATTATGAGATGGGTTGGACCTATATCTCCCTCCAATGCATTGGGTAAAGATTTTATATCTCATGAGATAGACCTGGCTAGAATGGTAGGTTATACCGGTTCAGTGAAACAGGACTGAAACGAGGGTGACTCGGTTCAGAAAGGGACTTTGTCCACTAAGATAGTCTTGGCAATGAGTCTTGAATAACAAGAAATGATTCTCGATGATTATGTGTGTATGCCAAAATGTTTCATGTTTTAAGTTATGATTATTGGGATTACATTTCACTTCTATGATTTATCCCATGTTATGGTATTATAAGCTCTTTTGCAGGTTAAGATTTCCAAAAGCTATGTTCTTTAGTATATGATGTGATTGATATTTCTATTGTTTACCCTTACTGAGCATTTGAGCTCACCCTTTTATGTTTTATTTTCCCCAGGATATAAAGAAAGGTTTTAGGTATAAAAAAAGGAAGATCTTTATGGGAGATATTGATGATCTTTCACCACGATTAGAAGCTTATATTCTGAGTTTCCAAAGACACTAAACTATTACGGTCCTTGTGTGTGTGTTTTTTGTTATGTACTAAATATTCCGAAAAAGTAATTTAATTTTCAAGTACGTTAAGATTCGGGTCTGTTCAGTTGGTATCAGAGGAAAGGTTTAGTCAACCTTTGGAAACTAGGATGCGAAAATGTTAGTGAGATCCCTAGAGATATTTCTAAGGTATGCCTAGGGATGTCCCTAAGGTTAAGTATACATATTGGTTATAGTACTAGAACTACGCTAACGATCATAGAATTAAACCTAAGATTTTAGATATTGAAGGTACTCCCCCTTTATTATGTTGTTTTCCCTAGAATGATTTTTTCCTCTCACACTATTCTTTTTGGGTTTTAGAAAATGGCTGGAAACAATATGATTCACGATAATGTAGGATATGATGGAAAATGGAATGATATTCTTCCTGAGCAACCAAATGAAATGGGATTTGGAAGTCCAAATATAATTATTACGCCGAATCAGAAATCTCATAATATGATCAATAAAGTAAAATTTGGTATGTTTCCTGACTCGTCTTATAAGAGAAAGATGGAGTTTCATGATGATCATAGGGGAAAGAAAGTTCAATTTCCCATATGTAAATCATGTGGGAAGAGGCATCAAGGATAATGTTTCAAAGGAACTGGAAGATGATTTGGGTGTGGAAAAGAAGGACACAAAGCCAGTAAGTGAAAAGGAAAAGGTTCAGTTAACACCATGGATGAGGACAATGGTATTGCTACGACATCAACAATGGTTAAAAGTTTTAAATGTGTAATGTACGGGAATTATGAAAACCAATTCCCTAAGGGAAAGTCTCATGAAGAGAATCAGTATGGTCATATGGGAAGTATTTATGTTGATGATGATGAAGAGACTACAAATGATATTTGAGATGAAAGAATTGTTGAAGCTCGGTCAATGGTTTAAGAAGGTAGTGGAATGATTACATGTTTATCAAGTGTAATGTTGTATAAGTAATCTCATGGTACTATGGAATAAAGAGACATCTAAGGATTGTTACACTATTGTCTTTCCTAAGTTTTTAAAGTGTATGATTAATGGTACTAGTAACCATGAAATGTTATTCAGATATTTTTTTTGGAAAGTAGATGATATGCACATAATGAAGGAATAATAAGATAATGAGGTATTTGATTGTATTCATGAGCTCATGAGTGATATAAGGAGATGGTTATATCATGGTTTGAGTATATAGAATTTTTTGATTTTGGTATGTGGAAAGATTTAACTTTTAACTGCATTCATGTTTTCACTAAGGTTCAATGGGTATTCAAGAGAATACATGATTAAGGCCTTTGAATGCTTGGAATGTGACCAACAAGACATATCTTATGATATATGGGGATCAACGACAGTGTTAAATCTGTGGTAATCGTTTTCACTATGTCATGAGAGTGGACTGCAGTATAATGGATAAGCCTAAAGATTGCAATGGATTATGTTGGACATAAGTTAGTATTGTTTAAGGATATAAGTTTTTTCGATATTATTGATGGGATGTTATAGTAATATAGTTTTAGAAAAAAAAAATGACAACCTGCAGGACGGGCGACAACCCATCGCGTCGGACAAGGCTATGGGAATCGAACCCACAACCGAAGTGCGGCTGGCCTTTATTGCCTACCACTGGCCTACAGGAAGTCCTTGTTTAGTAGAAACTAGTTTTATTATATTAAGTAGTATGATATATGAAGTATAAGTCCATTTTAAGAACCATATATGATTAATCTCACTATAGATCGACTTATGTATATAATTTTTGTTAACCTTTTGTTTGAGACAGATTGAATGACCCGTCATTCTATCACATGATCTGCTAACACTTCACGAATAACAAATTCAACTTCATTTATTTAAGAGATGAAGTGGAAATTGTTCATGGCACGAACAACAGTGAGATTGTACCAAAATAAAGTAAGTATTTATTCTAATTCAAATCTTTAACTTTAGGGAAATGATCATGAAAACCAAAAATGTTGTCCTAGTGCCCTTATATCCGATGAATCAGATGGTAACCTAGATCGTCACAAATTTATGGCTTTGTGATTACTGGCTTTTCCATAGCCATGTTCTCTACCACTCTCCATCAGAACATGATGGTTAGATTTCTCTTCCATATCAATATTTTCACCTATGTGGAAACCCAGTGATTAGTTTATTTGGGTAACCGTTACGTTTCATACTTTTGTTTTTAAAAGATTGGTTTTGGTATTCCTTTTTACGATGTGGGTTTCTATTAAAAAAACTTTTGAATAGTAAACCATTTATAACCCCGACGAATTTTGAGGGCGAAATTCCTTTTAAGGGGGGTAGAATGTAACAGCCTGAGATTTTATGAAAAATATTCTTTTTAATTTTATTAATATCTTGTGTTGTACGCTACACCAAAAGGAGCTTACACAATACACATCCTTGACTTTCTTTTCATTACATGCAATCGCGACCTTCCTCGATAGAGTGTGTAGTACGTAATACTGAGTTTCACTAAACAACGATATGCTATTAAAATATTATTAAAACTAGCCGTTAAGAATAGTAATAACCACCTTTTAAAATTTTATAAATTTTAGCTCTCCAAATGGACTTCATTTTTGGATTCGGAGTATCGAATTTAGCCTATGGTGAAATTTTGGTACTTTTCGGATAACTTTCATTTTCTGATGGATAGTGAAAATTACTAAATTTTAATTAAAAAAAACTTTTTAAATCAAAATAATTAATAGGGATAAATTATTATTTTGAGTGGTTTTAAAGTATATTTAGAATATATTTTTACAATTTAATACAATGTTGGTCATTGGATGTAATTTCACATTTAAACCAGTTATAAACAAGTGTTAATCGTTTGATAGTTATTATCTCTTAAAAACACGCTATTTGTTGTGACAGCGGAAATTAATTATAAAATTAATTAATGAAACTTATATGTAGTGAATTTTGTAAAATAGAAATTATTTTTGAATTCGGAATATCAATTATATCTTAGGGTGAAATTTTGGCATTTTTCTGAAAAACCTCAATTTTTGATGAATAGTGAAACTACTAAGTGGTAGTAAAAAAAATTAATTTTTTCATATATCTTAATTTTACCGCTTCTGTGAATGGAATTTCAAAAATCCAAGAGACACGGTTGAAGTCAGTAAGTAAAATGTGGTTCAATGAGATGAAAATTATTTTTGGTGAATAGTAACTTTTTACTTTTATTTACCACGGTTAAAAGTAAATAGGGTAATTAAGGGTAAAAATGATATTAATATTACCCTAACACATGTCCTAATCCTATTGTACAAGTTTATCTCGACCAAAAACAACCTTAAGTGTAAAATACTATCATTTAGGCCCACTTGGATTAGATTAGGACATTTATTATTATTTAATTCAAAGAAGAGTTAAAAGAGTTAAAATCAAAGTTTATTTACTAAAACATTTTTAATATAGGATTATACATAATATAAATTCGACTATAAATATTCATTAGAAAGATAAAAATATTTCCTACATATTGGAATTTTATTTGTAATTTTTATACTTTAAATAATTTAATTTACTTATGACACAACGATGATGCAGTAATTACCTTTTTAAGAAAATATTAACCTAATTGATGTTATAAATGCACAAATAAATGTAATTTGAGACTTTTTATTAAATAAAATAATTTTCTAGGTTAATATTAAATGTTATTGTTGATTTAATTAACTTGGTTATAACTTATCATTCTGTTAGAAATTTCAGAAAAATCATGTCCAAATAGTGTCAAAATTCACATGAATTAGTTTTTAAAAAAAATATTATATTATCAATTGTTATTTAATTCCTAAAAATCTAAGGTTCGGCCAAATGACTTAGATAAGGATATATATATTAATAATAAACAACATGGGGTTATTTTGGCTTGTTATGGTAAGTTTATTAACCATATAGTGTTAGAAAACAAAAAGACACGGTAAAAGTTAAATTATTTAACTTAGAGTTAAATCTAATTGATAAGTTTAAAATAATAACCTAAACATGTCTAAATCCTATTGGATGAGAGGATTGCGACCCATCCCCACCTTATCCTCGAAATAAATCAATTTGGAGCTATTTAAAACCGACCATGACTTTATAATAACATAATATTTTTAGTTATTCCAAAGGTTCCCCTCTCCTCCCTTATAAAAGGAAACCACCTCCCTCTCCTCCTCACACAAATTTGAGAAATAAAGCTCGGAAAACCCCTGCCAAAATATCTTCTCCACTTCCCTAGTATCATCCTAGAGGTCCTGGTCTTCTTAAAAGAAACTTTTAGTGCCCTAAAAGAAGGTCTCGAAGAAGCACTTCAAAGAAGAGGTAATATCCATTACCGATCCTTTCCAATTTCTTTCTTCTTCAACTTCTTCTTCTTTAGTTGTTTTATTATGAAGTAATAACATAAGTATCATTAATATACTGATATTTTATTATATTTATGAAAAAACCCTATTTAACCATCTATCCATCCTACGGAAAATGAAATCACCGCGCGTGCGTACGTACGGAATACCGTCTCCACGACGCGATGAGATTCATTCGCAATGATTAACCATTCATGAATGATTATAAAGTATATATAATAAGTACTACTGAAATATATGACCTAATAATGATACTGTAATTATTTATATTTATATTTTTTCATCTACTTAATTCCATTCAATTCAATAAGGAAACGAAAACAGCGTTCATGCGTACGTACGGACTACCGTCTCCATGAACGGTGTATTTATTTCCATTTACTGATTTATTATATATGCATGTTCAGAATATATATATATAAATCATGTTTTATATTCTGGAATTAAGTAATCATGACCTAAGTAATCATATGAATAATTACAAGTTAAAAACACGAACGACAAATGAGACGATTTTACCCAAAACGCTACTTTAACTTGAATTTACAAAAGAACGGGTAATATAAAGTCATAAGTGGACCATATATGATATAATAACAATGAATATGATTCTGGAATAAGTTAATAACATGATTTAAATCATTATACAGGAGGTTCGGACACGTACAAAGCAAGTTGGACCTAAGGGAATGGAAATATCACAATTTCATTTTTATCCGAGATTGTTTATAGGTTGGCATTTACTGGTGTGTATTTTATCATCCACATCCATGTTTCCTCAATATGTAATGTTATTTCTGTCCACCTAAAATTTTTTAATTCCAATTTTACCCTTCGGAGAGTTTTTATTAAAGGATATGAAAGGAATCTTTTTTCGTTTTTCGTACGAGGTACTTTTTGACATTTCCGACAAAAGTACGAAGAATGTTTTTTTAACTTATACGGGATGAATGGATTTTCAAAAAATTATTTACAAGAAGCTTTTTTTACATGTTGTCAAGTTTTTTTAATCAAATTATTTTATTTTAAAGTCGTATGACATGTTATGAAAGGAAAAATGTTTTTAAAGAAGAAAGGATATTTTCCTCAAGAATGGAGTTCAAGTGTTTTATCAAAATTGTTTTCCATCTAAGATAATAAAGGGTTATGTTTTTATCTCTATTATTACATTGATTTGATAATGTTGTGATGGAATTATTTTTATAAATTCCTTAATCTTATATGAGTTGTTTTATGATGTCACGATGTTTATGATTCCCATTTTTATTACATGGGTTATGCAATGATGTATGATTTATGATTTTGGGGCACACATAAGAATGGTATCATTATGAGATGGGTGGGACATATATCTCCCTCTAATTCATTGGGTAAAGATTTTATATCTCATAAGATAGACATGGCTGGAATGGTAGGTTATACCGGTTCAGTGAAACAGGACTGAAACGAGGGTGACTCGGTTCAGAAAGGGACTTTGTCCACTAAGATAGTCTTGGAAATGAGTCGTGACTAACATGAAATGATTCTCTATGATTATGTGTGTATGCCACAATGTTTCATGTTTTATGTTATGATTATTGGTATTACATATCACTTCTATGATTTATCCCATGTTATGGTATTATAAGCTCTTTTGCAGGTTAAGATTTCCCAACGCTATGTTCTTATGTATATGATGTGATTGATATTTCTTTTATTTACCCTTAATGAGCATTTGAGATCACCCTTTTATGTTTTCTTTTCCCCAGGATATAAATAATGGTTTTAGGTATAAAAAAAGGAATTTCTTTATGGGAGATATTGAAGATCTTTCACCACGATTAGAAGCTTATATTCTGAGTTTCCAAAGACACTAAACTATTACGGTCCTTGTGTGTGTTTTTTGTTATTTAATAAGTATTCCACAAAAGTAATGTAATTTTGTAGTATGTTATGATTCGGGTCTCTATAACATGGATCCAACATTGTTTCAGCGTTGGAGACTTCTGTACTTGGATCCTACGTGGGTTCGGAAGAGGAGATGATTCAGAGGCTATATCTATCATCACCACCCCTATTTGTGAGTAGTATATCTGTGTGAGATGAGTCTTGTCTTTCATTCCTAATCATTGATGTGATTTACTTGCCTTCCGATGTGGACTGGGATGTGCTTTCCTGTGTGGACTGGGTTGTACTTGGGCTTGTGATTTGGAGCCTAACTTGAATTTATGACATAGGTATATGTATGGGCATATACCTAATTAGAGTTAGTTGATACTATGTGTTGTATATTTACTTTGTGATTTATCTTTTGTGGATTCTGGGAGATCATCGGGGTTCTGCGGGTCCCTACTGACTATCGTATACTCACCCCAGAATGGGCTATGCCCGCACTACGTTGTGTTTGATGCAAACGACAAACAACACGGATCGAGGTGGAGTATTATGGTGTGTGATGACACCTAGAGGTGTAGCACTTGGCAGGACATACACGGAGCGGACGACAGGACCCAAGGAGCTGAGGAGGACATTTGTACCCACCCGTCAGCTGGGATATCCGGAGGATGACTCTGTGGTTGCTGGTTTACTTTAGTGTAGCTATTCTTTCTTTTCTATATTACTGTACTTTCAGTTGGGTTTGTATTCTGGCCCATTTACTTTCCAGTACATACCTTTTTACTCAGTTTACATAGTTTTTTACTTCAGCTTGCATTATCCGTTGTGTTTGTTTACTTATATAAAGGAAATGCCTTCCATTTTATTGGGAATTACTCCTTTTATTCTAGTTGACAACCCTTGGCCTATGGAAGGCGGGCATGGGGTAGTCACAGAAAGGGCCCTGAGTACGGGTCAAGATATTTTAATTATACAAGAACGAGTTGGAGCCACATGTCTCAAAAAGAGGCTAATATAATGTTTAAGACACTAGAATCATACCTCTCATAGTAGAAAGCCAAACATACTGATTTGTGTCATTAGTTCATACCGCATTCCCTTTCCATAATCCATTACCCCAGTTCCTAGCCAGACTCTCCAACACAATAATGCCCTACTTTCCATAGTTTATCTTACATTGAACTACCAGAAAGCATCTCTGGTTAGTGAAACCATTCATACTATAAATAATAGTCGACCAATGAGAAAAAATATATCACTGAATACATGAACTCACCTAGAGGGTCTATCTACCAATTCACATAATTAAATCTTGAAAACCCTATAGTTATGTTCCATATTCCATATAGATTGGAACAAATATAGAAATCTATCATATTGACAATGATAGTGTCCATACGGACTCCACCTTTGAAAAAACATCCCCTACCTCCTAGGGATCTCGGTTACCCTCTCCATAACTAGGACCCATCCAAATGGTTCATCCTAGAACCAAATGGTCAATTGCGCACTAGGGATTCCCACCAAGTGACACTAACCTCATTTAGATTCCTAATATAAATTATGGACTCCAAAATCATCTCAAATACATTTTTTATATATAATATATTAAATTAATCATTAATATCCTTACTAAGGAAATCATAAAAATTTCATTCCCCATAAAAATCATCACATTCTATTGATGTAGATAACAAATAAAACATAGTAAACATAGAATAACACTACCTAATAGACATCCTTCCCTACACAATGATTCTTAACCCTCTAGTCAAATAAGACAGTAGAGTATCTGAGATTTTGTATTCAAATAATCTAGTATGAAAATCTATTTAGAATATTTTCATATGATGATCATCCTATATGACCACATACCACAATCTTCAATCCAAACGTCAATGAATAGATGTTACATGATTCATCATCATCTTAAGTGATGTCTCTTGATTCTCATTGATTGTTATCATAACCTCATGAAATTTACATACCATCTAATAGCCACCCTCTAATGAAAAATTACCATGACTATTAACTAATACTCTAATGGATGTACAAGAAATGTTAGTATATCTCTAACTGAACCCACCACCATATAATACATCACACAAAGGAAACACTCCATGAACTAAGACTCCAAACTAAAAACCTTTTCCATATGTTTATCAAGCCTCAAAAACCCTAAATATTTCTCCCCACTTTCATCTATGATATCATTTGGGGGTTATTGGTGATGAATTAAACAATTATTTCAAACAAAACTCATATCACAGTGCCAAAAGATTCTGGTAATAAAAAATTGGGTATTATTATTTAGAATGGGATCCAAAATACACACCCCATGAACTCCCAATAGCCCCATCTACCCACTCTTGTTACAGATCATAGATACTTGTAATACTCATGTCACATGGCTTGGTTAAATTATATTTTATTGAAGACATATAAAGCAAAACACCAACAAGGTTACATTGTAAAATTTTGATTATTCTAAATAATAATCTAATATAATCAAGATATATTATATATTAGACACATTTAGGTTCTCATCATTTTCTAAAGGGTTACAATTATTTCTTAATATGGAGGGATAAAAAAACCTATAGTGTAAAACAATCTTTACGTAGTTATTAAGAACCCTTATAACTTCAAAAAATTAAAATTCAACACAAGAGGACACAATTCTAAATTATTATCCATATCATAATTTGTAATAAATAATTTCTCCTTTAAGATATGTAGGTAATTTTTTTGCAATAATTATGATCTTTTAAATAAGTATACCATTAAATATTAGTTCATATCAAAAAAATAATAAAGGAAATCAAACATGAAATAATGAAAGTGGAATATAAATACCTATATCTCTAATATGATGAATTACACACATTGGCCTTCCATGCTAGACCTAGAGTAAAGATCTCATAAACCATAACCCCATAAAATAATTACCTCACTCACGATGTGCATTGATAAAATGTAATACAAAATTCTAAAAAAAATACCTCCATTTTAATATTGGATTCTCTCTCCTACATGGTCTAGAAACTCCCTCAATTAAGCTCATTACTCAGTCCAGACACATCATATTATCCTATATAAAAGTAATAAATAAAAAATTAAAAAAATAACGTCTTATAAATCATTTTAATGCGTCGACACATGATCCACTAAACTAGTTTCTTCACCTAGTTCAACATATATACTCAAGAACTATAATTCCCTAACCCTAAATTCCTAGATCCATTGCATTATTTTAGTATATTTTCGTGATTACAATGAATCAATTCTTGATGGCCTGATCGGTTTAGTAGTCTTGGAAAATATATTACATTATTGATCTTTACATCAAAATTTCCAACATAAAACACAGTGCACACAATAATTTGAGAACTCCATTGTTCCCATAGTTTCACCATGTATATGAATCATAAAAAAATCATGGAATCCAGGGAAAATAAAAAATAATAAGGTTGTGATATTTGAAGCTCATTAACGATAAAACATATAGTGGATGCTACCATAAATAAGCATAAACTATTATGGAAATGTATAAAACTAAAACTCACGCCTTTTTAAAATAATCTTCAGCATAATTTGGACATAATAAATAAAATAATTCCATTTAAAATATCAAATTGATATTATACTAGTTTAATAATTACATTCAATATTATTAACATATCTCATAATGAGGGAATCCATAATGTCAAACATCTGAAATAGACTTTCGAGGCCTCTACCAACAAATCAAAAAATATATTGGTATGACCTCAGTGAAATCCATATTTGAAAATAAATAGGCATGGCCTTAGAAAATACATATGTAGTTGGTATATTGAGACCCACCGATGCATCAATGGGCTTTAGAGGGCACTGCCAATCAATTAATAAGTCAATTGAATTCCTCATATGAAAAGGGTGACACAGAACCTGAATATCTGTATTAAAACAATCATAAAAAATACCAATACATCTGCCATAAATCAAGAATTTTATAAAAATAGTACATCCACATTCAAAGATATCATTAATAATTAAATGAAATATGCAATATTCTATTATAATAAATCAACAACAATTAGAAATATTATCTAATAAACGATGTTGACCTTGTTGAAACAAATTAATAAAACTATTTAAGTGAAATAGGAATTTAATTAAAAGACTCATAATATATAAACGAATTTATTTACAAAAGATTTTTGAATAAATGTTTCCCAATGAAATATTAAAATATTTAAAGTAAATAAAATTTTAAAACAATCAAGTCCATATAAATAAATTATAAAATCATTGTTAAAACATAGAAATTAAATAAATAAATTTAGAAAAAATAAATCACTATGACCATTAAAATGATGATGTAGTTAAATATTCCCTTCCATAGAAAATTAAAATAGTCAGTTTGAAATAATTTTTATAAAACATGGATATGGATCATAAATATTTCCAATTAAATACTTACACAAAAAAAATCTAGGATAATAATGTGAATGGGGAACTAAACCTTACCTTATTTCTACTACTCTCTGTACGTGTCTGAAACTCCTGTATATATTTTTTGAACATAATATAATCTTATATCAGAATAATAATAATATTTAGGAAATCATATATGATTATATTATTACCTTATATTACCTATTTGTTAACAATTTCATGTTAATGCAATCATTCAGTTAATATTCTCTTTTTCTATCGTACATGTTTTGAATTTTTTATTCTCGATCATATTAAATAGATTAGGATTTACATACTTATTGAATTTGTAATATTATTTATTTATCAGATATATTCATAATATAGATATATATAATGGATAGATATATGAAACGGAATACACATTTCATGGTGATGATAGGTTGTAGGATTGCATGAACATTTTTTTCATTTTCATATTGTTTTGAATTGATGTACGTGAATGAAATATATGTACACTAGTAAATATATAAATATAAATATAATTACAGAAGCCTTATAATGTCATATTTTTCATTATTATCTATAACATATATATAAATATATAATTATAATCATTCATGAATGGTGGTCCGGGATGATGAGTCTCATCACGTCGTGGAGACGGAAAGTCATACGTACACACGAGCCATGATATCATTTCAGTAATGGTTAAATGTTATGGAATTTGATTGAACATGAATTTTATATAAGTAATATAATATCATATTTATTATTTTTTTCATTTTTATTACTCGTTATACCCATTTAAATAAAGTCTCTTTGAAAAACAATTTACATCAAAGAATAGAGATGATAAGTAAAATGTACACACACATAATGATATTATTTTTCATAGGATATGTAAAATTAGAAATATGGTTGTACCGTAATCACAAAAATATATCATAGTATATTATATAATGAATTTATTAGTTTAATATGGTAACAACATATGAAGAGGATGTTTCAGAAGGATATAACTTCGAAAAGAATGATTAAATGATTACTTCTTCTTTAGGTGTGTCAGCTTTATTTGTATAAATAGACTCCATAATATGGATTCATACAAATAGGGTTTCCTCTAGGATGAAGTGATGGAATTTGGGAGATGATTTGGGCTGGTTTTGGACAAGCTAAACAACATTTTGTGGGTGAATAAAAAATAAGGAGAGGTGTCGTTTTATAAGTGAGGTGAGAGGCACATTAGGAAAATCCTAAAATATTAATTTATTATAAATTAATTTTCTATTTATAGTAGATAAAATGTGATTTATTTCTATGATATGTTTTGAACATGATTCCTTTTATCCAAATGCATTAAATAAAATATAACATGTCATAGTAATCAATATAATTCTTGGATAGCAGGAAAAAAATCATATTACATTTATTTTAATTTTTGTAATATTATTTATTTTATTTTTTCATTAATAAAAAAAATATGGTATCATTTTTATTTCATAAATAAATTTATTTATTTAATGTCTAAAAATTATAAAAAATTACAATTATGTGTGAAATTTTTTTATTTTTCAGATGAATATATATATTTTAATATATAACTTATATTAAATGAATTAAAATTGTTCTAGTAAAAAGAAACATGTTTATGTTATATTTCCCTTGGTTCTAAATTAATTACAATACAATTTCATTTTCCCATAATACTAGCTCCATGGGGTTCTAAAATAATCCAATGGATTATCATGGTCATCCATATATCGTCCCAAAGTATTAAGACATATTTTATGTTAGTTTTAAATTATTATAATATTCCATCATACCCTTATATCCCTAATTTACCATTTAACCATGGTAAATAAAAATAATTACTGATGTTACTATTCATATTGTCCACAAATAAATGGTACATATTAAAAAAAATATGGACCCTATGATTACAAATTTGGAATCCATTTTCAAAAAATCAAATCACACAATATTCAAAAATTAATATAAATGTAATTATTGTTTTCCAAAGCGAAAAGCAGGTTTTAGGAATTAAAAACTACTAAAATATTTTCATGTATTTATGTCCTATTTTAATGTAAAATTGCATCCAATTACTAAAATTGGATTACACGATAAAATTATAATCCAATTAAACATTAAAACTAATTAAAAATATAGTATAACTATTTACATATTTTAGATGAAAAATCAGTTCTGAATTAAAATAACATATTATTAATTATTCATTAAAATATGAAAGTGATTAGGAAAAAAAATTAAAACACAATTTTTGTGACCCTATTTTATAGAATAATTTAATTTATAAAAATTTAATATATAAAAATTTCAATGATTGGATTTTAAAATGGGTCTCCATCAAAAGGGGGAAAAACATTATTTTTTTTAAAATACATCTTTTACATGGAAAATTGATTTTGTGTTTATATTATGTCTACAAAACATATTATATGAAAGTTAAAATTATGTGGGATTGATAAAATACAAAATTAGGTTAATAATATTAATAAAAACTTTTTAAATGGTTCGTTTGATAGGTAATAGTGCACTTGAACTCGATATTTCTTGTAGCGAATGGTATTTAATAATTAAAAAGAAGGATATCATGAATGATTTGGGTGGTATATTATCAACTCATTAAATAAATTAATCCCCCACATTTTAAAATAAGGATTAAAATTAGGGGTTTGAAATTTCAAAATATCTTAATTGAAATCCCACATCGAAGAATCCGTTATTGGGATCGTTATTTTAAAATAATGATAGTTATGTATGAATGTTATAAAAAATAAAAACATAATAGTGTTTCATGTATGACCACATAGACCTGAATGAAAATTCTAACCATCATGTTTTGATGGAGAGAGATAGAGAATATTAATAGTATAAATTATCCAATATTAGAGCCATAAATCTAAAATGGACCACTAGACCATTTGATTCATTAAAAAAGAATGTACTAGGAAATAATTTTCGGTTTTCAGGATCCTTTCCATAATGTTGATGAACCTGAGAGGAAATACATACATGATTTACATATAATCTCATGGGTATTCATGCCTTAAAAAAATTCCACTTCATCAATTCTTCAAGGAAATAATGTTTAATTTTTCATTCATGATGTGTGGGAAGATCATACTATCCACAAATATAATGGTAGGCCATTCCATCTTTCTCAAGAAAATTATTTGCATTGGTTATCACATATGAAAATGTACACATAGAGTGAGATAATACATTAATAAAAAAAATTCAATTATTGTATAAAATATATAATCCCTAAATGTATAACCTGACAATCCTTCATAAAATTGAAAATCAACAACTTTAGAAATTCGGGAACAAAATCCGCATATCATTTCTCTCCCGCATATTATAGGAATGTTATTTAATGTGACAATTCAAACATGTGAACACCTTCATCATGTATTCACTTAAGTCTTGGTAACAACCAACATTTTTAGATCACCTTATTGAAAACATGCATGTGTCCTTATTAAAAAATATTTCGGATTATTCCATAAGTCCCATAACGTTGTACACTTCATCGTTGATAGAATAATCCTCTTAAAGACAAATAAATAATTATTTCTCAAAAAACTAGTATCATCAAATTTACTTATTCAAATATAATATATATTTATATAATGTTCATTATGTTATCATAAGGAACATATAAAGGGTTATCATTACCTTTTCCTTGTGTTCTACAAATATAACATGACCCTTAAGTCTGTTTTCTTGTCCATTATAACTATTCATGATATTATAGAAAAACCTTAGGGAACAACATAAACTGAATATTCGTTAAATAAAAAACTATTTATAATTCAAGGATACAAATACTAAATTACATAAATCCTTCCAAATTAATTTTTGGTATGGAATAGGTCTTCTTTGGTTTAGAGGTACATTTTTATGATTGGGCATTGTGTTGTGTAATTCTATTGATTTCCATAGATAAGACATTGTACTCCATAATAATTGTTCACTCTATGACCCTTTTTACCAAAGAGATAACATATTCCCCTCAATTTGAGGTATTCATCAATGTTATTCTTCCCTTCCTCTTGACCTATAGGAAGCCTATTCTTCATTCCTTTGTGCTTCTTAAAATTTGAAAATTTATAAATGTCCATCTTCCTCTAACACAATGTGTTAGGAAATTAATAAAAGATCACATAGTTAATAATATACTGGGGTAACTGAATCGTCAAAATAAAAATAGCTTTTTATGTTGTCATTATCCTTTTTGGTCTCTCAAAATAACTAGATTTTACCTCAAACTCAATGATAATTAAATTACTTATGGTTTCCATTATTAACTAATTCAGGAAATCACTGGGAGAGAAACACATATCATGGAAGAAAAAAAAATAATCAAGGGAAGCTACTTTCAATATGTAATATCTTATGTTTAATGCTAGGTTCTTCATGATTTTTTCCAAAATTATAGGGGGTTATATTATAGATATCCTCAAAGACTATCTTAGTGTTATGATCCCTAATCATAATTTTCTAAATCTTTTTCCAAGGTAGATTATAATCCTATATCTGATGCCAACTATTACGCCCCAAACCTATATGTTTGGAGATGGTGAAATATTTTAATTTATTGGCATGATTACAAGGAATAATGTTGTGTAGCACCGATCAGTTTACCAGTCTTGTAAAATAGGTTACATATATGAACATTACATCACAATTTATAACATAAAACACAACATAGATAATCCTTTAATAATGATATTATTCTAATAGAATAGTAATTTTAATCAAACATAATACACTTGTTGGAATCCTGAAAAAATAATACATAAGAAATGGGTGAGCTAGGATTCTTAGTAAGGATAAACAATATAGCGGACGCTATCATAAATAAGCATAAAAATTTAAGGAAATGTATAAAACTAAAACCCATTCCATTTAAACATAATCTTGAACACAATATGGAAGGAATAAAACAAATAAATCTATCTAAAATTAGACATGGATATGATACTACTTGAGTAATCACATCCAATATCAATAATTAATCCCATTATGAGGAAATTCATAATGTTTTACATCCGAAATAGATAGTTGATGCCTCAACCAAGACATCTATAAATAATTGGTTACGTCCTCAGAAAAATATGTATCTCAAAATAAATGTGAAAGGCCTTATCCATGTATATATCAAGTTAGAAAAAGATAACTACCAATGAATCGAGGTGATATAGTGGGCCCCTCACATCATATACAATTTTCATTTCATTTCTCATATGAAAAGGGTGTAACGAGAAAAACATTCATATTAAAACTAGCATACTAAATACTGATAATATGAATATAAAATTTGATTAGTATTAAAATATAGCATCTATTGGAAATAGAATATAAATCACCCAATAAAATTTATATGATTGTATTATAATAAATCAACCTTAATCAAGAATAAAATAGAACAATAGTTATTGACATAGATCAAAATAATCTGTAAAACCTTTTATGGAAATATGAAATCATTTAAAAGTTGAAACTTTTATAAAGAAATTATTTTATAATATAAATTTCAATCTATATGTCTCATAACACATTGAAACTTTTGAATATAAATAACATTTTAAAACAATTATATCCATATAAATAAATCTTTAAATCAATTTTAAAACATAGACATTAATTAAATAGATTTGGAAAATTAAAACATTTAATATGATGATATGGAGAAATATTACATTCCATAAAACAATATAATTGATATGTTTAATCATTTTAAAAGAATAAGGACCTCAATTATAAATATATCCCAGTATATGCTTACATATAAAAAATCTCAGATAATAATGTGATTGAGGAATTAACCCTTATCATTGTTCTGATACTCTCCGTATGTGTCTAAAACTCTTGTATAATGTTTTTAATCATATTATTAACATATATAATAATCATAATTAAATTTATTATATAATATATGATGATTTTATGGAAATATATTTTCTTTTTATTAATAATTCTAATTTAATTCATCATTGGAGGTAGTTATATCTTTGTTTATCATAAATTTATTGACATGTTATTCTTCATTTTAGGACATAGATAATCATTAATATAATTATAGAATGTATTATATGATTTATATATCCTATATATAATTATTGTTAATATATATAATAGATATATATATGAAATGAAATACACCATTCATGGAGATGGTTGGCAGCACGTACGTATGAATGTTGCTTCTGTTTTCATATTGTATTGAATGGAAGTATGTGACTGAAATATATGTACACACAGACATATATATATATATATATTATTCTAGTATCTTTATCATGTAAAATATTTTATAATTATGCAAAATATATATATATATATATAATCATTCATGATTAGTGGATGTCGATGATGAGTCACATCGCGTCATTGAGACGGTAAGCCATACGTACACACAAGCAACAATATCATTTCATTAATGATTAAATGGAATAGAATTAAAGGTCTTATGAATTTTAAATAAGTAATATCATATTATATATATTATTTATATCATTTATATTCATAATTTTACCAATCAAAATAACTAATAAATGAAATATAGTCACACCATGGCATGGAGACTGTAAGTCGTACACATGCACCTGTGGTGATATTGTTTTTCATTGAATACATAAAAGGATGAATATGGTTGTAAAATAATCATAAAAACATATCATAATATAGTTTATGATTTAGTTATTATATTTCTATGGTAACAACTTAATAATTGGAAGTACATGAAATAATGAACATTGAAAGAAGGTAAAACATGATCACCTCTTCTTATGGTTTCTCCATTGGATTTTCACAAAAGGACTCCTTAAGATGGTTTACTACCCCCTGGGATGCCACTATGTTGAATTGAGGTATGTGGGGAGGGCTTTTGGTCAGATTTTGGCTGATCCAAAGGGGTTTAGAGGTGTTAATAAAAGAGAAGGAGAAGTTACCTTTTATAACAGAGGTGAGGGGCACTTTAAGAAAAGCTTGAAATATTAAATTATTAAATATTTCTGTTCGATTTCTAATAAATCCATAGTGATTAATTTAGATGATAATATTATTATGGTATGAAATCGTCTTCGCGAATGATTTTTATATGACATTAGGTCATGAAAGTAACCTTATCTTTCGGGATTATCCCATAGTAAAATAGTTCACCTCATACCATGTCTCCTTCTGTATTTATAATATATAGTTATTAAAATTATAATAAAATTCCAAAAGAACCCCAAAGAGATCATTAATGAAATATTTAACATTATATAATTATGTTGGATGAAATATTTTATTTTATTTATTTTTATATTAGTTAATAAAATAGTACTTTTGCTTTAAATAATCATTTATGACAATTTTGATACTATTTTCTAATTGATTTTTGTTAAATTCATAAAAACATGATTCCTTTGAAAAAAATTGGTTAAATGAAATTTAAAATTTCATATTCATCCACATAGAAAAATATGTGGACGACATACAAACTTTCATATTACATTCATTTTATTATTTATAATATAATTTATTTGATTAGTTCATTAATATGGAAAATACTGATTCATTATTGTGTCCTTGATAAATTTAAATATTTATTATGTAGAAATTAAATATAAAATACTATGTTTTAGGAAATATATTTATATTTGTAATGAAAATTTTTTGTTGAAGAGGTCACATATATTACTAAAATTAAAAAAATAGTTATAAGATACATGTTTTTGTTATATTTACCTTTACTTTAAATTAATCATTTCAACATTTCATTTTCACACTCTAGTGGATACATGGGTTCTTGAAAATGACATATATATTCTCATGGTCATCCATACATCATCCAAAAGTATTATGAAATGTGTTAGGATTGTTTTATATTATTATAATATTATTTTCCCCCTTATTTAGCTGATTTACACTTTAACCATGGTAGATAAAAATATTTACCGATGTTTTTATTCAGCATGACAAAACAATAAAGGATCCCATTCAAAAAATTACTATCATATGATTAAAAATATGAAATATTTTTTTTTGAAACTCAATACATAGAATTTTCATAAATTTATTTAAAAGTAATTTGTCTTGTCAAAACCAAAAACGTGTTTCTATAAAGTAAAAACTATAAAAAGCATCACATGTGTTAATGTAAAATTTCAATGTGAATTTACATACAATGAACTTAATTGTATTGAATTATAAAATAATGATTCAATTACACTTTAAAAACAATTAAAGAAGATATTTCCAATATATCATCAATTTAGATGAAGATGATGTTTTGAATTAAAATGCCGTATTATTCATTATTCATTAAAATATGAAAGTTATCAGAAAAACAAAAAAATATCTATCTAAAATAAATTTTTATGTCACCAATAATAATAATAATTTCATTATTTCGATGTTAATATATAAAAATGTCTTATAGTGGATTTAAAATGGTTCTTTATTAAATGGTGGATAAACTAAATTTTTTAAAATACATCTTTTATATGAAAAATTTAATTTGTCATCATATTATGTCTAAGAAACACATAAGATGAATTTTAAAATTATATTGGATATATGAAATTCAAAATGTGGTTAATAATATTAATACTAAATCTTAAATTACAAGTTTAATAGGTCATGGTGCACTCGAACTCGGTGTTGTGTTTCGCACATGCAATAGAATTATTAAGAGGAAGCATATTGTGTTTACGTGTGGTGTTACATGAACAACTCCCCCTATACTAGATTCGACAAATTAGTAGTGATGGTACAAAAATATATGGTGGGGTGGGGGGGCTATAACATCTAGTATGAACCCAACACAATATAAATAAATTAAACAAAAAATATATATATATACAATGTACATAAAATAATTAGGTGTTACAATATAAAATCATTTCCCAAGAAATTTAATAATCATTTCCAAATAATTTTTGAAATAATACATAATATACTCCATGTACATGAATAAAATGAGTAAAAAAGGTGGAAAATTACCAATAAACAAAAAAGTATCAAGATATAACATGTATCGTATCTAAAAACCACACTCATCAGAATAATTTAAATAATTTTCTATTGATATCATAAACTATTTAGAAATTGAATACATAATGTCAATATGGTTACCAAATGGCTATCTGGATTGGGAGTGATTAATTTTAAAGGATCCACCACCAATGGTGGCTAATGAAAATCATGTCTGAGCGGGTAAAGAATAATATTGTGAGACATGTAAGTGATGTATTATAAATAATAATAATATACATAAATAAAGGAGACCATGATGATCATCATTTCTAAAATACATATATTTAGATGATGTGATACTTTTAACCTGACAGTGGTTTTATGATCCAGCATAGTTCCTTGGTAAATCTCTGAGAAAACTAAAATCTTATAACCCAGTGGAATATACCTTGATCATCTAGTAATTACTCTCTATTAATAGCCAGGAAGATACCCAAC
The DNA here is from genome assembly GCA_963277665.1 of Viscum album. Taxonomy (NCBI): domain Eukaryota; kingdom Viridiplantae; phylum Streptophyta; class Magnoliopsida; order Santalales; family Viscaceae; genus Viscum; species Viscum album. Next base: position 170,985,214 of record OY728128.1, read on the forward strand.
ACATGTCATAACATAAATTTCCAACCATTACAATCAGATTTATGTCTTTATTATAATATATGACTTAGAACTGATACATGAAATACAAAAATAAATATAATCATAAATAATGGATCTCATATCAAAACATTCAATAAGGATATCCCACAATAATCAATAATATTAATATAAATAATTTTTTATTTATATGCATTACACAAATCCTAGGGGGAGTCACCGCATAAAATTACTAATAACACATCTATGTATGGTATACTATCTTTATCAATTCATTCCAAATCATTGATCATAATTGAATCTAAATGATTCTTCAAAACTCAAAATTCTCAGGAATTTCAAAATGGAATAATATGAACATTCATGGATTCCATGAAAGTACCATTCATAATAAATCCAATGTGTTCCACTATGGAATTACTTAAAAATATCCATCCCTTCCAATTCTAAAAATGTCTATAAGATTCATAAAATTAATATAAAAATAATTAATTATCTAAATACAATATTTCAATTTAATTTCAAAACAAAATTCCATTTAAACATTACATGATACATCACCATGTTAGTAGGTCAACCTTAAACTACCTAATTTTTCACTTGGATGTATAGCCCCGGGAATGACCAAAAATATTAAATGGTTCATAATTCATATACCCAACCCAACTCATTTATTACACCTAAGAGAAATTATAAGACATAAAAATGAATTAAAGTATGTATAATTCATTTTAGTTCAATAATATTATTTTTATTAATGTACTCACATGACATGGTGAAATGAAACCAAAATAATATGTCAAAAATTCATGATACCACATAAAATATGTTATTTAGATTCCACATGTAGAGTATTCAGATTTTCTTATATGTAATATAAAGAAACTAAGAAGATGAAAAATATCATAATACAAGGAATACACATTTAAAATAGATGGATAAAAAACATTGAAGATTAATTTGGTATTGGAATCTTAATAATGATTGACATACAAAGAGCCTTTTAATGTGAAATATGGTGGAAAATAGTATATGGTTCAAGTAGAAGAACTTTTAAACCACCAATGGGAGGAAAGGTCTCTAAGGAATTTCTATTAGTTTAAATGTTTCATAAAAATATAGTGGATGTGTTAAATTGAAAAAATGGGATACTTTATGTATTTATACTTTTTATATGGGAACACAGTTAGTTTTGTGGTTGGCCACACCATGAAATAATAATTCAGACCCCAATTTTCAAAAACACCTACCAATTACTTGTATGGAATCCCATGAATTTACCATGTGAAATTCCTATACAATAAATTATTTTTCCTCATTATTTTCAATTAGCCTTCACATATTTTGACCAAGATATTCCCTTTTCAGACCCTAATAGTTAGTTTAAATAGTTTGCAGAAATCAAGTGACCATTTCTATTTCCCCAAAACAAGATATTTTTTGCTACAATCCCATTGGAAAACCCCATAACTACCCTATATACATGGACACTATACTAATGTAAAACTATGTGGATTTATAAAAAAAATTAATGGGTTATATAACATTAAAGATGAGTGGTTTCATACATGCCTTTATTATGATTCTTTTTTCCTTATGAATCTAATTTAATAGATTGTCATTGAATTATTCATCCAAAATTAGTCAACTTAATAATTTCCTCTAATTAATGTTTTCAATCCCTTTTGGGATTTCTATATTAATTAAAACAAAATTATATGACAATATAATTAGTAAGAAAACCCTTCTTCATTCAGGTTTGATATTACTATCATTTTTCATTCCATTGGTCAACTTGGCACACCGAAATTTTTTATATTTTTAAGTCATGATACGTGGATTGTATTCATCGACTGAGTGTCTCTTTTCAAAAACTGAACAATAGCCAGTATTGTACATATTCTGGGACTAATTGGAATAAGACCTACATTTAATTTGATAATGGAATATAAATCCCAAAATCTATTTTCACCATTTAACATGACCTTATAATATCACACAATAACTCATGAAATATTTTATTATAAAATTAAATTGGGATTGAAATTTCCCTTTACCACATTTTTAAATCAACCTTTTGATTTTCATTTTTATTGGATCATCAGTATATTATTACCTTACATTGAAAAAGCCACCCATTTTTTCAAATTATAGTATGTAAAAGTCATATTATGGTCCCCTATAGTCTCTAATTTTAAGCATCACTAACCATGGTAAAATACAAGAGATTCAATTTTACAATGTTATATATATCACATGGATGTGATAAAAATAATTCCAAACTATTATTTTAAATCATTTCACAAACCACAACCCCAAACATTGATTTTATTCCAAATAAAATATGAATAGAACTATAGGGTTAAAATTATTAAACAATAATAATACCAATTTCAAGTGATATGGTATATATAAAACCAACCTTCATTAAAATATCTTGTTTTGTGGTGCAGGTTTTTCATTTTTCAACATTCAGAATTTTTCATCTCCATATAAATAATATAATAAACATACTTTTTGTGTAAAATATTAGTTATTCAAAAACTAAAAAAAATTATTGAATTTTGGAAAAATTCCATGAATCCAAGTAGTATAACCATTATCCAAACTCTTCATCTACTTGAACATTTTTTTCAAAATTTTATATTTTTCACCATTCTTCCTTTAATATATATTTTCTGACACTTTTTATTCATAGTGAATTGTTTTTCATAATCATCAAAATTGTTTATATAACAATTTGGAATTAATTTAAGAAATATAAATGTTTTAGGTCATCTAGATATAAGATTCTTATAAGGAGTATCAATATTTAACTGAGTAAAAATACCAGTTGTCTTACATGAATGTTCTTCCTTTAAATCGTCTTATTATAGAAAAAATGGAATTTAATTGATAATTTTATCAGTCTCATATTATTATATGTATATCTATTCTAATTCACTCAATCCAGACATCCTCTTCTCTATATTAAATCATGAATCATAGAGTTTTTTTTATTATATCCCAATACATTTCAAGTTTTAGAGTTTGAGGTAATTGTAGGTAGATTAGGGATGGTTATTAGGGGGATGGATCTTTGGTTATTCTACTCCAGGTGGTTCGTAATGTGCATGAAAAATCGCTAAAATGAGTTTATGGTTCATGTATTTTCCGGTTTTAAGATCATGTGATTTTTTCCCATGATATTAGTTCATAAAATAATCCATGATGTGACACAAAGAGGGTTGAGAAACAATGGATTTTTGAATAAGTTTTTTTTTTGAGTTTTTTGGACCTCATGAGCTAAATCAATTTCAAAAAATGAATTGGTAGTTCGTAAGATAATTCAAATCATTAATATAAAATTAACAGTGTGAATTATTTGTGTTACAACATGTTACTAAATATGATGTTTGGAAGAATATTGTCATTCAAATCTCCCACATATCAGTTTTTGGGATAACCCTTAGCATCTATAGAGGACGATATAGAACCATTTTCTTTCATTAATCATCTTTAATCTATGTTGAGTAAGTACCATTATAAAATTATTTCAATAGTTCTTCTATTGAGTATTCATGCTGAAGTTGTTCTTTTTGGGGGTTCATTTCGGCTATGTTTTGACAATCCAATGATGTGATCAAGGATGATTTATTGTTTTCTCCTACATGTGTAGTTTTTAGGTTCTTTACCCTTCATACTATTGTGTGTTGAGATCAAAATAATTATTGGAGGTAGAGTATCCTTGTTCTCTCACTATTTATGTTCTCTCCTAGGATTATATAGTTTATCATTAAAAAATATTGATATTATGGTTCGGTCTTATACTGGAATTGAATTAGGTATATATAATATTATATTTATGGGGGGATTTCAAGTGTTTTTAAGGATTTTTTTGAAATTTCTATTGATATCATGAATGCTGTATTCCATTTCTATAAACCAATATTTTTTGGGGAACTTACATTTTTTTAGATTATATGATTATGAGAATAATTCTACAATTGTATATAGTTCAAATGAATTATTTTCATTTGGAAATCTCTTTTTTATAGATACCCAAGATGAAAAATGATGTTATGTAATGTAATTACATGAATCTAAATTGTTTTGTGTGATGTATCTAGTAGTTTAAATGGTTGTATTTGAAGTTATGTGGTGTAATATAGGTATTGTGTTGAATGATAGTGTAGTTTTTTATAACCCAATAGTAGGTTATTTGTTATATATTTATATAATTTTTTATATTATTTATATATTCCTTCATAATTTTTTTTAACATTATCAACACCATAATTTATTGGGTTCAATGTTTTTTTATAAAATATCTTGAATGGTGGTGATATTGATTGGTGGATATCTCGTCTTCTCTTCCCTCCCCTAAATAGTGATGATATGGGTTGGTGTTTTAGATTACTCATTAATTAGGAGGATACGATATGTTGTGTGGGTCATGGGTTATAGTATGATGGAATGAGTTTGATTTCATTAAAATTCAGGATATCATACTATGGTAGTTACATGTTGTTGTTGTGATGTGATATAATGAGGCTATGGAGTGATGTTATGAAGAATGATTCTATCACTCAAAGTAAGAACATATGGGGTTGGGGTTGGTAGAGAAACATTTTAACCAAAATTATAGTTGGATGGTTATTTGTGTGATATTTGGAAGGAGAGTGAGAATTATATATTTGACATTGATATGAGAATGAAGAAAATCAATGGGGACATTGATGTTGGGTTCCATTATTATGTGTTAGATAATATTTTACGGTATTTCATGGGTGATTTTGAATGTGATCCATGGTGGAACTGGGATTTATTAGTTAACTTATTAGGTTACCCCTGTTCTTGCAATTTATTCACAATTTTAATAATACAGAATTTTCCAATTTGTACTAGAGACCATGTGTGTGATCCTACCATGTATTTCATGTTATGATAACATTACATATATAAAATATTTTCATGTTTATTTAATAATTTTTTTGATATATATATATATATTAGTAGCTTTAGATTTGTAGTTTTTATTGAATCACCATTATTGTCTTGTATATTTGTATTTATCTAAGGATGTTTATTATATATGTTGGAACTATCCATGAAATGCATGGTATTTTTCCAGTTTAAATATATAATATCTAGGGGATTATTTTCCTTTATTTTTTTTAATCATTTTTCCTGGTTATATCTCATTATAATGGTTAATTACATACATGAGTGGGATGATTGTACCTTCATTTTTTTCCAAATCCCACTGCCAATTAAAGATTGAACATGATGGTCATTATTCGTATTCTATCATTTCCAACCCATGAGGGATCCATCTGGATAGATATGGTATATAAAGTTTTTAATCAATGTATTTGGTTGAGATATATGGTGTATTTTTATTGATTATATATAAGGATTTCATGGGTTTATAGGGAAATTGTGATCACTGGAATCGATATGTGACATGGGTTTGGGTGACTAGCTAGAAAACATGATTTAAGGTCACCTCATGATATATTGAATGGACTCTCAGCATATTAAATGATAATGGTGTGTGGAATGGTTTTTAGTTTAGATAAATAGGTTATATAAATTCATCAGTATTGAATATTTTAGTGACTAAATTCGATTTTTTAGTGAATTAAATGAATTAGTTAAATCGACCATGATAAAATTCCATGATATTGAGAATTGGATTCCTCCAGTATTTTAAGGAACGACTCATTTTCATAATAAAAAATTATGTCACCGGGTATTGGTTTAGTATGATGATTCAGTTTATCCACATTTAATCAACCCATCATTGGAAGATGAGTCATTCTAGATGGATTTACATTCCATTTAGTGGAAGTGTTTGGGGAAGTATAATGTTTTCCACTTTGATTTAGAGAAGGAGTTCTTGTTGAAATAAATTCAGATCACGTTCAGTATGATTCCATACCATGCTATGTTATTGGAACTATTGGATGTCATTTATATATGGGGTTCTATGTTCTAGTGGTTAATATTGGATCATGGTGACTGTAAGGGGGTGGATGTGAAGTGGATATACTTATAAAAGGATTTCTGTTGAAAATTCATGTCACCCACGACCATGGTATGGATGTGGTAGGTGTTTCTATTTTAACAGAACTCTATCCTATGTGCCTGGGGGATTGGGAACTTGTTCATGTACCTCATTCAATTCTCTAATAATTTCATTCCTAATGAGGACTCTCGGTCATGATGTATATAGAAGGATTTGTGCCTAATGATCGAGTATGTAGTCACCATATATACATTTTTTAGGTACACATAGGCTTAAAAGAATGAATTTTTTTCTATATGATTAATAATATAGTAGTTGAGTCTACAGGTTTTTTCTAGTATGGTGTATTGTGTAGTATTGCATTCGGATGTTTTCCCCTAATGTTCAAGAAGTTGATGTTTTTACTAGTGGGGAAACAACTATGATAGATTTGTTCCATTCAATTTATGGTAGGTGGGTTCCAAGAATCATTCAAGGGTTTATGGATTTTTTATTATGTTTATTAGGGACATTTCCACATGTAGGTTTAGTTTAGGACCTCTTAGGCATGCCATTTTGATTTGGATATTCAGACACCTTTGGGAATTAGTTACTATTGTCTCCAAGGAAATTTTAGTATTTGAGTCAATCGTTTCTTGTTTAATAACAGAGGGATGGTGGTGTTGGTCGGGGGAAGCCGCATTATTTTCCCCATATCCAGGGGCACAAGATATTGTGTGTTCATGATGTCTAAAATATAATAGGAATATGTGAGTTGTGTTGTCAGTTTCAAGCGTTATAGGTAGTGGTAGCAGTAGTAATTGAGGTTGTTAAAGTTGTGATATGTTTTTTTAACTCTTATTTATAACTTTTTGATTAAGGAGGTTCACACTAAATTAGGTATATTACTTTTTCCATTCATTTAGATAGTTATGGATATACTTTTAGTGATATCAGTGCTATAAATTTTTGTTTGAGGTTAGGATTCCTTGTTTATTTTATCATGTATGTAGACTGGTGATGTGGAAACACTAGTTAGTGGGTTATTTTTTACTATAGATAAACAATACCATGTTGTACTTGTAATGTATTTGATGTATTATATTCATATTTTAATAAAATTATTCTTGAGGATAGATTTATTTTTTGATTTCAAGGTATATCAACTGATGTTCATTGAAAATAAAAGATATCATATTGGTTCTAGGAATGTGGATCCCAATTTGCCTCTGGTTGCAGAGCTGTTAGTGGATTCCATGTTAATGTATGCTTAATGGGGTGAGGGGGATTTAAAAGTGGTCTTACTAGAAAAGGCTATGACACTACCCCCACCCCTGTTCCAATTTTTAGTATAGGTTGGATTTTCAAATGGGAACATCTCTTATTTCAATGTAACCCTAGAAAATAATTTTTAAAGAGACATGCGATCTGTGGATCAAAGTGGATAATATGATTAAGTGGGATTTCATTCAAACTATTGTGCCTCTATGAGGTTCCCCGTTGTTTTTTCCATGAAGGGAGATTAAATATTGAGGCTATTCATAGACTACTAGAGGATAAAATAGATAATATCCATGAATAATTACACCATTCAATGGTTTCATGATATATTTGACCAATTTTAGGCAAAGAATTTGTTATTTGAGAATGAATTTTTTTCTAGATATCACTGAATTGTAGTGATATATGAGGATATCTTGATGAGTAACCTCGGGTGTAGATATGGGATTTTGGAGTTTTGGTTCATTTTATTTATTTTCACAAAAACACCAGTAGTGTTCATACGTCTCATTTACTCCATATTTCACGAAATATTTGACTCAATCATCATCATGTTCTTCAATGATATCATTATTTACACAAAGATGAAAGAGGAACTGCTGAAAATCACAAGAATTTTAATGAGATCAATTGACACCACCACTTATATAGATGGTTTTCCATAAGAATGTTACAGGAATGAGGTGATCAAATCCTTATGTATGTGGAGTCTCATAAGAGTGTGGTTGTGGAGTAAAATATTATTGAGGTTGTTTTTTTGTACAACACCTAATAATGTTGTATATTTTCAAATGTTTCAATATTTTTCAGTTATATTTATATTTTTGTGTTTAATTTCTATTATATTACATCTGAAATTATATATATGACTTGTAATGACCAAGGAATTTTCTTGGATAATAAATTTTCGGTAGTATTCACTTACATAAAGGATAAGTTGATCAGTGATTTAGTTTTGCGATGAAGGTGTGATGTTTGATGCTTTTTATGAATCTTCATGTTTGGGCATTGGAAGTGTATTCATGTAGAATAATCTGGTGATTTCATATTAGTATATTCAGATACTCTCCCATGAGACTAGATATACCACCCATGATCAAGAGCTAGTGGAGGTGGTGTTTTCACTGATGATATTGTTATATTAAATCATCGATGATCATTTTATTGTTTTCATGAACCAAAATAAAATGAAATATGTATTATCTAAATGTGGTTTGAATCAATTTAATTAGATTTTGATGAATTTTATATTGGATGATTATTTTGAGATATACTACACCCCTATAAGGATGAATTCTATTACTAGTTCACATAGTCAAATCTCTTGAGGAGATGTGGATCTATAGTTTGTAGATGTTTGGAATTGGTTTAATGAGATTGAAACAATTCATATTTATATTGGGGAGAATTTTTTGGGGTAATATTTATGAGAGGTCTAATGATTCATCATTAGAGGAAGAGGTTCAGATTCTTATTAGAGAGTCTCAGATATAGAGGTGATGTTTGTCCATATTGTCAATGGTGATGATATAGAGGGTTGATCAATGGATGCTTAGAAATTTAATTTTATTCATATTCTGTTTATCTAAATGGTAATGGGTGAGGAAATTATCTATGTGTTTCACAACTCAACATTAGTGATGAATCCTAGTGTTACCTTGATCATAGTGGTTTTAGGAGAAATATTTTTATGTCTTGGATGATATATGTGATGAAATATTTTGAGTCAATGTGTATGGTTTATCCATAAGTAAAGGTGGAGCACCATGTTCTAGGTGGTTCGTTATATCCCATGAGTATTCAAAAAGTGGAAATGGGAGTAAATGTCATTGTATTTTTTAACTAGGTTATATTAGGATTTTTGAGGATGTGATATTTATTGGATGATGGTGGACATACTAATGAAATTAACTCATTTTCTAGTGATATGTGATTCAATAATGATGGACGTATTATTGAGGTGAAACTTGGATGATATGGTAGGCATCAATGGTCCTTGAAAACTATCATATTTGATAGAGATCCGTGATTTACCTAAAAATTCTTGAGTTGATTTCACCATGCCTTTGGACACTAGTTGAGCCATAACAATGTTTTAAACCTTAAAATGTATGGGTTGATAGAAAATAAAAAATTTATGTTAATGGATATGTAGTGATTTGAATTAAATAAATTTAATGATCGTGGGTATGGAATCATCAATTGGTAAGGTTCACATAAAAGTATATCTATAACTCACCCATTTGTCCTGCTCTATTTATTGAATTGAATGAGTGGTCATTTGATTTTCTGTTTTTTGGTTAATGGTTTTGGATTCTGTGATTCTTGGTCCAAATATAGTTTATTTCTTACACATGCTGGTCTACATTAATCGAGATAATATGAGGGAAACATGTGATTGTTAGATGGCCTATTATAATCATAGGTGAATAACCTTGGAAATTATGGATAGAGACCATGTGTTCTTGATGGTTTCTCTATGATAAGTAAAATAATTATTTAGAATGGTGTGTATGTTACATCCATAGTTACATGGGAATTTAGAGGTTTTGGGGAATTTTCCTAAGGTCGAATAAAATATGAGTCTCCTTCCATAACTATGCAAGATCTAAGGTGTCTTATATGTGGCCCGTATTTTGTCATATCTCCATGATGTGTCCCACATCATTGACTTTAAAGAGGTGGATAGTGATTGTGATGTGACATTAATGAAGTGATGATTAGATATTATAGGTTTTAAAGAGGTGGTTCAACAAGGATGAGCCATCCCAATGGATTGTGTAAATTGGAGGAATGGTGACCAACATGAGAGTACATCTGGGAATGAGAATCATACTTCTTCCTAATACATGGAATTGATTTGAAATTGTCCCTACAAAAATTTTCTTTTTTGATGTGATGAAATGAGCTTTATTATTTTATGATATGTGACTTATTTAAACTGTGCATAGTTTTTATTTATGGATTCAACTATATAATGATTTAAAACCCATTATAATTTAATATATGTTATCTTTACAACACATTTTAAAACACTGTTTGTGGGTTACCTCATCATTAAGAAAACAATATCTTGATATGGATGGTAAATTTACACGAGTAGTGTTTTGTGGGTAGTGTTTTGTGTTGGAGAAGGAGGTTGTTGGATATGGTTGAGAATAGGTTGGAAGGGGTGTATGGTTGTTACATGGAAATTCAGTGTATTTTATCTGGTGGAAAATGATAAGGTTTTTGGCATTATGATGTGGACTGGTGTAGCTGTGTGGTGTTAATTTTGTACAATTTGGTTTTTTTTAAATAGTGTTAGGGTTTGTGTTGTAATCAGATCCCTATGAGGTATTTCATGTGATAGATGTTTGGAACCCCTCCATAATTTTGTTTCTGATTTATTATCAATAATTAGAATTATTTTATCGGTATATAATGTATTGGTAGATTTCATATCAACCCATTACTATTCATGTAAGGGAGATGGATGTGTTCCTTTGGGGAACAGGATAATTATATGGAGGTTCTATATGTTGTTATTGTTCCACATGTGGTTCAAAAAATGAAAAATAAATTCACGACATGAGTTTATGGTTTGTATTATATGTGGCATGATGTCTATCACTTATATCCCAATGAATATTTTAGTGAAGAATGAATTGATGAACTGAATGGAAAATTCACAATGATGATTAAATAAGGTTAAAATTCTATTAATTTTATAGGATTTTCATGTTGTATGTGTTTTGAACAGTTTACATAATAAATCAATTTGATGTCTTGAGTACTTATACAGCACAAGGCCTCACAACATGCATTTAAAATTCACAACATGAATGATTTTATAGTAGCATGTTAATAAATTTTTGGTTTGGATGAATTCTGTAATTTTTCTGAAATTATTTTATGTTTTTGGGGAAACCCTACTCATTTTTTGTGGAGATTCTATCACCCTTCTTCTTACTTTGTTCATTATAAAAATAAGGTGATTTATTCCATTTATCCTTTTTCTTCCATTACTTATTGTTCTGAGGATTCATGAGGGTGATGCTTTTATTGTTTTGGGAGTCTTCTGGATGCATAATTGTGATCCCTTGATGTGATCTAGATTCAATTGAGGTTTTCATTTTGTTGTATTGGTTTTTGGTTATTTCCCCTTCACACAATTTTTTTAGTGAATTATAATATTTATTTGAGTTAAGGGATCCTTGTTGTCCCACAATTTATGTGCATGTATGGGTATATAATTCTATTATCATAAATTGGGAGGATATTAAGGGCTTGATAAATAAAGATAATGAATTTTCTAATTCATAAATGTTTTGGAATGGGAATACATTTAATGTTTTTTCTACATTATTAATATTGATGATGAGATATAATATGGTTATTTCCATTGATAAAATAATGTAATATTTTGGATTGTTTTTGTAACAAGTTATATGATCATAAGCCCCTTTGTATATTTCTTGAAGATATATCCTTGAATAAAAAATCTATGAATTTATATATCTCTAATAAATTGGTTTACAATAGAAAATTGTATTTTGTGATAATACATTGTGAAATAATAAATTATATTAATTTAAACCATTGAAAATAATCTGAAGAATATGGTAAATGATTCCTTATATCATTATCCCTCATTAGTTTCCTAATTTTATGTTCATTGGTTTTGATTTTTGTTGAGGTGATGTGTGGTGGTTTTGGGGTCTGTTGGTGCTGACGTGCGGTGGTTGTCATGATCAATGGTAGTGATGTGCTTTGGTTTTTAATGTCTACTGGTGGTGATGTTTAGTAGTTTTTATGTGTAGTGGTGTTGATTATGTGGTGGATGTGATGTAGGGTAGTGGTGATGTACAGTGATTTCGATATATGGCGTTGGTAGTTTTCAGTGGTTCGGATGTGAAGTGGGTATGATGTGTGGTTTTTTAGAGAGATTGATTTGTTTTCTATGGTGTTGTGGTGGGATATGATGTGATATATTGATATTTTGTGTTTTGTGGTTTTATTAGGTTCATTTTTATCATTATATAAATAGTGTATTTTAAATGAAATTACAAGGATTTGAAAATGAATAATATCAAGTTGGAATTTTTATCTGGTAATTGGAATAAATTATCAAAATAATAAATGACTAAGTTGTTTAAATTTGTAATTAATTTTCATAATAATTGTTATTTAGTATAAATCCATTAAATATATAATGATGTGTAATCTATAATATAATTGGGGTGTTGGGGATTTACATGGTGGTTTGGTTGTGTGATTCATTTATAAGGGGAATCATTGGTAGTAGATGGTTTGTAGTGTAATTGTGGAGTTGTGGGGTGTGCATCTATAGTTGATGTGAACCCATAGGTTGGGTATTGTTTTTTATATATTCATAATTTATTTTTTATGCTATTGTAATACATACCCGGCCATTTTGTATAAAATGTAACATTCCAATATTTCCTTGTACGTTTTCTCTTTAATCTAATTTAATAGCTTGCACTACACGCAATACCGAGTTCAAGTGCATCATGACGTATCAAACTAGATAATTAAAAAAGATGTTACGAATAGTATTAACTATTGTTTTAATATTATATATTCCCTATATAATTTTAACATTCATATTTTGTGTTTCTTAAACATAATATAAGGACAAAATCAATATTTAGGATAAAAGAAGTATTTTTAAAAAAAAAATATTTTTACCTCCTTTTAAGGAAGACCCCTTTTTAAATCCCTTATTTGAATCCTTCATATATTCAATATAATTAAATTAAATTATACTTTAGAATAAATATATAAAAATTCATTTTGGATATATTTTTTGTACTATTCTGAAAACATTCATATATTGATGAATAGTAAAAAACACTGAAATTTAATTAAAATAACATTTTTAATTGAAATAATTTATATTGTTAAATTAAATTTTTTATATTTTTTGAGATATATTTAGATTATATTATTATCATTTAATAAAATATATGTCACTAAATGTAATTTCACATTTAAATTGTACATAATCATGTGTCAATCTTTTGATAGTTTTTCTTTAAAAACTGCTCTACGGTTTTGACTACTGAAATTAATATTAAATTAATTAATGAAACTTCTAACTTTTTAATAAGGTAAAAATGACATAATTTTTGATTTTGGAATATCAAAATTATCTTTGGGTGCATTTTTTGTATTTTTCTTAGGATATTCAATTTTTTATGAATAGGGAAAACCACAGTGTTGTCAATAAAAACCGACTTTTAAATTTAAATAATTATTTTAAATAAAAATTTTATGAAAGTAAAATTAGATACATAATACATATATATTTTTCCAATATAAATTATTCCTGTAATTTTATAATAATATTTGACATATAAAAATTATTGACCTTTTTTATCGTCAATTACCCACCATCTAGTCCCATTGGAAAATTTGAACAAAACATTATTTTTTGGATTCTGTGAATTGAATTTAAAAAATCCGACAAACAAGTTTGTCATTAGTGAATAGAATGTGATTCAATGGGATGGTAATAATTATTTGTGAATAGTAACTTTTGATTTTTATTAACCAAAATTGAAAGTAAATAAGGTAATTATAGATCAAATTGTAATTCTAATTACCCCAAAAAAATTCCAATTTCTATTGGATAAGTTTATTTAGACCAAAATTAACCTTAGAAAAAAATATGATTCTTTTATATCATCTAGGATTAGATTAGGACATTTATTATATTTGATTTAAATATTTGTTAACAATGTTAATTTCATATATTATTTACTAAACCATTTTTAATATAATGTTATAAAAAAGATAAATTCAACAGTAACTCTAAATTATAAAGGTAAATTTTTTTCCTACATCATGTTATTTTATTTAAAATTTTTAGACATTTAATAATTAAATTTATTTAATAAACAATGAGGATGTTGTAATTTCCATATTATTGAAGGATTATAATAATTGATTTTATAAATATCTAAATAAATCTAAATTTAGATTTTTGATGCCATACACATATTTTATAGGTTAATATGACTTATAATGGTTGTTTAAATTTATTTTGTTCGAAATAATTTCATTGTGATGACTTTAACATAAAACAATACTAAATATTTTCAAAATTGACATAAATTTGTGTTCTAAAACAAATATTATTTTATTAAATGATATATCCTTTTAAAAATCAATGAATCATCCAAAGGACTTACATAATGATATATATGTCATTAATTTAAACTTGAGGCCTTATATTGATCAGAAATCCACCCCAAGTATCTCTTTTGCTCAATTAAAAATGAATAACCTCATGAAAATGTAATTATTTAATAACCTCTTTCAAAGTAATTTTCTTCTTCCACATCCACGTTCATCGTTTTATCCCTAGTTAAATCATAACTCCACTACCCTCTACATACTGATATGTTATTATTAAAATGGTATGACCATATTCACTATTCTATCCATCCTATGAAGGAAAAATGTCACCATACATGTGTACACACCACTTACTATCACCACGTTGTGGTGTAGTTTGTTATTCAACCCATCATTATTTGGATGGGTATAATAATGAGTATAATTGATATAAATAATAAGTATAAAATATTAATTGTTATTATATATAATATACCATACATTTACATATGATTTCACCATAAATAGAATGATATTGTCACACTTGTGAACGTACGACTTACCATCTCCACAAAGCGATGGGATTCATTTCCACGTTCACCATTCAACGATGGTTATAAAAATATATATTATTTATAATTTTTTAATATATGACATAATAATGATACCAGGTATGTTTATATATATATATATCTATATATTAACATATATATCATTCACTTACATCCTTTTATTACGATATGAAAATGAAAATGGCCTTTATGCATACATATAGCATATCGTCTCCATAAATGGTGTTTTCAAATTCATATATCTTTCCATTAGGCATATTTATATTCTGAATATAGATGATAAATAAATAATGTTTTATATTATTAATCTTAATAAATAATTATCTTAGTGATTCTATCAAGAATAAAAAGTTAAAACACGAACGATAAAGAAAGTGATTCTTACCCGAAATGTTATTTTATCATGATAATTTTCTAAAATAGATTGTATAAAACCATAAATGAATCATGAATGATATCATAAGTATGAATATAGTTTTGTTATATTTTAATTAAATACTATGGTCATTATATAGGAGGTTAAATCTAACCTCAACTAATGGGAAGTACTTGGTAATTATTAATCCTTAAAATCTCATTATTATCTTAGATTGATTATGTGTATGTTTTTACTGGAACCTATTTATTATCAACGTACATCTTTCATAAAAGAGTTTTAAATGGAATATTTGTAAGGGATCATTTACTAAAACATAAATTTAAATGGTTTAAATATTTATTCTTATAAGTAATTGTCATTAATTTCCCTAATTTCAAAATGGTTTTAAGGATTTATTTATATGGAAATGAATGTTTTAAATGATAATTCCATTAAAAAGATTCAAATTGGCATGGGACACATTGATTCAAAAATAAATCCTAATTATATTCCTTTCAAAATTGTGTGAATTTTAAAAGATATCATCAAAAAGGTATATTTCCCTCAGAGTTTTACTTATCATTTTCAACTATGTCAACATCCATTACTGGATATTAATCATGATTGGTGTTTGTTTATTATAACACAATGTTATATATTATATTCAATTAGTTATGATATGTTTGACTATAGATGAGTTGTTTTTGTTCCATTCATGGTTTATGGTTTTAATATTGACATTTTGTATTCTAGTTTTAATCAATTGTTTATGTTATGTTTCACCGTTTTCATATGAAGAATGCATTGGACTTAGCAAGTGACCGGTGGGGCTCACTATAGCCCCTTAATGAATCGGGAGGTCTCATGAAGAAAATTTAGTTTCTTGTCAAAGGGGATTGAATAAATTATTATTTGTAGTCATTGAATGAGGACTTCACTTTGTTGTTATGATTTCTGGAATTATGCATTCCCTCATTGTGATATTAGTTATTACATTAGATTATTCTAATAGTAAAATATAAATGTGCATGTTTATATGGAAATGATTGATTTATTTTTTAAATATTATGTTCAATTTTAGGTTTAAATGGATTTTATTTTTATTATACATTTTAATATAAATGTTTTTAGATTTCGTTAATTTATTTACACTTACTGAGCATCTGAGCTCACCCCCTTCTTCTGTTTTGTTTTCCAATTATTCCATGAAGTGTATTATGATTTATATACATGTTTAAGCTAAGGGAATAATGGAGTTCTCAAAGGATTAATTATGTTGGGTTTTATGTTTTATTATGTAATATAATGTTAATTTATTTAATTTATTTTTCAAGACTGCTAACCTGATTTTTCCTTTGGGACATGATTCCCTCTAATCATGCCAATGTATTAAAATAATTCACTGGGTATGCGCATCTCGGGTCAGAGAATTACAGTTGGTATTAGATAAAGTTTAGAAACAATTTTGGAAATTGACTTATTTAAACTATGATTAGGAAACATTAACCTAAGATAGACATTGGTGATTAGTATAGAAGAACAGAAAAAAATTTGGTAATGTAAATACTATGTGGGTTTTTCCAAGAAATACATCCCAGTCTGGACAAGTGGATGCGGTTCTAGAGAAGATGTACATAATAGAGATAACTATGACAAGGCGTTTTAGGATTGACATGGGGTATCCTTTTACACAACAACAAGACTTATTGTGCATCTGGTTTGACACTCCTTAGGGATACGGTTTAGATAATTTACCTTTCATTATAAAACATTTTAAATGATTTATGAGTATATATGTCATCAATGAATCAATTTTTATGATTATTAAACTAGATGTGTGAAAATATTTAGTTAATGTTTATAATTTTTCTAGTTTTTATATTATAAATAATGATATGATCTTACCAATAGTTTTATATCATTTAGAAATGGATCTTAGTAAAATGAATGTGAACCGTAGCAATAATCATGATCAAAATATTAAGAAGGATCTTATATTTCATTGTTTTAATCAAACATTTAGAATGTAAATAATCTCCCACAAATTATCACCATATAATGAAATAGTATCATCTAATAATAAGAAATGTAATTAATTATCTGAGTCATATGGACTTGATGACAAGCAAGAGAAGAAGATGATGGAAGATAAAATGATGGATAAAGAGAAGAAGGGAATGAATGATTTTCCCACATGTGATAACCAATGAAAGAATCACCGTGTTAAATGCATGAAGGGTATGCGGGTATGTTATAAGTGTAGACAAAAAGGACACCAATTACGTGAATGGAAGTGTAATAAACAGGTTTCAAATATACTGTTCTTCATATGAAAGAAGCTGTGACACTTTGCAAATCAACGTCCCAATCATCAAAGTATACCCCAAATGATATTATTGGATATTAATCATGATATGGAACTACTGCAGATGAAGAGGAATAATTTGTATTCTTATATTTTTTATAATGCATTGTGTGATTTTAGAAGTGTATTAATGATGTATGTGTTAAAAGAATTATAATGTATACAAGGATTGTACTGAAGTACAATTTCATTGAGGATTTAAGATTATATGGTTCTAAGAGAAGTTACTCAATAACGAGTTAATATTTTTGTAAAAGACATGGTTGATGGAAAAATAAACTTTTATATGGTTATGATACTATGTTAGTGATTTTGGAATATTATATGATTAATTTGGATAAATTATATTTGATATTGTTGATTACCTTGAAATTGATTAATGATTTTCATAGTCCATCATTGTTGGAGTTTTCAGCACTGATGAACATAAATATTATATCTAGTATTCTTCCTTTTACCGAAGGAATAAAGAATTATATACATATTAAAATAAGCATTTATTTTAATTACAGTTGTTACCATGTTTTAAATAAATACATGATGAAGGTATTAAGATGTTATTACATGAAAAAAGAGATCTTCAATATGTTTACCTTACATATAAATTTTGGATTGTGAGTTTAGACAGAAGTATTTTAGATAAGTCTAAAGGATGGAATGAAATATGATGGAAATTGGAATCTATAGTTTAATTTTAAAACCATTATTAATATTATTTTAATATTGTTATAAAATGGGAAACCCAGAGGTCAAGAGACAACTGTTGTTTCTGGAAAGTCTATGAGACATGAACCCGCAACTGAAGAAGAAAAAGGTACATCACCTACCACAGGCCTACATGATGTCCTGGATTGTATAATATAGTTTTTTTAAACAGTATGACATTTGAATTATAAAATCATTTTTTTTGAAACCCTATAAGATTTGGTTTGATAGAATATTTTGAGATCTATTAACATTTTGAGGGAAATAAAAGTTTGTTGTAGAAATTTGTTACTAGATGGAACTCAACTTGTCAAGTATTTTTTTCATATAATATGATGATATAAATTCTTAATCATTTGCGAAAGGATATAAAAACAAAAAACGTGTTATCCTAATCCCTTATGTTTTGTTAAACTGATTATATTTTAAATCATCATAGATTTATGGCATTGAGGACCTCAATTAACCATTTATTGTTATCTTTTTTGTTATTTAAGAACTCAAACACTCCATATAAATATACATGGTTTCCTTGAATTATGTTTTTATAATTTCCATTAATGTTCTGTGATTCAAAATATTAATTTGGTGGTGACTTTTTTATTTTCCTTTCCCTCTTATTAAGAGTATATTTTATTAACCTTATTTCTGATATGAATTTTCTACAAAGGTATTTTCGATTTTCCATGTTTTATTTTCATAGGAAAATTTCAAAATTTCAAAATATAAATTTATTGAAGGAGGGAAGAATGTAACACCCCATTATTTCATAGTGTGTTCCCTGTCAAAATATTTTCTATAGCTTCAGTTACATGAAATACATAGTTCAAGTGCATCATGACCTATCAAACTATCCATTTAAAAAGTGGTTATGAATAGTATTAACCACATATTGAATTATATATATATTATTTATAATTTTAACATTCATATTTTTTTGTTTCATAGATATTAATGAAGGACAATTTCAATTTTTCAGATAAAAGATGAATTTTTTTAGAATTGAATCTTTCTAGCATTTAACGGAGAAACTTTTTTTAAATCCAATATTTAACAAATTTATATATTAAATATAATGAATTAAAAATATTATTTAGAATCCCGTTAAAAATTTTATTTTGGATATTTTTATTAATTCTCTGATAAGATGTAAAATTTATTGAATAGTGAAAAATTCTAAATTTTAAATAAAAAATACTTTTTTAATCATAATAATTTATAGAGTTAAATTATAAATTTCAGTGGTTTTAAATTTTCATTAGATTATATTTTTATCATTTAATATAATATAGGTCATTGGATGAAATTTCACATTTAAATTGTCCATAAACACGTGTTAATCTTTTAATAGTTTTTGCCTCGTAAAAACCCGCTCTCTAGTTTTGACAACGAGAAATATATTTAAATTAATTCATGAAAAATTTGTTTTTTGAAATTGTTAATATTGAAATAACTTTTCAATTTTCATTATCAAAATTATATTTGGGTGAATTTTTGGTATTTTTCTAAAAACAATAATTTTTTATGAATAGTTAAAGAAACTACTTTGTAGATAAAAACTGAAATTTTAATTTAAATAAAATATTTCATTAAAATTGTATCTTAAAGTAAAAAGATAGACATAATACATATATTAGTCCAATTTAATTCATTGGGGGTCAGTTTATAATATGAATATACATATAAAATTTTATATACATTTTTTTACGTATTTTACCTACCTAATAGGAACATTTGAAAATTTACATAAAATGTAATTTTACTGCTTCTATGAATTGAATTTCAAAAATCTGACAGACATTGTTGTCCTCATTTTTTATAATGTGATTCAATGTGATGAAAATAATTTTAGTGAATAGTAATTTTTGATTTTTATATACCACGATTAAATGTTAATAAGGTAATTACAGATAAAATTTTTATTATAAATACCTCAACACATGTCCAAATACTATTGGATAATCTTATTAATACCAAAATAAATATTTGGACAAAAATATGATCATTTTTTATCAACATGGATTAGATTAGTAAATTTGTTATATTTATTAATTAAGTGTTAAATGTGTAAAATAAAAATTTTACTAACTAAACAATATTTAATATAAAGTTAAACATAAGATAAATTCGACTATAAATATTTATTATAAAGCTAAAATGATTTCCTACATCACGACATTTAGTTTATAATTTCTACATAATAGATAATTTAATTTATTTTTGAAAAAATGATGATTCAGTAATTACCACATTAATGAAATAAAAAAATAATTGATTTTATAAATATAAAATTAAATGTAAATTGAAACTTTTGATTCCATACACTAATTTTATAAGTGAATATGACATATTAGGGGTGATTCAATGTAGTTGTTACGAAGTAATTAATTTGTGACTACTTTATCAAAAACAAATACTAAACAGTTTCAAAATTTACATAAATGAGTTTTTAAAACAAATACTATTTTATAAAATGATTAAATATTCATAAAAATAAGTGATTAGGACAAAAGACTTATATAGTGATAGATATGTAATTAATGAACCCCTTTAGGTTCACGTGGAATTTTATAGTATGTTTATTAAATATGAAATATAGATATACAAGAAGACGTGGTAAAAGTTAAACTATTTAACTATGAGATAAAAATAAAATACAAGGTTAAAATGATACTTCCCCTTCTCATAAATTAATATTTCAAACTTTTCATAAAGTTCTCCTAACCTCCCTTATAAAATAATACTTCCCATTCTCATTAATTAACACCTTTGAAACCATTTTTCACACCTAAAACTGGCTCAAATATTGTCCCAAGTACCATCATATCAAACTAGAGTTCTTAAGTTGATCATAAATCCATCATAAGAAGCCCTTTTATTCAAACCAAAAAGAAGACCCCAAAGAAGAGGTAATTATTTAATCAACTCTAACAATGTTCTTTTCTTCTTCCACATATACTTTCATTTTTGTTTCAATAACGAAATAATAACTCTATTACCTTCTACATTTTGAGATATTGTTAAAATTTTTGTACAACCATATTCATTTTTCTATCCATCATATGAAAGAAAAATTCATCATACATGCAGACGTATGACTTATCGTCTCCATGTTGTGGTGTAGTTTGTTATTTAACAATTCATTATTTGGATGTGTATAATAATGATTATAATTGAAATAAATAATAAATACAACATTTTAATTTTTTTTATATAATATACAATCCAATTACATATTATTTCACAATCAATATAATGATAACGTCGCTTGTGCAAACATAAGGCTTACCATCACCACGATGTGATGATATTCATTTCCACATTCACCATTCAATGATGATTATAAAAACATATATTTTTAATAATTATGTAATATATGACATAATAATTATAATGAATATATATATTCATATATCTCATTCACTTACTTCCATTCAATATCATATGAAATCAAAAACATTGTTTATGCATACAAACGTCATACCATCTCCATTAACGGTGTTTTCCATTTAATATATTTATCAATTGTACACATTTATATTCTGAATAATTTTTATAGGTAAATAATGTTTTATATTCTTGAATTAATTAAATAATTATATAAGTGATACGATAAAAAATAACATGTTAAAACATGTACCATAAAGAAAGTGATTATTACCTGTAATGATATTTTAACATAAAAGTTTTTATTAATTGTGTAGTTTAAAACTCTAATTCAATCTAGTAAGATATCATAAATATGAAAATGGTTCTTGTAGAGACCTGAATCCTGATGTACATGGAAAATAAATTACTTTTTTAGAATACTTAATATATAACAAAAACAGACACACAAGGATCGTAATAGTTTAGTGTCTTTGGAAACATGGAATGAATTCTTCTAATCATGGTGAATGATCTTCAACTTCTCCCATAAAGATCTTCCACTTTTTGTTTTCTTACCTAAAACATTTATTTTAATCCTGGGGGAAAATAAAACATAAAAAGGGTGAGCTCAAATTCTTAGTAAGGGTAAGCATGTATAAAATAAAACATACCACATACATTTGAACATCAAAAAACATGAACATAATGTTTAAACATCAAAATATTGAGCAACGACATAAAACATGGAAGTACATAAGGAATAGATCATAATGGAACATAAATCATGATAAATAGCATGGGAATAAAACATGTAATTGTGGAATCCATTAAGCATATGTAATTATTTCCATAGTAGCCAAGGCATTGCTGCCAAGACCATCTTAGTGGACAAAGTCCCTTTCTGAATCGAGTTCACTCCTCGTTCCAGTCCTGTAATACTGAACCGGATTAACTTACCATTCCAGCCGTGTCTATATCATGAGATATAAATCATTACCCAATGTATTGCAGGGAGATATAGGTCCCACACTTCTCATAATGAAATCATTCTTACTTGTGCCACAAAATAAACATACATCATTCATAATAACCTAATGAATAAATGGGTTTCATAAACATCATCCCATCACCACATAATCCATATAAAAGAAATGGATATTTTATCACAATTATATTGAAACCATGTAAATCATAGAGAAATTATACTTGAAACATACACATATGAAATAATGTCATCTAACATGTAAAATGATTTTGATAAAACACATGAAATGAATTCTTGAGGAAAATATCCTTTCTTCTTCAAAATCAATGTCTTTTCACAAAACGTCATGCAATTTTAAAAGAAAAATATTTCTTTTAAAATAATCATGAAATCTATTGGAGGAAGCTTCATTAAAATAAGGCTTTCTAAAACCGTAAAAATCCTTTCATGCTGTATAAGTTAAAAAACATTCTCCTCGTACTTTTGTCGAAAAGTCAAAAAGTACCATGTATGGTAAACAAAAGAAAGATTCCTTCCATAACACAAAGTAAAAGTCAAAGTGGGGTAAAAATTCCATTAAATAAACATGGAATAATATTATACACTTTATGAAAAACATTTTATGATCATGGATGAAAAATATAACCCCAGTAAATACTTACGTATAAACAATCTCGGATAAGAATGAGATTTGAATAATTATCCCTTACCTTAGGTCCGATATGCTCCGTATGGATCCGAACCTCCTGTATAATGATTTAAATAATGTCATTTACTTATTAAATAATAATATTCATTGTTATTATATCATATATGTTTCACTTATGACTTTATATTACCCGTTCTTTTGTAAATACCAAGTCAAAGTAGCGTTTTGGGTAAAATCATTTCATTTATCGTATGTGTTTCGAATTGTCGTTGTTGATATTATTACTTATATCCCAATTTACATAATTCCAGAATGTAAAACATGATATTATATATAATATATATCCATAATATACATATATATTATAGATCGATAAAAGGAATGAAATACACCGTTCATGGAGACGGTAGTCCGTACGTACTCATTAACGCTGTTTTCGTTTCCTTATTGAATTGAATGGAATTAAGTAGATGAAATATATATATATATATATATATATATATATATATATAAATCCAGTAGCTTAATTATGTCATATATTTCATTATTATTCATTTAATATACTTTATAATCATTCTTGAATGGTTAATCATGGAAAATGAATCTCATCGTATTCGTGGAGATGGTAGTCTGTACGTACGCACGAGTGATGATATCATTCCCATGATCATGTAATTTTATTGAAGTGTATGTATAATATTACAAAATAAATATCACTTTACAATAACCATATCTATTTATTTATTTACACCATTATACCCATCCATGTAATGTGGTGGCAGAAAATAGATTACACCACGGCGTGGAGACGGTATTCTGTATGTATGCACGCGTGGTGATTTTGTTTTCCGTAGGATGGATAGATGGTGAAATAGGGTTGTTTAATAATTATAATAACATATCAGTATATGAGTGATACTGATGTTATTACTTCATAATTAAACAACTAATAAAGAAGAGGTGGAAGAAGAAATAAAGATGAAAGAATCGTCAATGGACATTACCTCTTCTTTAAAGCGCCTCTTTAAGACCTCCTTTTAGGGAACTAAAATTGGTATTTGAAGAAGACCAGGACCTCTAGGATGTTTCTAGGGAAGTGGAGAAGATAATTTGGTAGGGTTTGGACGAGCTTGAAGGCTCAATGTGGTGTGAGGAAATGAGGGAGGAGGTCCCCTTTTATAAGGGAGGAGAGGGGCACCTTTGGAATAACAAAAAATATTATTTTATTATAAAGTCAAAATCGGTTTTTAATCGCTAAAAATTGAGTTATTTATAAGCTAAGGTGGTGATGGTTCGAAATTATCTCATCCAATAGAATTTAGACAAGTTTAGGTTTCTATTTTAACCTTATCATTTAGATTTAACTTTAAGTTAAATAAATTTTCTTTTACAGTGTCTTCTTGTTTTCTTACACTATATGGTTAATAAACTTACTATAAAAAGCCAAACGAACCCCAAGTTGATTATTATTAATATATATAACCATATCTAAGACATTTTTCCGAACCATTTATTTTTAGGAATAAAATAATAATTAATAATATAATATTTTTTTATAAACTATTTTATGTCAATTTTGACACTATTTGGTGATTGATTTTTGTGAAAATCGTAATAGAATGATTAGTTCGACAAAAGTTAATTAAATCAATAATAACATGTCATATTAACGTATAAAATTATTTTAATTCATAAAAAGTCTCAAATTACATTTATTTGGGTATTTATAACATCAATTATGTCCATATTTCATTAATAATATAATTACTGCATCATCATTGTGTCATAAATAAATTAAATTATTTAAAGTATAAAAATTACAAATAAAATTCCATTATGTATGAAATCATTTTATCTTTCTAATGAATATTTATAGTCCAATTTATAATATGTATAACCCATTATTAAAAATTATTCACTTATTAAACATTGATTTTAACTATTTTAACCCTTCTTTAAATAAATTAATAATAAATGTCTTAATCTAATCCAAGTGGGCCTAAATGGTAATATTTTATTCCTAAGGTTGTTTTTGGTCGAATTACACTTATTCAATATAATTATAACATGTGTTATGGTAATAATAATATCATTTTTACCCTTAATTACCCTATTTACTTTTAACCATGGTAAAAAAAGTAAAAAGTTACTATTCACCAAAAATTATTTTCATCTCATTTAAACACATTTATTTACTGACATCAACCGTGTCTCTCGGATTTTTAAAATTCCACTCATAGAAGCGGTAAAATTATGTTTTATGTAAATTTTCAAATTTTCCTAGGAGGTGGGTAAAAGACGGTCAAAAGTTCAATAAAATTTTTATATATCTAAAATTATTATACAATGACTCTAATGAATTACATTTAAATTATATAGGTATTATGTGTAAATTTTGACCTAATATAAATTTAAATAAAATTAATAATTATCTAAATAAAAAGTCGGTTTTTAAATATTGTCCTAGTGTTTTCACTATTCATCAAAAATTGAAATTTTCCAGAAAAATACCAAAATTTCTCCCTAGGATAATTTCGATATTCCGAATCAAAAAATGAAGTCCATTTTTAAAGATTAAATTTAAAAAAATTCAAAAAGTAGTTATTACTATTCATAACAGCTAGTTTTAATAATATTTTAATAGCATATTGTTGTTTAGTGAAACATGGTATTGCATACAACACATGCTATTGAGGAAGGTCGTGACTGCGTGTAATGCAAGGCATGTATGGGATGCGTGTTGTGAAAGCTCCTTTTGGTGTAGAATACAACACAAGACATTAATGAAATTAAAAAGAATATTTTTCATAAAATCTCGGGGTGTTACATTCTACCCCCCTTAAAAGGAATTTCGCCCTCGAAATTCATCGGGGTTATAAATGGTTTACTACTCAAAATTTTCATTAATAGAAACCCACATCGTAAAAAAGAATACAAAAACTTGTATTTAAAAAATAAAGTATGAAACGTAACGGTTACCAAATTAACACATCATTGGGTTTCCACGTAGGAGAACATAGGTGAAAATATGGTTATGGAAGAAAAATATAACCACCATGTTCTGATAGAGAGTGGTAGAGAACATGGCTATGAAAAATCCAAAAATCACAAATCCATAGATTTTTGATGATCTAAGGTACCATCTGATTCATCGAATATAAGATCACTACGACAACATTTTTGGTTTTCAATATCATTTCGCTAAAGTGAAAACTTTGAATTAAAATAAATACATTCTTGATTTCGGTACAATCTCACATTTGTTCGTGCTTTGATCAATTTCCACTTCATCTATTAATGAAATGATGATGAATTTGTTATTCGTGATGTGTTAGCAGATCATGTGATAGAATGATGGGCCATTCCATCTATTTCAAACAAATGGATAGCAGAATTTATAAGTCCATCTTATGGTCAGATTAATCGTATATGGTTCCAAAAATGAATTTATAATTCATATATCATACTGCTTAATAAAATAAAACTAGTTTCTACTAACCAGGGACTTACTATAGGCCAGTGGTAGGCGATAAAGGCCAGTCGCACTTCAGTTGTGGGTTCAATTCCCACTGCATTGTCTGACGCGATGGGTTGTCGCCTGTCCTGCAGGTTGTCCTTTTTTCTAAAAATACATTATTATAACATCCCATCAATAATATCGAAAAAACTTCTATCCTTAATCAATACTAACTTATGTATAACATAATCCATTCCAATATTTAGGCTTATCCATAATACTGCAGTCCACTCTCTTAATATAGTGAAAATGATTACCAGATATTTCATATAACAAACATGTTAATACCATCGTTGATCCCCATATATCATAAGATATGTCTTATTGGTCACATTCCAAATATTCTAAGGCCTTAATCATGTATTCTATTAAAAAATGAATACCAATTGAATCTTAGTGAAAACATGAGTGTTGTCAAAAGTTAACTCTTTCCACATACCAAAAACCCAAAATTCAATATACTCAAACCATGATATAACTATTTCCTTATATCAGTCATGAGATCATGAATACTGTCAAACATTTCATTTTCTACTTATCCCTTCATTATGTGCATATCATCTTATTTACAAAAATACATCAATCACTTTCCATGGTTACCGGTACCATAAAATTATTCGAAACCACAATAGACCAATACATAAATATTCCAATATTCCATGATACCATAGAAAACATTATTTTGGAATCCCATTACATAAACACTTAATCATTCCACCACATCATTGTCATATTCAACATCACCAAAAGTGATCGCATGTGAATTCCCTTTGTCCTTTTCCTTAAGTGGTTGCTCATGTCGATCATCATTAACCCTTAGATATGGGCATTGATTAGCATAATCCCCCATTTCATTAAACATGATGCATTGAAGTGTTGGTGGTGCGTTCTCTGCAGTCTTTTCTTTATTCACACCATTAGAAACCCTTTTTCCATTACATCGACACTCAACCACTCAATGACCATCTTTTACACACATAAAACATTTTTTAGTCCCTTTAAGACAATCTCCACCATGCTTCTTTCCACACTTTGAGCATAAGGAAATATTCATATTCTTTTCACCATTATTCTGAGATTTCTTCTTGAACTCCATCTTTCGTTTCTTGTCAAAACCATGAGATGGATATGTGACACCAACATTCATTTATACCTTGATATCAAATCCCACAATTTCTTCATAGCTACTGAAGTCTCTTATAGCTAATGCCCATCGAAGATTTGGTTTTAAGCCACTGATGAATCGATTAACTTTACTTTCAGGTTGGATGATATATCCAGATGCATACCTTGCAAGCCTTGTAAAATTCGCTTCGTATATACCAACAGATTCATCATCCTTTTTCTTTAGTTCAAGAAACTCCTTCTCCATCTTTGTTCGAATAATATGTGGGAAGTAATTATTGCAAAATAAGTTCTTGATCTTGTCCTATTCCATGGACTCAATTTTATCTCTTGGCCTCGTATTCTTGATAAGATTCCACCATTGATCAGCTTCACCTTCTGAACGATATATTGATAAGATGAATTTATCATGTTCAGAACATTGAGGAACTTAAAATAACATTTTAGTGGTAGTGATCCATTGTTCTGCAACAAGTGGATTAGAAGACCCACTGAAAGAAGGTGGACGTTGCCTCATGAATGACTCAATAGAATATTGTTCCATTCTCTGCTCATTTGGAAGCCCAGAATGATTCATAGCTTGTCTAAGTATAGAAATAAGATTTTTCACTCTATCTACCATAGCATTTGTTTGTTCAAGAGGACAATCATTTCATTGTCCATTACATTGATCAACATGGTTCCTTCGGGTTCCATCCATCGTCTAAAACCCAAAAAGAATAGTGTGAGAGGCCAAAATCATGCTAGGGAAAACAACATAATAAATGAGGAGTACCTTCAATATATAACATCTTAGGTAAAATTCTAATATCATTACCATAGTTCTAGGACTATATCCTCTATGTATACTTATCCTTAAAGACATCCCTAGAGATACCTTAGAAATATCTCCAGGGATCTCACTAACTTTTTCGCATCCTAGTTTCAAAAGGTTGACTAAAACTTTCCTCTAATACCAAATGTAGAGACCTGAATCCTGACGTACATGGAAAATACATTACTTTAGTGTAATACTTAATACATAATAAAAATAGACACACAAGGATCGTAATAGTTTAGTGTCTTTGTAAACTTGGATCATAATCTTATAATCGTGGTGAAAGATCTTCAACATCTCCCATAAAGATCTTACACTTTTTGTTTCCTTACCTAAAAATATTATTTTAATCCTGTGGGAAAATAGAACATAAAAGGGTGAGCTCAAATGACCAGTAAGGGTAAGCATGGATAAAAGAAAAACATACCATATACATTTGAACTTACAAAAAACATGAACATGATGTTTAAACATCAAAATCGTGAGCAACAACATAAAACATGGAAGTACATAAGGCATAGATCATAATGGAACATAAATAATGATAAAATAGAATGGTAATAAAACATGTAATTGTGGCATACATTAATAACATTTAATGATTTCCATAGTAGCCAAGGTATTGCTGCAAAGACCATCTAAGTGGACAATGTTCCTTTCTAAATCAAGTTCACTCCTCGTTCTAGTCCTGTAATACTAAACCAGATTATCTTACCATTACAGCCATGTCTATATCATGAGATATAAATCTTTACCCAATGCATTGGAGGGAGATATAGGTCCCACCCATCTCATACTGAAATCATTCTTACTTGTTCCACAAAATAAACATACATCATTCATAATAACTCAATGAATAAAATGGGTTTTATAAACATCATCCCATCACCACATAATTCATATAAAAGAAATGGATATTTCATCATAATAAAAGTGAAACCATATAAATCATAGAGACATTATACTTGAAACATAAAAATATGAAATAATGTCATCTTAGATGTAAAATGAATTTGATAAAATAGTTGAAATGAACTCTTCAGGAATATATCATTTCTTCTTCAAAATCAATTTCTTTTCACAAAACATCATGAAATTTTAAATGAAAATGAATTTGTTTAAAATAGACATGAAATATTTTGTAGGATGTATCATGAAAATAAGGATTTATAAATCCGTAAAAATCCTTTCATGACGTATAATTTAAAAAAACATTCTCCTCATACTTTTGTCGAAAAAGTCAAAAAGTACCACGTATGGTAAACAAAAGAAAGATTCCTTCCCTAACACAAAGAAAAAGTCAAAGAGGGGTAAACATGACATTAAACACACATGGAATATTATTAAACACTTTATGAAAAACATTTTATGATCATTGATGAAATATATAACCCCAGTAAATACTTACGTATAAACAATCTCGGATAAGAATGAGATTGGAATAATTATCCCTTACCTTAGGTCTGATATGCTTCGTATGGATCTGAATATCCTGTATAATGATTTAAATAATGTAATTGACTTATTAAATAATCATATTCATTGTTATTATATCATATATGTTTCACTTATGACTTTATATTACCCGTTCTTTTGTAAATTCCATGTTAAAGTAGCGTTTTGGGTAAAATCGTTTCATTTATCATATGTGTTTAGACTTGTCGTTGTTGATATTATTACATATATCCTGATTTACATAATTCCAGAATTTAAAAAATGATTAATATATAATATATATTCATCATATACAAATATATTATAGATCGATAAAAGGAATGAAATACACTGTTCATGGAGACAGTAGTCCGTACGTACGCATGAACGCTGTTTTAATTTCCTTATTGAATTGAATGGAATTAAGTTGATGAAATATATATATATATATAATTAAATCAAGTAGCTTAATTATGTCATATATTTCATTATTATTAATTATATAGACTTTATAATCATTCTTGAATGGTTAATCATGGAAAATGAATGTCATCGTATTCGTGGAGACGGTAGTCCGTACGTATGTACATGCGATGATATCATTCCCATGATCGTGGAATTGTATTGAAGTGTATGTATAATATTAAATAATCAATATAAATTTCCAATAACCATATATAGTAATATATTTACACCATTATACCCATCCATGTATGGTTTTGGCAGAAAATAGATTACACCAAGGCGTGGAGACGGTATTCTGTACGTACGCACGCACGGTGTTTTCGTTTTCCATAGGATGGAAAGATGGTTAAATAGGGTTGTTTCATACATATAATAAAAATTATGTATATGAGTGATACTGATGTTATTACTTCATAATGAAAAAACTAAATAAGAATAAGTGGAAGAAGAAATAATTTTGAAAGAATCATTAACGGACATTACCTCTTCTTTGAAGCGCCCCATTGAGACCTCCTTTTAGGGCACAAAAATTGGTATTTGAAGACGACCAGGAACACTAGGATGTTTCTAGGGAAGTTTAGAATAGAATTTGGCAGGGTTTGGCTGAGCATGAAGGCTCAATGTGGTGTGAGTAAAAGAGGGAGGAGGATCCCTTTTAAAAGGGAGGAGAGGGGCACCTTTAGAATAACAAAAAATATTATTTTATTATAAAGTCATATTCTGTTTTTAATAGCTAAAAATTGAGTTATTTCGAAGATAAGGTGGTTATGGGTCGAAATACTCTCATCCAATTGAATTTAGACAAGTTTAGGTTTCTATTTTAACCTTATA
The DNA here is from genome assembly GCA_963277665.1 of Viscum album. Taxonomy (NCBI): domain Eukaryota; kingdom Viridiplantae; phylum Streptophyta; class Magnoliopsida; order Santalales; family Viscaceae; genus Viscum; species Viscum album. The sequence goes on from OY728128.1 coordinate 171,016,795, forward strand.
ATTTAGATTTAACTTTAAGTTAAGTATTTTTTATTTTACCGTGTCTTCTAGTTTTTTACACTATAAGGTTAATAATCATACTATAACAAGACAATCTAAACCCAAGTTTATTATTATTAATATATATATCCTTATCTAAGTAATTAGGCCGAACCGTAGATTTTTAGGAATAAAATAACACTTAATAATATAATATTTGTTTTAGAAACTATTTTATGTCAATTTGACAATATTTGGTAATTGATTTTTGTGAAAATCATAATAGAAATATTAGTTCGAAAACAGTTAATTAAATCAATAATAACTTGTCAGATTAACATATAAAATTATTGTAATTCATAAAAACTCTCAAATTACATTTATTTGGGTATTTATAACATCAATTATGTGAATATTTCATTAATAATATAATTACTGCATCATCATTGTGTCATAAATAAATTAAATTATATAAAGTCTAAAAATTACAAATAAAATACCATTATGTAAGAAATCTATTTATATTTCTGATGAATATTTATAGTCGAATTTATCTTATGTATAACCAATTATTAAAAATTATTTACTTTTTAAACATTGATTTTAACTATTTTAACACTTCTTGAAATAAATTAATAATAAATGTCCTAATCTAATCCATGTAAGCCAAAATGGTCATATTGTATTCCCAAGGTTGTTTATCACCGCATTAAACTTATCCAATAGAATTAGGACATGTGTTAGACTAATAATAATATCATTTTTACCCTTAATTACCCTATTTACTTTTAACCGTGGTAAAAAAAGTAAAATGTCACTATTCACCAAAAATTATTTTCATCTCATTGAACCACATTTTACTTACTGACATCAACCGTGTCTCTAGAATTTTTGAAATTCCACTCACAGAAGTGGTAAAATTAAGTTTTTTGTAAATTTGAAAATTCTCCTAGGAGGTGGGTAAAAGACTGTCAAAAGTTCAATAAAATTTTTATATATCTAAAATTATTATAAAATGACTCTAATGAATTACATTGAACATATATAGGTATTATGTGTAAATTTTGACATAAAATAAATTTAAATAAAATAATTAATTATTTAAATAAAATGTCGGTTTTTAAATAGTAACCTAGTATTTTAACTATTCATCAAAAATTGAATGTTTCCAGAAAAATACCAAAATTTCACCCTAGGGTAATTTCGATTTTCCAAATACAAAAATGAAGTCCATTTTGATATATTAAATTTACCAAATTTCAAAAAGTGGTTATTAATATTCATAATGGCTAGTTTTAATAATATTTTAGTAGCATATCGTTGTTTAGTGAAACTCGGTATTGCGTACAACACAAGCTATCGAGCAAGGTCGTGACTGCATGTAATGCAAGGCTAGTCAGGGATGCGTGTTTTGAATGCTCCTTTTGGAGTAGCGTACAACACAAGACATTAATGAAATTAAAAATAATATTTTTCATAAAATCTCGGGGTGTTACAGTTCAAGTATAATTTAGTGATTTACTACAGTCGTTATACAAGATGATATACAAACCCTTGACCAATAAAATTTACAAGGTAAGGGTTAATTCCTAAATATCATTATTATCTAAGATCATATATGTGTATGTTTTTACTGGAAGAAATTTATTACCAACGACAATGATTCATAAAATAGTTTAAAAAATAAATTTATGGGACTCTTTAACTAAAACATCATATTAAATGGTTTAAATATTTATCATTCTCAATGATTCTCATTAATGTCCATGTTTTCAAAATGATTTTAAGGATTTATTTATATGGGCATAAATGCATTAAATGTTATTTCATTTCAAAAAAATTAACGTGGTAGGCACACATTGATTCATAAATTTCTCTTAATTTTATTCATTTGTAAATTGTGTGTCTATTTTATGATTTCATGAAAAAGGGATATTTTTCATTGTGATTAACTCACCATTTTCAAATTTATCAACATCCCTTACTAGATATTATTCATGATTTAATATTATTTATTATAATACAATGTTTATATTTTATTTAATGATTTATGATATTTTTGACTACTGATGTTTTTTTATACCATACATTATGTATGTTTATAGTATTAACATTTTGTTTCCCATTTTAATATAAATGTTTATGTTATGTTTCACCCTTTTTATATGTGTAAAGCATTGTACTTATTATGTGATGGGTGAGGCCCGTAATAACCCCTCGTTCCATCGGTAGGTCTAATGATTCAGACCAGTGTCTTTACATAAGGCCTTGTCCAAACATTTATTTGTAGTCATGGAACGAGTCCTTGACTATGTGGTTATGATGTGTAGAATTATGCATTCCCTTATAATTAAATTAGTATTACATGTGATTATTCGACAATTAGAATATTCATGGGCATGTTTATATGGAAATTTTTGATTTATTTTTTCCATATGATGTTCAATTCTATGTTTAAAATGCTATTTTTTTGTTAAACAATTTACCTTAAAAGTTTATAGCATCCACTAAATTATTTACCTTTACTAAGAAAATAATTTCACCCATTTCTTATTTTTTTCATTACCATGATTCCAAGAAGTGTATTATGATTGATATGCAGGTTTAAGCTAGGGGAATAATAGAGTTCTCAAAGGATTATGTATGTTGTGTATTATGTCTGAATGTGTAATTTATCATTCATGTATGTAATATATCATCCAATATTGCTAAATTGATTGATCCTCCTAGACTTGATTCCTTGTAATCATTTTAATGTATTAAAATAATTCTATGGCTTCAGGATTCTGGGGTCAGGGCGTTACATATCCAAAAAAACACATGGTTTTTTTTGTTCTCGGTTTTTTCTACATCAAATGGGATGGTGGTTATATAAATTGTTGGACACATTCACTTCATTGATATTACATTACTATTCATTCATTTACTTGGTGATGGAAATTAACTAGAACTAATTAGGATTCAATATGTGTATAGGTAAAATTTTGGTATGAGGAATGAAGGTGGTTGATATCCAACAAGATCATTAATCTCTATCACACTAGTTACATGACGAGGATGTGATATGATTTTGTAAGGCAGCGATGTGATCTGATGTTGCTATATAGTTATCTGTGATAAAAAATTTTATCATGATATTCCATACATTATATGTGTGGTGTATATAGGGATTCATCATGGGAATTTCTTTGTTATGGATTGTTATGTGATGTGATATATATGGAAGGGATGAGAGTACATAACCTTTTATGTAGGATCACGAGTGTGGAAATATAGAAGGGGAGAGGCAGTTCAGTGATTTTGTTATTTTTCAATACTATGTTATATTATTGGATACATGAAGTGGTGAGTGAGCCATGGTGAGACTATTATGGTTTATATGGACAATTAGGTTCTTATTTTTTCTGATGTTTATGCATTATATGTTCATTATTGTTTTTACATGTTCACTATATAACATGTGTATGATCCTACTGAGTATACATGTTATTATCACCTTCTGTATATATAATTTTTCATGTTTTTGAAGAGGACTTTATGGACCCATATGGACATTAATATATGGGTATTTAGAGATGCTAATGATTCAATATTAGATGATTTTCTTGTTTTTTTACTTTGAAACATTTGTTATATCTATTAATAACCTACATATATTGTGGGATAGTTGTATTTTTAATATAACAATATATGATTTATTTTTCATTTTGATTGGTTATCATATCGCCAATCATATTTTTTATAGAGGGTAATGACTTATATGTGAAATACTTTTATACCCTCGGTGCATTTCTCAAACTATGAGAATACTAGAGCTTAGAATTGGGAGTCACTATATCTATTCCTTATTTGATGACCTAGAAGGTGTGTCTATAGAGGGATTGAGTTATGAAATATTCCATATTAATTGAATTTAAAATCCATAATTAATATTTTAAATCATCAATGGTTGATGAAAAGTTTTTATAAGTATTCTTACATATTAATATATACCAATTAGAGTTGTATAAGAAATTTAGTATTCCCACAATTAATCGTCCAACTTAAATTCCCAATCCATTAGACATTAGCTAATTTTCATTTATATAATTCATTTAAAATCATTGTTTTTCAATTTCATATATCTATAATCTAACGTGGATACATCGAACACATTTCTTAAATGCATCCAGGAATCTCTATTCGGATTATAAATTGATTATTTTGGAAATGAACCCCATTATCTCGGATAATGGCCATTAAATACCATATGTATAGAATATATATTTAGTCACAAATTTAACCAATGTAGACCATAAATTTTATCACAATGATCTAACATAATCACATTTTGATACATATTAATATCCTACCAAAATATATGTATGATAATGAAATATGAGGATTGTCTCAATAAAATGATCCCCCATACATCAAAATTTTAAACTTCCTTTATTCTTGATTGAGAAATTTATTTCCTTCTCCTAAAATTTCATCTCAATTGATTGTTATCATGTCACATGGAAAAATTTAGTGTATCCATATATAATGTAGACAAATATAAACCAATTTGGATAATATTAGTATTTTTATCTATATTTTAACAGTGTCTACCACATGAAACTATGTATTAGAAGTTTAGATTTGGTAGACAATCCTATTATTAAAAAAATGTTCTATGAATTCTCTTAGATCATGAAACATATAGTAATTGTTATTCTGAAATGTTTATTTTCATCAAATAACATTCATTCATTGAAATACAATTTGGTTGTATTTTTTTAATTAGGAAAATAATTATAAAATCATTAATACTATGGTATTCCATTCCATGTTATAGAATATTGTTTCTTAGATGTTAAATATCCCTTGATATGATTAGTGGGAACATAATTTAAATTATAATATAAAGATAGTTGATCAAAAATTGGTCTCTCAACCTATTTATTATCCTTTTTCCCAAAATGATATTCATATATATGTAAGAAAAATCTAATAATACATGTATTAGCTTACTTAATTCATAATAAAAACACAAATGTGATCTATATAGTGACTATACTTACTTCTGATAATACATGGCCGTATTATTAACAGTGTACACAATTGAAAAAAATTATTTATCTATTTGTGTATACTTTAGTTTCATTCAAATAAATAACATCATTTCATAGTAATTGTAAATTTTTGTGTTTTTCATTTTCATCATAATAACATCGCCTAAAAAAATGAAACTATAATTCATCATGATTTCAAAATAAATAATCGAATATCGTGTTGTTATGATTGGTAATGAGCCTAAATATATATTTCATAAATTGAATGTTTTTGGGTATTATTCGTCTAACATTAACTTACACACCTTTTATATATGTCATCATAATAGTATTTAAATTATTTTCAAATAATGCATAAATATTCCTAAAAATTGATCATGTCATAGGAATCTCCTTATTATTATTACTGATGTTAGTGGACGTAGTGATGTTATCACATCTATTTTTCCTTAATCTAATTGTATTTTATCTCTCGATATCATTCCCAATGAACTATTCCATCTCTTCCAATTCACCAATATAGCAATTAGTTTTTTTTCAAAATTTCCATCTTCACATCTTGCTAGAACTGTTGACATATTAATCGATAATTCATCGAAATTCAGACTTATAAATGAAATTCCATCCAATAAAACATAAATTATATTCTCTACCATATCATAGAAAACGATATTCATGCATATCTAGAAAGTGAAAGGTTCTCATCATAGCCCAAATAACATTATATTTATTACAAATGGTGTATAACAATATGTGAGTGTTGTCATTTGATAGATTGAAGGATAAAGTGTGATTGGTTGTATCCTGGATGACAATCAAAAAATTAAAGTTTCGTTTTGTTTTTAATCCCATAAAATATATAATAAATGAGTGCTCTTGTGAAATTATTATTATATGATTCCTAATTGTGTTTTCATTAATTGTCAAAATATCTATCAAATTATATTAAATTTTTAAATGTACTCATTCATCTCACTGGTGATGATAGTCTTTCCACCTTTCATGGGAACCACATGTATAATACTTTCACAGTCACTATCTTATAAGGGATAAATTACATAAAAATATATAAATTTAGTTGTCCTAGTATTGAACATTTTTTTCATAGATGGATTGAGTTCCCTTTGGATCTCGACAACTAGATTGAGACCATCCATTGTAATAATTTTATACATAGTGATTATTGATGTTATTATATTTTTTTCATATATATTCCATGAAATTATAATTTTATTTCACCTTATCAATTTAGGAAACCTATATTGTTGATCATCTTCAAAATATTCTAATACAATTTATGGTAGAATACATTTTATAGAAAAATATGAATATTTAATTTTGATATACAATAGCTTTAATTATAAATAACATGTATTTTGAAAAATAAATGTTGAATTCTCAATCTCCATTATTAATCCATAAATAACATCTAAATTTGTGTTCAATTCATTATTTTTTTCCAAATTCCTCGAGATCTATATTAGTTTCTAACATTATTTTGTGTATTTTTTTTTCATATCCATTTCATTCTCATGTTAAATTTATGAATCAAAATTAACCTCTTAATAAATAATATCAAGTGAAAAAAACTAATACATACATATTAATTACAAGATGAAATATATTTATAAAATCCTCGTATTTACTTACTTAAAAGGTCAAATTATGATAGGTCACATAAATCAATCCATATATGGTGGGAAATGGAATTCATGAAATAACAAGCACTTAGTTATTACATTCCAATTCTAATAAAAAAGAAACCAGTCATAAAAAATTTGAATTCCATCTCTTACTTTTAAATCCTCAATTACCATATTTGGATAGGTGAGTAATATATCAGGTAGATGTAATGAAACTATTGTATGATTAATCTTTCCAACTAGAAAATTTTTATAAACATATATAGGAATCGTTTTGATGATAGATTAGGTATCCTGAATATGTGTGAATATCATCATTTAATTAAATTCATAGCGAATCACAATGTTCACTAGATTCAATAGATTTTATGGAATCATCCATTGATTAATATCATTACATTCTTCAATAATTTTCATATTTGTATGCTCTTATAATGTCCATTATTAAATATTTTTCTCCACAAATTGGATAGAGTATTATATCAAGAAAGGGACTTTCTAAATATAAAATCAATTATAATCTTATGGAAAAAATTTCAAACCTATTAATATAAATTAGTTTGTCTATATAAAATATCTATTTCATATAGGGAATAGTGATAGTGTCTTCTAATCCTCAATATCACTATCAATTTGTTTATGAAAACACATTTATAATATATTTCATTTAATATCTAATTATTTTCATCCAATTAAGCATCCAATATCACTTTTTTTCTTATCACTATTTTGTTTTTCCTAATAGAATTTCATTTAAACCCACTAATATATATGTCTTAGTTATTAAATAAAAGATTATTTTTCTCTTAATTTTTTTTTCATTTCATTTTGAATAAATTTCTTTTATAGGTTGTGTATGATATATTGTTTTTTTATTAGTGGGTTAATTTTGGAGGAATTTAAATTTGTGCTGAAGGAAAAAATTCATCTTAAATTGATCCACTTTCATTTCACGTAATTATACCAATATCATTTCTATTGAAGAAGAAAATTATTTTAATGAAATATAATGATTTATATGTCTTTCATGTCTATTTTTTTAAAGAAAAAAATATTTTGTTTCTTTGGAATTATCCCAAACATTCATACCTGAATTTTAACGTCTCATTTTTTGATAAATTAGGTAAATTTTCGGTCAGGGATTACAAGGGTTTAAAAGTAATTATTATATATGGGTTCTCCTTCCTAATTATCCTCATATTTTTATATGAAAATATTTTTGCAATATAAAACAATATAACCATACATTCCACAATTATTACATTATTCACTTTATCTTTTGTTTCTGGATACAAGAACATTTGTTTATCCTCTAATATCATCTATTTGAGAATTCAAATAATATATAACTATCAATTAATTTATGGTTAATATTATCCATCATATATATTTTTTAATTTCTTGGTAGTACGAATATTTTAAAAAAATTAGTGTTAAATGGGTTTCATGTCACCATAGTGGTCTACAATTATTGTATCCAGTAATCCCTATCACATCACGTTCAACACTTCATTGACGAATGGTATGAAAAATTAGTGTGGAAATGAGTGGTTGGGGATCTAATAGTAGTAATATTTAAATATTTTTATGTATTTTGGAATGATTCTTGATCATTCTAGACAAAGGTAGTGAGTCTAATCTATGATTTTGTAGTTCCCTATATATAATTAAAAATACACATAATTGCATTATAAATATCATCTAAATTTTGGAATAATTTATAACACCTTTTACCAGGTTATGTTATGAACCCCATTAAATTTTTTCAATGAATTATATTTTTATAATTTTTTATAATGATTTTATGTGTTGGGGATAACTTTTGTAGTTTTTATAGGAAATGTTTATGATTTTTTGGCTAGGAAAATATATCTCTAGAATGAATTTTTACACGGGTTTTATCACACTAAAAATAGGACATCAAACCATAAATGGTGTATATATAAGAGTATATTTTTTCAATTTTATGTTATGTAACACCCTGTAATAGGAGTTCAAAATGTGCATATTGGTGTATAAAATTAAACATATCAAATATAAGAGTATATTATGTAAAGAGTGAGAACCATGTAGTGTTTAATGGAACCCTATTTGGAGGATGAACATTACATAATGAACCCTTGAATTTAATTTAAAAATCTAAATGATACAGGTTAATCATAACCTAGGGTAGATCAAACACATTAATGATAAATATTATATATTTAAATAGAAAATTATATCATATTTCCTTAATAAAATATCATATGATGAAATATTTTCATGTTATGATGAGTTTGTCATGTATTAAAGGATGGTTAGGGTGTAGGTTTTGGGGAAACCATAAAATAAATCTATAGTAGGAAGGAATATCATTCCGTGAAAGTGGCATGCCATGCCATGAACTGTTTGTGAATTGGAATATATGGTTACACCATAGAGAAGTGCATGAAATTGTTTCTATGGGAGGCCAAACATGGAGGAGGTTCTTGAAGAGTCATCAGACCATGAAATTTTGGGTAATACTATAATGAATGACCTAGAATTTTATAATGAAACAAATTTAATAAAAATTAATTTAAAAATATATTAATAATGGATCTTCCTTTACACATAAAACACATGTTCTACATTTTCTATATCTTAAACCTTTCTCTTCGATGGAATGATCTCTTTCATTCTTGACCTAATTTTTCCATCATGTAGTAGGGAAGATATGTATAGGTATTTAAATTATTAAAAATAAATAATTTGTAAATTAATATCAATATTCAGTGTACTTTCCCTAGTTTTGATTGATTAGACATGATTTTAAGGATTTTTTATAAAACATTTCATTTCTTATATTTTCATTCGAATTAGCGATTGATATTCAATATGTCATTTTCATAAATCATTTTGTTGGTTATCCTTATAATATAACTTTGTTATAAAATTATTTAAATGTGTATTTGGAGTGTGGATGTATTGACCTAATACATACATTACAAAAAAATTATTTTTTAATATATGAAACCATTTTACCTGAAATTCATGTCAATTGGTCCACCAGTTGTCCATGAGTATGGGTAGTTCCATACACATTACCACCATGTGTGGTGGGTTATGTTTTTAGATTAAATTGGATTTTTAATGGAATGTGATGAGTATCCTAAAATAACCTATTAACCACATTGTCTATAATGCATGAATTTTTTAAAATTTTAAAATTTTAAAATGATAATATATTGAAAGTTTCAGGGTGGTATTTGACAATTGGGTAATGATAAAAAAGGTTTCCAGGTGAGATGATTCCCCTTAGGAGATTAGAAATAATATGTTGATAAATTGAAAATGGTTAGTGGTGGTATGCGGCCTTTTGGCGATGAAAAATATATAAAGGGTCTATTGTGGTATACAAACCATAGGAAATGATATTTTATTAAAGGTTCCAGTGTTGTCTATGGATTTCCATGGGTGGTAATATATCATGTGCAGAGACATCTTACACTTGATAAGGTATGTGTGGTCAATCCACAATTTCAAAATATACATTCAGGATGGAAATTGATCTAGTAATTTATATATATTTTTATTTTAAATGACAAATTATTATGAACAATATTAATATTGGGTATTTTTGGAACACCATTGGTGGTGGAATACTTTGTTGAACTCAATACCTTCATTAGCCTATGTAGTTCCCATGAAGACATAATGGATACAGGGTAGGAAATAAGAATAGGTTCTAGTCTTGATAGATGACTAGCTTAGCTAAAATTGAGAATGAGGATGCAATTTGCGAAAGAATGTAGATCTGCTATGTGGATTTTAACAGTTTTCATTATTTCAATTTTTTTATTACAACACATGAAACGAGATAAACCAACCTATGGACTCAACCTCATGATTTTCACCCCAAACCTATTATCCCCTACCACCACTGCCACCTTCAAGAGGATTTACATTAGTTTAATTTAGTGATTTTTTGATATTTCTGTTTCAAATCCACATATAGGTAACCATTTGATGAATGTATGTATAATGGTCCTTTTAAAACTAAAAAAATCTACATAACATTTGTTGTATATTTTTCTACTTCTATTTAATTATAAGGTTTATTTGTACTAGTATATCTCCATGATTAATATTATTTTATCTTTTTTTATCATTGTATTTAATATAATCAAGGTGTATTTACTCTCGAAGATATTATTAGTACCCTGATTGTAGTTGACATCTTCTAAAAAATGAGTGGGATCACCAGAGGTCTTCTGGCTCTTGAGATCTTTTATTAATGAGTGAATCAGGTCATAACATTACAACATGTTACAAATGAAATGATTCCTCAAATTTGTATTTCTATCTGACAAAGGAATACATGGTATTGGATGTTATCAAAGCATTGTAACGATCATTTTCAAGGAATTGTGAAAAAAAATATGAAGGAAGTCCATGATTCAAAACATGATACAATTTTTCTTTGTATTTTATTTTTATGTTTGACTTATATCACCTGGTACAATGAAATTGGATTTTTGTATTTTATTTATTATATTATCCCTTATCTTGTTGGGGAATGGAATTTGATCCTGAATCATTTTAAATACATATAATGTAAAAAGTATTTCAGTGATATAATGTGATACAGTATTGTTATAATTTTATACGGTTCAATGTTCTAAAATGTTTGTGAAAAATTATATAGTAATTTTCTATGTAAACTGATTTTGTAATGTTTAATAATTGATATGATGATGTTTTGATTTAGTTTCTAATGATTTATCATATTTATTCATATGGTATATATTAAAAAAAGAAATATAAAATCATATGATGTTTTTTCTTTTTAACTTGTGAATATAATTTCATTATTCTATACCACATGTGTCATATAATTATTATAAATAGAAAATTAAATCCAAATGAAATGATGTAGAAATTTCAAAAATAAGATGGTCTTGCTGGTATTAGGTAAATAGATCTTGATGGAGAACATGACTTATAATACTTTATGATATGGTTGTATCATGGTTTGTAGGATATTATTCCCATTACTACTTGGCCAAAATTGTTATATTAAAACATTGATTAAAATGTGTTCAATATGCCTTTCTTGGAATTAGATAGAAATTCCCCTATAGAGACCACTAGTGAACATCTAGGAGGGAGACGATGTGAATACCCCATTGGTAGTAGTTATAATACCCAATGTAGAACCACAATAAATAATGGATGAGCATATCTATGGGAGCCTTCTAGGGGTTATCATGTCTACATAAAATGATATATATATATATAGTGCTTGATTAAAATTCATTTTTTGACCATACATTTTAGTGCCAGATCAAGCATGAACCCTTTTTTATAGGTGAGGGTGGTCCAAGGGTACTAATCCATGAGTGGAGTCATTATCAGATATTCATGGAAACCAAGAGACACCCTAGAGCGGCGGGCATCGATAAATATTTATACCCTATAAGGACTATATAGGTTATGGTTATATATTTTTCTACGATAGAACTAAAAATGCTTCTAAAAAAGGAATATAACAGTGCTAAAAAACATCATTGTTCGTGAAAAAACCAGTAACAACAAGAGCACAATTAAAAGTCCTAGGATTTTATCAGGTATAGAAATGTTCTTATAAAGGAACACTTTATTAGAACTATAAAAAGTGATGATAAAGGGTCCCGTTATCAACATTTTTTTAGAAACTAAAATGGAAACCCCTTTATTAGTTATTTCATTTAGCGTTAATAAATGTATCCTTTTTCAACGCTTTCAATATAATGAATAATGGGTTGTACTAGAGTGTGAATTTAAATATACAGTTACATACTATATTATAATCATTTTGAAAAAATGTTATAAATACACATTATAAGTTAAATTAAAATTTCATCATAAATACAAGAAAAGGAATATCATGTTATTTGAATTTAAAACATTGGGTTTTAATGTTACATGAGAATGTACACATTATGATACACATTCCCAAATATTATGTGTACTTTGTCTCTGACCCCAGACAACCAGTAATTTTATTTCAAAAAAAACAACCCAGTCTGTATAAAAAATTCCCATGTGTTCGAGAGAATTTTTTTTTAATATAATGAAATGTATTAAATTGAAAATTTCAATTTTATACTAAAATTTGAGACATACTAGGAACACCGTGAATCTGATTGACTAGCGGTTGATTCTGGCATGTCAAAAAACTTGTTCTTTGACATCAAAATTATGTATATGAAAATAATATATATATATATATATAATAGAAAAATTATAATGTAATTAATAATGTATTAGGAGATAAAATTATGAGAAAACAATATGAGATAGTTTTGACAGTTATTGTTATGTGATAACCATTTCAAAATTAAATGAAACATTTTATAATGAAAACATGATCATAGATTCATACCGACCAATAATGTTTCATATTGATATGAGGTAAGCATCTATATGTTACATTTGAAAGATTTATTGTTTTCATATGTTATCACATTATGTCAAAAATGTTTTCGTAGATTTCATTAAGTCATTTTTTAGTAAAATTTAATTTTAAACTATAAAAACAAACAATGAGTAATAATGTTCAAATAATGTACTAGTTTTATGTGATAATATTTTTAAAAATTAAAATATTAATAAAAATAAGTTTCCTAAATTAGAAGGAAAATATTATTGTTATATCATGGTTTTCCATGAGTAAAACACTATTTGTTCAAAAATTCCCTTTTAAACTCATTGTATATACATTGAGTCATATCAGACATATCATGTATTTTATAGAGGTTGAAATGACTCCTACTCCTAAATATCATCTTTAGGAAAAATTAATTAATTAATAAAAACAATTTAATGCGTATTTCTGGTTTTTATTATGACACATTACATTTTTATGAAACATAACATCAGTTGTAGATATAAAGGAAAACATGGAGTCGTACCTATATAACCGTGTGTCAAAATAAGGTTTGTTTTATTAAAAAATGTCACAATAACTTAGGTTTCATTTTTAAAAATTATATATACAATATGAATTCAATTTTTTGATTTTTATTATCTACATTAATGTTTTAATAAAATGTAATTTTAAACTAGTAATTTTCATATTCATTCATATCGTTTATAACATGTATCAGTTTCATGTGTCACTGACTCATTACTGTCACAAATGTATAATGAATCGATTTCTTAAATAAACAAGACATTTAGAGTTTGTTTTCCCTTCATTATGTAAGTGATAAACTTTTTGAGAAAAAATGTGAGTTTAAAAAAAATAATGGACACTTTTAGTTATAACATGCACATCATGAATAAATTGAGTTGCAACTGATTCTTACACACCATAAATGAATTATGGATCATTTTTGTAATGTATAAAAATATTGAAAATTAATTTGATGAAATTTTATTATGTCAGTTATACTTTTTTCTGAAATTAATATCAATTTTAAATAAAAATAAAATCATGGGGTCACACTAGTCACACTATGCATCAAATTATGGTGAGTCAAATTCTTAAAAATAAAATATTACATTAGTTTCATTTCACTAATGTTACAACACAATTTGAAATAGTTGTATTATTTTTTTAATGTCAAGTGTATTTTTAACTAAAATTATTTACAATTTTAATTAGAAGGACAGACTTGGAGTCATAATAGTAAAAATGTTCATTAGATTGAGGTGGAGATGATTTATACATGATAAAAACGGAATATGGTTCATTTTATTTCTGTACTAAAAAAATGAATTTTTATCATGTGTTTGAGTATGTCACTTTTCTTTTTTAATAAAATTAATGTCCAATTTAAATAACAATACACACTTTGAATCGTATATGCCACACCATGCATCGGATTGAGATGATTTTTATTTCCTAACAAGATAAATGATAGATTGACATTTCAGATAATTTATCAATGCTATATTAATTTTTTTCTGTAGTTTTATCATGTATCATATCTTTTTTACAAAAAAAAGTATTTTAAAATTTTATTAATAAAATTTCAATTTGAATTATAAACACACAATTTGAGTTATACCGGTCACACTGTATATTGGTTTGACATGGAAATAATTATTACTTGTCAAAAATAACTTATAACCCATTTCCCCAAACCATTGACACAATCAAAGAATGTTTTTTTGGTTTTCAATAAGTGACAAAATTTTTAAACAAATAATGTAATCATTCATCTATATCAGACAAACTATGCATCAAATTGAGTTGCGGATATTTCAAAAATGTTATAATGGAAATATTTATCATTTCCTAATGTATCAAAAAATTACAAATTATTTTTTTTCTAATTTGAGTTTTTTACTATAGTTTATTTCCAAAGTAAATATAAATTTCAAATAGAATGATAAACATACACTCATATCGATAACACAACATGTTGGATATAGATGAGGCTTATTCCTACATGTAAAAAATGTCCATTGAAACATTTTCCAAATCTATCAAAACAATTCCAATGAGTTTTATTGGTTTTTATTTTCACATACTTATTTTTTAATAAATTATATTTCAATTTTAAGTAAAAATAAAAAATTAGAGTCACACATGTTACAAATCGATTTCGATTTATATGGGTTGATTAGTAAATGTTATGTTGACATACAGATCAATTCACTTATATATAAACAAAATATGAATATTTATTTTTGTTTTAGTGTTTGTGAATTGTCCCTTTTTAGTAAAATGTCATTTTAAAAAAGAAACACACACTTGGAGCCACACTGAATACATCATGTGTTTTTTACATGAGGGAGTTTCCGACATTCCAAAAATGTCTTATGGTTTTTTTAAAAACTTCATAGAGACAAAGGAGATTTTTTGGTTATCAGTGAGTTACAAACCTTTTGAACTAAAATGTGAATTTTAAACTAATAATGGAAATATTGAGATATTATATATTCAATGCACATTATATTAATATTTTGATGATTTCTACACACAACATATGAATTTTTTTATCATTTTTCTTTAATTATCACATTAATACGAATTCAATTCATGGTTGTAATTATAAACTTATCATTTTTACTAAATATAATTTCACATTTTAATAAAAAGACATATTTTGAGTAATTAGAGTCAAAAAAATGTATTGGATTTAGGTGAGACCATTTAAAATATGTCATATATTACATTTGTATTGTTTTCATCAGGTATAATAAAATTCTGAATGAATTATACCTTTTCGACTATGCTAAATGTTGATTTTATATAAAAAATACTTTTACTTATACATATCACACTGTGCATCAGATGTGGATGTGGTTAACTCATATTCATAACATATGAAATAAATATATTTTTAATTAATTAAAAAATATTATGAAGTCATTCTAACAATTTTTATAGTGTCATGTTTACTTTTTTACTATGATAAATATTTTTTTTCTAGAAAATCACTCATTGATTCATATCAGTCACATTATTTGACCGTTTAACATGAGGATGAATCCTACATGTCACAAATTAAATATTAATAAATTTCATAAATTACTAATTCCATTAAAAAATGTTATCCCAATATCCAGTTTTTGAAAAACTTTTTAACTTAAATTCCAACTTTATAGTGACAATGGACACTTTATGTTGTACTTGGCCCTACATAAATCAAATTGTGGTGACGCAGATCCCTAAACATAAAAGAGGTCTACTGGATCAATTTACTCATGTATAAAAACATTTTCATCGTGTTTTATCATTTTTATGTTTGTTACTTTAATTTTTTAAAATATTTAATTAAATTTAACTTTAAAAATTAATGGACTAATACAAGGCATTCCATCTTTCAGATTAACATGATCCTAATTCCTACAAATCAAAAAAGATAAATTATTCATTTTAATAAATTATAAAAATTAAAATAAATCATATTCTCAAATTTGAGCATGTCACTTGTGTTTTTAAATGATTAATGTCACTTTTAAATAAAAATCCGCATTAGATTCATATCATTCACACCTAGTGTCTGATATTGGTCTGGAAAATTCCAACACATTGAAAATGATATATGGATAATTTTACCAAATAATCAAACCAATCAAAATATGTTACCTTAGTTTTGAGTATGTGTAGTTGTTTTGAATAAAAATTTTAGTTATAAACTATTAACGCACATTTCGAGTCATACATAGTACATTCTGTATTTGATTGAGGTGTGTCTTATTGGTTATCTGATGTATGTTTTTCATTACCTATTTTTAACAAGATATAAAATAAATAACATATTACATATTTTTTTTCTTTCTACGTAATTTTGAATGAAAAATATGAGTTCTTAAAAGATCTCTGAAATTTATTAATTAATATTAGATAAAAAAATTAACGAAATTATCATAAAAGTAATATATAATATGGTGACAAAATTATCATAAAAATTAGTTTACCATAAAATTTGCATTTTGTTTTCCAATTTTCATAACCCATTTCCTTTATCGATTATCATATTTTTAGCCCAATATTCCAATCCCTCATGAGCCTAAGAAGCCCTAAACAAAGAACCCCAACTATATAAAATGTGTACACCTATATATGAAAAAATAATTGTATTATTAACATTGTAAAAAAATAAATTAATCATAAATATGAAGCAATATATTTAGAGAATGATAATTTAAAACTGAAACCACACAATTTGAGTCATACTATGTACATTATGAATCTGATTGAGGTATGGATGATTCCAGCATGTAAAAAATTTATCTGGGATAATTTTTGTTACATATAAAATCAATATGAATTTGTTTCATTAGTTTGGAGTATTTCACATGTATTTTTTAATAAAATATCAGTTATATAGATAGACCATATAATTTGATAAATACCGGGAACACTGGGACTCGATGTTATGTATGATCAATTTCTGCAAAAAAAATTAATTTAAAGGTCATTTTACAAATGTTTTAAAACATTCCATTAACATTTTCTCAGGTTGCTATATTTTGTGAACATATTTAAAAATATGTGTTTCTATTGAAATCACATACATCAGGCCCTATCGATCTAATTTTTCATATATTGATGTGTCATCAATTCAAATATGTGGAAAATTTAATATGAATTGTTTCAATAAATACTTAAAAAAATGTTCTCATTTTCATTGTTTTGAACATTTGATCTAAATTTTATACTAAAACGACTTATTTGTTTGAGAAACACATATATCGAGTAATACCAACCAAATTTGGTTTCATATTTATGTGTAGTCAATTTCTACATCTATAAAATGAATTATTTTTCGTTTTTATAATGACAAAATATAATAATATATTATTTTACTGCTTTTTTAGTAATTGAATTATGTTAAAAACAAAAACGAAACTTCTGGACATAAAATATTTACTTACAGTCATAACAACCACATCTCTTGAATGATTTTTGTGTGGTCAACTACTAATCATCTCAAATTATAAAGGGATAGGTTCCAAAAAAAATATAAAACTATATGAGCGTTCATGCTCAGTTTGGGCCATGTTATGTGTATTTTGAACTAATCTATATATTTTAAAAAAATTATCACATAATAATGATATGTAAATTGACTTAACAATTCGTAAAATTATGAAAAACCTAAAAAATGTTTAGAAATATGTCTCGGTTACATGATACCAATATACATTTTGACACCATGTATTATTATCATTCATTTCTAAATGAATATAATTTCTTTATTAGGATTATCCATGAGAAATATATAAAAAATAATATATATTTAATATTATAAAAATGTTTCGAACCCAAAAATATATTTCTAGGGTCATAGCCCATACTAGATCGCATAAATATAGTTTAATCTCCAAAATTTCACATAATAAAAAGTTCTAACCCTATATACCTTGCCCACACTCCATAAAAAAATTTATTTCTTCTTTTGTGTGTTATGGTTGATTGTAATATTGGTAGTACTAATAAAATATGGAAATAATTATTATGAAATATATATAATGAAATTATAATTACCATTAGAAATAACATGTTTAGGGACACAATCCTTTTCTGGATTATGGTCTCTATCATAAATTTAAAAACATAACATCCACAAATTTGTTATTATCTTTCATTGTAAACCACATAAACATTGACCAAAATATGTAAATAGTTTTGAAATATGTTTTTATAGGTAAATAATTCTATATATATTCCTTAATATGTTTCAATTTGATGTAATCCAAAGGTGTTTTTTATTTAGTAACCAAAGATATTCCACGATTTATTGTATATTTAGTGACCACTATATCATAAAAAAATCTTATTAAATTCTCTTCTGAAATATATAATATGATGTTTATCTAATGAATTTTTATTTTACTGTATTAAAAATTCAAAATACACTTAATGTGTGGTAGGTTTTTTTTATATCCATTTATTGGATAAAAAAAATTTGTTGGGTGACTGGATTGATTGTGATTACCATACAGTGCATCCTAAAAAATTAATAATTAATAAAAACAATAAAATATAGTTAATGGGATTATATTATTTATTTTTACCCCATAATTATAGGTATAAAATGGTTTATTAATATTTTTTTCATCGAACATGTTTCTTTGATAATCTTATAACTTATCAATTTTTTCTTTATCATATGAAAATTATTGAATGGAAATTATTCAATGATAAATGAATACAAATTCAACTCCAAACAGCTTCCTCATTGAATAGAAGTAATACATGCACCTTTTAAAAAAAGTAATTGTTATTATCATTAGTTAACATATTTTATCATTTTGTGGATATATATTTTATGAAAATGTGCCACATGTATGTATTAATATTTGAGACTCCCAACAATTCAGTTATCAGATTATCATTTATTCTCTTGAATTCAAATTTTTCTATAATAAATATTCCCAATATTTATTCTTCATGTGGAATATGAAGAATATATTTTTCTTTAAATGTGGTGTCTGATTGAATTTGTACTTATAAAAAAATTCAATTTAACTAGTTGGGAGAAGGTAATCATGGATGGTCCTTGTGATTTCTATGTCAATTCAATATAGAGTTTTGATTTTACCTTCAATTTCCTAATCTATTTATATATAGTTAATATTATACCTCGTTTAAGACTGTTTTTTTAAAACACTAATTTTTTTTCATAAAAGTTGTTTAATTATATACAGCATGTATCATTGAAAGATTATATGGTCTTTCCATGAATATTCCAATAAAATATTTTAACATTTTAACATCAAGATCATCAAATGGAATAATAATATTAGTTGTATGCTCATGATCTTCAATAATACTCAAAATATTTTTTTCTTTTTGGATAAAATTAATTTTCAGCTTGTCTCCTGTGATATTATACATTGTAACAATGTCATTAAGGTGGTTTTTGAGAGTTGGTAAATAGAAATCACACTCCACTTTATCCTATATAATTTAAGTAATATAATGTTATAGAATATTGTTTGATTCAGATTTTGAGTAACAAGTGATGAAAAACATTATTACCATTGGTAACATTTTTATTGTATGTAATTACAAACTTCAAATATTGTGGGGGTAATTTTATGTGTATCATTGTTCCACATCAAGTTCACTTCGATCCTCTATCATATGTTGGTCGGTCAAAATTGACAAAACAATAATAACATAGAAAGTACATATTTCTGATTGAAAATCTTCCACAATATTATATGTACATTCATGCATTGTTTATTTCCAAAATATATTTTATAAGTCACACCAAACCCTACCCATCTAATGCACCAATATTGTTATAGCTTCATTAAAGTTACTGAATGTTATTTTTCATCCTGTATGTTGAATACCAATTCATTTGTTTTCTATATAAAAAATTATTGACACAAATATATATTTTAATTTATTTATCTTAGTAGTAGTAATTAATTAATTTTATTTAATGTTTTAAAATGTTATTCATACTTTTATACTATTTTCATCAACATGATTACACTATTTGTTTACGTGAGCCATCATCCAAACCACATGAGTTGGG
The DNA here is from genome assembly GCA_963277665.1 of Viscum album. Classification (NCBI taxonomy): domain Eukaryota; kingdom Viridiplantae; phylum Streptophyta; class Magnoliopsida; order Santalales; family Viscaceae; genus Viscum; species Viscum album. The sequence goes on from OY728128.1 coordinate 171,037,408, forward strand.
ATAGAAGCTACTTTGGATTTTGATTCATCAACCTATATATAAATTAAAGGAACTTATTTTGTTTCATATGAAATATAAAATTTATTTTTTATATAATATTCATATTATTTTCTTCTCTATTTAATCCTACACCAAAAATTCTTTAAAAAATGATACATTGGATTTAATAAACTTTCCATATTATTTTAACTCCTTAGTTTTTAGATAAATTTATAATTTTATTTCAATAAAATAAATATTTAAACTCGAATAATATATAATTAACAATAATTCTACACAAATTAATTAAAATCATTATGCTAAATGAGAGAATACAAAATTTATAGTTTTATAATATGTGTTTATGTAACTAGTCGGTGGGCCATTAATTTCCCCACAACATCCCCCATACAAAATTTGGTATAAGGGTCTAGAATCCACATTACCCTTTTTTATTGGAAAGTTAAAAATAATTCTTATCGAAATCATCTAAAATAAATGAACATTATATTAAAAAATTAAAATAAAATCATTATTTCATTGTAATTTTTTTTGTTAATCTAAAGAATGGATTTTTTTAGTAGTACATTTATATCATCCTAAATAGTTTCATTCATTAATGGTTGGATATAAATACATAAATATATATAAATCATCAAATTCATCTTATTTCTGACCCCAAAATAACATATAGTCATGGAAATTTTGGGGTAAAATGTTTCTCTATGTTTATTTCATCCAACCGAAAATTGTATACCCTTACTTCTTTACATGAATTTTTTTTCAATATAATGATGTGCCATTATTCTTGTATTTTTCATCCGCAAATAATTTTATACTGTTAGCATCAAAATATTGTTATTCCACAGGATTGATAATACCATCATGTGAAGAATACATTACCTCCTTGAGTAGTCAAAATTTTAATATAGATTATGTTAATAAGGTAGATGCCATAAAATATTATGTGTAAAATCACAATATATTAAAAACACCTTATCATTCTCACTGAACTCCCTTTTTTAAAGTTTGTTTGTATTTGGTCCCTCAATCAAGAATCCAAATCCCCTAGTTGTGGTCCCCTATAAAATAAAATATATTTTCAATATTGGGACTACCATGAACTAATTATGATCACCCAATGAATGGGTTATCCATGATTGAAATTCCATTTGATCTTATTTTTATTTTAGTTTCTAGTATGAAGAATTAATTATTATTATTTATAGATCTGAGTAATAAAATACATGTACTAAGTGAGATTCCATTATGAATGGATCATACTTTTCCCTAGAATATATAAATCCAAAATCATGAAGCCAATTTTATCATCTATAATGGCACTCTTTACCAAGCATATTAAACAGAAAACTGTCTGTTGAAATATTTATTAATTCAACTCTTATATATATTTGAAAATTAAAAATTAATGAATATAAGAATAAATATTATTTCAATCCTTTGAGCATGATATGTTCATCTCTTCCTCCACATACATAACTCCACTTTTTGACGTTGAAAATTTTAATATTTGTTTTATTTTATATAATTTCTTAAAATTGATTACTAATGTAGTATAAGATATAATATTTTCAATTCATCCCCTACTTATCTATAAAAGTCATTAGACAATTTAATAAGGATTTTCAAATAATTCCTAATAAATATGTTCTCAGATCCATACCATTAATAGTTGATTGTGTGTATTTTATATCTATACGTTATCCAAATATGGATTTACATATCTAATAATTGATTCATGGGATTCAACATATGGATCAACATCTTATCTATGTGTAAATTTTAATGTCTTCTTGCTCCCTCTATGTGATGGTGATATTAACAACATCTATTATAGAAATCACTTTTTTCTAACTATAGTCTATTGTGAAGAGATAATGATAGAATGTTGTTATCAACACATGATATGTAGATGAAATAAACTTTCCAAAATTTTATGAATAATATAACATTATATTATATAAACATCTAGAAAATTTTTTATTCTTGATATTCCCATTATAAAAAATAATAGTTCATAAATCTATAATTGTTAACACTACATTATTAAACCTCTATGACCATGTGAACCATCATTTTTACCATTATATCAGTGAATAATAGTGGGAATAACCTCAATAAATCCCCTTATATTACCGTAACATCCAAATTCCTGATTATAATATTTTTTGGGTCTATAACATTACTTCATGAGGAATTGAAAAAGACATTGAGTCCAGCTAATATTAGTCATACATTAATTTTCTAATGAAACATAAATAATGGGAGTCAAATATTTCACAAAATATGAATCTCTATTCAATCTAATCCCAATAATATCAAATTAAAAATCAATACAAACTTTTTTAAATTTTATGAATACACTCTGGAAACTTTATACCATTAATGGAAATGAATAATAAAAAAAATTTCTTTATGTATTGAGTGAAAAATGTTATATAAAAAAGTTTCCTCCACTTACCCTTCAGAAGTTCAAAATCTTCCCCTCTACCTATGTTAATCATGACTATCCTTGTCTTTATTCCATCTTTTTTCTTGGATCATTTTTTAATGTTCATAAAATAATGTCAAATAAATGATTTAATATGTGCATGATATAAATAAAATTTTTGAGGTACACAAAATTCCAATTTGGAAATTGAATGAAAATTAATCTCGATCTTCATCCTTATTTAGTATTGTTTTTCAGAAAATTGTTAACCCAAAATAGTGCTAATATGATTTAACATTATCTATAAGTTTATCACAAAATACTAGATATTGAGATGTAATTTTTATTCATTTCTCATTTATTGTTTTCGTACTATATTTTTATATATGTTTTCAGGATAGAAATTCTCAAAGTCCTAAAAACACAGTCATCGAGGAATGATTAAATATGAATATGTTAATGAATTTTTAATAAATTTGATAAACCAATATTTCATTATTACTCTATCCTGAAAAATTTTCAAAAACCAAAAATTCAATAATCATCCCATGAAATGTTTCCCTCATTGGAAATTCATTACTACTCTGAGAATCATTCATTATAACAAATGTATGCCACATCTATTTAATTTGTTTGATAGTTGGATCACAATAAAAATAAAAAAAATTTGGTTTTTTTAGAAACACAGGAATAAAAATTAAAACTTATTTTGTTGTTCATTAATAACCATGAAGGGATGTTATAATTTACAAATATGATGAGCCATATACTATGAGTACTACTCAATAATTGAAAAATGATTTTTTTTCATATGTATATAACGCAATATGCATGATCATTATATCATTTCCAAATTGTGGATGCTCATAATCAAATTTCATGCCCTAAAGAGAGTTTACTATATGTCACAACTTCCCATATTTAATTCTAGTATCTGAATGCTACATCAATTGTCTCACAATTTCCTAACATATATAAAGTCATTTAATCTTTTTAATGGTGTTAATGTGTAATAAATCATTTAAATAACATGATTCAACATAATTGTACTAATCCACACAACACATAGAAATTTTATGACTGGTTCAATGTCAATAAAAATAAATATGAATTAATTTAGACAATCACATATTTTCATACGTTATTCCTATTGAACATAGAATTTATTTAGAATCATATATTCGACAATGATATTAATTTTCACATGTAGGATATAATTTAATAGATGAATTATTTCTCTTAAGATGGTGTCAATATATCCATTACCTACTTCTAAAGTATATAACTTCAATAGATATAACAATGGTGTGTATGTATTATAATTGGTATACAATGGTCTAATAGAAAAACTTTTTAACAACTCAAATAACGGTGTACAATAAAGAAATTAATAATTAGTTTCCATTTTCATTTCTTCCATGTTATCACCATTATCATTTAGACTGGTATTCATATCAAATGAAACAAAACCTGTAGTATCATCCCAATCATTGTTCACATTCCGTTTTCCCTATATCTAGTTGTGAAATTATATATCCGATCAATTTAATGAGAAATTAAATGTCTTTACAACAATTCATGATTAATTTTATTTCCTAAAAATAATGAAAGCATAGAAATTTTTTTTGAATGGTCCTTCACATGATTTATTATAATCATAATGATCTCATTAACTCCAAATTTTTATAATATTTTCATATGATTAGAATTAATCTATATATGAATCATATACATCATATTGATCCAAAAAATATTTTTTTTTCAAAAATAAATAAATACTAATAATATATTCATAATCAAAGGAGAAATTCATATATTATTCTAATATGTAGAACCCAAAAATATCACTGGTACCTGGTATGGGATGACAACAACTCAGAGTGGTTTAAGAAACATAATGTGTGCCCAAGAGTCTTGGGGGATGGTTATCAACATAAAAATTCTATAATAATAGTTTATGGGATTAATTTCATTTCAAAAAAAACACTACCCCTAAATCCTAATGCTAATAATCTGAGAGTTGGTGAAGCACCATAAATTTTTTCATAGTGTGATTCCCAATGATGAAAAGTTTATCACCCAAAAAATGGTTTGAACAGTGAAATGGTCATCTAATACATGTTCATAGACCAATTACATTTTTATATCTATTTCCCCATTCATAATGGGTTGAGATACATGATCATCTTGGATCGAGTATACATTCAATATTATAACTATATTAGTATGAATATTTCAAAAATACTATAATATTCTCTCATAGTGGAATTAAATTCATGATTTTATAGTCTGGATTACTTATAAATCTATAATTTTTATCCTGGTTGGTATAAAATGATTAAAATATCATGTTATTTGGAGTGATTCATGATTTTTTATCTATTTCATACAATATAAGAATCCTTATAACACCCTGACATTGAAGTATTTACATTCTATTAAATAAATACATTTTTTGGTAAAATAGTTTACATAAAACACTAAACTAAAATAAATAAATATACAATTTTATAGTGAAATGTCAGAATTAATTAATTATGATTATAACATTCCATATAAAATTATTAAAATCAGTATAACAATAAAACCTCAAGTAATTCAAATTTTATTAATAGTCATTCATAAAAACAGGTAAAATAATTTTGTGTATATAAACATACTTATTTTTTCATTAAAGATAGTAATATAATTTTTTATTATACTATTTAACTTATGAAATTTAATGACCATGAGAAATAAATATTATAATATTAAAATCATCAGTGTTAAAAAGTAAAATTTTTCGAATTATTTTTTCTTAAATTGGTGTGTATAATATGATAAATTGTATATGAATATTTTTCAAAATATTATTCCCATAAAAAGTAATTTTTCACTATATAAATAATTAATAATCACTATGGAGATTGTAATAGTTATAAAGGTGTTTAATTAAGTGATTTGGCCAAAAATATCAAAATAATGTGTCTCTAATTTAATGGATAAGTTAGTTTTTTTTAAACCATATATTATAATACAAATATTCCATATTTGTAAGATGTTACCAATAATATTTTTTCCCCTTATTATAATATGAATTATATATTTAAAAAAGTGACATTTCTCTGACATTAACACATTTTCCAAGACCCTTTCTGAAATCAATTATTAATTATTTTAACACCAAACCAATCTTTTGAAAATTTATTTTTATTTATTTTTGAAACAAATCACATTTCAAAACAATTTTTAAGAAACAAGAAGTTGTTAAATTTTAACATATTAATTTAAAATTCTCATTCTCATCTCAAAACAACAATGAAAACACAAAAGGATGATTTTTTTAAATTTTAAAACCCTACATGAAATTTTATTTTTATTCCATATGAATATCAATTGATTTGTTTCGAAACAGAACATTGGATATGAACAATAATTTTTTATTCAAAAAATATTGATCAAGTAATTTTTATTGAAATTATTTTCAAAATTAATTGAAAATAAATTTAATGTTTAGAATTCATTCAATGGAAGTATTTACATAGTGAAATATTTATAATATTACATGTTCACATTGAAATCAAATCATGAGTACCAAAACACCCCGTACAACTTACATCATTACAATTCAAATCCTGATTTTTTCAATTCCAAACACAATTTAATAATTAGATATGGGTTTCCTTTAAAAAAATTTACAATAATTATAATCATTAAAATATTAAGTATGGTCCCAACCAGTCAATAGAAAACCATGTTTTTTAAAAATATCATAAAAAAATTTTATGTCGGAAAAAGTAATGTTTCTTCTAAAATACATTAGTAAATTACCAATTTAAAAAATTTAATATTCTAAATGATTTCTTAGGAATGTTTTTTCAATGATCAAGGATCCTCATATTCTGAGCGATCATGGCTTCCTAGTACACACATAACCATAGGGAATCGGGACAATGGGGTATTAATACACCACTATAAGTGTCATTTTGGCTCTCCAGCATCACTTTAGTAGTGAAAATATATATTTCATTGTTAGGTAGTGCATGTAATGACAAAAACTTTTGAAAATAATATTTTCCATATTATTTAATTGAATTTCATATTATATATCGTGGATATAGAAAAAAATGGACTTAATTATTTTTTATATATACCATCATATTGAAAAGAACATTAAGAATCATAATCATTGAGAATATAGTCATTTATTAATTTTCATATGAGTTGTACAAATCTAAATTTTTAACAAATCTAATTGAAACGGAAAACGGATGTGATGGCATCAACCAACATTATTGTTCTCTATGAAGACAATTTAATAGATGTTCCTTCGAATATAGAATAAAATGTATTTACCCAATAATAATCACTAGATGAGATCCATCATCTTAAGCATGAGTGATACCTTATATAGGATAAGTTAATGCTTATCAATATCACAACTTAAAACATGTACGCCGGACCACCACTGAAAATATCACCATTGCACACAATACCCTAATGGTGGGAGAATATGAATAATGAGATCATGAAATAAACATCAATTTTTATTAAATTTCATCCCGTGAAGACAAAAAGAAAAAAATTCAAAGGGATTATACAACTATTACCCATACCAAGATTGAATTGGGAATATATAACCACGTACATTTCCAATGGTCTTCCGAATACATCCTGATAAAATAATTCTACTTGGGATGAGCTGTATATTAATTTATATACTAATAAAATTATTTAAATTTTGTAAAACATCTCACTTGATCAACAAGACTATAAATAAATTATGGTTGTTTTTGGTATACATGGAACACCACCATCGATTTTATCTAGTAGAGATATGACAATTTCCTTTATGATCAGAAAGCCTTTCAAATATTTTTCAAATTCTATGTTGAATTTTCGAATGACCTATAAAACTGAAAAACATGTACAATATGATAGGAATATCTAGATACTCAAGGCCATGAAGAGATAATTTTGAATTTACATAAAAGGTGGATGGGTTTAATCTCTTTCATTTGTGGAGTTCTCATTCAATAACAGTTTCTACTCTTGCAAACAAAGGGATTCCAAGAAGACCCTTTAGGAATATGTTCATTACACCTTCATGTTGGTACGAAGTTAGGGAATAATAACCAAGATGTCCTCAAATGGATGAAGAAATAGTGGAAAAGGTTAAGACCATTCAGCAGTATATCAAAGCTGCTCAGAGTTAAAAAAATTCTATGCAGAAAATCATCAATAAAATCATGATTTTAATGTTGGAAACAACAAAATCCACCTTATATCTCCATGTTCAAAATTAATTACATTAGGTAAGAATATAATTATTATTCCAAGATATATTATCCCCTTTGTGATCATTGAACACATTGGAGTGGTGGCTTATCAACTAGAACTCCCGCCTAACCTATATAAATTACATGATATATTCAATGTATCCATTTTGACGATGTTCATACTAGACCCCTCACATGAAATCAATCCCAATGTGGTATTAATTTATAATTATCTCTCATATGTGGAGAATCTAGTGATGATATTATATTATATAGAAAATTTTCTACAAAAAAATACATTGCACATTGTAAAATTTCTATAGAGAAACAATAAGTTTTAAGAAGAAACATGGTTACTATAGTAGGTGATGAAACATAGATACCCTCATATGTTATTGTGTGTGAAATGAAAATTTCATGTGTAAAATTTATAAATGTGAAATATTGTTACAACAAGAACGTTTATAAATAAAATTAACCATTTGATTTAATTAAATGTCATATTTGGTAATTTGGTTATAGAAAACCCATGAACTTATTTGGTTTTATTATATCCTACTGTATTTAAATTGATGTTATGTATCATAACCCTTGAACATTAATAATTTTTTTAGTACAAAAATATGTTTTTAATAAATCAAATTGATAATGAAAATAAAATGTGATGGACTCAACCAGCATGATCATACCCTATGAAGTCAATTTAATGGAGCTTCTAAGGGAGAAGACATCAATAGTTTTCCGCATGACCAATTCCATGTTATGATCGTACAAAATATAATTATTTATATTGTTTATGAGAAATGCTCATGCTCATCGAGATATACCAAACAATATTCATTGAACCACCCAATGAATATATCACCATAACATACCTCATCCTTATGGAGTTTTATTGTTTATTAATGGGATGCCTACCAATACTATAATAATATGAATATTTACAGTGTATTTTTTATAATATAAGGATTATATTTACTTATTATAACTACTTTATAATCAATCATGATTTTAATTTAATATACTAAATTATTGTTTACTAGTATTTTGTTTCAATTGAGACTCTTATTTGGATGAATTAATGGATTTTTAAATAAATAATATTTTAGGAAAATATTATTATAAAATAAATTTTATTAAATATTAATGATAATAAATATTAATAAAATTAAATGTAATTTTATAAGGGTTTGAAAACAATTATTTTAAAAAACCACCATTTCACAATAGGTGGTTTTTTTCATAAGTAAAAATTTAAATAAAAATAAAACTAATTTTATAAAATTAATACAATATTTGGAATCATAATGTAAAAATTATCTAATGTTTATTTTTTCATTATTTTATGAGATAACTTTTTTTGGGAAAAATTGAATATGGAATAAATATATGGGGTGTAATATATTAGCATGATGACAAATAAATTATGTAATAAATACTATAATGGATATAAATGACGAAATAAATGTTTTACCACTAATATAATTTTATTTGATGTATATTTTATTAATTTTATACAGGTTTTATGAATCCCCCAAAACCATTAATAGATTTTAAGATATTAAAATCAATTCAAAAAGAGTATGACTTAATTCCACAAATGACTGGTTATTAATTTAATAAGTTAATCTGTTGACGTTATGAAATAATTTAAACCACCCCTCATTTGAAGAAAAAAAATGAGAAAATATAAGGGTATGATTTCTAGTTTTTAAATTTTATTATAAAGGATACTAAAATTATGTATTGGATATAATAATGAAATATCCACTCTTTCCATATATAAACCCATCCATGATCTCATTAATATTCACTTCAAGTCATTATATCACTACTTAATCATTCCTCCCCTCTCTAGAGTCCTCTAATAGGGCTCTAAGCCTTCATAAATCACCTACCAAGTATTTGGAATCACACTCTCATGGTTACAGTTATTTTAATTCACCTCATTATTGAATGAAATTAATTATCTTATACCATTTTCACCAATTACAAATGTGGTCATATGTTATTAAATAAAAAAAATTATTGAGACTATGATTCCTAAATAATTATATACCACTTACACTCTCATTAATCCCAATGATGGACACTTATGCACCCCCATTAAGCTGTTAAAATATCACTAGGGTTTTTCATTCCAAACAAATGTATTGTGAACATACATACCAAATTACTATCATAGGTGTTCCCATTTATGAACATATACATATTTTTTTTAGGGGAAGAAGTGTATTTACTAAAACTCATTGATAATGGAATAAAAATCGGTCAACAAATGATTCCATGTTTTAATATCCATATGCCACACTTAAGAAAGATAATGAATTGAATGTGATGGGTGTAATCGAAATTATATAAAACTCAGAATACAAGGTTATTATTTTAGTGTCATTATAAATCATAAAAAGTATTAGAGAGTAAAAATATTCTATCATGGGAATTTATACGTCATTATTTCTTATAAGTTATCCTTGAAAATTGTTTATGAAGAAATGTGTTATGTTGTTCCCATAGTTCCAATGTTTCCTTGAAGTTATCCGCTTATATAAAGCCTCATTTTTCATGTTTATGATTCACAAACACTTTATTTTTCATTTATATGTCTATTTACAAATATTATGTTTCTATTCATGTTATTTAATTTCTATTCTCTTACTGTGATTCAAAGATCACCTATTTCTAATGTATGCCCCTTGGTTATCCCATGCAGTTGTTAGTTTTAACGAATAATATGATCATGTTAAGGATGTTTACAAATACAATTTAATCAATGTTTTAAATTGTTATGTGATTGGCCTAATTCCCAAATAATCAAGAAATTTTGAAATTCTTTTTATAATAATGTTTATTTTTATTTATTTAATCTTGAATTAATATGCCATAACGCGAAGGATTGTCATATACCATAACATTACTAACATGATTGTCCTAGAATAACCTCAAAAATAACAAGGTTCCCAAGGTCTTAATTCATAATTTATTCAAGGGACCACACATTTTTAAATCACTAATTTCCTTAAATATCACATAAGACACTATAAATCCAAGCATTATCATTCCATAAATTTAATTGAGGAATAAACATCATGTACTTTTTAAAAATACGTATGAAATTGAAAAAATAATTCATAAACATCTTGAATCATTTTTTTAAAAATAATTAAATAATTCATTTGAGAAGAAAAACCATACATGATTCCCAAATAAATATATTTTAATCATAACGTGGAATACCTCATTCAACAAAATTATAATTTAGTAATAATCATTAAATGTTCCATAAAATTAAACATGATTACATGTCATAAAAACCCTAATGGATTGATATACCATTACTTAATGTGTAGATTGAACCATATGGGTCCTAACATTAATTATCCAAATATTATATTTTGAACTCATCGTGAATCATTTTTACAATGCATGGTATTTCATGTATCATTTAAAATGCAAGAATAATATTTATTAAAATAACATTCCAGCTGAATACATCATTTTAAAATAAAAAATCATTTTAACGGAACAATCTGGAAAATTGACAAGTGATAAAATTGAAACTGTCTTCTAGACATTCATTACAATTATGAAAATCAATTCATGTTTATTAAAATTAGGTCAAAATGAATTTCTATCCATATAGATTCAATGAATATGATTAAAAAATTATTAAATAATTAAAACAATAATAAATGAATCTAGAAATCAATGGTTCTGAGATTAATGAGCTATATGTTGGGAGAAACAACAGAAAGCAATAGAAAATGAAGAAACCCTCAATAATATATATAGTAATACCCCAAGTCATGATCACAAGACCATGGAAGAAAAAACACAACAAAAAATTGAAATCATTAACCATAGGGTTCAGGTTGGTGTGTGCTCAAAGATTAAGTGGGTGAAAATGCGAAGGGAAAATAAATAAAAGAAATAGGAGAAGTCAATGGAACATGGCCTATCCAAAATATATCCCAATTTTAATGTGAGTTTTAAGGATTATATGTTGATGAATATATGATTCCAACCCAGAATTCCATATATAAGGAACCCAAACTAATTAAAGGGGCTCTTTGAACTCAAATAATGACGTTTTGATAATCTCACCTTGTGAAATCCGGAAATGAATCGTGAAACCAACGAGAGTATAGGAGAAAAAAACGACATATCTTAGGTTTAGGGCTTGATTAATTTGAGATAATGATGAAGATGAGCACCGAAAGTAGTGAAAATCAACAAAATATTGACAATCTCTACGTAAATCGCTAGTGATAGGGTTCTTTTAAAAATATCAGGGTGGGATATTATAGTAGTTCAAAAAATCACTGATAAAGATACATTTTTATCAATGATAAAATAATAATCATTGATAAAATCTACCTTTTGGGATCTACTTTATCACATATAACGATATAGATTTATCATCACTAAAAAATCCTTGATAAAACCCATCCCAATCAGAGCTATAATAGCACTATTTAAGTATATATATTTATAATGATACCCAAAAATTATTAAAATTCATTTATAAATATTTATATATGAAGAATTAATATTTTTATTTAAATATATATTTATATATATATATATATATTTAGATATATTAAATAATTATATTAATATATCAATTTTTTAAATATATTTCATAAAATTTTATAGTTAATTAAGTATAAAATTAATTATATATAGTTATATAAAATTTATAAAAAAAATTATTTCCAATATTTTGATTTATGTTTATAAGTATATATATATATATATATTAAATATAATTTTATTAATATATTGATAAATAAATATATTTATATATATAATTATTCTTAATTATTTATATTTATATATATTTATATATATATATTTAAATTACATATAAATATAAATATAAATATAGTAAATATAATCATTATTTTTAAATAGTAATTATTGTTTTATAATTAGAAATATATTTATATCATTATACATATTAATATAAAAAATTATACAAATATATAGTTAACAAATATGAATATAAATATAGGGATAGTAAATATAATCATTATTTAAATATATTTATTTTAATTTTAATGAGTATTTATATATATAATTATTTATTTATAAAAATATAAATACTATAAAATTATATATTTATATCATTATATCATCTAATTAAATAATATATATAAATATATTTCATAAATTGATATAAATATAAAAAAATTTACAAATAAATATTAATAAAAATATGAATGTCATCAATATATTCGGAATTTAATGAAATTCATTATAGATTTATAGTTACAAAAATATAGGATTTTTTATTAATAAATATATGAAATCATTGTAAATGAAAAAAAAATTATTTATTTATAATTATAATTAAATAAATTCATAAATAAATAAAATGAAACTTTTTATATTTTTTCATTCATACATGTATGTTTAAAAATATATTTATATCATTATTAATTAATTTATAATCCAAAATGCATGCCTTTAAAGAATGAGTGAAGTTGAATGTTTAAAAATGAGTAAGCATTAATTGTTTTAGAAAATGGTAATTTTTATTAATTAAATATAATATATTAAAAACATTATCGCTATATATTGAAATAATGATGAATAAATATTGAAAATATTAAAAATATTAAATAAATTTATATATATATATATATTTGAAAATGATTAAATTAGTAAAAAAGTTAAAAATATTAAATATTAAAAATGAATAAATAATACATAAAAATAAATAAATAAAATTTACTAATTTAAAATGTAATATATTAAATATATCAAGTTATTTGTTGGAATTATTAAATTAATTTTAAAATTATAATAAATTTGAAAAATATTAGTTTATGTGTGTTTCATTATAAGATTTCATTAATGATATTAATATATTTGGTTTTTGTGTTGTATATGAGAATGTATTGATTATGTATGTGTCTATGTGTAATAAATGTAACATACTATTGATGAATGTTAAAATGAAAAAACCAACGACCTTCAATTAATGTCTATCACTCAATACAATTAGTCATTATACATAATAAATATAAATATTTAATTATAAGCCATACTTCACTAAATAAATGACTTATATAATGTAAGAATATCTATTTTTTATTATAAAAATATTACATTGGAAAATATTATTTATATCGATGTCTATATAGAAATATATATATATATATATATATGAATACATTTATATATCAACTGTTTTAATGAATAATTCTTTATGATACCCTTAAAATTAACATGAAATTAATATGTATTTAATTATTGCATTTCAATAATATTTTATATTAATAATAAATATATATTAGTTATTGTTGTTTATAATTAATATATTAATATTTATTAAACATATTCATTTCTAATAATTTTTCTTTATAATAGAAATTTTAATAATTTTTGTAATTTATTCATTATTATTAGTTTTGTATTACTTATTACAAAATATTCATTATTTATTTTTTATTATAATTATTTTAATCTATTCATTTTATATATTTGTATTAAATATATACTATTTATTAATTTTTATAATATATATAATTTTAAATTAAATTTATATATTGATACAATAAATTATTTAATGAATAAAATATTAATATTACTGTATGTTATAGTTATTTTATTTATTTCAGATTAATTATTAGAATTTATTTATTTTATATATCTATATTTAGTTTATACTATTTATTAATATTTATAATTAATATATATATTTATATATATATGTTAGAAGTATTTATTTTAAATTGAAATTTTTTATTTAATAAATTTTTTCATATTTTCTAAATTTACACATATTTACTTTCGATTTTATTTATTTTGTTTATTTTTTATTATATATATATAAATATATTTAATATTTTCTATTGATTAATATTCATAATATATATATATATATATTAAATGTATTTATAATATTTTAATTAAAAAATTATATTTTAATTTTTTCAATTTATGTTTTTATATTTTTAAATATTAGGAAATCTTTAATAATTTTAATAATTTTATTTTTTTATTGTAAATTTTCAAATGGACCAACCTGAGAAGTGTTATGTTGGACTTGAATTTGATGGTGGTTGAAGGCCCCAATTAACCATAATATAGGCTATGGCCTATATGGGCCCATAGTGGGCCCATATAAGTGTGCTTTATGTATGTAGGAACCCATCTTCGCAGTAGGATTGTGAAGGTTGGATGTGGTGGAATAATAAAAAATGATGTGGCCTCTCTTGTGATGATTCAATGTGGAAGACTCCTTATAATCTGGAAATTTATTAGCACTAATAAAAGGTAACATTTATCTAGTTCTGAAAACTAATTTTTTTTCGATCAATCAATTTTTGTGGGTGATGATAAATCATACATTTATCATCACATTATCAAAGAAATAATAAAGTCTAGTGTTGTATATAGTATATTGTATATTAGTTCACGTTGAGTATTCTTTTTTGGGTTTCAGACATGTTTTTTGATCATTTCATTAAAAATAATGCGATGGAAGATATGATATTTTAGTATATAAACCACACCCACAGAGATTTGAAATTTATAGAATATGTTTCATGTTTCAGTAAATTGTACTATCTTTATATGACGCGGACTCAATATGAGGTATTTATAGAATTTCATTCTGATTGAGGATTCAAATATATGAAATGAGAACACATTAATATATTTATTCCAATTTAAATTATTTGAGGTGTTGAATCAATCCCTCTATGTCGAGAGGAACACATATGAATAGAGAAGTTATAGTAATATAGATTTTACTTGGGGACTAGGTGTATGTCCTTGGGAAATATGATGCTTCGGTTTAATGTTTCCCCTAATACATTTGTGGCAAGATGTGATAAGGTTGAAATCCATATAACTCTCATCACGGGGTGGTTCTCTGTAGTGTTATATGTGCAGAAGGAAAGGTAAATTTGTTTCTTAGTACTTCCAATCATTGGTTCCACTTCAATTTTATGGGAGGATAGGGATCCTACAATTGTAATACATGGATTTTCATTAATCACATAGTGGTGGGGGTATATGAAGAAACTTAGTTAAGTAATTATATCTTATAGACCCTAATAGACTAGTATCTATTTCGGCATTAGCTGTATGGGTTGGAGTGGCGGATGTAGTGGCCATGGATAAATACAAATCCAATAATAAGGGATTACATTTTTGGAGTGTGAGTTCAGGGCCCATTATCAAGGCTTCATCTAGGTTACTTGTTGTTGTTACTATCAAATGATATGTTTAACAATATACCATTACAGATATGATTTTTGTACCTTATATGTTGGATTCTACTAAATTTAATATATGATATTTTCATTTATTTAAATATTCGTTGTTTATCAATTACATGTGGTTTGTATCATTCCATGACATTAAAAAAATTTCAATTTATAATAACATTACTTTTTGTGGAATTGTTACAAGGCACTCTAGAACGAGTTTGAGTGCACAATGAACTAATAACCTTTCTATTTAAGTGGATGCTATAAAAAGTATTATAAACCTTATAAAACATAGGTATATTCTATATGATTATTTTTAGAAAAATATATAAGAACAAATCCAATTTTTATCAATTTATAGAATAAATTATTAAAATAAAATTTTTAACAATTTAATTGGGGACATATTTTTAAAATAAATAATTTAATTTTTTTATTTAACATTTCATAATAAAAATAATTTTTTAATTTGGAAAATCAAAATTTCCATTAGATTAATTTTTTTATTTTTTCGAGAGGTTTTATTTCATATTTAATAGTGAAAAATACATAAGTATTGTTAAAAACTAGATTTTCATTTAAAATAATTTTATACTTATTTTTCAATTTATTTTTAAGAACAAAAATAAATATATTAATCCAATATTGTTCATTTGAATAAAAGTTGTAATTAAATTCTATATAATATCTTATAGAACATTTGAACATATCTTTTTCCCAACTTCTTGTCACATTTGTGTGTTTAGTGTTAAATATAATTTAGCCATTTTTATTAATTTATGTTCAAAAAATAGACATGAGAGTTAGTAATCATTATGAAATTTTAGGTCCAACAGTATCAACTTAATATTTGGTGAATAGTATTTTTTGTATTTTATTTACCATAGTTATCGGTAAATCAGGTAATTTTAGGTAACAAATATTATAATATTATAAATTTACCCTACCACAAGTCATAATTTCATTGTATAAGTGTGTTTCAACCAAAATCAAACATAGTCCAAAATTAGGATCATTATTAATCCTATTGTGTCAGATTATGATATTAATTATATTTTATTTAAAGAAGATAAACATATGTCACTCCCAAATTTCAATAATTCTATATTTTTGATATACAACTACACATAATATAAATTATTTTATAAATATTAATGTGAAATATAATAAATTTATGATCATCATGATAATTGTTTTATGAAAACGTTTAATTAACTCTTGAATAATAGTGATGCAATAAATTTTTAATTATTAGAAATATAAAATCAATGATATTTAAAATACATAAATAAATTTAATTTCACATATTTAATTACATAAAAGAATATTATAGATATTATAGAAAAGATTGTGATATATTAGAATTATCAATTTGAAGTTACCATATAGTTATGATATTATCATAATCAAAATTTATGGATAGTATCAAAATTGATAGAAATGATACTTTAAAATAAATAATATTTTATTAGAGGATAAAATTTTCATAAAAATCTAAAATTCCACCAAAAATTTATAATATGGTTAATTATTTAATAACTGATCCATGTTGGGTTTGTTTGGAATTTTATATTTAATGGATTAACCCTCAAGTAAAAAATGAACATGATTCCATGGTGAGATTTAATGAAATTAATTTAATGTTGCAGTAAAAATATAGGAGTGTAAATATATCATAAACTTATATTAATTTTTTTATGATAGTATTATGACTCATAGTCATTTTAGATTCTAAATAACATACATTGGAGCTATTTACAAATGATCATGAATTTATATTTTTTTAAAAATTTACAAAATTTCAATAGTGTCCCTCCCCTATCATATAAACAATAACCTCCTCCTTCAATAACTCAAACCACATTGATCCATTTTTCTCAAACAAAAACCATATAATTAACCATAATATCCTCCCTAGACACATCCTTGATGATCTAGCCTTTCAAAAGGCCAATAATAATGTAGCTATGTGGAGATCTAAATGTTGTTCTCTAAAGAAGAGGTAATCCTCGTTACCAAAAACTACAAAATTATTTATTTTTATACTTAATTTTCAGAAGTTTATTCCATAATAAAATAATAATTTTAGATAGTATATATTTTGATGTATTATTATTATTATGGGACAAACATATTCCTGTTTTTCATCAATACTGTGAAAAACAATATCTCCATGTCTGGGTATATCAGAATTTATGTCTCCATATTGTGGGGTAATTTGTTATCGTAAATATTGTATATCGATGGGTATAATGATAAAATTAATCGATATAAATAACATGACATTTTTTATTATTATAATTCATATACCATCCAATTTTAGAACACATTAAAATTAGGGGAATGTTATCATTTCTCATGAATATATACGACCTATCATCTCAAGGATGTGAGGTGATTCATTCTCTTTGGTAACCCTTCATGAATGATTATAATAAATTTTTATTTTGATTGAATATAATATATATGAAGGTACTTTCATTTTTTATATGAATAAAATTTATCCTATTCATAATAAAAAAATTACTTAATGAATCAAACATAAGAAAATGAAGCGGTTTAAACCCAAAACAATGCTCATAATGAAATATTATTGAAAAAACTACATAATAGGATCAAATATGATATAATAAATGTGTATATATTTCATTTATAATTTGATAACTTATTTTTATCATTATATAGGTGTTTAACTCATCCTAGTCTAATGGAAATTAAAATAAATGGTTAATTTTTCAATTTCATATTTATTCAGGACTATTAATATGTAAATATTTACTAAAAGATATATATATAATTTGTGACCATGATTCATAATAATGCATTTTAAAATATTTTTCCAATTATTATTTCATTTTTTGAATAAATTTTGACACACATTTTAGTTTATATATTTTTTTTTGAAAGAAACCTTTTTTTTCATTTTCTAAACGAAATACAATATAACTTTTTTTATGGAATGAATTATTTTGTTAACTTGTGTAGCATGAGCATAATTATACACCATCATGATGATTTTCATTTTTAAGATTCCCTTTAAATATAACACATTTATTTTAAATGGAAATTTGTTCCTTTTTAATTTCATACATTTATAATGATTCAATTTAAAAAGGAGGGAATTTAGTTCAAGATGTATTTAATGATTTTTTAATTATTTTCATATATGTGAAAATCAATCATTGGATTTTATTCTTATTTGTTGTTTATTTCCAATATTACAATCTACCATACTATATTCAAGGTTTTATGATTTTTTTTAATGTGTATGTGAAATTTTTATTCCGTTCATGGTTTATAGTTAATGTATTAAAAATTATTATGCATGATTCAATATGAATGTTGATGTTGGATATGTTTCACCTTTTTTATATGAGGAATGAATATGACATTTTAAGTGATTGGTGGGAACAAATATATTCCAGTGATGCATAGATATTCATAAGGTAACAAACTAGTTGGGGTGTCCCCCATATATGTACTGTGTCTTGGATAGATCATTGACGACCTGACTATGAAATCCGTAATTATGAATTACATCATTATGAGTGGAGTTATTATTATTTCCTGTGATTATAAACTAATATAATATAAATTTAATTTTTTAATTGGATTTTTTCAATTTATTATCTCCATTTTATTGTCATTATTATTAATAAATGTTTTATGATTCAGTTATTTACAATTCCTTAAATGTGTTTGCTTAAGTATGATAACATCATCTATATTATATACACTTATTGAGCATTAGAGCTCACCTCTTCCTTATGAATCATTGTTACTAGGTTTCAAGGAAGTAAATTATAAATGACATGAATGGTTATATTAGAGAATCATTTTGTTAAAAAAATTATGAGGTAATTTATATTTTGGAATGATAATATAAGGTCAATCTATGTAATCTATTTTCCTAAACTACAAAATGGATTACTCATTTAAAAATTGACACATGTATTTATTCTTATGTAATAGAATAACTCATATGATTAGGTTTCATAGGACATGAGAATTATAGTTGGTATCATTTTATGTTTAGTAGAAACATTGAAATTGGATTTAGAAAACATTGATTAGGGATTATAACAATAAGATAGTGATTGATGATATGTATAGATAAACATCCCAGAATTTAAGAAAGGTAGAGATTATATATGTATTTCTAGAAATAAATCCAATATCCTAATACTACATATGGATGAGGATTTTTCACATCTTTAACTAGGGGTAACAACTCCAATAAGGTGTCTCAAATCTATATCAGGGAAACTTCGTACATGAAAACAAGCCTTACTACGCACCTATTTTGACACTCTTGATAAATATTCATTGGATAGTTCAAATTTCTATAAAAAATCTAGTAGTTGATTAAAATTTAAATATTTCCTTAATGGGACAATGATTATGATTTAAAGATATGATAGGAATATAATATTCAATTTATGTCTAGAATTTTTGAAATTGTACATTCTAATTAATAACCTAATAAATTTTATATCATTGGTTACAAATTGAACATAGTGAATGGAATGGAATAAATTTATAATCATGAAATAAATCTCGGTACTTCCCTTAAATAGAAGATAATTATGTTTCAATATGAGTTACCAGAGGTGCATGACAACATAAAAATATACTGGGAAAGTTGACTCAGGTTATTAATAATATCCATACCAGTATTGAGCACCCTATTCCACTACGTGGAAGAAGAATGTCAGATCTGTTCATGAGGTAACAACCACTATTATTCAATGGGACTAAAAACCCATTTATTTTTTAGGAATGTATAAGTTATTAATTTATAATATTTCATTCATTGGGAAGCTACAAATGATAAAACATTTTCATGGAATTTTATCATCTCCAAAGAGATGTGAAACAATTTTTGTCATTAATTCCAACCAAGAAGTATGATAATGGAATTTAGAAATTGTTATTGATGGATTTTATTGGAAAAATATTTCATCCATGAACATGGAGAAGATATGGGGGGAATATTCTTGAATTTGTGGAAAAAGGAGTATCAGAATGTTGGAAAATATGAAGCAAATTTTACAATCCTTGCAAGGAATTATAAGAATTATTTATGTAATACATAGATAAATATTGATTGATTCATTGATAGGATAAAAACATTTTTCTGAATGGAAAATATCTCCTAAACACTCTCATCTTAGAAAGATATAGTATCATTGGTTTTCAAGAATGAAAATTATTTATATATGTATTATTAATTTAAAAGAAAACAATAGAAGAATATAGTTTCTCGACAATCGGAAAAGGATATAAGGAAAAGTGGAAGAGGAGAAGAGTTCAAATTCCATTGTGAAATAATTTTATGAATAAAAACCCTAGAACCTTTCTAAATTCAATGAATGTTTGTTACAATATTGGAGAAAAACTACTTCATTCCCATGATTAAATGTTAATGAAATAATCTAAAAAAGTATAATTTAATAATTCTATGGATGTGGGATGTTATGTGAATTATTTTCATACATGTTAGGGAAATTTTATACAAATAAGTCCAATGGAGAAATTCCAAACTTATGATATCACAATTGATGAGGACGATGTTCCTATTGTTTTGGTGGAAGGAACTTTAATTATAACCTAAGTCAAATCCAATTCATTATTTGATTCTGGATAATCATATTATTTTATATCTTATCATCTTTCTAAGATAATTATACACTTATATATTGATGTAACATAGGAGTTTCTAATCAACACTCCTAATGGAAGAATCATTCCAAAAATTATTTTTCTCTAAATCCCATTCAAAATAAATAAATTTATGTTAGTTGTGGGCCATGTTACCATACAATTTATTGAATTTGAATTAATACTCAATATGGACTGTCTTTCAATATATGATGTGAAACAATATTTTAGGATGAACAAAATTGTGATTAGTGTTGCGAAAACATGAATCCCTTATTATTAAAGTATAAAACTATTCACTTGATTGTAACCTAGATACAACACTTGTAGCTTTACTAATGGATATGATTTGTGAAGGAAGTTAAAACAACATCTACGGATGAATAAAATAATCATCCAGTAGAGGAAGAACCCATTGTATTATAATAAATTTTTGTATTTCCTAAGGAATTTCAAGGAATCCCCCAATAGGTTGATGTTGAGTTTTTATGGAGTTAATCCCATATTCTTGACCAATATTCTAGATTCCCTATAAATAGATACAATGGATATAGTGGAGTTGAAAAAAAACATAACGAGTTGTGTAAAAAGTGAATTATTCATCCTAGTTTTTCTCTATTGGGATCCCTTATTCACGTTGTCAAAAGAGTGATTAATCCAATGGGCTGTGTATTTATTATAGGGAAATTCATGATATTATAATAATTAAAATGTATCTTCAACCTCATATCAATGAATTATTTGAAAAAAATCAAGGATCTTAATTTTTTTCAATGATTTTCCTTCATTATCAATATCAGTAATTAAGAGTTAAAAAGGATTTAATTATAAAGAAAACATTTTGGATGATGTATGGACATTACAAGTATAGAGTAATGAAATTTGGATTAACAATTTTTTTCTATTTTTAGGGAACTAATTAATATTTTATTCAATAAATAATATGATTATTTTTTGTGGTATTAATTGATTATATTATTGTGTAATATATAAGTAATGATGAATATGAAAATTTCTTGAGGATCATTCTTGAGACTCTCATAAGGGAAGAGGTATATGGTAAATTTAGAAAGTGTAAACTATGGCTTTATAAGAATACATTTAATGGACATATTTTTTCTATGGATGGAATCTGTATTAACACTACAATGAAAAAATAATTAAAATAATGGAATGTAACAACTAGTATAATCTAGGTACTTTGCTTCATTGGTTTTGTAGGTTACCATTGGTCATTCATTCCAATATTTTCCTGGTTGGAAAACTCATTTACCATGATAAATGTAAAGGGGTTTAATTATTATAGAAATATAATTTGAGTAATTTTTTGAATAATTGATTTGAAAATTAGTCAATTATTCAATCCTGTCATTAATATTGATAGGATGATATGACTCTGAGTATGATATACTCTATGATACCAAATGTATGATCAAAATTAGAATGAGATTCTCAGATACAAGAGGGTGGGTGAATTGTACCTTTTTTTATAACCTCCTTTAAGAAATTTTTACGATGATTATGTTTAACAAGGTTAAACAAGATAATTCACAAGACCTTTATGAGTACTAAAGACATGCTAGATTCCGAAAAAGTGATTCCGGAAATGGAACATAAGAAATGTTAAAAATATTAAAATTCTACCTTAAAGCATATAGATTCTAACTATATCAGAGTATAAGTAAATAAGTATAAGAATTTTGTACTTTCCTTGACAATACAAAATGCATCGGAAAAACAAGTAGTAATACTACAAGTAAAAAATATTAACTATTTTAACCCAAAGAGAAGGGTATCCAACAACTGTGGATAAAGGTCCCTTGATTTATACATTCAAGAAAGTCTGTCTTACCCACACCAGGGTAAGCCCTCGATGCGAGGATCGGAGTCTATCTTGCTACTCCCGCAAGCCCTCAACTATTATGTAGTCGGCACATCTATCATCCTTAGTAAGGAATCCCTCAACTTCAAGGTGTTGGATCCTCTGCCTTCCTATCCCAAGAAGCCCTCGATTGTAATCAGAAACAATCGGATTCGCATGAAGAATGTCTGCATGAAGAAAATTTTGAACAATCTATCAAATCATTCTGCATGAAGCCTTTGGATTTGATAAGATCCTCTCTCTATATCGAAATCACTTTAGGTAGTTTTGAACAAAAAAATTCCAAAATTTGTTAACAAGTTCAAATGATCTCCTATTTATAGGCGAAACATCAACGGTCAGATCCCTCTTCCAACGGTCATATTTTTCCTTTATTTTCGGAGGGACTTGTACACATTTCACTCAACTAATGGTTAGTTAATAACTAAAAGCATGAAATCATTTTGTAATAAAACAAGTTTAATCATAAGTAAAACTGATGATTAGAATGTATGAAAATAAATGTTCAGAGTATAACCAAAATGAAATTCGGAGTCTATAATAAATAGATATTCGGATTCTGTTTTGTAGGAATTCAGAAACTGAATTCTATAGAAATATGGAGTCTAAATTTATAAGGAATTTCATAGTCTTGTTTCACTTGAATTCAAAATCTGTTGTTACAAATATCAGATTTGATCTAGTAAAAGTTCGGAGTCGAACTCATAGATCCTCGGAGTCGAACAAGTATATGTTTGTATCCATAATTCAGAGTGGAACATTATGAGAGTTCTTATCCAGAATTATGGGTGGAACATTAGGAGAGTTCATATCAATAATTTTTAGTGGAACATTATGAGTGTTCATACTTGGTATTTAGAATGGATCATCATTAGAGTTTGTATCCAGCATTCGAAATGGAACTTCATTAGAGTTCGTATCCAGAATTCAGAATGGAAAATCATTAGAGTTCGTATCTAGAATTCGGATCATAAAACAGAATGATTCATATCTAAGTATTATATGATTTCGATGTTTTATATATGAATATTATTTTTATACATAAGAAAAATATTGATATGTGCAATGAAAATTTGGCAGGGGTAAATTCCATTGGGAAAGAAATTTACCTTATAGAAGTAAAATATAGATTTTCTTATGTATAAGGTATTTGTGACTTTAAAAACAAGAAGGAATGGAAAAGTCATAAGCAAAACCTTTTTGACTTAACAATCTCCCCCTTTTTGGAAAGAAAAAACAACCTTTCAAAAAAAATGAGGACTTAGAAAAATTTCTTTAGACTTTTAAATTAAAACATTTCTCCCTATGATAATAGATTATTGTGAATACAACTTACTCCCCCATAGGCTTAAGAACACTAAGGATTGTATTATAGATTTCCTGAAAGGAGTTTTCATTATCATGGGAATGGAAAACGTTGTAAAGAGAAACTCACCATTACTTAAGGATAGCTCTTCACCTAAAAATTTCTCTTCTCCCTTTTAGATTTTTCTTCCTACCCCTTTTGATTAGTTATTTCTCCTTCACCCCCTTTGTGATTATCAAAAAGGATTTAAGGGAATTGAAAATAAATATGTTACCTAAAATATTAGTCAAGACTAGAAAGGAAAACATGTAACCATGGTTCTATTATAATTGGATCAATTTTTACAAGGAAGGTTATTACAAAAAAATCACATTGGTTTATTTGTCATCCTTTTCCATGGGAATTAACTTCTTCAATAGGGTTTTCAACTTATTCAAGTCTTTCTGATCCTCCTCTGCTTGCTTCTCCAATGTTGTGATCCTTTCTTCATGAGAATTCAGGACCTCTCAATGATGCCTCATGGCCTCTTGTTGCATATTTATAAATTCATCCTTATTTTCAAGCTTCTTGTTGATCAGAATCTGGATATCTCTTTTTCCTTTCCAGTTTTGAGCAACCTAGATAGCATCCCATTCATATCCCTAACCTGTTTATTTTGAGAATTTTCCTCAAAGGTCAGCTTATCCTGAAGATTCTTCATCTTTGCATCTTCGGTGTCAAAAGATTCTTTCTCATCATTCTGAAAGGTATCAAGCTCTGCCAAATCCTCATTGATTTTCATTAACCATAAAGTCATTTTTCTGCATGATTTTCTATGAACATCATAATTGATAAGAAAATTTCAAATCCTAGCCTCAATATTCACACACTTATCTATCACCATAGATAAGGATTATTAATTTTTATTTAGGCTATGTTGAAGAATCTGGAATCTGGAGTCTATGGTGGGAAATATCGGAATTGTGTTCACCATCTTCTTCAAAGACTCAACAAAAAAATCATGATTCAATGATGATGATTTCGAATTAGACACCCTTCTCGGGGATTGTTCTTCTTCAATCTCAACTAGCTTTCTTCTAGAAGAAGCACCAATATCATTCTTCATAATGATATCTTTTTTTGGGGTGTCCATAAGCACTTTCATCCCCTTATCAACTTTCGGAACTACCACATTATGAGATTCTACCTCGCTTTCAGATAATTGAATAGTATTATCTTCATCTTGTTTCTTCTTCTCAGCTCCTCCTTCAAGAAAGTTCAACTCAAAGATTTATTCCTCATATAATTCATTTTCTTTTTCTTCATCCTTGTCATAATCTCTCTTACCATCTTTCCCATCTCCCTTTCCCGAAGTGACAAGATTTGAGGACTTGGAATCAGAATTTCAGAGTGGTGTTTTTTCTGTTGGTTTTTCCTTCTTTTGATACACTTCTACTTGTTTAATAAAGTAATCTAAATCACCAATTCCTTATTCTACTTCTTCATCATCTTTTACTTCCTCTTCTTCTTCTATTTCGTCAACAACTTCTTCCTCTAAACTTTCACCATCTCCTTTCTCTACTCCTTCAACGTCCTCATTACCTTTAGACTTTTCCATATTGAAGTAACTTTTTCTAGTGTTCTCCAGTAATGGCTCAATAATAAAGGATTATGGTACCAGAATATTCGGAGAGGCTACTTCTATGTCTCTCAAAATAGATTGTACTACATCAGCATCAGACATCTTCTACTTAACCTTCTTCTCTTTTTCTACCTTCTGAAGGTATTTATCCATCTTCTCCCTTAAGGATTTAGCTTTAGGAGGCTCTAATCCGAACTGGGGTTCCCCATCCATCCTCATCTCCTTATCTTCTCTCCATTTAGCAACCACCTCATCTGGACATGCTTTCTGTTTTTTCATCTTGGGAGGTGCAGATTGGGTTTCCATTGTTTTGGGGGTCTTGTATTTAGCAACCATTTCATTCAATTTCCTCTTTTTACTATCATTCTTCACTTTCTCAACATTAGCCACATTTTCTAGATTGTTTTTAGCCTCTTCCTCTAGAAAATTATAGAACGGTCATATTTCCTTGGAATGGTCCATATTCATCCTTTTCTAGGTATCATCACTAACAAGCATAAATTTTCAATTTCGTGCCTTAAACATACATGTAATCTTGAAATAATGTAGACACCATACTATCATATTTGATAGTAAGGTTGGGTACATGATGGTTTGTGCTCTCAAATTCCCCCCCTTTATGTTCTTGATTGTCACAAGAACATGCCTCATAAGATTGAATTTTCGTAGATTCACCAAGAAGTCTAAGAAATATATATGACTTTTATTTAGGGTATCTTTTTCACCCATTCTCGTAACTAAGAAACATTGAACCCATAGCCGAAGGATCCGATTATTAAAAGATAGATGAGAAATATTAGCTATATTTACATCATCAACCCTAAAGGCACTCCAAGGCCTTCACCATAACAAAACAGCCTTGAACATTCGGAAGTTTGTGTGAGAAAAATTCAGCTTCTCCATCATATGTCGGCCCCACCAAGCTTGATACCTTGGTGTATGTAAATTTGTAATTCTTCCCATAAGACTTGAAAGAAAATTTTTCCCTTCCCTCTTCCTCATAGAAGAATGATGACTCATAGACTCTACAAGTAAGTCCGGATAGAACACATCTTGAACACCTATCATATATATACAAACATCTTCCCAACCATTAAACTTGATGATCTTAGAGATGATAGAATAGTACTCGTAAAAGTTTGGATGGACCAGTCTATCTGTGTACACTTTCCTTTTTGAAATTTTCTTCATTGAAGACATATCTTGGTAAGCGTCTTCTACAGACCTTTGAAATAGAGGAGCTCTGAGAGATTCAGAACGGGCTTTAAGAAGTGAGGCATAGCTTCAAGATGCGAGAGCTTTGAAATCGAAGTGGGACAACTTTGGGGTCCTCTATATATAGGTGATGGAGGTGACATTTGAACATCCAAAACCAATCTAACGGTTGAAAAATTTCTATGAACTGATCTGATGGATGAAATCATACCCACAAGGAAATATTGAATCCGGTATTTTGAGGTTTTAAAAACATCCGGATTTAAGAATAAATGAATCTGAGAAATTTTAAAAGAAGTAGAAAACTACCAGCAACCAAATTGTCTATGAAAACATAAGTAACGAAATCATACCTTTCGGATTTCCTATGAAGTTTATTCGTAATACGTAATATTCTTCATGAAGAAAAATTGACTACGAAAAAAACTCATTACGAAAAACATAATACGAGAAAAAAATGAGTACGGAAATTCCCATTACGAAAATTCTCATTACGAAGATTCTCATTACTAAAATTCTCATTATGAAAATTCTCATTACGACAATTCTAATTATGAAGATTCTCAATACCAAAATCCTCATTACGAATATTCTCAATAAGAAAACATTCATTACTAAAATTTCTTGAATGAAAACTTCATTACAAAATGTTTTGAAAGGATCATTACGAAATTTTTTGAAAGACCTATTACGAAAATATTTTGAAAGACTCATTATGAATTTTTTTAGAAGACCCACAATCAAATGTACTCCCCCAATGAAAAATAGTTGATTACTGTAAGGATAATGTTTCAACAAGAAGTTAATGAAGGAATATTACCACATGGTTATCATTCCTATCTTCTGTTTAATGTATTCAAATCTATTGAAGGGTAATGATTTTTTGAAAATGTTAGCAAGTTGGTCTTGTATTCTGTTAAACTGAAGAATGATATCAATTTTTTGTGTGTGATCCCAAAATAATTTATTCCTAATATAAATTTGTTTTGAACATGAGTGATGTCCACGATTTTTACTAAGTGCAATGTCACTTGTTTTGTCACAAAAAAATTGAGTCTCTGCAAAACTCAAGCCATAATCTATCAGTGTGTGTTGCATCCACAACACTTGAGCACTACAACATCCAGATGCTACATATTCAGCTTCTGTAGCGGAGAGTGCTACGTAATTTTGCTTCTTGGATGACGAAGAAACTAATGAATCTCCCAAGAAATGAAATGTTCCGGATGAACTCTTTCAAACCATTCAACATCCACCAAAGTCTTCATTTGAAAATATCTTTAAAACAAAATCATTTCTAGAAGTATAAAATAATTCTAGATCCATGGATCCCTTTATGTAGTGAAAAAATTATTACACTCCCTTTAAATGAGATTCCTTAGGATTTGATTGATATCTTGCACATAATGATACTTAAAACAATAAGTCTATTCAACTAGCTATCTTGTAATGTAGACTTCCTATCATACCTCTAAAAGATGTTTGATCTACTGGTTTCCCAGCTTCATCAAGATCAAGTGTGTTTGAGGTACCAATAAGAGTAATTATACTCTTAGTGTTTTCATACCCATTATTTTTATGATGATCATTAATATACTTATGTTGTGTTATGTAGATTCCTTATGGATTTTGAGAAATTTGAAAACCAAGGAAAACTGTTAACTCACCCATCATACTCATTTCAAACTCATATTTCATTACATCTTCAAAATAATCAGTTAAAGATAGCTGTGTTGAACCAAATATAATTTAGTCAACAAACTTTTTAATAATCAAAACGTTTTTCTAATCATTCTTTATAAACTGTGTTGGATCAAAATTTCCATTAACATAGTTATTTTGAAAAAAAATCCAATAATTATATCATACCATGATTGTGGGGCTTGTTTAAGGCCATACAAAGCTTTGGTAAGTCAAAAAACATGATCAGGATGTTTTGTATCTTCAAATCCAGGAGGTCGATCAACAAGAACTTCTTCTTGAACATAAACATTAAGGAAAGAACATTTCACATCCATTTGAGAAAGCATGAAATTGAAGAATACTACAAAGATGAGTAAAATACAAATAGATTCAAGTCAATCTACTGGAGCATAGGATTTTTCATAGTCTATTCCTTCTTATTGATTATAGCCTTTAGCAACTAATCTATCTTTATTTTTAACAATTACTCCATTTTCATCACACTTATTTCTGAACAACCATTTTAATCCAATAATAAAAGTTTCATTATTTATTTCAACCAGGGTCCAGACTTTATTCCGTTCGAATTCATTTAGTTCCTCTTGCATGGATTTAATCCAATATTCATCACCGAAGGCTTCATCAGTGATATTTGGTTCTAATTGGAAAAGGGATTCTAGATGTTATACTTCATTTCTTAAGGAACTTCTAGTCCTTACAGGTTTATTCACATCACCAATGATACTATCACTTGGATGATTCTTTAGAAACGACTGATTTGGGTTTTGTAAAACTTGTTCATTAACATAGGGTAGGAAATCAATTGGGGTAAATGTTTTATAAATATCTTCTTGAACATTTTTTTATCAGAAGGATTTTCTATCATATGTTGATAATTAATTTTTGAAAACACATAAGAGGATGTAGGTTGGGGTTTTTTGATAACAAAAACATTAGTTTTATCAAATTTGACTTGTACCATTTCTTCAACAGTGCGTGTGTTTTTGTAATAAACTCTATAAGCCTTATAAGTTTTGGTGTATCCTATGAAAATTCCTTTATCTGATTTTGGTGCGAATTTGTGTAAGTTATATTTAGTATTCAGAATGAATACCATGAACCCAAAAACATTAAAGTAGTAAAGTCTAGGTTTTCTAACAATCCATAAATTATATAGAGTTTTATTATGAAACGATCTTATTAAAACTCGATTTATCGTATAAAAAGTAGTACTTACAGATTCACCCTAAAAATGTTTGGCAACAGAATACTCACTAAACATGGTTCTAGTTATCTCTGGATGAATTCTATTTCCTCTTTTAACAACACAATGTTGTTGTGTTTTTCTAGGTGCTGAAAAGTTGTGAGTAATACCATTTCTACTACAAAAAGTTTCAAAATCAGAATTTTGAAATTCTCCTCCATTATCACTATGAATAGTTTTCAATGGAAGGTTTTTCTCATTTCTGACATGGGCTCAGAAACTTTTCAAATAAGAAAACGATTCAGAATTATTTGCTAGAAAATATACCCATATAAATCTAGTGTAATCATCAACAAAGACCAATACATAATATTTTCCCCCAACGCTTCCAGTTTGTGTTTGACTAAAAAGATCCATATTCAAAAACTATAGTGCATCAGTTGTTGAGAGTTCAACAATTGATTTAAAACATGATTTGTGTTTCTTTCCATACTGACAAGGTTCATAGACTTTTGAAATATCAAATCTAAGATCCTTAACTAAACCTTTCTTAGAAAGTTTAAATATGTTCCTAAGGTTACAGTGTCCTAACCATCTACACAACAACCAAGAATGATATTCCATTTCACTAAGGCAAGGTAATTCATGGCTCCTAAGGTCTTCTAGACTTAGTGTGTAATCATTCTCTTGCCTATTGGTAGAATAAATAAATTCTTCCTTGGAATTGTGTACTAAGTACTTATCACTCCTAAAATTCACACGTTATCCTTCATCACTTAATTGACTTCTGCTGATGAGATTGTTCTTAAGACCTTTAATAAATAAAACATTTGAAATCAATGCTTTTCCAAGAAGGATGATATTACATATACTAATAATTTCTCCCTGAGCATAATCTCCTAAATTTACTCTTCCTCCTTTCGTTTTGATAATCTTTTCAAAATAGTCTTTGTTACCAGTCATATGCCGAGAACATCCACTGTACATTTACTATGTATTGATGTTGGTACTTTCCCTATTTTCCTGAAAATAAGAAAATGTTAGGTTTTTGTAATCCAGACTTCCTTGGATCCGGAAATTTTAGAAAATAAAGTTCTGGGTACCCACATTTTCTTAGAAAAATAGGCATTATGAAATCCTAAAGATTGGGTTTTGTTTAGTGAACAATTCTTTTCCCGGTGACCACCAAATTGACACTTTGTGAAAAATGGGCCACCTTGAGGAAAAACATTTTTGTTACTAAAAATTGGTTTAGAACTTGTGTAACCATAACCAGAAGTATTCCTTAGAGGTCAGATTTGTGAATTCATTTTATCAAAATTTTCCATACCATGGGTAATGTTGGACAAACACTTCCACATGGAGAATATTTCAGATTTGAGTTTGATGACTAAGCTATTATCTTCAAAAACATTTGAACTAGAGCTAGGCTCGAAAACATTTTTCAGAGAAAATACTTTTTATAGATGATTTGATAGTTTATTATTCTCAGAACATACTTCCCCATGATTTTTTGAAATACTTTCAAAATCAGCATTTTTCTTATAAAGATCTTCAGATAGATATGATATTTCCCTAGTAAGAATTGTGTTACTATAGAGTTCCTTATCAAAAAATTTCATGAGTTCTGAGTTCTCAATATCAAGAAGTTCAGAAAACTTAGAAACTTCTTCATAGGTAGGTAGTGTATTTTCTTCATCAGAAGAAGATTCTTCATCTGAAGAGTTATAATATTTATGATAATTAGCATTTAAATAAAAGTTGGTAAATGATTAATAATCGTTTACCTTACCCATAAATCAATGACTATCAATATATTGGACGGATATAAGATGAATATTATTCTATCCGGAAGATTCATAATCAGAAGATTTATTTGAAGAGTCACCACCGCTGGCACTCTAGGTGTCATTAGGTTTCAGAACATTCTTAGGTTTGGACTTGTAATATTTCGTTCTATTCCTTTCTGAATGCCTCTCTATTATTTCTTTCCTTTAGATCATAGGGTAATCAGGTCTTATGTATCCAGATCTCTGGAATTCATAGTATGTGACCTCTGAATCTTTTATATCTTTCATTTCCTTATTCTTATACTTTGATTGGAAATAGCTCTGTCCAGTTATCTTGTTCATCCTTCGAGACAAACTCTTTTTATGAGGCTTCACTCTCACTAGATTTGGATTGAATAATAACCTTCTTAGATTTGGATCCTGTAACTATCTCAAGAGTCTTATCTTTCATAAGATTTGAAGTTGTTCTAACATCGACACGACCATTCCCATTATTCTTATTTGTGTTGTCAGCATCCCTCTTTATTCTAGTTTCATGTTGATGAAGGGTTCCAAATAGTTCATAAAGGGAAATTTGAGTAACCATTCTATTTTCATCGATATCAGTTCTCTTTGATTCCCCCTCATTTGGCATGATATCTAGGATAATTTCATCAAGGGATTTATCATTTAGACCTTTATCTCCCATAGATTTTAAGCTATTCACGATAGTCATGAATCTCTGTTTCACATTTCAAACTGGTTCTCAATAAGGAAAATTAAAACCATGATACTCATCTCTAAGAATGCCTCTTTTAGTATCAATCACTTTATATGTACCAAAATGTGTAACATCATGTTTCTTCCATATACAGTTAGCTGTTTCACAAGAAGAAATTTGGCTATATATGTTCCTAGTCATTGAACAAAGTAATGTGTTGTGTACCTTATTGTTGAGTTGGTATTCATGCTTTTCTTGATTAGTAAAAGCACTTACATCCCTGGCATGAATTTTATATCCTCCAGTATGCATGAAAAAGTTATCTATCCCAGTATTGATAATGAATGTCTTAATACGATCTCTCTAGTATTCGTAATCATTTCCATCAAAGATAGGTGGTCTAGTAGGATTTAGTTTGTCGATAGAACCAACATTTAAACCAACCATACTTAAGAAAATCTTTGTCACACAAACTTATTAGTAGTATAAGTCTGTAAACAAGAAAAATAATCTAACAAAGAAAAATTGTATCACTAAGAAAAAAGTGCATCCGAACTATGATTCTGAAAAATAGATTCTGAAAAATATTAATCCAGAAGTGTGAATCCGAAAATTTGGATCCGAAAAATCAATACCAATAATTCTCTTCTAAATCAAATAGTGAGATTAATTCAGATTTAGGAAAATGATCTGATACCAATTGTTAGGATGGTATGACTCTGAGTATGACATAATATATGATACAAAATGTAGGATTAAAATATGAATGAGATTTTCAGATACAAAGGGGGGGGGGGGTGAATTATACCTTTTTTAAAAATTACCTTAGGAAATTTTTAACATGTTTATGTTTAACAAGGTTAAACACGATAATTCACAAGACCTCTATGAGTACTAAAGACTTGCTAGATTCGGGAAAATTGATTCCGAAAATCAAACTTAACTAATGTTACAAAGATTATGATTCTACCTTAAAGCGTATAGAATCTAGCTATATCATAGTACAAATAAGGAAGTATAAAAAAGTTATACTTTCCTTGACAATACAAAATGTAGCAGAAAAACAAGTAGTAAAACTACATGTAACTAACAATAACTCTTTTAACCCATAGAGAAGGGTATCCAACAACCTTGGATAAAGGTCCCTTAATTTATACATTAAAGAATGTCTATATTACCAACACCGGGGTAATCCCTCGATTCAAATATTTGAGTTTGTCTTTCTATCCCCACAAGACCTCAACTATCTTCTAGTCAGCACCACTATCATCCTCAGCAAGGAAGCCCTCAACTTCAAGGTGTGGTAACCTTTATCATCCTATCCCCGGAATCCCTCGATTGTAATGTGGAACAATTGGAGTTGCACGAAGCTAGTATTTATGAAGAAAAGTACGAACAAGCTATTCAAACTTTCTGCACGAAGCGTTGAGAGTTGATAAGAGCCTCTCTCTCTAGTAATCACTTCAGGATGTTTTGATCACCAAAATTCTAAAAGTTGTTAACACATTCAAATGAGCTCCTATTTATAGGAAAAACTCCAACATTCGACTCCCTCCTCCAACGGTCATATTTTTCCTTCAATTTCAGAGGGACTTGTACATGTGTCACTCAACCAATGGTTAGTCATTAACTGAAAGCACAACATCATTTTGTAATAAAAAAAAGTGTAAGAAAAAGTAAAATTGATGTTTGGAATGTATGAAAATAAAATTCAGAGTTTAACCAAAATGAAATTCGGAGTCTATAATAAAGATATATTCGGATTCTGTTTTGTAGTTATTTTGAACCTGAATTCTGTAGAAATTCGGAGTCTGAATTTCTAAAGAAATTCGGAGTATGGTTTCAATAGAATTCGGAATATGAACTTACAGGGTTCGGAATCGAACTAGTATAAGTTTGTATCTATAATTCTGAGTGGAACTTTATGAGAGTTGTTATCCATAATTATTAATGGAACATTATGAGTGTTCATACCCAGAATTCGGAGTGGAACTTTATGAGAGTTTGTACTCGGTATTCGGAATGGAACTTCATTAGAGTTCGTATCAAGAATCCGTAGAGGAACTTCATAAGAATTTGTCTCCAAAATTCGGAATAGATCTTCATTAGAGTTCATAACCTGAATTCGGATCCTAAAATAGAATGCTTCATATCTCGGTGTTATATTATTCTGAGGTTTTAGATTTGAATCTGATTTTTATACTTCAGAAAAATATTGATATGAGCAATGAAAATATGGTAGGGGTAAATTCTTTTGGGAAGGAAATTTTTCCCAATAGAAGTAAAATATATATTTTCTTATGTATAAGGTGTTTGTGATTTTCAAAATAAGAAGTAATGGAAAAGTCATAAAGAAAACCTTATTCTCTTAACAAAAAACTGGAAATTATTTATTTGTGATTTATAATGATTTATCAATAAAATTACAAGGTAGATTCCTTATGAATAATTATTTAGGTATTTCTCCTTCTTCAAGGACTTTTCAAAGTCATTAAAATAACTATCTAGCAAAAGATATTGAGTGAGCAATGTTTATCATTGATCGGAAGACATGGAGATACTATCTCTTTATAGAAAGATGTGACATATATACAGACCAAAAATGTTTGAAATATATCATCTCATTGATAGAAATTTATTTGTGTTAATGGAGATGGCTTGAGCTATAGAAGGATTATTATTTCACCATACAGTACAACCTATGGAAGGTTATTAAGGTAGTATTTGAGTTTTCTAGGATGGATCATAGAGTTTTGACCCAAATGAGGATTTAGAGGGATCCAATGTTTATAGACCTAGTGAAGATGTTCTTTGGAATTTCATTGGATGGTGAGAAAGCAATCATCATACAAACTATTGAAAACCTATAGTTTTTAGAGAAGATAATGAATTTTCAATCTCAAGATGAAGACTTTTTGGACAAGTTTTATAAGTGTCAGTGAAAGAAAGTTTTCACACATTGATTTTGATGATGGTAATATAAAATATTGAAATGGGTAATCTATTCCATCTATACTAGATCTAAAAAATTAATTGTTAGATGATGCTCATACCTCATATTCCTCTATACACTATGGTAGAAAAAATATGTCTAGAGACTTCTACGAATTTTTGTGTGGCATAAAATGAAGTGGGGAATTGATGATTATGTGTCTAGATGTTTTGTTTTTCAACAAGGGAAATCTATAAGGAAACATACTAATGGAGTCATACAACCTGTTCTAATTACTATGTAGAAATTTGAGGAAATTACTATGGATTTTGTTTTGGGACTACCAAATATACCTTAGAAGAATGATGAAATATGGGATATCAGTGATATAATACATTTTTTTTCACATTTCCTATCTATAAGAGTTTTACATCCTCTTGAGCACCTTTTATGGATCTATATTAATAATGTTTTAAGTCTTAGTCGAGCAGGTGTAACGATAGTTTCTAATCAATATTTACACACTACATCAAATTGTGGAAAACTATAAGATAGAACATGACATTTCTCTTTATTTGATCACATCCAAACATACATAAACTGATGGGAAATAAGAATGAAAAATTATAATAATGGAATATAAATTTGAGTTCCTTCTCACATTACTTTCATGGTATGTTTGATCAGTACATACATTTATTTAGTTTTCAGAAAACAACACTTTCCATGAAAATATTCAAACTATTCTATATAAATCAGTATATGAAATTATATGTTGTACTCTAACATGTTGTTATTATATTGGTGAATAAAAACTCATAGGCCCAAAACATTTTCATGAAGCCAGAATAAAGGATAAGGAAATTATGGCTCACCTTAATGTAACTCAATGATGGTAGAAGGATTTTTCTGGTAATCAGTGGAATGATTTAATGTTCCAAGAGGTATATAATATTTTATTGAATGTATATCCATGTAAGGGTCTTATATAGTTCATTTATAAAGTGATTCTATGTCCTTGGTAAGTTAAATCCATTGAAATTATATAAATTGTTTGAGTTATTACTTTCCATTTTAAAATTCTACCAAATTTCATAAAAGTTCATGATGTGTTTCATATATATTTTCTGTGGATGTACATTCCTGAACCAATTCACATCCTCAACACTGATAAAATATATTTTAAATATTTAATTTATTATGATGAAGATCCAATTCAGATTATTGTTACTAGAAACCATGTTTTTTGAAATCAAACATCTCAGCTTTAAATGTACTCTCAGAATATAAAAAATAGAAGAAGAGACATGGGAATAAAAGGATTATTTGATGGATAACTACACAAATATTTTTTATATGGTAACATTGCTAAAAATTAAAACTTTAATTTTTTGAAGGATACAATAATGTGTCACCTCGAGACATTAAAATATTTTCCATTTTGAATAAATTTTTTTATTTCTTCCAAGGCACACAACAATGAGTTGGAGAACACCAAAATCTATTAACCTAACCATTTAAAATGTGATTATGAATATTATTAAACAAATAAGGATATTTGGTATATCCCATCTAATTATTTTTGAAATTTATATAATAATGAACCTAGTTTTTAAACATAAGAATTATATTTTTTAAAAAGTCAATTTTAAAGCATTCTAATTGCATAGTAATTTAAAATATATTTTATAGAAATTTTAAAAAATATATTTTTAAATATAGAAAAAAATTAAATCTAGAAAATAAAAATTATCATTTGGTGATTTTTTTTAACTTTTCTGAGCGGTTACATTTTATATGAATCATGAAAAATACTTCATTAGAGTAAAAAACTAAATTTTATTTGAAAAAGATTTAAAATTGACTTATAGAGTAAAAATAATTATAAAATTCAAATATTAATTTATTTAGGGCCATTGGAATTACTTAATATTAAAATTAGATATAAAACCTTATTGAACTTTTGAATGTCTCCTTTACCTGTATTCTCACCTCATCTTCGGGATTACTATTAAATTTAATTTAGCCATTTTGGGTAATTGACATTCATGAAACGAAAATACATGGTTGAAATAGGTTTGAAATTTCTATTTCATTGGGATCAACATAATATTTGTTTAATAGTAATTTTCTTGCTTTAATTTCTACAATTAAGTGTAAATTAGGTAATTAGTGGTAAAAAATATTATAATGTTATAAAATTACCCCAAAACGTCTCATAATTACATTACATAAGTGGTTTTGGACCAAAATCTATAATTGTCCAAAATTATTATCCTTTTAATACCACTTTTGAAATATTATTATATATATTATATTTTTAAATTAATACTTACAGTTTTCATTCTCAAAATTTATTTAATATAATATTTTTAATATAAAGTTACGTGGAACACTGATAAGATAAAAAATATTGATTTTAAATATAATAAATTTATATTCATCTTTGTAATTTATATTTCATTTTTAGTGAATAAATAATACTATTAAATGCTCTAATAATAAGGATTTACTAATTGTTTAATTAATATAAATATTAAATAATGGATATTAAACACATTAAAATAAATATAATCTAACACATTTATTTATATTAACAAATTTTATATATAAAATATACTAATTTGTGATGTATTGTAAGTTTTGGTTGGATGTAATCATTTAGGAAAGAAAGTTTCAACATATAAAATAATGAATATAATCAAAATTGTTACAAATGATACTTTAAAATAAAAAATATTATATTAATTGATATAAAATTCATAAAAATTTAACACCACAAAAATAAATATAACAAGGTTATAAATTTCATAAATGATCTATTTAGATTTCATTTTTAATTTTAATGTAACTACCTTAACCCTTAAGTAATAAACTCACTTGTTCCCATAGTAATTGTAAATGGAATTACCTTAGGGTTAAATACAAAAAGATATGCACCAAAATATGTCATATACATGTCTAAAAAAATTTATGTTATTATTACAACCCATCTGAATCATATATTATTAGTAACTCACCTAATATATATTTTAAGTCAAAAACCAATTTATGTTAATTTAATATTTTAAAGGAATCAAGGAGTTCCCCTCCCCTATCTTATAAAAGAACCTCCTCCATCAATTCATCACACAACATTGAGCCTCCTTGATCAACCTAATCCTAACCATTTACGTTATAATATTATTTATCCACATCCCAGAGCTTCATTTCATACATACTTAAAAACCCAATTGTCCCTAAGAGGAGAAACAATGGAGGTTTTCTAAAGATGAAGTAATTGTCTTTACCAAATCCATCAAAATTATTTATGTGTCTACTTACTCTTCACACATTACATCCATTATATAATAATAAATGTAGAATAAATTTTATACTATGAAGTTATTATTGTTATGGGATAACCATATTACTCTTTTTATCAATCATTCGAGAAAAAAATATCCCCATGTGTGGAAACGTACGACTTACCATCTGTATGTTTTGTTGTAATTGTTTTCATCACCACTATAATTGGATGGGTTTAATGATGAATATAATGGATATAAATAATAAATATTACAATATATTTAATA
Source organism: Viscum album (assembly GCA_963277665.1). Classification (NCBI taxonomy): domain Eukaryota; kingdom Viridiplantae; phylum Streptophyta; class Magnoliopsida; order Santalales; family Viscaceae; genus Viscum; species Viscum album. The sequence goes on from OY728128.1 coordinate 171,076,891, forward strand.
TGCATAATTAATATACCATCCAATTCCTGACCACTATAACATTCGATGAATGATATTGTTTCTCATGCGTAGATATGACCTACCATCTCCATGATGCGATTATATTTATTTTCAACCTTAAAAATTCCGGAATCATTAAAAAAAATTATCTGATTAGTGAATATATTATTTATAAACCATATATCATTCTAGATATGATTAAAATATATTCTATTCATAATAAATATTAATTACATGATAAAACTAACATATGAAAATGAAACATTTTATGCCCGAATCAAATGTCATAATGAAATATTATTAACAAAATGAAATAATAAGTTCATATATGATATCATTAATTTGGATATAGTTATACTATAATATAATAACATTATTTATCAATTTTATAGGAGGGTAAAACACCTTAATCAATATAAAATTACATGCTAATGTTTAATTTTTCAATCTCATTTTCAATGAGGATTGATTTTATGTATGTATTTACATTGACATATTTATCATCCATGATCATATTTCATTAAAAAATGAAAAATATTATTACAATTCATATTAAATTTTTTTAATTTCATTTTTATACACATTTTAATTTTCTAAAATGTTTTGAATGGAATATGTTTTCTATTTCAAAACACGGTACATTACATCATTTCTGAAGGGAATATTTTTTTTCTAACTTATGTTGTGGGGGAGATTTTTTCTACCATCATGTCCCCATAAAATTTTATACAATTCATTACATTATTTTACAGTATTCTCTAAAGGAAATTTTTTTTCTTTTATTTTTTCATGGCATTTAAATGAATTCGAAGTAAAAAAGGGAATTTTCTCTCAATAAATTTTTATTGATTTTAATATATTATTTTCATATATGTAAACATCATTTTTCAGATTATATGTCTATTTTAGGTTGATTTATTAGGATACATTCTACAGTAATATATTGAAGTGTTTGTGAGTTTTTTGACTATGGATGATCCGTTTTTATAGCATTCATGGTTTATGGTTAATGTATTAACATTTAGTATTGTAGTTTTATTTTATATGATTATGTTGGGTATGTTTCAACCATTTCATATCAAGAATGCATTGGACATAGTAAGTAATGGGTGGGGCCCTCTATATCCAATCAATTAATCGATATGTCTCATGAGACAAACTCGTTGGGTTTTTTTCAAATTTATTTATGATGTCTTGGATGAAGGCTTAATGGTATTATTATGATGTCTATCATTATCCATTTCCTTGTTATGATATTAGTTATTGATATTACATGTTATTATTCAACTAGTATAATTTTTTGGCGAATGTTTATACAGAAATATTTTTTTATTATTTCCATATTATGCTCCATATTATGATTAAGATTAATTTTTTGAGTTTTGTAGCATGCCTTCAATTTTTATACTTATGTACAATACCTCCAACTGTATTATTTACCCTTGATGAGCATTTAATCTAACCCATTTCTTATATTTTACTTTTTCCACGATACAAAGATGTATATTATAAATTATATGAAGGGATATGTAAGGGGAATCATGATGTAAAAATTATTCTCTATGTTGTGTTATAAAACTTTCCATTGTAACGTAAGGATCTTGTATGTAATATATTTCCCAAAACTACTGAACATATCAGTCTTTTGGGATTAAACACTTGTATCATTGCCAATATAATTTTACAATGCACCAGCTTTAGGATTGTTGGGTCAAGGAATTATAGTTTTAACAATAAATTTATTATGTAGAGGTGAATATATTTATATTCCATTTGAATCAAGTCCTATGGGAATTTAGAGGATTCAATAGGGTCATAATGGTATTAGTGGTAAAAATTCCATTCAGATTTCATTTTGTTGGGTATGTTTTTTTTTTGTGGATTTAATCTTTCTGGTGGATTGTCTAGATAAATAATGTTATCATATATATTTGTATCTTTAATGAGTATAATTTACAACCACAAAAAAACATTCATTGTTAAGAGAATGTGATATTTATGTTGTTCATTTGGGACCTGACCTAAAACAGATGAATGACATCCTAACCCGATGTTTCTAGTCTCATTTTGGATGATTAGGGGGGATAGTATGTCTTATTTCCTCCCATAGACAAAAAATTATAGGTTGGAGTCACTACGAATTTCTTACTATTAAATCCCTAGTGTGATATTTTGGTGACAATTATGATCATAATAGGAAAAAAGTTACTTCTATTACACTATATATGATGGATACTAGGCATATTCAATACCTATAGGCTCAGTAAGTCAATATAGATTTATAGTGGTTTATATTATTGTGTATTTCCCCATGGTGTTACAAAAATTTATTATCCAAGAAGGAAAAAATATCATTGAGTTTTTGTTGGGATTACGAAAACAAGAACAATGTGACATATGAGAAAATATATCCACCTATATGATCGGATGATCTATTCAACTAGATAAGAGTGGATCATTTATTTTCAATGGTTCATTTGACATTATTCTATAATTAGCATTGGTGATGCCTTCTAACATAACTAACAATATATTCAATTGTAGATAGGTACTATACTATTACATGGTCATTATATTCAGTATTATGAAATCACCAGTCGTATTTAGGGATTATAAGAATTAAGTCCTCTATTCTTATTCAATTGTCTAGTGGTTATGGCTGGTGAAACATTATATACTAAACTTAGTTTAGTGAATAGAATTATATATATTTATAGATAATTATTATTAAACTTATACATAATCATTTCTATACAAATTTCTCAATGTTTTTATTCTACACCATTCATTTATGCTACATGGGTCCTTAGATAATTATGGTTGCTGCATTATCATGCAATAAAAATTTTGTGTTGAAATTTTATTGAAAGAAACTCAAAACCGATAATGTTTTCTATATCAGTATCTTTTTGTGTTGTAATGTTATTAAAAATGAAATATATAGGAAATTTACAAATTTTTGAAACCAATGTTGACCCTTAATAAGAAGGGGATAATGATCCCTTAATTTGATGCTAGCTAGATATCCTTTTAAGAGAATTTGTGGAGATAGAATACATAAACAATCCAAAAAATGGGATTTGGGTAAGGAATGTAAACAATATTATGATACATAAAGAGTTTATCATGGGATGATTAATAATACTAAGGATTCGGTATTCACTTATGGCCTTATATAGGACATAGTTAATGATAAAAGAAACCAAATTCAAGATCTCGAGCCAGCTATAAGGTATTCCCTAATGTTTTTCAGGAATAATATTTTGGGTGAGGGTTTTTTTTGTAAATTTATCACAACAACATATAATATGTTTTCTCATTGTGTGATTAGATAATACAATAGAAAAGGAAGTTTGAAAATTTAATGTTTATTTAATGGGAATAAATTTGTTGGAAGGAAAATGTTTGCTGATGTGTTGTGTATGATAAATCCAGAAAATGTGTTAAAGATTAAAATAAATTAGTGGAATATCATAAAACCTTTTAAAATGTTATCATTTTATATTAAATTTTATTATGGACAGGGAACCCTTATATACATGACGATCATCTCCATACTCCATGGAATAATTGGTGAGATTAAGATGTTATATATTGAAAATTCAGTGGGGAGAGATAATATATATAGTGGGGAGCCTCCACCATATTGGTCTCTTGATTCAAATGATTTTCCCAATATATGAGGTCATGTTTTCATCCATAGTAGTATATACCATGAGATAATATGGGACTCAAAACCTAAATATGGGTTTTTATAAAAAATTACCATGATATACTATGACACACAAAGAGTTTGAGAGAACAAATTTAATTAAATTTAATAAATTATATATTTTCCATTAAATAATATATCAAGTTAATATTCTATTAAAGTAATACCCATGTTAATATTTCATTACATTTATAAATTTTTTTTCCTTCACTACATGCATCTCTAGGTTGGCATGTGTTACCCAAAATTTTTTTTAATAAAACCATGATATTTATTTAAAATTGTTATTTGAACAAGACCATTATAAACTACCCATTACATATAGATATATGAGTACTAATTGAAAAATTTTAATTATAATGTGTAATTTTTTAATATAAATAAAATATATTGATAAAAAGGTAGGTATTTTTTATAAAATTGTCATATGTATCGAAAATACTATAATCTCAAAATAGTGTTTTCATTTATTTTTATACAAAATAATAAAAAAAATTGCAATATTTTATATAATTAACGTGGGAAAATAAAATTTATATTCTAAATTATAACGTTTAATCCATCTTAAAGTGAATATTTTTTATTTTTTGAAAACCATTTCTTTGAAAATAATTTGAAACTAATAAATATTTCATGAAATTATATTGACAAAAATCCTTAAAAGCATATAAAATATGGTTGAATATTTTTATAAAAAAAATAGTTATCGAAAAATATTAAGAGATGCTTTATAAATTTTTAAAACAAGTTTCCTTGAAATCATATAAAAGTATAATTAAAAAATCTTGAAAATATTTTCCATGAAAATATTCAAACTATTCTATATAAATCAGTATATGAAAGTATATGTTGTACTCTAACATGTTGTTATTATATTGGTGAATAAAAACTCATAGGCCCAAAACATTTTCATAAAGCCAGAATAAAGGATAAGGAAATTATGGCTCACCTTAATGTAACTCAATGATGGTAGAAGGGTTTTTCTGGTAATCAGTGGAATGATTTAATGTTCCAAGAGGTATATAATATTTTATTGAATGTATATCCATGTAAGGGTCTTATATAGTTCATTTATAAAGTGATTCTATGTCCTTGGTAAGTTAAATCCATTGAAATTATATAAATTGTTTGAGTTATTACTTTCCATTTTAAAATTCTACCAAATTTCATAAAAGTTCATGATGTGTTTCATATATATTTTCTATGGATGTACATTCCTGAACCAATTCACATCCTCAACACTGATAAAATATATTTTAAATATTTAATTTATTATGATGAAGATCCAATTCAGATTATTGTTACTAGAAACCATGTTTTTTGAAATCAAACATCTCAGCTTTAAATGTACTCTCAGAATATAAAAAATAGAAGAAGAGACATGGGAATAAAAGGATTATTTGATGGATAACTACACAAATATTTTTTATATGGTAACATTGCTAAAAATTAAATCTTTAATTTTTTGAAGGATACAATAATGTGTCACCTCGAGACATTAAAATATTTTCCATTTTGAATAAATTTTTTTATTTCTTCCAAGGCACACAACAATGAGTTGGAGAACACCAAAATCTATTAACCTAACCATTTAAAATGTGATTATGAATATTATTAAACAAATAAGGATATTTGGTATATCCCATATAATTATTTTTGAAATTTATATAATAATGAACCTAGTTTTTAAACATAAGAATTATATTTTTTAAAAAGTCAATTTTAAAACATTCTAATTGCATAGTAATTTAAAATTTATTTTATAGCAATTTTAAAAAATATATTTTTAAATATAGAAAAAAAATTAAATCTAGAAAATAAAAATTATCATTTGGTGATTTTTTTTAACTTTTCTGAGCGGTTACATTTTATATGAATCATGAAAAATACTTCATTAGAGTAAAAAACTAAATTTTCTTTGAAAAAGATTTAAAATTGACTTATAGAGTAAAAATAGTTATAAAATTCAAATATTAATTTATTTAGGGCCATTGGAATTACTTAATATTAAAATTTGATATAAAACCTTATTGAACTTTTGAATGTCTCCTTTACCTGTATTCTCACCTCATCTTCGGGATTACTATTAAACTTAATTTAGCCATTTTGGGTAATTGACATTCATGAAACGAAAATACATGGTTGAAATAGGTTTGAAATTTCTATTTCATTGGGATCAACATAATATTTGTTTAATAGTAATTTTCTTTCTTTAATTTCTACAATTAAGTGTAAATTAGGTAATTAGTGGTAAAAAATATTATAATGTTATAAAATTACCCCAAAACGTGTCATAATTACATTACATAAGTGGTTTTGGACCAAAATCTATAATTGTCCAAAATTAATATCCTTTTAATACCACTTTTGAAATATTATTATATATATTATATTTTTAAATTAATACTTAATGTTTTCATTCTCAAAATTTATTTAATATAATATTTTTAATATAAAGTTACGTGGAACATTGATAAGATAAAAAATATTGATTTTAAATATAATAAATTTATATTCATCTTTATAATTTAAATTTCATTTTTAGTGAATAAATAATATTATTAAATGCTCTAATAATAAGGATTTACTAATTGTTTAATTAATATAAATATTAAATAATGGATATTAAACACATTAAAATAAATATAATCTAACACATTTATTTATATTAACAAATTTTATATATAAAATATACTAATTTGTGATGTATTGTAAGTTTTGGTTGGATGTAATCATTTAGGAAAGAAATTTTCAACATATAAAATAATGAATATAATCAAAATTGTTACAAATGATACTTTAAAATAAAAAATATTATATTAATTGATATAAAATTCAAAAAAAATTTAACACCACAAAAATAAATATAACAAGGTTATAAATTTCATAAATGATCTATTTAGATTTCATTTTTAATTTTAATGTAATTACCTTAACCCTTAAGTAATAAACTCACTTGTTCCCATAGTAATTGTAAATGGAATTACCTTAGGGTTAAATAAAAAAAGATATGCACCAAAATATGTCATATACATGTCTAAAAAAATTTATGTTATTATTACAACCCATCTGAATCATATATTATTAGTAACTCACCTAATATATATTTTAAGTCGAAAACCAATTTATGTTAATTTAATATTTTAAAGGATTCAAGGAGTTCCCCTCCCCTATCTTATAAAAGAACCTCCTCCATCAATTCATCACACAACATTGAGCCTCCTTGATCAACCTAATCCTAACCATTTACGTTATAATATTCTTTATCCACATCCCAGAGCTTCATTTCATATATACTTAAAAACCCAATTGTCCCTAAGAGGAGAAACAATGGAGGTTTTCTAAAGATGAAGTAATTGTCTTTACCAAATCCATCAAAATTATTTATGTGTCTACTTACTCTTCACACATTACATCCATTATATAATAATAAATGTAGAATAAATTTTATACTATGAAGTTATTATTGTTATGGGATAACCATATTACTCTTTTTATCAATCATTCGATAAAAAAATATCCCCATGTGTGGAAACGTACGACTTACCATCTGTATGTTTTGTTGTAATTGTTTTCATCACCACTATAATTGGATGGGTTTAATGATGAATATAATGGATATAAATAATAAATATTACAATATATTTAATATGCATAATTAATATACCATCCAATTCCTGACCACTATAACATTCGATGAATGATATTGTTTCTCATGCGTAGATATGACCTACCATCTCCATGATGCGATTATATTTATTTTCCACCTTAAAAATTCTGGAATCATTAAAAAAAATTATCTGATTAGTGAATATAATATTTATAAACCATATATCATTCTAGATATGATTAAAATATAATCTATTCATAATAAATATTAATTACATGATAAAACTAACATAAGAAAATGAAACATTTTATGCCCGAATCAAATGTCATAATGAAATATTATTAACAAAATGAAATAATAAGTTCATATATGATATCATTAATTTGGATATAGTTATACTATAATATAATAACATTATTTATCAATTTTATAGGAGGGTAAAACACCTTAATCAATATAAAATTACATGCTAATGTTTAATTTTTCAATCTCATTTTCAATGAGGATTGATTTTATGTATGTATTTACATTGACATATTTATCATCCATGATCATATTTCATTAAAAAATGAAAAATATTATTACAATTCATATTAAATTTTTTTAATTTCATTTTTACACACATTTTAATTTTTCTAAAATGTTTTGAATGGAATATTTTTTCTATTTCAAAACACGGTACATTACATCATTTCTGAAGGAAATATTTTTTTTCTAACTTATGTTGTGGGGGAGATTTTTTCTACCATCATGTCCCCATAACATTTTATACAATTCATTACATTATTTTACAGTATTCTCTAAAGGAAGTTTTTTTTCTTTTATTTTTTCATGGCATTTAAATGACTTCGAAGTAAAAAAGGGAATTTTCTCTCAATAAATTTTTATTGATTTTAATATATTATTTTCATATATGTAAACATCATTTTTCAGATTATATGCCTATTTTAGGTTGATTTATTAGGATACATTCTACAGTAATATATTGAAGTGTTTGTGAGTTTTTTGACTATGGATGATCCATTTTTATAGCATTTATGGTTTATGGTTAATGTATTAACATTTAGTATTGTAGTTTTATTTTATATGATTAGGTTGGGTATGTTTCAACCATTTCATATCAAGAATGCATTGGACATAGTAAGTAATGGGTGGGACCCTCTATATCCAATCAATTAATCGATAAGTCTCATGAGACAAACTCGTTGGGTTTTTTTCAAATTTATTTATGATGTCTTGGATGAAGGCTTAATGGTATTATTATGATGTCTATCATTATCCATTTCCTTGTTATGATATTAGTTATTGATATTACATGTTATTATTCAACTAGTATAATTTTTTGGCGAATGTTTATACAGAAATATTTTTTTATTATTTCCATACTATGCTCCATATTATGATTAAGATTAATTTTTTGAGTTTTGTAGCATGCCTTCAATTTTTATACTTATGTACACTACCTCCAACTGTATTATTTACCCTTGATGAGCATTTAATCTAACCCATTTCTTATATTTTACTTTTTCCATGATACAAAGATGTATATTATAAATTATATGAAGGGATATGTAAGGGGAATCATGATGTAAAAATTATTCTCTATGTTGTGTTATAAATCTTTCCATTGTAACGTAAGTATCTTGTATGTAATATATTTCCCAAAACTACTGAACATATCAGTCTTTTGGGATTAAACACTTGTATCATTGCCAATATAATTTTACAATGCATCAGCTTTAGGATTGTTGGGTCAAGGAATTATAGTTTTAACAATAAATTTATTATGTAGAGGTGAATATATTTATATTCCATTTGAATGAAGTCCTATGGGAATTTAGAGGATTCAATAGGGTCATAATGGTATTAGTGGTAAAAATTCCATTCAGATTTCATTTTGTTGGGTATGTTTTTTTTTTGTGGATTTAATCTTTCTGGTGGATTGTCTAGATAAATAATGTTATCATATATATTTTTATCTTTAATGAGTATAATTTACAACCACAAAAAAAACATTCATTGTTAAGAGAATGTGATATTTATGTTGTTCATTTGGGACCTGACCTAAAACAGATGAATGACATCCTAACCCGATGTTTCTAGTCTCATTTTTGGATGATTAAGAAGGATAGTATGTCTTATTTCCTCCCATAGACAAAAAATTATAGGTTGGAGTCACTACGAATTTCTTACTATTAAATCCCTAGTGTGATATTTTGGTGACAATTATGATCATAATTGGAAAAAAGTTACTTCTATTACACTATATATGATGGATACTAGGCATATTCAATACCTATAGGCTCAGTAAGTCAATATAGATTTATAGTGGTTTATATTATTGTGTATTTCCCCATGGTGTTACCAAAATTTATTATCCAAGAAGGAAAAAATATCATTGAGTGTTTGTTGGGATTACGAAAACAAGAACAATGTGACATATGAGAAAATATATCCACCTATATGTTCGGATGATCTATTCAACTAGATAAGAGTGGATCATTTATTTTCAATGGTTCATTTGACATTATTCTATAATTAGCATTGGTGATGCCTTCTAACATACCTAACAATATATTCAATTGTAGATAGGTTCTATACTATTACATGGTCATTATATTCAGTATTATGAAATCACCAGTCGTATATAGGGATTATAAGAATTAAGTCCTCTATTCTTATTCAATTGTCTAGTGGTTATGGCTGGTGAAACATTATATACTAAACTTAGTTTAGTGAATAGAATTATATATATTTATAGATAATTATTATTAAACTTATACATAATCATTTCTATACAAATTTCTCAATGTTTTTATTCTACACCATTCATTTATGCTACATGGGTCCTTAGATAATTATGGTTGCTGCATTATTATGCAATAAAAATTTTGTGTTGAAATTTTATTGAAAGAAACTCAAAACGGATAATGTTTTCTATATCAGTATATTTTTGTGTTGTAATGTTATTAAAAATGAAATATATAGGAAATTTACAAATTTTTGAAACCAATGTTGACCCTTAATAAGAAGGGGATAATGATCCCTTAATTTGATGCTAGCTAGATATCCTTTTAAGAGAATTTGTGGAGATAGAATACATAAACAATCCAAAAAAATGGGATTTGGGTAAGGAATGTAAACAATATTATGATACATAAAGAGTTTATCATGGGATGATTAATAATACTATGGATTCGGTATTCACTTATGGCCTTATATAGGACATAGTTAATGATAAAACAAACCAAATTCAAGATCTCGAGTCAGCTATAAGGTATTCCCTAATGTTTTTCAGGAATAATATTTTGGGTGAGGTTTTTTTTTGTAAATTTATCACAACATCATATAATATGTTTTCTCATTGTGTGATTAGATAATACAATAGAAAAGGAAGTTTGAAAATTTAATGTTTATTTAATGGGAATAAATTTGTTGGAAGGAAAATGTTTGCTGATGTGTTGTGTATGATAAATCCAGAAAATGTGTTAAAGATTAAAATAAATTAGTGGAAGATCATAAAACCTTTTAAAATGTTATCATTTTATATTAAATTTTATTATGGACAGGGAACCCTTATATACATGACGATCATCTCCATACTCCAAGGAATAATTGGTGAGATTAAGATGTTATATATTGAAAATTCAGTGGGGAGAGATAATATATATAGTGGGGAGCCTCCACCATATTGGTCTCTTGATTAAAATGATTTTCCCAATATATGAGGTCATGTTTTCATCCATAGTAGTATATACCATGAGATAATATGGGACTCAAAACCTAAATATGGGTTTTTATAAAAAATTAACATGATATACTATGACACACAAAGAGTTTGAGAGATCAAATTTAATTAAATTTAATAAATTATATATTTTCCATTAAATAATATATCAAGTTAATATTCTATTAAAGTAATACCCATTTTAATATTTCATTACATTTATAAATTTTTTTTCCTTCACTACATGCATCTCTAGGTTGGCATGTGTTACCCAAAATGTTTTTTTAATAAAACCATGATATTTAATTAAAATTGTGATTTGAACAAGACCATTATAAACTACCCATTACATATAGATATATGAGTACTAATTGACAAATTTAAATTATAATGTGTAATTTTTTAATATAAATAAAATATATTGATAAAAAGGTAGGTATTTTTTATAAAATTGTCATATGTATCGAAAATACTATAATCTCAAAATAGTGTTTTCATTTATTTTTATACAAAATAATAAAAAAAATTGCAATATTTTATATAATTAACGTGGGAAAATAAAATTTATATTCTAAATTATAACGTTTAATCCATCTTAAAGTGAATATTTTTTATTTTTTGAAAACCATTTCTTTGAAAATAATTTGAAACTAATAAATATTTCATGAAATTATATTGACAAAAATCCTTAAAAGCATATAAAATATGGTTGAATATTTTTATAAAAAAAATAGTTTTCGAAAAATATTAAGAGATGCTTTATAAATTTTTAAAACAAGTTTCCTTGAAATCTTATAAAAGTATAATTAAAAAATCTTGAAAATATTTTCCATTAATACTTTTAAAAGGATATTGAAAAAAATTTGATTACCATTTCATTGAAAATATATTTGAAAAAAATTTCATAAAAAATAAAAATTTATCATTAAAATAATGATTGAAATAATTTATTTTGGATAAATCTATTCGTGTCATACTAGGTCCAAATATCATTCTTCTTATAAGCTTAAAATGATAGAAAAATTCATTAGTATGAATGAATCAAGGAGAATCCTTTGAAGAAACTAGAAATAAATTAAAAATTGTATTATAATTACTATAGTATAATAGTATAATATTCATGGAAATCATATTTAGAAAACATGAATTTAAAGGAACACAGATTTATGACCAAAGTGTAGGTAAATTAAGACATTCAAAAAAACATTATTAACTATCTGATATACCTAATAGTGGAACAAATAGAATGAATATATGAACACATAATTATATACCATGGGATAAGAAAATTCTTGAGTTCTCTTAAGGTATTATTAATAATATTCAAACAGTGTATGCATACTCAGAAATATTCTCAAGAAAATAGAGGATTGTTTCAACAAACTCTTATCATATAGTAAATTTGAACGATAATAACAATGTAAGAAAGTGAAATTACAAACTTCATTTAATATATTTAAAAGAATTAGATTCATTTTATTACATAAATATGGTTTTATATACACCGTGGAAATGAATTTAAGTGCACAACAAAAAATGATTCTCAAAGATGGAAAATTTAGACAAAACTATTTTAAAAAATTTCTATCTTATGACACATAAACCCCATGAAATAAAGACTATAATATTGATATTTTATTAAAATAAATTCATGTATAATATAATTAGAATAAAATAATAGTAATTACAAACACAACACAAAAGGATATAGGGGACAAAATATCATGTATCTTATAGAAATAAAAGCTGATATAAATCCCCTTATCTGGTGTCTTGAATGTCATTGTACTCATTCAAATACATTTATTATAAATATCAATTTATTATACATATTTTACAGAACATTATTATTATATATACCAGTATATATGGTTTGAATACGGGCTTATATTACTTACTTGTCAAACATCTTATGTTAAGGTTTTAATTCAGATAATATTCGCTCTGTTCATTACATGTGTCTTGATATGTTATATCATTGGTCCTTATAATTATATCATGATCCCATATTGTAAAGCATGTTAAAAATATTTTTTATATCAAGAATATTTTTATTATAATATTCCATATAATAAATATTTATGAAATATAATTCACCATTTACGGAGACTGTAGGTTGTACGTATGCATGAAAACCATTTTAGTTTTATTATCATGTTGAAAGAATGATTTAAAATTTCATATATTTATATAAATGTATTTATATATCATTATTAAATTAGATTTATGATATCATATATGTCTTATATATTCTTGAAACTATCCCTAATACAATACATGTATTGTATGAATCATTCATATCTCTTGGAGGGGGTGGTAGTCCACACATCCTCAAATGAAATTATTGTATTAACACCAAATGGAAATTTTACTGATATGTGTTGTAAAAGAAATATATAAAATTAAGTAAATAAGAAATTTAAAATATGAAATATATAAATAGTTTATCTATCATAATGACCATCATGATATGTGGTTTCGAAAATTGAACAATCATCGTTTAGTGAGGTAGTAGTTCACCAAACACATAAACATTATATTATTTATCCATTATATAGAGTTGTGTGTATGAGTTTTATGAAAACCTATCCTAAAAATGATATTATAATAATGATACTTCTGATGTTATACAAGAATGTAATAAATGAATGTGGAGGTGGTGGTGAATGAAAATAAAAGAAATGACTTGAGTGTAGCTGTTACCTCTTAATCGTGTACCACCATTTGGTTTGGGGAAAAATGTTGCCTCGAATTTTCTTCTTCCCAAGGGAATAATTATATGAGGAAGAGGGGGATCATTTTATGTGTATTGGGAAGATCATGACTGAAACAATGTTGTTTTACAGGTGTGATGAAAAATAACAAGTGGTGGCCCTTTATAGGGAATGAGGAGTGACACTCTTGTAAATATTTTATGAGGGAATTCCACCCATGTTATTAATTATTATAGGGGATCCAATAATGATCCAATGTCATGCCATGGGAGGATATAGTCTAAATATTTATAGAAAATGTATTTGGGAAATCTGTATTAGTTGTTTGGGGTCGTATTGTTTTTTTTTCAAATGCGTTATTAAGCTTAATTTAACCTTAACAAATATAATTAATTTTATTATCATTTACTAATATTTTCAGTCAAAAAATAATTAAAACCTATTATATATTAAAAATTATTGATATAACAAATATAAAAACAAATTTTCCACAGTCTAATTATATTATTGGATGAATATAATTAAAAAATAATACCAATGACGAGACAACAATGCAAGATTTTTAATGTAAACAATGATCCAAATTTGTCTATATATTTATATCCAATATCATTGTGAAATTAGATTCCTAGAAATACATTTTATTAATTGATAATAATATTATATTAATAAAAATTTAAACCAATTTAAAATATAATTTATCTTATTAATAAATTAGATGAAAAATTAGTTTTAAAGTAAAATCCCCCATTTTTAACAATTCAATAACAAATGAAACACTTCTGGAAGAATACCAAAAAATTATACAGTCGTAATTATTAGTTTTATAATCCAAATATATTTTTTTTGACTTATTAAATATATAAAATTTTGAAAAATTTTATTAAAATATGGTATCTATTAAAAGTCATTAAAACCACGTTTATAAAAAAATAATAATCTTTATGCATAAATTTAGGGTTTTATTATCCTACGTCTATACAATATAATAAATTAATACCAAAAATATTTGATTAAATATATAAAATATATATTAAATTAATATTATTCAACAATTTTATTTAATGTAGGACCGTGAAGTACCCTGGGAGGGTAGGGGTGAATTAGGTTATTAAATTTTTTTTTAAGCAATAGATCTTGTACCCATATTGGTAGGAACTTATTAATCCTAGAAGATGGAATAGTGATGTAATTAAAATATTCACATGAAATGGGAAAACATGACTGTTCTTCATGGTTCACAACTAAGGTCTAGTATATGGAGAAAACACTTATAGAGTGTCATTCATACAAAAATACAATAATCATCATGGGTGGGGGAATACATGAATTCATACACAGTCAATCTGTTACTAGAACACATCATTTATTGTTTTAGGGATATCTCACTACATCACTCATTAAAACATCCATTGACTCCCAATATCTCAAATCCTTAGTTTATGTCCTACTCATTTTATTGACATAAAGTTATATTAAATAGATTTTCATTGAATCCATTATCTCTGTCAAACCTGACATTTTCATTCATTGATGTCCTAAATTGCTGAACTAGATATCACGGAATTATAAAACCATATAATCAAAAATAAATATCATTTCAACTCAGTACTTGCACATTGAGCATGTTCATGCATGTGAGATTAGGTTTTGTCATGAAATATCTCTTTCACGCAAACCATCACATTCATGCAATAGTTACTTTCACATGGCTAAAATATAATATTCACATGGTCTTGATATAATAAAGGAACACTTTTCAAAAACAACTCTTATTACATGAAACTAACAAATTGTGCACAACTAATGGATTACACGCTACTCTATACCTATGTAAAATTCGCTACTAGTACGATTTAGAACTCATATTTTCTCTATGTATTGATAATTCAAAAATTAGGGGTTGTAGCCTCTTATTTATAGGCATTACCAATGTGGAGACTTAAATCCTGACGTACATGGACAATACATTACTTTTGAGGAATACTTAATACATAACAAAAACTTGCACACAAGGATCGTAATAGTTTAGTGTCTTTGGAAACTTGTAACATAATCTTCTAATCATGGTGAAAGATCTTCAACATCTCCCATAAAGATCTTCCACTTTTTGTTTCCTTATCTGAAACCTTTCTTTAAATCCTGGGGGAAAATAAAACATAAAAAGGGTGATCTCAAATGCTCAGTAAGGGTAAGCATGGATAAAATAAAACATACCATATACATTTGAACTAAAAAGAACATGAACATAATGTTTAAACATCAAAATCATGAGCAATGACATAAAACATGGAAGTACATAAGGCATAGATCATAGTAGAACAGAAATCATGATAAAATAGTATGGGAATAAAATATATAATTGTGGTATCCATTAAGCACATGTAATGATTTCCATAGTATCCAAGGCATTTCTGCCAAGACCATCTTAGGGGACAATGTCCTTTTCTGAATCGAGTTCGCTCCTCGTTCCAGTCCTGTAATACTGAACCAGATTAACTTACCGTTCCATCCATGTCTATATCATGAGATATAAATCTTTACCCAATGCATTAGAGGGAGATATAGGTCCCACCAATTACATAATGAAATCATTCTTACTTGTGCCACAAAATAAACATACATCATTCATAATAACTAAATGAATAAAATGGGTTTCAAAAACATCATCCCATCATCACATAATCCATATAAAAGAAATGGATATTTCATCATAAGAAAATTGAAACCATGTAAATCGAAGATACATTATACTTGAAACATACAAATATGAAATAATGTCATCTTAGATGTAAAATAATTTTGATAAAACACTTGAAATGAATTCTTGAATAAAATATCCTTTCTTCTTCAAAATCATTTTATTTTCACAAAACGTCATGCAATTTTAAAAGAAAGGGATTTTTCTTATTATAGTCATGAAATATTTTGGAGGAATCATCTTGAAAATAAGGCTTTATAAAACCATAAAAATCGTTTTATACCGTATAAGTTAAAAAAAACATTCTCCTCGTACTTTTGTCAGAAAAGCCAAAAAGTACCACGTTTGGTAAACAAAAGAAAGATTCCTTCCATAACACAAAGTAAAAGTCAAAGAATGGTAAACATGCCATTAAACATACTTGGAAGAATATTAAACACTTTATTAAAAACATTTTATGTTCATGGATGAAAAATATAACCCTATTAAATACTTACGTATAAACAATATCTAATAAGAATAAGATTGGAATAATTATCCCATACCTTAGGTCCGACATGCTTCGTATGGATCCGAACCTCCTGTAAAATGATTTAAATAATTTCATTGACTTAATAAATAATCATATTCATTGTTATGATATCATATATGTTTCACTTATGACTTTATATTAACTGTTCTTTTGTAAATTCCATGTTAAAGTAGCATTTTGGGTAAAATTATTTCATTTATCGTATTTGTTTCGACTTCTCGTTGTTGATATTATTACTTATATCCTGATTTACATAATTCCAGAATGTAAAACATGATTTATATAAAATATATATTCATCATATACATATATATTATATATCGATAAAAGTAATGAAATACATTGTTCATGGAGACGGTAGTCCGTACGTACGCATGAACGTTGTTTTCGTTTCCTTATTGAATTGAATGGAATTAATTAGACGAAATATATATATATGTGTGTGTGTGTGTGTGTGTGTGTATAAATAAATCTGGTAGCTTTATTATGTCATATATTTCATTATTATTCACTATATATAATTTATAATCATTCTTGAATGTTTAATCATGGAAAATGAATCTCATCGTATTCGTGGAGATGGTAGTCCGTACGTACGCACGAACGATGATATCATTCCCAAGATCATGGAATTGTATTGAAGTGTATGTATAATATTAAAGAATCAATATCACTTTACAATAACCATATATATTTTTTTATTTACACCATTATACCCATCCATGTAATGTGGTGGCGGAAAATAGATTACACCCCGACATGGAGACGGTATTCCGTACGTACGCACGCGCGGTGATTTTGTTTTCTGTAGGATGGATAGATGGTGAAATAGGGTTGCTTAATACTTATAATAAAATATCAGTATATTAGTGAGACTGATTTTATTACTTCATAATGAAACAACTAAATAAGAAGAAGTGAAAGAAGAAATAAAGTTGAAAGAACCGTTAACGGACATTATCTCTTCTTTGATGCACCTCTTTGAGACCTCCTTTTAGGGAAATAAAATTGGTATTTGAATAAGACCAGGACCTATAGGATGTTTCTAGGGAAGTGGAGAAGAGAATTTTTCTGTTGTTGGACGAGATTTAAGGCTCAAAGTGGTGTGAGAAAAAGAGGGATGAGGTTCCCTTTTATAAGGGACGAGAGGGGCACCTTTGGAATAACAAAAAATATTATTTTATAATAAAGTCATATTCGGTTTTTAATAGCTCCAAATTGAGTTATTTCTAATATAAGATGGTGATGGGTCGAAATAATACAATCCAATAGAATTTAGACAAGTTTAGGTTTCCATTTTAACCTTCTCATTTATATTTAACTTTAAGATAAATAATTTTTCTTTTACCATGTCTGCTTTTTTTTCTTACACTATATGGTTAATAAACTTACTATAACAAGACAAAATAACCCCTAGTTGTTTATTATTAAAATATATAACCATTTCTATTTCATTTGGCCGATCCTTAGATTTTTAGGAATAAAATAACAATTATTAATATAATATTTGTTTTAAAAACTATTTTATGTCAATTTTGACACTATTTGATAATTGATTTTTGTGAAAATCATAACTGAACGTTTAGTTCTCAAAAAGTTAATTAAACCAATAATAACATGTCATATTAATATAGAAAAGTATGGTAATTCATGAAAAGTCTCAAATTACATTTATTTGGGTATTTATAACATCAATTATGTCAATATTCCATTAATAATATAATTACTCCATCAACATTGTGTAATAAATAAATTAAACTATTTAAAGTCCAAAAATTACAAATAAAATACCATTATTTTGGAAATATCTTTATCTTTCTAATGAATATTTATAGTCGAATTTATCTTATGCATTACCCATTATTAAAAATTATTTACTTATTAAACATTGATTTTAACTATTTTAACCCTTCTTTAAATAAATTAATAATAAATGTCCTAATCTAATCCAAGTGGGCCTAAATGGTCATATTTTATTCCTAAGGTTGTTTTTGGTCGAATTACACTTATCCAATAGAATTAAGAAATGAGTTAGGGTAATAATAATATCATTTTTATACTTAATTACCCTATTTACTTTTAACCGTGGTAAAAAAAGTAAAAAGTTACTATTCAAAAAAAAAATATTTTCATCACATTGAAACACATTTTACTTACTGACATCAACCATGTCTCTCGGATTTTTGAAATTCCACTCACAGAAGCGGTAAAATTAATTTTTATGTAAATTTGGAAATTCTCCTAGGAGGTGGGTAAAAGACGGTCAAAAGTTTAATAAAATTTTTATATATCTAAAATTATTATTAAATGACTCTAATGAATTACATTGAACTTATATTGGTATTATGTGTCAATTTTCACCTAAAATAAATTTAAAAAAAATAAATTATTATTTAAATAAAAATTCGGGTGTTAAATAGTAACCTAGTGCTTTCACTATTCATCGAAAATTGAAAGTTTCCAGAAAAATACCAAAATTTCACCCTAGGCTAATTTTGATATTCCGAATCCAAAAATGAAGTCCATTTTGAAGGATGAAATTTAAAAAAATTCAAAAAGTGGTTATTACTATTCATAATGGCTAGTTTTAATAATATTTTAATAGCATATCATTGTTTATTGAAACTCGGTATTGCGTACAACACACGCTATCGAGGAAGGTCGCGATTGCGTGTAATGCAAAGAAAGTCAGGGATGTGTGTTGTGAAATCTCCTTTTGGTGTATAGTACAACACAAGACATTAATGAAATTAAGAAGAATATTTTTCATAAAATCTCAGTGTGTTACATTCTACCCCCCTTAAAATGAATTTCGCCCTCGAAATTCGTCGGGGTTATAAATGGTTTACTACTCGAAAGTTTCATTAATAGAAACCTATATCGTAAAAAGGAATACCAAAACATGGCGTTAAAAACTAAATTATTATGTGTAACAGTTACCCAAATTAACTTATCACTGGGATTCCATGTAGGAGAACATAGGTGAAAATATGGATATGGAAGAAAAATCTAACAATCAAGTTCTGATGGAGAGTGGTAGAGAACATGGCTTTGAAAAAGAAAAAAATCACAAAGCCATAGATTTGTGATGATCTAAGGTACCATCTGATTCATCAGATATAAGAGCACTAGGACAACATTTTTTGTTTTCAATATCATTTCCCTAAAGTTGAAAGTTTTGAATTAAAATAAATACTTGACTGATTTTGGTACAATATCACTTTTGTTTGTGCTTTGAACAATTTCCACTTCATCTCTTAAAGAAATGAAGTTGAATTTGTTATTCGTGATGTGTTAGCAGATAATGTGATTGAATGATGGGTCATTCCATCTATTTCATACAAAAGGTTAGCAAAAGTTATAAGTCCATCTTATGGTTAGATTAATCTTATATGGTTCCAAAAATGAACTTATACTTCATATATCATACCGCTAAATAAAATAAAACCGGTTTCTACTAACCATGGACATCCTGTAGGTCAGTGGTAGGTGATAAAGGGCAGTCGCACTTCAGTTGTGGGTTCAATTTCTACAACCTTGTCTGACGCGAGGGGTTGTCACCCGTCCTGCAGGTTGTCCTTTTTTCTAAAAATACATTACTATAACATCCCATCAATAATATCGAAAAAAATTCTACCATTAAACAATACTAACTTATGTCCAATATAATCCATTCCAATCTTTAGGCTTATCCATAATACTGCAGTCCACTCTAATAATATAGTGAAAACGATTACCATAGATTTCATATAACAAGCATGTTAATACCATCATTGATCCCCATATATCATAAGATATGTCTTATTGGTCAGAATCCAAATATTCGAAGGCCATAATCATGTATTCTATTGAAAAATGAATACCCATTGAATCTCAGTGAAAACATGAGTACTGTCAAAAGTTAACTCTTTCCACATACCAAAAACCCAAAATTCTATATACTCAAATCATGATATAACTATTTCCTTATATCATTCATGAGCTCATGAATACTATCAAACATTTCATTTTCTCCTTATCCCTTCATTATGCGCATATCGTCTTCATTCCAAAAATATCTCAATCACTTTCCATGGTTATCGGTACCATAAAATTATTGAAAACAACAATAGACCAATACATAAATATTCCAATATTAAATTATACTATACACAAAATTATTTTGGAATCCCATTGCATAAACACTTAATCATTCCACCACATCGTTGTCATATTCAACATTGCCAATAGTAATCGCATGTGACTTCCCTATGTCCTTTCCCTTAAGTGGTTTCTCCTATCGATCATCATTAACCCTTGGATTAGGGAATTTATTAGCATAATGCCCCATTTCATTGCACTTGAAGCATTGAAGTGTTGGTGGTGCGTTCTCTGTAGTCTTTTCTTTATTCAAACCATTAGAAACCCTTTTTCCATTACTTCGACACTTAGCTGATCGATGGCCTTCTTTTCCAGACATAAAACATTTTCAAGTCCCTTTAAGAAAATCTCCACCATGCTTCTTTCCACACTTTGAGCATAAAGAAACCTTCATCTTCTTTTCACCATTATTCTGAGATTTCTTCTTGAACTCCATCTTTCGTTTCTATTCATAACCATGAAATGGATATGTAACACCAACTTTCATTTCTACCTTGATATCACAATGCACAATTTATTCATAGCTACTGAAGTCTCTTATAGCTAATGCCCTTCGAAGATTTGGTTTTAAGCCACTGAAGAATCGATCATCTTTACTTTCAGGTTGGATGATAAAGGTAAATGCATAACTTGCAAGCCTTGTAAAATTCTCTTTGTATATACCAACATATTCATCATCCTATTGCTTTAGTTCAAGAAATTCCTTCTGCATCATTGTTTGAAGAATACGAGGTAAGTACTTATTGAAAAATAAGTTCATGAACTCATCCCATTCCATGGACTCAATTTCATCTCTTGGACTCATATTCTTGATAAGATTCCACCATTGATCAGCTTCACCTTCCAAAAGATATATTGATAAGATGACTTTATAATGTTCAGAACATTGAAGAACCGAAAATATCTTTTCAGTGGTACTGATCCATTGTTCTGCAACATGTGGATCAGAAGACCTACTGAAAGAAGGTGGACGTTTCCTCATGAAGGACTCAATAGAATATTGTTCCCTTCTCTGCTAATTTGGAAGTCCAGAATGATTCATATCTTGTTTAAGTATATCAATAATATTTTTCACTCCATATCACATATCATTTGTTTTTTCAGGAGGACAATCATTGCAGTGTCCATTTCATTGATCAATACGGTTCCTTCGGGTTCCTGCCATCGTGTAAAACCAAAAAAGAATAATGCGAGAGGAAAAAATCATGCTACGGAAAACAACATAATAAAGGGGGAGTACCTTAAATATCTAACATATTAGGTTAAATTCTACAATTCTTACCATAGTACTAGGACTATAGCCTATACGTATACTTATCCTAAGAGACATCCCTAGATATACCTTATAAATATCTCTAGGGATCTCACTAACGTTTTCGCATCCTAGTTTCCAATGGTTGACTAAACATTTCCTCTGATACCAAATGTAGAGACCTGAATCCTGACATACATGGAAAATACACTACTTTTGTGGAATATTTAATACATAACAAAAACAGACACACAAGGATCGTAACAATTTAGTGTCTTTGGAAACTTGGAACGTAATCTTCTAATCGTGGTGAAAGATCTTCAACATCTCCCATAAAGATCGTCAACTTTTTGTTTCCTTACCTAAAACATTTCTTTTAATCCTGGGGGAAAATAAAACATAAAAATGTTGAGCTCAAATTCTTAGTAAGGGTAAGCATGGATAAAATAAAACATACCATATACATTTTAACATGAAAAAACATGAAAATAATGTTTAAACATCAAAATCTTGAGAAACGACTTAAAACATGGAAGTACATAAGTCATAGATCATAATGGAATATAAATCATGATAAAATATAATGGAAATAAAACATGTAATTTTGGCATCCATTAAGCACATGTAAGGATTTCCATAGTAGCCAAGGCATTGTTGCCAAGACCATCTTAGTGGAGAAATTCTCTTTCTGAATCGAGTTCACTCCTCGTTCCAGTCCTGTAATACTGAACCGGATTAACTTACCGTTCCAGTCATGTCTATCTCATGAGATATAAATCATTACCCAAGGCATTGGAGGGAGATATAGGTCCAAACCATCTAATAATGAAATCATTCTTACTTGTGCCACAAAATAAACATACATCATTCATAATAACTCAATGAATAATATGGGTTTCATAAACATCATCCCATCATCACATAATACATATAAAAGGAATTGATTTTTAATAATAAGAAAATTGAAACCATGTAAATCATACAGACATTATACTTGAATCATACACATATGAAATAATGTCATCTTAGATGTTAAATTATTTTGATAAAACACTTGAAATGAATTCTTGAGGAAAGATCCTTTCTTCTTCAAAATCAATATCTTTTAACAAAACGTCAAGAAATTTTAAAATAAAATGATTTTGTTTAAAATAGTCATGAAATGTTTTGGAGGATTCTTCATGAAAATAAATCTTTATAAAACCGTAAAAATACTTTCATACCATATAAGTTAAAAAAACATTCTCCTCGTACTTTTGTCAGAAAAGTCAAAAAGTACCACGTATGGTAAAAAAAGAAAGATTCCTTCCAAAACACAAAGTAAAATTCAAAGAGGGGTAAAAATTCCATTAAAATACATGGAAGAATATTAAACACTTTATGAAAAAAAATTTTGTTCATGGATGAAAAATATAACCCCAGTAAATACTTACGTATAAACAATCTCGGATATGAATGAGATTGGAATAATTATCCCTTACCTTAGGTCTGATATGATTCGTATGGATCCGAAACTCCTGTATAATGATTTAAATAATGTCATTGACTTATTAAATAATCATATTCATTTTTATGATATCATATATGTTTCACTTATGACTTTATATTACCCTTTATTTTGTAAATTCCTTGTTAAAGTAGCGTTTTGGGTAAAATCATTTCATTTATCGTATTTGTTTAGACTTGTCGTTGTTGATATTATTACTTATATCCTGATTTACATAATTCCAGAATGTAAAACATGATTTTTATATAATATATATTCATCATATACATATATATTATAGATCGATAAAAGGAATGAAATACACCGTTCATGGAGATGGTAGTCCGTACGTACGCATGAACACTGTTTTCGATACCTTATTGAATTGAATGGAATTAACTAGATGAAATATATATATATATTTATATTTATATATTTATACATAAATACAGTAGCTTTATAATGTCATATATTTCATTATTATTCATTATATATACGTTATAATTATTCTTGAATGGTTAATCATGGAAAATGAATCTCCTCGTTTTCGTGGAGGCGGTAGTCCGTACATACGCACGAGCAATGATATCATTCCCATGATCGTGGAATTGTCTTTAAGTGTATGTATAATATTACAGAATCATTATCACTTTACAATAACCACATATAGTTATTTATTTACACCATTATACCCATCCATGTAAGGTGGTGGCGGAAAATAGATTGCACCATAGTGTGGATACGGTATTCCGTACGTATGCACGCGTGGGGATTTCGTTTTCCGTAGAATGGATAGATAGAGAAATAGTGTGGTTTCATAAATATAATAACATGTCATTATATTATTGATACTGATGTTATTACTTCATAATGAAACAACTAAAGATGAATAAGTTTATGAAGAAATAAAGTTGAATGAATCGTTAACGGACATTACCTCTTCTTTGAAGCGCCTCTTTGAGACCTCCTTTTAGGGAACTAAAAATGGTATTTGAAGAAGACCAGCACCTCTAAGATGTTTCTAGGGAAGTGGAGAAGAGAATTTTTTACGGTTTTGCAGAGATTTAATGCTCAATGTGGTGTGAGGAAAAGAGGGAGGAGGTGCCCTTTTATAAGGGAGGAGAGAGGCACATTTGGAATAACAAAACATATTATTTTATTATAAAGTCATATTCGGTTTTTAATAGATCCAAATTGAGTTATTTCGAATCTAAGGTAGTGGTGGGTCGAAATAATATCATACAATAGAATTTATACAAGTTTAGGTTTCTATTTTAACCATATCATTTAGATTTAACTTTAAGTTAAGTAATTTTTCTTTTACCGTGTCTTCTTATTTTCTTACACTATAAGGTAAATGAACATAAAATAACAAGGAAAATGAATCCCAAGTTGTTTATTGTTAATATATATAACCTTATATAAGTCATTTAGCCAAACCATATATTTTTACGAATAAAATAACAATTAATAATATAATAATTTTATTAAAACTATTTAAGTGAATTTTGACACTATTTTGTAATTGATTTTTGTGAAAATCATAACAGAAAGATTAGTTCTAAAAAATTTAAATAAATCAATACTAAAATGTCATATTCTAATATAAATTTTTTTGAATTCATAAAAAGTCTCAAATTACATTTATTTGGATATTTATAACATCAATTATGTCAATATTTCATTCATAATATAATTACTGCATCGTCATTGTGTCATAAATAAATTAAATTATTTAAAGTCTAAAAATGACAAATAAAATACCATTATGTAGGAAATCATTTTATCTTTATAATTAATATTTATAGTCTAATTTATCTTATGTATAACCCATTATTAAAAATTATTTACTTATTAATTTTTGATTTTAACTCTTTTAACCCTTCTTTAAATAAATTAATAATAAATGTCTTAATCTAATCCAAGTGGGCCTAAATGGTCATAATTCATTCCTAAGGTCGTTTTTGGTC
Source organism: Viscum album (assembly GCA_963277665.1). Classification (NCBI taxonomy): domain Eukaryota; kingdom Viridiplantae; phylum Streptophyta; class Magnoliopsida; order Santalales; family Viscaceae; genus Viscum; species Viscum album. The sequence continues at coordinate 171,102,735 of OY728128.1, forward strand.
GAATTACACTTATAAAATATAATTAGTACATGTTTTAGGGTAATAATAATATCATTTTTACCCTTAATTACCCTATTTACTTTTAACCGTGGTAAACAAAAGTCAAAAGTTACTATTCCCCAAAAATTATTTTCATCTCATTGAACCACATTATACTTACTGAAATCAACCATGTCTCTCAGATTTTTGAAATTCCACTCACAGAAGCGGTAAAATTATGTTTTATGTAAATTTTCAAATTCTCTTAGGAGGTGGGTAAAAGACGGTCAACAGTTCAATAAAATTTTTATATATCTAAAATTATTATAAAACGACTCTAATAAATTACATTGAACATATATAGGTATTATGTGTCAATTTTGACCTAAAATAAATTTAAATAAAATAAATAATTATTTAAATAAAAATTCAATTTTTAAATAGTAACCCAATGTTTTCACTATTCATCAAAAATTGAATGTTTCCAGAAAAATAACAAAATTTCACCCTAGGATAATTTCGATATTCCGAATCAAAAATTAAGTCCATTTTGAAAGATGATATTTACAAAATTTCAAAAAGTGGTTATTACTATTCATAATGGCTAGTTTTAATAATATTTTAATAGCATATCGTTGTTTAGTGAAACTCTGTATTGTGTGCAACACATGGTATCGAGGTAGGTTGTGACTGCGTGTAATGCAAGGCAAGTCAGGGATGCGTGTTGTGAAACACCTTTCGGTGTAGCGTACAACACAATACATTACTAAAATTAAAAAGAATATTTTTTACAAAATCTCGGGGTGTTACAACCAACCCATTAAAAAAACACTAGGCATCTTTCCCCTAGTGTAAAAGTATCATCATCGAATGTCTTTGTTCACGCAAACTCAAACAATCTCATTTTTTGTGAAAATAAATAACAAGGGATCACTTATTTCATTTTCTAGTTTTTGATGCTATGATATTGAAATATTAATTTGACCATAATATATACTCCATTAAAATAAAATATCATCCTTAGTTCCAACATATAATTTAATTTTTTAGGGTAAATGATCTTTTTGAGCATAAAAATATCAATATTACCTTTTTTATTAAATCATTAATTATGTCTGATTATAGTTAATGGGAAACCAAAGTATTTATATTATATTGTGTAAACAAAATATTTTCATTGATTATTAAATACTATATATAAACCTTAATTTAAAATCTAGGTTATATATTTTATATTAAATAATATCATTTTAGTGATATACTACTGTTCAGTAAAAATTTGACATGAATGTTATGAAATCCACCATGGAGATTCATTGTTGCATGCAACACAAACAATCATTGGTATTCTGATTTGAGAAAGACAAATTCTACATGTCTTGTAGTGTATGACTAACATGGTGTTGTATACAAAATAAGGAATACTTAGTGATTCAATATAAACTAATTTTTTTTTATCATTATGTGAAAACAATTCATATGTTAATTTGAAAAAAAAAATCACAAAATGTAGTGGTGTTAGAAATTAGTTCCCCTATAAGAAATTCAAAGATCCATATCAACTTCACTACATTCACCACCTCTAATATAGAGTATATGATTTTCTCATAAATAAATGTGAAATAAAATCGTTTCATATATGGTAGGAAATTTAGGATCATTAATATAAGGACTTCGCCTTAAATATTACATAATCTTGAATTTAATGAATAAATCACATTGATGATCTTATCCGGTTTTGAGTTTTAGAGAATTAGTCCATAATAATTTCATTACATATCAAAAGATACAATGTAGACACCTATAACCAGTGTAATTTTTTTTATAAAATAAAAACACTTGAAAATTGAGTCATGTCTAGTTCTATGTTTTATATTTCATGACATTCCCTTGATCCCATCCTGGACCTTATTCATCTTTATGTCCTGTGAAAATCATTTCAAAAATGTTGGATGAGAATAAAAAGCTCAGTAAGGGTTATAAAACAAAGAAATAAACGAATAGATCATCAATATATACATATCTTAAGATCATTAATGTACCTCATAAAATAAAAGGATTTATGAAATACACATAGAAATCATTAATCATAAACGTAACTTGTGGCATACATAACATACTTATGTTGTATCATTCACACCTATATTTAGAGTTACATTTGGAATACCTATCACAATATATTCCATTAATCTCTTAGGAGAAAAATTCATGTTTACCTCTATATTGTAACCTAATGCATTGGAGAGCTCTCGGGCTCAACCGCACTAGGTTTGTAACGAAACCACCAGTATACGTAAACAATGACCAAGAACCATAACACATAAAACACGCATAATGGAATGAAAACATTTCCACATATAAATCATAATATATCCGTTCATGATATTGAAATAATAAATTATTTCTCAAAACCATTTTCATTACCAAAACAGTTAAAAAGGGTATATAGTATTTATTTTCCTTTTAAAAACAATGGATTTTTATGGAAGCCTAAGATCAAATAATACCTCTGACGGCAGAAAGGACATTGTCACTGCTTAGGTTAAAAATAAACATTATGTTTTTTCATTAAGTAAAACGCTTTATAGAAAATGATTCCCTTTGAATAAAATGAAAGGGAAAAGTTGTTCATACAATGTATAAAATAAGGTTGAGTATAAAACAAAATATGCCTCAATGAATGGAGATTTAGATGGATTCCCTTAACTCATGATTGTCTTGACATGTTTGTTCTTTAATCTCCTGAATAATAAACTAATGTTAACTTATACATTCCTAAAAATATTTTTCATGATTATAATTCCTTTTATTCCACTTATTACCATTTATAAACATCATGTAATCATTTATGTTGTTAATTGTCGTTTTGTCGATATTTGGTACTTGTGTCAAAAATAAACTTCTTATAATTACATGTTGTTCATGTTGTCAAAATTTAATTATATACATAATTATATTCATGTTTTAGATATCATATATATCATATATATCATGTATATACAAGTATTTATATTAGTAAAAAACATTTGGAGGAATGAATTTAAATGCACTGTTCATGGAGACAGTAAGTTGTACGTAGGCATTAACACTACATTCATTTATATTTATTATTTAATGGAATAAAAACATAATGATACATAGTCATATTATATGTAAAGACCCGTAAATTTCAAGGAATTTTTTTTCTTAATTTTCTTTGGAATTTTACAAGAACGCAGTTTCTGACGGCGCCTGATTCCGAGGCCCGGTGTGCCCGGAATCATTTTCCGAAGTTTGGCTCGGGTACGTTCAGTGAACGGACGAGCGGGTTTTTCTAACTTTTGAACCGGTGTCCGGAATCGAATTCTGAGGGCACCGATGAAATCGCAGCGCCGGTATTCGCTTAGAGACGCCTCTTCCGGAGTTGCGTTTGCTCGGGTGTGGTTTTTAATTTTCGGGCTTAAAGTTAAGAAATAAAATAATTTTGCGACAACTTTATTTTATTTCACTTAAGCCACTTGGAAGCCACTTGATGCAACTTAAAGGCGGCTTGAACTGAGTTGAACTGGATAGGATGCTATCCAAAAATATCCTACCCCCTTGGTAGGATATTTGTGAGGTGGGGCCCGCACGAGCCCCGCCGTTTCTTTCCACTAAGAAACACACCCGTGGAAACCCGTCTTAATGAAAGTCAACTGACACGTTTTCTAATTCTTAACAGACCATTTAATTGGGCTGTTTCTTTCGTGAATTAAATGGGTTGTTTCTTTCGTGAATTAAATGGCCTGTTTCTTTCGTTGAATTAATTCAACGAATTAATTCAATCGTTTCTTAAACCTGTTTTCGTGTGTTGGCATATTAATAAAATAAGACCAACCCAAATCTTTGGAGAAGGTTTGAGAGGATTCTTGTTCTTCTTCTCCCTCGCGAAGAACACAAAGAACGCGAAGAACGCGAAGAACGCCGAACCCGGAAATCGACGACGCTCCCGTCTGTGACGTTCTTCCACGCTCCGATCTCAGATCACCGACCGTTTGAGGTGAGTGATTTCGGATTTCCACTCAAAAGTTCCTTTCTTTTGGTTTTAAACGAAACACAGATTTAAATATTAGTAATTTAAGTCTGTTGTTCTTGGTTCGTTGAGCTCGCCGACTCAACGCCGGATTCCGTGACGACGCGACGCCTCCCCGCGACGACGCGACGATCCCTCTCTTCCGCGACGATCTTTTCCGCGAAGAACTCCCGCACGCGACGATCGACGAGGTAGGGATTTTTATATTATATTATGGGATTTACCCCCTTTTTAATTAAATCCCATCAATGTTTCTTTAAAGAAATTAAAGAACCTTTTTGTGAACAATTTTTTTTAATCATATTAAAAATTGTTGTTTCCTGTGTGGAATAAGTTTCTCCCGGTTGTTTATTTCTAACGCGGAGGGTGCGGGCCAAACGAACACGGCCCGACGACCCTCCGTCGTTCTTCGTTTTGTGCGGATTTGGCGGGCGACGAAGGAACATGCTGCAACGGGTGTTTGACGATCCTGCAGTAAAGAACGGATCCCGGGAGGAGCAACGGCGCAGACAGGAAGGAAAACGGGCCACCGGAGCGACGCCGGCGGCCCGTGGAAGTTGCCGGCGGCGCGGGTCACCGGCGGCCGGAGGGGGCGGCACCCCAGCGCGCCGCCGGACGAGCCCGCCGCGGCTTCAGCCGCGGCGGCGGCGACCGACGGACCCGCGGCCGCGCGGGTCCGGTTCATCCAGGAGGGACGCGGCTTAGCCGCGTCCGCGGTTTGCCAGCGCGGCCCACGCGGGCCGTGACTTCCTCAGGCCGCGGTTTAACGCCCGCGGCGCTCGGCCGAGCCGGACCGGCCCTGGACGGGCCGGGCCGGGCCAACCGGGTCGGACCCGGGTCAGGCCGACCCAGGGGGGTCGGGCCGGGTCGGCCCGGGCTCGTACCCCCCTTCTTCGGACGTTTTCGTTCAAACGCCCGTAACTTGAGCTTCGTGCCTCCAAACGACCCACCGTCAGTGGCAACACGATCCTTGGATCGAGACGGTCGTTTCGGTATATCGCACTAAAGGTTTCAGAATACTTTGCGTCTGGCCGGGTTGGTTCGTACACGAGACCAACCGGGCCCTCGGAGCGGAAACGCTAATATCTTGAGCTACGGACGTCCGACTGATGTGCCGTCGGCTTTGTTGAATTCCTCTAAGTGAGACGGATCTTTTGGCATACTCGGCCCGAGGTTTGGACGTAGGTGGAATGTGGTCGGGTTGTTTTTGCCTTATAAACCAACCGGGCCCCTGGGACGAAAATGCAAATATCTCTCAGACCGGGCGTCCGATTGACGCGCCGTCTGCGACGTTGAGTTCCTGTTGACGATACGGAACTTTTGGATACATCAACTTCGGACTTTGTGTCAGTTGATGTATCAGCCTCTCGGCTCGTGGAGCGGACCCTCCCGAACGAGCTTGCTGTGTGCGGGAACCCTAGTGCTGGCTGCGACTGCTACATCGACAGCGATGACCGTGCAGAGATCCTCAGTGGACTGCGGCGACGACTGTGCAGAGATCCTCCGTGGACTCCGACGACGACCGTGCAGAGATCCTCAGTGGACTGAGGCGACGACTGTATAGAGATTCTCCGTGGACTCCGACGATGACCGTGCAGAGATCCTCAGTGGACTGCGGCGACGACTGTGCAGAGATCCTCAGCGGACTGCGACGACTCCTGCACTCAGCGCTCCTACGTGGATCAGTGCTACAGGTCCTGCGTGGGCCCAGTCCTGTGTGGGCCCGATCTTGTGTGGGTCTGATCCTGTGTGGGTCATCTCTCAGCGGTTCTGTGTGAGCCTACTCCTACAGGTCCTGCGTGGGCCCGATCCTGTGTGGGTCACTGCAAGGTTAGTACCTATCGATCCTTCGTGGGTCCGACGACTTAGATGGTTCAGTGATCATCTTTATCGTCATCCGAAGAAGTATACCTGAGTGAGCTGAATCTTCTATTTTACTCGATAGAGTTGGTGCGCTTGGTTGTAGCGGCAGACCCGCGATACTGGAGACGAGAGTACGGAGTACGGAGACCGCGTAGCCGGCTGAGACCTGAAGACTGCTCGACCGACTCGACTTGGAGTGAGTCGACTAGCCCAGTGGACGGAGCGCCCGGTATTTGGCGGCAGACCCGCGGCGGACGGAGCGCCTGGTAGTTGGCAGCAGACCCGCGGTACTCGACGGGAGGAGTACCTCTGTAGGCTATTTGGGTGAGCGCCCGGTATTTGGAAGCAGACCCTCGGCAGACGGAGCGCCCGGTAGTTGGCAGCAGACCCGCGATACTCAACAGGAGGAGTACCTCAGCAGTCTTAGGTTAGTGAGAAGTACCTCGGAGTCGTGACAGGACCACTGTACACATTAGAGATGGGGCTCTTCAGCAGTTATGTTTTTGATAATGAAAATCCTGGTTTGAGCTGAGTCAATGATCCTTGTGTTTCCTCTTGATTGAGATGGGTTATCTGATAATTTCGATATATGTATGGGCATATACCTATGAGAGTTATCTGTTGAGTTTTCCTGTGTGGATTACGTTTTCCCCTCCTTTGTGGATTGTGTTGAGTTATCCTGTGTGGATTTACTGTTTACTCTCCTTTGTGGATTGTGTTGTTCTATCCTGCGTGGGTATGCGTTTTTCTTTCCTGTGTGGACTGGGTTGTGCTAGGGCTCGGACGTTGGAGCCGATCGGGGAATTGATGACTTAGGTATATGTATGGGCATATACCTAAGCCGTGTCAGATGTTACTTCGTGATTGTATCTCTCCTTCGTGGCTTCTCCTTTGTGGATTTCGGGAGACCTTCAGGGGTCTCGGGGTCCCTACTGAGTAGCTTATACTCACCCCTGCACGGGCTATGCCCGCACTTGGTGGTGTTGGTTGCAGACGACAGGCAGTGCTGATGGAGACCGAGTGTTCGAGGACTAGACAGTACCCGGAGGTGGACTACACGACGAGTCAGTACCCGGAGGTGGACTACACGACGAGTCAGTACCTGGAGGTGGACCACTGGGCGAGACGTGCTCGGAGCGGACGGCGGGACCCGAGGAGCATTGGAGCTATCTGTACCCACCCTTCAGGTGGGACTTCCAGAGGACGGCTCGACGCTGCAGTTTTTTTTCCTTTCAGTTGCTGTTTTTCCTTTCAGTTGTACTTTACAGTTGGGCTTGTATTTCCGGCCCCTTTTACTTTCAGCACAGCTTGTACAGTTTTTACTTAGTGTTTACTTTTCCGCTTGCTTACTCTGTGGTGCTTGTTTACTTTTCAAAGGCAATGCCTTCCCTTTTTGTTGGGAGTTACGCCTTGGTGCTAGTCGCCATCCCCTGGCCTATGGAAGGCGGGCTTGGGGTAGTCACGGCACGGGCCCCGAGGACGGGTTGTGACAAATTGGTATCAGAGGTGGTCGGTTCTACCGGGGACTCTGATCTTTCTTCTATGTGAAGCAATAGTGTTTAGCGTATTGAGTGTGGTTATCAGTCCAGGGAGTCCAGTGTTGGTGTGGCGGCCGACATATCCATACACCAGGACCCTGACTTCTGATTTCTGACTTAATGCACGAAAACATTGATTGCATGTGTGTTTCAAGTTTTCTTTGTGATTACTTGTGTCAGCTCACCAGGTATTCTATTCTGACCGTGGCATACTTGTTTCCTTTTCAGGATGGAAAGATGACAGCAGCCAGCTAGGGTTCCTAGAGTAGGGCGCGACGACAGCCCGCCGAGCGACGAGGCCTCGGTACAGGGCTCGTTGACAGCAGAGGCACCGGCGGTACCTTTACCCGCCGAGCCCCCGATGCTTCCAGCACTGGCAGCTGACGACGCACGACGCCTCGGAGCTCTGCACGAGTTCCAGCGCCAGCAACCACCCAGGTTTCGTGGGGAGACGGACCCCCAGGCAGCCGAGGACTGGCTGGAGGCGGTCGTCCGAGTTTTCAGGCATGTGAGGACACCAGCAGACCTCATGGTGATCCTCGCGGCGAGCCTACTGCACGCAGCAGTCAGACGATGGTGGAGCCTGATGCTCCAGGTACACGATGAGGCCACCCTCATCTGGACAGACTTCGAGAGCCTCTTCCGCTCAGAGTTTGTCATGGCCACCCTCCGTGTGGTGCGCATCCAGGAGCTTCTTCAGCTGCGGCAGGGAAGCTTGACGGTCGCTCAATACGCGGCGAGGTTCACCGACCTTTCTCGATACTCGATAGACATGGTACGAGACCCCTTCTTTCGGGCCCGGACCTTCGAGCAGGGATTGAGACCTGAGATCAGGGCATCGCTGATCTCTCTCAGCATCCCGACCCAGGCAGGAGTGCTAGAGCGAGCCCTTCTGATCGAGAGCTTCCTGGCTGAGTCCACATTGAGACCTGACGCAGGGCGGCAGATAGCGGAGTCATCGGCAGCAGGTATCCGACAGATGACTCAGGGTTCCAGGCAGACCAGACCTACCGGTGGCCGACTGCACGACTCAGGCTCAGTTGTGCGGGGGAGCCGGGGTGGAGTCAGAGCCAGGCGTGCCGAGAGTGGGAAGTGTTACTCCTGTGGCGGGATTGGTCACATGTATCGTGACTGTCCGACCCGCCATGCTGATGATCAGGAGTTAAGTGAAGAACCTCCCAGGCAGAGGCAGAGGTTCGACCGTGGCGGTCCGCAGGGAGGAGGCGGACGAGGCAGAGGAGCTGGCCGCGCAGCCAGAGGTGGGCGACGCTTTGAGGCTCTGCCACCACCACCACCAGGAGGTCCGCCCCGACCACAGGGAGTAGGTGAACATGCGAGAGCTCAGCTTCAGGCAGCCGAGGCCTTCGATCATGGAGCTCTGGGAGCAGATGGACAGGAGCAGAACTAGTGGATACGTCCTTTGTACTTCTAGTTCCTTGTTGCTTTTGTGTAGCGTCTTGTATTATGAGCTGTAATAATAAAAGACGCATACCTTTGTGATATTTTCGTTCATGTCCTCTTTCGTGATGTTACTAAGAGGTTCCAGTTTTGGCTGTTGACTTGACCCTCACTTGTGAGACATCTACTGGAGGAGACCCAGTTACCACACACTGATGCCGACAGTGTGACTCAGCCCTTGGAGGCGAGAGTAACGGTTGGATCTCTTAGTAGTAGCATCGAGGCCTTACGACGTCATCCTTGGTATGGATTAGTATCATCCGTGTTAGGATTGACTGTTTCAGGCAAAGAATGTGGTTCATCCAGGGGATGAGACCAGGTTTGTCATATCGGCAAAGAAGAAATCATGAAGCTCTTGTGGGACCAGAGATGGTATGGGCCACGACAGAGAAGGTCCAGGTGAGCACATGGGAGCGGAAGGCTCAGATGCATGCTCAGTACCGCCTTTGTTTCCCTAGTTTGTGTTGAAGCTTTACGGGGACGTAAAGCCCTGTGGTGGGAGTAATGTAAAGACCCGTAAATTTCAAGGAATTTTTTTTTCTTAATTTTCTTTGGAATTTTACAAGAACGCAGTTTCTAACGGCGCCTGATTCCGAGGCCCGGCCTGCCCAGAATCATTTTTCAAAGTTTGGCTTGGGTACGTTCAGTGAACGGACGAGCGGGTTTTTCTAACATTTGAACTGGTGCCCGGAATCGAATTCTGAGGGCACCGATGAAATCACAGCGCCGGTATTCGCTTAGAAATGCCTCTTCCGGAGTTGTGTTTGCTCGGGTCTGGTTTTTAATTTTCGGGCTTAAAGTTAAGAAATAAAATAATTTTGCGACAACTTTATTTTATTTCACTTATGCCACATGGAAGCCACTTGAAGCCACTTAAAGGCGGCTTGAACTGAGTTGAACTAGATAGGATGCTATCCAGAAATATCCTACCCCCTTGGTAGGATATTTGTGAGGTGGGGCCCGCACGAGCCCCGCCGTTTCTTTCCACTAAGAAACACACCCGTGGAAACCCGTCTTAATGAAAGTCAACTGACAAATTTTTTAATTCTTAACAGACCATTTAATTGGGCTGTTTCTTTCGTGAATTAAATGGGCTGTTTCTTTCGTGAATTAAATGGCCTGTTTCTTTCGTTGAATTAATTCAACGAATTAATTCAATCGTTTCTTAAACCTGTTTTCGTGTGTTGGCATATTAATAAAATAAGACCAACCCAAATCTTTGGAGAAGGTTTGAGAGGATTCTTGTTCTTCTTCTCCCTCGCGAAGAACACGAAGAACGCGAAGAACGCGAAGAACGCCGAACCCGGAAATCGACGACGCTCCCGTCCGTGACGTTCTTCCACGCTCCGATCTCCGATCACCGACCGTTTGAGGTGAGTGATTTCGGATTTCCTCTCAAAAGTTCCTTTATTTTGGTTTTAAACGAAACACAGATTTAAATATTAGTAATTTAAGTCTGTTGTTCTTGGTTCGTTGAGATCGCCGACTCAACGCCGGATTCCGCGACGACGCGACGCCTCCCCGCGACGACGCGACGATCCCTCTCTTCCGCGACGATCTTTTCTGCGAAGAACGCCCGCGCGCGATGATCGACGAGGTAGGGATTTTTATATTATATTATGGGATTTACCCCCTTTTTAATTAAATCCCATCAATGTTTCTTTAATGAAATTAAAGAACCGTTTTGTGAACAATTTTTTTAATCTTATTAAAAATTGTTGTTTCCTGTGTGGAATAATTTTCTCCCGGTTGTTTATTTCTAACGCGGAGGGTGCAGGCCAAACGAACACGGCCTGAAGACCCTCCGTCGTTCTTCATTTTGTGCGGATTTCGCAGGTGACGACGGAACATGCTGCAACGGGTGTTTGACGATCCCGCAGTAAAGAACGGATCCCGGGAGGAGCAACGGCGTAGACGGGAAGGAAAACGGGCCACCGGAGTGACGCCGGCGGCCGGAGGCGGCGGCGCCCCGGCGCGCCGCCAGACGAGCCCGCCGCGGCTGAAGCTACGGCGGCGGCGGCCGACGGACCCGCGGCCGCGCGGGTCCGGTTCATCCAGGCGGGACGCGGCTCGGCCGCGTCCGCGGTTCACCAGCGCGGCCCACGCGGGCCGCGACTTCCTCAGGCCGCGGGTCAACGCCCATGGCGCTCGGCCGCTCGGTCGAGCCGGACCGGCCCTGGCCGGGCCGGGCCAACCGGGTCGGACCCGGGTCGGGCCGACCCAGCGGGGTCGGGCCGGGTCGGCCCGGGCCCGTACCCCCCTTCTTCGGACGTTTTCGTTCAAACGCCCGTAACTTGAGCTTCGTGCCTCCAACGACCTGCCGTCAGTGGCAACGCGATCCTTGGATCGAGACGGTCGTTTCGGTATATCGCACTCAAGGTTTCGGAATACTTTGAGTTCGGCCGGGTTGGTTCGTACACGAGACCAACCGGGCCCTCGGAGCGGAAACGCTAATATCTTGAGCTACGGACGTCCGATTGACGTGCAGTCACCTTTGTTAAATTACTATAAGTGAGACGGATCTTTTGGCATACTCCGCCTGAGGTTTGGATGCAGGTGGAGTGTGGTCGGGTTGGTTTGGCCTTATAAACCAACCGGGCCCCAGGGACGAAAATGCCAATATCTCTCAGACTGGGCGTCCGATTGACGCGCCGTCTGTGACGTTGAGTTCTTGTTGACGATACAGAACTTTTGGATACATCAACTTCGGACTTTGTGTCAGTTGATGTATCAGCCTCTCGGCTCGTGGAGCGGACTCTCCCGAACGAGCTTGCTGTGTGCGGGAACCCTAGTGCTGGCTGCGACTGCTACTTCGACAGCGACGACCGTGCAGAGATCCTCAGTGGACTGCGGCGACGACTGTGTAGAGATCCTCCGTGGACTCCGACGACGACCGTGCAGAGATCCTCAGTGGACTGCGGCGACGACTGTGCAGAGATCCTCCGTGGAATCCGACGATGACCGTGCAGAGATCCTCAGTGGACTGCGGCGAAGACTGTGCAGAGATCCTCAGCGGACTGCGACGACTCCTGCACTCAGCGATCCTACGTGGATCAGTGCTACAGGTCATGCGTGGGCCCGGTCCTGTGTGGGCCCGATCTTGTGTGGGTCTGATCCTGTGTGGGTCATCTCTCAGCGGTTCTGTGTGAGCCTACTCCTACAGGTCCTGCGTTGGCCCGATCCTGTGTGGGTCACTGCAAGGTTAGTACCTATCGATCCTTCATGGGTCCGACGACTTAGATGGTTCAGTGATCATCTTTATCGTCATCCGAAGAAGTATACCTGAGTGAGCTGAATCTTCTGTTTTACTCGATAGAGGTGGTGCCTTTGGTTGTAGCGGCAGACCCGCGATACTGGAGACGAGCATACGGAGTACGAAGACCGTGTAGCCGGCTGAGACCAGAAGACTGCTCGACCGACTCGACTTGGAGTGAGTCGACTAGCCTAGTGGACGGAGCGCCCGATATTTGGCGGCAGACCCACGGCGGACGGAGCGCCTGGTAGTTGGCAGCAGACCCGCGGTACTCGACGGGAGGAGTACCTCTGTAGGCTATTTGGGTGAGCGCCCGGTATTTGGCAGCAGACCCTCAGCAGACGGAGCGCCCGGTAGTTGGCAGCAGACCCGCGATACTCGACAGGAGGAGTACCTCAGCAGTCTTAGGTTAATGAGAAGTACCTCGGAGTCGTGACAGGACCACTGTACACTTCAGAGATGGGGCTCTTCAGCAGTTATGTTTTTGATAATAAAAATCCTGGTTTGAGCTGAGTCAATGATCCTTGTGTTTCCTCTTGATTGAGATGGGTTATCTGATAATTTCGATATATGAATGGAATATACCTATGAGAGTTATCTGTTGAGTTTTCCTGTGTGGATTACGTTTTCCTCTCCTTTGTGGATTGTGTTGAGTTATCCTGTGTGGATTTACTTTTTACTCTCCTTTGTGGATTGTGTTGTTCTATCCTGCGTGGGTATGCGTTTTTCTTTCCTGTGTGGACTGGGTTGTGCTAGGGCTCGGACGTTGGAGCCGATCGGGGAATTGATGACTTAGGTATATGTATGGGTATATACCTAAGCCATGTCAGATGTTACTTCGTGATTGTATCTCTCCTTCGTGGCTTATCCTTTGTGGATTTCGGGAGACCTTCGGGGGTCTCGGGGTCCCTACTGAGTAGCTTATACTCACCCCTGCACGGGCTATGCCCGCACTTCGTGGTGTTGGTTGCAGACGACAGGCAGTGCTGATGGAGACCGAGTGTTCGAGGACTGGACAGTACCCGGAGGTGGACTGCACGACGAGTCAGTACCCGGAGGTGGACTACACGACGAGTCAGTACCTGGAGGTGGACCACTGGGCGAGATGTGCTCGGAGCGGACGGCGGGACCCGAGGAGAATTGGAGCTATCTGTACCCACCCTTCAGGTGGGACTTCCAGAGGACGGCTCGACGCTGCATTTTTTTTTCCTTTCAGTTGCTGTTTTTCCTTTCAGTTGTACTTTACAGTTGGGCTTGTATTTCCGGCCCCTTTTACTTTCAGCACAGCTTTTACAGTTTTTACTTAGTGTTTACTTTTCCGCTTGCTTACTCTGTGGTGCTTGTTTACTTTTCAAAGGCAATGCCTTCCCTTTAGGTTGGGAGTTACGCCTTGGTGCTAGTCGCCAGCCCCTGGCCTATGGAAGGCGGGCTTGGGGTAGTCACGAAACAGGCCCCGAGGACGGGTTGTGACATTATAATTCCAGTAACATGTCATATATTATGTCATCATGTCCATCTTTTATACATCCCACATTTTTCATTAACGATTCATATCACTTTGAGGGGGTGGTAGTCCGAACATCCTCAAATGACATTATCGCGTTTAACCATATTGGAAATAATAATGTAACGATATAATTGAAAAATAAATAATCTTAATGAAAACATAAACATAATATATATCATATATAAATACAGTTCCATTATAATGTCCACCATAAGAGGTTATAGGAGAAAATTGAACAATCATCGTTTCGTGAGGCGTTAGTTTGTCCTCCACAGAAACAGTATGTTCATTACCCATTAGATGGAGATTTTGGTAAGTGAAGTTTGAGTCTGTCTCAAAAAAAATCCAGTTATTTTGGGGATATTGATGTGGTTATATAAAAATAATAACAAGAGTTTAGGGGTTTGAGAAGTAAAATAAAAGAATATAATTTATGAGAAATGATTACCTTTAATTCTGGTTACTTCCCTTTGGTTTGAACCAAAAGGACTTATAGATGTTTATTCTTCCAAAGTTAAGTCTTCTAGGTGCAATATAGGCATTCTTAGAGCTTATTTGGGTAGGTTTTGGACGAGCCAAGGGGCTTGAGATGTGTGAGTAATGGGTTAGAACTAAATGATTTTTATAAGGGGGAGGAGGGGCCCTTTAAGAAAGTGGGAAAATATTATTTTATTATATAATGATTTTAGGTTTCTAAAGTTCCAAAACTAATTAAAGTATAATATAAGATGACTCGTGGTTGAAATAAAATCATACAATATGAATTGGACAGGTTTTGGATATTTTTTAATCATTATAATATTATTTAATTAAATCATTTATTAATTAAGTAAACATTGCTTCATTATTGTGTAATAAATAATTAAATTTATATGTTATCTAATAATTAAAAAAACCATCCATGATGTATTATATATTAATATATTTCAAAATAAAATTTATAGTAAAAAGGATAACTTATATAACCCAATGTAAAAATTAATTTATTAAAAGATATTGGTTTATGTCATTTTTGCCTATATATTAATTTAATTAAAATAATGTCCCATTATCACTCCTAAGTGGCTCCATGAGCTCCAAAAATACTCCCAAGGATACCCATTGTCGGGCATTACTCATCTAATTATGATATGACATGTTTTATGGTATATTTGATTTATTATGATATATTTTTACCTTGAATTACCCTATTTATCTTTAACCACGGTAAATAAAAGTCAAAAGATTCTATTCAACATAAATTATTTTCACCTTATTGAACCACATTTTACTTAATAATAACAACCATGTATGTAAGATTTTTGAAATTCAATTCACAGAAGTGGTAAAATTTCTTTTAAATGAAAAGCTTGGTTTTATAACTACTACTCAGTGTTTTCACTATTCATCAAAAATTGATGTTTTTTAGAAAAATACAAATAAATAATCCTAAGATATATTTATTATTAAAATTTAAAAAAAAGATTTATATTTTACCAAATTAAATAAATATAATTTTCAATAATTAATTTAAAATTAATTCAGGTTGTCAAAATAAAAAATCATGTTTCTGAGAAATAATAACAATCAAAAGATTGACAGTTGTTTATGTCCAATTTCAAAGTGATATTACATACAATGTCCAAAATTGTTTTAAATGGAAAAATAATAATCTAATTACACATTAAAATCAATTTAAATTATTATATGTCCATATAAATAAAATAGATTAAAAGGCATATTTGAATTAAAATACAATATTTTCTACTATTAATCAAAAAAATGAATTTTATCATAAAAATACCAAAATATTACCAAAAGTAAATTTTGATGTCGTAATTCAGAAGAATAATTTTATTTGGTCAAATAAAACATATAAAAGTGACAAAAACTATATTTAAAGAGGGTTCTCCATCATAGCTGGTAAATCATCCTTTTAATGTAAATAATGCTTAAAATTTGATTAATAACATTTCAAGACTCTAAAATTTATTGGATAAATGTAAAAACATTTTACAAACATGAATAATCATATTGAATTTTTCTTCATTCCTGCCAATACAATTTCTAGGCATTAAACACCATTTAAAATAATAATATTACATTATTATTGTGCAATGTAATATTTCAATGAAACTCGTTGTTTCATATCATGTATTTCATCGAACATAGAAACCATTTTAAAGTTAAATTAATATTTATTTCACAAAATATTTATTAAAATAAAAATGTATTATTTGTTTATTTACCTTTTATGTTACATCCTTCCCCTCTTTTTTAAATTTAATCCTCGCAATTTAATTCACTTATCTAATAAATGGGGGTATTTATTCCTCATAAAATTTTCAGATTTCCACGTTGCCTCTTCAATAGTATGGGTTTTCCAAAAAAAATAATTACCAGGTGAATTACCTTATTCCGTAACACTTCCTCTCAATGGCCAAGAATCTAGACGGGTTATTCCTCATAAGAAATATTCTCTTCTAACTAAACTACCTCTAGACTTAACACGTAAGATGGATCTGGCATATATTTTCTCAATATAGAAATATAAAAAACATTGTGTACATGAGACAAACATGGATGTAAAGCCACTCTATATGCAACTGATCCATCTTTTTCATGGATTTCAAAAGGTCGAATGAACCTCGGACTCAAATTTCCCTTCATACCAAAACAGATCACACATTTCAGTGGAAGAACATTGAGAAAGAAATGATCACCTACCTCAAAAGAATGATCCTTCCGTAGATTATCCAGATAACCATTATTCTTTCTCTGAGATAATATCATATTCTTCTATATCAATTGTACTTTTTATACCATCTATTCTACCAATTATAGTCCATTCTACTTACATTCTCATACTTCATCCCAAAAAGCTAGTGTTCGATACTACTTCCCATATAATGCCTCAAATGGAGCCATCTTTATATAGGACATAAAACTATTATTATATGAAAATTCAGCCAATTAAATATTCTGGTCCCAATGACTTCTAAATAGATTTCCAAAACATAAAAGTAAACCTAGGATCACGATCAAATACAATAGTGAGGGGAACACCATGCAACCTGACTATCTCTTGAACATATAACCGAAAAGTTGGCATAGGGACAATATATCTAGAATAGGAAGGAAATGAGCAGATTTTTTTAATACCAAAACAATGTCCAGGAATATATTTTACCATTTCCACTTTAGTACTATTAAAGACTAAATCATCGCTTTCGATAACTTCTTCTTTACTTTAACCTGCTGACAAGTCAAACACTTCAGAGTTAAATCCGAAATATCTTTTTAAATTCCTTCGCAACTGTAATACTCCCGAAGATCTCTATAAATCTATATATAGGCAGGATGAAGTAAAAATGGGGAATAATGAGATTCACATAAAAACTCATTCATCAATAATGAATCACAAGCCACCTAAAATCAATTTCCAAATCTAAAAACACAATCATTATCAGTGTTATATTCAGAAAACATACACTAATCAACCAACTCTACCTTTTTCTGTAACAAATGGTCTTCCTTCTACGCTTTCTTAATTCGTTTTGAGAGAGATTATTTCACTGGCATCAGAAAAAACAAAAGAATATTTTGCAGCAACTACTTCTATGAAAAAGTTCATCAAATCAAAATCCAAAGGATCACATTTCAAACATAGCATGGTTAATGGAGCATTACTTTTTTGACTCAATGCACTAGCCACATTATTCGCTTTTCCAAAATGGAAAAAGATCATGCAAACATAATCCATTATTATTTCCAACCATCTACTCTGTGTCATGTTCAATTACATCTCTATAAATATATAATTCAAACATCTGTGGACATTATATAGTTCACATTTAACTCAATATAAATGATGCCTAATTTTTTATACAATATCAAAAGAAGCTAATTTCAAATCATGTGTAGGTTAATTAAACTGAAGAGGTTTTAACTAATGTGATTCAAAAGAAATTACTTGATCGTTCTGCATAAGTACACAACCATGTCCATTCAATGAAGCATCACTGTAGATAACAACAATCCATTTCTAGAAGGTACTTCCAAAACTAGATAATCCACTAAAATTCATTTAAATCCCAGAAAACAAGCATCACATCCTTTTGTCCAAGAAAACCTAACACCGTTTCGAGTTAACTTAATCAGTGTACCAGATAACCTTGAAAAATTCTCAACAATCCTTTGGTAATAACCTGCCCAAACTAGAAAACTATGAATTGCCTTTATATTTGTTAGTATTGTCCATTCTTCAACAACTTTTGTTTTAGAAGGTTCAAATGATATTCCATTTTTTAAAACAATGTGACCACGGAGAAGAATTTTTTGTACCCAATACTCACACTTGCTGAATTTCCCAAATAGTTTATTTTCTTTTAATGTTTTTAAGATGTCCCTTAAATTAATTTTATGCTCCCATTTACTTTTAGAATAAACCTAAATATCATAAAAGACCACAACCACTATCTTATCCAAGAACTCACAGAAAATTTTATTTATAAGATCCATGAATACAGAAGTTGCATTGGTTAAACCAAAATGTCTAACTACAAATTCATAATGGCCATATCTAGTACAAGATGTGGTCTTATTTGTGTCTTCTTGTATTAAATTCAATTTAGGGTACCCCCGACCTCATGTCTTTCATTGAAAAATACTCATATCCCTAGAGATGATCTCGAAAATCATTGATATGAGGAAGAGGATACATGTTCATAACAGTGATTCTATTCAATGCACTATAATAAATGTAATGTCTCATTGAACCATATATCTTTATAATAAACTAGACATGATCACCAAATGGTGATGTGCTAGGTCGAATGAATCATTTATCTAGTAACACCTGCAATCACTTAATAAACTCTAAAAGTTCATTTGGATCCATTAGATAAGGGGGTTTCAAAATTGGCATAGCATCTATAACTAAGACAACTGTAAATTGAACTTTCTTATCAAGTATAATACTGAGAAAATCATCATGAAAAACTTCAAGGTACACATTTTATATTGGCACTTCATTAGAATGAACAGCTCCATTATTTTCAGCAATATGTGCAAGGTAACAATCCTTTCCATCTTTTTCTATTTTCTTAGCTTCCTGATATGTTATCAAAATTCAGGGTTCATTCATGTACAAAAGAAGAAAATATTTCTAAAAATAAACCTATTTAGATCTACAGTCAATCTTATCATGATAAATAGAAAGTGAATCTGTACCCAAAATAACATCAAACTCTACTAGAGGAAAATCAATAGGTTATGCTTGTAAATTCATTCCGCACAAAAGGATTGTAAGGTTCTTATAAATTATTCTAGTTTCAACATTTCATCCATGTGTTTTTACCATATCATTATGATTCATATCATGAGATTTAATTCTATATTTAACATAAAACATCCCAAATAGTAATGAATGTGTAGACCCTGAATCTAACATCACATTGGAAAAATCTAAACAAAATAACAGTGTACCTAATAATACTTCTTTTGATGGACCAACATCTAATGAAGTATTTTCAATGGACTTCCCCCCGCCCTCTGCATGATGTCTGGTTACTTTCCCTGAGTTTATTTCTTCATTGGACACTCATTTTCATAGTGACACAACTCATTGATCTTAAAACATTTTACTGAATGTAAATCATATTTTGACTTACCATTTACCTAATATTTTTCAGTGCAATTACGAGCTCTATGTCACATTTTACCACATTGGTAGGACCTACATGAATTAAAAACACATTCCCTATAATTTTTTTAACCACACTTTTTAATAACTGTAAATTTATGTTTCTTACCATCAGACTTTTTGTAGAGTTATTCCCTTTCTCCTACCACCTTGACCTCTTAATATGTTATTTTTAAAAAAAGGCATGATCATCGTCAAACACCTCTTACACCTACTCATATCGAACATGTTTTTGATAACATTTGAACTCACGAGAAGATAAATCCCTTTAATTCATTGTCTTTAATCCGGACTAAAAAATAGTATATTTTACTATCAACATCTCGTATGAAATTTGGAGCATACATTTCAAATTGAGTGAATTTTTCTTCATAAGCATCCACCGAGTCATCCTCCTGGAAAAATTCCATGATTTATTTTCCATCATCAGGAGAACCACCATAGGAAAATATTTCTCAATAAACATACCTTTTTATTCATCCCAATAAAGAGCTTAAATCTTTTCAATATCCCTAATTTTTTTCACCATCGACCACCACTGATAAACTTCACCTTCCGAATAGTAAACAGTGAGACTAGAATTTTTTTTCTGAAAACCCCATGTCATTGAAAATCATATTTAGTTATTTAATACACACTTCTTCTAGCACATGGTCATATGATCTTCTGAATGATGGGGGATGTTGCCTCATGAAATGCTCTTATACTAACATGTTCCTTTGTTGTTGATCTGTCTGCTCTCCTGTATGGATACCACCACCATTTATTGCGTGAGTAAATTGTTCTAACACTGCAACAAACAGTTGAGTTCCAATTCTGACCATCTGAAGGTGCTGATTTGGAAGGTAGTCTTCCTAATGATGTTGACTCAACATAGCTGACTTGCTTCCTCAATGGAAGACCAATCTAAACACAAAGATATCATAGCCGAAGAAACATGGAATTTTGTAAATGAAATAATTTCAATATTAACATAAATATAAATATATATATATATATATATTTAACAATACTCTAACTCCAAAAGTTTTCTAAACTGACCACTTTTACCAACAATAAGGACTAGTCCTTAAACATTACATAATATTGAATTAAATGTAAAATTCACATTGAGGATATTTTCTAGATTAGAGTTTTAGAGAATTATGCCATAATTATTACATTACATCTCAAAAGATACAAAGTAGACACTTCTACCCAATTTCCATTTTTTCATAAAATAAATAATCATGAAAAAAGAGTCAGGTCTAGTTCCATGTTTTTGACAAAATGACTTTCCATTGATCCTATCCTTTACCATGTTCATCATTATGCCCTGTGAAAAATATTTAAAAATAAGTCGGAGGAGCATAACAAGATCAGTAAGGGTTATAAAACAATGTATGAAAACATTAGATTATCAATATATACATAAAATAAGATCATTAACATACCTTATGAAGACATAATAAATTTTAAATACACATAGAAATCATAAATCATAAAGGTATATTTTTTCATACATAACATACTTACGTTGTAACTTTCACAACTATATAGAGAGTTACATTTGGAATAACCATTACACTATATTCCCTAAATCTCTTAGGAGAAACATTCATATTTACCTCTATAACGTTACCCAATGCATTGGAGATCTATCTCGGCTCTCTGGTCCTAGGTTTATCACAGAACCACCCATATTTTTAATCAATACCAATGAACCAAAACACATAAAACATGCATAATAGAAAGATAAAATTTCCACATTTCATTAAAATTATATCATTTCAACATATTGAAATAATTTATTCATTTTCAAAACCATTTTCAATACCAAAATACATAAAAAGGGTATATAGTATTTATTTTCCTTTGAAGTAGACACTGGGACTTGTTAAGGATGCCAAAGATCTAATAATACTCGTGGCATTGGAAATGTTGTTTTCAATGCTTATGTTAAAAAGAGACATTGTTTTTTCATTTAGTAAAATGCTTTATAGGAAAATATTCTCATTGAATGAAATTAAAAGTCAAAGGTGTTTATACTGTGTATGAATGAAATTCTAGTATAAAACAAAATAAACTTCAATAAAAGAAGTTTGTGACGAAGTCCCTTACCTCGTGTTTGACATGACCCGTTTGTTCCTTAATCTATTGAATAGTAAACTAAAGTTAATTTCTAATTTTTCAGAACTTTTTTCAAGTTTATTATTCTATTTTATCAATTATTTACATGTTATTAACATTATTTAATCTTTTATGATAATAATGGTCGTTTTGTAAAGATTTGGTAATTGAGTAAAAAACGATCTTCTTATAATTACAAGTTGTTCCTATGGTCAAAATTTCATTATATCCAGAATGATATTCATGATTTAGATATAATATATATCATATATATCCAGTATATACATTTATTTAAAATAATACATAAAATTTGGAGGTATGAAATGAATTCCACCTTTCAAGGAGATGGTAAGTCGTACATACGCATGAACACTACCTTCATTTATATTTCATATTTAATTGAATAAAATCATAAATATACATAGGTATATTATAATTACAGTACAATATCATTTATATTATCATTTAATCCATCATTTATATGTCCTACATTAGTCATTAATGAGTCATATCACTTTGAGAGGGCGGTAGTCCGCAATTCCTAAAATGGAATTGTCGCATTTAATCATAATGGAAACCATAATGGTATGATATAAATGAAAAATATAGAAGTATAAAGAAAACATAAAAATAATATATATCATATATAAATATAGTTCCATCATAAATTCCACCATTATAGGTGGTAGTAGAAGATTTAACAATCATCGTTTCGTGAGGCGTTAGTTTGTCATCCATAGAAACATTATGTTTTTACCCATTAGATGGAGGATCAAGTAAGTGTATTTTGAATAATTATCATTAAAACATCCTAGTATATTGATGAAATAGTATTAGTTATAAAATAAATTAATAAACATAGTTTAGGGGTGAAGAAGTAAAATAAAAGAATTGAATTTTAGAAAAATGGTTACCTTTAATTCAGAAAACATCCCTTTTGATTGAACCAAAAATACTTCTTGAAGTGATATCTACCTACGTTAAGGATTATATGTGGAATAGATGTATATTTATAGCTTATTTGGTCTGGATTAGAACAATCCATGTGGCTTGTGTTGTGTGGTAAATGGGTTAGTGGTGAGGGATTATTATACGGGGGAGGAGGGGCTCTTTTGGAATGTTTGAAAATATTATTTAATTATATAAGGATTTTCGGTTTCTAAAGGTGAAAAAAATTAAATTCGAAGACAAGATGACTCATGGTATAAATAAAATCATCCAATATTAATTTGATAGGTATGGGATACTATTTTAGTCTTTATAATATGATTTATTTAAATCATTTATTAATGAGGTAAACACTGAATCATTACAGTGTCATAAATAATTTAATTTATTTGATGTAAAAAAATTTGAAAAATACCTTGATGTATGATATATTTTTATCATTCAAAATAATATTTATATTTGAGAATATAACTTATATAACCATATGTAAAAATTGATATATTAAAATATATGTGTTTATGTTGTTTTTTCTAATACGTTAAGTAAATTAAGGTAATTATGTATTATTGAGATATTCTATTTACCTTGAATTACCCTATATACCTTTAACCGCTATAAATAAAAGACATAATTTACTATTCACCATAAATTATTTTCATCTTATTTAACCACATTTTACTTACTAACAACAGTCATGTATATTGTATTTTTGAAATTCAATTCACATAAGTTGTAAAATATCATTTAAATGAAAAATTAAGTTTTTTAACTATAACTCAGTGTTATCAGTATATATAATAAATTGAAGTTTTTTCATAAAAATAACAATAATTCAGCCAAAAGTATATTTGATAACTTAAATTAAAAAATTATTTCTATTTTACCCAATTTGATACATAGATGTTGCATTAATTAATTTAAAATTAATTCTCGTTGCTAAATCAAAATCCTGTTTTTATGAAATAATAACTATCAAAAGATTGACGCTTTTTTATGTCAAATATAAAAGTAAAATTACTTCCCATTACCAAAATTGTATTAAATGGTAAAAATATCATCTAAGTAAAATTTAAAACTGATTAAAAAGATAATATAAGCATATAAATACATTATATTAAATGGTAGTTTTGAATAAAAATACAGTATTTTCCATTATTCATCAAAATTTTAATTTTTCTTGGTCTCTGACCAGGACATTGCCTTTAAACAAAATAAAAAATTAAATTTTATCGTTAAAATACCAAAATTTTACCCAAACAGAATTTTGATTTCCCGATCAAAAAAAGAATTTTATTTGGTCAAATTGAACATATAAAAGTGATGAAAACTAGATTTAAACAGTTTTTTCCATCAAAAAGTTTTAAATCAACCTTTTCAAGTAAATTATGCTTAATATTAAATTCATTTAAATTTTAAGCCTCTAACTTTTATTGGATAAATGTAAAAACATTTAACAAACATGTATAATCATATTTTAGTTTGTTATGTTCATTCATTCCAATTAAAAGTCTAGGAGTTAAATACCTTTTAAAATAATAATATTATATTATTATTCCCCATTGTAAGATTTCAATGAAAATCGTTGTTGCATATCGGGTGCGCCATCAATTATTGAAACCCTTTTAAAGTAAAATTTATTTGAAATTCAAAAAATATTAATAAAAATGAACATTTATTATTTAATTATTTACATATTATGTAACATTATAATCCCTACACACATTAATTGAATTCAATAAACCAATAGGAATCAACTAGAACTCAATGTGTCCATAGATTATTCTTAAAGAATTCTTTAGAATAATAGCCTTCAAAACCCAAATGATTATTTCTAAACCAAAGATTGATCTTCATGAACTATATCAAGCCTCACAACTAATAAAATAGTTCATCAAACCAATTTAAGGTATATATGTTATCTATCAAGTCTTGGATTATTAGAGGATCGTAAAAACAATATAATAAATCCCAAAAATGGTTAAGGAATAATGTAATGTCTACCTGAAGGAAATTTTAGGGTTTGATACAACAATTATCTTGATGTTCCTCCAATATAACCCTAAATTATTGAAGAAAAATATGGGCCATATGATATCCCAAATAACATATCTAATTTGAAAAAAGAAGGAATTTGGATAAAAAATCCTTCTTCATATATGGATCTATTAACTTATAATTATATAAAATATGTCCATTTAATCCTCTACTATAAATGTAATACAAATAACTAAATATCCATTTAAACAATGGTCTGGACTCACCAAATGATTTGTGATGGGTATCATCCTTTAGATCAAAAGAACAACTCACTCATCCATGGAATCACTTCATACAGAAAGGAGAATATCATCCAATCATTCTGATGAAAATAAACTCATCATCTGGAATTAGGACAATGAGAGATCTGACTCATCAGGAAACTAAATGATATGATTTGACCAATTCATATGATCTCTATGGAAAAGAATGGCTTCCTGTATAAAAAACTTATCAATAAGGGTTTACAAAATCATTGAAAAATCATGTAATTGAGTTAAGACATTCCACATAATTATTTTGTATTTGGATTTACCAATAACATCATTAGAATACGGATAAAATCATAAATAGTGGACAAAGAATTCATGCCTCTTCATCATTCTCTTATTGTATAATAATTATATTGATAGATGGGTTCTTGATATCTTCCATCCTGGATGAAAGATTTACTGTTATGGGAAAAACATTGAGGCATCTCCACTCATCACATCGTTGTCCTGATAATGAATTGTTAACATGGTTGATTTTCTTTATGGAGGTATCCTAAAAAATTTAATAAATATGTTACATGATCAGATGATCATATATATAAATACCGATATGTCATAAGAAACATATTCAAATGACTCAATCCTATAAGATTCATGTACCAATGCTCGTTGAAACTACTGAATTTTTATGTTGATCCAATAACAATATATTCAGGGTTTATGTGAATTGATATGTCTATTGGAACACCAATACAAGGTTCCTTAGAATGTAATACCAGTTTGATACAAATTAATAGCACTTTATTAAGAACCCAACAAAAACTCATAATAGAACATCACTCCAAAATCCATCCTGAAGTCAAACTACCTTTGATACTAATCATTTTGGTCCCAACCAACTAGGTCCGACCTAGTAGGTGAAAATATGATCCAAACTACCACAATCCTACCTTAATTGTGTAGGGTTTTATGACTAGTACCAACAAGAATGAATAAAATGGATTGTATTTTACTATAGAATCATTACAAAAACACACACACCAATCTCCATGAAGAAGTGTAGAGATATAATAGATAAAGACTATAAATCATTAGTAATAGACATTCATGTAAATAACTATATATATTACCAAAGGTGTTATATATTATTCCGAAAAAGTACTGGGGAATAGTACACACCTTACTTGAAATAATGTCCCAACTTGACAATATCTTATAATAAAATGATGAGAGAGCCTCTCCTGGATCTCCAATCCATGACCATCGAATATGCTCAAATTCACATAATAACCTTATTATCCTCTGTAGTCACCACTAACCCATCATTCATCAACCTAAGACACAACACGGGATGTAAAATTCCTTGCTGGGGTGAGTTTATACATGCCAAATAGAATTCTTAAAAAACTAGAGGGGTTGATATATGAGACACAGTAGACATAATAATATTTATCATATAGAAATGTGGCAAAAGAAGCAAAATATATATATATATATATATAATTATCATAAAATTGTCCAATATTAGAGAGAAATTGGATATCTATCTAATAAATCATTCCAGGAAAATATTTTACCTGCAGTTCCAAAGAATCCATTAATGCTCCCACAACATCTCACATGATTTTCCATTGAAGTAACAATATGGAGGGTGAAATCCATATCATTTATCCATCTAGTAAATGTTGAAATGATATCCATGTAGATGATCCATACACTAGTTTATTAGATGGAACTACTTAGTAGAATGTGGACCTACACCCTAGTGTGTTAGGGGGTAACACTACACAGATAGAGGATAGATTCCCTATTCCATCATGGGTGTACCACATAGTACATAGAGGTCCTGAACACCACTCAGTTTGAAGGGTATTACTCAATAGGTAGATGAACCTTGATTTAGTCCTTCTGTTGGTACCGCAGAGTAGGTAGAGGTAATAACCCCTAGTGTGTTAAGCGGTACCCCTCAGTAGGATGATAACCCACACTATATTATGTATTGTTGTACCACTCAGTAGGTAGAGGACTGAAACCCTAGTCTATCTAGGGGTACCACAATATAGGTAAATAGAATAAAAATTCCCTAATGTGCATGGGGGTAATAATCCGTAATGATCCACCTAGATCATCACTAAAATTGAGTTCCAACTAAAGAAGGGTCATCCTAAGAACATCATTCATGATATATCAAAATACAATGAAAAGAACACAATCATAGTCCATATAGAAAAAAAATCCTGATAATCTATTCATGGTCCAAATTTCAAGTCCAACTATATGAGATATGAGAGGAATAATTTTAATAGAAAAGGATATACACTATGTGTACGGGGGTCCATGAGGCTTTTGGACCAACTCTTATACATATCCATTTCATCACTAGTACAAATCTTTCTATCCATTTAGTATTACACAGTGATAAAGATAACTAAACAGATTTCAATGGCTACATGGGTCATATATGTTATCTGATAGCCTTGTCCATGTCCCTCATATCATGTATGTGCTCTACGTCATGTTTTAGTACATGGTGTGTTATTTTTCATATCAATTTCCTTGTACTGCCAGGTTACATGTGGGACCACCAGCACCAATTTACATGGCATGTGGGGTCCCACAAGACATGTGATATTTAATCACCCCAAAACCCTAGACACCATATCTAGGGGTCTAATTCCATGTCTTCATTATTCTACCCTACATGTACTGATATTTTTAATATATTCCATCGATATCCTCATGAATCTTTTATATGTGGCATAAAAACTTTTATACCAACTATTTGAACACTGAAAATCAGTGGAAACCTCCTCTGAATATCAATCCAGGATATCTAGTGGTTTTAAATCAAATCATGACCCATCATCATGAAGCCCTCATGGAACATTTGTGTCTCCCTCCGTCAATCAAAGTATTTCGGTTGATACAACATCACAAATCCATGTGATTCATTACTTATATCCCTCAATGGATCATGATCCATAAGAAAATAACTATCTCGGTCATCATTTTCATAACCCACATTATATTGTTGGTTGGATCACCTTCGTACCTGACATAATAAATTCAAACCATGCCCCTAATGGAAAATAGTGAAGTACAAAATGAATGGTGGGGGGAAAGCATTATAAAAAGGGAATAAATATTATATTCCATGTTTTTTCTGACGATTATTAAAATGTAGGATTTATTCGTTTTGTACAAATTGAATAATTTGATGATAAATTTAATTTTAAAATTTTAATGCCTCATGTGATGGTGGTAAGATGACAAAATGAAAAAAAATTAAAACATGGATGATAAATTTTAAAAGGTCAGAAATCCGGAAAAAAATACATGACCTACCATTATTCAGATCGATCTATAATGATAA
The DNA here is from genome assembly GCA_963277665.1 of Viscum album. NCBI lineage: Eukaryota > Viridiplantae > Streptophyta > Magnoliopsida > Santalales > Viscaceae > Viscum > Viscum album. The sequence continues at coordinate 171,130,746 of OY728128.1, forward strand.
ATGTAGTATCTAATGATAATGAAGATCCATTTCATTCATTATGCCCCGATTCATGTTGATTAGGAATTTGGTCATTATCTGAACCCAATCTTCTAATAATTAACCATTGAATACTCATATCAATGATACCAGGGTTATCTTACTATCTGAGGAGATTCTCTATAGATTTTCTTTTGTAGAGTAAAATAATCATTGAACCATATTTCAAAATAAATAAATAAATTATTACTTAATTAAAAAACAATAACCAATGGATGACCCAAACACAGATTTGGCCTCAACAATCATTAGGTTGCAACTATACTAAATCATATGCTCTAAATTCAACAATGACCTAATAATTTCAGATAATAGATACTTTTTTGGAGATATTACATTATTTATTGGAAAATGTGAATACATGAAATAAAATATATTTAATATATTTATAAAATTAATTTCTTACTCATTGGGATCTAGAATCATATTTCATCCAAACACTTATCCTTGAAAATTTTTGTTTACATTTTTCATTTTCCAAAATTGGAAAAATTGGGACATTTTAAATAGCCCAATATTGCGAGTCCCTAATATATATTCCCCCAATGTAGACTTAATAATTAATTTAATATATATTTATCTCTCCCCCACCATTTATTCTTACTCAGCATATTTCTTCTTTGTATTTACAATTACATGGCAAACTCCTTTAATCAAAACACTTTAAAAAATTGTGATTCACATTAAGAAAACATGATTCATATTTTAGCTTCATTGATTGAAAGAATCTTCCTAAATTCTAGAAATTAATATATTGTTTTTAATAAAATAAATATACAACAAATATCGATAAAAGAATAGAAAATAATGAATATTTGACATTATCAATGTATAAAAATAAAGAAAAAAATTATAAAAATATATGTGTAATACACATTCCCCCACACAAGAGTGATTGTACATCCTAATGTAATTTTTTTCAACATGTTTGAAAAACAACCTAGATTATCTCATGTTTGATTTATTTTTGATACTGTCCTTATATGAATATATGATTAAAGATTCATTTATCTAATATGAAATGTCTTCATAAATTCTTATCCTTAATGTTTATCATCCTTTTATTTGTTTATCACTTCCATGATAAAGAATTAGTTATAATTATAGAATTCCATTTCCCCATTTTTCATTTGGGTTCAATATCTTTCACACTATAAATTCAATTTGGAAACCAGGCCTACACAAAAATACAAACACTAATTTTTGATATTATTGTTCAAAAAAAATTCATTTCCCATTCAGATTGACTTTGATTATTATAAGACTAAATAATATCATATATGTGATTCAATTTAAATTAATTGGAATAGTTATGTCATGAAATTGGTATAATAGTAGTTGTAATTTACAATATAATTAACTATATTTTTCTTTCCTTTTATTCTTCATATCACTACCTTAGCCACCTTTTCCCAACATGATCTAATGGGAAGTGGAGTGTATCACCCCAATCCCAGCACCAATATTCAAGTAGCTTGTGGGTAGTGGTGAGAAGAAAACTGACATAAAAAGGATGTCTTATCCCAATGAATCATTACCCATTCACAAATCACTATGTTCATCACAACCATATAGGATAAATAAAATTGTACTGACCAAATAGGAAAAAATAAATACAATAACATTGAAGAATAATCCATGTGAATAAATATAAACATATAAAATATATTTTGTAAAAGTACATTCCCATGAAAATTTAAATAGAGGAATAAAATGATATAGATATGGGGAAGGGTTCTATAATTGTAACACTAAAAAAATCCATTTCCAATGATCACCACAACCATGTACTACTAATATCCAAAAATTCCAGCACTACCAAAATCATCATCTAATGGTGTGAAATAAATATAATAATTGACATGTGTGGGAAAATAAAATTCATTTTTTGTTGTGTACATACACTGTACACTATTGTGAAAACAAAAAAGTGTTCTGATAGATTTATAATAGTCAACAAAACCCACAATATGAAGAGGAGATATATAACCCAATGATTTGAAATTCTCAAAAAGAAACCCCATTTAAATAGATAGGAATATATATCTCCATTTATTGAAATGTATGTTGAGTTATCCCCCAGATCCAAGAACATCACTAAATCGAGGAATGCATCCCAATATAACTTCACCTAGTTTACTTTGGTTGACACACACCTTGTGTGAGATCATAGATGAGGGGGTACTGGCTCCACAAACTAAATTACCCCACACCTCAAGTGGGATCATGAGTGGTGACGAGTCCTATATATACCATTGATGTTTGGGGCCATGATCATAAATATACATAACATCAAGGGGTACTTCCCTAATGTCTCTCTAGAGATCAAACTAATGTCTCGATATTAGCAACATCTTCTAGAAAAAGAGAATTTGACGTGAAACCTTTTGTCATATCACAAAGGATGAAACATACACTACAATAACACACATTATTTATTATTACATGATAAATTCTACTCATGATTCAAATTATGATTCCCTATGAAGATGATATGAGATATATAACATTGGAATAAAATAAACATGGTGTGCCCCTTGTTGTTCATGGAGTATAATATTATGTCCAACCCTGCTATTGTTTTTCTATCCAACATGGATATTGGAAACCGATATACAAGATGTTTTGTCTTAGTAACATGTCATATGTCACAACTCGAGGTCCATAATGTGCACTCTTTATACATTTGAAAATTTCTCAACTACTATTACATCTTTTGTTGCTATCTCACCTGGTTTATCAGACCATACAGGCACAATCATATACTCTATGTATATATGTATATTTACTGGTAGGGTCTCTTGGAATCATGTCCTACCATAGTTTCATGTGATATATAATGCATGTAGAAACCCTAACTAAAGAAATGAGTGAAAAATATTGAATGTGGTTTCAATAGAAAAAACATGTAGATATGAATTTCATCGATATTTTATCTTCTCTATAATGATTAACCAAGCCCACCATTCTTCCAATAATCATCCCAGATTCTTAATGTTTTTCACTGATCATTTTTGAAATACATTATGTTTTTATATTCTTCTCAATATCTACATGAATAATGTTATTATTTCACCTCACACAAACATTCATCAAATCTCTCATTACATCCTGATATTTGAACTTCAATCCTTTTTCTGTTATTCATCAATGATCCTCACCACTTTCATAAATCCTAATTTGCATCATCTATCCCAAAAATAGTTCCACATTGGGTTCAATCACTTCTCGAACAAAATTTTTTATTGAATCATTGACCTACTATAGGCCAATAGTTTACATGTGAATAATGTGGAGAGAAATCTAAAATAAAAAATTGTAGTTTTTTATGCTCATTTTGAACTAATCCATCCATCAAAATCACAAAAATCCTAATAAAAAGAAATAAACCAATCAAATCGGACAATTTATATGGAAAATACCAATTAAAAAATTAACGAGGTCACGTGAAAGAGGATATACATTAATTTGATAAAGATATTTGATCCATTAATTAATGAAAAATAATAGGTATATAATACAAATAAAATGTGTACCTCGTCATAGGATTTCTTACTAATGATGGATGGATATGTGTCGATGTCTATGATGAGTTGCACTAATTCAAATAATTTTCCCATAAATTAAATGAGTTCACATCCAAGATTCTCCCTATATGGAATCGCTATAACTCAATATCAAATATCAGGTTTTTTTATTTAACCCTGTATATATTAAATAAATAGATTAACAATATGATATATGAGGTCAATGATTAATTAAGCAACAACATGAATTATTCAAAAAAAATTCATTAATAAAAACCTATAAATAATGTTCATTGAGTAGACGTCTAATAAAAATTGAATATAGATCACTCAAAGGGTAAAAACCTTGTACTAAACACAATATAGGTCTAGGATTCCCCATACAAGGAAATATTCAAAAGGAAATGTAATATTTTAGAAAACATGTACACACACAATATAATATATTTAATATTTTTAAAATATCAGTATAGAGGATCTGAGAAACATGAAACACAATACCAACTATGAAAAAAAACCTATAATAATAGTTTTAAATTTCTAAAGTATCCTATCAAAAAAATTTAATTAATTAAATTATTTTTATCTATAATGATATTCACCATGAAATGTATCACCTACACAAAAACTATATGGTATTTAGCATGCATCTATGTTTCACAAACCAATAATATCTATTAGATATTCAGGTAATACCAAAGATATCACACTAGATGAATGGTTCATTGATGAAGGATATCACCATCTAGGTCCTCTATTATTAGAAAATACTATAAAAAGTGTCTCTATCCACGATGAACATCCCACCCATGTAAAAACACATGATTATTCATTCACGTATATCATCATCCATGACATAAGAAATACATAATTCACTATTTTCAAATACTGTTGTAGGATCAACCATTATGCAAACCCTCCAACAATGAAGTGTATTTGGAACAACCCAATGAAACTCGAGTACAACATTCCACCATAAAAAACAATACAGACATCATTGTGGGGAGATTCATAGAAATATATGGTCATTGTAATCGATCATTAAGGTCATATTTCATCGTTATGTGTAATATTTCTATTAAATTTTAGTGATCTTCATTAACTCAATGGTAACATGAAATTTATTGATCCGGTCATGCAAAATTTCACGTCACTTAAGAGATGGTATTATTTTCTCTATCTACTAAACGTGTGACTTGCAGGGTCTCATTAATAGATCCATGAATAGAAACATTACTATCGTACAATGATGAATGTTTTTGTAAGTGAGCTATGCAATTATAATGTGATCTTCCAAGATCTGATCGAATTTTATCATTAATTATTATTATTTTATCACAAAAATATGGAATTTATGATTAATATTTTCCAACTTTAAGGGGTGTAATTCCATTATCATCCATAACTAAATTTTCAAGAAATCAACGAACCCCCAACATATCAATTATTTGAACCAATCAACAAGGTTGTAGAAAATAATCGAGAGTACCCCTTCATCCTAGATTATCATATACACATACATGTGCCTTTAAATGTTCACCATACTCTACTCCAAGATGATGTAGAAGTGAGAAGACATTGAAATATAATCAAAAATCACTATGATAGGGTCATAGGATTTCACAATCCAGGTAATAACCATTAAAAAATTCAATAATATTCTATCAAAATTCTACTATTGGTTATCATGGTTCCGATTCAATCCCACTGGACCATGATGCATGTTCTTTAGCTGTTGGATTTTGTGGCATCAAAAAAAATCTTTGTAACACTAAACCTCATGTATCCAATGTAAACCATAATCAAATATCAAGGTAGATCACTGGAAATCAAGAATGTTCCACTATAGAATTGCTATGAAACTCTTCGAACTCATCTTCATGAAAAATTACTAAAACTTTTATCACTCCTGGGAAATGTATGATGGTATCCCCACCATTATAAAATACATATGGTGCATCATATGATTTTATATTCTCAGGACATACTTCAAAAGTAATGATTCCAACATCATCTAAACTAATGCGATGGAGATGAAATGGATTCACTACCATCGATTGGAGATAATTTCATCATCTCACCATAATTGTAGTCATCTTCAAAATGTAAAATTACTCTGAACCCTCTTCCATGAAGGGAGAACATGTTTTTCTTTTAATGTAATTTTCTACCATGTTTACCTTTCATAGAGTATAGACTATTCAAGCTTCATATTTTTCACAAGAACACTTGCTAATATACATATCTCATGTTTAAATAACTATTAGATAATATTTATATTACTCTCTAGTTGTATTAGTAGAATATAAATTTCTCACCCACAAGTTAATTCCTAAACATATTATAGAAGATGACTATTGAAACCATCAATTAGTAATTGGTCACATATTTCATCTCAAGGGGAATCAAATTCCATAACCTATATAAAATAACCACATACATTTTCATCATTTCACATCCAATACTGGGTCTGTTGGCATCAAAAAACACAACATACTTGAATTTATCCTCTAAAATATTAAAAATTGAATCATTATCCAACCACTAACTGATATTCCCAATGTTTTTCCAACATTTCTATTTCCTAGATAACAACTACCATTTTAGGTAATTGAATTCATCGGGATTCAATCATAAAAACATATTCCATGAAATTTTTATTTTACATGGCCCCATGAATGAAAATAGACACCCCTAATACACTCCTAGGGGAGTCTAGTTCATGGACTACATATATTGTTTATGGGCCCACTAATATATAGTTACATGGGATTAAATTATATAGAAAGCAATCATTAATAATACATAACTAACACCTCAAGATTTTATCATTTATATATGAATGTGATGTAAGTCTAGGAACACCCTCAAATGATTTTTGTTCTTATGATTGGAAACAAAATAAATGAAAATGTCGGTAAAGAACCGTAAAATTCAAGTAAATTTTTTTTCTTAATTTTCTTGGGAATTTTACAAGAATGCAGTTTCTGACAGCACCAGATTCTGAGGCTTGGTGTGCTAGGAATCATTTTCTGAAGTTTGGCTCAGGTACGTTCAGTGAACGAACGAGCGGGTTTTTCTGTCTTTTGAACCGGTGCTCGGAATCGAATTTTGAGGGCACCGATGGAATCGCAGTGCCGACATTTTTATAGAAACGCCTTTTCCAGTGTTGTGTTTTCTCGGGAGTGGTTTTTAAATTTTTTTTTGGGTTATGTTAAGAAATAAAATAAAGTGGTACGACAACTTTATTTTATTTCAATTAAAGCCACATAAATCCACTTAAGCTAAGTTAAACGGATAGGGTGGAACCCCAAATATCCTACCCACTTGGTAGGATATTTGTGAGGTGGCGCACGAGCCCCACCATTTATTTCCTCTAAGTAACGCACCCACGAAAACCACTTTTAAATAATGTCAATCGTGCGTTTATTTGAGTTAAGAAACACCTCATTTAATTGGGCAGTTAATTCGTTACCATTAATTCATTTAATTAATGGGCCGTTTCCTAACATTGAATTTCTAATCGTTGGCATGGGAATAAAATAATACCAACTCTTGTTTACTTGAGGGTTTCTTGTTGAGAGGATTGGGAGAAGCTCTCAATATTGAAGATCTTCATCCTCCTTTGCGAAGAACGCAAAGAACGCGAAGAACGTGAAAAACTCCATCCTCCGAAGAAGGGAGACAAAGAACGCCGAACCCTCAGAGATTGACGACGCGACGCCGTGTATCGCGACGCCGACGATTCTCCTTCCACGGCGTTCTTTCGTAACGTTCCTTCCCCACGACAACCTTCGATCAACAACCGATTGAGGTTCTTTTATTTCATTGTGAATTATATCCTCGACACGGTTTCTTTTGGTGCATCTTAAACCTATGTGATTTTAATCCTCGGAGTTTGTCTACGCAATGCCGTGTACCGTGACGACAGCGGCACCCCCCTTCCACGACGCGACGATCCACTTCCGCGACGGTTAATTTCGTGACGAACTCACGTTCGACGAAAACGATGAGGTAGGGGTTTGATTCATTTAGATCTTTGGGATTTATACCCACAGCGTATGATTAAATATTTGTTGTGAGACTTTTAAAACTACTAACGCGGTGGGTGCGGACCAGCAAACAAGTCCGAACCCACCGCCCTTTTCATTCTTGGTGTGTGGAACGGCGGATGACGACAAAGTAAGCCGCACGGGCGATGTGAGGTCCTCGCAGTGAATAATGGGCCCCGAGAGGGCCATTTGCGAGGATAAAGCATTTTTTCGACCACCGGAACTCGTCCTGTGGTCCGCGGAGCATGCCGCCGGCGCGCCTCGCTGGCACGACGGCGCCGGTGGCAGTTGGCGGCGGCGCCCGGCGCGCCGCCGGGAGGAGCCGTCGCGGCTAAAGATATGGCGGCAACGCACGGTCCCACGACCGCGCAGGACCGGAGGAGGACAGGACGTGGCCGTCTGCAGAGTCCGCTAGCAAGGGCGGCCCCATGCGGGGCCGCGGCTCCTTCACACGGGGGCAGCACGCCCCCCGCTCTGCGCGCCCGTAACCGACCGAGCCGACCCGCTGGCCAACTAGCCAGCGCCAGCCGGGTCGCACCCAGGCCGGGCCGGGACGCACCATGCCGGGTCGGACCTGGGTCTGGTCGTCCCGGTTCAGGCTGACCCCGGGGGGGGGGGGGGGGGGGGGGCGGGTAGGCCCAGGCTTAGACCCTCCGTTTTCGGACCATTTCGGTCTTTTTTTCATAATATGAGCTACGAGCCTATGATCAACGCACCTTCAGTTTAGATGCGATCCTTGGATCGTGGCAGTCGTTTTGGTATATTACACTCAAGGTTTCGGAGTACTTTGTGTTCGGCCGGGTTGGTTCATACACAAAACCAACCGGGCCATCGGAGCTGAACCACTTATAACTTAAGCTTCGGACGTCTGATTGACGTGCCGCCGACTTTGTTGGATTCCTCTAAGTGAGAAGGATCTTTTGGCTTACTACAACCGAAGTTTGGACACAGGTGGAGTATGGTCGGGTTGGTTTTGCTTTAAAAACCAACCGGGCCCCTGGAACGAAAAAGCCAATAACTCTAAGATCGGGCGTCCAATTGACGCGTCGTCTGCGACGTTGAGTTCCTGTTGACGATACGAATCTTTTGGATACATCAACTCTGGACTATGGGTCATTTGATGTATCATCCTCTTGGCTCGCGGAGTGGACCCTCCCGGAACGAGCTTACTGTGTGCGGGAACCCTAGAGCTGGCTACGTCTGCGACGACAATGAAGACAGTACGAGAATCCTCCGTGGGTTTGGTAGTGACCACTACGGTAGTTTTTGGGATACATCAACTCTAGAATACATTTCAGTTGATGCATCGACTTCTTGGCTCGTGGAGTGGACCCTCCCGAAATGAGCTTGCTGTGTGCAGAAACCCTAGAGTCGATTGAGACTTGACGACTACTGATCGAATGATTTGGTGTGTTACTGATAGCCCAGTGGGAAGTGCTTGGTTGTAGCAGTATAACCATGGCGGAGGAGCACTTGGTTGTAGCGGCAGACCCGCGGTACTCAACAGAAGGAGTTCCTCTGGAGGCTATGAGGGGGAGCTCTTGGTCATAGTTGCAGACCCACGACGGAGGAGCGCTTGCTTGTAGCGGCGGACCTACGACCAAGGAGTGCTTGGTTGTAGCAGCACGGGGGAGCGCTTGGTTGTAGCAGCAGACCCACGGAAGAGGAGTGCTTGGTTGTAGAGGCAGACCCGTGGTACTCAACAGAAGGAGTATCTCTATAGGCTATGAGGGGGAGCGCTTGGTTTTAGCGGAAGACCCATGGTGGGAAGCGCTTGGTTGTAGCAGCAGGCCCATAGTACTCGATAGGTGGAGTACTACAGCAGTCCAAGGTTAGAGGGAAGCACTTGGTTTTAGCAGCATACCCACTATACTTGATAGAGAAGGAGTTTCCCAATAGCTATGGTTTCAACTTCATGATCTATCTTGTGTGGGTCTTTGCGGGGGTTAGTACCTACCGATCCTTTGTGGGTTCGACGGCTTAGATGAATCAGTGGCAACATCTGATCATCTCTATCGTTTTATGAAGTAGTATACCTGTGTGAGATTAATCCTGTTTTTCATTCCTATGTGGATTGTGTTGTGCTATCCTATGTAGATTTACGTTTTCCTTCCTCTGTGGGCTGGGTTGTACCTGGGATCGGATGTTGGATTCGAACGAGAATTGATAACTTAGGTATATGTATGGGCATATACCTAAGTAGTGTCGAATATTACTTCGTGATTGTATCTTTTCTTTGTGGATTATCCTTTATGGATTCTAGGAGACCTTCGGGGGTCTCGGGTCCCTACTAAGTAGCTTATAATCACCCCTTCACGGGCTATGCATGCACTACATTGTGTTGGTTGCAGAAGATGGACAATGCTGATCGTGGTAGAGGTTTGCGGAGCAGGATAGTACATGGAGGTAGAACACTGGGCGGGACATTCTTGGAGTGGACGACTGGACCCGAGGAGCTGTGGAAGCTATCTGTACTCACCCTTCGGGTGGGATTTGTAGTGGACAGCTCGACATTGCGGATTTACTTTTTCAGTTGTTGTTTTCCCTTCTAGTTGTACTTTTCTTTCAGTTTGGGTTTGTATACTGGCCCACTTACATTTCTGCACTTACTGTTGTACTCAGTTTTTACTTAGTTTATACTTCTACTGCGTTCTTTCTATGTAGTGTTTGTTTACATTACAAACACAATGCCTTCCCTTTTTACTAGGATTTACGCCTTGGTGCTAGTCTCCGACCCCTGGCCTATGGAAGGTTGGTTTGGGGTAGTCACGGCACGGGCCCTGAGGATGGGCCGTGAAAAATTGGTATTAAAGGAGTTCGGTTCTACCGTAGAACTTGGGACTCTGATCGTTTTCTATGTGAATCAATAGTGTTAAGAGTATTGGGTGTGGTTATCAGTCCAGGGAGTCCAGTGTTGGTGCGGCGGCCGATGTATCCGTACACCAAGACCCTGACTTCTGATTCCCGACATAATACACGAAAACATTGATTGAATGTGTGTTTCATGTTTTCATTGTGATTACTTTGTGTCAGCTCACTAGGTATATTGTTCTGGCCATGGCGCACCTATCTCTTTTTAGGATGGCCCCACGATGTCAGTTAGCTAGGGTTCCGAGAGTTGAGCGTGACGACAACCCACCGAGCGACGAGGCCTCGGTGTAGGGCCCTTTGACAGCAGAGGCATCGGCGGTACCTCTACCCGCCGAGCCACCGATGCTTCCAGCCCCAGCCGCTGAAAATGCACGTCGCCTTAGTGCACTGCACGAGTTTCAGCGCCAGCGACCGCCCAGGTTCCGCGGGGAGACGGACCCCCAGGCAGCTGAGGACTGGCTAGAGGCAATCGTATGATTTTTTAGGTTAGTGAGGACACCAGCAGACCTCATGGTGATGCTCACAGCGAGCCTACTACATGCGACAACGGGCCGATGGTGGAGCATGATGCTCCAGGTGCACGATGAGGCATCTCTCCTATGGACGGACATTGAGAGCCTCTTCCATTCGGAGTTCAACCCAGCCACCCTCCATGCGGTGCGCATCCAGGAGCTTCTATAGCTGCGGCATGGCAGCCTGACGGTCGCCCAGTACTCGGCGTGATTTACTGATCTCTCGCGCTACTCGACAGACATGGTACATGACCCATTCTTCAGGTCCTGAACCTTCGAGGAGGGGCTCAGGAGAGATATCATAGCTTCTATTTTTTCTCACAGTATTGCGACACAGACATGGGTGTTGGAGCGAGCCCTCTTAGTGGAAGAGTTTCCTAGCTGAGCAGTGTCCGGCAGCAAGACCCACCACTAGCCTGCATGTGGCAGAGCCTTCTGTAGCAGGAAGTATACAAATGACGTAGAGGTCCAAGAATACAAGACCTATAGGTGGTCGACGGCAAGACACATGATCGTTTGTGCGAGGCACCCGGGGTGGAGAACGACTTACCATGCACGAGCAGTGTTACTCCTGCGGTGGGGATGGTCACATGGCTCGTGACTGTCCGACCCTCCATACAGATGACCAGCATATGAACGAAGGACCTCCTAGGCAGAGGCAGAGGTTCGATCGAGGCGGACTGCATGGAGCAGGGGACCGTGGCAGGGGAGCTGGCCCTGTAGCTGGAGGCCGACAACGCTTCAAGGTGTTACTACCACCACCTCCAGGAGGTCCACCCCAACAGCAGGGAATAAGTGTATGTGGGAGAGCTCAGCTGCAGGTAGTTGAGGCTTATGATCATGGAGCTCTGGGAGGAGATGGGCATGAGCAGGACTAGCTCTAGACCTGGAGAATTTTGTTCGTGTTTCTTCTAGCTCTGATGATGTTTGTTTGTTGTTGCTTTGAGTCTTTGTACATTGAGTTGTAGTAATAAAAATACACCTTTCTTTTGGTTTTTACCTTCATGTCCTCTCGTTATGTTGTTTCTAAGAGGTTCTGGTTTAAAAACCGTTGACTTGACCCTCACTTTGAGATACCTACTAGAGGAGACCCAGTGACCACACACTGATGCCGATAGTGTGACTCAACCCTTTGAGGCGAGAGTAATAGTTGGATCACATGGTAGTAGCATCTAGGCCTTACGACGTCATCCTTGGTATGGTTTAGTAACATCCATGATGGGATTGACTATATTAGGTGAAGAACGTGGTTCATCCAGAGGATGAGACCAGATTTTTCTTCTCAGCAAAGAAGAAATCTCAGCAGCTCTTATAGGAACAGAATGGTCCAAGTCATCCAAGGGCGGATGAGGACAGATCAGAGCCGGAAAATGTCTTCTGTTGATGGGGGGTGGAGACCACTAGAGTTGGATGTTAGTGACCATGTTTCCTTACGGGTCACACCTCGACGTGAGTTACGGAGATTTTGCCGAGGCGGCAAGTTCTCTCCATGCTTCATTGGACCATTCCATGTCCTCCGCAGGGTAGGCGAGGTGGTTTACCACTGGACCCACCCACCTCAGTTACACCAGGAGCACGATGACTTCCATGTATATCAACTGGGGAGATACGAGCACGACCCGATGCATATCTTTGACCATGGGGAGCTGGACGTTGATGATGGGGAGACTTTTGTGAAAGTCCTGGTGGAGATCGAGGATCAACAGGAGCGGGTCCTATGTGGACGGTCGATTCCTCTAGTGCACATCAGATGGAGGCACAGGAACCTCCAGGAGAGCACATGGGAGCGGGAGGCTCAGATGCGTGCTCAGTACCTACTTTTGTTTTCCTATTTTATGATGTATCTTTACGGGGACGTAAAGCCCTGAGGTGGGAGTGATGTAAAGACCCGTAAAATTGAAGGAAATTTTTTTTTTCTAAATTTTATTGGAAATTTTGCAAGAACGCAGTTTCTGACGGCACCTGATTCCGAGGCCCAGTGTGCCCGGAATCATTTTCCGAAGTTTTGCTCGGGTACGTTCAGTGAACAAACGAGCGATTTTTTCTAACTTTTGAAGTGGTGCTCAGAATGGAATTCTGAGGGCACCGATGGAATTGCAGCGCCAACATTTTCTGAGAAACTCCTTTTATGGAGTTGCGTTTTCTCATGTGTGGTTTTTAATTTTTTTGGGGGGTTAAGATAAGAAATAAAATAAAGTGGTGCGACAACTTTATTTTATTTCACTTAAAGCCACTTAAAGCCACTTAATCTAAGTTAAACGGATAGGGTGGAACTCAAAATATCCTACCCACATGGTAGGATATTTATGTGGTGGGGCCCGCCTGAGCCCCACAGTTTCTTTTCCTCTAAGTAACGCACCCGTGAAAACCTCTTTTAAATAAAGTCAATCGTGCGTTTATTTGAGTTAAGAAACGCCTCATTTAATTGGGAAGTTAAGTCGTTACAATTAATTCATCGAATTAATGGTTCACTTCTTAACTTTGAATTTCTAATCGTCGGCATGGGAATAAAATAATACCAACTCTTGTTTACTTGAGGGTTTCTTGTTGAGAGGATTGGGAGAAGCTCTCAAGCTTTAAGATCTTCATCCTCCTTCGGGAAGAATGCGAAAAACATGAAGAACGCGAAGAACGCCGGCCTCCGACGAAGGGCGACGAAGAACGCCGGCCTCCGATGAAGGGAGACGAAGAACGCCGAACCCTCGGAGATCGACGACACGACGTCGTGTAATACGACGCCGATGATTCTCCTTCCACGACATTCTTCCGCGACGTTCCTTCCCCACGACAACCTTCGATCAACAACCGATTGAGGTAGGGATTGTGGTTCTTTTAATTATTTGTGAATTATATCCTTGACATGGTTTATTTTGGTGTATATTAAACATGTGTACTTTTAATCCTCAGAGTTTGTCTATGCAACCCCGTGTAACACGACGTCAGTGGAACCCCCTTCCGCGATGCGACGATCCTCTTCCGCGGCGGTTAATTTCACGACGAACTCACGTTCGACGACAACATTGAGGTAGGGCTTTGATTCATTTAAATCATTTTGATTTATACCCACGGCGTATGATTAAATATTTGTTGTGAGACTTTTAAAACTACTAATGTGGTGGGTGCGGACCAGCGAACAAGTCCGAACCCACTGCCCTTTTAGATCTTGGTGTGCGGAACGGTGGACGACAACAAAGTAAGCCGCACGGGCGATGTGAGTTCCTCATAGTGAAGGACGGGCCCTGAGAGGGCCATTGGCAAAGACGACACATATTTCTGACCACTGAAACTCGTCCGGTGGTCCGCGGAGCAGCTCGCAGGCATGCCTCACCGGCACGGTGGCAGGGGGTGGCGGCGACCGGCGCGCCGTTGAGAGGAGCCGCCGCGGCTGAAGCCAGGGCGGCAAGGTGCGGTCTCGTGACCACGCGGGACCGGGGGGGGGGGGGGGGACGGGACGCGGCCGGTTGCCGCATCTGCTAGAAAGGGTAGCACCACGAGGGGCCGCAGCTCCTTCACGGGGGGGGGGGGGGGGGGCAGCGCGCCCGCCGAGTCGCACCCAGGTCGGGCCGCGCCGGCCACGCCGGGTCATGCCCAGCCAGGTCGGACCCGGACCCGGGTCGGTCCTGGCCCGGACCCCCCGTTTTCAGACCTTTTCGGTCTTTTTCTCATAACTTGTGCTAAGGGCCTCCGATCGATGCACCATCTATTGTGATGGGATCCTTGGATCGAGAAAGTCATTTCAGTATATTACAATCAAGGTTTCAGATAACTTTGGGTTTGGCCGGGTTGGTTCGTACACGAAACCAACCGAGCCCTCGGAGCGGAAACACTTATAACATAAGCTCTGGACGTCCGATTGACGTGCCGCCTACTTTGTTGGATTCCTCTATGTGAGACGGATCTTTTGTCCTACTCCGCCCGAGGTTTGAACGTAGGTGGAGTATGGACGAGTTGGTTTTTCCTTAAAAACCAAAAGGGACCCTGGAACGAAATAGCCAATAACTCTCAGACCGGGCGTCCGATTGACGCGCTGTCTGCGACGTTGAGTTCCTGTTGACGATACAGACCTTTTGGATACATCAAATCTATACTACATGTTAGTTGATGTATCAGCTTCTCGACTAGTGGAGTAGACCCTCCCGGAACGAGCTTGCTGTGTGCGGGAACCCTAGAGCTGGCAGCGTCTGCGACGACAATGAAGACAGTACGTGAATCCTCCGTGGGTTCGGTAGTGACCACTAAATTACTTTTTGGGATACATCAACTCTTTAATACATGTCAGTTGATGCATAGACCTCTTGGATCGTGGAGTGGACCCTCCCGGAATGAGCTTGGTGTGTGCAGAAACCCTAGAGCCAGTTGAGACTTGATGACTGTTGATCGAACGACTCAGTGTGTTACTGATAGCCCAGTGGTAAGCGCTTGGTTGTAGCAATAGACCCATGGCGGAGGAGCGCTTGGTTGTAGCGGTAGACCAGCGGTACTCAACAGAAGGAGTAACTCTAAAGGCTATGAGGGGGTGCGCTTGGTTGTAGCGGTAGACCCACGATGGAGGAGCGCTTGGTTGTAGCGGCAGACCTACGATGGAGGAGCGCTTGGTTGTAGCATCACGGGGGAGCGCTTGGTTGTAGTAGAAGACCCACGACAGAGGAGCTCTTGGTTGTAGCCACAGACCCGTGGTACTCAACAGAAGGATTACCTCTAGAGGCTATAAGGGGGAGTGCTTGGTTGTAGCGGCAGACCCATGGTGGGAAGCACTTGGTTATAGAAGCATGCCCATAGTACTCGATTGGTGGAGTACTACAGCAGTCCAAGGTCAGAGGTAAGCGCTTGGTTGTAGCGGCATACCTACTATACTTGATAGAGAAGGAGTTTCCCAATAGCTATGGTTTCAACTTCATGATCGATCCTGTGTGGGTCTTTGCGGGGGTTAGTAACTACCGATATTTTGTGGGTTCGACGGCTTAGATGAATCAGCGGCTACATCTGATCATCTCTATCGACATACGAAGTAGTATACCTGTGTGAGCTGAATCATGTTTTTCATTCATATGTGGATTGTATTGTGCTATCCTATTTGGATTTACATTTTGCATCCTGTGTGGACTGGGTTTTACTTGGGCTCGGATGTTGGAGCCGAACGAGAATTGATGACTTAGGTATATGTATGGGCATATACCTAAGCAGTGTCGAATGTTACATTGTGATTGTATCTTTCCATTGTGGATTATCCTTTGTGGATTCTGGGAGACCTTCGGGGGTCTCGGGGTCCCTACTGAGTAGCTTATACTCACCCCTGCACGGGCTATGCCCGCACTACGTTTTGTTGGTTGCAGACGACGGACAACACTGATCGTGGTTGAGGCTTGCGGTGCAGGACGGTACCTGGAGGTAGACCACTGGGCGGGACGTTCTCGGAGCGGACGGCTGGACCCGAGGAGCTGTGGAGGCTATCTATACTCACCCTTCATGTGGGATTTCCAGTGGACAGCTCGACGTTGCGGCTTTACTTTTTCAGTTGTTGTTTTCCCTTCCAGTTGTACTTTTCTTTCAGTTTGGATTTTTATACTGGCCCACTTACTTTTCCGCACTTCCTGTTGTACTCTGTTTTTAATTAGTGTTTACCTCAACTTATTTCTTGCTCTGTGGTGTTTGATTACTTTACAAAGGCAATGCCTTCCATTTTTTCTGATATTTACGCCTTGGTGCTAGTCACCAGCCCCTGGCCTATGGAAGGCGGGCTTGGGGTAGTCACGGCACGGGCCCTGAGGACAGGTCGTGACAATGTCATCATTAAAGGAAAATGTCAACTGATCCATGAATGGATAAAATATCCGGTTCATATGTTCAAAAAATAAAATGGGGGGAATTTATCACTCCCACATGAATCTCTATTAACTCATATGACCCATAGTAATATCAAAAAATTCATTAGAATATATTCCTTATGATGATGTAGCTAGTTGAAGATGGAGTTGAGGTCAATATTTGAAAAGCCATACACACCCTTCATCATTCAATAGATGTGTATAATCATTAGAAAATGTACTTATTGTGTATGATAAATTGGTTCAAATGAATGTTCACATGATAAGTATCTTTTGAACCTTAGATAATTGGGGTTTATATTACTCATACACCCTTAAATATATTATTTTATATATTAAATTCTATGTGATAGAATTTCCCAAATCAGTCTATATAATAAGTCTCCACATTTTATCTTATGAGAATACCTTGTAATATAAATAAGATTGTACTCAATTTAATATTCTGTAATCATTTCTACCTAGAATACTCCCAGATGATCTTCATTTATAGAAAATATAACTACATAGATTGAGACAAAATTATTATTCAATGATTCATGTAATATATGTAGCATACATGAATGGTTGATAAATGAAATGTTATTATATTTTAAAATGGTGATAAAATTTATAAAAATTAAATTTGGATTATAATTTATCTTGTCCCATCAGAATTAATAATACTGTATTTTTTATTTTTTTCAATGAATCGTTTTATTTATTATTTATATATACCCAATAGATATTTACTTGACTTCTATAATTTGATTATCAAAATTATTTTATTTATAAATGACATTTTTTTCCTTTGGTGATAAAAATGTTTTTTTCTAAGAAATAACTCCATATTTTCTATAATAAATCATAATTTATACCTCTGAACCACTTATGTTCATAATTTTAAATCTTGATAGAAATAAATTCTTTAATTTCTTTTGATGCAGTTATATAATCTACCTCTATTAGTGTGACATCCACATGGACTACTTGGAACTTTAATAACTAGAAACACCATTATTGAGGAAAAAATGTAAAACTCTATTGAGATCTCATATCATCATTGTTATTTAGGGAACACAAATCATTTTTATTCATTATAATGATTTTATTCTTCCCTATAATGCTAATGAATATAACAATACTTATTAACATGTACATAAGGATTTTAATTATAATAAAAATGGTACACTAACTAAGACTGGATCAATATACACTTGTTAATCTCAATGAAAATGAGACATCAGATTATATGAAAATTTAGGAAATTATAGGTTGATCCTATTATGGATATATAATAAATTATATCCATCATTTATAAAATTTTATATCTATCCAAAATCATCTTATGATTCATTCTATGAAATATAGTTATTAATGCCTTTATAGAATTATCCATGATGATCCTCATTATTACTTTACCATTATATGTGTTTTGACTCAATCCAAGCATATTGTTTAATTTATCTCTACAATATAAAATTTGTTAACTAATCATAAGGAACATGGCATGAATTCTCAAAAAGATAATAGGGAGTGGGATGCATGCTAGATTAATCCCTAGAAAAAGAAGTTAAATGTAAATTCTTAGAGTGAATATAAACGTAAGTCTTGGTATGATCCCCCATGTGGGCCATAAATTTTTACTATATCAATAGGGATGCACCAGATAATATTCATAATCTGAGGGTGGGTGGATCTTCTTTGACATGAGGCACCACATTTATATTTTCCTACCATGAACTTCTTACATCATGGTGAGGAAGGACCCATGGATAGTGTATACCAAATCCATCCCATTGATAATTATGTTTAGATTTCATCGATGGGGTAGGATAATGTACGGGGAATCCTATTTATTGGTTGTTTATTTCCAAACCTACTCTTTATTTTCCATTGGTGGATCAACATGTCCTATATGAATTAAATATTTTAAGGGAAACATATTAGGTGATTTTGGTTGAATATAATTTATATTTTAATTATTAATAATAAATTTCTATATTTAAATATGTTATGAAATAATCATTATTTCTTCTTTCCCAGAAACATTTAATTTAACTTGGTATTTTATATGTTCATAGTCAATAATGTCAATGAAATACATGTATTCCTCCGTAGGTGCATGTGTTATTTTTTCATCCTTCTATACGTCATAGAAAAGATTTTCCTAAGCTTAAAATTCCATGAAATGAGAATTCATACTCGATTGGGATTGAATAAAATCAAATTAAATATTTTTTTATATAAGATCAATATTATAAATTGGTTCACCTTCAATATCCACTTTTTTTGTAATTTCCCTTATGAGTTGAATGAAATAATGTAGAGGTATGTAGAATATCTCCTTCAAATTCATTACATATTACACCACTTGGTTTGTGTATTCTTCTTCAATGGATTGATTGGAATGAAAAAGTTCCAGCTCTTCTATTTTTATGTTTCAATGAGATCAATTTGCACCTCATACTCTTTTCATAATTCACCTGGATTGTGTGGATCCCTCATATGCAACTCACTCAGAAATTATTTTTCATCATGGATTCACTCTAGCTCATCATGGTCACCTAGGATCTATAATTTTCTATGGTAGATCTATGAATAATTTTCATGATGGTCCCAAACATCTTGTATTCCCTAAAAATTATGAAATTATAGTGGAATCTCTATATTTTACTTAAATATATGATATTCAACATTGAATTCAACATGAATATTTTCAGTTCATGAAATGATTGTTCGGTGTTATTAACAATCCTCATATTATTGGATAGGTCACTGAGTTCATCAAACCATTGTATAAGACCCATATTATAATTTTGTTACACATGATGTTTATCTTTCAGGCTTGATTATCTATTCAATGTGTTGTAAAATGATATTTTGAAAAAATCATTGAATAATAATTTTTTTTGGTACATTTTAATGATATAAAATCAATCTATAATTTGAAAATTGTAAATTATAAAAAAAATACTTAGTGGAACCAAGAAATGAAAGTAGTTATTATATCATAACTATTGTTGGAAAGAGAAAAATAAAATTAATATATTTAATGAAAAGAAGGATATAAATAGGGTTCTATCACCTTATTATATTCTCATTTTAATCACCACCATAATCTAACTCATCAAAAATATGTTAATTATTATTATTATTTTATGAATGAACTATTGAATTTGGGTTTTGATTAATTTATCAAATAATGAAATTTTCAAAAATATTAAAATTTAATCTTTTTTGAACATTCAATGCTAAAAAATGAAAATAGAAAAAATGAAAATGGGTCTTAGGTTTTGTTTTGTTTTCCATTATTGTTCTAACTTATTTTTTAAATTTTAATTATATATTTCCGAATTGAAATGTCATACAAGAATAATTATTCTTTTATTTATAAATTTTTTACTCTTGAATGACTTTAGAAATATAAATTTCACCACCACTTGTACTCTAGTTTGATTGCACACCTGTTTCAAATCAGAGTCACCTTCTAGGATCTGGCTCAATTGAACTCAATTTCATATATTTGTTAGATAAATTCAATTATTTTAAGATCTAACCAATGAATATAGAGAAAATAAAAAAATTAAAATAATAGAAGTAGAATTTGGTTTCACATCATGGGGGTATATTCATCAAACCCATTCATTCGATTAATATCTAATGAAATCATGAAATAAAAAATAATTAATAATTAGAAAAAAAAATTACCATCCCCTGGGATAAGCCTGTGGTTATCCACTTATTGTATTGGTAAAAATATCACATTGGAGGATAGATGGAATAGAATAATAAGATGATAGAATAAAATAAATTGAACATAACTAAAGGAATATATGTAATGCCCTGACCCCATAATCCCAGAGCGAGTGCATTATTTTAATACATTGGGATGAATACAAGGAATCAAGTCTAGAAGGACTGATTAGTTTAAAAGTCTTGGAAAATAGATTACATACAATAACTTTCCAATATAATTACAAACATAAAACACAACAAATATAGTTCTTTGAGAACTCCATTATTCCATTTAACTAACCCCTAAATATCAATCATAATAAACTTCTTGGATTCCTGGGAGAATAAAACATAGGAATGGGGTGAGCTCAGATACTCGGTAAGGGTAAAAAATTTATGCGGAAGACAACAAAAACAAAAAAATTGATGAAAAATTGAAAACACATGCCTTTATAAATGATTAACATGGACACTTTATGGAAGAAATATGAGCTATGTAAATAATGAAAAAAAAATTATCAGGGGTATTAAACTATAGGAATAACCACATGAACCATAAATATTATTTTCATAATGGGTGAATGTATAATTCCATACATTTTGACACATTTTATTAAGACCTTGACCAAATAAATCAAATAATCAATAATGCATTGTCCAAAATCATATATAAAACTGGGAAAGGCCTCGACCAATTCCACGTCTAATTGTGTCATTAGACCTACTGATGCATTGAGGAGCTATACCAGGCTCCACCCATCACATAATATGCCTAATACATTCCACATATGAAAATTTTGAAACATAACATAAACATTAATATTATAACTAGAATACAACATGTCAATACATTAACCATAAATTATGAATGGTATAAAAGTAACAAATCCCTAGTCAAACATATCAACAAGCCTTCAAAAGAATATGTATGATTTGTATCAGAATAAATCCACTTCAAATAAGTTTAAAATCCATAAAAGTATGTTGACATAGACGAAATTTTTTTGTCAAATTAATTGAGAGAGATATCCCTTTTTCATGAAATCATTCAAAAGTCACATATTTTAAAAATGATTTCATTTGAAAGATAGTTTTCAAACAATTTGTCCCATAGAAATTTTAATCTTTTGAAAGGAAGTAACATTTTAAAACATTATTTTCCATTTAAAAAAAATCCTTAAAACCATTTTGAAAACATGGTCATTAATGAGAAATGTTTAGAAGATTAATTCATTAAAACATTTAATGTAATGTTTTAGAAAAATTGCACCTTAAAAATAATCCCATTGAAAAAACTTTTATGGATCATGGACATGGATAAAAAATATGTCCCAGTAGATATTCACATAAATACTTCTTTAGATAATAAAGAGATTGTGAAGTTAACCATTACCTTGCACTTTACTTTGGTCGAGGGTATGTTTAACCTCATGTATAATGACCATAGTATGTTATTAAATGAATAAAAAATGATATTCATATTAATTATATCATACGTGATTCATTTAGTACTTTATAATACCTATTTAATAATGATTTCCATTTTAAATTACCGTTTTGTGTAATAATCGCTTTCATTATTATACGTATTTTAACTTGTTATTCTTGATTGTATCACATAGATCATGATTTAAATACTTCTAAAATATAAAAAATGATTTATATATCAGTTATATATAGAATATAAATATCTAAAATATATAGATATATGAAATGGAAAACACCATTTATGGAGATGGTTGACCATACGTACGGATAAAAGTTGTTTTAATTTTCAATTAGTATTGAAAAGATGTCAGTGAATAAGATATATGTAAGTACATAACTATATATATTTATCTATAATATCATTTTTATATCATATATTAAATAATTAATAATAATATATATTTTTATAATCATCGTTGAATGGGGAACGTGGATATCAATCTCATCGCGTCATGGACACGGTAATCCGTACATACCCATGAGTGAAAATATCATAATATTGATAGTTAAATATTATATAATTGGATGTTATAACATATATAAAGAATCATAAACGTGTTTTATTTATTATTTACATCAGTTATAATCATTATTATACCCATCCAAAAAATGAATTGTTTGAATACCAAACTACACAACAATTTGGAGACTGTAAGACTACGTACGCACGTATGGTGACTTTGTCATTTATATGATGGATAGAATAATGAATATGGTAGTACCATATTTATAATTACATCCCATTATGGAGGAGGAACTATAGTTTTTATTTTGGTATGAAGGAAAAGAAAGAGGAAATTGAAGATGAAAAGAACTTGAAATAGGTTATTACCTATTCATCAAGTGTTTCTTTTTGAGGAAATTTGGGCAGGGGTTGGCTGAGCCAAACAGGTTTGTAGGAGTGATTTGGATAAAAGGGGACGTGCCCTTTTATAAGAGGGTTGAGGGTCAGTTACGGAAACGATTAAAATATTAACTTATTATACAATTATATTCAGTTTCTAATGGCTCCAGGTGAATTTATTTCATGCCATAGGTAGTAATGGGTGGATATCCTCCTAGCCAATGTTTTTTAGACACATTTAGGTTACAATTTTAACCTTATATTTTATATTTAACTCGTATATAAATATTTTAACTTTTATAGTGTCTTCTTGTATTCTTACACTATATGGATAATAAACATACTCTAAAATTCCAAGAGAACTACACGTGATTTATTAATTACATATATAATATTAATTAGTCCCTTTTCTGATCCTTAGATTTTTAGGAATATTATATAAACCAATAATATAGTATTTGTTTTGAAAATTAATTTATGTCAATTTTGAAACTATTTGGTATTTTGTTTTTGTTAAAGTCATAATAAGCATATCAATTAGGAAAATTTTTATCTAATCAACCCTAACATGTCATACTACCCTATAAAATTATTTTAATTCGTCAGAAGTCTCAATTTACATTTATTTGGATATTTAAAATATTAATTATTTTAATTTATAATTAATTAGGTAGTTACTAAATCCTCATTTTGTCATAAATAAATTATATTATTAAAATTATAATAATTAAAAATAAAATAAAATAATGTAGGAAATCATTTGAGATTTTCAATGAACATTTATGTTATAATTTATATTGTGTGTAACCTTATATTAGAAATGGTTTAGTTATTAAACACTGAATTTAACACATGTAACTTTTCATTAAATAAAATAATAATAAACGTCTGAATCTAATCCAGGTCGATCAAAGATGATCATATTTTATTCCAAATTTTTTTGGTTGACTAACACTTATCCAATATAATTAGCACATCAGTTAGGGTAATTATAATATCATTTTTTCCATTAATTACCCAATTTACTTTTAATCGTGGTAAATAAAAGTAAAATGTTACTATTCTCCACAAATTATTTTCATTTTATTGAATCACATTTTACATTCTCATGTCAACTGTGTCTCTCAGATTTTCTAAATTCATCTCATATAAGTGGTAATATTAACTATTCTGTAAATTTGCAAATGCTCCTATAAGGTGGGTAAAAGAAGTTAAAAAGTTCAATAAAATTTTATAATAATAATTTTATTATATAATGACTCCAATGAATTAAATTTTACTTATATAGAATTTATATATCAATTTTGACTTAAAATAAATTTATATAAAAAAAATATTTTATTAAATAAAAAGTCAATTTTAAATAATAACGTAGTGTTTTTAACTATTCAGAAAAAAATGAACGACTTCAGAACAATACAAAAAACTCATCCAAAGTTAATTTTGATATTCCTAATTCAAAAATGATGTCTATTTTATCAAATTCTAAACATATAAGTTTCTTTTTTTATTATAAAATTAATTCCCATTGCCAAAAAAATCATGTGTTTAAAAAGTTAAAATTATCAAATGATTGACATGTTTTTTTGAAAAATGTTACTAGGAAATTAGTTTAAATGAACTAAATTGGATTAAATAATAAAAATATAATCAAATTATACTTCAAAATCATTCAAATTCATAATTTAACACTTTATTTTGATTAATATGTTTTTTTTCAATTAAAAAATATCATTTTTCACTATTTTTCAAAATATGAATGTTATCATAAAAGTACCAAAAATCAATCCAAACTAAATTTTTATATCCCTCTTCTAAATAAGAATTTAATTTCATTAAATTGAATATATAAAAGTGTCAAATATTGGTTTTAAAAAGAGATCTCAATTTAAAGGTGGTAAAATTGAATTTTTTGAAAAATAATTCTTTTATATGAAAAAAAATGAATTTGTAATTATATTATTTCAATGAAACACATAATATGGATATAGAAATTATATAGAGTATATAAGATTCAAAATTCAGTTAATACAATTCATAACCACTTTTTGAACGGCTAGTTGGGTAAGTTGTGGTGCATATGAACTCGGTGTTGTGTATAGCCAAAGCTATTGAATTACATTAATGTGATAACATACTATGAAATTTTTGGGTGTTACTTTATACCATCCTAAAATAAATTGTGTCCTCGAAATTTGAGAATTTTCTTCTAAAATAAATGGTAAATAAAAGAAATATATCTTTTGTGGGAAACCAACATCAGGAATTTGGTTAATAAAATTTAGTGTTAATAAGTGGGAAAGAGAATAAGAAAGTCACCAAAAAATTATGATCTTGATTGGACGAACATTGGGGGAAATTAGAGACACATAATTGAAAGGAAAACATTTATATTTTATAGGGATGGATTGAGGTCATCAAGCTCAAATTTGTGTAAAATTGAGGCACTTGGAGCCATTAAACTATGATGATTTAAAATAGCGTTTGTTCAAAAAAACTGAGATCCCTTCCCTAACGTTTTATAATTTATTTATACATATAAATAGAGGAAATAAATATACTAGAAATGTATTTTTAAATCCATCAACTAATTCTTACTAAAATCTAATCTTTCACTCCAAAACATAATAGAATTCAAAAATATTATATTTATCCTAATCTTATAGGATTCCAAAAATAATTAATTTATATTTCATTTATCAGAATATTTAAAAAAAATATATCATACAATCCATGACATCATGTATGCCCATGGTAGGTGATCCACCCTTTTCGCCCTTCAGTTGTGAGTTCAAGTCTCATGGCCTTGCTATATTCGACGGGTGGTCGCCCGACCTCTGGGTTGTCCTTTTTATGACAATCCAAAAATAATCACAAGAAATGATTTATCCATAACAATAGTATCCAATGTCAAACATAATCAATTTTAGACTAATCCAAAATACTTCTGTCCAATCTCATAGTCCAAAAAATATACATAAGGTAACCATAATGAAGATCCTTTTTCCACGTAATAACGTGTGCATTAATTCATTATGTACTCTTTTAGAACACTGTAACACCCAAAATTACCATAAAAGAATATTGATTACATTCATGCTCCCTTATTCCTTATATAATACTTGATTTACTACTTCATTCCAAAAATGTAGTAAACTCCATAAATGATGTAATATACAAATCATTAATCAATTTAATGTTATTCAAGAATACCCCATATAATTAATTCAAATTAATCATATATTATTCAAAAATTACTAACTAAGTATCTAAACTATATTATGGGTTTTCTTTCTATCAACCATATATTTCCAAAAAACTATAACCTAATTTTGATTTACTTTTATTACTTCCACATAATCCCAAATCATTAATAATATATTACTATAGTACCATCCTTATACAATTTATTATTCTTATGACATGTACGTCATTAATAAAATTCTAAAATGACCCAATAAATTAACAACACAAGAACTATTATCATTCCTCTACATCTTTGGTAGTATCATAACTTTATTATTATCCAATAGTAGCATTTGGGGTATAATCTAAATATCTGGGCATTACTTCGCGTAGTGTCCCAACTCCATGAAGATGAATCATTGTACATTTGAAACCATTTTATTTCCCTTGTAATCACATACGTGGTGTCCTTTTCATCCATATTTATAACAATTTACATTTCCCTTCACGCATTTACAAAGGTGATTCTTTCCACAATTATCACATATAGAGAAATCCTTCTTTTCCCTCTTCCCTTTATCTATATTTCTCTCTTCCATCCTTTTCTTCTATTTCTTTCCTTCAAAGCCACAGGACTCAATGAATTATTTACATATCTTATTAACACATGATATTATTTCTTCAAATGTTGAGAATATATGGGACACTATTTCCCTTTAAAATGTGGTTTTAATTCCATGAAATATATGATCCTTATTAATATTTTGATCATTCATATTGTTGGAATTTTCATTCCTTCTACTATGAACCATTTCTAAAAAATGTCATACACTAGGGTAGTTTATGAATCGCAATGCATAATTATAATTTTTTTTAAAAACCTAACATAAATTGAAAATATTATTCATATAATCTATAATCATAAAATTTTTTCTTTTAGGATGTATTTACTCCTAAATCCTTCCTAATTGATTGTATGGAAAATGTGAATTATCCTAAGCATATTCTAATGGTGTGTCGTATCCAAGAGTGCAAGAAGGCCCATTTTTTTCTACCAGGATACCCCGGGTCAAGCACAAAACTCCATTTCAGAGTTTTCACCCCTAGGTACATTTGTGTCAGAGCCACATCTATCTGATCGTATCTAGACAGAGATGTATTGCTTGGAACATAAAAAAATCTCTACATTTCCAAAATTCTATGATTTTCTCTATACTAATCATCAAAGTCTATCTTAGGTTTATATTCTCTAATCAGAGTTGATCTAAATATATTTCCTAGGTTGTTGCAAAACTTCCTCTGATACCAAATATAATGCCCTGACCCCAGAAGCACAGAAACGGTGCAGTATTTTAATACATTTTTATGATTAAAAGGAATCATGTCCTAAAGGACCGACCAGTTTAGCAGGAATGGAAACTAGATTTCATACATTAACATTACATTACAATTTTTACCATAACACAAAACATAGAAAGTTCATTTAGAACACCATTATTACGTTTTTCATAACCCTTCATATCAATCATAATACACTTCTTGAAATTATGGGAAAATAAAAGATAAAAACATGGGTGATCTCAGATGCTCAGTATGGATAAACAAATTAATGGAAAATAACATAAACAATAGGCATGGTGAATAACTGAAAAGACATACATATACAAATAATATACATTAACACTTTATTGAATAAATATGAGTTGTGTAAATAAATCATTAACAAAACATAGTCATTGGTATTATACTAGTCAAATAACCACAATAACCATCGTATTATATTCATAAAGAGGGTATATATAAATCAAGAAATGTTGAGGAAGAGGGGATGGCTAGGGTTCGGGAGTCCCCACAATGGCGATTTCAGCACTCTTGCTGGTGAGGGTTAATTGCACATGGAAATCCCCCATTTTCTTGGATTTAACTTGGTGGGAAGAAGAGAGGGTGCAGATCTTGATGGACTTCATCGATCTACAACAAGAATAATCAGGGCATTTGATGCAGGTTCTTCGAAGTTGACCGGAGATTGGACTGCGAGGAATAGAAAGAAATGATCTTTGGCGTCGATAGCTGTGATGAGTGATCCATGCTTAATTAAAGAAGGATTTGGATCCAGAACAACTATTGCAATAGAAACTTCGAACGAGACTCGGTGGCTCACGACGTCAGCGACTGAGGGTTTTCATCGCCCTTTGTTGGTGATGGCCAACCTAAGGAGATCCGAGTTGAGGCATGCGGCGGAGCTCGCACCCGATTCACATGATGGTCTCAGATCAGTTGTTTATGAACCGATTGTGGGGGTTAATCCTCGACTGAAGGCTGATTTGGTTGATGAAGTGGGTAGGAACAATTCTGGTGGTATAGCAGCAGCAGCTAAGGCGCCACTTCGTTCTGCTGAAACAGAACTCAACAGAAGGCATTTTGATATAATTAATGATGATGTTCGGGAACGGGTTGTGAAGAAGGGAGACACTTCTTGGGTGATCGGTAACAAGGATGCCATTATTGACAGATTCATGATCTTTAGGCACTCTATTATTGCCAGAGTTATTATACCTATAGGAGGAAAGCTTTGGAAAACTGGTGATTTGGTTCGGAAATTAACTTCTGTATGGAGTTCCTCTGATTGGAGATGTATTCCAATGGGTCGGGGTTATTATCATATCATTTTACAATCAGATGGTCTGAAACGCAATGCATGGGGGATTGGATCAATTGAGTTAAAACCAATTATGGATTGTTTTCAAGAATGGGATTTTTTCTTCAATCCATTTGTGATAAAAAAAATTCTAGATCCCATGTGTGGATAAAAAATTTAGGACATCATTGTATCTTATGACATCCAATGATTTTATTTAATATAGCCTCTACTATGGGAATCCCCATAAAATGGATAAGACCACTAAGACAGCCAAATATGGTCACTATGGAAGAATTTTAGTGGAGTTAGACTTAAGATATTGTCTTATTTATAACATAATACTATCTGCATTGGATGATGATATATCTCTAAAAGTGGAGTATGAAATACTACCTGATTATAGTCCAGACTGCCAAGTTCTTGGTCATGTCAAGGATATCTGCAGTAAGAATGTGGTATGTTCCTTTTTTTCATTAAAAGGGCATTCTGAGGCTTCCTGTAGGAAGAAATTAAAACTACAAGAAATGCAGAATAGTTTGGTTTCTGTTGGTGGCAAGCAACCCCCTCTTGATAGGGTAAATACCATGTCAATGATGGTTCTATTCCAATGGTTATGAAATATCCTCAAAAGTTGGTGATTGTGGATCAAGAAGATAAATTTAATGAAAAAGAGCCACCAAACCATGTGGTTGAGGAAAGCAGACCTGATTTAGATGAATCATGGCTAGTGGGAAGAATGCAAGGAGAATAGGTTGCGCAAGACATCAATCTTTTAATAGAGAATCTCCTTGACCAAGATAATATTGAAAATCATTCAATGATCCAGGACGAAATCAATAAATTAAGAGAAACACAAGGTATCAGTGGAAAATGGGATGACGTAGAGGATGATTCCCCAAAAAATCATTCCTTTCATTAGGTTTTGTCTAAGGGAAAGAAGTATCTTGTGGATGAGAAAGGCTTCCAACCTGTTCCTCCTCAGAAATCAACGCATAAAAAAGACTACTCATATCTTAAGCCAACCATGGTTACCAGGTCTCATGGACCATTTGATTCAGAATCAGAAAGGTATGAGGATTATGACTCTTCTTATCAATTTGATTAGGATCTTTAATGTTATCTTCTATTGGTATGAGGACATAATTTCTTGTATGACCCCATCCATCTCTCTTTGTCTCTCGTTTTTCTTTTCATAATAAGGGCGCCTGCCTTACCTTAAAAAATCATGAAATGTTGAAGAATTATTCAAGGCATCAACAAAGAAGTCAAAAAATTATTAGGGCCTCGGCCAAAACCATATAAGAAATTAGGAAAGGACTCCTCCAATTCCATGTATAATTGTCTCATGAGACCTACTGATGCATCGAGGAGCTATATCGGGCTCCACCCATCTCTTACTATGTCCAATACATTCTTTATATGAAAAGGTTGAAATATATCATAAACCTTCGTATTAGAACTAGCATACGAAATGTAAATACATTAACCATATAATATGAATGGAATAAATATAACACATCAATAGTCAATCATATCACAATAACTTCAATAAAATATGGATGATTTTTATCATAATAGATCCACTTAAAACATTTTTAAAATCCTTCAAATGATGTTGACATTGATGAAAATGATATGTAATGATCTTTGACAGAGATATCCCTTTTTAGGAAATTGTTTAATAGTCCAAAAATTTATAAAGGATTTCATTTAAAATATAGTTTGGAATCAATGTTTCTCATACCACATTGAACTTTTGAATGGAATTAAAATTTTAATACATTAATTTCCATATAAATAAATCCCTACAAACATCTTGAGAACATGGACATTAATGAAAATTGTTTATAAGATTAAATATTTAAAACACATAAAATGATGTTTCAGTAAAAGAGTCCCCTAAAAATAATCCTTTTGAAAACAGTTTTATGAATCATTGAAATGTATAATAAATATTTCCTAGTAGATACTCATGTAAAAATCATCAGATAATAAGATATTGTAAAATTAACACTTACATTTATCTTTCCTTTAGTCGAGGGTACGTTTAACATCCTGTATAATGACCATATTATGTTATTAATTTATACCAAAACCATATTCATATTTATTATATCAAAAATGATTCATTTGTGACATTATTCTACCAATGTAAAAATTATTTCCATGTAAATTAATATTTTGGGTAACAATCACTTTCTATATCATATGTGTTTTAAACTGTTATTCATGATTGTATCACTTATATCATGATTTAAATACATCCACAATATAAAACATGATTTATATATCATATATATATAATATAAATATGTATAATATATAAATATATTAAATGGAAAACACCGTTTACGGAGATGGTAGGTCGTACGTACGCCTAAACGTTATTTCCACTTTCACAACGAATTGAACTAAACTAAGTGAATAACACATATTTAAGTACATATATATTTTTATATATATCCAGTAGCATTATTATTTCATATATTACATACTTATTAATAATATATATTTTTGTAATCATTGTTGAATGGGGAACGTGGAAATGAATCTCATCGCGCCGTGGAGACTGTAATCTATACATAAGCACGAGTGACAATATCATTATATTAATGGTGAAATTATATATAATTGGATCTTATATCATATATACGGAATAATAACAATGTTATATTTATTATTTGTAATTTTTTTACTCATTATTATACCCATTCAAATAATGAATTGTTTGAATAACAAACTACACCACAACGTGGAGACTGTAACCTGTAAGTACGCATGTATGGTGGATTTTTCATTTATAGGATGGATAGAATAAATAATATGGTTCTACCATATTTATAATAACATCCCAGTATATAGGTGGTTTGTGAGTTATTATTTTGGTATGGAAACATCAAATAAATAGGATGTGCAAGATGATAAGAACTTGAATGATGGTGGTGAAATTATTACCACTTCTTCGAGTGTTTCCATTTGAGTCGGTCAAAATGGGCTACATGGGTTGGCCTTCTGATCAAAGTACGGAAACTAGGTAACTATGAGGGATGTTGTGAGGATTTTGTTTCATGTTTTTTCTTAGCCAAATGGCTTTGGAGGTGTGATTTTGAGAGAAGGGGATGTTCCCATTTATAAAATGTGTGAGGGTCGCTTTTGGAAAAGATTAAAATATTAAATTATTATAGAATTATATTCGGTTTATAATGGCCATAAATGAATTTATTTAGAGCCTTAGGTTGTTATGGGTCGAAATACTCTCAACCAATTGGTTTTAGACACGTTTATGTTAAAATTGAAACTTTAGCATTCAGATTTAACTCTTTGATAAATAGTTTAACTTTTACCATTTCTTCTTGTATTCTTACACTATATGGTTAATAAACAAACCCTAAACATCCACGAGAACCTCAAGTGGTTCATTAATGACATATATAATATTAAATATTCCCTATTTATGAAACTTAGGTTTTTAGGAATATTATATTAACCAATATTATAGTATTTGTTTTAAAAATTAATTTATGTCAAATTTTACACTAATTTTTATTTTGTTTTTGTGAAAGACATTCCAACCTTATCACTTTGAAAAAAAATTATCTAATAAACCCTAACATTTCATATTAACCTATAAAATTTGATGAATTCATCAAAGTCTCAATATAAATTTATTTGGATATATATATATCAATTATGATAATATTTCATTAATATGGTAGTTACTGAATCATCTTTGGTTAATAAATAAAATAAATTATATAATTTATAAATATTATAAATAAAATAATATTATGTTGGAAATATTTTTATCTTTCTAATGAATATTTATAGTCGAATTTATATTATGTATATCCTTATATTAAAAATGGTTATTCTATTAATCATTGAATATAACACTTTTATCTCTTTTTTAAATAAAATAATAATAAATGTCCTATTTTAATCCAAGTGTACCAAATATGATCAAATTTTATTCATAAATTTTATTCTGGTTGAATTAGAATTATCCAATAGAATTAGGACAAGTGTTATAGTAATTATAATATCATTATTACCCATAATTACCCTATTTACTTTAAAATGTGGTAAATAAAATTCAAATGATACTATTCACCATAAATTATTTTACCTTATTGAGTCACTTTTTAATTACTAATGTGAACCATGTCTCATGGATTTTTTAAATTCAACTCAGAGAAGCGGTAATATTGTGTTTTATGAAAATTTGCAACTGCTCTTAGAAGGTGGGTAAAAGAGGTTAAAAGGTTCAATAAAATTTTATACACATAATTTTTTTATAAAATGGCTCCAATGAATTACATTGAACTTATATAGGTATTATATATCTATTCTTACTTAAAATAAATTTAAAAAAAATAAATATTTATTTAAAGGAAAAGACTGTTTTAAATTATAATGTACTCTATTTAACTAATGATCAAAATTTGAATGTTTTTATAAAAAATAAAAAAAATTAACCCTAAGATAATTTTATATTCCAATCTCAAAAAATTATATCTATTGAACCAAATTCAAAACATAAAAGATGAATTTATTATTTTAAAATTAATTCCCACTGTCGAAACCAAAACGAAGTGTTATAAAAATTTAAAACTATCAAAAGATTCACATGTGTTTATATTAAATTTAAATGTCAAATTTGATAAAATGGCCTACGTTGTATTAAATGATAAAATTATAATCTAATTATACTTCAAAACCATTCAAAGGAATAATTTATCACTATAAATAATTTTGATTAAAATTGTTTTTTTGAATTAATAGATAGCATTTTTCATTGTTTTTCAAAATATTAATGTTATCAGAAAAGTACCTAATATCTATCAAGACTAAATTTTTATGTCCCGCTTCTAAAAAAGAATTTAATTTAATTTAATTGAATATATAAAAGTGTAAAATATTGGTTTTAAAAATGGTTCACTATTAAAAGTAAGTAAAATTTCATTTTTTGAAAAATAATTGTTTTATCTAAAAAAATGATTTCGTTCTTATATTATCTCAATGAAATGCATAATATTGATGTTCAATTATATAGTGTATATAAGATACAAAATTTAGTTAATACTATTCATAACCCCTTTTTGGACGTCTAGTTTGGTATGTTGTGATGTGGTTGAACTCGGTGTTGTGTGTACCAAAAGCTGTAGAATTATTTTAATGAGATAACGTACTATGAAATCATGGCGTGTTACAATAAAATATGTATAATGATATGAAAAAATAATTATTTAATATTATATAAGATAATCAATTAAAAATTATAAAATAAAAGATAAAAATTAGAATATGTTTTTGAAGGTGGTGTGGTGACACAAACATGTAGGGAATTTATTTATTAAATGAAAATTAAAATTAAATAAGAAAAAAATATAAACATATAAAATAATAAATTAGGGAAATAAAATAGAATAGAGAAATGAAACATTCAGAGACCCCAGAGTTTTCATCTTGATTTTTTAGAAATTGTGTTATCAATGTTATGTTATTTATATAAATTTTTTCCTTATAGAACACTGTAAAGAACACAAAGATGGAATAAATTGATAACAAATTATATGGAGAAATAAGATTAATATTTAATGAATTTGGATTTTGATGTAAATTGATAATAATGAAATTGGTGTGAGTATGAATGCTTATGTGAGTATGATATTCCTTATGATTAATGGAATTATTAATGAATTTGAAGCATGTTTATTGCTATTATGGATAATTATTTAGTTTCATATTAATGAGAATGGAATTAATTCATCTTTTATGAACTTGGTTTTAATGAAAATAGCATGTTTATATTTTGATTGCATGTTATATCTTCATTTCGGATGTTTGACGTTGAAGAATTCATGATTTCCTCTATAAAACTGCCATGATTAACCAATTGAAAAAAATGGGTACCCAATGATTATTTGAATCATTTTAGGGGAATATTAATCCAAAAATAAGCTTATATTGATGGTATTTAATTCAATATTGATGTGGAAATGTGGTTGAAAAATAATTTCTCCTCTAAATCAAATTATTTAGCATCTAGGTGAACAATTTTAATCCCTTTAATAGAACATAATGTATTCTTAGATGTAGAAGATTGGATGTAAAATAATTACTATATTAGTTTATTATTAGGATTGAAAAAAATAAGGGATGTATCATATCATTTATTTAAAATGTAATATCATAATCCATCCTGATAAATACGGTTGTTGGTATCATTTGATATATAGCCATAATCTATAATAAAACATCAATGTTGAAATATATTTGATGAATTTTGAAAATTTCATTGAAAAAAATAACTTCTCTCTTCCTTTGAATCATGATATAATATAAAATTTTATAAAACCCAGATAATAATAAGTTCATTTTTTTAATTCATTAAAAAATACATAGTAATTTTCTTATATAAAAAATCGGCAGTGAAATGATATATTTACAAATAAAATTGTAATAGCGATTCATTTTAGTAAAAATTTACCCATATAAAAACATTTTAAATACATTAAATTAATAAAATTATGATATTATTGGTATTTAATATTCCCCTTTAAATAATATTCAGAAATAATGCATTTTGGACCATTATAAAACATTGCATTATAATAAAAAAATTTAAAAAAATTATCATCATGAAACCCATTAAAGTACATTAAAACCATTTAGTGAATCCCCAATCATAAAAATTGATTTCAGACCATATCATTTAAAATATTAGTTGTGAATTTTTTATTTTGGATGTACTATTTTATAAAATAATTTCATCACGAAAAACATTTATTTGGAAGAAAATGAGTTCTGTGATTTTCTTCGAAATCATTCATTGTAGTGTTGATTTTTGAATCAGAACATTATCCCCAAACATAGGTATTTTAATCAAAGGTATTAATGTACATAATTTGAAATGAATTAAAATATATTTTAAAGGAAATTATATTATAAATGAGACTTTTATTATCAGGGTTAATAAAAAATCACGACTCATCGAAAAAAACTTAAGTCGGGGCATGAGTAACTTTTTTAAAAAAACACATGAAGTAGATAAAGGATAAAAATTAACCAAAAAATTCATTATGAAAATATATTAAATTATACAATAACAATTGGGACTCATATATACCATATAAATCAATATTTGCGTACAATGTAAAAAATGTCTCAACAAAGGGTGTTTTATATGAAATATCCACAACATTATGTCTGAAAGTGTTCCACACATATGAAAATATTACTATATAATCAAATTAAGTGGATTAAATATATACCCAATAACATAATTCATCCATATTTAATTTTATAATGCCAATATTATGAATTTTTTAATTTTTATATAATAGTTTCCCATTATGTTTGACACTCTGGTTGTTCTGTAGATTCTTGTATAATACATTAATTATGGTGACCATTTTAAAAATAATTGTTATATAGTTTCATAATAGATAGAATTAAATATAATTACGTCCATTATGATTTTATTTTCTCATAATTTACACAATTTAATAGGATTTGTTTAATTTACTAAATTTAGAAATTTAACATTGAAATGATCTTTTTTTGTGTCACGATTTACTATAAATGTTTATTTATAAATTTTATTATAGAATGTAAAATAGTATTATTCCAAAATTGAAATTTTTTATTAAATAATTATTTTATATTATATATGTTTTTCTGTTATTTAATATTATATTATATAAAATATGAATGAAAAACGTCATCTCATGGAGGTGGTAGTCCACACGTTGACACATGCAATGATATGATTTTCATAGAATGGAATAAAAGTAAAAAATATAATAAAATACTATATAATAATCATTAAAATATTATGAATATTATATAATATTAGTAAACAACTTTTTATAACCATACATAAATGTTTTTTTGAGAAACCAAATGTGTCATATAATGGTGGCGTCAATCAATTCAAACACATTAATTACAATTTCAGTTTTTTTTCTTTCAGATAGAAGAAGATTAATAATTGTTATACCAATATTTTTATATAATATAAATATAATAATTATTGGGATATTATTTATATATTTTGCTAATGGTTGTTTTATAAATTAATTAATATTAATCAAAGGTTAAGAAACATGTGATACCTATATAGAGACCTTGAACATCCTCTCGAGGAAAAAATTAATTTTTAGAGACAATTGATCATTTGTGGTGATGATGAGAGTTATTAATTGTAAAGGAATCTAATGATAAAGAATTTATTAGTGATTTAATTATAAATTCCAAATCTGAGTGGATTGTTGAAATTTATGATGTAATCCCCATTTTATCAGCGATGAAGATTGAAATTTCTATTGGAAAAATGTTAGATAAGGGGTATGAATGGAACGTAATAATGATAGGTTATTGGGGTGTAGTACGGTTGGTAATATATGTAGGTATGACTCTATAACCATACAGAAATATTTCTATATGGTCTAAAAGTCAATATTAATTAGGAAAATTCGAGGATATTTATATTAGTCATTTAAACAATCATCACACTTACATAAATGTTCATCATGTAAATTATTTTATTACGTAAAATAAAATTTGAAACTGAATACGAAATTTTTACATGACGAATACATATTTTGGATCAATTTATAATAATTAAATTCATGAATATGAGAGAAATAATCTTTAAATCAAAATAGAATATCACTCAAACAACGGGTTTTTATAATATTTTAATCATTATTTTTTTATAATATTTTATGAAAATCACTACCCATTAAATGGGTATTAATTAATTTTCATGTTGATTTTAAAAAATATTATTGTTTTAATTTATAATTCAATTATATAATTTTGAATTTAAAAATTATTTAGAAAAGTATTATTCTGAAAAAATAATGATATTACCAAGTTGACTAATATTTTCACAAATAAATTTAATCATTGTCCATAATAATATAGTTTCATTTATTATATAATATATACCAAATAATATGAAATTAAAAACATTTTTAATTTGATTCATTGGAAAAAAATATTTATTTAATGTATTAAAAACAATTTTTTACAAATTATTACCTTTGTTCAAAAATAAAAAATATAGTTTTTTCATTCAAAAATGACATTTTAAAATATATATTTATCCGTAAAATACATAAATTTTATCATAAAAAGGTTTCAAAAGTTTTAGGGTATTTTTATGTCTATGTGATTTATTAAAATCCATCATATTTTCCAAAATGTGTTTGTACTATTCCCCTGAAAGTCAATAATTTTAGAATATTTATTAAAAAATAATCTTACGAAAACATAATAATGGTAAATCCAAAAATGATATTAATTTTTTATATTTTACATAACAATGTTTATAAATTTAACATTAAAATAAAATTGTTATATTTTATGAATTAATCTTTTTATAAGATATATTTTTTCATATAATAACATTTCTTTTAAACCAGTGCTAATAAAAAAATACAAAAAATTATAATTATCAATTTGATAAATTATATTTTATTAATTAAATGACACTTTATGTTTTTCTTTGTTATAATAATTTATTTTGATGCTTAAGGAATGTTTCATTTTTTTTGTTCTTATATATATATATATATATTTTATAATTGTTTTATCTTTATTTAAACATGCTAATTTTACAGTTAATTTATTTAAATCAACATTTATTGGTTTTTAGTGTTTCATGTGGTGAAAACCATAGATCACGCTACATGTTTAATAGAAAAATTAAGGATTTCTATAATAACCAGTGGTATTACCTCTATTTTAATCCACCAGCCTATAGAATACCCAAACTCATGGGCAGGACCAAAATACGTAAAATAGTGTTCTAGGTCCTCCTCCTTGAAGGTATATTCGTAACCCACAAATAATAAGTGAATTTAAATTTACAGAACAACGACTTCTATAATAATATATTGTCCAGAAATTCCCTTTAAAAAATCATCACCATTAAATTATTAATTAAAATATATACAATTTTATTTGAAATTTAAATTGTAAATTAATTTTTAATCAAACTAAAACACTATAATCATTTATTAATCTAGTTTATTGACATCATTAAGAATACCTATTGTATTTACATATCATCTTATGATGTGTTAATTAAAAAAATATGATAACCATTATGGGAAGATCATTTTTATTATATAATATAGCATTATCTATATGGATGTAATGATTTATTGTATAACAAATAACATCACAAATCATTATATTAATGACATTCAACGTGTCATGGTCAATGATTTAGTGTATTAAATTATATAATATCCCACTTCTACTAAATGCTAAAATATTTTACATGAAACATCATACTATTTTGGAATCGTTTATAAATCCTTCGGATATGATTATTAATATGTTTCCTTTATTTACACACTATTATATTTTGGATGTATTTATATACATAATTTCAATTTGGTTCTGGTTAATACGATTCAATTTGGTTAGGTAGATTTGATTTGTGACCAGATGGGTTGGGAAATTTTTTTATTATATCGATTTAATTATATGATATTTTCTGTCTTCAGTTCAGTAAATGTTTGTTGAATTTGTTTTGATTTATTTTTTTTATTCAATTAAATTAAATTTTATTTTGTTAACTATCATTTACAATTTAATTATTTTAGGTCATTTCTAGTAAATTTGAGTTGTTTTATGGAATAATGATTTTTCCATTTTAATTTGTTTTGGGTGTTTAATATTTGGTGGGATTATTTATGTTGCTAGGTAAGGGTATACTTCATTTATGTTCAACTCGTACCATTTTTATTTTGGTAGGTTTTTTTAATATTTGTTTAGGTTAAGATAATTTTATCCATTTTTTGTAAGATTTAATATTATTGGTTAAATTTAATTTAGTTTTCTGTTGTTTCTTTTAGTTATATATTATTTTTATCTATATTATATGTTTTTTAATTTCACTTGGTTTAGTTTCATATTTAATACACTCTTTTATTTGTTTTATAATATTTTTGAATATATAAGGTAAATATTATTCAATTATACTTATATTTCATTATAAAAATACGGATAATTTTTCTCGATCCAATTTATATTTGTTTATGATTTTTTGGTTAAATTTTGAAAAATTAAACATAATTGAAAATATAAAATGTGTCATATAAAAATGAAATGATCCAATTTGATTATAAAAAACCAATCAAAACCCAAATTTCTAGAAGGATTGTGAATTAAACTAAACCAAATTGAACTACACCAAATTGAGGGGTGATAACTCAAAATTAACCACAAAAATCTACAATATAAACAAAATTAATAATAAGTAGCATAAAAACATAATGGAAACCATAATAATGAGAAAAAAGTAAACCAAAACCAAAACTAGACTATACAAAATTTGAACTAAACTGGCCCCACTAAAACCCACCCACACTGATTATACCTTAAAAATATCTACAGTTGACAGAACCTTAAAAATTTAAAAACTAATATATTAGAAAAAACATATTTTTATTTAATATAATTGTAATGCCATGAAATTATTTTCACAGAGTCAGTGCATTATTACATAACATTTAATGATCTCAAGGAATCATGCCCCAAAGGACCGATCGGTTTAGCAGTCTTGGAAAATAGATTACATACGTGAATGATACAATGCATTATAAAATGAAAATCATCAACAACCTTTTGTCCCCTTTTGAACACACTTATATCCTTAAACTATCCCTACTGGTCATCCATAAAATACGACTTCACATCTTGGGAAAAATAAAACATTGAAAGGGGTGAGATCAGATGCTCTGTAATAATAACTATATATTGGAGACTTTTATAAATAAGCATAAAAATTTACAGCAATGTATAAGAATAAAACAATGGATTTTTAAACATAAAATTCATCATAATATGATATATATTAGATCAAATAATTTCATTTTCTTATTCACATGGATATTCTACTAGTCTAATAATCACATTCAACATCAATAGCCACTTTCATAATTATTGAATGCAAAATGGAAGACTTCATATCCACATAGTAAAGGCCTTGCTCCAAGACTACAGCTCCGATTTTTTCGAAGCCTTCTGCCCAGACACTATTTTGTTTCATGACACCTAACGATTCATTAAGGAGCTATAGCAGGCTGTATCCATCATGTACTATTACCAATGCATTCCTTATATGAAATTTTTTTAAAAAAACATAATATTACATATTAAAACATTCATATGAAAAGTCAATAATTTATCCCTAAACAATGAATGGTATAAAAATAACAAATCCAAAGTCAAAAATATCAAAAAAACATACATAAAATATAGAATAATTGTATAATAAATCAAACCTGATCAAGAAAAATATCTAGTAAAGTATGTTGACATAGTTGAAAATGATTAGTAAAGATCATTGAAAGAAATATCCCTTTTTTATGAAATCATTTAATAGTAACATAATTTATAAAGGAAGTAATTTATTTGATATGTTTGAATCAAAGTGTCCCATTCGACCTTGAATATTATTTAATGGAATTAACATTTTAAAACACTCATGTTCATAAAAATAAATCATTAAAACCATTTTTTAAACATTGACATTACTGATAATGGTTTAGAAGAATTCAATATTGAAAATTTTAAAATGATGCTTTAGTAAAAGTGTCCCATAAAAAGAATACCTTTGATATCTATTTTATGAAACATGGGAAGGGATAATAAATATGTCCCATTAGATTCTCACGTAAAAACAACCTCAAATAATAACGAGATTGTAAAATTTACCCTTACGATGCACTTTCCTTTGATCAAGGGTACCTTTAACCTCCTGTATAATGACTATAGTATGTTATTAAATAATACCAGAATTATATTCAGATTTATTATATCATACATGATTCATTTATGATTTTATAAAACCCATTTAATAATTATTTCCATGTTAAATTAACATTTTTGGCAATTATCACTTTCTTTAATGTACGTGTTTTAACTTGTTATTATTGATTGTATCATTTAGATCATGATTCAAATTCATACAGAATATAATCCTTTATTTATATATCTTACATATTTAGAATATAAATATTCATAATATATGGACATATGAAATGGAGGGAACCGTTTAAGGAGAGGGTAAGAGGTATGTAACCATAAAGGTTGTTTCAATTTTCATATCTTATTGAATGGAATTTAGTTAGTAATATATATGTAAGTTAAAAAAATACATACATATATATATATATATCTCCAGATAAATTATTATGGAATATATTACATATTTTTTAATAATATATATTTTTATAATCATCGTTTAATGAAGAACGTGGGAATGAATCTCATCGCGTCTTGGAGACGGTAATATCTACGTACGCACGAGCGACAATATAAATATATTGATGGTGAAATAATCTATAATTGTATGGTATATCATATATAAATAATAATTAACATGTTATAATTATTTTTTTTTCAGCTATACTCATTATTATACCCATCCAAATAATGAAGTGTTTGAATAACAAACTACACCACGACGTGGAGATGGTAAGTCGTACGTATGAATGTACGGTGACGTTGTAATTTAAAAGATGGATTAAATAATGAATATGGTTGTACCATATTTATAATAAAATCACAGTATGAAGAATGTACTGGAGTTATTATTTTGATATGGAAACAACATATATAGAGGACGTAGAAGATGAAAAGAACTTGAAAGAGGTGATGAGATATTTACCTCTTCTTCGGGTTCTTCCATTGGATTTGATCAAATGGCTCTATAGTTTGGATTTAGGGTCAAAGTAATGAGTCTATATTGAATTTAGGTAAGTTGGGAGGATATTTTGGCAGGGGTTTTCCAAGCCAAATGGCTTTGGATGTGTGTAATTAAGAGAAGCGGGAAGTGACCTTTTATAAGAGAGGTGAGGGACATTTTAGGAGAAGCTTGAAATGTTATTTTATAATAAAATCTTTTCGGTTTCTAATATATCCAGAATAAATTATATAGAATCTAAGGTAGTGATGGGTCAAATTCCTCTCATCCAATTTGTTTAAGATAGGTTTAAGTCATCTTACTAACCATATATTTTAGATTTAACTCTTAGTTAAATAGTTTGATATTTACCACGTCTCATTGTATTTTTATATTATATGCTTAATAAATGTAATATAACAAGCCTAGTGAACCCCATGTGGCTAATTTTTAATATATAAAACCTTATCTACGTCCTTTGGACAATCATTAGATTTTTAATAATATTATA
Source organism: Viscum album (assembly GCA_963277665.1). Classification (NCBI taxonomy): domain Eukaryota; kingdom Viridiplantae; phylum Streptophyta; class Magnoliopsida; order Santalales; family Viscaceae; genus Viscum; species Viscum album. Next base: position 171,173,667 of record OY728128.1, read on the forward strand.
TTAATTTATAATATACAATTTGTTTTAAAAACTCAATTATGTCAATTTTGTCACAATTTAGTATTTGATTTTTTAAAAGTAATATAAACTTTATCACTTCAAATAAAATTATTTTAACAAACCCTAACATGTCATATTAAACTATAAAATTATTGGAATTCATCCTAAGTCTCAATTCTCATTTATTTCGATATTTATAATATCAATTGTTTTAATATTTCATTAATAAGGTAATTACTGCATCATCAATCACTCCTAAATAAAATAAATAATTTAATTTCTAAAAACAATAACTAAAATACCTTCATGTATTAAATATATTTATATTTATAATGAATATTTATCAGAGAAAATATATTATGTGTAACCCTATACGAAAAATCGATTAGTTTTTATACATTGAATTTAACTCTTTTAAATCTTCTTAAAATAAAGTAATAATAAATGTATTAATCTTATCCAAGTGGACCATACAGGATCATATTTTATTCATAAGGTATTTTTCGGTCAATTTATAATTATCCAATAGAATTAGGACATGTGTTAGGGTAATTATGATATAATTTTACTGTTAATAACCCTATTTACTTTAAACTCTATTAAATAAAAGTCAAAAGTTTCTATTCACCCAAAATTATTTTTTTCATATTGAACCACATTTTACATACCAATATTAACCTTTTTTGTCGATTTTTGAAATTAAACTCACAAAAGTGGTAAAATTAAGTTTTCAAAAAATTTGCAAATGCTTTTAGATGGTGTGTAAAAAATGTTAAAAAGATCAATAAAAATTTTTACATCTAATTTTTTTATAATATGATTCCAATTAATTACATTGAAAATAGATAGGTATTATAAATCTATTTTTACATAAAATAAATATAAGTAAAATAAATAATTATTTAAATGAAAATTCATTTTTAAATAATAACGTATTGTTTTTCACTATTCATTAAAAATTGAATGTTTTCAGAAAAATACCAAAATATTACCCTAAGATAACATTGATATTCATAATTAAAAAATGAAAAACATTTTACGAAATTGAAAACATATAAGTCTCATTTTTTAATTTAATGTAACACCCCAATCTTTCACAGTATGCTTCACTTTAAATAATATAGTAGTGTGTGTTGTACGCAACATACAGTTCTAACACACCACCACCAATCAAACTAGCTCTTATGAATAGTAATAACCACATTCTGATATTTTATAGATTTTATCATTCTAAATTGACTTTTTTTTTGATTCAAAATATTTAAATTAGCTTTGGGTGATTTTTTTTGTATTTTTCTGAAAACATTCAATTTTTTATGAATAGTGAAAAACCCAGAAAAATAGTTTAAAACCGATTTTTTTTAATAATTATATTTATTTAAATTTATTTTAGGTAAAAATAGATACATAATACCTATATATGTTTAATTTAATTCATTTGATTAAGTTTATAATAATTATATATATATTTTTTTTATTGAACTTTTTATCATCTTTTACCCACATCCTAGGAGAATTTGAAAATTTACATAAAACATTATTTTACTACTTCTATGAGTTTAATTTCAAAAAACAATGTGACACAGTTTATATCAGTATGTAAAATGTGGTTCAATAAGATGAAAATAATTTTTGGTGAATAGTAACTTTATAATTTTATTTACAACAGTTAAAAGTGAATAGGTTAATTAAGGGTAAAAATTATATTATTATTTCCCGAAAAAATGTCCTAATTATATTGGATAAGTATAATTCGACCAAAAACAACATTAGGAATAGAATATGATCTTATTTGGTCCACGTGGATTATATTTGGACATTTATGATTATTTAATATATAGAATAGTTAATTGAGTTAAAATCAATGTTTAATAACTAATTTTTTTTAATATATGGTTAGACATAAGATAAATTCGGCAAAGAATTAATTAGAAATTTAAAAAGTTTCCTACATAAAGTTATTATATTTATATTTTTTAGACATTAAATAATTGAAATTATTAATGACACAATGATGATGCAGTAATTACCTAAGTAATGAAATATTACAATAATTAATACTATAAATATCCAAATAAATTTAATATAAGACTTTTAATGAATTAGAATAATTTTATAGGTTTATATGACATATTAGTGTTGGATAGATGTATTTATTTTGAAATAATAATGCTGTTATGAATTTAGAAAAAACAAAATACCAAATAGTGTCAAAATTGACATAAAAGAGTTTTATAAACAAATATTATATTATTAATTGATATTATATCCCTATAAATTTAAATATAGACCAAAGTACATATATAGTTAATGTTTTATCATTAATGAACAACCTTTGGTTCGTTTTGAAGTTTATGGTACGTTTATTAACCATATAATATAAAAATAAAAGGAGTCATGGTAAATGTCAAACTATTTAAAGAAGAGTTAAATCTAAACGATATTGTTAATATAGTGACCCAATACTATCTAAAACCTATTGGTTGATACTTTTTCAACCCATCCCTACCTTATAATTTAAATATTCCTTTTTGGAGCCAATAGAAACCGAAATTGACTTTATTATCAAATAATAATTCTAGCTTTTACTAAGGTGACCCTCACCCACTTTTAAAAGCGCACTCCCACTTCTCTCTAATTTACACCTTAAAATCCATTTGTCATGGACTAACCCTACCCAAATACTCTCTCAACTTTCCTCCCTTCATCTAAGAGGCCTTCCTTCAGTCATAAATCCATCCTAAGAAGCCCTTTTGATCAAATCCAAAGGAAGAACCTGAAGAAGAGGTAAATATTTCATCAACTCTTTCAAGTTCCTTTCTTCTTCCACTTCCTCTTTCATTGTTTTTTCCATTATTAAATAATAAATACAGTATATTTTATTTATTGTGATGTTATTGTAAATATGGTGCAACTAGATTCATTATTCTATCGATCCCATTAATTACATGTCACTATACGTGTGTACGTATGTCTTATCGTCTCCACGTCGTGGTGTAATTGTTATTCAATACATTATTATTTCAATGGTTATAATAACGATGTTTAATTGATGTAAATAATAAATATAAAATTATAATTAATATGTACACATGATATACCATCCAATTATATATTATTTTAGTATCGAAAAATGATCTTGTCGCTCGTGCGTATGTACAGATTACCTTCTCCACAGACACGATGAGATTCATTACCCATAGTATCCATCCAAGACTAATTTTCATTTTATGATTAAAAATAATGTTTCAATAATTGATATCATTCTGGATATGAATAAAATACATCCCATCCATAACAAATATGACTCACATAACAATGAATATAAAGGAAAACAAATCTGTTAGCACCCGAAATAACGATAATAATAAGATATTATTAAAAACAATGTCAAAAGATCATATATGATATAATATTAATTTATATGATTCTTGTATAATTACTAACAATTAATTCACCATTATATAGGAGTTTAACATAACCTCTACCAATTAAAAGTACTAGGTAAGGGTCAACTCTACAATCTCTTCGTTATCCGAGAATGTTTATATGTAATTATCTATAGGGACATCTTTATCAACCACATCCATGTATCCTAAAAATGTATTCCAATATATTTTTACCATTTACTAGACTATGGGTCAACTTAATTTATACACTTGATTGAATTTTTATAAAATGTTTGGAATGGAATCTTTCGGTCATTTTTCAAACAAGGTACATTATGACCTTTTCGACAAAATTAAGGTAAGAATGATTTTTTAAATTATACGGTGGGTGTCTCTATTCTCCACTGTTATAAAGTTGATGATGCTTCCTTTACAATATTATAATAATATTTTCAAATATATATGTTTTATTTTATAATTATGTAACATTTAAATGTTTTCCAAATAGAAAGATATATTTCTCTAAAAATGTTTTGATTTCATCTATGTCAACATCCTTTGATTGATTTTTTGTTTTTTTGAGGTTGATTAATTATGATTCAAAACATCCATATTGTATTTATGTTTTTGTGATATGTATTACTATGAATGTGTTATTTCATACCATTCATGGTTTATGGATAATGTATTGACATTTCGTATTTTGGTTTTAATACGAATGTTTATGTTATGATTAAACATTTTTGTATGAGGAGTGCATTGGACATAGTAAGTGTCTGGTAGAGCCCACTATAACTCCTCAATGCATCGGTTGGTCTCATGAGAAAACCTAGTTTCTTGGAACCAGGCCTTCAAAAAATATTATTTGTAGTCTTGGCACAAGTCCTTGACTATTTGGTTATAAATGTCTGGCATTATGCATTCCATCATTAGGAATATGGCTATTGAATTTTCATGTGATAGTTCTACTAGTATAATTTCCAATTAAATATGTAATTGTAATTATTTTAATTTATCATTTCTATATTATGTTGAAGTTCAAGTTTAAAAGGCTTTTGTTTTAGTCTTATACATTGCCTTAAATGTTTATGATTTTTAATTAATGTTTCTGTTATATTGTTATCTTTACTGAGCATCTGTGTTCACCCCTTCATATGTTTTATTTTTACCAGGATGTAAAGAAGTATATTATGAATGACCTATAGAGATAGTCTATGGGATCTCATTGTTTTCCATGGAAACAATGTTGTTGTAGTTTTCCTTTTTATGATGTAAGGTAAACCTTATGAATGTATCTAGTACTTCAAGGATACTAAACTAATGTGTCTTTCGAGACTTGATATTTTGTGATCATGCCAATGATACATAATAATGCACTGACTCTGGACTTATGGGGTTGAGGAGTTACATTTTGTATTAGAATATGTCTAGAAAAAACCTTGGAATATAGATTTAGATATACACTGATTACAGCACATTACACAAATATTGACTATAAGGATTAGTATAGAAGAACTTCTGAGAATTTTTGTATAGTATAGATTTTTTGAGTTATCCAAGAAATACATCCCTATCTGGATATGAGAAGGCAGTGGAGGCTCTATCCCAAATGTACCTAGGGGTAAAACCAAAAAACAATGCTTTGAGCTAGACTAGATCAGGATCTTGTGCACAAAAACGGAACTTGCTCCACTCTTGGTTACAACACTCCATGGGGATATGCTCATGATAATTCTCATTTTCATTACAAACATTTTTGAAGGATTTATGAGTATATACATCATCAATGAAAACATTTTTTATGAATGTGTATTATATCCATAAATTGTTCAATTTATGTTATGTTTTTTTACAAGTTTGGAAGTATTTATTTTGATTAATAAACTAATCTAGTTTATTCCATTGTCTAGAAATGGAGCCTAGTGGATGGAATGGAAACTGTATCAATGCACACACTCCATATATGGATATACTCACTTATTCAAGATAATTATAGTGGAGTTGGTGATTGAACTGGTGCTGACCAGCTAATCACCACACTTGTACACCTCACATAGGTAATGAATAATAACCATACGCGTAGAGAACCCTGAACCACAGCATGGAGGATCAATGTTAAATCGCTTTATGAGGAAACTACCACCGCCATTCAATTTATGTAAAAATGCATTAGTGGATGGGCAATGGATAAATTCTATAGTGAAAATATTCTATTCCTTGGGGAGTAGTGAAAGGGAAAAAGTTGTCATGGCAGTTTACCGCCTAACTGGAGATGCTGATCAATGGTGGTCATTGATTCAAAACACATAGGAAGATGATGAAGTAACAAATATGTAATATACGAAGTTTAAAGAGTTTTTATTATAATAATAATTTCCTCGTGACCATCGAGAAGATAAGGACAAGAATTTTTTGATTCTGAGGTAAAACGAGGATGAGAATGTCTCAATGTATGATAATTACATTACATAGAAAGCAAGGATTGATGAAAATTATATATGTAACCAAAGATGTAAGATTGATTGTTTCATTGATGGGTTAAAAACAATTCTTTGTTGAGAATTAATCTTATAATCCTTCTCGTCGTATGACGAAATTGTCTCATGTGCTGTCAAGAGAGAAAAATAATTCCCTAAGGCTTATGACATTAAAGAAAAGCAAGAGATGAAGAGATCTGTTGAACACTCAGGAAATGGAAATAAGGGGTAGAAGGATAAAAGTTGAATTTCTATCCTGTTGGAAATGTATGAAGAAACACCTCAGTACTTTCCTGAAAGGAATGTGATTCTGTTACAGGTTTGGTGAAAAAGGCCACCAAGCTCATGATTGCAAGGGGAAGAAAGAGGCTTTCACTATTGAATGATACAATTTTAGAGAAATTGGGCATTATGCTAATAAATTTTCTAATCATCAGGGTAAATTACCTCAGAAAAGTCCAATGGATCAAGGATAATCTTATGCTCTCACTACTACTGAGGTTGAAGCTCCGAAAGACATCGTGGCAGGTAATTTAATGGTTTCTTCAAGTTTATAAAATACTTTATTTGATTCTGGATCATCACATTGTTTCATATCTTCCCAGTTTGAAAAAGAAATTATATATTTCCAATTTAATTTAATAAGGGAGTGGTTAGTCAAAACTCCTAAGGGATGTATCCTTGCAACAATGTTGTGTTTATTAGTCCCAATTATGGCATATAAATACTCTTTATCTTCTGATCTAAACACCATACCCATTATTGATTTTGATATAATCCTTAGTATGGATTTCCTTTTTGACCATGATGCGAAAAATTATTGTAATAAGAAGGAGGTTATGATGTTTGATGACGATGATAAAGAACACATTATCTTTATAGGGGAATAGTCACCACATAATTCTTATCTAGATCTGCCCCCAGTACCTAAACATTATTCATTTATTGGGGAGGAATATAATTAAATAACATTTTGTGAGGAAAGGAATTTTAAAATAGAGCATGTACCTACTGTGAATGAATATGATTATGTGTTTCCAGAAGATTTACTTAGACATCCTCTAGAAGGAGAAAATGAGTTTTCCATTGATTTAATTCTTGGTTCAAGGCCCATATGAAAGACCCCTTATAGAATGGCCAGTATGGAATTATAGGAACTAAAGAAAAAAATATAGTAATTGAGTAATAAGGGATTTATTCTCCCTAGTGTTTCTCTATGGGGTCCCCTATCCTTATTGTTAAAAAGAAAGATCGATCTGTGAGTATCTTCGTTGACTACATGGAGATCAATACTATAACAATAATGACCAAGTATCCCCTACCTCAAATTGATGATTTATTCGACCAACTTCATTGAGCTCATTATGTTTCAATGATTGACCTTTACTCTAGATATCATCTGTTTTGTGTGTATAAGGAAGCCATTCCGAAAAATGAATTCCAAACCTGGTACGTGCATTACGAGTTTACAATAATTCCATTTGGATTGACTAATGAATCTTCGGTCTTCATGGATCTAATGAATATGTTTTTCAGGGAATATCTTGATGAATTTTTAGTGTTATTTATTGATGGTATCATGGTATACTCCAAAAGTTACTAAGATCCATAAAATAATTTGCACATTATGTTGAAGACTCGTAGAAGACATGAATTATATGGGATGTTTAGAATGTGTGAATTATGGATTCAGGAGAATTCTTTTCTGTTCCATATTGTCTCCAACGATGGAATCTCTGTTGATCCTTCTAAGACAAGTGCAACCCATGAATGGCCTGCTCCAACAATTATAAAATAGGTATGCAGTTTTATTGGATTAGAATGTTATTATCGGTGTTTCGTCCAGAATTTTTCCTGATTGGCTAACCCATTAACCAAGATAACACTTAATGGGTTGAAATATGTTTGTGAAAAAGAATTTGAATAATTTTTTGAATAATTGAAGAGAAGATTAGTCAATGCTCCTATATTGACTCTACCACCAGGGAATGATGGTTTTGTTTTTTATAGTGATGCTTCAATGAAAGGACACAGTTGTGTCATTATAAAGAATGATAGGGTTAATTCCTATGAATCAGGACAACTAAAAATTCATGAGAAAAACTATCCTACTCATGATCTTGAGTCTGCAACTGTAATCATTGCTATGTAGATTTGGAGGCTCTATATCAATGGTGGAAAATGTGAGATTTATACAGATCCGAGAAGTTTGAGGTATATTTTATCATAGAAAGAACTCAACATGAGGAAAAGGAGATGTCTTTAACTACACAAGGATTATGATTTCACTATACAATACAACCAATGGAATTAAAATAACGTGTCATATTCTTTGAGTAGAAAGGATCATGGATTTTTGAACAATATGAGAGTTGAAAAGGATCCTATATACATGGATCTAGAAAATATGGATACTGGAATCATCATGGAAGGTTAAACGTAAACACTTTATCAAATGGTTTCCAAACCCTATTTACTATATAGGATAAAGTGTTCTTAGAACAGTGATTATGAGTTTCAAAAGAAGATTAAAGCTGTGAATGATGGGATATTGAGTGAATTTGTGTATGAAGATGTAATTTTGAATTTTGGGAAGAGACATTGTGTTTCCGATATACCTGATCTAAAAAGAAAATTGTTGTATGATTCTTATAATCCAAATTTCTCAATACACACTGAGAGCACCAAAATGTATTGAGATTTGAAGGAAAATTTTTGTTGGGACAACATGAAGTTGGAGATTTCTTGATTTTGTGTTAAGATGTGTGGTTTTTCAATTAGTGAAAGCTAGAAGGAATCAACCTGGAGGGGTATTTGAACCTCTTCCCATACCTATGTGGAAATGGGATAATATTATGATGGACTTTGTCAAGGTACTACCAAAGACTCCTAGAAGGAACGATGCAATATGGGTCATTGTTTATCATCTTACCATGTCAACACATTTTCTTGCTATAAGAGAAGATTTACCACATGAATGTCTAGAAAGACTATATATTAATGAAGTTTTGAGACATCATGTAGTACCACTATCGATTTTTTCTTATCGTGATCCACGTTTTAAATCATGACTCAGGATAAGTCTTCAGAATGCCCTGGATACTGAACTTCATTTGAGAACTTCCAACCACCCCTGAACTGATGGACAATCATAACTGACTATTTAAATCATAGAAGACATGTTGAGATCATGCTCACATGACTTTAAAGGCATTTGGGGTCAATATTTACCTCTGGAAGAATTTTCCTATAACAAAATCTTCCATTAAATCATTTAGATGGCACCATATTGAAGCGTTATATGTATAGAGTTGTCAGACACCAACCCGTTGGGATAATGTTGGTGAAATAAAACTCGAAGGCCCCGAACATGTTGAGAAAATGATGGAAAAGGTGAAAGTAATCCAAACTCACATCAAAGTAACTCAAAGTAGGCAGAAGAGATATACTGATAACTGATGGAAAGATTTGGAATTTCAGGTAATATATCATGTTTTCATGAAGGTATCTCCATGGAAGGGTGTTATACCTTTCGGTAAAAAGGAAAAATTATGTCCTAGGAACATCAGATGTTTCGAAATTCTTGAACAAATTTGGGTTGCTGCTTACCATTTGGCTATGCCTCCATGTCTCTCCAAAGTTCACGTTGTATCCAACGTATCACTGTTGAGAAAATAATGCCTGACCCAATGCATGTACTCACCTGTGAGGAATTAGATCTAGAACATGATCTATCTTATTGCGAATAGCCTGCCAACATTTTTGATACAAGAGAAAAAGTGTTGAGAAACCGGGTGACTCGTCTAGTAATAGTTCTATGGAGAAACCATAAGATGGAAGAGGCAACGTGTGAGCCCAAGTAACTTATGATGAAGAACCACATGCTTTTTTTATGTACTAATATTATAGAAATTTCAAGGGAAAAATTAATTCAAGGAGACGAGAATGTAACACCCCAAGCTTCCAAGGTGAATTTTTTGTATTTTTCTGAAAACATTCAATTTTTTATGAATAGTGAAAAACACTGAGTTATAGTTTAAAACCAAATTTTTATAATTATTTATTTTATTTAAATTTATTTTAGGTCCACCTAGATTCATAATACTTATATAAGTTCAATGTAATTCATTGGAGTCAGGTTATAATAATTTTAGTTATATAAAAATGTTATTAATCTTTTTACCATCTTTTACCCATATCCTAAGAGCATTTAAAAATTTACATAAAACATAATTTTACCGCATCTAGAAATTGAATATCAAAAATATGGGTGACACAGTTGATATTAGTGAGTATAATGAGGTTCAATAAGATGAATATAATTTTTTATGAATAGTAACTTTTTACTTTTATTTACCTTCGTTAAAAATAAATAGGGTAATTAAGGAAAAAATGATAGTATTATTACCCTAAAACATGTCATAATTCTATTGTATAAGTATAATTAGACAAAAAACAACCTTAGGAATAAAATATGAACTTACATGGTCCACTTGGATTAGATTAGTACATTTATTTTTATTTAATTCAAAGAAGAGTTAAAAGAGTTAAAATCTATGATTAATAACTAAAACATTTTTAATATAGGGATAAACATATAATAAATTCGTCTATAAATATTCATTATTGAGATAAAATTATTTCCTACATAATGGTATTTTATTTATATTTTTGAGACATTAAACAATTTGATTCATTAATGATACAATGATGATTCAGTAATTATGTAATTAATGAAGTATTAAAATAATTGATAATATAAATATACAAATAAATGTAATTTTAATCTTTTTATAAATTTCACTACTTTTCTAGGTTAATATGACATATTAGGGTTGGTTGGATGAATTTTTCTCACTGTAATAATTCTATTCTAAATTTAGAAATAAAAAAATACCAAATTGTGTCAAAATTTACATTAAAGAGTTTTTAAAAGAAATATTATATTTTCAATTGATATTATATTCCTAAAAATATATGGATCATAAAAAGTCATATATAATGATAGGTTATTAATTAATGAACCACGTTTGTTTTATTTTATGTTTATAGTATGTTTATTAACCATATAATATAAATTTACAAAGAGATACGGTAAATGTCAAACTATTTAACAGAGAGTTAATTCTAAAAGATAAAGTTAATATAGTGCCCCAAACTTGTCTAAAACATATTAGTTGAGTGGTTTTCGACCCATACCCACCTTATACTTTAAATAATCCATTTTTGAAACATTAAAAATCTAAAATTATTTTATTATAAAAAAATATTTCTATATTTTCCTAAGGGTCCCTCCCCCTCTTATAAAAGGGAACTCAGCCTTCTCTTTAATTCAAACATTCAATGCCATTTGTCTTGGCCCAAACCTTCCTAAATACTCTCTAAATTGTCCTACCTTCTTCTTAGTGGCCTTCCGTTAGTCAGAAATCCAATTTAAGGAGCCCTTTTGATCAAATCAAAAGGAATAACCCGAAGAAGAGTTAAATATTTCGTCACCTGTTTCAAGTTCCTTTCTTCTTCCACTTTCTATTTGTCTGTTGTATCCATTCTAAAATAATAACTCTAGTATCTTCTATATACTATGATGTTATTATAAATATGGTTCAATCATATTCATTATTCTATCCATCAATTGAATGATATGTCCTCATACATGAGTACGTACGGCTTACTGTTTTCACGTCATGATGTAATAGTTATTCAATACATTATTATTCGGATGGGTATAATAATGATGTGTAATTGATCAAAATAATAAATATAACATGATAATGATTATTTATATATGATATACCATCCAATTATATATTATTTTATTATCAGAAGATTGGTATTGTCGCTCGTGCGTACGTACGGATTACCGTCATCATGAACGCGATGAGATTCATTCTCCATCATATCCATTCAAGTATAATTTTCATTTTATGATTGAAAATAATGTTTAGGTACTTGATATAATTCTGTATATGAATAATATTGATCCCATTCATATCATATATGACTCACATAATAAATAATATAACCGAAAATAAATCCGTTAACACCCAAAACGACAATAATACTAAGATATCATTATCAAAGCACTGTTAAAAGATCATATATTGTAACACCCCACCCCTAACTCATTGGATTGAGGAGGCGGTGAGTGATTAAATGACCTTATGTGACATTTCCAAGACACCAAAGGCTGCCAATTATTGTTGAGGGCTTCAAGAACAAATTTGGGACCAATTTTCCCTTATAACAAAACCTACCAAAGCATCATTATAACCACTATATGATGCATTTTAATAAACATTCAAGCATGTATTCTAAAAAAAACCAAGTTGTTCTACAATAAAACAAAACATATATAATACAAAATAATATTAGAGTACAATGTGGACTACTAAACAACAAAACACCACGAGCCATGACACCACCATAACTCCACGCCATGATCCGAGCTCCAAACTCCCCCAACACATCACACGCATCACCACGAACCACTAGAAATGAGATGTCTAAACCTTACCTATATTTTGGTATACAACATCTACAAAGATACCCAAGTGAAAATGCAGGGGGTGAGTGTAACTACTCATTAGGATTTCCCCAGATGACTTCCCTACACATGCCACTAGGATAAAACCGTTAGCACATTTATATAAAACAGTTAATATAAAATAATCACAAAGGCATCATTTACCATAATTAAACACGCCCTTACAAAGCCATCATTCCCAGACCATGTAAACCTAAGGAAAGCCAAATAATTTTTCCATAATCCAAACATGCCACACAAGGAAGCTAAATCAACCATGCCACGCAAGGAATCCAATTCCACCGTTTCACATTTCCACAACAAATTCAACCAATGAAAATCAACACACAACAAAGCATCCATAACAGTGGGACTTCCTGCAAAACATGTTCACCCCATCTTCAGCTAGCAGGACTTCCCACAAACTACCTAACAACCCCAAACAGTAATGGTGGGACTTCCTGCCCAACTCGTTCCCCCCATCTTCAGCTAGTAGGACTTCTCATCCACTTCATGAAAACCCATGATGGTAACGGTGGGACTTCATACCCAACTCATTCAGCCTATCTTCAGCTAGAAAGACTTCCGACCCACTACCTGACAACCCAATATAGTAACGGTGGGACTTCCAGCCCACTTCCCCACAACCCCGATAATCCATAACCAAGCATGTGACCCTCCAAGGCCAGAACAATACGCATTTCATCATTTCCATTACATGTCAATCCACATCAATAAATCAAAAATTTATTGAAAACACCCTTCAATCATTTTCCATACCCAACCACATTTCCATAAAACAACCATTTTTATTGAAAACCTTTTTATCAAATCATTTTAATCAAACAAACAAAACAACTCATTTTAAAATCCCATTTTGAAATCACATTAAGAGCATTTCACCGCAGGCCTTTTTCCCAAATATTCTCAAACCACCCCCAAAGGGATTTCCATCAAATTTCACACATCAATAAAACAATTAATTTTTAGAAACACAAATTAATTAAAACCAAAACCACTAATTCAACCCATGTGGAGTCGATAGAGAAGCCACCTACATTTAGAGTATCGGTGAAATCGACCCACAAGAAAATATTCCTCAAAACCAGTGAATGCACCACCGAAACCTCCCAAGAACTCCTTCCCTAACATCCAAAATTCATAAAACTAACATAAAAGGAAAGCACATCCGTATATCTACACATAACGGGTGTAGATCATGAAAACTGAGAGGGGAAGAGATGTAGATCAAGAGGAAACCACAAAGAACAACGAGTGGAGACTTACTCGGGAAGAACTGCCTTAAAATAACAACAAAACCCATTTGATTTGCTTCTAAAAAGTGTGGGAGATCCCCTAAAACTATTGAGAGGATAAAATCATGAGTGAGGCTTGAGTGGGAGGAATATTGGAGAGAAATGAGGCAAGCTTGAGTGGATCGAGGTTTAAAAACCCAACTTTTATGTTGTTGCACGGTTAGCCCGCATGGTTTGGAAAATCATACACTAACCGTATGCATGATACTGCCTCAGGAGAAAGGGTCCACATGGTTTGACAAACCATGCATAGGCCGTGTGAAGCATACTGTCTCCCCCAGCACGGTTTCCTGGAGAACCCGCATTGTTTCCTTTAATCGTGCTCAAACTGTGATCCCTTGGAAAAGCCTCTAAACATATTCAAATCCATCACAAACTCTCCCAACCTATTCTCAACTCATCCCATGAATTTTAAACAAAAAAAATACTAAAAAAGGCTACATTACTCAAACCAAGGGTGCTACATTCTCCCCACAATTAGACATTATGTCCTCGGAAGGTAGTGAACCCACCCTTTACCAAAAGAGCTCTGGTCATTTCTCAACCGTGTCTCTCTCCTGCTCCCTAGTCTCCTCATGGATCTGGTCATACTGCCACCAAACCTGAACCAGACTGATGCTTTTACCTCAAAAGACTTTCTCTTACCTCTCCACAACCCCCACTGGCACGTGCACCATCGTAGCATCTAGCTATAGCTGAACATAATCCCATAGAATTACATGTCCTGGATCCGACTGATACTTTTTCAACTGCAACACATGAAACACATTGTACACCACACTAAACCTATGGGGAAAACCCAAAAGATAAGACACCTCACCATCATGCTCAAGTATCTAAAACTTTCCCTGCTTCCCAAACTGATGATGTCCCAACCTAAGAGAGATCTTCAAAAAAACATGATCACTCCCCTTGAATGAAAATAGCTATCGACGATGATCCGCATATGATTTCTGACGACTCTGAGCCCTCTTCATTATCTTCTTAATTAACCTGATCTTCTTCGTAGTCTCCAGGAAAAGGCTCGGTCCATCCATCGAGGACTCACCCATTTCCAACCGACATAGTGTAGAACGACACGGCTGCCCATACATCTCTTCAAATGGAGCCATATGTATGGATGCCTGATAACTGTTAATGTAAGAGAACTCAACCAACAACAATTTCTCCTCCCATGAGCCACCAAATTCCATGACACAAGCCCACACCATATCCTCCAATGTTTGTATCGTCCTCTCTAATTCACCATCCGTCTGAGGGTGATACGACGTTCTCATAGTCAAATGTGTCCCAGGGGCATGATGCAAGGATTTCCAAAAACATGATGTAAATATCGAATCTCTATATGATATAATTGAAACTGGATCACCATGCCTCTTTACCACCTCCCTGATATAGATTTTGGATAGATCCTCCACTATTTGAGATTCACAAATCAGGTTGAATTAGGATGAATTCGTTAGCTGATCCACTATCACCCAAATGGAAACGTGATTTCTAACTGTTCTTGGGATACATGTAACAAAATCCATCACTATTTTCTCCCACTTTGAAACATGGATTGGTAAATACTGCAACATTCCCACTATCCTCTGATGCCCGGCCTTGACCTGCTAACAAGTCAGGAATCTCGAAACAATCTCAGCCACACTTCTTTTCCTACCATCCCACCAAAACTGTGCATTCAACACTTGATACATTTTCTGAATTTTAGGATGAAAAACCGACCTGGAATGATGATACACCCTGATAAGATCCTTCTGACAAGTAAATGGTACAACCATCTGATTCTGAAAACACAAAACTGAATCTTTATTCAGTTCCCAACCCTCAATGGTCTCCCACAATTGAGTTTTGACCTCATGGTCACACACTCAAAATTAGATATCTAGACCTCTTTAACTAGATCAACCATTTCTAGAATCAACAAAACCGGAAAGATGACCGCATATAGCCCTGGTCCTCAAATTCCAACCGCATGTCAGCTATAACTGACATCAACTGCCACTAGTCTGGTGCCTTTTTGACCACTAGTGCATATGATTTTTTTCTTATTGCATCTGCCAACGAATTTCCCTTACTCGGTGTGTACTTCATGTCAAAATCCGACATCTGTAGGTATTCCATCCATCTTTTTTAACTCCAGATCAAATCCATTTGTGAGAAAATTTGCTTCAAGCTCTTGTGATCTGTATATACTGTGAATTTTCCACCAAATAGATAATGAATCCACACATTCAAAGCAAGGACCACTGCTGCCAATTCCAAATCATGAGTTGGGATGTTCTTCTCATGTACACTCAACCGCCGTGAGCCATACGCAACCACATGATTCCCTTGCATGAGAATTCATCCCAATCCTAATCATGATGCATGACAATACACCACGTGCTATTTTCCTGGTTCTGAAAAAACCATCATTGGTGCTGATGTAAGGCGGCCCTTTAGCTCATTGAAACACTGCTGAGAGTGTTCATTCCACTGGAATGGAACATTCCTTCTAGTCAAAGCTGTAATCGGTGAATCCAAATGTGAAAAATCACGTTCAAAACACCGATAATACCCATCTAGATCGAGGAAGCTTCGTACCTCCATCACATTCTTTGGTGGATGCCATGATATAACAACCTCTATCTATTCCAGAGCCACTAAAACGTACTTTTTAGAAATCTCATGGATATGTAAATGCGAAATATGTATCCAAAAGTCACACTTTGACATTTTGGCATACAACAGATGATCCCTAAAGATCCTCAGCACTATCGCCAAGTGCTGGTCATGCTCCACCCTTATCTTAAAATACACCAGAATATCGTCTACAAACACCACCACAAATGAATCCAGATATCTCTTTCATATCCAATTCATCAATGCCATGAATACCGCTAGTGCATTCATTAGACCAAAGGGCATAACCACATATTCATAATCTCCATATATACTTATGAATGTTTTTTTAGGAATATCCTCCATCCTCACCCGCAATTGATGATATCCCGACCTCATGTTGATCTTAGAGAACCACTGGGCTCCTCTCAAATGGTCGAAAAAAATATTCAAATCATCGAGGAGGATATATATTATTTATCGTAACCTGGTTCTGTCAATGATAATCCAAAATGAGTCTCAAATTTACATCCCCCTTTTTCACAAACAACACCGATGTTTCCCACAAATATGTGCTAGGCCAGATAAACCCTTTTATTTATAATTCCTCCAACTGGACTTTAAATTCCCTCAATTTAGTCGGCGCCATCTGGTAAGACGGATGTGAGATATGATTGGTCCCCAGAAGGAGATAAATTGAACACTCCACATCTCTTAAGGGAGGTAACCTAGAGAATTATTTGGGAAAAAAATCCATGAATTGATCCACCACTGCCGGAGGAACACTTTGCTCAACACCCTCTAATGATTCCAATGTCAACACCGCCAACTGATACAATAGCGTGTATACTGCTTGTTTTAACAAACCCATTGCACCCTTCCCTTCATGACACTATATTATAAGAAGATGTCTAACACCACCTTGTGTCATAAAATCCACTATCTGTGCATTACAGTCGATGTGGGTCTTAAACGCCACCAGCGAATCCATTCCCAGGATTACATCATACCCATCCATGTCAAGCACTGAGATATTCCACATTAGCTCAACCTCTCCCACAATGATAAAACATGGTCTATACAAGAAGGCTCGACACTCTCTTTGAACAATAGGAGTTTGATGTTTCAAAAATGAAGGCATCATCTTCAGAGATAAACCCAATAAAATAATAGCACGAGAAGAAAGAAAATAATGGGAAGCAGCCATAACAAAAAATGCATGAATCAACATAGAATTTAAAAGAACCATACCTCACACCATGGATGGTCTCATTTCATTATCCACTACAACTTTCTCAGCTCCAAACATATGTGTGATTTCCATGCTCTGCTCATTATTACCTAGCTGAAACATCCCTTGCTGAGGAGTGTCACAAACACCCGATGTTGGAGCATTACGACAATAACACTGACGATGACCCATCTAATTGCAGTTATGACATTCTTAAGGTTGTTCCTTACAATCCTGTTTCAGGTGGCCTACAGAAAAACACTGAATACATCCATGCTTACACTTGGGTCTCAAAGGAAGTTTTAACAATCTAGTGGTCCGATTTTTATGTACTCTATAACACTGAGAAAATGTTTTTGTATTGTTCTTTCTCTCGGTGTTGGGGTTCACACCTCCTCTCGTGAGGAAAACCGTGTTTCCATTACTTGGATTACCAACCATGATTGATATCATAATAGGGTTATCTAGTTGCAGTCCAGACTAAACTGTTTGAAAAGCTCGAATGATTCTTTGGGATAACTGCTTTTTCCCCTGGGGCTCAGGAGGAACCACATTTTCAGTAGCTTCCTTCGAGTGGTCTCAACGATGTCTTCCCATTTCAATTTCTATAAACAGAAAAAAGAAAACCATGATTCTCACTTCCATAGACATCATGAATTCCCATTTCAAATCACATTACACAACACTATCAGAACAAGGATTTCCACCTTCCACATTTCTCATGTTTCACTATTTTTGAAAACTAAACAATTATTAAAATACCAAATTTATTCGCATTAAAATTTCACACATTTGAAAATCCATTTTTCAATTCAGTGCATAATTCATAATGAAAAATGAAATATGCATCCTAGAGGGAAGTCATTTATACTATGCATGTCAAGCTCATCTCATTGGCTACACCCACGACAATGAGATATCCAATGAATATTAGTGTATCCAAAACACTTCTGTACCCATCTCACTAGTAACATGATGTTCACCATAAAAGGGTTAGCTACGTCCTTTTATGCTATACATTCCATATTTTGACATTCCAACACCTTGCTGCCATCCCAACACAAGGAATATATAACAACGAATATCAACACCAAATATGAGAATCAACTCCAAAGGATCGATCAAACTGATACCACTTGTATCAACCCACCCCTACCTTATTGGATTGAGGAGGCGGTGAGGGATTAATTGGCCTTAATCGACGTTCCCAAGGTGCCAAAGGCTTGAAATAAATGCAGAGGGCTTTGCGAAAAAATTGTGGAACGATTATCCCTTAAGACAAACCCAACAAAACCGTCACTACATCAACTATATGATGCATGTTAATAATCATACAATCATGTATTCCCAATAGACAACCTCGTTGTTATAAAATACATCCCAAAACAATATAATCCAATATAATATCAGAGTACTATGCGAAAGACTGAACAACAAAACCCCACAATCCATTACACCACCACAACTCCACGCCAAGATCCAAGCTCCAAGCTCCACCAACACATCACAAGAATCTCCACGAAACACTAGAAATGAGATGTCTTACCCATACCTATATCCTCGTATACGACATATACAAAGACACCAAAGTTCCAAAGAAGGGGGTGAGTACAACTACTCAATAGGTTTTCCCCAAATGACTTCCCTACACACACCACTAGGCTAAAACCGTTAGCACATCTATATAAAATAGTTTATATACAATAATCACAAATGAATTCATTACGATAAGTCAACACACCCTTACCATATAAGGCCCAAGCCTTAAACATTACTTAATCTTGAGTTATTACAAGATTACACATTGAGGATCTTTTCAAGTTTAGAGTTTTAGAGAATTAGATAATGAAACATTCATTACATTCCACATTTAAACAAAGTGGTTATATAAAAGACAGTATTCATTCTTCCCATCAACGGAAACATATTTAAAATAAAACATGGATTCTTTCTTGACACATCCTTGACACTATCATCACATCATATACCCTTCCCTTGACCTGTGAAAAAAATTTCAAAAACATGGGATGAGCATAAAAAGCTCAGTAAGGGATATAAAAATATGGAAAGGAAAGATGAGTACATATATACATAAGAATGAAATCATAATTTACCCATAAAACATATGAACTTTAACATACCTCAAAAAATCATGAATAAATCATAGAAATCTTACGAAATAAAAGGTAACTTGAGGCATTCATAACATTCTTACGTAGGGAGTAACCCTCTTGGTTACGTTTTGAATACCCACCATAGTATATTCCCTAAATCTCTTCGAAGAAACCTTAACGTTTCATTCCTTCGTGTTACCCAATGAATTGGAGAGCTATATCGGGATCACCCGCCCTTAGTTTATCACGGAACCACCCGTCTTCATAACAATTCCCAAGAACCATAACATAATATTATCACATAAAACATGCATAAAGGAAACATAAAATTTCCACCATTAAATAACAAGATATCAATACAACACATTGATATAAAAACATTATCAAAATCATTTTCAATGCCAAAATAAAAGAAAAGTAAAACATGGTATTTATTTTTCTTTTAAAAAGAAGGTATGGCTTGTAGAAGAAGATAAAACTCAAATGATGGTCACGGTGGTGGAGAAGTCGTTGTCGCCGCATACGTACGACAAAAACATTCCCTTTTGTCGTTTAGTAAACACTTCATATAAAAAATATTACTTTTGAATAAATGTAAAAGTCAAAGGTTTTTATACACCGTATAAAAGAAGGTTGTGTATAAAACAGAATATGCCTCAACGAAAGGAGATTGAGACGAAGTCCCTTACAAAGACGGTATCCTTGGTTTAAGGACAAATCAAATTACATAATTATGTGTGGAAAACGAACACAGCAAATATAAGTGGATATTAAGTGTAAAATAATCAAATGGCGTTCACACATATTCAAAGGATGACATATTCAATAACTACATGTTGAACCCAAAGAAATCGAAATTGGGTTAAGAAGTTCCCTTGACAGCCTAACAACGTCACATAAAAAAAGGGTATCTCATCACTTGGACATAAAATTTACATCAATAAGGATATATGAGAATATATCCCAACATAACAATTTGTAAATTAAAAGACCAAACAAAATAAGTCTTTTAAAAAGAGGAGGGTGAAAGGTTACCTTACCGACATGGGTATCTTTCGAAACATACGCCCCATGAAAGAAGGACAATACAACATTGATGTAAATACTCAAAAATGAAAGAATATTACACAATGAGTAAAATAATGGTCATTAAATAAACCACTCAATGGAAATTGTGGCAAATGTAGCATAAATCTCACAGGAATAAAAGTGAGATGAAAAATCCCTTACGAAAACTCGGCAGCCTAACAGCGCCACTTAAAACATCCAAAAATGGATTGATGAGATCAAATAGGGTATCTCATCACATTAAAATAAAATGTAAAGCAAGAGGAATACAAAATAACATTCCCCATCATAAAAAAGGAGCTTAAAATAAGTGACATAAAGGATAGTACTTAAAGAGAAAGAGAGAGGATAGATCTCTTATGAAAATTCGGCAGCCTAACGGCGCCACTCAAAACTTCCAAAATGGATTAATGAGAGAGAATAGGGACTCTCATAATATGAACATAAAAATTACAGTAAGATTAATATAAAATTAAATCCCAATCACAAGAAAGATGAGCTTAGAAGGAATGACATAAAAGAGTGTACTTAAAAAGAAAGAGAGGAGTAGGATCCCTTACCTTAAGTCCAACTTGTCTTTTTCGTTTCTTTATATTCCTGAATAATAAACATTTGTCAATTAATAATTGAATAAGTAACTCATTTATAGAATATTATTCAGTTCATATCACATATTATAATGTTATAATAATTTTTTAATAAACTTAGTTCATGTTAGACGTTTTTGCCAATGTTTGGTATGTGAGTCAAAAATGAACTTGTTTGAATAAAGATTTCCCATGTAGTTATAAGTAAATAATTTCCAGAATAGTATTAATGATTAAAATATCATATATATCCAGTAAATATTCATTTTATACTTTTCCATATCATTTGGAGATAAAAAAACAAAAAGCACCGTTCATGGAGACGGTAGGCCGTACGTACGCATGAACGATACTTTCATTTTTTTGTCATATTAATGGAATTAAAACAAAATTGGAGATATATATATATATATATGTTATAATTACATAATGATATCCATAATTTAGATTTAATATATTACATATATATAAATTATATATATGTACTTATAATATTACATAACATTTTGAGATAAGAAATGAAATGTACCGTTCATGGAGACGGTAAGCTGTACGTACGCATGAACGCTACTTCCATTTCTATTTCATATTTAATGGAATTAAAACATAATGATACATAATAGTATTTTAATTCTAGTATGGAATCATATATAATATCATTAAATATATCCTTTATACGTACCACATATGGTATTAACGAATCAAATCACTTTGAGGGGGCGGTAGTCCGCACTTCCTTAAATGACGATATCACGTTTACCCATAATGGAAACCATAAAGGTACGCCATTAATGAAAAATAAAGAAGCTTAAGTAAAACATAAACATATTATATATCATATATAAATATAGTGTCATCTTAATGGCCACCTTTGAAGGTGTTAGAAGAATGTGGAACAATCATCGTTTCAGGAGGCAGAAATTCGCCATCCACGGAAACAGTATGTTCTTTAAAAATTAGATGTACGTGCGTGTAAGTGTAGCACTAATCCTTTTTATAACAAAATCATAGTATATTGAATATACTGTAATTTTTACAAAATAAATGAATAAAAAGAGTTTAGGGGGTTGTATAAGAAAAATAAAACAAAAGGACACAAGTGAAGACATTACCTTAAAATCGGGTAACTCCCTTTGGTTTGAGCTCAAACGCATCCTTGGGAAGACTTATGCCAAAAGTGAGGCTTCATGGAGTAAGAGAGGGAAGTGGAGAGACAAAAGGGTCAGGGGTTGGCCGAGACAAAGGCTTTGGGAGTGTGGGTAAGGAGGTAGAGGTGGGGGCCTTTTATAAGAGGAGAGGTGGGGCACTCTTCTAAAGTTACAAAATGTCACTTTATATTCAAACGTGTTTCGGATTTTAAAGGACCCACATTGATGTATTTCGATTATAAGGTGATAAGGGTTCTAAATAAACTCATCCAATAGGTTTTGGACATGTGTAGGTCTTATATATTACATTATCTTTCCATTTTATTTAAATCGTTATATAATGAGGTCATCGCTGCATCATCACGATTTCATAAATAATTTAATTCCTTTAATGTCTAAAAATAATAAAAAAATACTATGGTTTAGGAAATCTTTTTAGCATTCCAATGACTATTTATAGTAAAAAATATGACTTGTATAACCCCATGTAAAAATTGTTTTAGTAAAACATCTCATGTTTGTGTCATTTTTACTTTAACATTAAATAAAAAGATATTTATGTCATTTCCCAACCAAAGTCGCTCCATGGGGTCCTCAAGTTGACCCATGGATTGTCTTTGTCAGCCAGGACACATACAATGACGGTAGGACATGTGTCTAGGTCATTTCATTTTATTTAAACACTATTCTTACTATAAACTACACTAATTACCTCTAATCGCGATTAAAAACATAATAAGTTACTATTCACCAAAAAATTATTTTTATCCCATTGAACCACATTTTAATTCTTAATTACAACCATGTATGTCTGATTTTTGAAATTCAAAACACAAATATGG
Organism: Viscum album; assembly: GCA_963277665.1. Taxonomy (NCBI): domain Eukaryota; kingdom Viridiplantae; phylum Streptophyta; class Magnoliopsida; order Santalales; family Viscaceae; genus Viscum; species Viscum album. Next base: position 171,196,969 of record OY728128.1, read on the forward strand.
AAAGATTTTATTTAAACAGAAAATTCAGTTTTTATAAGTACCACTTAGTGGTTTCACTATTTATCAAAAATTGATGTTTTTCAGAAAAATCCTAAAAATTCACCCTAAGCTATATTTGATATTCCGAATTAAAAAGTGAAGTCTACTTTAAAAAATTCAAATCATATAAGTCACATTAATTAATTTAATAATTAATTCCCGCTGTCAGAGCAAATAGCGTGTTTTTATGAAACAATAAGTATCAAAAGATTGACACTAGTTTAAGTCTGATTTCAAAGTGAAATTAATTCCAACGACCACTATTGGATTTAATGGGAAAAATATATTCTAAATTCACTTTAAAACCAATTCAAAAGATAATCTAATCATATAAATAAATTAGATTAAAAAGAGGTTTTGAATTAAAATACAACATTTTACAATATTCATTAAAAAATGAACTTTATCGGAAAGATACCAAAAATTTACACAAAGTAAATTTTGATGTCCCAATTATTAGGAAGAGTTTTATTTTATCCAATATAATTTATAAGAGTGAACAAAACTATATTTAATGAGGTTCTCCATCAAAACGCGATAAGTGAACCTTTAGTGAAAACTAGTGCATATACGCCTAAAATTGAATTCTTTCCGTATTTTAAGCCTTTATCTTTTATTGGATAAATGTAAAAACATTTAAAAACATATAGAATTATATTTTAGTTATTTACATCCATTCATGCCAATACAACGGCTACATGTTAACTACCATTTAAAATAATATTATTTTTTTATTAGAGTGCAACGTAAGATTCCCAAGAAACTCGTTGTTGCGTGTTGGGTATGCCATGGAGCATTGTATCCACTTTAAAGTCATATTAATATTTTATTCACAAATATGGATAAATATGAAAATGTCATATTCTTTATTTACCTGGGGTGTTACATCCTTCCCCACTTTTGGGAATTGCGTCCTCGCAATTTTTAAAATTGAGCATGGAAACATCCTTGAAAGTCCCACATCAGAGAAAGAGTTGGTAAAACAATCACTTTAAAATAAAGGAAGATAAGTACAGAGGTCACCTTAGTTAACCCATAGTAGGATTCTATGTAGAAAAACATAGACATGGAAGAAAAAGCAAAGGGTCAGGTTTTTGAAGGAGAGTGATAGTAAACATGTCTAGGAAAAAGTTAACCCTAAGAAAATCACAAACTTGTGATGGGTTAAACGGTATTTGATTCCCAATTAGGAAATGTTAATAGACAACATTTTTGTTTTAAGTTACTTTTTATGGAGGAATTTATTCATAAGGAAACATAATCACTTATCATGTTGACTTTCAACTTTTACTATATTCCTTAATCAAACTCATATTTTTTCCAAAAGACGAGTATTTAGGGAGACATGTTCGCATTAAGAGTACTATAATAAACATTTATAGAGTCACCTAATCCACAAAAGAGAACTATATACTTCCCATGTCTTTAGACATTAACCAAATCCAAAACCAAAAAGGTTAATACAAGATCAGATAATCCAGAAAAGGATAACCCTTTATAAAAAGAAAATCTATTCTTTATCTCCAAAATTTGTCCAACAAAACCCAAAGTTCAACGAGAACCATTGTATAATCAATTTTTCCATAAAATTCATCAAAGTAAACCAAAATAAGATTGAATCCCAAATATTTGAAGGATTTAGTCACTTAGTATTCCAAGTTTAATCGTAACATTTCTCTCCAAACAACATCAGTTGCTCCTAAAGTCTCGTATTGAAAAGTAATTAACCTAATCACATATCCTCCATGATAGGTTAATCATTTTCATAAATAACCCAAAATAAACTTACACTTAATTCATAAAATCATATAACTAAAAATAATCAATCAAACAAACCAGGTACTTCACGTAGTCCAGTGGTAGGTGATAAATATCAGTCACTCTTTGGTTGTGCGTTCGATTCCCGTAGCTTTTTCCGACGCGATGGGTAGTCACACGGTCTGCGTGTTGTCTATTTTCCAAAACTATATAATTTTCAAATCATTCCCCAAAAAGGGATAAAATCATCAAAATTAACCATAACATAATATAACCTCAATTTTATCTCATGCATTTCACTTCAATCATAACATATAGTAACCCATAATTACCTCAAATGTAAGGATCATATAAACCCAAATGGTTCTTTATAACTATGTCCACAAAAGCAATGATAACTATTCCCTGAATAAAATTTGCATATATTAAACATCAGGGTTACACATAATATGAAAATTCATCTAATTTTACCCCATCATCAAAAGAGACTTAATACTCTTAAGAATTTCACCATAACTCTTGAAGCCCTTATGTGTTGACATCTTACTCATTCAACATTCTTCATGATCCATTAACCATTCCTTTGCAACTTATTCCGAAATACCACTTTCCTATAAAAAAAATCAAGAATCATATCCTAAGATTCCAAAATAGGAAAACAATAGTCATGAAATGCTACATACCTTTGATTGGTCATTGTCATTTTCTTCATCCTCAATCGGTATGGCATTAGGTATAGGTAAACGATCATTTGTACGCTCTTGGTGATCCTATTCAAGAAACTTCTTCATAGGACATGTGTTTGCATAATGACCATGCACAACACATTTAAAACATTCAATTGATCCCTCAGAAAGAACTTCTTTCCCTTTCCTCGAGTCAACTGGATGCTTCCTTTTTCCATGGCAGGTTCTTGAATTATGACCTTCATTTCCACATCTATAGAATATTTTTGTCCCTTTGAAAGATTTTCCTAGGTGTTTCTTTCAACATCATTGACACAAAGGTTTTTGAACACACTTACCTTTATGATTATTACATGTACTTCCATAGGGATTTCTTTCTAGCATATATGATGCCTTAGAGAAATAACCAAGGTTTAGGTGGTCAATCATGACTCCAGATAGTTGGTTGAGGATAATCACAAGAGTTCTCATTGCAGCTCCCATATCATTCAGTTGCTTGCTCAAAAAACTGTCACAGTTTCCTTCATATCCATTGTTACTTTGGTGCCTGCTAGATCCAACCATTTACTAAAACCAAAAAGGTCAGTGTGAGTATATCAACAAAACCATCATGTACTAATGAGTAAGATAAACACTAAGATATACTTAATCATTCACTTTATCTAAAACTATGACTCTTTCCGAAATCTTAACCATTATGGTAATGTCACTTATGCTTAAAGAATACCCTATCCTCTAAAGTTATCTAAACCTCCCTTTGATACCAACTATAAGGCACCAGCCTTAAACCTTACTTAATCTTGAGTTATTACAAGATTACTCATTGAGGAAATTTTCAGGTTTAGAGTTTTAGAGAATTAGATCATTAAACTTGAATTACGTTCCACATTTAAACAATGTGGTTACATAAAAGCCAGTATTCATTCTTCCCATCAATGGAAACATATTTAAAACAAAACATGGATTCTTTCTTGACACATCCTTGACACTATCATCACATCATGTACCCTTCCCTTGACCTGTGAAAAACGTTTCAAAAACTTGGGATGAGCATAAAAATATCAGTAAGGGATATAAAAATATGAAAAGGAAGCATGAGTACATGTATACATAAGAATGAAGTCATACTTTAACCATAAAACATAATCACTTTAACATACCTCATAAAATCATGAATAAATCATAGAAATAATAGGACATAAAAGGTAACTTGAGGCATTCATAACATTCGTACGTAGGGAGTAACCCTCTTGGGTACGTTTGGAATACCCACCATAGTATATTCCCTAAATCTCTTCAGAGAAACCGTAACGTTTCACTCCATTGCGTTACCCAATGCATTAGAGAGCTATATCAGGCTCACCCGCCCTTAGTTTTTCACGGAACCACCCGTCTTCATAACAATGCCCAAGAACCATAACATAATCTTATAACATAAAACATGCATAAAGGAAACAAAAAATTTCCACCATTAAATAACAAGATATCAATACAACACATTGATATAAAAACATTATCAAAACCATTTTCAATACCAAAATAAAAGAAAAGTAAAACAAGGTATTTATTTTTCTTTTAAAAATATGGTATGTCTTGTAGAAGAATCCGAAACTCAAATGATGGTCACGGCGGCAGAGAAGTTGTTATCACCGCATACGTATGACAAAAACATTCCCTTTTGTCGTTTAGTAAACACTTCGTATAAAAAAGATTCCTTTTGAATAAACGTAAAAGTCAAAGTGGTTTATACACCGTATAAAAGAATGTTGTGTATAAAACAGAATATGCCTCAATGAAAGGAGATTGAGACGAAGTCCCTTACAAAGACGGTATCATTGGTTTAAAGATAAATCAAATTACATAATTGTGTGTGACACACGAATAGACCAAATATAAGTGTATATTATGTGTAAAATAATCAAAGGTCATTCACACATATTCAAAGGATGGCATATTCAATAACTACATGTTGAACCCAAAGAAATCGAAATTGGGTTAAGAAGTTCCCTTGACAGCCTAATGGTGTCACATCAAAAAAAGGGTATCTCATCACTTGGACATAAAATTTACATCAATAGGAATATATGAGAACATATCCCAAAATAAAAATATGTAAATTAAAAGACCCAACAAAATAAGTCTTTTAAAAAGAGGAGGGTGAAAGGTTCTCTTACCGACATGGGTATCTTTCGAAACATACGCCCCGTGAAAGAAGGAAAATACAACTTTGATGTAAATACTCATAAATGAAAGAATATTACAAAATGAGTAAAATAATGGTCAGTTCATACACCACTCAAGGGAAATTGTGGTATATGTAGCATAAATCTCACAGGAATAAAAGTGAGATGAAAAATCCCTTACGAAAACTCGGCAGCCTAACGGCGCCACTTAAAACTTCAAAAAATGGATTGATGAGATCAAATAGGGTATATCATCACATTAAAATAAAATGTGAAGCAAGATTAATATAAAAGAACACTGCCCATCATAAAAATGGAGCTTAAAAGAAGTGACATAAAGGAGAGTACTTCAAGAGAAAGAGAGAGGTTAGATCTCTTACGAAAATTCGGCAGCCTAACGACGCCACTCAAAACTTCCAAAATGGATTGATGAGAGAGAATAGGGTCTCTCATCATATGAACATATAAATTACAGTATGTGTAATATAAAATAACATCCCAATCACAATAAAGATGATCTTAGAAGGAATGACATAAAAGAGTGTACTTAAAATGAAAGAGAGGAGTAGGATCCCTTACCTCAAGTCCAAATTGTCTTGTTCGTTTCATTATATTCCGGAATAATAAACATTGGTCAATTAATAATTTCCTACGTAACTCTGTTATAGATTATTATTCTGTTCATATCAAATATTATAATGTTATTGTAATTGTTTAATAATTTTAGTTCATATCAGATGTTTTTGCCGATGTTTGGTACATGAGTCAAAAATGAACTTGTTTGAATAATGATTTCCCATATAGTTATAAGTAAATTATTTCCAGAATAGTATTAATGATTAAAATATCATATATATCCATTTAATATTCATTTTATACTATTCCATATCATTTGGAGATAAAAAAACAAAAAGCACCGTTCATGGAGACGGTAGGTCGTACGTACACATGAACGCTACTTTCATTTTTTTGTCATATTAATGGAATTAAAACAAAATGAGGGAGATATATATATATGTTATAATTCCAGAATAATATCTATAATTTATATGTAATATATTACATATATATACATTATATATATGTACTTATAATATTACATAACATTTTGAGATAAGAAATGAAATGTACCGTTCATGGAGACGGTAAGCCGTACGTACGCATGAACGCTACTTCCATTTCTATTTCATATTTAATGGAATTAAAACATAATGATACATAATAGTATTTTAAGTCCAGTATGGTATCATATATAATATCATTAAATATATCCTTTATACGTACCACATATGGTATTAACGAATCAAATCACTTTGAGGGGGTGGTAGTCCGCACTTCCTTAAATGACGATATCACGTTTACCAATAATGGAAACCATAAAGGTACGCCATTAATGAAAAATACATAAGCTTAAGTAAAACATAAACATATTATATATCATATATAAATATAGTGTCATCTTAATGGCCACCTTTTAAGGTGTTAGAAGAATGTGGAACAATCATCGTTTCAGGAGGCAGAAATTCGCCATCCACGGAAACAGTACGTTCTTTAACCATTAGATGTAGGTGTGTGTAAGTGTAGATCTAATAATTTTTATAACAACATCATAGTATATTGAATATACTGTATTTGTTACAAAATAAATTAAGAAAAAGATATTAAGGGGTTGGAGAAGAAAAATAAAACAAAAGGACACAAGTGAAGACATTACCATAAAATCGGGTAACCCCCTTTGGTTTGAGGTCCATGGATTCCTTAGGAAGACATATTCACAAAGTGAGGATTCAAGGAGTAATATAGGGAAGTGGAGAGACAAAATGGTCAGGGGTTGGCTGAGCCAAAGGCTTTGGGAGTGTGGGTAATGAGGTAGAGGTGGGGGCCTTTTATAAGAGGAGAGGTGGGGCACTCTTGTAAAGTTACAAAATGTTACTTTATTTTCAAAAGAGTTTAGGATTTTAAAGGTCCCACATTGATGTATTTCGAGGATAAGGTGATAAGGGTTCGAAATCCACTCATACAATAGGTTTTGGACATGTGTAGGTCTTATATATTACATTATCATTCCATTTTATTTAAATCGTTAAATAATGAGGTCATCACTGCATCATCATGATGTCATAAGTAATTTAATTTATATAATGTCTAAAAATTATAAAAAAAATATTATTATGTAGGAAGACTTTTTTTTCTTTCCATGACTATTTATAGTCAAAAATATGACTTGTATAACCCCATGTAAAAATTGTTTTAGTAAAACATCTCATGTTTGTGTCATTTTTACTTTAACGTTAAATAAAAATATATTTATGTCATTTCCCAACCAAAGTGGCTTCATGGGGTACTCAAGATCACCCAAGGATTGTCTTGGTCGTCCATGACACATCCAATGAGCGTAGGACATGTGTCTAGGTCATTTCATTTTATTAAAACATTATTATTACCATAAACTACACTAATTACCTCTAATCGCGATTAAAAACATAATAAGTTACTATTCACCAAAAAATTTATTTTTATCCCATTGAACCACATTTTACTTCTTAATGACAACCATGTATGTCGGATTTTTGAAATTCAAAACACAAAGATGGAAAAATTTCATTTAAACGGAAAAATCAGTTTTTATATTTACCACTTAGTGGTTTCACTATTCATCACAAATTGAAGTTTTTCAGAAAAATCCCAAACATTCACCCTAAGATATACTTGATATTCAGAATTCAAAAATGAAGTCTATTTTACAAAATTCAAAACATATAAGTCACATTAATTAATTTAATAATTAATTCCCGTTGTCAGAGAAAATATCATGTTTTTATGAAACAATAAGTATTAAAAAATTGACACTAGTTTATGTCTGATTTAAAAGTGAAATTAATTCCAATGACCACTATTGGCTTTAATGGTAAAAATATATTCTAATTTCACTTTAAAACCAATTCAAAAGATAATCTAATCATATAAATAAATTATATTAAAAAAGGTTTTGAATTAAAATACAACATTTTACACTATTCATTAAAAAATGAACTTTATCGGAAAGATACCAAAAATTTACACAAAGTAAATTTTGATGTCCCAATTCTTAAGAAGAGTTTTATTTGGTCCAATAGAATGTATAAGAGTAAACAAAACTATATTTAATGATGTTTCGCCATCAAAAGGCGATATGTGAACCTTTAGTGAAAACTAGGACATATACGCCTAAAATTGAATTCTTTCCGTATTTTAAGCCTTTATCTTCTATTGGATAAATGTAAAAACATTTAAAAACATATATAATCATATTTTAGTTTTTTATATCCATTCCTGCCAATACAATGACTACATGTTAACTACCATTTAAAATAATATTATTTTATTATTAGAGTGCAACGTAAGATTCCCAAGAAACTCGTTGTTATGTGTTGGGTACGCCATCGAGCATAGCGTCCCCTTTAAAGTCATATTAATATTTAATTCACAAATATGGATAAATTTGAAAATTTCATATTCTTTATTTACATGGGGTGTTACATACCAAGACATCTTTCCCAAACTAGGTAAACCCAGAGAAAGAGAAACAATCATGACGTAAGACAAACATGCCACACAAGGAAACCAAATCAACCATGCCATGCAAGGAATCAAATTCCACCATTACACATTTCTAAAAAAAATTCAATCTATGCACAGAAACACAAAACAATTAAACCATAACAGTGGTAATTCCCGCCCAACTCATTCACCCCATTTTCAGCAAGCAAGACTTCCCGCCCACTACATGACAACCCAAAATGGAAACAGTGGGGCTTCCATCCAAAATCATTCACCCCATATTCTTCTACCAGGACATCCCGTCCACTACCTAACAATTGAAGACGGTAATGGTGGGACTTCCCACCTAACTCGTTCACCCAATTTTCAGCTAGCAGGACTTCTGGAACACTACCTGACAACCCAAGACGATAACGGTGGGACTTCCTGCCCACTTCCCCATAACCAAAACAAGACATAACCAATCATGTAACCCTCCAAGGCCACAAAAATACACAGTTCACCATTTCCATTACATGTCAATACACTTAAATAAATCAAAAATTTATTGAAAACACCCACCAATCATTTTCAATACCCAACCACATTTCTATAAAAAACCCATCTTATTGAAAACCTTTTTCAAAAATCATCTTAATCAAACCAATAGAACAACTCATTTTAAAATCTCATTTAAAATCACATCAAAAGCATTTAAGCATAATCCATTTTCCCCAAAAATCCTCCAACCATCCCCAAAGGGTTTTTCATCCAATTTCGCACATCAACTACACAATTAATTGTTTGCATCAAAAATTAATTGCAACCAAAAACACTAGTTCTAATGAAGTGGAGTCGAGATATAAGCCACCTACATTTAGGGTTCTGGTGAAATCGACCCACAAGAAACTACTCCTCAAACTAGGAAAACACACCACCAAAACCACTCTAGATATCCTTCCCTAACATCCACAAGCCATAAAATTAACATCCAAGGCAACCACAACCCAAGATCTACACACAACGAGTGTAGATATAGAAAAACGAAAGAGGTGGAGATGTAGATCTATAGGAAACCACAAAGAACCACGAGTGGAGACATACAATAGAAGAACCACCTTCAAATCACCATGAAACCCCTTTGATTTTCATCCAAATCGTGTGGGATAGCCCCTCCAACCATTGAGAGGAGAAAATCCTGAGTAAAGCTTGGGTGGGAGGAAGCATAGAGAGAAATGAGGGAAGACCGAGTGCACCCGGGTTTTAAAACAATAGCTTTATGTGGCTGCACGGTTAGCCCGCAAGGTTTGGAAACCCGTTCTATAACCATGCGCACTCTACTGCATCGGGGGTAAGGGTCCACATGGCTGCCTCGCACGGTTTGACAAACCGTGCGCAGGCCGTGCGAAGCCTACGGTCTCCCCCTACACAGTTTCCTGGAGAACCCGCATGATTTCCTCTAACCGTTCGCAAACCGTGGTCCCATAAAAAATACTCCAAACTTATTCAAAACCATTACAAACTCTCCAAACCTATTATCAACTCATCCCATGCATTTTAAACAAAAAAAAAGAAGCATAATCAAAGGATACTTACCTCAAACCAGGGGTGCTACATATATGATATTATATTATTGTATTTGATTCTTGAATAATTTAATAACAATTATTTCACCATTATATAAGAGGTTAACCTACCCTCTACCAAGAAAAAGTACAAGATAAGGATCAGTTCTACAATCTCTTCATTATCTGAGGTTGTTTGTATGTAATAATCTACAAGGACCACTTTATCATTCACATCCATTTTTCATAAAAATGTATTCCAAAACATTTGTACTATTTACTAGACTATGGGTTAAAGTAATATATATAATTGTTTGTATTTTTATAAATTCCCCTGAAAGGAATCTTTATGTTGTTTTCCAAAAAAGTCCCTTTATGACCTTTTTGATAAAATTATGGTAAGAATAGTTTTTCAAACTTATATGGTGGGTGCGACTACTTTCTGTCCTCATAACATCGTTGAAGCTTCCCATACAAGCTTATAATAATATTTTAAAATATAAATGAACTCTTTTATAATTACGTGACTTTTAATTGATTTTAAAATAGAGAGAGATATTTCACTAAAAAAATTTTGATTTCATATATGTCAATATGATTTGATGGATTTTAAGTTTGTTTGAAGTTGATTTATTATGACACAATAATTCAATATTGTATTTAAGGTTTTGTGATATTTTTGACTGTGGATGTGTTATTTCATTCAATTCATGGTTTATGAATAAATATTGACATTTCCTATTCCATTTTAAAAAAATGTTTCTGTTATGTTTAAAACTTTTCATATGAGGAATGAATTGGATATAGTAAGTGACGAGTGGAGCCCTCTATAGCTCCTCAATGCATATGTAGATCTAATGAGACCAACTAGTTTCTTGGCACAAGGCCTTGAAAAAATCTTATTTGTAGTATTGGAAGAAGGCCTTGACTATGTGTTTATGAAAGTCTAGCATATTTCATTACATCATTATTAAATTGGATACTGATATTGCAGGTGACTATTTGACTAGTGGAGTATCCATGTATATAATTAAATGGAATTATTTGATTTTATCTTTTCTATATTATGCTGAAGTTCAATTTTAAAAGTATTTTCTTTTTATGTTATACATTGACTTAAATGTTTATTCTTATTTATGATAGTTCTTGATATATTGTTATCCTTACTGGGCATCTATGCTCACCCATTTATAATTTTTATTTTTCTCATGATACAAATAAATATATTTTGACCGACTAGAAGGGATAGTATATTTGGTCTCAGTGTTGTTCATGGAAACAATTATTTTGTAGTTTTCTATTTTATGATGGAATGTAAACCATATGACTATATATAATACTTCAAAGGATACTAAACTAATCAATCATTCAAGACTGGATATTTTGTTATCATGCCAATGATATGTAATAATTCACTAACTCTGGGCTTTTGGGGTGGGGGCGTTACATTTAAAATTAATTCTCGTTGTAAAAACCAAAAAGATGCTTTTTAAAAAAGTAAAAACTATGAAAACATTGACATGTGTTTATGTCTAATTTAAATGTGAAATTACCTATAATGACCCAAATTGTAAGAAATTATAAAAATATAATCTAATTATACAAAAAACTATTCATATTCATAATTTAACACTATAAATTATTTTGAATAAAAATGTTGATTTCAATTAAAACATAGTATTTTTCACTAGTCATATAGATAAGAATTTTATCAGAAAAGTACGAAGTATTTATCCAGACTAAATTTTTTTTGTCCCGCTTCTAAATGAGGATTTAATTTTGTCAAATTTACTATAAAAGTGTCAGATATTGATTTAAGAAAAATCACCATTAGAAGGCGCTAAAATTTCATTTTTGAAAAATGGTTACATTATCTAAAAAAATTGTATTTGTTATTATATTATGTCTAATAAAAATATAATATGGATGTTAAAATTATATAGAGTAGATAAGAATCAAAATTCAGTTAGTACTATACATAATCGCTTTTTGAACGGCTAGTTTAGTAAGTGTGGTGAACTCGAACTCAGTGTTGAATGTAGCACAAGTTATTTAATTACTTTAATGAGATACTGTACTATTAAATCTTGGGGTATTACATTATCCCTTCCTTTAATAAATTGCATCCTATAAATTTGAAATATTTTTTTGAAAATAAAAGGTTAAAAATAGAAAAATACCTTTTTGGAAATCTCACAACAAAAATTGGGTTAATAAAATTTAGTCTTAATCATAGGGAAATGGAATAAAAATGTCACCACAGAATTATGATATCAATTTGGAGGACATTGGTGGGAATTGGAGACATATAATTAGAGGACATATTTAAATATTTATAGGGAGTGATTGAGGTCATCAATCACAAACAAGTGTAAAATTGAGTGCCTCAAAGCCATCAATCTATGATCTTTTAAAATATCGCTGGTTCAGCCAATCATAAAGTATTACGATAACAGATTTTTTGTTTTAAGATCCCTTACCTTAACATTGAGATTTAATTTTCTCGTAGAATAAGGGGAAAAATATACCTGACAAGTAGAGTTTCATCCTTCAACTAATTCCTACCACAAATTCATCTTTCAGTCCAAAAAATAATATAATTCAAAAATATTTTATTTATCCTAATCGTATTGGGTTACAAAAAAATTAATTTATAATTCATTTGATAGAGAAATTAAAAAACTATATTTTACAAACTAGAACATCACATTGGCTAGTAGTATGTAATGCTCCCTTGTCACCCATCAATTGGGGGTTCAATTCTCACAGCATTGTAGAAAGCGAATGGTTGTCGCCTGACATCTGGGTAGTCCTTCTTATATCATTCCAAAAATAATCTCAAGAAATTATTTAACCATAACAATAGTATTTAATGTCAGACACAATCAATTGCAACCTTTAGACATATCCAAAATACATCTTTCCAAATTCACTGTTCAAAATTTATAAGAAAGGTAAACATAATGAAGATCTTTTTTGGAACGTAATAACATTTGAATACCTTCATCATGTATTTTTTTAAAACAATGTAACACACTTAATTACAATAAATCCTTATGGATTACATTAATTATCCCATATTCCTTATAGAATACTAGATATAATCCTTATATCCAAAAAATGTTGTAAACCCCAACAATGATGGAATATAGGATTCATTAATCTATTACAAGGTAGTAAGTAATATCCAATATAACTTATCCTAATCAATCAAATATTATTCCAAAATCACTACCTCACTATTAGAATCATATTATTTTCTGTCATTCTCTCAACTGTATATTTTCCAAAATATTTAACCTGCTATTTAGTCAGTTTTCTTAGTTCCACAAAGTCACAAGTCCTTCATGATATAGTACAATAATACCATCCTTTTATACGCTATAATTATTATATCATGTACATCACTAATACAATACTCAAATGAAACAATAATTTAATAACAACATAAAAAATATAATCTTTCCTCTTCATATTCGGTAGTATATTAACATGATTATTATCCAATAGAATCATTTGGGGTATACTCTGATGATTTGGACATTTCTTCAGATAATTTCCTAACTTCTTGCAGATGATCCATTGTACATTTGAATCATTTTTCTGACCCTTGGATTCACGTACATGTTGTCCTTTTTCTCCACACATATAACAAACTCACATTCCCTTCATGAATTTACCATGTTGATTCATTCCACTATTATCACATAGGGGAAAATCCGTATCTCCCACTTTCCTTAATCCATCTTTCTGACTTCCATTCTTTTCTTTTCTTGCTTCCCTTCAAAGAAAACGTTTTCATAAAATTCATTACCTATTTTATTAACACATGTTATTATTTCTTCATATGATTAGAATATGTTGGAGACTATTTCCATTTTAAATGGTGGCTTAATACCATGAAATATATGATCATTCTTAATAATTGGATCATTCATATTGTTGGTGTTCCCATTCCTTCTACTAGAAACCATTTCTAAACAATGGTAGGCACTAGCATAGTTTATGAATAAAAATTCATAATTCTAAACCTGTATAAAACCTAAAGTAAATAGAATATATTATGAATATAATATATAATAATAAAATGATTTCTTTGGGGAATTATTTTATCCTAAATCCTTTATAATGGCTTGAAATGAAAATGTTAATTATCCTAAGCATATTTCTCAACAGTGTTGTAACCAAGAGTGCTGCAAGTCCCATTGTCGTGTACCAGGATACCCTGAGTCAAGCCTAAAACTCCTTGTCATATTTTTCACTCCTAGGTACATCTGTTCTAAAGTCTCCTAGAACTGGTCGTATCCAGACTAGGATATATTTATTGGAAAATACAAAAAATATCTACATTTCCAAAATTCTATGAATTTCTATAATATTCCTCAAATTCTATCATAGGGTAGTGTTCTTTAATCAGTGTTTATGAAAAGCTATTTCCAAGGTTGATGAAAATATTCCTCTGATACTAAATGTAACGCCCCGACAACAGTTACCTAGAATCGGTGCATTATTATATAACATTGGCTTGATCATAAGGAATCAAGTCCCGAAGGACCGATTCATTTAGTAGTCTAGGAAAATATAATACATACATTAACAATACATTATATTATAAAAAGAAAAACATCAACAACATTTTTTCCACTTTTTAAGACACTTATATCCTTAAATTATCCATGCAGGTTATCCATAAAATACCACTTCACATCCTGAGAAAAATAGAAAGGGGTGAGATCAGATGCTCAATAAGGATAACAATATAGCGTAAACCTTCATAAATAAGCATAAACATTTATGGAAATGTATAAGACTAAAAAAAGCCTTTTAAACATAAACAGAGGCATAATATGGTTAATATAAGATCAATTTATTCCATTTACTTATTAACGTGGATATTATATAAGTCAAATAATCACATGAAATATCAATAGAAACCTTCATAATGATGGAATCCATAATGCCAGACATCACAACCTGATAGTAAAGACCGTGTCCCAAGACTACTAAAATGTTTTTGTCAAGTCCTTGTGCCAAGACATTAGTTTGTCTCATGAGACCTACTGATGCATTGAGGATCTATAGTGGGCTCCACACGTCACTTACTATGTCCAACTCATTCCTCATATGAAAATGTTTAAATATAACATAAACAATTGTATTAAAACTAGCATATTAAATGTCAATACAATATCCATAAATCATGAATGGTATAAAAATAACACATGCATATTCAAATGTATAACAAAACCTTCAATAAAAGAATGAAAATGTTACCCCTCATGGTTTTCAAAAAAATATATAATTTTATAATCTAACCATTAAACACAACTTGGTATCTTCTAGGTTTGGAATTTCAAGAAATTTTCATTTAGAGTTGTGTTTAGTAAGTCATTTTGAGTCTGATAGAACAAACATATTTTTTTCTGAATAGTAACACATCCATTGGAATAGTAAGATAACCCTTGTATAGTAAAAATGATTTTATTTTATTTTCTTAAGGAAATATGATAATGTGATCTTAATTAATATTTCAATGTCACAAAAAACTAATTGCACTTCATGATTGTTATTTTTCGAATTAACTATGAACTTATTTAAAAAATAAATTAAATATATTTATATAATTACTTTTGAAAAATGGATTTCAATTTTGAATTATACACATCAAAAAATGATAAGCGTAGTTTTTTGGGATTTTTCTGGACATCTAGAATTTTCAATGAATAGTGAAATATGATAAAATACTGTATATAAAAATTATCAGTTAAATACACTATTCATGACATCAGAAGTGACTCAAGGCCACTTAGTTCGAACTCAAATGAACTTCATACTATTAGTGGTGCCATGAAGATATAATATTTTGTTGTCTTGAGAGAAATAACAAAATAATGAATTAAATATTCAACATATACCCCTCTCCTCCACTATAAAAAACCCCTCACCACTCCCTCTTCTCTTAACACCTCTAAGCCTTGAGGCTCCTCAATGTTCTTCCCAATTATGCTTCCCTGGTATCTCCCCTCATCCAAGAAGCTTCTGGTCATCCCAAATGAACAAAACCCCATCCCTTAAAGAGTTTCACAAGGAGGTTTTTTCAAGAGGTATAACACCCTTCTTTTTCATTTTCTTTCATTTCAATTTATCTTCTTTTGTTATCCTCTCCTCACATCCTCTCTCCAAATGACCATGATAACTCCAGTATCATCTATATACTATAATTATATCATGTGAATGGATGAACCTTTATATATATTCTTACTCCCTCCCTTTTATTTTTATAAATGAAATCAACGTCCATGAGGATCAAATTTATAGCCTTCATGGACGAAGAAGTTTCGTTCTTCAATTTCTTCTTCATTACAGGTCAAGAAACCATATTTCAGGATGAAACAGACTATTATATATGTATTATGACCTAATTAATATTTAGGAACCATAATATGTCCATATAATTATGTTATATAACAAAACTAATTCATAATAATACAAATACCGCCGAATAATCGAAGGGGTTGTCACCTAATGATTCAACCTCATTCCATGTAACCAAATGATAGAAAAGGACATTAACAATTCTGGATGTTAATAAATAATTTTTAATTTCAATTATGGATATTTATATCTATCCCACTTCATTAGTTAAAATCAAGTGTACAGAATTTGAAAATAAAGGAAACGAACACTCCAGAACGACGAAATTCAATACAATAACTTGTCAATAAATATATAAATGAACTAACCAGATTTATGGTAAAATAAATACATGTATACTAGGTTCTTAAATAAGTTATCGACAAGTATAATTTCATATTCCAAGAGCGTAAGTACAATATAGGAACACGTTTGGAGTTAAGGTAATTGTTTTCCACCCGAACTTCCATTTTCATTTGGGTTACTTTTATTGTCTAATTTACTCAATGAAATTATTATGTATTTTTATGTAATCCTCATAAGTTATGTGTGAGTATTATATATATTCAATCCAACTTGAATCATTCACTATTTTCTAGATAGTTACATGTTTTAAAAGAATAACACAAAACTGTTTAAAAAATATAAGACCGATACAACAGAATTTCTCTAATTGATATATATTTTTAAGGGAAATCTACAATATGTTTTTAGAAACCATTATTCATCAAAAAGCACTAGTTTTATTATGAAAACACTATCTTACTTTACAAAAGGTTTTATACAAAATTATTTCCAAAAGATTTATTCTTTTTCAAATAAAAGTTTATTCATCTCAAGAATTGCTTAATGATTTTGTAAGGGTGTTTTCATCTTATTCAACACTCTTGTTAATTACATGGTATTATTGGGTTTAATATTTTATGAATTCATCTACCATATTTTATTTAATGTTTTAGGACTAACTCAATTTTGGATGATCTATCCTAAAACCATTCACCATATTATTCCGAATGGTTAGTGTTGTATGTTTAATGATTGGGGGGAGTTTGTTACATTTCATATGATAGATTCAATATGAATGTATATATTTTTTATGTTGATCCCCACTCATATGAGGAATTTATTGGACTTATTATTTGATGGGTGGGGCCCTCTATATCCCCTCGATGCATCGGTAGGTCTCATGAGACAAATAGACGTGGAATTGGCCAAGGACTTTCCCAATGTGATATGGATTTTGGATGATGTATTAATCAGTAGATGTCCTGGCTGAGGCCATGAAAAAATGATTCAGAATGGCTGGAATATGCACTTACCTCATTATTAAGCTAGTAATTGAATGTTCATGTGGATATTCTACTATTATAATACCCTTGATTATGTCTTATTGTGTTATTATTTACTCAGCTCATATTTCTTCCATAATATGTTCAATTTTATTATTAAGGACATGTGTTATCAATAATTCACCATGTCTAATGTTTATATTTTCCTCCATTGTATTATTTACTCTTACTGAGCATTTGATCTCACCCTTTATTATGCTTCATTTTTCTCTAGATATGAAGTAGTAAATTATGAATGACATGCAAGAATAATCTAAGAGACATGATGATGCTAGTGGAATAATTTAATGTTGTTTTTCCAAAAAAATATGTAAATTTGACCTAATGTATATAAATTGTTTCTAATAATACTAAACCACTCGGTCCATTGATATTCGTTTTCTATGTATGCTTTCCTACATAATCAAAAAAGGAACCGGCTCCAGGAAACTGAGGTCCGGTACTTACAGTTGGTATTAGTGGAAGTTTAGTAGAATACATAGAAACTAGATTTCGAAAATGTAGAATTAGGGAAGAGTCACTTAGTTAGTCTCTGAGTATATACATACAATATCATCCTGGTATTTATCTAAGGAATAGATTATGTGGATCATTCATGAAATACATCCTTGTCTGGATATGAGGAGGTAGAGGCGGATCTGGCACATATGTATCAAGGGGTAAAACTTTAAAACACCGCATTGATCTTGACTTGAAAGGGAACTGGTGCACAATAATATTCCTTGTTGCACTCTTGGTTACGACACTCCTGTGGGATATTATTAGGATAATTCACATTTTTGTTACAATCCATTATGAAGGATTGAAATGTATAATATTCCTCAACGAAACCATATTTGTGAATATGGGATTATCCATGTGTTGGATCTAAATTATTCTGAGTATTTTTATGTTAGGATTATACATTATGATTCATAACCTAATTTAGTGTATGAAATTATCTTAATATGGCACCCTGTGGATGAAATGGAAATCACCTGAATGCACGTGTCCCCTGTTGGTATTTTCCTCCGACACAAGATAATGATGTTGGATCTAGTGCAGTGATTCATTCTGAGCAACTCATAACAGTACTGGGACAACTTACTCATGTGATGAATAATAACCTTACCCGTATGGAGCATTGGGATCCACCACATAGAGGAGCCATTCTAGATCACTTTATGCAACATCAACATCCATCATTCAATGGTACTACAAACTCGTTTGTAGTAGAGCAGTGGATATGTTCCCTTGATAAGATATTTCTCACATTGGGATGTAATTAAAGAGAGAAGGTTTTCATGGAAGTATATCATCTATTAGGAGATTCATATCAGTTGTGGTCATTAATCCAAAACACACAGTAGGAGGAAGATATATAAGAGATGGAATGGTGGGATTTTAATTATATCTTCTAAGAAAAATATTTTCGTCATGAGCATTGAACAGATAGGGAGAGACAATTCCTGAATCTGATGCAGAAGGATGACAAAAATGTTTCCAAGTATGATGCCAACTTCACAAGGCCAGCAAGGCTTGTTGTGGACTATATATGAAATCTAAGGACCAAAATTGATCGATTTTTTGATGGGTTAAATCCATTCCTTCAGTGGGCACTGGTTTCCAAAAAAAATTCATCATATGGGCATATAGTTTTGTGTTCCATCAAGATAGAAAAATAATTCTATAATCCTTATGACTTTAAGGGAATGCACAAAATGAAGAGGACTGCTAAAAACCCTAGGAACAGAAATAAGGAAATGGGGATGAAGGGAGGAGTCAAATTTCTGCAGTGTGATAATTGTGGAAGGAAACACCCTGGTGCATTCTTAATATGAAAAGGATAATGATACAAATGTTGTCATAAAGGCCATATTGCTAGTGATTCATAATGGAAGAAGGAAGCCAGTGATGTTCAATTTTGTAGTTGTTGGGAGATGGGAAACTATGATAATAATTTTCCAAAATATCAAGGAAATATGCAACAGAGAAGGGCAACGTATCAGGGACAAGCTTATGAAATCACAACTGCAGAGGTTGAAGTTCCTAATGATTTGGTGGCATGTACTTTAATTTTTTTCCTAAAGTTTAGCCAATTCTTTATTTGATTCTGGATCATCCCATTTTTTCATATCTTTCCATTTTTCTATGAAAATTAGACATTTCCAATTTTATTTCAAAAGGGAGTTGTCAGTCAAAACTCCTAAGGGAAGTATCATTGCTACAATATTTTTTGAATCAGATCGCATTAAGGTATATAAATGTTTTGTATCTGCTGATCTTATCATCATAGCCATGATTGAATTTGACATAATCCTCAGTATAGATTGGATTTTGGTCCATGATGTAAAAATTTATTCTATGAAGAATGAGGTTATGATTTTTGATGACGATGATAAAGAACACATTATCTTTAAAGCAGCATCGTCACCACCAAATTCTTATCTAGATCAACCCCAGTACCTCAACAAAATTCAATTATTGGAGAGGGAGAAAATGAAATAAATGTGGTTTGGGAAAGGAATGTACAAATATATTTTGTACCTATTGTGAGAGAATATGTTTTTGTGTTTCCCGAAGATTTACTTAGGCATCCTCCAGAATGAGAAACTGAGTTTTCCATTGATTTAATTCCTGGTTCAAAGCCCATATCGAAGACCCCTAATTGAATTTCCATTATGGAATTAGTGGAACTAAAGAAACAACAAGAGTAATTTAGTAATAAGCTATTTATTTTCCCTAGTGTTTCTCCACGGGGAGCCCCTATCCTTTTGTTATGAATAATGATGGATCTATGATGTTATGTATAAACTACAGGGAGATAAATGCTATAAATATATAGAACAAGTATCATCTACCTCACATTGATGATTTATTTGACCAACTGTTTGGAGGTCAATAATTTTAGAAGATTGATATTCGATCCGGACATCATCAGTTGCGTGTGGGGAAGGAAGATATCCCAATGATAGCATATGGGCAAGGTATGTGCATTATGAGTTTACAGTAATGAATTTTGGATTGACTAATGCACCATCTATCTTCATGGATATAATGAAAATAGTTTTCAAGGAAAATATCGATGATTTTGTCATGGTATTTAGTGATGATATCTTGGTGTACTCTAAAAGCTGCGAAGAACATGAAAATCACATGTGAATTATTTTGAAGACTCTTAGAAGACATTAATTATATGGGATGTTTAGCAAGTGTGAATTCTGGATTCAGTAGATTTATTTTCATGTCCATACTGTTTCTAAGGATAGAATCCAAGTTTATGTTGCAAAGACAAAAGAAATCCAATATTTCCCCATTCCAACAATAGAAACTGAGGTACACAGTTTTATTGGTATAGCAGGTTATTATCGACGTTTAGTACAGAATTGTTCATGACTGGATAACCCTCTAATGAAGCTCACAAGTAAAGGGGATAAATTTTCTTGGACAAAATATTGTGAATAATGTTTCAAAAAATTGAAGAGAAGATTCTCCAATTCTCTTATATTGACTATATATCAGGGAATGACGGGTTTGTTATTTATAGTGATTTTTCAAAGAAAGGACTTGGTTGTTTCCTTATACAAAACTATAGGTTTATTTCTTATGCATCACGACAATTAAAAATTCATTTGAAAACTATCCTACTCAATATCTTGAGTTAGATACTGTAATCTTTACTTTGAAGATATGGATACATTATCTCGATGGTGAAAATTGTGAGATTTATACTGATCAAAAGAGTATGAAGTATATTTTTTAACACAAAGAACTCAACATGAGGCAAAGGAGATGGATTGAACTACTCAAATATTATGATTTCATTATACACTACCACCCATGGAAGGAAAATAAGATGGCAGATTCCTTGAGTAGAAAGGATCAAGGATTTTTGAGCAAAATGATAGTTCAAAGGGATCCTATATTGATGGATCTAGTAAAGCTAGATATGGGAATAACCATGGAAGGTGAAACATCAATGCCTTTTAAAATGGTTTCCAAACCATATTTACTAGAAAGGATAAAAAATTCTCAGGAAGATGATGGGGAGTTTCAAGAGACGATTGAAGCTGTGAATGATGGGAGATTGAGTGACTTCGTATATGAAGATGGAATTTTGAAATTTGGGAAGATAATTTGTGTTCCCGATATACCTGATCTAAAAAGGTAATTGTTGGATGATTCCCATTCTTCCAATTTCTCTGTACACCATGGTATCACTAATATGTATAGATATTTGAAGGAACATTTCTGGTGGGACAAAATGAAGAGGGAGATTTCCAATTTTGTGTCAAGTTGTATGGTTTGTCAACAAGTGAATGCTGGAAGGAAATATCCTAGAGGATTATTGCAACCCCTTCCCATACCTGAAGGGAAATGAGATAATATCACGATGGACTTTGTCATGGGACTGCCAATGAATCCTAGAAGGAATAATTTAATATGGGTCATTGTCGATCATCATACCAAGTCAGCACATTTTCTTGCTATAAGAGAAGATCTACCACTTTGACGTCTAGAAAGACTATATATTAATGATGTTTTGAGACTTCATGGAGTAACCCTATGGATTGTTTCTAATCTTGATCCACCTTTTACATTATGATTTTTGAAAAGTCTTTAGATGGACCGAGATACTGATATTTTTTTGAGCACTGCTTACCTCCCACACACTAATGGACAATCAGAACAGACTAATAAAACATTGGAAGACATGTTGTGGTCTTGTTCACTTGATTTTCGAGGCATATAAGAAATGTATTTACCTATCATAGAATTTTCCTAGAACAATAGATTCCATTCATGTATACAGATGGCACCCTATGAAGAATTATATGGGAGGCGATATCATACACCAACTTGCTGGGATGATGTTGGTGAATGAAAGCTCACGGTCCCAGTACTTTTAGAATAAACAATGGAAAATGGTGAATATTATCCACAACCATATCAAAATAGCTCAAAGTAGGGAAAAGAGATTTGTTGATAACTGATGGAAGGACTTGGAATTTCATGAAGGTGATCACGTTTTCTTAATGGTATCTCTAAAGAGGGAATTACACGATTTGGTAAGAAGGGAAAATTAAGTCTCAGGTACATCAGATCTTTTGAAATTATGGACCGAATTGGATTCGTATATTACCCTATGACAATGCCGCCGAGACTCTCCAAGGTTCACAATTAGTTCCAGGTGTCAACATTAATAATGTACATGCCAGACCCAACACATGTACTCACATATAAAGAAGTGGAACTTGAGCTCCATATATCTTACTATGAATATCCTATCCAAATTCTTGATACTAGAGATCAAGTATTGGGAAATTGGATGACTCATATGGTGAAGCTTTTATGGAGGATCCATAACATAGAGGAAGCAACATGGGAGCCTGAAAGAGATTATGTTAATGATATACCAAAATCTTTTAGGTAATATTCTGTGAATTTAGAGGATGAAATTTTTGTAAGGAGGGGAGAATGTAACACCCCAAGGTTTTGAAAATAAATATAGAATTTTATAATCTAAACATTAAACACAAATTTGTCTCTTCTATGTTTTGAATTTCATGAAATGGTTATATAGAGTTGTGTTTAGTATGTCATTTGGAGTATGATAGAACAAACATTATTTTTGGTGAATGGTAACATACCCATATGAATAGTAATATGAATAGTAATATGTATATTAATATGACCCTTGAATAGTAAATAATGATATTATTTTATTTTCTTCAGGCAATATGATAATGGGGTCTTAATTTAATTTTCAATGTCACAAAAAAACTAATTTCACTTCAAGATTGTTATTTTTAGAATTATCTATGACCATATTTAAAAATTAAATTAATAATACATAGAAATTTTTTTTGAAAATTTTATTTCACTTTTTATTTCTACACATAGAATGATGGTTAGGGTAAATTTTTGGGATTTTTTTGAAAATCCATAATTTTGGATGAATAGTGAAATATGATAAAATTCCATATCTACAAATTATCAGTTAAATACAGTATTAATGACATCATAAGTGATGCAAGGAAACTTGGTTTGAACTAACATGCACTTATTAATGTTAGGGGTCACATGAAATAATATTATTTGGTTTTGATGAGAGAAATAATAAAATAATGAATTAAATATTCAAAATATACCCCTCTCCTCCACTATAAAAACCCATCACCACTCCCTCTTCTCTTCACACCTAAAAGAATTGAATCTCCAATCATTTCTGCCCAATTACCTTTCCCTAGTCTCTCCCAATGTCCTAAAAGCTTATGGTGTTCCCAAAATACCAAAATACCAACCCTTAAAGAGTTTCTCAAGGAGGTTATTTCAAAAGGTAAAGCACCCTTCTTTTTCATTTGATTTCATTTCATTTTATCTTCTTTTGTTTCCCTCTCCTCTCCTCTTCTGTCCAAATGACCATGATAACTCCATTATTATCTATAAACTAGAATTATATCATGTGAATGGAAGAACCATCATATATATTTTTACCCCCTCCCTTTTATTTTTATAAATTAAATAAATGTCCATGAGGTTCCAATTTATAGCCTCATGGACAATGAAGTTACAATCTTCAATTTCTTCTTCATTACTAGTCATGAAACCATATTTACGGTTGAAACAGACTGTAATATATGTATTATAACCTAATTAATATTTAGGAACCATAATATTTACATATAATAATGTTATATGACAAAACTAGTTCATAATAATCCAAATACCGTCAAATAATCGAAGTGGTTGTCATCTAATGAATCAACCTCTTTCCATGTAAAAAAAAGATAGAAATGGAAATTAAAAATTACTGATGTTCATAAATAATATTTAATTTCAATTCCGGATATTTACATCCATTCCACTTTATTACATAAAAGAAAGTGAGCAGAATATGGAAATAAAGGAAACGAACACTCTAGAACGATGAAATTCAATACAATAACATGTCAATAAAGACATAAATAAACTAACCAGAATTATGGTAAAATAAATACATGTATAATAGGTTATTAAATATGTTATTGAAAACTATAATTTCATATTCTAGGAGCTTATGTACAAGAGAAGAACACGTTTGGAGTTAAGGTAAGGGTTTTCCACCTGAACATCCATTTTCATTTGGGTTACTTTTATTGTCTAATTTCCTCGATGAAATTAATATTTATTGTTATGTACTCATCATAAATTATGTGTGAGTATTATATATATGAAAACCAACTCAATTGTTTCCCTATTTTCAATATATTTACATGTTTTAAATGAATCTATCAAAACTGTTTCCAAAAATACGAGCCCGATACAAGGGAATTTCTCAAATTCATATCTATTTTCAAGGGAAATCTATAATTTGTTTTTATAAACCATTAATATTATAAAAACAATAGTGTTATTATGAAAATAAAATCTTACTTACTTTAAGTTTTATACAACAGATTTTCCAAAATAACCCTACTTTTCAAAATTAAAGTGTATTCATCTAAAGAATTGCTTAATGATTTTATAAGGGTGTTTTCGTCTAATTCAACAGTCTTGTTGATTCTATGGTATTATTTGGTTTAATCATTTATGAAGTCATATACCATGTTTTATTTAATTCTTTTTGACTAACTCTATTTTGGATGATCTATCCTAAAACCATTCACCATATTATTCTGAATGGTTAATTTTTTATGATTAATGATTGTGGAAAGTTAGTTACATTTCATATGATATATTCAATTTGAAAATATATATTTTTTATGATGATCCCTTCTCATATGAGGAATGTATTGGAATTATTATGTGATGGGTAGGTCCCGCTATATCCCCATGATGCATCGGTAGGTCTCATGAGACAAATAGACGTGGAATTGGTAGAGGCCTTTCCCAATGTGATAAGGATTTTGGATGAGGCCTTAATCACTAGAAGTCAGGGCCGAGGCCATGAAAAAATGATTTAGAATGTCTGGAATTTTCACTTACCTCATTATGAAGCTAGTAATTAAAATTTCTTATGGATATTCAACTAGTATAATACCCTTTATTATGTTTTATTATGTTAATATTTACTCAGCTCATATTCCTTCCATAATATGATCATGTTTATTATTAAAGATATGTGTTTTAAAAAATTCACCATGTCTAATGTTTATATTAACGTCTGCTGTATTTCTTACTCTGACTGAGCATTTGATCTCACCCTTTCATATGTTTCATTTTTCTCAAGATATGAAGATGTAAATTATGAATGACATGCACGCATAATCTATGAGAAATGATGTTTCTAGTGGAATAATTTTGTGTTGTTTTTCCTTTCCATAAGTAAATTTGAACTTATGTATGTAACTTGTTTCTAATAATACTAAACTACTCGGTCCTTTGAGATTAATTTTCCTTGTATGTATGCCAACATAATCAAATAAGGCACCGGCTTTGGGCATCTAGGGTCGGGTCCTTACATAAAATTTGTATATTAAATCAACCTTGATCAAAAATAATATCCCGTAAAGGATGTTGACACTGTTGAAAATGATTAGTAAGAATCATTGAAAGAAATATCCATTTTTCATGAAATCTTTTAAGAGTCACATAATCTATAATGGAAGTAATTTAAAATATAGTTTTGAATCAATGTTTCCAATACCACATTGAAACATGTGAAAGGAATAAACATTTTGAAACATTTATGTCCACATAAATAAATCCTAAAAAACAATTTTTAAATCCTGAAAATTAATGAGAATGTTTTAGAAGAATAAATCATTAAAACATATAAAATTATGTTTTAGTAAAAGAGTGAATTAAAAATAATACCTTCAAAAACACTTTTATGAAACATTGGAATGGATAATAAATATGTCCTAGTAGATAACCATGAATAAACAACCTCAGATAATAATGAGATTGTGAAATTCACTCTAACATGCACGTTACTTTTGTCGAGGGTAAATTTAACCTCATGTAAAATGAACATATTATGTTATTAAATTATTCCATAAACTTATTCATATTTATAATATCATACATGATTCATTTATGACTCTATACTACCCATTTGATAATTATTTCCATGTTAAATTATCATTACGGTTAATAATCAGTTTCTTTATTATACGTGTTTTAAATTGTTATTCTTGATTGTATCATTCGGATCATGATTTAAATACATCAAGAAAATATTACATATTTTTTATTAATTATTTTTATGAATAAAAATAGTTATAATAGATATATATATTTAATGGTAGGCACTGTTTATGGAGACGGTAGGCTATACGTACGCATAAACGTTGATTCTGTTTTCAATTCCAATTGATCTGATATAAGTGAATAATATATATAAGAACAAAAATACATACATACATACATATATATATATATCTAGTTGAATTATTAGGTCATATATTATATATTTATTAATAATATATATTTTTATAATGATCATTGAATGATGAACGTGTGAATGAATCTCATCGCGTCCTGAAGTGGTAAACCGTACGTACGCACGATTGACAATATCACTATATTGATTTGGAAATAGTATATAATTGGATGGTATATCATATATAAAGAATCGTTAATATTTTATATTTATTATTTACATCATTTATAATAATTATTATACCCATCCAAATAACAATGTGTTTGAATAACAAACTACAAAACGATGTGGAGACGGTAAGCTGTACGTACGCACGTATATTAATTTTGTAATTTAGAGGATGGATAAAATAACAAAAATTATTTTAACATATTAATAATAAAATAAAACTATTTAGGAGGTACTGGAGTTATTATTTTGGTATGGAACAACAGCGTAAGATTTAGTAGTAGATGAAAATATTTGAAAGAGGTGATTAAATATTTACATTTTCTTCTGGTTCATCATTTTGATTTGATCAAAGTGATCCATAAGTTGCCTTTCTGATCAAAGTAATCAATCTAGGTTGATTTGAGGTAATTTGCGAGGATATTTGGGCTAGGTTTGTCCGATTCAAATGGCTTCATAGATGTGAAATTAAGAGAAGGGAAAGTACCCTTTTATAAGATAGGTAAAGGTCACTCTAGGAAAAGCTTGAAATTTTATTTTTTAATAAAAACATATTATATTTATAATGGTTAAAAAATTAAGTATTTACTGTCTAAGGTGGAGATGTGTTGAAAAACTCTCATCCAATAAGTTGTATACAGGTTAAGCTCATCATACTATACTTATCATTTAGATTTAACTCTTTGTTAATTAGTTTTACATTTACCTTATTTCTTTGTATTTATTTATTTTATGGTTAATAAACATAATATAAAAAGACATTTTAACCCCATGTGGTTGATTTTTATTATATATAACAATATCTATGTCATTTGTAAGATCAAAATATTCTTATGAATATTATATCAATTAATAATATAGCATTTCTTTTAAAAACTCAATTATATCAATTCTGACACTATTTAGTATTTGATTTTTTTGAAATTCATTAAAACATTATCACTTCGAATAAAATTTATTTAACCAACACTAACATGTCAAAGTGACCTAATAAATTATTTTTATTCGTAAGAAGACATAATTTAAATTTATTTGGAAATTTATAATATCAATTAATCTATTATTTCATAAATAATGTAATTACTGCATCATCATTGTGTAATAAATAAATTAAATTATATAATGTAAAAAAATTATAAAAAAAATACCATTATGTATAAAATCATTTTATATTTCTAATGATTATTTATAGTCTAATTTATGTTTTTTGTAACCTTAATAAATATTGTTTAATTATTTAACATTGATTTTAACTCTTTTAACTCTTCTTTAATAAAATAATAATAAATGACCTAATCTAATCTACGTCAACCAAAGAAGGTAATATTTAATTCTTAAGGGAGTTTTTTGTTGAATTATACTTATCCAATATAATTAGGATATGTGTTAGGGTAATTACGATATCATTTTTACCCATAATGACCCTTATCACATTTAACCGTGGTAAATAAAAGTCAAAAGTTATTATTCAAAAAAAAAATCAATTAATTGATCCACATTTTATATACTGATATTAATCGTGTCTCTCAGATTTTTTTAAATTCAATACAATGATGTTGTAAAATTAGGTTTTATGCCAATTTGCAAATGCTCCTAGAAGGAGTGCTAAAAAATGTTAAAAAGTTCAATAAAACTTTATAAATCTAATTTTATTATAAAATGACTGCAATAAATTACATTGAACATATATATTTATTATAAATATATTTTTACATAAAATAAATTTAAATTAAATAAATTATTATTTAAAAAATTCTTGTTTTTAGATAATAAAGTAGCAATTTTAACAATTCATCAAAAATTTAATGTTTTCAGAAAGAATACCAAAAATATACCCTAAGATAAATTTGATATTCTATTTTCAAAAATGAAGTTTAAAATACAAAATTCAAAACATAGTAGTTGAATTTATTAATTTGAAATTTATTCCTTTTGTCAATACCACAGAATTTGTTTTTAAAAAAATTAAAAACTATCAAAAGATTGACATGTGTTTATGTAAAATTTAAATGACAAATTACTTATAATGACCTAGATTTTTTTATATTATAACAATCTTATCTAATTATTCTTCAAAACATTTCAAATTCATACTTTAACACTATAAATTATTTCAATTAATGATGTTTTTTTCAATTAAATCTTAGTATTTTTAACTATTCATCAAAATATGAAAGTTATCAGAAATGTTATAAAATTTTGTGCAAAATAAATATTTATGTCCTGCTTCTAAAAAAATTTATTTTGTATAATTTAATATAAAAGTTCCATATATTTAATTTAAAAAAACTCACCATTAGTAGGAGGTAAAATTGCATTTTTGAAACATACTTCCTTTATAGAAACACATAATACGGGTGTTAAAAATATATAGAGTATATCTGATTCAAAATACAGTTTATACTATTCAAAACTATTTTTTGAACGGTTATTTTGGAATGTTGTGGTGTGCTCAAAATCATTGTTATGTGTAGTGCTAGCTATTTAATTACATTAATGTGATAACATACAATTATATCTTAGGGTTTCACAATATAAAATATATATGATCCATATAGACAAACCTTGAACTAAATAAAATATAATAAAACTAATCTGAATCAAATTACACTAACCTGAATAGACCTTAACTATTTAAAATCTAAAAAAGCCAGATTAAATTAAAAATAACCGAGTAAAATCATTTCATACTAAACTTATATATATAACAAAAATAAACTAGGCTAAAAATATATCCAGATTAAATAATCAACAAAAAATACAGAAAAAAGAGAAATTCGCAATGTAAAATGAACTAAATAAAGTGAATCAAAACAAAGAAAATATCATAGATAAAAAATTATTTTATTGAATGGAAGAAAAATCCAATACAATAATATAAAATAAAATAATAAAAATAAATATTAATTAATTTAATTTGATCATAATAAATCAAATCTAACTAACCCAAACAGTCAAGAACTTACCCAAATAAATGTAATGAAAAAATGGATTGGAATTGTATTGGAATGAATGGAACCAAAAAAATAAATTGAATTTGAAAAAAAAATAACTATGTAAAATCGTTTCAATTCAACCAAAATGAACATGAAATTACATGAAAAAAAGATATAATGAAAATCAAACTAATTGAGAATAATTTAACCAAACCAAACAAAAATGACATCACAAAACCGTAAATGACATAAATTTAATAAAATTAAATGTAATGGGGTATGTATTTTGGGAATAAAAAATTCATATGGATTTTAAATATTGATATTCAAATCCATAATGAGTATAAATTTTTGGATTCAAATATAATTATTGGTTTTTTTAACGTAAGTGGTGATATTTTTTGTTTTGTATGATATTGAGATGTTCTTACATTTTGGAAATATGGTAGAGCATGGTGGTTTGGAATCCAATATCTTTGGGCACCATCAGGTACCAGGTTGCTGTGGAAAAGGTAATTTTTGTAGTTTTGGTTGTGATATAATTCTACCAGTCACCCTGACGTACCTAGTAGAGTGGAAACAAGTCAAAAATGTGTTCCAATTCTGGTGGCCTTCTATTGTAGGACACTTGGTACCTGGTGATTGTGAAATTGGTACCCAATTCAAGTTGATATGTTTTCTTAAAAAATTATCAGGATTTTAATTTCGACAAAATTTTCCCTATTGAATTAAAATAAAAAAGATCTCATGAAAGGGTTATTGATAAATCCTATCCATATTTATTATTCACTTAGACAATGGTTTATAAGTTTTTTTTTATTTTATTTCATTTTGTTTTGGAGATGTGGTCACTCACTACCCTATATGTTGGACATCCCTTGTATCACCTTTTGTGTGACATGGATTTTTGTTAGGGTTGATATGATAGTTCCACTTTATCACGGTTGAATTATTTTAAAAAATGGGGATTTGAAATACAATTGAAAAAGGGATTTTAGGTATATGGAATACATGTGAATTTATTATCATTTTTATTTTGTTATTTCATCATGAATATTTATTTTTTTATTTTTTATTGAATCAAGTAAAATATGATTTTCTCAAAGTGTAAAATGATGGGGAATTTACATAGAGATAATCTAGTGATGTGCCATGTATTTACATGGGAAATAATTCTTGGGTTCAATGTTGTATCATGGATAAATGATTATTTACCCAATAATATCACATTAGATTAAATTTTTTTAATTAAATTTTAATTATTATTTTTAATTGTTGGAATCTAAGGAATGTGATAGAAGAACATGGAATGGTATGATCATGGTCTGTTTTTTTATACATTGTCAATAATTGGATAAACATTGATTAAAGTGTGTAAGTCCATATCTAGGTAGATAATTGTTATCATACATAACCATATATGTTATTATATTATATGATTCATGCATATATGGGGTTTGGGATCTTGTAAATTTTTATAGTGACCAATATATCATTAATTAGATAAATTAGGTATCATAGAGCCACCATGTCATGAAGTGAGTACTCTACTACTTATCAAGTGAATTAACCTCACCCGAACACCTGGTATCCATGGGGTGAGATATCATATTATTTTAATGAGGTATATAATATAGGTATTTAGTCTATGTATGAAATTTAGATTTCCTAGATTTTTTATACATAGTATTCTTATTCCCTGTGAGGTTTTTCATACAGGTTTATTATCCCCCTGGTGTGATTTCCTAGAATTTCACAATTACCATAATAGGTCATTCTGGGATGTAGAATCTAGAGTCTAATATATTCTGAGGGGACTTCCTTATGATGATATAAATATCAGTGCGTAATTCCACCATTTCAAAAGGACTTCCATGAGTTAGTGTACTGATGTGTAAAATATATTTTTTAGAGGGATGGAAGTAACAATGGCTAGTATTAATGTGTAGGGAACAATTTTGATGTAATTTGATAATATTGAATGGGACTGGGGGTAGATGGATATTTATTGAGGGGTGAAATTACTAAATGTCTAATTAATGGAGGGTAGAAACCAAAATATAATTCTATTACCGATTAAATGATTCTGACCACTATTCCACATAAACTAATGTCAATCTCCCCAAATGGAATTGGTTTTCCCCTAGTGGAATGAGTTTGAATGGTTACATACGGAAACAATAAAATCAATAAAAATTTTCATAAAAAATAATTATATGTTTATTAATAAATATCATATAATATTACAGAGGAAATCAATATGCTATATAATATGGAATGCATGCCATACATTAAAAAATAAACATAAGGACAATGATTGAGGGGATTCAATCAATGTACTATAACAAAAAATGATAAATTATGATACTGAAACAATATTATTACGTCCATATTATAATATCCTTAATCCTATATGATCTCCCATCATAACTCACATATGTAGTGCCCTTACCCTTGGGAAGATAAATAACCCTAAAATATGTATGTGCATCGAGATGCTCATGCTTGGTGTGAGTATAAACACTATTGGTTACCATAAAATCATCCATAATATATGATACATATGTATATTAGGTGTCCCTCATGATGGTATGTATAAATTTAAATGTGTAACCATTTATATGACACAAATTTGTGATCTAACCAATCTACCATTATCCTCGACCATACCTAATTGATCCATATTTTTGAAGTGATATATATTTTCTCATCATAAAAATAATATAGACACAATGCCAACACATGCCATGGTTTTGTATGCATATCCAACTAAACCTCAAGTCTGTCCATAATCCCGTTGTACCACAAGATGATCCCCAAGACATGACACAAATCCATAATTCCCCTATCTCTAATGGGTTAGGACTCAAGGACCACACACACCTATATCGACCATAGGACATTCCACAATATCATTATGACACCATATAAGTAATTTTTTATCTTTTTATTTGATATTTGGGTCTAATGTTGTCAGTGGGTTAGAACTCCATATATATGGAAACAAGCTTTAGTGAATGGTCTCTGTATGGTTTTTCTAAACATGAAGCTAACCATGTTATAGATATGTTTTTTAAATGAATTATTATTTCTAGGTAGGAGAATATTTTTTATTTTAATGTGGAATATTTCAAAAATAGGGTAGCTTGTCTTTGGGAAGTCAATGGATCCCACACAGTTAGGACACAGTTTGTATAATCACACAACTCATCCATTGTGTGTGTCATGTTAATTAAAAAGTGGGATTATATATTTTCCCCCTAGAATGTTATGTATTTAAACACATTTCTCTTCCCTATCAATTTTAAGCATAACCCTGTGCATGGAAGCTTCTCCCATATCCATTATTGCGGATTATTCATCAATCCAAAGTGATCAAGATTCTGTTAATCATGTTTTTCTTCATGATTCTTTCTTTATTTCAACATGTTATTACTTTTTCTTCAATATTCCTTGATTATAGAAACCCTAGGTCTTATTTTGAAAAAATATAGTGTTATTAGTGGTATTCATGGTATTTCTTTCTATTTTATGGGGGAAAGGACATCTCCTGTTTGAATCAAGTGGGTTTCATCAAATGTAACACTTTTGTAGTTCAGTTTTCTTATATTTGCATCTTCTCAAGTGATGATTTTCACGTGTTTCCATTGAATCTTTTTTTCTATTGGGGGTTTTTTATTAAATTTCCCACAACATGTGTTATTATTAATGGTTTACCTATTATTTAGACTATTCATCGATTTGGATGTGATTTTAATGGTTTAAATATTCTATTCCAATGGATTTGGATTTTATTCTCTCCATGTGTTTGTTAACGTGGATGAAATATATTTTAAACAAAAAATCATTTTTTAAATGGGTTTTTTTAAGAAGTATTTCCTAGTGATAAATTATTTAAGGGAAATGGACATTTTTTTAATTTTATTTTTAAAACGAATATATGAAGGGAACATGTTGATGTTTTAATGTTTGGAATTAAGTATCACATGGAAACCTTAGTTTTGGGTTTGTGAATAACTTATTCAAAGAGAGTCATATCCAATTGCCCAAGGTAGACATTGGGATAAAGAATGAGAATGCCTCCAAAATGTGGACATGTGTACTTAGTGTTACCATGGTATTATGCCTTGTCCTAAGAAAATTGATAGTGAATTCAAAGTTATAATACACAAAATATCCAACTAAAACTCCTGTTTAGAAAAATTAACACGAGACACATATTTTTAGGGCACAATTTACATATTACCTATACCTAGTACGTTTTTACAATATTTCTACATAATTAAAGTTCCATGGTTGATTTATACAGTTTATTATTATTTTTATCATCCAATATATAATAATATGATCATGTTTATATTTATGGAAGTTTTGGTTATTTTTGTGGGTGTATTGAGCAAGCTTATTCTGGTGGGATTTATTTTCTCTCTTTGATAAGTGTTTATCAATTATTTTCGTTGATGTATTGTTTTGAGGAAATATAAGTGGAATTTAAAAAAATTAAATATGTAATTATGTTACTAACGGTATTTTAAAATTAAAATCTCAAACTAGGATTCTTGGTATGCATAGTTAAAGGTGCTATATAGATTCTTGGTGTTTTCTTATTGGGATTTTTGTCTCATACCCTACATATATCATTGGGTGTTTGAAAACCATAATTTCATTAAATGGTAAGTGGAGATTAAATCTTGATGTATGATTTACCCTATTCATTACCTATATCCGTAGGGGTTTATAATATATGGGATATGTAGTCTCATGGAGATATTCTCTTTTGAATTAGTTTGTGTGATTTTTTTATCATTGTAATGTAGTGTATTCACCCATGTGATCATGTTTTGTATTTTTGTTTTTATTATGGGTATCATCTATATATTTATTGTTTATTACATTATATTTTCTGAGTTTATGATATCTATTTTTAGTCAATGAATCATTTTAACTATTATATATTTGTAAATGTCACATCATTAGAGGCTACATATTCAGTTATTGTTTCCATCCAATTCATGGATGGGTCATTCTAGTTTTACAAGTGAATACCAATTCCAAAATTATTAGATTGGATTCATTGTTTATTATTCCAACCTATGTTAAACTAAAATAGTAATATAATCTTATAATGGTGTTTCTAGGATGATAAAATTAGTTTACATGGGATGGTCCGTTACAGCCACCAAACCACATCCTCTTTCTTGAGTACCGTGATAAGGTAATATAACTAATTCTTTGTCCCATGGTCCCATCATCATCATAAATACCATGTGTCACCCAAACATGATCCCCCTCTAGGGAAAAACCAATCCATGCAGATCGACCCGTTAACTTGTTGCTAGATATAGACCATATAAGGAAGATCATTCATAGAAAATATTGTATATCATTGAAGACAATAATATAACAAAAAATACATAGGCCTCCTGAAAATGAATATAATCCATTTTTTATTAAAAATAACCCTACATCACATAATGGTTCAAATGGATTAACATGTTCACACAGACACACTCAAATCATTAAAATCAAATTTATATAAATTCCCAATGTAGTAACGACTTACCACCTTAAGTGTACTATTGTCATTTGATGTGATGTATCACTAAAACACATTCACACAACAATTATATCATAGAAACACATAAAATTAGTAATGATTAGGATTCAATAATCAATATTTAATAATGGAAATATTTAATTGTCTTGGACATAGATAAACATAACCAATGATATCATTTGCCAAAGATAGTTCAAGATCCATTTGGTAAAATTATTAAAATTGTCAAGATCCATCAATATAATTATCAATCATCAATAAATTAATTATTATAAAAATAATGAATTCCTATAATTAGATAATATTTCATGGATCTATCACTCCTATCAATATAGGTATGTAATATCTATAAGAATTGTAAATAATTTTGGAAGAACAAACACTTACTTTGGAATATCATGAGCTGAAGCCTCTAAATTCATAAAATTGGAGTTCATATGAAGATAAAATGCTAAGAATGACTATTAATTATCTAAGTTGTAGATTCCTAGTTGTATGATGATGAAATTAGGTTTTATGGAATGATATATATTAAACCCCCAATTTTTGGATCTATTAAAAAGTCCACATTGTTTGGTAAGAAATTTTAATAAACAATTCATTAACCAAGTGAGGATCTCTACCTCTTCCCGGAACCAACATGAAATTTCTAGACAATTCTATAAATCATGTTCAAAAACTAAATTTTACATATTTCATATTTCCCATGGATTACTATTTAATTTATTATGTTTATCCGTAACCTTGATACACATATCATCAATCTCCAACATGAATCATGGTTTACTTGGGAGTGCCACACAAATTTCCCATGTTATTCACAAACCATCCACCAAATAAATGGATACTAAATCCTTATATGAGTTACTTGAGACTCCAACCAAATACTTATAACATAAAGATATAAATAGGGGATGATGTAATGGGAAAAAATTACTTTAGAAATTTAAAAAATAAGAAAATTGTCCTCTGAGGACTTCTCTTCCCCATGATGTGTATCTAGAGTTATTTCCAAAAAAAATCAATCCATTGAGCAAACCTAATAGAATGTCACACCATAGTATCACATTAGATTCAACCAAAAACCCATTTTACTAGAAAAAGATGTAGTAACTTCTCTAAAAATGAATTCCCATTTTGGCCCTTGAATTTGATTATGTGTTCCATTAATGATAACTATAGTTCCTATAAAACGTCCAGGATGTTGACCACATGCCTGAGATCACACTGATACCTCCAAATATGAAAAATTTAAGTCATGTTATCCATACGTAAATATCAAGGTGGAAGATCCAAATAGTAGGAACATTCTTTAATATGGTCAAATAGTTCAAATAGTAACGCAAATTGAGGCACACACATTACCTACATCCACAAATGTCAATGAACTAGTTGTGGTGACACCCGTATGAAAACTGAGCTGCAGAAAAAAAAATAATTGTAGTCAAATCCTTCGATAAAAAATGATAACATCATACTTTGAGATCAATCCAGACACCTTTTAATCAGCCTGAGGTTATTAGAGGCCTCTTCAAACATGTTATTCTTGACAATAGATTTTGAAGCAATCTCATGCACTCATAGTGATTAATTAAAATAAATAACCTTGAATTTTTCCTTTTGAATCAATGATTAGTAATTTTTTTGTATGAAAACACTTAAAAATTCAGAGAATCATCCCATGTTTTAACATAAAATATGACATAAACCTAAATCAAATCCACTAAAATTGAAATTCTCATCTCTAATTTCCCAAAAATCTAAATCATACATTCCATACTGATCATTAAGTATGTCCCCATAAATTGACACCATAATTTCTAAATTCAGGACATGATGTGAGAAAAATAGTTACAAAATATGCTCATATAAACTCCATATTGTCATATGATCTCTTAGAAACCTAGTTTATAAAAATAATTTATAGAAATATCCCCCTTTATTACAATTAATGATCCACGTTTTCCATAAAATCAACCACAGTCACAAAAAATATTTATAATTTGAGGTATTGTGATACCCCATTATAAATTTCATTATCACCTCATCCCACATCATCATGGGTACACAATGAGACTAATGTAAACCACACAATCTCTGATGGTCTACAATTAACTATTGACTGGTAATATAATAGGAAACAAATACTAATGTTTCCTTCTTCTTCTGTAGAAAATAGAATCGTCACCTGATGTCAGCATAAATTAGTGCTCATCCTAGGTGTAATTCCCACATTGAAGCATAAGACTCCATTTATAAATATTATCTCCTAGATGTTAGAACCTAAAATATATTGTGAATTTGGATAAACTAATATCTATATAAATTACAACAACAAAAATTGTATCCCCCTCCAACCATTCCAATGTTACAAAATACTCAGAATCAGACTCTTATATGAATTTTCTCCCTCCATAATGTATGTCATGTATAATTATGTAGAACATGTTTTCACCCCTTGATCCATATATTCACCTAAAAACCATTATCTAAAAATCCTATTTGAGTCCAATACCCTCTAATGTATATCCTCTAATAGCCTATATATTTCTAAAAATATAATATTCAATAATATTAAACTTTTTATGAGTATAAGTCATACTAATGTCAATGGACTATAGATACTCAACACAAAAACTATACTAATTATTAATTTCCCACAATGTATAATATACTAAATGATATTATAATCCATATAATTGATAAATCCATCACAAAAATATTACTGTCTCTAACATTATAATAAATATAAATATATATCCATCTATAGGCCATGTGTACAGTAATTCACCTCATGTTTTTATAGACGAAAATACCTATATGGAACTTGAAAGACACTTAGAATCAAAAAAGCTTCAAAAACAACACTTGAATCATCAAATACGAATAAATATACAACTCCAGACTCAGTAAATTTCCTAATCTAATCTAATTTCAATTTCAACATCAATTTAAGGAATACCTCTACGAACTGGTAATTGCACTCAGATTACACCCTCTTCATAGTATTCCTTGTCAAATGAAATTGAAAATAGTTAAATACTAAAGGAACCACCATACTAATCCTAGGAAACACAAGATATAATACACATTAATAGGGAATACCCTAGTATCATTAACATAACCATGTTTCTATCAAATGATATTAATGACTCAGAAAGCACTTTCCCCTGAAATCATTGCTCATGAATAAAAATTTCACCATTCAAATCATAGTATAATGAAACGATTCACTCAATTTGAACATAAAATTATATCAAGGAGTCTAGGAAGCATGTCCTAGGACCATGAGTATAATAGGATATCTAAAATTATTACATTGATAAAAGATTATAGATATATGTTAGGAATATCCAATTTATGAGATCCATAAACACTTCTATAACGTTCTTAAACATGAATGGAATGAAAAAATATCCATAGTTATCTTCCCTAATCCTATACATAATCATATGAATATTCTATTCATTGGCCCAACATTATTGGTAGCATGACTACAAGTTAATATTAGGGAACCTTAGAGATCACCTCAAATGAACACCCAAATAATGAATCCTTTGAATATAGTACCTATTTTTAATTATAACTACATTCAGATTAAAATATTACAAGCATATAATAAGGCTTCCATCCACCATCATAATTAAAAAAATGGTGTTATCCAATTAGAAGGGTGGAGTTGGATAACTACATTCACCTTTAGATCCCTATAACACACCTTGATATTATTCAAATCATTATGCAGATGATGATAAAAAGGGATTTATATATGTTACATTCCATATAAAAATTTTATCTTCAAATTCATTCCAATATTTGGAGTATGTCATGAAAAATCAACTAGAATGAAATCCTGGTAACGGTAAACCACTATATAAGAAAATGATGGATTTACTTCTTTATCGACTATAATTACCAATCTTGATACCTATTTCTTAATAAATCTAACAAAAATCGGGTATAGTCTCATTCATCAACTCAAACATCCCCTTATTATTTTTGGATAATATTCTCTTACATAGGAGTTGTAAATTGTACTCATATTTTATTGAATTCGATGTGTTCTTGATTCCTGGTAAACCAGTCTACGTAAAAATAACATAAATTCAACAATTTTTATGATCAAGAAATTTAATTAATTTCCATAAGAAAAAACTAGAATGAGATACTATGGATGTCTTTCATATAGTTTAACATCCTCCCATCGGTTATATTAGGATAAATCAATTTGAAAAAAAAATAAACATGTACGTCTAGACCATCAATGTCATGATATGATATAATGAATGGAAATATATTTTATCAAATAATGAAATAAAATCATATATATATATATAGGTACCAAGTCTTATCATACATTTAGGTTACATCACTTTAGATGAATACTCCTCCCTTTACAAAAATACATTCCCAATGACCATAATAAATTAGATCCCTTGGACACATTAAAACATATTCTTCTCAGATGGTTAAATATATTCAACATATACCTTCAAGATATTACCCACTATATGCTCCTACTTAAAAAATTTACCACAAGGTGGGAAATAGAAACATAATAAAGGGGAGATCTCAGATGCCCAATAATGTTAAAAAATGGAGTTATGTAAGAATGAAATGAGAAAAAGGGCATGAGAACATGACCATTTGTCACACAACAAGATAAATTTGTTTCTTAAGTGGAGAATATAGTATAAATTCAATGTCATATAGAGAATATTCTATGAAGAAATACCAATTCACCTCATTAATGATCTGTGTCAATTCTACCAATTTGAAGAAGCTTCATGGAAACCAGAGTATATTATGAGGTAGAAGTATAATCATTTTTTGTATGAGAGAAATTAGTTCCAAGGGTGAATTTAATTTTTGGGAAGTTTATATTTAACAAATTATTTTTTATGAAATGTATTTTTTCTAATAATTTAATTTTTTTGATATATTTTGATTCACGCATCCCTGAATATTAACAAAACAAAATATACTATTAATTTTATTTTTTATACATAACCTTTAAACATAGCCATTAAACATGTCTGTTTGAATTTAAAAATAATAATAAATAAAAATTATTATGGTTTTATATAATGAAAAATTTATGATTAAAATAATTTAATTTTTAGAAAATTATAAATACGTCTTGAAAATAACATTTCCTCAAAAATTGTTTTTTCATCTTTTTGTGAAAAAATAATAAAAGAAATTTTTTGAACATTAAGAAAATTTAATTTAAAAAATATTATTATTTTAAATAGTCATGTAAAAATTATAGTAGGTTTATAATTTAATATTATTCTGAAAAGATTTATTTTATAATGAATGTTTAAAAGTAATCATTTTTATTAAAAACTAACTATTTGTATTATGAATTTTAAAAGGTGTATATTATTTAAAATAAATTAAAATTATAAAAAATCACATATATTTTTATAAATAATTTTTTTGACATTTCAATGAAATTTATATTTATTTTCTATAGTAAAACATTCTCTACATTTAATAATTTTCCCGCTGAAAACTGTTTTTTGTCGTGTCTTAGGATTTCATTTTAAGTTATAGTTTTCCAATTATCTAACTATAATTTTAAAAAAACACTTTAAATATTTTATATCATCATTATTTATAGTATAATATAATTAGAAATTATTATTTTTTCAAATATTATATTAATAATATTGACAATTACTTGTTTCGATTATGGTAAAAAGGGGTTTATTGTAGGGTTAAACGAAAAAGATAAGAGTATGTTTTACAAAAAAAATTATAAACCCTATTGGGTAGCCATATTTGAGTCCAAAGAGTTTTAATGTTAAAATAAAATGTAATTTTTAATCATTTGTCATGGAAATTAAATTACAATTTTGGATTCTTTTGGAAAATTCCCATGTACATTCCATGTGTGTTCCTTTCCCAACTTATAAAAGGGCTCCCCCTATCCCCTCCTCTCCACACATCCAAAACACTTTAGTACATTCAATACCTTACAAATTACATTCTTTTTAAATATCATAACATACCAGAGTCTATATATTTATTAGTAAACCCTCCTAGTATGGATTTTTATGCTAACCAAATGATATTGTCTAATAAAATGGATGTTTGAATGTGTGTGTGAAGGAAGTGGAGATATAAATAAATTTATTTTCATATAAATTTATTTTTTTTCATAAAAAAGGCCTTATGTGAAACAAATTTAGTTTTTATATATTTATATAGTACACATGATTTAATTTTTTTATTATTTACATGAAACATATAAGATATGCATATCGAGTTATCATTGTTTCATTCTTAAGAATTATGATTAAAATGTTTCAAAAGTGGTAAATTTTTTATGTTAAAATACAAGTGACTAATTTTTTTTATGATAATGTTTCATATGATAAAATATTATTATATACATATAAAAATTTTAATTTATTCTCCTCTAGTTATTTCTATAATATACTTTTTTCATGCCATTTTCATCTATTTTTCTATTCAATATTCCAAACCAAGTTATGGAAAACCCAAAATTATTCCTTTCTTTGTTCAGACCCATTTTCAACCATTTTTTTTCATAAAATAGAATAATGAAATTTATAACTTTTCTATAATGATTATTTATATAATTTTTGGTTCATTATTTTTTACAAGATGATTTAAATGTAATTTTCATAACATTTAGAAACAAGTCTCTTTTGTCTTTTTACCAAAAAATAATAATGATATATTTTTGTCTTATATGACATGAATGTAATTTTCTACCATCATGACATCTCAATTATTTGAATCAGCCTTTACAAATTTTCAATGTTCTTTTCAAAAAAATCATTACTATTTTTTAAATAATAATATATTAATGAATTGATTTCAAATGCATAGGATATTTTTCTCCAGAATTTTGTAATCAATTTATGAATTTAATATTCATCAATATAGATAACCTTTAGTGTTTCATATGTTTTACTATAGATATCATCGAATTATACCTCAAAAAATTATTTTTATTGTAGATGATTTTTTATTAGGATGAATTTTTGTTTACTTAAACCATTTATTTTCTACATGTTATGGTATCATAAATTGATGAAATGTTTAAGAAAACTATTTCCATCCACATGTTATTCCATTATAAAATATTTATGTCTCCTTATTATTATTCTTGGGTTATTATATTATTCATGATTTATGATTTCATGGTATACAAATGTATCGATTTTTTGATGTTTTTGAAATATATCATTGTATAATTTATTGGGTATGGTTTTATATCTAATGAGATAATGATAGGAAACATGATTTTGCACTTGATCTTTTTATAATAAATAATACGATGTTATATATATACTATAGAAAAAATGTAATGATTATTAGTACATTATTAAATGATAAAAATATGATGAATCTTGATCCATTATGATTTGATTGTCCCATATGTTATCTTTTAAATATAAAATAACTTCAATACTTATGATAGTTCCACAGTATTGTGACATGAACATATTTTTTTATGAATGATTAATAATGATTTATAAATTTTATGGTTTAATTAGTTTCAGGTGGTAATGGTTTATTAAAAACATAATTCTTATGATTAATGATAGATTTCGTATGACCATTGTATGTTATAGTTATAGTCATATAAACATATAATTGTTGTAGGATTTTATATGATACCTAATTGATAGCATCATATTTATACCCTTACTATATTATGTTCTCACACTTTATAATGTTTATTTTCCCAATTTTATGATGAAAAGATTATGTGTAGTATGTACATGTAGTTTATTGAATGGGAAGATCCTAATGATAGATATTTATGACCATTCATGAAAAAAGACGATTTGGTATCTAGACTCCTAATAAAATAATCCTTTGTTGTATTTAGGTTTGTATTTATGGATTTCTTTTACTCATACCAAAATATGTAATATTTATGTATGAAATGATTGGGATTTTGTTGATCATTTATTAGTCCCTTAAGAATAACATGGGCTTCATAACCTAATATGATAAATGATTTTGGAATGGTGTTTCACCACCCATCCATCCCCAAATATATTGATATGTGATTAAATAATCCATTTGTTTTTTGTAAGAGGGAATCATTCATGTTTCACTAGTATATTTTATTGACTATTTATACTAAACTTTGGGGTCCAGACTAATGAGTTTGGTCAAATTCCATGGTTCAAGGAATCACAAAGCCTATAATAATAATTGGGGAAGTTTTTTCCATATATTAGGGGATTGTACAACTATGTATATAAAGGAATAATATTCTAAATACTGGTTGGTATAATACTTCTTAGGATATAATTATGACATATAACATGGAAGGTGTCATTGGATGATATTTTTGAGAACCAATGATAGTGTTTTGATTGTAAAATTTTATGATAAATTATTGGTACACGTTGAGTTAGTTTCTAGGATAAAATATAAGGATTTTCTTATGGTGGGGAGAACCCTATTGAATGTGGGAGGGAATTAACCTTAGTTCCAGAGTATTTTGGTTAATATAAAGGGAAATTACTTGTCATTTTGTTTTGTATCTAATTTTATATGGTTCTTGGAGATTGATCATATTGTATTTTAGTATATAAATATTGACACATTAAAGTTTATGACATAACTATTTGTCTCAGCATGCAATCCATGATTTGATAAGATAACATTCAACTGAACTTTGGATTATCATGAAAAAATATAAATTTAATTTAGTCCCCCATTAAATTTTATAATTGGAACTAAAATATTATTTTAGAGTGTTTTGATTTACATAGGAGGATAACTCATATATAATTATATTATATTTCTAAGAGGTACTATAATTGCGGGTGTGTATGTATTCATAGATAGTGTATGATGGTCTATTCATTGGTCTAGGTATTGAAAAAAAATATAATTAAATGATTAAGGATAATAAAATTGTACATTTTTGGATTATTATAGAACACATATTATATATAATGTAGTGTGATAATGATGATGTAATGACACATCGATGTAGAAGGTTGAGTAATTTTTGGAGATTTCATCAAATGGAGGATTGAGTAGTTTTTTCACATTTCATTATGTTTACAAA
The DNA here is from genome assembly GCA_963277665.1 of Viscum album. Lineage (NCBI taxonomy): Eukaryota > Viridiplantae > Streptophyta > Magnoliopsida > Santalales > Viscaceae > Viscum > Viscum album. The sequence continues at coordinate 171,241,562 of OY728128.1, forward strand.
AGTGGGAATATCATAGTAAGGGTCATTATGGTTAAGAATATTGTTTTTATCAACATGTTGATAGATTTTAGGAGGAATAATGTTGTACCTAATACTAGATCATGGATAGATGGACCACATCAAATTCAAATTCAATTTTTAGTCGAGGGTTGGTATTAGATTCTGATTATTTAAATGGAATATAGAAAATATTTAATATTTAATATCTTATATGAGAACATATTTGGCTGGGATTTTATAATTTAAATTACTTTTATATTTGTGATAATTCATATGTAATTTATATTTTGAGAGTCAAATCCTTGGCGAGTTTTATAAAGTTGACTCAAATGGAATCCTTGGATATTTTTCAATGATTTGGGGAATCTTTTTTATGGATTGAGAGGTGTATCATAAGTTACCATAGCTTGGATCAGGTACGTTGTATGTTGGTGATATACCTATGTGGTTGATAAACTGTAGAGTACATAGTGGTGTTGAATTAAGAACCATATGAATACTTTTTGGTTCTGACATTTTATCAGCCATTAGGGGGTACACGATGTAGGTGAACAAATTAATCGGCGGTGTCCTAATATCGGTTGACATTTAACATAGGAATATAGGTATCTAGGGTTACTGTAATTAGTACAGAATAATATTATTCTATTTTTTTAATATTAGTGGGATGATCAGAATTTCTCATATAGTCCCTATCATAGATTATAAAGTAAATCATATTAGAGGAGGATTATTCAACTAAAACCTCCTTCCTACATTTGATATTCCTTGATAGGGGTTCTTTAAATAATTATTCTCTGGATTTTTTAGTTTCTATCTATTCCTCCTTTATGTGTCAATCATACTTCTTGTCATATCTAATTGTTTCTTGTTCATTGTTAGGGTTTTGATGAAAAAGTCACCATAGCATAGTGGATTATCCAAAGTAATGATACTTTTAAATGAATGGAATAAAGTTATTTGATTAATAATGAATAAACATTATCAGTTATCATTTTTATTTTTGTATTTTATCTTAAATAGTTTTAGTAATTTGTTATTTAATCATGTGAATTTGATTGATGAACAGGTGCCAGATTATGGGGATTTTTCTAAAAGAGATTTCAGAAGTGTTACATTATCCCTACCCATGTTATTATTCTTGGGATTGATTCAATGAATGGATTATTGGGTTGTCATCTGATTATACCATATTTTATTAAATTGTGTTATTAATTTTACAAATTTATAATAATTCTTGGGTATCATTGTATGGGAAAGGGAATGATGACATAAAATAATATTTGAATGGTTTAACAAACACATAGTTACAGATGAATGAAGAATTGATTTTCGAGAATAATGAAATATCAAGGTAGGTGGTTCTTATTATGCTTCAAATTATTCCTACTTATTTATTATTAATAATTTATGTACTTTTTTGGGAATAAGTAAACTAGTTTCGGGACTGGGAGTTCCCTATATAAAGAAAATATGTTTCCTAAATTCCCATAGACATAAAGTGAGTGATCTACTATATTCCGAGTGAATTGAATACATTAAAATACATCATTTATAAGAGGATAGGTTAGTCTTTGTTTTTAATAGTGTCATGAGATTGATCATAGGTCATTCGATTAGTTTTTAAAATATTAAGATAGTTTCATACGACTATTGTTCAAAATATATTGTGATTGTGTTTATTAATGTGGAATGATTTGAATAAATGTCTCATGAATTGAATGAATCAAATAAAGAGTATTGATTATTTTTATAGTCCTATTATTGATAAAGATAAGTCCTTTAGAAATTGGTGAAGTTTGATGGATATGTATTCCATTATATGCTAGTTTTTTGAGTTTCCCATTATATAACATTATGAAGCCCCAAGTATGAGTTATGAGATATTTATACATATGGCCGATTAATGAGCTTCCATTGTGGATTAAGGTGATGTTTCTTTTTAAATGGTCCTTAGCTATCAATAACAGAACATTTATGTGGTAAATTTTAAGGGGAGTTAAAATAACCATTTTACCCATAGTTTTATTGGTCACGACGACCATGGGTTCTCCACGGTGAGTAACATATGATTTTGTGGTAGTAACTACTGTACTTTTTGGTTCTAATGAAAATAACACATTTCCCTTTTCGGGTATAATGGGATCACTGATGAGTTGAAAATTTCATGATAGGCATGACAGGGAAAAACATGTAGAGGATATCATTGTAAGGTAGATTTATGATGAGATGTGACATGGGTCATAGGATTGTGAAATGTATGACTATAACCCATGTGGTGGGTTTAGGAATGATACATACTAGATGTGTGGGTGGAATGATTGGACCTAGAACATGGGTTTTTATTTTAGAGTGCATATAGAAATTAAAATACCCACCAATAATATGGTTTATATCATATGTGATGTTGTCATTATTATTTCACTCTATTGGATCTCTAACTAATATATGTGACTATCCAATGGACCTTCCTTAATTTAGTTTTCCGAAACCTATGGGAGGATAGATTTATTATTACCATTCATATGGTCCACATCAATATATATGATTATAAGTTATGATGCATTTCTTTATTTCCAAGGGATTATAATGAGATCACCCCCTGAATTTTATGTTTCAGACAGTATGTAGAGATGGTAACTATATGATAAGAACCCGTGAATAATGAATTGGGTACACAATTTGATATGTTCCAAGGATTAATAGTAGAGGGCCTCCATATTATATTTTCCTTGGGATCATTTAGTATGGTTTATAAGATGGTATATTTTTTAGATCAATGAGAGAAGGTACCAAAATGACATGTGCCTAAGGATCACTAAGAGAGGTTCCCCATTTTCTCTTCATTATGGGATCACCATGATAGGATCCGTAGTTCCACAATTTTTTTTTGAAATCATGGTTTCTACCATTATATTTATGGAATTCCTCTAAAATTTGACTACAATGGACATATTATCAGTAATGGATAATGAAGATGAGGTCATGTATCATGTGGTATTGAATATCATATAATATCTCGGCATATAACTTTTTATATCGTGGGTCTATATTTTTTATTTTACACATTAAGGAAAAATATAATATATTAGGGACACATTGGTAAAAATATATATAGGATTATACTCAAATTCTTCTTGGGAATAATAGTGTCATTGAAAACACACATAATGAGTTTAATGTTAAGGATTTCATAGTGGATTTGGTTTGAGGGTCTAGACAGTGATTAGAGAAGGGTTGAGGTGAGGCCTAAGGACAGTAGTGGGTCCTATTATGATATTTTAATTTATTTGTTATGTTGGATTATCCTAGTGGGAGATATGTTGATTTTAATGAATATATGAAGTATATTATTATTTTTCATAACATTAATTCTTGTTTATGTTGCTATAGTTTGATAATGAAATAATTCCATGTATAAACACTCTGATATGTGCATAATATAATGATTGGAAATTTATTTAATATGATAAATATTATATTTTGGATATAATTTTGACAAAATTTATTACAGAATATCACTACTAATTAGTATCCTCTAATATAATGTGATTTAGGGTTTTTTCAGTGTTTTAGTCCAGTACAACTGACATTCCGAAAATTTATGTTAGGGAATAAAAAAATTCCTTCAAAGCATATTTTTTAATTATTTAATTATTTGGGACTTGGTAGTAATATATAATAAGGTTTTTGATATTGATATGGACCTTATGATTGTATATAATGAACAACAATATGGTGGGATGTCCATGTTACTGGGGTTATCAAATTTTGGCTTTAGGTTTTCATTATTACAATTTAGATATTTTTTAAAATATTTAGTATTAGTTTAATGTTGTTTTTGTCTAATTAGTGTGAAGTGGAAATATATGTTTGTTTATGGATTATTCATGGGTAATATGATTCACAAGGAATTTATGCAATTATATGTTATATTTCTTATATTGATATGAGATCTCAATGTTAAATTTTGAATAATAAAGTATAAAGTGTTTTACAATATATTATTTTTGTGTAATTTTTTTCAATATGAGCATAGTACATAGTTTTTATTTTCAATGTTGGTCATATTTTTTGATGACTATTTTCGTGGATCTCATCTTATTATTTATCTGTTTATAATATTACAGTATCTATTTGAGTGTGATGTATAATATCTATTGGTAGTTTTCTTGGGGTATTAGATATCTTCGTGATGGATTGATAAAAGTGGGTAATTACATAAGTATGATACTATAATGACATAGGTAAACATTATTAGTTTTATTCCCTTAAGAGGGTAGATAATATAAGGTTCGATTACATTAATGTTGTGGTGTAATGAATTTGGAGTACATGTCGGGTCATAGATATGTTCTAATGCTATGATGAGTTGGATGATAAGCCACAATATACTAATTTATTGTTTTTAATTTTATAATGGATTATTATCCCAGATGGTTGAATACTGGATTTATAGAGCATGTCTAGATTAATTCAGTTTTAGAGTGAAAATTTATTTACATTTTAGGTATGATCATGAATTTTGTAATTATATTTATTGGATACATTATTTTCTCTTAAAAAGAATAATTGTGGTGGTTTTTTGATAAATAATGTTGATATGAATGTGACGAATCATCATTTGTTTACATTGTGGGCTTATAATTGGGGTTCATGGATTCTTGGGAGCATCATTCTTGATTTTTCATTTGGTTTTATAGAAGAGTATTGTCTTTTACATTTGGGAATTTATTAATGATTAATATTGGGATAATAAATATTGGGTGATTTCTTTAGTAAATTCACTCTTCCCTTAAAAATATGAGGGTATGTGTAGTGAGTCATATGAAGGGAGTAGTCATGGTTTATAAAGGAAAATGTATGATTGATACATGTAGTTCCTAATTTTTTTTAGATCACCAAGAAGGATTTAGTGTTAGGTACTTTAAAACTATATGGTTTTAATTACATGAGATATTATACGACTCTATAATGGTGTTACATAACCCCTTTGTCCCTAACTTCATGGATAGATGTTGGGAGTCTCTAATGGTTGTTGGAAATAGGTCACCCATAGGGTGTGATCAGGATGAGTTGTATATTATTGCTCCCTATTTATTATTGGATGATCAATGAGTTCAGTCAAAAAATGAGGGTTTTGGTGCTCAAATATTATTATGAGAATATGGTTGGATTTATTTATTTATAATTAAATGGGTCCACTATGTATCTAAACATAGATGATTATCAATAGTGATTGGTTTTGGTAGTTTTAAGATGTCATTATGTCCTTTACAACAATAGAAAATGTTATATAGGGTCCTTTTTGAGTAATTGATCATGTTTTATGTGTAATGACTTTCAAGATAGTATGTTTTTTGGGTGGATTTTTTTCATAGGAGGTTGTATAAGGAAACTCAGATAACAGGGAGAACACGATCAAATATGTGTGGTTATGTACCCTATATTTGATGTGTGTTTCTAAATATTGGTGTGAAATCCTGCAATTTTTTATTATTTAATTTTATGTGGATCTTGGAGATTAGATACAATATTTTAGTTGGATGTTGATAAGAATAGTCTTATAATATGTACAAAATTGTCTATTGCTTCATTCATTATCCTTATTTTTGTAGAATAATGTTGTTGAGAAACAATTATGTTGGTGGTTCTGATTTCACCCTATGTACAAGTTTATGGGAAGGTAAATTTTATCTAGTTTGAGGGTAAAGACCATAATTGTGACTCAGCTACGGTTTTTGTTTAGAATTGATTCCATGTAGAGTGAACATAATATAGATCGATGTTTTCTTGGGAGGGACTCACGTCTAGAGTCAATAGGTGGTCCAGAAGCGTTTATTATAGGATATATTTTATGTCATGTATTCAAATGCTAAATTATATTATTATTTAGTTTTAGAATTTGGGGCAGGAATTGGATTCTTTTTTATTCCTCTTGGAGATAAGGTATTATGGTCAGGTGGATGTAATGGCATGTAAGTGTGGATAGATAGAAATATTTTGGAGATGTATCTTGTAAAGGGTTGACTATTTATTCATATGAGATTATATGTAAATAAGTGTAAATTTCCTAAGTATTTTAAATTAACACATTTTAATAGGGATTGTAGATTCTATTTAGGGTTTTCTGGGGAATGATGTTGTATAAGGATGCATTGTACGAGAAGGTGAACTTCTTATAATTCATTTAATAATTTGATTAAATTTGTTATATAACATTAAAATTAATTATTTAAAAAAAATGTTATTTTATTTTTAATCTCGATGATGATAATCCAAATGGAAGGGAGTTTGTAAGGACCTATATCCTTATAGATTAGATAATGTATATGGTGTTTTAATTTTTAGAGCTACACGCTATGTGAGTTTGAGTTTTTTGAAATGGATTGCATCATTAGAAGATATTTAATGAATTTGTGGTTATTTTATATGAGTTTTGAGGTTTTAGTGGTGTTTTTGGTTTTTATCATAATGTTAAATTTGGTTGGAATTATTACCAAGGGTTGATGACACAATGAAGTATTTATCCCATTGGACTAGGTTCTTAGTGAAGTGATTGTGGGGTTATCATTTTAATAATAACCAATATTTACTCAAATAAAGGTAACTAGATTTATGATGATGTTTTAGAATAGTAGACATCTATAATAGACCAAAATTTAATTAAATATATAGTACTACACACCAAATGTAGTTAAAATATTTTGTATTAGTGAAAATCCCATAATTTCATGTTTGGGCCCTCACAAAATTACAATTGAATTGGAAATTATAGAGTGTCATTAAACTACATATGCATCTTTATTTTCTTACCGTAGTCACCATTTATGGGTAAATTTTGTATTGTGTATCACTATAAATTTGGAGGTGTGATCACTCCACCCTCACTCTATACTTACTCATCGTTAATATATCGGAATTACAGGTTTTTAGGTTCGGTTTTCAATATATTCCAATTAATAATGGTGGAATCATCCTGAATTTTGTATATATGGAATTTGATTTATAGAGTATTTTTATGAATGATGAAAATTTTCTTTATTAATAATTTTTTGGATTATTTCAATATGTTATAACTATTTTTTGAATTTGATTTATTTGAATTTAATTAGTGGAATGAAAGATACTAGATGATAGGGGTTTCACTGATAGTTATTTTTTTTGTGTACCATGAATGTTATATGAATAATTGGTCAATATTTTATTGTCTCTAGAAGTTTTAGTGTGTTTTTTTGGTTATAACACATTTTTGATATTTTTTACAAATAAAAAATTTCATAATTATTTTTTGGGAATTATGGTATAGGATTGGGGATTATAGAATGGAAGCAACATTGCATGGTTTGGTACAAACATCATCATGGATTGATTGTTCATGGATTGAGGTGTGTAACATAATATCAAATTTGTTTCTACATATGATACATAACCATATAATTATTTATGAATATCCATTCATTCTTTTATTGCGTCATAGATTGAGTAAATTTGGGAAGGGACCTAGAGTTCCCTATGTGGAAGAATTAGGTGTATCTGGGCCTCCTAGACATGGATCACGTTATCCATTGCTAAAATAGTAAATTTAAGTCAAAAGAAATAGGTTAGACAAGAGTAATGGTCACTAGTTTACTAAATTATTTGTCAAGGTTATGGCTCCAGGATTCATATTAGTTCTAGACTACCTAATTTGTTTTCGTACCCCTACTATGGATGTTATGCTAGAAATAGGATCAGGAGTGAGTATGATATAATTGTAAATATAAAAAATGTTTGGTAGAATCCAACTGTGTGTTTATAGATGAAATTGTGTTAATATAGTTCATGATATTTCATCTATGAATTTTTTGTATTCTAATTTGTAGGGGATTTACCTTAGATGGTTTGTTGGTGATTTCCCTAGTCAGATAAACTTGTGTTGGAATGTATGGTTCATGGGATTGGATAATTATGGACACGAATTGTGCCTTAATGTATTTTTTGGTGATTTATTGGGATATTTACTGGGATTAGAGACTGTAATGGTTTCATTAAAAACAAGAAGTTGATCTATATTTTGATTTTTTGTATAATGTTTTATAAGTCATTAGGGTTGTTAGACCACTTTTTGGTGTTATATGTTTGATTATGGTATTTATTTGAGCTCATTTTGATTATTTGTAACCTAATGGTTTATATTTTCAACTATGATGAGTATGCTAATGGATTTCTCATATCATTACTTGAACAAAAACCTTGGAATGAATAGGTTATATTATAATGAAATATAAATATTGATATGTATCTTCAATGATTGGAATATTATTGACTAATTATAGAAAATGTTATGGGTTCATTATTTAAGGGTAAGATATTGGAGCCTTTAGTGTAATTTGACCCTTTTAAAGGTTCTAGTGGTGTTATTTTTTGCCAGGGATTGAGTCTCGAGAGTTGGACCTGACCATGAATTGTATTTATTCTGAAAATTATAAAATTTTAACAATTGTAATATGTATTATTTATTTTATATTTTAGTGTATGAATATTTTATAATTATTTAGTTTTAGTGTTTTATATGGTTTTTCGTGTTTTTAATAATCATTGTAAAATTTTAGTATCATTATAAATTATATTATGAATGGGTATTTTTATGAATAATAACAATTATTTTCTTAGCATTTGAAAAAATGCATATGCTTGGAATACATATTTGTTGACTCAAAACATGTTTTGATATTCCTAATAATCATTTTGTTATGGAAATCATAATTACTTATTATTTTTCAAATATAATTTCTCCAAATCATAATCACAAACATTATTTTTCATCACAATCACACATGATACTATTCTACATCATAATAATATGTAGTTTTTTTTCAATTTTAATCACATATATTGTTTCTAATCATAACCATATAAATTGTTTTACAATCATAACCACATATGATGTTTTTTTAATAATGGGCATCATAACCAGGTTTGTATCATATTCATATTGTGAATAATAACCATGAATAATAACTAGTCAATGTATCATACTAATATTATATATCATACCCAAGAATCATAAGTAAATTATAAATCGTGATCACATTGTACAACTTAACCCTGTAATGCATCGTAACCACGATATGAATTGTAACCACAATATGCATCATTAACATGTAATGAAATATAACATTATTTTAACCACAATATAAATCGTTATCAAAATATGCCTCATTATCATGATATGCACCATGAACAAATTTTTAATTGTATACATTTAATTCATTGAACCAGTGTCTTACTATAACACCTCATACTTTTTTTCATTATATTTATACTTACTCATTATTTCATACTTATGTTCATATTTTTTTTCTAAAAAACAACATCATCGAGTTAGTTATATACCAATAAAAATTATGTCGTGTAATCTATTTGTTTTGGTAACTATAATTCCAGGTGTCCAAGTCCCTATGATTTTTTCCTAGAAATAAGATTTTTGGAGGAAATATGAACACTGGAACCCAAGGCCTATAAAAATGATTTTATTAGAAACCAAATATATCAACTTTTTCATATTTTAAGTTCTAGAGAGAAATTGTGCGACTTTTCTCATTATTCGTGCAAAAATACTTGAAGATACAAAATGGGAATGGCTTGTTCCAAGTTCATGTATTTGGATCAGTTATTTTTTTGGCTTTGTCTGTCTGATCATTAAGATAACAAGTGGGGGCCTATAGGGGTGTGAAGTTTGTGTTACCAATAATTGTATCCAGGTATTTCAAGGATTTGAAATATAGAGGTGCTGATTACCTTCTTAATCGAGGAATTTCATGGATTGGAATGAAGACGTGCCGATCATCATATCAAGGGATTACCAGGGGTGGTAAGACATACCTTTTATCCTATGTGAAAGGATACCCTACTCTTTGGGATAAATGATTTGTAATACCTTTTTTTGTAAAAAAAATTTGTAATAGAAAGAAAATATATTTGTTTCTTCTTTATATTCATATTATATTATACTGTAATTATTTTAATTACAACACATTTATTACATATTGTATTAATATATTCCATACTCTATATGATAGAATCATTTACTATTGTTATACTCTTATTTTTTTATTAAATTAAATTACAATTGATTATAATTAATTGTGGAATCCTACTATATCATATCTATCCTATCCAAGTCCCATATGGTCATTCGAATTGTTTGTGAATTTTATTAGTTTAAGCCCTATTAATCTATGTTAATTTATACAAGTTTAAATACTATGTTTTTAAACATAATATTCACCCCACTATTGTAATGTTCCATTTCGTATAAATTTACGTCTATATTAAAATCCAACAGTGGGTATTAGAGGAATTATCAACCGATTTGTTTTAATTCCTTTATTTCATTCTCTAAGAAAATTATACATCTACTCTAAAAATTTCATTATATTTACTTAATTCCTTAATGTGTGGAGTGGAAAAATATTATTTTATATGATGGTAGGAATGACTATTGTATCAATTAAAAATCCACCCCAAATAGACAACCTATTCATGATGGGAATGAGTATGATTACTGGGGACACCGACTAAAGACTTTTCATATTAATACTGGAGTAGATAATTTTTTGATGATCAATGTAAATTAAAAATTCAAGACAAGGATGTGAGATCCTTCACCAACCAAGAGAAACTAGAATATCAGCTGAATATGAAGTTATGAAATACATTGTTAAATTATATGACTAGGAATATATATTGTTATTTATCATCATGTGATGTAGCCAATTATATCTAGAAGAAATTGGCAGTCACACATTTTTGGTACATCTAATGTTATAGAAACATTAAGAATCATGCTCCGAGATGAATATCATGGTTATGTTTCCCTTACATAGAAATAATATGCTAGATTCAACAATGATTTATGAAAATTTTCAATAGTCTCAAATCCATGGGAGAAAAGGGTCTAGATGATGACTTTCTTGTTGAAAAGATAATTGATATAATTCTAAATGATTTGGAATTCAAAAGACTGTTATTTATGAGAATATGAATGTTACTCAAATCACTCTTGATGAATTATTGTTTACTCTAATATAGTATGATACATGAATGAAATGTGATTCCTATTTTAATAATAACAATAATGGTAAAGGATGTGTTTCTTTAAATACTAAATTTAATGCCAAGACACCGGAATGGGTAACATGATACAAAGCTATTAAATTTGTTGTCTTACCAGAATCCAAACAAAGTGATCATTTAGAGAATGAACTATCCAATATTTAATGAATAATGAACAACATTGATGGAAATAATGACATTAATTATATATTAGAAAAGAGAGATATAAAGGAAAATAAATACTGAAAAATTAACTTCTTATGAATGTAAAAGAGGAGGCCATATTAGAGCATATTTTCTTTTCTTAAAAGAAAAGGCGGGAAGGATAAAAATTATGAAAGCTATAAGAAAATGTATTATATGTCTAAGACAATGAATGTCTTTGATGAAAATTATACTTGGAGTGAATGTGGTGGTGATTCATCAGATGAATCCTTATAATTAAAATCTTCTAGTCCGAATAATATAAGACATATATCCAGACTACCTATTGAAAATCATTATCTCATGGCTAAGGTTCACAATGAAGAATATCTTAAAAATGTATCTTGAAATTCCAATTACCGGTATATGAAATATTATTACTCTTCGGATGGAGAATCATCCTTATTAGAGAATAATTTACCTTCTTTTGAATAAGTATCCATATTTTTCAAATTACTTTAGAGTGAGAATTCCAAACTAATGAAAAATCACGAGAAGGAAAATTCTAGAATATCTAATCTTATATTAGAAATATCAGATCCCTTAGAAGATCTTGATATGAAAACTCTGGATTTTGAAATTATATCACAAACTTTTATAGAAGTAATTTCTAAAAAGTAGAAACATTTTATGGAAATTAAAAACCATGATTTATTGAAAAATGTTTCTGAAACAAAAAAACATTTCAAAAAACATGTTCTTATGAAGAATAAAATTTATTCATTAGACTAAAATCATTATATTTTTTCTCTTATGATACATTTATCAAATTCCACTACTGTAAGGAAATAATATATATAAATTTTATTGTAAAATTATTCCTCTAAGGAATAGTCTTGGATTTGGGTTTACTAATTCAAAACCAGTTTTTAGTTATAAAAATTTTGTTCTCCAATGTTCCCCATTCTACACAAAATGTCATTGTGGGGGTCATTAGAAAAGAAATTTTTATCTTAATAAAACTCAATCATTGTGATTTCATAAATCTCTAATTGAAAAACCAATGTGGATTCCAATATTTATTATATCTAACATTTCTAGATCAAATCAAGTTTGGGTTATGAAAAAATAATTATTTATTTTCCTAAAAACAAAAATCTTATCAACGACAAGAATATTTTTTACATGGATAGTGGTTGTTCTTGAAATATGAAGGTAAAAAATGTTTTATTTGAATCTATTATTGAAATGAAATGATGAATAGTTTCATTCATAGATAATACTCAACGAAAGATCATTGGTATATATAATATCGTTTTATTAAGAAAAGTATTAATTTTATTTTTTTGTTAATGGTCTTAAAAAAATTATAAGAATAAGTCAACTACGTGATAAATATTAACTTGTGAATTTTATGAAATATAAATTTTTTGTTATAAATTCCATTGATGATTTAATTAGTTCTACCCATAGACGTGATAGTATTTACACACATTACATAGAAGACACTATGATCCAAAACATACATTTATTTAGTCCAAAAAAGCCTAATCATTGTTATAAAATAGAAGGTTTCAATAATTTAACCTTAGGATATATTGTAATCCCTCAATGAAAAGAATTGGTAATGATATACTGGATGTCAAGAATGATTCTTCAAAAGGATGTGACCCTTTTCAATTGCGAAATAAAATTAAAACTATCTATAAGTCAATTAATGATTTTTTAACTTCTAATTCATTATAGTTATTTCACATGGATATTTTTGCTCATACACAAACTTTATGTATAGTTGGAAGGTAATATGTATTTCTTTTAGTTGATGGGTACACTAGATTCACATGATTCTATTTTTTTAAAATGAAATATGAATCCTTTTTAAATTTCAAAACATTTAAATCCCATATTAAAAATGATAATAAACTATCACTGATAACTATTCAATGTGATCATTGTGGATAATTTTAAAATTCAGATTTTGAATATCTTTTTAGTAAGAATGGTATTACTCACAACTTTTCAGCTCAAAAAAACCTGTGAAAAACAGTATTTTTGAATGAATTAATAATATTCTTCATAAAATGATAAGAAACTTGTTGTGTGTATACTCAAATACTATGAATTTTTGAGATGTAGATGTATTTACATCATGTTATTCAATAAATGTATTTATAACTAGACCATTTCTTAAAAAAACACTATATGAAATATGGACTTGCTGAAAAACTAAAGTTTCTTACTTCAGAATATTTGGATTAAAAGTATTCTTGTTTAATAATAAAGATAATTTACATAAATTCTCACCCAAATATGATGAAGTAATCTTTCAATGTTATTCCACTTCTCATTTGGCCAATTAAGTCTTTTAAAAAACCTCGTGTACTATTGAGGAAATAGTGCATGTCAAATTTTCTGAAACCCATCCATTTGTATTTGAAAAATTCATTCCTACATCAATAATTGGGTTTTAAAAAACTAATTATCAACCATTGATTGAAAACTCTTCTAAAAAGGGAAATACTAAAGAAAATTATTCTAAAATAATTACCCCAAAAGACATTTGATCTTATTTTGATGAAAATGTTTTACAAAAACCAATTCATCTGTTTCATAGGAAACATACCTATGATAATACCATTGGTGATGTAAATTAAGACATAAGGACTAGAAATTTCATGACAAATGGTAGAGAACAACTTTCATTTCTATGTCAATTTGAACATAAAACATCGAATGAGGCCTTAGGTAATGAAGATTGGATTAATGAAATGAAAAATGCACTAAATGAATTTCAAAGAAATAAAGTCTTGAATATTGTTGAAAAACCTAAAAACCCATTGTAATTGGTGTAAGATGGGTTTTCAGATACAAATTTGATGAAAATTGAATCATTATATGAAATAAATAAAGAATTGTAGCTAAAGGCTATAATCAAAAAGAGAGAATATACTATAAAGAAACCTATACACTGGTCTTCATACATGAATCAATTCATATTATATTATCCTTTTCACTATTTTTTAATTTCGAACATTTTCAAATGAATGTAAAATGTTCTATTCTAAATGGTTTTGTACAAGAAGAAATTTTTGTAGAATAACCTCCAGGTTTTGAAGACTATAAACATCATGTTCATGTTTTTAAACATAAAAAATCATTATATGGCCTTAAATAGCCCCTATTTCTAGGTATTATAGACATATATGGTTTATTTTAAAAAAAATTACGCAAAAGGAATTGCAGATCCAACAATTTTTAAGAAAAATGCATATCAATAACATTTTGATTGTTCAAATATATGTTGATGATATTATATTCGAATCAACTAAGTAATCCCTAAATGATTATTTTGTTAATATAACAAAATATTAGTATGAAATGAGTATGATGAGTGAGTTAACATCATTATTTGGTCTTCTAATATCTTAAAAACCAAAAGGTACTTATATATCCCAAAATAACTATATCAAATATTTTCATAAAACGTGTGGATATGAAAAAATTAAATGTATAAGTACTCCAATGGGTACACCAAATACACTTGATCTTGATGAATATTGGATACAAATAGATCAAATGACTTATATAGGTATGATAGAATGTTTTTTATACTTAATAGGTAGTCATCCAGACATAATGTTTTCAGTATTCTTATGTTCACCACAAGAATCTAATCCAAAAGAATATCTTTTAAAAGGAGTGAAAATAATTTTTCTCTACTTAAAGGGAACTATGGATTTAGGACTATTTTATTCATCTTGAAATGATTATCTTTTAATTTTGTTTTTTTGATTTTTGGATTTGTTGGTTGTAGTATGGATAGAAAAAGTACATCAGGAACATGACTTTTTTTGGAGATTAATTAGTGTCATGTTCATGAAAAAAAACATTCAGTGGTAATTTCCACAACTGATGTTGAATATGTAGCAGCTAGATGTTGTTGTGCTCAATTTTTATGGATGAAATACACACACTCACACTGATTAGGTTAGGATTTTTTACAAAACTCTAATACCATGAGATAATACTAGTTCGATTTCTATTAGTAAAAAACCCTTCACATCACTCACATTATAAACACATTAAAATTAGGCATCACATTCTTAGACATCACACATAAGAAAAAGATATTATTTTACAGTTCATCATAACACTAGAACAACTTGCTGATATTTTCACAAAACCATTAACATCTGATAGATTTTAATACATTACACAAAAATAATGAATGATCACTGTAATTTAATTATCTACATCAATTTCTTCTTTAACCCATCCCCTTACATAAATTTACTTATACTCTAAGGGGGGGTATAAATAACCATTTTCCGATTTCTCTTTCATCCTATTCACATTTATCAGTTTTACATTTATCAATTTCACTTTTATCGATTATAATTTTATCAATTTCACTTTTACATATTTTACATTTATTGGTTTAACTTTTATTAGTTTAATATTTATTGGTTTTACCTTTTTCAGATTTACATTTATCAATATTATATTTTCTATCAGTACTAGATTATTAGAATTTTATTATTCTATAAGTACCAAATTATATCTATTGTATTATTCTATAGGTACAAGATTATCAGTCTTAGAATATTTAATCGACACCAGATTATTTTTATCTATTTCAGAATCTAATAAGTGTCATATGGTTTTCATTATTGATTTTATTTTTAACATATGAAAATTATACTAAAACCAATTCATCGATCCCATTAATATGATAGTTAAAATTTCTAAAACCATGTTTTTTCATTCAAATATTTTGGTTTCAATTTATTCATCTGTCATATAATCAGAATCATTCTAAATACATTTTTTTCTATGAGAAACCTCAAGAGTTCAAAAATAATTCTTAACCATTGGATCTTTTAGATCTAATCCTACCCATCAATTTCTTTTTTAATAGAACCCCTCCCTGCCCATCCCACATAAAACTCCTATTATTTTCTATCAGATTATGATTCTCTATAAATACAAGATGGTTCATAACCAGATTTTAAATCAATTTTTTAAATCAATGATCTCCTTATCTTTTATAAATAGGAGATCTTTAGGGTCTGAGATAGTCTTTCATGTTTGAGTCAATCACTTCATCACCACAGAAAATATATCCAATAGATTTCTCCTCTATGGCCAATCAAGAAGAAATATTAGTCTCTCAAGAAATTTATGATACTTTTTATTCATCTATTATAGAGATAATAATTTTCCAATGGTGGGAATCTATTTGTGTTGAAAGTTCATATTCATGTCACAATTTTCTGTTCTTGGATGAGATGATACAATTTTATAAATTAGTGGAGAAGGACAATCCTCTCAAGATTTCTATAATGATGTATTATTTAAAGTATACAAACACAATAAAATAGGAAGTTGTTATCCTATTTGTTGCATCCGAGGTTTATTCCCTATGTCCATCTTCTAAATTACAGGTACTTGATGGGACTTT
The DNA here is from genome assembly GCA_963277665.1 of Viscum album. Lineage (NCBI taxonomy): Eukaryota > Viridiplantae > Streptophyta > Magnoliopsida > Santalales > Viscaceae > Viscum > Viscum album. Next base: position 171,258,267 of record OY728128.1, read on the forward strand.
TGATAGGAGAAAAGCTGAAGAATCACTTTTTGAGATTCATGAGGACAAGAGAATGTTAATTCATATATCAGGAGACAATCAACTCATATCTATTTAGATAAAAGTATTTCTAGTTATAGGAATGGGTGATAAAGAAAATATAATGGTTTTAGATGTTTATATGCATTATTATTTGGTGAATATGAGGATGTTCAATCTAAGGGGATTCATTTAAATGAAAATAAAAAACATAAATCTGATGCAATAAAATTTAAACTGATCATGTTTCCCACAATTATTAGTAATGTTTTGATATAATTTATGTTTTTATGAAATATTTAAATCATTCTAGATCTGTCATTTTTCATGGATCCTCTCATCAATTTGGACACAATCAGGAGACTTATGTTACGATTCAATCCTTAATCGATTTTTTTTAAAAGAATCTTGACTGTGAGAAAGGAAATATAGCAGTAGAATATGGTGACAAATTTTAATTCCTTCTAAATTTACTTCTTGAAAACTAAAGGCATATATGAATAAAAATAAGAAAAATCCATAATAGAAAAGGCGGTATCTGATGAAGTTGCAATCGAGTGGTGGAAATGGAAGGAAATAAGGAAAGAATGGGATCCTAAATTTCGATTGAATCCATCTGAAGCCCATGAAATTAAAATATGATCAGAATAATCATTAAAAGATGAATACTATAAGAATATAATGGATATGATAAATCCCAATGTTATAGAAACTGATATTATTCTCAAAATAGATTAGCAAGAAAAAACGAGTATTGAAATAAGGGAGAAACTTGTTCAGACTCAATTGGATCTAGCAGTGAATGGATGAGAGATACTTCCATCTAAAAATCTACCACACATGGTCTCATTCAATAATATATATAAGAATAAGAACAAGAAGAACAATGGGAAGAGGATAAAATTCAATAACAAGAAGAATAAGTGGAATAGAAAGAGGATGAAAACAAAATAAATCATTCAATAGATTCGTCAAAAGATAAATCCTTTAATTTTCCATCCCATGATCCACAAACATTAAAAAGAGTCTCTCAAAAGTTTTTTTCCCTTAAAATAATTTAGATTTCAGATAAAGATGAGGAAAAATAAAATCAATAAGAATTGGATGTATCCATTTATTGTGTCTGAACTAAAACTCAATTTGTATGTATCATATAATACACTGGAGATACGAATTCTAAGAAGGCAATCACATTAGATGTAATTAATTACATTGAAAAATCATTGAATATATTTGAAAATATGATACCATTCATTCCAAATATTGAAGCCTAGCTATAAATACATCCAAATAGTCATAATGAAACATCGGGCACTGTTAGGATTCTGATGGATAGGTTTCTGAATCATGAAATATATTTCAAGATATTCAAGAAAATTTCGGATGAGAATAATAAGGCATTTAATATGGTTGAAATGTATTCATACAACATCGATGAAAATGTTGAGTTCCATGTTGAAAAGCATGAGGAATTGGTAAATAGGGTAAAAGATCTAAAGTAAGTCTAGAAAATGTTGAATACTGATTTAAATGAAAATCTTGAATAATTTCAAAGATTGGGTACCAAAAAAGGTTTAGCCTCTGAATAGCTTTGAAATTTTATGGAAATTTTGGATGATGGTTTTAATGACATTATTTTCTACTCAAATAGTATTTTAAATTTATATAAGTCCCATAGAGTTATAATAGTGGATTTCAATTATTAGGAATCAAGTACTACTGAAAAAGAAGTAATCAATCAGCTTCATAAAGTTAGGCTCCCAATGCATGAAAAGATAATTTCAGAATAGGTTTTGATACTGAAGGAACAACCATAATATACTAATAAACTCATGGAATATAGATAAGAGTTCAAAAATATGAAAAATTCATTGATCATCCTATGTTAAAAAAAATGTAGAATGAATGATCTTTATAACTCTTATTGTAATAAAATCATGTTTCGTTCCAAGAAATATCTATTGATATCAACTCTGTTTCACTATACCTTTTTAGGAAATGATTTTTTTCGTTTATTCATTTTGAAAATCAAAATGGGGGTGAATAATTTGGAAAAAATAATTTGTTTCATTAATAAAAAAGGTTAATACATTATTATGGTAGAAAACTCACAAGTATACGTAAAGAGAACTTGATCCTGAGATATAATCATTATCCTAGGGTGGAGTTAGTCTTATTTAATATTATTTTAAGAAGACATTCTAAAATCAGAGGGAGATAAGACTATATTGTTTATTTTTTAGTTCTTTTCAAAAAAGGTGGAGATTGTTGAGTCAAAACATTATTTCGAATTTCCCATTAATCATTCTTTTTTTGGAAATCACAAATTTCCTTTGTTTTTCATATATGATGTTTTCTGATTGTAATAAAATATTTTCGTTTCTATCATAACAACACATGTTTTTGTTGTACATAATAATACTATGTTGATTGTTTTCAATGGTAACCACATATATTTTTTCTCATCATAACCGTATAAATTTTTTTACAGTCATAACCACATATGATGTTTTTGTGACAATGTCCATCGTAACAAGGTTATGTATCGTATTCATATTATAAATTTTTACCATGCATCATAACTAGATTATACATAGTAATCAAATTATGAATCGTAACCATGTTCTGAATCATAACCACAATATGAATCATATCAACTATATGCATCGTAACCATATAAATCATTGTAACTGTATCGTAACCACAATATGAATCTTACTCAGGATATGCATCATAATCATGATAAGCATTATAACCATATTTTTAATCATACTCATGTAATGAATTCAACTAATATCATACTATAATTCAACAAACATGTTTATCATTATATTTTATCTTACTTGTTTTTTCAAACATCTATACTTATTGTATTCTAAAAAGATGCTGTCATTGAGTTAGTTATATACCAATCAAAATGACAACGTTTAATCTATTTTTTTCAATATTATAATCCTAGATGTCAATGTTCTTCTGAATTTTCTTGAGAAATATAACCGTTTGGGGAATAATGGACATTATAACCTGAGACCTATTAATATTAGGTCATTTAAACCAAACATATCAAATTTATCATCATTCATGTTCTAGAGAGGGAATTTGTGACTTTTATATTGCTTCGTGAGAAAATCATTTATGATAGAAGACATGAACATATTATTACTAGTTCTTGTATTTCAATAAGATATTTTTCTAACTTTTTGTGACAGATCATTGTGATAACCATCAAGGGCTTCCCAGGATAGGAATATGGTGGTATCAATCATCATATCGTGGGGTTTGAAGGATTTGAAAGACAGAGGTGATGACTGCCTTATTAATCAAGGGATTCCATGGATAGGAAGACAATCGTGCCAATTATTGTATTGAGGGCTTACCACGGTGGTGGTAAGAAAAATATTTTATACAATGTGAAAGGATACACTACTCTTTGGGATAAAACAATTTTAATACCTTTTTTTCATCTACTAGTAGAAAAGGAAATTAATTTGTTTCTTATTTATATTCATATTCTTTTCTATTTTAATTTTATTAATTATTATACATTCATTACATATTGTATTAAGAGTTTCAGAATACTATATGAAAGAATAAATTCCTTTTTTTATTCTCTAATTGTTGTGATCAAGAGAATTAATATTATTTTTGATTACGTGTTGTATCAAAAAACCTCATATCCATCGGATCTAAGTCCCATATGGTCATTTGTATTGGTTGTGAATTTTTTTGGTTTAACTCATATTAAACTAAGTTCCAATCAAAGAATTTTAGCAAACAATTTTGATCCTCCAATCCCCCAATTGTATTGTTCCATCTCATATATATTTACATCTATACGACAATCCAAAAATATGTGTCCATATATGTCTGATGTTTAAGGGTTCTTATATTATCGGTAAAATTGGTTAATTATTGAAATAATGTGCGACCTTGGATATATTAGGGTGTCACAAAAAATTAATTCCCATGTGTATTTCTAAATATTTCATCCTTAAAATGATCTCCGTGAAGAGTTTATAAAATTAAAAAGTAATAATTAATTGTATCCATGGAGCTACCCCAAATTAGTATGAGTAATGTTTTAGAAAATGGAATACATAACTCTAAATCAAACATATTAAATGATTTAATTATGTTGTAAGAATAAAAAATTTATAATGTATACATAGGATACGTAACCGTAATCCAGATAATATAGAAGTGTAAAATATGATGGGAAATGAAAACTGTAATGTTTTATGAGTTCACCCTATGATATTGAAGAGTCATTAGGCATTACATAAGGGGACCATTTTTTGTGAAACATTATATATGGTACATCTATAAGGGTCATGATTTTTACTAAAAATGAATAAATTGTTATTCCCAAACGAATCAATAATAGAGGAAATGATTAATTAATTATGAGATCATAATTTTAAAAAGAAAATGTATATTTATCAACCCATTTATAATACCATAAATAGATCTATGAATCCCTTCTTCAAATTTATGTGTGTTTGTTATTAATTATTTTTTGTTCTTAATACTGAATTTAACATGGGGAATCCATGGGATTGGAAAGTTAGGCCTTGAATCAATTGTCGGTTTCTCTTAATGTTTCAATTTACTATTTATGACACCCAAAAATATTTATTTTTTTGTCAGATTTCTCTTATTTTCTACCCTGAATCCAGATCAACCCAGGATATATGATGATTACAGTACTATATAGTCTAGGTATTTTGAGCGTAGATATTTTTTTATTATATGTGTGCTATGTGATTTTTAATAAATAATAATTGGATCTATTTTTTTCTTTTTTTCATAATTGATTCCTAGGGTAGTCTCAAGTAGAGATATCAGATGTGATATGTTACCACATGATTTCATGTTATTATGATTTTAGGTTTTAGAGGACATTATTTTAAGTCTTATAAATTTTAATTCATATGTTATAATGATTTATGTGGTCACATGGTAATGTGTAGGGTGTAACCCATGCAATTTTTGTGTGTTCTAGATCACAATAAACATGTTAATGAGGTTTTTTGGTATGATATGTGATTAACATCTCCATATGTTTCAATTATTGTTCACCGAGGTGTGATTGGTGATATTTTTTATGTCAATCAACATGGGGATGAATTTGTTGGGGTCATTTTCACATAATTAATGACCCTAGATGTGTTATAGTCTAATTATATTTGTTTTCACCACTGTATATTGGTTGGCGTGTTATTGATAGTGTTGACCATCTATGGGGAGGAGGGTGAACCATAGTGCCATAGTTGGAGGTGTTATAACACTTAAAATTATATTTAAGATCTCTATATAAGAGTAATATAGAGTATGATTGTATTATATAGGGAAATTATGCGTATTTTCATTGTTTGGGTTCATCATGTCATTGATTCTATGACCAGTAAATGAATTTGGGAGTCCTTATGTCTTGTGATATAGATAGTGTGTATTCATTTTGGGGGTTGTGATTGACTATGAATTGTTAAATAAAGTTGTTTAATGTGTGATTCCACTAAGTATAAAATTGGAAAGACGATCAGTGTAACATTATATATGATAGGATATGGATGCATCATCCCACTCCTGTGATAGATACAGAATGAAAATCCTCCAGTGGGGATTATTTTGAATGTTTGTATCATGTTAGCTAATGTTTTGGGAGTTTTCTATTGAATATATCATTAAATTGATTACATATATATATTATCTGGGGACACCATTTGGGTTATCCCAGTGAAATCATACTCACACCCTCCAAAATCACTTTGAGACATGCAAAGAATTTATAACTCGTTGTATAGAAAAGAATCACTTTTTTCACTTTTTCAATATTGTGGAGATTGGAGTGCAGATGTTCTATGATCCCGATGGTTTCATTTTCAAGATAATCATGGTGGATCATCAGTTCCTAGTTGGTTATATTTTTTATTACATTTTTGTATTTACATAAGTGATCTCCCCTTGGTTGATATTTATTATTCATGTATGACATGATTGATATTATAGACACTGTTTCATCATATATATGGTATGTAATCTATTATTTTGTGATTTTAACTTATATTTAAAATTGAATTGTTATTATGTTTCTAGTTTTTTCCTAGATTGTATATTTCACCTAATATAGCCCATTATTCCCTTATTTCTAGCTGGAAGCCTCTGGAGTATGAGGAGGAACGCGTAATTTCAAGTGAAAAAATAATCTATTTACAATAGAGTGAGCCGGTGAGGAACTAATATGGTCTCTAACTAATAACATGGATTTTGGAAAAAAAATTCTATTAAATTACTTATTTCTATGGTACCATAAAATTAGGTGATGTTTTGAATCATATTGGAGGTTGTATTTATAAATTCCATTTGAAGGATCCTCTACCTATATATATGAATATCCATAAGATATACCTCAGGTTGTTATTTATCATCTAATAGATTTTTTATGTTATTTTATTCCTAATTATTCACCTCCTATATGATCGGGTGGATTTGATGATGTAATGAATTAATTTAGAGGTATCAGTAAAAATGGGTCCCCAAGAGATATGGTCATGGGAACCACTTGGAATGGTTCCCCGAATCATATAGACCTCAGAATCATCATCATATGGCCTCCATATGGTATGTACAGTGTTAAAACATTGTGACGTTCCTCATATGATATAATCCTATGATAAAAAATTAATGGTCCATTTAATTTATATTTTTAAGGATCACTAATGAATGATCCATAATTATTAAATTCTTAGAGATCACAATGAATAGATCCTCAAATACTAATTATACATGACTAAGTTTATTTTTTTCATTTCCCTTCCTTTTATTTTAGACAATTCATTTATTAATTTAAATATTGTAGTCATTGGGTAACATAAATGGGGTTAGGTTTCATAGTGATCAGGTTAGCACATGATTATGGGAAATGTATTATTATATTTCTTGTGTTTATTATTTATTTTACTCATGTACACACATGATTATGATGGTGTATATTAGGATATTTTGCTAAAATAATATAGAGGATAATCTCCAAACATAAAGGGGAACCCTAGTTCCCATGGAAACCCTTATAATGATTTACAAGATATACATTCCATAGTGGATTGAGCTGAAGTAGCTCAAATGAGCTTAGATATGTGGTTGAGGTGAGGATTGGGGTTAATAGTGGAGCCTCCTGTATATAAAATAATTATTTTAATTTTTTATTTTTTCATTAAGATATATATTAGGATTAAATAATATATGACACACATTTTTCATTTGTTATAGTAAGGATGTGTTATTATTCATTTTTAGTTTTTAGGCTATAATTCTATACATGTGTACATAGATATATATATATTTGTGGATGATATTTGTAAATTTATTTTTTATTTATAAAAATGATATTTATTATATTGATTCCTCAATATGGATTATAAACTATTTCAACTAATTGTTATCCTCTAGTGTAAGAGGAGGTGCAATTGAGATCATGGGGAATTCCAACTCAGGTGTCTTTTGGAAAATATTATTTGGGGTGTTATATGTAAAAAATATTAAAAAAACCCAACAAAACATTTCTATTTTTAAAATGATTTCTATATATTTATATATCTCAAACATAACATAAATTAATCATGTCATTTAAATGAAATAGTACTAAAAAATTTCAAACCCAGATATACTTACCTGACTATATTCAAAACAAAACATGATGAATCTCTTGTAGGAATAACCCAAAACAAATAAATAAAAAATAACCTAACCCAAACCAAAATAAATAGAATTTAAAAAGAATAACAATTTGAACAAAACCCAACTAATTTGAATTGAAAAATAACCAACCAAACCGAAATCAATCAAATCAATGTAAACTAATATTAATGAACCTATGCCAAATATATCCAAACCAATACCTACCTTGTTAACAGAAAAATATATAAACTGATATAAAAATAAATTAATAAAAACAAATGGATAAAAATAAATAATATAAATATATGAACATAAAAAATTTAAAAATAACCCCAACAAATTAATAAAACTATCCTAATAAATATAAACTTAATGAAATTGGATTTAAGATAACATTTTGGAAAAAAAACAAAAACAAGATAAAACAAACAAAACCATACTGAGAAAAAAATTATTTTACATTGAACCGACCTACAATTTTCAAAGAAAATTCATGATAATATTCAAATACTAATAGGACATATAAAACCTGATGTAGAAAATATGAGGATTTACCAAATTGAATTGAAAAAAACTGACGAGTCAACTATGATTGAACATAACCTAAAGGATAAAATAATTGACGTATCCAATCAGACATAATTAAATATGAACTGAATCAAATCAAATAGGTCTAAATAAATAGAACAAGACTCATCTTAAAAAAACCCACCCAGATTGAACTAACATGAATCAAGTCTAATCATGCCAAATTGGAGAAAATCATAATGAAACTATATGAATGAAAAAAATTAATTGATATGATTGGAATAAAAGTGAACCAAACCAATTGAATTCCAAATAATCCAACAGTAATTTAAAGAGACCAAAATTTCACTAACCAATACTCACTCATATTTAATAAAACAAAATTGATATATAATGATGTAATGTGAACCAAAAAAATATAATTTAATTAAACTAAACTATAAAAAACCAAAATCAATCCAAAATAAATAAACCACCCGAATGTATAAGGAAAAAACTGAACCAGCATTAAATACCCATAAATATCCAAAAAAGTAAATACCAAATGAAACAAAATGGGTAGATTTGTAATGAATATAAATTTATATGATAAAAATAACATAACCTACATGAATTAACAAAAAACCAACTAAATAAAAATGAATTAAATTTATATAAACTGATACTAGTTGATTTCATTAAACTAGATTAACCCTATGAAAATAAAATATACTTTCTAGTACTTGATTAGTTATGTAACTCAAAATTAAAAATTAATTAACTGAACCAAATCAAACCAATAATACAAAAAATAAACAAAATATAAGCTGATTCAAACTTAATAAAAAAATGAAAATAAACTAAACTATCTAATGGAAAACATTACCAAACTAAATTAAATTAAATAAATTTTGGCTAAAATGATTTTAATAGTCCTAAACCAACAAAACTAATAAGATTTATAAAAAAACGAGTCAATCCAAATTCGAATCAACCACCTAGAATCAATCCAAAATGATCTTGAATTAATATAATTAAATCATAATGTTAAAAAGTTTTCTAAAAAACAAAAGTAACTAAACCAACCCAAACAACCCTAAACGAACCTAGAGAAAACAAAAATGAACCAAATACAAGAAAATAAAACTAAATTTAATTAATTGGACTTGAAATAAACCATTAATATAACATCTCTATATTTTTTAAGTTGTTTCCTATTTAATTTACTCATTTATATTTTTTTCCATTTTTAAAAACATATAATATAAATTTTTCTACATAAAATAACTATTTTTTTCTTTCATTATATGCAACACTAAGTAAAGCTTTAACAACATGAAATAAATAGATTAAATTTAGTTACAAATAACACTATGTTTCATTTGTGTTACCTATAATACTTAGTTCCTTTGATATCATGCATAACATTCAAGGCTGAGTCTAACCGAAATATTGTACACCATTAATATTATTCGAAAAATATTATTATAGACATCACCTTGAAATAATAATGAGAGGTACAAATACGATAAAATGAATTGTGAAAATATGATATATAAGGTTATATAAAATGAATCCTTCTATTATCAATTAATATAAGTGAATCAATGACCTATTTAAAAATAAAAAAATTACATTTTTATGATGTCTTTCTTTCTATGTACAAACACAATTTTATCTAAACAAATTACACAAACCACATTAGATTAATTTTTTCCATAACATTTTTATATTATATATTCAATAATAATTTTTTAAACTCATCATATATATTTGAATTATATAACATTAAAATCATTCATATTTTTGGAATAAAAAGATATATTTTTTTAAATGGTAAGTTAATCAGCTTTTAATTGTTATCACATTATATATATATATATTTTTTGAAACTTTTATAATTTTTATATGAAAATATAATTTTCATTTTTAAAAGTGTTATATAAAAATCTTCATTAGTTTAATTTTTGGATACATTAATGATTTTTAATTTTTAGGATGAATAGTATGAAACAATTAATTTTAATCTAGAACTTATTCTTTATCAAAATAATTTATAGGGTTCAAAAAAATATTATATGGTTTAAATGTATTAGTAGATCAGTTTTACATCAATTAATTCAATTATTTTATTTTAAATTATTTCCTCATTGAAATTTTATTTAAAAATATTTCAATATTTTTGAACATTTATATATTAATAACCCACTTTTTCATCCTGTTTGTGGGTTTTAATTTAATTTAATTTTAAAATTTTGTGTGATTTAATTTGTAAAAAAGATAAAATAATTTGAATTAGAATAATGTATATTTTCTAGTAATGAAAATTATTTTTTTACCTAAAATATAAGTGAATTTGATTAAAATTAATTATTGTGATTGAGGCAAAAATTATACTAAAAAACAACTAAACCTTAATAATTATGAACAAAATAACCTAGAAAAATGTGAAAAATCCATTTAATATTCCTATCATGGTCCTTTAATCCCTTTCCTCATTTTGGTATTATTTTATGATTCACATTATATTGAAAAATTATTTTTGTAATTCCCTTTTCCAAATTTTTTTAGAATTCCAATCCTCCTCCAATATAAAATGGTTGTCCTACCACTCACTTATTTACACCCCTAAAACAATTTTTCTTCCAAAATCTCAAAAAAAACACCTACCAAAATATATAAATTCATCATATAATCCACCTTAGTTTTTAATGCCTTCCAATGAATATCTTTAGTGTAATACAAATGGAGATACCCATAGAAGATGTATCATTATACCTAAAACACTTTTTTATTTTCATTATCCACCCCCTCAAATATTATTATTCCATTATTATATAATAAAATCAAAATAATATATATACATATATTTTATGTTTTTTGGTTTCTTCCACTTCTTACACACACATCCATCTAATGGATAACTAACATGTCGTTCTTGTCTATTATGAAAAACCATATCTCGAAATAAGGTTTCTTTTATCATCAAACACATTTAATGGTTGGGAATTATGATGAAAATTATATATTTTTCAATATATATATATATATGATATTAACAATGTATTTATGATTCTAGATTTATTATATAAAATAGATATTCATTCATTCCAATTTGTGTGAATATGATAACTGTATTCGCCTCTTTGTGGACAAACACCTCCTCAATGCGATGTGATTTTTTTACTCATTACATGGAATATATTAAAGATGAGATTAGTGAAATTATATGGAATCTAAAACATAATAATTAAACTCTAATGATGTTATATATATATATATATATTCATATATTTAATTTACTAATCTTTGAATTCAAAAATAAATCCAAAACTACATTCATGTGTACGTACAACCTACTATTTCTATGAACAGTGTATTCCAATTCATATATATTTATTTAATATTTAATTATAAATGTATATATAATTAATATATATAACATATAAATATTTTTTAATTATATATATATATATATTTAAATCCTTATAAAATTCTGAAGACCAAGAATAACAAGTCAAAACACATATGAGAAACAACGCAGTTATTACAATAAACATAGATTTAACATGGAATTGTTTATTAATAAGTAATATAAAGTCATAATTTAATAATATATGCTCTGATAGGTTGAAATATTTTTATGAGATATATTTATCATAAATCTATATTTATTATAATATAATTTTTAACATGTACAAAATATTCAAGACATAAGGTAATAGTTTTCTCATCTCACATTATATATTAATGAGATACATGACAAGATATATACTTGTTTATTTATTATGGTGAATATTTATCCCATGAATATATTATACAAAACATATAATTATATTTATTTTTATATACATATCCATTTTATGATCTCCCTTTCAGGTGGTATATGTTTCAAATGACACAGAATCAATAATGTAGTCTTGTCTCAATTTTCCTTCATTGAGATATATGCCAATTTATGGACCTAAATTTTTATAACAGGTTTATATAAAAACTGTTGAAACATTATTTCATGAATATATTTTCTTTCATAATATTATATTATTCATGTAATTTGATTCTCTCAAGGGAATTATGATATAATGTTACCAAAGTGGCCATAGATTATTTCTACAATCTCATTATTTATCAGGATTTTTTCTAATTATGCTTCCTTTGACAGAATTTTATAATCCATACCCTATATAATGTCATTAATTTTATTATCCTCTAGTTATTCAGTTTATTTCCAGGTTATGGTATGATTTTTCCACACTTTGGTTGTTAATATTATTAATAATATTTTTTAAATTCTTACTGTGTTTCTCATTTTAGGGAGAAATAGATGTTCATTCAAAAATATGTATTCTAATAATGTTTTCTAAATTATCCTGATATCATCCAATGATGTATAAGTGACATTTTTTCCAAATTCAAAAATTTACAAAAAAATTAAAAGTAAAATTCTTTTAATTTCTAGGGCAAGGAAATTTTCTAATCAATTTAAGTGGAAAATGGAATGTTCATCATGTACAGACATTCCCACCCTCATGGCCTTCATTTCCTTGAATATTACATTGAAATTTTACCTGTTCATTTTTCAAAAAAAAATTACTTAATATTTTTTAAAATTTTCATTTTAAATCATTTTCAAAATAAAAAGGTTTTCACATATTTTTCACTATTTCATGATACATTTTCAAGGAAATGTTTTTCCAAAATGTCTTTAAGTTAATTATCAATGAAATTGGTATTGAAAAAGGTTTATGTTTTGAAAATATTTTTTAAAGATGAAATGAATTTTCATCCAGTAATGTCTTAAAATATTATAAAAAATTACATTATATGTTTTCTTTGTGGTTTTATAATAATATGATTGGGAATATATTCTATGGTTTTAAAAGAAAATTTCATATAAAAGATATTTTCCTAATAATATGATCCATGTGATCTTTCAAAATAATTCTCTATATAAGTTATAATTATTTGAAATTAGTTAATAAATATTGGAGACATTTTTTAAAAATAACATTAATATTCTTTCTAGAATTTTCATTTATGGAATTATGTTTACGACACCTGTTTCTCTTTTTGGGTTTTATTATTTAGAGACACCCTTCTTTTGAGAAGTTATTATATGTTTAATTGATTAATAAACCAGTAGAATTTCCATATGTGATTATGTTGTGAAATTTTAATGAAACCCACTTCTTTTTATGTGTTATGATAATATATTAATAAAAATAATCTCTATTCATGGGTCAAGATATGATTAATGTTTTTTTATCATGTGGAACATGCATGTATGATTTCATTATATGATATCTGGGATTAGTATCTATCTAAAAAGCATTTGGAAAGGACTAATATTTTATGATATCAAGATTGTACATGTGAGGTAATTTCATTCTATAAAAAAGAGGGAATCTTAAACCTAAAACAAGAGTGTACACGAAAGGACATCCCAAGTCCGAAATAAGAATAAATAATAATCCTAATACAAGATGGTACATGGGAGGTTATCGAAAGATTGAAACTACATGGTTAATCGTATGGAATACCAAACATTAAAAAATATGTAATCTTATGCCCAAAACAAGAGGGTGCACATGAGGGAATTTGAAGCTAGAAAAATGATGGTACACGATACAACATCCCAAATAACGAAATCTAATGGTACATAGAGGGGAATCTGAAGACATCAATTATAGGCTAAATGGGAGGGATCCCAATTTCGAAAAATGAAGTTACACTAGAAGGAATCCAAACCCAGATGTTGGAAAAATAGTTATTATCCTATGAATATCTATCTTTGAAGGATTTTGTTGTTTGGTTTGAAATAAGATTTTATTTTCTTATGTTTCTACTACAAATTTAATATCTTATTCCTATATTATTATTTCATGGATAATGTTCCATATTCAATTATGATTCATATCTTATGAACATCCAATGTTTATGACATGATTTATTTTTATGATCTTCCATTTGATGGGTATGATCTTCTAATGTAATGATCACATTATGATACACTTATTATCATATTTATCTCCCTTATATATCCTTAACGAGCTTCTGATATCAATACTTTCTTATTTTTCATTAACCCATGTTATGAGGAATATATTAAAGAGTTATTAATAAAGATAAATATATTTTTAGGATACATTGAATATAATTATCTATGATAAAAAATTTCATTCAAAGCATCCAAATTCAATAAAAAAATTTGGCCCATGAGAATTTATGTTTTTATTGTTCTGAATATTCTTATATAATTATGTAATATCCATATGGGTCATTCCTAGGTTTCAATAGTTTTTTTCAACATAATGGTTTTGTCAAAAAATGTAATCTTGGAAAAGGAAATCATTTTTGGATCCCTATAAATATTTTTAGTATATGCCTATGGATGTCTCTTACTATAAGTCTTAGGACGAGTTCTTTTTAATAAAAATGACCATGAAATTTTAGAAAGGATAGAGTGAGTTATTTCCAAGAAATACATCTATGGCATGATACTAAAATTTGATGTGGCTCTAGAACAGATATATAGAGGGGTAAGAAACCCCACTAAACAATATTGAGCTAGACTAAATTAGGAACCGGTTCATGAAAATAGGCCTTGATGCACTCTTTGTTTGGTACTCTTCGAGGATATGATTTTGTAATAAACAAACACTTTATGAACCATCATGAATATTTTAAATGGATTATGAATATGAGGGATCTAGGATAAAAACGGGGTATCATATATTTAAATGTAAGCATTCAAGATTTATACATCCTATAAGTTGTTTTCATGATTATGTTGTTCTCCACTATGATAATTGATTCTTAATATACTATTTTTGGTTATAGTAAATTTATAGAAGTCGATGGAACCAGGTAATTAAATAAGTCGATGGAAAAAAGAAATAATTTTCCTCATGATAAACTCAATGTTATGGATATGTAATGAAAAAACTCATTTATATTCCCACACAAATTTTTGAATCTTTGAATTATGTTGAATATCCAAGGGGAAAAAGGGAAAAACAATTTGTTGAGTCATTTATGAGGAAACACCCCCATATTTTTGTGGTTATATTTACCCATTAGTTTCTGAAAATAGATTACTAATACTGAAAAGATATTTTTCACTCTCTAGTGTTCACATCAATAAAAAGTAACCCCGATGGTCTACAATCATGAAGCTGTGGAATATCAATGATATAATTTTATTAATAATACAAGGAATCATGTTGATATTTACTCCAAGAATTGGGATGTGTTCAAAAACATGTTTCTCAATAATAACATTCCTTGTATTATTCATATGAATTTCGAATCATATTTCGTAGAGATTATGTATAAGGATGAAAAATTGGTTGGTTCAAATGAAGTATCATTTACAAGCCCTGTGAGGTACTCTCTAGGTATTATCATCCTACCTAAAAGGAAAACTAATCGATTCATCGGTGGCATGAAACCCAGACTTCAATAGACCTCATGTATTAGATACATTAGTAGCATTGAATATTTTTTTTGATGTGCCATCATTGTGTAAATTGTGGTTGTAATTTTGTATCAATCCTAAGGTTCTGACAAGAAAATTTAGATAGTGATCAAAAGAAAATATAAAAAACTTGATTAAAAGACAATGTTATTTACATTTTTCAAAATATGTAGGAGTAAACATGCATGAAATTTTATTAAGGGGGCTAGTAATTGTTTTAACTGTTACAGGTAAGGTCATCGGCTGAATAAATTTTAATGAATGTGAAAACGTTTGCTAGTGATGTGAATAATGTGAAAACCCCACCAAATACACCTACCACACTTATGTACTTCAATTTCATGATGTGAATCCATTATTCTGAAATGTTCCACAATCAACGGAGTACTACGGATTATAATCCACAAAAAATATGGGAAAAATTAAAAAGGGAAACCTTATTAAATCATAATGGATGGTGTTGATAATGATATTTGGGGAACACTAATCTTCTCTTCCTTATTAAGGAATTTTATGATTGATTATGAATGCCTATACCCTATTAGAATCTCTTTATTCATCATTTAGTGAAGATTCATTTGACTATCCACATATACATGTATTTTGGAATATTGAAATCACATTTGATTCTATACCAGAATAAGGAAAGGCCTATTATTCCAATGAAAATACTTTGTTATAATATAAGAGTTTATTTATGGAATAATGGGTTAATTTTATTTTCGAACGATTGAAAGGTTAATTTTTTTTTAATTTTCAATCATAAAAATAGTAGGAGGATTTAGATATTATATTGTTATCTTTTTATTTGAGGATTTATTCATATTGGGTAACATTTGATAATCATTTTTTTGATAAATAAATATAGAATGACATGTAACTCTATTTATGGATCATGTGATATGCTAATTCTCATGGAATGAAAAATTCACATTTATTTCAAGGAACAAGTGTTTCACATCCAATTGATCAAGTAAGAACAAAGGGTGATATTTTACTAAAATCAAATTGATTTATACTCACATGAAAATTATACTTCGTTATGAAAAGGGTTGGGAAATAAAATTTATTTCAATTATCATCAATTATGATGATAACAATGACCACTTTTACACTTCATCGATTTATTGAATTCAGATTTTTATCTTATATTGGATAATCCAAATTATTTTGATTCGTTATATTTATCAATATCTATGATTATATTTTATGATCTTGCATATTGATGCTTCCACATCCCCCCAATATTCTCCAACGTGGATTCTTAGTTATGTGTAACTAATATTAACTATTAAGTTTCTGACATTCATTTTTAATGGATTGTTTATAATTTTTTTATGATATAGCATTATATTATTGTATCATTAATGGTTTATAACATTGATAACATAGAAAACATTCAATGGGGAAAATTTTTTTATATGGGGAATAGTGTGACACATTGATATTTTATTAGTTGCTTTTTTTCAAATAAATTAATTCTTCTTGAATTTCATTCACACAATAATGTACATATAATTAGCTAAAAAATTGAAAATATTCCATAAATTATACAAAATTATTAATAAATATTACACTAAATTTGATACTTAGGATTATTTTTCATACATGGAACACTATGTCTGTATTTTATTATACACAATTTCATGTTTATTGATATCTTGTGTAACATGCAATATTGTGTTTTAATGAAATATAATATATATTTAATATTATTATTACAATATTATTATATATTCCACCTAGCCATTATAATGGATGTTATAAATATGATTAATATATTTGGAATGATATTTGTAAGAAATTTATATAAACTAAATCTTTTTGTTATCAATTAGTAGATGACAATGAAATAACTATTTGATAATAATAAAATTACATTTCTATGAAAACTATATTTTATGTACAAAAATAATTTTATATTAATAAATGATATATATAACTAATGATTAATTCATTAAATTAAGTCATTATATTACATACCCAATCACAATTTTATAGTAATCTAGTATTTTTTATAGGTATAAGATAAGAATAATTAAAATTTCATGAATAAAAAATATTTATTTTTCTAAAAGGTAATTTTACATCCTTTAAAAAAACCCCATTTGAAATATATAGTTTTAAACATTTGAGATTTATATATGGAAAAATAATATTCATTTTTTGATGTAAATAACAAAATTTACATTTGGTTAATTTTTGTTATTTTTTAAAGAAGATTAATTTTTTATGAATTATAAAAAATTGAATTTTAATCCAAAACTTCTTTTTCATATAAATATTTTTTAGATATAAATTATATATTAAATATTTTTAAATGTTTAATAAGAATAATTATAAATCAATTAATCTAATTTATTTCATTAAAATTAAATTCAAAATGAAATTTGACATAAAAAAATTTCAATATTTATAACATTTTTATACTAAAAACCTTTGTTGTCATCTCATATTTGAGATTAAATTTAGAATAATTTCTAAAACTAATATACTTAAAATTAATAAAAATGTATTAAACATTTGGAATATTAATAATTTATATTGTCTAATCATTTTATCATACTTTAAGACCTATAATATTAGTGAACATTGTTAAAATTAATTATAGAGATTACAATAAACATTCCCAAAACAAAGGACTATACTCTAAACATACAGACCAAACAGAAAATGTAAATTGTGAAAAATACATTTTATGAAAAATATTTACACCATATACAACATTTTATAATATTTTTTAAATTATGTTATCCACATGACCTGTGGAATATGTTGGTGGAATATCTTTTTCGAAAATTTAGAAGAATGCCACTCCTCCTCAACTATTTAGAGGCACTAAACCTTACCAACTATACACAGCCCTCAAGATTTTTGGATCATCCAAAAACACATGAAATATCATAACAACATCCGTAAATTTATCCTAGTATATAACCATTGGTCATAAATCCATCCAATGATTCCCTTTTGTGAAAACTAGAATGAGTTACCAAATTAAGTTGTAGTGTCATTCTTTAAGCTCATTTGATTTATTTTCATTCATCACCACCTAAAATCTAATTCATCCATGGTTATATAATAAATTAATTATCAGAAATATAATTTTCTGTTTTTATTTTAATTTGTATGTCTACCCTTACACAATCATTCATTTAATGGTTTACTTTTTACCATTATTGAGTACAGGAAACCACCACATCACGAAATGATGTAGTCTGTTTTTTCCTTACCACATATAATATAAGGTAATTATAATGAAAAAATGTATTTATATGATTTATATTATATTTATTTTTTATTAATGTTTATGGAATTATTATAAATCATATTCATTATTTATTTACGATCTTTTTAAAATGTGACAACGACTTTTGTGAACATGTGGTCAACTTCTTTTTTAAGTGATCTGATTCATTCATACATTAAATGGAATGTATAATAGATGAGTTTAGTGAAATTATATTATATAAAAGACATAATAGTTAATCTAAAATTATTATATATATATATATTCATATATTTAATTTATATTTCATTGAACAATACAAGAAAACTGAAATTTGGTTTATGTGTACGTACAACATACCATATCCATAAATGGTGTATTCCATTTCATTTATCTATCATTTCTGTATTATTTTAAATTTATAAATAATGAATATATATGATACTTATATCATTATTTCAATTAAAAATATAATTAAATCACAAACTATGTTAGAGGATCAAGTATCACAATTCAAAACACGAATAATAAACAAAGCCATTATTTCCTGAAAAGCTTTATTAGCATGAACTTTCTAATAAACACATAATTTAAATTTATGAATGAATAATATATGGTGTTCTATATTGGAATATTTTTCTATTTATCATTTACAGTAAAATTAAATTTATTACATGTGTGGTTTGAATGTGTACAAAGAAAGTCAAGAATTGTGGAAAGGGTTTTCTCATCTCACTATACAAATCAATGAGATAGCTACCAAGATAAAATATAATATCTATTGAGTTGTGTAAATACTGGAAATAAATATATTATATGATATATACAAATAGTTAAATTTATGGGTATTTTAGTAAAAATATTATTATCTCTTTTTTATTCTATTTATTGTTCCAAAGTTACAAAAACACTAAATTAGTTTTCTCTCAATTTTCCTTCATTGAGACACATGCCTTGTGACGCACCTATAAATTTCTATGAGCTGTACACACTTATGTTATAAATTTTTATATAAATAATATCAATATTTTAATGATATTACAATATTCATGTAATGTTATTATTTCTTGTTTATTACTATATAATGTTACCAAATTGGTTAGAGTTTATGTCTATAATCTAATAATCTATCAAGATTGTTTATGATTATGCTTCCATTGAAAATATATTGTATCCCATATCCTAATAAATACCATGAATATTAATATAATTTAGTAATTCATGTTGTATCCTTGAAATTATAAATTTTTCCACTCTTTTCAACATAATATAATTAGGTAATTATATTATGAAAATTGATATTTGTTTCTCTTTTCAGTTGGAAATTTGTCTTCATTCATAACCATTTTTCCTAAAAAAATTAGAAAATATATCACTAAAATAATATAATGTTAATAAGAAATTTTTACCCATTTTTTGAATTAAAAAAAACTATTTTAGAAGGATTGTTTTATTTTTTTTATATGGGATATTTTCAAAACATTTTAACATGTGAGAGTGATGTTCTGTATGATTGGAAGTACCCGTCACCCCGACCATCTGTTCTATTATGCTTAATTTTTTTTTGATGATTATTTTTCAAAAAAATATATCCTACTATTTAGGGTAATTTTTTATTTTTTTAATGAAAATCATGTTCAAAATATTATCCAAGCATCATTAATACATTGTCATGGGAAACAGTTTCCAAAATTTATTCAAGGTTATTTTCAATGAAAATAGTTATAAATGGTTTTATGTTTCATAAATATTTATTTAAAAGGGTTGTAATTTTATTCATATAAATATATAAATTATTTTAAATCATACTTTTTATATTAAATTTTGTTTAATGAAATTGATTTTGAATTTGATCTTTGTTTTAACATTTTAATTAAAAAGTATCTTTATTTTCATAATAAATGCACCATGTAATCATTAAAAATATGTATCCGTAAAATATGTATTAAATTTATATAGTTTGTCATTTATTTTGGAAATTATCTAAGTATATGATTATTATTATATCTTGAATTGTTTGTGTTTTTATTTCATGATGTTTATGACACCCACGTTTATCCCATGAGTTATGTGCTTTACAAAACCTCTTATTTAATGGGTCGTGAATTGAATACATGATTGTGAAACATATGTATTTTCCATATGTTATGATGTGATGAAATTTTAAATAAACCCACTTCATTTCATGGGTTACTATATTATGTTTATAAAACCCATAAGTTTTGGTGGGTCTTGATATGATGAATGCATTATTTTATTGTGGAACATGCATGTATGATTTCATTATGTGGTGGGTGGGAAATATATCTCCATAATATGATTTGGGTAACTACGAATGTGTTATGAGCTTAAGTGGGTACATGGGAGGGGTTCCCAATCCCAATATAAGAGGTCACATTAAGCCTGAAATATGGTTATACAAAGGAGGGCATCCCAAGGCCGAAAGAATATCGTATCTTAAGCCTAAAACAAGATCTTACATTTAATGGAATCACACGAAATTAACAAGAGGGAAAATGGGAGGGAATAAAAAACCCAAAACAAAATTTCATCTAATTAATCAATAAGAGGGTACATGGAAGGGAATACCAATCCATGAACAAGATGGTATACGAGTGGAAATACCATGACCAAAAAAACAAGGTATATCGGTGATCATCACACTAACAAAACTATAGGGTGTATGAGAGGGAATACCTAGCCAAAAATAAGGGATACATGGGATGGAATACCATTCCCAATATAGGTACATGGGTGATTATCACATCCCTAACATGTTATCTAGGTATTAATAGGTACCATTGACGTAGTAATTTATATTGATACGTATCTGACACAAATTCCCTTTATTATTCCAATTTGATGATTTCATTGATAATTTTTTTGATTCCATTATGATTCATGACATAAAAATTGAAAATATTTGTGCCATGATTCATGATTATGTGATTTGATATCCATTGTATGATCGTATAATGTTATAATCATGTTTTGATGCTCTTATGATTATGTTTAAATCCATTGTTGACCCTTACTAAACAACTATGGTCACCCATTTATTAGGATTACTTCTTTAAGGTTATGAAGAAATGATTTATATTGAATTATGAATGGGGAATAACGTTTTTGGGAATCATTGACAATTTTTCATCCATTTTTAATGTTGTGTTTCATGTTTCCAAACACACTAAACTATTATGATCCCCAAGAATGTACAATTATTATGTGTTTAATATTCATCCAAAATGATTTAGTATCCATGTATGTCAAACATGAGATGCTATAAACCCATTATGGAATAAAACATTTTGATCTAGAGTGAACAAAATAGAACAAAATATAATTGAACTAAACTGAACCTCTAAAATTACAAGGGAACCATTCCAATCAAAACTAGGTCAAATATTACAAAAATAAAAAATCTAAAACAAATACCCCAAATAAACATGATTGTGTTTAAATTATGTGTAATTGAACTAAAATATACCTAGTAAGTACAACCTGGTATAAATTTACCAAATACCACCTATCCAAAACTAAAAAAAATTAAACATAATAAAACCATCCCAATTATAACCAAATTTATCAGAACTAACTTAACCAAAACCAATTTGAATATAATAGAAATGAACAAAATTAAAACATCCATAAAAACATTATATTGTACCAAATCTGTATGAATTATCATAATACTTATTAAAAATAAAAATGAAAAACAACAAAAATAAATCAAACTGTTGTAAATGAAACCAAATAAAAAACCCTAGTTTATTGACATCAATAATAGTGAAAGAAAACTCTCTTTAGAAAACGTCAAATGTACTAACTAAAAACACATTGAAATTTTTTAAACATAAAAATTGAATACTATACAAAAACAAATTAATGAAATGTACTAAATCAAATTTAAATAACATGGAATCAACCTAACTAAACATTAAAAAATCTAACCAAACTGAATTAATCATAGTAGATGAAACCTGGGTAGAATTCAAATTCACTATATAAATTCAAACTATATAGACTTAAATTGAACAAAAATAACAATATAGGACATAAAATGTGCCCATGTAAACACAAATACTATAAATATGGTTGAGTAAAAATATGTTAAATTAAAATGAATAAAAAACAAAACTTAATTGAACTGGAAAACAAAATAAAACCCAATTTGCATACCTTGATATCAATCACACTATATCATATAAATCCTAAATATATTGATCATAATATATTCAATACAATTTGAATTGATCCAAACAAAATAAAAATTACTATAAATGAAAAAACTGAACAAAAATAACATTATCTGAATAATTGACCCAAAATGGTCAATGAAGAAACAAAACCACCCAAAATGAATTGAATCCATTATAATTGAACTGAAAAAAAACCTAAAAAATCTAATCCAACACCGAAAAAACCAATCCAATGTAAAACTGACCAAAATATACATAACCACCCTATCTACATAATAAATGATTTAAATTTTATTGAACTTGGTAGACCCAACCTAAAAATAATTGAACTAAGAAAAATTTACAGAAAATAAATTGATTGAAATTGAACAAACCCAAACTAGATCAAATCAAACTGAACTGAATAAAATTAAAATAATTGAATACAATTGAATCAAACAAAACATAATAAAAAGATGAATATTTTTTTAAAAATATACGTTTAAATCAGAGTATAACAGATAAAAAACAAACCAATCCAAACAAACTAAATTAAACTAATCTCACCTAACTCAACAAGAATTGAAAAAAATTATGCTATCATTTCTATAGCAGAGATGAATATCATCCAACTAGTTAAAGAAAACTGTACCAACCCAAATAATTATGATTGAACTAAAATTGAACAATAATTAACCAGTATGATCATACCTGACAGAAACATATCCAAACTGACACCACTCAAACTAAAATTCATAAGAATTTCTAAAATTTAAATGAACTGAATGTATCTGATCCAAACCAATACAAACTGAATATAACTATGTGGAGGAAAAATTATGTAACAAAAAGGAATCATGAATGAACTAACATGAATACAATTTAACAAAAAAAACCAAATTATATATAATCGTATTGAACCAACATGTATCAACCTAAACCAAAATTACTCTACAAAGAATGAGCTGAATTAATATAAACCAAAACAACCCAAACTAAACCCTAATGAACTGAATCAAATTGTATAACACATAATTATTTTTTCATTTATATATATGATTAGAAAAAAATTAATCAG
Source organism: Viscum album (assembly GCA_963277665.1). Classification (NCBI taxonomy): domain Eukaryota; kingdom Viridiplantae; phylum Streptophyta; class Magnoliopsida; order Santalales; family Viscaceae; genus Viscum; species Viscum album. The sequence goes on from OY728128.1 coordinate 171,282,431, forward strand.
ACCAGATTTGACACTTGTCTTACATAAATCAATTGGAATTACACAGGCTAAATTGATCTACCCCAAAGTAAATGAATATGAATTCTTCTAACGTCAATTAAATTTTTGGAAACTATGATGTAATAAATAAAACATAATGAATAAAATAGAGTTAAACTAAAAAGCAAAATTAAATCCAAATTAATCATATTGAATATATATAAATTTAACACATGTCATCTAAGTTGAACTGAAGTTATGTGAAACAAAATAAACAAACCATATTAATTGTAACCAAACCAAATCGCACTGACTGGAACAAAATTAAAAATATCAAAATAGGTCTAATTAAAATTTAATCAAACCAAATGATTTGTATCTTGTAAACCTTTATAAATCCATTTTTTCAATGTAAATTATAGTAAATTCAACAAAAATGATAGGGATATGCTAAACTAACTGAGTAATCCCAAACACACAAAATATAATGAAAATATAAGAACCAAAAAGGAAAAAATTCAAATAAACAAATGAAACTGAAAGCGAATGAATAAATAACCTAACTAAAAAAACTAAATTGAGAAGAATGGAATGAAATCGAATTAAAATTAATACATTTTACCAAAAATAAATTAAACTATACAAAAATAAATATAACCAATATTTACTATACTATACAAATTTTTTTTCACTAAACCAACCCAAACCTAACCAATATAAACAAATCAAACTAATGTAATGTAACATGAAATGGTATAATGTGGATTGAGTTAAACTAATTATAATTTACCCCAATCAAATCAAAACAAATTGATAAAAAATATCCTAAACTAATAAAATATAATTTACCACAACCTAGATGAAGAAATTTATTCTAAATGAATTAGAATTGACCTAACTCAAACCAAACTAACCATACTAAAACATACCCTAATATGCTTGAATCGATCCATATCTACATGATCTTACATGTACCCCTTGACGATAAATAAAAATGAACCATTTCAACCACATTAGACCCAAACTCAAATGAGAAAATATAAGAAAAATTGAACCAAATTTAACTGAATCTATTTGAACATATATGAATTGGAAAATATATCGAAACTAAATGAAATAAAAAAGAATAGTGTAACAAGATATTAAAAAACCTAATCAATAAAATAAAATCATGGGTTAAATCATATCGAAATATATTTACTGAATTATAGACAAAGAGACCAAAAATAAATGAAAAAAATTATTCAAAATAAAGACACAATATAAAAAAATTAAATAAAAATTAAATTTTAAAACAATCAATATACCTAAACTATACTAACCCAAAATAACTATAAATGAACTATATTAAAAAAATTGAGTCAAATAAAGTCATACAAACACTAAAAAACAAAATAGAACTTAAAAAAGAACCAAACTAAATTAGAATTACCACAACATTCACAACTCAAAAAATGGTAATCTGAATAAATGAATAAAATAATATCAATGATAGTAGTATATAATTAAATTGAAATGATAAAAATTGAAACAAACCGAATTGAAAAACTAAATAACATTGAATTAAAATTATAATTATAATTTTTTTATTAAAATTTTATTTCAAATTGAAATTGAAAACCATATAATTTTCTTGGATATTATACACCATTAAGACAATTTTCCATTATTTGGATAACATAATGAGATGAACATGTATATTATGGCTCACACGAAATTTCATGATTTTAATTAAATGGAAAAAATGGTTTTTAAATTAAATGTTCACATGGGATGGTAAGACCATGATTCCTATTATTCCTTGTGAAATTCATCTTGTGAAATATAATGCTATAAAAGGAATCGAACATGGTTAAAGAAAAACATTACAGGTTTTGTATCATGTTTCATGTTTTATACATAATAATGACTTGGTTTTTTTAAAGGCCAGCTGACAAGACATAATATGAAATGCCTTATTCCAATGTTATTAAATTTGATCAATCTTATTTGATTTATTATATACAAACGATTATGAATTGCAGGTAAATCCCCATGACATATATATAAATATATATATATATATATAACATATGCCTTTATAGAGGTATGGAATGATGGTAAGGGACTCTGTGTGGGAATGATGACCTCCACTTCCCTTACATTGGTCTTGGGTATGGAAACCCTCACCAGTGCTTCGAAATGGGTGATGTATTTTGTGTTCCACAATCCAATTACAGTGTTTCTATTTTCTCCTCACTTTCCATCCTGATTGTTGGGTGATATTACCACCAATCTATTGAGATGTCGGGATTAATACCCCTTCAGTAGAGTGAATCATCTCATATATTGGTGTTAGAAGCATATGTGATATGACCGAGTCTAATCCAATGAATATATGTTTATGTGTGTGTGTGTTTGTTTGTTTCTATATATTCTTAATATATATAATGACACGATCAGACATACCAGTCTTGAGATGAAGTAGTTAGCCCCACTAGGTGTCCCTTTAGAATCTGAGTGAGAGGTTATTTATTTTTTCCCCATTTCTATACTTTCATTTATATATCTGTACCATATTTATTTTTTAGCACCAACTCATATTTCCTGAAGACACTGTTGATGGTTTCCTAATGAAATTTTGATCTCACATCCTACTCAGCCTCCCTCGGCAATTGATAAGATTATATTATTGTAGGTACCCGTAAGGGTATGATCCCTTCTATATGTTGTTTACTTCTGTACATTGTTGGATCATAGGAAAAGAGGATCATGATTAGGATCAAGATACAAGTAGAGTTATTTTTTTCATTTGGTTCTATTGTACTATTGTGTTGCATGTTTGTTTCAATATGTTCATTTCTTCTATTGTTTACTTTTTTTATATTTATATTGATTCTATTCCATGAGTATATAGTCTCCCCATAGTATTATCCTAACATAATGTTGTTTTCCATAAGCATTTAGCATACCAAGAGATGTGCTTATAGTCTTCTGGACAACTGCTCCCATGGCACAAGATAAGTTGCTACCCGGTCTGGGAAGTCACAATGTATTATTATAGTTTTTCTTTTTATATTTTAATTTTTGTAGAAAATATATTGAATATTGGAAAACTCTTGGGACTTAGTCACAAGTTATGCATGGGCATCGCGAACCCTTGTATGGGGTAATGGTCATGTTGTTTGAATTATCATCGTTGATATTTTTTTTACTTTTAATATTGATAGTATTTCCCTATTTGGTTGTAAACATGTCTTTTTATGTCATAATATTCCTCCAATTTACTCTCTTGTTTTGGGATTGTGATGTCCTCTCATGTTGCCTCTTGTTTTGGGTTGGTATTTCCTCCCATATACCGTCTTGTTCCATGATTGTGATTCCTTCCTGTGTAACATTTGATCTCACAAATCATTTACCATTATTCAATTCATTGGTGGGAGATATAGGTCACACCCATAACATTATAAAATCCTACATGAATGTTCCAAAAAGATATACGTCATATCATAACCCATGAAAATATAGGTGTTTGATAAACATCATATCACAACAAATAAAATGAAAAGGGTATCATTAACATTTCATCACACCATACCCTATAGAAACTTTTAAGGTTTCATAATCACCCCATTAAGGCATAAACCATGAAAATAAGAGGGGATCAAATTCATATAAGTCAGGGAAAGGTAATAGGTTTCATCAACATTAGGACTTCAAAGAATGAACCCTTCCTAGAAAGAATGTGAATGGATCATTAAGAACATTTCTTAGAAATTCATGATTAATATCAATGGAATTCATATCAGGTGGAAATTAATTTTGAAATATCTTTCAAAAAATTTCTTTTGGATGATATCATTTCATCACATAAAATGGTATTTTAATGCATAAAACTATTTGAAAATTATTTTCCTAGAATATACCTCGATAACATATAAATAAGATCTGTAATCATTTTAAAAACATGTTTCCTTGAAAATATCTATAATATACATCTAAACATTATAAATATGTTTTCTTCAAAAAAACTTTTTAAAAATAAGAATAAATCCTGAATATGTTTTCAAAAATACTTCATTGAAAATACAGTGAAAACTTATATATAAAGAAAGAAAATATTTTGAAAATTATTTCATTGAAAACTACATTAAAAGATTATAAATAAAAAATTTGAAAACATAAATTATTTTTAAAATACTTTTCCTTAACAATTAGAATCAATGATAATTTGAAAACAATTTTTAAAACATTTTTGAAATATTTTTAAAAAATATTTGATACTTTTTTTGAAAAAATTGTCTTGAAATAAAATAGATTTCTGGCTGAAGAGAGAGATACAGTTAAATTTTTCATAAAATATTTTCCTAATAATCTTAAGTAAAAATGTTTTGAAAATGGTACTATTACATATAGATATCATGAATAATACATGGATTAGAAATCACATTATTTCTATTGAAATATATATCACAATATTTCATCAAAAGAAGCATTTTAATTAATAATCTCGAAAAGTGATAAGATTGTTTCAATAAACAATTACCACATGGATACATTGGATGATACACTTCAGGTTTTAAATTAAAATTAAAAAAAAATATCATGAATAAAGGAGAATAATTATATAACGTTACAATTTGAATCATATACACATTGTTAAACAACATTGGTTCATAAAAAAACATCTACCTCAACGAAATAAATTAAAAACAAAACCACTTTAGCAATTTTTTATATTTTTAAATATTAAATAAATGATATAAATGTAATATAATGGATATTTAAATAACCATATGATTAATTATATGTATCATAAAATACATACATTGGAAATATACACACCACACAAAAGTATTTAGTGATGAACAAATCATGAACCTCATAGAAATAAAAAGTCACATGAAATTACCTAACCATGTCTCTTTACTATCATCGTACACATTAAAAAAAACTATATAAAATTTATAAATTTATTATACAAGACTACATGTATATTTAATACCTTATATATATATTTATATAGACTTTATATTACCCACATTTTAGTTGTTCCAAGTTAAGGATACAATTCTACTAATATTCTCCTTGTTTTTTGTCTTGTGTCTCATTTTTTCATATCATTGGTCCTTATACATATATACTGACTTAAATAATTTAATACAATATATAAATATCATTTATTTTTTATTATACTTGTTTTATAATTTTCTATAAAATATATAAGGATGAAATAGAATAAACCATTCCTGAAGATGGTAAGCCGTACACACGCTTGAATGTCATTTTAATTTTTATTGACATATTTAACGAAACAAATACATGAAATATATGTGTATATATATCACTATTATATTAGTATTAATATATCATATAACGTTACTAAATAATTCCTTAAAAATGTCTATGTATTGTGTGAACGAATCACATCACTTTGAGGGATGGCAGTCCACACTTCCCTAAATGAAATTATCTTATTAAGGCCAAATTGGAAAGTAAAAAATTTATGTTTTATAAAGTAATACATAATATTGAATAAAGTATTAATATAATATATGACATTTATTAAAATATTTTTCTTAATAATTTCCACCATGAGTGGTGGTAATGAAAAAATGGACAATCATCATTTAGTGAGGCGGTAGTTCGTTGTACACATATAAAATATTTAATTTACCCATTAGATTGATGGGTGTGTAAGATTATGTCAAGAAAAATCAATTAAAACATAATATTATAGTTAAGATGATATTTTTAATATAATAATGTAATAAATATTGTCTATATGGTGGAGAAATAAAATAAAATAATTGAGAATAAGAGAAGAGGTTACCTCATAATCGAGTAACTCATTATAGTTTTTTCTAAATGATTCCATGTATTTATTTCAATTTTTGAAAATATATCTAGGAATATTAGAGGTATTTTCTTAATATAATTGTGATGATATTTTCAAAAAAATATTTTGTTTGGGAGGTGTGGAAAAGAGGGATAGGTGGCGGCCTTTTATATGAAAGAAATAGAACACAAATAGAAACATTGAAAACAAGTTTCATGATCACATGTTCTTTAAAAAAAGGCATAAAATCAATCAATAATCAATAATATAAGGTTTATGTCAGAAAAATGGAAGGTATTGTGATTTTGGAAAAGTTTATAGGTCATTCATCCCCCTAATATTATGTTTTAGTCCCTAATTAAGGTTTATTTTACCTTAATCCTTGTCATTAATTTTAATAGAAATTATAATATTTGTTTTTAAAAAACAATCCTGATATAAATAGAATATAAATATTATAATAATTAAAATGATGTATGAATTTTTTTATAAATTTAATTCATAGAAACATATTAATAAAGATTAATATTAATCGCGCATATGACATGAAAAGATGGTGTTTTAAAGTAGAAAAATGATCAAATGATTGTTAATTTTATTATATTCAATTTCAATGTGAAATTAATTATAGTGGCATCAATTGTCATAATAGATATATTATTGATCTATTATGAGATGAAAACAAATTTTATATATAATTTAACATTAATAATTATTTTATCGACAAGGAATTTATCAACTAAATTGAAGTATTTTTACTATTCATAAATAATTGACATTTTTTAGAAAAATCCCAAAAATACACTATAATATAATGTCAGAATTATAAATTTTAAAAATAAGATTCCTTTGTCAAATTAAATTCTTAGATGTGTCTAAAATTAATTTTTTTCTTCATATAATTAAATGAAATGTATCTCATTCTAGAAAATAATATTTTTAATCATATAAATAATTTAAATAATTTAGTATTTCTCTTTTATCAAAAATGTTATATTTATAAAAATTATTTAATATTTATTCAAAAAAAATTATTACTATTCACATTGCTATATTATAATTTCTAGCTTATAAATAAATCATTTAAATAATTATAACTACAAAATTATCTTTCATAATAATATGATATTTTTTGTAATATATGCCTAGTCATTGTTAAGTGTAGCATATTATATATCGGTTTTCAGTGTAGAAAAATATATTTTTATGTTGGTTGTAGTGATATCCATATTGGTTCCATGTGAAATGAATGTCTCACATAGTTTTTTAACATATATATATATATATAACGATTTCTAGTGTTACATGTTATGTCAAGAGAACAATTAATAAATTCAGAAAATATATTCCAAAACAACTCGATGTCTTAAATTATACCCCCATTAAAATGAATTTCAAAATCAAAATTTATCATGGATTTAAATGGATTTATACAAGAAAGTTTCATTCATTCAAAACCACATCGTAAAACTGAATACTAAAACATTTATTAAAAAGGGAAATAATGAGACATAGTGGTCACCCTATGTAACATAGTACTAGGTTTAAATATAGGATAACGTAGGTGGGAAGTGACAACATGGACATGGATGATATATTTAACTATCACGTTCTGATGGAAAGTGATAGGGAACACGTTCAAAAGGAAGTTAACAATCAAAAACCCAAAAATCCATGATGTAATGAGGGACCATCTGATTTATCCAATATTGAGGTACTATGATTAAAAATTTTTTGTTTCAAAATCCTTATACCCAATGTTATATAAATTTCTTGAAAATATATAAGTTCATTGTTTCATAGAATCCTCACTCTTTGTTGATCCTTGATCCTCTTTCCAACATTCTCTAAAAAGGAAGGTTAATTTCTCATTTTTAAAGAACTAAATGATCACGAGATCGATGATATGTTATCTCATATGTCATTAGTTATCAATAACGACACGTTTTTATAATTGGTTTTCTAACATTCTTAAATCTTCATGATGTAAGAAAATTATTTATTCTCACAAACTTCATCCAAATTTTTACTTAATCATCCCAAAAACTATTATCCATATAAACCTCCTAAATGATGAAAACACAGAACATTATAAATAAGTCACAAAATTATATTAACATTGATTATTGTTATATCACAATGTACCTATGGGTTGAAACATTTATAGCATTTGAATACCCTCATCATATATTTTTTGGAACCTTGATATAACCCAATATAATATAAAGACATTACGAAAGAACATATAATTATATATTACAAATGTTATTGGATAAATTTTATATATCTTTTATGTTCTAAAGCACATCCATGATAACATAGATTACATTGTAAACAAATATATAATAAGATATAGGTTAATCATCCATATCCAATTTAAATTATCCAAATCAAGCAACTCATTATCTAAGCGAAACAAAATTTCCTCAACTTACTGATCACATTAGGGGTTACCATACCATAAACAAAATATCACTTTTCTATGACATCATTACAATTTCACATATCATTTTTGATCATCAATGAAAAATTATAATGATAATATATATTTATTTCACGACTCATAAAACATAATCTTTTTTTTTTCAAAACAAAAGTGCATCATTCATCCAGCATTATTCATCAACCATTACTCATACTTCATGAACATATTCCATAATACTTGTAAAGGCCCAAATCTTGACGTACATGGATGTTACATTACTTTTGCAGAATACATAATACATAACAAAAACAGACACCAAAGGACCGTAATAGTTTAGTGTCTTTGGAAACTCGGAACGTAATCTTCTAATCATGGTGAATGATCTCCAACATCTCCCATAAAGATCTTCCCCTTTTGGGTTTCTTACCTAAAACCATTATTGAAATAATGGGGAAAAGAAAACATATAAAGGGTGAGCTCAAATTCTCAGTAAGGGTATTCATGGAGAAAATAAAACAATCCATATATATTTGAACTTAAAAACCTGAACATAATGTTTAAACATCAAAATCTTGATCAAAGACATAAATCATGGAAGTACGTAAGGAATGTATCATAATGGAACATCAATCTTGATAAAATAGCCTGGTAATAAATCATGATATTTTGGAAACCATTCATAACTTGTTATGATTTCCATAGTAGCCAATGCATTGCTGCCAAGACTATATTAGTGGACAATGTCCCTTTTTGAATCAAGTTCACTCCTTGTTCCAGTTCTGTATCACTAAACCAGATTAACTTACCGTTCCAGCCATGTTTATATCATGAGATATAAACATTTACCCAATGCATTGGAGGAATATATAGGTCCCACCCATCTCATAATTAAATCATTCTTACTTTTTCCACAACATAAACATAAATCATTCATCATAACCCAATGAATAAAATAGGTTTCATAAACATCATCCCATCATAACATAATCCATTTAAAAAAATTGAAATAGTTTCATTATAAGAAAAGTGAAACCGTTTAAATCATAGATACATTATACTTGAGACATACACATACTAAATAATGCCATCTTAGATGGTAAATGGTTTTTATAAAACACTTGAAATTAATTATTGAGGAAAATATCCTTTCTTCTTTAAAATCATTTTCATTCAAAAAATGAATTATAATTTTAAAAGTAAAGGATTTTGTTGAAAATAACCATGAAATCATGTAGATGAAGATTTATATAAATAAGGAGTTATGAAACCATAAAAACCATTCATGGCGTATAAGTTAATAAACATTTTTCACATACTATTTCCTGAAAAGTCCAAAAGTACCTCGTTTGGTAAAAAAAGAATGATTTCTTACAAACGATGTGTTAAAAGTCGATAAAGGGTAAAAATTATATTGAACATACATGAAATAATAGTAATCATTTTATTAAAACATTTTTAGAAAGCATGGACGTGGATGATAAACATAACCCTAGAAAATACTTACGAATAAACAATCTCGGATAAGAAGGAGATTGGAATAATTATCTCTTACCTTATGTCTGATATGCTTCGTATGTTTCCGAACCTCCTGTATAATGAATTAAATAAAGTCATTGACTTATTATAGAATCATATTCATTATTATGATATCATATATGGTTTACTTATGACGTTATATTACCCTTTCTTTTGTAAATTCCAGGTTAATGCACAGTTTTGGGTAAAATCGTTTCATTTATCATACAACTTTCGACTTGTTGTTCAAGATATTATTACTTATATCCTGATTTACATAATTCTAGAATATAAAACATGATTTATATATAATATATATTCAGCATATAAATATATATGATAGATCGATAGATGGAATGAAATACATCGTTCACAGAGACGGTAGGTCGTACGTACGCATTAACGCTGTTTTCGTTTCCTTATTGAATTGAATGGAATTAAGTAGATGACATATATATATATACATAAATCTAGTATCATTATTATGTCATATATTTCATTATTATTCATTATATATACTTTATAATCATTAATTAATTGTTAACATGGAGAATGAATCTTTTCGCGTCGTGGAGACGGTAGTCCATACGTACGCACGAGCGATGATATCATTACCATGATCGTGGAATTGTATTTAAGTGTACGTATAATATTTATGAATTAATATCACTTTTAAATAATCATATATAGTTATTTATTTACACTATTATACCAATCCAAATAATGTGGTGGTCGAAAACAGATTACACCACGGCGTGGAAACGGTATTCCGTACGTACGCACGCACGGTGATTTTGTTTTCCGTAGGATGGATATAAGGTGAAATAGGGTTGTTTCATATTTATAATAACATATCATTATATAAGTAATACTTATTTTATTACATTATTATGAGAAAACTAATGAAGCAAAAGTATAAGAAGAAAGAAACTTTAGAAAATCGGAAGAAGGGACTACCTCTTTTTCAACTCGCCTCCTTTAAGATTCCTCTTAAGGCAGTATAGTTGGTCTTTTGAGATGACCAGAACCTCTAGAATGTTTCTAGTGAAGTGTAGAAGAGAAATGGGAAGGGTTTGGCCGAGATTCAAGGCTCAAAAGGGTGTGAGTAGAAGATGGAAGGGGTGCCTTTTTATAAGGGAGGAGAGGGCTACCTTTGGAAAAACTCAAAATATTATTTTATAATAAAGAAATATTCGATTTATAATAGCTCCGAAATTTATTATTTCTAAGCTAAAGTGGGGATGAGTCTAAATACTCTCAACCAATATATTTTAGGCAGGTTTTGGTCATTATATAAATGTTATCTTTTAGTTTTAGCTCTTAGTTAATTAGATTGACATTTACCATGTCAAATTGTATTTTTATATTATATAGTTAATAAACCTACCATATACAACAAAGAGACCCCAAAGTGGTCCATTAATGATACACCTATCATTATATAGGTATATTGGCTGATCTGTAGGTTTTTAGGAATATAAATACAATTAATAATATAATATTTGTTTTAAAAACTATTTTATGTCAATTTTGACACTATTTGGTAATTGATTTTTATTAAAATTATAAAAGAATGATTAGTTCTAAAAAACTTAATTAAATAAATAATAAAATGTCATATTAACCAATAAAATTATTTTAATTCATAAAAAGTCTCAAATTACATTTATTTTGGTATTTATAACATCAATTATGTTAATATTTCATTAATAAGAAAATTATTGCATCATCATTGTGTCATAAATAAATTTAATTATTTAATGTCTAAAAATTATAAATAAAATATAATTATGTAGGATATCTTTTTATATTTCTAATGAATATTTATAGTCTAATTTATCTTGTGAATAAACTTATATAAAAAATTATTTAGTTATTATACATTGTTTTTAACTATTTTAACCCTTCTTTAAATAAATTAATAATAAATGCCCTAATGTAATCCAAGTGGACCTAAATGGTCATATTTTATTCCTAATGATGTTTTTGGTCTAATTACACATATCCAATAGAATTAGGACACGTGTTAGGGTATTAATAATATCAGTTTTACCCTTAATTACCCTATTTACTTTTAACCGTGGAAAATAAAAGTAAAAAGTTACTATTCACCAAAAATTATTTTAATCTCATTGAACCACATTTTATTCCTTGATATTAAATGTGTCTCTCGGATCTTCTAAATTCCATTCACAGAAGTGGTAAAATTAAATTTTATGTGAATTTCAAAATTCTCCTAGGAGGTGGGTAAAAGACGCTGAAAAGTTCAATAAAATTTTTATATATCTAAAATAATTATAAAATGACTCCAATGAATTAAATTGAACATATATAGGTATTTTGTATCAATTTTGACCTAAAATAAATTTAAATAAAATAAATAATTATTTAAAAAAATTATCAGTTTTTAAATAGTAATCCAGTGTTTTCACTATTCATCAAAAATTGAATGTTTTCAGAAAAATACCAAAATTTCACCGAAGGATAAATTTGAAATTCAGAATCCAAAAATGATGTCCATTTTGAAAGATAAAATTTTTAAAATTTCAAAAAGTGGGTATTACTATTCGTAACGGTTAGTTTATATAATATTTTAATAGCATATCATTGTTTAGAGAAACTCGGTATTGCGTACAACACATGCTATCATGGAAGGTCGCGATCACGTGTAATGTAAGCCAAGTCAGGATTGCGTGTAGTGCAAGACTCCTTTTTTGTTGTGTATAAAAGAATCAAACCATATTTCATTTTTACATTGAATATATATATATATATATATATATATATATATATAAACTCAATGTTGCGTAGAATAACTACTATCAAACAAACCTGAAATTGTGTGGAGCATGATCCAAGAATAGTGTTGTGTATATTGCAAGATAATATGGTCGTGCGTATAGCACAAGATAATCTTGGTGTAGCATAAAACATAAGATATGAAAGAAATTAAAAATAATAAATCTCATAAAATCTCGGGGAGTTACATTCTACCCCCCTTAAAATTAATTTCCCCCTCCAAATTCATCGGTGTTATAAATGGTTTATTACATGAGAGTTTCTGTCATCGTAAATAGGAATACTAAAACTTACTTTTAAAAAAATAAACGTTGGAAAAAACGGATACCCAAAGTAACTAATCACTTGGGTTCCCACATATGAGATCATATGTGAAAATATGGATATGGAAGAGAAATCTTACCATCATGTTCTAATTGAGAGTGGTAGAGAACATGGCTATGAAAAATCCAATAGTCACAAAGCCATAAAATTGTGATGATCTATGGTACCATCTGATTCATCAGATATGAGGGCACTAGAACAACATTTTGGGTTTTCCAAATCATTTCCCTAAATTTGAATAGTTTTTGAATTAAAATAAATACATACTTGATTTTGGTACAATCTCATCATTTCTCATTCCTCGAACAATTTCCACATCATCTCTTAGAGAAATGAAGTTGAATTTGTCTTTCACGGAGTGTTATCAGATCATACGGTAGAATGATAGGTCATTCCATCTGTCTCAAACATTGGTTTAACAAAAGTTATCAAATATACATAAGTCCATATATGGTGAGGATAATCATATATGATTCCAAAAATGGACTTATTCTTCATCTATCATACCGCTTAATATAATAAAACGAGTTTCTAATAACCAGGGACTTCTGGTTGGCCAGTGGTAGGCGATAAAGGCCTATCTCACTTTGGTTGTGGGTTCGATTCCCACAGCCTTGTCGGACGCGATGCATTGTCGCCCATCATGCAGGTTTTCCATTTTCAAAAAATACATTATTATAACATCCCCTCAATAATATCGAAAAAAGTTCTATCCTTAAACAATACTAACTTATTTCCAACATAATCCATTACAATCTTTATGTTTATCTAAAATACTTTTGTACAAGCTCATAGTATAAAGAGAACGATTACATAAAAGGTCATATAACAAGAACGTGAATACCATCATTTATCCATCATATATAAAAAGATAAATCTTTTTGATCACATTCCAAACATGTGAATACATTAATATTTTATTATCTTGAAAAATGAATACCCATTGAATCTTAGTGAAGACATTAATTTTGTCAAAAGATAACTCTTTCCACATACCAAAATCCAAAAATTCTATATACTCAAACCATGATATAACCTTTTCCTTATATCAATCATGAGCTCATGAATACTATCAAACATTTCATTTTCTCCTAATCCCTTCATTATGTGCATATCATCTTATTTCAAAAAAATAACTCAATAACATTCCAAGGATATCGGTACCCTAAAATTATTGAAAACCAAAACAGACCAATACAAAAATATTCCAATATTCCCTGATAATATATACAACATTGTTTTGGAATCCCATTACATAAACACTTAATCATTCCACCAAATCGTTTTCATATTCATCATTTCCAATAGTGATTGCAAGGGACTTACCATTGTCCTTTTCCTTAAGTGGATGCTCATGTCGATCATCATTAACCCTTGGATTAGTGCATTGGTTAACATAATTACACATTTTCTTGAAATTGTATCATTGAAGTGTTGGTGGAGCGTTCTCTGTAATATTTTTTCTATTCAAATCATTAGCTACCCTTTTACCATTAATTCTACACTCAAATTCTCGATGAACTTCTTTTCCACACTTAAAAAAAATTTCTTGTACCTTTCGTACAATCTCCACCATGCTTCTTTCCACACTTTGAGCATAATGAATCATTCATCCTCTTTTCACCATTGTTCTGAGATTTCTCCTTGAACTCCATCTTCCATTTCATTTCAAAACCATGACCTGAATATGTTACACAAACTTCCAATTCAACCTTGATAGTACAACAGATAATTTCTTCATAGCTACTGAAGTCTCTTATTGCTAATTCCCTACGAATACTTGGTTTTAAGACACTGAAGAATCGATCAAGATTAAATTTAGGTTGGATGATAAAGACAGATGCATACCTTGCAAGTCTTGTAAAATTCTCTTCGTATATAACAATAGATTCATCACCTTACTTCTTAATCTCAAGGAACTCCTTTTCCATCATTGTTCGAAGAATACGAGGGAAGTACTTACTAAAAAACATGTTATTGAACTTGTCCCATTCCATGGATTCAATTTCATTAAGGGGCCTTGTATTCATAATTAGAGTCCACCATTGGTTTGCTTCACCTTCTAAACAGTAAACAGCTATAATTACTTTATCATGTTTTGAATAGCGAAGTATGGAAAATATCATTTCAATGGTACTGATCCATTGTTCCACAAAAAGAGGATTAGAAGACCCATTGAAAGATGGTGGACGTTGCCTCATAAAGGACTCAATAGAAAATTGTTCCCTTATCTGATCATTTGGAAATCCAGAATGATTCATAGCTTGTGTAAGTATAGGAATAAGATTTTTCACTCTATCTCCCATCACATTTGGTTATTCAGAAGGACAATACTTGCATTGTCCATTACATTGATCAACATGGTTCCTTCGGGTTCTTGCCATCGTCTAAAACACCAAAAGAATAGTTTGAGAGAAAAAATCATGCTAGGAAAATAACATAAAAAAGATACGGTACCTTCAATATCTAACATCATAGGTTTAGTTATAATATCATTTCTGTAATTCTAGGACTGTAACATATACTTATACTTAACCTTAGGGACATCCCTTGACATACCATAGAAATATTTCTAGGGATCTCACTAAATTTCTCACATCCTAGTTTCCAAATGTTGACTAAACCTTTCCTCTGATGACAACGGTAAAAGACCAATGCTTGGCATACATGGACTTTACATTACATTTTCAGAATACTTAATACATTACAAAAATATACACCAAAGGATTGTAAAAGATTAGTGTTTTTGAATACTCGGAACGTAATCTTCTAATCATGGTCAAAGATCTTCCACATCACCCATAAAGATCTTCCCCTTTTGGTTTTCTTACCTAAAACCTTTCTTGAAGTCCTGGGGAAAAGAAAACATATAAAGGGTGAGCTCAAATACTCATTATGGGTAATCATGAAGAAAATAAAACTTACCATATACTTTTTAACTTAAAAACATGATCATAATGTTTAAACAACAAAATATTGAACAAACACATATATATTGGAAGTACGTAAGGCATGTATCATAATGGAACATTAATCGTGGTAAAATAGTATGGGAATAAATCATGTAATTTTGGAAAACATTCAGCACTTGTTATGATTTCCATAGTAGCCAATTCATTGCTTCCAAGACCATCTTAGTGGACAAAGTCCATTTCGGAATCGAGTTTACTCCTCTTTCTAGTCATGTATCACTGTACTAGATTAACATACCGTTCCACCCATGTCTATCACAAGAGATATAAATCATTAATCAATGAATTGGAGGGAGATATTGGTCCCACTCATCACATAATGAAATTATTCTTTCTTGTGCCACACCATAAAGATAAATCATTCATCATAACCCAAAGAATAAAATGGGTTTCAAAAAAATAATCCCATCAAAACATAATCCATATAAAACAAATGGATATAATTTCATCGTAGGAAAAGTGAAACCATGAAAATCATAGATACATTATACATAAAACATAAACATATTAAATAATTTCATCTTATATAGAAAATGATTTTGATAAAACACTTGAATGGAATTCTTGAGTAAAATATCATTTCTTCTCCAAAATCATTTTCTTTCACAAAATGCCATGTAATTTTAAAAGAAAAAGATTTTGTTGAAAATAACCATGAAATAATGTAGAGTAAGATTTATGTAAATAAGGAATTACGAAACCATAAAAATCCATTCATGATGTATAATTTAAAAAACATTATTGACATACTTCTCCCGGAAATGTCAAAATGTACCTTGTATGGTAAAAAAAGAAAGATTCCTTACATATGATGAGGTCGAAGTCCAAAAAAGGGTAAAAATTATGTTGATCATACATATAATAATAGTAAACATTTTATGAAAACATTTTTAGAAAATATTGATGTGGATGATAAACATAACACCAGTAAATACTTACGAATAAACAATCTCGAATAAGAACGAGATTGGAATAATTATTTACCTTATGACTGATATGCTTCGTATGTTTCCGAACCTCCTGTATAATGATTTATATAAATTCATTGACTTATTAAAAATCATATTCATTGTTATGATATCATATATGGTTCACTTATGACATTGTATTACCCATTCTTTTGTAAATTCCATGTTAAAGCACCGTTTTGGGTATAATCGTTTCATTTATCGTACGAGTTTCGACATTTTTTCAAGATATTATTTCTTATATCCAGATTTAAATAATTCGAGAATGTAAAACATAATTTATATATAATATATATTCATCATATAAATATATATGATAGATCGATAGATGGAATGAAATACACCGTTCATGGAGACGGTAGGTCGTACGTACGCATGAACGCTGTTTTTGTTTCCTTATTGAATTGAATGGAATTGAGTAGATGACATAAATATATATATACAAAAATCCAGTATCATTATTATGTAATATATTTCATTATTATTCATTATATATACTTTATAATCATTCATGAATGGTTAACATGGAGAATGAATCTCATCGCGTCGTGGAGACGGTAGTCCGTACGTATGCACGAGTAATGATATCATTTCCATGATCGTGGAATTGTATTGAAGTGTATATATAATATATTAGAATCAATATCACTTTAAAATAATCATATATAGTTATTTATTTACACCATTATACCCATCCATGTAAGGTGGTGGTCGAAAACCTATTTCACCACGGCGTGGAGACGGTATTCCGTACGTACGCACGCGCGATGATTTCATTTTAAGTAGGATGGATAGTAGGTGAAATAGGGTTGTTTCATGTTTATAATAACATATCATTATATAAGTAACACTTATGTTATTAATTTTTACTGATACAACTAATGAAGATGAAGTAGAAGAAGAACAAAACATGAGAAAATCAGAAGAAGAGATTACCTCTACTTCGACGCACCTCCTTTATGCATCCTCTTAAGGAAGTAGAGTTGGTATTTTGAGAGAACCATATCCTCCAGAATGTTTCTATAGAATTTTAAAAGATAAATGTTCAGGGGTTTTTTGTGCTTAAATTCTCCAAAGGGTGTGAAGAGAAGGGGGAAGTGGGGCCCTTTTTATAAGGGAGGAGAGGGGCGCCTTTGGAAAAACTCAAAATTTTATTTTATAATAAAGTCATATTCGGTTTATAATAGCTCAAAATTGATTCATTTAGAAGTTAAAGTGGGGATGGGTCGAAATACTCTCAAATAATTGATTTTAGATAGTTTGGGTCATTATATTAACCTTATTTTTTAGTTTAAACTCTTAGTTAATTAGATTGACATTTACCATATCACACTGTATTTTTATGTTATATTGTTAATAAACATTCCATATGCATCCATGAGACCCCCCAAGTGGTCCATTAATGATATAAGTATCATTATATAAGTATATTGGCCGAACCATAGAATTTTAGGAATATAATAACAATTAATAATATAATATTTGTTTAAAAAACTATTTTATGTCAATTTTGACACTATTTGGTAAATGATTTTTATGGAAATCATAACAGCATGATTAGTTCGAAAAAAGTTAATTAAATAAATATTAACATGTTATAATAACTTATAAAATTAATTTAATTCATAAAAAGTCTCAAATTACATTTATTTGTGTATCTATAACATCAATTATGTTAATATTTCATTAATGAGATAATTACTACATCATCATCGTGTCATAAAAAATTAAATTATTTAATGTCTTAAAATTATAAATAAAATACCATTATATAGGAAATCCTATTGTCTTTATAATTAATATTTATAGTCGAATTTATCTTATGTATAATCCTATATTAAAAATGATTTATTTATAAAACATTGATTTTAACTATTCTAACCCTTCTTTAAATAAATTAATAATAACTCTCCTAATCTAATCCAATTGGATCTAAATGGTCATATTTTATTCCTAATGTTTGTTTGGTCAAATTAAGATTATCCAATTGAATTAAGACATGTTTTAGGTAATAATAATATCATTTTTACCCTTAATTACCCTATTTACATTTAACAGTGGTAAATAATAGTAAAAAGTTACTATTCACCAAAAATTATTTTCATCTCATTGAACCACATTTTAGTCCTTGATATTAATCGTGTCTCTTGTATTTTCTAAATTCCATTCACAGAAACGGTAAAATTATGTTTTATGTGAATTTCCATATTTTCCAAGGATGTGGGTAAAAGACGGTGAAAAGATCAATAAAATTTTTATATACCTAAAATTATTATAAATTGACTCCAATTAATTACATTAACCTTATATAGGTATTATGTATCAATTTTTACCTAAAAATAATTTCAATAAAATAAATAATTATTTAAATAAAAATTGCGTATTTAAATAGTAACCCAATGTTTTCACTATTCATCATAAATTGAATGTTTTCAGAAAAATATCAAAAATTCACCCTAGGCTAATTTTGATATTCTGAATCAAAAAATGAAGTCCATTTTGAATGATAAAATTTATAAAATTTCAAAAAGTGGGTATTACTATTCATAATGGCTTGTTTATATAATATTTTAATATCATATCATTGTTTAGTGAAACTCGGTATTTCATACAACACACACTATCGTGGAAGGACGCGATTGCGTGTAATGTAAGCCATGTCAGGGTTGCATGTAGTGAAAGACTCCTTTGTTGTTGTGTATAACAGAATCCAACCATATTTCATTTATACATTGAATATATATATATACACTCAATGTTGCGTAGAATAATCACTATAAAAAAACTTGAAATTGTGTGTAACACGATCCAAGAATAGTGTTCTGTATACTGCAAGCTAATACTGTCTTGTATATAGCGCAGCATAATCTTGGTGTAGCATACAATAGAAGATATGAAAGAAATTAAAAAGAATAAATCTCATAAAATTTCGGGTTGTTAAAATAATTATTTCCAATCATATGAAATATAAATCATGTATTATGGTTCCTAAAACATAATCTAATTATGATTTTTATAATCATTAGAAATAATACTTGAAGAAATATTCATTTCTTTCATATGTCATTTGTGGTCTATTTATTTTCAGAAGTATAACCAATGCACATACCACCTTTCTAATTTTCGTTATGAGATTTCTACTTGGGATATAAACTAGAAACATGCCCATTCATTCCCCATATAAAACATAAAAGGTTATCCATTTTCTTTATCATTAGATAATTTCACTAAAACTAGAAATAATTGGGTTAGAAACATTTATCATATTAGGATACCATTTAATCATGAAAAATAACTCATCAAGTTCCAAAATCATGGATCATACTTATTTTATATATGAAAACATAGTTTTATACAACACTATTAATAGAAAATTTATATTTAATTCCATAATGAAGATTTGTGAAGATTTTTTTAATTTCCATTACATATCATCTGGTTGTTTCAAACCTGTTGTGCAGTGAGACAAATTTTCATTTACCATTTTCCCCTTATGTTTCCCGTAATATATTTTTAGATATATTACCCCTACATATATATGTTCAAGAGCCACATACATTTTGATTATCCAAATTGGAATGAATTTCTAGTAATCCACTTATTTTATCCTCTAAAAAAATTCAAGGACAATTTCCTATACATTAACACATCCTTATACATAAACATAGAGACATACCTAGACATATAATAATAAATATACCTAGGTATCTTAATAAATTTTTATCTTCCATGTTTCCATATTTTGAACAAACCTCTCCATTGTTACCATCAATAGGGTCCCATACATATTATACATGGATATTATATCATTTTTTATATTATTATGTACATTACAAAAATACATGCATGATGACAATAATAGTTTAATGTCATTGGGATCATGGAAAAAATATACGATCATGGAGAATGATCATATTTCTCATAAAGTTCCCCACTATTATTACTTCTACTTAAAAACATTATTTATAACCTAGGGAAGGGAAACATAAGAAAGGGGTGAAATTTCATGCTTTAATGGGGTAAATGAAGAAAACGAGTATGAATAACATGAAAAAAATGTTATATAACTTGTTATTAAAATATTATGATCATACACAACATATAATATGTCATAATAAATAATGGAAATTTATAAGACATGAATCATAAGAAAATAATGATCATAAACCGTGAAGGCATAACATTGAAAAATAATGTAGAATCAAGGAAAATAAAAAATAATATATAAACCCAATTTCAAGGTTCCCAACCATGGCCTTTGTAAAATGATAGGCTTAGGTTAATCACCTGTGTACCTGATTCGAGCATGGGATGCCCTCCCATGTACCATCTAGTTTTATGATTGGGATTTCCTCCTATATACCATCTTTTTTTGGCATGGTATGTCTTCCTATTTACCCTCTTATTTAGAGAAGGGGATGTCCTCCTATGAAACCTATTGTTTCAGTACTAGGATGTACTCCTGTTTAAACACTTTTTTCGAGAATTCTATGTTCTCATATATAACATCTTATTTTTTTCATAATATGTCCTCCCATATATCCTCTGGTTTTGGATTTGTATTCCCTCTTATATACCATTTTATCTCATAAAACATTCACCATTAATCAATTTTTTAGACATATATATAGCTCTTACCTATAACATAATGATATCATACATGAATATTCCACAATAAAATATCATATCATAACACTTGAGAAGAAATTTCTTCTATAAATATTAAATTATTAACCATTAAATGAAATGGGTGTAATTAACATTTCATCACCTAATAACTTATCTAAAATATATTGGTTTCATAATCACTCCATCAAAGCATAACCTATAAAAAGAAGCATTTTTCAAAGAATATATCTTGTGGATGATTAATAGGATTCATAAACATCAGGATTTCAAACCATAAACCATTTAAATAATAAATATTAATAGATCCTTTATATCATTTTCTTAAAAAGGCATTATTAAAATATGATAATTTCATATTATATTTAATATTATTTTGAAATAACATTCAAAAAAATTATCTACGTAAAAACATTACATTATTGAAAATGGAATCATTGAAATTCCATGACCCATGTAACCTAGATTCCGTGCATTATTACATAATATTGGTAGGACACAATGAATCAAGTCTCGAAGGACCGATCATTTTAGTATTCTTGGAAACAAGATACGTACATAAGTTCAACATTACAACTTGAAAAGAAATTAAACACTAATTTATCCCATTAGAAATATCCAATCCTCCTAGATATTCCTAGAAGCCACTCATAACTAACTTCCTAATATCCAAGTAAAATGAATCATAAGAAAGGTGTGATCTCAAATGCTCCGTTTGAGTATGAAATATAGTGGAAGATAACATTAACCTTAGATATAGTGAATAATTGAAAACAAATGCATTTTGATATAATAAACATGAACAATTTATGGAAGGAATATCAGATGTGTAAATAATTCCATAATAAAACATAGTCATGGGTAATATACTAGTTTAATAACCCCATGAACCATTAATATTATTTTCAAAATGAGGGAAGGTATAATGCCAGACATTCTGAAACATCTTTTCAAGGCCATAGCCATGACCTCAAAAATGATTTAGGCCTCTGCCAAAACCATATATAAAAATTGGGAAAGGCCTCGGCCAATTCCACATAAAATTGTATACTGTGACCTACCGATGCACCGAGGATCTATAGAAGGCTCCACCCATAACATACTAGGTCCAACACATTCCTCATATGAAAATGTTTGAACATAACATAAACATTCATTATAAAACTAGCATATGAAATGTCAATAAAATATCCATAAACGAGGAATGGAATAAAAATAACCCATCCATAGTCAAATATATCACCAAAACCATCAATACTATATGTAATATTTTTATAATAATAGATCAACATCAATCAAGTTTAAAATTTAACAACGTTTGTTGACATAGATGAAAATGACTTGTAAAAATCTTTGAGAGAAATATCCCTTTTTCCGGAAAACGATTAGAAGTCACACAATTTAAAAAGGAAGACATTTAATGAAATTTTTGAATCAAACATTCCCATACCACTTTGAAACTTTGAAATGAATAAATATTTTGAAACATTCATGTCAATATAAATAAATCCGTAAAAATGATTTTCAAAACTTGGACATTAATGTGAATGATTCAGAAGAATAAATATTTAAACCATCTAAAATGATGATATAGTTAAAGGTTCCCTACCATAAATACGTAAAATATTTTTTTTGAAAATATTTTAATGAAACAATAATGTTAATGATAAAAATTTCCCTGTCGATACTCACAAAAAAATAACATCAGATAATTATGAGATTGTAGAATTAACCATTGCCTTGCACTTTCATTTTGTCGAGGGTACGTTTAACCTCCTCTATAATGACAATAGTATGTTATTAAATTATACCAGAATGATATTCATATATATAATATCATATATGATTAATTTATGGCTTTCCACTACCCATTTAATAATGATTTCATTGTTAAATTAGCATTTCGTGTAATAATCGCTTTCTTTATTGTACATGTTTTAATTTGATAATATTGATCATATCATTTAGATCTTTATTTAAATACCTATATTATATAATAAATGATTTATACATCACACATATTTTGAATATAGATATTTATAATAGATAGATATATAAATGGAAAACACTGTTTACGGAGACGATATGCCTTATGTATTCATAAACGATGTTACCCTTTTCATATTTTTTTAAATACAAGTATGTGAATAAGATAAATGTTAGTAAATATATACATTTATATATATATATTAAGTAGAATTATTATTTCATATATTAGATAAATTTTAATAATATATTTTTTTATAATCATTGTTGAATGGTGAATGTGAAAATTAATCTTATCGTGTCATGGAGACAATAATCCATACGTACGCACGAGCGACAATATCATTATAATGATGGGGAAATATTATGTTATTGGATGGTATATAATATATATAGAATCATTAAAATGTTATATTTATTATTTAAATCAATTATACTCATTATTATACCCATCAAAGTAATGAAGTGTTTGAATAACCAACTACACCGCGACATGGAGACCGTACGCCCTATGTACGCATGTGTGGTGACTTTGCCAGTTATAGGATTGATAGAATAATGAAAATTATAGTAACATATTTATAATATCCTAACTGTATATATTAGGTACTAGAGTTATTATTTTGGTATGGAAACAACAATGAATGAGGAAGTGGTAGTAGAAAAGAAAATAAAAGAGGGTGGTGAAATTATTACCTCTTCTTCGGGTGTTTCCTTTTGAGTTGATCAAAAGGGATCTATGGGTTGGATTTATGATAAATGTAAGGACTATAGGATGATTTGAGGGATTTTGGGATGATATTTGGGAAATGTTTTTCTGATCCAAATGGCTCTGGAAATGTGATTTTGAGAGAGGGGGAAGTACCCTTTTATAAGAGAGGTAAGGGTCACTTTCGGAAAAGATTGAAATATAATTTTATAATAAAATAATTTTCGGTTTATAATGCCTCAAAAATAGTTTATTTATAGGAGAAGGTGGGTGTGTGTCGAAAAACACTCAAAAAATAGGTTTTATACAGGTTTAGGTCACCATATTAACTTTATCTTACAAATTTAACTATTAGTTAAATTGATTAACTTTAACCGTGTCTTCCTGTATTCTTACACTATATGGTTAATAAACATATTATAAACATAAAAAAGAACATAAAGTGGTTAATTAATGACATATATATTATTATATAATCACTTTTTTGAACCTTATATTTTTAGGAATATTTTATATTTTAACAATATAATATTTTTTAGAAACTCATTTCTCTCAATTTTGACACTATTTAGTAAAGAGTTTTTGTGAATGTCATCACAACTTGATTACATCGAAAAAGATACATTGAAACTAAAAAACAAGTAATATTCACCAATAATATTCCTGGATAGCATAATAACTTTGAAATTATATTTATTTTAACATTTATAAGACCATTTATTTGATACTTTAATTAATATGGAAATCATTACATAATCATTGAGTGAAAAATATATTTAATTATTACATGTTAAAAAATAAAAAATAAAATACCATTATGTAGTAAATTTTATTAGATTTTTAATTAATAATAATATTTGAAATGATAACTTATATAACACATTTTAAATTTTTTTTACTAAAACATATATGTTTATGTCATTTTTGTCTTTATATTAAATTATTTAATATGAAGTGTAATTATCACTCGCAAGTGGCTCGATGTAGTCCCGAAATTGACACAAGGATACCAATGGTTGTAAAAATATCATAAAATAGGAATATGATAAATATTAGGGAAATTAATTATTATAATAATAATATTTGTTTACCCCTATTTACCCGATTTTCCCTTTAACCATGGTAAATAAAATATTTACTGAAGTATATATTCATAATGTCTAAAAATAAAATATATCAATTTACACAAATTATAACTCATGATTTAAAATATTTAATCCATTTTTCCAAATTCCTAACATAGAATTGGTAGAAATTAATTTAAATTTAATTCCCATTGTCAGAACCAAAACTGTCTTTTTAGGAAATATTAACTATCAAAAGATTAAAAATAGTTTATGTCTTGTTTATATGTGAAATTACATTAATTTACCTAAATTATATTAAATGATAAAAATATAATCTAATGATACTTTAAAACAACTCATGTTTATAATTTAACACAACTAATTATTTAGATTTAAAAAGTTGTTTTTAATTTAAATTTTTTATTTTTCACTATTCATCAAAATATAAAATTTGATAGAAAAGAACCAAAAATTAAACCAAACTAATTTTTTGTGTCGTTATTCAAAAGAAATATAATTTCATTAAATTTAAAATATAAAAGTTTTAAATATTGGTTTTAAAATAACTTTTTCATTTAAAGGCGGTAAAATTACATTTTTTAAAAAAATACATCTTTTATTTGAATAAAATGAATTTGTTATTATATTTTGGCTATGAAACACACAATATGGATTAGAAAATAATATGGAGTAAATAAAACTCAAAATTAAAGTAATAGTATTCATAACCACTTTTTGAATGACTAGTTTGGTAAATCGTGGTGCACTCGAACTCGATGTTGCATGTAGCGCAAGTTATTGAATTTCATTGAAGAGATAACGTACAATTAAATCACAGGGTGTTACAATTTTAATGCATAAAACCATTTGAGAATAATTTTAAGGGAAATACCTTGAATATATATAAATAAAACCTGAAATCATATAGAGGACATTTTCCCATGAAATCTTATAGAATAAACTTCAAAACATTTAAAAACATTAATTGGAAACACATTGATCACATTAAAATAATTATTCAAATATTTATAAAAACAATTTCATTAAAAATAAATTTAAAACCAATAATAAATGAATGAAAATGTTATAAAAACTATTAAAATTAATATAACATTGAAAATTTATAAACAATGACTTCAAAACCGGTAAAAAACTAAAATCCTTTCTCCATGAAAATTATCTATAAATATCATTTCATAACATTTTTAAATTATTTTTGAAAATATGTTTTTCAAATAAATTTTTTTTACTTAAGTGAAACATACAGTCAGAATATTCCAGGAAAGGTTTTTTTAATTATCTTATGTACAAAATATTGGAAATTTTACTAATAAATGGTTATATATTTAATAAAAAGATTATAAATAATCCCAAGATTGTTCTTCAGATATGAATCAAAATATTTCATCCAAAGAAAAATAATCATTGATAATATCCAAACTCATTTAGATTGGTTCAATATTCTCTTACCACATGGTGACTTAGGAACTTTATCTTCATGTATGAAAATGAAATTACATGAAGAATCAAATATTTTAAAAGGAGTTATATTATTTATATAACATGTCAATTGTAATCATATAGACCTTGTTAATGAAAATGGGTGCATAAAAAACATTTGTGAAAAATAATGATAATTAGAGACAAAACTAACTTTCAAATTTTGTAACATTTGTAAAAGAAAACCCATGAAAAAAATGACCATATAATGTAATGTGTGGTGAATAAATCATGTATTTCATGGAAATAGAAACTAAGTTGAAATTCCCATACAATGTGTATATACTGATTTCATAATCATTAAAAATGAATTTTTAATAAATATGAATTTACTATATTAATATATTATTATATATAATACTATATAATGATTTATTATGACATTCTATTAACATATTGATAGAAATTCAAATGTAAGGTTACGCTTCTGGTAATATTCCCTTTGGGTTTTTCTTGTGTCTTAATTTGTTTTATCGTTTGTATTTACACATATATCATGATTTAATACATTTTAACTATGGTATAAATATCATTTATAACCATTATATTTTTATTATAGTAAACTATATGTTATATAATGGTGAAATGGAATACAATCATGATGTTGATAGTAAGATGTACGTACGCAAGAACACTATTTCCATTTTTAATCATCATATTGAAAGAATCAAATAACATTATATATATGTACAAAAATATATTTCATTATTATTGTATAATTATTATACCATATATATCATAAAATTTCACAATACCCATTCTCAATACAATCCATGTAGTGTGTGAATGAATCTTGTCGCTTTGAGGGAGTGGCAATCCACACATCCTCAAATGAAAATTTCATATTAATACCAAATGGAATTTAAAAAGGTACATGTTATAAAAGAAATAAATAAGATTAAAAAATGATAAAAATAATATATGAAATATATAAATATATTTTAGATCTTAAATTATACCATGACTAGCGGTAAAGGAAAATTGAACAATCACATATTATTGAGGCGGATGTTTGTTGTACAAATATTCAATATGTTCATTAGTAAATAGATGGATGTGTGTGTTAGTGTTGTTTGAATAATTAGAATATCAAAATCATATAATCGTTAAGATATTGGTTTTTTTAATATCATATAATAAATATATTGTATGTGTACAAGAAGTAAAATAATGGAAAGAATCTTGATAGAAGTGGTTACCTCTTAGTTAGGTAACACCTTTTTGTTTATGCCAAAAGAATTACTTGGGTTTATTTTTTCCAAAGGATATGCCTCTATCTATAATGGAGGAATGAGGAATGGTGTATTATTTATCTATTTTATTAAACTAATATGTTTGAATGGTGTGATGTATATGGAGAGATGTTGGCCTTTTATAAGGACGAAAAAGGACACATTCATAAATTAAAAAAAAGTTTGTTGTACACATGTTCCTACATAATAAATTAACTTCCAAAATAAAATCCCATTAATGGAAGTTTTATAGAATAATTATGGATTAAAATTGGTGTTTTAAAAGTTTTTAGGACATTTAGTCCCTATGATTAAGGTTTTGTCCCTAATTAAACATAATTTTACATCAATCCTTGTGATTTAAATTAATCACTTTTACTATACTTTTTAGTTATAAATTCACAAAATCTAATTAGACTATAAATATTAAAATTATTAAAATGGTTTATAAAATTTTTTGTAAATGAAATTCCCATTATCCAATAAATTAAGATTAATTATGATCCCATAAACAGGAAAAAATAATAGGATTTTAATATAGAAAAATGTTCAAAAGATTTTTAGGTTTTTATATTCAATTTCAAAGTGAAAGTTATTATATTGTCCTAAAATTTATTAATTGATTTATAATTTATATATTAAGACCATAAAAAATTTTAATGTGTAATTTAAAATTAATAATTATTTAAAAAAAGTGATTTTTTATCTAAAATGCAGTATTTTTCAATATTCATAAAAAAAATTTCTAATAAAAAGAACAAAAATTCACCCTAATATACTTTCCACATTGTAAATTCAAAAATGATGTTTATTTTATCATAATAAATTTATATATGTTTCTAAAATATATTTTTTTGTTCTTCATATAAGTACATGAATATTGGTTCATTAGAGAAAATGGTTTTTTTATACATATAATGACTATGAAAATATATTTTTCATTAAATATATTTTTTTATATAAAAAATTTATTATAATATTTTAAATTTTGTTATTAAAATTCAGATTAATGTGTTTTATTTTCAAGGTTATATATAAATCTTTTAAATAAATCTAATAATAAAATGATGTTTTGATGAAACTTGGTATTTACAGTAACATATACGAAGTCAGTGTAGTATATATCCCATGCCAGGTTCATGTTGCATGCAGTGAAAGCTATGTCATTATTGTGCGTATCACAAACAATGTTGGTAATATGTGAATGGAATGATTGATATAATGTTTTAACATATATATATATATATATAACCATTTCCATTGTGACATTATATGTAAAATATGAAATTGATTAATTTAATAAAATAATATTAGAAAAATCTCAAGGTGTTACATACTATATATATATATAGTTCGATGACTGGAAGAAACCATTCATGAGTTAGAGATGGTTGCCCCCCAAGTAATCACATAGTAACATTAGTGGGAAGTTATTAAATTTTCCACAAATGCTTTACTCCCCAATATATACCTACACCCTGTTTTTTTACAAGAACCTTCTTCTATTATAAGTAGATAGAATTGATGGTGTCCTAATAAAATTGTTATCTCACCAGCTACTCAGGATTCCATTAGAACTGGAAGAGATTATATTAATGCAGTTATTTTTAATGATAATTTCCCTTTAACATTTCGGTGACTTGTGTACATAGATAGAGCATATGAGGAGAGGATAAATCTTAGGCTCGAGATAGATGTAGAGCTCTTTATGTCCTTTTGTACTCTTTTACTACTGTTTCACATGTTTGTATCTATTTGTTCATTTTATTATTTTTATAATGCCTTTCTCATTGTAATAGACACTACCTTTGAGGCCTTTTGTGATATATACCTATATATATGTGTATATATTCCAGTTGTCTGGTTACCTTTTTCTTCCACTACATGTTCCCTTTAGTTATCTGTTTATTCATTATGTCTGTTGTATTACTCTTCCTCTACTATTTACTATTTGTTGTATGTGTTTTTCCACTCTAAATAGTGGGTATATTCACCCGACAATATTACATTTAGACTATCACTGTTAGTTAGAAAGCATTGGGGTACGAAGAGATGTGCCTGAGGTTAGTTGGCCAACTGGGCATAGGGCATGAGATGAGTGGCATCTTGGTCCAAGACATCACAATATACAAGTGTGGATGATTTGTATTGTTTTTTCATAAATTAAAAATTATAAATTTAAAATATAAAAGAAAAGAAAATAATCAGATGAAATCCAAACAGAGAAATTTAAATTTAGATTCATATTTAACTAGATTAATATAAATAAAATATGAAAATGATAATTTCAATGTCAATTTTAGTTTCAATATTAACCACAAATAAAAACTAAATTCAATAAATTGAATTCATAAATGAGTATCATAAATATAAAATTAAGTATAAATTTTAATATGAATTTAAATTTATCAATAAATCCATAATATATGAATAAAAAAGAAATTAAAATTTATGTTGAAATATATATATATATAGATATTAAAAATAAAAACTAATTTATGAATAAAAATTGAAATAAAAATTAAAATGAAAATAAATTTGGGAAATTAAAATTTAATCTATGTTTAAAATTAAAATATTGATTTATAAATTGAAATAAAATAAAAATTCTAAATTGAAGTTAATATAATAACGAAAAAAATAAAATTTTAAATATAAATTAAAATGTGAAATATTTATAGAATCCAAAAAATTATGTTAAAAAATTATATTTAATCTAAATTAATATTTGAATTTGAATTACAAAAATATATTTTTATTGAAATTGAAATTCGAACTGAAATTAAAACTAAAATAATAATAATGGTAAATTATAATTTAATTTTAAAGTGATGATGAAATTTTATTTAAAATTATGAAATTAAATTTAAATCATATTTTAAATTAAGAAATAAAAATTGTAATTAGACATTGTAAAAATAATATTTAAAAAATATTCCATATTTAAAATAAAAAATAGTAATATGGTAGAATAATAGTAATATTTTA
Organism: Viscum album; assembly: GCA_963277665.1. Classification (NCBI taxonomy): domain Eukaryota; kingdom Viridiplantae; phylum Streptophyta; class Magnoliopsida; order Santalales; family Viscaceae; genus Viscum; species Viscum album. The sequence goes on from OY728128.1 coordinate 171,313,339, forward strand.
TTAACAATAAATAATTACAAATATCATAAATAACCATTTTCGTTTAATAATATAAGCATTCCCTTTTAAAATAAAAAATAAATTTTTACATTTTTATATAATAAATCATTTTAAAATCCATTTATTTAATGGAAAAAACATAAAAAATATTCCTCTTTTATTAAAAAGATTTAATATATTTAAGAAAAGAAATAATTTTAAATATTCCCTTTTAAATAAATATTTCATTATATATTATCTAAAATTGAACAAATATATATATATATATATATATATATATCTAATAAAAATATTATTTAAAAATATTTATTCAATTTCATTGAAAATTTTCCATTCTTCATTTTAGAAAATAAAAAATTTATTTTTTACTGTGAATTTTTATTCTATAAAGATTATATTCTTTATAAAATTAATCCTCCACATTAATAAAAAACATCCACCTTTCAATATATAGAAATAAATAAACTTTTATTCATTTGATGTTTTATTTACATTTTATTAGATCTTCAATATTTGATTTAATTTTGTATAGATCATATAGAATTGATTTTTATAGATTGAATATGGTCAAAATCACATAGCTTGTGTTCAAATGGTGTTAGTGTTTTTTAGTTTAGCCTTGTTCAATTCAAATTTTCTCAAATGAAATAATATGGGTTTAATTTTTCACTATTCTCTTTGATTCAATTTCATTATTTCTTAATTTTTTCACCTAAATTGTGTTGTATCATTTAGTTTGGTGCACTTTTTTGTGGTTTTATTCATGTGTTTTAAGTTGATTCGATCCAATTTTTCATAGGTATGTTCTTTTAATTTGGTATTATTTTTTTATAATTCAATTCATTATGTTTGATACTGGTTCGTTGAGTTTTTCTCATTTTGGGATATATTAATTTATATAAGAATTATTTTTTCTTATTTAATTCTATTTAATTTTCATAATATTTATATTAAATTTCCTATATTAAAATCAATTTAATTTAGTTATATTTGTGTTGGGTTATATTGGTCCAACATCAATAACATTCATTCAGTTTTCCTCTTGTATAGGTAGATTGATAATGGTGAATACTATTACATTTTATTCCACTATGTATATGTATATTAAATTTTAATATGCATGTTTTGATTCCAGTAAAATCATCTCACTTCAATAAAAGAAAAATGATTTGATTCTATTAGATTCGGTTTTGGCCCATTCACATATTTCATTATATAATATCATGGAACCATATTATTAATTTGATATAATTAATTACATTTTGACATAGATGGGGATTTATAATGTTTTGAAATAATAAAATGTTTTAGTTTTGGTATAATTTAGTTTACGATGGGATGGATCTTGGTAATTTGGGTTTCATTGGGATTGTTTGGGTCAAATCAGGTCAAGTCAATTACGATAAATTTATTTTATACCATTCATTACACTATAGGCACATTCTTGTCATTAATTACAATATATCATGTCTCATTATTTTTAATTTGATCTAAATTATTATTCATTTATATTTATGTTGATTAATATGTTTTTTAAACATTTAAAAGTTATAGGGTTGGTTTGCTATAGTTTGTGTTAGGTATGATCTTGATAATTTGGATTGATTTTAGTTAGTTTGGGTCAATCTGTTTCATGAATGGTATTTTCTACTCTATTTATATTAATCCAGATCATATTGATTTTCATAATTTTATATCTATTTAATTCTATTTATTTAATATTATATGAAGCCTTTATTCTAATCACATTTGTTTAGATATATATTTAGTGGGAGATATTTAAATTTTTAGTTCATTCTACATCAATTCATATAATGTACTATAATTAATGGTCCGTCAATTTCGTGTTTTCTAAATAATGATTTTTTTTTGGTCATGTTTGGTCTGGTTTTGGTTATATATACAGTATCATTGTTCAATTATTTCCCATTTCATGAATTAGGTTTTGTTTAGCTCATCTTGATTCAATACTTGTCTATACTTTTTTTAGTCTATTTTCGTTCGTTTCATTCCTTCTTGGTTTGTTAATTTTAGTAGTCTTTCACGGTGTGTATTTATTTTATTCCTTGTTTTTGGTGTTGGATTATTTCATTATGGTTTTTATGGTTATATTCTATTTAATTGAGATTGTAGGTTTGGTTTAGTTTATTTTGGTAATTATTATTATTTCAAAAGATTCCATTTTCATTAGTTGTATTTCTATCTATTTATGTATCATAATGATTACTCAATTTATTTATATCTTATTCCATTATTGGATGTTATGGTTATTTTCATTGAGTGTGGTTTTATATTTTCATATTTATGTTTTCTAGTTTCAATTATGTTTGGTTCAATTTAGTTTAGTTAATTTATAATAGTTTTAGACAATTTTTGTTCATTTGGGGTGGTGGTTGATGGATATGGTCATATTACATTATTCATTTCAAGTTGTATAGGTTCATTTTAGTTTATTTTTGCTAAATTATAGTTCATTACAATTATTTTAATTCAATTTTGTTGGGTTATTTTTATTAAATATCAAGTTGGTTCATTTCTATTTTGTTTAATTTTGTAAGCTTCATTTATATTCTATTCTTTTGGAGATGTCTCAATAATATTTTGATAATTAATTAATTTTTTTATGAAATAAATCACTTTTTTGGATTGGTATGGTAATATGATAGGTCTCCGTTCATGGGTATGTCTAATTTAAATTATAATTTACTATTAATAGCTTAGGATATGGAACAAGATTTTCTTTGATGATCCTTACATATACTCCGTAAATTCACCCTTGATAATTTATTTTCATATTATATTATATTTAATGTGTATGTCTAAAAATTATATTTTTTCTGTAATAAAAAAATTTTAATTGATGTTCTAGGAATAATGGTAATCATTCCTCTAAATATTTCAAAACAAATTTCATCTTCATTATTTATCATATAGATTTGTCGGATTATAACTATCACCGAATTTCTATTCTCATAATTATTCAAATGAGAACCACTCATTTATTATCCATGTTGAAATACCATTGAATTAAATTCCCATTAAAATATTTATATGTATCTCTAACATCCATCGGTTCGAGACTTCCATCAAATGATTATATGAACCGTAGGATTTCCATCCCATCATGTATAATTAGGAAAATTTTCCCATAGAACATATCAACAAATCACTAGATAGTTCCATCTATATCCACCTATCATTTTCATTGGATGGACAATTAAAAAAAGCGAAGGATTTATTGAACTAAAGTGGGAGTAGAGACATCCACACAAATATTTGGTAAATACTGGCAATCAATGATGAAAACCCTATTCTAAACTAACTAAAAATCCACATATTGAAATCAATAAGGAATAAATAATAATTCTAAACCATAAAACCTAAAATTCTTGTTCATAACCCCTTACATTAGCATTAGTAGTCCACTATCAATGAACAATGTTCATGATCGTATGTAGGGAAAATAATTGACTCTTTAATGATAACGTAATAAATGTTTGGAAAAAAATTCTGGATTTCAATAGTACCAAAATATTTTAAACAATTACTTAAGTGTTACCCTTATATTTTTTATCATCAATAATATAACATAGGTTAGAAATCATTCTATGTGATGTGATCGTCATGTTAAATGCTCCACAAGAAAATGAGCTTTATGTTCATTCACTATAAAGCCTTCAGTTGATCAACAGATTTAGTGCCATAATATTATGTGATGACCCACCTTCACTAAGATGATGGAATGGAAAACAGATTTCCAGACCCTTCCTTCTTCAAGTTGAAGGAAGGATAATGACCCATGAGACCTGCCTTCTATTGGTCCTGGAGTTGCGACTAGCACCAAGGGTATTTAATTATATACAAAATGGAATGCATTACACATTTTATTTCGTAGGATCGGGAGATAAGATAGTATGTCCCAAACAACACCAAAACTAGATGTAAAAGTAAATCCCAAACAATCCATTCCCATATGCGTGTTTCAATAATATGTTTTAAAATACATGAAAAATCTGATGGTAAATACCATAGAATAGAAAAAAAAACAACTTTTCCAACATCTGAACTAGTACGGTCTCGTACAGTCGTTGAATACCTCCTGGAAACCAGAATGTAGTTTTATATACATATGGTCAGTATACATGTATACTCATTAGGGAAAACCAAAAGCTATTATGCACAAGTGTGGAGGCCTTCTAATGCCTTGTGAGAAAAAGGAGATAACTGAAGGACCTAGCAAGGAAACTATCCACTCAGCCTCACTAAGGCAGACTCCCCATGTTATATAGGTCAAGTATGGTATTAGTAATAACACATTGATATTTTGGTACCCCGCACCACGTTCCCACTGGTTATTGAATCCATCCTACGTGACAAACCTCTCCCACCATTCTCACCATTGTCCCTCTACCATACCCCACCTGCACACACCTAGGATATCATAACCACAAATCCTGCCCACAAACACATGGGCCACAACCACCAAAAATAACCAAACAAGCAAACACCTTGTCCAGAGAAACTACTACCATGCCCAAAGACAGTTGGGCCCAAACTACATAAGTCGTGCATGAAGTCAACTGGAACTCATCTTGATGGAACTTGGGAAATAACCTTCCTCCACACACATGTGATCCAATTTCCATAACTAACATTCCCAATGATTCATGGGCTATAATGGACCGCAGGTCATCACATCCTTCCCACAGAGTGTTGCGATACCCATGAAAGGGGGCAGAAAATGAGCTAATAACCAGCCACTCATAAGAGTATTGGGAGAAACACCCACCCCTCTTGAAAAGGGGGTGTTAGGAAATATTTGTTCAACTTGGTTGTGGCATGAATAAGATAAAAAAGAACTAAATTATACATATATGTAAACAAGCACTCATCCCAACCTAGGGGTTCTAAAATCTTCTTATACACAAACACCCTTCGTTCTATTCATTCATACAAAGCACTCCACCCACATCCATGCCACAACACATTCCAAAAAAAACAATTCCCCATTAACCCTATTCATGTTGTCACATTCAAGTGGTTTTATATTAAATAATTATTCACTACAGGCCAACTAACAATCATAACCACAACACTAGGAAGGAAAAACAACCAAGAAGCATATTAAGAATTCACACCCCATTTTATTATAAAGCCACAACAACAAAAGTCATATGTTAGATCCCTTAATGTACTAGAACCAAACCAAGACCCACCATACCACCCCACACAAACATAGATCCACAAACCAACAACTACACTGCAACAGGGGATCCCATCCCAATCCATGTCACCCCACATGAATCATGAAAAACAACAACACTTATTACCAAGAGAGAGAAATGTAATTTCTAGATTCTATAACACCGTTCATTTAGTTTATTCTTTTTGTTTGGTTAAATGGGTTTTCACAGAAGGGTTCTATCTCACTGGACATTCATTTAATCCACTGAGTTTATGTGATTAACCAACATTCAGGTTACATCCATTTAATCATAACAGAAGACATGGGTCCATTATTGTGCATGGAAAAACCACCAGTAGAAATTATTTTCACTAGAAAAAAGCCCATATAGTTCACAACATATATGAATGGGTAAAAGAGTACCTAAGAATCATCATACTCTCCCATTCATTCTTTAAAAGTCCATTTATTATCTTTTTTATGGCTTGGTTTCATCCATCATCATAAAAACATTACCATACCCACCCCGCATGATATACAGTAGAGGTAGATGATAGAAGAACCATAATTGGATGATCAATGAGCATTTATTATCTACACATGCCAAGAATTAAGGATGTGTGACATTTATGGGAGGAACTCCTAGGACTCCAAGAGTGAGAAGAAAGGCTCTAACACAGACCCTCCACTTGCCTCGAGAAGGGGGAATCCAAACTCATCTAGGAAGGGAAAATAGTCCTGCGAAGGAGAAGAATAAGAAGAATAAATCAATGTCCAATAAAAAGGTGAGATGATGGAGTTACATGATATGAATTATGAATGACTTAAAAGGTAGATCATTGTTTCACCTTGTGGTTGGTGGTTACACATGATTGAATTAATTGTTAAGTAATAATTCTTCATAGAGAGGTGGCCATAAAATTAGTGCAATAAATGGTTTCATTTAATTAGAGGAAAATACATAACAGGGGATGAGGTGGAAGGTATGAGAATAGGTGTGATACTGGGTAAAAACCACACATCTTGGTAAGTCATGATTTACTAGCTCTTGGGGAATTCTATAGATCATTTATGATATTTAAATGGGATTTAAAGGGGTATTAAAATTCTCTTACGTCAAAAGATAAAATTCAGGAGTGAAACTGGAAAATGAAACAAGGGAGGGAAACAATTTAGAGAGATTCCATATGTGGTGCCATGGTCACAATGCCACCATGAAGGTGCCACCCTCACAGTGCCACCATTTTATTGTGCTACTGTGATTGTTCCACCGCCTTAGTGTGCGACAATAATAGTGTGATCGTTAAAATGCCACGGCTATGGTGCCCCATAACAGTGCCACCATTTCAGTGGAACCTTGTGAAGGATCCACGTTTTTTTTTGAAAACCACTTAATGAGTCATTTTCTTTTCCATTACATTAGATACCTCTCAAACTATTCATGACCTCAATAATTAAAACTAGACCCAATGAAAAGAGAGGTGTCCAATCAACCACCTCGACAAATACCTCTTAGGAGCCAACCTCCTCAGCATCTAGGAACACCTCTCCATAATGTAACCACACAACATATATAGGATCCATTCTCCAGATATATGGATTATGAAGTACTTTCCCCCATGTCATGATACTATCCACTTTGGGCGGCACAGAATTTCCTACCTGTGTTTAATCACATCAACCTTAATACATCTTGATTATGGATCACGTCCTCCATTCCCTACTGTTGTGCATCTTCACCCACATTCAAAGAATAAAGAAAACAACACATATCATAGTTAACAAGGATAAGCACTATATCACAAACTTGTCTGAAATAAAGAGGACAAATCTAAAAAAATATATGGGTACTAGGTGCGCATTTGTGCCCCCCATTCCTAGGAACTCCCCTAGAGGCCCCCATGCCTCCATAACACACAAACCTAGAGAATTGTTTATCCACAAAGAACCTTCTGCCCAAGACCTTCGATCATCGATGGTTGCTCTAAAAATGACATGTCATCCTAAATATCCAGCTTTACATAGTCAGGGACATGAGAATCATCATGTAGATACCTATGGAGCAGAGACAAATTGAAGATGTCATGCATTGACAGTAGCGGTGGTGGTAGTAATAGCTGATAAGCCACTTCCCTGACCCGCTATAACACCTCGATGGGTCTGATGAACTTGGGAAAAGCTTACTACCTAGGCCGAACATCAATTTTTCATGCCGAGGGGAGACCTTCAAGAACACGTGGTCCTTGATCTCGAACTCCAAGGGTCCCCTCCTATTATCATCATGAGACTTCTTCTAGTCCTTGTCCACCTTCATCCTCTCTTATATAATTTGAACATTCTACGTCGTGCTTCCCACCACATCTGGTCCAAGAACATCATCTTACCCACCCTCATCCCAGTAATCATTTGAGTGACACGACCTCCCATACAATGCTTCAAATAGAGAAATTCCAAAGGTATAGTGATTTTTATTGTTGTAGGAATATCTACCAGAGGAAAGTGTCATACCCATGATCCCCCAATGTCGAAAACACTTGCCCATAGCATATCCTCCATTGTATGGATGGTACACTCTGTCAGCCCATTTTTCTAGGGGTGGAAGGAAGTGTTCAGGCATAGTAGGGTGCCAAAAACATGATGATATCCTTTCTAGAGCTGTGAAGAAATCCGGGTATCTCGATAGAAGATTATAGAACACTAAACTATAAGAAACAGTACCACTTCATCCACATACCGATGCACTAGGGAATCCACCACACTTGACTCATTCATTTCCAGGATGTGGGATAAATTCATCTGATGGTCCAACACTACATAAGTGGAATCACTATCCCCTTGAACTCTAGGATGTCCTGTGATGAAATCCATCAATTTGTCATCCCACTTCCACTCGAGGACATAAAAATGCTGTAACATACCCCCTAGGACATGATTTTTAGCCTTCACCAACTGACATAAAAGGCACTTCGTCACAAACTCAGAGACATCCCGCTTCACCACGGGCCACCAGAACATATCCCTCAAACCCCGATACAATTTAGAAACTCCTAGGTGCACTACCAGGGGTGAGTTGCGGAACTCACCAAGAACAATTTGGTACATTTCCATCGGGACGAACAAATTCTCATGAAACATCATCCAATTCTCCCCGTATTCTAGCCATCCACTTGGAGCATCACCCTGGATAACATGATCGCGCATCACTTCAGACTCTATGTCCCCATACTGAGACTCTATTACCTACTGAAACAGAGAGTATGGCATTATCATATAGAATAGATAGCCTCCACCATCCTATACCCATGCATCCATGTGTAGGGTAGCCAACTCCTCTGTCACCATCCACACACAACCTAATACATGTCATGAACCATCATAAAATACCTCAAACGTCACTCCTTCTTCTGGAAACCTTAGAACTGGAGAACTATCAAACATCACCTTCAGATAACTAAAGGATACCTCTCATTTTCCATTCCACAGTAATGCATTCCCCTTCTTGGTAAATTCTATCAAAGGTGATGCATCTCGGGAGAGGTTTGGCATGAATCACTAATAGTAACATGGTAGTCCTAGGAAACTAAAAACCTCCATCACATTCTTGGGTTCCTTCCATGAAACAATCGCCTAAACCATTGACGGTTCCACCTCTATTCCATACTTGGAAACTATGTTTCCAAGGAAAATTTATTCTCACATCTAGAACATTCCCATGGAAAATTTTCCATAGAGCTGGTGTAGTTGGAGGATGATTAATGCTCAAATTTACCCAAGAAATAAAGGTAGAACGTTCCTTGTTGTTTAACATGGGTTATCGACTCCTGAGAGACCTAAAAAGTAACCTTCAAACACATGCATTCTATGGATTATTTTTGGCTATGAAGTGGCCAAATTAGGTTGATTTGAGATGGTTTTAAATTAACTCTAAGAGAATTATGTGAATTAAATTTGGAAGAGGGAGTAGATCCTAGGTTATCACTTGGGGTGAATTGGACATATTTCCTTTTCAATGATTTAAATTTCATATTTTTGAGATGGGTTCATTTAAGAAGATCAAAAAACATCATCACCTAGTGGTTTAATACCTTCATCGTTTAATACTAATCAACTATACACATGAAGGATCACTGTTTTTGAGCACATCAAGGTAATGTTTCGTATTATCACATGAATCGTGTGGCCTTAAATTCAACAAGGACGATGGAGTTTAAAAATCATCAAATGAAAATATCAATTAAAGAAGTCATTAGACATTAATCGGGTGATAAATAACATCCAATACAGCCCCTTGAAACTCCCTTGGATCAACCCATAAGTGGGTTATCCCTTACTTGATGCTATGTTATCAATTGAAGCGGGAAGTAGATTCATGAGGGATGAATTGAAGAAGTAAAGAAAACAATAAAAAGAAATGATCACTCCACCAGTGTGTGAATAATTTCAAAAGGTTTGGTGTTAATAAGTTAACACCTTCAACCAATGGTATCAATGTGATATTAAGAACAATAGAATAATAGGAAAGGATGAAATTTTATTAAGAAAATAATGTGACTTGAAAAACATAAATTTCAAAGACAAAAATGAGACGAAAAATATCAAATTATAACCATACAATTGAACAAATAACCAAATATGATAAACTCCTCGATCAACACTACCTTAAAGAAGGCATTTTGGGAGCCATGGGTTGATACTCCAATAGCAAAAAGCATCCCACATGATTATGGTAGGCCTAGGGTGGTGGAAAGATTTAAGACCATGGACTTTTACACTCTTGACCTGAGGTGGGAACCAGCTTGAAACCACCTAATAGACGCACTTGTAAGACCTCTAGATTGTAGAATTATAGTCATCCAAAGAATAAAATAATGGATCCGCGGATGTCACCTAACCTCCTGTAAAATTTTGGCCCATTTGGATTTGTTGATTTTAAGATATGATTAGATTTGTAGGATTTGTTTCTAAGCCATAGAATCTGGCCCAGAATTTCCTCTCTAAATTGGGCTTCCTTAATAACCACCATCGAAGCTGAATTAGAACTATGTCCAGAATAATTCATTGTTCCTCTACATGTCTTCTAGAATCCCATGAAATTTTTGCTTCATTGGGCCTGTATGTTGGGCCCCACATTATCATCAGTGGGCTGGTGTCCAATCTGCCTTATAGAAAATTATTTCCATTCATCACCAAATATTCACATCTTCCATTCTGGAACCTCCATTGATCCCTGAAAGAAATATGTTCATACTAAAGTTTAAATAAATTTCCCAAAATATCAAATTAAAATATAGTGAATTACATACATTCAAATCAGATGAATCATTGGTCCTAAATTGGTGTACATTAGGCATGAAGTTCACCAATGATGAGAATGGATGTTCAAAATTAAAAACCACTCACTCAGGCCCATAAGATCAAAATTGAACATTAAATACCATTAAAATTTAATTAAAATATGTATCATTATTGGCTAATCACACCCCCAAACTTGATATTTCCTAGTCCCGAGCAAAATTATTCTCAACAATATGAAATTTGAATTCTCATTTCCAAAAAAACTTTAATACACGATGATCACCAAAAAACCTAATACCAAAAAATCATGAAACCCATCCAAATATTTTTTTACAAGATATTTTTATATGTAGATCCCAATCCCATGCCCATTCATTTGTTAAAATTCATTTCCATATTTCATCCAATATCAATTAAGAGTGATGATGTGTAGCATATCACATTAGACATGGGGGGGGGGGTGTTCATCATTATTCATGATGGAAATGATGGAAGAACTAGGTGAAACAACATTTTAATATTAAGATGAGAATTCAATTTGGTTTTATTGTATTTTTTGTTGCCATTTTTTTGCAATTTTTTCATGGTAATTGAAATTGCACTCAAAATAGTCAACCCTTGTAGTGATTTTTTTCCGATGAATCCCACACTCAAAGACCTTAGGGAACCATGTGAAGAATATATACTCGGGCATCATCTTGAGTTAACTCAATCAAAAACAAAATCAAATTACCAAAAATAGAGATACAATTACTATTTCTGGACCAAAAAACTATTGAGTCATGACCCCCATTTGCCGAAATCCATGCATTAGGTCATTTCATTTCTCTACGAGGAAATTTATTGTTTCTTAAATTTTTTAATGAAATAATAATATTATAACTAAATTGATTACAAAAAATATGCTATTGATTTAGATGACCCCATGAACTCAAACTAATACTGTCACGACCCGCCCTCAGGGTCCGTGCCGTGACTACCCCAAGCCCGCCTTCCATAGGCCAGGGGCTGACGACTAGCACCAAGGCGTAAATCCCAGTAAAATGGGAAGGCATTGCCTTTGAAAAGTAAACATCACCACAGAGTAAGAAAGCGGAAAGTAAACACTAAACAAAAGCAGAGTACAACTGAAAGTGCGGAAAAGTAAATGGGCCAGTATACAAACCCAAACTGAAAGTAAAGTACAACTAGAAAGGGAAAACGGCAACTGAAAAGTAAAAGCCGCTACTCTGAGCTGTCCACTGGAAGTCCCACCTGAAGGGTGGGTACAGATAGCTCCTCTGCTCCACGGGTCCTGCCGTCCGCTCCGTGCACGTCCCGCCCGGTGGTCCACCTCCGGGTACCGTCCCGCTCTGCAAGCCTCAGCTAAGGTCAACGTTGTCCGTCGTCTGCAACCAACACAACGTAGTGCGGGCAAAGCCCGTGCATGGGTGAGTATAAGATACTCAGTAGGGACCCCGAGACCCCTGAAGGTCTCTCAAAATCCACAAAGGATAAACCACGAATAAAGTTACAATCACGAAGTAACAACCGACACTGCTTAGGTATATGCCCATACATATACCTAAGTCATCAATTCAAATACGCTCCAACCTCCGAGCCCAAGTACAACTCAGTCCACACAGGATAGTAAACGTATTCCACACAGGAAAGCAAAACGTATTCCACACAGGATTGCACAACACAATCCACACAGGAAAGCAATAGGATTCAGCTCACACAGGTATACTTTTTCAGAGGACGATAAAGATGATCACTGATCCATCTAAGTCGTCGGACCCACGAAGGATCGATAGGTAACTAACCCCCGCAAAGACCCACACAGGATCGGGCCCACACAGGACCTGTAGGCGTTGGCTCACACAGAACCGCTGAGCGCAAGGACCCACACAGGATCGGGCCCACACAGGACCTGTAGCACTGATCCACGTAGGATCGCTGAGTGCTGTAGTCGTCGTCGTCGAATCCACACAGGATCTCTGTACTGTCGTCGTCGAATCCACACAGGATCTCTGTACTGTCGTCGTCGCAGTCACAGTAGCTGTCGTAGCAGTAGTAGTCACAGTAACAGTCGCAGCAGTAGTAGCAGTCGCAGCCAGCACTAGGGTTCCCGCACACAGCAAGCTCGTTCGGAGGGTCCGCTCCATGAGCCGAGAGGCTGATACATCAACTGTCACAAAGACTATAGTTGATGTATCCAAAAGTTCCGTATCGTCAACAGGAACTGAACGCAACAGACGGCGCGTCGATCGGACGCCCGGTCTGAGAGTTATTGGCATTTTCGTCTCCGGGGCCCGGTTGGTTTTTAAGGCAAAACCAACCCGACCGTACTCCACCTGCGTCCAAACCTCGGACGGAGTATGCCAAAAGATCCGTCTCACTAAGAGGAACACAACGCGACTGACGGCGCGTCAATCGGACGTTCGTAACTCAAGATATGAGCGTTTCCGCTCCGAAGGCCCGGTTGGTTTCGTGAACGAACCAACCCGGCCGAACTCAAAGTAAACCGAAACCTTGAGTGCAATATACCGAAACGACCGTCTCGATCCAAGGATCGTGTTGCCGCAGACGGTTCATCATTCGGAGGTCCGAGGCTCAAGATATGGCCCAAAAACCAATTCTGGTTCGAAACGGGGGGGGTCCGGATCCGGGCCGACCCGGCCCGACCCCCCCCCCCCCCCCTGGGGCGGCGCGGCGGGCCGCGGCGGCCTGGCGCCGCGAGGTGGCTGCACGCGGGGGAACAAGCCCCCGCTCTTCATCTGGCGGCGCGGCATACCCGCGCCGTTTTATTTTTTAAACCCCCCCCCCCCCCCCCACGTGGGGGGCCTACTGGTGCGGAACCGGGGGGGCCGGCTGCCCCCCTCCTTCAAAGAACCTCCCCCTCATAAAGAGGGGGGTTTTATGAGGTGGCCGGGGGATTAATTCCCCTGGTTTTAATGGTATCCGGCCGGCCAGCTGGCCGGCCGGTTTTCTCTAACGGGACCGGAAATTCCGGTCCCCCCTTTGGCTTCCGACGCCGGCGGGCCGGCCGCCGGTCTTCTCTTCCGCCGCGGCCCGGAACCGTCCGCGGTCTCCTCGTCCCGCCGCGGCCCGGAACCGGCCGCGGCGTTCGTCATCCGGCGCGGTGCGACGGCACCGCGCCCCTTCGTCGTGCCTTGATTCCATTCAACGCGGCGCGACGGCGTCGCGTTCTTGAAGATTCTTCCTCGGCGTGGCGCGACGGCGCCACGTAAAATATTTGCACGATCATCCGTGTGGTGCGACGGCACCACGCCACTTGCTTCCACCCGCAAGAATAAACAAGAACGATGGAGGGGGGTTCGGCCGTGTTCGTGCGGTCCGGCCCCCCTCACGTTAAAATAAATAACTCAACTTAAACATTCAAAAGTCTAATGTTTGACATGCGAAATCCACGATCAAGAAATGGAATAATTTAAGAATAAAATAACAACCCCTACCTCGGGTATAAGGTTCGAAGATTGTGAACGTTCTGCGGAAGACGACGTCGCGGAGGTCGGGCGTCGCGGTAGCCGTTCGTCAAATCCGATGACGAAGGAATGTGTTCGAAGAGACACGTCGTTGGAGAAACTTGTACGCCGACGAAGGTTGTCCGAGGAAGAAGTGGCGTCCCCTTTCGTTGACAGAGTAAACGAAGAATGGAGGTGCGGCGTTCTTCGTCGGAGCCTGAATGTTCTTCGTCATGATGAACGTTCTTCGAGTTCCTCGTCAGAGTTGAAGGAGAAGAAGGAAAAGCTCTCCACCTCTCAAGAAGACAAACAAATAACCCCAAAATAAAATAAGACAACATCTTATTTTATTATCACGTAACACATTAGAATTTCAAAAGTTTGAAATTCAAAAGGTTTAACTCCCATAATTAAAAGTAACTCAAGTCATTTAATTAGGGGTTAAGCAAGTTGAGAGAATTTGAAAGGATTAGGGGTTCGTGTGGGCCCCACCACACTTAATCCTCCCAAGGGGGGTTAAGTGGGTGTGGGTCCCACTTCCAACCTCCTTTGGTAGGTTTTAACAAGTTATAATAAAATTTGTTCTATACAAATTTTATTTAACTCAAACTAAAAACCCCTAAAACTAACTTTCAACCCGCAACAAACGCAATTCCCGAAAAGGTCTCTTTAAGCGAATATCGGCGCTGCGAGTTCATCGGTGCCCTCAGATTCCAATTCCGAGCACCGGAACAAAAGTTAAGAATTCCCGCTCGTTCGTTCACTGAACGTACCCGAGCCAAACTTCGGAAATTAATTCCGGGCACTCCGGGCCTCGGAATCAGGTGCCGTCTGAAACCGCGCTCTTGTAAAATTCTAAAGAAAATTAAGAAATAAAATTTCCCTTGAATTTTACGGGTCTTTACATTACTCCCACCTCAGGGATTTATGTCCCCGTAAAGATACATCAAAAACTAGGGAAACAAATGAGGGTACTGAGCACGCATCTGAGCCTCCCGCTCCCATTTGCTCTCCTGGAGATTCCCGTGCTGCCATCTGATGCGCACAAGAGGAATCGATCGCCCACGCAGGACCCGCTCCTGTCGATCCTTTATCTCCACCGGGACCTCCGTAAAAGTCGCCCCATCGTCAACGTCAATCTCCCCATGGTCAATGATGTGCGTCGGGTCGTGCACGTATCTCCTCAGCTGAGATACGTGGAAGACGTCGTGCACCCGGTGCAACTGAGGTGGTAGAGCTAGGCGATAAGCCACCTCACCAATCCTGCTGAGAATCTGGAAAGGTCCGATGAAGCACGGAGATAACTTGCCCCTCTCGGCCAAATCTCCGAATACCACGTCGAGGTGAGACCCGCAAGAAGACGTGGTCGCCATCCTCGAACTCCAGTGGCCTCCGCCTCCTGTCAGCATATGACTTCTGCCGGCTCTGAGCTATCCTCATCCGCTCCTGGATGACCTGGACCTTCTCTGTCGTGGCCTGGACCATCTCTGGTCCCACCAGTGCTGACTCCCCAGGGTCTGTCCAGCACAAAGGAGATCTACATGGTCGGCCGTACAACGCCTCGTACGGTGCCATCCCGATGGTGGAGTGGTAGATGTTGTTGTACGCGAACTCTACCAAGGGTAGGTGGTCCTCCCAGCTACGACCAAAGTCGAGGACACATGCGCGGAGCATGTCCTCGAGAGTCTGAATGGTCCTCTCCGTCTGACCATCCGTCTGAGGGTAAAAAGATGTGCTAAGACGTAGCTGCGTACCGAACGCCTCCTGTAACCCCTTCCAAAGACGGGAAGTAAAGCGGGCATCTCGATCGGAAACGATAGATGATGGCACGCCGTGGAGCCGCACAATCTCCTGAACATAGAGACGTCCCAAGCTCTCTACTGAGCCCTGCTCTCTGATGGGTAAGAAGTGTGCCGACTTGGTGAGTCGGTCAAAAATCACCCAGATGGAGTCGTGACCTCTGGAAGTGCGTGGAAGTCCAGTCACGAAGTCCATAGATATGCCGTCCCACTTCCACTCTGGAACCTCCAAGGGCTGTACCAAGCCTGCTGGTACCTGATGCTCTGCCTTCACCTACTGACAGGTGAGGCATCGAGAAACGAACTCTGCTACAGCCTTCTTCATACCCAGCCACCAATGTTGTCGTCTGAGGTCCTGGTACATCTTCGCCACTCCAGGATGTACCGCTAAAGGAGAAGTGTGAAACTCTCTCAGTACTTCCTCTCGCAAAGCGACAGGTACCATGGTACGTCCTCTGAAAAGGATGCCATGCTCTACTCCAAGGGAGAAACCATCAGGTGCCTGTCCCGAGGATATCTGTGCACGCCGTGTCTCACAGTCAGCGTCCCCGCGCTGTGCCTCCCTGACTCGCTGCAGTAGTGGAGGAGTGACTGTGAGAGACTGAAGAAAGGCTGCTCCATCTCTATCCACGAAGGATATCTGCAAAGAGGCTAGCTGCTCTGTTGCCTCCTCAAGTAGCTGAATGCCCGTTCTCCTGCTGAGGGCATCGGCTACTACGTTTCCCTTCCCAGGAGTATAGACTTTCTCAAAGTCATAGTCCTGGAGGACCTCGAGCCATCGCCGCTGTCTCAGGTTCAGGTCCTTCTGCGAGAAGATATACCTGAGACTCTGATGATCGGAAAAGACTGTAAAGCGCTCGCCCATCAGATAATGTCGCCATGTCTTCAGAGCGAAGACCACTGCTGCTAACTCCAGGTCATGGGTAGTGTAGTTCTGCTCATGCGGCCTCAACTGTCGTGATCCATAGGCGATCACTTCCCGCTCCTGCATCAGAACACATCCGATTCCGGTCCCTGATGCATCGCAGTAGACTACGTACCCTACTCCCTCCTCAGGCAACCTCAAGATAGGTGCGCTAGTCAATCTCTGTCTCAGCTCCTGGAAGCTCTGCTGACAACTGTCTGAACACACGAAGGGTTTCCCCTTCTTCATCAAAGCTGTGAGTGATGCCGCAACTTTGGAGAAGTTCGGCACAAATCTCCGATAGTATCCACCTAGTCCCAAGAAACTCTGAACCTCAGTCACGCTCCTGGGTGGCTCCCATGCTAACACAGCCTCAATCTTCGCGGGATCCACTGCAACTCCCGCCTCAGAGATAACGTGTCCCAAAAAGTGGACCTCACGTATCCAGAACTGGCACTTCGAGAGCTTACCATAAAGCTGGTTCTCTCGGAGTGTGTCAAGAACAACTCGCAAGTGATAGGCGTGCTCCTCCTCTGTCGTAGAGTAAATCAGGATGTCGTCGATGAAGACCACGACAAACCGATCGAGGTATGGCTGAAAGTTCCTGTTCATGAGAGCCATGAACACTGCTGGAGCATTGGTTACACCGAAAGGCATAACCAAGAACTCATAGTGGCCATACCGACATCTGAAGGATGTCTTCTGCACATCCTCGTCTCTGACTCTGAGCTGATGATAGCCTGACCTGAGGTCTATCTTCGAGAACCACCGTGCTCCCTTGAGCTGATCAAAGAGGTCATCAATCCTCGGTAGCGGATACTTGTTCCTCACTGTCACCTGGTTCAGGCGACGATAGTAAACACAAAGTCGCATGCTCCCGTCCGCCTTCTTGGCGAACAATATCGGGGAAGCCCAGGGTGAAACACTGGGTCGGATGAACCCCTTGCCCTGCAAGTCCTCCAACTGTACCCGTAGCTCTCGAAGCTCGGTGGGGGCCATCCGATATGCTGGAGTGGATATCGGGGCTGTCTCGGGGTACAAGTCAATATAAAATTCTACCTCTCTGCGAGGAGGTAGCCCTGGAACGTCGTCGGGAAAAACGTCCGCAAACTGATCCACCACTGCAGGAAAACCAGGACTCCGCACGTCAACTGCTCCAAGGATAAGGGTAGCCAACTGATGAGTGATGGGTTGTCCTCTCCTCCGCGGAAGTCCATCCTGTGCTGCTAAGGCTCCCTTCTCGCCGGTGATGGTGAACCTGCTCCCGTCGGTGCGTACACAACGCACCTTGCGCCTAAAACAGTCAATCTGTGCATGGACCGTAGACAGCCAATCCATGCCCAAGATGACGTCGTAAGGCCTCGACGCTGCTACAAGAAGATCCCAGCTGAAGCTCTCGCCTCCTAGAGTAAGCTCACACTGCCGGCACCAGTGCGTAATCGTCGAGTCTTCTCCCGTAGGAGTCTCTAGCCGTAAGGATCGAGCCAACAGCTCTGTCGGAATCTCCGAGCTCCGAACAAGGGCAGCGGCTATGAAAGAATGACTCGCTCCTGTGTCTATAAGAACTGCAGCAAGGGTGGAATAGACACAGATAGAACCTCGAATCATCTCGGGTGCGCCGTGGTCATAGGCCTCTGCTGCCTGGATCTGTGCCTGTCGCTGCCCGCCAGCTCCCTGTGGTCGGGGTGGACCTCCTGGTGGTGGTGGTGGCAGAGCCTCAATGCGTCGCCCACCACCGGCTGCTCGTCCAGCTCCTCTGCCTCGTCCGCCTCCTCCCTGCGGACCGCCAAGGTCGACCCTCTGCCTCTGCCTCGGTGGTCCATCAACTGACTGCTGCTCCTCGTCACGGCGGGTCGGGCAGTCGCGAGCCATGTGGCCCTGCCCGCCGCATGAGTAGCACTGTCTGCCTCTCGGAAGACTGGCTCCGCGCTGTGTGCCCCGCACTGCTGAGCCAGTGCCCTGAGATCGTCTGCCTGAAGGTATGGTCTGTCTGGACCCCTGAGTCATCCGTCGACTGCCTGCTGCAGATGACTCTGCCACGTGCCGCCCTACGGTGGGTCATTGTGCTGGTGTAGACTCAGCAAGGAAGCTCTCGATCAGAAGGGCCCACTCCAGTACTCCTGTCTGAGTCGGTATACTGAGGGAGATCAGCGATGCCCTGATCTCGTGTCTCAAACCCTGCTCGAAGGTCCGGTCCCGGAAGAATGGGTCCCGTACCATGTCGGTCGAGTAGCGCGAGAGATCGGTAAATCTCGCCGAGTACTGAGCGACCGTCATGCTGCCCTGCCGCAGCTGTAGAAGCTCCTGGATACGCACCGCACGAAAGGTGGCTGGGACGAACTCCGAGCGAAAAAGGCTCTCAAAGTCCGTCCAAAGTAGAGATGCCTCATCGTGCACCTGGAGCAGCAAGCTCCACCATCGTCCTGCTGCTGCGTGTAGTAGGCTCGCAGCGAGGATCACCATGAGGTCTGCTGGTGTCCTCACTAGCCTAAACACTCGAACTACTGCCTCCAGCCAGTCCTCTGATGCCTGGGGATCCGTCTCCCCGCGAAACCTGGGCGGTCGCTGGCGCTGAAACTCATGCAGTGCGCTGAGGTGACGTGCATCGTCAGCGGCTGCTGCTGGAAGCATCGGGGGATCGGCGGGTAAAGCTACCGCCGGTGCCACTACTGGAAAAGGGCCCTGCACCGAGGCCTCGTCGTTCGGTGGGCTGTCGTCATGCTCGACTCTCGGAACCCTAGCTGGCTGCCGTCGTGGGGCCATCCTGAAAAGGAAACAGGTGCGCCACGGTCAGAACAGTATACCTGGTGAGCTGATATAAGTAATCACAAAGAATACTTTGAAACACACACGCAATCAATGTTTTCGTGCATTAAGTCGGAAATCAGAAGTCAGGGTCCTGGTGTACGGATACGTTGGCCGCCGCACCAACACTGGACTCCCTGGACTGATATCCACACTCAATACGCTAAACATTATTGCTTCACATAGAAAAGATTAGAGTTCACGGTAGAACCGAACTCCTCTGATACCAATTTGTCACGACCCGCCCTCGGGGTCCGTGCCGTGACTACCCCAAGCCCGCCTTCCATAGGCCAGGGGCTGGCGACTAGCACCAAGGCGTAAATCCCAGTAAAATGGGAAGGCATTGCCTTTGAAAAGTAAACATCACCACAGAGTAAGCAAGCGGAATGTAAACACTAAACAAAAGCAGAGTACAACTGAAAGTGCGGAAAAGTAAATGGGCCAGTATACAAACCCAAACTGAAAGTAAAGTACAACTAGAAAGGGAAAACAACAACTGAAAAGTAAAAGCCGCTACTCTAAGCTGTCCACTGGAAATCCCACCTGATGGGTGGGTACAGATAGCTCCTCTGCTCCACGGGTCCCGCCGTCCGCTCCGTCCACGTCCCGCCCTGTGGTCCAGCTCCGGGTACCGTCCCGCTCTGCAAGCCTCAGCTAAGGTCAACGCTGTCCGTCGTCTGCAACCAACACAACGTAGTGCGGGCAAAGCCCGTGCAGGGGTGAGTATAAGCTACTCAGTAGGGACCCCGAGACCCCTGAAGGTCTCTCAAAATCCAAAAAGGATAAACCACGAAGAAAGGTACAATCACGAAGTAACAACCGACGCTGCTTAGGTATATGCCCATACATATACCTAAGTCATCAATTCAAATACGCTCCAACCTCCGAGCCCAAGTACAACTCAGTCCACACAGGATAGTAAACGTATTACACACAGGAAAGAAAAACTTAATCCACACAGGATTGCACAACACAATCCACACAGGAAAGCAATAGGATTCAGCTCACACAGGTATACTTCTTCAGAGGACGATAAAGATGATCACTGATCCATCTAAGTCGTCGGACCCACGAAGGATCGATAGGTAACTAACCCCCGCAAAGACCCACACAGGATCGGGCCCACACAGGACCTGTAGGCGCTGGCTCACACAGAACCGCTGAGCGCAAGGACCCACACAGGATCGGGCCCACACAGGACCTGTAGCACTGATCCACGTAGGATCGCTGAGTGCTGTAGTCGTCGTCATCGAATCCACACAGGATCTCTGTACTGTCGTCGTCGAATCCACACAGGATCTTTGTACTGTCGTCGTCGCAGTCACAGTAGCTGTCGTAGCAGTAGTAGTCACAGTAACAGTCGCAGCAGTAGTAGCAGTCGCAGCCAGCACTAGGGTTCCCGCACACAGCAAGCTCGTTCGGAGGGTCCGCTCCACGAGCCGAGAGGCTGATACATCAACTGTCACAAACACCAGAGTTGATGTATCCAAAAGTTCCGTATCGTCAACAGGAACTCAACGCAACAGACGGCGCGTCGATCGGACGCCCGGTCTGAGAGTTATTGGCATTTTCGTCTCCGGGGCCCGGTTGGTTTTTAAGGAAAAACCAACCCGACCGTACTCCACCTGCGTCCAAACCTCGGGCGGAGTATGCCAAAAGATCCGTCTCACTAAGAGGAACACAACGCGACTGACGGCGCGTCAATCGGACGTTCGTAGCTCAAGATATGAGCGTTTCCGCTCCGAAGGCCAGGTTGGTTTCGTGAACGAACCAACCCGGCCGAACTCAAAGTAAACCGAAACCTTGAGTGCGATATACCGAAACGACCGTCTCGATCCAAGGATCGCGTTGCCGCAGACGGTTCGTCATTCGGAGGTCCGAGGCTCAAGATATGGCCCAAAAACCGATTCTGGTTCGAAACGGGGGGGGGCGGATCTGGGCCGACCCGGCCCGACCCCCCCTGGGGCGGCGCGGCGGCGCGGCGGGCTGCGGCGGCCTGGCGCCGCGAGGTGGCTGCACGCGGGGGAACAAGCCCCCGCTCTTCATCTGGCGGCGCGACATAGCCGCGCCGTTTTATTTTTAAAAACGCCCCCCCCCCCCCCCCCCCCCCACGTGGGGGGCCTGCTGGTGCGGAACTGGGGGGGCCGGCTGCCCCCCTCCTTCAAAGAACCGTCCCCCTCATAAAGAGGGGGGTTTTTATGAGGTGGCCAGGGGATTAATTCCCCCGGTTTTAATGGTATCCGGCCGGCCAGCTGGCCGGACGGTTTTCTCTAACGGGACCGGAAATTCCGGTCCCCCCTTCGGCTTCCGACGCCGGCGGCCCGGCCGCCGGTCTTCTCTTCCGCCGTGGCCCGGAACCGGCCGTGGCCCGGAACCGGCCGCGGTCTCCTCGTCCCGCCGCGGCCCGGAACCGGCCGCGGCGTTCGTCATCCGGCGCGGTGCGACGGCACCGCGCCCCTTCGTCGTGCCTTGATTCCATTCAACGCGGCGCGACGGCGTCGCGTTCTTGAAGATTCTTCCTCGGCGTGGCGCGACGGCGCCGCGTAAAATATTTGCACGATCATCCGCGTGGTGCGACGGCACCACGCCACTTGCTTCCACCCGCAAGAATAAACAAGAACGATGGAGGGGGGTTCGGCCGTATTCGTGCGGTCCGGCCCCCCTCACGTTAAAATAAATAACTCAACTTAAACATTCAAAAGTCTCATGTTTGACATGCGAAATCCACGATCAAGAAATGGAATAATTTAAGAATAAAATAACAACCCCTATCTCGGGTATAAGGTTCGAAGATTGTGAACGTTCCGCGGAAGACGACGTCGCGGAGGTCGGGCGTCGCGGTAGCCGTTCGTCAAATCCGATGACGAAGGAATGCGTTCGAAGAGACACGTCATTGGCGAAACTTGTACGCCGACGAAGGTTGTCCGAGGAAGAAGTGGCGTCCCCTTTCGTTGACACGGTAAACGAAGAATGGAGGTGCGGCGTTCTTCGTCGGAGCTTGAATGTTCTTCGTCAAGTTGAACGTTCTTCGAGTTCCTCGTCAGAGTTGAAGGAGAAGAAGGAAAAGCTCTCCACCTCTCAAGAAAACAAACAAATAACCCCAAAATAAAATAAGACAACATCTTATTTTATTATCACATAACACATCAGAATTTCAAAAGTTTGAAATTCAAAAGGTTTAACTCCCATAATTATAAGTAACTCAAGTCATTTAATTAGGGGTTAAGCAAGTTGAGAGAATTTGAAAGGATTAGGGGTTCGTGTGGGCCCCACCACACTTAATCCTCCCAAGGGAGGTTAAGTTGGTGTGGGTCCCACTTCCAACCTCCTTTGGTAGGTTTTTACAAGTTATAATAAAATTTGTTCTATACAAATTTTATTTAACTCAAACTAAAAACCCCTAAAACTAACTTTCAACCCGCAACAAACACAACTCCCGAAAAGGTCTCTTTAAGCGAATATCGGCGCTGCGAGTTCATCGGTGCCCTCGGATTCCAATTCCGAGCACCGGAACAAAAGTTAGGAATTCCCGCTCGTTCGTTCACTGAACGTACCCGAGCCAAACTTCGGAAATTAATTCCGGGCACTCTGGGCCTCGGAATCAGGTGCCGTCTGAAACCGCGCTCTTGTAAAATTCTAAAGAAAATTAAGAAAAAAAATTTCCCTTGAATTTTACGGGTCTTTAAAAATACCCCACTATCCAAAGTACGTGCATTGTGATATTTTTTTATTTGGATGAAAATATAAACAATGAAATATCACAATGGACAGCCCCACATTCCAAAATCTATTCTCATGAAATTATACAAGGATTAAAATCAGAATCAGGGCATGATAAATTATTTGATATTCTTTTTCAAGGTGTGAAATGTTTATTACCATATTAAAAGATAATGGAATTTTTCCTTCCATTTACACACAATTTTTTAAAAATCAATCATTTTTTAGAATCAAAATATTTTTTTAATTTTATCTCCCCCCTCACAACTTATAATAACACTATCCCTAGTGTTTGAATAAAAGAAAATTTAGAAGGAGGTAGATCCAAAAAATGGGAGTTGAAAAAGGAAATTGAAAATGAGGATCATGGAATGAAGTCACTAGGTGGTTGAAGTTGAAATTCTTACTGCTCCAATTTAGTACATTGATATTCATGTCACTTTCAGAGTACCCTAGTATAAAAAAAACCAAAAAAACCAAAAAACCTATAAATATATAGTTATATAATTATGGAGGTAACATATTATTATATATATATATAAATTATAGAATAAGGAATCAAAAAAAGTTGTAGGTTAGTGGTAAACGCACGCCCCTGTTTCCCTTTGGTCCCAGGTTCAATTCCCCATGGCTTCAACGGTGGTGATGGGGTTTGACCCACGACCTATGATGTGTCCTTTTTTTATTCACTAATATATTTTTATTTTTATTTTAGTTTATTGTATTTCTATTTTAACCTACAAAGAAATAAAATATAAAACAAAATTATTATACATTGTCTTTTTTCTAATTTCTGGGTAAGGTATTACTCAAGGATCACACCACGTGACACGACTGAATATGGTACTCCCCTTTCATACTCATCCATAAGTATAATATAAGAACTGGTCAACAATCTATTTTTTTTTAAATATCACAATGATTAATTAATCCTATTTTAAAAATAAAGATGATTACAAAAAGATTGGAAACATGAAAACCATTGGTTTCCTCCCATGCAGCGCTTTGTTTAACATCTTTATACTAACATTGATCCTAAATCTATCATTTTTTCTTGGATAATAGGTTTTCTCAGTTAACTCAACCTCTATTTCATGTTTATTGAATCATTCAATGAAAAGTTTTAACCTTTGACCATTGACATTAAAAATCTAACCACTTGTGGGATCTTGAATATCTACTGCATCATGGGGGTACACATTATGCACTATGAAAGGACCTTACCATCTTGACCTTAACATTCCTGGGTGTAAATGAAGTTTTGAACTATACAATAGCACAAGTTTTCCCGGTTAAAAATGGTTGAGTTTGATATTCCAAGATTGTTAGGCTTGAACTATAGCTTTATTGATCCTTGAATGTTTACAAGCCCCCATCCTTAGTTCCTCAAATTTATTAATATCTAATTTCCTTATTGTTCTGACCAATGAGATGTCAATATCCTTTTTCTTAATTTCCCAAAAGGTCTTATGTTCAATCTCTATTGGAAAATGGCATGATTTACCATAAACCAACCTATATGGGGACATTCTAAAATGGTTTTATATGCGGTTTGATTGGATCAAAGAGAATCCAAGAGTTTCTCGGACCAATCATTCCTAGAAGGATTGACATTTTTCTTAAGAATTTGTTTGTTTTCTTGATTGGCTAACTCATATTGACCATTGGTCTCTGGGTGGTAAGCAGCAACCACTTTGTGAGAAATTCCAACATGTCCATGAGTGATGAGAATGGATGATTGATGAAATGAGTTCCATGATAACAAATGATAGACCTAGGAACTCCAAATCTAGAGAAGATGTTTTCCATTAGGAATCTAATCACAGTTTGATGATCATTAAATTTTTTGGGATTTCCTCAACCCATTTTGAGACATAACCAATATCTAATAGAATGTAAAGATATCCCCTAGTGTTTAGGAAGAAACCCATGAAATCAATTCCCAAAAAGTAAATTATTTCTACCAGTAATATGATAGTGAGTGGAATTTGATTCCTTTTTGTGATGGACCCTACTTGTTGACACTTAGGACAGCTTTGACAAAAAAAATTGGAGTCCCTTGAGAGGGTGGGCAAAAAGTGACCACACTGAAGAATCTTAACAGATGTTTTGTTAGAGGAAAAGTTACCTCCCCATGCCTCACTATGACATAATTTAAGGATGTACTCTTGTTCAGATTCTGGGACACACATCATAATGACTTTGTAAGTGCAGTACTTATAGAGGTATGGATCATCAAACAAATAGTGTCTATCATTATAAAGGAATTTCCTTCGAGCTTGACTCCATAAATTTTATGAATTACTCTTGTAACTACGAAATTGGTTATGTCGGCATACCATGGAAAGTGACTCCGAGAGTATAGGTGTTCATCAGAAAATGAATCACACAAAGAAAGGTGATTTGAGTTGTCTTTTAATTCCATCCTTGCATGGTGATCAGATACAATATTTTCAACGCACCTTTTATCCTTGATTTTGATATCAAATTCTTGTAAGAGAAGGACCCACCTAATCAATATATCCTTAGAATTTTGTTTTTGGAATAGGTATTTTAGTTCATAATGGTCAGTGAACACAGTGATGGGGGGTCCTAAGAGGATGGACCTAAACTTCTCTAAGGAAAAAACAATAGAAAGTAACTCCATTTTAGTAGTGGTGTAGTTTATTTGGGCAACATTTAAGGATTTTCTTGCATAAACAATGACATAAATAGTTTTATCACAACGTTGTCCTAACACAGCTCCTAAAAAAAGTCACTGGAATCAAACATATGTTTGAAAGGGAGGACCCAATTTTGTGATTTCATATTGGGAGGAGATGTGGTAGAGGATTTGAAGATTGAAAATGAACTCTCACAGCTTTCTGTCTAAAAAAATTGAGCATCCTTTATTAGTAGAGCACAAAGGGGATGAGAGATTTAACTAATGTCGAAGATGAATCGTCTATGGAAACCACATTTCCTAAGAAATACCTCACTTCCTTGAAAGTTTTGTATGATGGAAGGTGAAAATTGATGTCAACCTGGGCTTTATCAATATTAATCCCCCTACCTGAGTCATGTTGGCCAAGAACTAGTCCTTCTATAACGATGAAATGGCATTTTTCCCAGATTTGGACCAGATATGTTTCATCACATATTGACAATACTTTCTCCACATTCCTCATTCATACCTAAAATTAATCCACAAACACAAATAAATCATCTATGAAGACCTCTATAAAATCCCCTACCATGTCTGAGAATATTCCCATCATGTACTGCACGATGGTTCCAGGGGAATTGCATAATCCGAAAGGAATGTGTTTGATATCAAAGTTTCCAATTGGACATGTGAATTTAGTATTCCCTTGATCCTCTATGGATACCTCAATTGGATTATACCCCGAGTACCCATTTAAGAAAGAGTAGTAGGCATGACCTACCACTCTCTCAAGGACATGGTCAATGAATGGTAAGAGGAAATGGTCCTTCTTGGTGAATGAGTTTAGCTTCCTATAGTCAATGCCGACCCTCCATCCACTACTATCCCTAGTTTTAATAATCTCTACGTCCTTATTGGTTATCACTATGATTCCTACATTCTTGGGAACCACTTGGATTGGGTTGACCCACTCACTCTCAGCTACGAGATATATGATACCAGCCTTTACCTATTTCATAAGTTCCTTCCTTACTACCTCCATGAGATTTGGATTCAGTCGCCATTGAGGTAGACGACGTGGCTTTGAATCAGATTCCAGAACAATCCTACGAGTCTCGATAATTGGGAGAATCCCAAGAATATCAGACAGTGTCCAACCAATGGCTTTCTTATGTTTCCAAAGGACATCTAGAAGAATACTCTCATGATTGGCATCCAAAGATTATGAAACCACATTAGGATGGGTTTGATTGTTCACTAAGAATGCATACCTAAGTGTAACAGGAAGTTCCTTCAATTAAATATCAGGTTGGTTCACAATTTAAACAGGTGATTGGGACTTTGTATTAAGATCAATTTTATTTCCTATAGTTTTAGATAGTATTGATTCCCCACATGTAGAAGTTTCATCTACTTGACTGGCTTGATCAGATTTATGGAAGGATGTTGGAGTGGTCTCCATGAAATTAGTTTCATGAAATGTTTCACTACTTTTTGTACATAATAATTCATCATAAAGAAAATTTGAAAATTATTCAAGCTAAGGAGATAAACATCCTTCATGTGAACAAAGGAAATCAATCTCATCCTGACTCAAACATCCATCAAATATTTTTTGATGTTCTTTGGATTCATTATCAATGCTTCTTATCATGTTTACTTCATTAATGTACCCATCATACCCTATTTTTGTGCTTGAATTATAGATGTTCAAGTCTCGACTAATGTTTCCAAAGGTGATGGCCATTTTCCCATTTCAGACTCGAATAAAAGAGTGTATTTTTTGTAAGGAAATGAAGACCAACGATGATTATTTCCTATTTTTGGTTGGATGTCATGGTCAATGAAGTCAGCAGGGAAGATGAAGTTTCCAATATTTATAAGAACCTCCATTAAAATCTCCTTTGGAACCCTAATGCTACAATCAGCAAGTAGAAGTGTGACAGATGTGGGTTGGAGCTCTACTAGACCTAACTGGCGGTACACAACATAGGGGATGAGATTGACCCCAGAACCTAGGTCATACAAGGCCTTGAAAATATTTCCCTCTCCTAGTTCAACATTGATTTAAGGAAAACCTAGGTCTTTCAACTTAGGTTGAATGGTCCCTTGAATGGTGGTACTCACATTATCATCCCAAAGGACATGGTTTTTTTATGAAAATTTTATTTTAAAAGTTCACAAATATATAAGGTACTTTGAGTAGGCAGGTATGGATTGGATGGCATCGAGAAGGGTAATGTTCAACATGACTTGTTTGAATATTTCCCTCAATGTATCACTCAATTTAGTCTTGGTTTTCCCCCACAGGCGTTGAGAAAATGGTGTAGGTTGTGGGGTTATTTGTTGAAGAGTTGTTTCGTTAAAATTTTAATCAGTTTACTTAGTTTGATCTTGTGGTTCATTTGAATTTTCATTAGATGTTGAAGCTTCACATGGTTTTTGACTTATTTGTTGAGGTTGGTTAATTTATTTACCACTTCATAAAACAGTCACAACATTTAATTTTTCATGAGTCTTTAGAGTGCAACATGACTCCCCCCTTGATGTTGAAGATGGTACCGCTTGAGTAGGCATGGGTGACTTTCTATTTTTATTGGTTTTATCATCTTGTTTAAGGGATTAGACATCCATGTTCATCCTTTCCATTTGTTTTCATAGTTGTTCTAGTTGGCTTTTTGGAATAGTTTGGTGTCGTGCTTGAGAAAATTGGTTTATCCCAGGGGGATATTTTAGATGTGGGATGGTTTGTTGAAACTGGACCAGTGGCTATTGGTATTTGATAGGTTCGGTTCGTAACTAGTTATGGGTTTGGTAGTTTTGATGGGGGTATGGATATTGTCCCTATGGTTGGCTAGGTTTTGTTTATCTTTCCAGCAGATGACTGGGTGGTCATTATACCATGGGTTGACGTTGTTTTGGTATTGAGGATTTTGAAAGTTCAAAGCATTTACTTTAACTGGGGGTCCTCCTAAAATAACATTCTTGATGGATTGAATGGTTATGCATTTTTCTGTCTTATGGTCATGTTTGTCAAAATTTGAGCAAACAGGGTCTACTGATTTTATTTCATGGACTTTCCTATGGTCTATCACTTCTTCCTTCTAAGAGAGTACTGTGAGTTTAGCCCTAAGGATTTCTCCTTCTCCATTTGTATGAATTCCAGTAGTTCATTGTTTCTTTTCAGAGTAAGGTGAAGTTCCCCATGTTTGGTTTTGTTTAGAAAGGAATTCTAGGTACTCATAAGCATCAGTTGGGGCTTTGTTTTTAATGTTTCCATTACACATCATGTCAATGAATTGTTTGTTCTGCGATCCCAACCCTTCAAAGAAAATTTTCAATTGTTTAGGAACAGAAAAACCACATTATGGAACCATGTTTAGAGTGTCTTGGAACCTCTCCCATGTTTCATAGAACGAATCTCCATCTTTTTCAAAAAAAAAAATTGGATTCCCTTTTTAAGTGTAATTTTTTTTGCGTTGGGGAATGTATTTTTTGTAGAATTCTCTGTATAGTTGGTCCCATGATTTTATGGATGATGATATCAAATTTTTTATCCATCTTTTTTCTCAATTACTTATAGATAAAATAAATATCCTCATCTAAATTGATTCTTATTGATGTGGGGGACACATGGTTTCTACAATTTCATTGAACTCCTAAATGTGAATGTAGGGCATCACGGACACCATTCCGTGGAATGTGGTAAGGTGGTTTTGAACATGGGGTTTAGAGATGTAGTTAAAATCTCCAAGGGAGTTGTGTCTAATTCATGAGGGTGAATTGGTCTAGGTAGGTGTGAGGCAGACATTCATTGTTTGATCAACTGCATTCACCAATTTTGGGGCATCCTCATTTGGGTTTCCATTTTGGTTCCCACACGAGTTTAGGTGTTGGTTTCATTGAAGACCTTACCTTGAAATATGCTAAATTTTTGACTCTGGAGTATTTGTAATATTAGGGTCTAATGGAAATATTTTCCTTGGTGTACTTGACTCCCCATCCCTAGGACAATCCACCCTAACTAGACGGTTTGATTGATCGTGGGTGTAGGTGGACTTGTGCCAAAAGAGAAAAAAATGAGAAATGGACAACATAAGAGAATTTGGATGAAAAATGGAGAAGTGTGGTAAAATATAATGGGTGTTCATATTACTTACATGGGTCCCTATAAATGGCTCCAAAATTTGATTCGCGCTCAAAATTACCCAAGATATTAAGGTATAATGGTCCTTGTAGTTTAGCTTGGGTTATTGAATCCTCAGAAACCTATGAAGTTACCTATAGATACCTATAATATATGGATTGTTTTTGTATATGAAGTGGCCAAATTGGGTTGATTTAAGATGGTTTTAAATGAACTCTAATATATTTAAGATAATTCAATTTAAAAGAGTGAGTTGATCTTAGGTTATCACATGGGGTGAATTGGACGTATTTCCTTTTCAATAATTTCAATTTATTATATTTGAGATGGGTTCATTTAAGAAGATCAAACAACATCATCACTTACTGGTTGAATACCTAAAACCTGTAATACTAATAACCTATACACTTTATGGATAATTGATTTGATCACTTGAATGTAAAGGTTTGTATTAGAACTTGAACTGTGTGACCTTAAATTGAACAAGGATGCTGGCGATTAAAAATCCTCAAATAAAACAATCAATTAAATAAGTGATTATACATTAATGGGGTGATAAATAAAATCAAATAATGCCCCTTTATACTCCATTTAATCAACCCATAAGTTCGTTAGCCCTTTGTTGATTCTATGTTTTCAATTGAAGCAGGAAGTATACTCATGAGAGAGGAATTGGAAAATTAAAGAAAACAATAGAAAGAAAATGATCACTCCACCGTTCTGTGAATAATTTCAAAAGGTTTGCTGTGAATAAATTCACACCATGAACCAATAGTATCAATGTGATATGAATAAGAACAATATAATAAGATGAAAATATGTGATTTTATTAAGAAACTAATGTGACTTGAACAACTTACATGTGAAAAATAATCATGAGACAACAAAATCATAGCATAACATTTCAATTGAATGAAGCACGAAAATTATAAACTCCCCCATCAACAGTACCTTAAATAGTCATTTTGGGAGCCTTGGGCCGATCCTCCAAATGTAAAAATCATCCCACTTGATTATGGTAGGCCTAGGGTGGTGGAAAGCACATGGAACATGGACTTTCTACTATTGACCCGAGGTGGCAGCCAGATTGCAACCATCGAACAGACACACTTGTAAGACCATTTAGATATCTTAATTAGGGAGATCCATATAAAACTAAACTAGAGATCATGATTTCTTCTAACTGTCTGTAAGATTTGGAATCATTTAGAGTTGTGGATTCTGAGATATTATTAGATTTGTAGGATTTTCTTATGGGATGTAGAATCTGGCCCAGAATATTATCTCCAAGTTGGGCTGCCTTAATAACCACCAAGGAGGATGAATTATCACATTCCCCTGCATAGTTATTTGTTCCTATACAGGTCTTCTAGGATTCCATGAAATTTTGCCTTCATTTATCCTATAATATGGGCCACACATTCTAATCTGTGGGTTGGTGTCTAATCTGCCTTCTCCAGAATTGTTTTCATTCATCACAAAATATCCCAATCTTCCATTATTTATCCTTCATTGATCCCTGAATGAACAATGCTCATATAAGAGTGTAGATAAATTTCCCAAAATATCAAATTAAAATATTTCTAATTAAATTTCATTAAACCAGATGAATCATTGGGCCTAAATTAGTTTACATTATGCATGAAGTGCACGAATGATGAGAATGAATGTTCAAAAGTAAAATCCACTAACTCAGGCCCATAAGATCAAAAATGAACATTTAACACAATTGAAATTTAATTAAAATATGTATCTTTATTGTCTAATCACACCCCCAAAATTGAGATTTACTAGTCCCGAGCAAAATGTATCAAAACAATATGAAATTCAAATTCTCTTTTCCAAAAACATTTTCATACCCAATGATCACCAAAATCCCTTATAGAAAAAAATCATGAAACCCATCAAAATATTTTAATACAAGAACGTTTCACAAGAAGATCCCAATCCCAAGCCCATTTTTTTATTCAAATTCATTGCCATATTTCATCAAATATCAATAAAGAGTGATGATGTGTTTTGTATCACATTTGACATGGGGCTTCATCTTTATTCAAGAAGGAAATGATGGATGCTCTAGGATGAACCAAGTTTCAATATCAAGATGAGTATTCAATTTTTTTATTGTATTATTAATATTAATATTATTATTATTATTATTATTATTTTCAATTTTTCCATTGTAATTGAAATTTCACTCAAAAGATTCAACCCATTTATCGAGACTTTGCCGATGACTCCAAGGCTCAAAGACCATAGATAACCAAGTGAAGACCACATAATTGGGAATGATCTCGAGATAACTCAATCAAAAACAAAATCAAATTACCAAAAATATAGATAAAATTACTAACTCTAATCAAGAAAAATATGGATTCACGATCCCCAAGTGCCGAAAGCCACACATTATGTCATTTCATTGCTTTACACACAAATTTATTGTTTTTTTAATTTTTTTATTGAATAATCATATTAAAACAAAAATGATTACCAAACCAATGCTATTTATTTGAGGGACCTCATGAAAAAAAAATAATTCCCCACTATCCAAAGGACATGCATTGTTATATATTTTTTATTTAGATGAAAATATAAATGATGAAATATCTCCTTGTACAACCACACTTTCCATAATCAATGATTATGAAATTATACATGGATTAAAATCAGAATTGGGGCATGCTAAATTATTTGATATTCAGTTTCAAAGTGTTCAATGTGTATTACCATGTAAAAAGTTAAATGAATTGTTCATTCCATTTACACACCTTTTTTAAAAAAAATCATTCTTGTTTTTACACAAAACCTATTTTTAATTTTATCTCCCCCCAAATTAAAATAACACTATCCATATTGCTTTAAAAAAAGTAAATTTATAAGGAGGTAGTGCCAAGGAATGGAAGTTTAAAAAATTGAAAACGAGGTTCATGGAATGAAGTCACCTGGTGGATGAATTTGATGTTCTGGCTACTCCAATTTAGTCCTTTGTTATCCATGTCACATGTAGAGTGACCTAGTTGAAGAAAAACAAATAAAAAAAATAATATATATATATATTATAATGAACGTAATATATAAATATATATATAAAAATTATAGAATAAGGAAGAAAAACAAAGTTGTAGGTCAGTGGAAAGCACGCGCCCCTGTCTCCCTTCGGTCCTGGGTTCGATTCACCACAGCTTCGCTGGTTGTGACGCAGTGACCCACGACCCATGATGTGCAATTTTTTTATTTATTAATATATTTTTATTTTATTTTTTTAACCTACCAACACAAAAATAAATTAAGCAAACTAATGATACATTGTCTTCTTTTGAAATTTCTAGGTAAGGTATTACTCAAGGATCACACCACCTGACATGGATGAATATGGTGATCCCCTTTTATTCCCTTCCATAATCATAATAGAAGAATATGTGAAGAGTCTATTTTTCATATTTTTAAATATCAATATGATTAATTAATCCTATTTGAAAAATAATGATGATTCCAAAATTATTAGAAACATTAAAACCATGGGTTGCATCCCATGTAGTGCATTGTTTAACATCGTTAGCTAGAAATTGATCCTAAATCTATCATTTTTTTTCATGGTTCATAGGAATTCTTAGTTAAATAAACCTCTATTTCATATTTATTTAATTATTTAATTAATGGTTTCAACTTTTACCATTGACCTTGAAAATGTAACCACTTGTCAGATCATGAATCCCTACTGCCCCATGAGGGTACACATTATGCACTATGAAAGGACCTGACCATCTATAACATAACTTGCTAGGATGCAAATGATGTTTTGCACTATACAAGAGCACAAATTTTCCCGGTTCAAAATGATAGTCATTAATATTCCTAGATTGGTAGGCTTGAACTATAACTTTATTAATCCTTGAATTTTCATAAGCCTCCATCCTTAGTTCTTCAAGTTCATTGATATCTAATTTCTATTTTGTTCCGGCCAATGAGAGGTCATAATCCATTTTATTAATTTCCCAAAAGGATATATGTTCAACTGCCACTGGGAAATGGAATGCTTTACCATAAACCAACATATATGGGGACATTCCTAAAATGGTTTTATATGCGGTTCGATAGGCCCAAAGAGCATCCCAGAGTTTCTAATACCATTCATTCCTAGAAGGATTGACAGTTCTCAAGAATTTGATTGATTTCTCGATTTTCAAACTCAGCATGACCATTGGTCTATGGGTGGTAATCCGTGTACACTTTTTGATAAATTCCATACTTTTCCATGAATGATGATAATGGATTATTGCAAAAATGAGTTCCACCATCACTAATGATAGCTCTAGGAACTCCAAAATCTAGAGAATATGTTTTCTTTTATGAATCTAATCACAATTTGATGATAATTGTATTTTGAGAGAATGGTCTCTACCCATTTTGAGACATAATAATTAGCAAAGAGAATTTAATGATATCCCTTGGATTTTGGGAAGGGACCCATGAAATCAATTCCACAATAGTCAAAGATTTCAACAGCTATGATGGGAGTGAGTGGAATTTGATTCCTTTTTTGAGGGACCCTACTTGTTGACACATAGGACAGCTTTGACAGAATGTGTAGGAGTCCCTTGAGAGGGTTGGCAAGAAGAGACCACACTCAAGAATATTAGAAGATGTTTTCTTAGAGGAAAAGTGACCTCCACATGCCTCACTATGATAGAATTGAAGGATGGACTCTTGTTCAGATTCTGGGAGACACCTCTTAATGACATGGTCGGGGCAGAACTTATAGAGGTATGAATCATCAAACAAATACTGTCTAACATCATAACGGAATTTCCACCGAGCTTGATTTCCTAATAATTTAGGAATTACTCCTATAACTAAGAAATTGTATATGTCGGCATACCAAGGGAAGTCACTCATAGAGTATATGTGTTCATTCGGAAATGAATTAGACACAGAAATGTGATTTGAGTTGTCTTTGAATTACATACTACAATGGTGATCAACAACAGAATTTTCAATGCCCTTTTTATCCTTGATTGTGAGGTCAAATTCTTGTAAGAGAAGGACCCACCTAATCTGTATAGCCTTAGCATCATGTTTTTGGAAGATGTATTTTAGATTAGAACAGTCAGTGAACACAGTGATGGGGGATCCTATGAGGTAGGACCTAAACTTATCTAAGGAAAACACAATAGCAAGTAGCTCCTTTTCAGTAGGGGTGTAGTTGATTTGGTCATCATTTAAGGATTTTCTTGCATGAGCAATGAGATAATGAGTTTTATCACAACATTTTCCTAACACATCTCCTACAGAAAAGTTAGTGTAATCACACATAAGTTAAAAAGGAAGGTCACAATTTGGAGATTTCGTAATGGGACGGGAGGTGAGAGAGGATTTGATGGTTGATAATGAACCCTTAATGCTTTCTGTCCATACAAATGGAGAATCCATTAATAGTATAGCACAACGTGGATGATATATTGAACTAAATTCATTGATGAATCTTCTATAGAAACCAGAATGTACTAAGAAATAACTCACTTCTTTGATTGTATTGGGTGATGGAAGGTGAGAAATGATATCAACCTTGGCATTATCAACAACAATCCCACTACCTGAGAAAAGATGGCCTAGAAGTTGTCCCTCTTTAACCATGAAATGGAGTTTCTATATGATTAGGAAATGATTTTTTTTCTTGACATATTGACAAGACTCTCTCCACATTCTTAATACATCCCTCAAATATTTCCCCAAACATAGAAAAGTCATCCATGAAGACCTCTAGAAAAATCCTTACCATATCTAAGAATATTCCCACCATGCACTGCTGGAAGGTTCCATATGCATTTCATAACCCGGAAGGCATGCGTTTGAAAGAAAATGCACCTAATGGACATGTTTATGTAGTCTTCCCTTGATCCTATAGGGAGACCTCAAAATTATTATACCCTGAGAACCCATCTATGTAACCGTAGAAGGCATGACCTGCCACTCGCTCAAGGAATTGGTAAATGAATGGTGAGGGGAAATGGTCCTTCTTGGGGAATGATTTTAGCTTCCTATAGTCAATGAAGACCATCCATCCACTACTCACCCTAGTTGGAAGAATCTCTCAATCCATATTGGTTATCACAGTCATTCATGCCTTCTTGGGAACCACTTGGACTAGGCTTTCCCACTCACTCTCAGCTATGGGATATATGAAACCAACTTTTAACTATTTCATAAGTTCCTTCCTTACTACCTCCCTAAGATTAGGATTGAGTCACTATTGAGGTTAATGACATGGCTTTGAATCAGATTCTAGAACAATCCTACGAGTCCCAATAAGTGGGATAATCCCATGAATATCTGACATGGTCCATCCAATGGATTTCTTATGTTTCCTAAGGACATTTAGAAGCATCCTACCATGATTGAATTATAGAGAAGAATAAATGACAATCAGATGTGTTTGATTGTCCCCTATGAAGGAATACTTGAGTACAATGGGATGTTCCTTCATATCAATATCTGGTTGGTTCATAATTTCAACAGAATATCGTGACATTGTATCAAGATCAATTTTATTTCCTAGAGTTTTATATAGGATTGGTTCCCCATATATAGAAGTTTCAGCTACTAGACTAGCTTGATCAGATTTAGGGAAGGAAGATGGAGTGGTCTCCATGATAGTGGTTTTCTATAAGGATTCACTGATTGTTGGACTTAAGACTTCATCATAAGAGCAATTTAAAATTGATTCAAGCCAAGGAGATAATCTTCCATCATGTGAACAAAGGAAATCAATGTCATCCTGACTTAAACATCCATCAAATATTCCTTGAAATTCATTGGATTCATTATCAATTCACTCTATCATGTTAACTTCATGAATGTCCTCATTATCCACTAGTTTTGAGATTTCATTATAGATGTTCAAGTCTAGAATCATGTTTCTAATGGTGATGGTCATGTTACCATTTCGGACTCGGATAACAGTGTTGATTGTTGCAAGGAAAGGATGACCAAGGATGATTGGGTTTTTTTACTTATTTACAATGTTTGGATGGTTGTCAAGGACAATTAAGTCAGCAGGGTAGATGAAGTTTTCAACCGTTACCAGAACATCCTTTAAAATCCTCTTTGGAACACTAATGATACGATCAGCAAGTTGAAGTGTGACAGATGTGGGTTGGAGCACTTCTATGCCTAAATAGCAGTACACATCATTGGGGATGATATTGACACAAGAACCTAGGTGACACAAGGCCTTGAAAACATTTCTCTCTCCTAGTGCATCATTTATCTAAGGGAAACCCATGTCTTTCAACATAGAGGGAATGGTCCCTGGAATGGTTTTACTCACATTTATAGCCAAAAGGACTTGGTTTTTAGGTGAAAATTTTCTTTTAAAAGTGAACCATTACTTAAGAAAAATTGAGTAGGAAGGTATGGATTGCATGGCATTGAGAAGTGGAATGTTCAACTTGACTTGTGAGAATATTTCCCTCAATGTTTCACTTAATTCAGTCTTGGTTTTCCCCCTCATGCATTGTGGAAATGGTGCAGGTGGTGGTGTTGTTTGTTGAAGAGTTGATTCATTCGCATTGTTATCAGTTTCCTCAGTTTGATCTGGTGGTTCATTTGAATTTTCATTAAATTTTTAAGCTTCACATGGTTTCTGACTTATTTGTTCAGGTTTCTCAATTCATTTGACTGTTCTTAAAAAAAGTCATCGCATTTAGTTGTTCATGTGTTTTTTGAGTGCAACTTGACTCTCCCATTGAAGTTGAGGATGCTACCTCCTGAGTAGGCATGCGTTCCTTTCATTTTTTGATGGTTTGACGTTCCTTTTTATGGGAAGAGACTTCATAGTTCATCCTTTCCATTGGTTTGCATAGTTTTTCTATTAGTCTTTGTGGAACACTTTGGGTTGGTGCTTGACATTATTGGTTTATCCTAGGGGGATATTTTGGAGGTGAGATGGTTTGTTAAAAATGGACCGGTGGCTATTGGTATTGGATAGGTTGGGTTTGGAACTAGTTATGGGTTTGGTACATTTAATGGGGGTATGGATTTTGTCCCTATGGTTTGACAGGATGCTGGTTATCATTCCAGTGGAATCCTGGGTGGTCATTATACATTGGGATGAAGAACTTCTGATTTTGACGCTTTTTGAGAGTTCAAAGCATTTACTCCCGCTGGGGGTCCACCAAAAATAACATCATTGGTTTATGGGATGGTCAGGCAGTTATCTGTATTAGGGTCATGTTTGTCACAAATTGTGAAAACAGGGTCTACAGAATGGATTTCATGGACTTTCTGAAGGTCGATATCTTCATCCTTCCTAGAGAGTGTTGTGAGTTTAGCCATAAGGCTTTCTTCTTCTCTATGTGTATGAATTCCAATAGTTCGTTATGTCTTTTCAAAATAAGGTGAATTTCCCCGTGTTTGGTTTTGTTCAGAAAGGATTTCTATATTCTCATAAGAATCATTTGGGGATTTGTTTTTAAAGGGTCCATGACACATCATGTCAATGAATTGTTTGTTCCCCGGACATAACCCATCAGAAAATATTATCACTTGTTATGGAATAGAAAAACCAGGGTGTGGAACCATGTTTTGAGTGTCTTTTAACCTCTCCCATGATTGATATAATGACTCTCCCTCTTTTTCAAAAAAGTTTTGGATTCTCTTTTTAAGTGTAACTATTTTGTTGTGGGGAATGTATTTTTTGTAGAATTCTCTTTGTAGTTGTTCCCATGTGTTTATAGATGATAATCTCAAATATTTTAGCCAATTTTTTGCTCGATCCTTTAAAGAAAAATGAAATAGTCTCATATTTGCATATTCTAGTTGATGTGGGGGACACATGGTTTCTACAATGTCATTGAACTCCTTAATGTGAAGGTAGGGAATCATGGACTATATTCCATGGAATGTGAGAAGGTGGTTTAGGACATTGTTTTTAAAGATGTAGTTAGAATCTACTAGGGATTTTTTTTTCAAATGCATGATGGGTCCTTGGTATTGGAAGGTTTGAGGTAGTCATTCATGGTTTGATCGACCGCATTCCCCAGGTTTGTGGATGCTGAATTTGGGTTTCCATTTTGGTACCCACCGGGATTTAGGAGTTATATTCTTTGAAGACCCTCCATTGAAATAGGAACAATTTTTTAATCTGGATTATTATGAAGATTAGGATCTAATTTAAATATTTCCCTTGGTTTTCTTGAATCCCCAACCCCAGGACTATCCACCCGAACTAGATGGTTGGATTGTTCAAGAGTGTAGGCGGACATGCGCCAAAAGAGAAAAAAAGATAAAAAGGGACAAGATAAGAGAATTTGGATGAGAAAAGAAGAATTTGGGGAGAATATAATTGGTGTTTGGAAGACTTAATGGGGTCTTCAGAAACGGCTCCAAAATTTGATTCACTCTCAAATTTACCCAAGAGATGAAGGTAGAACGATCCTTGAAGTTTAGCTTGTGTAATAAAATCCTCAGGTACCAAAGAAGTAACCTACATACACACACATTATATGGATTTTTTATATATGAATTGGTCAAATTGGATTGATTTAAGATGGTTTTAAATGTAATAGAAGATACTTTTGTGGATTCAATTTAAAAGAGTGAGTTGATCTAGGGTTATCACATGGGGTGAATTGGACATATTTCCTTTTCAATGATTTCAATTTCTTATATTTGAGATGGGTTAATTTAAGAAGATCAAACAACATCATAACTTATTGGTTTAATACTTACAGCATTTAATAAAAATCACCTATAAACTTGAAGTATCATCGTTTTTCACATTTCAAGGTAATGTTTCTTATTATCACTTGAAGTGTGTTTCCTTAAATTCAACAATGACAACAGAGTTTAAAAATCATCAAATAAAAATCTCAATTAATAAAGTGACTAGACATTAATGGGGCGATAAATAACATCAATTTCGGCCCCTTTATACTCACTTGGAACAACCCTTAAGTGGTTTATCCCTCCATTGATTCTATTGTTTCAATTGAATCGGGAAGTATACTCATGAGGGAGGAATTCAAGAAGTGAAGAAAACAATAAAAAGAAAATGATCACTCCCCCATTGTGTGAAAAATTTCAAAAGATTTGGTGTGAATAAATTCACACCTAGAACCAAAAGTATAAATTTTATATGAAGAACAATATAATATGAGGAAAGTAGGAAATTTTATTAATAAATGTATGTGAATTAAACAACAGACATGTGAAAGAAAAACTTGAGACAACAAAATCGCATCATAATATTACAATTGAATAAAGCACAAAAGATGATAAATTCCACCATAACCTCTACCTTAAATAGTCATTTTGGGAGCCTTGGGTCAGTCCACCATTAGTACAAAGATTCCCACTTGATTATGGAAGGCATAGGGTGGTGGAAAGCTTGTGGAACATTGACATTTCCACTCTTGAGCCGAGGTGGAAACCAGCTTGCAACCACCGAACAAACACGACGAGAAGACCATTGAGATGGAAGAATTAGAGTTGACAATAGAAAAAGAAAATGGAGCACCAGATGTCCCCTAAGCTCGTGTACAATAATGGCTCTGTTGGATTTTTGGGTTCCGATATATGATTAAATTGATAGTATTTTTTTCTGGGCAGTAGAATCTGATCCAGAATTTTTTCTCCAAATTGGGACGACTTAATAACCACCATGGAGGCCGAATTTGCATTGGATCCTGAATAATTATTTGTCCCTATACATCTCTTCTAGCATCCCACGAAATTTTGGCTTCATTGAGCCTGTATGTTGGAACCTACATTCTCATCAGTTGGCCCAGAATCTGGCTCATAATCTTATATCCAAATTGGGCAACCTTAACAGCCACAATGGAGGTCGAATTAGCACTGGATCCTGAATAATGAATTGTTCCTCTACATGTCTTCTAGAATCCCATGATGTTTGGGCTTAATTGGGCTTGTATGTTGGCCCCCACATTATTAGTGACCTAAGATGTAACCTAAAGACATGTACATTCAATGGATTGATTTTGTGTATGAAGTGGCCAACATGGATAGATTTAAGCTTGATTTAAATTAACTCTTAGAGACTTAAGTGAATTCAATTTAAAAGAGTGATTTGATCCTTGGTTATCACTTTGGGTGAATTGGAAGTATTACCTTTTCAATGATTCCAATTTCATTTATTTGATATGGGATTATTTAAGAAGATCAAACAACCTCAACACTTATTGTTTGAATACGTAGACCATTTAATAATAATCACCCATACACTTGAAGGGTCAATGTTTTGAGCCCATCATTTTAATGGTTCGTATTATCCCTTGAAGTGTGTTGCCTTAAATTCAACAAGGTTGATGGAGTTTAAAAATCATCAAATACAAATCTCAATTATATAAGTGATTAGACATTAATGGGGTGATAAACAATATCCAATCCACCCACTTTCTACTCCCTTTGATCTACCCATAAGTGGGTTAGACCTCCATTGATTATATGGTTTCAATTGAAGCGGGATGTAGACTCATGAGGGGGGAATTGAAGAAGTAAAAAAACAATAAAAAGAAAACGATCACTCCACCATTGTGTGAATAATTTCACAAGGTTTGGTATGAATAAATTTAGACCTTGAACCAATCGTATCAAAGTGATATTAAAAAAAATAGAATAAGTGGGAAAGAATAAATTTTACTATGAAACTAAAGTAAATTGGAAAACTTACATGTGAAGGACAAACTTCAGACAACAAAACCGTAGCATAACATTACAATTGAAAAAATCACCAATGATGATAATATCCTCCATCAAAACTACGTTAAATAGGAAATTTGGGAGACTTGGGTCGAGCCTCCAATATTACAAAGAATTTCAATTGATTATAGTAGGCCTAGGGTGGAGGAAAGCATGTGGAACTTGGATTTTTCCACTCTTGACACGAGGTGACAGCCAGCTTGCAACTACCGAATAGACACGCTTGGAAGACCTTCTAGATGTAAAAATTATAATAATACATAGATGAAGAAAATGGAGTCACAACTATGGAACAGAGTATGGAACATAATTTTATCACCAATTTAGAGTTGTGGATTCTAAGATATAATTATATTTGTAGGATTGTTTTCTATGTCATAGAATATAGAACATAATTTTATCTCCAAATTGGGTTGCCTTAATAACCACCATGGATGACGAAGTTGCACTGGATCCTGAAAAATGGTTTGTTCATATACATGTCTTCTAGCATCCCATGACATGTTGGCTTCATTGGGCTTAAAATTTGGGCCCCATATTCTCATCTGTGTGCCGGTGTCCAATCATCCTTCTCCTAAATTGTTTCCTTTAATCACCAAATATCCCCATATTCCATTATGAAGCCTCCACTGATCCCTGAATGAAAAATGTTCATATTTAAGTATATATCAATTTACCAAAATACAAAATTGAAATATGGATAATTAGATTCCCTATAATCAGATGAATCATTGGGCCTTAATTGGTGTACATTAGACATGAAGTGCCCGAATGATGAGAATGGATGTTCAAAATTAAAATCTACTAACTCAGATCCATCAGATCAAAAATGAACATTTAACACCATTAAAATTTAATTAAAATTTTTATCTTTATTGGATAATCAGAGGACCTCTAAAACAATCCCCATATGCTCTTTGTGATCCTCCATTGATCTTGAGTATATTAGGATGTCGTCAATAAACTCAACTACGAACCGAAGTAGATATTCCCAAAAGAAAAATTTCATGAGCCCCATGGGCATGGATAGTGCATTCGTAATTCTAAACGGCTTGAATATGAACTCAAAGTGCACGTATATTCACCTGAAGGTAGTCTTCAAGATTCCAAACACCTTCAACATCAACTGTTGATATCCCGATCGTTGGTCTGTCTTGGAGGACAATATTTACCCCTTCAATTGTTCAAATAGGTTATCTATCCTTGGGATAATGTAATAGTTGTTGACCATTAACTGATTCAGTATTCAGTAGTATATCCACACCCCGAGACCACCATCTTCCATATTTGTGAATAATACCAGAGCGCCCAATGTTGATGCGCATGGTCCAAAAAAACCCTTCTTCATCCGATCATCAATCAGAATCTG
This sequence comes from Viscum album, assembly GCA_963277665.1. Classification (NCBI taxonomy): domain Eukaryota; kingdom Viridiplantae; phylum Streptophyta; class Magnoliopsida; order Santalales; family Viscaceae; genus Viscum; species Viscum album. The sequence continues at coordinate 171,356,392 of OY728128.1, forward strand.
TAACTCCCACAGCTCAGAAAGCATCATCCAATAGTGAGCCATTGAAATTGGATGGTGACCAGGTTGCAAATCTATCCCAAACTCAATGTCACAACATGGGTGTAGAGTCACCACCTCCTCTGATAAGAAATCCATGAACACACCAACAATCCTCGATACATCCACCATCTATGTATCTGCATACTCTACTGACAGCTCAGCTAACAATGAAAGAAGTGGATCCAATCGTCATCTTCCCTCCTGGCAACCCCGCTTGCTGAAAAAGGTTACATGTTGTCTACCCACATCAGAAAGAACAATCCTTATTCAGAATAAGTCAATAAAATTACATTACAAGAATACCCAGTCGATGCATAGAATTAAATCATACGACTACATCTGTAGCAAAACAGAAGGTCCCCACTAGACTGATGTGTCCCCAACACCAGTCAACATTCTCAGCCAACACCAGACAAGCTCATCTGACCTCCAACTAGTGTACTCCAATCCTGGGCTATGGAAAGTGTCTCTGTTTCTAGACCCAAATCATGGGATATAATTGGTGCAATAAAGGTGTGTGAATATCCAAAATCAAACAAGGAACACACAAGAGTACTAAACAAGTTGATCATACCTCGGACAACTTCTGGCCCAACTGGAACGACTGCCTCAGCAGCGTGAAAATGCCCACGCATAGCTCCGCTTCCCCTGGGCTGTCAGCCACCTCCCAAACCACACCCTAGTCTAGGTCCCTAAGTAGAACCCTGAGGTTAGACTCCTTCTGAAATGTATTCTCTCAGAAGAGCGAGAGCTCGCTATCCCTGCTGCAACTGTAGAAAGGGCCTAGTTAGAAACTGATGCTGCTGAGGTTGGAGCAGAACTAGCCCACTCCGACTATACTACACTCAGTCATTGAAGTAATTTTGATGGTTCCCCCAGATGGCATAGATAAACCATCTCGTTCATAGGAATGAAAGGAATGGGAGATGACCTGTAGATTGAAATTGGAACAATTGGGGCCAGCTCCCCACTGGTCGAAACCTTGATGAACCTGATGCTGAAGGAATACTATAGAAGGCCTTCCCCTTTCTCAATCCCAACTGGCACCACTCTCATGAAACACCTCCCTACATGTGCTTCATATCTACGACTTCATCCTTCTTATGGACCTCCGGGTATGTCGGTAGAATGGAGGGAGTAATATCATACTAGAGAGAGGGTCATGGTGCCTCCTATAAATACCTCACCCGAGACTCATCATCTAGAAAGTGGTCCAGAGAAATGTGAAGGAGATCGTTGAACTTGATCCCTAACACTCTCACAGAAATACCCCCTACAGAAGTGAGAGAAGCTTATGCCTCATCCTAGCCTTCATGTTGGATGATATGAATTCTACCTGGAACTCCCTCTCGAATTTAGTCCATGTAACCACAACCTCCCTATTCTCCCCAAGATAGAGTGTCCCCCACTAACGCGCTACTCCCCACATCTAGCTTATAGCCATAGGAACCAAATACTTAATCGTACTTCGTATCAAGATGAATGCTAACCCCCACTCCTCGAGACAACTATCTGTCTCCGTATCTCAGAGGCTTCCCTTGTACTTCCCATGGGTCTTCAGTTAAATGGCACAAACTATCGTCTTCCAATTATCATAATCTTCTTCTCTATCAGCCCTCCATAGGATAGTGAAATATGCCTCATGGGCCTAGATCACTTGCACTAGTCGTGGTCATCGTCTTGTTTCCATAGTTGTAAGGAAAACAAGGAATGCCTTAGCCCGAGTAGTGTAGAATATTGTGTTTAATATTTCATATAATTCTTATTAATTTTAAATCCCTAATATACCCCTGACATTTAGGAAAAAAATCATTATGATGTGTGTACCATTCATAGGGACTCTACCCTTCAATTGGTGAATCCCCTCTTGGTCGTTTGGTAAGCCTAGAATCTTTGCATCGAATCATGGGAGGGACTAAAATCCCATTTCTTCGCTAGTCTTCCCTAGCCTATATCGTGCACCACGATTGCCTAACATTGTATCCCTACCATCCCATGCAATAATAACTATGCTTAACCCCATCTTCAATCCAATCTCTCAACCTCCCCCTCTGATACAATTCTGTCACAACCCGCTTTCAACAAGATAACGGAAGGGACATCAGATTTCTAGACCATTCCTAATTCAAGATGAAGGAGGGGTAATGCCAACTATGAGAAACCTCAATAGGTCCCAGAGTGGTGATAAGAACCAAGGGTTTGGAGTTATGTGGAAAATGGAAGGCATTTCCCATTTTATTTAGTAGGTTTGGGGGACCAGATAGTAAGTCCCAAACAATAACAAAACTTGAAGTAAAATTAAAGCCCAAACAATCTATTTTCATATACATGTATCAATAATATGTGATACAATACAAGATAACTCCAAATGTAAATACCAATGAAAATAAAAAAACAACAAAAATTGTCCCAACGTATGAACTAGTATGGTCCCCCACAGTCCTCAATGTCCTCCAAAAAACCTGAAGGTGGTTTTATATACATAGGGTGTGTATACTGGTATACTCAGTATGGAAAACAAAATGTACTCGTATATAATTGGGGACACATTCTAATGCACATTGAGAAAAAGGAGATAATTGTAGAACGGTGAATGGAAACTATCCACCCAACCTCACCAAAGAACACTATGCAAATAACGGATGTAAAGTAAAGTATTAGATATAGAACATCGATATTTTAGTACCCCACACCACTTTCCCACTGGTTATTGAAGTCATCATACGCATCAGACCTCTCACACCAATCTCACCAGAGTCCCGCTGCCATACCACGCCCACACACACCTGGGATACCATAACCACACATCTCACCCTCATACACTTGGGCCACAACCCCCACATGTAACCACAACCGCAGAAACCTGGGCAGGAACAACTACCACCATGCCCAAAGACACATGGGACCGCACAACTACTGCGGCACCCAAGACACCTGGGCCTCATCCAGAAGACAGAAGGGAATAACCTTCCCACAAAAACACCTCGGCTAACCACCACAACTACACTGGATAGATAATATTAGGCTATAATAGACCTCATGCCATCACAGCTTTCCCAAAGAGTGATGGGCTACTCAGGAAAGGGAGTAGAAAATGAGCTAATAACCGACCACACATAGAAGTGTTGGGAAAACCACCCTCCACCATTGAGATGGGGTTGTTCAGAACGAAGTGATAAAAATGGGTAGGGTGAAAATAAGAAACATAATAACTAAATTATACATATAGGTAAACAAGAAATCATCCAAAACAAGGGGTTCAAAAACCAACCTATACACAAAAACCCTCATTACTATTCATTCTTAAATTGCACACCACCCACAACCAATTCACATATCTTTCCCAAAAAACAATTCCCCATTGAAACCTTTCTTGTTATCTCATTTGAGTGGTTATATTTTAAATAATTCTTCACTACTGGGAAACTAAACTACATATCCACAATACAAGGAAGGAAAAACAACCAAGTAGCAGATTAAGCATTCAGAACTGGTTCTCTTGTAATGTCACAAAAATAAAGGGATCCCTGAGATCCCTCAATGTAATGGAACCTAACGAAGCCCCACCATACGACCCCACATGACCATAGATCCACAAACCATCAATTTATCCACAATAGGAGATCCCATCCCCATCCATGTAACCCTATAAGAATCTAGCAGAACAACCACACATATTGCCAAGATAGAGAAGGGGAGTTTCTAGATTCTATCAAACCATTTTTTGAGTTTCTTCTTTTCAATTGGTTAAATGGGGTGTTCACACAAGGATTGTTGTTCACATGAAATTCATTTAATCAACCGAGTTTACATGACTAACAAATTTACATGTTACATCCATTCAATTATCACAGAATACAGGGGTCCACTAGTGCATATTGAAAAACCACCACCATCCATGATTTTCAGTGGAAACAATCCCATACAGTTCACAACATATACGAAAGGGTAAAAGTGTCCCGAAACATCATAAAAAACCCCCATTCATTCATTACAATGTTGTTTATTATCTACATTATGTAAAGGTTTCTTATATCCCCATAGAAACACTAGCATACCCACCTTGAATGATACACAGTAAAGAGAGATGAAGGAAGAACCCTACTTGGATGATCCACGATCAAAGTTTCTCTCAAAGCACCAAGAATTGGGGATGCACTAATTGCAGGGGAGGAACTCTGAGGAGTCCAAGACTGAGCAGAAAGGCTCCAACATAGGAACACCACTTTCCATAGGAAGGGGGACTCCAAATGCATCCATGAAGGGAAACGAGACTAGTCAAGGAGAAAAATAATAATAATAAATTCTAGAGCGATTAATATGTGAGATCCTGGAGTTACGAGATATGAATTTAGAATGATTTAAATGGTTTAACGTGGTTTCACCATGCAGTTGGGTGGTTACACATAATGGAATTAATTATCATTTAATAATTATCATCGGAGAGGATTCCAAAATAGTTGTGCATTAAACAGCTTCCCTTATTCTGAGGAGAATTCATAACTGGGGTGGAATTTAATAGTACATGAAAAAGTGTGACACTGAGAAAAATACACACATTTTGGGAATTCATGGGTCGCCCGGATCTTGGGAAATTTTTTATTTCATTTATATGCATTAAATGGATTTAAAAGGGGTGTTAAAACACTCTTACATCAAAATATACGTTGGTGAGATGAACTGGAAAATGAAACAAGGGTTGGACACCATATAGTAAGACACCATAAGTTGTGCCACGTTTATAGTTTCACTGTAAGCAGTGCCACCCTATTGGTGTGCGACTGTGTCGGGGTGACTGTTATGGTGCCACCCTCTTGGTGCCAATCTCACGATGCCTCCCTCATTGAGCCACCATCACTAGTTCTACCAATTTTGTGTGCAACCATAATGTTGTGATTGTTATAGTGCCACCATCAGGGTGCCACCCTCATGGTCCCACCATTATTGGGCCACCATTAGCGTTTCCAAAGTTCTGGTGTGAGATCGTGACCGGTGCCACAGTTTCAGTGGAACCGTGTAACGCCCCAACCCCAGTTACGCAGAGTCGGTGCTTTATTTTAATACATTTGCATGAATACAAGGAATCACGTCCCTAATGACTGATTTGTTTAGCAGTATTGGAAAATTGATTACAAAAATGAACGTTACATTACATTATATAATAAAAAACAAAAACTACATTGTCTTCATGGACCACATTCCTATCATTTAGACTATCCCTACTGGTCAGTCATAATATACATCTTCGCATCCTGGGAAAAATGAAACACTGAAAGGGGTGAGCTCAAATGCTGAGTAAAGATAACAATATAGAAAAAACATTCATAAATAAGAATAAATATTTAAGGAAATGTATATAACTAAAACAATATCACTTTAAACAAAAAATTCAGTATGATATAAAAAAGCTAAATAAAATCATTTCATTTACATATTCACATGGATATTCTACTAGTTGAATAATCACATGTAATATCAATAGCTAATTTCATAAAGATGTAATGCATAATGCCAGACTTCATAACCACGTAGTCAAGGCCTTGTGCCAATACTATAAATAAGATTTTGTTATGGCCTTAATCCATGACACTAGTTTGTCTCATGATACCTACCAATGCATCGAGGATCTATAGTGGGCTCCACCCATCACTTACAATGTCCAATTCATTCCTCATATGAAAAGGCCTGAACATAACATAAACATTCATATTAAATATAGAATAGGAAATGTCAATACATTATCCATAAACCATGAATGGTATAAAAATAACACATCCACAGTCTAACATACAAAAAATAAATCAATAAAATATGGAATATTTTTATCATAATAAATCAACCATGATCAAAAATAATATCACAAAAAGTATATTGACATAGATGAAATTGATCAGTAAAAATCATTGAGAGAAATATCCATTTCTCATGACATAATTTAAAATTCATATATAGTAATTAATTTTAATGATATTTTTTAATCGAAGTGTCCCATGCCACTTTGAATCTTTTAAAACGAATTAACATTTTAAAATATTCATGTCCATATAAATAAATCCTTAAAACAGTTTTGAAAACATGTACATTAATGAAAAAGGATTAGAAAAATAAATCATTAAAAAATTTATAATGATGTTTTAGTAAAAATTAACAAAAATATAATCCCATTGAAGACACTTTTATGAAACATGGACTTTGATATAAAATATTTCCCAGTAGATAATTACAAAAAAATAACCTTGGATAATAAATTTATTGTGAAATTAACCCTTACATTGCATTTTCCATTGGTTGAGGGTATGTTTAGCCTCCTGTATAATGACCATAGTATATTATTAATTTATAAAAGATCCATATTCATATTTATTATATCATACATGATTAATTTATGACTCTATAATACCCATTTAATAATGATTTCCTGGTTAGATTAACATTTTCCTGTAATAATCACTTTCTTTATCGTATGTGTTTTAACTTGTTATTCTTGATCGTATCATTCAGATCCTGATTTACATACTTCTAGAAAATAACACATTATATATATAATGAATATATTTATAATATAAATATGTATAATAGATAGATATATGAAAAGGAAAACATCATTTTTAATGACGGTAGGTCGTACGTACGCATAAATGTTGTTTTGATTTTCACATCCTATTGAATTGAAGTAAATGAATAAGATATATGTAAGTAAATATATATATTTATATCTATTAATTGGAATTATTATGTCATATATTATATACATATTAATAATATGTATTTTTATAATCATCGTTGAATGGTGAATGTGGAAATGAACGTCATTGCGTCGTAGAGACTGTAATCCGTACGTACACACGAGCAACAATATCATTATATTGATGGTGAAATCATATGTAGTTGGATTGTATATCATTTATAAAAAATAACTAATATTATATATTTATTATTTACATCATTTATACTAATTATTATACCCATCCATATAATTAATTGTATGAGTAACAAACTACACCACGACGTGGAGATGGAAAGCCATACGTACACACGTATGGTGACTTTGTGATTTATAGGATGGATAGAATAATGAATATGGTTGTACCATATTTATAATAACATCACATTATATTGTAGGTACTTTATTTATTATTTTGTTATGGATACAATATATAAAGAGGATGTGGAATAATAAACGAGCATGAAAGAGGGCGGTGAAATTATTACCTCTTCTTCGGGCGTTTCCTTTTATGTCGATCAAAAGAACCCCATAGGTTGGATTTATGAAAAATATAAGGGAATTGGTTGGTTCTGAGGGAATTTGGGAGGATATTTGGGTGGGGTTTGGCCAATCCAAATGGCTTTGGAGGTGTTATTTTGAGAGAATGTGAAGTTCCCTTTTATAAGAGGGGTGAGGTTCACTTTAAGAAAAGATTAAAATATTAATTTATTATACAATAAAATTCTATTTATAAGGGCTCCAAATGGATTCATATAGAGTAAAAGTTTGTTATGTGTCGAAATAATCTCAATATATAGGTTTTAGAAATGTTTAGGTTACAAATTTAACCTTATATTATAGATTTAACACTCAGTTAAATAGTTTAACTTTTACTGTGTCTTCTTGTATTCATACACTATATGGTTAATAAACATACTATAAACATCCAAGAGAACCTCAAGATGTACATTAATGAAATTTATAATATTATTTAATCCTTTTTGAAGAAATATATATTTTTGGGAATATTATATCATCCAATAATATAATATTTGTTTTAAAAATTAATTTATGTTTGTTTTGACACTATTTGGTATTTTGTATTTCTGAAAGTATTAACAACTTTATCACATCAAGAAAAATTTATCTACTCAACCTTAACATGTCATATAAACCATGAAAATTATTGGAATTTATAATAAATTTCAATATTCATTTATTTGTGTTTCTATAATATCAATTATTTTAATATTTCATAAATAAGGTAACTACTACATCAACATTGTGTCATAAAAATATTAAATTATTTAATGTCTAAAAATTATAATTAAAATAGCATTATATAGGAAAAAATTTTAGTAATATAATGAATATTTATCGTCAAATTTATCTAATGTGTAACCATATATTAAAATCGGTCTTGTTATTAAACATTGAATTTAACACTTTTATTTTTTCTTTAAATAAAAAAATAAATGTCCTAATCTAACCCACATGGACCAAAGAGGATGATATTTTATTCTTATGGTTTTCTTGGTAGAAATACACTTATCCAACAGAATTAGGACATGTGTAATGGTAATTATAACATCATTTTTACCTTTAATTACCCTAATTACGTTTAACCATGGGAAATAAAAGTCAAAAGTTATTAATCACCAAAAATTATTTTCATCTTATTGAAAAACATCTTATTTACTGATATCAACCGTGTCTCATGGAATTTTAAAACTCCACTCACATAATTGGAAAAATTAACTTATATGAAAATTTGAAAAATCTCTTAGAAGGTGGGTAAAAGACGGTAAAAAGTTCAATACAAATTTATACATCTAATTTTATTTTTCAATGACCCCATTGAATTATATTGAACATATATATGTATTATGTATATATTATGAATTAAAATAAATTTTAATAAAATAAACATTATTTAAATAAAAAGAATGTTTTAAATTACAACGTAGTGTTTATCATTATTCATAAAAAAATTAATTATTTCCAAAAAAATTACAAAAATCCTCCTTAAGATAATTTTGATATTATGAATTAAAAAATGATTTTTATTTTATCAAACTCAAAACATATACGTTTCATTAATTAATGTAAATTAATTCTTGTTGTCAAAACCAAAAATAGGATTTTTAAAAAATTAAAAATTATCTAAAGATTGACATGTTTTTATGTCAAATTTAAATGTGAAATTACATATAATTACCTACATTGTATTAAATGATAAAAATATAATCTATTTATACTTCAAAACAATTCAAATGTATAATTTAACACTGTAAATTATTTTAATTAAAAAAAATTCAATTAAAATTTACGATCTTTCACTATTCATCAACATATGAAAGTTATCAAAAAAACACCAAATATTAAGACAATCTAAATTTTTATATCCCACTTCTAAATAAGAAGATCCTTTTTTCAAATTTAATACAAATGATTCATATCTTTCATTTAAAAAATCACCATTAGTAAAAGGTAAAATTGCATTTTTGAAAAAATACTTCCTTTATCTGAAAAATAGGATTTTTTTTCTTATATTATGTCTAAGAAAAATATAATATGGTTTTTAAAATTATATAGTGTATGTAAGATTCAAAATTTAGTTAATACTATACCTAACTGCTTTTTGAATGACTAGTTTGGTAAGTTGGATTGTTCTCAAACTCATTGTTGTGTGTAGCGCAAGATATTGAATTATTTTAATGAGAAAATGTAATGTGAGATCGTGGGGTGTTACATTCCACCCTCCTTCAATAAATTTTTACCATGAAATTAGAAATTTTTCTTCGAAAATAAAAGTTTAAAAATAGAAAAATACCTTTGTGGAATACCTACATCTGAAATGGGGCAAAAAAAATTTATTCTTGACAAGAGGGAAAGGGAATAAAGATGTTACCACCATATTTTGATCTCTATTAGGAGAACTTTGGTGGAAATTAGAGACACATAATTGGAGGAATATTTGTATCATATTAAATAATCCTTGATCAAAAATAATATCTTGTAATGGATGTTGACATAGTTGAAATAGATCAATAGAAATTATTGAGAGAAATTTCTTTTTTTTATGAAATCATTTAAAAGTCATATAATTGAACTCATTTAAAAGATTTTTAGGAATCAAAGTGTCTTATAACACTTTGATACTTTTTAAAGGAATTAACATTTTAGAACATTCATGTCTATATAAATAAATCCTTAAAACCATTTCTAAAACTTGGAAATAAATGAGAAAGGTTTTAAAGAAAAAATATTTTAAAAATTTAAAATGATGTTTTAGTAAAAATTACCTATAAAATAATTCATTGGAACACACTATTTTGAATCATGGATATGGATAATAAATATTTCCCAGTAGATACTTACATAAAATCAACCTCAGATAATAAAGAGATTGCGAAATTAACCCATACCTTGAAAATTATTTTGGTCGAGGGTGCTTTTAACCGCTTGAATAATGACCATAGTATCTTATAAATTAATAAAAGAACCATATTCATATTTATTATATCATACATGATTCATTTATTACTTTATACTACCCATTTAATTATAATTTCCATGTTGAATAAATATTTCGGGTAATAATCGTTTTATTTATCATATGTGTTTTTATTTGTTATTCTAGATTGTATCATTTAGATCATGATTTACATACATTTAGAATATAACAGATTATATATACCATATATATTTAGAATATTAATATTTATAATAGATTCATATATGAAATGGGAAACACCGTTTATAGGGACGGTAGGCCATACATACGTATAAACGTTGTTTTCGTTTTCATATCGTATTGAATTTATGTAAGTGAATAAGATATATGTATGTACTTATATATATATATATTACGTATCATTTTTATTTCATATATTACATTATTATTAATAATATATATATTTTATAATCATCGTTTAATGGTGAATGTCCCGTCATGGAGACCGTAATTTGTACGTACGTACGAGCGACAATATCATTATATTGATGGTGAAATCATATGTAATTGAGTTGTATATAATATATACAAAATCCTTAACATGTAATATATATATTTTCATTAGTTATACTCATTGTTATACCCATCGAAATAGTGAATTTTTTGAATAACATACTACACCATGACGTGGAGACGTTAAGCTGTACGTACGCACGTATGGTTACATTGTCAATTATAGGATGGATAGAATAATGAATATTGTTGTAAAAAATTTATAATAACCTAACAATATGTATTAGGTACTAGACTTATTAATTTTTTATGGAAACAACAATTAAAGAGGTTGTTGAGGAAGAAATGGACTTGAATGAGGGTGGTGAAATTATTACCTCTACTTAGGGTGCTTCCTTTGGAGTTGATCAAAAGGGCTCCATAGGATAGAATTATGATCAATGTAAATACTCTAGGTTGATATTAGGGAAGTTGGTAGGAAATTTGGTGGGGTTTAATCCGAGAGAAATGCCTTTTGAGGTGTTATTTTTAGAGAAGTGTAAGTGATGGTATATAAGAGGGGTGAGGGTCACTTTAGGAAAAGATTTAAAAATTAATTTATTATACAATCATATTCGGTTTATAATTGCTCCAAATGAATTTATTTCAAGAATTGTGTGGTTGTGGGTCAAAATCATCTAAACCAATAGGTTTTAGAAACGTTTAGGTTACCATTTTAACCTTATTATTTAGATTTAACTCTTTGTAAAATAGTTTAACTTTTACCGTGTCTTCTTGTATTCTTACACTATTGGGTTTATAAACATACTTTAAACTTCCAAGAATACCTCAAGTTGTTCATTAATGACATATATTATATTATTTATGTCCTTTAGAAGATCCATATATTTTAGAGAGTATTATATAAAACAATAATATAGTATTTGTTTTAAAAATTAATTTATGTCAATTTTGACACTATTTGGTATTTTGTTATTGTGAAAGTCACACTATCATTATCACTTCGATCAAAATTTATCTAATCAACCCTATCATGTCATATTAAGCAATAAAATTAGTGAACTTCATCCGAAGTGTCAATTTACATTTATTAGGTTATTAATACTATCAATTATTTTAATATTTCATTTATAAGGTAATTAATGCAACATCATTGTGTCCTAAATAAATTAAATTATTTAATTTCAAAAAATTATAAATAAAATACCATTAAAAAGGAAATATTTTTAGACATCTAATGACTACTTGAAATCTGATTTATCTTATTTGTATCTCTATATTAAAAATGTTATAGTAATTAATCATTGAATTTAAATCTTTAACTCTTCTTTAAATTAAATAATAATAAATGTCATAATCTAATCCATGTAGACCAAAGAGGATCATATTTTAATGCTATGGTTTTTTGGTTGAAATACACTTATCCAATAGAATTGTGACATGTGTTAGGGAAATTATAATATCATTTTTATCTTTAATTTCCCTATTTATATTTAACTGTAGTAAATAAAAGTCAAAGGTTACTATTTAAAAAAAATTATTTTCATCTTGTTAAAATAAATTTTCATTACTGATATCAACCGTGTTTCTCAGAATTTTGAAATTCAACTCACATAAGCGGTCAAATTATGTTTTATGCAACTTTGTAAATGCCCCTAGAAGCTGAGTAAAAGAAGGTAAAAAGATCAATAAAAATATATACATCTAATTTAATTATAAAATGACTATAATGAATTCCGTTGAAATTATATAGGTAATATATATCTATTTTTGTATAATGTAAATTTAAATAAAATAAATAATTATTTAAATAAAAAGTCGGTTATAAAAAATAACATAGTGTTTTTCACTATTAATCAGAAATTGAATGTTTTTAGAAAAAAACAAAAAATTAACCTTAAGATAAGTATGATATTTATTATTCCAAATGAATTATATTTTACCAAATTCAAAACATATATGTTTCATTAATTAATTTAAAATTAATTCCCATTGTCAAAACCAAAAAGTGAGTTCTTAATAAAAAGAAAAAACTGTCAAAAGACGAACAAGTGTTTATGTAAAATTTAAATGTGAAATTATTTATAATTACCTAAATTGTATTAAATGAAAAAAATATAAATTAATTATACTTCAAAACCATTCAAATGTATAATTTAACAATATAATTTATTTGCATTAAAAATGTTTTTTTCAATTATAATTTAGTATCTTTCATTATTCATCAAAAATATGAATGTAATAAAAAACACCTAATGTTTATCCAAACTAAAATTTTATTTCCCACATATAAATAAGAAGTTAATTTTGACAAATTTTATATAGAAGTTTAAGATATTTAATTTAAGAAGATTCACCATTTTTAGGCGGTAAAATTTAATTTTAAAAATTTACTTCTCTTATCAGAAAATTTTATTATGTTCTAATATTATGTCTAAGAAACACATAATATGGTTGTAAAAATTATATAGAGTATATAATATTCAAAATGAAGCTAATAATATTCATAACCGCTTTTTGAACAGGTAGTTTGGTAAGTTGGGGTGCACTCGAACTCCGTGTTCCGTGAAGCACAAGCTATTTATTTATTTTAATGAGATAACATACTATAAAATCTTGGGGTGTCACAAACTATTTTACAGAACAGATTTTTTTTGGAAGAGTCATTAAATAGTCATTTTCTAGGCCATTATGTATTATACCACTTAAATCCTAACATCATATTACACATGAAGAGTTTGTTATTATTTTTCTATATTTAGTATGGAAAATTATACTAGTAATGAATAAATTTTCCCCTCAACTTTATTTATCTCAACATGTATTATGGATGATCTCTATAGTGGTTTTTCTTATGATTACTATGCATGATATTGATCTAGATTTCTCTTAGTATAAAACCATATGCAACCCTATATACATGATAATTTCATGTTATAATAAATTAATAAACCTTAAATTATCATCAAATACCCTTACATATCCATCAAATCCTAGGAAAAACATTATGTATGAATAAAAAAGTCTTACATATCATAGAGGATCTAGATTCTTAACCTCTAGTGGAAAATGTGGTTCCTATATAAATTACGTCATCCATTGGTTACCCTTACATAACATATGTTTCTGTGTGGAAATCATTATGTATCATGTCACATTCATATAAATGTATCCTCTCATTTGAAAAGAAATACCATTACTTATCATTGAATCTATTGTGTAACATTTAAATATTGGAGAATGACTCTTGTGTATCATATGTTACCCTAAGGTATCACTCAATTCATGTGTAACTCTGTCATACCTGGATAGAAAATCCTACGTATTGGGTAAAAAAATATTATGAATCATATTATTTTTCAAAATTTTAAAATTACTCCATAACGATTACAACAAAAACATAGGTTCATCTATCAATTTATATGGTTTTAAATGTAACATGACAATCATGAAAAAATAGAGTTTTATTTATGTCTATATATTCAATATGTAACTTAAATGAAATAGAATCCATTTAATTTTTTGTTTCATTAATTTTATGTAATGTTAAAAAAAATTAATGAAATGATTCATTCATTTAAAAAATATCTAAAATGATATATATCAAAAAATGTGGGAGAATAAATTTAATTGAATATTAAAAAATATAATCTATTTATTTCCTCAAAAATCCTCAACATATAAATCACAGACACAATGATAAATGAACAAAAAGAAATTAAACAAGAAAAATACAAACCAAAACATAGTGTGAGATCCAATTAAAATTACCATGTAATTCAAGATCATCACTTCTATTATGTGGTCATTATTCTATATTTTCCATATTGAATCTTTAATTGATGTCCAATTCTTCCGTCCTACCCTAAAATTTTATACATACATACTTGTAAATAATTCTATCATCAAATAAATCAAATATTTCAATCAATGATTTTCACAATCCAAACTAATGTAGAGGTCGACCACATACATGTTGAGTTTTTAAATCTCTATACAATGAGTCCAGTTCTTGTATTTTTCATAATGAATTTTTAGGTACAATATTGGGAAATGTGTTCCTATGTTTGGATGTCAATAATAATGGGATGGAATGATGATTTTTTGAATATATAATTAATTAAAAATCATTATGTTATGATTGAACTCAATGTGGTATCCTCACTAAGGCATATTTATAGTGATTATGCCCCCACTACTTGAATATTTACGTTGAATGTTAACACTAAAAACACATCAAACACATTTTTTATCATTATTTATATCAAAAATTTATTTTACTAATTTTTTTATATTTATTTAAAAAAAATAATTTTTTTAATTTTAATGTATAAATAACTCTTTGAAAATATTTTTTTTTTTAAAAACTCCCTTGCTGAATTTTGAATGTTGATTCCTATTTCATATTACTTATACATGATTATTCATCGTAGATATAGAAACAAATATAACTTATCACAAATAATTATGTTCAAATATTATCATACATTTACTTCTAGAGCTTGGTAGTTATGAATTTTAGTATTTTAATGTGGCTACCTAAGGTGGGTTTTCTTGGATTATATGGTCTAATTAAATGGTTTTATGTCATCATTGTTTTAAAAAGTTATTCATTGTAAAATTTAATTTCAATCAATAGAATTCCACATCAATTCCCAACAGAGGTTCGTGAATTCTCAACTATTTAGAAATAAAGCCATTATAAATACATCTTATTAAAGAATTCCTTATTTCTATCTGGAAATGAAATATTTATAGTGAATATCTATGAAATTTTTTAAATTTAATTCATGTTTATAAATTTAATTTTGGAAGATACATCATAAGATTATATTAACAAATTGTAATTTTGTTAATAAATATCAAAAAAATAACATTATGATAAGATTATTTCATTATTTATCTATTTATAGTTTCTCTAGTCAAATAAATTTCACACAATTTAAATAGGATTAAACCTTACTATGTTATTGAACATAAGCACAAACGGTTTCAAATAATAAACAACAGAATATAAAATTAACTGACATTAAATTCATAAAATTATTCATTTTTTCCCACCCCAAATATGTATTATATACTATATTCATTCGAGTTCAACCTGGATTTTTATGTCAAAAAAATTAGGATGGATAGTTCATAAGAGGAATCATTGAGATTTATTGGCTAAATTATTTGGATGATAATCAATTTTACTTGATCTTTAATGTTCCCATTATTTTCTTCCACCATGAAATTTTATATAAAATAATATTATGCGATAAAAAATTTACTAAAAATCAAAATGAAAATGATAGTGTCTCATTTCATTCTCCCAATTGAGTTCTATGTGTTTAATACCTAGAATTAGGTACTTATTGGGACACACTACTCTATATGGGGGATTAAGATTTTATTATTGAATCCTATACAAATTGTTCATTAAAAAGTATTTTAGGACTACTAGTTGACTATGAATTAGCCCGTTATAATATAAATTTTCTATAAAACACCCCAATTCCTTATAAATATATTTAATTCTTTTGATATCTTTTGGTTCACAAAACATCGGGTTTAAATAAAATAAGATAATCCATTATTTAAATTTGACCATTGTAATTAATAATTATATTGGTGTTTCTGAATAAAACCAAATAAATTATGAGAAATAATTATTTTAAATAAATAATATTATATTATAGTTATTAAAATTGAAAATTATAATTATTTAAAAAAAAATTAATGTTATCCCAAAAAATTATTTTTTCTAAATTACTATGTCAATGATCATTTAGCACACAAAAAATTTATATTTACTAATTTGAAGAAAAATATTTCAAAAAATGTGATGAACCTCACAAAAAATATCATGAATAAATTATCAATCCTAAAGATACTAATAGTCTCTAACTTTCTTCTTAAAAATCATGCTAGCATTTTTCATCTCAACACTGAGCTTATATTAATCCTTATAGATATCCATAACCCATAAATATATTCTTAAATAATTGTTCCCAAATTTACAACATTGTAAAAAAATCAATAAACAATTTTATTAGTAAAATTAAATATATGTTTTTATACCTTTAATTTAAAAAACTAGAGAAAATAACTATATATTTCATATAAATGTCATAAGTTATATAAAATATAATTTTTTTATTGATATTTATCCCTCCCTAATGAGTTTCTCTATGTGGGTAAATATTTAATTTGTATTCAGATATCATCCTCACTACACTATTTAGGACTGAAGAACTCTTGTTTTCCATCATAATAGAAATATTATTAGATTCTCATCTTTTTATGTATTATCCCTTACTCGGTTATATGACATAGTTTTTTTGGATACAAGGCATTGTCAACGTTATATCCATGATCAATTTTCAACCTAATACTGAAATAAAAAATTATCATTAAATAAATTAGAGGAATATATCATATGAAAATTAAAACCCTAATATAATATTCCCTCTCTAATGACACCTTCATTTCAATAATTTATACTTAATATTCAATCTAATTTTATTTATGTTTTGTTGTCTTGTAAATCATAATATAGTACCTTATCATAAAAAAACATTCATAATGTCATGTAAAAAGAGTTTTACTAAAAAAAGTATCCCTTATGAGTTTATATCCTTGTGTGAATTCATATGATAACTAATTTTGAACTAGATTAAAATTTTAGTCAATAGAAAACCATAATTATAGAGGTCACATTACATAGGTTAATTAGTGACTCATTCACACCCCCTTTCTAATATCCAAAAAAATATCCAATTTATAGTAAAACTAGATTATCATGAAATTAATATGAACTTCATTATTTCAATTAATACATAGACTTATTCCTAGTAATTTCACATCATATCTCTAATCCAAATACTTAAGTATAAAGTAAATTATTAAATAAATGGTAAATCATATAAAATTACAAATCATTATTTGTACCTTTATAATTGAGTTCATCCATAAATTTGCAACACAAAATTTATTCTCAACTAAAATCATATCCTTTAAAATTATTTAAAACACTCCTTTGATACCAAATAAGATTTATTGGACCCTATACCTTTAATATAATGTCATAAAAATACACATTGATACTAACTATAAAATCATGAATATTAACATCCTCAATTAAAAATTTATAAAATTTTTATTTCATCTCTTTATTCCGAGTGATCGTTTCATGTTTAAATACGTAGAGTATTAGGACAAGCCAATAACTAAAAAAGAACTTATTTTTTATTTCAAATAGATATTTATATATTATATATAAAACTACATAATCTATAATATGTCATAAAATATCCTAATATTTATTTTAGAAATTTTTTCCTTTTAAATATACCACATGTACAACTTTTCATCCAAACCTATTGAATATAAACCTATGAATTGGGTGACCATAAATAATATGTAAGGGTACCATGTAAAAGATTTTAAAAAATATAATCATAATATTAAAGGATTACGTAACATTAATAATTTCATAATAAACCAAAATAGAGAGCATTTTATTTCAATGAAAATAAATATGTAAAATTATATCAATAATATTGATCACATATCAATGGAATTCAAAATTTCAGATATCAAAAATATGTTATCAAGGCCGTATGTCAAGAAATTATCATGACACAGGGAGATGAATAAACAAAAAACCAATGATTGTTGTACTTTTGGAAATGTTGAGGCATCGACATCTATACAATTCTAGGATCCACTAGTTACATCCTAACCTAAATGGATGGGTGAAAACTAGAGTTCTACCTGATCTCAGGTGTGCCTCCCCATATGTATTGGTATTTTGACAATTGTTGATGGAAAAAGTCCATAAGTGGAAATAATATTCCCACAATATTAGTTGAACATACAATTAAGATAAAATTAATTATAAGAAATAAATCAATATATATTAAATTACATAAAAACCATCTGAGCTAATGAAAATAGAAATAAACTGGCCCATGTAGTGTCATGTTAGAAAGCATGATATATAAACCAAAACTAAATAAAATTCTTCATAATATGGTTTACTTATTGAAAATAAAATAAGAAACCTACTTCCCACTCAAACATAATATTAAAACATCTACATCCACGCACTCCACCATCGCAATCCTACCCTAGAGGGCCCTTTCCCTCTATAGGATCCAAAATCAAAAAATCTATAAGTGCGATAAAATATCATAGTAGGGTTTCAGTTCAAGACTCCTTAAGACACCACCAATTACAATAAAAATCAATGTATAATACATAAAATTTTATTCAATTTTTGTGTAAAACATAAATATTTAAACAACAATTCATATAACAAGTAAAAGAATATTTCGTGTCCTCAGAGGTCGTATCAATCTACATTGCCAACATTTATAAAGTAATTTCAAAAACCAAGTCATAAATAACCATCCTCAATAAGGTAGTTTATAAATAAATATCACCCAGTTATAAGGAATATAATTCACACATGTTAAAAAAAATCTCATACATTTGTCTTATATAGGGATAGTCCAAATGGGTCCGTCTATATGAACTGTAGAGAAAAAAATATTACATTAAAGCATGTATACAATATTTTAAATAAAACATTATATAAAGACAAAAAAAATAATCATTAGAACAATCATTATGCAAGAAATTTCCATAAGAATTCCACTATCCCAAGGAAAAAGGTGATCTCAACAGATCCAACAATCTATGGTTCCATCATTCCTTGCATCTAAAAATGATGATACCCCAATTGAGATAACCCCCATTAAAACCATGTTCAATAATAGAAATGTAAAAAGGTAATATCCTCAATGTTTTATACTATCAATACATACTATTATGAGTTTTAATCCTCTTATACATTAGTTTTACACCCTATGGGGTCACCTAAACAAAACTGAACCCTAAAACTGATGCCTCACCTACCTCATACAAACAAAGTGGTGACAAACATGACTCCAATAAAGAACCCCATAATTTTCCAAATGAGTCAAATATTTGTAACAATTAATGAATATAAAATAAACAAATTATATATTATTATATCAATATCCCATAAAATTATGATGAAAATATCAAATAATATCCTCCAATATATGGATCATATTCTCTAATTACTCATCTATTTGTGGATGATATGTTGTGATAAATCTCATATGAGACCCTAAGGATTTCTAAAATCCCTAAAAAAATAATTTCATGAAACGTTCATCTCTATTATATACAATAAATTAGTGAAAAATATGAAAACATATGATCTCATGGACATATATTTTTTCGTGATCATCCTCTCAGTGAGTCACTTTCTTCTGTATTAAGTGGATATCCTTCATCATCCAATCAATAATCCCCTATAGAGAATCATGTATCATCATGGTCTTAGTTAAAAAAATAAAAAAAAACATAATTATTTCATGTCACATGCATATGGAAACATGAAGTGTTTCTAAGAAACCACCATGGAACTAGAGTTCGACCATTACAATATTTTAGCTACGATATTGGGAAACAATCTATGCAATGTCCCTCTTCCTCCAAGGCCACTATAACCATAATATGATGTTGTGGTAAAATATTTTTGACTAATATGTCTTACCCATCAAGATATATTTAATTACTTCATTAAATTCACTATAATGGAAGTATGTACTACTACTTTCAAATAATGAATTAATATGTCACCATCACCCAATAACTACCTTGGTATAAGGTCACCCACAGCTGGATGTTCCCACATCAAAAAACAATTTGGGTACGACTTATGTCATACCATTAAATGATATACTATCGAATTTATTATAACAGTGTATCATAATTCCTCAAATATGATTATTAGAAACATTCATCCTCCATTCATCCAATAGTATCATTATGCAAAGTGGCTCCCCAATTGGTCATTCACCAATATCCTCCTAATCTTGTGTCTAATAAGTAATAGGATATACTATTATGAAACCTTTACCAATTGTATTTTCCATCTATATTCCAAATGTCTATATATATTATACTCAGTCAAATACCTCAAATTTAAATCCCACAATTTGATGATATAATGAAGGATCATCTCGAAAATGGTTGAAAAATCCTCCAACAAATGATATAGTTCCACCAACACTCTAGATTGTGAGCCATGTCAATAAAATCCAAGTCATGTGTAGGGTAATTTCTATCATGGGGTTAAAAATGATGTGAAATATACAATACAACCATAACCCTCTACATTAATACATCATCCAGACCATTTCATGATGAAACATATTATACAACATATTAAATAACGGGATATTAGTGTATCATTATTGTAGATGTATTAAACATACCACTTAAAATAAATTAATGATTCTTCACACTAGACCAACCCATGTTAATTTACATCATTATTTGTCAGTATAGTCATAGGTTTTGGTAGATTGGATTAATATGGAATAAAATTCCAGCAATATCGAGTTTAACCCAACAATTTTCTATTCTTAAACACATTATAGCAGTGTGTCTTATAGATAACTGCCTCCACCTTATTAGAGTCCATAGATATGAATTACATAAATATCATAATCCCCAAGACCATTAAAACATGAAGAAAATCTTACACTTCTACATCATTACATAATTTCTATGATCTGAAAGTATACTCCAGAATATATCATGGTTTTTGGAATGCTCTTCCAGTGCTAGTGAGTGGATGAGGATGTCATCAATGTACAAAAAGTTTAATGATTTTAGGTACATATGGAATATATAATTAAAAAGGGACATAAAATAATTTAGTGAATTTATCAAACCCAACAGTATCACAGAATAATCCAAAAAAACCATACCTGTTCTTAGATTACATATTTGGGAAGTCCACTTCTCTAACCCTTTACTAGTGGTATCTCAATCACCCATTGATCAAGAATAACAACATAGAAAATCATAATTGATCAAAAATACCATCTATCCTTGGAAAGAGATATATATGCATATTTATCACATAAATTATCTTCTTTTAGTCAACATAGAGTAAAATAAAAATTTATTAATTCTCATAGAACTAGACAACTTCACCTCATTCTGAATAAATAGGCCTAACAAATCCCTTTTGTCCCAAGTCATCAAGAAGAACATTAAGATCATTCATCTCCACTATAACAATAAAATAATTGGGTATTAAATTGTATTTCACCAGGCATTAGTTTTGTATCCTAGTGAACACTTATATCAAGAGTATGAAATATTAATTATTCCATAAAAACTTCATTATATAGATCTGTGAATTGAGGTAAGAATTTTGGGGTTTCCACTCATCCTAATGAATGGTCAAAAACTACTATCAATTCCATGATAATGTCAAACTTACTCACGTCTGGACCAACTCTAAATAATCCCACATACCATTCTATAGTCATTAATAAACTCACTGACATTAGATAATTAAATAACACATGATTTAAATAGGAAATATTGTGTACTCCGAAGATGTTGATGAAGTCCATGAAAAGAATCACAGTATATTTAGTCATCTCCATAATCAAGAATTCTCAACAATTTACATAACCAATGAAAATTGAAGGATACTCAGGGAATCTATATACATGTTCCAAAATCATTGCCATAATTTTATCAATTGATGCTAACTCATTAAATTTCATGATTGGAATGTCAAGTACAGTAGTGAATTTTGATAATATTAAGTAATTGGTAAAACTGGAAGCAAGAATGTGTATATCATAACCATATAATATTTTATTGTCCCTACTAGGTAAAATTTCTCCATAACGATTTCAACCCATTACCCGGAATAAAAAATTCATCAAATGCATTGGATGCTTGAATAATACTAGACATGAAAGTCTTGGTATATATAACCATATTAATAAACTCATATGATATGGAAAATCAATAACAAAAAGGCTTCTAGTTGAAGAGACCATGTTTCCTAAACCACAAATATTTGGTAGGAGCATTCTCAGTTGCATACTTTTGTACATTTAGTTTTTCAGTTTCATTTCCTCTCCCATAGAATAATTCAAGCCTATCTTAAAAAGTATTCTAAAATTACTATGTTGGGGAGACAAGTTCCATAATGTGATAGAAGAATGTATAAAAATAGTTGTTAGGATAAACACTAATCTGTAAATGAAATCAACAAAGGATACCCTGGGTGTATTCCCTTAACCCATGTTTTACATCTCAATTTACTAATCTTGTTCTCTTACCAATAGGGTTTCATAATTAATCATATATACACTACAACATAATATCATGACCAGTTCATATAAAAAATTCCAATATATATATATCATAATTGTAATGAAAAACTAATATGCCAATAAATAGATAATCTATCCATTGATCATAGTCCAAATAATGGAATTAAATTAAATAAATAATATTCCCAAAAACTATAGTTATATATATTGAATGTAGACCCACATTCCTAAGAATGATGCATGAATTCACATGAAATATCATAAAAATAGAATAAAATTATACCATCCATGGTTACTCAAAATACATTAATTATTTGCCAATCATTAAAATGGAATACCCATTACCCAAGTCCCATAGAACAATATCTTATCTACCGTGTCATATTCTAGTTCCAATGGAAATAGAGAATAATATGCTCAGATATCATTTTTTATCATCCTGACCCAAGACACAGGTTCCAAACCGATGTTCCACAAGACCTCATGTGTTCCTCCACATTTTAAAAAGGCAGCTGAATAGAAGAAATGTACTATGTTCATTATTGGAGACACAATGCTCTCTGCAACAGGTGAACATTAGAATATAATATAAGTAATTAATACAAATATATAAATAAATAAATAGTAACTTGATACCCATCAATGTAGAAAAAAATTGAAATAAACAAAACTTTTGTATCAATATGGAATACAAAATATATTAACCAAAATTAAAAAAAGTATATAAAGCATAGGAAAATTGTAGTAACTAAAACAATCTATAGGTATCCTCATAGAACTCTATATATTAGGATTTTAATCATCATGATCCACCTTATCAAACATCCATGACATAGATATTTCCCTTCTCCGGGTCCCTAATCATGAATTCTAAATGAACACTAAAATTATCACGTAGGGAGTGAGTACAAGAAATCGTAAGATACGACAACTAACCCTTAACTGTAGTTCATAAGATATATTGGGTAATTCCATGATGGTAAACATGGTACATATATAAAAATATAAATCTCACATATATAAAACATATATCAGGTCTTTAATGGTTGAATCTACATACTTCATCACCATAATGAAAGGAATTTCATCCTCCATGACTAACACATCTCCCTCCTCGGTTGGATAGTTCATAAAAAAGGTTGGAATCATCCATTTTCTAGGTATAACCATATCTCCTGAATGACAATATATAACTCATCCCACATGGAAGTATATTGTGAATATATATTAACCTTCATAAACTGTAGAGACAAAAATAGTACATGTAAACAAATATAATAGATTAATAATAAAATCCAATGCCCTGTAAATTGAATTATAATAAAAATAATAAACATGAATGAAACTCAATCGTAGTTCATGACTACACATAGACACACACAAATATCATGTTACCAAGAATCAAATATAGTGTTTTCAGGGCTACACATAGACACCAAAAATCATTTCAATAAGCCGTATAATTCAATCACACAATTATATGGCTTACTACATCAAGTTTATTAAAAAAGATCTATAATATTTTTCAATGACACATCAAATATAATATTTCCATGTTTGTTTTTTTTCAAAACACTAAAAAAATTCCACGAAATGAATCTGACTATTATATTTCCAACAGAAATAAAATTTGAAAAATGATAATCATTACTCTATCTAGTACAATTAAGAACCAATATATTTAACCAATAAAATTAGCTAAATGACTGTTCATTAATGTTGATTTAAAAATACATATGTAATGATAATCTCTCTCTCATTCCAGCTAATCCGATATAATTAAAAAAATTCTTATAATTCTTTTCCATAAAACGTAGTTTTTGTAATTTTAATAATCCTTAATATTTTTTTAGAATCTTCCATAAATCACAACCCTACTATGATATGGTTTTATATAAATACTTATTGGGTTTTATCGATCAAATAATATTTTAGCCAAAATAATGGAGAAAATTTGAGGTTATAACATTCCATGATACAAGAATAAGTGTTTGAATTTATCATAGAATGTTCCATCAAAATAAACATTGGAAATTTTTGGATTCCCATACACAAATAATGAAAAAATATAATTTATAAAGCTATTAATTATATTTGGGATAATAGTACCATGTATATGACCGTAGAATTAATGTTAAAAATTAAAATATATATTTAATTTGGCTTTTAACTATTTATTCATATCATAGAATTTATGTCTTTACAAACATTTAATTTAAGGAAAAAATAATCAAAAGTATTTAATAAAATGATTTGTGGAATTTTAAGACAATGAAACTTGTTTGATGTTTGATCTAGGGAATTATGAGAGTAAAAGAATATTTTCAAAATATGTCCCACACAAAGGAAATTTTGTAAGGCTAACATTGCCTTACATATAAATTGTACATGAATGTAAAATAAGGATAAAGAGTTTTAAAATAACATACTTTCTAGAAACACTTATGCATCATTTACGTATTAGGAATTACCCATCCAAAAATTTGACCTAACATTACGAGTACATTAAAAACACTACGTTTCTATTATGAGTGGCCCTTATTAACATAATATAGGTGGAAAAAAGAAAGAGATTATTTTATGAAAGAAGATATATATAATTAAATGAGTTTCTAAATTAATGAATTAGAGGGTCCATTAATGGTGAACCAACTAATGTTGTACCTTGTGTATCCATTGAGTCATTGGTCAGGGCGTAAATGAAAAATATGAAGACAAAGAAAAACATTAAATCCATCTCATCAATATGATCTCACCACAACAAAGCAGTAAACATAAAAGTGATACCAACATACAGTTTTTCCAAAACCATTTTCAAAAACAGAAAAAACACCACCATAAAACCCATCTTCAAACTCAAAATTATAATCCACATTATTCCACATTAAAATATTTTGATTCTTTATAAAAAAACTCCTACCATCAGTATAATTTTCCTAATCATTAATCAACCATCATTTCATGAAAATAGTTTAATTAAAACCTATATTTTCAAAATTAATTTTATTTAAAAACATATTCCCAAAACATTTGTCGAAATAATCAAAAAGATTATTTTTTAATTTACAAAAACCAAAACATGACCACTTTAAATCATCGTTTTTCAAAATTTACAAACATATTTTTCAAAAAAAATTATAAAGTTTAGAAGAACCAAAAACAAACTCATTAGTGGAATCTATTATTAACCTGGGGATTGGATTTTTTTTGTGGATATACACCAATAAATACACTATCACATTTACTCATTCATGAACATGTACATTTATTTAATGGGTATTCAAGATTCTATAAGATATCTGAATCCACTATCCCAACACAAACTTCATTTCCCAAAAACAACAGACCCATAAGAACAGAAAAAAAACTCACCTTCACATGGAATCTAATGATTTATTAGAGAAATTGTTGGTTATATACATTCTAATACCTACACCAAATGATTTAAATTTTTTATCCATATACCCTAACAAACCAAGTAACAAAGGATGATCAATATGTTATGACATACCAATAACATATTATTTAATACCCTTTTTTACAAACCCAACAATTTCATCCCCTAACCCGTCATCTGAGATGGCCCATAATAAGGTCCTAGAGGTATTATTGATCCACCCAGGAAAGCGAAAATTACCAATGGAATCAAAGAGAATAGATAATAATGACATACCATATTGAAAATAAGCTGATAAGGAGGGAAACTAATAATCCATAAAATGAATATACAAAACATTTAAACAAAATATAAACATTAATTAAATATAAAACTCAATGACAGGAATAAATCCTAAATAAACCTATCAACCAATAAATCTTCAGTTGACCCCATGTGTCACTCATCAATCCCATGATCCAACATCACTCTTGGAGATTGAGACCAAGATAGATCCTATACCAAGGAATAAGAAAATAATGAGGTTTAGGACTGATTGTTAATACTATTAAGGAATTCTTAATCATTCTATTCCCAATGAATTGCCTTTAAAAAAGATCATCAATTTACAATTTTAAAATACAGTGTATAATAATATGATATTCACATGTTTCCACATAAAAAAAGATCATGGTAAATTTCCTTTTCATTCAAAATAAGTTTCTTTTCCCAAGACTCATTATCATATTATAGGATAATCGGGGTGGAATTAATGATTTTTTAACATAAAAATTATAAAAGAATGCATTGTTAAACATTTTAAAAACTATTTCCCAATAAATCCTTTTCAAATCAAATATTCTAACATTTAATAATGAAATAAAACATACAATGGAGTGGGAGAAATAACCATTCAACAAGGTAAACGAATGATAACATTTGAAATTAACCAATCAAAACATGGATCTTAGTTTGTATTCTACAAACCAATATGTGATAGAAGAATATGGGAGGACCCAGGAGCTCTATGGATATATTATAATGAACTAATACTTGATTCATCATGTAGTCATTCATCATATAATGACATTAATTCACCAAACAGTCAGTTTCAACCTACCTAATCTGACCATGGGGCGTAATCACAAATTTGATAAAAGTGCATAATAAGTTCCATCGACAATTGTGCATACTAAACTATAGAATAAATTATTCCAGGATAATCCATAAAAATTTTCAGTTATACGTGTTAAAACTATATATGGGGGTAGGACAAGCCTTTCCAAACAACTAACCTCACATACATACATACATAATCATATATATGTACATATATATCAAAAATATCCATTATGAAACATTGAAATAATGAATCACTCCCAATTCCACCCTATCAATTATTCCCATATATCGATTAACCATGAACTAATGGGGGATGTCCTATATGAGGACCTCCCATTCCCATTAGAATAAAACAAGGAAAGAGGTGCATACCATGGGTATTTTTCCATGTGACTCGTTTTATACCAGTACCAAAAGGGTTTTGAGATAATATTGAAAGAAAATTTATTTCCAAAATGATTATGAAAATAATTTTTAAATACAAAACAAATTAGAAGATCATTTTTGAAAGCAATAGAAATTTAGGAATCCAAAAACATACATTATAAACCATAAATCACTTACTAAAGACCAATAAAGAAATTTATCAAACCATTAGAGTGTGAGAATTAGTAAAACAGTATCCAACACTTTAGAATGTGAAGAAAAATACTTTTACCTTTAATAAAAATTAATAATTTAATGTAACACCCCTTGATTTTATTGTATGTTTTTAAAAATAATTTAACATCTTCAATAGATTACTTTTCACAAAATAATTAGCATCGACAAAATCAAAAATATTATTACGGGTATCACCTAAAAAATGAAATGTTAGGAATAAATGATAATAAATAAATTATAAAAAATTATTTTACACAGGTTTATAAAATTAATTATTTTGTTATAAATTAATTAGATATAAAAATAGTAACCTATTGAACATGACATATGTGTTTTTATAAAAAAACATTTCTTATCCCCACAATGGAATTTTATATTATATATTAAACTAATATCTACTAGTGAGAGATATTAAATAAATTTTTTTATATATATTATATATAAATTTTTTAAATTAATTCAAAATGCTTTATTGGAAACAAATAAGAATAAATCCATTTATATTCATTAATTCTTAATTTTTTGTAAAACGAAATTTAGCAACCATCTAATGGTGCAACTAATTTTTTTTAAAATGACTCTTTAATTATTTTTATTTAAATATTAAATCTCTATTTTTGTATGTGGGATATAAAAATTTGATTAAAGTTAATTTTTTTTTTCTAATGTGTTTCATTTTTTCGGAATAGTAAAAATGTGGCCATTTAATTAAAAATTGATTTTTAGCCTACATTATTATTATAGATGAATTATATTTTTAATTTATTTTAATATATGAATAGTTTATTTATATATATATCAATTAAACCAATTTATTTCAATGGAAGAAATATCATATTGAAATTATATATATAAAAATTTAAATATTTTAAACCATCTCAATTTAAAAACATTGTTTTTTATTGTGTCTATGTGATTAATCATAAATATAATTTTACTAAAACATGTGCCTTGAATTTGATAAAATATAATCCATATTTGAAATTACAAGGTACAAATATGGTATTACAGACATTTTAATATTTTTTAATAAAAAATGCTATCATTGTAAAAATATAGTTACCGTAGTATAGGTAAAAAATAAAATAGGTTAATGTTAAAACATATAATAGATTTAAATACCGAAAAGCTAAAAATATAAATTGTTGGTTGGGAAAGTTATTTACCCTAAAATCATATTAAATGTTAATTTCACTCCAAATTCATTTAAATTAATTATATCTCATTGTGGCTGGCATTAAATATAAAATAACCATTATTTTAATCAAAAACCCCCATATTCCCTCAAGTACAAAAACCATCCATCGCCACCCCATTTCAACTAACATGAATTTAATCAAAAAAAATCTCTTTACAAAGTTATCTTAATCACATTCCCCACGTTATAGTTCTTCAAATATCACTAAAATACAAAATTCAAGTTCCTCAAGGGTCTCTTAATAGAGTGATATTGAAGAGGTAATTTTCTAAAAGCACCTCTATTAAATTATTTTCTTATTCCATTTTCCGTCACCCCCTTCATCCATTATGACATAATTTTTCTAGAATAATTTACATTCGTGAATTTTATATTTATAAAGTAATATTTTATATTCATCCTTTTTATTACATATTCTTATTCAATGAAATGAATTTATTTTACAAATTATATTGGCCAATCACCTCTGTGAAAAATTATTTTGTTCATTTTACAGTACCTCCTTCCTGGATGATAATAAAAATATTATTTTGGTAAAATAATATTTTTTAAGCATATTTGAACTTATTTAATTTTATAGATTTAATATATAAATATATTTTTATATAAAAAATAGGATTTGTGTGGTTGGAAAAATAACCATGTTAAAATAGACAACTACAAATAACCTTTTATCAATTGAATCATCCTAATGTATGATTGAAAAATTATAAATGGACCAATTTTAAATTCTGGAATTGAATAAATACCATTTCATTTCAGTTCTGTAATTATATTTCCATTTGATAGAAAAATCCATAATTACACAAAAATGAACTGTCCATGAAAATGATTTATCAAATCCACATGAAACATTAAAAATCATGAAATATTATAACTGAATGGGTCATAATATGAAATTAAAATTTCATATAATAAATTATAAATATTAATAAGGGTTTTTAATTATTTAACAACATTGCTTATAAAATTATATTGGCAGTTTATGTGAAGAATTCTAAATGGTATCACATGGTAATGGTTTATAATCTCATTTTTTCTTCTATGAGATATATGAATTATTCACCACTAAATTCCAATTTAAAATGTATATATAAAATAACCACAGATATATAATATCATTATTCTAATTATGATCGTGATATTCTATTTTTAATTTGATAATTATTACTTTTATACATCATATTATTTAACTACTTATAATTTGGTAAGGGGTTTCATAACCTAATTTCGACTCATTGGGTCATACATCTAACTGTTTATTATTTCATTACAATCTAATGTGTGAAATTAATTTTAAAAATATTGAGTTATATATAAACATTATATTCATATTTATGGTTAAAACACAAAATAAATTAATTTAATTAATTCTCAATTAAATGATATTACACCTATACGAGGTTTTATTTTAAAAATTATAATTTTAAATCCTTCGAAAAAACTTTTTTCCTCCCTATTCAAGTTTCATAGATTTTTTTTAAATTTATTAGTATTCTAATATTTATTTATTGAGTTATTTATATTCATGTCTACTTTTTATGAACATTTATGAAATTTAGGTTTCTTCATTTTCTTAATGAGGTTCTTTATGACTTTTCTAACAAAAATAATGAAGGAATGTTTTTTTAACTTATACTAAAATTGCATATTTCATCACCATCATGACACCATAATCCGTAAAATATTCAATTATAATAATATAATTTTATATTTAAATAAAATTATATCTTTTATAAATTCATCGAATTTTTATAAATCATTTTTCACAATAGAAAATATATTTTCATCCAAATCATTTCAATTGATTTATAAAAATTCATTTCCATCTAACATATAATTATTTGATGATACTTGTGAATTATTAGGGATATTACATACGGAATTTATCCATGTTATTCTTATGATTGTTTTAGGTTTTTTATGGATTTGTTTTTATGAAACCCATTTCTTTTCCATGGGACATGCTATGATGAAATGTTTATGAAACCTATTTCTTTTCATGGGTTCTGATATGATTAATGGTTTTTATTCTAGTAGCCCAAATATTTATAGTTTTCATTATGTGACTTTTTGGACCTATATCAAACTTAAATGAAATGTGTAATGATAATTCATATCATGAGATAAATACTAATGGAAGAGGTATTGAACTCAATTTATATAGGCCTGGAATGGGAAGCAGAACTAGTTCAAAAAATGTTTTTTTCTACATGGTAGTCATTAGAGTGATCCTTGAATAAAATGATGGTTTGGATATTGAACTCATTCTAATATGATAGTCATGTAAAATATTTTTTACAACTAATGAAATTATATTCTACGCTTAGGTTTTTCCATAATTTCATGTTCTATATGAAAGTTATTCTTTTATGATTTAGGTATTATAATTGTTTAGGATTTATTTTGTAACATGATATTACGATCCTTTATATGATGGGTATAAATTTAAAATGTAATTTTCATATTCATATATCATTATTATTATGGTGTGATTCATATCACCATTGTTTACCCTTATTTATATTCTAAGGTAACCATTTATATATCTTTGTTTTCTTCGGAATATAAATAAATGTATTATGTTTTATAAGTCCAAAACAATTTGTATAAAAAATGAATAAGCATGAGGAAACATAGATGTTTTATAAAACTATTATTTTTTGTTTTCATGTTTAATTGACACAAAGACCATATGATTCCGGTATGGTTTTGTTTTAATATGAATATCCACATATTTTGATGTATTATATATCCATGGGAAGAGTAGTTCATTATAGTTTATATTAAATAAAGTTTAGTTAACCATTAGAAAATATGATGATAAAAAATTATTATGTACCCTATGTGTAAATCTTGGTAACGTCGCTTGAGTTTTTGTAATTATAATAAATAATCTAGTATTAAACATATGGTGTCCGGGATTGAAATATGTTATGTATGTTCTTTTGACTAGGTTGTTTAACACGTATGTTTTTTTTCTTCACACAATTCTTTGCGGTTTAGTCAATTGTCCAAAACTGAATGAATCATGTTAACTCTGATTATGTTTGGAAGTGAAAGTATTTTCATCCTATGATATAGAATGTTATGGGATATGGAAAGAAAAAATCATTTTTCTTTGCTCACACAACGAATGAATCATGAGGGTTATCTCAAATTGAGAAAAGTAGTAAACTACATTCTACTGGGTCAATTATGAGGAAACAAAAACAATTTTGAAGTGGGACTTTTGATCCATTGGTGTATGGGAAATGGATTAATTCCATTCCTATTGTATTTAATGTTTCTCAATGATCGGGAAATGAAAAAGAAGTAATGGTTGTTTATCTTCTAGAAGGAGAATATAATAAATGGTGGAGTATTATAATGAATATAATTCAGTTACATGAAATTTAATAAATGTAATGAGATGAGTTTAAGGAGATATTCCTCATTAATTAAATCAATCATATTATATGTATAATGTTGGAGAATAAATTTCTTGAGAGGATGAAAAATGATGAAGAATACATCAGTATATATGAAGAAAATTATAGGTGAAAAGAAAGGTATGACTCTTTTTAATCATTATCCATGACTGAAAAACGTATTGGATCATTGGTTGTTTAAAACTAGTTCATATATGTAAATTAAATATAATATAAATTAGTACCTATGATGAAATTGTTCGATGTTGTCTCGAGGTGGATATTGAAATCGATGATACCGATCAATCAAATGGTTTTATAACAATGGAAAAAATTATATTAAAATAAAATTATAATAACCACGTTGAAAAGAATAGAATATTTTATTTATACTCAAATTTTGGGAATAAACAAGATGGAAATTGTCTCATGGGTAATAGTAAATGTTATAAATGTGTGAAATAGGATCTTTGATAAAATGAGTTCCAAAGTGATGGGATGCAGTTTGATAATGACACAAAAATTCATTTAATGTATGTAAAATGGGAATTATTGTCATAAATTCCAAAATCAATGCCAAAATGATGTTGATAGACATTAGCAACAACATAAGTACAAATAAAAAGGAAAACATCCAGCGATCACTATTGGACTCATGGAGTATGATAAGGATGTGGTTGAATGATAGAGTATTTAGTAATTAAAAATATATAATAATGATGCAAAATTACATTTATGGTACTATGGAATAATGAAACATATAGGTATTGGTCCACAATAGTGTTTACTTAAGTATTTTAAAGGATATGATGAAAAATTCCAATGGAATGGATTATAAATTTACTAGTACAGTGATTATTTTGGAGAACACATAATTAAGGAAAATATAACCCCTAACATGATCATGATGATGTGAAAATAATGAGACAGAGAGGTTTTTTTGTGATAAAATAAATTTTATATTATTGATGATTTTGGGATAGATTCATAATTTGATGAAAATGTAGTTTTTGGTTCTTTATTAAAGAATTTTTTGATTTAAGTTATGTTGAAATAGTTAGTTTTTTAAGGATAAATGTTTTCCCTAATTTTTTATGGTAATGCTTTTAATTAACATGTTTTAACAGAATATACGGTAATGATACTCACATATATTATGTGTGAATATTAATATCTACATTAAGAGGTTTGTGGAATTAATGAATGATGATTTTAGTAAATTTAGTAACTCTCTTTCTAAAGTCTTGGATTTTAATCTACTAAAAGGATCATAAGTGTAAATTTTTATGAATTTTTTTAGTTTAAATTTATATGAGGATATTAAGATTAATTTATTACATCACTATATTATGATTTATTCATATTTAATAATATGCCCTAACTATTTTCAAATAATTATTACTAGAGAAATATGTGATGAATTATCAACTAACTAAAGATGTTATGATCCAAAAACATTTTAGAAATTTTAACTTAAACTTCATTGAATTATGTGAGAGTTTAATGTTATGTTGATCTAAAGACAACAAAATATTTTGATTGTACTTATGAGATTTTATCAAGTAATATTATCTTCTCAAATGATATTAAAATATGTTTTTATCCAATTATCTTAATATATAATGATATTAGTGACCTTTTTCAAAGATATTTATTATATGGTTTGTGTTTATTAACCTTATAATGACTATGTTATCAAGAAATATCCTATAGAACATTATAAAGGAATTATTAATTATTTGTCCTCTATGGTTCTCCTAATCAGAATCCTAGTTATGTGGTGATATTCACCTTTTACATTTCTTATTTTAAGGGTATGTTTTATTGAAAATTTCATGATTTGGGATTCCCATAAAAGAAATTTTGAAACAGAAATAATTTGTTTTCAATGTTAAATTTTAAATTTTTATGATACAGATCATTGTAATTCTTGATTTTATCAGGATCGTGGATTATCGATTAGGACATCCCCGGAATCTCCTACTTGTTTATGATTCTATCCATTATCTCCTCTCGTGAATTAAATACCAATTCCATAAAATTTACTGACCTGTGAGGACATACTTCTAGATAATGACATATCTTATTATGTAAACTTGGAATATATTTTGAATTAAATAGATGATGTTCTATGAAATAATACCACTAACCTTGTAAAAGTTTAATGGTAGTGACTCAAATTGTGTGAATTGATAAGGGAACTAAAGGATATGCTGAGGTTTCTGTACACACATCTATTTATATCCTTGTAATGAATTTCAATATATAAATTCGTTTTATGGGGGTATAATATTGCACCCCACTATTTTATATTATGTTTTTAAAATAAATTAAACCACGTAGATAGCATACTTTCCACAAAATATTGTGCATAGAGAAACAACAAAATGGCATTATGGTTATCACCTAACCATTATAGTATAAGAAATGAATTATAATTACAAAATTATAATAATATTGTTTTCACATTTTCTAAAAAATTGATTCACTAGTTAATAATTAATTAGTGATGAAAATCTAATTGAAGATAAAGGAAATAGTTTTTAAAAATGAAATATTTTTATAACGAAAATGAAATTTTATATTAATAAAAATCATTAAAAACTATTAGTGACATATATTAATGACATTTATATTTTATATATTCAATAAAATGTTTTTAAATTCATACAATATTATTAAAACGTTTGTGATAAGTATAAATACAACAATATGCATAAAAAATATATTTTTTATAAAATTAAATTTTGACACCTTTTAATAGCATAGGTATTTTAAATATATATATTTAAAATTATATATGTTTTATTTAAAAAAAATTACTTTTAAAATATTTATATCACAATTATATTTTGGTTATTTTATATTTTTTTGATAAGTTTCATTTTTGTTGAATAGTGAAAAATACAACATTTATATTTAATATTTTATTTTTATATAATTAATTGATATTGTAAAATTATATTATAAATTTTCAGCAATGTATAATTAAATAAATTATGAATAATTAAAAATAATTTAGTTCATTAGAATCAATTTCACATTGAAATTAGATATAAATACATTTCATTCTTTTGGACATTCTCACAATCAAAACTATATTTCTCGTTTTTCCCATGGAATTAATTATAAATATAATTTTTCCAATACAATGAATTGAATTTTTTAAAATTTACTCTATATTTTGAAAATAATTTCCAAATTATTTTGTATGGTCATTTACATATTTATTCGTGAAAAAGAATACTATGTTAAAAAATTATTTATCATAGTATAGTTAAAATATGAAATGGGTTAAAGATAAAATTGGTAATGGTCTGAAATTCATAAAAAATACAAACATTATTGGATTGATGGGGTACCACTCGAACCTAAAAAAATCTAAAATATTTATTTATAGACAATTTCTTGTAATCGAATTCCACCTCAATGTCATTGGATTTAAATATAAAATATTCAGTATTTGATAACATAAACCCACATCTCCTGAAGAATAAATACCAACCCGCATAACTCCAATTCGAATAATTATCCATGAAAATCATAAAATATCTACCAAAACATATTCTCATCACACTCCCCTTGTTATAGATTTAATTTTTCTCTCCAAAGGACCAAATACAAGGACCATAAGGTTCTCTCAAGGGATTGATATTCAGGAGGTAATTTTCTCAAAGAACATTGGCCATTTTAATTTCTTCTTCTATTTTCCCCCACATCAATCATCCATCAAAAAATAATAACTAAAAAAATAGTTTTTATACTATAATTTTATTTTTTTAAAATGATATATTTCATATTTTTTCTCTTTTATTACCTAATTTTCTTCTAATAAATGAATCTATTGGGGAAATTATGTCGATTAATTGCCTTCGTGAATAATCATTTTTTTCATTTTTAATTAATGCATTCTTGGATGGTCATAATTAAATTATTATGGTTAAATAATATATTTTTAGCTAAATTAAATTATATTTCATTTTCTATAAATAAATAAATACATAATATTAATAGAACATAACTAGTTTTCTATGATCAGAAAAATCAAACAATTAATCATTTCATTAATCATTAACTTTTTATCAAATGAATCACTTCTTATATGAATGAAAATTATAAATAGGAAAGAGAAATGTTTATAATTTCCTTAATCAAATTTAATTACACTTCTATATTATTGTATACATTCGATAGGAAAATCCCTAATTATACAAAAATGAAATGATCATGAAAATTATGAAATAAAATCACATGAAACAAAAAAATCAAGAAGTATTATTAATGATTGGAAGGTAATGAGATATAAAAATGTTTTTTAATGTATCGTTATCATTAATATGGTTCATAGATGAATCAATAAAAATTATTAATCCATTATTAATGATATTTTAGTGTGAACAACTATATGGAAGTGTTAGGTAAGGATTTCTCATCACACTTTTTCTTATATGATATATATCAATTTTCAAAACTAAATTATTGTGTGATGTTAAATTATATATTTAACTATCATATACCCTATCAGGATTCTAATTTTCATCATTATATTCAATTTTTAATTTTATACTTCTTACTTTTATTGAGATAATTATTCAATTAATTACTAAGTCGTAAGGAATTTCTAAACCAGATATCTATTCATTGTGTTAAAATTATACATATTGATTATGTCACACTATTATTATTTGTGATATAAATTTTTAAATCCATAATATTTTTTTTAACATTTTTATATCGGATATATATTTAATAAAACTAAATGTTTTATTTTTTTAATTCTTCTTTTAGTGATTTGATATATTGAATAGATTTTCTTATAAAAATTGTATTTTCAAAATCTCCAAAAATATATCTTCTTTCAATGTTCATGATTTATAAAATTGTTTCCAAAAACATTCTTACCACTCTTATAGGATTTTAATGTAAAAAATTTACTCAAGTTTTACTTTTTACAAATGGGGTTGAAAATTAAATATCATCATTTTCTAAACGAGGTTCTTTAGGAATCATTCGAAAATAATATGGAATGAATTATTTTAAAATATAAATCAAGAGTAAATTTTTCCACCATAATAATAACATAATAGATCGATGTTTCCTTTTAATTATTAAGTGGTTATTTTAAAATATATTTTTTGGACTTCATTAACCTTTAATAAAACAAATGTTTTCACATCTAAAATGTAATTTTCCTCAAAAATAATTTCATGTGATCTCTTAAAACTGTTTTCCATCCAAAATAAAATTATTTGTTGTTACCTATGATTTACTAGGGATAGAATTAATGTAAACTATCTTTTTATTTTTTATCTATATTTATGATGGATTCATATTTAGGAATTCCACATCTTTTATATGGCTTGTTCAATGGTTAAGTATTTATTAAACTTATTACTTTTCATGGGTTCAGATATGATGATTGGTTTATGTTAATGTGGCACACATATGTATTGATTTTATTTGTTTGTGGTGGGACCTCATATCACCATTAAATTCTATGGGTAATGATATTATATCGTCTATGATAAACATAACTATAATGGGTTTTGAACATAGTTCCGATTGGATTGGAACTAGAAGTGAAAACAGTTCCGTAATGGAATTCATCCACCGTGATAATATTTGGAGTGAACCATGACTATTATAATGGTTTAAGAAGTGAAATCATTCCACTATGATAGTATTGGAAAATTTCCTTGTATACTAATGAAATTATTTTCTAAACATATGTGTTTACCAGAATTCCATGTTTTATTCAAATGTTATTCATTTATGATTTTGGTCTTTTGCTTTTTTTTATTATATAAGTCAAGATTTTGATTATTTATATGAAGGGTATAATTTCCAAATGTTATAATAATATTTATATACTATTATATTCATGTTATTATTTATATCTATTTTTCATAACCTTACTGAGAATTTGAGCTCACCATAATAATATTTATCTTTTCATAGGATATAAAGAATGATATTAAGTATTATATCTCTGATGGTGTTTTAGTTAGTAAATAATATAAAGGAGGAAATGTAGATATTTTATGAACCTTTTTATTTAATATCCATTTTTCGGAATACTCTAAACCCATAGGATTATAGTGTGGTTTTGTTGTAATATTAATATTCAACTTTTTTGATGTAACATATATGTATGAAAATAGTCGTCATTTATATTCAATGAGTTCCAAATCACTAAAAAAATCAATGGAAGATGAGAAAATAAATAAATCAATTATTCATTTATTTAAAAGCTACCAAAAATTGAATACATACCTCAAACTCATGCTAGTTAATAAATAGCCAACAAACCCCCACCCCCAAATTCTAGGAATAAATAATATCCACAAGGATTATTTACAACATTTATCTCTTAATTTATACTCAATGAAAAAAGAAGGATAGAGGCACAAGACCATGGATGAAGAGGAAATCAATATAAAATAGAAAAAGAAGGGAGAGGTTGTAGAGGAGAAGAGATTAACATGAATAATTCACCCAAAACATAATGAAATTCCAGGATTCCACCGTTGGATGGGGATGTTAGGGGTGATGATGATGGGGAGATCCCACATGGATCTATACAAGAAAATTGTAGAGGAAAATATGAGTTTTTGGAAAAAATACATGAAGGGTAGAATGTTAAAATTTCATTTTTATGACACATAGGAACTAAGCACAGTTACACCGAATGAAATCCCAAACATTACACCAACCATGCACCCCTTACTAGATAGACTAACCATCTCTATGGTTTGGCTGCATAGTTTGGAAAACTCTACAGAAACCATGAAACACGGTTATGTTAAAAAATTTATAATAATGTGGAAACCTTTTACATATTTTCTCTAACCTTCTTCAGGTTGTACTACCTCTACCTAGGACACTAAAGACCCTCGTGGTTTTTCCAATGACAAAACTAGATTGAAACGTATTTTATGAAACCTAGGTAACTAAAATTGTGATAGAGAAAAATGACCTGAAAAGTAACTTATTATCAAAAGCACACATGGTTTCCCCATAACTGTTCACCTAAATCATTAAATAGAAGAAAAATATAATTCTATTTATAATTTTGATCCAAAACACCAAAAAGTCAAGTGATAATCCCAATACAAAAAGATAAACTAATGTAATAGATGAAAATAAATACTAGGGTGTGATAGTGTAAGTGTCGATAGATATTTATTTTGTTAATAAACTATTATAAGTCAAATGAAAGTAAATTATACTTTTCAAATTGTACTATTTAGTACAATTGGATATCATTTCTATACTTTATATTCTTACTCTAATATGGTATTGAATGTTAAATCACATCTTAGAGTATTTAATGCTTATTATCCACTGGGGACAAAAGAGGATCCCATTAAGAGATACATATCTTGGGTCATTAGAATTAGTGGATATGAATATATTTTTTTCCCCACTAATCTATTGAAAAATAATTTGGATATGATTACATGGAAAAAAAATTCATCCAATTTTTTTGGATTTCATTGTCTTATTCAATATTTCCTCCACTGACGATCTTAACGTTATAATGAGATAATATGGCTATCATTAAAGAATTTTGATCTTTTAATTGGGCCAGTTATGTCTGATTAAATCTAAAATTATAGGTATTGTTTTTATATCATTTAAGGGTAGGGTAATT
Organism: Viscum album; assembly: GCA_963277665.1. Taxonomy (NCBI): domain Eukaryota; kingdom Viridiplantae; phylum Streptophyta; class Magnoliopsida; order Santalales; family Viscaceae; genus Viscum; species Viscum album. The sequence goes on from OY728128.1 coordinate 171,396,640, forward strand.
CCAATTTTTCATTTGGTGTTAGATTAATATAATGATGTGTTTCATATGATTTTATGATGATTAAATCTAGAAAGGTAATTGGTGTTCTTGATAAACATAATGTCAAATATAAATAACTTATCTATTCATTGGAATGATATGCATGTAGCCAATGGTGTATATTTTAAGATCCAATTTAAAATCCAAAATCCAATTGAATTATTAGGTATACATTACTACCTTTGGATTATACAATGTTATTTAAAAAATTTGGATGCTGGAAGATGTTTTTGAAAAATTATAATTGGTTGAGATATCCACAACATAAGTGTGTTAGATTGGGATGTACTAAAAATGGATTTATAAATAATATTTTGAACCTATAAATTCATTATGATTCCTCTCAGGGTAAGGGATACATTTTTTTATTTCTATGGAACTTATGAATCATGTATCCCATGATTATATAAATTATTACATCATTATTATCATTAATGATATGTTAATATATTCATGTAATTTAGAGGATCATGGAGGTCAATTTTCTATCATCATTGATAATTTGATACATCATGTTTTTTATGAAAATGATTCAATATATAATTTCAATACATAGGAAGTGAGGTTTAGTATTCCTGTTGATTTTACATCACGAATATCAGTGGATACAAAAAATATGGTAACTATTTTGTATTTAGAAATACAGAATAATTTATATGAAATTTATATTATGTTATGGATTTTTTTGTATTAATTATACTATATTTGGATAATTTCTCATATAGTTTTTTTAATGATTTTATTTTCTTAAGAATGGGTGAATTTGCATTGGGATGAATGAGGTTAGAATATATATTTTTGGAGTTGAAGAAGATATTTTGTTTGAAACCACATATTTTAATACTCCATATTTCATGATTTATTACATAATGATACATATTATACCATCCCAAAAAATAATGAAGACTACATTTTGTGGGAAATTATGTACATATAAAAATAACTTGAAATATGTGTAAAATATTATTATTAAACTCCCTAACATTCCTTCCAAATTAAATTTATTTTCTAAAACTACATGGGACAACCCGTGGACATATATATTAAAGGGGAGATATATTAATCATGTTATGGTCGTAATAAAAGTATTGAAAATTTAAATTCATTATTCTAGGACAACATATATTGTTAGCGTATGTGGGGTAGTAATAATAATCATGAATATTGAAGAATGATATCCAACGATAACATAATGGAAACCTAGGAATGTGTAAAAAATATACAACAAGACATCATAAACATAATTCAGGGATATATAAGGACAAATCATTGCATATTTCATTTAGTATAACCTTATGTACACCATAAATGGTATCTCATGAGTTAAAAACATTAAACAATTCATTGGAGGTCTATACAATTCTATGCCACCCATCACATTCTTATCATATACATGCTTTGGTTTACCACATTGATCATAAAAAATAATGATGTATTTCATAAATATTTATCCCAATAAATTAGTGTTTGGGTTAAATACATAGATGTGCCCAGTCTATAAAGGATAATTACCTCAAGGTGAATACAACTAAGTTGAAATTGAGACTGGTATTCGCTTTACAAAATGTTGTCCCTGAAAATTTCTAGATAATTTTCATAGCATGATGGGTGTACATGAAGATTCATAGAATGATATAATGAGTGTTAAATTTATTTATATAATTACATGGAATTAATTATTAATATATGAGGAATGTGAAAAACCATATTTTAACAAGTAAATTTTGAAATAAAAAAGGCATATTACATTGAAAGTGCATGAATAAAGAGAATTAGGATATGGTTCTTTACCTAAAGAGGATACACCTAAAATCATGGGGGAGCTTATTAAGAGGATGTGAACACATTGTAATGGATTTAGAGAGCTAAAAGAATAGTAAAATCATGATAATGGGTTTTTGAGTGTTGTGTAATGGGAGGGTGGGATGGCATTTTCGAAAAATATAGGGGAATTCATTAATAATTTATAAACAATGGTTTTAGAATCTATATGATAAAATAATCAAATACACACACCATATCATGGATATTTCCCATGGTTTATAACAAAAATATTTTTTATATATTTTACAATCAATATATCGATATTATTAAAATAATACCCGTGGTGGTGTGGACGTGAAACATGTTGATAACGAATTAATATTAAAATATTAAAATATAATATAATCTTTGAAGGATTCATTAAGATTTTATAAATTTATTCAAGAAACAAAAAAAATTATTTTAAATGAGGCACATTATTATGTTCAATAAAAAAATTAATAGTATTTATTACATTGTTTTGGTCTTTTATATTTTTATAATATATACATTATATTTATACCATATTTAAATTTTAATCAAAAATTTGTCTATCATATAAATTTAAGAAAAATTAACAATTGGATAATTTTGACCTAGTGATTTAAAAAAATAATATACATTTCATTAAAATAATTCACTAAATATATGTATTTAAAATTTTACTTAAAATATCCTATTATATTGAAAAATAGGGAGTCTTTTATGATAACAGCTATAGACCCAAAAAACTTTACCTTTAATTTCCTAAAATTAAATTATAATTAAAATTATATAAATATTTTATAATAAATACTTTTTATTAAAATAAAATTTTGATCAATGTTTTTTTAATTCATCAAAAAGTCGTACATAATTTAAATTTCATGTCATCTAAAAATATAATATGAATTTCATCATATCAAAATAAAAATGTCCCAATCACATTGTTTAATAATTTATAAAGAGATTATAAATGTGAATAAATATAATATCTATTTTATTTAATGTAAAAGTATAAAATTTAAATCTATTTGGGTCACGATTATGTCATCATCATATTCCCTTTGACTAAGGTGTTCTATGATGATATTTTCATGGGTTGTTCAATTAACATGTTTTGGGACATGATATAAATATGCTGAAACATCCCCCATAAATGGTTTTACTTGTGATTTAGTTTATGAATCATGGTATTGGGCTAGTCAGGTTAATAAAATCCATTGATATCATCTACCTTGGAAAATCATGTAAATGGGATCTATAGGGTATGATACTACTGGTCTAGAAAATCGCTACTCCCATCTGTATCATTTATACATTAACAAAACCCTTAATATATATATTAATATTTATAGCCACTGTAAAAAAGACTATATAATCATTTTTTATAATTATTCATGATATTTTAAATCATAAATGAAATAACTATAAAAAATAACTACAATAGTTCATGTGTTTTTATAACTTCATTACATAATATGGATTTTATTAATTGAAAGCTGGAATTCCATTTATTAAATTTAAAGTCATTACATTCTTCCTCAAATAATAAATTTCACCCACAATATTTCATAAACAACTAAATGCAGGTATTTATGTTTCATCATCTATTCTAGTTCCTAATTTTCATCCATAAACATGTTTTTCCACTACACTAAAATGACTATGTGAGTTATTTATTTATATAACAATGGTATCTTTTAACTATGATCACCATTAGATGCTTTTTAAATGAATGTGTATTCCCAGAAGATTCCACCACATGAAATATTACTTGTGAGGTGGCTGGTATTTACTCCTCCAAGATAGACACATGGAGAACATAATTTCTAGAGACAAATTTAGTGGAAATGTTAGTTGATGGGACACATCCCCAATGTGATCAAGGATTTTAAAGGGACCAATGTATCTTGGTCTATGAATTTCCATCTTCAAAAAACAAATCACATCATTCCATGATTATTTATATCTAACATCAAACATTATTTATCATCAATGATTGTAATCATAGATTTTATACCAACTATTTACAAATTTTATATGGTGCTAAATTGTTTTAACATTCTCAAAAATATCTTGGATAAGATCATGAACCATCATCTTTTGGCCTCCAAATTATTTTATATAAGATGGAGTATGAAACCTCTTCCAATATACAGACTAATAAGTTCCATTTTAAACACATGATTTAAAACATTTATTATATGATAACTCCCCCAGGGGAAGGTGTTGATCCCAACATAATTGGAATACCATTGAAAATGATCTCATCATAATCTATAGATTTCTAATAGTCCTTACAGCCTAAACATCTATTTGAAAATGATAAGTATCAATAAAACATCTCTATATCCAATAATTATGGAATTATTTTAAATAACCAAATGATAAAACTAAGAACGCTATCATATAAAATGGGCAGTGGCACTCCACGAATATATACACATTTTGTTATATATATCTTGAATTTTTGTCCATGTTAGAAATATTCCACGAAATAGTTATAAAAAAATAACTTTTACAGTGATTGACTACAACCCATATGGCATTATATCCTTTAGATTTCGAGGGGATTCCGATGATTAAATTCATGGTAATGTTTTAAGAATTTCATATAGTTAATGGATATGGTTTTATCATACCCATAAACATTGATCATTCATCCATGGCTTATTGGAATTACAAGCATCATGATAAAAATTCTAAAATCCACTTCTTCATGTTACTAAACCACGTTCGTTTCTTTTAATGTCTAATATTATGGGAACCATTAAAATCCACGTCACAGATAGGGTTGTGGGATCCTTTCTACATCAGGAATCTCTAATTTTGTTTACCTTCCCAAGATAGTAAATGACTGAACAATTGTAACCCCTAATCATCTATAACCACCTACATTTTTGAATATTGAACTTATTTTTTTGAACACATTCTAATTTCATTTATGATTATAATATATGTCACACCATTCCCCATAATTTGTTTTGCTACAAATCATCAATTTGAAGATCATAATAGAGAATTATAGATCATGTGTTTGGTAGTTATACTCATGGATCATTACTTATCAGGAGGATTTTGATATCACATTTTATCCTGAATGAGTACACTAACATATCATTTTTTGGATTCATCATTGTAGATCACAATTACATCCCCACTAGTCATTAAGTAGAATATAGGTGTAACACCCCGAAATTTTATGAAAAATATTATTTTTAATGTCTTTTGTTGTATGCTACACCAAAATTATCTTGTGATATACGCAACACCGTATTTTCATGCAGTATATGCAACACGATTCTTGGCTCGCATTACACACAATTTCAAGTTCGTTTGGTAGAAACTATTCTACGCAACATTATGTATAGATTTTGTTTAATGAATAAATGAAATATGTTTTGATTATCTAATACGCAACACCAAACAAAGACTTCACTACACACAATACTAGCTTGTCTTTCTTTACACGCAGTCGCGACCTTCCTCGATAGCTTGCGTCATACGCAATACCGAGTTTCACTAAACAACGATATGCTATTAAAATGTTATTAAAACTAGTCGTTATGAATAGTAATAACAACTTTTTTTAATTTTGTAAATTTTATTTTTCAAAATGGACCTCATTTTTGGATTTGGAATATCGATATTATCTTAGGGTGAAATTTTGGTACTTTTCGGATAACTTTCATATTCTGAGGAATAGTGAAAATTACAAAATTATAATTAAAAACAACTTCTTCAATCGAAATAATTAAAAGTGATAAAATATTAATTTGAGTGGTTTTAAAGTATATTTAGTATATATTTTTACAATTTAATACAATGTTGGTCATTGTATGTAACTTCACATTTAAACCAGATTTAAACAAGTGTCAATCTTATGACAGTTATTATATCATAAAAACACGCTATTTGTTTTGACGACGGAAATTAATTTTTTAAATTAGTTAATGTAACTGATATGTTTATAATTTGATAAAATAGACATAATTTTTTAATTCACAATATCAAATATATCTTAGGTCTAATTTTTGGTATTTTTCTAGAAACTTTCATTTTTTGATGAATAGTGAAACCACTAAGTGGTAGTTAAAAAACTGAATTTTTCATAAAACATAATTTTACCGCTTCTGTGAGTGAAATTTCAAAAATCCGAGAGACAAAGTTAATATCAAGGACTAAAATGTGGTCCAATGAGATGAAAAAAATAATTTTTGAAGAATATTAAGTTTTAACTTTTTTACCACGATTAAAAGTAAATAGGGTAATTAAGGGTAAAAGTGTTATTATTATTACCCTAACACATGTCATAATTCTATTGGATAAGTGTAATTCGACCAAAAACAACCTTAGGAATAAAATATGACCATTTAGGCCCACATGGATTAGATTAGAAGATTTATTATTAATTTATTTAAAGAAGGGTTAAAATAGTTAAAATCAATGTTTAATAACTAATGAATTTTTAATATAGGGTTATACATAAGATAAATGCGAATATAAATCATTATTAGAAGGATAAAACGATATCCTACATAAGGGTATTTTATTTGAAATTTTTAGACTTAATATAATTTAATTTATTTATGACACAATGATGATTAAGTAATTATCTTATTAATGAAATATTGACATAATTGATGTTATAAATACCCAAATAAATGTAATTTGAGAGTTTTTATGAATTAAAATAATATTCTTTGTTAATATGACATGTTTGTATTGATTGAATTAATTTTTTTCGAACTAATCATTCTGTTATGATTTTCACAAAAATCAATTACCAAATAGTGTCAAAATTGACATAAAATAGTTTTTAAAAAACATATTATATTATTAATAGTTATTATATTCCAAAAATATAAGGTTCAGCCCAGATACATATATCATGATAGGTGTATCATTAATGGGCCACTTGGGGGTCTCTTGGATGTATATGGTATGTTTATTAACTATATAATATAAAAATACAAAGTGACATGGTAAATGTCAATCTAATTAACTAAGAATTAAATCTAAAATATAAGGTTAATATAATGACCTAATCTTATCTAAATTATATTGTATGAGATTATTTAGACCCATACCCACCTTATCTTCGAAATATATCAATTTAGAGCTATTAAAAACCTAATTTGACTTTATAATAAAATAATATTTTTTTTGTTCCAAAGGTGCCCCTCTCCTCCCTTATAAAAGGGCACCTCCTCCCTCTTTTACTGACACCACTTTGAGCCTTCAAGCTCGGAAAACCCCTGACAAATTATCTTCTCCACTACCCTATAAACATCCTAGTAGTCCTGGTATTTTTCAAAGAACAATTTTAGTTCCCTAAGAGGAGGTCTCAAAGAGGCGCTTCAAAGAAGAGGCAATGTTCGTTAACGATTCTTCCAACTTTATTTCTTCTTCCACTTATTCTTATTTAGTTATTTCATTATGAAGTAATAACATCAGTATCACTCATATATAGATATATTATTATAAGTATGAAACAACCATATTTCACCATCTATCCATCCTACGGAAAATGAAATCACCGCGCGTGCGTACGTACGGAATACCGTCTCCACACCGTGGTGTAATCTATTTTCCGCCACCACCTTAAATGGATGGGTATAATGGTGTAAATATATAACTATATATGGTTATTGTGAAGTGATATTGATTCTATAATATTGTACATATACTTCAATACAATTCCACGATCATGGGAATGATATCACCGCTCGTACGTACGTACAGACTACCGTCTCCACAAATGCGATGAGATTCATTTTCCATGATTAACTATTCAAGAATGATTATAAAGTATATATAATGAATAATAATGAAATATATGACATAATTAAGCTACTATATTTATGTATATATATATATATATCATCTACTTAATTCCATTCAATTCAATAAGAAAACGAAAACATCGTTCATGCGTACGTACGGACTATCGTCTCCATGAATGGTGTATTTATTTCCATTTATCAATCTATTATATATATGTATATTCTGAATATATACTATATATAAATCATGTTTTACATTCTGGATATAAGTAATCATTATCTAAGTAATCATATAAATAATTACAAGTTAAAACACGAACGACAAATTAAACGATTTTACACAAAACGCCACTTTAACATGAATTTACAAAAGACTGGGTAATATAAAGTCATAAGTGAACCATATATGATATAATAAAAATTAATATGATTATTTAATATGTCAATGACATTATTTAAATCATTATACAGGAGGTTTGGATACGTACGAAGCATATCGGACCTAAGGTAAGGGATAATTTTGCAAATCTCATTTTTATCTGAGATTGCTTATTCGCAAGTATTTATTAGGGTTATTGCAATCATCCAAGTCCTTGTTTTATAAAAGTGTATTCATGTATGTTTAATGTAATTTTTACCCATTTTTACTTTTACCCCATGGTATGGAAGGAATCTTTCTTTTATTTACCCTACAAGGTACTTTTTGACTTTTCTGACAAAAGTATTAGAAGAATGTTCTTTTAACATATATGACATGAAAGTATTTTAACAGTTTTATTAAGCCTTGTTTTCATGAAGCTTCCTCAAAATTATTTCATGACTATTTTCAACAAAATACTTTTCTTTTAAAACTGCATGGCGTTTTGTGAAAAAAATTGATTTTGAAGAAGAAAGGATATTTTCTTGAAGAATTCATTTCAAGTGTTTTATCAAAATCATTTTACATCTAAGATGACATTATTTCATATGTGTATGTTTCAAGTATAATGTCTCTATGATTTACATGGTTTCACTTTTCTTATGATGAAATATCCATTTCTTTTATATGGATTATGTGATGATGGGATGATGTTTATGAAACCCATTTTATTCCTTGAGTTATTATGAATGATGTATGTTTATTTTGTGGAACATGTAAGAATGATTTCATTATGAGATTGGTGGGAACTATATCTCCCTCCAATGTAGTGGGTAATGATTTATATCTCATGAGATAGACATGGCTGGAACGGCATGTTAAACCGGTTTTGTAATACAGGACTGGAACGAGCAGTGAACTCGATTCAAAAAGGGACATTGTCCACTAAGATGGTCTTGGCAGCAATGCCTTGGCTACTATGGAAATAATATCATGTTCTTAATGGTTTGTCACAATTACATGTTTAATTACCATGCTATTTTATCACGATTAATGTTTCTTTTTGATCTACGCCTTACGTACTTCCAGTATTTAGGTCATTGGTCAAGATTATGATGTTTAAATATTATGTTCATGTTTTGAAGTTCAAATGTACATGATTTGTTTTATTTTATCCATGTTTACCATTACTGAGCATTTGAGCTCACCCTTTTTTATGTTTTCTTTTCCCCAGGATTTAAATAAAGGTTTTAGTTACGAAAACAAAAAGGGGAATATATTATGGGAGATGTTGAAGATCTTTCACCACAATTAGAATATTATATTCCGAGTTTCCAAAGACACTAAACTATTACAATCCTTGTGTGTCTGTTTTTGTTATGTATTAAGTATTCTGCTAAAGTATTGTAATGTCGATGTACATCAATATTTGGGTCTGTTATAGTTGGTATCAGAGGAAAGGTTTAGTTAACCTTTGGAAAATAGTATTCGAAAACATTAGTGATATCCTTAGAGAGACTTCTTAGGTATGTTTAGGGATGTCTCTAAGGATAAGTATATGTATATGATATAGTCCTATAACTACGGTAACAATCTTAGAATTTAACCTAAGATGTTAGATATTGAATGTACTCCCCCTTTACTATTTTTTTTCTCTAGCATGATTTTTTCCTCTCACACTGTTATTTTTGGGTTTTAGACAATGGATGGAAAAAGGAAGATTCACGATAATAGAGGATATGATGGAAAATGGAATGATATTCATCATAATAAACCATATGAAATTGGATCTAGAGGTCCATATATAGTTATTATGACTAATCATAGATCTCATAATATGATCAATAATCTCAACTTTGGTTTGTTTCCTGACTTAGCTAATAAGAGAAAGATGGAGTTTCATGATGATCATAGAGGAATGAAAGTTCAATTTCCCCTATGTAAATCATGTGGGAAGAGGCATCAAGAAGAATGTTTCAAAGGAACTAGAAGATGCTTTGGGTGTGGAAAAGAAGGACACAATGCCAGTAATTGCAAAGGAAAAGGTTTAGTTAACACCATGGGCAAGGATAATGGTATTTCTAAGACATCAACAATGGTTAAATGTTTTAAATGTGGAATGTATGGGCATTATGCAAACCAATGCCCTAAGGAAAAATCTCATGGAGAGAATCTTCATGGTCATATGGGTAGTATTTATGTGAATGATGATGAGGAGACTACAAATGAATATTGAGATGAAATAATTGTTGAATCTCAGTCAATGGTTTAAGAAGGTAGTGTAATGATTACATGTTTATCAAGTGTAATGTTCTATAAGTAATCTCATGGTACTATGGAATAAAGAGACATCTAAGGATTGTTACACTGTTATCATTCCTTAAGTTTTGAAAGTGTATGATTAATGGTACTAGTAACCATGAATGGTTATTCAGATATTTTTGGAAAGTAGATGATATGCGCATAATGAAGGGATAAGAAGATAATGAGTTGTTTTATTGTATTCATGAGCTCATGACTGATATAAGGACTAAGTGATATTATGGTTTGAGTGTATAGAAATTTTGGGATTTTTGTATATGGAATGTGTTAAAATTTAACAACATTCATGTTTTCACAAAGGTTCAATGGGTATTAATTCTTCAAGAGAATACATGACTAAGTTATTCACATGTTTGTAATTAGACCAAAAATGTATATCTTATGATATATGGGGGATAAATGATGGCATTCACGTGATTGTTATATGACATTTCAAGTAATCATTTTCTTTATACTATGAGCTTGGACAGAAGTATTTTAGATAAGCCTAATGATTGGAATGGATTATGTTAGTATATTATAAGGATAGAATTTTTTTTTTGATATTATTGATGGGATGTTATAGTAATGTAGTTTTAGAAAAAGGAAAACCTGCAGGATGGACGATAACCTATCACGTTGGACAAGGCTGTGGGAATCGAACACACAACCGAAGTGTGACTGGCCTTTATCGCCTACCACTAGCCTACAGGAAGTCCCTGGTCAGTAGAACGTAGTTTTATTTTACTAAGCGGTATGATATATGAAGTATAAGTTCATTTTTTAATCTTATAAGATTATCCTCACCATAGATGGACTTATGCATATTTGATAACTTTTTCTAACCTTTTGTTTGAAATAGATGAATGACCCATCAATCTATCACATGATCTGTTAGCACTTCATGAATAACAAATTCAACTTCATTTCACTAAGAGATGAAGTGTAAATTGTTCAAATCCTGAACAATAGTGAGATTGTACCAAAATCAATATAGCATCCCACCATTTTATAACATAAACTTTCATTACATTACACAAAACTGAGGATCGTTAAGGTTTAGTGTCTTGGAAACAAGGATCATAAAACATAAAAAAAAACATAAAAACATTCTTCTTAAACACTTGAAAGGCTTCTCCTTTAGTTCATCCTATGTTCATTATGCACCTCATAACCTAGGGACATACATCAAAAGAAAGGGTGAGCAGAAGGCCCAGTAAGGGAAATAAGAGGAACATTTTACATGTGAACTTGAGATACTTCAATAAGGACATGAAAAGAACTTTAAGGCATAAGAAAGAAATCATGAGGCATTTCATAATAAAAATAACATTTTTCATAACTTGAAGATGTGGCTACATCATTTAACATAGACAATCATGATCATATCACCAAGGTCCATCCCCAAGGTGTCATTTGAAAATTACCAAGGTTATTCACCAAGGTATCGTGAAAATTGTAATCTCTAGTGGTTACATCATTACCCAATGCATTGGAGCGCTATCAGGGCGCACCCTTAAATTTTCCTTTATTATCATGTGAGCCACATATATCATCATCAAACATTTCATAAATAACCCACATAGCATAAAATAATTGGGTTTCATTTCATAATCATAACGTTTTAAAAACTGCTTTAAAGACATGATCTTTACGTCACTTTAAACCCACGGAAAGGGAAAGCGGGTCTCGTGTATGTAAATCCCAGAATTTAAAATGGAACATTTTGATATATATGTGAATACCCTTGTAGAAATAAGAGCTTTGAGTATTCACTTTATAACATAAAATAATTTTTGAGAAAAGAGAGAGGCATTTTGAGGGGAAAATTCTGCAGCATAACGGCTAAGTTTCGGGGTTTTAGAAAACGTTGAAATGAGAGGGGACATGGGTCACCCACTCATAAATGATCCATAAAACAGTAGGGTGAAAGAATAAGAAGGACATATGGACATGGTAACGAAATTTTAGGGACATACCATTTGAAATGAAAAACATGGAAGGAAAAAGATTAGATTTCTCTTATGAAAATTCGGCAGCCTTACGGCGTCACTTAACTTCAAAAGAAAATGATTTGACAAGATCAAAAAGGGTCCCTCATCATATGATCATAAGAGATCAGTATGATTGATATCGATATCATACCCCAACATAATAAAAAGGAACTTGAAACACTTGACATGAAAATTGAACTTGAAAAATGAGAAGGGTGAAAGAATCCCTTAAAAATTCGGCAGCCTAACGGCGTCACTTAAACTATCATAAAACGAAATGATGAGAGTAAGAGGGGATCTCTCATCATATAAACATGAAAGGGCAGTAAGAGGAATATATAAGAACATCCTCTCACATAAAAACATGGAGCATAATAGGAATGACATAAAAGAGATTTCATGAAAAGAAAGAGAGGGGTCGGATCCCTTACCTTAAAATGTGACTCTTGAAACTCAAAGGATTGGACCTTGAGGGCTTGGGGGCACCTTGGGAGGACTCCTTGGAAGGTAAGAAGACCAGAACTTCGTTGGGGGAGAGTTGGGAGTGAAAACTAAGGGTGGAAAGGGTGGGTATTTATAGGGAAAGTGAGGGGACAAAGCATTAATGGTCAAGGGACACCTCACTAGTGGTTTTGGCAAAACCATGGGCTTGCCCATGGTATTTGCCCATGGTATTGGCCACTTGGGACACCTCACACCTTATCTTACTATTCATAATTCGACCATATTGAATATATACTTAATACATCATTTAATGATGTCATTAAACACCCGTAACTTAAAAACTATACTTTCACTATTCACCAAAAATTCAACTTTCTCAGAATAATCCCAAAATTTCACCTTAACCAAATATCAATGCTATGATTTCAAAAATGAACTCCATTTTACAAAAATAATTTTCTAAATATTTTTAATTTTATTTTTAAATAAATACACTATTCATCGAAAATTCATTTTTTCAGAAAAATCCCCAAAAATTACCATAACATAATATCGATGCTCTGAGTTCAAAAATAAAGTCATATTTATAAAAATAATTTTCTAATTATTTTTAATTAAATTTTTAATTAAAAAAACACTATTCATTCGAAAAAACTAATACTTGAATAATAATTTATGAAACTGTTATTTACCCATTTTATTGAATCACATTACTTAATCAAGGTGCCTAGATTATTTTAAAACTTTCTTTAAGTGAGATTACTAATCCATTTGGTCACATTACTAATCCTAAGCGTAAAATCACTATTCATAATTTACTATTCATCAAAAATTAAGTTGATCTTATTAGACTCCAAATTCCTTAATGAACACTTTTGTAGAAGACCATTTTTTGAAAATCATTACACATCATTAGTTATTTAGGGTTTACATAAATATTTCAAAATATCCCTTTTTCAAAATTCATCAATAAAATACATTCTAAAATTATCTAGACATTTGAAATTTCACAAACATCACTAAAGGAAGAAATCTCAATTTATTCATCCAAAAGGATTACACAAGGAAACTAGGGTCTCATCACATAGCCCCTTATAACACTGGCATAAGACCTAAGTGTAAGGTGTGCTATGGTGATAGAATCTGAGGGAGTCTCAGATAACATTGCCCTAGTAGCAATCTCCACTAACTTGAACTTCTCCTGCAAGCGTTTTCGTTCAAGCTTGACACGCTGGAGCTCGGATTGGGATTGGTCCAAAGCGAAGCCCACAGATGCTACCTCCTTCCCAAGCTCTGATAAGTGGGCTTCGTAAGGGTTGAGTCTACTGGATGAAGCCATCGACTCCTCTTTCTGCATTAACCATTAACATCTTATTAAATAAATAAGAGTAAGTTAATATACTACTCAAAAAGATTGGGTCGTTACATTCTTCCCCCCTTAAGAAATTTCGTCCCCGAAATTTATACTTGAGGCCTAGTTGAAAAGGTGAGGGTACTTTTGCTTCATCGTTTCCTCAGGCTCCCAAGTCGCTTCTTCATATTTATGATTCCTCCACAACACTTTCACAAGGTGGGTAGTCTTGTTTCGTAGGACCTTGTCTCTACGGTCCAAGATCTCCACTGGCTGCTCCTCATAAGAGAGGTCATGTTCAAGTTGTACCACCTCTGGGTTCAGTACATGCGAAGGGTCGGGTATGTACTTCCTCAAGAGAGATACATGGAAGACATCATGAACTTGAGCTAGGTTCGGTGGAAGTGCTAGACGATAGGCCACTGCTCCTATGCGATCAAGGATTTCATAGGGGCCAATGTACCTAGGGCTGAGCTTCCCTTTCTTCCCAAACCGCATGACTCTCTTCCATGGAGAAATTCGAAGGAAGACTTTGTCACCAACACCAAACTCCAAGTCCCTTCGATGATTGTCAGCATAGCTCTTCTGCCGACTCTGAGCAGCCTTTATGTGTTGTTGGATGGCATGAACCTGTTCTGTCATCTCTTGCACGAGATCAGGCCCAAGAAGCTTCCTCTCACCAGTTTCATCCCAACAAGTAGGAGTTCTACACCGCTTTCCATATAGAGCTTCATAGGGTGCCATCTGAATACTCGCATGGAAGCTGTTGTTATAAGAGAACTCCACTAATGGGAGGTGTTGATCCCATCCACATTTAAATTCCATTGAGCATAATCTCAACATGTCTTCAAGTGTCTGAATAGTCCTTTCAGATTGGCCATCAGTTTGAGGATGATAGGCCGTACTAAAATTCAATTCAGTATTCAGAGCATGCTGAAGACTTCTCCAGAATTTTGATGTGAATCTTGGGTCACGATCAGATATGATGGATAGTGGTACCCCATGAAGCCTTACCACTTCCTTCACGTATATCTTGGAAAGCTGATCCAGAGAGAAATCTTCCCGAATAGAGATAAAATGGGCTGTCATGGTGAGACGGTCCACAATAACCCATATCGCATTGTTTCCTTTGGATGTTTTCGGGAGACCAGTTACAAAGTCCATGGTGATATTATCCCACTTCCATACTGGTATGGGTAGCGGTTGTAATACCCCCTTAGGAATTTGTCTTTCTGCCTTTACTTGTTGACACACCAGGCACCTTGTAGTGTAATCGGCAATCTACCTCTTCATGTTATCCCACCAATAATGATCACGAAGGTCTCTATACATCTTAGTGCTTCCCGGATGTATAGAGAAAGTAGAGCTATGAGCTTCATCCATCAGTTCTTTCTTTATCTCCGGAATGGATGGAACACATAGTCTGGTACGAAATTTCAACACGCCTTCTTGATCAATATTGAAATCAGGGAACTTCCCATCCTTTACAGCCTTGAACTTCTCCTGCAGCAAAGGATCTTCTTTTTGAGCCTTCTTGATCTTCTCTAGTAATGAAGGTTGAGAAATCATTTGGGATAGGGTTGATGATGTCCCTTTCCTTATAATTCCCATGTCCTGTTTTACTAGATCTTTAATCAAGGGATCTCCCAGGATCCTCATTGTTGCCAGAACAATAGGATCTTTCCTGCTTAACGCATCCGCGACTTTGTTTGCTCTTCCAGGTTGATAATGAATTGAACAATCATAGTCTTTAATAAGCTCCAACCATCTCCTTTGTCTCATGTTCAATTCTTTCTGAGTGAAAATATACATTAGACTTTGGTGGTCAGTGTATATATCACATTTCTCCCCATAAAGATAGTGCCTCCATATCTTTAGAGCAAAAACAACTGCCGCCAGCTCTAGATCATGCGTAGGATAATTCTGCTCATGAATCTACAACTGTCGAGATGCATAAGCAATTACTTTGTCATTTTGCATGAGGACGCACCCAACCCCTTTCAGAGATGCATCGCTAAAAATAACGAATCCTTCTCCGATAGAGGGTAGTGTTAACACAGGTGCAGTAACCAATCTCTTCTTCAGCTCTTGGAAACCTTCCTCGCATTCCTTTGTCCAGATGAACTTAACCCATTTTCGAGTCAACTTGGTTAGTGGATTAGAAAGCCGTGAAAAGTTTTTCACAAACCTCCTATAATATCCCGCTAAACCAAGGAAACTACGAATCTCAGTTACTGTTGTGGGTTGAGGCCACTCCTCCACAACCATTGTCTTTGCAGGGTCAACCGAGATTCCTTCATTGGTTACGATGTGCCCCAAGAAAGCCACTTGTTGTAACCAAAACTCACACTTGCTGAACTTCCCAAAGAGCCTCTCCTTCCGTAGAGTTTTCAAAATAACCCTCAGATGATCTTCATGCTCCTCCCGACTTTTTGAATATATCAAAATTTCATCAATAAAAACTACCACAAAGTTATCAAGGTAGTCCTTAAAGACTCTATTCATCAAATCCATGAAAATAGCAGGAGCATTAGTCAAGCCGAAGGGCATAACAGTAAACTCATAATGCCCATATCTTGATCGGAAGGCAGTCTTTGGAATATCTTCCTTCTTCACCCTCAGTTGATGATAACCAGATCGAAGGTCAATCTTAGAGAAGAATTGAGCCCCACGAAGTTGGTCAAATAAATCATCAATTCTTGGAAGAGGGTATCTGTTCTTCACTGTGATCCCGTTCAGTTCTCTATAATCAATGCATAGCCGCATTGATCCATCCTTCTTCTTCACAAAGAGAACTGGTGCTCCCCAAGGAGACACACTCGGTCGGATAAACCCCTTCTCCAACAAGTCTTGGAGTTGTTTCTTTAGCTCCTCTAGCTCCACATTTGCCATTCTATACAGAGTCTTTGATATCGGTTGAGACCCAGGTACGTGTTCAATGGATAAATCTACCTCTCTTTCTGGGGGAGGTCCAGGTAACTCCTCAGGAAATACATCCATGTATTCTTGAACAATCGGAACATCTTCAAATTGTATGCTCCCTTTCCCTTCTTCCTCATCACCGATTAACTCCATAAAGAAAGCTATAGGAGGTGCTTCTAGATAGGGATCAGTTCGGGATATCTCTCCTCGGAAGATAACTGTAGGTCGTTCATTCAAGACTACTGAGATTTCCTTACTTCTGCATTTGATCTTAGCATTATACTTTGAGAGCCAGTCCATCCCTAGTATAATGTCAAATTCCATCATGGGAATGACTACTAGATTTGCGATAAGATTGTGCTCACATAAGTAAACACTAGAGTCTCTAAACACTGTTGATGCATGGATAATCCCACTTGGAGTCTTGACTGACAACTCTACCTCAAGCAATTCGGGGATTGATTCTATATTCTTTGCAAACTTGGAAGAAATAAAGGAATGCGTAGAACCAGAATCAAATAAAGCACTTGCTAGTTTTGAGAGGACAACAAGAGTACCTGCTACCACATCGTTCGGAACTTCAACTTCAGTTGTTGTGATAGCGAAAGCACGACCTTGCTCCCTTGGCCTCTGCTGAGGTTGATGGTGATTCCCCTCCACCGCCCTCGGATTTGGACATTGATTAGCAAAGTGCCCAAGTTGTCCACACTTGAAGCATGTGACTTCGGGTAGGGCCAGAACCATCTTTCCTCTGTCGTTAGTGTTGGGAAGTTGAGGCTTCACATCACCACGACAATTCCAAGAAATATGGCCTTCTTTTCCACACCTATAGCACTTGCCACTTCCGATCAAGCAGTTCCCCGGATGCTTCTTCCCACATTTATTACATGTGGCATGTTGCATATGCTTTCCACCTCTTTCCGGATCAAAACTTCTTCCCAGGCTTGGTTCTAGAGTTCTCTTCTTCTCATTAGATTTGTGAGACCACTGTGTCTCTCCAAACACTAGTTCAACTTTCATAGCACTTCGAACTATTTCCTCATAGCTATCGTAGTCCCTGTTGGCTAGATTCTTCCGCAGATGTGGTCGTAGTCCGCCAAAGAATCTATCAACCTTCCCATTAGGGTCCATGGCAAAGCTTGAGGTATAACGGGAAAGCCTTGTGAAGTTCATCTCATAGCTTCTGACAGATTCGTTCTCCTTCTGCTTCAGCTCGAGAAACTCTTTCTCCATTTTCGTTCTCATGGAACGAGGGAAATACTTGTTAAAGAAAATTCCCCGAAATTCTTCCCACTCCATAGCTTCCATCTCTCCTCGTGGCTTCGTGTTTTTGATCAGTGACCACCACTGATCAGCTTCTCCCTCTAGGCGGTAAACAGCAAGGGTGACTTTTTCTTGTTCCGAACAATGAAGTACAGAAAAGATCTTTTCAATGGAGCTTATCCATTGTTCCGCAACCAATGGGTCAGTAGATCCACTGAATGTTGGCGGTCGTTGACGCATGAAGGACTCAACAGAAAGTTGTTCCCTTCGTGGTGAGGTCGGCCTCTCAGCTTGATTCAAGTTATTACTCATAACTTGAGTCAGTTGGTTCATCATCCGCATGAATGTTTCCATTCCGGCTTCCATCGGAGGGCCGTCAGCACATGGTGCATTGCGGTCACCATCGGCACGGTTTCTCCTATTGCCCGCCATTTTCTAAAAGAATAAAACCTTAGTGAGAAACTTATTTCATTTATGAATCTTTTAACTAAGACTTCGTGCTTAGACAATTATAGTTCTCTATAATTCCTTCATAATGATTCATAAAAAGCATGTGATTAACCAAACATATCCCTAGGGAGTGTCGTAACCAAGAGTGCAGCAAGGCCCGTTATCGTGCACCAGTTCCCGTTCGAGTCTAGCTCAAAGCGGTGTTTTCGGGTTTTACCCCTATGTACATATGTGCCAGAGCCGCCTCTACTTGCTCGTATCCAGACAGGGATGTATTTGTTTGATAGACCACTTACTTAATATTTACCAAAATACCAGGAAGTTTTCCTATATTTAAACTTTTCTATAGGGTTCTTCCTAAAGTTTTTATATCCTAATTTCCACAAATAACTAAACCATCCTTTGATACCAACTATAGCATCCCACCATTTTATAACATAAACTTTCATTACATTACACAAAACTGAGGATCGTTAAGGTTTAGTGTCTTGGAAACAAGGATCATAAAACATAAAAAAAACATAAAAACATTCTTCTTAAACACTTGAAAGGCTTCTCCTTTAGTTCATCCTATGTTCATTATGCACCTCATAACCTGGGGACATACATCAAAAGAAAGGGTGAGCAGAAGGCCCAGTAAGGGAAATAAGAGGAACATTTTACATGTGAACTTGAGATACTTCAACAAGGACATGAAAAGAACTTTAAGGCATAAGAAAGAAATCATGAGGCATTTCATAATAAAAATAACATTTTTCATAACTTGAATATGTGGCTACATCATTTAACATAGACAATCATAAACATATCACCAAGGTCCATCCCCAAGGTGTCATTTGAAAATTACCAAGGTTATTCACCAAGGTATCGTGAAAATTGTAATCTCTAGTGGTTACATCATTACCCAATGCATTGGAGCGCTATCAGGGCGCACCCTTAAATTTGCCTTTATTATCATGTGAGCCACATATATCATCATCAAACATTTCATAAATAACCCACATAGCATAAAATAATTGGGTTTCATTTCATAATCATAACGTTTTAAAAACTGCTTTAAAGACATGATCTTTACGTCACTTTAAACCCACGGAAAGGGAAAGCGGGTCTCGTGTATGTAAATCCCAGAATTTAAAATGGAACATTTTGATATATATGTGAATACCCTTGTAGAAATAAGAGCTTTGAGTATTCACTTTATAACATAAAATAATTTTTGAGAAAAGAGAGAGGCATTTTGAGGGGAAAATTCAGCAGCATAACGGCTAAGTTTCGGGGTTTTAGAAAACGTTGAAATGAGAGGGGACATGGGTCACCCACTCATAAATGATCCATAAAACAGTAGGGTGAATGAATAAGAAGGACATATGGACATGGTAACTAAATTTTAGGGACATACCATTTGAAATGAAAAACATGGAAGGAAAAAGATTAGATTTCTCTTATGAAAATTCGGCAGCCTTACGGCGTCACTTAACTTCAAAAGAAAATGATTTGACAAGATCAAAAAGGGTCCCTCATCATATGATCATAAGAGATCAGTATGATTGATATAGAGATAATACCCCAACATAATAAAAAGGAACTTGAAAGACTTGACATGAAAATTGAACTTGAAAAATGAGAAGGGTGAAAGAATCCCTTAAAAATTCGCCAGCCTAACTGCGTCACTTAAACTTTCATAAAACGAAATGATGAGAGTAAGAGGGGATCTCTCATCATATAAACATGAAAGGGCAGTAAGAGGAATATATAAGAACATCCTCTCACATAAAAACATGGAGCATAATAGGAATGACATAAAAGAGATTTCATGAAAAGAAAGAGAGGGGTCGGATCCCTTACCTTAAAATGTGACTCTTGAAACTCAAAGGATTGGACCTTGAGGGCTTGGGGGCACCTTGGGAGGACTCCTTGGAAGGTAAGAAGACCAGAACTTCGTTGGCGGAGAGTTGGGAGTGAAAACTAAGGGAGGAAAGGGTGGGTATTTATAGGGAAAGTGAGGGGACAAAGCATTAATGGTCAAGGGACACCTCACTAGTGGTTTTGGCAAAACCATGGGCTTGCCCATGGTATTTGCCCATGGTATTGGCCACTTGGGACACCTCACACCTTATCTTACTATTCATAATTCGACCATATTGAATATATACTTAATACATCATTTAATGATGTCATTAAACACCCGTAACTTAAAAACTATACTTTCACTATTCACTAAAAATTCAACTTTCTCAGAATAATCCCAAAATTTCACCTTAACCAAATATCAATGCTATGATTTCAAAAATGAACTCCATTTTACAAAAATAATTTTCTAAATATTTTTAATTTTATTTTTAAATAAATACACTATTCATCGAAAATTCATTTTTTCAGAAAAATCCCCAAAAATTTCCATAACATAATATCGATGCTCTGAGTTCAAAAATAAAGTCATTTTTATAAAAATAATTTTCTAATTATTTTTAATTAAATTTTTAATTAAAAAAACACTATTCATTTGAAAAAACTAATACTTGAATAATAATTTATGAAACTGTTATTTACCCATTTTATTGAATCACATTACTTAATCAAGGTGCCTAGATTATTTTAAAACTTTCTTTAAGTGAGATTATTAATCCATTTGGTCACATTACTAATCCTAAGCGTAAAATCACTATTCATAATTTACTATTCATCAAAAATTATGTTGATCTTATTAGACTCCAAATTCCTTAATGAACACTTTTGTAGAAGACCATTTTTTGAAAATCATTACACATCATTAGTTATTTAGGGTTTACATAAATATTTCAAAATATCCCTTTTTCAAAATTCATCAATAAAATACATTCTAAAATTATCTAGACATTTGAAATTTCACAAACATCACTAAGGGAAGAAATCTCAATTTATTCATCCGAAAGGATTACACAAGGAAACTAGGGTCTCATCACATAGCCCCTTATAACACTGGCATAAGACCTAAGTGTAAGGTGTGCTATGGTGATAGAATCTGAGGGAGTCTCAGATAACATTGCCCTAGTAGCAATCTCCACTAACTTGAACTTCTCCTGCAAGTGTTTTCGTTCAAGCTTGACACGCTGGAGCTCGGATTGGGCTTGGTCCAAAGCGAAGCCCACAGATGCTACCTCCTTCCCAAGCTCTGATAAGTGGGCTTCGTAAGGGTTGAGTGTACTGGAT
The DNA here is from genome assembly GCA_963277665.1 of Viscum album. Classification (NCBI taxonomy): domain Eukaryota; kingdom Viridiplantae; phylum Streptophyta; class Magnoliopsida; order Santalales; family Viscaceae; genus Viscum; species Viscum album. The sequence continues at coordinate 171,418,522 of OY728128.1, forward strand.
GAAGCCATCGACTCCTCTTTCTGCATTAACCATTAACATCTTATTAAATAAATAAGATTAAGTTAATATACTACTCAAAAAGATTGGGTCGTTACAATCAAGCAAGTACTTCTTCTAATTCAAAATTTCCAACTTTAGGGAAATGATATTGAAAACCAAAAATGTTATCCTAGTGCTCTCATATCTGATGAATCAGATGGTACCTTAGATGATCACAAATTTATGGCTTTTTGATTGATGGATTTTTCATAGCCATGTTCTCAACCACTCTCCATCAGAACATGACGGTTAGATTTCTCCTCCATATCCATATTTTCACCTATGTTCTCCTATGTGGAAACCAAGTGATGAGTTATTTGGGTATACATTATGTTTCTAACATTCCTTTTTTAAATGAAGTTTTAGTATTCCTTTTTTCGATGTCGGTTTCTATGAAAAAAACTCTCATGTAATAAACCATTTATAACCCCGACGAATTTCGAGGGCGAAATTCATTTTAACGGGGGGTAGAATGTAACACCCCCGAGATTTTATGAAAAATATTCTATTTAATGTCTTGTGATGTACGCTAAACCAAATTTTTTTTGTTATATACACAACACCGTATTTGCTTTCAGTATATGCAACACTATACTTGGCTCACATTACACACAATTTCATGTTCGTTTTGTAGAAACATTTGTACGCAACATTATGTATAGATTTTGTTTAATGTAGAAATGAAATATGTTTTGATTATGTTATACGCAACACCAAAAATAAATTTCACTACACACAACACTATCTTGGCATTCTTTACAAGAAACTGTGGCCTTCCTCGATAGCTTGCGTCGTACACAATACCGAGTTTCAATAAACAACGATATGCTATTAAAATATTATTAAAACTAGCCTTAATGAATAGTAATAACCACTTTATGAAATTTTGTAATTTTTTTTTTCAAAATGGACTTCATTTTTCGATTTGGAATATCAAAATTAGCTTAAGGTGAAATTTTGGTACTTTTCGGATAACTTTCCTATTATGATGAATAGTTAATGTTATTAAATTTTAATTAAAAACAAATTTTTCAATCGAAATAATTAATAATGATAAATTATTAATTTGAGTGGTTTTAAATTATATTTAGAAGATATTTTTACAATTTAATACAATGTTGGTCATTGGATGTAATTTCACATTTAAACCAGATATAAACAAGTGTCAATCTTTTGATAGTTATTATCTCTTAAAAACATGTTATTTGTTTTGACGACGGGGAGTAATTTTTTAAATTAGTTAATGTAACTGATATGTTTTGAATTTGATAAAATAGACATCATTTTTTAAATCTTAATATCAAATATAGATTAGGCCTAATTTTTGGTATTTTTCTGGAAACTTTAATTTTTTGATGAATAGTGAAACCACTAAGTGGTAGTTAAAAAACTGAATTTTTCATAAAACTTAATTTTACCAATTCTGTGAGTGGAATTTCAAAAATCCGAGAGACACGGTACATATCAAGGACTAAAATTTGGTTCAATGAGATGAAAATAATTTTTGGTGAATAGTAACTTTTAATTTTTTTACCACGGTTAAAAGTAAATATTGTAATTAAGGGTAAAAGTGTTATTATTATTACCCTAATGCATGTCCTAATTCTATTGGATAAGTGTAATTCTACCAAAAAATCCTTAGGAATAAAATATGACCGTTTAGGCCCACATGGATTTGATTAGGACATTTATTATTAATTTATTTAAAGAAGGGTTAAAATAGTTAAAATCAAAGTTTAATAACTAATGAATTTTTAATAGAGTGTAATACATAAGATAAATTAGACTATAAATATTAATTAGAAATATAAAAATAATTACTACATAATGGTATTTTATTTGTAAATTTTAGACTTAAAATAATTTAATTAATCTATGACACAATGATGATGCACTAATTATCTTATTAATGAAATATTGACATAATTGATATTTTAATTACCCAAATAAATGTAATTTTATACTTTTAATGAATTCCAATAATTTTCTATGTTAATATGAAATGTTATTATTGATTTTATTAATTTTTTTCAAACTAATCATTCTATTATGATTTTTATAAAAATCAATTACCAAATAGTGTCAAAATTGACATAAAATAGATTTTAAAATAAATATTATATAATTAATTGTTATTATAATCCTAAACATCTATGGATCGTCCAAAATACTTATATAATGATAGTTGTATCATTAATGGACCACTTGGGGGTCTCTTGGATGTATATGGTAAGTTTATTAACTATATAATATAAAAATACAAAGTGACATGGTAAATGTCAATCTAATCAACTAAGAGTCAAAACTAAATGATAAGGTTACTATAATAACCTAAACATGTCTAAATTCTATTGGATGACAGGAGTTCGACCCATCACCACCATAGCTTCGAAATATATCAATTTAGAGCTATTAAAAACCAAATTTGTCTTTATAATAAATTAATATTTTTTGTTATTCCAAAGGTGCCCCTCTCCTCCCTTATAAAAGGGCTCCTCTTCCCTCTTTTCCTCACACCACATTGAGCCTTCATGCTCGGCCAAACCCTGAAAAATTCCCTTCTCCACTACCATAGAAACATCCTAGTGGTCCTGGTCTTTTTCAAAGACCAATTTTATTTCCCTATGAGGAGGTCTCAAAGAGGCGCTTCAAAGAAGAGGTAATGTCTGTTATCGATTCTTTCAACTTTCTTTCTTCTTCCACTTCTTCTTATTTAGTTATTTCATTATTAAGTAATAACATCAGTATCACTCATATAATGATATGTTATTATAATTATGAAACAACCATATTTCACCATCTATACATCCTATGGAAAACGAAATCACTGCGCGTGCGTACGTACAGAATACCGTCTCTATGCCGTGGTGTAATCAATTTTCTTCCACCACCATAAATGGATGGGTATAATGGTGTAAATATATAACTATATATGGTTATTTTAAAGTGATATTGATTCTGTAATATTGTAAATACACTTCAGTAAAATTCCACGATCATGGGAATGATATCATCACTCATGCGTACGTATGGACTACCGTCTCCACGAATGCGATGAGATTCATTTTCCATGATTAACCATTCAAGAATGATTATGAAGTATATATAATTAATAATAATGAAATATATGACATAATTAAGCTACTAGATTTATATATATATATATATATATATCATCTACTTAATTCCATTCAATTCAATAAGGAAACGAAAACAGTGTTCATACGTACGTACGGACTACCGTCTCCATGAACGGTGTATTTCTTTCCATTTATCGATCTATTATATATATATGTATATTCCGAATATATAATATATATTAATCACGTTTTACATTCTGGATATAAGTAATCATGATCTATTTAATCATATGAATAATTAAAAGTTAAAACACGTATGACAAATGAAACGATTTTACCCAAAATGCTACTTTAACAAGAATTTACAAAAGAACGGGTAATATAAAGTCATAAGTGAACCATATATGATATTATAACAATGAATATGATTCTTTAAGAAGTAAATGACATTATTTAAATCATTATACAGAAGTTTTGGATACGTACGAAGCATATTGGACCTAAGGTAAGAGATAATTTTGCAAATCTCATTTTTATCTGAGATTGCTTATTCGTAAGTATTTACTAAGGTTAATTCAATCATCCATGTCCACGTTTTATAAAAGTGTATTCATGTATTTTTAAAGTCATTTTTACCCATTTTGACTTTTACCCCATGGTATGGAAGGAATACTTTCTTTTATTTACCCTACAATGTACTTTTTGACTTTTTTGGAAAAAGTATGAGAAAAATGTTTTTTTAACGTATACGACATGAAAGGATTTTTACAGTTATATTAAGAATTATTTTCATGAAGCTTATTCAAAACGATTTCATGACTATTCTCAACAAAATCCTTTTCTTTTAAAATTACATGACGTTTTGTGAAAAGAAATTGATTTTGAAGAAGAAAGGATATTTTCCTCAAGAATTCATATCAAGTGTTTTATCAAAATCATTTTACATCTAAGATGACATTATTTCATATGTGTATGTTTCAAGTATAATATCTCTATGATTTACATGGTTTCACTTTTTTATGATGAAATATCCATTTCTTTTATATGGATTATGTGATGATGGGATGATGTTTATGAACCCCATTTTATTCATTGAGTTATTATGAATGATGTATGTTTATTTAGTGGCACAAGTAAGAATGATTTCATTATGAGATGGGTGGGACCTATATCTCCCTCCAATGCATTGGGTAATGATTTATATCTCATGAGATAAACATGGCTGGAAAGACATGTTAAACCGGTTCAGTAATACAGGACTGGAACGAGGAGTGATCTTGATTCAGAAAGGGACTTTGTCCACTAAGATGGTCTTGGCAGCAATGCCATGGATACTTTGGAAATCATATCATGTGTTTAATGGTTTTCCACAATTACAAGTTTAATTCCCATGTTATTTTATCTTGATTAATGTTTCTTTATGATCTATGCCTTACTTACTTCCATGATTTATGTCATTGGTCAAGATTCTGATGTTTAAATATTATATTCATGTTTTGAAGTTCAAATGTATATGATTTGTTTTATTTTATCCATGTTTACCCTTACTGAGCATTTGATCTCACCCTTTTGTATGTTTTCTTTTCCACAGGATTTAAAGAATGGTTTTAGTTAAGAAAAAAAAGTGGAATATCTTATGGGAGATGTTGATGATCTTTCACCACGATTAGAATATTATATTCCGAGTTTCCAAAGACACTAAACTATTACGATCCTTGTGTGTCTGTTTTTGTTCTGTATTAAGTATTCCACTAAAGTAATGTAATGTCCATGTACATCATGCTTTGGGTCTGTTACAGTTGGTATCAGAGGAAAGGTTTAGTTAAACTTTGGAAACAAGGACGCGAAAACGTTAGTGAGATCCCTAGAGATATTTCTATGGTATGTCTAGGGACGTCTCTAAGGATAAGTATATATATATGATATAGTCCTAGAACTACGGTAACGATCATATAATTCTACCTAAGATGTTAGATATTGACTGTACTCCCCCTTTATTATGTTTTTCCCTAGCATGATTTTTTCCTCTCACACTATTCTTTTTGGGTTTTAGACAATTGCTGTAACTAGGAAGATTCACGATAGTGGAGGATATGATGGACAATAGAATGATATTCTTCATAAGAAACCAATTGAAATTGGATCTGGAGGTCCACATATAGTTATTATGCCTAATCAGCAATCTCATAATATGATCAATAATCTCAAATTTGGTAAGTTTCCTGACTCATCTAATAAGAGAAAGATGGAGCTTCATGATGATCATAGAGGAAAGAAAGTTCAATTTCCCCTATGTAAATCATGTGGGAAGAGGCATTAGGGAGAATGTTTCAAAGGAACTGGAAGATGCTTTGGGTGTGGAAAAGAAGGACACAAAGCCAGTAATTACAATGGAAAATGTTTAGTTAACACCATGGACAAAGATAATGGTATTTCTAAGACATCAACAATGGTTTAATGTTTTAAATGTGGAATATACGGGCATTATGCAAACAAATTACCTAAGGGAAAATCTCATGAAGAGAATCAGCATGGTCATATGGGTATTATTTATGTGGATGATGATGAGGAGACTACAAATGATTTATGAGATGAAAGAATTGTTAAAGCTTGGTCAATGGTTTAATAAGGTAGTGGAATGATTACATGTTTTTCAAGTATAATGTTGTATAATTAATCTCATGGTACTATGGAATAAAGAGACATTTAAGGATTATTACACTGTTGTCTTTCCTTATGTTTTGGAAGTGTACGATTAATGGTACCTGTAACCATGAAAGGATATTCATATATTTTTGGAAAGTAGATGATATGCACATAATGAAGGGATAAGAAGATAATGGGATTTTTGATTGAATTCATGAGCTCATGAATGATATATGGACTAAGTGATATTATGGTTTGAGTATATAGAATTTTTGGGATTTTGGTATATGGAATGTGTTAAAATTTAACAACATTCAGGTTTTCACTAAGGTTCAATGGGTATTCATTCTTCAAGAGAATACATGATTATGTTATTCACATGTTTGTAATTTGACCAACAAGATATATCTTATGATATATAGGGGATAATTTATGGCATTCACGTGATTGTTATATGACATTTCAAGTAATCATTTTCTTTATACTATGAGCTTGGACCGAAGTATTTTAGATAATCCTAATGATTGGAATTGTTTTTGTCAGTATTGTTTAAGGAGAGAACTTTTTTTTGATATTATTGATGGGATGTAATAGTAATGTAGTTTTAGAAAAAGGACAACCTGTAGGACGGGCGACAACCCATCGCGTCGGACAAGGCTGTGGGAATCGAACCCACAACCGAAGTGCGACTGGCCTTTATCGCCTACCACTAGCCTACAGGAAGTCCCTGGTTAGTAGAAAGTAGTGTTATTTTATTAAGCGGTATGATATATGAAGTATAAGTTCATTTTTGGAATTGTATATGATTAACCTCATCATAGATGGAATTATGTATATTTGATAACATTTGATAACCTTTTGTTTAAAACAGATGGAATGACCCATAATTCTATCACATGATCTGTTAACACTTCACGAATAACAAATTCAACTTTGTTTCTTTAAGAGATGAAGTGTAAATTGTTCAAAGCATGAACAATAGTGGCATTGTACCAAAATCAAGAAAGTACTTCTTCTAATTAAAATTTTCCAACTTTAGGGAAATGATATTGGAAACCAAAAATGTTATCCTAGTGCTATTATATCCGATGAATCAGATAATACCTTAGATCATCACAAATTTATGGCTTTGTGATTGATGGATTTTTCATAGCCATGTTCTCTACCCCTCTCCATCAGAACATGATGGTTAGATTTCTCCTCCATATCCATATTTTAACATATGTTCTCCTATATGGAAACCCAGTGATGAGTTATTTGGGTATCCGTTATGTTTTTAACGATCCTTTTTTAAATGAATTTTTAGTATTCCTTTTTACGATGTGGGTTTCTATCGAAGAAACTCTCTTGTAAATAACCATTTATAACCCCGACGAATTTTGAGGGTGAAATTCATTTTAAGGGGGTAGAATGTAACACCCCGAGATTTTATGAAAAATATTATTTTTTAATGTCTTGTGTTGTACGCTACACCAAAATTAGATTGTGATATATGCAACACCGTATTTTCTTACTGTATACGCAACACTATTATTGGCTCGTGTTACACACAATTTCATGTCCGTTTTGTAGAAACTATTCTACGCAACATTATGTATAGATTTTGTTTAATGAATAAATGAAATAAGTTTTGATTATGTTATAAGAAACACCAAACAGAGCATTCACTACACACAACACTAGCGTGGCTTGCTTTACATGCAACCGCGACCTTCCTCAAAAGCTTGCGCCGTACACAATACCAAGTTTGACTAAACAACAATATCCTATTAAAATATTATTAAAACTAGCCGTTATGAATAGTAATAACCACTTTTTGAAAGTTTTTAATTGTTTTTTTTTCAAAATTGACTTCATTTTTGGATTCAGAATATCGAAATTAGCTTAGGGTGAAATTTTGGTACTTTTCGGATAACTTTCATTTTCTGATGAAGAGTGAAAATTACTAAATTTTAAGTAAAAACAACCTTTTTAATCAAAATAATTAATAGTGATAAATTATTAATTTTAGTGGGTTTAAAGTATATTTAGAATATATTTTTACAATTTAATACAATGGTGGTCATTGGATGTAATTTCACATTTAAACCAGATATAAACAAGTGTCAATATTTTGATAGTTATTATCTCTTAAAAACACGCTATTTGTTTTGAAGACGGAAATTAATTTTTTAAATTAGTTAATGTAACTGATATGTTTCGAATTTGATAAAATAGACATCATTTTTGAATTCATAATATCAAATATATATTAGGCCTATTTTTTGGTATTTTTCTGGAATCATTAATTTTTTTATGAATAGTGAAACCACTAAGTGGTAGTTAAAAAACTGAATTTTTCATAAAACATATTTTTACCGCTTCTGTGAGTGAATTTTGAAAATCTGAGAGACAAGGTTAATATCAAGGACTAAAATGTGGTTCAATGAGATGAAAATAATTTTGGGGGAATAGTTACTTTTTTCTTTTTTTTACCACGGTTAAAAGTAAATAGGATAATTAAGGGTAAAAGTGTTATTATTATTACCCTAACACATGTCCTAATTCTAATGGATAAGTTTAATTTGACCAAAAACAACCTTATGAATAAAATATGACAATTTAGGCCCACATGTATTAGATTAGGACATTTATTTTTAATTTATTTAAAGATGGGTTTAAATAGTTAAAATCAAATTTTAATAACTAAAGCATTTTTAATATAGGGTTATACATAAGATAAATTATACTATAAATATTCATTATAAATATAAAAATATTTCATACATAATGGTATTTTATTTGTAATTTTTAGACTTAAAATAATTTAATTTATTTATGACACAATGATGATGCAGTAATTATCTTATTAATGAAATATTGACATAATTGATGTTATAAATACCCAAATAAATTTAATTTGAGACTTTTTTTGAATTAAAATACATTACGATGTTAATATGACATGTTAGTATTGATTTAATTAATTTTATTCGAACTAATCATTCTGTTATCATTTTCACAAAAATCAATTACAAAATAGTGTCAAAATTGACATAAAATAGTTTTAAAAAAAATATTATATTATTAATTGTAATTTATTCCTAAAAATCTAGGGTTCGGCCAATGTACTTATATCATTATAGGTGTATCATTAATGGACCACTTGGGGGTCTCTTGGATGCATATGGTGTGCTTATTAACTATATAATATAAAAATACAATGTGACATGGTAAATGTCAATCTAATTAACTAAGAGTTAAAACTAAAAGATAAGGTTAATATAATGACCTAAACTTGTCTAAATTCTATTGGATGAGAGGATTTCGACCCGTCCCCACCTTAGCTTTGAAATATATCAATTTGGAGCTATTAAAAACCGAATTTGTCTTTATAATAAAATAATATTTTTAGTTATTCCAAAGGTGCCCCTCTCCTCCCTTATAAAAGGGCACATCCTCCCTCTTTTCCTCACACCACTTTGAGCCTTCGAGCTCAGCCAACCCCTGACAGATTATCTTACCCACTTCCCTAGAAACATCCTAGAGGTCCTGGTATTCTTCAAAGACCAATTTTAGTTCCCTAAGAGGATTTCTCAAAGAGGCGCTTCAAAGAAGAGGTAATGTCCTTTAACGATTCTTTCAACTTTATTTCTTCTTCCACTTCTTCTTCTTTAGTTGTTTCATTATAAAGTAATAACATAAGTATCACTCATATACTTATATGTTATTATAATTATGAAACAACCCTATTTCACCATCTATCCATCCTACGGAAAACGAAATCACCGCGCATGCGTACGTACAAAATACCGTCTCCACACAGTGGTGTAATCTATTTTCCGCCACCACCTTACATGGATGGGTATAATGGTGTCAATAAATAACTATATATGGTTATTTTAAAGTGATATTGATTATTTAATGTTATACACACACTTCAATACAATTACACTAACATGGAAATGATATCATCGCTCGTGTGTACGTATGGACTACCGTCTCCACGAATACGATGAGATTCATTTTCCATGATTAACCATTCAAGAATGATTATAAACTATATATAATGAATAATAATTAAATATATGACATAATAAAGCTACTTAATTTATGTATATAAATATATATATAATTCATCTACTTAATTCCATTCAATTCAATAAGGATACGAAAACAGCGTTCATGCGTATGTACGGACTACCGTCTCCATGAACTGTTTATCTCATTCACTTTATCGATCTATTATATATATGTATATTATGAATATATACTATATATAAATCATGTTATGCATTCTGGATATAAGTAATCATGATCTAAGTAATAATATTAATAATTACAAGTTAAAACACGAACGACAAATGAAACAATTTTACCCAAAACGCTACTTTAACATGAATTTACAAAAGAACGGGTAATATAAAGTCATAAGTGAACCATATATTATATAATAACAATGAATATTATTCTTTAATAAGTCAATGAAATTATTTAAATCATTATACTAGAAATTTCGATACGTACGAAACATATCAGACCTAAGGTAAAGGATAATTTTGCAAATCTCATTTTTATCTGAGATTGCTTATTCGTAAGTATTTACTGGGGTTATTTCAATCATCCATGTCCATATTTTATAAAATTGTATTCATGTATGTTTACTTTCCTTTTTACCCATTTTTACTTTTACCCCATGGTATGGAAGGAATCTTTCTTTTATTTACCCTACATGGTACTTTTTCACTTTTCTGACAAAAGTATGAGAAGAATGTTTTTTAACGTATACAGCATGAATGGATTTTTACAGTTTTATAAAGCCTTATTTTCATGAAGCTTCCATAAAACGATTTCATGAATATTTTCAACAAAATCATTTTATTTTAAAATTACATGACGTTTTTAGAAAAGAAATTGATTTTGAAGAAGAAAGTATATTTTCCTCAAGAATTCATTTCAAGTGTTTTATCAAAATCATTTTATATTTAAGATGACATTATTTCATATGTGTATGTTTCAAGTATAATGTCTCTATGATTGACATGGTTTCACTTTTCTTATGATGAAATATACTTTTATTTTATATGGATTATGTGATGATGGGATGATGTTTATGAAACCCATTTTATTCATTTAGTTATTATGAATTATGTATGTTTATTTTGTGGCAAAGTAAGAATGATTTCATTATGAGATGGGTGGGACCTATATCTCCCTCTAATGCATTTGGTAAAGATTTATATCTCATGAGATATACATGGATGGAATGGCTAGTTAAACTGGTTCAGTAATACAGGACTAGAACGAGTAGTGAACTCGATTCGGAAAGGGACTTTGTCCACTATGATGGTCTTGGCAGCAATGCCTTGGCTACTATGGAAATCATATCATGTGATTAATGGTTTTACACAATTACATGTTTAATTCCCATGATATTTTATCACGATTAATGTTTCATTATTATCTATTCCTTACGTACTTCCATGATTTATGTCATTGGTCAAGATTCAGATGTTTAAATATTATGTTCATGTTTTGAAGTTCAAATGTATATGATTTTTTTTATTTTATCCATGTTTACCCTTACTGAGCATTTGAGCTCACCCTTTTGTATGTTTTATTTCCCTAGGTCAGGAAGAAGGTTATTAAGTAGGATATGCCAAAAGGGAATCTAGATATGATGAAATACATGGGGGAAAAGTAGATGCTTTATGAACCAGTTGTTTATGTTTCCCAGTTTCTAAAGTCTCTATACCTATACAGTCCTTTCCTAGTTTTGATATATGTTGTAATAAGTGTGCTTCGATTATGAAGTAATAACAATGTATGTAATTTATGGGTCATTATAATAGGTGTATATATTAGCCTCTTCTTTAATTCATTAAAACTCTTTACACATGCACCAATCTAGAAAAACATGAATCATTTTCAAGTTATATGGGATATTTTATTTGAAAACCATGATAATTTTCTAATGATTCATCAATACATAAAAAATAATCAAAGGAAAATATATATTTTCATCCAATAAATTATTTTGGGGAATCCACCAATTACCTTTATTTGTGAAGGATCCATAAATTTATATTTATAGGTGATAACATGGATAAGAATGGTACTTTATCCATCTAAAATTGAAAATTATGATAATTTTAAATAAATTTTTTTAACATTTATTTAGTACCACATTAGAATTCTCCTCATGAAACTCAATACATTTAGATTGAATAGGAATATTATCTAAAAATACTACCACAAATTTTAAATGAAATACATACTGATTATATTCTTCAATTTCTTGAAGCTATATAAAGAATTAGTGTGTCAAAATGGAATCCCAATGATCTCATAGTGCTTGTACCATGTATAAAAATTATTCATGGTAATATCATCATTCTTCACTATTTCATGACAATATCAAAACTGAATATTCACATATATGTATTATTATGCTCTGTGTTGTAGATTGAATAAGTCATAAATCTATGGAAGAGGATACATGTTATTTTCTATGATCTTATTGATCATTAAATAATCAATGAATTTGTTATTACAACAATCATTCTTTTCAATGAAGACTATTTGTGAAAACTATTGTGGAGCACTTGGGAATAAAACCCATTTCTCCACCACTCTTATAGTTTCTTCTTCATCATATGAAGTACAATAGTGTACAATCATTATATTGTACTGTATATATTATACTCTAAGGGTATATGTTTTGTTGTGAAATGATCATCCTTTTTAGAAATAATACAATCCAATTCATTGGGAATCACATTACTGAATTCCCAAACATTTCCCATGTAAGTAAGTACTATTTTTTCCATAATCAAAATCATATGGGCTTGGTATCTTTTATTAAAAGGTAATTATATACAATATTGGGAAAATATTACTGAAGTACATTCATCCACCACTATTCACTTGAATATAATCTGATGAAATTTTTTTATATAGAGTGTGATCCGCTTCTCTTGACAATTTAGGTTTTCTATATACAAGGAAATTCAATCCATGCCAATAATATCATTGAATTCCACTAATAGCTGTATCACAAGGTTTTTAGGAAAATTAATCCAACATATTTTAACAGGTGATGAGTTATTTTCTTGGTATCAAATAATGGACTCCATTTTCAACTTCATTGATATATCTCAATCTATTTTTCAGGTAGTGTTTGTATAGTTCTGTTAAACTAGTTTGATATTAAAGAATGAATAGAATAAAAATCAATAGTATATTTACGATCGATGAATGATTAAAAAGTATACATGACACTACATCAATGTCATGATCCATCTAATTAGTTATACTGGAAGAGGTTATAGTAACCTATTATTTTCTTACAATAACATTACATCACTACTTCATAATATTGAATCTATTTCACAAACACATTCCTAAAGACAGATTTAATTTTTGGACCTCGGAAACATGTTTCACATTATTGTAATTTGGTCAATGATCTTAAACAAATGAAATAATGATCTTCCCATTTATAACCCATAACTAAAACCATTTTTTATAATTGGTTTAAAATAAAAAACTAATATATATGTTCATCTTTATTTATAAGTTAGGGAAAACAAAGAAGACATCTAATCATAATCATTATAATAAGTGTATAATGTCATGATCATGAAAATATAAGATCATAGTGTGTTTTTTATAGAACATAAATATGAATCATTGAATAATGATTAGAAGTTCTTAAAATAAGAATCATATTGAAAGAATGAACATAATCCATGAAATCAAAACATAGGAACAAGACATGGAATTTGTGGAAGACACATGAGCATATAAAATAATTTCCATATTTTTCAATGAATCCCTTCCACGTCCATCTTAATATTATGGGTTCACTCACCAAATAATCTTGGTAGTCCGGTTTCACTATCATAATCATTTTTCATGCCATGGTTTATTCCAATAAAAATCATAGAAGTCAAGGTTATCTCACAAGATCCTCTTAGTGCATGATGTCATTTATGTCTATCCAACTAGATATGAATCATTACCCAATGCATTAGAGGGAGATATTGGCCCCAACCATCACATTATGAAATCATACATTTTTTTGTATAATAACATAAATTATTAATCAGTTTATAACCAATGCAATGAAATGAGAATCATAAACATCATGAATTCATAATATAACCAACAAAAAAGGAATTGTTTTACTAAATATCATTTCATCATAAACATAAATCATGAATAAAAATATTAGGAATGGAACCATTGAATAATATCCCTACTGAAACATAGGTAACACCATAAAAATTTATCTTAGATGGAAAATAATTCTCAGATATCTCATGAATGAAATTCTTGGGAAAAATATAATTTATTATTTGAAAAAATATTCTATACTAAAAATTCCATTAAATTATAAAAGGTAACATTTTATTTGAATATTTTATTTTAATTATGTAATAGATGCAACACCCTATGATTCCACAGAACGTTTCCCTTTGAATAATGCAATATCTTGTGTTGTACAAAACACCGAGATTATAACACAACGCGACAAATTGAACTAGCTATTATGAATAGTATTACCCACTTTTTGAAAATTTTTAAATTTTATTTATCAAAATGGACTTCATTTTTAAATTTTGAATATTGAAATTAGCAGAGGGTGAATTGTTTTTATTTTTTTGAAAACATTCAATATTTGATGAATTGTGTAAAACACTACATTATTGGTTAAAACCGACTTTTTATTTTAATAATTATTTATATTAATTAAATTTATTTTAGGTCAAAATAGATACATAATACCTATATGAGTTCAATATAATTAATTGGGGTGATTTTATAATAAGTTTAGGTATATATAAAATTTATTGAACTTTTAACCGTCTTTTACCCACCTTCTAGGAGCATTTGAAAATTTGGTAAAAATTTAATTTTACTGCTTCTGTGAGTTGAATTTCAAAAATCCATTAGACACGGTTAATATCAGTAAGTAAAATTTTGTTCAATAAGATGAAAATAATTTTTTGAATAGTAAATTTTGATATTTATTTTCCACGGTTAAAATTAAATAGGGCAATTAAGGGTAAAAATGATATCATAATTACCATAAAACATATCCTAATTCTATTAGATAAGTATAATTTTACCAAAAACAACATTAGGAAGAAAATATGATCCATTTTTTCACTTGTATTACATAAGACATTTATTATTATTTTATTTATTGATGAGATAAAGGAGTTAAATTCAAAATTTAATAACTACACCATATTTAATATAGGGATACACAAAATATAATTTCGACTATAAATTTTTAAGAGAAAGATAAAAATATTTCTTACTTAATGGTATTTTATTTATAATATTTAGATATTAAATATTTTAGTTTATTTATGACACAATGATGATGCAGTAATTACCTTATTAATGAAATATTAAAATATTTGATATTATAAATATAAAATAAGTTTAATCGGAGTCTTTTTATGAATTATCCTAATATTATTGGTTAATATGACTTGATAGGGTTGATTGAATTATTATTTTTCGATGTAATCATGCTGTTATGTTTTTCACAAAAACCAAATACAAAATAGTGTCAAAATTGACATAATCGAGTTTTTAAAACAAATTCTATATTATTAATTGATATAATATTCGTAATAATATAAGGACAATCTAAATGACTTAGATAAGGTTATATATATTAATAATTAACCACTTTGGGTTCTCTTTTCTTGTAATAGTAAGCTTATAAACCATATAATATAAAAATAAAAAGAGACATGGTAAATGTCAAACTATATAACAAAGAGTTAAATCTAAAAGATAAAGTTAATATGGTGACTTAACCTGTCTAAAACCTATCGGTTGTTAGGTTTTCAACCCATCCATACATTATTTCTGAAATAAATCATTTGTGAGACACTAGGAACTGTAAAAATTTTATTATAAAATATTATTTCATGTTTTTTCTAATGTGACCCTCACATCACTTATTAATGGGTAATTCACTTTCCATAAATTTCACACCTCCAAAGCCATTTAGCACAGCAAAAACTGGCCCAAATATCATCCCAACATTCTACCCTTCATCTTAGAGGCACTATTTTAGTCATAAAGAAAACCTATGGAGCCCTTTTGATCAAATCAAAAGGAAAAACCCGAAGAAGAGGTAAATATTTCATCACCACGTTCAAGTTATTTTCATCTTCCACTTCCACTTTATTTGTTATTTCCATTCAAAATTAATAACTCCAATATCTTATATATTCAATGATTTTATTATAAAAACTCTACAACCATATTCCATATTTTATCCATCATATGAATGACAAATTCGCCATACATGCATACGTGCGGCTTACCATCTCCACATCTTGGTGTAGTTTGTTATTCAAACACTTTATTATTTGGATAGGAATAATATTGAGTATAACTAATGTAAATAATAAATATAACATGTTAATGATTCTGTATCTAGGATATACAATCTGATTACAAAAGAGTTCTCAATCAATTTAAAGATATTTTCGCTCGTGCGTACGTATGGATTACCATATTCACGAAAGCGATGAGATTCATTCCCCATCGTTATCATTCAAGAATAATTTTTATTTTATGATAAAAAATAATTATTATGAACATATTATAATTCTTTATATGAATCAAATATATCCTATCCATAAATAACATGGCATACATAACCAATAAAATCATGGAAAATGTTTCAGTTAAAACCTGAGACGATGATACTTCTGAAATATTATTAACAAACCCATATTATAGGATCATATATGATATCATATTTATTTATATATTTATTTTATAATTCACGAAAAATGTTTTAACTATTACACAAGAGGTTGACATATAGTCGAATGAGGAAAATTAATAAGTGTTAATTCCACAATCTCTTTACCATCCTAGTTTGTATTTATGTAAGTATCTACTAGGAGATCTTTATCATCCACGTCCATGTTTTCTTAAAAATTTATTTCAAAACACTTTTAATATTTTCTTGACTATGGGTTAAAGTCATTTAAACCCTTATTTGACATTATATGTTTTTTAAATGAATCTTTCTGTAATTTTCCTAATAACTTACTTTATGACCTTTTCGAAAAAAGTAAGGTAAGAATTTTTTTTATCTTATATGGTGGGAGTGGATATTTTCTGCCATTGTAAAATCAGTGAATCTCCCCTTACAAGTTAATGAGAATATTTTCAAAAGATATGTTTTCTTTTATAATTATGTCTCTTAATTTATTTCCACATCGAATGTGATATTTCTCTGAAATATTTTCTATTTCATCTATATCAACATCCATTGATAAATTTTACACTTGTTTGAGGTTGAATTATTATGTTACAAATATTCCATATTGTATTTATGGTTTTGTGATATGTTTGACTGTGGATGATTTATTTTTATACCATTCATTGCTTATGGTTACAATATTGACATTTTGTATACTATTTTTAATATTAATGTTTACGTTATATTTTAACCTTTTAATATGAGGAATGTATTGGACTTTTTATGTGATGGTTGGAGCTTGATATTTCTCCTAAATGCATCGGTGAGACTCATGAAACAATTAGACTTGGAATTGGTTGAGGCCTTTCTCAATTTGATATATGGTTTTGGCCGAGGCCTAAATCATTTTTAGACGTCATTGTCGAGGCCATGACAAGATGTTTCAGAATGTCTGACTTTTTACATTCCCACAATATGAAAATAAAAATGATGGTTCATGTGGTTAATCGAAAACTAGAATACCCTTGAATATGTTTTATTATGTCATTATTTAATCATCTCATATTTCATTCATAAAGTGTCCATGTTTTTTATTTGTAAAGGCATGTGTTTTGAATTATTCATCATGCCCAATGTTTAGGTTATATTCCGCTGTGTTGCTTACCATTAATGAGCGTTTGAGCCCACCCATTTCTTATGATTCATTTTCCTAGGATATGATGATTTTAGTTATGAGTGACTTGCATGCAAAATCTAGGAGACCTGGATGTTACTAATGGAACAAATTAGTGTTGTATTTCATTTCAAGTGGTAATGATAATCTTATGTATGTATCTTGTTTCCAATAATACTTAATTGGTAAGTATTTTGGGACATGATTCCTTGTCTCTTGACAATGTTAGGTAATAAATCACTAACTATGTGTAATTGGGTTTGGGGCATTTCTATTGGTATTAGAGGAATTTTAGTACAAGCCTTGAAAGCTTGAGTTAGAAAACTCTAATTAGAGATCATTTCCCTATGATAGACATTGATGGTTAGTATAGAAGAACCTCCTAGAATTTCGGCACTATATGAATTTTGTGAGTTTCCCAAACTATACAACCCTGTCTAGATACGGGAAAGTAGAGGCGGCGCAGGCACGTGTGTACTTAGTGGTAAAACCTGAAATCACCACATTGTGCTAGACTCGAATAGGAACTGGTGCATTACAACAATCCTTGATGCACTCTTGGTTAAGACACACCTGAGGGATATTCTTAAGATAATTGTCATTTTATTTGAAAACCATTATGAAGGTTTTATGATTATATACTTCCTCAAGGAAAACATTTATATGATTATGGATTATATCAATGAACTGTTCAATTTTTGTTAACTATTTTACAAGTATGAATTATATATTTAGATTCATAATCTAATATTATGTATTCCATTTTATAGAAATGGTTCCTAGTGGAAGGAATGGAATCATTATCAATAAATTTAATCCATGTAGTGATTTCTCTCCAACTTAAGATAATTATAGTAGAGATGGAAACACTACTGGTGCTGATCAACTTATCACCATATTGGGACAACTCACTCAGTTTATGAATAATAACCTTACCCTTATGGATGAATCTGATCCACAACGTGGATAATAAATGTTAGACCAATTCATGGGGAAAAAACAACAAACATTCAATGGGAGTAAAAATCCATTAGTATATGAACAATGGATATATTCCTCAGAGAAAATATATGATGCTTTAGGGAGTAGAAAAAGGGAGAACGTTTTCATTGCAGTTTATTGCTTCACAGGTGATGCAGATCAATGATGGTCATTAATCCAATACAAAAAGTAAGATGAAGAAGTATTGAACATTAAATGGAGGGATTTTAAAGAGATATACATAGAAAAATACATTCCTCATGACCATCTAGTGGATATGGAAAGACAATTTTTGAGTATGAGTCAAAAGGAGAATGGGAATATTGCGAAGTTCAAGGATAACATTACAATGATATCATGGCATGTAGCAAGAATGTATTTGTAACCCAATGATTATGATTGATCAATTTATTTATGGGTTTAAATCATTTCTGCATCTAGAATTATTCTCAAAATCCTTCTCATAGTTTTATGATATTTTCTCATGTGCTATCAATACAAAAAATGAATTATCTAATTCTAGTAAATTTAATGCAAATAAAGAGAAGAAGAGATATCCTAAACACTCTGGGAATGGAAATAAGGAAACAGGGAATATGGGAATAGTTTAATTTCCTCCCTGTGATAGTTTTTGAAGGAAGAACCTTGGTGCCAGTCTAAAAGGAAAAGGAGTATGCTACAAATTTCGATAAAAAGGCCATCGTGCTAGAGATTTTAAGGGGAAGAAAGAGGCTACCAATGTTAAATGCTAAAATTTATGGAAAATGGGAAAATATTTAATTGAGTTTCTTAATAATTAGGGAATATTACCTAATAAAATGAATAGGGATGAATGTCAAGCTTATGCGATCACTACTTCTTAGGTTGATGATCTGAAAGATGTGGTGGAAGGTAATTTAAAGGTTTTCTCAGATGTATCCAATTCTTTATTTGATTCTAGATCAGCACGTTGTTTCATATCTTCCTAGTTTTCTATGAAAATTAGATATTTCTAATTTGTTTTTGCAAAGGAGTCATCGGTCAAAAATCCAAAAGGAAGCACCATTGCAATATTGTTTTGTGAATCAGTCCTCATTAAGTAATATAAAAAATATTTATCTACTAATCTAATCATCATACCCTTGATTTAATTTTAAAAAATCCTCGGTATGTATTGACTTTCAGAGTGTGATGTGAAAATTTGTTTTAAGATGAAGGAGGTTAAAATTCTAAATTATGATATGGTGTACCTTATCTTTAAAGAAGAAATGTCACCATATTATTCTTATCTAGATCCACCACTAGTAACTCTAATAAATTCAATCATTGGGAAAGATGAGAAATCAAAAATTGTGGGTTAGGAAAAGAATGTTTGAATAGAGGACATACCTATTGTGCACAAATAAGAGGATGTGTTTACATAGGACTTACATAGACATCCTCTAGAACGATAAATTGTTTTTTCCCTAGATTAAATCTTCGTTCAAGGCCCATATCGAATACCCCATATGGAATGGCCACTGTGGAATTACTGTAACTAAGGAAACACCTAGAGTAATTGAGTAATAATGGATTTATTATCCCTAGTGTTTATTCAAGGGGATCTCGTGTCCTTTTTTAAGAAGAAAGATGAATCTATGAGGTAGCACAATGACTACAGGGAGATCAATGATATAACAATAAAGAACAAGTATGAAGTACAAAACATTGATGATTCATTTGAACAATATCCCGGAGCTCAATATTTTTCAAAGATTGACCTTCGATCTAGATATCATCATTTGTGAGTAAAGAAAGAAGACATTCAAAAAACAACATTTTAAACTAGGTATGGGAATTACGAGTTTACAGTAAAGCCTTTTGGAGTGACTAATTCACCCTTTGTCTTAATGGATCTAATTTATATAGTTTACAATAAATATCTTGATGAAATTGTAGTGTTATTTATAGATGATATCTCAGTATACTCCAAAAGCAAATAAAATCCTGGAAATCACAAGTGCATTATTCTAATGACTCTTAGAAAAAATGAATTTTATGGGATGTTTTCCAAGTGGGAATTATTGCTTCAAGAAATTTCTTTTCGTGGCCATATTGTCTCTATGGATGGAATATCTCTTGATCCGTTAATGAAAAAGGAAATCCATGAATGGCCTACCCCGACGAGTATAACTAAGGTACTAAGTTTTATTTTCTTACCAGGTTATTATCAACATTTTGTCCATAATATTTCCTAGTTGGATAACCCATTAACCTAGCTCACATGTGAAGCGGTAAATTTTGGTTGGATAAAATTGTGTGAAGAATGTTTTGAAGAACTGAAGAGAATATTAGTCAACACTCATATATTGGCTCTACAATCAGGGAATGTTGGGTTTCTTAATTATTGTGATTCATCAAAGAAAGGGCGTGTTTGTGTCATTTTGAAAAATTATAGAGTTTTTTCTTATGAATCAAAATAGCTATAATTCATGTGTAAAACAATCCCACTCATGATCTTGAGTTAACAGCTGTAATATTCGCTCTAAAGATATGTAGACACTATCTCTTTTGATAAAAATATGATATTTATACTGATCAAAAGATTTTGAAGTATATTTTCTCACAAAAAGCACTAAACATGATGCAAAGGAGATGGCTTGAACAACTCAAGGTTTATGGTTGTACTATACACTACCACCCAGGAAAGGAAAATAAGGTGTAAGATGATTTGAGCAGAAAGGGTCATCGAATTTTGAACAAGATTTGAGTTCAAAGGGATCATATTTTCATGGATATAGTAAATATAGATATGGGAATAACCATGGAAGGAGAAACATCAATAATTTTTCAAATGGTTATCGAACCAACTTTACTAGAATTGATAAAAAATTCTTAGACTGATGATGAGGAGTTTCAAAAGAATAATAAAGTTGTAAATGATGGGAGATTGAGTGGATTCATATATGAAGATGGAATTTTGAAATTTGGGAAGAGATTTGTGTTCTAGATATACATGATCTAATAAGGGAGTTTTTGTATGATGCACATAGCTCCAATTTCTCTATACACCCTGGGAGAACAAACATGTATATAGATTTGAAGCAACATTTTTTGTGGGTCAACATGAAAAGGGAGATTACTTATTTTTTTCAAGATGTATTGTTTTCTAACAATAGAAATTTGGAATACAACATCATATAATATTTATGAAACAACTTCGCATACCTCAGTTGAAATGGGATGATATTACAATGGACATTATCATGGGGCGACCAAATACTCATAGAAGGAATGATGCAATATGGGTCATTATTGATCGTCTTACCAAGTCAGCACATTTTATTGTTATAAGTGGAGATTTAACACTTGAACGTTTAGAAAGGATGTATATTAATGTAGTTGTAAGACATCATGGATTAAAGCTATTGATTGTTTCTGATTGTGATCCCCCTTTAAAATCATGATTCTGGAAATTTCTTCGGAAATCCATGGATACTGAACTTCATTAGAGCACTGCATTCCACACTTAAACTGATGGATAATCACAACGGACTATTCAAAACATAGAATACATGTTGATATCTTTCTCACATGTCTTTCAAGGTATGTGATATCAATATTTATTTTGTTAGAAATTTCTTTATAACAACAGCTTCCATTCAAGTATTCAGATGGATCCACAAGGAGCATTACGTAGAAAAAGATGTTGCACACCAACTTGATTTGATGATGTTGGTAAAATAAAACCCATAGGCCAAGAACTTGTTGAGGAAGCGTTGGAAAGGTGAAGGTTATCCAAACCCACATCAAAGTAGGTCGAAGTAGGAAGAATATCTATTTAGATAACCAAAGGATGAATTTGGATTTTCGGTTAGGAGATCATGTTTTATTAATGGTATCTCTATAGAAGGGAGTTATACGATTCAGTAAGAAGGGTAAATTAATTCCTAGGTACATTAGACCTTTAGAAATTTTATAATGAATTGGGGAAGTAGCTTACCATTTGGAAATTCTACCAAGACACTCCTAAGTTCAGGATGTGTTCCACATATCATTGTTGAGAAAATACATTCCTGGCCCAATGCATGTACTCAGCTATGAGGAAATTGAACTACAACCTGATTTGTCTTATTTTGAAGAGCATGTCCTGATTCATGAAACCAGAGAACATGTGCTGAGAAAGAGGATAACTCGTTTGGTAAACGTTATATGGGGAAACCATAGAATCGAAGAGGCAACATGGGAACTGGAGGAACATATGATGAAGAATCACCTGGATCATTTTTTGTAGTAGTATTCAAGAAATTTCATGGAAGAAATTATTTGAAAGAGGGAAGAATGTAACACCCCATCATACCACAATACATTTACCTTTGAATAAGTCAATAGCTTACATTGTATAAAACTATGAGATTATAACACACCACGACCAATCAAACTAGCCATTATGAATGGTAATACCCAATTTTTGAAAAAAAAATTTATTTTATTTTTCAAAATGGACTTCATTTTTGAATTTGTTATATCTAAAAAAACATAGGGTGAATTTTTTTTATCTTTCTAAAAGAACTCAAATTTAAATGAGTACTGAGAATCACTGCATTATTGGTTAAAAACAACATTTTATTTAAATAATTATTTATATTATTTAAATTTATTTTAGGTAAAATTTGATATATAATACCTATATAAGTTCAACTTAATTCATTGGATTCATTTTATAATAAGGCTAGATATATATAAATTTTATGGAACTTTTTACCGGCTTTTACCCACCACCTCCTAGGAGCATTTGAAAATTTGCATAAAACATAATTTTACCACATCTGTGAGTTGAAATTCAAAAATAAGAGATACACAGTTAATATCAATATGTAAAATGTGGTTCAATAAGATGAAAATAATATTTGGTGAATCGTAACTTTTGAATTTTATTTACCATGGTTAAATGTAAATAGGGTAATTAAGAATAGAAATGATATCATATTTATCCTAACTCATGTCCTAATTCTATTGGATATGTTTAATTGACCAAAAACAACCTTAAGAATAAATTAGGAACCCCTTTGATCCATTTGGATTAGATTAGAATATTTATTATTATTTTATTTAAAGTAGACTTAAAGGAGTTAAATTCAAAAATAAATAACAAAACCATTTTTAATATAGGGTTACACAAAATATATATTTGACCATAAATATTAATTAAAAATCTAAAATGCTATCCTATCTAATGATATTTTATTTTTAATTTTTAGATATTAAATAATTTAATTTATTTAGGACACAATGAGGATGCAGTAATAATCCAAATAATGAAATATTAAAATATATGATATTATAAATATACATATAAATTCCATTTAAATTTTGTTATGAATTCCACTAATTTTATAGGTTAATATGACATCGTAGGATTGATTAAATAATTTTTTTGAGCTAATATTTCTGTTATGTTTTTCTCAAATACATAATACTAAATAGTGTCAAAATGGACATAAATGCGTTTATAAAACAAATATTATATTAGTTATTGTTATAATATTTAAAAAAATAATAGGTTCAGCCAAAGAACTTATATAAAGTATTATATACTAATTGTGAACCACTTGGGGTTCTCTTGGCTTGTTATAGTATGTTTAATAACCATATAATATAAAAATACAAAGAGACATGGCAAATGTCAAACTATTTAACAAAGAGTTAAATATAGAAGAAAATGTCAATATGGTTACATAAACCTATCTAAAACCTATTGGTTGAGGTGTGTTCGACCCATCGACACATTATCCTAAAAATAAATTATTTTGGGGCAATTAGATATCGAAAATTATTTTATTATAATTTAATATTTCAAGCTCTTCCTAATGTGACCCTCACCTCTTTTATAAAAGGGTACATCCCCTTCTATAATTTCACATCTCCAATTCACTTTGAATTAGCCAACCCTAGCCCGAATTTCTTCCAACATTCATCGATTCTTACTAGAGTCCATACTTTGGCCCAAAATCCAACTTAATGAGCCCTTTTTATCAAATCAAATGGAAGAACTGGAAGAAAAGTTAAATATTTTATGACCACATTCATGTTCTTTTCTTCTTCCACTTCCTCTTTCTTTTTAGTTTCCATTATAAAATAATAACTCTAATATCTTCTATATACTATGAGGTAATTATAAAAATGGTAAAACCATATTCCTTATTCCATCTATCATATGATTGACAAAGTCACCATACATGCTTACGTACAGCTTACCGTCTCCACGTCGTGGTGTTGTTTGTTACTCAAACACATCATTATATGGATGGGTATGATAATGAGTATAACTGATATAAATAATAAATATAACATGTTAATGATTATTTATATATTATATACCATCAGATTACATACTCTTTCACCATCAACATAATTGTATTGTCGCTCGTGCTTACATACAGATTACCGTCTCCATGAACGCGATGAGATTCATTCCCCATCGTAATCATTAAAGAATAATTTTCATTTTATGATTAAAAAAAATGTGTATGAACATAATTTATTTCTGTATAAGAATCAAATACATCCTATCCATAACAAACATGGCTTATGTAACCATGCATATAAAGAAAAACGAATCAGTTAACACCTGAAATGATGATACTACTTGAAATATTATTAACAAAGAAATATTAGAGGATCATATATGATATCATATTTATGTATATAGTTCTTTTATAATTTAACAACAATGTTTTAACTATTTTAAAGGAGGTTAAAAAACCATATACTTTTGAAAATTACAAGGTAAGGGTTAATTTCATAATATCTTTACTAACCGATGTTGTTTTTACGTAAGTATCTACTGGGACATCTTTATCATCCAAATACGTGTTTTCTCAAAAATTTATTTCAAAACTATTTTACAATTTACTAGTCTATGGGTAAAAATAATTTATACATTTATTTTTCCTTATATGTTTTTAAAGTAATCTTCCTGGACTTATCCAAACAAGTTACATTATGAACTATTTGACAAAATTAACGTAATAATGCTTTCTAGCATATACGGTGGTTGTGGATATTTTCCATAGCAAGAAAATAATCGAATAATTCCTTGCATTAATATAATATTATATTCATATTTAATGTTTTATGTTATAATTATGTGACTCTTAAATGATTTTTAAAATATAAAGAGATATTTCTCTCAAATAGTTTTGATTTTATCTATGTCAACATCCTTTGATAAATTTTAAACTTTCTTTAAGTTGATTTACTATGAAAAAAATATTCCATATTGTATATAAGGTTTTGTGATATGTATGACTGTGGATTAGTTATTTTTATACCATTCAGGGTTTAAGGTTAATATATGGACATTTGTTATACTAGTTTTAATATGAATGTTTATGTTTTGTTTCAACCTTTTCATATGTGGAATGTATTGGACATAGAATGTGATGGTAGGAGCCCGCTATAGCTCATCAATGCATCGGTATAACTCAGGAGACAATTATAAATGGAATTGGCCGATGCCTTTCCAAATTTGATATATGGTTTTGGATGAGGCCTAAATAATTTTTAACTATATTGGATAATGTCTTAACAAGATATTTCAAAATGTATGGAATTATAAATTCCATACTTATAAAAATAATAAGGATGGTTCAAGTGGTTTTACAGCTAGTAGACTACCCATGACTATGTTTTATTATGGCATTATTTACTCAGCTCATATTCCTACCATAAACTGTTCATGTTTATTATTTTTAAAGGCATATGTTTTGAATTATTAATCATGGGAAATGTTTATTTTATCTTCGGTTGTATTGCTTACACTTATTGGGTGTTTGAGCTCACTCCTTTATTATGATTCATTTTCTCAAGATATGAATATTTTAGTTATGAGTGACTTGCAGGAATTATCTAGGATACATGAATGTTTCTAACGTAACAAATTAGTGTTGTATTTTTTTCATGTTGTAATGTCGAACTTATGGATGTATCTTGTTTCCAATAACACTAAACTGATTGCTCTTTCAGGAAATGATTCCTTGTATCTTTCCAATGTCATGAAATAATGTTCCGACTCTGGGTAACTAGGCTTGGGGTGTTGCAATGGAAGCTTCAATGAAGTATGCTTGAAGAAAGCTTAAAAATAATTTCATGTCACATAAGATAAATAAACCATTCATTGGGTATTTTTATAGAAAATTAATAATGAAACTATTTTTTTAAAATACAAAAATATTCATTTTAAACCATTTTATAAAAAGTGATAATTGTTACAAAGAACTTTAAATTTTGTAGTAATATAGCAATCAAACATTAATAATTTTAAGAAACATGGACATGGATGATAATTATTCTCCAATATATACATACTTATAAAAAATCATAAATATTAATGAAATTTTCAAATTACTCGTACTCTAGGTGTGTTTATCTCTGTTTCGGTTTGAAACACCTCTTCTTGGATGATCTCTCTCTAGATATCCTCATCTGCATACTGGAGTTGTTTATTTGATAAAATGATAAAATCTAAAATGTTATTAGGGAAATTTAGAAGGTAAATTGGTAAGGGATGGTCATGTTTTAATGCTCAATGTTATATGAGAATGTAAGGGTGGAGGTTCCCTTTAATAATGGAGGTGAGGGGAAATTTTGGAAATCATCAAAATATTGAAATAAAAAAATGCTATTCTAGAGCCCAAAACACCCAAATAAGACATAAATGAATTCTATATGATGTGTTCAACCATATCTTATCCCCTTCATAATTAGTATTCTATATTTTTATTTTTATTTTTTTTAATAATTTTTTAATTCAATAAAATATAATTATATTCTAATTCGATACAATTCAGTTTATTTAGCATTAAATACAAAATTAAATAATGGTAATTAGAATTTTATTATTTCTTATGTCTATAATATATTTTATAGTACGATAAATTTCATTATCCAGTTTCATTCAGCGAAATAATATCAAAATTAATATAATTAAAATAAATTAAATTATTTTTATGTAAATTAATTAAATAGTGTTCTAAAATTTATGAAATATATTACTTATTTATATAATTTATAAAAATTAAAATTAAAATTATATAATTAAACTAAATAAATTGTGATCAAAATTGAAATTTTGATTATTTTTTCATATCTTGATATTGTCCGTATATATACATATAAAAGAAATTAAATAAATGAGAGTGTTATTTTGTACGTATCATTGACTATCAAAAATATATATGTTATTTTCATGTACTAGTGTCCATTAAACAACTCCAATTTGATATTAAGGTTATAAGGGTAGAATTCCCTTCACCCAATAATTTTTGGACAGGTTTTGGTTAATTTTCAAACTATATCATTTATATTTACACATATTTTATCAATTGTAATTTTAATTATGGTAACAAAATTTTAATTATAAAGTGGATAAAATTTATTACATATATAGGGAATATTTTCCATAAGTACTATATTTATAAAATTGTAGGCCTTAGCATAATATATATGTATTTTTTGAAATATTTTTATGATTGTTTTTTATTTTAATAAAATAAAATATTTATAAAATATCTCTTCTGTCGATGCTGAAAATAATCACAACATTTTATTTAATAGAATTCCAAAAAAAGATAATTTTGAACAAAACCACTTCATAAACTCCAAACATGTCATAGTTACCTTTAAAAATCACAGACTACCTTATGTAAATCAAATTATAATTGTTTTAATATTTTTAATATCATTTATTTGACCCATTTATTAATTAATTTGTTCAGTCATCAATATTTTTTCACAATTTCTGTAATTATATTATAACTGAAATTATAAATAAATTATCAAGATGTATATAATCATATTATATTTAATATTACTATTTATATTTTAATTTTTCTTATGTATAACCCAATATTAAAATTTTATTTTTATTAAAAATATGAGTATAACATTTTTAACATATCATGAAATATAATTTAATAAATGTAATATTCTTACCAATGTTGCATAAAAGCGTAAAATTTCAGAATAGGTTTTATTTTGGTCGAAACCCATTTATAAAATCATATTATAACATATATTAGGGTATTTTTTTAATTATTTATATTTTATTTACCATTATTTATTGATTCAATTTACACATAACTATAGTAAATAAATATTTACATAACTTATTATTAATTATATCCAAAATATTAAAATGATATTGTCAACATCCAAATATCATTGTGATTACAACCATGTAGGTTTATTTTTAAAAATTAAATTCATAAATATGGAAAAATTATGTTTGACAGTAATCTTAGAGATGTGGTGAGAAGGCAGGTAAAAAGAATGTTCAAAAGTTCAATTTATATATATATATATAATTCCAACATAAAAATTTATAAAATGACCTATATCAGATTAATATATAATTTATTGATTTTTAATTTTAAAAAATATAATTTATAACAAATCTTCAAATCAAAATGGTATTTTTTTATATAATGCATAATTTTTTACTATTCATCGAAAATTGAATCTTCTCATTAAAATAATATATAAATTATCCAAACATAATTTTGACATTCAATATTCAGATAATATTATTATTTTATCAAATTAATTTCTATTAGTGTCTAAAATTAATTTCATTATGGTTCATAGAAGGACCTAAAAAGCATTTACTTTATGAAATTGGTATTTATTTCGATGTGAATGATATAACAACAAATATGTTTAATTTATGTGAAATTATTCATATTTTCTTATTACTATTAATATTACTATGATAAATGAATATGTAATAACTATATCATTTTTATAACTAGAATATTAATGTTATTTTCCATTGAAACAGAGTGTTCCATTTCAAGAAAGCCATTTATGTGTTGCGTATAGTGGATGAATAACATGGTGATGAATATAATGTACTCCAAACATAGATTTATTATATAATAAAAGAATATATTCATTTTTTTTAATATTTATAAATATCTGAAAAATTAAATGAATTCTAAAAAAATTAATTCAAAAAACCTCTTGGTGTTACATTCTTCACAAATTAAAATGAATTTATCCATTCAAATTTTTATGGGTTATCAGTGGTTTATTCATGAATGTTCATTTCATAGAATACCTCATAATGAAAATAAATACTATTAAATTCTTTAAAAATGAAATATTGAAACATAATGGTTACCCAAACTAAATCCTTACAATGATTTTATATTTGAGAACATAGGTGGAATGTGAAAACAATAATATGGAAGAGAAATTTAACTATCCATTTGTTATGGAGAATGATAGTTAAAATGGTATCATGAATGTTTACAATCACAAAGACAATTCCCAAATAAGCTTGAAAAAGGATATTGATATAATAAAAAATGATTATAACATGATAACTTTTTACCTCATGATCCTTATCATTTTACTAAATATATTTCAAGAGAATATATATATACTTGATTTCATAACAATATCACACATTGTCATGGCATGATTAATTCCCACATAATCTCTTATTCTATGAAATAAATATTAGATTGTCATTCCTAAAATATTAGAAAATCAAGAGATCAAAAATTGAATGATATATCATATCATATATCATTATCAAAAAAAATCTATCACAAGTTATCGAATTTGATTCAATCCCCATATGGTGAAATAATACATTAATCCCATAAACATATCCAAAGTATGACAAAAAAATCAATAAATTGATACACCTATATTCATTAAAAAATTAAACAAACCAAAAAATTAGAAATAAATTCACAAAATTAGAGTTACAATTATCTCTTATATACATAAGGTTACACTTGGATGTCACATTCCGATCAAGTGAATACCATCAACATGTTTTCTTAGGAAACTTCGTAATAATAAAGAATACGAAAAAAAAACATATTTAAAAAATTGTTGTTTCCATATTCAAAAATATATTTGATATATTCATTAATTATATAATGTTGTAAAATTAAATAATGATGGCATAGATTTCATTTTTAAAAAAAATTAATCAGTTCTAATGTCCTTAATATTATCCAATTTAATTTATCCCAAACAATCATCTCATTATAAAATATTGAAAAAAATTTCTATCTCTTGAACACATTATGGATTGACATCCCTTAATAAAAATGTCACTTTATTGTCTTCAGGACTATTCAATATATATTTTTTAATTGTTGGTGAAAAACATATACTGAAAATAATTTTTTATTTCACGATTCATATTACATAGTCCTTAAATTCAAAAGCATATACACTTCAATCATTCAATGTTATTATTAAAATAGTACATAGTACTATTATTCTTATTCGTCCATATATTACTAAATATAAGTAATTTTTTTAGGTCACTCAACATAAAATCTAATTATCATTATTTCATTTTATGTAATATTTACTAGAAGAAAATCCTATACCTTTCACATGAAATTTTCTCTCTCTTTATGTTTAGCTATATAACCAATACATGTGGACCTTCCTACTTCAAATATTTATATTTCCATATAGAATGTTTATTTTCACCATGCACTTAAATTCCACAACTAAAACCTTAAATGATAACCTCATTCTCTCCTGTAATAAATATTTATTATAACTATAAATCATATTGTGAGAAACAAATACCGTAGTAAAAAATCAGAAAATAATGAAAATTTACTTATACGATGTGTAAATCATGACACCGGATTTTTGATCAATGAAACTATATGTTTATCCAGGGTTATTCTGGGACATCACTCATTTAAATCATCCATGATTTTTCATGATGAGATTATGAATTCCCCATGAATATTTGTTAGTACTGTCAAACAATTTGTGTAGTGAGGCCCATTTTAGTGTACCATGTAACTCTTGAGTTAAGCACAATGAAAATTTTCTATGTTACAAGACCAATGTAAATATATGCGAGTGACACATCCACATTTAGTATCCAGACATGAATTTATTTATAGAAAATAACTCACTCTACCCATAACAAAAATCCCTAGATATTTCCCTTATCCTTAGACATGTAATTTTTGTTTTCACTAAGGTTTCATCATTATAGTTATTAAATTTTGACTAAAAAATTTCTCTAATAGAAACAATAATGACCCTCACATTTCATCTATAAAAAGTACATAACAACTATATAATAATTAATACATTACAGAAACACAAACCCAAAGTATGTATTCATTTAGTTCCATTAGAAACATGGTTCACATTCATTTAATTTGCGTTTAAGTCACCAAAATATTCAATAATAATCATGCCATTAATACCCCTAACTAAAACCTTTCTTTATGACCTGGGAAAAAGAAAAAAAATAAGAAAATTGGTGAGCTCAGATTCTCTGTATCTATATAAAAGTATGATATGTAAATGTAATAATGAGAATAATGGTATGAAAACATGTTCATGAAAATAAAAGAGTGTTCCCATAAAGTCAATCATCATATATATATAAATCATGGAATTAAAATTAAATGTTCATACAATGTTAATCAAAAGAAAATAATTAATATTTTCCCTAAAATCACAATATTATAATTAGAAATGGAATTTGTGGAAGATGTGTAAGCATATAAAATGATTTCCATTATAGTAATGGAATCACTACCACAGCCACATTATTCGTACAGTCTCACTCCCCATATCATCTTGATAGTCATGGATCACTCCAATAACTATCATGGTAGTCACGGTTTACTCCCAAAACAATATTAGTATTCAAGGTTCACTCCCAAGACCATATTAGTGGACATGGTCCATTAAGTCTGTCTAATGAGATACAAATCTTTACCCAATGCATTGGAGGGAGATATTTGTCCCAATCATCTCATAATGAAATATTATATATGAGTTCAAAAATAACATAACTCGTTTATCATATCCTAAACTATGGAATTAAATGTGTTTCCTAATGAAATCATGACCTTAACCCTGTAAAAGTATTGGGTGTTTTAAATATCATTCCATTATAACCATAAACTGATCATTGAAATTATAGAATGGAAAAAATGTTTCAAATCCCTAGTAAATCAAAATTAAAATCATTATATATTATATAATATGGAAAATAATTTCCCCAAGTCTCTTAAAATCAATTATTGTCGAAAATATCCTTTCTACTTTGAAAACAATTTCATTACATGAAATTCTAGGAAATTTTAAAATAAAAAAATTTCATTGAAAATAATATTTTGAGATTATAACAGATATTTTATGGACATAAGGAATCATGAAAGCATAAAAATATACTCATGATGTATAATATAATAAAAAATTTATCATGTAATTTTTCTAGAAAATTCAAAATTACCCTATTTTATAAATATAAAAAATTCTCATACAAAAATGATTACTAAAAATTCATGCATAGATACATTTACCTTAAAATTTTGTAGGAATATAAAAAAATTGGATTTTTATAACAAATAATTAAATGGATGACAAATATTCCCTTGTTTACAATTGAATATTAAAAAATTAGTAATAATAATGATATTGTTAAATAAGTCTTACCTACAGTCTGATTCCCTCCATATGTATCCAAAACATCTCTTATTCGATGATCTCCCTCTAGATCCCCACTTAGGGACCCAATAGATTGAATTTTGAGTAGACAAGAACCTCTATAATGTTACTATGGATGTGTAGAATGTAAATTTGCAGGATATTTTTTTGAGATTAAAGTCCCAATGTTATGCAATGATGTGGCAGAGGAAGTTCCCTTTTATAATTTAGGGGAGGCTTATTTTGGGAATTCTAAAAATAATAAAATATAATCCGGATATTCTAGATACAAAAACTAAAAAATGTGACATAAATGGATGGGGTGTGACATAGGAAACCATATCATTCCCCCTTTGTAATTTATTATCATTTTTTATATTTGAAAATTTTAATAATACACTAATTCAATAAATTATATTTATTTTCATATTTGATACAATTAATTTAATTTGGATATAAATCCATCAAGGAAAAGTTAGAATTAAAATATAATGTATTAAAAATACTAAAATATATTATAGATCTATTAAACTATTTATAAATTTTACCTCAACCAAAATATATCAATAATATGATTATTAAAATCAATTATTTTATTCTTTTTTTAATTAAATAAATACTGTTTTTTTATTGAAGAAGCTTATTAAGTAATTATATATGTTTAAAAAAATGTAATAATATTATTTAATGAAATAAATTTCTTTATAATAAATATAATTGTTAAAATTAGTTCATATATTAATGATTTCCCTATATGGAAACATACAAAACATAAAATACAATAGTGTTATATTATGGAACTATTCATGTATTTAAATAATATATTTTTACATGGTATATTGTATATAAAAACTCAAATAGGGTAAATTTTAAAAAAAATCACCTTAGGACATTGTTGACCCTATCACAATCTCTTTATATTTTTTAAATTTATCTATGATTATAAAATAATTTAAAAAAATATTATATTTATAGAATATCATTAGTTTTAATTTTTTCACCACACAAAACAATTTCTATAAATAAAAACTAAATTGAATGATAATTTTGATCAAAACCATTTAATACATTCCTAACATTTCTGAGACACAAATAAATTTTTTTTATAACCTTAATTAATTAGTATTATTTTTATTTTAATATTTATTATTTCATTAATTTGATAATTTTATTCATGAATGAATTACTAAATCATCAATATGTCTCCATTTAAGTTAATTATTTTATCACTATCAATTCTAAAATCACATTAATGATGTTGATAATAATTTTATCATTATTGTGACAATTAATAATTGAAATTTATTTTTCGTATATCCATATATTTAAATCATATTGTTGTTAAAAAAATAGAATCACATTTTTAACTTATCATTAAATAAAATATAATAAATGTCATTTTCTTTATAATGTTGATTAAAAAGGTTAAAAATTACACCAAACGATTCATTTAGGATATCTGTTACTGAAGTTTTATAGAAATAAAATATTATTTTTACATTTAATAATCTAATTTACCCTTATCCCTGTTAAATAATAATTTAGTAATTTTACTATCCATAATAACCAAAATATTAAGTTGATATTCTTAGACACTAAATATCAAACTCATTGAAAACATTTATGCCTTTTTTTCATAACTCAACTCAATAATGCGTAAAAAATAATTTTAATATTAATCTTGTGGACTTGGTTAAAAGGTAGGTAAAAAGAACATTCAAAAGATGAATACTATTTTTTTATCTAGTTTAAACAATAAAATAATTCTAGTGAAATTAATTGGAATAATATATAATTGATATTTTTTTTATTTAAAAATCAATTTTGTGTCTAATAAATCATTAAATTAAAAATAATGTTTTTAGCTACAATGTAGTACTTTTAACTATTTTTCAAAAAAACATTACTAAAAAATAAAAATTGACACTAACATTATTTTTAAATTTGAAATTCAAAAATAAATTTTATTTTATCAAAATAAATTTCTAATTTTTTTAAAATTGATTTATTTTTTTTCACAAAAGGACATAAAAATAATATCCTTTAGAAAAATAGTATTTCTACACATCTAAATATTTTTCTAAAAAATAATTTTATGTATTTGACAACATTTAAAAATTAGTCATTACTTTTAATATTTATATTATAAATGTATTGGTAAAAAATATATCATCTAATGAATTATAATATTCAATATTTGATTCTTATAAACTAATTGTTGCGTGTAACTCAAGACAAGTATGTGTTCTATATAGTGCATACTTTACTGGTTGTTTATAATAATGTAATCCTAACATAGTGTTTTTATATAATAAAGAAATATAGCTTACATGTTTTTTAATGTTCAAAATATCAAAATGATTAAATTAATTCAAACAAATCATAAAATATCAGGATATTATATTCAAACCCTTTAAAATGAATTTTCCCCTAAAAATTTGTATGCATTGTCAATGGTTTAAAACATCAATGGTTCATTCATTGAATACCAAATTATAATAATGAATACTAAAACGTACATTAAAATGGAATTTTGGAAACATAATGGTTACGCGATGTAACTCATTTCTAGGTTTCCACATTGGAGAACATAGGTGGAAAGTGGAAACATTGTCATATAAGATAAATCAAAACATCAATTTCTTATAGATAATGATAGAGAACATGGTAAAGATAAAGATAAAAATCACAAATCCATAACCCAAAGTGTCTTCAAAATGTCCTTAATATCATGAAATACGTTGATAATAATAAAAAAATTACATCATGAGTATTTTCTAAATGTAGAATATATTTCCATGGAATATATTCTAACATGATTTCAACATAATATATCAATTTCTAGTACCATGATTATGTACATTTTCAACTCTTATTCCAATAAATGATGTTGATATTAAAACTCCTAAAATGATATTATATCATGAGATCACAAATTAACAAAAATTAATTCCATATATCCTCATCACAAGAAAAGGTTTAAAAACATTATATAATATGAAAACATCCACAATAGTGAGATAATATTTTAATCTCGCAAACATTTCTAAATATTAACAAAAAATTCCCATAAATAGATAAGCCTATAAAACATTAAAAATATGAAAATCCATAAATTTATAATGAAGTGTTATAAAATTACTAATCATTTATCTTTTATATATCATAAGGTGGATCTTGGTTGTCAAATTCCAATCCTGTGAAAAAACTTCATAATGGATTATTTTTAAACATGATAATAAACTCAATTACAAAACAACCTTATTGAAAACATGAATTCCTTATTATTATAATGATAATTTTATATATTAAATTAGTCAAAAAAAAATTAAACATCATCCATCATAACATAGACAACATTTTTAATAAAATACATAATTGGTTAAACATACTTAGATGTTTTCCAAATTACATTATCTAAAAAAATAATATACTTATCCCGGAATTAATTTTTCCCTATATCATGAACACACTAGGGATTAATGTGACTTAATAAAAATATTAATTTTTAATTTCTAAATCACCATTAAACTTATTCTTTTTAATTTATGATGAAAAAATATACTGAAAATACTTATATATTTCATGGTCTGTATAAGATAATGCTTGAATTCCAAAACATATAGAATTAAATCAAAAAAAATTTATTCACTAACCATTACATAGAGTTATTCATCTTATTTTTTCCTTCAATATGAAATATGAATCAGGTATTACGGTTCCTTAGTGCCAGTCTAATCATTCATCTCACATTTAATGTAAAAAATACTGGAAGAACAACCCATACATTTCACACGTCATTTACAGTCTCATCACCTTTAGTATTGTAACCTATATCTAAAACATTCAATGTTAACAATGTTCCTTCTAGTTCCAATTATTGATTAAATCAAGAAAGCATATGCTAAGAAACACTTTCCATAACAAATAACCACATGATTATTTAAAATTACATAATGGATATATAAATCATGACACATAATTTTAATCGATGAAACCTTAGCTTTATCCATTTTTATTCATATCCATCACCCTATTAAATCATTCGGAATGGTTCAGGAAGTGTTTGTGAATTCCCAAATCATATTTCTTCGATGTTTCAAACCATGTGTGATGTAAGGCCTATTGTTATACACCATGTTATATGGAAGTTAGGAAGAAACAAATTTTATTGGTTTTTACCCCGATGTACATAATTTCAATATCCACATCCAATTGTAGTATCTAGATAATGATTTATTTTTCATAAATCACTCACTTAATCCCTACCAAAATTCCAGGACATTTTCTTTTTCTATGATCTTATTCATAGATATGTATTGTTGTTCTCACTATGGTTTTATCAGCCTAGTTTCCAATGTTAGAGAAAAACATTTCTCCCATAAACAACTTTAATGACCCTATCTTTTCATACATTAATATTATATAACATTTTGGAAATACATAATACATTACACGAACATATTTCCAAAATACTATATTATTTTAGTGCATTTGAGAACATGGATAAAATTAATATAATTTAGTAAATGATCTTCAAAATATCCAACAAATAAATTCCCCTATTATAACCATAACTAAAACACTTCATTATAACATGGTAAAAACTAAAGAAGAAGGGTGACCCAAATTATCAGTAATTATAAACATGGGATACGTGTAAACATAATCATGAGCATAAGGATATGTGAACATGATCCTAAAAATTGAATATTATATCCTGTGTGTTAGGGATCGTAAATATAAATCATTTAATAAGTATTGGTAGTTCATAAAATATGAATCATAATGAAATATGGAATATAATCCATGAAATTATAACATAAGAGTTAGACCTAGATTTTGGGGAAGACACATAATCATATGAAATAATTTCCATAGTAGTCAAAACATTGCTGACAATGATCTCTTAGTAGTTTGGGTTCACTCCCCTTAACTCCTTAGTAGTCTTGGTTTACTCCCAGAAACATCTTGGAAGCCATGGTCCACTCCCATTACCATCTTAGAAATCATGGTTCCCCCTCAAAACCATCTTATTGGAAAAAGTACTTTATGTATATCTCATGACATATAAATCTCTTCCTAATGAATTTGAGGGAGATATTTGCCACTACCATCTCATAATGTAATCATACGTATGTGTACACAAGAACATAATTTATTCATCTGATCATAACCCATGGAATAAAATGGGATTCATAATGAAATCATATGATAACCCATATAAAGTAAATGGTTTTCCTAAATATACTTTCACCATAAAAATAAAACATTAAAAAAAGAATAAGAATGGACCAATTAATCGATATCCATAGTAAAACAAAAGTAACATAAAAAACTATTATCGTTGATAGAAAATAAATTTTTTTATCTTTTGAATTAAAATATATAACAAAACAACCTTTCTACAATGAAAACAATTTTTTTACATTAGATTCCATGAAATTATAAAAGAAAGCATTTTATATGAAAAATTCATTTTGATATGATAGGGTAAGCTTCAAGTTAATAAGGAATCATGAACGTGTAAAAATCCATTAATTTCATTTATGTTAAAAATCATTCTTCATATAATTTTTCTCAAAATGTAAAAATGTACATCATTTAAAAAATTACTAAATGATTCCTTTCAAACTATTTTATAAAAAGTCGATCGTGGGTCCAATGACCTTATGTTTTTTGGTATTTAGAAAAAAAAATTGAAAAACACTTTGTATGAATCATTTAAATAGATGATAAATTATCCCCATTATATACTTATTCATAAACAATCACAAACTATAATTAGATTGTGAAATAACCCATTTCTTAGTTATGATTCCATCGGTATGTGTTAAAATGTCCTCTTCTTCAACGATCTCCCTATAGATATCCTCTTAGTGAGAGTGCAGTTTGTATTTTGAGAAGTAAAACACCTATATAATGTAAATAGGGAATTTTAGAAGGTAAATTGATAGGGGATGGTTGAGCATGGAGGTTTCAAGTGGTGTGGGGATGTGAGGGAGATGGTACCTTCTTATAATTGAGGTGAAGGGAACTTTTTTAAATCATAAAAATATTAAAATATAATAAGCTTATTCTAGAGCCAAATCAAGAAAATGGTGCATAATTGAATGAGTGGTGACATGTTCGAACATATAATATACCATTTGAGATTATTTATCATTTTTGTGATTTTTAAATAATTTTTAATTTATTAATTAAATAAAATATCATCATTTTCAAATTTGATACTACTCATTTAATTTGGAATTAAATACATCATTATAGAGTGATAATTTGATTTTTACGGTTTCAAAAATCTATAAAAAATATTATAGATCTATAAAAAAAATTATTTTTTTAATTCATCTAAATTATTTCAAAACCATTATTATTAAAATATAATATATTATTTTTTTAGTTAATAAAATAAATATAATTTTAATATTTATTAAGTATAAAATGTAATTATATAATTTCATAAAAATCATAAGAACATTTTATAATTAAGATAATTTAATTAGGAGTAAAATATACAATTATATTAATTCAAATCATGATTTTGTCCTTATATGGAAAGATAAAGTATATTAAATTCAAGAGAGTGGTATTTTGAAAATATCAATGACATTAAATAATATATAATTTATTACCATAGACAAGTAAAAATTAAATATAAAATATTTGATCTTAAGGTGATAAGGTGAGATTTATCTTCATCGGACAGTTTTTTGGACAAATTTTGGTTTTGTTTTAAAATGTCTTGTTTTTATTTTTCCTAAATTAATCTATTTTATTTTTTATTTTGTCAAAAACATTTTAAATGTTAAGTGAGTCATAATTTAAAACTTATATAGGTAATATTTTACATAAATAAAAAA
The DNA here is from genome assembly GCA_963277665.1 of Viscum album. NCBI lineage: Eukaryota > Viridiplantae > Streptophyta > Magnoliopsida > Santalales > Viscaceae > Viscum > Viscum album. Next base: position 171,458,488 of record OY728128.1, read on the forward strand.
ATTAATGACATTTTAGAACATCTAATAATCTCTTTTTATTTTTAAAAATATTTTTACAATTTTTAATTAATTTAATAAAATTTTATTTTTATAAAATTTAATTAGTTTAAATTTTTAAATTTTTCACAACATTATCTATAAATAAAATCCAACAGTAATATAATTCCTAAAAAACCATTTAATACCCTTATAACTTGTCAAAATCTTCAATAAAATTTTTATAGGACTATAATTAATTCTTATTATTTTTTTAATTTTTTTAATATCATTTATTTGATCCTTTTAATATTTAATAAATTAATGTATCATTTTATTTTCACCAATAAAGTAAATTATTTTAACACTAAAATTTATAAATATTATTTTCTAAGGTGCATAAGAATTTTCATTTTCATATGATAGTTTATAGTTGTATTTAACATCTATATAACCCTTTATAATAATATTATTGTTTTTTTAAAATATGATTTTAACATTTCTTAAGTCTTCATCAAATAAAATATAATAAATTTTATTTTCTTACTCGTGCAGCTTAAAAATGTTAAATTTTCATAAAAAGGATTTTTTAGTCCAATCTCAGTTATCCAATGAAATTAAGATAATTATTATGGTAATTCTATAATTTTATGAAATTACTTTTTCATTCAATTATCCAATTTACCCTTAACCATTGTAAATAAAAACTTACTAATGTTACTATTCATTATATCCAAAATACTAATTTGTTTTTATTAGACTATAAATCTCATACTGATGAAAGCCTTGTGTGTCTTCATTTAAAAATTCAATTCATAGAATTAAAATAATATGTTTAACAAAAATCCCACAAACATGGTGAGAAGGTGGATAAAAATAACATTCAAAAGATCAATATTTTTTATATCTAATTTAAATATAAAAATGATTCCAATTACAGACATTGGATTTATTTATAATTTCCCTATTATGAATTTCATAATCAATTTAAAGTATAATATTTCATTAATTGAAAATTGTAGCTTTTAACTACAATGTAGTATTTTTCACTAATAATCTAAAAATGAAAAGTCATAGAAAATACATAAAAATTACCTCGAGTTAATTTTATCATTAAAAATTAAAAAATTATTTCAATTTTATCCAATTCAATTTCTATTAGCGTAAAAAATTTAATTTGTTATTATTAAAAGTAGGACATAAACAAAAGATCTTTTACAAATATAGTATTTCAAAACAATAATTGAATTACCAAGAAATATGTTTCATTTACGAAAAAACATTTTCAAATTTGTTGCTACTAAACAAATTTCTATTCTTAATGGATTTGTTATAAAAATATCCTCTAAATAATTATAATTGTAATGTTGTGTTTCACGTTAACATAGTGTTGTGTGTAACTCAAGACAATTCGATATTTCATATATTGCAAGATTAACTTTGTATATCGTATAATGTAATCCAATAAAATGGTTTTTATATAATATCAAATATCATTATTAAATTTTAAATAATGTTCAAAATATCAAAATGAACAGACAAATTCAAGAAAATCATCAAATCATGAGGTGTATCATTAAACCACCTAAAAATGAATTTCTCCCTCAAAATTTTTCTATGTTATAAATTGTTTAATATATTAAAGTTATTTTTATATAATCCCAAAACATAAAATAAATATTAAGACAAACATTAAAAAATATTATGAAAGAAATAACAGTTACCCAATGTAACTCAATATGAGGTTTCCACATAGGATAATATAAGTTGTAAATGAAGACATTATCTTATAAGAGAAATAATGACATATATTTCTTATGGAGAATTGTACAGAACATCGTCAGGAGATTGTTAAGAATCAAAAAACCACCACCCAAATAGGCTTTAAAAAGACCATTAATATCAACAATAATGACTATAATAGGAAATCATTTATATCATGATTTTTTTCCTAATTTTGAAATTTTTTCATGATATGATATACTTAATTGATATCATCATAATCTCCAACATTTTCATTCCATGATTAATTCCATCCTCAAAAAATGTTCATTGAAATATTGTTGATATTTTCATTACTATAATTTTAACAGATCATGACATCATAAATATAATGATAAGCCATTGAATTTGACATCATAAGAACAAAAGGATTGATGTAATTTAATAATTTTCATAAATCCAACTATTCTGAGATTAGACATTAATCTCACAAACTTATCTAATGTATAAAATAATGCTTCCATAAACGGATAAGCTTTCAATCCTTCCTAAAGATTAAAATACTTTACATAAGAAATAATATCACAAAATCCGATTAACATTTATCTCTCATATATCATAAGGTATCTCTTGGTTGTCACTTTCTGATTGTGTGAATACCATCATCATGTACTGTCTTGAAACATGGTAATAACATGAATTTCCATACATTCATGTTGAAAGCATTCATTTTTCAATATTAAAAATTGTATTTGATTTATTATTTTAGTCCAAAACATTGTAAACTTCATCTATGAGGATATAAACTACATTGGAATCAAATCATTATTGGTTCTATTTTTATTGATAAAATCCAATTTACTTTATCCAAAACAATCGTCTCATTATCCATGATTAAAAAAATTTCTCTATATCTTGAAAATATTAAGGATTATCATCCCTTAATCAAAATATAAATAATTTTATGTCCTCATCACTATTCAACGTATCATTTTCATTCCATGATAAAAACATATACTAAAAATAGTAACATATTTCATGATTCATTTAACATAATCCTTGAATTCCAAAATATATACACATAAATTATATAATATTTTTCCTAAACCCTAACATAGGCTTCGTCATCATTTTCATTCCAATAATAAAAAATAAAAATAATGCCTTATGGTTCCACAACCTCAATCTATCCATGCTTCCTATTTTTAATCTAAACAATACTAGATGATCATCCCTTGTCATTCATATGTCTTTTTTATATCCTTACCCTAAATAGTAAAAAAAATACTCATGGACCATACCACATATATTTATAATATTTCCATGTAGAAAATTTCTTTTAATCATTCAGAAACTTTTCACTTCTGAAACATTCAATGTTAACCCAATTCCTTCTAGTTCACCATATTTCTTAAAAGAAGTAAGAATATGGGTATAAACACATACAATATTATAAAACCACTTAAAAATTAAAAATTAAATATAGGATGTTTAAATCATGACTAAAACTTTTTCTTCGATGACACATTATTTTTTTAGTATGTTATTTATAGATAACATCCCTATAAATCCTTCATGATGTTTTTGTAAGAGTTTGTGAATTACCAATGAAAATATCATAGGAGTGTCAAACCATGTGTGAATCATGGATCACTATCGTGTACCATGTAATTCTTGAGTCATGACTAACATACCATTTTTTAGTTTTTACCCCTAGGTATATCTATGTTATAGACATAATTACATATAGTATTTAGAAAGTATTATTTCTATAAATGAACTCACTTTAAACCTTACCAAAATTCTAGGACATTTTCCTTATTTGTATATTTATAAATGGGAATGTACTTTGGGTTCTCACTATGGTTATATCATCCACATTTCGAATGTTTTAATTAATCATTTGATTGATACCAATTAACATATATTTTCACACATTACCAATACATCAGTTTTTTATAATAAATAATAACTTTAACAAACAGAGGCCTAATGACCTTATTAGATTAGTGCCTTTGTAAACATGTATCTCATTCTTCAAATTTAGTTAAATATCCTTAACATCTCCAATATATATCACCGTCTTTTGTTTCCATAAGAAGAACCTTTATTCATAAAAAAAGGAAATAAAATACAATGTAAAATGGTGATCTTATATTCTTATTAATGGTAAACAAGGAAGGCATGTGATCATAATCATGAGCATAAGGGTATACAAACAGGAACATGAAAATAGAAAATAATAATTTATGTGTCAATGATCATAAATAGGAATGATTTCATAAATATTGGTAGTTAATAAAACATGAATCATAAGGATATATAGAACATAATCCATTAAATTATAACATAATATTACGATATGGAATTTATGGAACACACAGTAGCATGTAAATTGATTTCCATAGTAGTAGAGGCATCGCTCCCAATGCCATATTAAAAGTATGGATTCACTCCTCACACCATCTTGGAAGTCATGTTTCACTCCCATAACCATATTAGTATTCATTTAGTTCTCTGAAGACCATATTATTTGACAAGGTCCTTTATGTTTATCTCATGACATATAAATCATTACCTATTAACTTAGAGGGAGATATGGGACCCACCAATCTAAAAATAAAATCATAAATATGTGTTCCCATGAACAAAAATCATTTATCATAAAGTAACCCATGGAATGAAATTGGTTTCATAAACATAGTGAATTATTAACATAAACAATGGAAAAGAAATGGGTTTCATAAAAAACATTATATCGCAAACATAACCCATTTGTAAAAATAATAAGATTATAAACACTACACCAAATCCCCAGTAAAACAAAACTAACATCAACATTTGTATCATAAACGAGAAATAATTTTCAGAGTTATCATGAGAGAAAATCAGTAGGAAAATATCCTTTAGTATTTGAAACAATATCTGTTACATGATATTCTGTGAAATTTTAAAAGAAACCATTTTCATTGAAAATAACCTTGTGATCTTGTAAGGGATGATTCTAGGATATAATCCTTCATGAAAATATAAAATTTACCTATTCATTAAATGATAAATAATCATTATTCATTTACTTTTTACCCAAAATTCAAAAAGGGAATCATTTGGAAAACAAAAAATATATTCTTTCAAACAATTTTATAAAAATACATATAATGGTACAATGACCTTAAACATTTATATGAATTTAATAAATATCATTTGGAAAAAATCATTTAAGAATAATTTACATTGATGATAAATATTTCCTAGAAGATAATTACATATAAACAATCAAGAATAATAATGATTTTATGATATAACTTGTACCATAGTTCTGATTCCCTTTGTACATGTCAGAAACTCATATTCATCAATGATCTCCCAGTGGATCTCCTCTTAGATACACTAGAGATCAAAATTTGATAATAGCATAATCTTTGATATTTTACTAGGTATTTTGAGAAGTGAAATGTGTAGGGTATGGTTATGATTGATAGATCAATGTGGTTTAAGGATGTCTAGGAGGAGGTGCCTCTTTATAATTGATGTGAGGGAAACTTTTGGACATCCAAAAATATCAATGTATAATAATGCTATGCTAGAGGAAAAAACATCAAAATGTGAAATAAATGAATGGGTGTGGCATTATAAAAAATATCTCATCCCCATTTTGATAATATATCACCTCTTTTTGTATAATAAATTATTAATATAATAATTTAATAGAATATCATTTTTTTTCAAATTTCATAATATTCATTGAATTTTCCTTTAAATATGTCAAGAAATATTGGGAACTCAAATATAATAGTTTCACATATCTCTAGTGTATATTTTATATCTATAAAATGAATTAGACATTTAAATTCATCCATAATATATGAAAATTAATAAAAGTGAAATAAATTATACTATTTATATATTAATTAATTATATATTGTTTTAACATTAAAGAAAAAAATTAGAGAATAAATTAATTTATAAAAATAATAAATGAAAATTCTATAATGAAATTAATTTCATTTTTATCTTAATGTCATTTATATTAGTTCATTGCGTGATTTTATACCAATGTGGACATAAGAAAGATATTAAATACTAGAGGGTGATATTTTGTAACTATCATTGACATTAAATAATATAAAATTTATTTTCCTAGATTCATGTTCTTTAAATAACTCAACTTTTAAATTACGGTGATAATGGTAGAATTATATTCATCAATTAATTATTTTTTCAAGTTTTTCTTTCAATATAAACCTTATCAATTTGATTTATTGTTACTTCATAAATTTTAATATTAATTGTGCTATGAGAAATTTAAATATTTATATGTTATAATTTAGACATATATTGGGTAATTTTTCAAAAAATAGAAACATTATAAAATTTCAGACCATATCATATTCTTTATTATTTATGATCTCAATTATTTTTTATGATATTTATTAAAATATTATTTAATATATATATTGTCAAATTCGATATTATTCACAACTTTTTCAATAAATAAAATTAAAAAACAATATAATTTCAAAAAAAATCTATTTATACACTTTTTACATGTCATATTCACCAATATAATTCATGTAGCATCTAAATTAATTCATATTATATTTATTATAATATTTTTTATAACATTGATTTGATTATTTTATTAATTAAACAATTACTTCCTCATCATTATATGAACTTTTATGTTAACAACGTTATCCTCAAATATTATTAATAAATTTGTTTTATGTAGATCAATATTTTATATTTCAAATGATTATTTGTAGTAAAATTTATCATCTTTATATCCATATATTAAAATGTTTTAATTACTTTATTTATTAGTATGAAATTTCTACGTTATAATTATATGAAACATAATAAATGACATATTCTAAACTGAGTGGCATAACAAGCTTACAATTTTCTCCTATTGTTTATTTTAATCGAAACATACATATACAATGAAAGTAGGTCAATTGTTTTGTTAATTTTATAATATTATAATTTTTTTACCTTCAATTATCCTATTTATCCATAATCATGGTAAATAAAAAATTTTCTAAATTCATTATTTATAATATCCAAATTAATTATTTAGTCCAATTATACACTAACTATCATGGCTATTAAAACCACGTATTCCCATTTTTTGAAATTCAAATCCCAAAAGGGGCAAAAGTTTGTGTAACACTAATCTAATAGACATGGTGAGAAAGTAGGTAAAATGATCATTAAAATGATCAATAAGTTTCATATATATATTTTCAATATACAAATTATAACAATGTACTAAATAGGATTTTTATATATCAAATTTATTGTTAATATAATAAAAAATTTAAATTCTAATAATTCCTTAAATTTACAAAATGCAGTTTTTAACTATAATGTTGTACTTTTAAATATTAATACAAAAATGTAACAGCAAAGATACAAAAAAGTCAAAATTTGTTAAAATTCACATTTCAAATTAAAAAATATGTTTTTTAATAAATTCACTTAAAAATATTTTCAAAAATTACATTAATTATTATTCTCAATTAACATAAAAAGTAGTCCTTTTAAGAACATAATATTTCTAAACTGAAAAATACTTTAACAAAAATATATATATTATTTATGTGAAAACATTTAAGCACTAGTTATTACTATTAATATTAAAAAAATTATTGTCTAGGTAATAACTATCTCATTTAAATAATTATTATTTCAAATTTTTGTTTCACAAAAACACAGTGTTTCATTTAAATAATTTCAAGTATGTGTTTTATGTGGTGAAATATTAACATTGTGTTGCAGATAATGTAATAAAAACATGGTTTTTTATATAATAACAAATATATATGTTCATTCTTTCCTAAAGTTATATATATCAAAAAGAGTAAATTAATTAAAAACATAAATTCCTAAAATCTCAGGGTGTAACATAAGCTATCCAATTCTCATTTTGGAGTAGTTGATGTTTTCAACAGTTTTCTTCAAAAAATATCAGCCAAGTAAATTCATTAATATTGTATCATTATTCCATTTAACTGAATTTTTTTAAAATATACTTATTTGTGGATCTATCACTCCATTCTTCTATCAAATTTTTGGGTTTCTCCAATTATAAATTTCTGGTTTTATTCCCTTCCTTACAACATCTAAATCATTTTTCTATCTACTTTAGTCAATTTCCATGAATCGTATTCCAACACTTTTGACAAGTGTAATGTTATATTTTCCATTCCCCCCTGATATTTCATTATCATACCTTCTATATTATAATATATCCTCCACTTCCTATCTCTATATCCATGAGACACATGAGATTTTTTGTTCTCCATTTTGACTTTGATGGCTCATTGGAAAATTTATTCATATTTTAAAAAGTCCCAAATAGCCAAGTCTTCTAATGGGGTCACCACTATTCCACCAATTATGTGTTCAAATTTTCATTCATGAAAAATTAAAAATATAGAGGTGTATTTTGATGTTAATTTAATGTTTCCCTTATATCCCGCAATGCATTTAGCATCCCTTTTCTTAATGTATAGGAAATAACTATCCATTTTAGGTCACAAATATTGAGGAATGTGTTTATCAAAATATATCTAGAATTCATTAATATCCATATCATCGATATAATCCTTGGGATAAGTGTCATTAATCAATGTATTCCATCAATAAAATTATATCTCTATATAATAAACAACTATAAAACAAATCCCGTTTTATAAGAATTGACAAATGGAGAATATATTTTTAGTGGAGTAGATCTGTTATTCTAGGAATGAGTGATTTTCATACCCATTAAGATTAGGAGAACATTGTCACACAAGGGTATGTGTTTAAACATTATATTTATCATGGAATTATGGGTTTTCCTCATAAATTATGTTTATATTCAAAAACAATATTAATTGAGAAATTATTTTCCTAAAGTTCTAGACTCATTCTCAAAAATGGATGGGAATATCATTTGGTCATTCAACACATTTCTCCTCAATTTGGATGTTTACTAAAGTTCTCATACATTATAACATTGACTAAAATAGAGGGGAAATTGGGAATTAAAATGTTTAAAATACGAAAGACATATATGAGAAAATGTGAAAATTAAATGGATAATTAATATATATATATATATATATTCCTTAACTAACGAGTTTCTAGTTTTCAATATAATTGTACCATAAACTACTTTTTAACATAAAATATGATGAAAATTTTTTCCCATAATAATTGTTCTTATGGTGACTATGAATATTAAAATTACAACCTCCCCCAACACCATTATTTAATCTATTCTTGAATCATGGTCACTTTATCATGAACCTTTTTATGATCAATTCTGGCCCAATACAACTATTTTATTGTTATTTCTTCTAAAAGGAACTTTCACTATTTTACAACCATTTTTAGTATCCAGATATGAATTTAATTTATTATAAACCACATGATCTATAATTTAAAAAAACATGAATTCTTTATTCTTCATAGTATAATCCCAAAGGATTTCCCTAGGTTTTTCTTGTCCTAATATCTAAAAAGAACTATAATATTCATGGATACCGACTATGAAAACAAATTTTTTTAGTAAAACATAATACATGACTAATTAATTTAGATAGATATATTATAATACTGAAAGATATTGAGCCACATAATATTTGGTAAATTAGGTTTACAACAATTTACCATGAATCATTTTTTGAAGAAAAAATTATTTAAAAACACAACAACATGTCCCAAAAATTCCATTGTTCTTCTAAAACAACATGGGATAACAGAGGAATGTATATAAGAAATATATGAGATATAAATCTCTCTAAGAATGAAATGAAAGTATATAATAGTTAAAATTAGTCCATTCATGTGAAGAGTAATATCAAAGAATTATATGAGTGGTGATAATCAAAAACACGAATATTGAAGCCTTATATAAGATGATAACATAATGGAAACTGGGGAAAGTTGACACAAAAAAACAGACCATTGTAAATATAAGTTAGGGATTCCTACTAAGAAATGGTAAAGTTTTTTTATTAATAAAACATTACATGGAAAATAAAAGTAATCTAGTTAGATAAAAACAATACACAATACGTTGGAGGGATATATAATTTTGATACCACCCATCAAATTAGTATATAATACATACATAAGTATGCCACATAGATCACTGAACATAATAATGTACTATTTTTACTTTTAATCTTATAATTAATGGTGTTTGGGTTCAAACATGGATTAGCCCAATAAATGTAGGATATTAAAATATTGTTTAATACCATTTAGTGTAAGTGGAGATGTTTACTCACATAAGTAAGGCTAGGAATGAAATGTTATTGGATAATAATGGAAATATAATAGGTGTATATAAAGAATCCTTTAAGGATTTAATGATTATTAAAGGGGCCTATAATTATATGAAAAAAATAAGGAAATAAATATTGATGTACATATAAATATTCCATAATTGAAAATTCTAAATTCAAAGGCATATTACTGAGAATGTATTTGAATAAAAAGGATGAGGGGATCCCTCTACTTTAGAGGGAGCTTCTAAAAACAAAGGAAATTTTTTTAAGGGCATGACATCACCTTGGGATGGATTAGAGTGTTAAACGAAGAAAAAATTAATTTTAAAAGGGTTTTTAGTGAAGACTAAATATAGTATTGGAGGGTTTTATTACAATTTTTTTAATTATTTTTTAATTTATAAACATAGCTTTTGGACCCTATGTGATAAAATAAGAAAACCCAAAATATTGAAATTATTTTTAAACATTTATTATACCAAAAAATAGTGAAATTATTATTTTATATGTCTATGAACCTAAATAATGTAAATAATATGCTTGATGATGTGGAAGTGATACATGTTTGGAAATAATAAATTATATATTCATGAAATATATTATATGTTATTGAGGATTCAATATGAGTATATAAATTTAATCAAATAACAATAAAAACCCATTATATTAAAGGTAAAAAAAATTAAAGTATTCAACAATCATTTTATGATTTACTATATAAAATTCTTCAATCATTAATTATTAATACATACCATATATTTATATTATCTCTAATTTATACCCAATAAATATCACTGTCTTATAAAATTTAAAATAACATCTCTTGCTAATTTCAACATCTTTATTTCAAAAATTAATATTTATTTTATTAAAATAATTCTATAAATAATATTAGATAATCATTTAAATCAAGAATTTTAATTTTTTCTAAAATATGGGGTTTTACAATGATAATAGATTTTTACCATTATAAAAATTTTATTTGACTTTATAAAATTATATTAAAATTATATTATTTTATATGAATATTTTATGAAAATATTTTTTTAAAATTAATTTTAATTCATCGTTAACATTGATATGATTAAAACAATATATTTCCCAAAAATACAATTTATAATTCACTGTATAAAAATTTAATATTTTTATAATTATTAATTATTAATTTTTAAAGTTATAATAAAAAATATAAATATAACAATTATTTTATTTGAAATAAATAAATATAAAATTATCATTTTGGGGTTTATATACATAATCCCTTATTACACTACAATTCACCCTTAGGGTAAGGTGTGAATTGGTGACACTTTCTAATGATTACTCAATAATCATGGTTTGGAAGGTGATCTCTATAAGCTTCAACATCTCCTATAAATTTTTTTTATAATGGATTATTTTTTAATCTCAAATTTGTATTTATTATGATAAAATCCTAGAAATTCCATCTCCCACATAGTCATTGTTAAATGGGATTCATAGTGTATGATCCTCATGGTTTATGTCATTACATCTTTCATCTATATCAATTGGACATTATCATAGCCCATTATGTATACTAATCATAATGGATAGTTTAAATTTGTTATATTATTATTGTTTATAGTTCATAATGGTAAGATTAATTTTACTACCAATAAAAATATATTTAATGTGTTTTTTATAATTATGTTATAAACTTATGGCTCATTACATTTTCCTCTCAATACTTTACTATTCTTAACACCCCAAACCTCCATGGTACGTTTCCATTTGAATAATGCAATAGATTACATTGTACAAAATTTCAAGATTTCAACAAACCACGGCCAATCAAAATAGCCAGTATGAATATTAATACCCACTTTTTGAAATTTTACAAATTTTACATTTCAAAATGGACTTCATTTTTTTATTTGGAGTATCAAAATTAGCTTAGGGTGAATTTTTGTTATATTTCTGAAAACTGTCAATTTTTTATGAATAGTGAAAAAATTGCATTGTTGGTTAAAACCAATTTTTTATTTAAATAATTATTTATTTTATTTAAATTTACATTATGTAAAAATAGATACATAATACTTATGTATTTTAAATGTAATTCATTAGAGTCAATTTATAAAAAGTTTAGATATATAAAAATGTTATTGAACTTTTTACCGCCTTTTACCCACCTCCTCAGAGGATTTGAAATTTTTCATAAAACATAATTTTACCAATTATGTGAGTAGTATTTAAAAACAAATTTAGAAATTGTTAATATTAGTAAGAAAAATGTGGTTCATTAAGATGAAAATAATTTTTTTGAATATTATTATTTAACTTTTACTAACCACACTTAAAAGTAAATACGGTAATTACATGTAAAAATGATATCATAATTACCCTAAAACATGTCCTAATTCTATTGGAAATGTATAATTCGACCAAAAATAACCTTTGGAATAATATATTATCCCCTTTTGTGTAAAGACCCGTAAATTTCAAGGAAATTTTTTTCTTAATTTTCTTTGGAATTTTACAAGAACGCAGTTTCTGACGGCACCTGATTCCGAGGCCCGGTGTGCCCGGAATCATTTTCCGAAGTTTGGCTCGGGTACGTTCAGTGAACGGACGAGCGGGTTTTTCTAACTTTTTAACCGGTGCCCGGAATCAAATTCTGAGGGCACCGATGAAATCACAGTGCCGGTATTCGCTTAGAAACGCCTCTTCCGGAGTTGCGTTTGCTTGGATGTGGTTTTTAATTTTCGGGCTTAAAGTTAAGAAATAAAATAATTTTGCGAAAACTTTATTTTATTTCGCTTAAGCCACTTGGAAGCCACTTGAAGCCACTTAAAGGCGGCTTGAACTGAGTTGAACTGGATAGGATGCTATCCAGAAATATCCTACCCCTTGGTAGGATATTTGTGAGGTGGGGCCCGCACGAGCCCCGCCGTTTCTTTCCGCTAAGTAACGCACCCGCGAAAACCCGTCAAAGAAACTGAAAGTCAACCGACGCGTTTTCTAAATTCTTAACAGACCATTTAATTGGGCTGTTTCTTTCGTCCAATTAATTGGGCGGTTTCTTTGGTAAATTAATTCTTGGAATTAATTGTTCGTTTCTTTTCTTTTTAATCGTTGCTTGTGCGTTAATAAAATAAGATTACTCTTATTTTATTTTGGGTGGAAGCTTGTGGCGTGGGGAAAATTTGGAGGAGAGCGTTCTTCTTCGGTGAAGAACGCGAAGAACGCCGGCCTCCGGCGAAGAACGCCGAAACCGCGGAAATCAACGACGCTTCTTCCGCGACGTTTCTTCCGCGACGATCGTTCCTTTCCAAGCGACGTTCTCCCTTCGGACGCACCTCGACGACAACGGAATCAAAGACGTTTCTCCGGCGACGTTTCTTCCGCGACGATCGTCCTCTTCCGCGACGAACTCGCGAGCGACAACGCTTGAGGTAGGGGTTTTAAACCTTTTTAAAGTTTTTGATCTTTCCTTCGATCTTGAAGGTTCTTTTTCTTTGTCGGCCCTTGTTTCCGAATCTTTTTATTTATTTTAAAAAGATTGTGATGGATTTTCGTTCTAGAAAGGCCGATTGTTATCAATCTAATGCGAGGGGGGTCGGGCCGCACAAACACGGCCGAACCCCCCCTCCTTTATTCTTGTTGTTTCTTGCGGATGGAGCGAGATGGCGTGGTGCCGTCGCACCACGCGGGAATCGTACGGCAACTATTGAGCGGCGCCGTCGCGCGGCGCTGTGGAACGAAATCAAACAAGATCGAGACGCCTTCGCGCCACGCCGAGAAAGTCGATCAAGCACGCGACGTCGTCGCGCCGCGCCAAAGAGGCCGCAGATTAAATTAATTTTATTTTGTTCTTGAGCGCAGATTGACGGGCGACGACAAACGAGGCCGCAAGTTAATTTTGAGGCCTCCGCAGTGAAGGTCGGGTCCCGGGATGACCGTAGGCGCAGACGGGAAGCAAATCGGACCAACGGAGCGTCTCCGGGGGCCCGCGGAAGCCGGCGGCGGCGCGGGCGGCCGGAGGCGGCGGCACCCCGCGGGTGTCCAGGGTGGCACCCCGCGGGTGCCGCGGGGCTGTCCGGCGACACCCCGCGGGTGTCCAGGGTGGCACCCCGCGGGTGGCGCGGGGCTGTCTGGCGACACCCCGCGGGTGTCCAGGGGGGCACCCCGCGGGTGCCGCGGGGCTGTCTGGCGACACCCCGCGGGTGTCCAGCGCGACACCCCGCGGGTGCCGCGGGGTTGTCAGGCGACACCCCGCGGGTGTCCAGCGCGACACCCGCGGGTGCCGCGGGGTTGTCAGGCGGCACCCCGCGGGTGTCCAGCGCGACACCCCGCGGGTGCCGCGGGGCTGTCAGGCCGCTCGGCCGAGCCGAGCCGGACCGGCCCTGGCTGGGCGGGGCCGGGACAACCGGGTCGGACCCGGTTCGGGCCGACCCAGGGGGGGTCGGGCCGGGTCGGCCCGGACCCGGACCCCCCCCGTTTTCGGACCATTTCGGTCAAATTCACATATCTTGAGCTACGGACGTCCGATTGACGTGCCGTCAGCCGCGTTGTGTTCCTCTTAGTGAGACGGATCTTTTGGCATACTCCGCCCGAGGTTTGGACGCAAGTGGAGTACGGTCGGGTTGGTTTTGCCTTAAAAACCAACCGGGCCCCGGGGACGAGAATGCCAATAACTCTCAGACCGGGCGTCTGATCGGCGCACCGTCTGTTGTGTTGAGTTCCTATTTACGATACGGAACTTTTGACATCTTTCGCCCGAGTTTTGGATACAGATAGTAGTGGCCGGGTTGGATCGCACCCGAAATCCAACCGGGCCCCTGGAACGGAAAAGATGATATCTTTCAGACAGGACGTCCGTTCGACGAACCGTCAGCGGCGTTGGTGTTTACGTTTAGTAACGGTCCCTATGAGTATACCCTATGGGAGTTCGGGGTACAGTTGAGATACGGCCGGGATTGGTTTTGCTCACGAAACCAACCGGGCCCCTGGGACGAAAAGGCTAATAACTCACAGACCGGGCGTCCGATCGACGCGCCGTCTGTTGCGTTGAGACCCCTGTGACGAGGCGGTCCTTTGAGATACTTCTTCGTGAGACCTTGAGATACTTGGAGTATCGAACAGTAGCTCATGGAGCGGACCCTCCCGGAGACGAGCGTGCAGAGTACGGAGACCGTATAGCCGGCTGAGACCTGACGACTGCTTGACCGACTCGACTTGGAGTGAGTCGACTAGCCCAGTGGACGGAGCGCCCGGTATTTGGCGACAGACCCACGGCGGACGGAGCGCCCGGTAGTTGGCAGCAAACCCGCGGTACTCGACAGGAGGAGTACCTCAGTAGGCTATTTGGGTGAGCGCCCGGTATTTGGCGACAGACCCTCAGCGGACGGAGCGCCCGGTAGTTGGCCGCAAACCTGCAGTACTCGACAGGAGGAGTACCTCAGCAGTCTTAGGTTAGTGAGCAGTACTTCGGAGTCGTGACAGGACCACTGTACACTCTAGAGACGGAGCTCTTCAGTAGCTACGGTTTCGATAATGAAAAATCCTGGTTGAGCTGAGTCAATGAATCTTTGCGTTTCCTCATGATTGAGATGAGTCGCTTGATAACTTAGGTATATGTATGGGCATGTACCTGGGTGATGGTTATCCGTTGATTTCATGATTTTTGTGTATCCTTGTGATTGGATGGGCTACTTGATGACTTAGGTATATGTATGGGCATATACCTAAGTAGAGTCTGATGTTACTTCGTGATTGCTGTCTTTGCTTTGTGGATATCCATGTTGGATTTAGTGAGACCTTAAGGGTCTCGGGGTCCCTACTGAGTAGCTTATACTCACCCCTGCACGGGCTATGCCCGCACTTCGTTGTGTTGGTTGCAGACGACGGACAGCGCAGATCGCAGTTGAGGCTTGCGGAGCAGGTCGGTACCCGGAGGAGGACCACTGGGCGGACGTACCCGGAGTAGACAACAGGACCCGAGGAGTAGAGGAGCTATCTGTACCTACCCTTCAGGTAGGATCCGTGGTGGACGATCCAGGAGCTGAGCCATCTGTACCTACCCTTCAGGTAGGAATCGAGGAGGACGACCCAGGAGCCGCTTCGTTCTTCCAGCTGCTGTTTTTCCCTTTCGAGTTGTACTTTACAGTTGGGCTTGTATTTCCGGACCTTTTTCTTTTCTTCTCTTGTGTTTACTTTTCCGCTTGCTTACTCTGTGGTGTTTGTTTGCTTTTGTAATGGCAATGCCTTCCCAGTTATTGGGATTTACGCCATTGGTGCTAGTCGCCAGCCCCTGGCCTATGGAAGGCAGGCTTGGGGTAGTCACGGCACGGGCCCCGAGGTCGGGTCGTGACAGATTGGTATCAGAGGTGGTCGGTTCTACCGTAGACTCTGATCTTTCTTTCTATGAAGCAATAGTGTTAAGGGTACCGAGTGTGGTTTTCAGTTCAGGGAGTCCAGTGTTGGTGCGGGCGGCCGACGTATCCATACACCAGGACCCAGGAAACTGATTTCCGACTTTGTGCACGAAAACACTGATTGCGTGTGTGTTTTAAAAGGTTTCCCCCCTTAAAACAGCTCAAACCAGGTCAGCTCACCAGGTATAATCGTTTGACCGTGTTACGTTGTTCCTTTCAGGATGCCTTTTCTCGGACGACCAGCTAGAGCCCGGAGGGATGTGCGTACTGATAGTCTGTCGAGCGACGAGGCTTCGGTACAGGGCCCTCTTGCAGTTGAGGCACCAGCGGAGGCACCAGCGATACTACCATACGTTGGGCCACCGATGCCACCAGCCCCAGCAGTAGGCGATGCCCGCTACTTGCGCGCACTGCATGAGTTCCAGCGCCAGAGGCCACCCAGGTTCGGGGGAGAGACGGACCCGCAGGCGGCTGAGGATTGGATGGAGGCTGTGGTGGGAGTCTTCAGGCTAGTGGGGACGCCATCAGACTTCATGGTGACCTTTGCTGCCAGCCTTCTTCAGGCAGCAGCAGGCAGGTGGTGGAGCCACTTGTTCCAGTTTTGCGATGGGATGGCTTTCACATGGGAAGACTTCGAGACCTTCTTCAGGGTGGAGTTTGTGCCAGTAGCTCTACACCCCGAGGGTGTTCGGGAGCTGCTGCCTTTGCCGCGTGTTTTTCGATCAGAAGTCGAGTCATCTGTGGGCAGTAGACAGATGATGGAGAGGTCTAGGAGGACCAGACAAGCAGTTGGGCGATCTCGGGTTTTAGGACCGGTGGTGCGGGGCACCCGGAGAGGGAACAGAGCCAGTCGTGCAAGGAGCAGGTTGTGTTACTCATGCCGCGGAAAGGGTCACCTGGCACGTGACTGTCCGACTCCTCGTACAGTTGATCCATAGGCTTTTGAGGAGCCACCGAGGCAGAGGCAGCGACGAATGCTTGAGCAACAGTAGAGCAGTGGGCAAGGCAGTAGAGATCCTGGAGCAGGTGGGCAGGAGCGGAGCTAGTGGATACGTCTCTTGTACTTCTAGTTCCATGTTGATGTTGTTTTTGTGTCTTTGTACCATGAGCTGAAATAAAATAAAGACACTTATCTTGTGATGTTTGCCTTCCTGTCCTCTTTTGTGATGTTACTGAGTGGTCCCGGTTAAACTGTTGACTTGACCCTCACTTTCGAGATTTCAACTGGAGGAGACCCAGTGACCTCACACTGATGCCGACAGTGTGACTCGACCCTTGGAGGCGAGAGTGACAGTTGGATCTCTTAGTAGTTACGTCGAGGCCTTACGACGTCATCCATGGCATGAATGCATCCTTCATGCCAGGATTGACTGTATTAGGCAATGGGCGTGGTTCATCTAGAGAGGGGATGAGACCAGGTTTCTCTTTTCGGCAAAGGAGAAATTTTAGAAGCTCTTCCAGATCATATGCAAAGGAGGTGCAGTCATCCAGGAGCGGATGAAGACTGCACAGTGCAGTAAGAAACAGGAAACCAGTGCCAGTCTTAGAGACTCGGGCGTGTTAAATGTTTCAAGAAGAGGAAGCTTAAAGGAGAGATGAGTCTACAAAGCAGCAGACGTAGAGGCACTGCTAGGTGAGCAGCATGAGGTGGTGTACATCCTAGCATGCTACAACCACCCGCCTTGGTTATTCCCGCCAGGCTCAGGGAGCTGAATGGCGGAGGAAGAGTGCAGCTGCATGCGGTCAAGGAGTGTGACCCAATGGCTCTAGAAATGATTCAAGGGACAGTCTATGTCCACTACTAGCTGCTGTAGTAACAGACGTCGGTATGAATCATTCCTCTCTTCCACAAATCTTGTTCCAGACCTAGAGTTTCCGGTAAGCCGTGGACTTGACCCTCACGTCTGGAGATACCTTGGGAGGAGACTCGATAATCACACTTACGCCGGCGGTGTGGTCAGACCTTCGAGGCGAGAGTTCTGGTTGGAATCTCTTGGTGGCAGCGTCGAGGCCTTACGACGTTAGTTTGAGTATGGAATGGGCAATAACTGTTCACACTCAAATTGACGGTATTAGGCAAACGTTGGGGTGGGTTTTCCTTGGTCGGCGTAAAAAGGAAACCCCAGGCAGTGCAGGGTAACTCTTGCACAGGAGGGTGCGACCGATCATTCTTGAGTCGGTCAACCTTACCCTCATAGCAGCAGTCGTTTTGAGTTTCAGTTCTAACAGAAATGGGGACCTCTGGAGTTCGGGGATGACGACCACGTCTTCTTACGGGTCTCACCTCGACGAGGTTTACGGAGATGTGGCCTGGGAGGCAAGTTATCTCCGAGGTTCAACGGACCTTTCTAGGTCCTCAGCTGGGTAGGCGAGGTGGTTTACCGCTTGGCCCATCCACTTCAGTTGCACTAGGTGCACGACGTTTTCCACGTATCCCAACTGAGGAGATACGTGCTCAACCCCCTCGCGTATCATCGACCATGAGGAGATAGACGGTGGCGATGAGTGTCTTATACAGAGGTTCCTATGGGGATCGAGGATCGACAGGAGCGGATCCTAGGAGGATGGTCGATTCCTCTTGTGCACTTTCTTTGGCAGCGCGGGAACCTCCAGGTGAGCACATGGGAGCGGAAGGCTCAGATGCGTGCTCAGTACCGCTTTGTTTCCCTAAGTTTGTGGTGAAGCTTTACGGGGACGTAAAGCCCTGTGGTGGGAGTAATGTAAAGACCCGTAAATTTCAAGGAAATTTTTTTCTTAATTTTCTTTGGAATTTTACAAGAACGCAGTTTCTGACGGCACCTGATTCCGAGGCCCGGTGTGCCCGGAATCATTTTCCGAAGTTTGGCTCGGGTACGTTCAGTGAACGGACGAGCGGGTTTTTCTAACTTTTTAACCGGTGCCCGGAATCAAATTCTGAGGGCACCGATGAAATCACAGCGCCGGTATTCGCTTAGAAACGCCTCTTCCGGAGTTGCGTTTGCTTGGATGTGGTTTTTAATTTTCGGGCTTAAAGTTAAGAAATAAAATAATTTTGCGAAAACTTTATTTTATTTCGCTTAAGCCACTTGGAAGCCACTTGAAGCCACTTAAAGGCGGCTTGAACTGAGTTGAACTGGATAGGATGCTATCCAGAAATATCCTACCCCTTGGTAGGATATTTGTGAGGTGGGGCCCGCACGAGCCCCGCCGTTTCTTTCCGCTAAGTAACGCACCCGCGAAAACCCGTCAAAGAAACTGAAAGTCAACCGACGCGTTTTCTAAATTCTTAACAGACCATTTAATTGGGCTGTTTCTTTCGTCCAATTAATTGGGCGGTTTCTTTGGTAAATTAATTCTTGGAATTAATTGTTCGTTTCTTTTCTTTTTAATCGTTGCTTGTGCGTTAATAAAATAAGATTACTCTTATTTTATTTTGGGTGGAAGCTTGTGGCGTGGGGAAAATTTGGAGGAGAGCGTTCTTCTTCGGCGAAGAACGCGAAGAACGCCGGCCTCCGGCGAAGAATGCCGAAACCGCAGAAATCAACGACGCTTCTTCCGCGACGTTTCTTCCGCGACGATCGTTCCTTTCCAAGCGACGTTCTCCCTTCGGACGCACCTCGACGACAACGGAATCAACGATGTTTCTCCGGCGACGTTTCTTCCGCGACGATCGTCCTCTTCCGCGACGAACTCACGAGCGACAACGCTTGAGGTAGGGGTTTTAAACCTTTTTAAAGTTTTTGATCTTTCCTTCGATCTTGAAGGTTCTTTTTCTTTGTCGGCCCTTGTTTCCGAATCTTTTTATTTATTTTAAAAAGATTGTGATGGATTTTCGTTCTAGAAAGGCCGATTGTTATCAATCTAATTGGAGGGGGGTCGGGCCGCACAAACACGGCCGAACCCCCCCTCCTTTATTCTTGTTGTTTCTTGCGGATGGAGCGAGATGGCGTGGTGCCGTCGCACCACGCGGGAATCGTACGGCAACTATTGAGCGGCGCCGTCGCGCCGCGCTGTGGAACGAAATCAAACAAGATCGAGACGCCTTCGCGCCACGCCGAGAAAGTCGATCAAGCACGCGACGTCGTCGCGCCGCGCCAAAGAGGCCGCAGATTAAATTAATTTTATTTTGTTCTTGAGCGCAGATTGACGGGCGACGACAAACGAGGCCGCAAGTTAATTTTGAGGCCTCCGCAGTGAAGGTCGGGTCCCGGGATGACCGTAGGCGCAGACGGGAAGCAAATCGGACCAACAGAGCGTCTCCGGTGGCCCGCGGAAGCCGGCGGCGGCGCG
Organism: Viscum album; assembly: GCA_963277665.1. Lineage (NCBI taxonomy): Eukaryota > Viridiplantae > Streptophyta > Magnoliopsida > Santalales > Viscaceae > Viscum > Viscum album. The sequence continues at coordinate 171,479,138 of OY728128.1, forward strand.
GGTCGCCGGCGGCCGGAGGCGGCGGCACCCCGCGGGTGTCCAGGGTGGCACCCCGCGGGAGCCGCGGGGCTGTCCGGCGACACCCCGCGGGTGTCCCGGGTGGCACCCCGCGGGTGCCGCGGGGCTGTCCGGCGACACCCCGCGGGTGTCCAGGGTGGCACCCCGCGGGTGTCGCGGGGCTGTCCGGCGACACCCCGCGGGTGTCCAGGGTGGCACCCCGCGGGTGCCGCGGGGCTGTCTGGCGACACCCCGCGGGTGTCCAGCGCGACACCCCGCGGGTGCCGCGGGGTTGTCAGGCGACACCCCGCGGGTGTCCAGCGCGACACCCGCGGGTGCCGCGGGGTTGTCAGGCGGCACCCCGCGGGTGTCCAGCGCGACACCCCGCGGGTGCCGCGGGGCTGTCAGGCCGCTCGGCCGAGCCGAGCCGGACCGGCCCTGGCCGGGCGGGGCCGGGACAACCGGGTCGGACCCGGTTCGGGCCGACCCAGGGGGGGTCGGGCCGGGTCGGCCCGGACCCGGACCCCCCCCGTTTTCGGACCATTTCGGTCAAATTCACATATCTTGAGCTACGGACGTCCGGTTGACGTGCCGTCAGCCGCGTTGTGTTCCTCTTAGTGAGACGGATCTTTTGGCATACTCCGCCCGAGGTTTGGACGCAAGTGGAGTACGGTCGGGTTGGTTTTGCCTTAAAAACCAACCGGGCCCCGGGGACGAGAATGGCAATAACTCTCAGACCGGGCGTCCGATCGACGCACCGTCTGTTGCGTTGAGTTCCTATTTACGATACGGAACTTTTGACATCCTTCGCCCGAGTGTTGGATACAGATAGTAGTGGCCGGGTTGGATCGCACCCGAAATCCAACCGGGCCCCCGGAACGGAAAAGATGATATCTTTCAGACAGGACGTCCGTTCGACGAACCGTCAGCGGCGTTGGTGTTTACGTTTAGTAACGGTCCCTATGAGTATACCCTATGGGAGTTCGGGGTACAGTTGAGATACGGCCGGGATTGGTTTTGCTCACGAAACCAACCGGGCCCCTGGGACGAAAAGGCTAATAACTCACAGACCGGGCGTCCGATCGACGCGCCGTCTGTTGCGTTGAGACCCCTGTGACGAGGCGGTCCTTTGAGATACTTCTTCGTGAGACCTTGAGATACTTGGAGTATCAAACAGTAGCTCATGGAGCGGACCCCTTCCGGAGACGAGCGTGCAGAGTACGGAGACCGTATAGCCGGCTGAGACCTGACGACTGCTTGACCGACTCGACTTGGAGTGAGTCGACTAGCCCAGTGGACGGAGCGCCCGGTATTTGGCGACAGACCCACGGCGGACGGAGCGCCCGGTAGTTGGCAGCAAACCCGCGGTACTCGACAGGAGGAGTACCTCAGTAGGCTATTTGGGTGAGCGCCCGGTATTTGGCGACAGACCCTCAGCGGACGGAGCGCCCGGTAGTTGGCCGCAAACCCGCAGTACTCGACAGGAGGAGTACCTCAGCAGTCTTAGGTTAGTGAGCAGTAATTCGGAGTCGTGACAGGACCACTGTACACTCTAGAGACGGAGCTCTTCAGTAGCTACGGTTTCGATAATGAAAAATCCTGGTTGAGCTGAGTCAATGAATCTTTGCGTTTCCTCATGATTGAGATGAGTCGCTTGATAACTTAGGTATATGTATGGGCATGTACCTGGGTGATGGTTATCCGTTGATTTCATGATTTTTGTGTATCCTTGTGATTGGATGGGCTACTTGATGACTTAGGTATATGTATGGGCATATACCTAAGTAGAGTCTGATGTTACTTCGTGATTGCTGTCTTTGCTTTGTGGATATCCATGTTGGATTTAGTGAGACCTTAAGGGTCTCGGGGTCCCTACTGGGTAGCTTATACTCACCCCTGCATGGGCTATGCCCGCACTTCGTTGTGTTGGTTGCAGACGACGGACAGCGCAGATCGCAGTTGAGGCTTGCGGAGCAGGTCGGTACCCGGAGGAGGACCACTGGGCGGACGTACCCGGAGTAGACAACAGGACCCGAGGAGTAGAGGAGCTATCTGTACCTACCCTTCAGGTAGGATCCGTGGTGGACGATCCAGGAGCTGAGCCATCTGTACCTACCCTTCAGGTAGGAATCGAGGAGGACGACCCAGGAGCCGCTTCGTTCTTCCAGCTGCTGTTTTTCCCTTTCGAGTTGTACTTTACAGTTGGGCTTGTATTTCCGGCCCTTTTTCTTTTCTTCGCTTGTGTTTACTTTTCCGCTTGCTTACTCTGTGGTGTTTGTTTGCTTTTGTAATGGCAATGCCTTCCCAGTTATTGGGATTTACGCCATTGGTGCTAGTCGCCAGCCCCTGGCCTATGGAAGGCGGGCTTGGGGTAGTCACGGCACGGGCCCCGAGGTCGGGTCGTGACATTTTGTCTACTTGGATTTGATTAGGACATATATTATTATTTTATTTGATGAAGAGTTAAAGAAGTTAAATTCAAATTTTGATGACAAAACCATTTTTATTATAGGGTTACACACAATATAAATTCGACTATAAATTTTCATTAGGAATCTAAAATTTTTTACTACCTAATTTTATTTTATTTATAATTTTATACCTTAAATAATTTAATTTATTTATGACACAATGGTGATTCATTAATTACCTTATTAATGAAATATTTAAATATTTGTTATTATAAATATCCAAATAAATGTAATTTGAGACTTTTGATGAATGAAAATAATTTTATACGTTAATATGACATGTTAGAGTTGATTAATTAATTTTTTTCGAAGTAATCATGCATTTATGATTTTCAAAAAAACCAAATTATAAATAGTGTCAAAATTGAGATAATCAGGTTTTAGAACGAATACTATTTTATTAATTGATATAATATTCCTAAAAATTTATAGTTCAGCCAAAGGACTTAGATAAGGTTATATATATTAATATTGAACCATTTGGGGTTCTATTGTCTTGTTATAGTAGTTTTATTAACCAGATAAGAAAAATATACATTGAGACATGGAAAATGTCAAACTATTAAACAAATAGTTAAAACTAATAGATAAGGTTAATATGGTGACTTAACCTATATAAAACCTATTTTTGAGTTTTTTTCGACCCATCCCCACCTTATACTTGAAATAAATCATTTTATAGCCACTATAAAACGAAATATATTTTATTATAAAATAATATTTCATGTTTTCCTAAAGTGACCCTCACCTCTCTTATAAAAGCGTACTTCCCATTCTCTTAATTTCACTCCTCCAAAGCCATTTGGCTACGAAAAACCCAGACCAAATATCCTCCCTACATTTTTCCCTTAATCCTAGATGCCTTCATTTTTTCATAAAGACATACTTTGCATCCCTTTTCATCAAATCAAATGGAAGAACCCGAGGAAGAGGTAAATATTTCATCTCATTTTTCATGTTTTTTTCTTCTTAGACTTCCTCTTTCATTGTGGTTAATATTATAAAATAATAACTCTAGTATATTCTATATACATTTATGTTATTATTAAAATGTAACAACCGTATTCATTATTCTATCTATCATATTAATGATAATGTCACCATACGTGTGTACGTACGGCTTACCGTCTCCACGTCGTGGTGTAGATTGTTATTCAAAAACTTTATTATTTGTATGGGTATAATAATGAGTATAACATATGTAAATAATAAATATAAAATGTTAATGATTCTGTATATATGATATTCCATCTGATTACATGCAATTTCAACATTAATATAATGATATTGTCACTAGTGGATACGTATGGATTACTGTCTCCATGAATGCGATGAGATTCATTCCCCATTGTAATCTGTCAATAAGAATTTTCATCTTATTATTAAAAATAATGTTTATGAATATAATATAATTCTTTATATGAATCAACTACATCCTATCTGTAACAAACATTGCTTACGTAACCAACCATATAAAGGAAAATGAATCATTTAACACCCGAAATGATAATACTACTGAAATATCATTAACAATGAAGTATTAGAGGATCATATATGATATCATATTTAGGTATATAGTTAATTTATAATTTAATAACATTTTTTAACTATTATACATGATGTTAACATACCATCATCTAAGGAAAAGTACAAGTTAAGGGTTTATTTTACAATCTCTTTATTATCTGAGGTTATTTTTACGTAAGTATATACTGAAACCTCTTTATCATCCCCATTAGTGTTTTCATAAAAATGAATTTCAAAACATTTTTATTATTTCCTAAACTATGGGTTAAAGTCATTTATACCCATATTTTTCATTATATGTTTTGAAAGGAATCCTTCCGTCATTTTACAAACAAGGACATTATGACCATTCTGACAAAATTGAGGTAATAATGTTTCTTTAACTTATACGGTGGGTGCCGTTATTTTCTTCCATTATAACATCATTGATGCTTCCCTTACAAATTTATAATAATATTTTCAAAAAAAAATTTTCTTTTATAATTATGTGGCTCTTAAATAATTTCAAAATAGACGGAGATATTTCTCTCAAAGAGTTTTTATTTCATCTATGTCAACATCCATTGGTAAATTTTACACTTTTTTGAAGTTGATTTATTATGATACAAACATTGCGTAATGTATTTAATGTTTTGTGATATGTTTGACTGTGGATGAGTTATATTTATACCATTAATGGTTTATGGTTAATGTATTGATAGTTCATATTCTTGTTTTAATATGAATGTTGATGTTCTGTTTCAACATTTTAATATGATGAATGTATTAGTCATGGTATGTGATGGGTGGGTCCCACTATTCCACTCAATGTATCGGAAAGTATAATGATACAATTAGTCATGGAATTGGCTGAGGCCATTCCCAATTTGATATATGGTTTTGGATGAGGCCTAAATCATTTTTAGACGTCCTGGTCGAGGCCTTGACAAGATTTTTCTGAATGTTTGGCATTATACATTCCTTGATTATAAAAATAATAATGATGGTTTATGTGGTTATTTGACTATTAGAATACCCATGAATATGATTTATTATTTCATTATTTACTCAGATCATATTTCATCCATAAAGTGTTCATCTTTAATATTTGTATAGTTGTGTGTTTTGAAGTATTTATCTTGCTTAATGATTATGTTATATTATGTTATATTGCTTACCCTAACTGAGCATTTGATCTCACCCATTTCATATGTTTCATTTTCCCCAGATATGAATAAGATAGTAATCAGTGACATGGAGGCATAATCTAGGGGACTTGGATTTTTCTAATGGAACAAATTAGTGTCGTATTTCATTTCATGTTATAATGTTGAACTTATGTATGTGTCTTGTTTCCAGCTGTACAAAACTAATCGGTCTTTCATGTCATGATTCACTGTATCATGTTAATGTTATTTAATAAAGAACCAACTGTGGATAACCAGGTTCGGGGCCTTACTGTTGATATCAGAGGATGTTTAGTACAAACCTTGGATGTTATATTTGGAAAAACTCTGACTAGAGAACATTACCCTAACATAGACTTTGAGGATTAGTATATAAGAACATCCTATAATTTTGGAACACTAGGTATTTTGTGAGTTCTCCAAGAAATACATCCCTATTTAGATACAAGTAGGTAGAGGCGGCTTTGGCACAGATGTACCAAGGGGTAAACCCAAAAACAACGCTTTGAGTTTGACTCGAACGTGAACTGGTGCAAGACAATGGGCCTTGTTTCACTCTTGGTTATGACACTCTAGGGGGATATGCATAGGATAATTTACATTTTTTAAAAAAACATTATTAAGGGTTTATGAGTGTAATCTTCTTATAATGAAGTCATTTTTATGATTATGGATTATATCCATAAACTGTTCAATTTATGTTAACTATTTTACAAGTTTGGAATTATTTATTGAATTCGTAAACTAATCTAGTGTATGACATTTTTTTGAAGTGGAAACAAGTGGAAGTAATGGAAACTATATCAACTCATGTAATCCATGTATGGATTTCCCTCATGCTGAAGATAATTATTGTGGAGTTGGTGAAGAAACTGATGCTGATCATCTTATCACCATACAGGGCCAACTCACTCAGGTTATTAAAAATAACCTTACCTGTTTGGAGCACCCTGATCTACAATGAGAATTATCAATGTTATACCTCTTCATGAGGCTACAACCACAAATATTCTATGGGAGTAAAAATCAATTAGTAGTTGAAAAATTTATAAATTTCCTAGAGAAAATTTTTTATTCTTTGAGGTGTAGTGTAAGGGAAAAAGTTGTCATGGAAGTTTATCACCTCACGGTAGATGTAGATCAATGGTGGTCATTAATCCAAAACATAAAGGAAGATGAAGAAGTATTGAAGATGGAATGTATAGTGTTTAAAAATATTTTATTAGAAAAATACATTCCTTGTGACCATCGAGCAGATATTTAAAGAAAATTCCTGAGTCTAAGGAAAAAGGATGATGCAAATGTTGCAATGTATGAGTCAAACATTACAAAGTTAGAAAGGCATGCAGAAGATTATATAGGTAACCCAAAGATTTATATAAATAAATTCATTGATGGTTTAAAACCATTTATCCGTCGAGAATTAGTCTTACAATCCTTCTCATCATATGATGATATTGTTTCATGCGCTATCAAGACAAAAAATGAATTCTCTAAGTCTTATGAATTTAATGAAATGCCAGAGAAGAAGAGATCTGTTGAACACTCTGGGAAAGGAAATAATGAAATAAGGATGAAGAGAAGAGTTGAATTTCTATCCAGTGATAATTGTGGAAAGAAGCACCCTAGTGCCTGTCTAAAAGGAAAAGGAGTATGCTATAGATGAGGATAGAAAGGTCATCATTCTAGTGATTGTAAGGGGTAGAAAGAATTTACCAATGTTAAATTCTACAATTGTAGGGAGATGGGACATCATGAAAATGAATTTCCTAAGATTCCGGGAAAATTACCTCAGAAAAGGAAAAGGGATCAAGGCCATGTTTATGCAATCATTGTGACTGAGGTGGAAGCTCTGAAAGACACAGTGGTATATAATTTAAGGGTTTCCTCAGGTTTAGCCAATGCATTAATTGATTCTGGATTATCTCATTGTTTCAAATGTTCCTAGTTTGTTATGAAAATTTATATTTCTAATTTTATTTATCATTAGTGTTGTCAGTCAAAACTCCTCGGGGAAGTATCATTGCAACCATATTAGGTGAATTAGTCCCCATTAAGGCATATAAATGATATTTATCTACTAATCTAATATTCATAACCATGATTGAATTTGATATAATCCTCGGTATGGAATTTATTTCGTACCATGATTTGAAAATTTAATTCATGAAGAAGGTGGTAATAATTCTTGATAACAATCAGGAGTACCTTATCTTTAGAGCAGAAACCTCACCATCTGATTCTTATCAAGATCCAACACCAGTAGCTCTACTAAATTCAATAATTATGGTGGATGATAATTAAATAATTATTGATGAGTAAAAAAATATTTGAATATATGATGTACCTAGTGTTCACGAATATGTTGATGTGTTTCCAGAGGTTTTACCTTAACATACTCCAGAATGAGAAATTTGGTTTTCCGTTGATTTAATTCCTTGTTTAAGGCCCATATCGAAGACCCCTTATAGAATGGACACTGTGGAATTAGTGGAACTAAAGAATCAACTAGAGGAATTGGGTAAAAAGGGATTTATCAACATGGTGTTTCTCCATGGGGAGCCCCTATCCTTTTTGTTTAGAAGAAAGACAGATTTAGGAGAATGTTCATTGACAATGGGGAGATCAAATCTATAATAATAAAGATCAATTATCCCCTACCTCGCATTGATGATTTATTTGGACAAATTCATGGAGTTCAATATTTTTCATTGATTAACCTTTGATCTCGATATCATTAATTGTGTGTAAAGAATGAAGACATTCTGAAAACAACATTTCGATCCAGGTACAGGCATTACAAGTTTACAGTAATGCCTTTTGGATTGAATAACGCACCCTTTGTCTACATGGTTCTAATGATTAGAGTTTTAAATGAATATCTTGATGACATTGTAGTTGTATTTAATGATAATGTCTTGGTATTCTCCAAAATCTATGAAGATCATGAAAATCAATTGCGCATTATTCTATAGACTCTTTGGTGAAATTAACTATATTTGATGTTTAGAAAGTGTGAATTATTACTTTAAGATATTTCATTTCTTGTCCATATTATATATAAGTATGTAATATTAGTTGATCATTCAAAGGGAAAGGCAATCCATGAATGTCCAATACCAAGGAGTATAACTGAAGTATGCAGTTTTATTGGTTTTGTAGGATATTATCGACATTTCATCCATAATTTTTCCCAGTTGGGTAACCCATTAAACAATCTTACAGGTAATGTGGTTATATTTATTTTGGAAAAAAGAGTGTGGAGAATATTTTCATGAACTAAAGAGAATATTAGTCAATGCTACTATATAGACTCTACCATCAGAGAATGATGGTTTGTTATTTACAGTGAAGATTTATTGAAACGAATTTGTTGTGTCATTATTAAAAATGATAGAGTTGCTGAATATGCATCAAGACTACTAAATATTCATGAGAAAAACTATCCCAATCTAGATCATGAGTTAGCAGTTGTAATCTTGGACTTGAAGGTATCCAAAAAATATCTCTATGGTGAAAAATGTGATATTTATACTGATCACAAGAGTTTGAATTATATTTTCACACAAAAACTATTAAACATGATGCAAACGAGATAGCTTGAACTACTCAAGGATTATTAGTGTATAATACACTACCACTAGGTGAAGTAAAATAAGGTGGCAGATTCTTTGATTAGAAAGGATCATGGAGTTTTGAACAAGTTGAGAGTATAAATGGATCCTATTTTCCAGGATCTAGAAAATATGGATATGGGAATAAACATGGAAGGTGAAACATCAATAATGTTTCAAATTGTTGCCAAACTATCTTATCTTGAAATGAGAAAATATTCTCAGACTGATGATGAGGAGTTTCAAAAGAAGATTAATGCTGTGAATGATTGGAGATTGAGTGACTTCATATATGAAGATGGAATTATGAATTTTGGGTAGAGACTTTTTGTTCTTGATATAGCTGATCTAAAAAGGGAATTGTGGGATGATGCTCATAGCTACAATTTCTATATACACCCAAGGAGCACCAAGATATATTGAGATTTTAAGGAACATTTTTTGTGGGACAACTTGAAAAGGTAGATTGCTGATTTTTTTCAAGATGTATTGTTTCCCATCAAGTGAATGCGGGAAAACAACATCCTAGGGGAGTCATGAAACCTCTTCCCATACCTATATTGTAATGGGATTATATTACGATGTACTTTGTAATGGGGATACGAAAGACACAAATAAATAATGATGTAATATGGGTCATTTTTTATTGTCTTTCCAAGTTAGCAAATTTTTTTGATATAAGAGAACATTTACCACTTGAAAGTTTAGAAAGATTATATATTAATGAAGATGTAAGATTTCATGGAGTGACGATGTCGATTGTTTCTGATTGTGATCCCTATTTTATATCATGATTCTGGAATAGTATTTACAATGCCCGAGATAATGAACATTCTCTGAGCATTGCCGACCACCCTCAAATAGAATGACAATCAGAACAGACTTTTAAATCCATTGAAGACATGTTGAGATCTTGCTAACATTACATTCCAGGTATGTAGGATTAATATTTACCAGAGGTTGAATTTTCCTGTCACAATAGCTTCCTTTCATGAATTTAGATGGCACCATATGAAGCATTATATAAAAAGAGATGTTTCACACCAACTTTTTGGGATGTTGTTGGTGAAAAAAAACTCATTGGCCCAAAACTTGTTGAGTAAATGATCGAAAAGGTGATGGTTATCGAATCCCACGTCAAAGCAACTCAAAGTAGGCAGAAGTGCTATAAAAATACCCAAAGGATGGATTTGGAATTTTAGGTAGGAGATAATGTTTTCTTGAAGGTATCCCCATGGAAGGGAGTTATAAAATCATGTAAGAAGGGTAAATTATGTCCCTAGTACATCGGACCTTTCGAAATTATAGAATGAATTGGGGATATAGCATACCATTTGCAAATGTCACCAAGTCTCTCTAAATTTCACTATGTGTCCCACTTATCACAATTGAGAAAATACATGACTGGACCAATGCATGTACTCACCTATGATGAAATTTAATTGGAACCTAATTTTTCATGTTGTGAAGGACCTGTCAAGAGTCTTGATACCAGAGAACTAGTGTTGAGAATCCGGACAACTCCTTTGGTAAACATTCAATGGAGAAACCATGATATGGAAGATGAAATATGAGAATGAGAGGAACGTATGATATAGAACTACCCAAATCATTTTTTGTGGTAGTATTCTAGAAATTGTGAGGATGAAATTATATGAAGGCTGAAAGAGTGTAACACCCCAAGCTTCCACAGTATGTTTCCCTTTCGATCGCACATTTATTTTTTATTTCAAAAATAAAATTCATCCAATACATTTCAAGGCGGCCTAAAATGATGAAACCCTAGTTCATCCCAAAGTATCACACCAATACATTCATGGGGTAGAGTACCCACTCCTGTATAGACCACTCTGGGATTATTAAAGCTACTCCCCTGAGAGAGAGCATCCGTGAAAAAATTGGACTCTCTAGGAATATTCCGAACCACCCAACCATTACTCATTTCCAGGATACAACCTCGAATGATGTAATTCAAACACTAGGGCACCTCAAATTTTCCTTGATGTTCCCGGATAAATACCTATGAGTCTAATTCCACTTCTGAAACTCGCAATGATAACCTTTTGCATAGCCTAATTCCCTATAACCATGCCTGAACTTATGCACCCACTGAGTTCCCCAATCCAAAATAGCTACTACAGTCTTCTAGCACCGAACCACCTCTATCCCATACCAACCAACCTCCACTCATCAATCCATTTATGCATTATCCATCCAAATTTAGTTTCACCCCGTTTTCCAAAGGGTTCCATCTCAACCAGCCCCCCTGTAGCCTCGAACACCCCACTTTTCTGAAAACAAATTCATAGCCCGCAATGTAGTTCAACAGTTTCAATAATGCAATATCTTGCGTTGTACGAAAATTTGAGATTCTAACACACCATGACAAATCCAACTAGTTATTATGAATTGTAATAATTATTTTTTGAAATTTTATAAATTTTATTTTTCAAAATGGAATTCATTATTGAATTCGGAATATCAAAATTAGCTTATGGTGAATTTTCAGTATTTTTTTGAAAAAATTAAATTTTTTATGAATAGTGAAAAACACTACGTTATTAGTTAAAACCGACTTTTAATTTAAATATTTATTTTTTATTAAAAATTATTTAGTTCAAAACATATTCATAATATATATATTTGTTTAATGTAATTCATTGGAGTCATTTTATAATATGTGTAGATATATAAAAATTTTATTTATCTTTTTACCGTCTTTTCACCACCTCTTATGAGCATTTTCAAATTTGAATTAAACATAATTTTTCCTTTTCTATGAGTTAAATTTGAAAAATATTAGAGACACGGTTAATATCAGTATGAAAAATGTGGTTCAATAAGATGAAAATAATTTTTAGCGAATAGTAACTATTGTCTTTTATTTTCCATGGTTAAAATTAAATAGTGTAATTAAAGGTAAAAATGATATCATAATTACCCAAAAACATGTACTCATTCTATAGGATAAGTATAATTAGACCTAAAACATCAACAGGAATAAAATATAATCCTCTTTGATCCCCATGGATTAGATTAGTACATTTATCATTATTTTATTTAAAAAGAGTAAAAGGAGTTAAATTCAGAATTTAATAACTAAAAAATTTTTAATATTAGGATACACACAATATAAATTACACATTAAATATTAATTATAAATATAAAAATACTTCCTACATAGTGTTATTTTATTTTAAATTTTTAGACATTAAATAATTTAATTTATTTACGAAACAATGAAGATGCAATAATTACCTTTTTAATGAAATATTGTAATATTCAATATTATAACTCTCCAAATAAATGTAATTTGAGACTTTTGATGAATTAAAATAATTTCATTGTTAATTTTACATGTTAGGGTTGATTAAATATATTTTTTTGATGTAATAAAGTTGTTCTGATTTTAACCAAAACCAAATACTATATATTGTTAAAATTGACATAATTGATTTTTTAAAACAAATACTATATTATTAATTTCTATAATATTCCTAAAATTTTACAGTTAGAACAAAAAACATAGATAATATTATATATGTCAATAATAAACCACTTTTGGTTCTATTTTCTTGTTATAGTATGTTTATTGACCATATAAAATAAAAAACCAAGAGACATGGTAAATGTAAAATTATTTAACTAAGAGATAAATCTAAAAGATAAGGTTAATATGGTTACCTAAACCTATATAAAACATATTTTTTTAAATTTTATCGACCCATACCCACCTTATACTTTGAAATAAATCATTTTGGAGCCATTAGAAACTTAAATGAATTTTTTTATAAAATAATTTTTGAATCTTTTCCTAAAGTGACCCTCACCGCTCTTATAAAAGGGTGCTTCCCCTTCTCTTAATTTCAAACCTCCAAGGCCATTTGGCTCAACAAACCCATTCACAAATATCCTCCCAACATTCCTCCCTTCATCCTAGTGGCCCTCCTTTGGGATGAAATCCAACTTAAGGATCCCTTTTGATCAAATAAAAAAGAATAACCTGAAGATGATGTAAATATTTTATCACCTCTTTCATGTTCATTTCTTCTTCCACTTCCTCTTACATTGTGGTTTCCATTATAAAATAATAACTCTAGTATCTTCTATATACTCTGATGTTATTATAATAATTTTACAACCATATTCATTTTTTATCCATCATATGATTGAAAAATCCACCATACATGGGTACGTACGACTTACCATCTCCACGTCGTGGTATAGTTTGTTATTCAAAAACATCATTATTTAGTTTCGTATAATAATGAGTATAACTTATGTAAATAATAAATATAAATTGTTAATTATTCTGCATATATATGACATACTATCGGATTACATACGATTTCAACATCAATATAATGATATTGTCGCTCATGCTTATGTACGGATTACAGTCTCCACGAACGCAATGGGACTCATTCTCCATCGTAATCACTAGATAATAATTTTCATTTTATGATTAAAACTAATTTTTATGAACATAATATAACTCTGTATATTAATAGAATACATCCTATCCATAACAAATATGTCTTACGTAACCATGCATATAAAGGAAAATGAATTAGTTAACACCTGAAATGAAGATAATACTGAAATATTATTAACAATGAAATATTAGAGGATCCTATAAGATATAATATATATCTATATATTTCTTGAACAATTTAATTAAAATGTTTTATCTTTTAAATATGAGGTTAACATACCATTGAATAATGAAAATTACAAGGTATGGGTTAATTTCACAAACTATTTATTATCCGAGAAAGTTTTTACATATGTATCAACTAGGACCTCATTATTATCCACAGCCTTGTTTTCATAAACATTTATTTCAAAAAAATTTACTATTTACAGGACTATGGGTTAATGTCATTTATATCGTTATTTTAACTTATAACTTTTGAAAATAATCTTTCCGTTGTTTTCCAAAAAAGGTACTTTATGACCTTTTCGTCAAAATTAAGGTAAGAATGTTTTTTATCTTATACAGCTTGTGCAAATTTTTTCCGCTATTATAACATTATCAAAAATTCCCAAAAAATATTATAATAATATTTTCAAAATAAATTTTATCTTTTTTTATTTTGTGACTCCAAAATGATTTCAAAATTGAAAGAGATATTTCTCTCAAATAGTTCTTATTTCATCAGTTTCAACATCCATTGATAAATTTTAAACTATTTTGTAGTTGATTTATTATGATACAAATATTCCATATTTTATTTATGTTTTTGTGATCTGTTTGACTGTGGATGAGTTATTTTGATACCATTCAATATTTATGGTTATTTTATTGACATTTCAAATGGTACTTTTAATATGAATGTTTATATTATGTTTCATCCTTTTCATATGAGGAATGTATTGGACTTAGAATGTGATGGTTGGAGCATGTTATATCTCCTCGATGCATCAGTAGGTCTCATTAGACAATTAGACAGGGAATTGGCAGAGGCCTTTCCCAATTTTATATATGGTTTTGGATGAGGACTAAATCATTTTGGATGTCTTGTCTAAGGACATGAAAAGATGATTCAGAATGTCCATCCTTATACATTCCCTCATTATGGAAATAATAATGAAGGTTCCTACGGTTATTCGACTAGTATAATACCCCTGACTATGTTTTTTTATGGAATTATTTACTCAGGTCATATTCCTTCCATAAAGTGTTAATGTTTATTATTTGTAATGACATGTGTTTATAATTATTCATCATGCCTAATGTTTATGTTATCTTCAAATGTATTTCTTACCCTTACTGAGAATTTGAGCTCACCCCTTTCTTATGCTTCATTTTCCAAGGATTAGAAGAAGATAGTTATGTGTTAAATTTATGCATAATCTACGATACTTAGATGTTTCTAAGGGAATAAATTAGTGTGGTATTCCTTTTCACTTTATGATGTTGAACTTATGTATGTATATTGATTCAAATATTACTAAACTGATCAGTCTTTCGGGACATGACTCCTTATGTCATGTGAATGTTATGTAATAAAACACCGACTCTGGGTAAATGGGGTCTGGGCGTTAAACTATTTCACCAAATCCAATTATTATCTATAATATGTGTTGTGATACATGTAGGATGGTTATATGTTATGTAATGAAATTAGAAGGTTGGTCTATGAAATATAATTCATTATAGATTAGGAATAAAAAGAAATTGTTTATCCATGAACGTTAGATGTTTGTTTTTGCTGTTGTGATCATGTGTTAGTGTACTTATTTTTCTAATAAAAATTTTATAATATTTAGTTATCAAAAAATCATTAAATATATTCTCACATAGTATGATTTAAATATTCAATGTAGACGATGGGTTTAATATCTCCATTAATATAAATTCCTTATGATGGTTAATCCATAGAAATAGAATTTTTTTGGTTCCTTGAAAAGAAAAAATTATATTGATGTTGTCATAAATCAAAGGGTGAGTTGATAAATATGTATTTTACTAGGATTTATATATATATTTATTTAAAATTTATGTTTTTAGATTTTCCACCCATTACAATCTATTAAAAATTAATTGTGTCAGTGAATGTGTGATAGAGTTCAAATGTTTTTATGTTTATCATGATACAATTTCTAATGTAGATAAAATACAAAGATATAGATAAGATACTAAATAACTAATGAATTTATATGAATTTAATCTCACTCTATTGATTTTTTAGGAATCAGTGAATTCAAAATTTTAAATTTATCAATTGGAAGTATATCCTATCATAACTAATGTACAACACAATATTTTATGAAAATTTTAGTGGCTTGTACAGATGTAGGATATGGATGGGCTTTTTTTCATTTCTTACATGTCCATATGTTGAGGAAGAACCTCAAAGGCCAATGGTTATATTTTAGTTGGTAATAAACCTAGAGTATAATTATGATGAGGATACAATGGTATTTATTTTATATATTTCATGTTCACAAATGTGCATAGATATAGTTTTTGTATTTGTTAATTTTATAGGTAAATTTTCTCATTTTATAAAAACTATTGAAACATTAAAAATATTTTTTTTGGAAAGGTTCTATATTTGGGATGGTGTGGGAATTTAGTTGGTATCCAAAACTTCGTATTTGATCATGATATGAGTTTTTTATCTTGTTTTTTGAATAGATTGAAAAAATCTATAGGAATTTTGGTAAAAAACATACAACATCATATCCTAAAAATAATTTTAAATTTTAGAATATTGTTGTTGATATGATTTGACCATAATTTTCATTATGTGTACTGATAGATAAAACATATTTAATGGATTTCATGTATAATTATATTAACCAATAATTATTTTGGATTAATTGATTGAGATTTATATGGAAGGAAATTTTATTCATTTGATATTGACTAAATTATATTAAGTAATTTCTATTTGGATTTAGCATGGTACAAGTGGATTAGGATCAGGTAATTTTTATCATGTTTAGGTTATCTACTTCTCATATATGGTAGAAATCGTGATGAAATTTACAAAAAAACAAAATGTTTTTTTCTCATGCTTTCAAAAAATTTACTAAATATATATGGTGACATAAGATTTATAAAAATGTCCTTATATTCCACAATTGACCAAAAATGAAAATATTTATTTACCAATTAATTTAACAAAACAACACCTAATTCATTCATATGATCTTAATTAATCCATATCATCACTATTAGGTCATGTATTTAAGGATGTAATAATGGTACCACATATATCATACTCATGTTCCCTATGAATCTCTTAGTTTATCTTTATTAAATTGTAATGTGCTATTGTAAATGATCTAAGGTATTTAATAACATTTTAAAAAACAATAATAACATGTGTTCATTTCATGATTAAAAATAAATATGATATTTTCTGTACTTCTTATTTCTCACTCATATTATTGATGGAGAAGATATGAGACAATAAAATTCATAAAAAATATTTATTTATTTATTATATGTTATAAATATTTGTTTTATTACTATATATATCTTCTGTTATTTAAATATTCTCCCCTATAGAATGATAACTTTTGAAAACAACCAAATATTCTACAATAACATAATTAACATTGCATAATTTTCCTGAATGTTTTATGACTCATTTGTAATACATTAACATATCATGTGGAGAAATAAAAAAAATATCTCAACTCATTCTTTCTAAATATATTTAATGAACATAAATAATTAATATCAACTAAAAACTACTTTCTCATATTCACATATTTAATATAAAATATCATTTGACTAAATTGGGAAATAAATTGAATTTACATTATTATAAATTCTATTTATATATTATCGAATGTATTCTGTAGTTTACGTTTGTTATTTTACACTCAATAATTCACCAACACATAATGATGTTCCACCCTTCATCCTCAACATCAATTATCTGTAATTAGAGAAAATTATAAATACCCTTTATGTGTTATAATCTAGGAAATTATGATGATATTAGTGAGTCCTAATCATATAATAAAACAGGTATCTTATAACACATCATGGAAACTGAAAGAATAACGATATATAATAAGTAAAAAACCTTATATCTTAGAATATTATTTAATATAATATATTTGTCTCATGATATCACATAAAAAATGCAGCATAAATTATGTCCCAATATATTTATAATTAATTTTTATTTATGTGAATGCATTAAATAAAATTTTTTTCCATCGACATTGAAATAATCAGGTTATAATCATAGAATTTAAAGGGATATATATATATCTTCCTTCTATTCTAATAGGTGATAAAAAATTTCTTAATACTTAAATAAATTTCATAATATTAATTTTTTACCTAATGAATGATATCTCACTAAAAACATAAACTATTTCGGTTTTCATTATTAATTAACATAAATTGATAATGATATAAATTAATATTTATCTCAATTCAAGAGACCAATACATATAATTTTTCATATGAATACCTAAGGACACCAAAATCTGGTGGTGTTATTATTATTTGATCAATACTCATGATCTCATAGATCTAATATCATTAACCATGAACATCAAGAGAACAATTCTCTATTATAATGATACAATAATACATTGTATTCTATAATGAACTATTTTTCTTCGATTGAGGTATATACACTATAAGATATATTTTTAGGATTATAATCATAGTATAATGAGGTTCTCATTATAGGTATGAATTATTATAACCCTTTGATATGACAATTATTTTATATAAATTAAAATATAATATACATGTAAAAGTAATTTCACTATCATGGTAATTATATATCATGTATAAATCAACGTACTTATATATGATTTGGTGATAAAAATTAATAATTTCATGTTGGGATTAGGGATCCCACTTTCACAACATCAAATTAGTATTAGAGCCAACAATCAATATTTTCATAACTTTTTATCTCAAGAATAAAAAATAATGATAATAGTGATTGCTTGATTTTATAAATAGGGCTTCCATTTCAGATTCCTAGAAAATATTTGTTAACTGCATCTTTAACTAATTTAGTTAAATCTACTAGTAGATGATATTTTCAATTATATATCACTCTACCATTATTGTAACTTGTATTTCATATCCCATAACATTATTTTAATATTATCAAAATTTCAAATGTTCCAATATTAGTCCTAATTTATGAATTTATATGAATCTGTAAAATTTACTATATTTATATTGTTTCCTTATATTTTTTAAAATCCACATCATACATTTTTCTATACAATAGTCTATGAATTTATATAATTACATTTTATTTCTGATTTCATCAGAAAAAAATTAAATACTAGAACATTTTGAGTTATTTGAATGCAATATTTATTCTTTATTTATGTATAAATATCCTTCCTATATAATTATCTAAACATATATGTGGTACTTATAATGTAGTTTTATATAATTTTAAATGTGTCTATGTGAATCATTTCAGGATTTTATTTATTTTTTTACCATTATTAATGAATATGAAACATAAAATCTTGATCATTACATGGTAATACGTGATAGTTCCCAAATTTGAATAATAAATATTTTTACTCATCGTATTAATAAAATATGTTTTAAATAAGTCATCATGTTGTGAATTATTCCAGTAGTCATATAAGAAAAAATTAAAATTAATTTTTCCATATATTATTTTAAATAAATTTTACATTTATTTACTTTGATATAGTAGGGTCAACATGTTTGTTAATAATAGTAGATATTTTTCACTAGAACATTGGTATTTACTTGACATAATTAAGGAAAAAATGATTATAACGATTTTTTTAAATAAATTTAAGAGTAATTTCATATATCCTATGTCATCAAAATATATCCGTATAAAAATAATGGGTATCTCATTGAGATTTTCTAAAAACATGAAAAATTCATTCATCAAATGATTTTTTATATCATTTGATCAATAAATGAATACTTACAAATAACACCTTATATGATTTAGGATTTATTTCATAAACCATTCTATATTTTTCTTATTGATGTTTTCGAAAAATTTTATTTAGGAATTTTGTTTTGGTATTAAGTTAATATATATATTAAAACATGCTAATATATTATAAAAATTATAATTTATAAAATTTACATAGCCCTACTAGGGAAAAAATTCACCTTCAAAATTTTAACTTATCATGAAATCATAATGAACCAATAATATTTTCTAGGTATTGTATTTTCATTCCAAGTAAAAAAATTCTTCATTTTATATTTTTATGTTTTGGAATTTTAATCATCTTCAAATTATATCAACATAAAAACATAATTTCATTACACTAAATCCTTTTCTAAATTCATTGATTCTTTCCAATTTGAATCATATTTTCCATTTATTACTTATAGGATAAGTATAATGTTTTCTTAACAAATAACATATCAACAAACATGATCAGGATAAATCAATAACTCTTTTATTTTCTATTATTTATACATAGTTTCCACTTATTTGTTTACATGACATGTTTTGGAACATATTTCAATGACATCTTTCTATTAATATTGATCCATGATTTTATTAGGGTCTATCTTTATCCAAATATCACAATTAGAGATGTTCTCTTTCATAAAGAATAACAATATTCAACCCGGTTTTAACATTTATAATTTATGGATCGTATATATAATATCATTTATAACCTTATAAATATTTATAATGTTATACTATATTTTTTTATGTTAGTTTATTAAAATAATTATCCTTTACAAATTTATACATATTAATACATATTTTTGTGAAAAAAGTTCTGTTTATGTTAAAAATATATTTGAACCCTTTTATCATTTTAATTGGTTTATAGTCGTGTTTAAATGTAATTATTTATGAATCATATCTAAAATTGACAATGTTTGATTTGATAAAGTCATTAAAGAACCCACCATTAAAAAATGTACAGTTACTCCTTTAACTAATACCAATAATATAATGTGTATAAGGAAAGATGATTTTAATAATAATCTCCACATTATAGATAATTATTTATGCTTATTTGTTTATGTTATTCTTCTACACAGTTTGAGTGAAGAAATTTTTATCTTTTTAATAATATCATTTTCTATTTCATTTTTATATTCATAAAATATCATAAAATAATATAATTATTTATTCATCTATTATATATCTATATATGTTTTTTAACAAAATTCATGAGTTAAGTAAATATTCTTGTAGTTGTCATTTTATATAGATTGAATGAATTTTTATGAAACAACTAAAGAATATTTGTGGCTCTTCAACTATAATTCTAGTGTTCTCTTAGTCAATATACCTAACAAGAAAGAATGTAAAATACATTTTACTGTTATCATAAATGGGTTTTCAGACACTTTTGGATATATTGATTTGATTTTATTCTGGTATTCACTATCTAAATATAATATTTTTATAACTGTGTATAATTTGGGTCTTATACATTATTTTCATCACTGATTGTTGATGATTCATATGTCTGATTTTGAAATAATTAAAAAAATTTCAAAAAATGATATACATAATTTCTTTTATTTAAAACTTTATAACGAAATACAATTGTGTCTTAACATTCCAGAGAGTTTGAAGATTTTTAACACCCAATACATAATTATATATTTTTTAAATATAAAAACCCATCATGAAGTAAATTTGATGATGTGGTCATCTCAATTTGATATAGGTTCATTAAACTATTGAAAACATGAATTTTTACATTAATTCTAGAAGACCTTTTGAAATTCCTTCCTTTATTGAGAAACATTTTTTGCGATTCAAAAATTGAATCTGAAATCTTATAAGTGAAAACTATAATATTACAATAAGTTATTACTGTAACTGATGTTGAATTTTCATTGTTATTTTTTTTTAATTTTCTCAAATTTATCATCATTTGGATTTTTTTGACATATAAAATGGAAAAAATTTCAATTATTATTCTATTCCTCATAATAATTATCTTCATCAACTTATATTTTCGTGATAACATTAACATTTTACATTCCATTACATATTTATTTGGGCCTTTTCTATTGTTCTCAATTTGGATAAACCATCTTTCATTAAATAGGTACATATTAATATGGTAAAATTTATATATAATATATTAAATGTATTTATCAATAGTTTTTATCTTTTAATTTTCAATGATGTTTGAGTAAATATTTGATAAAGAAGGAAACATTAAATGTATTGACATTTCATTATGAAACATGAATCCAAACTCTACTAGGGGATCAATATACTCCATTATCTTTAGTAAATAAGGGTCGACCTATATTTTATTTTTCAATATACATATTTATATTGTATTTATAATAAAATTACATTATCAAATTACATTATACATATAATATTCATTGAGATGTTAAAACATGGTGATACTATCCATATACCAATTATGAATTTGCAACTTACTAGATGTTATTAATAAGAAGATGAAGTAAAAATTTAATTATTCATTATTGTGTATTCTATAGGAATCATTCACTACATTAAATTATTCATGATATATCTCATTAGTAGTATGGATTATAACAAAAAAAATTAAATTTCATGATCTTCTACTATGTGAAAACTTATATTCTACTACAATAAATTAATTTCGGTTCGTATATGATCATTGAAAAATAGTGATCATTCTGATTTTTTTGTATTACATTCCATTTTTATGTAAAATATAAGTAAATATATTATAATTTTAACGTGACTACGAATTATGTAAATAATATATAATTTACATTCCTAAATATTTTATATTTGTTTATAAAAATCCTTATAATCATAATCTAATATATTTGGAATATTGAGCACTAGAATATTATATTTAGAAATGATCCTTAAACCACTATTCATATGTCAATATATGGCTACACCATTATATAGAGTGTTTTATGGTATTTTTTGGATTGAAAATTTTAAAAACATAGAACTCCTTGATCTGTTGGGTAGGTTATCACATATTCTAAATTTAGATCTTTTATTTACTCAACACTTTCCCTATAAGAAAGGTAATATATCATATATTCTTAGTTGCATGACACCATTATTAGTTTATTTAACCCACCACTATTATATTAAAATCACTTATAGTAGGAGGAACATGTATCTATGGACAATGATAATCTAAAACTATATTTTTATACATGCTTGATTTATTAATATAATTAGTAAATTAATATCACTTTATGTGATTTTTGATTCATTTATTTTACTTAGTGAATCAAATAGAGTTTTAGTTATCATTATTATTAATTAAAATATATACCCCGAATCACAAAATTACAATGAATAATTAGAAATAATTTACCATGAAATAATGTATTTCTATCCTTCAATTATTTTTAAATACAATATGAGATCATATGTCATTTAATTATTCATACGATAAAAACATTTGAAATACAGAAAAAATTTATAACTAATGACTTCATCGTGTGATGTATTCTACATTTTGATCTATTGAGTAGATAGTGGATTGTGCAAAAAACCTAGGGGAATTCTATGATCTAATAACTTAGCATGAGTTTAATATTCATTTTCCCCAAATTTTTACTTTTTTAGATATACACTAGTTCTCACATCATACCTTACTATCATAGGTTTATCATTTATTATACAATTATACTCACAAAAAATTGAGGGGAACTCAAGATACAAGATTTTCATATAACAATTAAATATTGAAATAGAACCACTTATAAATTATAAAAAAGGAGTTATGACACCTAGATCATAGAAAATTAACTATTAATAATTATTTATTAAAAAATATTGCATATTATAATATTTAAAATTAAACATATAATAAACCAATCATAATTTTGTTAGTAAGAACTCATTTCTAGTAAACACGAATAAGAATTTTATAAAATAATTAAATAAGAAATAATTTTTTATATGGCATTTTTTAATGAGTTAAAGTAAGATAATAATAATTACAAATAATTAATGATCCTTCCAAAGGTCCTTGATTTTATTTTAAAATACTATTTTTTCTATTTTTTAGGATTTTATGGAACCTTTTGGGCTTCAAAAGGGAACTTATAGTGGCATGATTCAAGCTATAAAGACAACTCATTTATGGGTATGTTGATTTTTATATCCTGTGATTTCCTTAAAAAGGAGATGGGATCGTGAGTAGAACTAAGTAAAAATATCACCCATGATGAGAGGACATAACCAATTACACCTATACAATCCACAAATAGGAATACATGATGTAATAGCATATGATAAATTAAAAAAATTAAGTCAAACATGATATTCATGAATGTAAATTTAAGATCCCAAAATAAATAACTATTGTATAATCCATAATAGAAAGGGAAAAGATACATGCCCCAAAATCAAAAGAAAAATTTATATGACAAAGCTATGATGAATTGATCCCCATATCGAACATGATCCAAACTTGGTCCTCATCTACTACTGTTGCTTCTTTGTAAAACTAGTCTCTTGAAACCCCATTTCAAACAAATTCATAACTAAACTATCCATCATCATTATATGGCATGATCCATAAAGTTGATGAGGCCCATATAGTGGTGATTATGTACATACCCATTAAGATGCCCCAAAAACGATAAATGAAGAATAAGATAACCAATAAAATCCAAAAAAAGGAAAAAAAGGAATGGATAATCCAATAAAATAGAATCCGATATATTAATAATGCAAAGAACCTAAAACAAATTTGAGAGTCTTGATATTCATAACATTTATATAGGAAAACCAACCAAAATTCCTATGACTATGATCTACCAAAATCAAGAAACCTATGAATAATCTCTATAATATTACTGAGTGACCCATAAAATTCCATAATACTTATAACAGTTTATGGGTAAATTACCAAAAATGAAAACCAACACCATGTCTTGGCTCGTAGTGGGGGGATCCAATCATTTTTGATATAAGACCAGACCCCGAGTATTTGGCGGAGTACATGACCCAATATGTGATCCATAGGACCTTTTTCATAACATATACTTTCTATCTCGGGTTACCAACCCCATGAATGATCTGATCACAATTCCAAAATCACCCAAAAAACCCTATGGATATGAATTGTTTAAAATATATTATTTCTCTGAAAATATTGTAGTATTACAAGATAGTCTACTATATTGTTAATTATGTGAAAAAAATAAATATTGGATATATCTTTTCTCAAAAAAGATACAATATGATTATTTCATTAAAAAAGCTACATAGGAAAAATTCTATGTCACTTCAAGGGATTTTATCTTTCCACGTGAAACACGAGATGTGGGGGATAATTCCCATATTTGTGAGTGTCAATACCATTCCTTTTTAGGCATAAAATAACCCAAAAATAGTATGTCACGAGGGTATGCATTCACTACAACCACTTACTAGGTACCATTGGCTGGACTCGACATAACAAGCCTTCCCTCCCACATCGATGGTGAGATCCTACCAATTAGGATGAAATTTGGCTTCCAAATGGAAACTTCTTCCTATTTGGCCTTTTTTTGGGTGTCTTGGCCACCATCCACCACCTTGATGTCCCCTAATATGGTTGAACCTAGTGCTATCTTCACTATCTCTACCATCAATCACAATAACCCTCATTGCACTATTCCTAGCCATTATCATGTTAGGTTTCCTTTTCTCAACTATATATTTGTTGTCCCCAAATTATAGCCACAAAAATATGTCCTATATGACACCAATTATGTCACTTTTATGTGGGGTTATTTTTTGTATATTATATTTGATCAGGTTAGAGGTTTTTTGGGATTTTAAGTTTGAAATATGGGGAGTTTTCTAGATCCATGAGAGATAGTTCACAGTTATTTTAACCATGAAACTTATGTTTGAATCCCATGTGGGTCTTGAGAGTTGGGATATTCATAGTTATCACCCTGTTATTTTTCCATGTTTTTAAACCATATAACCTAATTAAAATTTGATATTTATTCATTTTTACTCCCTTCTATACATGGTTTATTCCCTCGGCCTCTTTACTTGATTTCTTGAAAAATGGAATTTAAAATGGTATTATCTTCCTTTATAAAGATTCTCTATGTGTATTTCAAGGATTTTTTATAGTGAATATTCACCTTATTCAAAATATTTGGGATTCCCTCTCCTTCTTCTTCGTTTTTATCTATTTTCTCTATCTCCCCTAACCCATATGGCCATGATTGGATAATTTTCATTCTCCTGGTTGTCCTAAATTTTTATTTATTTCAAAATAATGGTTTTTATCCCACACTAGAGTTCAATTATAGTTTATTTTAATGAAGGATACTAGATTCTATAAATTGATGCTAGAGGTTATGATTCATTTCCTTTTATCTACAATTTTTAGGATTTATCAATCATTTTAATGTGTTTTAGATTCAATGTAATCATATATATAATAGAAGGTTCTTATTTTCTATGGTTGTACATTAAAGGGTATGTTTTCCTTTTCAATGTTTTTTTTGATTTTCATTCTGCAATAGAATTTGGTTTTAAAATGATGTTTTATAAACTCTTATTTTTTGATAAAATACTAATTATGTGTTTCCTTGTAAAATAAACTTCTAATTCGATCATTATTCCAATTAGGGTTTTCAAGGTTGGATCATTTTTTTTGTTTGAAGAGTTTCATTGAATTTATGTGGTGGTATTGTTTTATAATAGTAAAATGGATTTTCCCATGAATTTTTTATTTTTACGGAAGTATTTATGCTTTCAATTCTTTGTTTTTTCGAATATAAAATTTTAATTAAAATGTTCTTCCAAATGCATCTTATTTAAGTGAATTCCCTATTGGAACATGTAATGTGATGTTTATTATTCTATGGTTGATTCCCATTGTATTTTTAATGATCTTACATTGTTCATGTGATAGATTATTTATTTTGTGATTCATGTTATGCTCATGTATAGGGGCTATTAATAAGGGTAGTGAAAGTGATTTAAGAGAAATGATTGAGATGTTATCCCTAGTGGAATTCTTGTTATCAAATGATGAAATTATATTTTTATGTCCACCTTTATTATTAGTGAATGGGGATATCAATGAAAATAAGTGGTATATAGTGGTTCAATGTTGTAATATTAGATATTTATCATTGGGTAATCCCCCTTATTGTGTGTGACACATAGCTAGGGGGATTGAACTGAGGAGACTACATAGAGTGACCTAGTTGACTGATGTGTAATAATTAACCTTTCAGATTTAGGTCCAGTAGTATAACTGTTATGTTCTTTCATTGATCCTTATGATGTTGTTTCATGGTATTGATCATATATTATGCATTTCTGAATATATATTATATTTTTTGATGTTTATTTATAGGGTGAATTTGTTTAATTTTGTTATTATATTCTGGTTAGTCATGATGTGGGATATTTTTATTCCATCCACTTGATTGAATTAATATTAACATTGTGGGTTGTTTTTATTTATAGTTTCCATTGTTTACTTTTTCCTTTTTTTATCATAAAAATAGATGGTTTTAAAGAAAAATTTCAAATGATTTTAAAGTGAAATGATAGTTTGGAAATAATTTTTATATTTTTGCAAACCATGTGTGGGTTTTGATTCAAAACCGTAATGATTTAAATGTAAATGGTTATCATTTAAAATAGCATGGTTTTGGAAAACATCTTATTGAGTGTTTTTGAAATTATTTTGTTTAAGAAATTATATGATCAATATTTTATTTATTTCTATATTTTGTAAAATAGAAATGAATACATTTTTATTTATATTATTTTCAAAATAGAATATATTTTTTCATTTAAATAAGGGATTAATTAGACTCGGGATTATATCCTTCTGGATTTGGATCACACACTACAATATCTAAATGGTGGGTATATAGTCTTCGTGTTTTGTAATGGTTTATTCAGTCATTTTCGTTGGGGTTTGTTTTTAGATCCATATTCCATGGGAAGTGTATACATCATGGGCTCATGGTACTGATGTGTGAGTCACATAGAGATGGTGATTATTCCTTCAGATTCATGTAACTTGATGGATAGATTTTTTGGTTTCTTATTATTCGGTCATTCATTTTATTTTATTTTCACATATATTTTAGTTTTTTAATATTTTATTAATTTTTTTGAGATATCACTTGGAATGTTATTTAATTACTATTAGTTGATGATTATATATATTTGATTAGATTTTGAGTGTTAAACCATCCTCAATGATTATGTTTTATACCCTATATTTTTATCATAAATCCAAGGGATCAAGGATGCTCCTTGGGTATGTGTCATTTAGACATGATTATATGATCGATGGATGTCCCAATTTTTGTTTATTACATCCCCACCTCCTATGTGATCCAAATTACGCCACCATCTTGTTGACTCAAAATAGAATACATCAACATCCATGGTAATTGAAAAGGAGAAAATATTGAATGATAAGTCTATATTCAATTCATAATCCTTCCGGAACATTAACATATGGAATAATTTTTTGATTTAAATGTTATATCGTTGGGAGTTAAATTTATCAATAATGGGGAAATCAACTAAATGGATTATAAATTCAAAAATTGGGTATCCAAAAATCATGATCATTATTCAATAAAATATATCTAACATGAATAAGGAATAATATGTATAAAATTAAAAATAATAATCCATTCCTAAAATTTGGAACATTGTTTGGTAAATATCATTTTAGCATGAGGTCACTTAAATGATTCTTCCATGTTTGTCATGCTTGAAAACTCCAGGATCATCAAAATTATATCTCAATATACCTCACAACTTCAAATATTTATGGAAGTTCCAACAATATTCGAGAAAAAATATGTTAAAAAAATAAACACTAGGTTTTTTGGAAATAATTAAATTACATGACACTGAGTTCAGTGTTGGGAACTGTATAAGTAAACTCAGCTAATAACCCTCTCTGGGAAAACCCCTTTATTTTGGATTCAGTGTTATTATATGTTCCTTATACCATGAATATATTTTATAGAAAAAAATTATTCTATAAATTAAATTTTGGTGGAAAAAAATAATATATAAATATTATTATGTTATTTCAAATACCATGTGACAAGAAATTATGAGAAATTACTCATTAAACAAAATCAGAAATATTATTAAAAGTATTATAAACATTTAAACAGAAAAAACCAATGAGGTTGAAACATCAAAAATATTATGATTGTGTTTCCTATAAATGAACTATCTAATCAAATAGGTGATGGTACCAAGCCTGAAACTAGTTCGCACATTCCCATGGGATTTTCTGAAATATATCATGCTCCTAAAGATACATATGGTAGAATATTTTATCCATGAATAGACCTGTCATTTATGTCCTCAATCAATACTATGTACTCCTAGAATTATGATATATCCTAAATTTCTAACTCACCCATGTCAATGATGTAAGATGGTTCGTGTATGCAACGCATAGGTTTTGACCTTTGTAAGAAAATGTGTGCTTAGTATAAATTTGGTAAAATTACCAATGGTAAGAAACCTCTTCCACCAAACATAGGACCTATAGTTGAATAATGAACATCATGTAAGGCTTCACTCACTTAATAAATCATTACAAACTACACAATTTAGAGATCATTAGGAATTCATGAAATACATTTAACTCCATATAATTCAATCTTTGATCTAATTTGTACTTCATCTGGATTTGAGTGGTTCTCCAAGGATATTTAATCACATCCACCATTTATATTATAATTTTTACCATCCTCATCCCCATCAATGATAAATTTTCTACCCCCCCCAAATGTGTGACCATCAGGGTTTCATAATACACATAAAGGTTTCATGCCCTTATAGAGTGGTATGTAGTTGAGTATGTAAACTCTGAAAAATGACCCTCTTTAATCATGATAAAATTAAACAAATAATGTGCCAAAATATAATCATGATCTTTTTATGGTTCTCATGGTATATCCATTATTGTGATGGTGGAATTAAATATTCATCCAAAACTAATTCTAGAATTAATAATTAAATCACCTCTACAATGGGACCTAAATTTTGTATCTCAATTTCAAATAATCATTAGGGGCTCCCATGCATTCGTGTTATCTCTTATATGTTCAGGAATCCTAATCTCTCAAATAACCCCACTCCCAAATAATAATTATGTAAAATAAATTGGATAGTTGTTCCATGACAACATAGATATCATTAGAACCTCCTACATTTTAGGAACACTATTCATTAAATCCATTTATAATTTATATGAGTTCCACTACAAAACCTCAATATTTTGGGCTAAACATAAGGGGACATTGTTCCCTTCCTTCAACTGTTACTGTGTCAGTAATCATTAGATAAAATGGGATCATACCATTGTATTCCTACCAATCAAAAATTGTTCCTAAGATCTTGTTACATATTCATCACTCTAAGATTTACCATTAATATTTTACTATAGAACTCCCTTAGAAATTCCTTCTAGATCACCTCCATATCCTCTTCGAAAACCATCAAGACCCCTCTTGGGTGGTTGTAAGCTAAAAATTCTACCGCATCCCCACCTCCTATAGTTAATGGTATAGTAAGGGAAATTATGGTTTACCTTATTTTAATTCACATATCCATAATATTAATATGCACCCAACACATAAAACAAATTGTTAATTAAATAATGTAACTAAAATATATAATACTACCATGTTCCTCTAATATCCATAAAGAAATAAAAACTAAATAAATCATAATTAGAGCACTAAATATGAATTCCAGAAAACCCAAAAGAGAAAAAATAAAAAATAAGGATAATTGGGCCCATAATGAACAATACCCCGACATGATCCACAACTACAACCATATCCTCTATGTATCCCATGGATCCACAAACACTGTGAGCCGAAATATTTTCATAGAACAATCTATTGTATATATAAAAGAACAAATGAATCGGAGAATATTCACATATTAACCTGAGTATATAAAAACCCCATATGAAACCTCAGAAACCACAAATTAATAATAATAATAAAAATTAGGTCAAAGGAATAATACTATCATGAAAGGGTCATCCATAAAAAAGAAACCCTGGATATGTTTAATTGAGAAATCCTAGTTCATATCATATTGTCATTCTATTCAAAACCTAGCTATATGAGAAACAACATAAATCCTTAAGAATAATATCTAACAAAATCAAGAAACCCTCATAACCTCCCAAAAACTATAGTAGGGGAGCCACACATTGATGAAGGATAAGTATTAGTCAAGGGGTAACTAACCCATGTGACGAACCTACGCACCCTTTGACAACTTAGATGGTGGTGGAAAAACTATATATTTAATGGTCACACACATCGATTTTTTCGGTAAGTGTGAAACCCTATATATGATGTGGGGTAATTTTTCACTAATATAAACACTTAACTCTATGTACTAACCCTCAAAAAACTACTAATTACTACACCAATATCCTATCATGAACTCTAAAGAGATGAATATTTAATATACCTATAAAAACAAAAAAATGTTAAAAAATAAAAAATAATATTCTATCATGTATTATATAAAAAGAAACTCTCTTGGATTACTATTATTTCTCTCAGTGCTAATATATAATTACAATGTCATGAAAAATGACTTCTACATGAAATTTTAGTCTACATGGTAGATTTTAGGTCGAATAGATGTGGGTGGAAGAACCATTGGAATGTGTATTCACACCATATTTAATGTATAACACGAAACGCATTCCCTTTGTGATGTGATTCCAAAGACGGGCCAGGTGAACCAGACACCGTACACCAACTCTGCCGGCTAGTCGAGCCATCTGTCCTCTCCAGTTCGATGAACAGACACCACTTGAGACAATACATTTTATCCATCATAGTCTAAAGTGTTGGTATATTCCATGATGTTAAGGATTAATTACCCTCATGTAGGAGGTCCGTGTTGGTTGGGAATACACTAATGGGGTGCACCCGTCGATAGGGTATAACCATTGATGTCAAATTTCCACTACCTCCTTCTCTGGCATTAGTCATGTGTTCTGAACACAATCTTCTATCATGTCAATTTCAGAAATCTACATCCATATTTCCCATAATAATATTATCAATACCAACTATAGTGGCCCTATATTAACATCAAAAAGTTAGTTTTTTGATCATGATAATTCAAATCCCCACACAATTATCGTCACCCCCTTTACATCATATCATTGTGGCTTAGCCTACAATTTTTTCACATTAAACTACATTCATTCACCATAAAACTATAATCATACCATATCCCTTTTTAATGAGGAATATTAAAGGTGGATGATGTTTCTAGTCCCCATTAATTAATTTTCTATCAATATCATAACCATATGGAATATATATTTTGGTTAAAAATTATATCACTGGGATTTCACAGCATAAATAATAGAGAAATAATTTAATGGGATTAAAAATTAATAAAATCATGGTTTAAAAACAATTTATGAGGATAAAGATAAAAAATATTTTATGAATCATGATTGATAATAAAATATTAAAAATTACTAGCCATATCACTTGATTGTATCATACATTGTTGAAGATAAAATATATATCATGGTATTTATTGATACCCCCATTTTTCACAAATAAAATCACCAAAATACCCCAAATTATTTATCAATATTCCTCTATAATTTTTCTGTATCTGATATCTAGCCCCATATTTTAGAAAAATATATTTAAATAAAATAAACTCTAGGTTTTTTGAGAATAATTAAAATATCAGACATCAGGGATAGTCTTAAGAACTACATAAGATAACACTAAAAAAGAACCCTTATAGTAAAACCATTATTTAAACAAAACCAAGATATAATGTTACCCATATGAATCATTTATTTGAGTGAAAATAATAAATCTTGGGAATTCATATTAATTATAAATAATATTTTATTTTTGGATATATAATTTCCAAATCTTTGCGTGGATCATCCACACGTGCTCCAGCATGATTTTTGTTTATTGTTCATATGTTATTACATTATTATACAACTGAAAAATTGTATTTCTATTGTTTTTTATCATGATATCATTGAATAATTGATTCATGGTGTGGAATCAACTAGATAATATTATTCTTTTTTGTTTCATACTATATCACTTGAGTGAGAATATTATTCAGAATAAAATTTATGTAAGAGGTTGTATTTACTATTATAATGTCTTAAATACCTTATTATATCGAGTTATAACATATTTTAATGACTCATTAGTACATAATAAAGTTTATAATTTAAAACAGACCCATTATGTAATAAAGAATAAATTAACTAATCTTATTTATAAATTACATTTCTACAAAATCTTAAACACTCCTATATAACACTTCATAAAATAAAACCATTAACTCAAACCATTATTCGAAAAATAATTAAAATCACCCAAATAATTAATACTCATTCAAAAAACTATATTATTATATTACCATATTTAAACATAAATATCTAGTGGATAAAATGAGAATTAAATTCAATTTTTTTTCTAATATTTCATAACATATAATTGAATTTATTTATTCAATTACTTTTGATCATTTAGTCTCATACATTTACCATCTCTTGTATAATATGTTCACTTTATCCTCAATGCTAATTCGAATGAATTAGTGGAAATTTATAGAAATAGGTTATGTGTGTCCCTCTGAGATATTTTCTCAATGGTAGAAATCCCAACTCAAAGACCAATAGTGGTATCTATATACAAAAATGAATCCCAATAAATTTTATAACAATTCATATGTATGGAAACATTCTATAAACCATTTATATAGTAATATAATCTCTTTTAATTATGATATATATTATATGTGTATGTAAAAATTATTTAACAATCTTATCATGCATTATTTTCCTTTATTATCCATATTAGACATACATTTCCCTAAATACCATGTAAATGTATTTAAAAAAATGAATTATTACACAACTAAAAGTGATAGATATGTATTGTTATTATTCTCATAATTGATAAATATATTCTACATCGTTAAATCTATGTTACATTTTAATTTAATCTCATGAAAGCATCATCACTGATTTTTTTTCCTAATTCATTAATGTATATGAAAAATTATATACATTAAAAATGATATCTGGTTGAGATAACATTAATTATTCTCAATGATATGAACACCTGATAAAACAAAATTTATGTGGTTTTCCTGTTAGTGGGGTGGTCCTCATGATCATAAATATTATATATAAACAATTGAAATTTCTATGAGAAGAAGAATCAATTATTATAATATCAAAAACCCCAAAAATCATTATCTATTCCATTTATATTAGTGTATTTAATCAATATAACATATGTTTACGATTAAAATCATATTACCATTAGGTTCTCATTGTATTTTTAAAATTATACAACCTTTTGTATTGAAATTTAATTTAAGGACACTATGATATATAAAGTACATAAATATTTTATTTCAATATCATGTTATATATAAATCATGCATATATCATGGGTATATGTCTTAATAAAATGAAATCTAGGCCGATCATCCCCATTAGTACCCAGTTTATCCATGAAATGTCAAATCATACCATGAAGTAAAAAATTGATCAAGTCTCCTTGAATTTGTTAATTATTGACATTGAAAATTATTAATTATACCATTTTAGTATTCAAGGAAGTTTATTTCCTCTCTTTTTCACCTTCCTAATCATATATGTTTAGTGATTGAGCCTTTTATAAACTCATCTATGTCGGAATAATCTTAGACTCTTGTGATAAATTCATCTGGTGGTCCTCTTTACTATATAGGAACATCTTTTATTTTGGTTCATGAAATATTATTCCTCCAATAATAATATCATTATTTAAAATAAAGGGTAATAATTGGAATAAAAAATCTATGGATTAAAAAAATATAAAAATATTGATCATAAATTAATGGATAATGAGTTGGAAACATTCACATGCAATCAACTAGGATTCTTCATTGGTATACATGGAAACGTTGACAATTTTGAACAACACATACACTAGTGGCTCAATAATGTGGATTTCAACTCCCATGAAGTTCATCCACATAGTATTACTTTTCTTATATGATATTAGAGTAAGAGGGAGTTTTAAAATATGGACAAAAATTTGGGATCAGATGAAAATGATTACCTCCAAAAATCAAAATATTTTCATTCTGTTGTTGAGTTTTACTGATAGAGTTTTGATAATTATTAATCATTTTTACCTCCTATTTATATATTCATCTAGTAACATATTATTTTTTAATAAGGAAATCGATTTACATGACCACATGGTGGACTTGAAGGTTATGATCTCTTACTTAATACATATAAATGATAATGATAATTCCAATGGTAACATTCTTGGTGGTGGATTAATTTTTGATGGTTGAGGTTATTTTTTATAGACTTTTGTGATTTCAATTGTGAGGGGAACACTCATCTTCAAATGGAATGTAAAATTATGATTAGTATTCCAATTTTAAGACTTTATAATAACACATTTATAGAATTTAAATCATATTATACACTTCTAAATGATTTTTTGAAGGTCTCCTTACAATTTCAATAATTTGTTTTCTAATACATCAGGAAATGAAGAAACCTAAGGGGTTATGAAATGGATATTCATCACACCTGGTTTGAGGGTGACAAATATGTCAAAAAAAATTCATATAATGGAGTGATGTGTATATTTTTTCAAATTCATTATTGAAATAAATCCATTCTGTTTGATTCTTATGATATTGTTTATAGATAGTATATTGTAATTCTTCACTTTTAACTTCTTTAAAACTATTCTAATATTAATTTAATAATCTTTTATTTTATTATAGAGTTTTCTCTATGGAAAATAGTCACACAATAATATAATGATACAAGACACAATCATATTTATTATTTATCGGGATCAAATTTGTTTTCATGTATCCCATCATTTAAGACATCTATGTTTCTGTATGGAAGGAAATTTGGGACCTCACATAATTGGAGCACTTGAAATTCAGAATTATTTTTGGGAAGATTTTTTTAATATGGAATTGAATTTTATGTATATAAAGAGACATGAAATAATTGATGTTCCTTAATTAAAGAAATTAGAACTAGATTTATCTCATTTATATCATTGTGATATTTTGTAATTCATGAAATAAGAATATTTGTTTGCACAACTAATGTATGTCATTGATCAAAGTGAAATGATTAGGATGAAAGGTAGTTCCACTCATATTGGTAGCCTAGTAGCATGGTTATTTCTATGATCTTTCATTAGATCAATAATATGATATGTGGTATTGATGGTTGGAGTTGTATACTAAATCTACATGGGGATAATTCTCATGAATATGATTCCTAATCTATATTTTCATGTGTTAAAATTTATTAATATAAATTGATTTTTTATTGAAATTTTCGGATCACATTTTATATTTGTAGATAAAAGGGGTGGGATGAGAATGTAGAATTGGTGGTGTTTTTGTATCACTATTAAAGGAACTATTATTTACACAATATAAGGATACCATGAAACAATTAATCTACGTAGAGATGAAATAAACCCATAGATCACCCATTGGGTAGAAATTTGATATTACTTGGTTGTCCAGTTCCTAGTGTTTATCAACTAGGTACTATATTCATGGTCCAACCATGTTTTTATAGAGGAATATTTTTTAAACATTAGAGTAAATGAATTATTATTTTTAATACATT
The DNA here is from genome assembly GCA_963277665.1 of Viscum album. Classification (NCBI taxonomy): domain Eukaryota; kingdom Viridiplantae; phylum Streptophyta; class Magnoliopsida; order Santalales; family Viscaceae; genus Viscum; species Viscum album. The sequence goes on from OY728128.1 coordinate 171,515,045, forward strand.
TTTCAATTTAATATAGTTTATAACATGGAATTATTTCACTTTAAATAATCTCATTCTATTAAAATATTCTCTATGATATTTATCTCTATATTGTCAACAAATTGAGATCTATGACTGTTGTTATATATATAGACGTTAGAGCTTTTTCCCACTATATGTTTGTTAGAAATCAAAATGGTAAAATTACTATACACTTCTAGTTTGTCCCATTTCATCTAGTTTTATTGAATTATGTATTATTACAATATTAATTAGAATGAAGTATTAATTCTTAGTGATATTTGATTGGTTAAAAATAGGTAAGTGGACACTCTAATTTAAAATATCTTAAATTAAATGTTCCATGGGACTTATCAATTTTTATTTATTAACATAGTAATATATTTTGATGATGTCATGATGAATGTATTCAATCTGATGAAGTGCTGGTTATATGAATTAATTTTGAATAAATGAGTTATTTATATGTAATACGATACAGTAAATGTAATCAAACATTCTAGGAATGATAAATATATTTTAATTTTATTATTACATTTAAAAAGGTAATTTTATAATTATTGAACATAGTAATGAGTTTTTCAAGGATAAAAATTATTTTTTTATTCAACGACCTTGTAATGTATTTAATGGGAATAATTTATTCATTATTAATGTTATGATAATTTTATGTGATAAATTGGGACTAAGATAATTGTATATCATGAGTTTATAATAGGTATCTTTTGTTGCAAAACTATACTTTTTAATTAAAACCATAATTTTTTGAATGTAAAACTATGGATTTAGTTTAATACATTTGTTATTTATTGTAAAATATAAAAATATGTTATACTATATGAAAGCTAAGTTTTTATTGGGGAAATTTCCTGTTTAAATTTTATATAAAATATTATAAGTGTATATGTGAAATTATTAATTAAATATTAAATTACAATAAAAATGAATAATTTTGGGTGTAATTAAAAAGAAAAAATCATGATCTCAGATTCTAAAAATGATTAATTTTTTTTGTTGAAAATCATTGTTTGATGTTGATTGGTGGGTATAATCCTTCCACAAGATATGAGAACATTTAATTTTTCATAAGAGTAAATCATCATTGGTTAATGTGTATATTTTTTGAAATAAAAAATTTATATTAAATTGTACTATTTGTTGAAAAAATATTGTAATCATGGATAAAATAAAAGGGAGGCTTCTATTAGTCTAAAAAATGATTAGAAGTGCGGGTTTTTCTAAACCATTTAATAGGCCATGATGTATACATTTACATTGGTTTTAAATGGAAAAATTTATATTTCATGTGATTAGAAGATATGATACATATAAAATGTGTTTTTGAATGATGTTATTGATCTATGATTTTGACTATAGTGTTTCATATAATAAATTTTAATTATTCAATGGAAGTGTATAATGATTGAATTAGTAGTATTATGGTGATTTGGTAAGCCCTAAAAATTTTAGGATTAGTTATTTTTATGATTTACAAAAATATTTTTTATATAATTACACAAAAAAACAAATCATATGTTGAAATACATGTGATATTTGGGTCATAATGGTTTCTAAGGAGGTTATATCTCATACCATATGTTTACAAAACTCACATATATAATGATTTACTATTTGGTGATATAGGTAATCGAATGGATTTTTATAGATTTTAGTTGGTATTAGGTTACATCATGGTGTTTATATTCATATGATTTTATAGTCTTTTAGTGGATTTTATTATCTATATTTTTTAAAATTTCAGTTGTACTGTTTTATATCATATAATAATGGGTTATAAAAATATTTATTTTTAATAAATTTTATATTTGTCAATTTATGGGATACTATTTTATATATTATTAATTCTATTATTTTTTTATTCAACTACTTATTTAAATTTTAACACCCCATGATTTCATTGTATGTTATCACATTAATGTAATTCAATAGCATGTGCAACACACAACACTGAGTTCAAGCACACATCAACATACCAAACTAGCCATTCCAAAAGTAGTAATGAATAGTATTAACTGAAATTTTAATGGTATATAATATATAATATTTTAACATCCATATTATGTGTTTCGTTAACATAATATAAGAATAAATTCGATTTTTCGAATAAAATAATTTTTTTAAAAAAATTCAAATTTACCACCTTTTAATGTAAAAACCTTTTTAAAACCAATATTTGGAACTTTTATATATTCAATTAAATTAAATTAAATTCTTCTTTAGAAGAGGGACCTAAATTTTTTTTGGATTGGAATTTGGTACTTTTCTTAAAACTTTCATATTTTGATGAATAGTGTAAATTACTATGTTTTAATTGAAAACTTCTTCTTTAATAAAAGTAATATATGGTGTTAAATTATTCATTTTAATGTTTTTTAAGTATAATCAGATTATATTTTTATAATTTAAAACAATTTAGGTCATTATAACTAAATTCACATTTATGTTTGACAGAAACATGTGTCAATTTTGTGATAGTTTTTACTTTTTAAAAACCATCTTTTTAGTTTTGACAACGGAAATTAATTTTTAAATAATAAATTCTACTACTATGTTTTGAATCATGTAAAATATATTAATTTTTTTAATTCTGAATATCAAAATTTTATTTGGGTTAATTATTGGTATTTTTCTGAAATCTTTCAATTTTTAATGAATAGTGAAAAACACTGTATTATTATTTAAAATAGACATTTTATTTAAATAATAATTTGTTTTATTTAAATTTATTTTATGTAAAATAGATATATAATACCTATATATGTTCAATATAATTCATTTTAGTAATATGATAATAAAATTATATGTATAAAATTTTATTGAACTTTTTATCCTATTTTACCCACCTTCTAGAAGCATATTCACATTTTCATAAAACATACTTTTACCACTTATGTGAGTTGAATTTAAAAAATCCTAGAGGCATGGTTGATATCAGTAAGTGAAATGTGGTTCTATAAGACTAAAATAATTTTTGGGGAATAGTAACTTTTGACTTTTATTTACCACGGTTATATTTATATATGGAAATTAAAGGTAAAAATTGTATTATAATTACCCTATAAAATGAACTAATTCTATTGTATAATTTTATTTTGAGAAAAAAACCTTATAAAAAATATGATCCTTTCTATCCACTTGGATTAGATTAGGACATTTATTATTATTTTATTTAAAGAAGATTTAAAAGTGTAATATTCAATGTCTAATAACTAGACCAATTCTAATATAGGATTACACACAATATAAATTCGACTATAAATATTCATTAGAAATATAAAGAGATTTCCTACATAATTTTATATTATTTATAATTTTTAGACATTAAATAATTTAAATTATTTATGACACAACGATGATGCAGTAACTACCTTATTAAGGATGTATTAAAATAAGCGATATTATAAATATCTAAATAAATGTAAATTGAGAATTTTTATGAATTCCACTAATTTAATAGGTTAATATTAAATTTTAGGGTTGAGTAGATAAATTTATTCAAAGTGATAAGGTCTTTAAAACGTTATCAAAAACAAAATACCAAATAGTGTCAAAATTGACATAAATTAATTTTTAAAACAAATACGATATTATTGGTTGATATAATATTACTAAAAATAAATGGTTCTGCCGAAGGTCATAAATAATATTATATATGTCTTTTAATAACAACTTGATGTTATCTTGGAGGTTTATAGTATGATTATTAACCATATAGATTAAGAATACAAGATAACACGGTAAAAGATAAAGTATTTGTCTGAGAGTTAAATCTAAAAGATGAGGTTAAAATTGTTACATAAACATTTCTAAAACATATTATTTGAGGTAATTTCGACCTATAACCACCTAATTCTCTATGTAAATTTATTTGGAGCCATTATAAACCGAATATTATTGTGTAATAAATTTTTATTTTAATCTTTTCCTAAAATAACCCTTACGCCTCTTATAAAAAGGTACTTTACCTTCTCTCAAAATCACACCTCCAAAGCCATTTGGTTGGGACATCCCCTACCCAAATATCCTCCCAAATTCCCTCAAATAATCCTAAATTCCTTAAATTGATCATAAATCTAACCTAGGGAGACCATGTGATCAACTCAAAAGGAAACACCTGCAGAAGATATAATAACTTCATCCCCCTATTTCAAGTTCATTTTCTTCATCCACTTCATCTTTCTTTATTTTCACTATATAAAAATAATTACTCTTGTATCTCCTACATACTGTGATGTTACTATAAATATGGTACAACCATATTTTTTATTCAATCCATCATATTAATGACAAAGTTACCATACATGTGTATGTAGGGCTTACCATCTCCACGTTGCAGTGTAGTTTGTTATTCAAACAATTAATTATTTTGATGCGTATAAAAATGAGTATAATTGAAATAAATAATAAATATAATATTTTTATGATTCTATAAATATGATATACCATCCAATTACAAATGATTTCACCATCAATATAATGATATTGTCACTGTACATACGTACAGATTACCATCTCCCCAACGCGATGAGATTCATTTCCACGTTCCCCATTCAACGATGATTATAAAAATATATATTTTTATTAACTATGTAATAAGTGAAAAAATAATTCTACTGGATATATATATATATATATATATATCTAATTTTGTGTGTGTGTACTTACATATATATTATTCACTTACTTCTGTTTAGTACGATGTGATAACGGAAATAACGTTTATGCGTACGTGCGGCATGCCATCTCAATAAATGGTTATTTCCATTAAATATATATAAAAATTAAATATATTTATATTATATATATATGATATATAAATCATTTTTTATATTCTACAATTATTTAAATCATGATATTATTGATATGATCAATAATAACATGTTAAAACACATAAGATAATGAAATCAATTATTAACCAAAACGTTAATTTAACAAGGAAATAATTATTAAAAAGGATGTATAATGTCATAAAAGAATATTTTATGATATAATAAATATTAATATGGTTCGGGTATAATTTAATAAAAAACTATGGTCATTATACGTGAGGTTAAATGTACCATCGACCAACAGAATGAGCAAAGTAATTTCTAATTTCACAATCTCTTTATTATCTGAGTTTGTTTTTATGGTAGTATCTACTTGGACTTATTTAATATCCTTTTCCAATTTTCATAAATGTTTTTTCAAAAGGATTATTTTTAAGGGAATATTTTCCTAAAACATCATTTTAAATGTTTTATAGATTTATTCTTCTAAACATTTCTCATTATTGTCCATGTTTTCAAAATGGTTTTAAAGATTTATTTATATGGACATGAATGTTTTAAAATGTTAATTCCTTTAAAAAGTTTCATAGTTGTATGGGACAATTAGATTCAAAACTATCTTTTAAATGACTTCCTTTATAAATTATGTGACTTTTAAATTATTTCATGAAAAAGGGATATCTCTCTAAAGGAATTTAAAAAATCATTTTCATCTATGTCAACATCCTTTGATGGATTGTTAGCTTTTTTGAACTTGATTTATTATGATACAAATCTTCAATATTGTATTGAAGGTTTTGTGATATTTTTGACTATGGATGTGTTATTTTTGTACCATTCATAGTTTGAGGATAAAGTATTGACATTTCGTATGCTATTACTAATACCAATGTTTATGTAATATTTCAACCCTTTCATTTGAGGAATGTATTGGACATAGTAAGTGACGGGTGGAGCCCGCTATTTCTCATCAATGAATTGGTAGGTATAATGAGACAAGTAGACATGGAATTAGCTGAGGCCTATCCCAAATTTGAAATATGGTTTTCGCCAAGGCCTTAATCATTTTTAGATGTCTTGGTTGAGGTCATGAAAAAATGTTTCAGAATGTCTCACATTATACATTACCTCATTATGAAAATATTATTAATGGCTCATGTGGTTATTATACCAGTAGAATACCTATGGCTATGTTTTATTATGGAATTATTTACTCATCTCATATTCATACCATAAAGTGTTCATGTTTTTTAATAGTAAAGGCATGTGTTTTAAATTATTCACCAAGCCTAATGTTTATGTTATATCCTGTTATATTTCTTACCCTTACTGTACATTTGAGCTCACCCCTTAATTATGTTTAAATTTCCCAGGATTCCATGAAGTGTATTATGATTGATAAGTAGGGTTAATCTAGGGGATTAATGGCATTTTCAAAGGATCATTTATGTCGTGTTTTATTTTCTAATGTGTAATTTAACATTCATTTATGTAATCTATTTTCCAAGATAGCTAAACTGATCTGTATTTTGGGAATTTATTCCTTGAAATCATTCCAATGTATTAAAATAATGCACCAACTCTGGGCTTCTGGTGTCGGGGCATTATAGATGGTATCAAAAGTAGTTTTGAAACAACCTTGGAAATAGATTTAGATAATCTCTAGTTAGAAAAAATCACCCAAAGATAGACTTTCAGGATTATTATAGAATAACATCCTAGAATTATGGTCATATATAGATTTTTTGTATCTTCCATGAAATGCATCCTTTTCTGGATATGAGATGGTAGAGGTGGCTCTGGCATAGATATACCTAAGAGTGAAAACATTGACCAGGAGTTCCAGGCTTGACCCGAGGTATCCTGGTACACGACAATGGTCCTTCCTGCACTCTTGGTTACAACACTCCTGGGGGATATTCTTAGGATAATTCAAATTGTTATTAAAATCCATTATGAAGGATTTAAGAGTAAATATATTCTTAAATAATATATTTTATGATTATAGATTATATGCATAATCTTTTCAATTTATTATCGGTATTTTACATTTTTGGAATTATGGATTGTGATTCATAAACTATCCTACTGTATGCCATAGTTTGGAAATGGTGCCTAGTAGAAGGAATGTGAATTCTAGAAATACACTTGATCAAAATATTACGAATGATCATTTTTTTCATTGTATTAATCCAACATTTAAAAGGGAAATAGTATCCCACATATCCTTATCATATGAATAAATAGAATCATGTGTTAATAAGATAAGTAATGATTTCTTTGGGTCATATGGCTTTGAAGGGAAGCAAGGGAAGAAAAGTTTGAAAGAGAGAAATATGGATAAAGGGAAGAGGGGAATAAAATATTTTCCCATATGTGGTAACTATTGGAAGAATCACCTTGGAAAAAGGTTTGAAGGGAATGAGAGTTTGTAATAAGTTTCGTGAAAAGGACACCATGTATGTGATTTCAAGGGTAAGAAAAAGGTTTCAAATGTACAATGTTTCATCTACAATGAGTTGGGAAACTATGTGAATCAATGTCCAAATCATAAGAGTATACCCAAAATGTTGCTATTGGATAATAATCATGTTATGATACTACCGAAGATGAAAAAAAATTATTAGAGTTCTTATGTTGTTATTAAAATATTGATTCATTTGAGTATTGTATTAATGATGTACATGTTATAAGAATTATATAGTATATAAGTATTATACGGCAGTACTGTTTCATTAAGGATTTTAAATTATATGGTTCTAAGAGAAGTGACTCAATCGCAAGTTAAACTTTTTGGAAAATAAATGGTTGAAAGAAAGATAAACATTAATATGGTTCTGATACTGAGGTTTTTATTTCGGAATAAGAGATGATTGATTTGGATAAATTATATTGGATATTGTAGACATACTTGGAATATATTAATTGTTTGTTTATGCCATCATTGTTGGAGTTTATAACATTTTTGGATATAAGGAATATATCATGTATTCTATTAGGAATAATAGAGCATGAATGTAATAAATCTTTTTTATGGTAATTCAGTGTGTTACTGTGTTTTAATAGAATGCATAATGAAGGTATTCACATGTTATTACGTGGAAAAAATAACTACATTGTATTTACTTTCCTTCTATATTTTGGACTGTGAGTATGGATTGAAGTATTTTGGATAAGAAAAAAAGGATATAATGGATTATGTTTCTCATTGGATTCAATTTTTAAGTATAAATAATTTAATAAGATAATTTTTTGGATTGAACAGTCAACCTGGAGGTCGGGTGACAACCTGTCGCGTTTGGCATGGACACAAGACATGAACCCACTACTGAAGGGCGACAAGGGTGCATCCCCTACCACTAGCCTACGTGATGTCCTAGTTAGTATAATGAATTATTTTATATAGTCTTACAATTTAATTATAAATTAATTATTTATGGAACCATAACGATTTTTATTAATAGAATATTTTTTAATTCTGTTATCTTTAGGTGTGAAAGATGAGTTTGTGGTATGAATTAGCTGAAGGATGAAACTCTACATGCCATGTATATTTATTCCATTTTATTCTATGAATAAATTGATTCTAAAACATTAGGGAAGAGATCTAAAATCCAAAAATATGTTATCCTAATACCATAGGATTTGTTGAACTAATGAGATTTTAAATCATCAGAGATCGGTGTCTTTGAGCACCTCAATTGTACACTTGTTTGTGATGGATGACCTCAATAACTCCCTATAAATATTTACATTTTTCCTCCAATTATTTGTCTATAATTTCCACCAGTGTTCTCTTAATTGATATCATAATTTGGTGGTTGATTTTTCCTCTCTTATTAAGACAAAATTTTATTATCCAAATTTTTGATGAGGATTTTCCACAATGGTAGATTCCTTTGTATAACATTTTATTTTGAATAACAGTTTCAAATTGTGAGGAATCAATTTATTGAAATAGGAGAGAATGTAACACCCCAAGATTTCATAGTACATTATCTCATTAATGTAATTCAATATCTTGCGCTACAAACAACACTGAGTTCAAGCGCACCACAACTAACCAAACTAGCCGTTCAGAAAGTGGTTATGAATAGTATTAACTACATTTTTAATCTTATATACTTTATAAGATTTAAACATTAATATTATTTGTTTCATTGACAAAATATAAGAACAAATTCATTTTTTTAGATAAAAGAAGTATTTTTCAAAAAATGATATTTTACCACCTTTTAATGGAGAACAAATTTTAAAACCAATATTTAATAATATTATATATTCAATTTAATTAAATTAAATTCTTCTATATAAGCGGGACATAAAAATTTAGTTTGGATAGATTTTTGGTACTTTTCTGATAACTTTCTTATTTTGTCGAACAGTGAATATTACTATAATTTAATTGAAAAAAAAATTAGTCGATATAATATATAGTGTTAAATTATTCATTTTTATGGATAATAATTATAATTCTATTATATTATTATCATCCAATAAAATTTTGGTCATTATAAATAATTTTCACATTTAAATTTGACACTAACACATGTCAATATTTTGATAGTCTTTTCTTTTTTAATACGTGTGATTTGGTTTTCACAACAAGAATTAATTTTAAAATAAAAAATTAAACGTTTATATTTTTAATTTGGTAAAATAGACATCATTTTTTAATTGATAATTCCAAAATTAGCTTTGGTTGAATTTTTAGAATTTTTCGGAAAACATTCAATTTTTGATGAATTGTGAAAAAGTCTACATTATTATTTAAAACTGACTTTTTATTTAAATAAAAATTCATTTTATATAAATTTTTTTTTAGTCAAAAAATATATATATTACCTATATAATATAAATGTAATTAATTTGAGTTATATTATAATAAAATTAGATGTATAAAATTTTATTGAACTTCTTAACCTCTTTTACCCACCTTCTAGAAGCAATTACAAATTTGCATAAAACATAATTTTACCACTTCATTGAGTACAATATCAAAAATATGAGAGACACAATTGATATCAGTATGTAAAATGTTATTCAATAAGATGACAATAATTTTTGGTGGATTGTAATGTTTGACTTTTATTTAACACCGTTAAATGTAAATAGGGTCATTAATGGTAAAAATGATATTATAATTACCCGAACACATGTTTTAATTCTATTATATTACTTTATTTAGACCAGAAAATCCTTAGGAAAAAAATATGATCATTTAGCTCCACTGGGATAAGATTAGGACATTTATTATGATTTTATTTAAAAAAGAGTTTAAAAGTGACAAATTCAATGTTTAATAAATAAAAAATTATATATATAGGGTTACACACAATAAAAATTAGACAATAAGTATTCATTAAAAAGATAAAAATATTTCCTACATAATGGTGTTTTACTTATAAATTTTAGACATTAAATAATTTAATTTATTTATGACACAATGATGATGCAGTAACTACCTTATTGATGAAATATTATAACAATTTATATTATAAATAGCCAAATAAATGTAAATTTTAAAGACCCGTAAAATTCAAGGAATTTTTTTTTCTTAATTTTCTTTGGGATTTTACAAGAACGCAGTTTCTGACGGCACTTGATTCCGAGGCCCGGTGTGCCCCGAATTTCTATCCGAAGTTTAGCTCAGGTACGTTCAGTGAACGAACAAGCGGGAATTTCTAACTCTTGAACCGGTGCTCGGAATCGAATTACGAGGGCACCGATGGAACCGTAGCGCCGGTAATTGCTTAGAAACACCTTTTCGGAGTTGTGTTTTCAAGAGAGAGGTTGATAAAAATTGTGGACGTTAACATAAAAATTTAACTACCATTTTTATTTTCTCTAAGCGGATTTAAGCATTGGGTGGATGTTGGGTAGCTTTCCAACATCCCATGGGAGGTTATGAGGGTGGTGGGGCCCACACGAACCCCACCACTTCATTTTCCTTAACTCCATAAACTCGCAATTAAATTTGATAACTTAAGTTTTAATAACTTAAGATATTAATGATGTGAGTTTAATGTGAGTGTTTGAATTTCAAACTAATGTCAAGTTAATAAAATAATGGTGGGATTATTTTATTAAGGGTTGGATACTTGTTGTGGAGTCTTTTGGAGAGGAAAGGCTAAGGAACTTGAGGAACTTCTTCTTCTTCGACGAAGAAGGCAAAGAACACATCGATCTCCAACACAGAACGCTGAGTCCTCGGAAACGGACTACGAGACGCCGTATACCGTGACGCCGACGAAGTCTTCTTTCGCGACGTCTCTTTCTGCGACGGCTATTCCGCGGCAGATCCTCGTTCGATGAACCTCTGTTCAAGCTACACTCAAGGTAGGGGTTATTTTTATTTCTGTTCGTGATTTCTACCATGACGTTCTTCGTGAATTATGACCATTTTCTATCGATTAACGAGAGGGGGCTGGACCGCACAAACTTGACCGACCCTCCTCCCATATCTATGTTTTTGTTTCTATTGTGGATTAAAACGGAAATGGCATGGTGTCGTCGCACCGCGCGGGATCGTGCGGCAAGGAATGCACAACGCCGTCGCGTCGTGCAGTGAAATCGAACAAGGACGCGACGCCGTCGCACCACGTCAGAGAAACCCGAAGACATTGCGGCCGAAGCGGGGCTACGGTGGAGGGGTGCAGCGCCGTCACGTCGCGCCGGATGAACCAATGTCGCCATCGGTTCCGGGCCACGGCGGAGCAGGGAGACGAACATCCGGTTCCGGGCCGCCGGCGTCAGAGCAGGGGGGACCGGTCGTCGCCGGTCTGTGGCGGCAGAAGTCGGCTGGCCAGAGCAGGCCGAACGGACTAGGGGAGGCCGGGGGTTACAAACCCCCGACGGCCAGCTCAAGCGGCCCCCGTAATGGGGGGGGGTTACAAAGACAGGGGGCAGCCCCCCCCCCCTCAACGGCTCGGCCGTTTGGCCGAGTACCTGGCAAGCGCGCCGCCCCCAGGCCGGGCCGGGCCGCGCCGGCCGGGCCAGGCTATGCCAGCCGGGCAGGGCCTCTCCCTAGCGGGCCGGACCTGTACCCGATTCGGGTCGACCCGGTACGGGCCGACCCTGGGGGTATCGAGCCGGGTCGGACCGGGCCCAAACCCCTTAGTATCGAACCTCTTCCGGTCGGACGTCTATAACATGAGCTACGGGCCTCCGATCGATGCACCGTCAATTGAGATGTGATCCTTGGATCGAGATGGTCGTTTTGGTATATCGCACTCAAAGCTTCTGAATACTTTGGGTTCGGCCGAGTTGGTTCGTACGCGAAACCAACCGGGCCCTCGGAGCGGAAACACTCATATCTTGAGCTCCGGATGTCTGATTGGTGTGCAGTCGACGTTGATGGATTCCTCTTAGTGAGAAAGATCTTTTGGCTTACTCTACCCGAGGATTGGATGCAGGTGGAGTACGGTCAGGTTGGTTTTGACTTAAAAACCAACCGGGCCCATTGGACGAAAAAGCCAATAACTTCCAGACCGGGCGTCCGATTGACGCGCTCTATATGACGCTGAGTTTCTGTTGAAGATACAGAAAATTTGGATACATCAACTTCAGACTTTGTTTCAGTTCATGTATCAGCCTCTCGGCTCGTGGAGCAGACCCTCCCGAACGGGCTTGCTCTGTGCAGGAACCCTAGAGCTGGCTGCGTTGCGACTGTATCGACGACGACGACTGTACAGAGACCCTCAGTGGATTCGACGGCGATGACTACAACACTCAGCGATCCTACGTGGATCAGTGCTACCGATCCTATGTGGGTCTGTTCCGATGTGGGTCAGTGCTCAGCGGTTCTGTGTGAGCCAGTGCCTACAGATCCTGTGTGGGTCTGATCCTGTGTGGGTCTTTTCGGGGGTTAGTTACATATCGATCCTTTCTGGGTCAGAGCCTTTGTGGGTCATTGCAGGGGTTAGTACCTATCGATCCTTTGTGGGTCCGACGGCTTAGAAGAATCAGTGGAAATATCTGATCATCTCTATCGTCATACGAAGACGTATACCTGTGTGAGCCGAATCCTGTTTTTCTTTCCTATGTGGATTGTGTTGTGCTATCCTATGTAGATTTACGTTTTTCTTTCCTGTGTGGACTGAGTTGTACTTGGGCTCAGATGTTGGTGCCGAACGAGAATTGATGACTTAGGTATATGTATGGGAATATACCACAGCAGTGTCGGATGTTACTTCATGATTGTATATTTCCTTTGTGGATTATCCTTCGTGGATTCAGGGAGACCTTCGGGGGTCTTGGGGTCCCTACTGAGTAGCTTATACTCACCCATGCACGGGCTATGCCCGCACTACGTTTTGTTGGTTGCGGACGACGGACAACGCTGATCGTGGTTGAGGCTTACTGAGCAGGACAGTACCTGGAGGTGGACAACTGGGCGGGACGTACTCTGAGTGGATAGTTAGACATGAGGAGCTGTGGAGGCTATCTGTACTCACCCTTCAGGTGGGAGTCCCAGTGGAAGGATCGAGGCTGCGGCTTTACCTTTCAGTTACGGTTATCCCTTTTCGAGTTGGACTTTACTTTTAGTTTGGGTTTGTATTCTGTCCCACTTACTTTTCCGAACTTATTGTTTACTCAGTTTTTACTTGGTGTTTACTTCTTCTTGCTTACTCTGTGGTGTTTGTTTACTTTACAAAGTCAATTCCTTCCCTTTTTACCGGGATTTGCGCATTGGTGCTAGTCGCCAGCCCCTGGCCTATGGAGGGAAGGCTTGTTGTAGTCACGACACCGGCCCCGAGGATGGGTCGTGACAAATTGGTATCAGATGAGTTCGGTTCTACCGCAGAACTCAATACTCTGATATTTTTCAAAGTGAAGAAATAGTTGTAAGAGTATTGGGTGTGGTTAATCAGTCCAGGGAGTCTAGTGTTGGTGCGGCGACCGACGTATCAATACACCAGGAACATGACTTCTGATTTTTCGACTTAATGCACGAAAACATTGATTGCATGTCTGTTTCAAGTTTTCTTTGGGATTACATTATGTCAGCTCACCAGGTATACTGTTTGACCGTGGAGAACCTGTTTCTTTTCAGGATGGCCCCACGATGGCAGCCAGCTATGGATCCGAGAGTTGTGCATGATGACAGCCCACCGAGCGACGAGGCCTCGGTGCAGGGCCCTTTGACAGCAGAGTCACCGGCGGTACCTCTACCTGCCGTGCCACCGATGCTACCAGCCCCAGCCGATGATGATGCATGTTGCCTTAGTGCACTGCACGAGTTCCAGCGCCAGTGACCGCCAAGGTTCCATGGGGTGACGGACCCCCAGACAGCCGAGGACTGGATGGAGGCAGTGGTACGGGTTTTCAGGTTAGTGAGGACACCAGCAGATCTCATGGTGATCCTCACAGCGAGCCTAATGCATGCGGCAGCGGGCCGATGGTGGAGCTTTATGCTCTAGGTGAACGATGAGGCATCTCTTCTCTGGACAGACATTGAGAGCCTCTTCCGCTTAGAGATCGTCCTGGCCACCCTCCGTGTGGTGCGCATCCAGGAGCTTCTTCAGCTGTGGCAGGGCATCTTGACAGTCGCCCGGTACTTGGAGAGATTTACCGATCTCTCGCGCTACTCGACAGACATGGTGCGGGACCCATTCTTCCAGGCCCGGTCCTTTGAGCAGGGATTGAGGCATGAGATCAGGGCATCGCTGCTCTCCCTCAGAATTCCGTCTCAGGCAGGAGTACTGGAGCGAGCCCTTTTGATCGAGAGCTTTCTTGTTGAGCCTTCTTCAGTAGCGAGAACTTCTGCGGGGCGGCACGTAGCAGATTCTTCTGCATCAGGCAGCCAACGGATGACTCATGGGTCCAGGAAGACCAGAACCTCAGACAGATGACCTCAGGACACTAGCTTAGCTGTGCGGGGCACACAGCGCAGGGCCAGCCATTCGAGAGGCAGGCAGTGGTACTCATGCGGCAGGCAGGGCCACATGGCTCGTGACTGCCCGAACCGCCGTGGCGAGGAGCAGCAGACGGTTGAGGGGTCACCCAGGAAGAGGAAGAGGGTCGACCGTGGCGGTCTGCAGGGAGCAGGCGGATGAGGCAGAGGAGCTGGTCGAGCAGCAGGTGGTGGGAGCCTCTTTGAGGCTTTACCACTACCACCACCAGGAAATCCACCCCGACCAGAGGGAGGTGGAGGGCAGAGATAGGAACAGCTCTAGGCAGCAGAGGCCTACGACCACGAAGCGCCCCGAGAGGATTCGAGGTACTATATGTGTCTATTCCACCCTTGATGCAGTTCTTATAGACACAGGAGCGAGTCACTCTTTCATAGCCGCTGCCCTTGTTAGGATCTCGGAGATTCCTACAGATCCGTTGGCTCGATCCTTATGGCTAGAGACTCCTATGGGAGTAGACTCGACGATTACGCACTGGTGTCGGTAGTGTGAGCTTACTCTAGGAGGCGAGAGCTTCGGCTGAAATCTTCTTGTAGCGGCAATGGGGCCTTACGACGTCATCTTGGTCATGGATTGTTTATCTATAGTCCATGCTCAGATTGACTGTTTTAGGTGCAAGGTGCGATGTGTACGCACCGACGGGAGCAGGTTCACCTTCACCAGTGAGAAGGGAGCCTTTGCAGCACAGGATGGACTCTCGCAGAGGAGAGGATAGTCCATCACTCATCAGTTGGATAGCCTCATCCTAGGAGCAGTTGACGTGCGAAGTCCTGGTTTTCCTACAGTGGTGGATTAGTATGCAGACGTTTTTTCCCCGACGACGTCACAGGGATACCTCCTCGCAGTGAGGTAGACTTTTATATTGACCTGTACCCCGGGACAACCCCGATAACGGCTCCAGCAAATCGGATGGCCCCCTCTGAGCATCGAGAGCTATGGGTATAGTTGCAGGACTTACATGGAAAGAGATTCATCTGACCCAATGTTTCACCCTGGGCATCCCCGATTTTGTTCGCCAAGAAGGGGGACGGGAGCTTGCGACTTTGTGTCGACTATCGTCACCCGAACTAGGTGATAGTGGGGAACAAGTATCTACTACTGAGTATTTATGACCTCTTCGATCATCTCATGGGAGCATGGTGGTTCTCAAAGATAGACCTCAGGTTAGGCTATCATCAGCTCAGAGTTCGTGATGAGGGCGTGCAGAAGACGGTCGTCAGGTGTCGGTATGGCCACTATGAGTTCTTGGTTATGCCATTCGGCATAACCAATTCTCCAGCACTGTTCATGTCCCTCATGATCAGGATCTTTCAGCCATACCTCGATTGATTTGTTGTGGTCTTCATCGATGACATTTTGATTTACTCGACGACTGAGGAGGAGCACGCCTACCACTTGCGGGTTGTACTAGACACACTCCGAGAGCATCAGCATTATGGAAATCTCTCGAAGTGTCAGTTCTAGATACACGAGGTCCACTTCTGGGGGCACGTCATCTCTGAGGCGGGAGTTGCGGTGGATCCTGCGAAGATCGAGGCAGTTCTAGCTTGGGAGCCACCCAGAAGCGTGACGGAGGTGAGGAGTTTCTTGGGACTAGCTGGATACTACCGGAAATTTGTGCCAGACTTCTCCAGAGTTGTGGCACCACTCTCAGCTTTGTTGAATAAGGGGAAGCCCTTTGTGTGGTCAGAAAGATGTTAGCAGAGCTTCCAGGACCTGAGACATATATTTACTAGCGTGCCTATCTTGAGGTTGCCAGAGGAGGGAGTAGGGTACGTAGTCTACTGCGATGCATCAGGTACTAGACTCGGATGTGTCCTGATGAAGGAGTGGGAAGCTATCGCCTATGGATCACGTCATTTGTGGCAGCATGAGCAGAACTACGCTACCCAGGACCTAGAGTTACCAGCAGTGGTCTTCGTTTTGAAAATGTGGCGACACTATCTGATGGGCGAGCTCTTTACAGTCTATTCTGACCATCAGAGTCTCAGGTACATCTTCTCTCAGAAGGTCCTAAACCTGAGACAGTGGCGATGGCTTGAGTTCCTCCAGGACTATGACTTTGAGATAGTCTATACTCCTTGAAAGAGGAACGTAGTAGCTGATGCTCTCAGTAGGAGGACAGGCATTCAGCTACTTGAGGAGGCGATGGAGCAGCTAGCCGCCTTGCAGATATCCTTTGTGGATAGAGATGGAGAAATCTTCCTTCAGTCTCTCACAGTCACCCCTCCACTACTGCAGCGGGTCAGAGAGGCACAACGTGGGGATGCTGACTATGAGACGTGGCGTGCATAGATATCCCCAAGTCAGGCACCGGATGGTTTCTCCATTGGAGTAGAGGACGACGTCCTTTTCAGAGGACGTACCTTGGTACCAACTGCTTTACGGGAGGAGGTGCTGAGAGAGTTTCACACTTCTCCCTTGGCGGTACATCCTGGAGTGGTGAAGATGTACCAGGACCTCAGTCGATAGCACTGGTGGCCATGCATGAAGAAGGTTGTGGCAGAGTTCGTTTCTCGATGCCTCACCTGCCAGCAGGTGAAGGCAGAGAATCAGGTACCAGCAGGCTTGGTACTGCCCTTGGAGGTCCCGGAGTGGAAGTGGGATGGCATATCTATGGACTTAGTGACTGGACTTCCACGCACTTCCAGAGGTCACAACTCCATTTGGGTGATTGTCGACCGACTCACCAAGTCTGTACACTTCTTACCCATCAGAGAGCAGGGATCAATGGAGGGCTTGGGACGACTCTACGTTCAGGATATTGTATGGATTCATGGTGTTCCATCATCTATCGTCTCCGATAGAGATTCTCGCTTCACTTCCCGGCTTTGAAAGGGGTTGCAGGAGGCGTTTGGGACGCTGCTACATCTGAGCCCTGCCTTTCACCCTCAGACAGATGGTCAGACGGAGAGGACCATTCATACTCTCAAGGACATGCTTCGCGCATGTGTCCTCTTCTTGGGTCATAGCTGGGAGGACCACATACCCTGGGTGGAGTTCGTGTACAAAAATAGCTACCCCTCCACCATCAGGATGGCCCCATATGAGGTGTTGTACGACTGACCTTGCAGATCTCCTTTGTGCTGGAATGAACCTGGGGAGTTAGTACTTGTGGGACCGGAGATGGTCCAGGCCACGACAGAGAAGGTCCAAGTCATCCAGGAGTGGATGAGGACAGCTCAGAGCCGGAAGAAGTCTTATGCTGACAGGAGGCGGAGTCCACTAGAGTTCGAGGATGGTGACCACGTCTTCTTGCGTGTCTCATCTCGACGTGGATTACGGAGATTTGGCAGAGGCAAAAATGTGTCTCCACCATTCAATAGACCATTCCAGGTCCTCAGCATGATTGGAGAGGTGGCTTATCGCCTGGTTCTACCACCTCAGTTGCACCGAGTGCTCGACGTCTTTCACGTGTCTCAGCTGAGGTGATACGTGCACGACCTGTCGCATATCATTGACCATGGGGAGCTAGTAATTGATGATGGGGAGACTTGTATGGAGGTTCCAGTGGAGATCGAGGATCGACAGGAGTGGGTCCTACATGGACGGTCGATTCCTGTAGTGTGCATCAGATGGTAGCACGGGAATCTCCAGGAGAGCACTTGGCAGCAGGAGACTCAGATGCGTGCTCAGAACCCACATTTGTTTCCCTAGTTATTATGTATCTTTACGGGGACGTAAATCCCTGAGGTTAGAGTAATGTAATGACCCATAAAATGAAAGGATTTTTTTTTTTAATTTTCTTTGGTATTTTACAAGAACACCGTTTCGGACGGCACTTGATTCTGTGGCCCGTTGTGCCTGAAATTTCTATCCAAAGTTTAGCTCAGGTACCTTCAGTGAACGAACGAGCGGGAATTTCTAACTCTGGAACCGGTGATCGGAATAGAATTCTGAGGGCACCGATGGAACCGCAGCGCCGATAATTTCTTAGAAACACCTTTTCTGGAGTTTCCTTTTCATGACAGAGGTTGATAAAAATTGTGGAAGTTAAAATAAAAATTTAACTACAATTTTTATTTTCTCTAAGTGGATTTACGCTTTGGGTGGAAGTTGGGTAACTACCCAACATCCCATGGGAGGTTATGAGGGTGGTAGGGCCCACACTAACCTCACCCATTCATTTTCCTTAACTCCCTCAACTCACAATTAAATTTGATAACATAAGTTTAAATAACATATGATATTAATGATGTGAGTTTAATGTGAGTGTTTGAATTTCAAACTAATGTCAAGTTAATAAAATAAGTGTGGGATTATTTTATTAAGGGTTGGATTCTTGTTTTGGAGTCTTTGTAGAAGAAAGGCTAAGGAAATTGAGGAACTTCTTCCTCTTCGACGAAGAACACGAAGAACACACCGATCTCAGACGAAGAACGTCGAGTCCTCGGAAACCGACTATGCAACGCCGTATACCGTGACGACGACGATGTATTCTTTTGCGACATCTCTTTCTGCGATGGAAATTCCGCGATGGATCCTCGTTCGACAAACCTCCGTTCAAGCTATGCTCGAGGTAGGGGTTATTTTTATTCTTGTTCGTGATTTCTACCTTGACGTTCTTCGTGAATTATGACCATTTTCTATCGATGAACGAGAGGGGGCCAGACCGCACAGACACGTCCGACTCTCCTCCATTATCTATGTTGTTGTTTCTATTGTGGATTGAAATGGGAATGGCACGGTGTCGTCGCGCCGCGCGGGATTGTGCGGCAAGGAATGCGCAATGTCGTCGTGCCGCGCCGTGAAATCGAACAAGGACGCGACGCCGTCGCGCCGCGTCAGAGAAACCCGAAGACACTGCCACTGGAGAGGGGCCGCGGCAGAGGGGTGTGGTGCCGTCGTGCCGTGCCAAACGAACCAAGGCCACAGCCAGTTCTGGGCCGCGGCGGAGCAGGGAGACCGGCGGCCGGTTCCAGGCCGCCGGCGTCGGAGCAGGGGGGACCGGCCGTCTCCGGTCCGTGGCGGCAGAGGCCGGCCGGCCAGAGTGGGCCGGCCGGACAAGGGGATGCCGGGGGTTACAATCACCCGATGGCTAGTTCAAGCGTCCCCCATAATGTGGGGGTCGCGGATACAAAGACAGGGGGTAGGTGCCCCCCCCCCCCCCCCGCCCCCTCAACGGCTCGACCGTTTGGCCGAGTACCTGGCCAGCGCACCCAGGCCAGGCCGCGCCCAAGCGGGCCGGACCCAGAACCGGTTCAGGTGGACCCAGTTCGGGCCGACCCTGGGGGTATCGGGCCGGGTTGGACCGGGCCCGAACCCCTTAATACCAAACCTCTTCTGGTCGGACGTCCATAACTTGAGCTACGAGCCTCTGGTCGATGCACCGTCAGTTGCGATGTGATCCTTGGTTCGAGGCGGTCAATTCGGAATATCGCACTCAAGGATTTGGAATACTTTGTGTTCGGCTGAGTTGGTTCGTACATGAAACCAACCGGGCCCTCGAAGCAGAAACACTCATATCTTGAGCTTCGGACGTCTGATTGACGTGTCGTCGACTTTGATGGATTCCTCTAAGTGAGACATATCTTTTCGCTTACTCCGCCCGAGGTTTGGACGCAGGTGGAGTATGGTTGGGTTGGTTTTGACTTAAAAAACAACCAGGCCCGTGGGATGAAATATCCAATAACTTCCAGACCGTGCGTCCGATTGACGCGCCGTCTGTGATGATGAGTTCTTGTTGACGATACAGAACTTTTGGATACATCAACTCCAGAATTTGTGTCAGTTGATGTATCAGCCTCTTGGCTCATGGAGCGGACCCTCCCGAACGAGCTTGTAGTGTGTGGGAACCCTAGATTTGGCTGCATTGCGACTGTGATGATGACGATGACTGTACAGAGATCCACAGTGGATTCGACGACGACGACTACAGCACTCAGCGATCCTACGTGGATCAGTGCTACCGATCATATGTGGGTCTGATCCTGTGTGGGTCAGCGCTCAGCGGTTCTGTGTGAGCCAGTGCGTACAGATCCCGTGTGGGTCCGATCCTTTGTGGGTCTATGCGGGGGTTAGTTACCTATCTATCCTTTGTGGGTTTGATCCTTTGTGGGTCATTGCGGGGGTTAGTACCTATCGATCCTTTGTGGGTCTGATGGCTTAGATGAATCGGTGGCAATATCTGATCATCTCTGTCATCATACGAAGAATTATACATGTGTGAGATGAATCCTGTTTTGCATTCCTATGTGGATTGTGTTTTGCTATCATGTATGGATTTACGTTTTTCTTTCCTGTGTGGACTGGGTTGTACTTGGGCTCAGATGTTGGTGCAGAACGAGAATTGATGACTTAGGAATATGTATGGGAATATACATAAGTATTGTCGGATGTTACTTCGTGATTGTATCATTCCTTTGTGGGTTATCTTTCGTGGATTCTGGGAGACCTTAGGGGGTCTCGGGGTCCCTACTGAGTAGCTTATACTCACCCCTGCACAGGTTATGCCCGCACTACGTTGTGTTGGTTGCAGACGACAGACAACGCTGATCGTGGTTGAGGCTTGTGGAGCCGGACAGTACCTGGAGGTGGACCACTGAGCAGGACGTACTCGGAGTGGACGGTTTGACTCGGGGAGCTGTGGAGGCTATTTTTACTCACCCTTCAGGTGGGAGTCTCAGTGGATGGATCAAGGCTGCGGATTTACCTTTCAGTTGATGTTTTCTCTTTTGGAGTTGTACTTTACTTTCAGATTGGGTTTGTATTCTGGCCCACTTACTTTTTCGTACTTACTGTTGTACTAAGGATTTACTTAGTGTTTACTTCTGCTTTCTTGCACTGTGGGGTTTTTTTACTTTACAAAGGCAATGCCTTCCCTTTTTACCGGGATTTATGCCTTGGTGCTAGTCGCCAGCCCCTGGCCTATGGAGGGCTGGCTTGGGGTAGTCATGGGATGGGCCCCAAGGATGGGTCATGACATAAATTGAGACTTTTGATGAATTCAAAAAATATTATTGGTTAATATGACATGTTATTGTTGATTAGATAAATATTTTTTGAAGGGGTAAGGTTGTTATTACATTCACAAAAACAAAATAAAAAATAGTTTCAAAATTGAAATAAATTAATTTTTAAAACAAATACTACATTATTCGTTGATATAATATTCCTAAAAATCTAAGGTTCGGAATAAGGGATTATTTAATATTATATTTGTCATTAATGAACCAATTTTGGTTCTCCTGGATGTTTAGAGTATGTTTATTAACCATATAGTGTAATAATACAATAAGACATGGTAAAAGTTAAACTATTTATCTAAGAGTTAAATCTAAAAGATAAGGTTAAAATTGTAACCTATTATTATCTAAAACCTATTGGTGGAGATTAGATAGACCCATGACCACATAAGGATCTAAATTAGTTCTTTTTTATCCATTATAAACGAAATATGATTGTATAATAAATTAATATTTTCATATTTTCATAAAGCGACCCTCGCCCCTCTTATAAAAGGACACTTACCCTTCTCTCAAAATCGCACCTCAAAATCCATTTCACTCTACCAACCCCTATCCAAATATCCTCCTAAAATACCTAAAATCAACCTAGATTCCTTACATTGATCTGAATGCCATCTTAAAGATCCCTTTTGATCAACTCAAAAAGAAACACCCCAACAAGAGGTAATAATTTCACCACCCTCTTTTAAGTTCATTTCATCTTGCACTTCCTCTTTTTGTTTTGTTTCCATAGCAAAATAATAACTCCAGTACCTATTAGATAATATGAGGTTATTATAAATATGTTACAACCATAATCATTATTCTATTCATCCTATAAATGACAAAGTCACCATTCGTGCGTACGTACGGCTGACTGTCTCCACGTTGTTGTGTAGTTTTTTATTCAAACAATTCATTATTTGGATGTGTATAATAATGATTATAACTAATTTAAATCATAACTATAACATTTTTATGATTGTTTATATATGATATACCATATAATTTCAAATTATTTCTCCATCAATATAATGATATTGTTGCTCATGCATACGTACTGATTACAGTCTCCACAACACGATTTGATTCATTTCCACATTCCTCATTCAAAGATGATTATAAAAATATATATTATTAATAAGTATATGATATATGACATAAAAAATATACTGGCTACATATATATATGTGTGTGTAATTTCATATAACTTATTCACTTTCTTCAGTTTAATATTGTGTGAAAACAGAAACAACGTTTATGCGTACGTATGGCCTACCGTCTCTATAAACGGTGTTTTCCATTTCATATATCAATCTATTATATGTATTTATATTCTATCTATATGATATATAAATCATTTTTTATGTTCTAGTATAATTTAAATCATGATCTAGGTGATATGATCAAGAATAACATTTTAAATCACGTACGATAAAGAATGAGATTATTAACCAAAATGTTAATTTAACATGGAAATCGTTATTAAATTGGTATTATAAAGCCAAAAAGGAATCATTTATGATATAATAAATTTTAATATGGTTCTGGTATAATTTAATAAGAAACTATGGTCCTTATATAGGATATTAAATATACCCTTGACCAAAAAAATATGTACTGTAAGGGTTAATTTCACAATCTCTTTATTATCTGAGGTTGTTTTCATATGAGTATCCGATTGGACATATTTATTATCCATGTCCATTTTTCATAATATAGTTATCCAAGGGATTATTTTTAAGGGACACTTTTACTAAAAAATCATTTTAAATGTTTTAATGAATTATTCTTCTAAACATTTATCATTATTGACTATGTTTTCAAAATGGGTTTGAGGATTTATTTATATGGACATGAATGTTTTAAAATGTTAATTCTTTTAAAAAGTTTAAAATTGGAATGGGACACTTTGAATTAAAAATATCATTTAAACAACATCCTTTATAAATTTTTTGACTTTTAAATTATTTCATGAAAATGGGATATCTCTCTCAAAGTGTATTACAAATCATTTTCATCTATGTCATCATCCCTTCAGGGATTTTAAACTTGTTTGAAGTTGATTTTTTATGATAAAAATCACCCATATTGTATTGAATGTTTTATAATGTGATTGAATATGGATTTGTTATTTTTATACCATTCATAGGTTATGGTTATTCTATTGACATTTCGTATGATAGTCCAAATATTATTGTTTATGTTATATTTCAACCTTTTCTTGTGAGGAATGTATTGGACACAGTTAGTTATGGGTGGAGCCCACTATAGCTCCTTGATGCATCAGCAGGTCTTATGAGACAATTACATATGAAATTGGTCGAGGCCTTTCCCAAAATTGATATTTGGGTTTGGCTGAGGCCTTAATCATTTTTAGACATCTTGGACGAGGCAATGAAAAAATCATTCCGAATGTCCAGCATTATACATTCCCTCATTATGAAAATATTATTCATGGTTCACGTCTTTATTCGACTAGTAGAATACCCATGGCTATGTTTTATTATGACATTATTTACTCATGTCATATTCCCGCCATAAAGTGTTCATGTTTAATATTTTTAAAGGCATGTGTTTTAAATTATTCAACATGCCTATTGTTTATGTTATCCTCCGCTATATTTCTTACCCTTAATGAGCTATTGAGGTCACCCAATTCATAGGTTTTATTTTTCTAGGATTATATGAAATGTATTATTATTGATAAGTTGGGTTAACCCAGGTGATTAATGGAATTCTCAAAGGATTATTTATGTTGTGTTTTATTTTCAAATTTTTAATGTAATGTTCTTGCATGTATTCTATTTTACAAAACTGCTAAATTGATCGGTTTTTTGGGACTTTATTCCTTGTAATCATGACAATGTATTAAAATAATGCACCAACTCTGGGCTTCTAGGGTCGGGGCGTTACAGCATTAGAATTGATCATTATTGATTTACTATATAATTTTCTATTCAACATTAAATTTCAATCAAAAAGCCCATTTGAACTCTGAACACATATATTAATATTGTAGTAGTTTATGATCAAACATAAGTCCATGTATCATTTTATATCTTCAACATGGTTATTTCTTGGTAGGAAAATATACTTTTATCATCCACATGCCCTGGATTTATCATGACATTATACTCATTCTTATTATATATTATTATCAATATTACTGGTTTCTTCCTATGATATATCCTTGTTTCCAGATGTATTACACCTGTTTATACTATTTTCTATTAAAAAGTTTTGTGATTATTTTCCATTTCTACTAATGAAATCAATGTTTTTAGTTGCATTGATTGATAAAGACATACTGATATTTATACTAGTGTCATTGAATGTTCATTATGAACATTTCCAATTACACTTACCTCCATGCTCTTGAAGTGGTTAACATTTTATTCTTTTATAAAAGAACATTTTACTTTGTCCCCTTGGTATGTGTAACAGATCCTATAAAATATTCTTAAATTATATACTAAGCTCCAAAGACAAGTTATGGTCACTTCTTAATTCCTAAAGTATCTCAGGATTCTCCTTCTGCAATATTATGATGCTGTCATTGATTTTATTAGTAGTAATAAAATAAAATTTTCATATATAATTAGGAAATGAGATTACCATGAGTATTATTCAACCTTACATATCTATGTCATTTTTTTCATTATATAAAAAACAATAAACATAATAAAATTTGGATCACAATTCAATTTATTATAAATTATCAAGAAACACTCAATCCCCCAAATTCTATAATAATTAACAATTTCCTAAATCTATTGCAAGAGATGATAGATTATTTCTTGATAAATATTAATATGTAATTATACTCATCCATAATGACTCATCCATTAATACTAGGTACTTGTAACACAAATTCATCAACATAAAATATTAACTATATTCATATATTTATTATGACCATACTAGATAAAAATAAATCTAACAACAAGTTATTATTATAGTTTATATGTTCCAACAATGTTTTCTCCATTTATTTTGTTTTATTCCATTCATTTTATTCAAGTTAGGTTTGATTATATTTATTTTATTTTGGATAATATTAATTAAAATAAATATTTTTAATCTATGATATATTTAGTTCTAGTAGTTTTTTTAAATTATTTTTATGTCCGTTTACCCTTCATTTTTTTTATATTTTATTTAGGTTTTATTAAATCAATCCCATTTATTAAAATTTAGTTTGGATTGATTCAGTTCATATTTGGATGATATTTTTTGGTTGAGCTCATATTAATTCTCTTAGGACTTAACCCACTAGTTCCCAATATTCTAGAAGAATTCCGACTAAGGAAAATATGAAGCCTACCATTAAAATGCTAGGGGATTCCAACAAGATTCGAGAAGAGACAATATAAAATGGGAGGCCTTTTCCTATTGGAAATGTATTCATACACCCAACCATATTCATGAAGTAGTTCATAATAATATATTAATAACATCTATAATAAATTGTGCATCAAATAGCTCTAGATAATACATAATTGAATGATATATTACATTCTTATTTTAAGGGGTAACAACACAATCCAAACCAAGAATGATTTCCCAACAAATCAATAACCAAAAAAGAAAATAACTAAGAGTGGTTAGCTCTGAATCTCCACGTCTGACCCCCCATTTGTGTCATATGGACCTGAGTATCACAATGCTGAATCGATGTAACTATTGAACTATCCATCTTCTATATAACACAAAATATTTGTTGTAAAATAACATTCACTGGTCAGTATATAAATACCTATTAGGATACCCTAAGGGTCGAAAGGGGGAAATATAAAGATAAAACCCTAGTGAACTCAACCCAATAATTTCAACTATAAACAGTGATAATGACTATAAATACCCATATATGGTTTCCCAGAATCCCAAAAAATAGATAAATTGGGATCTCCCTGTAAATTTCTATGCTAAGAATGATTCTTCAGTCTTCAAATATGAAGGGTCATATCTAATTCCCAAATTCATGAACAAACATATGAAAATAAAAGTGGAGATGAATATAACTCACTAATGTTATAAACATCTTGAGGGATATACAAATCAAAACCATGAATTATGCATAATTACCCCATAATATATATGGAGGGGCTTGCTCCTCTCTTTTTTCTCCCTAGTCGATTGAACCATCACACAAATATAGTTCATATACCCTTTCAGACCACGAAGAAGGGGGAGTACCCCATCATATATAGAGTATTGATGCCTAGTATAGTTGAGTAAACTCTCTCTATATATAGAAATTATGAGGAAGCTACACCTTGAAATGAAATGGTAGTACTAAACCTAGAAGATCATTAATAGCATGGGGAAGCCATGCCCTGGTGTGACAAGGGAGTACAAACCATGATATATTTCAAAGGTTCCTTTCCAAATCACTCCCTCAGTAGAGTATCACATATTCATTCATCAAACATTGAATATCTTATATCATATCATGGATTATGAAATGCTGGACGCTGTCATGTTCAAAGTGGAAAACAAAATATGATTGACTAATCAGGACCCAAAATATGATTCCCATCAAAGGAGATGTGAGAGAAATAATTTAAATGAGGGAATATGCTACTTGTATGTGAGTCCACAATGTCTATTTCCCCACATCATTTCACAGTTGTATTATCCCCCAATAACATCCTGGAAACCATTTCATATTAAAAATTGTTTATGCGACATAAAATCATGTCATTTCCAATCAGGTCCTAACTGTATGCCCCAAATCAATCCAATGTCTGTCAGACCATGCCCATATACCTGGTTATCCTAGTGTATTGGCCCAGTCCTATGTAATATCATAGTACATGAATCATCCTCCAATATAAGACACTCAATGTGTGATAACTAGCACATAGTTTGGACACTAATGGAGGATCACATGGTTTGTTGGCCCATCCAAAAAAAAATATGATGGTTAGCTCTAAAAAAAGTTGCATCCACCATTAAAAAATGTACATGGAATGTTTTACTCCGAATTATGTTGCGTATAATATGGTTTTTTGTAGAAATTATATAATGTTATTATTTTTCAAAATATATACCTACTTCTATGATTTTCAATAATTGAAAACCTATTATTAAATAGGATTAAATCCATCCATCATTATGTGTCCATTGATTTCAAGAAAATGTAAATATGTTATTCACCATAATCCACTATGATTTCCATTCGCATTTCATAACCATTCCCCATTAAATAACACTAAATCCACGAATTATTAATCATTATCCATCCTAATCCATTTCCAAAACTGCTATAAATTCATTATCCCCAAAACTAAAATGAATCATAGTGGTCAATATTTCATGAACACGCCCTTGATCTATTGAATCGCCACCTCATGGACCAATATTGAATAACATGATGAACGATGGGGGAAATCAAAAGTAAAAAAGTGAAATAAGTTTTGGGCAATAATTCTCAAAAAATTATCTTTGATCATGTTTTTCAAGGGTGAGTTCACGGAATGGAAATAATAATATTAATTAAACAAATTAATTAAAATACTGATCACTTGTGATGTTAATGAAGTCACTAAACTGATAAAGAATATGTAAATCAATTGTTCAAAAATTTAATAATGATGTAAAAATAATAATTTATGTTTACTAATTTGAATTGTATTGATTTTAGTGATGAAAACATTCACTAGTGATGAGTATGTCCTAATACATTTGTTTCCCCTCTATCTACCTCAATCTGGTCACATGTTATCCCTTGAAGTGATCTGTTACTAAAAAAAATTTGTATCCTCCTCTCTTATCAAATAATGTTATATGGATATCCATTTAGAATATTAATAATAGGGTATTTAATGAGTTAGATATTTCGTTTCAATTTAAAATAAATGATGTAATTTTTTTTATCTATTTCACATATATGGATCGCAAATGACTGGCTCAACTAATCAACCTACGCTAACCAACCATATTTTGTTCCTAAGGTAAATATCATATTTCGAACTCACCAACAGTATTAGATTATAAATATGATACTATATTCATGATTTAATAATCTATTTCAAGAAAGCATCATGGAAGTGATAATAATATATTCATCATTTTTTAATATCATTTTTGAGTTCACTAATCCATGAAATCTCATGTCATCTCAACACATGGCTCCAACAGTATTCCTAAATACAGTTAAAATTGATACAATGAATTAATAAGGTGACTAATTTCTCCTATATTTTATGGATTTTCAACACAAAATTAGAAATCAAAATAATAAGGTGGGAATAAAAAAACATACTTCCATCTCTCTATCTCTCCCATTATCTCTCACACGTGATCTTGTTCTCCGACAGTACATGAACTAATGGAATGTTCCATCATCTTAGCATCCAATATTTCTTATCCTCCACCTCCACTAGGAACTCCATGATGGAGGAACCATCCTCAATGTCCAACACACCCTAATCAATAATGATCATAGGATATTGCTTGTATCCAAATAAACAATGGTATATAGAATACTTCATGAGCCATCACCAACATTGGAGGTAAGTATAGGTCATCTAAAATATCACCAACCTTCATCATGGTCTCAATTATCCAAATAAAACATAATAAAAACTGTGTGTCCTTTTCGAATCACTACAATCCTTATCATGGGGAGACTCTCCCAAAAACATGGACTTCTAAATCAAACTCTAATGGGCTATTACATCTATATGTGTTATAATTCTTCACATATAGAATGTCCTCACAAGATTCTAGATTACCTAAAACTTCTACATAATATCATACACCATATTTGGATCCATAAGAGATGTCTCCCTATTCACATTCCTGTATAAGTGAGACCTGGCGGTTCAACCATATAGGGCCTCGAAATGTGTCGTACTGATAGTATAGTGATGTCTGTAATTATATGAAATCAAGGCCAATGGAAAGTGATCCTCATATATCTGGTTTAGGCATAACATGAAATAACTCATCATATACTCTATAAAATGGATTGTTTTTTTGGTATACGAATCCTTATGGGGATGAAATGATGAATTCATCCTCAATTAGGTCCTGAAGTCCTCCTGCAATACATTCAACAACTATGAGGAAAACTATTGGTAACAGTTTAAAATAATAAAGGGTACCTTATCGATTCAAATGATCTCCCCAATATAAAAAAATCACAAACACTCCATCAAAATTTACTCTTTGATAGTAATGATATTCACTAACATGCTAAAACAGTCCAGTATCACCCTTATGATATCATGGCCTCATGATTTTTGTGGAACTCGTATCAAAATATCCTTGAATATGATATCCCATTTCCAGTCAAAGATCTAAATAGGTGATATAAAACATATCAGAAACTATGTCTCAGCTTTCCCCTTATGACATGAAAGAAAACATGGGATGAACTTTGTTATGTTGTACGTCATGCCCTCCCACCAAAACTACCACTAATGGTCTATGTCCTTATTTTGCACACTAAGATGTATGAACAATGGAGAACTATGGAACTCCCTCCTCGCATCCTCAAATAATGAGACCTTAACCACAACCCATCCTTGGAAAAGGATAATGTCCTTCCCTTCTCAATAGATGTCGTCATGTTTATCCCCTTAGGATATTAGGTCATGTAGACCCTCACGTTGGACATCTACTAGTTATGAATCTCTCCCATGCAAGGGAATTTGAGGAGTCAGAAACATCCATAGAAGAAAAGTTTCACCCTTATTTCTTATATAGGTCTGATCCAAAGATGAAAAATTCTTATTCACCTCCCCTAGTTGACCTAATGGGAACTTACTACTAAGGGAATACATCGCCCCATTTCCATTCCTATAAGTATAGTCTATCTCATAGTAACATTCGAAAGGAAACACCAACCATCACCTCTATCTAAAGTTATTATATCTCTGTATGAATAAGTAGTAGATACTATGGTAGTATAACTAAACTAAAATGATCCCTCACATAAGATTGTGCCTTCATAACATCAAAGTTAAGACTACTGCAATATACTCTGGGCCATGAGTATAATTGTTGTAATTTTGGGATATCAACAGCCTCAACCCATATTCAATCAGTTCATACCTCTTCTTCATAATGATACCCTACCCAATTACATGGGTATCACAAAACATGATATACTCAATGAACTCCTTCAATTGCCTCTACATTGGAACACTAATCATACTTAGTTAAAACTATTTAAAGGATCAGTGAAGCACTTCGGTCGGAGTAAAAACATGCCATATTCGAATTAGGGTGGTTGTGGGAGGTTCTCCTATATAGAAGATGGGCACAAAAAATTGGGTTACCCCTATGAATCCATGAAATCTATATACCTATGATATGATATTTTGTGGATCCTAATAAATAACATCACATATATTATTCATTTCCATTGGTAAATCATTCCAAGAAATGACAAGCCTCAAAATGATAACTATTACATTCCAAAAATGGATAATTGAGGGAATACCATTATGTTGGTGCATGTAGAGTATGTCAAGGATCTTCCTTAGTTTCAATGTATGATTCAAATCTAACATGGAGTGAACAAAAATATCATCAACAAAGGTATATAAACAAGTCCTTGTATGGATTAAAGATAAATTTCATTAATTCCATAATCAAATAAGTGAATAGTTCAAATTGGATGGAAACACCAAGAACACATTGTCATGATAGAGATAACATAATTTCATCTTCAGAATATCAGCCTCATGAAACCTCAATATGTTGTCGTAATACATGATATCAATCTTCCAAAACAAATTCAAAACTCTCAAAAAGTCAAATAGATAGTCAATCCATGAGAATGGATACTTGTTCGACAATTTTACCTTGTATTAGTGATGATATTCAACCCATAGACTCGTGTTCCCAAATAACTATTTCAAAAATAAAAAATTCGAGCTTCTGAGGGGGACACCATATGTTTGATAAATCCACTATCTGAAAACTCCTTAGACTATATCCTCTTCTCCAAGAGGTAACTGTGGTCATCCTATATGATAATTTACATTACGGGTGATCGCCAGTGCATGTCTATGTATAATTCCTTCTCCCCCATTAGAGGTAGTTCATAAATAATCACGGAATAAATATAAAATTTCCTTAATTATTGATGAAAATTAAATGTCAAATAATTTACTACTCAATGGTTCATACTAGGTATTTGATAAAAAGTCTATTGTATCTTCATACTCATTAGCTCCTCCTATTTTGAATCTGATTCCATTTATTCCAAGAAGTAAAGTTAGGTATCATCACCATGGGTTCACTGTTACCATCACTGGTGATAGTAAAATTGGATTAGATTGTAGGAAACCAGTCAATAATGAGTAAAATATTATGGGGACTCACTACATTCTGTTGAATTATTCCATGCAAGGATATCCCTCCATCCATATTCAGGTCACACTACTAAAAGGAGTGTATGAACTCTGATCAACATAGCAGGTGTATCCATGTATAAGGGTTAACTTTAAAGGATACAATATTATCACTCGATCTCAATGAGGGTATAAATAAATCATATGTGTCTTTAGAATACATACCCAAACTGAATCTAGAGTAAATAAAAAATTATTCATTCCTCAACAACACCCAGATCCTTGGGGTGACAAGCCTCTACATCATTAATCCATTTTATACATGTCCACCTTTAATCCATAACCATGGACTACAAAAAAACCATAGAACATTAATAAAACCATTAACATACAATTATAAGCAACTCATCTACCACACCTCAAAATATTCTTCTTTTATAGAAACATACTCATATGCATGGTCTTAAAAACAATATGAGGATGAATTACTATGGGGAATGATCCCTGATTCCTTACATTCTTGAATTCATGTCAAACATCATCAACACAATGTGTTATAAATACCAATCATTATCCAAGAGAATTATCACTTTTAGGACCACCATCAAGGTGGAATATCCAAGGGAACTATCGCACAATATTCTCATTCAAGTTCTCTTTTACATGATATGGGGGATATGGATCACTCTATATATTGGTAAATATCTATCTCTGAATATTGTGACATGCACTGTAAACTGGTCTGGCATCCATCTGTACTTCCATAGCTAATGATTTTCATAAATAATGTCATTCGACATTACAACCATGTAATAATTCAGAGTCTGATAACTGGAATAATCAAACTACCTCCATGAGGGTATGTATCACCATGAATCCCCAGTTGTATTTATCACTAAAACACATGTAATTATGTATTAATTCATGTTGCATCATCCTTACATATTGGATCCATTGACAATTCGATATAAAACTTATCATTTACATGGAACCATACCTAATGTTTCATGCACTACTTAATAGGTGGTAGAAATATTGAGGGCCTACTTAGAGGTAACACCTCTTGAATGGTTCCTATAACTATGTCCTCAATTACCAACTGGATGTTGTTAGGAAAATTTTATGAAGTCCTTGCTAGCTATAATCACATTGTTGTCTTTAAATTTATCAGGACATACCACAGTCAATGATCATATCTGGGGAGCTAAAACTAAAAGGAACGCCAATGGACTCTATCCTATATAATGAATGTACTAGTCATTCACAGTAACATATGTCTCATTATAACGAGTATTCATACAGGTAGTTAGAGTCCAAGTGAATGGGTATGTAGATATCATTATCAATAATGGGTTTCCTAATCTAAAAGACTCATTCAAGACACTATTACATTTTTTTCTTATGTCCTAACCAATCCTTATTAGGGGAAAGCATTATTCATAGTCCAAAGTAATGAACTTCTCTAAAAACACATTGTCACTACCTGGCCCCATAGGGCCCGACTGGTAAATGAAATCCTTTGATTTGAAAAAACCAATCTCTCTAACACTATGATTGGGGATGGTGATAATAGTTAGGAAATAAAAATTCAAAATGGGAGGCCTTTTCCAAAAGTACCTATATGTACCCACCCAAATATCTGCATGAAATAGTTCCAATGATAATAAAAAATATAGAAACATCAATAGTAAACAAAGAATGAAATATGTCTAGGAAATAAAACATAGTATGATTGAATATAAACAATATATAAATTGTAAAACTAAATTCCAAACAATAAAAGAAGCCCCAATATGGAAACAATGAAATTAAAAAATACTATAGATAGTCGATCTCTGGATCTCTAATCCAGACCACAGCATGTGGATTATATACACAAGTATCACTATCCTCCACTTATTTCACCTTTAAAATATCATTCATATACATAATAAATGATAGATTCATGATATTCTCTAGAAGGGGTGACTATATACATACCAAGTAGGATTTTTGAATGATATAAACAGATAGATAGAAAGATACAATAGTAATCAGCTCAACCCAATGATGTAATGCCAAACCTATATTCGGAAAACCAATAAGATTTCCCTTATATGATAAATATTAATCCCAAATGATATATAAATGGGATCTCCAACACAAAATCCCATAAGATAATGCTAATTTAGCATTAAATTCCCACGTTCCATCTCTAATTCCCTACATCTTGCACGACCATACAAGAATTAGTATAGAGGGGCCTGCACCCTGCTATTAAGCAACACAGCCTGAGGAATCCCTAAATTTTAATCATGAATATGTTGTAACCTCACCATAACATGGGTAAATGGGGCCATTATTAACTACTATAATACATGATCAACTGAGCATCAACTCTTGCGGAGTACCTACACCCCACCAGATCATGAAAATGTAGAGTAAATCTTCATATATAGACGACTAATTCCTAGTGTAGGCGAGTTTCATATCTATCTGTATAATGTGTATAGGGAGCCCAAACCATTTGGTGATTGGGTAGTACTAACATTGGAGTATCTCTGATATTTTTGAGAACTGATTCCCTTGTGAGAAATGAGAGTATTGACCCTGAAATCTCCCCATCTATCTTTCCATAGTCACTACATTCATTACCCTTTTCCTATAGAAGATTCATGCATGGAACATTTGGCATCATGTATCTTAGTCCACAATTAATAACTCTATCAAATTATATTTGGAAAGAAAATAACTTGAGGATACTCGTTGGCGAAAATTTGCATCCCGACATAGGATATAAGAGTGTAAGAAGTCATGTGGGGGAATACAAGCTATATATGGGTCACACAAAGTATGGGACCCCACATAATCACATTCCTATGTTTTTAACTACACATGGAATGGATTCAAAGTCATATTACCTAATATTTATGGGTCATACGTTGTATGTCTCAGCCACTCCAAGACTTCCAATATGTACCCCTGGTTGTACATGTGTACTTCTAGTCATGTCAATCTATATGATCATTTACCTTGATGTGCTAGTGTATTGGAACATGCTCGTATACTATCTTAGTAAATGGAGTTTCCCCCCAAGATATGTCATGTACATGTACCATATGAAATTATACTTGGCCACCATAGGAGAGTCAAATAGTGTGTGGGCTCAGCCACATGAAGAGTTGTCTTTATATCCACCCAAAAACGTAGGTCACCATAACAAATGAAGTATATTGTATGCGATCCTCCAATAAACAAGATATCTACTATGGTTTTTCATTGACAATATAATGTATTCATGTGTTTACCAAGTAAATTCATACCATAACGACCCCGCATATTTGACAAATATAAATCACAGGAAATCACCACTATCCATCATTTCCAAGCATTTATGGGTAGAAAAACATAATATAATGATCCCCTCAAATTCTTCACACATCCTTTATGTGTACCTTAACCCTTCACGATTAACATAACTTAGATCCATAAAGTTTCCCCATCAATCCACCACATTACATATGAATGTCACAAATCCATTCATCAATTTCAAAACCTAAATAAATCTAGGATCAAAATAATTCGTGAACCTACCATTTCAACATCGACCCTATAACCTATAGGCCTATAGTAAAAGTCACAAGGAATGGTGGGGGTAAAGAACATGAAGAAATATAGAAAAACATTATATAATAATTCATGGCTAATATTCCTAATCAAGTATAACTATGGGGAGATAATTGAAAATCAAGAATACAATAAAATAAATATATTAAATAATATATCAGACTCATGTTAAGGACATGAAATCACAAAAAAAATAATTCAAATGATAATCCATGCGTTGAAAATTCATTATAGAGTTAAAAACCCATAAATTATGAGTCTTAAATCTATTTAAATCAATCATCATTGAATAATTCCTCTATCAATGAATTAGATGTATTATAATCACTTCCCCTCAATCTAGTGTGATCTGATCAACCTTATTCCTTTGATGTGATCCCCTAATGAAGAACAATTTTTTTCTCACTAATTTCATTTGGGTAATGGGACTAACAATATTGAATTTCAATAAGAGTTTATTCATAGGTTAAAATATAATGGGGGGTTTTACAATAAAATAAATAAATCTAATTATTAATTAAAATTTGATGCAACTATAATTACATCTGAAATAAATGTCTATCAACGACTGACCATATGTTGTGCAAGGGGTAAACTCAATGTTGGAGACCGAATGGTTTTCATAGATTTACAATATAATAATCCATTTAAAATATATTATTCTATTTTATAAAAACTAAAAAGAATGACATTACAATATTTAATATTTTTATAATATCAATTCATGACTCACTGATACATGGAATTTCACCCTGTCTCAGATATGGTTCTGAAAAAATTCTATAATGTATTCTCAAATCTTACAAGTTAAAAAATATTGTTACTAAAACATCTTTTTTTATTAATAATAGTTTTATTCTATTTATTTTTATTTCGTCAGTTAATTTAAGATCTATATATATCTGGTAATTTTTGGTGAAAATTATTTTATTCGATTTTTTTTACTTAGTTTGATTCCATTCGGTATCATTCGGGGAGGTTTGGGATACATTAGGTTGGATTGGTTTTGTTACATTAATATTGGAATGGTTTTTTTGTTTGATATGATTATTATTGATCACATTAGATAAAATCAATTATATTAGTTTTTGATTTAATTATTTCAAAATTTCTTATTTTTATTAAATTTAGTTTTGGTTATTCCCTGTTGATTGGGTTTCATTTGTCATTATTTTACTAGATTAGTTTGAGTCTATTAATTGTAATTAAAATTTGATTTGAATTTATTGATACAATTTTATCTAGATATATTCAATTCAGTTATATTATTAGGTGTTGCTTTATTTAATTCTATCAAATTATTTTTTATCTGATCCAATTCATATTGATTATTTTAAATTGGTTTATTTCGTAATGTTTCAATTCATTTTTTAGTTCTATTTAATTTGGATCATTTAGGAATTGATTTCTACTTATCAATTAAATTTCGATTTGTTTTGGTAATTTTGGATGAGCCAGGATTGTCTAGTTCATGTTATTTCGATTTCTTTTTGTTCTACTTCAATTTAGTTCAATTTTTAATTTTATTCATTCTGATTTAGGTCAACTAGTGTCAGGTGGTTTAGATTATTTCATTTTTAAAGCAATTTTTTGTTCTTTATTATCTAATTCAATTATTATTGAGCTAGTTTTGTTTAAATATGTTTTTTTAATTATTAATTTTTCATTAACTATGTTTTTATATTTGTCGTTCCATTTAATTCGGAATTATTTATAATGATTCAATTGGTGTATATTTTTTTAGCTTAGTTTGAGTAGGTTCTATTTTTAATCCCAGTATGGGGAATCAAAAAGTTCTATAGGGGTGTAAATAAACAATTAAAAACATAAACTAATAAATTTAATCACAAGAAAAACATAAAAATTTTAGGTATTTAGTATAACTTTGAATTTTGGTTATGTTAATGAAATGGTATGAATAATGAAATATTGATAATTGATTGGAAAAAATAAAACAATGAAACCAGGTTTTTTAGAGGTTTGTATCGATATGTACCTAGTTATACTCATCATATCTCCATTATCAGTGATATAAATGACACTCAATAAACAAACACTCACTTTTGATTTTTTTTGAGGAACTATTGTGACAATAAATCAATTTTAGAACCTAAAGGAAAAATTCCAAACTAAGAGACATTAATTTAACATTGATATCATAACACAAACAATAATTCCTTTTACAAAAGAGTTATAAAAAATATCACACCTACTTTTCAAAAGTTGATGCATGAACATGAAAATAATGCAGAAATAAACCATATTTAACAATAAATCTCAAATATGTATATATATATATATATATAATATTGATAAAATATTTTTCCTGAAGCTTCAACATTTTAGTATTGTAGTTGCATGTTATAGTTCCTCAATAGTGATTTAAAAAAAGTAATAGTAGTCACAATACATGACTTTTCTAACATTTTTATCACTTATATATTCCTCTCTTATCTCATGTATATTGCATATATCGATTATTTAAATTTATAAATGAATTTGTCGATATTAATCTCATTGACCTCCTTAATCATTATCACACAGATGTTTTCATATTTTTACCCACCCAATGTAGCATTAAAAGATTTTTCAAGTTTATCAACCATCATGGGAAACTATCATATAATATATATATATAATCAAAGAAAATTAAATACTTAATTTCATAAAGTATTGTTAAAAATTTTTTTAAGAAAAAATATATGGTTTTCTATTGATCATTTTTCAATATTCATAAGGATTAATTATATACCAATGAATAAATAATTTTTCATTTACTGTAATTATGAACCTTATTTGCTACAAAATATCATTTCGTATTACCCAGTATGACTGATTTTAATTATTTTTAAGGATAATTTATTTTCCATTTAATTAAATCCTATGTATTTGTATTATTCCTTATATATCGAGAAAATTTTCAAAATAATGATTCATTATTATATTTTCAAATTATTCATATGAAAAAATATATGAGTAATATACATCAACAAATGATTAATTTTTTATTAACATATTTGTTAATATATGAGTGATTTATTATTTCATATGTGTCATTTATTCTGGATATGTTTCATTTTATTCCTATAAATATTTTAACTAAAGGGGAATACAAATAATAAAAAATGAAAAATTAATGAAATTATATATTCATATACTAAAAAAATTATAATATAATAAAATAAATAGTAATATTAATAATAAATAAAAATATATTTTTATAAAAGTAATTAATCTTGAGAGAGATTATAATTTTGAAATTAAGGGGAAATGTTACATAAAAAATAATGGATATAGTTTTATTTCAAACCTGAAAACTATTAAATTCAAAAAAATATAAAATTAAACACTAAAAAATTTCCCCTTAAAAATTTAAAAAACCAACATTGAATTTATAAAAATGCATCCATTTTAAAATTTGAATAAAATTATAAAAAATACCAATTAAAAATAAAATATTATTCAGAATTAACTCCACATAAATGATATAAACTAATTTTTATAAAATAATATCATATAGAAATAGGTATTTTAGATTGGTATTATATTCAATAATAAAAATTTTTTATCAATCCATTCAAAAAAGGATTTCACTAACATAAATACATAGAAGCATAAGTTTAATATGGATAACAATATAGAAATTTAGAAAAAATAGTAAACATTAACAAATCAAATCTATTCTCTATAAATAAATATAGTTACAATACATCAAACGAGTTTGGATTGTTACAAAATAATAAAAATTTAAAATTTAAAATTTCATAAAATATCTCAATCATACTATGTTAAAATTCAACATTATGAAACATAATTAATGCAAAGGATTAGTAAAACTATCATCCAATTTATAATCAGATTACAAAATTTAAAATTAATATCTCATTTTCTAGCATGGTTTCTAATAAAATTAAATCTTACATATCTATATTTTTACTTCTATATTTTTAAAATGGGTTCATAAAAATTTTAATAGATTAAATATTATCAAAACAAAAAAGAATTTTATGAAAATGAAAATAAAAACTAGTCAGGTTTTTTCTTAATCTACAGACATTGAGCACAAAAATTAGTAGTATTTCAATACATATACTCTATTATAGAAAATTAATTATTTAATTGTTTCATTAAACTACAAGATTTTCAACTCTTTATTATAAAATGATAGAATAATAATGTTCACTTCTTATAATTCTTATAACCACCCAAATAAGAATCATAAAAAGAAATTATTATTTTTTAAATATAAGAAACTAGAATTCATAGTTAATTATTTGTAAAATTATATGTTTGTTTTGATTTTGTGTTTCTATGGCTATGGATTAGATTACAAATGATTTTTTACGTTACAACACAACCTCAAAAGTTTTTTTATTTAAAAATAAAATTATATAATTTGTAGTGAAATTTAATTAGGAAACACTAAAAATATTACGCACATAAAATCACAAAACATAATATCATGTCTAAAATCTATCAAATAATGTAAAATACATATCATCTCACCAATTAATTTTATAACAATAATTTCTACTTTCACATCTATATCTGATTTAGAATTAGTACTCATATGGGGTTCTAAATGTTTAATTGTACTCATGAATTCATTGATTTACATACTCTTTAGAATATTTACTTTTATTAAAAAATATTTCATCTGCCCATTTATATATTTGAATCCCAAGAAATAAATTTAATTCTTCCATTATCATTATATATAATTGACTAGTAAAAATATTATATACTTTATTAAAAATAATATCACAATAAGAACAAAAAATAGTTACATAAATATGAATTTTATATTTTAAAAAATCAAAACCAACCTTCTTAATAAACAAATTAGGTTTTATATTAATTTTATCCAAACCATTAATCAAAATGAAATTATAGTCTGTAATACCATTATCATGGATAATAATTATGATAATATAAATATTTTTATTGTTTCAAAACAATATTATGAAATTTTTTATCTTCAAAACCTTTTGGTTGATTAAATTAATTTTTTTTAAATTAATCAATTTATAATTGATCTTTTAAAATCCATTATAAAAATTTTATAACCTTAACAATCTATAAGATATAATAAAATCCTATAATATTCTCTCCTATAAATAGAAAAATAGATTCTTCAATATCTATACCTTCATCTTGAAAAATTCTTTGAGTAACTATTCTATCTCAATGCATTATAATATATATATATATATTAATCCATTTTATTTTGAAATATTTATTTAGTTATCATTATTTCTTCATTTTAATGGAAAAAATAAAGTGAAAAATTATTCCTGGTAAATTAATTATATTCATCTTCCATAGTAGAAATCCAATTAAAATATTTTTTTGGATTCATTGATATTATTAGGTATAAATTTAGAAACAAATGAAGAATTAAAAAAAATAATTGACAACTGATTTCTGTGATTCAATTCCATATTCAATATTTTGAATTAATTCATATAATAAGTGATAGTTATGTGTTTTTCAATTTATTATATAAAATTGAGAAGCTTTAACACCCCCCCTAAACTGATACATGATTTTGAGGATCATCTTCATCAAAATGAAATTCTCATAATTGTTCATCAATTTTATCTATATTTGAATTCTTATTCAAGATTTTTTCATCAAATCTAAAGATAGAAAATTATTCTAAAACCATATTCCTCTTATTTTAAACTCAATAAGAATTACTAATATTATAATTTCATATAAAAATTACTTCATCTTATTTAACATCATATTACTCTAGATTATTTATGGTATTTCAAATAAAAAGTTTACAATTTAAAAATATAACATATCCAACAAAATATTAATTTACATTATAAAATTCCTAATACAAATTCTTTAATTAAGATCTAGTAAAACAATATTCAATATAAAACATGTTAAATTTTTAAATTTAATCACAAGTAAATTATGTAAAAATAATTTATTTATAATCACTTTTTGATTTCAAAAATATTCACTTTTTCCATTAAATAACATAATTTTTTCTGCCGTTCTAGGGAAATTAAATTTATGAAACAGAACTTTTTATTAAAATAATTTTAGAAATTCCATATTTATAATATAACAATATATATCACATTTAATTGAGATAATAAATTAACTATTTTTATTATGAACTAATTTATAGAGATTTGTAAATTTAGATAAATTTATATTGTTATAAGACCTATATTATATCCAATTAAACCAACTAAAATCATCGATGATAACATAAACATATTTATTTTTTCAAAAAACTATTAGAGTTAATAAGACTTAGTAAATCAATATATATTAGTTTTTGTGCTCATACAATTTTTACTTAATTAATATATCTTAATCATTACTTTTTCTCTTTTCATTTAAAAAAGGAAAAATAAAACAAATATTTATATACTCTCATCTTGGGAATTTCTAGAACCTATCCAGGATTCAAAATTTTGGGAATTAACTAGAATTTATCTTGTCTAAGAATAATATTTCATAAAAAATCTATATTTTTATATCATTAGAAAATATAAAATTTTTATTTGTTAAAATGTAAAAATAAAATATAATTTATTTTATAATTTATATTAAAATATACTAAAATTTAATCTACTTAAAAAACTAAACAGTTCTAATATTCAAACATGTAACTCATTCCATCATCATATGGTGGTGAAATGATTATTACATTATGTGTTAAACCTTCAACGTATGATAAATTATAACAAATAATATATTTAAATTACATACTAAAATGAAACCATTAACCATGAATTTGAGTTTTCTAAGAAATTCATGGAGGCTATATCACAATTATTAATAGATAAAAAATATATGGGTCACCAATAAATTTCATAGATTATCCATTTTTTATATATCATATATCCTTGAGACACTTATAGGTGATTTTAAAAAAAAGTATTAAGAAAATAGTTTTGGAACACATACTATAGTGTATCTATTACAATTTGTTATGTAATTATTATATACTGAAATAGGATTTAGTATTCATTTATTGGGTAACATATAAGGTAAATTTTATTATTTAAATTCATTATTATGACATAACAACTATGAAAATCTCAAATAAAATCCCCATGAATAGTGTCCAACCATTTTATACCTAAACAGGTAAATTTGGAAATACTACATTTTTAAAATTTAAAAAATAAATTCTTATACCATTTGGGTAATTATTTTTAAAATATGAACCCCAAATTATTTTCATTAATTTGATTTAATGAAATTGTCATCTCATAATTACCTTTTCCATAAATGATAGTATATATATTTCTTTTTAAGATAACAATATACTTCATAAGATATTCATTCACTTTTGTGAGCTCTATAAATCGCTACAAACCTTTTAATCTTAATAAAATGGTGTTTTGTAAATATTTTCATTTTATTGAGTTAGTCTATTATTATTTTTACAGATTATTATTTTCTCATTTTAATTTTTATTAAAATTTGTCTATATTTATGGAATCATTAGGTATATTTTTATTATCTAAATTAAATTAATTTAAACTATATACATGAAAATATTAATAAAACAATAATATTTATGTAGAATCACTACATACATCTTTCGGTGAATAAACCATTAAACACAAGTTATAAGATTCTGTTTCACATCCAGAATCATCAATTGAGTAATTATTATATGTATCTCTATCCAGATTGTAATTATATATTATCCTTATTATATTTATTATATTTTATATGATATTTTATTTTTAAAAAAATCAAAATTTTCTCCTTGTTACTAAAATAATTAAAAGTTAGTTATAAAACATCATTATGCACACTGGAATTACATTTCTTATTTTTATTTAGTTCATCATTTTGGTAATATTTTCTCGGTTTCTTATTGAAACACCTATGTTTTCTACTAGATTTTATATTCCATTATTCAATTGAGACATTTCACCCTTATCACATCCTTATGACTCAAAATAAAAAGATTTATAAAAAATGTTAATTTTTTATTCAATTACATTTTCTCTATTTTTTATGTATCT
Source organism: Viscum album (assembly GCA_963277665.1). Classification (NCBI taxonomy): domain Eukaryota; kingdom Viridiplantae; phylum Streptophyta; class Magnoliopsida; order Santalales; family Viscaceae; genus Viscum; species Viscum album. The sequence continues at coordinate 171,558,627 of OY728128.1, forward strand.
TCACTTGTAATATTTTTTATTTTGAGTTCTTATTCATGTAGAGAAAAAAAACTATTCAAACAAGTATTAATATAAATTTTTTTCCCAAATATATGAACCATATTTTCATTATAATTAATTTTTAGAGACCAAAGGACTATTTCAACCCAACATGTGTAATCAAAAACTTCTCATAACACCTAAATACCATTTATGATTCTTGTCAATCTATGGGAAATTTAGTTAAATGAATCTTCTTCTCCTATATTAATGGATCCTTAGTCCACATGTACCATAGCATTTTTTTCATGTCATAATTTGTACCGCATATAATTTAACTTGTACAATCCTCCCAATAAAACTTATCGTCATATAATATTATACATGGATAAAAAAATTCCAAATAATAAAATAAAATAATATATTCATTACATTATATTTTAAGTCATACTTTATCGAATTGTTACCCATAAGTGTATTTTGATCACCAACTAGGGGTTTTTATAATTCTACAATTATTATCTATATATCTATTATTAGATTTTTAACATATTAATGAATGATATACTTACACTATTATTAATCATTACCATCTAATTATAGAGGTTTTTCAGAGACCCAACAATAGTTACAATTCATTTATAACTTCTTAATAATGATATATTAATTTGAAAAATTATTTTAGGATTCAGTTATCTATAGTTAAAAAAGGATATAAAATGAATGAGAAAAACAATAACACTAGAGATTAATGATATGATTCCAATTTTATCGCAATAAATAATTAAATGTTTCAAAAATTTCCCATAATGACACAATTTATGGTATGTATTTAATAATAGTACATTCCAATGATCTTTTAGGATTAAGGTATTTGATAATTATGGAAATTATTACATTATATATGGATAACTGATAAACATTTCCTAGTTTTTTCACAAATACATGATTTTTATGTTTAAAATCATGTTTAATTTGTGAAACAACTTCTTTGTTCAATTAAAATTCCATTATTTTATTATAGACCAAATACTTTTTCCTACTCATCTTTTTGATATATAAAAAACATTTTTAAATGAGATATGAGAAAAATAAAGCTTGGTATGGTGGATATAGAAAAAATAATCAGATTATTGCTCAGAGTGGATAGAACTAGTGGGAAATGAGATTTTATTGACATGAAAGAACAAAAATATATAATAGGATTCAATGTGGGGAAGATAAAAAAGAGGAAGTTATGAAAAAATTTGACTATTGGGATTATCATTTTGATGGCCATTTAATGGATGTTCTAGTGACACAAGTAGCTTCCATTTCATAGAAATGTTATAAGGAGAATAATTCCAAGAAACCTAATCATTACTTCAACAGGTTTGTATTTTCTTTTAGTGATTGATGTATTTATAATGTGTGGGCTCCCACTTCACCCTTAAAAGTTTTTGAAGATAAAAATTTACGTTAAATGTGATAAACTATGTTAATATCATTAGTCTAGTGATAAACATGAAATCATATAATGATGTTACCTTTTTCACAATAAAAATTTCAATATAAAAATATTAAATTTCCACTATTGAAAAAAAATTCAAAGAAATAATTAGAAACCTATTAAACAGAATACGAAAGAAATACAATTCATCATGTGGTTCCTGGGAACTCAAGAAAATATTACTTCGAAAATAACCATTCCCATTTAAATATTACATAGCTTAGTAAATCAATTGATTTTCATAAAAACCATATTTTCTAATAATAATAAAAATAAATTGTAGAATATTATTCAAAAACTACACATAATCCTTTTTAATTGATGAGAGAATAACTGAATCTGATATAATTATATAGTATTAACCAACACAATTATCAACATCATTTTTCACACTTGAAGACTAAATCTTTATCCAACAAATTGCAGAGCTATATCAGTCTCTCAAATAATTATGAGAAATATTAGGCTCACTCCACACCATCTATAAAACTCTAGTACCATATTATGGATGAAATTATAATATTGTAATTTTAATCTCAAACCATATAAAAATAATTAGAAACTATTTTTAAAACACATTCAATTTTCTCATAATCATAATAAATAATATTATTTTTCATTTGAAACTCATAAAACTAAAAACACATAAAATTCTAAAAATAAGTTTTTCATTGAAAAATAATGATAATGTATATATAAATATTTACAAAAAATTACAACTATGATGGTTTTATTATTATACTAACCATATACATTGAAATCATTCTTCAAATACTTTTTTTAAAAAAATACCAAAATATATATCATAATTAAAATCATGAAAAGATTACATTATAAAAAATATTAAATATTTTCAAATATAATATTATATTTCCATCAAAACACTTTTTATCATAAATAATAGTATTCCTAAGAAATTTAAAATAATATTTTTATCAATTTGAAACAGATTAAAACATTTAAAACCATTCTTAAAGTAAAATCCCTTTATATTATAGTAAATTTTGAGTATAATGTTACATTTAATGATAGATAGTGAAAATTAATTTTAAATAAATTTTATTTAAAATAAAAAATGACAAAATAAATCTATATTTTAGTATATAAAACACACTTAAGAAAGAATGTTTTGAAATTACAAGAGTCTCAAATAATGGAAATTGTGAAATTAAATCACCTTGCCTTAAGTATCGTCTCACATCATACGTTATATAAATCCAAAATTATAAAATTATATTATATTTATAATTTATTTTCGAACATTTTTCTATTTCTGAAATCATAATTATTCCCATTAGAACAATTTTACAATGTTTTATTTTGTTGAAAATATGGTTATGATCACATCTAAGGTTTTGAGGATGTCATGTTCATAACTAGAAAATGACATCGGTGTGTGAACCATGGTAAGAGGGTCTCTGGTTTAACTAAATCCAAAATCGTTAACATGTTTTAATTATAATACATGTTCATTATATAAACTTTTATAACCAACAACATAATCTGGTGTTTAAAATTCTACAGTGTAATTTCTTGTAGACCATAGTTCATACATATATGTGAACGACGTTCTCATTTTTAAGAAAAGTTGAATATAAGTAAATTTATAATTATTTTAAATTTTTTTGATAAAAAGATGTTATAAATTTTATATTTATTCATTACTTCCATACTTATGGATATTTTAAGTTGGTGTGAAGGAAAATTAAAAAACATCGCATCACAGAGGTTCTATTCAACAAATATGTTCGGGTGTCATTATCAATTTCAATAGATGGACATTGTAAGAAGGTAAGTGATATATTATACTTTCCGAATAAGAAAATACTCATAAAAATAATATATATTTATTTTTTCTTCATTTTATCAGTTTATATGATCAGGTGAAAAAAATGAAAGACATCACTTCATGGATACGATAGTCGACACGTACACATGAGGAATGTTTTAATTTCCCCTAAATAGGAAAAGGTATGGAAAAATAGTTAAACCATAATTGTAATTAAATAATGTTACATAGAATAGACTATTTTGTATTATATAATGATTAAGTACATTTTCAATTTGGTAGAATAATAGATAAACATGAAACACTCAATTAATAATTATACCACATTCGAAATCCTCCATTAGAATACACCTTAAGCCCCCTATATGTAGTTTTTTTAGGGGAAACATATTAGACATAGGGAGGATATTTAAGATGATATTTGGGAATTTATTGACTAATTTAAAGTGTTAAATATTAATGATGGGGTTGTAAGAGGTGGTTCCCTTTTATAAGATATATGAAGGAAACCCATAGAGTTGATCAATATTTCAAATTAACATTAATTCATTATCATTGTAATTTATAACAAAGGTAACCATTTTCTAGTGATAAGAGGTTGCAGTTTTAAATAATATCATCCAATCAAATTTTTATATGTTTTAGAGATAATATATTTATTATATCTAAGTTTAATCCCCTTTAGTTTAACCTTAACCATGATAGATTATAATTTAACCATGATAAATTAATTATATGTCCAAAAATAAACGTGTAATTCAATATAAATTTTTCGTCTATGATTATAAATATTAAATTAATTTTATCAAATTTAAATTATATTTTTGTCATAAAACACCTTTTACATAAGTGTGTAAAATGTATCAAAAACAATTTTTCGAAAAATACGTGATTAAAGTATAAACATGATTTTACCCTCAAATAAACAATAACATTGATTCTAATGAAGTTATTTTTTTATTTACTAAAAAATAGTTTTTTAATTTTTCTCCAATATATAATTGAATGATACCTTCAAACCATAGCCTTAAATCTATAGATCCCAAAATGTTTTTTATTTGAATGAAATATTATATAAGATCATAAAAGTGAATCATGAGTATCGAAATTCAAAATAATGTTGTCAAATAAATTATCTATCTTTATAAACATTAATTTTTTCTTGAAATGGGTTTTTATGTTATTAATTATCGACTACATTGTAATAATTTCTTAAAATTTATTGTATTGGAAAAATAGTTAATTTCTCTATTCATCCACAATCAATCTACTTTAGAGAAATTTAAAAAATTCACCATGTGATAAATGCTACATGAAGAACCAAAAAAATATTTTTATTTTGTCAATATAATTTTCAAAAATAAATAAATGTATCATTTAAATTAAAACTTATTATTAATGTAGAAACGATTTGATGAATAAAACTATTTGTTTGAAAAATAACATATATATAATTATTCAATAAACTATGATAACTTTCAATCAAAAAAAATAAATACCTATAAATCATTAAATTGATTTATTTTTATGATTACCTCAAATAATTCTGAGCTAAGGTATTGTTGTGAAATAAATATTATTCATTATATAAAAAAGTGATTGTATCATTCCATCAGAGAGTTTTTTGATTCTCATGTTTCTTCCTCAACCATGTCATTCAACTATAAATAAACTAACTAGTGAATAAACTCATTCAACAACACCATATCTCCACGATCAAAAAAACTCATTGGATTTTCAATATATAATGTATTCTCTTCCATAGGAACTCCAACAACTAGTTTTTTGAGCCGCGGTAGAATTTCATGTGAATTCTAATTATTTCATCTTATGAATGGGTCATTCAATGAACCGAAATTAGAATCATATTTATAATAATTTTTAAAATAATCTTTTTTAAACATGTTTCAAATTTCGATAACTTTCGTGGGAGTTTCATTGAGTTGTGGTAGCACCGGGCTCTGAAAACACAAATATTGAGATGGATAATAGGGGTTCAGGGTTTGTGTATACCCATATGAAATTATAGAGGAAACTGTCTGGAAAGTTCTAGTTGAGAAAGATGCTATGAATAGTTTTATCTAAACATGAGGCAGGATCCTCGAATTCATTCTGTTGGCTTTAGGTTTCTAACATATGAAAATTGTATGGTTTTCTCAAAATTTCCCAAACCATGAAAATAAACTTTGGGAGAACCTTTCTTTTTAGTAGAGGAAGCATGCATGGAAAATAGTTTTTCCAACAACGTGACCCATTTTTAGATGGTAAAATTCTCAGTAATCTCTTAATGAATGTTAAATCCTTTTTCCACTTTTCTTATTCTCCCTAGTAGACATCACATTCATTTCTCATCCCATGGATATCTCAATCTCCTACACCTATGGATCATGAAATACCATCTTTCTAGAATCCAATTCAAGAATCATCAGTTATGTTTGATTTAAATCTTCATTCTATTGAATAATATTTCATACACTCTAAGTAACTCTTCAAATTAGTTCTTCTATATGGTGTCAGCTCATACAACCTATTTTTAGTGTATATGTCCGTTTCGTTGATTTAATCCAAACCAGAACAAATAAAAACATGATATTGGACATGTCTGTGTTCCAAGGATTAGGGTTGGTGGTATTGATCTATTTACCAATGTTTCCATTACTTCATAGATATTTCCATTGTTATTTGTGTAATCCCTTTCCATGATTATCTATAAAAATAATTTCATCATCTTAATTTGTATCCCAACTATGTTTTACACTTTAGGGTCAATGTTATATAATTTTTGGACGAAATCCTTGAACATGGAGACACCTTTTATTTTCTTGTTTCAATTACTCGTTTGTAATTAATTAATTAAATTGCAAGAAAATATTTTAATCATTATTCATGGATTATAAATACAATAACACTTATTGGAAATTAATCAGTTGATAGTAGCACCTCATAAGATCCATGTTGATCCTTTTATTTGATTTTTCTTATTTTTTATATTTATAAATATCTATTTTATTTTGTATTTTGATATTCCATTTTATTTTGATTCACTATTGTGAAAAAATTAATTATTAATTAAAAATGTAATGTTTTTAAAAAAAAAACCTCAGATGAGATGCACTATCTTATAATATAAAAATGTATTTATTAGTGATTATATCAGACATGGATATATTTCATTGGTGGTTTCCTATGAATTCATGTTATTTATATTTTGGTGTAATTATTTGATCATGACTTCAAAATATATTCTAGACTTGATTGAAAAATGGGGCAAGAACATCCTTTTGATTAATTATTTACATGACCAGCCACATTCTAATTTTGTTGGAATGCCTTGATTGAAGATTCCCATGACTTGATAAACAAATTAGATGGATTATAGTTAAATGATGTTTAATTTTGTGGTATGATCACACCTCCTTATATATTTAAATAAATATTTATTAAGTGATTTATAATAAATGAAATTGGTGTAAAGGACATACCTCTTATGAGTTTTTAATTTTATATGAATTGAAATGGAATTTGTTATCTGTGGGATTAATAAATAATAATCATGTGAGGTAATGCCTCATGTATATTATAATAAATATGATTACTCATTTGATATAGACTATGGTATGATGGTAAGGATTCTGTTAGGAATAATGTTTCACATTTCCTTACATCGATTGTTGGAAATGATATCTCACACCATTGAGACTATTTGGATAGTAGGTATGATGCACCATTTCCATTGTTTTAGGAGTTCACATATAAACACACCCTCTATTTGTAGTATTGTTATGAAGACACAATAACCATATTGATTGTTGAGCATGAAATCATTTTTTATTTATGATATGTTGGTCTTATACCCTTTTCAAGATCTCAAGGGCCCGTTTAGTGTAGTTATTGATGTATGAGTTATGCCCCAGTCCAGCAAACATGTATTACTATAGGTATATGGCTACCTACATACACACATACATTGTATATATAGTTTGATGAAATATATGAATAAATAATATATATATATATATTATTACTGTATATATATTTTTATTGATCATAACTTCATTACAACCAAGATCTGAAGCATGTAAAGTTTTTTTGGTGTCGTCCTGGAACCTGAGCCGGCAGATATTTATTTAGTAATCAATGATTATTATTATTTATAAATTCATAATTTTTAATATATATTAATTCAATAGATGTATCTATAGACATCATGGGTGGTGTCCTACATGGATTTTATCTCACACCTTTCTCTGGATGTCGATGTACTGTTGAACTAAAGATGATCTCATGTTCAAAGGTCCACCGATTATTTCTTTCTTTATTATTCTTATACCTTTCAGTTTGGAGTAAGGGTTGGATCATGATATTATGATGCTTATAGAGATCACACTCAGTGGTTTCTTACATTTCTTTATTCACATACTTCACTAATTCATGTTCCATGTTTTATGAATACCATTTTAGATTATGAATGACCATATGGACACAGATTCATTATTGTATATTGGAATTGTCCATTTGTATTTAGTTGATGTTACTCTTAATCTAAATTATCTTTTATTTACTAATTCATTAATAATTTTTTGTTAATTATTTCCCAATATACAATAGTATTAGTTTGATCATTGGGGTATAGTATCCCCACCATACCATTATCTGACCCTTGTAGTTAGTTAGCATCTTCTGGTGTATGGGGATGTGAACATGAGTACATTTGGAGATCAGTGCAGCTGATGGTTTTATTGGAAATTGAGTCGAGACGTTACATTATTTTATCAGAGGCCATTTTATTTATCATATTATTTTTTCCTATTAGATATGAGACTATGATTGTCTTGGAAATTGATAAATAGATTTGTTTGGGTGTGATCACATCACACATAGGAAAAGAACATGTATTTATCATTGGGATTGTTGTTAGTGTTTTTTCTATTATAATTTTTTATTATTTCACCTTGAATGATTGGTGTAAATTCTACTAATTATTGATTTATTAAATTTATGGTATTTTTCTACGGACTGGGTTTGGAAATCAAGTAGCATTTCATGTATTATTATAGGATAATTGAAATTCATATTCCATGCATATTCCATTCATTTTAGAATCATTTATTGGATTTCTATTAATTGTGATGATGTTCCTTGTGTTTTTATTATCTTGGATACTATATGGCATGTTATTTATTTTAGTGGCATTCTTATTTTTGTACATATATATGTATTTCATTAGCATTCATGATTATATAAAATAATGTTAGGATTTATTTTGCATGTTAATATTATACACTGATTAGGTGATTATATTTCATGATACAAGGTTATTTATCATGTAATTCTTATATATCATGATTACTTAATTTGATAACATGTGTAGTTCTATTTGAGAAATATTATTGGTTTTGATTTATTATGAGCTAGTTTATAGTTATAAGGTGTGTCAATGCCTTATATACTAGGGAAAGGTGGACCAAGTATTCTGAGCATCTTTTGATATTTTTATATAAATCTATTCACTATTGATAAGATTTTAAATATTTTAATGTTTTGTTTTTAACATGAATGGGTTCCAATTAAATGGGTGTTAGTCTACGAGCAACAAACTGTAAGGTATATATAAATATTAAGAGATGGAAACCCATATAATTTAACCATTATATATGACGATTATATATTTTGAGATTTTTATAGAAGTAGATGATGCTTAATTTTAATATAAAATGATTTTTTTTATATGTACCACTTACGTGGCTCAACCCCAGTAGGTAGGTTATAGAATTTACTCTTATCATATAAAACCCATTGAGGTATATTTTGAAAAATAAATGGTTTATTATTTCCAATTTAATTTCTTGTGACTCCATCACAAGGCAATAATTTTCTATATGATAAGTCTTCTTAAATGCACATCTGGAGTGAAATAGGTTATTTGGGGAATGATTCCAATGAGATATACCACTATGGTCTTTTTTGGAACATTTATAATTAAACAATTATTTGGTTTGTTTTTGATGAACCCATGTCATCTAAATTGGACCCCTATAGTTCAAAATATCTTTTATAAATTAAAATGAATTTATAAGTTAAATTTCCCAATTATGATGGGATGTAAATTAAATATTAATCCTTAAAAAATAAATTTTTTAATGCTATCATTTTTTCCCATGATGAGTTAGTTAAAAAATGTACCAAGTGAATTAGTATTATAATTGGTGCTCTTTGTTCTACTTTAAATATTTTTAAATGTTTAAATATCTAATCTGAATTATTTTATGGACATACATTGGAACCCTAGGTGGTAAACATAGTTTATACCCCATGGTAAGTGTAGTTAAAATATCTCTTTGATATTTCAAGGAAATGAAACATGATCGTTTAATGATGGCCATTTTAATTTTCAGAATGGGATTAAAATATATTCGTATTGCCTATTGAAATAAATTTTCTATTTCATAATCATAGGTTCAACACATATTATTTTTCAAGGGGCTAGCCTAAGGTAGGTATCTACTATAGTGTTAAAATTCCTTTCTAAATGATATGAGTTTTTTATCTGATGGTTTCGTTGATGTGAGGATTTACCTAGTTGGACTATTAGTTTGTAACATCCTAGGTAAATAATGAGTAAGGAATTTTCATTAATATTTGTGAATTAAATATTAATTTTACTTTAAAGGGGATGCTATGATCGATGGCTTTCCCGATATGCAACAACAGGTTTCACTGAAATCATACAATGCACACTAATAATATAATATTATTATTTTAAATGGTAGTAAACGCCTAGCCATTGAATTGGATGAAATTCATAGAACTAACTAATATATGATTATACATGTTTGTTAAATGTTTTTACTTTTATCTTATAAATGTTAGAGGCTTAAAATGTGAATGAATCTAATTTTAAGCATAATTTTCTTTAAATGGTTGATTAAACGCCTTTTGATGGAGAACCCTATTTCAATCAAGTATTGGTCACTTTTATATGTTCTTTTTGATATAATAAAACTCTCATTTATAACTAGTACATCAAAATTCACTTTGGGTCAAATTTTGGTATTTTTCTGATAAAATTTATTTTTTTTGATAAATAGTGAAAATACTATATTTTAATTCAAATTTGTTTCTTAATATAATTTATTTATATGGATAGATTATATTTTTAATTAGTTTTAATGTGTAATTATATTATATTTTTACAATTTAATACAATGGTGGTCATTGGTATTAATTTCACTTTGAAATTGGACATAAACAAGTGTCAATCTTTGGATAGTTATTGTTTAATAAAAACAGGCTATTTGTTTTGACAATGGAAATTAATTTTAAATTAATTATTGAAAGTTCTATGTTTTTAATTTGGTTAAATAGAAATTATTTTTGAATTTGGAAGATCAAATATATCTTAGGCTGATTTGTTTTTTATTTTTTCAGAAAAGCTCCAATGTTTGATGAATCGTGAAACCACTTAGTAGTATTTTAAAAAACCGTCTTTTTCATTGAAATGAAATTTTACAAACTTTGTGAATTGAATTTCAAAATTCCAACATACATTGTTTTTATTAGTAAGTAAAATTTGGTCCAGTAAGATGAAAATAATTTTTGTTGAATTGTAACTATTGACTTTTATTTATCGTGGTTAAAGGTAAATAATGTAATTCAATGTAAAAAGAATATGATAAAAATCCCAAATTACCTTATAACATGTCCTAAACTTATTTTATGAGTAATGGTCGACCATGTAAATCATTAGTTAGATTTTGGGAGCCCATGGATCCACTTAATAGTGATAATGACACTTTAGATTAATTAATTTAATGTAAAGGAAAAATGACGCAAACACATATCTTTTAGTAAATTATTTTTTTCATGGGGTTATATAAGTTATTTTTTCAACTATAAATATTATTTGGAATTTTAAAAATATTTACTACATCATGGTATTTTTATAATAATTTTTAGACATCATATAAATTAAATTATATATGACACAATAATGATTCAATATTTATCTCATTAATAAATGATTTAAATATATAAGATTATAAATATTAAAACAACATCCAAAACCTGTAATATTATTGTTGAATGATTTTATTTCAACTATGAGTCATCATATCTTCGAATTTAATGATATTTGGACCTTTAGAAACTGAATATCATTATATAATAATATAATATTTTCACACTTTCTTAAAGTGACCCTCCACAGCCTTATAAAAAGAGACCATTTCTAACCAATTACTCACACCTCTAAATCCCCTTGGATCATCCAAAAACTACCCTAATAATCTCTCAAGATCCCCCTTTTCCTCCTAGAAGACTTACCTTCGGCATAAGAAACATAAAAATGTCCTTTTTGTTAAAACCAAAGGAAGTTACCAAAATTAAATGTAATAGTTTCTCTCAAATTCTTTGCTTTATTTTGATTTATTTTACTTCTCCAACCACCTAAAATATTTTTATTCATTTATTTAATTAAAACAACATCTTCCTCAATATACTAGTAGGTTTTTATAAAAATTATTTTAACTACACTTACACACAACTCCATCTAATGGGTGAAGAACATACTATTTCTGTGGATTTCAAACTAATGCCACACAAAACAATGATTGTTCGATTATCTCCTACCGCCTAACATGGTGGACATTATATTATTACTGTACTTAAATTTTATTTATATTATGTTTATTTAATTTTTATTCTTCTTTATTATTCATTAATATCATTCGTTTATGGTTATTATTTTGGTTAAACGTGATAATTTCATTTGAGGAAGTGCGGACTACCGCACCCTCAAGGTGATTTGGTTCGTTCATGACATAAATGGAATGTATAAAGGATAAATTTATTGAACTTATTTAACATAAAACATCAAATGATATGATACTTGAATTATAATATACCAATTTATCATTAGTTTTCATTCCTTTAAATATAAAATAGAAATGAATGTAGCATTCATGCATACGTATGGCTTACCGTCTCCATGAACGGTCAGTTTAATTTCATAAATCCAAATGATATGGGATATTATAAATTCATATACATAGGATATATGTGATATATAAAATATATAAAATATTTATTTCATTCTGGAGATAGTGTAATTTTGACCACATGGACAACTTTTAATTATAAGGTGTTCATTTTTTACTCAAGTACCAAATATCGACAAAACGATCATTATTTACATAAATGATTACATAATGTTTATAACATGATAATTAGGGATATGAAAAGGATAATAAACTTTAAAAATGTATATAATAAATTATAAATTATCTTTATTTTATTATTTAGGAAGAACAAGGAACAAACGAGTCAAGTAGGACACAATGTAAGAGGATTTATTATCTCACGTTTAATTCAGTGAGATTACATTGATTGCCACTTATTTTTTTCAAGTGTTGTAATGTATACTGCCATTGATATAAATTATCATGATTCACATTATATTCATGTTATTGTGTGATTCCTTTTGGTTGTTATTATCTTTTTTTCATACGACTCAATTGATTTCAACGATGTAAGGGGTTTTTATCTCACGTTTATTCCAGTGAGATTCATGATATATTTTTCACTATTTCCTTTTAGTGGTGTATGTATTTCCAATGATTCTACTATTTTTGTAATATACTTTCATTTATTGGTATTTAAATCTATATTTTATGGCCATTCTTTCATGTGTTGTGTGTTTTTTAAGTTACCAAATGAGTAAGGGAACCTTTCACCCACAAATTTTTAAAAGACTTCTTTTTGTTATGTCTTTTAATATATATCTTATTATGTTGGGATATGTTCTTATATATATCCTTACTGATATAAATTTTATGTCCATGTGATGACATACCCTTTTTATCTCATCAAAACATTATCTAAATTTTTAATTGATGTCGGTAGGCCGTTGAATTTTTACAAGGGAACTTCTTAACCAAATTTCAATTCTTTAGGTAAAACTTATACTTCATGAATATGTAATCCTATGAAAATGTTTGACTAAACACTGATTGTTTTACACTTAATATCCATGTATATTGGGCGTATTTATATTCTTCATAAATAATTTGGTTATTTATTTATCTTTAATTTATGGATATCTTCTTTATAAGGGATTTCATCTCAATTTTCATTTACATTGAGTCTTCCTTGTTGTTATGCACTAATTCACACATTTATGGTGTATATACTATCCTTTCTCGTTTAATATCGGGAATCACTTTATTATCATAACATTATAAAGTTCTGATTAAATGTTATTCCTCAATTATTTGTATTCAAGAGTTTCTCATTTTGATGAAAACACTTTATGTAAAATATAATTTTAATGATTTATTATTATAAATATTTATATTTAATGCCCATGTCTTAAAAAAGGTTCTGAGTATTTTATTATATGGACATTGATTTTTTAAAATTTTAATTTGCATTAAAATATTCAATGTGTTATGGGACACTTTGATTCAAAAATCCCTTTTTAAATGGTTTATTAAAATGGATTGATTATTTCTATATATTGATATTACTTATTTTGATTTCCAAGGAAATTTTATTAGTGAAAGGTTTATATTTTCAATATTTTGTGTGTTATGATGGTACTTGGAAATTTTATAGATGGTTACGTGATAAACCATATGATGGGTGGTGTCGTGATAAAACATGACGAGTGGTTACAATATAACCTCCAATTCATTGGGTATGGAAGTCAGTCGTATGGCTATTCCAATTAGTGATATATGTGGAAGTCGATTGTATGGTTATTCCACTTAAGAATGTTTCTCTCCCAAGTTATCTTTATATGTAATGTGTTTTTTATATGGGTTTTATGGTAATATTTTGGTTACAAAAGGGTAATAAATGATCATTTATTCAGTGAAGAGTATTTAATACGTCATAAAGGGGAAACGTATTACTTTTGATAATGTATTCATGGATTACTTTTTTTATTAAAAATATAACAGTTTTCCTTCTTGTATATCCCTTACTAAGCTTTTTATGCTCATCCCATGTTTTTGAAATGTTTTTAATAGGACATAATGTAGAATCTGGTCAAGGATGGGATCAAGGAAAATTAATGTAGTCTAAAACATGGAACTAGACATGTCTCGATTATTCATAATTTTTTTAAGAAAAAAATGGAATCAATGTAGAAGTGTCTGCTTTGAAATTTTTGAGATGTAATGTAATTGTTTTTCCTAATTCTCTAAAACTCTAAACCTAAAAATATCCTCAATGTGAATTATTCTTTTAATTCAAAATTATGTATTGTTTACGTTCGGGTACTTATAGTTGGTATCAGAGGTCAGTTTAGATAACTTTAGAGGTTGGGGTGTTATCTAAGAATAAGTGACATAACCATAATGGTTATCATATTAGAATGAGAATTAGTTATTTCTAATGAGTTTAAGATAACATGAATACGTATTTAACCACCTCATAAGATATTATATGATGATTTTACTAATATACTCACCCTGGGCTTTTTGGTTTTAGTAAATGGATGGATCTCGCAGGAACCATAGTAACCGTGGATGTGAAGAAAACTATGACGGTTTTCTGAACAAACAATTGAATGAAACGAGAGCTACAATAAGAACTCTTGTGTTTATTCTCAACCAACTACATGGAGTCTTGATTGACAACCTGGACCTTCGTGATTTTTATAAGGCACCATATTTTCAAGAAACAAATCCATAGGAAATTTTTAGTTATAATAATAAAGATATGTATCTTTAAAAACCTATTTTTCAAGGATGTGGAAAGAAACAACTAGGAAAATGCTTCAATGGGATGGGAAGATTCTATAGAAGTGGGAATAAAGATCATAATGAAATAACCTACCATGGAAAAAGGAAACATCCAATTGACTCTAGGAAAGGGAAATATGTTCTTTCTGAAGGATCAATTGAATGTTTTAAATGTGGTGTGATTAGTCATTATACAAACATATGTACTATGAAGATGTTTCAGGAATGGGATCGCTATGATCGTATAAATCTATGTTTACCAATACCTAACTTCATTCCAATTAAAGATGAATAAACTGACAGTGACCAAAGAATTGTATGGATTATTTCTTAACATATGTTTTGACAATATTGAATCTTAGGCTATGATTCATGATTTTGATTGTAGGAATGACGTGTTTCAGAATAAGTTAGTAAACAATGGTTAATGGATCATGGTGAATGTTGGATGATTAATAAGTCAACATATATGGCATTCAAGAGATATGGTAGATTTTAGGATGGTGAAATGCTTAAAAGTATTAAATCACTTTTGATGATGGGATTATATTTGAAGACTTTTTATAACATGTGTAACCCTGAAGATTGATATATGAAAATTTTATTCAAGGAATAATTCTCTTTTCTTTTGTGGATATCGTTATAAAGAACCATTTGCGTTTATATGATCCTTTAATTTGAGGAAATTATAGGTTAATACATTTTGGGATGAAAAATGGATGTTATTAGATAAACATTGTTGTTAAAATATGTTATGGTTATTAATGATGAATTTATCTCTTTTTGGGATTTTTATAAAATTAAATAGTTTTTCAAAAAATGACTACAAGCACATCGTGTGACAACCCATCACGTCGAACAAATCTGTGGGAATCAAACCCACATCCAAAGTGTGACTAGGGTTTGTCACCTACCACTAGAATACGTAAATTCCTAGGTTAGTATAAGTATTTATTTATAGTTATATTATCTTATGAATATTTTTATTTTGAGTTAATTATGGAAATTAATAACCTATCATAGTGAATATGTGATTAGGTTAATTACACATCAGTATGGGACTTTTAAAGTAGTCGATGTTATTTAGAGATAAATGTTTAGATTTATTGTGGAAGATTATGGGATTATATTCTTATGAGTTTTGGTTTTCAATGTTATTTTGGATTATATTGATGAATTTTACGGAATTATGTTTATTGAATGGTTTTTGTTGAACTTAGGGTACTGTTTGTTGAATTTTGGAGATTAGTAGTAGTATTTATTTTTATAAAGAATTTCTTTTTTAAGGATTATCTGATCTTGTACTGCCCTTTTTGGTTTTTTTAAGGACTAAATACATGAGAAATATATAGTTCATATTTTGTGAATTACATGATTCTCTCAAAATTGATTGTATCACATTAATGTGAAAAAGTCATCCTGAATACTCATCGTTTGGAGAAAATATGAGTTTGTGTTAGATATCAAGTAAAGGATGAAAGCCTACATGAAAAGTATATATGTTTCCTTATGTTTTTAGTTAAGATAATAAATAGATTCCTCAACATTATGAAAATTAATTTAAAACAAAAAAATCAACCGTTAACTTTTCCTACTTGGGAATCAAAGACTATTTAACCCTTTATAAGTTTGTGATTTTATGGTGGTTAACATTCTCCTAACAATGTTTTCTATCACACTCCATCAAAATTTAATGGTTTGGTTTCTCTTCTATATCCATGTTTTCCTACATGGAATCCTAGTATGGGATTTTCACGGCTGTCCTTTTAACTTCTCTTTCATTCTTTTAATGTGATATATTTATTGACTCTTTGTCCAATGTGGGACATTCAATTACGTTTCCATGCCCAGTTTTGAAATTGCGAGGATGAAATTTCCAAAATGGGGGGAAAGATGTAACATCCCAAGTAAATAATGAGTAAGAAATTTTCATTAAATTTTTTGAATAAAATATAAATTTTACTTCAAAGGGGATTCTACGATCGATGGCATACCTGATACGCAACAAGAGGTTTCTTTGAAATCCTACGTTGCACACTAATAAAATAATAATATTATTTTAAATGGTAGTTAACACCTATCCATTGTTTTGGAATAAATTAATATAACTAACTAAAATATGATTATACATGTTTGTTAAATGTTTTTACATTTATATTATAAAAGTTAGAGTCTTAAAATGTGAATGAATCTAAAGATAAGATTAATTTAATTTAAAAGTTTGATTTACCTCCTTTAGATGGAGAACCATATTTAATTCTACTTTTGGTCACTTTTATATGTTCTTTTTGATAAAATAAAATTATTATTTATAACTGGGTCATAAAAAATAACTTTGGGTAAAATTTTTGTATTTTTCTGATAAAACTCGGTTTTTTTATGATTTGTGAAAATACTGTAATTTAAATCAAAACCGCTTTTTAATCTAATTTATTTATATGGATTGATTATCTTTTTAATTGGTTATAAAGTTTAATTTGAATATATTTTTACCATTTAATCCAATGGTGGACATTGGAATTAATTTCACTATGAAATTGTACATAAACAAGTGTCAATATTTTGATACTTATTTTTTTAAAGGCAATGTCCTGGTCAAAGGCCAAGACAGAAAAATTTATTAAAATGAGAGGGAAATTACAAGAGTATGAAGGAAGAAATTTAATTTCAATCTTTTGCGTAAAAAGGGACGATATCAACCGGTAAGTTGTCACTCCACGTAATGCCCTGTTAATACCCTTATTGGCAAGACCATCGGCCACCGTATTAGCTTCCCGGTAAGTGTGGGTTGTGATGTGTCTGATTTCTTGAAGGAAGCTAATACACTTCTTCCAACGAGCTGTGAGGGGCCAAGCAAGGTAAACCACACTGTTCCAATTATCTGGGATGATGGTAGTGGAATCAATTTCAATACAGATGCAGTCCCAACCATTTAGCTTAACTAAGTTGACCGCAAGAATCACCGCTATAATCTCAGCATCCAGGACAGAGGCAGTACCTTATCCATCAAAGAAGAATCCATGAAACTGGCCAGGATAGTCCCTAAAGATGGATCCATAGCCCGCAGGACCAGGATTCCCTTTGGAGGGACCATATACATTGTTTCTTAAAAACATGCTATTTATTTTCACGATGGGAATTAATTTTAAATTAATTAATTCAACATATATATTTTTTTAATTCGGTAAAATATACATCATTTTTTTATTTTTAATATCAAATATATCTTGGGATTAATTTTGGGTATTTTTCTGAAAAGATTAAATTTTTGATGAATAGTAAAACAACTTAGTAGTAGTCAAAAAACTGATGTTTTCATTTAAATGAAATTTTACTACTTCTATGAAGTGAAATTAGAAAACCCAACATACATGGTTCTTATTATTAAGTAAAATGTTTTCCAATAAGATGAAAATAATTTTGGTGAATAGTAACTTTCGACTTGTAATTAACACGGTTAAAGTTAAATAGGATAATTCAAGGTAAAAATAATATGATAATAACAACAAATTACCTTATCACTTCTTCTAACCTTATTTTATGAGTCATGCACGACCATGGTCTTATTTGGACCGATTTTGGGACCCCATGGAGCCACTAAGAGTGGTAATGACACTTTGGATTAACTAATTTAATGTAAAGGAAAAATTGACACAATCAAATTTCCTTTAGTTACTTAATTTGTGCATGAGTTTATATAACATATTTTTTTGACTATAAATATTCTTTGGAAATATTAAAAGATTTAATAAATCATGGTATGTTTATCATAATTTTTAGACTTCATATAAATTAAATTAAATATGACACAATAATGATGCGGTATTTACCTCATTAACAAATGATTTAAATAAATAAGATTATAAATAATAAAACAACTTTCAAAATATGTCCAATTTATATTGGATGAGTTTATATCAACAATGAGTCATCTTAAATTCTACTTTAATGATTTAATTACCATTATAAACTGAATATCATTATATAATAAAATAATATTTTCACACTTTCCTAAAGATCCCTTGCCCCCCCTTATAAAAGGACACAATTTCTAACCAATTCCTCACACCTATAAAGCCCATTGGATCATCCAAACCCTACCAAAATAATATCTCAATATCTCCCTCTTCCTTATATAAGACATACCTTAGGCTTAATCAACTTCATGAATTCTTTTTTGTTCAATCCAAAGGAAGTTACCCAAGTTAAAGGTAACAGTTTCTCTTAAGTTCTTTTGTTTTATTTTGTTTTATTTTACTTCTCCAACCCCCTAAACTATTTTATACCATTATTATTTAACATCAAAAGTATCATAAATATACTAGGATGATTTTATAATAAGGATTCGTACTACACTTACTCACACCTCCATCCAGTGGATGAAAAACTAACTATTTATGTGGATGGAAAACTAATGCACCACGAAACGATGATTGTTCGATTATCTCCTACCACCTAACATGGTGGCCAATAAGATGTAAATGTATTTATATTTGATTTATATTATGTTTATGTTTTCTTTATGCTTCTTTATTATTCATTTATATAATACCTTTATGTATTACATTTTGGTTAAACACGGTAATTTCATTTGAGGAAGTGCGGACTACCGCCCCTAATGGTGATATGATTCGTTCATGAAATACATGGAACGTATAAAGGATGAATTTAATTAAATTATATAAAAAAATATCATATTATATTATTCTGGAATTATAATATACCATTTTATCATTATTTTTTCATTCTTTTAAATGTATAATAGAAATGAATGTAACGTTCATGCGTACGTACAACTTACAATATCCATGAATGATGTGTGTCATTTCTTAACTCCTAATGATATAGAATATTAAAAATACATATACACTAGATATATATTATAAATATGATATATAAGACATGAATATAATTCTATAGATAATGGACTTTTGACCACATGTTCAACATGTAATTATAAGGTGTTCATTTTTTACTCAAGTAACAAATATCGACCAAATGATCATTATTAACTTAAATGGTTGAATAATGTTTATAACCTGGTAATAAGTGATATAAAAAGGATAATAAACTTGAAAAATTTCTTAATCTATTATAAATTAACTTTATTTTATTATTCATTAAGACAATGACCAAATGAGTCAAGTGTGACACGAGGTAAGGGGATTTCATATCTCACTTTTAATTCTATTAGATTTCCATTGTTCGCCACTTATTTATTTCTTATGGTGTAATGTGTACATCCATTGATATATATTATAATGATTCTCTTTATATTCATGGTATTTTGTGGTTCATTTTGTGGTTATTATCTTTTTTTCATAGGACTCGATTGATTACAATGAAGTAAGGGGTTTTTATATCACTTTTATTCGCGTGAGATTCATGCTATATTAGTCAACATTTCCTTTGAGTGGTGTGTTTATTTCCCATGATTCTAATCTTTGTAAAAAATACTTTCATTTATGGGTATTTACATCTATATTGTATGGTCCTTCTTTCACGTGGTTTATGTTTTGTAAGTTACCCAATCGGTAAGGATACCTTTCACCCTCTTCTTTTTAAATGACTTCCTATTGTTATGTCTTTTAATTTACATCTTGTTATTTTCAAATATGTTCCTATATATCCTTATTGTTGTAAATTTTATGTCCAAGTGATGAGAAACCCTTTTTATCTCATCAAATCATTTTATGAATTTTAATGTGACGTCGTAAGGCTGTCGAATTTGTGCAAGGGAACTTCATAACCCAATTACAATTATTTGGGTTAAACTTGTACTTCTTGATTATGTCATCCTATGATATGTGTGAATAACCACTAATGGTTTTACTCTTAATATCCACTTATAATGGGGTTATTTATATTTTTCATACATAATTATGCAATTGATTTATCCTTAATTTAAGGATATCTTCTTTATAAGGGATTTCATCTCAATTTACATTTCTATTGAGACATCAATGTTGTTATGCACAAATTCATTATTATATATTGTATATATTGTCCTTTGTCATATTATATCATGAATACCTTTATTCTCATGATATTATAATGTTGTGATTAAATTTTATTTCTCAATTATTTGTATTAAAGAGTCTCTCATTTTAATAAAAACACTTTAACTAAAATATAACTTTAAGGATTTACTATTCAATATCTTTATCTTTAATGTCCATGTTTTAAAAATGGTTTTGTGTATTTATTTATATGTACATTAATTTTTTAAAATTATAATTCCATTAAATGATTCAATGTGGTATGGGACAATTTAATTCAAAAATCTATTTTTAAATGGTTTCTGAAAATGGATTGATTATATAAATATCTTTAAATTATTTCTTGTGATTGAAAATGAAATGTTATTAGTGAAAGATTTATATTTTCAATATTTTATGTGTTATGATGGTACATGGACATTTGATGGTTGGGTACATGATAAACCATATGATAGGAGTTGTTGTGATAAACCAGGACGGGTGGTTACATTATAACCTCCAATGCATTGGGTATGGAAGTCGAACGTATGGCTGTTCCATTTAGTGATATTTGTGGAAGTAGACCGTATGGTTATTCCACATAAGAATGTTTATGTCCCAAGTTACCTTTATATGTTAAGTGTTATTTATATGGGTTTTATGGTATTATTTTTGTTACAAAAGGGTAAGAAATTATCTTCTATTCATTGAAGAGTATTTACAACATCATAAAGGGGAAAAGTATTACTTATGATAAAGTATTCATGGATTACTTGTGGTTTAGAAAATCTTACCATTTTTTTATTTGTGTATCCCTTACTGAGATTTTTATGCTCATCGCATCTTTTTGAAATTTATTTCATAGGCCATAAAGTGGAATAGGGTCATGGATGGGATCAAGGAAAATTCATGCCATCTAAAACATAGAAATAGACATGTCTCAATTAGTCAAGAGTTTTTTTTATGAAAAAAATTGATACTGAGTAGAAGTGTCTAGTTTGAAATTTTTGATATGTAATATAATTTTTATTCCAAATTCTCTAAAACTCTTAACCTGAAAAGATCCTCAATGTGATTTATTAATTTAATGTTTAAGGTCGAGCCCTTATATATATTCTAAATAGAACCCTTGTTTGGATGGGTGGTCATGGTATCCATGACTATTTTGATGAGTTTGATTATTAAATAATACTTGTTTTGAGATGTTTATATATTCCTATGAGATTTTCAGTTGCTTGGTAGTTTGTGTGAACATCTATTATTCCTCCATGATAGAAAAAATGGTAAATCATCTACCAATTTAATGGATTTATGGTGCAATGTGACTCTAGGATAAATCATTGGTGTTGATTCTTAGATACATAGGGAAGATATATTATTGATAGAATTAAGGATGTTTCATATTACTTATAGAAACACAGGGAAGTGTAAATTTATATATTTGTGGTACCAATCAAGTTGCTAAATATATAACGAAATTGATGAGTTCAGTGGAGTCATGGATCCTTGTGCAGTTCTGTACTTTATCACATATCTTGTATATAGAGTGACCTATGTGTTAAATGGATAAATTAATCATAATAATATGGATGGTGTCCAAAGTGGATTGGGTGTTTTAAAAATCCAGTTAGTTTGGTTTGGTTTTTTATGGAAAATATTATGGAATTTGTGATCATGACTCCGAGAAGTGTCATGTATGTAATTAATTTTAATCTGATCTAGAACACTTATTAGGGACTGCTCTATCTCTTCTTTTGATGACTATAAAACTCCTAAAGTGGGAATATTAATTTTATTTCTAGTGAATATGTGCCCTTGAATATATAAGTTATGTTAAAAAATAAGTCCACTTAAAATGTTCTATGTGGTTTTTGAATTCATGTGAGGCCGATTTGTCTTGAAAATGTGGGTAACTGTATGGAGGCATGAGGTTAATGAGGTTGGCACTATACGTTACTCTTGAAAAATGATGTTGGACATCGATGGACATTGGTGGTTATGTTTGAGTTATCACAAGATGCCTCAGGTGGTAAAGGATTATCTTCGTTTAGTGATGATTCATCAAAAGGTGATGTCGAGCATCTTCCCAGAAGTTAACAATTACTGGTTCGACTAATCATTTTTTGGGTATCTAATATGGTTGGTTGGAAAACGTTCCAATCACTTATTCATAGATGTTATAGGATTTCCTTGAAACTTATCAGTAATTCTCAATGTCCTCTTATTTTTCAATTATTTATGGGATGAGAATTGCCCATATCATGATGGCATCATGGATGCTATAAGAGAGATCGATTTACACGCTAACCAAAAAGTCTAAAACATACTTATGTATCAGTAAATGGGATTTAGTGTTCTTATATTCTATATTCATGGTTTTTACCATGGCATGGTCGGACATTAGTGATACCTATATTCCCATGAAGTAATTACATGGATGGATTCATTGACACTATCCATATTCCTATGACTACACCACAATGTGGATGCTGCTATGGAATTATTCAATAATTAGATGTGGGAATCTAGGACTTATACAAATATCTTACTAGAAATGATATATTATGGGATAACATGGTTATGTTTTTTGGTCTATTGTTTAATCAATATGAGGTTCTCTTAGAAAACTTTTTGTGATCATAGGTGATGTTAAAGGGTGATGATTCTCATGTGAGGATCAGGGTTACACCCTTATTTGTACTAATGTATGAAAAATTAAATGGTCAGGTGATAGTTTGATCCGGGAACATCATAGTATGTCATTTATGATATTTGATGAATGTTCTCATTTTGAATGTCATATTTTTTGGATGAATTCCAGACAGTTAAGTTTGTTTTACATTGGCCATCTATGTTGGGAATTTTCATGATAAGTTGGGAATAATGACTCAGCTTGTAATCCTTCTTGTATGAAGCATATGGTTGAAGGGATCAATTTTTTGGTACACTATCTTGTAGATATGAGTACATTATGTTTTTTTGGATTTTCTTGAAAATAATTATCAAATGGGAAAATTAAGGTTGATGAGGAATGGATTGTTTTACCAAATAAAATAACACCAATAGAATCCCTAGAATTCATAAGGTGTTCTTTGTAGGAAATTCAGACTGGGTGTGCCTTGTGGCTCAGAATTTACCCATTTAATTTAAACACCAAAGATGGGGAGAACCATCATCCATATGTTTTATGAGGTGATGAAGTTATCATTTATCAAGCTAATTGGGATTGGCAAAGCACCATATTAGTGTTCTGGTTTGAAAACATGAATTGTATCATGTTTAGATGGATTTTTTGATATATATACATAAATAATTATTGGAGATGTATTGGTGGTTAGGAAATTAAACATGACTACTTGGAAAAGTCATCATAATCATTTTTGGTAAGGTTATATTTTTCATATTTCTCCAAGGATTCTTGTGGGAGATAATTTCTATGTTGGGGAGGTCGTAAGGACCCAAGATTCCTTGAATGGAAGAATTACAAGGGAATTCGAATTATTGAAATTTTTGTATAGTTATTTCTATTAACTGATCATAGTAACATATTTATTATAATAGGATCACTCAAAACGGTTTTTTATATACACGGTTAAGAGACCAATATATTCATAGGGCGTTCCATTATGTTTCGAGAGCACTTGGATCTGAAAAATAAAATTTGGGGAAGCATGAAAAGGGTGAATAGTATGACCAAAATAGTTTGACCTTCTAGATGAAACTATGTAGCCTGATCCAATAGAGTAGGAGGTTCCACAAGCTTTGAGATAACAATACAAGAGGAGTTGCATGGTCATCACGTTTTTTGTAGGTTTTTTATATAGGAAAATAACATGTTTTCCCTAAACCGTGTGTATAAAACCTATTATCCCTTTTCCAAAGAATTAGAGGAGTCACAAATGGTTCCTGGTTTGGATAATTGTGTTGGAAAACAATGAAGCCTAGTTTTTAGTGGTGAAATGTCAACTATACCATTAATGATTGTTAATCACTTTCGTCCTCATTTCTTCATCGTCCCAATAGACATCACCACTACTTATCCTTCTATAGGGATCTCAAGCTCCTACACCTACCACTCATGATATCACATGGATCTAGACTCTGATTTGAATTTCATCTATCATTTTGAATACATAGTATAAGGCTCTCCTATCCTCTTACTTCTTCACTAAGTTTCTATTAATCTTTGTTTCACTATTTATGTGCAAGATAATACACCCTAATTTTAGGGAGGATGTTTTTTTCCTTAATTTCATCCAAACCAGATCAAATCAAATCTTCATATTGGATGTGTGGATCAACTTATATATAAGTTAGGTGGTATATATCTCATTCTATATGTCTCTAGTTCTTTATATATATTTCTATTATTCTAGGTGTTATCCTTTCCAATGTTCCTCCCAAAAATAAATTTCTTTAAATTATATTTTTATGAACACATTATTATACTCATTTTGATCCTTATTATGTAATTTGGGGATTACAACCTAAAACAAAAACACCCATTTGATGGGATGGCCTGAATTACCCTTTAATAATAAATAAATTTATTAATAGTTCGTAAAGCCTTATAAGAGTTCTAACATGATAACAAATATGATATACCTTGAAAGGAATTTCATAGTTGATTTTACCACCTCCAAAGATCGATGTAGAACAATTTTTTACCCATGTATGGTGTAATTCTAAAATTATCCTTTTAGTTAATGGAGTTATTGATTTTGGTTATGATTCTCTACTATACTAAATGAATTTTTTGTTATACAATGTCATGTTTTATTAAAAACCCCCTTGAAAGAGGTTCTATTTTTTATAAAATAAACACAGGTTTTTAATTATTTGAATCATGATTGGTCAGATTGAATTGGTGTTTTTCAAATGACATCATGTAATTTATAGAATAAATTCATTCATAGTACGTGGACTCAAATAATATTAATAACTGGATTGAATAATGGGGATTACGTTCCTTTTTATTAATTATTTCAAAGAACAACAACATTCTATGTAGGTTGGAAAGCCCTTATTATAATTTTTTGTGCCTTAATAAATGAAATGTAATGTTTAATGTTCAATGAACTTGAATCGTGTGGTAAGACAAAATCACATTCATTATTTAAATAATAATGGATTGTGTGAGTTGTATTAAATTGAATGGGTGGAATGGTTATGCCTCAAATATATTTTTAATAAAATATGAATTGAAATTCAATTGGATATATTTAGGATTCCTAAATATAAATCATAAAGAGGTAATTAATTAGGGAAATTCTTATAAATATGATTATTCCAATGATATGTTATATGGAATGATTTTAAGGGTTTAATGGGAAATAATATTCACGATACCTTTTATCGGGTTTTGAGAGTGACATCTCACACAATTGACACTATTTGATGTGTGGGAATGATACACCACATCCCATTTTTTCAATTGTGGGCATGAAAGAACACCCTTTATTTTTAGTGTTGACTTGATGGGAGAACCATCATATCATGTGTAGATCCGGACATCAATATTTAAATATGATATTTTTGGCTTCTACACATTATTTTAGCATATAGAATCATTTAATTTGGTTAAGAATGTATGAGTTATGACATGGTCAAGCCATCACCATGTATTTTTGGTATATTGATACATACATCTGCACATAGATAGTCTACGTAGGTGGATGAAATATATAACTAAACTATATATTTTAATATTGCATATATATATGATTACAGATCATATCATCATTCTTGTTATGAGCTGAAAAAGGTAGATTCATCTTAGTGCCTTGTTAGAACCTGAGAAAACTAGTATTTATTTATTCCATATTTTTAATTATTCATTATTCATACACCATGTTTTACTATAAATTCAAAGATTATATTTATCTATACAATAATTTGGTGGGGGCCTACTGGGATATTATGTCACATACTTCTCGAGATGTCATTGCAATAAGGTACCCGAGCTGATCTCATGTTCACAGGACCATGAATTATATTTTTTACCCTTTCGTATTTACCTACGATCTTTGAGTAATGGACTATGATGGAGCTTAGTATTGTCATGTAGATCACCTTAAAAATATTAAATTTTATTTATTTTTTTTCAATTTTTTCTTTATTCATATTTTTTGTCTACATCTTTAGTTTATGCATCATCAAATGGACATGAATGCCTTGATTTACATTATCTTTGGCCATTTATAATCAATTGATTTTATTCTTCTATTTCTCGATATATAATTCGTTAAATCGTACTCTATTATTTTTTTATTTCCCGATATACCAATTAGTTATTCTGGTCATGAGGTTATTGCCTTCCCACATTACCTTCATTTGAAACTTGCTGATAGTCAACTGTCTCTAGCATATAGGGAGGAAATCGTGATTCCATGTGGCTACTAGTCAAACTGTTTGTTTTATATGAATTTGGGTAGGGATGCTACATGATCCAATTTAAGGCTCAAAACATGGGAGGAATCAATTACATAATTCTTTATCATTTAATTATCAAACACATCTTGTACCTATGATAAAATCAAAGGTAATATTACTCTATAATAAAATAATCCATCTTTTTATAGAAATTCATATGTACCAATAAACTAACGACATAAATTTTTCATTTTAGAAAAATAAAAAACACATTTTTATAGAGATACTTTAATAAAACATGATCGTTAAGCTCAAATGAGAGATCATTCATCTTGTGGTCCGCATAATTATTTTACTTGATTGGTTTTATCCTTATTCTCTACTGAATCATTTTATCCATACATACATTTTCTTCTACTAGTTCTGTTCCCAACGACATCCTATCACCAAAATCATCCAAATGTGTTCTATTTGGCATTATATTCTCTATAATCAATAAAATGTGCTCTCTATATACTGTAATTAGAATTATTATTAGTATAAATGATTACTAATAAATGATATTTATCACAATGTCTCTGGTAGTCCAAAGAAAAATCATGAAGATTATCCTCCATTTCCTTAACTGTAAATCCCCATGTTATAGGATCCATTATTAATATTATTTATATTATTAACAATATTTTATTTATTTTTATTATTAATTAGACTATAATTTTAAATAACATTTCAATATTCATTCAGTAGGATTGGTAAATGAATAGAAAAATTTGATTAAAATGATTTGAACCAAACTAAAGACACTTTATTCATTCGTAATTGGGAGATTAAAATAGAAGTACATCTATGTACTTCACACCATGTAATATTACTCTTTTTGGATTTAATAATTAAAATAAAATTTTAAAATTAAATTTGGGAAACTATATAGAGATAATAGAAATATTTACAACTTAGAATTATCCTAGACCCTCTTCAACCTTGATAATCACCAATATCAAAAAACCTATAACGAGGAAAGGAACAATGAATGGAGAAAACATTATGTAAAATATATAATATTAAATAATAACTATTCCATGTGATGTGAGAGTGGAACAGACGATTTCTTAAGAGATTCTATATATAAAAACTGAATTTGGTCATTATAATTTTAGTCAATGAAAATAGACATTGATAATTTGTTCATAACTCATATATTCAATAGGTATACTGAATTACTATAATGTTAAGTAGTAAATTTAAAATTATATAACACATAATGAAATAAAAATATGGTATTAAAATATTATAAATATATATATGTATAGGAATTACATATAAATATATTTATTATTTTTATTAAGATACCATATAATGTATATATAATTAAAATAAATATTTTTCTACCAATAGAGTACCAAAATGAACTTTTAGATTATTAGTAATTAATTTTAATGGAATTTCTTATATAATATTTAGAATGTAAATAAAATTTCATTTTTTTATGTACTATATATTTTATGCTGATAGATTAAATTAAAAACATATAAAATGTTATTATATATTGTAAAGAACCAACCTGGATAAACCACCTAAATGGTTTGTGATCCAACCATAACATGAACCGAAGAGTGTTCCCTATCACCACCGTATGGCTTTTGGCACCCTGACATCAACACAGGTAATAAGGGAATGATTTTGAAAAAAAGAGTTATAAGAAAAAAAATCATACAATATTAAAAGGATATTCATTATGAAAGAGACTTCATCAGATTAATGGTTTGAGGAACACCTTAAATATGTATCCAAAAAATGTAAGTCAAACCTCACACAATATGTGGAGCACAAACTCCATAATTTGTGGTTCCATTCTATTACCTAAATTTTTCATCATAAAATTGTGATATACATGATGTAAAATGTAGGGACCATGTTATAATCCCATGAGGTTTACAGTAATCATTTCATAAGAAATCCATTCCAAATAATCTATTCATTCATAAATATAAATATGAAATGGCCTAGAAATATTACCATCATTCATATCAAAACATGATTGATGAAATTATTCAGTGGATAATAATAAAAATACTTAAAAAGATATTTTACATCAAATTAGTCATCATTATAGCATTTATGTCAATTGAGGCAAGAATAAGGACACAATTCATATTTTCCGTATTGTCAAATGACACTTTTAGGGGAAAGTGTGAACCCTAACATAAACCACCATATTCAACATTCAACCCATAATGAAAATAAAATTCATCCCTCACCCACATTTCATGAACCGCGATTGTAAATGTTCAAAATTCATAATCAAAAACTAAACTGATATCGACCCACGTGTTGCGGTGTGCCGCCCGATAAATGAACTATCGATCAACTCACCGCCATCATCACATCGCGAACAAAACACCGTCACAACCATCAAATTGTCACATTAACAAGGGATTCACCCTCATCGGCTCGTTATCACCGGCCTCTCCAACGTCCACCGCCTGCAACACCGTTACCGCCAGAACTAGAAACTGTCGTCGTCGTCGTCTACCACCTACAACACCATCACCACCTGAACCAAAAACCATCCTCACCGTTGTTAACTCCCAGGTGAAGACTGTTGCCAACTCCAAACTACCATCACCAACATCTTCTCCCTTAAAACACTATCGAGTGAGGATTGCGACTCCTGGAATGTCGAACCCACTCGAACTACAACTCCCAAAGCTCCAGTGAAAACACCTCGCCAGTTTGACTCGGGGAGGAGAGATGGACACCGAGCTAGAGTAGAGTATGATTTGAAAGGATCCTTCACAGATAGTCGTGATCTTCATCGACACCACCCAACCAAACTAAGAACCCACCATCGCCTAAATGTAGGTCAGACCACCTGGAACCCCCCACTGCAATGTACAAGCCATCCCCGAGCCTCTTGGAAGACAACGTACCCAACCGACCAGGATGGGCACAATGGACCCAGAGGCTAGAGAGGAGTACGAGCAAACAATGGGCTATGTTAATAGGTATTATAAAACTTGTTTCAAATTATATCTTCATGTTTGAAAAATGTATATCTCTAATAATGAAAAAAATAAGATCCATGTAGTCTAATATCTCACCCTCATGTGTATTTTTATGTCATCATCAATATATTTTAATGTAGTTCTAATACATAGATATTGTTTGTTTTTCTTTCCTATATACATAGTTTCCCATGTTCTACATATTATTTCAATCAATTCATTGTGTTATTGTTCAACCAATCATTCATAATGAATTTCAACCATTATTTCAATCGACAATGAATTTAGGTTTTGCAACATCTCTTTCACTACAAAATATATCATCAATTAGTTTTAATGAAAAAATAATTTAATTTATTCCAAAATACAAAATAAATTATCATTAATGAAACCACATTTATTATATTTTGAAAAAAAATCTGAAATTTCATTTAACAAATATTACTCAAATCATCATACTTCATACCATAAAATATCTCAGGCTTCCTATTTTATAAAAATTCTAACAATAATCAATATTTTAGTTCAACAATTTTATTTTTATATATTAAAATATAATTCCCATCAGCCACTATCAATATATTTCATCATAGGGACCATGAAATTTAAAATAAAAAAGATCATGTTTTAAAAATAAATTATAAATCTATAATATTTTATGAAAGCATCAATGTTTTAAAATTACATAGATTTCTTTTGAAAAATGAAACCCTAAATAAAATATCACAAAATTCTAATGGGAAATGTTTAAAATGGAATGGGAGGATATCCATTGTATGTGTTCAACGAAAGAAATCACATGCCCTATTTCTTTAATCACCGTTATTTGGAATACTAAGATGGATATACATAGGGTAAAGAAATGTAAAATACATGGTCATGAATTTTAATGTATATTTTAGGGTGTTTGGTTTATAGAAAGTAAACCATTAATTAAAACAATACTGAATTTTACATTTTAAATTTAATATTGAATTTAAAGGAATTTAAATTATTTAAAATAGTTTCTACAAGCTTTAATAGTTCAAACTTATTAAAATCCCATTTGTTGAATCTTTTTATTTAACCAAAATGGTATTACATATGTTCTTGATGTATAAGAATCAAAATCAGGTTTTAAAAACATGTGTTTCCTTAAAAGGGTGGTGCATATGTGTAATGTTTTCTACCCTTACATAACCAATGAATGTCATGTATGGGTTAGGGGATTTAACATTACACTAATCACCCACCTAGACTACCCATATGCTTATTTGGGATTATCCTTTCTAATCCTTTATAATATAGGAGTTTTGATTATAAAAATCAGTGGTACCCTTAGACTGGATATAAAAACACTACATTGTCCCTAAATAGCTCCTAGGCACCCTTACAAAAAACCCATAGATAGCATGTCCACCTTGACATAAAAGGCATTTACCCAAACACATAACCCTTACATTGTTGTTCTACATTTACTCATTGTAGAATTACGCTTATGTGGTCGAAACACTTGCACAAGACCTTATTCCAAAAATATTACCCTTATGTAGTGCATATTACTTTCACCCTACCCATACACAGTTGGAGACATACCCTTACACAACCCTTAAAAATTCATCGTTACCTATAGGAAACTCCTCATGTGTATAGGTAAAATTTGCTTACCCTTATGTAGACCATGTTTTATACATAACGGTAAAAGATAAAGTAAATTATTTAAAATTTATATTTAAAGAAAAAAATTAAACTTTACTAAAAAAAAGATGTAAAGAGAATAGAGAGTCCCTAACACATATAAAATTGGACGAAACAACAATAAAAAATAACATATCTAAACGAAAGATTCTAATGTTAATATTATATACACTATAAATGATTTCATTCTAATGTAAACCAATATATTAGTCTTTATATCCAATATATGAGTCCAATGTTATCTTATCACTGACTCAAAATCTCAGTTCTCTTGTGAATTATAATGAAGAATCCATAAACCATGATCCATGTGAATTAGGCTCCCATGAATAAAATTCATCTATAAATCGACAATCTGAACTACATGCTTAGTCTAGTTTAATTTTGGTCCACATACAGATCCTCCCTTCTCAAAACATGAGATGGATTAGAGAGATAAATTTTTTTTAACACTAGTATCATATTTTGTATTGTTTTCATCAATGGTAGAATTGAAAAATGTTAATCCACCTAATTGTTCATTATCTAAAATCTCAAACAGTCCTAGATATATTGGTGAAGAGTTTTATTTAGTTTTTGACCCATAGATGAGAGAACAGTGTAAAAGTCTAAGAAAAATTGACTAAATACCTCTAACATATAAGGGTATCATTGAATATTAGGATACTAATTTTAATGTCTGTATTCTAAAAAATATTTTCTGAAAAATGAACTGGATCTTCCCTTTCATCTAGAAAAATATGGGTCCCACCAAGGATGTTTCATCAACCTCTAACCAATAATTTCTAGAAATAAATAGTCATCCAAACAAAGCCTCCAAGGTATTTGTCATGATAGCGGATTTTTTGATAGTATTATAATCAAACACGAAAAGTCCTACATGGTTATCCAAACTATTCCAATGTCAGGGACACATGAATATAATATATCTTCAAGATTATGAATCACATATTCCATCTAAACATAATTTTTTTGATGGTACTTCATTCTCATCATTACCAAGTCTCACATTGCCTCTTAGAGGTGTATCAAAAAATGATAATTAAAACAAGGATACTCTTAAATTTGATGGTTTATGGAAATTCAATAATTCTGATGCTCTCAAAGATGAATATATTTTTTAATTCCTTGACATTGGTATTATCATGAATAATAATTCTTTTATTTTGACTGGTAAATTATTAAATCTCCTCTGATATAGATTTTTTTCCCATGAGTTGTGCATGTAAATCTTGAAAATATTTCCATCTATATGTCATCCAAATTTGATGTAAAAACTATAGGTGGTCAAAGTTAATTAAAAGGATTATGATTATTGGACATTACTAGTTGATAGAATTAAAAACATTGAACAAATTCATCAATTTATTATTTCATCCCTAGACACATGAATCATCACCTCATATCATAAAAATATTTGGGGAACTATGTTGTATTAGCCACATATAATTAGGGAAATTCCACCACTATATACTTCCTACAATATATAGTAATGATAAACCTATTATAGAAACATAGGAAAACATCGGAATATAGATACCACTCACCGATGGTATCCCCACTATATATAAATTACCTAAATCGTTAGAACTTATCATTGAGTTGTTGTTCCAAAATAATCTTTTCATGTGGTGAGGATGTCCACTAGGCCATCACCAAGGTAATATTTGAATCATTCTCCCACAATCCAAATTGTATATGAGAACATATAGCCATTAAATTCAACTCCTTATAATATTTTTTACGTCATGGGATGGATGTATCCATCTCAAATAATTATCCAAGACAATCCCCTTACTTGGATAATAGGAAGTGTTGAAATCCAATTGCTATAGGTACTCCACCCACAAATTATATGGAAGGATAAAAACACATTTAGAGAAGATGTAGATGAATATTTTATGATTTGGGTAAATGGTAAAACATTCACCATGAAGAAAATGTCACCAACTATTCAAATCATAAATCATATATACAAGATCATGATTGTGTGTGGGAAAATTCATTTCATGATTCTAATGATGATGAAAACCATATTCTACCACATGATCACCCTGCATTACAATTCCACCCAATCCAAAACATGATATGTCACAAAAGATAATCTATAATTGAACGACATATGGGAGAGTCCAAAAAGGAGATGATGTCAATTCATTCTTCAATATATCAAATGATGCATGATATTATGAATCTCTGAAAAAAGAAATCCATTTTGAGTAATACAATCCATCAAAAAACATTGAAACATTCAACATAAAATATGAATATTATCTATAAAATTTCAATAATCTCCAAATATCAATTAAATTACACATTTCCACTGTAGTCATAATAACATTAACCTTCTCCTAATCAACTCAAACACTATGTTTGGAAACATTGTGTCCCAATAATTTTAGATCCCATAACTATAATATCCATTTAGGAAACATGTAATAAATTTTGTGACATTTTATGACATTCAGAACATATCTATGATAACTAACCATGTCTACCTCAATAATAATTTAAATAAATATTTCATTCAAAATTACCACTAAAATTAAACTTTGGTACTCATGGAATATATTGTTCATTACTTCCATGAACACATTAAGATATTTGGTAAGACAAAAAGTCAAAAAAAAATATCCATACATTCTCTTGACGTTAGTCACAAGAATTTTAGAATCCTTATTCCTTATGTATTGACAACATGACCAATTATCATTTTTTAAATCCACTTCTCCTTTTAAAACTAGTAAAACCAATCATATAAATGAGAGAAGAGATACTTATTAATAATTAATAATGACTTATACATTGATATCCAACCCAAAGGATAGGGTTCCAATCAAATTTCATTGAAAAGGTACATGTGTACCCACGATGGCACACTGGGTGGGATGAATACTAGAGAAATAAAATCATCCAATGTAGTTTTAAACACCATTAATCAAGCTAGTGAAATATGGTACGAGGGAATATAAATAGATTGATTACATAATACCAAATATATAGAAAAATAAACGAACCTAAAATATAGAAAAAATTAAAACTATGATGTTAAAACATTGAGAAAATCAATGACCACTAAATGAAGTTCACATTTTAATGCTTCAGTATCTAGTTTAGTGGATAAAAATTTGTCTAATCCAGATCAAAAAGAGGTGGTTCTCTATGACATGACCTCGGGTACTACACTCCCTAAAAGACATAAACCACTTTATTTGGTCCAGAAAAGGAATCCCATCTAACATAATAGAAGATATGTGAGTTATGTGTGGTCATCCAATACATATCACTAACTAAATCTAGAGGAATCACATCCAGAGAAAAACAATGTTATTGCATGCTTGATTTCCAAGAAATATAAAGCACTAGAAGTGGATCAGAGACCCTAATATCATTTAATATTAATATTATTATAAATATTCATAATTGAATTTATGATATATTTTGGAATATTTAAAAATTCTTTGATACAGATCATATAAAGGAATGGGAGGCAACAATATCAAATATTGAGTTCACTATAAATTAATGAATGGAAACGATACCTCTAACTTCTATAGGTCATGCATCATATTCCAATGCATAGTCATCTACTACATTATAAATCATTATTTTTGAATCCTATTCAAAGAACCCATTTATTTTTGAATCATAAATCAATTCCCTAGAGTCTCTCAGTGATGAAGGTCCCATACCACAACGTGTAGTCTAAAATATATGAAAATATCTATGAAAATATCTTGAGCATCCAAAATATCTAATGTTATTTTGTTCTAATAAGAATGTAATTTTTTTACATAAACTCGCCACAATTAAAGTTAGAATGATGTTTTTAATGGATACTATTAATGACTTATTGGAGGTCTTCTACTAAGATCCTTGGTTATGGTCTCTACCCTGAGACCAATCCATCTTCTTATTCAATTTAATGGGACCACTAAATCAAGAGATAGAATTTGGATTAACTCACTTAATCCCTTACATCGTAGAAAAGACAATAACAACCATCAATGTTCTATAAATAACATTGGTATATGAGGTGATATTTAGAAAAAACCCTTATATCAAATATCTTCCTGAAGACCGTCCTTAAATATTTTATCTTATGGATACTCATTTGACACCACCAAAGGTTATCAGTAAAAATTTTCAATAAAATAGTTGTCATAATGAGATATTGTTTGATTTCATTTCTCATGTTTATGTCTTTTGATTTATCCAACACCATCGACTAAGGATATAACAACTCTATCAAAATAACCTTATAGTCATTACACCCCAATTTCACATTCTACCTAATCTCAGCAATCATTTCATGACATTGTATGTTAGTCCCTTAATGAATAACATTTTCAAATTTCACTTTAAATAATTCATATATATCTATGAAAACAATTATATTCAATAATTATTCATCCATTCACCCAAAACCTAAGGATCATTAGTGATATGAAAGGATAGTGGTCTAAGAAGAAGAATCTCATGGGTATGATCTCTACCAATGTTACAATATGGGAATAACTTCTTAGGCTAACCAGGATCATGTTCTACTACCAAGAACAGAGCATAGAAAACATTCACAATATACACAACAATATTTTTATCAATTGCATTATTTTATTACTATTCTTCAACATCATCTCCCCCTCAAAGACTATTTAAATTCCTCCATTGGGGCATGGTACTACACAAAATCAATAGATTATAATAATAAAAAAAAATACCGGATCATTAACTATATCATGATTAATATAATAGTGATATACAAAATCAATCCAAATCCCAAGAAAACTCTTCAATAATATCACTAAATTCCTTCAAAGACAAACATCCCAAACAACCTATGGAATAATAAGTCTCATTTCAATGCAATAAGGTTATACTATTTTTCTTAATATACCCCATATGTTCAATCCTAGGTTCATAACTCAAAGAAGAGGCTTGTATAGAATTTGATATTAAATGTCCATGATCCAACATCGATAACCCACTTCACTGGTACATCATAGGAACCTATAATGACTTTAATGGGATAATAAATTCTCATGTTCTATTCATAATTACGATTGAATTAACTCGAATAAAGTGGGAATTATTTAACCAAAATAGTTACATTAAAAAGAAATATAATTGATTATATAAATAAAATATTTGGTTTGAAAAACACTATACAATAGTAATGGATCCAAAAAAATACTGAAAAAGGTTCAAAACCACTATGTAGAATGTCACAGAGTTGGTGGATCACAATTGTATCTTGTTTTTTCAACTCCAATGTTCATGTATGTTAGTGACACAGTTCACATTTAAGTGATTCTTTCCCTTTCCATGGACCTCATATAGGAAAATATATAAGCACAAAATGGTAGTTATTGGGTTTGAGTAACAAACCAAGTAAAATTTCACAAATCATTTGATAAGTAATCCATATCAAAATTGCAATTTATGATTAATTTTTTAAAAAAATTCTGTTGAAATATTTACACATATCATATCAAAACATACTTGAATAAAAATCATAGAGGATAATATAAAAGAATAGTGTAATGATATTTTATGTCAAATTAGACATGAATAAGACATCCTTATTGAAGTAGGAATGAATAATAGTTTCAATGAAAATTTAAATGAGTTCATTATTTTATATAATTTCCATGTACATTCATTTCCAATCATAGAATAATGGAAATGAGTCCCATGGGTAGGCTAACTAGGATTTTCACAAATATTGGTGTTGGAAGGATTATAGTGTGAAAATAGTACATACCTTATGATGAAAATGTTATAATCCATAATTGTTGATCTCCCTACACTCAAGTATTTTTGTTTTCAATATCATTTTCAATACATTTTAGGTATAAAGAGTATAGGTCAAGTGTGTGTTGTTCCAACATAACTACCTAGCACCCCATGTTCTTCAATGAAAATCAAACAATATAATGGGAGTTAATTCATCTAATAATTCATAAAACATTTTTAATAATAATTCCATTATGTCCTAATTTACTTTTTCAGAACTTATATTTCATTTCAATTATGAACATCAAAGGTTATTTATAATAAACTCATTAAATTTATTTTAAAAACCAGTATAAATGGTTTTTTATTAAAAACTCATGACATTTATTTTAAAATCCCATCATAATGTCTTAGTAAAAATATTACTATAATAATAACACATAAATCCATAAAATTTATCATTAATTTTCATTTAATGAAAATCCTACCAAATAGGAATTATTTTCATTCAATATTTTTTTAACTAAAAAAAATCCATCAACCAAAGTCATGAAATTTCATCCCACATGCTATTAGATTTTATGGTAACATATATACCTTTGAATATATATTATAAATAGTTCTAGTAATATATATGAATTAATGTTTTAAAATGGTATATATTTCATTTAAAACAACATACGATAATCTAAATATCACAAAACCTATAAAATTGATATTTAAGAATGAACATGAGTAACACCACGGTCCATGATCAAATAAAGTCAATAGAATCACCATTTTTTAAGGAACCTATAGATACAATACTTATAGTATAATAATTATGGTTACATAAATAAATAAATAACACTTGTTCATTTTTTTGAATCACATTAGGCTCTCTGGTTCACTGAAAAAAAACCCAGCATCAAAACATTATTTAATTTTCTATTTTTAACTAAATCATTGATGAAGATGGTTTATAATTTTTTAAGATAGGAGTTAAATACTTAACTGAATCTATATAATCCATATTACATATTTTATAGCATTGGAATTATAAATATGGATTATAAATCTTCATGTAGAAGTTGAAGATAAATTAGGTATTAAGAGGATATTTCCCATAAAGAGCGAGTTTTATAATAGATACATAGTCAAACCTTAAAAACCCAAGGGATTTCATGTAATGGTTGTGGAATTTAGCATTACATCAGTCACCCAACTGTACTAACCTTATATATTCCCCAGATTACAATTATAAATAATTTAAAAAATATTTATTGTTTCACTACTCACATGTCCCCTTATAGAGTCCTTACAAACACTATTTTACCCTTACATAGCACCTAGGTGCCCTTACATAGCTGATTTATGCTTATGCAATAAATGCATTTCATTTTTTGGACACTAATTTAATCAGTTTACCCTTACACAGTATAGTGTTAATATTATTTAATACCCTTATACTGTCGGTACCCATACATAAGTCCGTTACACAACCATGACTACATTTATACAGCTTGTATAACCATCAATCTATCCTTGTAGAATGGGTGACATACCCAAACACAACCCCGGTGAATTCAAGGATTCTCTTTAAAAAGCCACATTTATACAGGTAAATGGTCATTACCCTTACGAAGGCACCATGATCTACATATGTGTAAAATTTAACATAAAAATTATACAACATCTATTTAAAATACTTCATTAAATATAACCAAAATGCTATCTAATGAGTATAAAAAATTCCCCAACACATTTATAAGTGAATGAAACAACACCAAAAAATATCATACATTAATGAAATTATTTAAATGTTACATATATAACTATATGTATTAACAGAATATTAATTAAAAAATGATATAAAATAATACTAAGAATAATTAATTTTTTAAAAAATACATTTTTAATGGAAATAATATTTCACTCATCTTCTCTATTTTCAAATGAAAAATAAATTTTATAATTTTATAGTCTAAATGAAATAAAAATATATTTATTTTGGGATTTACAATTTAATAATTACATTATGATGAATATTTATGATTTTTATAAAAAAATTTATTTTTTTAAGAGTTTAATATACAAATACATTGATTTTAGGACATTATTAGTATATATGTAGGAAACATAAATTCATGGATTTTTTTCTCTAAGAATGAATATTTATCTTACAACTAAATTTAAAATTTTAATCTTTTTTTAGTTTATAATCCAATAATTATGTTTTATAATATATGTTAAATTTTTCAAAAAAGTGATTTCAATATATTAAAAATTTATTATTTTAAATTTTTTTCTAAATTTTAAAAAATGAAAAGGTTGAATATATAATAAATATTATTCTTTTCCAAATAATATAGTAATATAAATTTTATTTTTTAGATTAATGTATAAAATTCCTAGGTAAAAACTAATTATCATAGTGAGTACAAAAATGGTACAAATGAGTAACATAAGATTTAATTGGAAAAAATGTAATAAAAAATAATTCATTGAGTAGTTTAGGTGTGGAACTAAATTTTATATTCTCCAATATATTATTTCTAAATTGCATTTCATTTTTACTTGATCATGCTTTTCGATTTTGGAAGATTATTTGGTATTTATAAATAATATAGTTTATTCCTTTTATAAGGCGGGATCTCCACTCCTCACAACACATCACTCAATACCACCTTATATTTGATAAAACTCTAGCCAAACCTCTCATCATCATTCCTATAAACCTTAAATAGTATGTGTTCTAATCACTTGACCTACTATCAAATTTTTGGAACTCTATATAAATTGAGATAAACCAGGTAGTCAGGTGTATATTTCTAATTTCGTCCTTATCTTTTGTTTTTCCCTTATGTTAATTTTTTATTTATCAAATTTATTTCCACACAATAAATATTGTAATTTCATTATACTTATTATAATAATACCTTATTATAATTATGGTACAATATTTAACCACCCTTCATATTTTCCTTCAGAAATTTGAAAATGACATTTATTTTTGGGTGGAATACTGGCCCCAAAAAAGGTCAGAATTTATTTCCATAAACACCTTACTCTAATAGTATTAATATTTAATTTACAAAATATGTATGATATTTAAATAAAATTTTATATATTGAAATGTTAAAAAATTATTATTCCTTTATACCATTCTATAGAAAATGAAATCCATAACCATTCATATGAGGGGACTATTGCCTCCATGGGATGATTGATTTACATTTTTCATTTCATCACCATTATAAGTGGATTGTAATGATAATGAGTTTTATTGATAAATTTTAGGTGATACCCTCACTATAACATGTACACATTAGTTTAGAATTAATCATTCCCATTTGAGGTAATGGAAGATAAAGAGGATTCAGTATTAAGAATAATGGATTGTTAGAGAAAATAAAAGGGAACCAAATTAAGGATAATTATTATCTTAACCATGTAGTAATAATTATTTTTTAAAATATGATGTGGCATTATAATTTTTAATAGTTTGATCAAAATTAGTTAAACTGTGTAACATGCTCAATAAACCATGTGAGGTGTCTGGAGGTTTTCAAGGGGTGTCACAAGATTTGACCACATTATTTTCAAAAAAAAACATCTTTATTGCTTAGACCATTTACCCTAAAATATAATTTCTAATAAAGGAGCATGGGTATGTTTCTTGATTTGTTTAACCACATGGCCTTCCCATGGAAAATTGTGAAATCCCCCTCAAAACTCTTAAAATGGGTGATTTTACCATTTTTATAGAAGAATTTAAATTTAATCACCAACTCATAATAGTTTGACTCATCCTAATAGCTTCCGAGTCCATTGAAGGTTCCTCCCATTGGATTCTTAGTATAATTCCATCACTCTAGATATATCACATCAAGGTATTTGTTGTTATTATCTAGTTTCCCATATTCAAAATAAATCTATTCCAGATCTCTTTTCCAATAATCTTGTTGGAAACCAATTCGTATTTGATTTCACATCTAGTTGGTGTGGTAGAGGATTGATTTCGTTTCTTAGGGATCTAGGATGATGATGTCTCGGCGTAGTTTTCCTAGGTCTTCATTTTCAAATGTTATTTGGTATACCATCATTGTGAGGTCATTGTTTATATAAAATGATTTAATTCTATGAATTTCATATTTTCCATGTGAATTTCCATTTGGTTATTCATTGAATTGATAGTATTGGTGGTTTCATGGGATATCATGTAAATATTCATGTTTTTAAAGGGGTACTTCATTAAAAATGGTTTTTATGCCAGGTGATTGATTAAATTTGTGTGTGATGGTGTTGGTATAGATATGGGTTTCAAAATATAAATGAAAATTGGGATATCATTGATAATAATTTATTAATTTTGATAATGGTTTAAAATGAATTTTGATAGAATTTTCACATTGGTACCCTTGGGTCGGTCGAGAAAGGGGCATAGGTGAACCTAGTGTGTGCTGTACGACTAGGGGTTTCATTATGATATTAATGGACAGTGTTAGGACCCGATAATGTTTAAAACCAACATATTTCTATATTAGGCCTTATTAGGTCTATTACATATTCACATTATCTGGGGACCCATAATTTTTTCATTTATGGATATTTCTCGCATGATGGATTTTTTCAGGAATTGTTTCTCACATGTTTTCACATGAGGTTGAATCATGTGGCTTCTCAAAAATAATTATTTCATGGATAGGTTTTCACATTAATTCTTTATGGTGTGTGGAAATAATTTCTAATTTTATCACATATCCTTTTTTATACATTTATTTTATGGATATGAAAATATTTTATGAAAAAGAAAAGTAAAATGATTTATAAATTGTATTGGATTTATGAAAAAATATTTATAAGGATATGTTTAATTTAAAAGTTATAATTGTTAAATTATCATTTTTAAAAATTATATATAATATATGGTGGTATCCTAATACGATTAATTTTCAAACCCTACTTTTTTCCTTTGGGTGGTTTAGACATTTTTTATAGTAATTAGGTCATGGGAAGGGAATTATATTGCATTTTATCTTCTCCTTTAGTCATTAAATTTTTAGCATGATGTTTTAGAGGTGATTATTGATTGTATGAAGGCATGTTGTAAATGTATTGTTAGACATTGTAGAATATTATATTATTCTTGGATTATTGGGCTCTTGTATATTTCTCTTTCATCCACATTATACTCTGATTGTCTGTATTGTTTTTATTTATAAAATAGTTGCATTATTTTTATTACATCTTTCCACTATGATATGCTAGATTAGGTGAATTATCTAGTTTACTCTCGGTTCTTCATTAAATAATGATATCATAAGGAGGTCACTCAACCTGAAGTGTGATAACACTAACTATGTTATGTTTGGTATATTCGGTAGACCCTAGATAGAACAATAAGAATATGTATAGTATATTTGAGATTATTCCTTTCAAACTGACTTCTATGTCTAAACATGAGGTTAAGAACTGTGGTACGAATGATCTTACTAGATTTGAGACTTGGTGATTGAGTTTATTTAAATTAACCAAATTGTATGTTTATTTAAATGTACATATTCCTTCTTAATTTTTTTTTCATTTTAATCAATGAATTAATGATTGCTTTAAATTCTTGATGATTGAAAATATGAGTTGAATTATTAATGTTTTTCCAAAGAATATGGAATATTCCCTAATTTTTTTATTACATTTTGATAAATATAAAATTCCAATGAGAATATATCTTCCAAATATCAAAGAAAAAGTTAAAATATAGGATCTGAAGGTGATCCCCCTAGTGGACACTTCATTAGTTTAAGTTGTAATCCTGACTTTTAAGAATTTGTGTCGAGTAAGTTTCTAGATCCAAGGATATCTTGTGGATCATAACTCTGGATTCACTAAGTATAATACAAAAAAATTTAGTGGTGTAAGTAGGCCCCGAAAATGTATAGAATTTCTTAATAGGAGTGATAGGATCTCCGACATCAAAAATACAACAGAGCACTATAAGGTGGGTTTCTCCATGTATATGCTTGAGGGACCAGGAAGGAGATGGTGGGAATTCATCCTGAAATAATATTTTCATTAAGAAATTAATTATAATTATTCGAATAAAATATTCAATGAACATTTCGACAATATGGAATTAAATACAGCGAATTCCCAAGAGTTTTTGACCTCATCACAATGGGACTATACCGTTCTGTAGTATTCTACACAATTTGTTTAGTGGGAGTATTGGGAACCGAAGATAGTCACCAATGAGTACCTAATGGATTTAGGGTATGAGTTGGTATTAAGGATATATATTCAGTAAATTTGTGTTCTCATGTGTATTCAAAAAATAATGGAGGTTGTTGAAAATTATATTT
Organism: Viscum album; assembly: GCA_963277665.1. Lineage (NCBI taxonomy): Eukaryota > Viridiplantae > Streptophyta > Magnoliopsida > Santalales > Viscaceae > Viscum > Viscum album. The sequence goes on from OY728128.1 coordinate 171,602,737, forward strand.
TTCTCTGAGGTAAAAATAGAAGGAATGAAAAGTTTGAGAGGAGCTTTAGTTGGTTCATTTATCATACACGTTGTTTTACCTATCTAGATAAGAATGTGAAATGGTGTTAAATATTATTCTAGACAAGATTTTGGGACTTCATCATAAAAAACATGTTTTTATCAGTCAATGCTGATGGTGTGGTCAAAATAATCCAAACCATATCGAGGCTCGAAATTCTTATCAATGATGTGTGTTGTCAGACCTCCAAAATTGGATTTGTGAGAGGATATCCTAGGGCAGTAAGTTATTATCCAATCTCACAAAGGGTTTTCAGATTCATACCAATGCTTCCAATAGTGTTAGGTCCAATACTCATGCTATGTGGTGTGTTCATTTGGGAAATGCCAAATATCTTTATGTTGCATAGTGTGATCCATATGAATCTGATATAGAACCTACTACTTTTATATATACGATTTTTATTTCAGCTTTTATTATGTTATATTTTTTTGATAAAGGTTATTATCATTCATTTATATCATAAAAGACAGTTCAAAATTTTTCTTTACATTCTGAACACATGCAATTATTTTTTTATATTTCCATGTATTTTGGAAGGCTGTCTGCAATAGGTTTCAAGTATCCCATGTGTTAGGATATCATAGCCGACTACGATGTGGTATTGGAATTTTTAGTTCTTTATATTTAAATAATTGACTTGATACATGGAATGGATGTATTATCATCATACAGAGTGGAAATAATATTATCATCATTTATTTTTGTTTTCTTCTTCTAATGGAGTCACTAATGTTCTTCATGGTTAGTGAGACACTAAATCGAGAAGGTTAGGGAATGTTTTTTCATATTCAATGTTAATATCATGATAATTTTCCCAGATGTCCCTTGATTTAATTGAAAATTATTTTATTATTCCACATATTTTGGTGTTGAGTGTTTATATTGAAGACAATATGGGTGATTTTTCTTATTTTTCACCATAGATAGAGGTTGAGATTAATGTTTACCATCTCCCTGGTATGGTTTATATTTATACTCCATCTTATCTAATAAGGACTTATTAGTTTGTGAAACATAAACTACAACTTTAGGACCTTTGGTATAAGGGATTAATTTTTCATTCCATTTCACTATTGGATTCATTGATCCTATTTTGAAAGATGGTAGATGCGAGTCTAGTATATTGTATGGTTTTCCAAAAGTTGAATCGAGTTTCTATTAATAGAAAATATATTTTTCCTCAAAATTGATGATATTATTTAATATCATAGTGTGGGATGTTGGATTAAAAATATTTAATTTTGGTCAAGCTACCACATTTTCAGTGTCTGAGAATATGATATACCAAGGGTATAATTTATTAATAGTCATGGGAATTTCATGTTCTTAGTTATGCCAACCAGTCTCACCAATGATCCAGCCGTATTTACTCTTTGGATGGATGGAAACGTTCATCTATTCATCATGTTTTTTTATATTAGTGGTTGATATTTTATTGTACTAAAACTCACAAGCAGATTATAGAGACCCTTTGGGTATCTTTTTCAAACCTTAATGTAATGAAAACAATATGTTCAGGATTTATAATGTGGGTTTTGGATTTGATATGTGAATTTTTTGGGCATGACATATATGTTAGGGGTTTCTTAGTGGTTCCTTTGAAAATAAAGGCTTTTACGTCTCAGTTGTTTCCCAAAAATGTTTTTGGAGATTTAGAGATTCATGGGTTTAGTATGTCATTATAGATTGGTTGATCTAGATTTCTATAAAAATATCAAAAATTAATGATAGATTTAACCCATAATCAATAATGGTTTTAATGGAATGAAAATTAGTAGAGATATTTCGATGTGATAAAGGACAGGTAGAGATCAATACATGTTTTGATTCTTTTAAATCTCGGTTCGGGTTATGATGTTTTCTATGTTGATTTTAGTATTAAATTTTGATGTTTCATGATGCATGAGAAACATGTGGACAAATATTGATCATTATAGTTTAGACCTCAGGAGAAAAATTTCACGACCCATGATCTTCAGTTTGAAGTTGTTATTCATGCACTGAAAATGTGGAGTAACTGTCTCTTTGGGGAGGGGTTTATAGTTTAATCTAATCATAGGAAGCGAATATATATTTTTAATATGAGGGATATGAACATGAGATGGTGACATTGGTTGGAGTATATTAAAATTTTTAATTTTTATATTGTGTGAACTCATATAAGATGTAATGTGTTTTCTAATGATTTTATTGGAGAAATACTACTACAATCAATTAATTAACTAGTTGACTGTTGGTATCTGATTTGTGTGTTTCCTAAGATAATATTGGGAGAGTAAGAGGATATTGGGCATGTGTTATTTTATTTGATTAAACATTACATGTACATTAAAGAGTTAGTTCAGCTTGAGAATGTAACAAATAGTGAGTCCCAACACCTATGTAAAATACTATATGGTTGGGAGACGTTGGGTGATTGGTCTCAGACTCCTAGTAGAGGTTTATGATTCTATATTAGTTTAGTTGTTCAGATTTATCTAAGGCACTATTTAATTGATAATGGAAAATAGTCATATCGGTCCTCCAACACTAGGAATCCCAAGATATATCATGACTTGAGATGTCAATTTTGGTTGATAAGGATAAGGCAGTCATATATATATTTGGTTTCTTGGTGTCTTACATGTCAGAAAATTATGGTGGAACTTGATATTATTACCTTTTTTTAAATAACCGATTCTAGTGTGGAAATAGGATGATAATTCCACGGAATTCATAATTTTAATTCCATTGATTCCAAGTTGTAAGGATGTTATTTGGTGGCCAATGATAGACATAATTATTGAAATTGTTCCTTAAACATTAAAGGGATGATAAAGGTAGAACAACTTTGGGACATGTGCATCCAAGATATTTTCAGTTTCTATGGGGTTTAAACTGTGTTTGTTTCCGATAGTGACAAAAGGTTCACATTTATGTTTTATGTGTATTATGGTGAAAATGTGTTCCCTATTGAAATTTATTAGACCTTATATTCCACTATGTATGTGTAGAGAGAGAGATGTATCTAGGTTCTTGAGGATATTCTTCTAGCTTACGTGCATAATTTTGCTGGATTTTGGGAAATAGTTTTCCTATGGTTTAATTTTCATACAAACATTCTTATGAAACATCAGTAAAAATAGTTCCCTTTGAATTATTCTATTTATGATCATGTACAACTCACTTATTTTTTCAATGACTTTGATGATTAATACTTTTTAGGTCATGTATAAATCTAGAGAAAATGAAAAGGATGATGTTGATCCGGAAGATGTTGGACATGGATCAAAGGAATCAAAATTCGTATTATGACCTTCGTTATTGGACACTACAATTTAATATTGGAAATTGGTTTTGTTCTTAATGTTTCAATTTCATTTGTAAATCATTGGATGGGTATTAAGGGTTTGTTAGCACCATGTTTTGATGGCCACACTAAGATTGTGGAGCAATTCAAAATGATGGAATACATGTTTGAATTTCCATCCCATTCGAAATTCATACATAATATGTTTCATATTTTCTAGCTAAGGTGATATCACCCATATCTGTCCCATGTGATTTAATTAGAGTGTATTGATATTTAGCTCAATACCACTTTTTTTGATCTACCAATTCTGATTATGGATCATCGAGATAATAAACTTGCAGTTAAAATTATTCTTTTGGTCTCGGTACTTTAGATTTATGGAAATGATATCTATGAGATTTGGGAGCTGGAATTGTTGCTGAGTCAACAATGGCCATCTTTTATTGAGGTCCATTGTCCTAGGGACATTCATGGGACATAAATAACATATGGTGTAAAGAATTATGGAACCATTTGGGTAAGAGGTACACATTAGTTGAGAATTGATCTTTTTATTTTGAAGTCTAGTATGAATTGGGGAAATTGGAGACTAAGAAAAATGTATTTTGATATCAAATGGATTGTTTCATAGTTAAACCACACAGTTAGTTTATCCATATTGTAATATGTATGGTTTTCATCCATGAGGTTCTTGTGGCATTCTTAACAATTTGAGCAAGGTATGTTAAACTATTCAAAATTCCCAGGTAAACATTTAGAGTGCCTGGTGGTTTTCCAAGGTTGACACATGGGTTCAAAATGTTTTTCCAAACCATGTGTCCCTTCACTAAGAACATTTAATATCTAAATAGATTGTATATTAGTGATGCACATTTACATTGAATTATTAGTTTAATTGTGTGTCCAATATTTGGAAATTATGTGACCCCCCCATCTAAACTCTTATAATGTGAGATAATTTCATTTTACCCTTATTAGGATTTATGTATAATTATCCTATATTCTCAATTTTCCACATAATAAACCTTTTTTTGAAAATTTAAGATCTTTCCCCATGGATTATAGGTGAAATTCCTTAATTCTTGATCAAGCACATCAGGATGTGTTCTGTTTTTACCCAATTTCTATTCTTCATTGTTGACCTATGTTAGATCTCTCAACCGGAATTTTTTTGGAACAAATATTTTCAGTGATTCTTGATCTAATCCCTTTGATGTTGGATTGAAATATTTATTTTATATCTTCGATAATGAGAAACTGATCTAGACTTCCCAAGTCTCAATTTTCGAAGGAGATTTGTTCTACCACCAATTTGAGGAATGTATTCATATAAAATGTATTAATTCTATGAATTTCATATTATTATATAAATATTATTTTAGATTGTTAATTAAATTTATTTTACTTATCGTTTCATGGTATTTAACGAAATGATTCATTCATTTAAATGTGTTTATTTAAATACATATTTTTTAAAACAAGTGTTTTATTGAATGATTGAGTGGTCATTTTGGTTCAGAAATGGATTTTAAAACATTAAATGGGATTGTATTAGACATAAAATTTCATTAAATTTACATCGATATATTGAAATTTATTTTGACGAGCATGGAATAATGGGAACCTGGGCTGTATCGGGAAAGGGACATATGTGACCCTAGTTTTGTGGCACTACAAGGGTTTACATCATGATATCGATGGACTGTGGCATGACTCAACATTATTTTATACCAATATATTTATGTTTTTGGATTTTTTATATCTAGTACATATTCCCATAGTGTAGGGCCCAATATGGTCTTCTTTTTCCCTAATGGTTGTCTATGATTTAATAGATTTTTTCTTGGATTGTTTCTAATCTGTTTTCACATGATTTCATCTCACATGGATTCTCATGAAGGATTATTTCATATATATGTGTTTACATTCATTCTGTATGGTGTGTGGATATGACTTCCTATTTTATCAATTATAATTTTTATTTTTCTGTATTTTTTGAATAACTAAAGTAAAATTATTTACAAATGAGTCTGGATTTAAGAAAATGATGTATAAAAATGTGTTTATTTTTAAAACAACAACTACTAAATTATTTTTATTATCGATTCTATAAACACTATGGTATAATACAATGTAAATTCATTCTCAGACATTTATATTTGAATTGTATTTTTATAGGTGTTGGTTTTTTTGATTTAGGTAATGGGATGATCATTTTGTAGCAGGTTGTCATCTTCATATATCCTAGGCTTCAAAATGGGATGTTTCAGATGGAATGGTTGGTCACATGGATACTTTTTTTATTTTCATGTCATAATTTCTATTTTATTTGTTTTTTCTTGGATTTTTTTTATCATAGACGTTTCTCTTTCTTGTGCTTCATATGATGGTGGTATGACTTCTATTTTCCATACAAGACTTTTTCTTTATAATTCTCCCATTCTACATTTCCACAATTATAGGAACGATTAGTGGTATCGTCTAGTTCAATATGGTTGGTTCGATATAAATTATTTTCAAGATATCATTATAGTTCTACTATTTCAAATTGTGGAACCAATTAAAGATATTATCAATAAACGATTATCGTTAATTCAATCATTTTAAAAAAGTGTACAAACAGGAAAATATTTAATTCAATTAGGTTAAATTTTGAAACCTATTACTTATTCTTATAAATATATTATAATTATTATATATCATAATAATAAACACCAAATGATATCATTTTGTTGTTGTGGTAATTATATTTCAATTAAATCACCTCATTATCAGTAATAATCATGGTATATACATGTTTATGCAGGTTTAACCACCTACATAAACATTTATATGAAATTATATCATGGATGAGTATGAAAACATAATTAATAGTTTAATATGATATTTATATAAGGGAAAAATATTTTCTTGGATATGGATATATACATCAATATTTAATAAATTAATTATGAAAACATGCTTCATAGGTTTAAAATCACCGAGAAATGTTTGATTTCAATTTAATATTCTGGTATAAAGACTAATGTTCTCATAAAATAAAATTTAAAATTCACAAATGAGTATAACAAATATGTTAGGTAAAAATTAATAAACTATTAATGGATAACATTGGGAGAATATTGAATAAAATTAATTCTATTTTGAAACTTGTTCAGAACAATCAACATTACCCACACACAACATCAAAATAATATAAAATTGTACTAAAATAAATATAGATAATAATTATAATTTAATATTGTTAAAGATTATGTATTTTAAAAAGGTTATTAAATTGGTGATTGAGATATTATATTGTATTTTGTAATATATTCGACTAAGAGGAGAAAACATTAAGGGGTTCCTTATTTAACTTTTTTTGGGGTCATATTAAGTAATATACACCACAATTACATTAATTTGGTGTGAATAATTCCAAATGATTGTATTTTACCATATTCATGGTTTTTAACAAACATACCATGTAATTAATTTAAATTTCCATCTATATAAAAGATACTCATATTAAATGTTATTTTTGGTCAAAATGTTACTCCAACCAAAATGGTTTCCAGTATAGTCATATTTTCAAATAGGGATTTTTTTAAATGTAATCCACTATATGAAATTTTATTATTTTTGATATAACTCATAAATTTATTTTAATATTACTTGTGTTTTATATATTCCCTCAATATTTAATTTCCCCTTGACTCATATTTAATTCGAAGTGCTTCTTGAAAGTGATACTTTAATTATTTCAACATTTTTATCCAAATCCTCATTATTCCCATGTCCTACATCACTAGATACATTTGATAATCTCATTGTCTAAACATATAAAAATATTTAATGTCATTTTTCAAAAATATACCTTATTAAAAAAAGTTTTATAGAAATTTTAAACATTTTCAAATATGTAGTTTTCATTAATCAGTAAGAATATAAATTTATTATATTTTTCATGAGATCACATATTACATCCATCATTATCATTTTATATCATAATTATGTAATATGATTTTTTTGATAAAATAATATCTGTAATAAATTTTTTAGAAAATATTTCTGTCAAAAATGTTTTCAAAAATAAAATGGATTATTATTTTGTCTAATGGATTTTATCCTAATAATCATATAAACGATTTTCATATAAATTAACATACTCTAACATAAAATATGATTCATTTAGGTGATTATTCTAATTAAACCATAAAAATTATCTCCCTGTATGACCTATGTTATTTCATTCTCTTTCGGTGGAATTGTATATTGGTACCAATTTCTTGACTAATCATAAAAAATGATGGATCCTAACTTTTTACATAATTTATCTATTATTTTAATACCATATTTTTTATTTATTTGATTATAGGTTGTTCACATAAATTCTATAAATCAATTTATTTTGTTATATAATTGACTAAATCATACACCCTTTACCTATTCAGTGGCAATTCATTATTATTCATTATCTGGATTGAATAGTGTCTTTCTATAACATTACATGATTTTATGGGATACCAATTTATTTCCTAATTTATTATATTGTGATTTTTATTGGTGGAATTAATGATTATTTCCTTTTTTGAATCCATATAAATACAATTTTCTTCCCATGGGTTATTTATTTTATTAAAGTGAGTGATTTTCATTAGTAATGTTTTTTAAACCCATTTTAATATCATATATTCTTTATGATGTGATAAGTTATTTATTTCAATATTCACACATAAGTATGGATAATTAAGGGTGGATTCCAATATACCTCTCTCATAAATTTATTGAAATTTTATATATCATTATTTATTTTATTTGGGAGTACATCTTATTTTCTTGTAATAATTTTTACAAATGTTGTTTCTCATGAAAGTAATGTTCCCTATACTAATATTTATTCCAAAGTGGAATTTTTCTTCATAGGTGATGAATATTATCTAGATTATGTTTGGATCTCTTGGATCCTGTTTATTGATTCATGTTTTTCACCCTTTTTATTAATGTATTATGTTATTTGAAGTCATATTCTATGATTTATTATAAAATGGTTTTCTTTTGCTAGAATTTTCATTTTTATCTTGATTATGAATATATTATAATGTTTTTTTCACATATTATATTAAATTTTTATTGAATATATTTACATTTACTAGGAACTGAAACACACACCATTCGTATGTTCCCATTTTCCATGGTTTTGATGGGGAGTAAGTTGTATGTGACGGCATGAATGATGGGTCTATTTTATGAAATCTATGGATGAGTGGGATGAGAACTTGGGAGAAACCCTAGAGATCCTCTCCCCTCTATGATAGTGACATCATCAGTGTCGGTCCCTCCCCCACCGATGTGGTAGAGATCCTCTTCGCCCTCCAAGATGTAATTTTTTCCCCTTCACTCCTTTCATGGGTCCTTCTTTCCTTACCACATTCCCTTATGTTTCACTTGGCCCAAAGGTCCAATTCTTTCTTTATGGGTTCCCTATTCGTCCATTATCAACTTCAGAGTTCTCAGAGTCCACGAATCTACTGAAGAACACCATGATTCCAGGTTTAGACAATATCTCCCATCTGTTGATTCAGTCGACAGGCACGTCTTCGATGCCTTGGAGTTGAAAGATAGGGTGACGGTGGGTATGTTGGATAACATGCACATAATGATTCAGTTTTATTCAGAGTCATACCTTGTCATGTCTTGGGCATATTCTCATCATAGCTTCAACAGATTCATCTTATACCTACTTTAGTGGTCATTAGATTTTTATATGAAGCGTGATACTCCTACAATGGCAACATGTGTAAGCTTTCTCAATCTTCCAGTACCATTCCAAAATCTTTCTGTTATGCGAATTATAAGAAATATAATTGGTAGATATATGTTCTTGGATAGTCAGACTGAGGCTCTATGTCACCCGGTTAATCCACGTGTTAGCGTGGAAATGGATGTGTCCAGAAATCAGTTCGATTCTTTGGGGATCGAAGTGGGTGAGGATTATCGTGGAAAGCAGTGTGTGTTCTATGAATCATGGATATATTTTTGTTCTGGATGCAAACGCCTGGGAACATCACTAGATTTTTATTGGAGGGGGTCTTATTCGGCTACGAGGAGGAGGGACAGCGGTCATGGAAATGATTCTGAGGCTCCGGATGAAGTGTTGTTGGAGCAACGACATATTGTTTTGGATGTTAATGGAGGCAAGGGTGCAGATGTGGGGCATTCAGAAAGGAACCCAGGGATCGGTAAGGAGGCCCCTGAGGTTGATATTGGCTTAGCCAATCCTACGAAGATGGATATAGTGCATCAAAACAACATGACTCTTTCTCATTTCTTTAGCATATTAAGGTCGGACCTGGCCGAACCATCTACCTGAAATTAGTTGATCCACCATGGTAGTATGAGGGGAAATAATGTGGTTATGCATGAGGCAAACAATCTTGAAGACATAGTTCAGGGGTTAGGGGGTACCAGTGCAACTGAGTATTTTTGGGTCCTTCTTATGCAGAAGAAGCAATGGCAGGAAAGGATATGGAGGCGACAAAAAAATGGATAGGAACATCTAGATGCAGGGAGTACAAGGGGAAACAGGAGCCTCGGGTGAACCGGGGATGTGGATAAAGGGTGGTGGAAAAGTTAATCAGAACCTGAACATACCCTTGGTTATAATTAGTAACAGTTTTGAGGGCCTAGAATCAAGCACTTTAGATCCTATGTCCAGTGGGGAGCACTACCCCATACATATGGACTCTGGGGAGGGGGAAGATGACCATACCTTTGGGGAAAGCTCACATGGAGGATCAAGTATAGGGTTCCACAACCCAAAGAGGAAGAAGGGGGAAAATGAAAATAGGGACCCAAGTAGCTACATCATGCGTAATAATAGAAATGAAAAAATCATATATATTACTCATATATACCAAAGCCTATGGATAGTAGATCAGCTAAGAAGGGAGGGAACAAAGTTCTTATTGGAAAACCTCTTCAAAAAACATAGGAGAGTGTGGTCAACCTAGTGTGTGGATCTGAATTTCCTGAAGATCCAAGGCAAGATAAGTGAGGACATGATAATATGGATGATGAAAGGGATGACCACCCTCAGAAAAAGGATTCCATGGGGGTCTATGTTGACCCTCCTTGTTTTCCTCAGGTGGGTAGGGAAACTGGTTAGGGTGAACCAGTTTTTATCACAATTGGAACTATGCGGGATGCGGTCGCATAGGCCATGGAGGATCCATGTGACCTTCTAATGCACTCAGAGAAAGAGATTCTTGATGGGGTATTTTATTTTAATGCTTCTAAAGAGGATACAAAAAGGTTTAATGGTGAACCAATTCATGTGGACACAAATGAAGAGCAGGAAGACCGGATCACCAAAAAACACCTAATCATTCCCAGAGGCTTCAAGGGAAGAAATATAATGGTGGAAGAGTTTGTGCAGACGTGGTCGAAATTGATTTATCAATTTGAATATAAAATCAGTACTGAACCTGATAAAAAGGAATCTGATCATTCATTGATTTTATTTGGAGGGGATGATTCCAATAGGTTAATGTTGGTAATTACGGATGTCGTAGGGCCTGATGAAACTATTTTTAATTGATGGTTTCTCACATTCTTCCCCAATGTGTGCTTTTTAATAAAAATGTAAATTTAGAGGAGGAGTGGTATTTGAGAGATTCTAGTGTGGATCAATTATGGAAAAAATTTCACAATGGTTTTAATATAATTGTATTTTGTATATAGACCTCATAAAAACTAAATCATACATTATTATGACTGTTTGATTATTTGTGAGATGTAACGTTTACCTTATGATGGTTTTTTAAAAATTTATTATTTATCCTAGGTATTTAAATAATTTATCAGATCATGGTTTAGATATATTTTGGGAATATTTTAGTAATTATAGAGATTAGGATGTGAAAACATTAATGAAACTCCATGAAAATGAGTCCATGTGTTAGATTGTAACCCAAAAAATTTGCATTATTTTGAGGAGGATTCATTCCAAGACAAAAAATCCCTCCCTAGATACTTTCAATTGGTAACAATTGTGGTGAAGATTCACCTAGGGGTAATCATCCCCTAAAAACTTGGTTGATAAGGTCATGATATTTGGTATGAAGCCATTTATGGGAATCCCTTTAGGGGAAAAGTTGAAGAACACTAACATGTTGGGATGATATTAGTGAGTGTAAGCTGCTAGGACCTGAAATGGTTGATGAAATGGAATAGATGGTGAGAAATATTCATAAGCATATCAAGGAAGCCCATAGTCATCAAAATGGTTATGTTGGAAATCATGGATGAGACCTTGAGTACAAAGATAGAGACATGGTATTCATCTTCATATCTCTATGGAAGAAGGCCATGAGATTTGGGATGAAACGAAAGTTGTGTCCCATTTACGTTAGACCCTTTGAGATTATTGCCCATGTAATTTCTATGACCTATTGATTATAAATTCCACCTACTATGTATAAAAGACACGATTTCTTCCATATATACCTCTTAAGGAAGAACATATCATATCCTTCACATTTACTGTCTTCAAAGGTGTTACAGTTGGAGAATGAACTATCTTATGGGGAGAAGCTAGTGAGGATCTTGGATCATATAGATAATATTCTATGTATAATGACTTTACACCTAGTCAAAGTATAATGGAGGAACTATAAGTACGAAGTTGAAACATGGGCACTAGAGGAAGAAATGAACAAAAAATAGCCACACCGTTTTCAGTATAGCATGTAAAAAAACATAATGGTGAAATTTATTAATGGTGGTAGAATGTAATGAACTAATATCTTATCAATGGATTTCAATTCTTATAATTTGGAATTTCTTTACAATCACGTAATATTAAATATAGAACACAATACAAATACTATAAATAAATAATTAGTGAAATAAATGGTATCTTTAGAAGTTATGAAACACATACCGATAAAATAGTCACAAGAGGTTTGGAATTGTAATGTGCCCCTTATGAATTGTAAAATGGCCAATGGAATTGTAACCTTGCCAATGAAATTATAAATTAAATTTATCCATCTTATAAGTGAAAATATGAATTAATTATGTCATTGTATAAGTTATAAAATACTTTAAAATTTATTAATTAATTTTTGTTATTTTTATAAGTCATAAATATGTAATTATAATTTTATGAATACTTTATCAATTTAAACGAATATTTATTTTCATAAGGACTATTCATAAAGAATTTTCATCGTATGATTATAAGATAATTTTATGAGATCTCGATAACTTTTTAGACTTTTTTTAAAAAGAGTTTTAATTTTAGAATTTTTTTCCCAAGTATATAATGATTTTAATTGAAAATTAAATTTATCATATTAAAAAAATCATTTCAATAAATGTGATTAATTTTTAAATTCTAAAACATGATAATGTTATAGGTTAATTTTTGGGTTTTTTCTAACATACATAAATTTTTGGAAGTAGTAAAATTTGATAATTTATAATATATTTACATTATTTGTTAAATATAGTATTCAATGAGTCAATGCGGATGAAATAACCATTTGTTCGAACACACATGATCTAATTATTATATTTTGTCTCATGAATCGGCACTATTACTCTTCTTGAATGAAATAATAAAATAATCATTAAAATAATGGAAACACCTTCCAATCCAATGCTAAAAAAACTACTCCCCACCCCCTCATATTCTCTCACCACTCAAGCCTTGTGCATTTTCTATATTGTTCTGAATAATGATCCCAGACCTCTCCACCATGTCAAGAAAGTTTTTGTCCTAACAAAATACCAAAAACCAATCCCTTGGGTTCCTATCAAGTGAAATAAATCAAGAGGTAAATCTCTATTCCATTTTCTTACAATTTTTTCCTATTTACATTAAATTATTTTCCTTCATCTGCCTAAAATATGTTCCATACTCTTATACAAGTAAATCGATATTGACATATATGGAAATCAACCCTCCAAAATGATGAAATAGAGGTTCATAACCCACCCAAAGGGACATAAATGGACCTAATAAATTATAAAAATCAAATACATGAAAAAATTCATCTGGAATTACAAATTAATTGTTCTAATTTCATTATTCAGGACATTAAGATTGAATGCATAATCATTTCGGATAAAATGTAAGAGATTCAACCCAAACCTCTATTTTTCTTTTGGGCTATTCATTCTCTCTTTTTACCCCAATGAAATTAACTATTATTTTAATTTAAATCATTTAAATGTCATGTGTATTTTCCAAAATCTTGTGTCAGGATCCATTTATCCATCATTATGGGGATATACATGTTCTTAAAAGGTTCCCTAATCAAATATTTCAAATAAGTTAGCCTAATTTATGGGAACTTCCAGAATTCATTCCCATTTTTATGTGTGCTCCATAATCTATTTTAAGTCACCATTATTTTTATAAAATCAATAATTTTATCTTGAAAACCAATATTTGTAAAATTCTATTTTTATAAAATTATTCTTTATCCATTTTAAAGAATCTTGAATGTTTTCCAATAAACTATACTAAAATGTTTTATCTCTAAATTTATTAAATGCTATTTTCACATATTTTTTACAACACTTTTCAAGATATATACCTATATCCCTTTATGAATGTCCTTTTAAAATTAAATTCCATTCATTCATGGAAGATTTTATGATATTCCCATTTATTATCTTTTTGACATGATTATGATACCCAATTCATTTCATGGGTAACCGTTATATTTATTCTTGATTGCTTATGTATGATTCTTAATGATGACAACATATTCATGATCATGTTATGATGGGTGTGACTAGATAGAACTCCAATTCATAGGTTAATGTTTAGTATCATGAGTTTTTATGTCCAATAGTCTTAGTGGTTAGCCTTGACTCATGCTCCATATGAAATAGTCTTGGTAGTTAACCTTCACTCATGCTCTGTGTGCGACAATCTTACTGGTTAGTCATGACTCATCCTCCTCTCAGTGCAATGAGCCTTGAATCAAGTTAAGATATGTTTTATTTTTCTTCAACATTTCTACAATTCCATGTATATATAATCTCATGATTAATATATTATGATTACATTTGTTCCATAATGTTCCATTCCTTTTTATATAATTATTTCAAGCCATCTAACACATGTGATAAGATTTATTCTTATGAATATTCCCTTTCTAGACTTTCTTACTCATCCCTTCATTATTTTTATCCCTAGGTTATCCTATGTAGATGTTTGAGTATAATGGAACTTAGGAGATAATTGTGGAGATTATATAATTTTTTTTATTATGTTCAATTATGTACCTAATCCTAAAGAAACCAGAATTTATGATCCTTCCCTTGTAAAATGAGGATTAAATATGACTAAAATCATGTAATTATATGCATAAATGGATGGGGTCCCATTACTCTTAATATCATGGAATGATCTAAATTGAAACCAATATACCACTTATAAGGAAATATTGCATAATTATGTAGGATAAAACTAAATCAATCTAACTAGTCCCAACCCAGACCAAACTAAATTGAATTACCAATATCAAAATGATCAAAAGATATTTAAAGGTACAAAAATAAATCAAAATGAACTAAAATGAGATATTTGGGCCCGTGATAACCAAAAATGAACCTTCACTAACTGAAGTAAATTGAATAGAACTTGACCATGTACAACTATACCAAATTTAATCTATTAATTTTTTTTAAAAAATTTAATTGAATCAAACTGAACAGAACTAAAATAAATCATCTTTACCAAAACCATCATGAAAAAAACATACTCAATAATCATTAACATAACAGAATTAATCCTAACCAAAATAAACATAATCCATCCTATCTTTACAGGTTAAATATTGAATTTTTTAAGTACATATCATTGTGAATTCTGATATGTCGGATAAGGAATGAGTGTGATTAGGAAGTAATTTTTAAGATATCCCAACCATAACATAAATGTATTACATTAATATACATATTTATTCATGATAACTAAAAAATAAAACACTCTTAATTAAACTAACTATTTGGTTTATTTGAGTATTTTGTAATATAATAATATTATTTTATTTCTCGATGTATATTTCTTCTATAAAATTCATCACACATGATTCCCTCCTTGAAAAATCAAACATAAAATTCATCATCATTCCCTAGGAAAATTAGAATCTTATGAAGAGGTTGATAATTAATTCTTAATAAGGGGAATGCATATATGATATCAGTGATAACATAATTTGTGAAAATAAAAACATAGGTAATCATAATGAATAAAGGAATGGAGTTATTGTGAAACAAACATAATTTCATGGAATCATAACAAAGGTACATGAAAATTTCATAAGAAAGTCATCCCAAATTGAATGGGAACCATAAATCATAAAAATTAATCATAAGATGGAATTTTTGGTATAACATAAGAAGGTATATCATACATAATCCTATTATAACATAATTATATTTCAGTGATACCCTCTATGACCATAATAACATAATGGACATGTTTAACCACCCATATCCCATATTATTGTTGATAAGTTCACTAAAAATGTACAATAAGATAATTAAATCTTGGGATTTATATCATTTCCCATTAAATTTGTGGGATATAGAATTTCATCCCCTCTAATTAAGTAAATATATCCTTCCATATGGGTTCAAAATTAATAAGAACATAATTATAAATATATCAAAATACATTGAATACTTAACCCACGAAAATAAAACATGATACATAAATTTTTTCCTAAATTATAAAAAACGCACACATAGAGGGAAATTGGATAATATACTGAAATTATATCCCTATTTACACATATTAACTATATAATGAGTATAAAATAAAATATATTTACTTAGATAAAAAATTATTCAAATACAGATAATCAATTTTATAACATAAAGAAGAAATATTCTCCAAATTTTGACACTTTTTAAAAAACAATAAATTATAAAAAAATTATTAAAATGAATTGGAAATAAAAAAATTTCATTAAAAAATATAATTTTAAAACATCTAATTTAATATAAATAAATAATATAAAATACATATGTGGGAGAAATAGATTAACTGAGACGCACAGAGGAGGAGAGAGAAAAAGTTTCTCTTCTTCCCCTCATTGGTAAGTCATACTGATTATAAAGGGACATCATGCAAACATATACGTGAAATAATATATTTTAATAATTCCATAATTAAAAAATAAATAATTTATATATAGAATATAAATTCCTAATGGAAAATAGATATAAATAATATCCACCATACATTTAATTCCTTCTATCATAAATATACTCTATATCGATGTATAATCCATATTGATATTTTTATTATAAATTTTAGAAGATTATTAATATTTATTAAATTTTATATTAATAAATTATTTTAATATATTTAATAAATTTGTTAATTATAGTATGATTTGATCATCATATATTAGATTTCTTGATTGTTCCATGCTTGTTTGTATAAGGTGGCATTAATTATCTATCCATATTTATAATTCTATAATATTATTGAATATTGAACTCAGTTGAATCATATTGTTAATATATTTTAGAAATATATATTATAAATTTATATAATGTTTCTGTATAGATTTCAATGATAAAATTTATGGCACAACTATTTTAATAATATTAGAAATCATAAGGTATATTTTTAATAAGTTATTAAATTCTCATATTACTATGTAAAAAGAATAATAATAACATAATTTAATAATATATATCAAATTTTATAATATTATTATATTTTATTCATATTTAATTTTAATTATTAAAATACAATATTATCAATCATGTAGTTGGTTCAATCAATCCAAAAAGATGCACTACAATTCCTTCATTATTCTATTAAAATGGATGTATATTTATTTTAATCACATTTTTTAAAATTATTAAATTTTATTAAATAAATATTTTGAGGAAGAAGAATAACTAAACCAAATTCAAGAGAAGATGAAACTTTTCATGAAGAGTTGAATGTTCACTAAATTTATCTCCTCGAAATTGAGGATTTGAGAATCCTTCGATCTGGAGACCCAAAAATATTATAATGGCTTGTTTGGGTGAGCATTATCGTATATTTTTTGAGATCAAACAAAATAATATTTATGGCTTAGAATGGGTATAGTAGGGTGTTTTATATGTGGGTTTGAATGAAACATTTGCAAATAATCATTCTTTAATGGTTAATGAATATACTTTTGAGCTTGTTAGTGACTCATACATGAGAAAAATACTTTTTTGATATTTCCCTAATTTATTGATATGTATGATGTTTTTTTCCATTTTATACACCATTTAACCATATATGATAAAAAAATTTTAAAACATTTACAGATTTATTTTAAAATTCACATTGATAAATGTTTTTTTCCAATAAATTATAATAATCCACTTTTTAAATTTCTATGTCTATATTTAAAATTTATAAGAAATTTTATTAAATTTAAATTTTAAATAGTAGAAATATAAATTTTAAAATAAATATTTAAATAATATTTAAAAAAAATTGGGAATGAAAATGATTTTTTACATTAAATGATTTTATATAATAAATGATTTTCCATTATTTTTTATCATTCAATAATTTTATTTATTTATTTATTATATATTTTAAATAAATATTTTATAGTACATTAGAAACCTTTAACCAATGATTATATACCAATAAACATAAAATAAATTTACTTATGGTTATAAATATAAGTTGTATTTATATATATACCCAATGGATATCAAATGGTCATATTATGATTTTATATTCCTTAAATAAATTTGTACGTACATATAAACCAATAATTCATTCTATTTTCTATATTTCATTTTTAAAACTGGATTCATATTTCTAATATTTTCATTTCATCTACATTTATACTCAAAAAAATGATTTTAATTGGAGGTTATAAGGATGAATACTCATTGCTTCCAGATTTTTTTACATGTATTTATACAATATAATTTTTTAGAATTATATTTCATATAGATATTTTAGTGACTCATATATCACATTGAGAATAACCCAACTTATTCATGAGTTTCACTACCTCAAATGATAAATGTGTAAAATGGTATATTTACCATAGAAAACAAAATTAAATATATTATGATGGGTTTTTGACATCAATGAATTATTCTTACCCTTTTGTGGAAATTTTGTAAAATTCCTTGTTAGTTTATTTTTAAATAAATATTAAATAAATATTTAATAATTTTTCCAATGCATGAATTTTTATATCTCCAAAAAAGAGTCTGGAATGGAAAATATACCATCACATTATTCTTAATAATGAGGATATTTAGCAAGTGGAGGTATAATTAACATTTGGGATTCATGAACTATACAACGTCCTTTTAGGACATCAATTATTTAACTCAATTAACGTATTTCCCAATTATATTTTCTTATTTAAATCCTCTAATTATGGTTATCCACCCCCGATGATGGTGAATGTATATTGGAAATTATAGGTTTTGGATGTCATTATATGATAATTTCAAGGGGATCTGGGGTTGATTATAATGACCCAAAATTTTTCCCAAACATTTAAATTTGTGATATTTTTTAGTAAGGTAGGAAAATTTTATTATTCATTTAATCATTCATCATAAATATTTTTATATACAATTTTGTGATGATATTTTATTTCAACTTCATTTATTAATTTGATCATATTTCCTTTATATTATTATTATAAATCTATGTTTCTCACAATGAATGATAAACAACTTTCCATATTTTTATAAAATATTTCTTTCTCAACATCCATTATTCCAATCTTCCTGAATGATTAATACCATTATGGTCTTGGGATAGAGATTCAAAAATGGATACGTGAGTATAATTTAGTATTTTTTGTGGCATGAATGATGAAAAATTGGGTGTGGTGTTTGGTTTTGTACAGAGAGGAGATGAGTGGGGCTTGAGTGATAGTGAGGCATTGTGAAAATGGTGAGAAGAAAATTTTTTTGGTATACCAAAAATACTCTAGGGTAACCCATTCAAGGATAATTGGGTTCTAGAGATTCGTGGTAGTGTATAGATGCATCATAAAGTGGATGACATATCTATAATGGGTGATTCATGGAGAATAAAACATGATAACATTGTATTTAGTGTTCAAGAACACATGGTTCTTGTTTAATCATATGGTTATGGTTTCCAAAAAGGTGTTAAAAATCACATAGTGTATTATATTGGTATCATATTTTGTTTCATATCATTTGTGGATAGGTTTTATATTATAGAATGTAATATGATAAGGTGTATATTTTCAATACATACAATATGCCTATCTGGGAAACACAACCCTGACAATACTTGAAAATCTTCCCAGTTATCCACCGAGACATATACATAATTTTGGATAAGGTAAATTCCATGTATGTCCTAGAAACATGATATGATTATATGGATTATATATACACTAACCCTTAATATGTATACTCTAATTATAGATAAATAAAACATCATGTATGATGGAACAACAATATTCTAGGTCACCAGGGAATATGATCTGCTCTCTATAGAGTCACACATACTTGTTCATTAGATTTAGTATACAATGTAAATTATCCACAAATGATTTAATGATTAAAGTACATTTTTAATTACTAAATGAGTTTAAAAAACTATGTCTTATAATGTAAAATATATGTAGACACTCTCCATTTGTGTTTTATACATCTTCTAAACAATGTGTTAGAATTGTAAAAATAATGAATTTTTTCTTTTATAATTAACTAGTAATATTTAATTTATCATCAAATTCAATTTGAAATTATTTTTGGGTATTCTTAGTGTATTATCCTATTATATCCAATGACATAGATTAGCATATTAATTCATAATAGACATGGGGTATAATTACTCATCATATGACATAATTCTCCTAGGGTATGGTCCCCAATATTATAGATGGGGTTTGGGGACTCCCATTAATGTTTTATTTTGTAATTAAATAGTCACCCATATGACTAATTAAATTACAGTATTACCCCATGTGTTATGTTTTAATACTCAATAAATATGGAATTATTACTAACTCAATCAATTCATATATCTCCAATAAGTCACAACCCCTAACTATAATTATAGATTGGTATAATGAAAATTTTGAAAGTCCAATAAACATTGATCTAGTACTACCCCCTGTAATGGATTATGGTCCTATATCTATGGTGTTCAATAAACACTATATTGATTTAAAATTTTCCCAATGATTTCTCCCCCACCTTAATATAGTTGGAAAGGTGGTTAAGTTTATTGAAGTGGGGTAGCAAAGGTTGTTTTGATGTATTTGGGTCGTTTATTTCATGAACATATATGGTTTACTTTTGTTTAACACATGAAAATAGGTTATTATATTGAGTATTATTTATGAGATTATATTTTTAACCTATAAAATTATCTAGTTTCTCTTTATGGATTATTCATTTCATACATAATTTTGGGTTTTGAGAGGAATTTTTTTCTTCCTTGATATTTTTAAGGAATCCCAAAATGTGTTTTTAACTCAATCCTAAACTGTTGTTCTACCCAATCATGTTGTGTACATATAGATCAAACAAAATTTAGAGTCACTTACCATTGGTATAGTGATAGTCGATAAAATTGTTCTTAGTGGTTCTTGACTATGATTTTTTTTGTTGGAGATCATTCTAGGATTCAATGTAACAGGGAGGTGTTTTCTCTTTTCAGGATCATATCCTACAATGTGAAAATGTAC
The DNA here is from genome assembly GCA_963277665.1 of Viscum album. Lineage (NCBI taxonomy): Eukaryota > Viridiplantae > Streptophyta > Magnoliopsida > Santalales > Viscaceae > Viscum > Viscum album. The sequence goes on from OY728128.1 coordinate 171,623,806, forward strand.
CCTTTTATTCATCTTAATTATTAATTATTAACTATGTAAAGCTTCTTTTATATATATGATGTATTATAATTGAATATAAATTTATATATCTATTATTTATGTTATTATAATAATTTGGTTATTATAAATTTTGTTTGAGATATGTGGTTTATTCTTAGTATTGATTAGGGTATGGCATCAAATGTTGTGAAATGTATCATTGGTTATAGTCACTAGACACTAGAATAATAGATGTGGTATTATAGTGTATACATATCCTATATATTGGTCTGAGTGGGTTCGTTAGAGGTTGGGTCTTATTAATGTGGTATCGTAGAAGGTTCAACTATTGGATGGATTTTAGAGTTAGGAATACTATGGGAATTGGTTATTGAAATTTGGGGTAACAGTGTGAAGGGTGTTCTATGATTAATTATCACATCAAGGAACATAGTATAGAAATCAGTTAAAAATATCTCCATTATCCAAAAATATGATAATTTATTAGTTTGTTTATAACTCTAAAGAATTATCCTTTGGGAACAAATAAGTTGGTAACAACATCATGTATCAAGTTAGATTTTATTTTTCAAATATCATTCTTATGTTTGATCACAATGATTTATTTTGGTAGTCATGGTATTTTCCAACCATATATAGGAAACCATACTAAAAATATCCATCTAAGGTTTAGAGTCATGTTCTTGAAGTGTGTTTGCCAATGATAGAGCCACTAACCACATATCAATTGAGGAGTGAGGCATCAGATGAGTGAATCGGTAGGGAGGTATCTCTTCCCTATTTATATTAGAGAAGATCCTCCACATATGGAGTATATAGTAGTTTCTACTGACTTGGATGAGTATACTTATATGTTGATCATGTTGTTAATGTTATAGTGATTGACGAATCACAAGGTTTAAGTTCAACCTAGCCCTCATACAGAAGAGGATTTGTTATAGTGTGTGACTCATATATTCTCGCCAGTTTAGACACATATAAATAAAATGGTGATTCATTCATTGAGTCGTCATCATTAGGTGACTATAAATAGTTGTATGTTGACTTATTATACTCAAAATGAGGCCACTCTTCCTGGAAACCAAATTGATTAGTTTTTAACAAAATGATTAATTTCCAAAAACAATTAGAATTATATGAGTGTAGGATATGTTGGACCTTTAGTGGGGAATTATCAACGTATCTATATACAAATCATGTTCTATTTACCATACAAGTAATTACCACGGTATGGTGTAAACCCTATTACTTACATATCAAAGGTTTTATTAGAGTTTTTAGAGAGATATTTGAGTTGGGGTTTTATCTATATTCATCCCCAAATGTTCTCTTGTTTTAAATGAGGAACTTCTATAACAATATGAGGAGGGAGCGATGGAAATAATTGTAACCCATTTACTCCACCAATACCACATATTATTCCAAAAAATTCATAGAGATTTTGAATCCAGGAAGTCAGTTAGATACTCTCTATATCGGTATTCAATAAGGTAGTACCCAAATTAGTTTGAGTTATGATTCATATATTTTCTTAATCATTACTCATAATTGTGGACACCCAGAGTTTATATTATTTTATTTTTGTATTTTTAAACAAGAAGATAGTTACTTGGTTATATCATTTAACCAAACTTAATTCATCTATAGACTCATAAAATAAATGATCATTATCTCAACCCTATCAATCATTAGAGAAAGATTGATCTATGTAGAGAGAGGCTTTTATTTTTAATTTATCATGGTGGAGATGGGATAATATTATATCATTCTATATATGGACGTTTTATTCTTGTTCTTGGGTTTTATAGATTAATAACGACATTGGGTGATATGTAATTGATAATATGGGTCTTATTTTACATTTATTAGTGGTGGGACCTTTATAAAATAGGATTTGGGAGCATAATAAAAAAATTTATGTGATTTCAAACCATTTTAGGTATTTTATTTGTATAATGTAGATGTGTTGGAGGATAAAATTTCAACTATAATAGAGGAATAAAATGAAATGTATCCTGTCAACATTCTAGGCTTTCCCATCATTGATAGATGTACTTCTTCATTGATTTTCATCCCTAGACAACATAACTATATTTAGATGTATTTATGATGGTATTGAAAAAGATTTTGGATATTAAGAAGTTATAGGAATAAATTATAATTATTTTTTTTATTTGGACTATTATATCCCACAAATCATTTTTTGTTCTATTTTCTATGATGTCGGTTAAGATATTATTGTATTTTATTGATTGCCTCTGTCTAAATTTGGAGACAAATATGAAAAAAATTCATACTATGTTTATGATAATAAAGAACAAGATATTTCATCCATTATGGGACTAATATATGGTGTTCATGATTGATTTCATCTTTATATATTCGGTGACCGATTGTTATCATGATGAGAATTTTACAGCTATTTTTGGATTTTTCTTGAGAGAAATAATGGTTTGATAAAATATCAAAAGAATATATTTTTAAATTGGGATGTTTATTTTATGGGTATTTTCACCATTAATGGTAGATAAAAATATAAATCCCTATATTTTTGGGTTTTGATACTTTTGGATCCAGCTAATAGTGTTTTCTATGTGTGAATATTATCTGGATTGATTGGATATTTCTTAATATTTGTGTTGTATTTTTTTAGAGTTTTATTCATATGTATATAATTATAAAAAAGGGTACAATTTAATTTGTTCAAATAAAATAATTGATATTTATAGGAGCTAAGGTAGAGGCAATCTATTGGCTAAATTGTTTATTTTTCATAGGATATTGTTTAGTATGTAGTGTTTGGTGATGCCTCTAGAACAAATCATGGTTGGGTGTGTATACAGAGGCAAAAAATGATTTATATTGGGTCCAAGTAGCAAAGACATCATGAGATAAACTTAATGACCTATTACATGTCTCTTACATATATAGTGATTTACATGGAATCCATGAATTTATATCTTCTTGTTGAATAGTTTATATTCTACATTGATTATAATAGTCTATATTAGTTCTTTTCTAGAGAGAAACACACCTGAGACTAAGGTGATCATTATAGTTCATGTAATATTATATCGTCCTAATATAATATATCAAATGAAAATAAAAAATGGTTCTTCATTCCATTATAATATTTACCCCATTATTAGTTGGAACACAAGTCTCTTTGTTCACTATCCATAATGTGGTTAGTTTTGGTGGACAAGTGATATATTCTTTTGAACATTAATTACCTCCATTCTATATTAGACAACGATGGGTAAATTTTAACTCTAGAGATACCATCCTGGATTTCACTTAACATCCAGTATTCCAAAAAAAAATTATGGTGACGAAAATTTACAGGATTTCTATTGTGAGAAATTCTTTTAAAAGAATTTGACTAACTTCGAAATTAGTCAACACCATTATATGAAAACCTTATCCATATTGTGATAGTTTTGGTGAGATGTTATTTATTCCTTATTATATGTTTTGATGAGGTATTTAATATTATATGTTGTAGTAAGGGTAATCCATGTATCGTAAGGTGTCATCATGGGGTTTGGATAAATTTCACTACAGTCGTCTGAATGAGATAACACCATCCACTTTAGATTTTGGGGGAATGAGTCATTGAAATGTTGGTATCTGGTTTTTAAGTTATTTAAGGAGGCCAAATCAATTGTTTTATGTTATTTTTATTAAATTATATAATGTATTATAAAATTTTCATACAGGTCAGCTATGATGGAAAATGTGGAAATATTAGAGATCAAAGAAGTAATTGTTCTTCCATTGTAAAAGATAAAAGGTTGACCAATAATACAATTATAATTTTCATTATTCATGGAATTATTAATATTGATATTCTAACATTGTTTAGAGATACCATGAAGTAGTGGGGGGAAATTAAAGTTCATTTCATTATGTATATTGTGAGGATTAATGGATTTATTTTTTATGTTCATGATAGTGGAGTATTGTGTTAGATGGTTGTCTCAATATAATATTCTTCCAGGTTGCTTTTATAAAATGTGGTTATAGGGACTATAATTATTGAAAATAACTATGTAAGAATCCATTCCCAATTATATGTTTAAAATTCATATATTTTTTATAATATGATGTTGAATGACTTATGTATTGAAATTTTTTTCGGAGGGATAAACTTGTAAATATTTTTATAATATAGGATGGTGCATGTGTTAAGGAATTATATTAGGGAATTATTTAATTGGCCCTAAAATATAGAGTAATGAAAATCCAAAAAATGTTCTTAAAAGAGGATGTGATGGTTTTGATTATTTTTTCTTAAATTTATGTTGACTTTAGGCATGTAGAGAAACCGGAACATTTATGATGGAGTATCAACTATTCCCAAAATATTGGTTTATGAATTTCTCTATTTGGAATTCTTAGTAGCTATAATTACATAGATGGAATGAATAATGTTGGTGAGAATGATGTGAATTAGTTTTCATTCTTTTAGTATGACATAACTTCTTCTTATGTATTGATCCCATGCACCCTTGAAAAGGGTAAAAAGTTATATTTACCAAAAATAATTAAGATGGAAATATTTTTTATAGTTTCATTGATATTTTGAAATATTGTTTACCCAAAGGAATATTTTTTGTGAGATTCTATTTTAAAATATTTTTAAGATAATATTTAATAAAAATTTATAAAATTAATAAATTTATCACACATATGAGCATTTATTTCCCCAAAATGAATCCCACAATGTATAATCTTTTACATTTTCATCATGTGATGGTATTATTTACCATGGGGATGATTAATCCAAATTTAAGATTCAATACTGAGACCTTTCTATTTAGGACACTAATTATATTACCCAATTAACCAACCTTCCCATTATAAAATCATGTTTAACCACTACAATAAGTATAATACACCATTAAAAATGGGGAAACCCAAAGAACGATTATAGGTTTCTAATCTCATTCATCATATAGCTCAAGTGAATATTGGTTTCAAGGATAATGTCCATGAATCGTGTTACACCCCAATATTCCAGGGTATTCTTTTTTTTCAAATAATTCAATGGATTTCATTATATGATGCCCCGAGTTGAATCACACCATGACCTATCAAAGTAGCTGTTTAAAAAAGTTATGAATAGTATTAACCACATTATTAAATTTTCAAAACATTATTTTTCAAAACATGCATCATTTTTGAAATCTTAATATCAAAATTACATTGGGGTAATTTTTTGTAATTTTTTGAAAAGATTCAATTTTTCATGAATAGTGAATAATATTGCATTTTAATTCAAAACATACTTTTCATCTAATTTATTATTATTGATAAGTTACTTTTTTAGTTGGTGTTAATGATTAACTGGATTTAAATTTTATTAATTAATACAATAATTTCCATTGTATGTAATTTCACAATTTAATTTTACATAAATACATCTAAATATTTTGATAGATATTACCTCTTAAAAACCTATTTTTCAATTTTGACAACCTTTATTAATTTAAAATTAATTACAACAACTTCTATACATTTAATTTGGAAAAAATAGAATACATATATGGAATCTTAATATCCTATTTTTGTAAATAGGTAGCTTTTTGTTTGGGACATTATGAATAGTCACATCTGTAATTATTTTTATTTACCATGGTTAAAGGGTAAATCTAGAAAATATGTCAAATGAATAATATTAGAATAATATAAAAATGCCTTAAAACGTGTCCTAATACATTTTTATTAAATATTCACCACCATTGGATTCCATGGGTAATTTTTTGGACACCCTGGAGCCAAATGGATGTCAAAATGATATTTTATAATAATTAATTTAATGTAAAGATAAATGCAACATATACATGAATCCTTTACAAAAATAGTTTTAATATTTGGTTATATGATTTATATAAGTGAATATAAATAGTCATTAAGAATATAAAAAGATTTCATAAATCATATTATTTAAATTATAGTTTTTAAAAATTAAATAAATATATTTATTTATGGCACAATGATGATTTAGTGATTACCTTATTAATGAAATATTCAATTAAATGATATTTTAAATATTAAAATAAATATATTTTGAATATTTTTATTAAATACAAGAATTTTATTGACGATATTGAAATACTATCATTGAGTTTATTCCTTAATTTATAATTTATCAAGTATTTATGACTTTATCAAAAATCAATTCCTAAATAGTGTCAAAAGAGACAATAATTATTTTTTGAAACAAATACTATTTTATTAAATGATATAATATTCCAAAAATATATATTATATTAGGCCAAATGACTTATAGAATGTTAAAAATGTCATTATTTTTACACATATGGTTCTATTATAATTTTATAGAAAATATTGTTAACGTATATTATGAAAATGCAAGAAGACATGTTAAGAGTTAATCTTTTTAACTAAAGGTTAACGCTAAAAGATAGGTTAATTTTGTGATCTAAACTTGTCTAATTATCCTTAGTAGAGAGGTTTTAGACCCAAAAACTTCTTATATTTTAATTAATTTTTTTTGGTATAATTTTCAAATGAAAATCAATGAATAATAAAATCATATTTCTATACCCTCCCAATGTTCCACTCATCCCTCTTAAAAATGGAAACCACCTCTACCCACTTATTCACACATCAAAAACCCATTGGATCTACCTACCCAAGAGAAAATCTCCTCCCAACATCCCTCAATTATTTCTGTAGTCCCCCATTTTTGTCTAAATCAAACTTAATGAGTCCATCTGTGTAAATGAAATGGAAATACCCAAAGAAGAAGAAATAGTTTTATCCCTTCATTCAAAAGTTCATTTCTTCTTCTACTACTTCATACTAAGTTGTAACCATAATAAAATAAATCTCTAGAATTTACAATACTATGAGATGATTTTTTGATTATGGGACAACCATATCTCTATTTTACCCATTCTATGAATAACAAAACAACTATGTATACGTATGTACAACTTACCGTCTCCACACTGTGGTGTAAATTATTTTTCATCAGTACATTATTTCGACTGGTATAATGATGAATAAAAATAAATTAAATAATAATAAAAACATTATATTATATATTTAATATTAATAATTATTTCAAATCCCAACCATTAAACCATTAACGAAATTATATTGTCGCTCGTTCATACGTATGACTTACCGTCTCCACAACTTGATTAGACTCATCTTCCATGTTCACCATCAAAAAATGATTTTAAAGATAAAAATTATGATTAATTATGATTTATATGACATAATAATTCTAATATAATATATATATATATATGTTTATGTGTGTGTGTGTGTGTTCATATATATTGTTCACAAACTTCCATTCAGTAAGGTATGAAAACTGAAACAACATTCATGCGTACACACGGCTTACCGTCTCCATGAATGGTTTATTACTTTTAATATATATATCCATTATATATAATTATTTTATGAATATATATTATATATATATATCATATTATACTTTTTGGATTCAATTAATTCTTGATATATGTAATATGATCAAGAATAACAAGTAAAAACACGTATAATAACTAAAGCAATTATTACCCGAAATTTTTGATTAACATGTAATTGTTAATAAAAATATAATATAAAGTCATTAATTAATAATATATGATATCATAAATATTTTTATTATTATAATATAAGTTAATAGTACCATCATACTGGTTTTTCAGACTAATATAGAGAGTATCAGACTTAAGGAAAAGTATTTCATCTAAAATTCATTGCATTGAGGCATATTGTAATGTTATGTAACTAATTCCTTTTATAGGTTTTATGTTCTACCTTTTGACATGTCATATCATTAATCTCGTTGTTTTCAGGATATTATATTATTTTAATCATGGAAATTATGGATAGATCCATATTACTCATTCAATATTGTTATTTGATGAGTATTATTATTTTATGTTGATTATTCAATATGAGAAATACATTGGAATGGAAATGGAAGGTTGTGTCTAAACATTATATTTCTCCTTTTTGTATCAACATGTTCTCATGAGATGAATATGTTTTCAAAATGGGTTTTTACCCATAATTTTAAACCATCTTGTGAAATGGATTGATGGTAATAGGTTTTCATGCACCTAAGACATGGCGTCCTTAAATAATGTATTTCCCTAAATTAATTGTAGTTATTATTTATACATGATATTTCGAATTGACATATCTAGGGATGTAGTTCATTCATGGATTATTGATTTGTGTTATATAATTTATTTCTTTATATTCCATATTAATTTTTGGATAAATTTTTTAATAAATGGATGGTGTTATAAAATATTTATCAATCCATATAGATTGATTATTGGTTCTATTGTACAGAACCTTACTAAGAATTTGAGCTGACACTTATTATTTTCTCTTCACATGTTATGAGGAATAGAACATTGATTAAGCTCTCCAGGTAGAATTTTATTTCAGTTATTTTCTATTATGCCTTTTTTTGTTATCCCAATTTACTATGGGTATATTGTTTGTAATATAGATTTCCAATACTACTAAACTATATTGTTCATTGACTTTTATTTCCTTGTAATAATCCCAATGAAATGTAATAATGCACCGACTTTTGGTGATCTGGGGTCAGGGCATTACTGTTTGTATCATAGGATGTTTATTAACAACCATGAAAACTTGATTTAGAAAACATAGTTGGGGAACATACCCTATTTAGAATTTGGGTATACAATTATGATAATTCACCCAATGTAAAAAAAACGTTGATGATTTATGATGAAAATATTTTTAATGTATTCTAAGTGTTTTTCCATATTTGAAACTCATAATTTTATGAGATAATTTGATATTATTCAGTATATAGATATGGAACTTTGAAGGTTGAATGGTATCACTAATCAAGGTAATATTAGGGGATTCCATGTAGAGGAAACAAATACAAGTGGAATTAGAATGGGGAAAATCATGGAGATACTAGGGAAACTTAATAAGGTAATGAAAAATAACCTTGCTCAAATGGAAAACCCCATTACGCAGATGGAATATCTTATGTTGGATAACTTTATGCAACAAAGCCCCCATAATTTAGTCATACTACGAATCCAATTGTAGAAGAGTAGTGGATTATGTCTCTTAGAACGATTTTTATTACCTTGGGATGAATTGAAATTAAATGGAAAAGGTGAATTTTGTGGTTTATTGTCTCAATGGTTTTGATGAACAATGTTATACATTGATCTAAAAAATATGGATGAATAATAAATGGAACATATTAAATAGATAACATTTAAGGTGATATTATTCAAAAAAAACTTTCCTCATGATCAACAAATTGATATAAATATGATGTTACATAGCTTAAAGTAAATTGAATAAGACAGTGTTACAGATTATGAATCCAACTTTACAAGATTATCCAGAGTTTCTACGGAATATATATGCAACACAGAGTGAAATATTGAGCACATATTTGAAGTTCTTAAGTTGAATATCCGAAGGGCACTAGTTTCACATAAATTTTCATCATATGATGAAATAGTTATATGATAAATCAAGAAGAGGAAGGAATTTTCTTGGATAAATATATTAAATGGAAAACAAGTCATGAAGAGACCATCTGAGAACCATGAAAAATGGAATGATTCAAAGAAGATGGATAATTTTGAATGATTGTCATCTTGTGAAAACAATTGGAAAAACACCCTTGTAAATGTTTGATGGTATTGGGAGTTTTTTGTAAATTAAGAGATATGGGAAACCAGGCTCTTGAATGCAATGGGAAGAAATAAATCATTGATTTATAGTGCTACAATTGTAAAAATATGGGAAACCATTCAAATTCATTTCACAAACATCAAGGGAATAATCTACATAAAAGGTCTATGGGAGATGGGCACGATTTTTCAATCACAAATATTGTGGTTGAAAATCCTAAATATGTGGTCGTAGATACATTACTTGTTTACTCAATATTATCTAAAGATTTATTTGATTCTGAGTCATCATATTCCATTATATCTTCCTAGTTTTCATTAAATATTATATACTTACAATTCACCATGAGAAGGTAATTTTCAGCAATATCTCAATGTGAGATCCTTACCGCAATAAATATGTGTTGAGAATTTACTATTTGGGAATATAAATTTGATCTAAATGATAATTTTTGTCTCATAAATCTGGATGATTTCAATATAGTCCTTAATATGGATTGGAATTCAAAATATAGTGCAAAAGTATATTTCAATATGAATGATGTTTCGATTTGTGAGGAATATGCAAAATCTGTTATCTTTAGAGATGAAATATAATCACTTGATTCTTATCAAAATCCACCATGTAGCTTTACTAAATTTGTTTATTGAAGATAAAGAGTAATCAATATCTTGGGATAAAAGAGGGAATCGTAAAATTGGGTACATACCTATTATAAAGAAATAAATTGATGTTTTCCCTGGTAATTTAATAGGACACCCCCTACAGCATGGTGTTGAGTTTTGTATTGATTTAATCCCTAATGCAAAGGCCAATATCAAATATCCCAATAGATTGTCCACATTATAATTAGTAGATCTAAAAAAAGGATTTTTTGTGTAAAAAACTATTTGTCCTCCCTAGTGTTTCTCTATGGGGAGCCCATGTTCTCTTTGTCATGATGAAATATGGATTCATTAGGCTAGGTACTGATTATAGGTAAATCAATTCAATTATAATAATGAACAAGTATTCCCAGCCTCGTATTGATGGTATATTTTATCAAATTCAAGGAGGTCAATTATTTTCTATGATTTATCTTCGTTTATGATATCATCAATTATGATTGAAGATGGAAGAAATTATGAAGATAGCTTTTTATATGAGTTAAGGTCATTATGAATTTACAGTAATGCCTTTGTTATTGACTAATGCACCCTCATTTTTTATAGATAACATTAATATATTATTTGAGGAATATCATAATATTTTTTTGTGGTATAACATAATGATATTCTGATATATACAAAAATATTTGAAGTCCATGAGTTTCACTTGTGAATCATTTTTGAGACTCATAGGAGATAAGAACTATATTGTAAATTTTGAAAGTGTGAACTCATGTTTCAAAAAAATTCTTCCCATGTCCATATAGTCTCCAATGATGTAATCTCAATTGATCCCTGAAAGATAAAGGAAATTCGAGAATTTCTATCACTGACAATTATAATTGAGGTACACAGTTTTTGTAGTTTTGCCGGTTACTATCTGTGTTTTGTCCATAATTTCCCCAAATTAGCTAACCCATTATCCAAGCTCGCACGTAATGGGGTTAAATTTGTTTGGATAAAATAGTGTGAAGAATGATTTTTTTAATTAAAGACAATATTAGTCAATGCATATATCATAACATTACCATATGTGTCTAATGGCTCTATTATTTATAGTAATTCATTAAGGAAAGGACATTGTTCTGTCCTTATGAAGAATGATTGGGTTATTGCATATGCATCGAGGCAATTAAAATCCCATGAGCAAAACTATCCAACCCATGATAATAAGATTTCTGTAGTAATAATTGCTATGATGACATGGAAACACTATATATGTAGTGAAAAATTTGAGATATATACAAATAACATGAGTATGAAATATATTTTTGCATAGAAACAACTCAACATGAGACAAAGGAGAGGACTGGAGATAATCATGGATTATTATTTCACAACACACTACCGCCCAAGGAAGAAAAATAAGGTGGCAGATGCCTTGAGAAGAATGGACCATGGTTTTCTGAACAAGATAATGGTTGAAAGGGGTCCTATAATAATGTATCTAGTAAATATGGATATGGGAATTATCATTGAGGTTATAACATCACAAATTTTTTAAATGGTTTCCAAACCACCTTTTTTGAAAAGGATAAAATGTTCTCTAACTGAGGATGTGGAGTTTCAAAAGAAAATTGAAGATGATAAAGGTGGGAGATTGATTGATTTCTCATTTGAAGAAATAATTTTGATGTTTTGAAATAGGATTTGTGTTCCCACTATACCAGAGCTAAAAAAGGAAATTATTGGATGATGCTCACAGCTCCAATTTCTCACTACACACCGGTGGAACTATGATGTATAGAGATTTGAAGGAACATTTTTTATTGGAATACATGAAGTGTATGTTGAGAATTATGTGTCGAAATGATTGGTTTTTGTAAAGGTGAAGGCTGGAAGATAAAAACATAGAGGAATCATGAAACCACATTTTATTCCTATATGGAAATGAGATGTTATTACAATGGACTTTGTTATGGGGCTACTAAAGACTCCTAGAAGGAATGATATGATACCATTTATTACTTATATTTGTACCCTTCCAGCACATTTTCTTCATATAAGTGATGATTTACCACTTGAACTTTTAGCAAGGATATATATTAATAATGTAGTAAGGCTTCATGGTGTACCCCTATTAATTGTTTCTGATTGGGAACCCCATTTTACATCAAAATACTGGAAATGTCTAAAGAAGGCTCTAGATACTGAACATTATTTAATCACTGTATACCACCATCAATCTGATAGGCAATATTAATGGACTATTCCAACATTAGAAGACATGCTGCGATCCATCTCACTTGACATTCATTTTATGTGGGTTTAGTATTTATATATAGTATAATTTTACAATATCAATAACTTTCACTATAGTATTCAAATGGAACCATGTGAAGCATTAAATGGAAAGGGATGTCGTACACCAACTTATTGGGATGATGTTGGAGAAATAATACTTATATGTCCAGAACAAGTTGATGAAACAATGGAGAATAATAAATTTATCCAAACCCATATAAAAAAGATCAAAGTAGTCAAAATAGGTATGTCAATAAACAAAGGAAGGATTATTAATTTCAATTAGGAGATCATGTTTTCATGAAGGTATCTCTATTGGAATGGTTTTATACAATTCGATAAGAATTGTAAATTAACTCCCATGTACATCAGACCTTTTGAAATTCTATAATGAATAGGATTCGTAGATATATTAAGGTACTATTTTATAACATTTAATTAATACATGATAAATGAATTTATATATTATGGTTTATGTGACGATTAGTAATCTCTTCGAATTACCTAAAATTATGGAACAATAATGTTTATAGATGGGATATGATGAACTGTTAGAGTTATATCTAGGTAAAAAAATATTAATTTAGAAGTGTGTAATTGTAAAATATTTTGTGAAAAAATTGATATATATGGAATGTATGTTTTTATAATTGGATTTAGACTTATTTTAATAGGTTGTGATGTTTTTTCCAATTTTTTTATTTTATATAATTATTTTATGGTTAATAAAATTTCCATTTTTTTTACTATTAGAATACCTAATATTTGTCTTCAATATATTATAAATTATTGAATTCTAGAGTTGATATGGAAATTTTATGATGGTATATTATTTGACATGTGAGGTTTCTTTGTTCTAGGATTGATGTAGATTTCCCAAGGATTTTTGCACTTAGTGTAGAAATTGGTTTAAGTATGTGAAATATTAAGGAGGGAATTTTGATTATTGTCTAGTGATTATGATTATTATATATATTTTAGTTATATATATAAATATTATTATTATTATTTGATATAATTCTATCATATATGTTGCTGATGTTATATTTTAGGGTTGTGCTAAAAAGTTTTAGAATCATAGGATATGGTTTTTATGGGATGTGACATTCAATTATATAGATATTCATTTAGGGATATTTTATTTCTAGTTGATGATGTAGAGTGGAGTTTTTTTATTTCAAACATAGATTAAATTTTCTTCATCACTTCACTTTATTTTTGTTGTTGTTTTTATAGTTTTATGGGCCACATTATGGTGGAAGGTAGTTATTTTTATGGGTGACATTTTCATTAAATGAGTGGATAGTATGAGATAGTGATTGATGTGTTGGGTGGGGCTATTTTAAGTATTTGTATAGTATGGTTTAACTGAATTTTTTTTATTATTCTTGGGAACCCAAGAGAAAACTTTGAAAAAATCCATAAAGGGGCTGGAAAGTGGTGCAATCCATGGTAATCCCCTTGTATAATAGCCATAAATTCCAAGGTCAAGGAACCCAAACAGTTTTAAATAATATGATATTCCTCGGTCCTTCCCCACAGAGCAAGCGCATGAGTTATAAAGATCACCTCCCCCCAAATATGGTGGGTACTTTGACCTAGATTAGTCTCCCTCTAGAATCTTTGGATTAGGTAAATCAAGTACCCCGACACTTCTTGATGACCCTGAATGGAATTCACCAGCAACTCAGAAACCGATTCAATCTCCACCACTAAGAAACTACATCTTCTACACAAATAGAAACTGGACCGGAGTGCCCTCACATCCACCTGTAAGGAAAGAATCAAGAAATAAAAAGTGTTGAACCCCATAAGAAATGAACCTCATGAGATGTGAAGAACTCATCCACCTCTCATCAAACCTTTGATAAAAGATCAGTCAACATTTAAGTTTAGGCCTCCGAGGGTGGGGTGACAACTTGATTCGTTGACCCCCCATTCTTCTAGGCATGGAAGGATTATTGAGCAACTTGCACACTATAGATGATGATTTCCATCCCTTCAACATTAGACCCAGCTCAAAAATTAGTAATTTATACCTCATTTGTAGGAAGAGAATGGGTAACCTAGAGCCCCATCATACTATTTTCCACACTTCCCAAAGAGTCCAGAAAATAGAGGATAGAATGCTCTCTTGAACCTATATTTACACTTACCTACCCTCTGTGCTTGGGATCCATGATTCCATGTAACCATGCAATGAGAGTTTCTCCCTAACCAGACCTATATAGGGTGTTAATCTAGACCATAAATATTGTGCCCACTTGCTTTGAAAATGAAGATAACGTGTCGACTCAACCTTTGGTTTGTGCAACATAAGTAGTGAGAAACTAGTGGGATCCCTTTTATTAGAATGTTGTCATCCGTTGGAAGTTCATTAGTTTTGAAAAGCCAGGTTAAGAAGTTCATCTTAGTAGTGATTTCCTTGCACCATAGCCTGGGAACCCATGCATCATGAGGCCCCTCCGCTTGAAGCAGTCGCTTTTAGTCCCAGATGACAAATCTTCTTGAAGATGACCTAGTAGAGCAACATGTATCTGGAATGTCTTCTATGAAAAACTATGTCATTGAGGGTTTATTATACGAATTCAATTTATATGGTATATGTTAGAGTATTAACCCATAGAGAATAATTTTATGGTAGACATATTAATATTTATTGTTATTTTGGTATTATAGGATCATTTTTCAAGTGGTTCGTCTATTTGTTTGTTCTATGATGTGATGACCAAACAATGACTTGAGGAGTAACTTGTCAATATTTTCTCTTTACATTTTTTGTATTATGTTCATCATTGGTTGGTTTTTTGAAATAATCATGAATATATTAATTAGTTTAAATATATGTATATTTCCACATATTAGTCTATTGATGTATCTCAAAGGTTTTTATTTATACAAAAATACATCTCTTATAATTAATCCCTTATAACTAGTCATCAGCTCACTACCTAGTGGAGGTGGGTTTCAATGTCTAGTCATGAACTCAATCTTGGCTTATGAGAATTATTTCTGATTCCAAGACTTCATAGAATGGAATTGAAATAAGTGATCAAGGGTGGATGTTAATTTATGAAATAATGAGTATTTTATATGTTTATAATTTTATTATATTACACTAAAATTTTTGTGAAATTTTCCATATAAATAGGATATGGATTCAAGGAAACATTCTGATTCCATGTATTGAATCTAATTTTCATTGAATCACTATTTGATTGATAGTTTATTTTTAGTAGTGTAGTTATTCAACATGGGTTCATACAACATATTATATTTGTTCATCATTAATGCATGTTATATTCATTATATTTTTGTGTTAAATTATAATAATGCATAGTAGTATAAGAAACAACATAGTTCATGGGATGAAGTAAATCACTATAATTATTCAACATATGTTAAAAAATCCTAGATTAGGGGATGATATGGTAAAAGTGAAAAAATTTTATTTATCAATGTTAATTCAAAAAAGTATTATATGCATAAAGAGTTTCCCTATGAGATTTATAGTGAATGAAATCACCAAATTTGTAGACATTTTTTTATTAAAAATCAACTACTAGCTAAAGGAAGTATAGTTATTGTCCTGGATTCTTCAGGTGTCTATAAGGTTCTAGATTCCATTGGTTGTGAGTTTATTTGAGGGAGAAACATACTAGTATGGGACCCTATATCTATTTGAACATTAATTATATAATTTTAATTCAATCATGTTTAGGATCATTATTAAGAGGGGATATTTACTTCAATGATTCATTTAGATTGAAAAAAGTGATATTATCTATTTAGTATAATCGATCCACTATTCAAGAAAATGGTTTATATTTAATTATTTTGTTAAGATATTCCCATAAACTCCAAGATAATAATGTGTAGGGATATTATCACATAAATAGGTTGATCTAACCATAGAATCAACAATATGTTAGTCCTTTTAAACTGAAGACATTTCTCTATGTGTGAAAGCTGAGTTAGATTAATAGTATTAATTTGTAATATATTATTTGGTGGTAAGTAATGGTTTATGATAGAGTATGGTGTGCGGTGTATTTTTAATTTGGATATTATTAATCATATAGCATGTGTTTCTTTGGTGTGGATGGTGTGGCAGTTTTTTATGTTGTGGTCTATGAAAGGGAGATTTTATGTTTTTATAATATCATGGAATTAAGGGTGTTCTAGACCATATTATAATGGTGTTAGTGAATTACCATTTTCCATAGAGACCACCATGATAGTTTAAAAATTAGTAACATCAAGAACCATATGGATCCAATGTATAAGGTGGTGTGGTATACGCTAGACCAGAAATAATCCCCATAGTTTATTGTTGTGGAATGATATAAGGTGATGATAATGAAGTTAAGTAGTATAGTGTGGTTGAGGAGATGGTTGTGATCATTTTTATTTTCATGCTATACAATTTTACAAGCATGGAGGACTAAATTTAGTAATTGGTATGATATATATCTTCCCTAACATTCTAATGTTCTATTTTTTTTATGCATCACATTTTTTACACCATGTTTAGTAAGATGATAATGCTATATATTTATAGGAGTCATTGACCACTCATTTTGAATAATGTTTTTTGGGACTGATTGAATTATTTTGAGGTGATATATGGGTGCGGATTAGTGATTGTTGTAAGTTATCTGAGGGTAGAAAAATTTTTATTTCATTTGTTACCATGTGATGTAGTTAATATAATTGATTAGATTTATTCAATGCAATATTGAGTTGATTACTATCACATATTGTTTTTATTCTCTAGTATTTATGGGGATCATGTGGAGTTCATTAGGTAGGATGATCAATGTAATGGTTTGTAGTGAATTAAACAAAAAATCACAACTTCTGAACATTCATGTTTAGTGATATGTGTCTTGTGGATGCTGGTGTAGGATATTCCTTGGGATGTGAGAGGTTTGTTGAATGTATTCCAAAATAAAATTATGAGTATTTCAATAAGGATGGGGATCACATTTTTCATAGATCTGTATATAGGTAATTTTAAAATATCGATGGAAAATTTTTGGATTATTCACATTAATATGTTGGAAGTATATATTAAAATTGATGTCAAATTATTGTGTTCTTTATAAAACGTAGTGTGTCTCTATGAGGTTATTTTTTAATATTCACTAAAAATTCTGAATGATTCATGAGTTTATGAACTAATTATCAATAATTTAATTTATTAATAGTGATGAATCAGTATCCTTTATATGTATTTGTGATTTATTTTATTAGTTGAAGGAAAATTATTACATTTTTATGATATATTTTAGTTTGTGGTCTAGTTAAATTATATTGATAGAGGTTGATATATATAAGACCATTTTCTAATGTCCTTATATATGCTTTTTGGTCATAATTATTTCCTTGATAATCACTAATACATCGATAATTTTTATGGGGATGATTCAATTTGTTAGGCCACATATATATTATTTTACCATAGGGTTTAGTAAATAAATTTTCATATATAGAACGATAAATTAATAAAAATATAATAATTTTTACATGTTCTTAGAATTCATTCATTAGATTAAAATTTATGGGAATGTATAAAGGTGTATGTTATGGTAATGGGAAGTTCATTTCTAGGGGAATGCCATTTCATATAATATAACAGTTACACACTCATCTATGATTGTTGTAGTAGAATAATGGGAGGTTTTCAACACGTCTATAAGGTTCGTAGATTTATAAACATCTATAAATATTTCTATTTTTTTATTCGACTACACTAGGAAATCATAACATTTATCATATTTGAATATTAATGTTTAAAAATTAATTTTGATATCAAATTTTCATTTAACTTCTGATTTATTATGGAATATGTTGACTATCACACCTCTCCCTCCTTTTCCCATGGATGAACACATATTCAATGTTTATTAAGATTATTCACGTTATGGTGCGAGATTTTTTTTATTGATGAAGGAAATTATATGTTATGGGTATAATATTTTTTTACCACATGAACAAAATTATATGAATAATTATCATCACTACGAAGTGGTGATGTTTGTATTGAAACTTAGAATAAATTGCCATCATTGGGAATCAATTTCTGTCTTGGCTGACTGTAACTAATTATATTATATATTATCGCAATGATATTTGATTATTCATATGAAATAACATTTCATTTAATCCAGAAATATTATTTTAAAAATTTAAATCTTCAAAAAATACGTATATTTGGCCTTTCATCATTAAATAAGATGGACTTATATGATGATCCATCACAGGAAGTCTTGGCCCATCACTTGATATCTATCACCACTAAAATAGAAAGGAATTTGTGATCCCTAAGAGTAGGAATACAGTTCAACGAAATCTAGAAATTAACCATATGAATAGTATCTCTGTTAAATAAGGGAAAATGACAACATATCATTTCCCAAAAAAATCTGCAAGGATCATTCATATTGTGGAGACCCATGAAAAATGAGATAATGGGTTGTGAATAACTAAAAAATGAATAATAATAATAAACAAAATTGTTGAAACGAATTTTTACCAATATAATTACGTCATACAATGTAAAAACAAAAAATGATACAATAAAAGTAAATGAATGATAATAAAATGGATTTCACCCTATCTGATGCCACAATATAACAACATAAACAAACTAAAAGTATAAAAAACTATATGATAACCTCTTGGAAAACCAATTCTTCTCACCACATCACAGCCCATTCAACAAAAATCTAAGAAAATGATATCCAATTGAA
Source organism: Viscum album (assembly GCA_963277665.1). Taxonomy (NCBI): domain Eukaryota; kingdom Viridiplantae; phylum Streptophyta; class Magnoliopsida; order Santalales; family Viscaceae; genus Viscum; species Viscum album. The sequence goes on from OY728128.1 coordinate 171,643,151, forward strand.
ACAAAACCTAGATCCTCTATAAAAAATAATGGATACATACATTCACATTAGTTTGGAAGCATGGTGTGATCAAATATGATGAGAATAATCTCATCAATGATTTTTTAAAACCCATTAAATAAAATTACTCCCAATTCTAGTTTGAAATAATCTGAAAAAAAATCTCATTTCAACTTGAAGGATGTGAAATAAATCCTTATATTTTTACCTTAATGATGTGATCTTTCCATTTAAAACAATACAATGTGAATTCTATACATATTATTAAATTACATTAAAACCAAAATAAGGGCGTGATTTTATGAAATCACTCTTCCCCCATTTTAGACCCATTCAAAATAAATCACTGAAATTATAATTTTTAAAAAAAATTATGAAATGAAACTTTATGTCCATTTTAAAAACTAACACTTGTATAAATAACTAAAGCATAACAGAACTAGCCACAAATAATTCATTATAATATAACCAAAAAAATTAATTAGATAACAATAAATAAGAACCATATGGATACATGTCAATAATGAAAAAAAATCTATAAAAACCACCAACCATAGAACCAATGTCATGGTTGAATCCCAATATCCTAAAGTGATTCAAACCTAAAAAAGTGACTGGAACCCTAAGCTACCACTAAATTACATATATATGACTAATTGACATATAAAACTAGTTGGGATATATAATCTGAAATGATATTTTTCAAAATACATTTGATACAACCCTTCCCAAGAGATGTAAACAACCCATTCCCATAACCCTCTATATGGATCACAATATATAACAAGGATTTTCACTCATCCAAGAGGTATACTAATTCTATTGTATTTTAATAACAAATATAATGTGGATTTGATCAAAAAATCAATCATCACAAACATCAAATGAAAAAAAATTATAAACATCCATCACCTATAACATCCTCTCTTGAAAGAACCCCTTTCTACATCCAACATTCATATCAAAATAATAAAAATCCCATAAGGGTAAAATTCTATATAAGGAATAACGTAAGGGGAACCAATGAATTCCTCACAATAATCAGGAAATTGTTTAAAAATACCAAACATTCCCCTCAAATAATTAAACCCAACATAGAATTCCAAGAAACATCCATTTCCATAATTTCTCCGTTTAAATACCCTTTAGAAACCATTTCAAAACACACGCCATTTGACCATTCAAAAATTAATTATAAATAACGTTTCATTTATTTAGAATCCAAACTGACTCCTAAGCCCAAAATTTTCTTTCAACATCTAAAAAAAATTCAATAAAAATTTGGAATATATAAACACATGGATTCGAAGAAAAACATTAAATTTAAAATAGTTCCATTTTATGGAAGGATTAAATATCCTGGATAAAATTGAAAATCTAGTTTAGATATCCTATATGGGGATAATTTAGATGAAAATAAATTTTCCATAAAATTAGTATCTCTTTAATTAAAAAATAATGTAAGTTCATATAATTATATACGTTATAATAGTCGAAATCAGGTAACAATTTATCTCCCTCCAATTAAAGAACCCAAAAAAGATAGGATCATCCCTCTATAATACCTAAATGGATATATCCCTTGGATATAACCAATAGATTTCCCTAAATCGCCCTTCATATGGAATTATGGTTTTGATAAGGGTGATGTATCTTAGGGAAAAGTAATTTAAAAAAGAAGTAAAAAGATAAAGGGAATGGAGATGGTTATACTACCCAGAATAATGATTAAGATCATAATAAAAATTGAAAAAAATCAAAGGGGTATGGAATAGATATCCCATGGGATCCATAGTCTTTGAAAATGAAATATTTTCTATGATGGAATTGGATATTGGGATAAAATTTTAAGGGAATAGTTGAAAACCCATTTAAAACATATCTAGCCCTTCTCCAAGGAGTATTCAGTCTAGCTATGGCATTGTGATCCACCTAGAAGACCGAAATTTCAAGTCACTATGGATATTATTTCTATTAATGGGTTACTCAAAAGTGGTTCTCAACAACCATAACATGAAAAGGACCACATCGTTTCCCCTACTTATCATCGTTGCAGCACCCACTATGACATGAACAATAATGTAGTATGCCAGTTGTTTCCAATAAGATAAACCCATTGAGAAAGATGCCTTATGAAAGACAAAACCGAACAACTACGGTGAAGCACTCGTTGATACATAGTGTATTCCACCACAAAAACTTATTATGATATAACATCCATGGCTGGTGGATTGTTTCCACATTCCATATGAATCCCCCAAAAAGTGATACCTCCCTATATGGTGTGATCCTTCTACATGAAACCAACAGACAGTCACATTCAAGACCTACCATGATTTTTCCCCTGCCTAATCATGTAAAAACCATTTTCCCATGGAAAATAACAAATACAAGGTAGATGGATATAACCTATCTTCTTCGGGATATGATGTGTCCTAATGTAGACCAATCCTACCACTAATCATGAATTCATAAAACACCCAAAAAACTATTGAAAACACCTGAGATGACCAAAATAATCCAAAATTAGTTAATATAAATACAACCATTATACGGGGGTGTCACAATTCTCTAAAACATGCTACTTTATAACCTCAATAAATATTTGTCAAGCTATAAGGAATGAATAGTTTATAACTATACACACAAAACAAATATATGAGAGGAAGGGATATAAATGGAGAACAAATAATTTATGAGGGAACACTACTAAACTTAAATTCATCAAAATCAATTAAATTGGTCCTAAACCATCATCAACATCTATAGGAATACTCAGGTTCTCAAACACACAACATGGTTCTATAAAAGGATAAATACCTACTATTGGTCTCCCCACTATTTAAAATTCATATAAAATGGTGAATCTGTTGAAAAACTATTCTATAAAGATAGATCTACCGTGAAAACCATGATACCAAAAAATTCCATCAATCACAAGTAACCATTAGGAATCCATCTCAAGCCCCATCAAATAATGATAACTCCATGAAATAATATATGAAATAATATTTGATTCATTAAAACCATCACACCCTATGTTAACTATAGGATGCACCATACAAAATCATGGATCATAAAATGATAAATATGGTTTTAGACTTGGATCATGGGATTATATTAGATTGTAACTCGGGTTCAAGATTAAAAAACACCATTCCATGGAAATACTGACAATAATTCCTAGACCTATATCTCTTGAAATCTAATTAAAAATAATAAAACCCAAGTTACCCCAACATAGAACTAATGTTCCACAAGCCCATCCAATCAAATCCAACCCCATGCATAGCCATCACCACATGATAGCATCTGAAATCATTCACAAGAATCATTGAAAAATAAGGAATAAACATCACCAAAGGAACAAATACTCCTAAAATAGAAACCAAACAGGAACCCAAACAATACACCTAGCCAAGTCCATCTAAAAGAAACTATTTTTTAAAACTCATTGATAAATAATCCCCATAATATTTCATCTTCCAACACAAAAGGAGTAATGATCTAGATAAATTTTACAATCCAAACAATGACCCCCTAGACAGACATACCAAAATAATCTAACATTGTTCCCCCAATAATTCTACCAGAAAAACCACTTCCAAAAACTAATCTTGGACACACAACTAAACTTCCAAGAGAGGAACACAACACCTTCCACTCAAATTTGAGTCACATAAGAATTGATGAAATGATAGTAACTACTACTATTAAAAAACATAAAACCTTTTATATTGGAATTTTTGGGATGAATAAACATATATACAGAAGAACCAAATAATTCATAAAAAACACATCAAATGAACCTAATAACTCAATTGAAATATATATTTAAACAATTATTTTAAATAATAAAATCACTTTCAAAACATTTTTTCACCCACAACCAATTAGATAGGTTATAAAAAACATCTGTACACTAAACCACACATTTTAAAATAGTTAATTCTTTTAAAAATATTTTTAATTTAAATTGAAACTAAATTTTATCCCTAATTTAATTCCAAATTAAAACAAATGAAATAGTTAGGGAAACCATCAGTCTCATCTTAACTAATAAATACCCTCTTTTCAAATGCAACACCCAAATTGTGGTTAAAAAATCATTAAATTTACATCCTTGTAGTTCTAAAACTCCCATAAAACGATCCATTATTTTAAAATATATCCAGATTTCAGTTTACATTTGTATATTGATGAACATACCACCCAAAAGAGTCAAAATAAATTATGATTAGATATTTGGAAGATTTTAAAACCAAAATTCTTTTCACATTTCATTATGAAATCCAAAATATTAAAATATATTTTCAAGAAACCAAATTAATTTTATATACAATATTTAATGAATAATTGGAAAATGAAAACATCTTCCATAAAATTAACTTTTCAAAAGTAAAACCACTCTATAAATTCCCCATGCGACGCTAGGAAATTAGTTTTTAATCGCTCCATGAAAACTAGTTTTAAAATAAAACATATTTTAAAATTAGCCATTTTCAACAAATAATCCTTAAAGAATCATGCACAACAAAACATTACATCATTCATAAAAAAATTAATAATATAAATATATCATCAATAACATTAGAAATATTTTTACTATTGGTTGAAACAACTTTATATGTGACTCGAGACTATCATTGGATGTAATAGAAAAACCAAGAGGGCTTCAATATTTTTAAAATTTTAGGCATACAATATTTTGGACCATGTTCCTACTATGTAAAAAATTTATAATGTCCTAAAAAAATCTATAGGGTATTTTCATGGTTTACGAGACAATTTTTTCTAACTTTTCATCTCAATACCTTCATATTCTTTCATCACAAAACACAATATAACTACCATGATCCCTAACACATTTCATTAGGGACTGAAATACTGATTTCTCATAACAAATTAAATCAATACCAAAACCAAATGGAACCAAATCCAAGACATAGGTCCCAGATACCCTTAGAAACTAAATGATTTTTAATGTGTAAAATGTGGGTTTACACTCTCCACGCCTACCTATTGAGTCTCAATAACCATATTGACACACTACCAAATAACCCAAATAACAAGAAATATTTTTAGATCATAGACCATCCTCAAACCTAGGCTCTGATACCATTAGTAATAACAATCAATTGTGAACCCAACCTATCACCCAACCTAACTCACCACTCATCCTCAAGGGTATTCCCAATCCCTAGGGGATATAATATAGTGCATGGGAATCAAATAATTCTCCATAGGAATGGTTTCTAAATATATAATAGTAAAATACAGTTGAACATTTTATTAAAAATCAATCATATAGCATTACTATAGATGACATATATGGAAAATTAGAGAAGTATATAAAAATATATTATAAAAACAGTTCATAATCCAAAATATTTATCCAACTTATTTGTACCAACAAAAGTATGTTAAACCCAATAAATTAATAATAAGTATCAATAAAGGAAACTGAGGACAAATTAAATGGAGGTAATAATAGTTGATACATCAACATACCAATATAAAATCAAATACTAAGAAAAATATGATATCACATGCATACAACCCATGTTTTCTCATCACATCCCAAACCTCCCATCTTTGAACCATGAAAATGATAGGAAACTTGAATGGAACATAGAACCTGTGTAAAAAAAAGGTATTCATACACACATGTGTATCCACATAGAGGATGTGAGCTAAGAGGCCTAATATAATATCCTAAAGTATTTGAAGGAATTAATTTAAATAAACAGCTTATAAATTATAATTTAGAACATAGGTTAAAATAATATTTTTCATTTTATAATGTATTATGTGATATCAATCCATATATTATTTCTATAAATTGTGGTAACTTCCCCTTTCAACACATAATTATCTAAAATATAAAATTAGTATTAATATTTTTTAAAACAAATATTAGGGCCTTTTATTTAAAATAATAAAACAAGATAAAACTATAACCCCCTTATTTAAAAATATCTAAAATAAAAAATCCCTATCTATTTTTAAAAAACATTCCAAAATCCACAATTGAATTCATTTAAAAAAAATAACCAAACAATAAATGAATCATACATGCTTCATGCATTCACAATGATATTGATATAATGAAACCAATGAAAAAAATTCAAATGGTGTTTCAACAATCGAGAACATGGGGGGAAAATTAAAATAAATTAAATACCATATATAAATCATCAAATAAGGAACTCTGTTCAAGGGATACTTTCTATGTCCTAAAGTGACATGAACCTCAACTGACTAATTGAATCATAGTTCGACACTAATAATCATGACTTTTTGGAACCAAGATGGATGGATAAGGAAGTAAGAAAAGTTTTCTATTGTAGATTGTTGTCTTTTATTGTCAAATAAGCTAAATCAATTCACTTTGTAAATTACTTTTAAACTATGAAGATTCTTTGCTGATTTGAATTTCCCAAATATCATATGTTTGGAGAACTTGTGATGCAATCCTAATAAAGAGAAGATATATTAACAAAGTGGTTTTGACCACGGAAAGAAAGTGGCGTGCATGTATTGGCGCGCAATTATTGGTGCACAAGTTTAAGTGGCACGCAATTCATATTTCAAGAACATCACATCAAAATTTGTCAAAGGAAATAAAATGGTGTGCAAGATAAAGATTGGAGTGCAAGTCAAAAAGTGGTGCACAAGTATAAGTGGCGCGCAAGTGTGTCGCGCAAGTATAAGTGTCATGAAAGTGAATGATGCATGAAATTCATATTCCAACATCATCATATCAAAATATGACAAAGGAAAGAAAGTTCCATGCTAATGATGGAAGGGCGTGCAATTTATGGAGCAATGCACAATTGATGGAGTGGCATGCTAGTAGGAACGGCGTGCAATTGTATGTTGCGTGAAAGTCACCAAAATGCCTATAAATAGATGACTAGCCTCCTTATTTTTCTATGATCAACACATAAGTGAAAATTATAGCTCTGAGCATGAATGTAGTAGACGGAGGCGCACAAGCTGAAGTGGCGCGCATGCTAAGGGTAATTTTTAACGCACGCATTTAGGGTGTCACACAATTTTTGTCACACAAGATTTGTCAGGAAAGTCGCCAGAGGCAAGAAAGTAGGGAGGTGCTATCAAGAAATGGGTTGTTTATAAGCCAAAGGTGGTGTGCAAGTTGTGAGTTGTGCTCAATGGTGGTTCACAAGTAGTGAGTAGGCACGCAAGATGGTGGTGCGCTAGCAGTATGGCACACAAGAAGGTTTCGTGCAAGTCAATAGGTGTGCAAGCAGTTGGTGCGCAAGTAGGGAGGCACACAAATAGGGAGTGGCTCACAAACTGTCTGCACAAGGGGGATCTTACCAGATTTTGGGTTGGAAAGTGAATAATATCTTTGAGTGGTTTTATTTGTGAAGGTTCATTCAGAAGCACAGAATCATTTCATTACCCTATTTGTGCTAAGAGGGAGTACACACACTATGGGCTTGTTTTCAAAGTTCTACACAAGTGTAAGGTTATATCCTACTCGTTGTATTCAACATAAAATGGTTGGTTTCTAGTGGATTTTTTGGTACTACATTGTTTTCATACCATAACAAGGATGTTGCTACTCTTGTTGGGTAGTGGACCTTGTAAATCTTGTGGTCTTGAGGTTGTCTGTGTTCAGTAGGGAAGAAACACTTTAACAGGAGTGGAAGGTTGTTTCAAAAAGGGGAAACATAAAAGGAAATATTTATCACTGATTTACCCCCTAGTGTTACTTGGATCCTGACTGGGAACAACAATTGCTATCAATGGGACAAGATCCCTTCGTTTATTGTTTTCTGAAGTGGTTGAAGAGAATTTGTGATGGAGAATCTATATTGCGTGAAAGTAAGGAGGTTTCGATATTTTTATGGAATGAACTGTAACATCTCGAAGGAAAGAATGATGCCTTATCCTATATCACTTGGATATGAAGTTCATGAAAATACAATAGATGGATTTCCTACTGTTTATGACAAGGATCCTCTTACTCTTGTCGATATAAAGAATCATGAGAATCATGGAAGAGCTAAAAATGCGTTACTCTCCTATCTTTATGGGAGTCAATTTTTAAGAGTGAAAGGAATTGCTACAACCAAAGGAATCTGGGAAAATTTTAAAAGCATCTCTGAAGGAAATACAAAAGTGGAGAAGAATAAACTACAAATCTAGAGACTGAAGTATAAAGACGTGAAAATGGGAGAATCTAAATCTGGTGGGGATTTCATTACCCGGAAAAATGATATTGTCAGTAAACTCAGATGTCTTGGTGAAACGTTGAACGATTCTATAGTTGTCGAAAAGATATTCATAATTCTACCTCACAAGTTTGATGCTAAAGTGTCTTCTATAAAATATAGAGACCCTGAAACATTATAATTGGATGATTTTTATATCACTCTAATTACTTATGAGATGATAAGGGAGAAGAATTTGAAGGGAAAATAAAAGCTCATAGAGAAATGGCATTCAAGGCTACAAAGAGAGAGATGTCAAAGAGGACTCTTATTGAATATAATGATGTTGAATCCGATTCTGAAGATGAGATATGTAAAAATATTGATGAAATTTTAACTTTTTTTATGAATGTGTAAAGAGGAACACAGAAATATAATGGTAAACATCCATTGACATGTTTTGAGTGTGGATTCGTTGGTCACATTAAGGATAACTATCCTCAAAATAATAAAGAAGATGACAGTGATGATGATATCATAAGGCCAAGAAGGTCTTGGAAGAAACAAGCTACCAATAATAAATATTTGTCAAAGGGGATGGATAAAATGTACTTCAAATCAAAAAGATGCTTTTTATCTAAAGTTGAAGATGATGAAGACAGCGAAGATGAATCCAAGAAAATATTTTCTGAAAAACTAGAGAGAACACGTTTATTGCTGCAGGGAATAATGAATAGTAAGAGAGAAATAGATTATAAGAAGAAGAAACTCAACTTGAATATCATCTGAAAGAAGAGTTAAAAGAATGCTTGAGGAAGATCAGAAGGCATGAGAAGGAAAAAACAAGATGTTAAATGAAATTTATACATTAAACAATCAAGAAGGTTTTACTGATGAGAAAATCAAGATAGAAAAGGATATTGATGATCTGAAAAATTATATTGAGAATACAAAGAATCATAATGATCATCCTACTATAAAGATGAAGGAAAAAGATGAAGAGTTGGAACATGTCCAATAAATATATTATAAAGCTAAAGAAATGAATATCAGTTTCAAAAAATCTATCTCAAAAGTTGGTGAATTTTCTAGTAATATTGAACCAAACAAGGATCCAAAAAAGTTACCTTCAATGGTTGAAATGAAAGACAGAACTGGTTCTGATAAGAATAAGGATGTAAAGACCATGTATGTGGTCAAAGTTAGCAATGATAAAAAATTAGAAGTTCATCAAAATCAGGATCCAAGAAAGACTTCTAATACTTATGGTGTTGTTATATCTGAATAGATAAAGGGAGTTATAAATGAAAACATGAAGGTTTATGGTCAAAATAGTTCTATTAATAAGGTGGTTGAGATGCATATTTAAAAATCGGTTCAGTATATAAGTTTCATAGGAAAATATTCTTTTTATGGTTATTGCTCGTACTGTGGTGGACTCGGACACATGGAAAATATGTGTTGGTTCAACCAACAACATTACAACTACTCTACAATTTTTTAAAGATAAAGATTGAGGGGGAGTAAATCCTTTCAAAATAGAAAGTCTCTAAATAAATTTCAGAAGATATCTAAGAAGACGAGTGTGAAAGTTGAGAATAGGTTACAAACACAGGAAACTATCTGTGAAAGATGTGATCGACCTTGGCATCTTTCCATAGGAAGTCTTAGTTTGTTATGAAAGAAACAATAGATTATTAATAATTATGAAAATCCAGATTTTTTAAAAGAAAAAAGGGATAGGTTTGATATGTCGGAAAAAAAAGATTTCATGGTTTTCTAGCTAGAACACACTGACTTGGCTAGGAAATTGGAGGAAGCACAATAGGAAAAGAAGGAAAAGGAAGAACAAAAATATCTTGATTTCGAAACTCCTTTGAATGTTAAAAAAGGAGAACATCCATGGATTATTGATAGTGGATGTTCCTCTCATATGACAGGAGACTTAGAACTGCTAAAGAATGTGATAGACTTCAAAGAATGAATAGTGAAATTTGGAAATGATGAATATCTAAGGATCAAAGGTGTTGGATCGGCCATCATTGGAAAAGAAAAGATGAAATCCATTAAAACATTATATGTTGATTGGATGAAAAATAACCTTCTATGTGTGTCACAACTCTATGAGGAGGGAAAAAATGTAATATTTAGAGAAGATATATTTTTTTTGAAAAGCGAAAATAATGGAAATATAGTTACAAGGGGCCAACATACAAGAGGGAATTTGTTCCATGTTGGTGAAGTGCAGAACTCTTGTTACATGAGTTTAGTAGATTAAAATCTGTTATGGCATAAAAAGCTGGGAAATTTGTTCCAGAGAAACATGTGAATTATATCAACATGAGATAGTGTCTGAGATATGCCTGATTTGTCAAGATGAAGAGATTGGTTCTACACTATCTGTGAAAAAGGGAAGATCACAAACTATTCTTGTAAGAGAGTTGAAATTCGTTCAAAACTACCCTTGGAACATATACATTCTGATATAATTGGACCAATGAGAAATCAGTCAACAAACAGAGATAATTAATTCATTAATTTCACTGATGAATTTACTCGCATTACTTTTGTTATGTACATGAGAGATAAGTCAGACGCACTAAAAATGTTTAAGAGTTTCAGGAGAAAAGAAGAAAAGGAATGTGAGTATTCAGTGAAGAAGTTGAGAACTGATAATAGTGGTGAGTATAAGAATGAAGAGTTTGAATGTTACCATGAGAAACATGGAAATTCGGCATCAGTTCAGTTCACTATACACACCTCAACAAAATGGGGTTGCTGAAAGAAAGATTCAAAGTCTGGTGGAAATGGGGAGAACTATGTTACTTGAACATATTCTTTCTCATTATTACTGGAGGCAATCCATGAGCACTTCTGTTTATATTCAGAACCGATGCTTCTATAAGCCAAACTCAGATATGACTCCATATGTAATGTTATATCAAAAAAATCCATGTCTGAAAAATTTAAGAGTATTTGGGAGTCCATGTATTATAAAGAAGAAAGGTGGAAACCTTGGAAAGTTTGAGAAAAGTGGAGATGATGGAATGTTTCTTGGATATACTCTAGAAGGAAGTGGAAATATGTCTCTCAATAAAGAAATGGGATGAATTATCGATTCTTCAGATGTAAATTATGTTGAAATTTTTGAGAAAGAAAATCAATCATATGTTGATGTGGAAGTTGAGTAGGATAGAGAAGATTTTGTAAACAATTTTGATAATTCTACAGACTATGTTAATCAAACTGGTGAAGAGGAATCCAACTCAGAAATATCGAGTGATGAGGATGAATTCTGAACAACTCATCCTTGGTTTAGAAAACAAGTGGATGCTCCTAATATTGTTGGAGATAAACATCAGAGGGTTCAAACAATAAGAACAATGAATGCTATATCACATACTTATCAGTATTCTAAAGTTGAACTAAATGATGTAATTGAAGAATTTGATCATCTAAAATGTTTTCATGAATTGAATGAAGAGCTTGATTAGATAATGAATAATGATACTTGGGAACTGTTACCCAATCCAGACAACAAGAACATAATTGGTACAAAGTGGGTTTTCCGAAACAAGCTGAATGAAGAAGGTAATGAAATAAGAAAAAAAGAAAGATTTGTTTTAAAATGGTATTCAAAAATTGAAGGCATTGATTTTGATTATACCTTTTCTCCGGTGGTAAGATTAGAAATAATCAGAATCTTTTTGACTATTGATGCACAATGAGGTTACAAAATCTGTTAAATTGATGTAAAATATACATTCATGAATGGTGACCATGATGATGATGTTTACATGGATCAATATTGTGGATTTGTTATTGGAAAGGATGAAATTTATGTGTGAAGACTGAAGAAGGATCTGTATGGGATTAAACATGTTCTTAATGAATGGTATTCTAAATTAGAAACATGCTTAAAGAAGATGGACATTAAGAAATGGAGGGTTGACATCAATCTCTACATCATTGAATGTAAAGTGTTTTCACTGATCGTTATTGTTTATGTTGATGATATTATATGTTCTGGAAATGATGAAAGATCATGTGAAAGATATGCTGAGGAGAAGAAGAATTTATCTGAGATGTCCATGCTGGGAGAAATGAAGTAGTTTCTTGGGATACAAATATCACTGAATAAGTATCATGTCTTTCTGTCTCACAAAAAGTATGATATGGAACATTTGATAATGTTTGGCATGGATAATTCGAAACTATTTTCCACACCAATTTCAGTGGGAACCAAATTTTCTAAAGATGTAGAAGGTAATGTAGTTGATCAGAAAGAGTTTCAAAAGCTGATTGGAAGTCTGTTGTATTTCACTACCTCAAGACCCGACATTGTCTATGTTGTTACATTATGTGAAATATTTCAGAGTTCTCTTAAAGAATCCCATTTGATTACTGGAAAAATAATTCTCAGATATGTCAAAGGCACAACAAATTTTGAAATCATGTATGATGGCTCCAGAAATATTTTTCTATTCGGGTATTCTGATGCAGATTTTGATGGAAATGTTGATTATCGAAGATCCACATCTAGTGGAGTTTTCTATCTAGGGAAATGTTGTGTTAGTAGGAATGCCAAGAAATAGAATTCAGTAACTCTTAGTACAGCTGAATTTGAGTATGTTGCTGCTACTCGAGCTGCATCTCAACTAATGTAGATGGACACTCACCTGGAAGATCTATATGTTGAAGTAAAGCTACCATGCTCTTAGGTTGTGACAGTCATAGTGAAATAAATCTTATAAGAAATTTAGTACAACATTCTCTTTCAAAACACATTGATATAAAGTACCACTTCATCAATGAGAAGGTGGAGAAGAATGAATTGAGGCTGGAGTACACTCCTACATCTGAACAAGTGGCTGATATATTCACAAAACCATTACAAAAGGAAGTATTTGAAAAACTAAGGTTTAACATGGGTGTCCAACCTCTTTCTCATCAGGGTTAAGGTATGTCTTTTTGTCCACACTCTCATCTTGAATTTGGATAGTTTTTTCAAGGGGAGAATTTTTTCATAAAACTATCCTTATAGATGCATGCATAAACGGGGAGTTGTGGGTAAGCTATGAATCCAGCATGTATGTGTGTGAACTATTCTAACTGTTTATTAGAGTGGTTGTGAGAAACAATTTTGTTTTCCAGGATAGTTGAAGAAGTGAGAATGCATAATTAAAAGATTTAAAGATTTTCTGAATAAGGATAAGAAGATACGATCATTCGATTTCATAGTCACTGATTTTGGACAACTTTGTTTTGGCTGTTTATAATTCTTGTTTCCTACAATGAGTTAGCTCACATAGGCTTATAATTGTTGATATGTAATCCATTTCTTAAAGTTACAATGTGCTGTGATTTATGAATCTTGGTTGACAACAAAATCCAAAGGGGGAGATTGTTGGGACCAAGTTGGAAGGACATGAATGTATGAAAAGTTTGTTGTTATAGAGTGTTGTCTTTTGTTTTCAAAGAACCTAAATCAATTAACTTCGTAAAGGACTCGTCCCCTATGACGATTCTTTGCTGATTTGTATTTCACAAATATCATATGTTTATTGAACTTGTGATGAAAGCCTTATGAAGAGAAGAGAGAGTAAAGACGTTATTTTGGAAAAGGAATGAATGTGGCGTGCAGGTATTGGTGTTCAAGTGTAACTGGCATAGAAGTCATATTTCAAGATCATCACATCAAAATTTGATAAAGGAAATAAAATGGAGTGAAAGTTAAAGATTGGCACACAAGTCAAAATGTGGTGCACAAGTATAAGTGGCGCACATGTGTGGGGCCCAAGTATAAGTGGCGCACAAGTGAATGTTACACGCCAGTCATATTTAAACAACATAATAACAAAATATGACAATGGAAAGAATGTGTCTCTCTTGTGATGGAAGGGCACGTAAGTGATGGAGCGGTGCGCAAGTGAAGGAGCGGTGCACTAGTAGGAACTGCGTGAATGTTTATGTGGCGCGCAAGTCACCAAAATGCCTATAAATAGATGACTAGCCTTCACATTTTTCTATGATCAACACTTAATAAAAAAATTTAGATATGATTGTGAAAGTAGAAGAGGGCGGCGTGCAAGCTGAAGTGGCATGCAAGCTGAGGTTAATTTATAAGGCATGCATGTAGGGTGTCGCGCATGTTTTGTGGTGCATGTTTTGTCGCGCATGTTTTGTCGTGCAAGTTTCCAGAGGCACGCAATCTCGGAGGTACTTTTAATAAGTGGGTTGTGTATAAGCCAAAGGTAGCACACAAGTTGTGAGTTGTGCTCAATGGTGGCATGAAAGTAGTGAGTAGGTGCACAAGCAGTTGGCACGCAAGTAGTGAGGCATGCAAGTAGGTGGCATACATGGAGGAAGGTGCACAAGCAAGTGGCATGCAAACAGGGAGGCACGCAAGTAGGGAGTGGCATGAAAGTTGTCTACACCAGGAGCTTCTTACCAGCTTCTGTGTAGGAAAGTGAAGAATTTTTTTCAAATATTTTATTTGTTAAATTTCATTAAGAAGTAAAGAATCATTACATTAACTTATTTGTGCTAAGAGGGAGCACACATGCTATTGGATTGTTTTCAAAGTGCTACACTAGTGTAAGTGTATATCCTACTCATTTTATTCCACATTAAAGGATTTTTATCTAGTGGATTGTGTGGTACCACATTGTTTCGATAACATACCAATGATGTAACTACTCTTGTTGAGTGGTGAATCTTGTAAATCTTGTTTTCCTGTGGTTGTGTGTGTTCAGCAGGGAAGAAACTATTTAACAGGACGCGAAGGTTTTTTTAAAAAGGGGAAACATAAAAAGATAATGATATCACTAATTCACCCCCTTCCCCTCTCAGTGATACTTTGATCCTGACTAGGAACTTTAGTCTATATCTTATTGATCTGTTAGAAATAGATGAGATATATAATATACCATAAGAGATCTTAGTATCCTTGTTCTAAAATGCTTCATTTAAGTTCTCAACATCCATGATCCACAACCCTCTATCTAATGATTCATCTAAACTAATGGGGTTCACTCATCTTGGAGGAACACCACATCCCTTGGATTCCCATTTCAAATATAATTTAGAAGAGATAAAATAATCAATCAAACAATGAATCAAAAAATTAATTAATATATAACCCTCATCTAAAATTACATCTAACAAAACATCAACTTTTAATATCATATAGTCATCACATAATAATTAATATCACATAAGTAGAAAAAACTATACAAATAATAATACAATTGGAAACAATAAGGGTTTTATAATACTCATGTATTATGATTTAAAAAGTTCCAAACATACCCCTTTGAGAAGAAAAATTATCCTGAAATTAAAAACCCCTTTCATTTCTATACAATTTTCCTCTAAATACTCTTTAAAGTCCATTTAGAAACACAAAAAAATTTCCAATTTCATTTATTCCATTAAAAACGATCTATCATTCCTTTCAAATTCAAAACTGGACTAACCACTACTAATTCTACCAAAAACCATAAAAATTTCCTAAAATTCATTTCTAAAAATAATTTCAATACAATAACACGTGGTTTCAATGAAACACATGAAATTAAAAAAGGAATCAATTTTCATCCAAATATTATGTCCAATAATAAAAATTATATTCCATTATGGATATCATAGATGGGAATACATTAATATAAAAATATTACAGAAAACTAAGAATATCATGGATTGAAAAATAAATTTATTTCATAGAAATACCTACATCAAAATTATTAAAATCAAGTAATAATGTGTCTACCTCCATAAAGAGTCTCAAAACAAGGAGCCTCCATATACAAGAAATAAATGACTAAAGACTTGGGTTATAACCAACCTAAAAACAAAAATCCCCATGTTTAGTGATTTATAGTTCCCAATAGGAGGATAAAACCTTGGGAAAATGGTAATGAAATGAATGAATAATAGAAATAGAAATGTAAGGGAGATATTTCCTTGATTAATTCTTAAAATCATAAGGGAAATATACAAAATCAATTGGGGAATAATGTTTTATTTCTACATATGGATCCATGGATATCAAAGAGGTGAAATATGACATTAAATTGAAGGAAATCTAGATTAAATGATTAGTGGGAATGTGAAAAATCCACTTTAAAAAAACGCCGAATATACTCCACAGTGTAGATTATGTGGATATAGAATATTGTTCCATCCAAGATACTCCTATGAAATAACCCTATATGATATAGTTTGGTGGCCCAAATTATGAATTAATACCTACCAACCTTGACAGGGATCAACACTATTGGGAATTTCAATTTGGGGATTCATCCACCAATATATAGTGAGGACCATGATATATCCTCCTTAACCCCACTATTTTGGCACCACTATGGAACACACCATGACATGGTGTTATCAACCATTTCCCATTAGGGAAACCATTAAGAAAAAAATAGGGTTTGGTCCCCACAGAACCACTATGGTGAATACCTTTATGTTATGGAATGTATTTCTCCTCCAGCCCTTCATTAGACCACATTCTCTATGGCTTGCATTGTAGTTTTAATTACCTCATTACCCCTATAAAACCTCCCCAAATGTCATATTCTTCATCCATGACACTTCATAACACTCAAAAATTACAATCCACATTGAATAGATGATACTCTATGAAATAAATAAAATATTCCACTAAAAACTGAAAAAGGGAATGGCGAAGGCATCGATGTGTCCTCTGGGGGATAAAATTGCATCTATAATATACCAAGCCTAACCCCCCCCCCCCATGTCATCCCAATCCATCTATAAAATTATGAAAATAGTAAGGTACACCAAAATAACACAAAATTCATTAATATATAGAAAATCATGACATGGGGGTGTAACCGAGTATAATGATGTTGGTTTGGATGTTATTTCTAAAACAAATATATGGGGGAAGCTATTTGTTTTTAATTTTTCTTTTGAAAAATATTTTCATTTTAGCTCCCATGATATTTAGTATTAAATATTAATATTCTCGGTATACTTTCTAACAAGCAACACCAAGCTCTATGTGAATTGATATATATTATAAAAAATTTTTTATTTAAATGTGACATTGGCATCTAATTGGTTAGTATAAATATGAGCAACTCAATTATGAAATATATTTCCTACTCATTAAAAAGTTATTGATTCATTCTTAGGAAAATAAGAAAATAATTTTTTATGAAGCCATTCTATGCATAAAAAATTTATTTTCATTAAAAGTGATTTTTCTTGAATTTTGTTCATAAAAATTATAATTTATTTCAACCAATTTGAGAAATTTTATTTTAAAAAATAAAATTGATTATTTAAGTTATGGTTTCAAAATTATATAATATTATTTTAATTATTGTTTGAAAAAAAAATCTTTTTTAATGAATGGTGAAATATAGTTATTTTTATTTTGAATTTTTATTTCATTTAAAAGAAATTTAAATATCCATTTTATTTTAATATGGTTACAATATAAAAATTAGTTTATTTATAATATTAATATTTCAATTAAGGTATTTTTTTATTTTATGTTGAATTTTGTAATTAAAGTATTTTTCAAACATCAGAAGATTTGTTTTGGATAATGTCCTTTCATCGTGTGTTGTGGGTTTAATATTAAATTATATTAATATAAATCAAAAAATTGAATATCAAAAAATTTCTTCAACATTTTTAATCATCATGTACATATTTGGGGAATAGAACATTTTATTTTGTTAAATATAAATAGTAACCATTATTAAATTTTGCATCCATGGTAATGGTAAAATAGGTAAATTTGGGTTTAAAATTTTTGATAGGGTTCTAAAAATATTTTAAACCCTTGAAATTATTTAATTGGAGTATTATATTTCATTAATAATAATATAAACATATAAAATATTACCTTCTCCATTGAACATTGACTTTTTTCCTTTATAATTTATAAGTAAATGATAAAGTCAAAATAATCAATTTCATTCTTTTTATGTTTATAATTTATTTTGATATAGATAAAAATATCTTAATATCGGTTATAATTTATTATTTTGGAATTAATAAATTTTTTATTATAATTTTTTCATTTTTTAGTTATAAAATTATTAAACATTGTGCTTATGTAATTCCAACACAGTTCTTATGCATGTAGTAAAAAATCAACTAAATGAATTTAAAAACACGAAATGTAATATTTTTGGGTTATTTGTATGATAATACTTTTTAAGATAAATATAAATTTTTTAGATGTTTTTAATGTATATATTTGATTTAAATTGTTGTGATTTTATTTTCATTGTTATATTATGTTAATATTTCTTAAAATGATATTAATAATATATTAAGTTAAATATATGTTATTAAATTATTCAAAAATCATGAAAATAATTAAATGTGAAAGGTTGGATGAAAATAATATAATAATTGATACGTTTTCCATTTATAATCTTTTTTTCATACAAGTAAATACTTAACTCCTTAATATTAAAACTATCACTACCATGGTTATGATTAAAATTCCATAACCAAAGGGTAAAACAATATGATATGGTTTAAAATGAAATATAAACATATAATTTTCTTAAATTTGATTGTATTAATACAATATATTCCTTACGTTATAATTAATTTTATTTGTGAACAAATTTACATGAGTTAGAAAAATATTATAATATAATCTCTATCGTATTTTTAAATTTTTAAATATATATAATTTTTAATAAACCATATTTTATTAAAATATTTAAAATTAATAAAAATAATATCATAATACAATAGAGTGGGGTATTTTTTTAATATATCTATTTTTTTAATTATGGGTCACTTGTTCTTTAATAATAACTTTATTCTCCATTAAACAATAAAAACGTTAGATATCATCGTATTTGTCAAAAGGGTTTCCATGGGGTTTAAAATAATAGATAAGTGTAAAAATATAACCAAAACCTATCCAAATTTTATTTAATGAAATTAATTTTATAAATACTCACTATATATTATAATAATATATATCTGGATCCATTTTTTCATGAAAATTTATTTATATTAATTTAATTCTTTATTTAATTCCAAGAGTGCCCCTACCCCCACTTATAAATTGTTAAATATTCTACTATCTTCCTAATAAATTTATAGAATTTTTATGAAGTTAAGAACAACCCTAATATCTTCCTAGATTCATTCAAGATATCCTAGATCATCTGGTATTTTTAAAATTAATTCCTTTTAATACATAAGGGGTAAGCCAAAGAATATGTCTTAACAAAAAGGATTAACTCTTAAATGAGAATTATCAATTTTACATTTTTATACCTTCAATCAATCAATAGAATCCATTTAAAATAATTAAATAATTTTATACAATTAAATAAATTTTTATTATGATTATAGATCAACCATTATCTACCTTCTTCTTATCTATTAAAAATGATAATCTCACTCACACATACATGTGGACTACAACCTCCACAAATCCATGCGATTCATTTTTCATTTTCATTATAAATTAATGGTAATAAAGAATATTCTAATTAATAGATAAGATTTCTATCATATATTAGTGATTATATAACGTTGAAAAATCATTTAGATTTATTTCATTTCATCCAAAGAAAAATGAAAAATATGTACATGCGTATGTATGACCTACCAAATCCATGAGTAGTGTAATTCACATTTATATCTCAACCATTTATATTTGTCTATAAATATATATATAAATAATATATATGAATTTTGATATCATTTTATATATTATTTATGAAATTTAACAGTGATCATATTTCTTGGAGAGGAACTACTAAACTAAAACTCTAATGAAAAACAAAATGGTCAACACCTAGAAATTCAAACATCAAGAATGATATTTTTATAAATGGGTGTTAAAATGTTATGGTATGATCATATATGAAAATATAATTATTTATTTTATTCTAGTATATATTTATAGTAAATTTAATAATATTTTATAGGTTTTATAACACTTATTTCTAATATATTATTAGAGATTTCTCCTCTCACTTTTAATTCTATGAGACACATTCCATATTCACCACTTGTTTATTTTATGTGGTATATATACATACCTTGAATTATTTTTTGGTTAATATAATGAAAATTAATTGGATAAACATATCCATGTGAGGATTTATCTTTCTTGATGTTTTTAAATGTATGTTACTAATATGGTAAGGGATTTGTATTTCAATTCAATTTTAATCTGGTTTTTTATGGATTTTTTGTTATGAAAATTATATAATTCATATTTAATAAACCACGTTAATTTTCTCTGCAAATGGATATATATAAGTACATTTTATTTAATTTTACACTTTTATTCTCCTTGATACTTCAATATATTTGAAGATATTTTTTGAGAAAAAAAATACTTTGTTTTCTCTTTGGTCGGGATTAATTTTTTTCAATGACAATGTTTTCATTAATAAAATTTAGAGACTGTTTTATAATAATAAAAATAATCTCTATAGTCCTTTTTTAATAATTTTTTCATTTTAAAAAAATTATTTTAGGATTATTCTATAATTTTCTGAATAAGGAGTATTTTTTTAAGAAAATGATAAAGGAATCTATGATTTAATGTACACTACATGAACAAAATTTCACACGTCCAAGACCAATTGATGATTTAAATAATAGATTAAAATTTTAATATCTTCCATTTAATGAAAATATTTCCTTTATTATTTAAGAAATAATTCAATTTAAATATGTGATTTCCAATTGAAATTCTTACATTACTGAAGAATTTTTATAGGTGATATTTTAATGGAATTCATTATATGATAACTTTATTTATTGTTACTTATGATTAACTAGGGATATGATTATATTATACAATAATTATTATTTTAATGTATATTTTATTTTAATGATAATGATATGTTTGTGAAACCCATTTTCATTTCTATAGGTTATGTTGTAATGAAATGTAAAATGATTTCGTGATCATGTCATGTAAAAATGAATGGATTAAGATTATATGAGGAGTGAGCATGTGATATCCCTCCAATGCATTGGGTAAATATTTATCACTCATGAGATTGATATTTTACGCATGGAAAAGATTTAATGATCTAAATTGTTTGTGTATAAAAAGTATTCATGTCCACAAAATTATGTATTAAAATTGATTTCAAGTCCATATGATTATGCGTGGTACTATTTTTCATGTCCTTAATAGTAGTAATGGACCATTTTTTCATTTCCCAGTGTTCAATCATGGACCAATTTTTATGTAATTATGTATATATTATGGTATGATTTCATGTCCTTAACATAATGAAGGGACATGATTCTATTTATAAATGTTCACAACACTATAATATTATGTCTTTTTCACATTCCCATGTCTATGTTATGATCTCATTTCTCAAGGATTATTATTGATGATTACATACATATTTTAATATTTTAACTTATTATGATAATTTTTACATCCATGATTAATCATTGTGATCTATTAATGATTTAATATGAACATTGAAATTTATGTTATTAATATCATGCCCTTATTATTAAATGATGTTCATATACGGTTGTTGGCAGATATCTCATATATTTAACTTGACTAAGCATCTGAGATCCCCCTTTATTATGTTTTACTTACCCATCATAGGAATAAAAGTTTCATGTTTGGTATATCTAAAATATTTTATATAAGGGAAATGTTTGATATCTTCTATGAACTAATTGTTTATATATACATGTTTATACAAACACTAAACCATTAGAGTTTTATAATAGATCATAATTTTATGTCTTGAATATTCATTCAAATTGATTTATTATATATGTATGAAAACTGTGGGTTTTTATAGTTTATATTAGAGAATAGTTCGTCTACCTTTATAATGAGGATGAGAAAACTTTTTGTAGAAAACACAGGACAATCCTTTTTATATTTTAAAATCATATGTTTTATTAAACAAAGTAGTTTGGTTTTCTAATAAGGACATCACTATATGGATATTATTATTGGATATTATTTTTTGGAACAGATGAATTTATGGGTAATAATACTGAACATAGTTTTTCAAGTATATCTTCGCTATAATTCTGGTGCACATGGAGTATACCCTTATTAGGAACTGAGATTGACACTCCAAGGGGATAATACTGGGTTAAGAAAAATTCCCTTTATAAATAATAATTATTTGTTTAAATATATGGTGATCATGAATGTCCTCAGTTCATCCTATGTTTTAGTAGATAGAAAATAATGTGTCATTATTTAGACATCATATAAATTATTTTTTTATGATTATATGAATTTCAATAAAACTACTATTTCTAACAGTTTATTTTTTTTATTCAATATATAGAAACAAGTGGATTACTGTTAATATATACTTTAAATACAAATGAATTTTTATCCTCATGAGTAACCAAATGAAATGATAGTTGGAGGATAAAAATTTTTGATTATGACTAATAAAATATCTTTATATATTATTAGAAATATCACCATTGATGTGATTATTAACACACCTAACAATAGAAAAATATAGTTTTAGGAAGACCATGGAGGATTGAATATTCAGCCACCTACATGTTTAGAATGTGTTAAAAATCACTAATGGGAATCTATCAAATGAAAAGGAAGAAATTTTACATGTGGAAAATAATATAGAATAATTAATTACAGAATAAAAATGAATACTAAGATAGATGGAAAATATGTAAATCATAAGGTACCATCTATTACTTATTATCTTATGTGTGTGGAATATGGGCATTATCTGATCCATTTCTATAATATAATGGTTCAATCATCGAACAAAGAAGGAAAATGTTATTATAATTATTCATGTGAATGTATTTAAGTGTTTAGGTATTTCAATTCGAGAATAATATTTGAAAATTATTATATTAACAATATTCTGGATAAAAAAATCCTAAAACAACTACAGATTACATCATAGTAGTGTTTCTATATGGATTTGAATATATATGTTGAATTTGCTAAAATAACTATGAAATGTTATTTAGTGGTTAGGTTGTAAGGATTATATGGGATAAAGAAATGATTAACATTGATGAAGTAAATGGGATAGTATGGGTGACCATGAAAATGGTAAGCAAATTGATAAAAGTGTGATTTGGGGCATATTTGATTATGTTTATATCATTAATTGGATTTATGGGATATATTAAATATTTTGTGAATTCATTAATTTTTTATAGTGATTTGGATTATTAGTATGTTTTCAAAGAATATTTTATCATGGTATTCACATGATTAAAATGTTACATTATGAGCTACATTATATTGTCTATGGATAAATTTTCAACAATATATTTTTGACTTATGGATTTATTATTTTTTCCATGATATTTAGGAGGATTATTAAGGGTATATATTTCTGAATGGATTAAGATGAACTATGGAGGTTTTGTTTGATATTTTAGAGATTAAATTGTTACATTTAACTATATTATATAACTTCTGATAAGTGTTCCAATTTTATTAAAAATTTATAAAAATAATGAATGAATTGTCATAGATTTAGGGATCTTATGGCTAGTTAAAAGTAAATTTCAATGCTTTAGACAAGAATATTTAATCTTGGATGCTCATGTCTTAGAGTAAGATATGAAGTGGAAATTTATCAATGAACAAATAAAACATGAAATTTTGGTTATTAAATAGAATCAAATCAAGTATTTTTTTCATGTCCTCTTCCATAATTATAAAATAATATCTCATCATTATGGAATGTACATTAAAATGAAAATTGTATCCTTTTACCTTCATTTATGATAAATTGATGGCCTTTCACCGACAAATAATTTATGTTTTATTGTTTATTAGCATTAAAGTGGTCATGTTATATATCAGTCATCATTATTCTGTGGAAAATATTTTAATTTTCCATGTCTATATTTTATCTGCCAACCAACATTATCCTTATCTAGGAACCTTATTGTACATTAAACGGTATCCTTCCCACATCCATTTTTAAAATATGTTTTATTATCCCTCTATATGATGTGGATATTCAATCATGGTATTCAAAAATGTTGAACCTTTTATAGATGAGATAATGTTTCAAGGGCACAATTTTCTCAAGCTGATAGAATGTAATAGGCCAAAAATTTAGTATAAAATAATAATATGCTTGATATCTTTCTTAACACCCGGCACTGAGCATTAAGATAATTGAGATGTGCTATAATATTATTATTTAAATTTGACATATTCATTAAATTGGAGTGGTAGAATATGAGTAACCTCATTAAGGAAAATATATCACACTCAATAAAATTGAATTCTTTAATATTTTAGAAAAGTATAACTATATTTTTGTTGATTTAATTGTATATATCATATAATAATTTTCCTGAAAAATTATAATAAGTACGTCTATGTGTGGAAATTAAAATGTATTTAAAAAACTATTAGAAATTAAATTTTATAAAAATTCAATTAATTTTTTAAATTATAATTCAAATATTTTCTTTGATGGAAATATTTATAATTTTTAAAAAGATTTATTTTTAATGTATAGTTAAAAATAATGTTTATATTAAAAAATTTATTTTTTAAGTTTTAAAAATGTTATGTTTTATTTTAAAATTGTTTTAAAATTAAAATTTATTCAGTCATATTATCATTAATCTAATTAATGTTATTTTTATTAATGTTATGTTTTATTTTGATATAAATAGACACTTTATATATTAAAAAAATTCTATAAATTTTATTTGTCACGTTTTGTGGGTTTAAATTAAAATAAAATTTCACCACATACAGAAATTGAATCATTGAAAATTTATCTAATGATGAGAATCAAGAGGTCAGATATTTTTAAATAGTTCCCATTTAATTTTTTCAATAATAATGGTTTCCATAGAAATTTGTTTTACCACAATAAAGGTAACATTGGTAAAATAGGGTTAAAAATAAACTCATAATTCTTAAAAATTATACCAAAACTTGGATTGTTTTAATTGGATCTATCTATTGCTTCTATAACCATCAAAAAATCTAAAAAATTCATTTTTTAATCAAATTTTATTTTTTTCATTTATAATATTTAAATAAAAGATAATGAAAAAGTGAAACATTCTAGAATTAAATATATATAATATTTTTTAAAAGGGATAATAATATATTATTTTCAGTTAGAAATGGTTATTCATGATATGAATGAATTTACTTATCAGTGTATTCTATTTTAAATTTTTAAAGATGATATAATTACCATAAATTTATATTCAATGCCAACACAGTGTCTATGGAAGCTGTAAAGAAATCAAGGAAACCATTTCCAAAACTATAAAATTTATATTTTTATTTATTTTAATGTTCCCTTGAATTTTTAGGATAAAAAACATGTCTCATATTTTTAAATTGTTTAAATTTTAATTCAATTTCGTTCGTGTTGTTTTCAAAGTAAAATTATATTAATAGTTCATAAAAACATATTAATAGTATTTTATGTTAAATATATATTTTTAATTTGATTAATAATCATAATAATTTTGAAGGGGGAAATTTAGGATCATAAATGGTAAAATTCATCATCATATTTATATTTATTTACTAATTGATAAATTATATGAAAAATTATAAACATTAATATTAAAAAATGTATTTCCATAATTAACTGTAAAATTCATTATCTAAAGTGTTAATACAAATGTTAAGGATTGAAATGAAATAGAAACCAATTAAAATTTTATGTTATTATTATATTAAGACCAAATTTTCACTATCATAGAATCCAAATCATATTAGAACCATTTATATGATTTTCACACATACTAAATTACAATATTTCTTTTTTTATTAAAATTACATGAATGATATTTTAAAATTATTTTTTTATTAAATTATTTAAAATAAAAAAAATCATTATTTCTCTAATTTAAAGATATGTAATTTAATATATCAACCACTACCCATTTGATTTTCAATTTTTATTTATATTAACATCCTTAACCACTAATGAGTAAATATATTTTATATGAAAATAATTATAAAAATGGTGTGGAGGTCATTAAAAATTTGATATTAGGGTAAAAACATAACAAAGACATGTCCAAATTTTATAATATGATCTTATCTCAACTCATTAACTTATTAAATTTTAATTACATCCATATTAATCCATTTTCCGTAAAATTAATTTATATTAAATTAATAATTATTTAATTCCATGAGTTCCCCTCCCATGGCTTATAAAATTGATCCTCTAATACTCTCTTCCCATAAAATTTTGAGACTCATAACTCAAAAAACCTAGACAAAAATATCATACTAGATTCCATCAAAACATCATGGATAATATTTTATTTATAAAATATCATTCTTTCTAGTCATTAGGTATAATCCAAATAATGGTTTCTAAATTAATATATAAAACCCATAACTAAGAATTTTCTATAACAACCTATATTTCCATAGGTCATTCCATTGTGAAAGTTGTGTTGTCATAGTCTTCAGGGAGGAAACAGTTTCACTTCTCAAGAGTATTAAATGTTTTCCTATTTTTTGTTGGTGACTCAGGGAATCAAAGTTGTCATATTTGTGAATCGGTGTGTTAGGGGAGTTAGCATCAGGGAGTTAGGGGAGTCAGCATAGGTGAGTCAGTGGTGTTGGTATGGGTGAGTTAGGGGCATCATCATTATTGATTCTAAAGCCTTGGCATTGGTGACTAATGGGCATCGACATCGGTGGGTAAATGTGTCGGTATGTTAAGGCATGGGTAAGTCGAGGTGTCGGTAGGTTAGGTAATCAATAGTTCAAGCCATTTGTAGGTCGGAGCATTGGTAGGATAGAGTGTATGTAGGCCATGTCGGTATCCCACATTTTGGCGGCTCAACATTGGTGACTCAGCTATCAGTGACTCATTTTTTCTAGTTTTTCCAATTTTTCCCAGTTTTCTAGTTTATCCACTCATACCCCTTTTTAACACAAACATAATTTAAACACATGATGTAATTTTTAAGAGAGGTTAAAATGAAATAAAGTATTTTGTTAATATCTTAATGCTCAAGGGAATTTGAGACATTCAACCCTTGTAATATTGACCACAATCCCTTGTTAGTGAATTTTTCAAAATTGTTTCTCTATTAATATTGGATCTAGATCTTCAGAATATGGATCTTCTCTACCTAGAGTTCTTTCTCATTCCCCTTTCTATGCACATAACCTCCCTCCCTAGACAATTTATTTGCCTATTCTCGAGGCCCTGCATCTTAGTTTTCATAGAGTTTCCTACTGCTCGTGTGATCCCTTGTTCTTGGATAAAGGAGGAACATCGATCCTTTGATCATCCAAGATGGGTTTTCTAATGCCTCTCTCAAATTGTGAATCATGTGGGGGTGGTTTTACTAAAGATAAATTATGAACAATTGGTGAATAATTTTATAAAAATAAGAAATAAACAAGAAGGGAATATGATTAAAATATAAATGATTCAATGAAATAATGGGTTCTATGTGGTTTGATGTTGATCCCTTATTTATATGTTATCTTTTATTCTCTTATGGTTTTTGTGGTTTTATACCTTCTAAAAATCAGGACCATTTAAATTATGTTTTTCACCCCAGTGATGTTCTATTTTGTTGAGATTCTTGAAAAATGTTTATAACATGAAATCTACTTAATCACGCACACCTAGATGTTTGAAATGGATACCTCAGGATGAATCCACATTGATGGTCATTCCTGTGTAACAATTGGACATAGTTTATAGTGTTTATCAAATTTGAATTTGTCTTTTTTGATATGTTTGGTCGAGTAATGGTCTCTGTTTCATTTTTTGGTCTTGTGTGACTTGTGTGGTGCTTCTGTTGGGATCACGGTTATGGGTACAGGGGTGGATAGAGGAGGTGGTTCTACAAAAACAGTGTGGGATGTGTGCGTAGTGGGGTTGTTGATAAATGGTAATTTTTATGGGTTTGGTGTTTGGTGTGGTATGTGTGGTGTGTTGGAGTATCAGGATAAGATATTGATTGATTGTAGAATGCATAGACTTGTAGGTAGTGGAACATCCTTTCCATGTGTTGTTGTTGTCTGAGCGATGATGGGAAGTGGGACTGTAGTGAGGTTATGATGTTTTATAGATTTGGGATGCATCTAGGAATTTTTTGGACAGTGGGGTAGTAGGACCATGTTGTGACCGAAGGAATGTGTGATATTAATTTGAATAATGACAGTTTTTAGTGGTTGAATGGGGTCATGTTTTGGGGATAAACATCTGGTTTCATTTAGGTTTTTGATATAGTTTTTTTAATTTGGGGTAGTTCTTGAATAAACTAAAGTTGACCCCTTAAAAATAAATTGAAAATTGATAAACAAAGAAGGGTATGGATTATGATTTTGCAGTGGCTTCATTTTGTGTGTGTGCATATTACAATAGAATAAAATTTGGTTCTGGTGGTCTAGATAGATGTTTTGGGGACCCATAGGTTGGGATGAGTGTTTGTTTACTTATATGTATATATATTAGTTCCTTGTGATTTCTATACACAACCCACCCGTGTTAAGCACCATGTGACAAAACCACCATTTAGTGGGGGTGTCTTTCACAACATCCCGGTGAGTGGATGGTTGGATGGTTTTTGAATTACTTCTTCACACACTCTTCTGGGTTCTTATCTCTTGAGTGCATCTGGATGTCTGTTATGGATTGAGGATTACCAAATTCCCAAATCCTTTAGGTC
Source organism: Viscum album (assembly GCA_963277665.1). Classification (NCBI taxonomy): domain Eukaryota; kingdom Viridiplantae; phylum Streptophyta; class Magnoliopsida; order Santalales; family Viscaceae; genus Viscum; species Viscum album. Next base: position 171,672,004 of record OY728128.1, read on the forward strand.
GGTTTGTTGTGAAATACGTCCTCATGTGTTTGTGGTCGAGGATTTTTTTTCACATGTGTCTTCGGGATGAGGCCTAGGTGTCTTCGGGAGAGAGACGTGGTTATGGTTCCCAAGTTTCTTCTCGTAATATGTGTCGTGTGGTTGATTCCCTAGTATGTGTGAGCATATTGTGGAAGTGGGACTATCTTTTTGAAGAGTTATATCTTCAAGACATTAGCCATTTGGAATTACATTTTTTTAGTGGGAATGTGGTGTGGGGTACCCAAAGGATGATGTTCTTATACTACTACATTACTTGAGGTGAATTATTTGGTGACTGTGCCTTTGTGAGAATGGTCTCATTAGTACTCCCCCGTAGGTGCTTTGAGGTCCCACTATTATTTCATAGTGGAATTAGTGTGTTCCCTCACTTGTGAACCCGTAACATTATTTTTCCTATTGGGAATACTTTTATACTCAACCTATATATATAAAACTCTTTTCAAATTTCTAGGAGGACATTGAGAACCATGTAGGATATTAATAGCTTAAGCGTTGGGATAATACTTGTTGGTTCTTAGTATCTTTTTTTTTTGTGATTTATATAGAGTTTTGTGATATCTAGTGCTTTTTAACATGCATATGGGATTGGATTATACTTTACTTTTACTTTTACATTGGTATTTGATTTTACCATCTTATCTCCCAATTTGTTTCATTAAAATGGGTAATCCCTTCCATTTTATATGAGATTATATGCCCTTGGTTCTAGTCACCACACAAGGTCCTATTTAAGGAAGGACTCGGGGGGTCATTATCTCTCGTTAATCATAATGATGGAAGGTTGTGGAACTTTTTTTCTCCTTTATTTATCTTGAGAAAGGCAGTTCGTGACAAAATGGTATCAAAATGAGGATTAATTGATAATATGGAGATCAATGTTAGGAAGAATGAGGATGGAATGGGATGGTAGGGAATTGGTGTTAGGAAATCTAGGTATGTTAAAAAGGTCATGGAAGACTGGTTAGGACACAAGATTTTAGGGACCCCCCGTGATCTGATGCAAGGACTCCAAGACTACAGAACGAACAAGTGAAGATGCACTGATAGTAGGGTAGAGACCCTAGGAAAAGAACATACATCATAATGACTTTTTTCTTTTGTGTCTTGGGTGATTTGTGAGTTTAAAATAAATAAATAGTCTAAATTAATTTTAACAAAATCATTCCATACTACCCATTCATAGGAGTTCCATGTTTACCTTTTTAGATATTGAACTCAGAGGTCACCCAGGTGTGCTAAGAGTAGTTGAGGTCTAGTAGGCCGACATGGTTGATCAACAGAGGGCCAATCGATAGTAGAAGAGGACCAATGGTAGAAGATGGTTCTCACCTTCCAATAGTAGACACTGGGTATGTATGAAGGAACCATCTCGAATATGGAGATAGAGAGTCAGCTCGAGGAGCTACTGATCATATTCATCTTCAACCAGGATCCATTAGGGAATTTGGATCCTCTAGAAGTAACCCATGTGAGGGAAGAAACACATCAGTGGTGAACTCTTTACCTCAGGGGGAGGAAATAAACTGATGTTTCCTGGGATGTCTTTGAGATGGGGTTATTGGTTGAATTACTTTCTTCCACAATGAATGCTGAGAATATCTAGGTACTACGCTCCTTCTAGTAGGTGAGTACATTGGTAAGGGAACTGGGGATCCAGGTCAAGGATCTCCTAGTCTTCACACCATATCTCCTTCTAGATGAGGAGTCTTGAGTTATACACTTATTGAAGGCACTCAAATTATCTCTTTATAATGTTTTTACTCACTTCACACTATTGATATACATATAGGTTTAGAAGAAGGTTGAGGTAGTGTAAAGGAAGAACTCACGGTGATGTGTGTCATGATAGGGGAGGAAGTCGAGTCCGTCAAAGGGGAAGTTAGTTAAATGTAGGTCTATGGTGTTAGGGCCTTCTAGGTTTCATCTAGTGCGTTGTAGGCCTCAATAGTTCTAGTTCAATTCTCCAGGTCCTCACCCATTCCCCATTGGACCGAGACAGAGATGTTTTTTCTATAGAGTCTGCAGGCATATTTGCATCCAGTTCCAAATTTGAGAAAATTATAATTGTGGTAGGTATGTTTAGAACCCACATCAGCACCAACAGATTTTAGATTGACATTCTCAGCAGTAGGGGAAATGTGTTCCTACACCAGAGAGGGTAGAGGATTCTTGAGGAGACAGTCCTATGGGAGATCCTCAAGGACCTAGAGCTGGGAATTTCCGGGGAGGTGGTCGACATCAGAGAGTTATAGGATCTAGATGTGGGTAGTTATATGCTTTCAAGGTAGTAGTTCCAATAGAGCTGGATGTTTTTCGACATACGATCATCCTATGTAGTACTCTCGCATGTGATTTGTTTAATTAAGGATCTTCTCACTCCTTTGTTGCACCTAATCTAGCCAATTCAATGGGTCTAGATGTAGAGAGACATTCCATGCCCCTGGTGTTGAGTACACCATTTGGTTGCTGGACCAAACTATTTGATCTGTGCTAGGGATGTAGACTAGTGATGGGACCACATTAGTCCTGTGGGGATATGGTATTTCTAAAAATTCATCCTTACTATGTCATCCTTGGCATCAATTTGATGTTTTTATCCTGCTATTATGGACTGCCTCTAGAGGAGATTCATGTTTTTAGTTATGGACAGCCAGCAAGTTGTATTCATTGGTGTATTGGGCTGTCATGTGGGAAGTTGGTGAGTGGATCCCCTTCTTTATATGTTAGACAATATGTTATAGGGGTCGACGGATTTGGGGATAGTGGAGGTTCCATGAGTTTTCTATGTGTTTTTTGATTTCTTCCAAAGGGAGGTTGTTACTCTACCCCCTCGATGTGACATTCAGTTTAGAATAGACATAAATCCTAGTGCTCGTCCGATTTTTATGGATCCCTACCAGATGGAACCTTATATGTTGGGGGAGTTATGGATTCATATTGAAGACCTGGCGAATAAGGGCTTTATCTAGCCATCTGTGTCGCCATGGGGTGTTTCAGTCTTGTTAGAAAAGAAGGAAGATGTTGTAATGAGACTATGCATATACTATCATATATTGATTTAGGTAACGATCATGAACTGTTACCCCCTACGAAGGATTGAATTTTTTTCTTGAATAGTTAGAGGAATCATGATAGTTCTTTAATATCGATATACAGTTTGGATATCACCAGTTGGGAATGAAGGAGGGTGACATCCCAAAGAATGCTTCCATGTATGGGGTAGGGGATCTTCGAGTTTCTGGTCATTTCATTCAGTGTTAAGAATGCACCATCCTTATTCCAAGGACTCATAAAATCTGTCCGTTAGGAGTTCCTAGACTAATTTGTCATCATGTTCATCGATGACATCCTAAGACGCTTATGGTCAAAGAAAGAGCATGCCGAACATTTGAGCACTTTCATGGAAGTCTTCCAAAACAACCAGCTCTATGGGAAGTTGTTCCGGAGAAATTATTGCATGTAATAATTTTTCTTCCTCAGACTCATTTTTACTTGGAAGGTGTTATCCAAGGAACCAACAAAGGATGAAGGAGTTGCTTCATGGCAAACACCCAAGAATGTTGAAGGTGTATGTTGACACCAAGGTGTGGAGGGTTATTACAAGATTTTCATACCCAAAATCTCTCGAGTTACAGGCCCATTGTCATCTTTGACCATAAAGGACCATGACATCCTATGGAGTGACCAATTTCATGCATCTTCCAGCTACCTAAATGGGGATCGGTTTATTTCCCCAATTCATAGGTTACTAGAGGAAGGGCTGAAGATTGAGGTGTTCGTGGATGCTTCCAACTGAGGGTTGGGGTTTGTGATGATACATCAATGAAGAGTAATATATTATGGGTCCATGAGGTTATGTCACAAAAAACGTTACTATTATACCCAAGATATGTTGCTTGTTATGTTCATGTTCAAACTGATGTTTTGGAGTCATTACCTAATCAGGGAGCTCATTATGGTCTTCACTGACCAAAAGAGTTTGAGGTATATCTTCATCCAGTGAGACCTAAACATGCAAAAATGAATGTGGATGAATTTTCATAGTAATATGACCAACATAACGTTTACACCCTATGTAAATTAAACATGGTGGTCGATGCCTTAAGCAATAAGTGGTAGAATGAGGTAGTTCAGGAATGCATTGATACTTGGAAGTTGATGGATGAGTTGGATATTTTTCATTTGTATGTGAGGGTGGATGGTGGCAGAGACATCATGTTATAGATGGAATTTCATTCTTCCTTGGTGTGACAAGTGGAGGAGTCTCATTGGGGAGATTTGGAGATAGAAGTGTTGCATTCTCACATTGACCGAGGCCATCCTTCAGAAGGATTGTAAGATGAAGGTTATAATTGAATGTTATTCCATGGGAAGTTATTTTTCCCATTTGAAATGCAATAGGGGGTTCTCTGTGAGTTCCATAGGTAACCCTTGTATGTACACCCAAGAGTTTTGAAGATGTACCAAGGCCTGAGGGATCAATTTTTATGGCCCAGGATAAAGCAGGTAGGGGCAGAGTCTGTGGAACGGTTCCTACTATGTCAGAATATGATGGCTTAGAACTCTGTTCCCGGTGGTATGTTGCTACCCTTTGACATTCCAGAGTGGATATGGGATGAAATCTCAAATTATTTCATCATTGTACTACCCAGGGATCCGTGAGGCTATCATTCTATCTGGGTAGTGGTGGATCTATTGACGAAATCATCTCATTTCCTAGAAATCAAGGAGTCGAGTGTAGTGGATGCCCTGGAAAGGAAGTATGTGGATGAATTGGGAAATCATCATGGGGTTCCATTATCTATTATCACATATCATGATACAAGTTTAAAATTGAGTGTCATAGGGGATTTCAGGTTGCTTTTGGACCCCAGTTATGCCTTAGCACTACTTTCCTTCCTCAAATGGATGGGAAGACATATATTACCATACAGACATTGGATAACATGTTGTGGGTTTGTGTCCTGGACTTTAGAGGATATTGGGTATGAAAAATTCCCCAGGTAGAGTTTTCATACAATAATATCTTTCACTCTACCATTGATAGGGCACCGTTAGAGGCTTTGTATGGGATGTTGTGTCATTAAATCTTATGTTGGTCAGTTGATGGGGAAGCAACACTTCTTGGGCCAAAGGTAGGGTAGAGCCGACAAAAAAGGTTCAGATTTTTTGTGAGAGGATGAAGGTGCATCTAGACTGGAATAATTTGTATGCCAATCATAGGAGGAGGACCCTGGATTTCGAGGATGGGGACCTCGTGTTCTTAAATGTATCCCCTCAGCATGGTATGTAGTGTTTTAGTATGGATATAATTCTTTATCCTTGTTTCATCGTATATTTCGAGGTGTTGGGACAAGATGGTGAGGTGACATATTAGTTGGCATTGCCACAATGGTTGGAGAGGATCCATTATGTCTGTCATGTCTCAGATCTTATTTGGTATCTACATGTTGACTATAATGTCATTGATTGGGGAATGTTGCATATCAAGGACAATACGAAATTTGTGGAGCAGTTGGTGGAGATCAAGGACAATCATGTTAAGGTGCTTCAGGGATAGGCCATTCCTTTGGTCCATGTATTTTAGAGGCATGGTGGATCTGAGGAGTGTACTTTGGATAGGGAGGCACATATGTGTGCCTAGTACACCGAGTTTATCTATGTTTTACTTCTAATTTTACCTATATTCATTGCCTTGTGATGTAATTAATGAAATATTTCTATGGGATGAACGTTTTCATTGTTCTATGAATGTGTATGAAATGTTCCGACATTGGGGAGGAATAAATTTGATCCCTAATCAAGATGAATTAGAGAAGATGTGATTAAACACATGAGGGTGCGTCTGTGCCGCAGAAAAGAGATAGTAAATTAACATAGTGGAAAAAACTCCCAGATCTCTGAGTCTATATAGTGTGTCCTTTGGAGATTGTGTGGTTTTTTGGGGTATTAGGGCCTGAGTTTGTTCCCATTTTTAGGATATATGTGTCATGGATGTGTCCTTGGATGTATAAGTTTTCACTCCAGCTTTAGAGTAAAACAAGGTTTTTTTTCTCCTGAGAGGTATCTTATTGTGTGGTTGTTCAGGGACCCTTTAGTCTTGGTCAATTTTTTGAATTCATGGGGATGAGAATAGTTAGATATGTATCTAATGTAATAACCTATATTCATCTAAGCCTTGTATTTATGAATTTCTTGAGTTCAGGGTGTTCTATGTGGCAATGACGTCTCGTTTCAAGAGACTTCCATGTTTTTCTAATTTTTCTATCGGTGACTCAGAGTGTCAGTATCTTCATGTAAGTTCATCGGTGAGTCATGGGAATCAGGATAGGTGAGTCAAGGGAATAAAAATTCGTTAATTAGGGGAACCATAATCACTATGTCATTGGTTTTGGCATCAGGTAGTTTGGGGCATTAGCATCAGGGAGGCATGGCATCGGCATCTACAAGTCTAGGTGTCGGTAGGTTAGGGTGTTGGCAGGTCGACACATGGGTAAGTAAGGGCATAAATAGGATGATTCATAGGTAGTTCAGTGCATCGATAGATTATTGCATCAATAGGTTTCATCGTAAGCTCACCCATTGGTGACTCAATGTTAGGGACTCACCCATTAGTGACTCATTTTTTCAGTTTTTCCTAGTTTTCCAGTTTCACCCCACTTGCATCTTATAGGAAAAAATATGAGTTTAAAGCCACATTTTATCATTTTTATAGAAATTTTAATGATCCTTAAGTATATCTTTAATATCCTAATGATCTATGTAAATTGATATATTCAAACCGTGTAATCTGTACCACAATACCACATTAGTGACTTTTGGAAATCATTCTTCCTTTAATATAGGATATAGCTCTTCCATAGTGGGATCTCCCCTTAACAATGTGTTTTCTATTTCCACTTAGAATGTCTAGATCCTTCCAACATAGATGAGTCTCACACATATTCTAGCCCCCTCCTGCTAAGTTTTCTTGGAGTTTGAAACAGCTCGTGTGATCCCCTATTCTTGGCATATTGAGGAAGTTTGATTCTTTGATCATCCATGTATGGATTTTTTCTTCCTCTCTCTAATTATTCATCATACATGGCCTGGTGTTATAATGATTTCATGTAATTAATTTTTGAATACTTTTAGTAAAAAAAGTAATAAACAAGAAGGGAATATGATCAAAATATAATGGAGTCAGTTAAATGCTGAGATGGGATTGGATTGATGTTGATCACCTTTTTTGTTATGTTTGATTCTATTATGATTGTTGTTTATATATAAATTCTGAAAATCAAGAACATTGGTGGAATTTTATAGTGTAGTAGTGATGTTCAGTTTTTTTAGATTCATGTAAAATGGTTGTAGCATGAAATCTACTTAATCATGTATTCCTGGTATATTGAAATGGATTAAAAAGTTTGAAAACCCATGTGTGATCATCCCTTTTTATCAATTTTACATAATGAACAATTATTATAAAATATTAATTTGTTATTTTTTATAGGATTGGATGAGTACTGTGTTCTATTGTGTTTTGTCACCTTATGTGGGTTTTGTGGTGGTGTTGTTTGGATTATGGTGATATGTAATGGGGCGTACGAAGGATTTGTTTTTGTGAAACTATTGTTGGATTTTTTTAATTGAGGTTGTGGGTAAATGGTAGGTATTGGTAATATGGTTTGTGGTGAGGTATGTGTGAGTTTTTTGAGTATTAGGATTTGAGATTGACTGATTGTTGAATGGATGTACTTGTATGTAGTTAGACTTCATTTCCTTGTGATGTGGCCATATGAGCGATGATGGCTAGTGGGATAGCATGGTTATTATAAAATTTAATGTAGTGGGACTACATCCGGGAATTGTTTGGGTAGTGGGGATATGGTACTAGATTTATACAGAAGGATTGTTCAGTATATCTTTGAAGAATTATAGTTGGCTGTGGTTGAATGGGGGCATGCATTGGGACTGCAAATCTGGTTTTGTTTTTTGTTCTGATATGGTTGTGGTTTATAGTTACTTGATATAAGAAGAAAATTATAAATTAAACCCCTTAACAAATAAATGGAATTTTTTTTGAAAATAAGGGGTTAGTTTATGCTATTATAGTGTCTTCTTTGTGTGTTTGGGCATATAGGGGTAGTAACAAATCTGGGTTTTGTGGTCTGGTTGGTTTTTTTGGGACCCATAGCATATGTCGAGTGTTTTTTTACACATATATATAAATTTTAGTTATTTTTTATTTCTATATGTACCCCACCCTTGTTGATCACCATGTTACAAACACCCTCATTCCTCAGGGAGGGTGTCTTTCCCAACATCCCAGTGGGAGGATGGATGGATGCTTACTAACATTCTTCCTCACAAACTCTTCTAGGTTTTTACTTCCTGAGTGTATCCTGGAAGGCTATAATGGTATGATGCTCAATATAATGCCAAATCCTTTAGGAATGTTTCTTACTAATGGGGGGATCAAGTGGTTCTTGGAATGGTTTTATTTCGCAAGTGACTTTTGGATGAGGCCCAGGTGTCTTTGGGAAAGAGGTGTGGTTGTGGGGGCCCAGGTGTATGTGGGTAAGAGGTGTGGTGTGGTTGAAGAACATGTGTTTGTGGAAAGGTTGAGGTATTGGGGAATCCTTTTGAAAGAGTGGTTTTATCAAGATGTTATCCATTAGGAATGATCAAGTAACTAGTGGGAAATGGTGTAGGGTACCCAAATGTCGATGTGATTATACTACTACTTAATCTACTTGTGTTATTTGTTGAGTTTGACTTAGTTAGGATGGGATGGTTAGTACTCCTGGGTATGTGATATTTGGTTCCACTATTCTCTCATAGGGGAATAAGTATGATTCGCCACATTTTCATGAGTAGATTTAGTTTTCCTATTGGTTATACTTGTATACTCACCCAATATCTGTAAAACTCATTTCAGGTTTCTAGGAGGTCTTTAGGGACCATTCAAGAAATACTAGATTAAGAAAAGGGTTAGTTATTATTGGTTCTCAGTTTCTTTTCTTTTGGTACATTACTAGGAGTTTTTATGTATCTTTTACTTTTGAACATTCATATGGGAATGGATTTTCCTTTACTGTTATTGTTACTTGTGTGTTGTTTGGGACTTCACCATCTTATATTCAGACCATTTTTTCATAAAAAAGGTTAATACCTTCCATTTTATGTGATATTTTATACGCTTGGTGCTACTTTACAATTTAGTGCCTGCTAAAGGTTGGACTCGGGGTTCATTATCTCTCCTTCACCTTGAGGAAGGAAGGTCGTGGCACTTTGTTACCCTTTCATTCATCTTGAGGAAGGTAGTTCGTGAAATTTTCTATTAAATTTATTTTTATATATCTTATAAATATATTATATCCATTCTAAAATATGTAATTATTTATTTGAAATATACTTAATTTTTTAATTATTATTTTACAACCATTTTCTAAATTCATTATATACTTTATAAAATAATAATATCACAAACGAATACCTGTGGACTATCGCCTCCACATAGCAATGTGAATCATTTTTCATTTTCACAGTAAAATAATTAAAATAATGAATAAATTAATAAATATATATGATACAAATTAAATAAATGTGATTATTTAAATGTTATTTATTAGTTTCCTTTATTTCATTCTATTCTACAAAAAATGAAAACAATGTTGATGCATACATACCACTATTGTCCACATAAATAGTGTAATTCATTTTGATGTATATTTTTTTGTGGATGAATATATATACATATATAATTAATATATTTGATATTTATATCACATTTAATATTATATATAGTATTAAACAAGTATCATTGTTCAAGGGTCAGAATTTTGGAACTGAAACTATTATAAAAAACAAAACAATTGATGCTATGAAATATGAATTTTAATAATGAATTATTTAAAATGATTTTTTAAGTGTTAAAATATGATTAAATATGAAAATATATAAATTATTTTATTTTATATTTAAAATAAATATAAATTCATTATACAATTGGTTAGAGTGATTCCTAAGAAAGTCAAAATTGTGGTAAGGGATTTTATTGCTCGCTTTTTTGTTGGACACATGCCATATTCATAAAAAAAATTATATAATTTATCTATTTCCCATGAGTGTATTTTATTAATCATAAAATGAATATATTATGGAGATAAATATAAATAATATGTTATCTCTTTCATTATGTTTTATTTTAATTTTTCAAAAGTTGTAAGGGATTTGTGTTAAAATTCCATTGTAATCGGTATTATTTATGATCCAATATCCATTTATGAAATTACATGATCCTTATATAATCAAACCATTTCATTTTATTCACATATTTTTATATGTATTTAATCTAATATTACTATTTTACTCTCTTATGAACTTCAAATTTCTAGGAAAATGTTTTTGAGAGAAATATAATTTGTTTCCACTTTGGCCAAGAATCATTTTATATCTTGTCTAATAACTCACTAAAATGTTCCCAAGAATTTATTCTATAATATTTTATGAATGGTTAAATCCATATTTTACCCAAGTTTCCATTTTAAAAAAATCTAGGAATATTCTTGTCATTTTCCAAATCAGTTAATATTAATATTTTTCTAAAATATGAAAGGAATCATTATTACAACACACACAACATGATTAGGATTTCTTACAATCTGGACCACCTAATGATTTTATTTTTCATTTCCATGTTTTCCAAGATAATTACAAGGAATGTTTTTTCATTAATAAATTGAAAACGTTTATATTTTTAAAAAATTATTTGAAATTGAAAAAAATTATTTTCCATGAGAATTGTTCCAAGTAATCATTTAAAGGAATTTTTATTTATAGTGACACCCACTGACGTTACTTATGTTTCAATATGGATATTATTATATGATAAATTATTTATTATTTATCTAGATGGTATATTTTGGTGATGAAGTGTTTTATATGGAAGAAATTTTCCTTCTCATTGGTTAACATATAATTAAATGTGAATGTTTTTTTATGATCTTGTGGCGTAAAAAATGAATGGAATATAATAATATGATGGGTGGGTCTATTTTATTCCAATAAAAAATAAGGAAAATAGATAGAGATTTTGATATAAATATTTTATGTATATATCAGTTTTCATAATCACAATTTTCTAGGGGGTCTATGTTTTCTTTTGAATGAGATTATAGGTGGAAAATGTTTTCAGGTCCCTGGGATTATTGATGAACCTAGTATCCATTTCCGTATGATTATGTGTAGACCCTGTTTCAAGACTATATATTTATTTGAGGTCATTATTTCATGTTGTTAACTTGATTACTGAACTTTTTTCTATTTATATATGTCTAAAAAGTTATAACATTATGTGTTTTCAATATTTTTATGTTTAGGTTGTTCTCTGACATCTCATCATTGATTTTTCTCTACACACTCTTTAATATTTTCCCTTATTATTATAATGTTTTATTAGATGCCTCCTATTTATGATATATGATAGATTTTGTATGAAAATTGTAACTTATGATCAGGATCTCATAAATTTATTCCTAACGTATACTCACATATGACCATTTATTTATACTTTATATGTTTACCCATACTACGAATCTAATATATCCCATAAAAATATTTTTCCTTACAGGGATTCAAAATAATGGTATTAATTAGAACATACATATGATGTGTTCTAAATTACAAATTTTGAAGATCATTTATAAACATTTTATTTATGTGTTAATGTATCAAGATAAAATAAACCATTATGGCCCTAAAATGTATAGTAATGATATGTGTTAAATAGTAATATACAACTAGATATATATGTATTAATGGAATATGACACTTTAGTCATATAATGATTATAACATATGACACTAAATTCATCCTTATTATACTAAATTGAAGAGTAAAAAATGGGAGATCATGAGGTGGGGGTTTTGGGATACAATATTATTTATAGAGATTCACATGATGTATGGTCAAATGATTTATAGAATTCTATACTATTTCATAATAATTATTTAGTCTCATCGGTCATATAATATTTTCTCTATTATTTCCATTTCTCGTCAACAGATGTATATCCATGTATTCCCATGAAATATCATACCATATGGGATTTGTTCTTGTAGGTTTGTATAATGAGTTTAGTGTAGGAGTTTGTATCTTTATTTCTAATTTATCATAAGGTTAAGGGTATGAAATTACATTTAGCTAATTTTTTAGGAAATTATTTGTTCTTTAATAAAAAATTTTGTATATATAAATGGAGTCCTGATCAGTTTTCCTTAATATTGAGAGGATATAATTTTATTAGGGGTATAGTGTATCACAAGATGAAGTCATTGTGATTCCTAAAAAATAAGGTGTCATGAGTTGTGTATGTGTCTGGGAAGTAGTATATGGAAGATTTGTTAAATCTTTAGTAAGATATGAGTTCAATCTCACTAGGTTTTTAAATTCACCTCATATCTTTGGAAGTGATTTCAGCATTTTTTTGATCTTAGTTAAACCATAGAACAATATTTAAACCTTATATTAATATGTATATTGAGTGTAAAACTCATACATTGGATGATATTCTTTCTTCATGTGCCCACAATTTTAGAGGATCCTAGTTTATAAATTCACCTTGGTCGATTTTTCATAAAATAATAGTTTTCAATCATACCTTACCATGGAACAATTCCATGAATTGTATGGGAAGAAATGTAGTCATACCAATGTTAGACTAAGGTTTGGGAGTTAATAATAGTTGTTATGGATTAATTATATATTATTACATAATTTTTTTTTGTGTATATAGAGTGTATGAAATATATAGGGGACTGATTGACATCATATGTGGATTATAGGATGATGCCTTTGGAGTTTGAGTAAGTGGAATTTTTATTTATAATGTTACTAACTCAAAATGGGATGAAATTTATTAGTATATGATGTATTATATTTTTTAATGTTTGGGATATCTTTTGATGTTTTGGAGGTTATTAGTTAAGTGGGATATAGGATATCACTTCCACCCTAGTTATAGTGAGATCGTTACATCCTCCATGTTCCACAAAATCGTAGGTATCTTCATGTTGAAACCCATGTAATAATGTTGTATCCAATAGAGATCTAAGAGGAAGAAATTTTGATGGAATGAGATCAAAAGACCCTTGTTGTTTATGATAAGGTATTTATGTGTTGCATCAATCCATTATTTTTTTAAATACACATAAGGTTAAATGAATGTACATGTGTGAAATAGTCATAAATATATTTTTATTATCCCTTTTTTTGAACCTTAATTCTTATTATGAACCTAAAATTTGATCATGTGTTAAATTAACTAATTTTGGATTCCATTTCACTATTATATTAGAGACATTTTGATGTGGATATTTTCTTCTAAGTGGTATCTAATGAGGTTGTGATGTTTTTTTATTAATTATTTTTTCCATAGCATTTATTTTCTTTATCAAGGATGATAATCGCTTGAAAATTTGGTATTTAGAGGAAACCATTACATAGTTTTAGTAATTCTATATTTTTGTTTGTTTGATTCACCATGGATGAGATATCATCATGTTATATTTTTTGGGGTTTGGAAAAAAAGGATAAGAAAATATGTTAGTCACTATAAGAGAAAATTACATCATATTTTTTTCTTCCTTGATTAAATTTTGGAATAAACAGACATAATGTAAGTTGTGGTTTGGGAGAAAATTTTATGGTAGTTGATAATGGAAATAGGGAAATAACATGTGGTTTGAAATAAGAGAAAGATAATAATGTGATTTGAAATAACAAAAATGGTGGTACAATCACATGATTAAAAATGGGATCTGATTACGTTATGATGTATTTTATTTTCAATGTCATGGTTTTGGTCCAAAAATTCTATTAAGAGAAAAATAATCAATGGATATTAAGGGATTTAAATACTTAAGTCGTTACTGTTTCCAAATCTTCTTTGACTATCCCAAACCGCAACATGATCTTCTACCCCATGTCATTTTTTTGTTAATTCTAAATTGTAAATACCCCTCTCTTTTCATCCATTTTTATTTCCTCCATTTGGACTCAACCACCCTTGACAAAATTACTTCACAATAGTGGATGTCATTATTTAGAAATTAATAATACTATAAACCCAAAATAATTCTACATAAACATTGTATAATCTAGAACACATTTTTGATCCACCATGAACATTGGATATCTACAAATCCAAAACTATTGTTTTATCCAATAGTCAACTAGCAAAATTATGAATTAATATTTTAATTTTTAAATGTGACAAAAAAATATCATTGATTCTATTCTATGAAAAATTAGATAAAATTAATTAATTTCAAAAGGATATATATTTCCCAAAAATACTATTTTTCATACTTCTTTGTAAATTAATTTTTATTAATTTTATGATTACTATGTTATTTGACATTCATTGGATAAATTTAATTCAATAAAATCCTTATACATAAATTTATTTGTGAAAAAATTACCCAAAATAAGTTTCATTATAACCAAATATTTAATGAAAAATATGAATCCATGATATTTAAATAAAAAAATTCCATCTTCATCATATTTTTCTCTTCCCCGTCAATTTATTTTTTAAAATAATTAAGTATATAAGAATATAAGAAAATAAATTTCAAAATTATACTAAATAAAAAACCACCCACTCATTAGAAACTCAATATTATATTATTACCCTTCCTAGTTATCATAATTTACCTTCCCTTAAGGTGATTACGAATGAATTAATGATTGATAGTAAATCACCAGTAAATAATTAATCTAAATGAATTATGAAAATTTGGAAAAAGAAAAAAATAGAACATATAGTAATCAATAGAATTGGTAAAATTATATTATCATTAAACTTAATTATTAAACATCTGAAAAAATTCAAGACATATTACCTCCATATAGAATGGAAAAATTTTAAAAAGTATTTATAATTGTATTTGAAATATTTCAAATACTAAAAATTTATACTACTTAAGAAATCATGGTGTAAAAATAATCATTACACATTAAATCCTCCTACATTTTCTTCATTGGCCTTCCATTATATTTTTCATTAAAATTCAATAACATTTCTATTATAGTGTCATTGTTCATGGGATTTCATAGTATTTAGATCTCTTAAACCCTATATTAAAATATTCATAAATCATGATTTAATTAACAAATGTAATATTTCATGATTTAAATTCCATATCTCCATAAATAGTTATGTCATAATATTTGTTTCATTAAAACATTTAGAATATCTCTCTGCATTCTACCCCAAAGGGTTTTCAATAAATTCGTCCAAGCAATATACTCATTCAATGATATGTATAACTTAAAACATAACAAGTTATCCAATATAGTTTAATTTTTAATTCGTATAATATTTTAAAATTTACATCATCCATGAAAATTATATCCTAATTACAATGAATTATACCACTATTATTTATAAATTTATGTATTTTATTATTTTGAAAAATCAATTTTTAATATTCTTCACAATAGTGTGATTTTTTTCATATTCAACATTTTACAAACTTCTCGAAATTTATCCTGATTATATATTCTACAAAAAATCATAAAATAATTTTGGATGAGGAAGTATTAAAAACAATTTTAAATTTAAAATATGATAAAATTAGATAAATATATTATGGTTATTAAATTTCTGACATTTGAAAATTTACTTATTCACAAAACAAATATCAATATCCAATCATTAATGAAAATATATTTTATAGGGGAATATTTAGTTCAATCATGCTAATAAATTTATTGTAAAGACTAGAAATATGAAAAAAATCGATCAATAAATTCTTAATAATTCCTCCCATATGAATACCAATACAATCTTTTCATCCCTTTTACATGTTTAATTTCAATAGTATCAATTTATAATTATGATATATGTTATCTAATAAGTATTTAACTAATCACATAAATATGAATTTAATTTTCTTATACTCAATCCACATGAAAATGAATTCTATTCATAGGCCTTAAAGGTCCCAAAATATTCAATTTTAATGTTGAAATAATCTTAATCATGTGGAGTCTCAATAACGTTAACCATCATTTTAAATGTTCATTAGTTAATTGATGTAAAAATAAAAATAAAGGATAGAATGTGATTTTTGAATCTTAATTTTAATACATGATATATAATTTCAACTCAATAAAAATACCTCTCCGTCTTAAGAAACAAATTTAGATCATATAACCCCTCACTAGTATTTTCCATTTATTTTCCAAATAATAGGCTAAAAAATAAAACACAGAGATAAATGGAATTTCCCCCAATATTTTTATATATATTCTAATTTTATATATTCCTAAAGAGTTAACATAATTTTATATTGTAATATGAATTTTGAACCACATTCCCCATTTCCATGGATAAATTTTCTTATTAAATAATTTTATTACACTTTATCCCAATAGATTCCACTAAAATTGATGCCTCTCCAACACTTATATTATTTCAATCAAATAAGAATACCATTTTTAGTGTGTTAAATTAAAAAAAGGATTATAATATAGTTATCCAAAAAGTGATCATTATTTATAAGGAATTAAAATTGGAAAATGTCTAGGGAAATATCAATGGTTCAGAGTTTAATATTATAAAAAATGGCCTCAATAATTTTAATTTATTATTGGTTTTATAGTTCTAATAAGAAAAAAAATAATTTTTGAGATCTATTAATATTTTAGTATCATTCATGAAATAGGTTATAATAAGGAATATGTATAATGGTTTATAACACCTTATGGGAATGGTAATTTAATCAACGGTGAATAAATTATGGAATAAATAAATAAATTAAACAAAATAATACCAATTTAAAATAATTGGAATGAAAAATATTATTCATTTTAATAATCATTTTAAACCCAATTAAAAACTAGAATAAGAACTAATCTTTCAGAAATTTATATATACCTATGAAATTTATATTACTTATAAATCATATTTTCTATGAAGGGAAATTTCTTTCATAAATATTGATTTCTACAAAAAACCTTAATGAAAAAATGTCAAGTTAGATTAAAGATCCCACTCCCAAACATATACATTTATATTTTGATTTATCCACGGTGTATGTGATTTCATGAATTTATACTTATAATAATAATTGAAATGAAAAAAATATTTAAAATAAAATATATTTATTCTAATTTTATTTTGTAATTTTATCTATATTATCTTAATAAGACTAATTTTTTTACTTTTAATCATTTTTATTTTATTATAGAATATTTATTTTAATTTCCTACATTTGAAATTGTTCTAAATATCAAAATTTATACCACATTATGGATTAAAAATAATAAATTGATAGATTTGAAAAAAAAATATACCCATGAAAATATTATCTCAATCCCATATATCATAGAATAAATGTGAATGATATTATTTAAAATAATATCAACAAAATTAAATTCATGGATAAAAGAAAACAGATTAATTGTATAATCAGTTACCCTTAAAAACAAAAAAAATTGGATACGGGTATCATATTACACTAGAGGTTCTACCTCAATCTCCTCATAGGTTGTACAATTTATATTATCTTGTAGAACAATAAGATATCAAGGGTTATACCATAAAGACTACTCTATCAACAATCAAAGCTATTCAACATTTCTTGGTAAACTATGTAATGTTAAATAAATTATAATCCTCTACTATATGGAATATATGGTGGTGATACAAAACCTATCAAATCAAATAAAATATTAATGAGGGCCATATCATTAGATTCCACAAGACTGTTGTAAACATTCCACAAATTATCTTTCACTTTTTATTATTTCTCATGCCCTTATAGTAATGTGTGGAATGCTTATCCCGGTGTAAGGTAAATACCTGAACAAAATAATTTGAAATAAATATATCAAGAATCTATAAACTACACTAGATATTAAATTTATTTCGAATGAATCCTAATGTAACACTATAAATGTCATAGAGGAGGTGGGTATTGTGTTGGGTTATTTTGATCATTGATGGGTCAAGGGAAATAGTGGTACCAAACAAAATATTATAAATTTTAGTAATACAAATCTCTACATGTTTCCATTAAAAATAATGTATTATATTTTATTTTAACAAAATCATAGCTACAAATTTAAATACATATTTTGAAATAAACTAATGAGGGATTACATTATTTTCTGGAAATACTAAGAATGATGTCCACATAATCATACTAAAAAAATATAAAGAATATCGTATGTTATTTTTTAAATATTCCCATCCCTCATAACTAAAAAATGAAAAAATTTAAATACATTAAGTTCCTCAAAGAAGATCTCATTAATAATAATATTGTCCAAGGAGGGTGTATCCACGATCCTTTTTTTGATACAATATTCTAAGAATCCTCCAGTCTCAACCTATCTTTGTTTGGATTCATTTCACATTTGCGGCATGAGTAGAGGTGGTATAGACTTTCATGTTACTATTTGAGAAATGGATGATAATAAGATAGTTATTATATTTGTTTTGGGTAGATTTAGAGTACGTGATGGGTGGGTTTGAAGGTTGGGATGTCTTAGAATTATCATTACTTTTCTTATTAAGGAGAACTGGTTACTTTCATGGTTTATCAACTAGATTCTTTCTCTTTTCAGAGGAAGCAATCGATTTACTCTTAACCAAGGCTGAATAAGGATAGGGATAGAAATATTCTAGTTTTTGGAGGATTTTTCATAGACTATTATGGATTATTAGGGATGAAAGGAATATGTTAAAGAAAACAAATGGTAATGTGTGTGAGTTTGTTTGATTGGATAATTTTTTTCATTAATTAGAGTGGGGGATAACTATAATGAAGAAAATAATTTCACGATGTCCTACCGTACTAGATAATATTCAATAAATTTCATAGTTAGAGGTGGCATAATTGGAGGAAGGGTGAATGTTTGGGAGCATTAAAGGGGGTCACAATGTAAAGTAGGGTTCTCACCTATATTTAAAATTATATTGAACCATTGTGGTTTAATGGTACCTCATTTCAACAATATTATAATATAAATAATCAAATTTTTTAAATATCCTACTGATAAAAAAATTATAACATATTTTTATTGTGTTATTCAAAAAAATATATTTGATACAATTTTGAAAGTATAATTGAAATACATTAAAAAGTATCTATCCAACACCAAGTATTAGTCATATTATAGAATTAACATTATTCAAAATTGTGGTTCATGTATATACCACATGATTTATTAGTTATGTTTCACTTGGAGGATATTACATACCCTTGGATAGTCACTGTAGAATAATATATTTTTATTATAATGTATCGTATACCCTTTGAATTTCAAGGAGGAGGGTTGTTCCTTTATCCGATCCATTTTCAGAATAGTTCAAAGCAAGGGATTCGGCTTTTAAAATAATTAGTAATTTGTAGGGTTAGTTAGTAGTGGTGTAACTCCTCGACCCTAGTTACCCAGAGTCGGAGCATTATTACATAATATTTTCATGATTACAAGGAATCAAGTCCCGAAATACCGATCAGTTTTGCAGTCTTGGAAACCAGATTCATACATACGTTCAACAATACAACTTTAAAAGAAATTCATCACAAATTTATTCAATTAGAAACATCCAAACCACCTAGATTATTCCTAAAAGTCACTCAAAAATAACATCTTCATATCCTGGGAAAATGAAACATAAGAAAGGGGTGAGCTCAAATGCTTAGTGAGGGTAAGATATATAGTGGAAGATAACATAATTATTAAGCATGGTGATTAATTGAAACCAAATGACTTTACCAATAAACATGAATAATTTTATGGCAAGAATATGATCTGAGTAAATAATTCCATAATAAAAAATAATCATGGGTATTCTACTAGTCGAATGACCACATGGACTATCAATATTATTTTCATAAGGAGAGAATGTATAATGTCCGACATTCTTAATCATTTTTTCAAGGAATTGACCAAGACATCTAAAAACGATTAAGGCATCGGCCTAGACCATCTATAAAATTGGGAAAGGCCTCGTCTAATTCTAGGACTAGTTGCTTCATGAGACCTACCGATGCATCGAGGAGCTATAGCGGTCTCCACCAGTCACTTACTAAGTCAAATACATTCCTCAAATGAAATGGATGGAATATAACATAAGCATGTATATTAAAACTTGCAAACTAAATGTCAAAACTTTAACCATAAACCATTAATGGTAGGAAAATAGCACATCCACCTTCAAATATATAACAAAAAAATCAAAATAATATGGAAGTTCTGTATAATAAAAATTCAACTTCAAAAAAACATAAAATCCATCAAATGATGTTGACATATATGAAATCAAAACTATTTGAGAGAAATATCTCATTAATTTTTAAAACCATTTAAAGTTACATAATTATAAAAGAAAACGTTTATTTTAAAATAATCCATATATTATTGTAAGGGGAGCTTTGATGATGTTATAATGGCAGAGAATAACCCCACCCACTGTATAAGTTAAAAAAAGACATTATTACATTAATTTTGTCGAAAAGGTTGTAAAGAACCTTGTTTGGAAAATGACTGAAACATTCCATTAAAAACATATAATGTCAAATATGGGTATAAATTACATTACCCCATTGTCTACTAAAAAAAATTTGAAATAAATTTTTTAGGAAACATGGATGGGGTTGATAAAGAGGTCCCCGTAGACACTTACGTAAAAACAACTTCGGATAATAAAGATATTGTAGAATTAACTCTTACCTTGTACTTTTCCTTGGTTGAGGGTAGGTTAACCTACATTATAATGTGTAAATAAATGTTATTAAATTATACAAGAATCATATACATTAATATTATATCATATATGATCTTTTAATAATTCTTTGTTAATAATATCTTAGTATTGTCGTCATTTCGGGTGTTAACTAATTCATTTTCCTTTATATGATTTGTTTTGTAAGTAATGTTTGTTATGGATACGATGTATATTATTTAAATTCATAATGATATTAAGTCTTTAAACAATATTTTTAATCATCTAATAATAATTATTCATGAATGGATACGATGGGGAACAAATCTAATCGCATTCGTGGAGACGGTAATTCATAGGTACGCACGAGCGACAATATCATTCATTAGATATTAAAATAATATCAAATTGGATTATATATCATATATATAGATTCATTATCATGATATATTTATTATTTACATCAATTATACATCATTATTATACCCATCAAAATAATAATGTATTGAATAACAATTACACCACGACGTGGAGACGGTAAACCATACATACACACGTTTGGTGACATGTCTTTAAAAGGATGGAGAGAATAATGAATATGGTTGTACCATATTTATAATAACATCACAGTATATATAAGACAATTCAGTTATTATTTTATAATGGAAAAAACAATTAATGTGGAAGTGGATGTAGAAATGAACTTGAAAGAGGTGATGAAATATTTACCTCTTCTTTATGTTCTTCCTTTTGATTTGATAAAAAGGGCTCCTTAGGATGGCTTTCTGACTAAAGTAAGGCCTCTAAGATGAATCTAGAACAGTTTAGAGGGTATGTAGGTAGGGTTTGGCTGAGAAAAATGGTGTTTAATGTGTTAATTAGAGAGAAGGGGGAGTGACCTTTTATAAGAGGGGTGATGGGCACATTAGAAATAGCAAGAAATAATATTTTATAATAAACCAATTTTCGGTTTCTAATAGCTATAAAATTGATTATTTAATGGTTAAGGTGGTGATGGTCTAAACCCACTCAACCAATAGGTTTTATACTTGTTCGTTTCACTATATTAACTTTATCTTTTAGATTTAGCTCTTAGTTAAATACGTTGACATTTACCATGTCTCTTTGTATTTTAATATTATATAGTAAATAAACTTACTATATAATTCCAAGAGAACCTAAATTTGTTCACTAATGATACACTTATCATTATATAAGTCTTTTGACCGATAAATATATTTTTAGGAATAGAATATCAATTAATAATATAATATATTTTTTAAAAAATATTTTATGTCAATTGTGACAATATTTGGTATTTTGTTTATGCTAAATTCATAAAATCATTATTACATATAAACAATTTCATTTAAATAACCCTAATATGTATAATAACCTATAAAATTAGTTTAATTTATATAATGTCTCAAATTACATTTATATTGATATTTACAATGTCAATTATTCTAATCTTTCATTAATTAGGTAATTAATGCCTCATCATTGTGTCATAAAAAAATTAAAAAATTTAATGTCTAAAAAATATAAATAAAATACTATTATGTAGGAAATCGTTCTATATTTCTAATGAATATTTATAGTTGAATTTATCTTATGTGGATACCTATATAAAAAATGATTTAGTTATTAAACTTTGATTTTAACTCTTTTAACTCTTCTTTGAATTAAATAATAATAATTGTCGTAATCTAAACCACGTAGACCAAAGAGGTTCATATTTTATTCCTAAGGTTTTTTTTGTATAATTATACTTATCGAGTCGAATTAGGACATCTTTTAAGGAAATAATAATAATATCATTTTTACCCTTAATTACATTATTTACTTTTAACCGTTGAAAATAAAAGTGAAAAGTTATTATTCCCCAAATATTATTTTTATCTTATTGAACCGCATTTTACATACTGATATCATCAGTGTCATATTTTTTAAATTCAATTCACAGAAGTGGTAAAATTAATTTTTATTCCAATTAGAAAATGCTCCTATGAGGTGGTTAAAAGATGGTTAAAAAGTTAAATAAAATTTTTATATATCTAAATTTATTATAAAATTACTCCAATTAGATAAATTTAACTTATATAAGTATTATATATCTATTTTTACCAAAAATAAATTTAAATAAAATAAATTATTATTTAAAAAAAATTTGGTTTTAAACTATAACTTAGTGTTTCTCACAATTAATTAAAAATTGAAAGTTTTCTGAAAAATCCCAAATATTTACCCCAACCTAATTTTGATATTAGGAATTCAAAAATGAATTCTCTTTTACCAATTTAAAAATATAGAAGTTCCATTAATTAATTTAAAATTAATTCCCGATGTCAAAACCAAAAAGCGTATTTTTAGGAAATAATTACTATCAAAAGATTGACAGTTGTTTATATCCAATTTTAATGTGAAATTTCTTATAATTACCATCATTGTATTAAATGGTAAAAATATAATCTAAATATATTTCTAAACCATTAAAATTTATAATTCAACACTATAAATTATTTTCATTAAAAATGTTTTTATCAGTTAAAATATAGTATTTTACACTATTCACCCAAATATGAAAGTTATCAGAAAAACACCAAAAATTTATTGATACCAAAATCTTATGTCACGATTCTAAAGAAGAATTTTATTTTTTAAAATTTAATTTATAAAAGATTATAATATTGGATTTAAAAAGGGTTCTCCATTAAATGGCGGTAAAATTTTATTTTTTGAAAAATAATTCTTTTATATAAAAAATGTATTTTATTCTTAAATTATGACTAAGAAACTCATAATATAGATTCTAAAATTATAATTGTTATATAAAGTTCAATATTCACTTAATAATGTTCATAATGGCTTTTGAACAGCTAGTTTGGTATATAGTGGTGCGCTTGAACTCAGTATTGCGTGTAATGAAAGTTATTTCATTACTTTGAAAAAATAATATACTACGAAATCTTGGGGTGTTACATTCCTCCCTTCTTCAATAAATTGCATCCTCTTAATTGGATATTTTTCTTCCAAAATAAAATTTTGAAAATTGAAATTACCTTTGTGGGAAAACCCACATCAGAAATTGGGTTAGTAAAATTTAGTCTTAATAAGCAAAAAAAGGGAATGAAAGGTCTCCACAAAATTATGATCTCAGTTAAGAGAATATTGGTGGAAATTAGAGACAAATAATAGGAGTAAAAACATAAATATTATAGGTAGTGATTAAGGACATTAGTAACAAAAAAATTAAGAATTTAGGGCCTCAACTCCGGCAATCTATGATGATTTGAAATATCATATGTTCAACAAAACATAAGGTATTAGGATAACACATTTTTAGTTTTCAGATCCCTTACCTAATGTTTGAGAATTAATTTCTTTATAGAATAAGAGATAAAAAATATATAAATGACAATAATATTTCCATACTTTATCTAATTACTTACACAAACACATATTTCACTCTAAAAGATAATATAACATAAAAAATATTTCATTTATCCTATATTTATAGGGTTATAAGAAAATAAATTTATAATTAATCTACCAGACCTTTTAGAAAAAATACATTATTCAATCCAGGACATCATGTGGGCTAGTGGTAGGTGATACTCCCTTGTAACCCTTCGGTTGCAGGTTCATGTCTTGCGGCCTTTCCGAACGCGGCGGTCTGTCGCCCAACCTCTGGGTTGCCCTTTTATAGAAATCCAAAAATGATCTCAAACTAGAATTATCCAAAATATTTCTGTCTAAACTCACAGTCCAAAATTTAAAAGGAAGGTAAACACTAGGAAGATCCTTTTTTCCATGTAATAACATGTGAACACCATCATCATGTATTCTTTTAAAACACTGTAATAGCTTGAATTACCATAAAAGCTTATTGATTACATTCATGGTTTCTTATTCCTTATAGAAGACTAGATATACTCCTTCTTTCCAAAATAAAAATTTAAACCCCAAAAATGATGGAATATACAAATAATTAATCAGATTCGAGGTAGTCAAAAATATCCAATATAATTTATCCAAATCAACCATCTCTTATTCCAAAATCCCTACCTCATTATCGGGACCATATTAAGGATTACCTTTCCTTAAACCTTTTTTTCCCAAAAATTGTAGCTTACTATTAAGACACTTTTCATAAAACCATATAATCTAAAATCCTCAAGAAAATAGAACTGCATTACAATCCTTATTTATCTTCATAATTTATATAACCAGTATATTGTTGATACAAAACTCAAATGAAATATTTCTATAATATCATCATAAGAACACTAGTCATTCCTCTTTATCTGAGGTAGTATCATAACTTGATTAATATCCAATATCTTCATTTGTGGTATACTCTGATGATTGATTCACATCGTTTCCCAACGCCTTGCGGATGAAGCATTTTACATTTGAAACCTTTTTCTTACCCTAGAAATCATGTACTTGGTGTCCTTTTTCTCCACATTTATTACAAACTATCATTCATTTCAAGCATTTACCAAGGAGATTATTTCCACAGTTATCACATATGGTAAAATCCTTCATTTCCCTCTTCCCTTTATCCATCTTTCTTTCTTCTATCATTTTCTTTCTTTCATCCCTTCAAAGACATAGGATTCGTAGAATTCATTGCTTATCTTATTAACAAATGATACTATTTCATCATTTTTTGAGAATACATGGGGGACTATTTCCCTTATAAATGATGGATTAATACCATAAAAGATATGATCCATATTACTCTTTGGATCATATGTTTTACTAGTGCTCACTTTTCTTCTACTGGGTGCCATTTCTATAAAATGGCATACACTAGTTCAGTTTATGAATTACAATGAATAATTCCAAACATGTAAAATACCTAACGTAAATTGAACAGTTTATGGATATAATACATAATCACAAAAATATTTTCTTTGAGGAGGTATATTCTCATAAATCGTTCAAAATGATTTGTAATGATTTACCACTAGGATCATCTATGCCAGGGCTGCCTATACTAGATCGTGTCCAGACAAGGATGTATTGCTGGGAAGACTCTCAAAATCTCTACAATACCAAAATTCTAGAAAGTTATCCTATACTAATCCTCAAAGTCTATGTTTGGGATATGTGTTATAATAATAGATTATATAAATCTAGTTTCCAAGGTTTGTACTAAACTTCCTCTGATACCAACTATAACGACCCGACCCAAATTACCCAGATTCGGTGCATCATTACATAACATTGGCATGATAACCGAGAATCATGTCCCTAAATACAGATCAGTTTAGCATTCTTGAAATAATATTCATGCATAAGTTCAATTTTACAACTTGAAAAAAAATACAACACGAATTTATTTGATTAGAAACATTCAAGCCTTCAATATTATTCCTGCAAGTCACTCATAACTAACATCTTCATATCTTGGTAAAATGAATCATAAGAAAGGGCTGAGCTCAAACGCCCAGTAAGGTTAAGCAATACAGCAGAAGATAAAAAAATTATTATGCATGGAGAATAATTGAAACCAAATTCCATTACTAATAAGCATGAATACTTTTATGGAATGAATGTGAGCTGAGTAAATAATTACATAATAAAACATAATCATGGGTATTTTTCTAGTCTAATGAAAACATGAACCATCAATATTATTTTCCTAATGGGTGAATGTATAATGCTAGACATTATGGAACATTTTGTCAAGGCCTCGACCAAGATGTTAAAAAATGATTAAGGCCTCAGCCAAAACCATATATCAATTTGGGAAAGGCCTCAGGCAATTCCACATTTAGTTGTCTCATGAGACCTACCGATGCATCGAGGAGCTATAGAGGGCTCCACCTGTCACTTACTAACACAAATACATTCCTCATATGAAAAGGATGAATTATAACATAAAAATACTTATAAAAACTAGCATACGAAACGTCAATACCTTAACAATAAAAAATGAATGGTATAAAAATAGCACATCCACATTCATACATATCAAAAATCCTTCAATAAAATATAATATTTTTTATCATAATAAATCAACATCTAATAATCATAAAATCCATCAAATGTTGTTGAAATATATTAAATCAAAACTATTTGAGAAAAATGTCTCTTTATTTTTTAGAAATAATTTAATGTTACATAATTATAATAGAAAACATTTATTTTAAAAATATTCTTATAATCATCTATGGGAATCATCAACGATGTTATAATGGTGGAGAATAACCCCACCCGATGTATAAGTTATGAAAAATACATTGTTACCTTAATTTTGTCGAAAAGGTCGTAAAGTACATTGTTTGTAAAATGAATGAAAGATTCCATTAAAAACATATAAGGTAAAATAAGGGTATAAATTACTTTACCCCATTTTATAGTAAAAAATGATTTGAAATAAATTTTTTAAGAAACATGGATGTGGATGATAAAGAGGTTACAGTAGACACATATGTAAAAACAACCTTGGATAATAATGATATTGTAGAATTAACCCGAAACTTGTACATTTCCTTTCTCAAGGGTTGGTTAACCACCTGTATAATGGCGAATTAATTGTTATTAAATTATACAATAATCATATACATTAATATGATATCATATATGATCTTTTAATAGTGCTTTTTAATAATATCTTAGTATTATTGTCATATCGGGTGTTAACTCATTCGTTTTTTATATGATTTGTTCTGTAAGTTACATTTTTCATGGATAGGATGTATCTTATACATATTTATAATAAAATTATGTCTTTAAACATTATTTTTAATCATAAATTGATATTTAGTCTTGAATTTATATGATGGGGAACGAATCTCATCGAATTCATGGATACGGTAATCCGTACGTACGCTCGATTGACAATATCATTCTTTTGATTTTATAATAATATATAATTGGATGTTATATCATATATACAGAATCCTTATGATGTTATATTTATTATTTACATCAATTAAACATCATTATTATACCCATCCAAATAATAATTTATTAAATAACAATTATACCATGACGTGGAGACGGTAAGTCGTACGTACGCACGTATTGTGACATGTCATTCAAAGGATGGATAGATTAATGAATATTGTTGTAAAAAATTTATAATAACATCACAGTATATAGATAATACTGAAGTTATTGGTTTATAATTGAAAGTACAAATGAATCGGATGTGGAAGAAGAAAGGAACTTGAAAGAGGTGAAGAAATATTTACCTCTTCTTCGGGTTCTTCCTTTTCATTTGATCAAAATGGATCCTTAGGATGGCTTTATGACTACATTGAGGCCCCTAGTATGATGGGGGGATAGTTAATAGGGTATGCTTCTAGTTTTTGGCCAATACAAATGGCTTTTAATGTGTGAATTAGAGAGATGGGGGAGTGACCTATTATAAAAGGCGTGAGGGTCACCTTAGGAAAAGCTAGAAATATTATTTTATAATAAAATCATTTTCGTTTTTTAATGGCTCAAAAACGGATTATTTAAAGTATAAGGAGGGTATGGGACTAAAACCACTCAACCAATAGGTTTTAGACTTCTTTTTTCACTATATTAACTTTATCTTTTAGATTTAACTCTTAGTTAAATAGTTTGACATTTTCCATGCCTCATTGTATTTTAATATTATATGGTTAACAAACATACTATATACTTCCAAGAGAACCTCATGTGGTTCATTAATGATAAACCTATCATTATATAAGTCTTTTTAAAGAGCCTAAGATTTTTAGAAATATAATATCAATTAATAATATAATATTTGTAAAAAAACTCTTTTATGTCATTTTTTACACTATTTGGTATTTTTTTCTAAATTTATAACAGAATTATTACATTGAAAAAAGTTAATATAACAAACCATAATATGTCATATTAACCTATAAAATTAGTTGAATTCATAAAAAGCCTCAAATTAAATTTATTTGGTTATTTATAATGTCAATTATTTTAATCTTTCATTAATTAATTAATTACTACATCATCATTGTGTCATAAAAAATTAAATTATTTAATGTCTAAGAAATATAAATAAAATACCATTATGTAGGAAATATTATTATATTTATAATGAATATTTTTAGTCTAATTTATCATATGTGTATCCCTATATTAAAAATGTTTTAGTAACTAAATGTTGATTTTAACTCTTTTAACTCTTCTTTGAATTAAATAATAATAAATGTCCTAATCTAAACCAAGTGGACCAAATAGGTTCATATATTATTCCTTTGTTTGTTTTTTGTCTAATTATACTTATCCAATATAATTAATTCATGTGTTAGGGTAGTAATAATATCATTTTTACCCATAATTATCCTATTTACTTTTAACTGTGGTAAATAAGTGAAAAGTTACTATTCGGCAAAAAATATTTTTATCTTACTGAACTACAGTTTACATACTGATATCTACTGTGACTCTCATATTTTTTAAATTCAATTCATAGAAGTGGTAAAATTTAGTATTATTCAAATTTGCAAATGCTCCAAGGAGGTGGGTAAAAGACAGTTAAAAGGATTAATAAACTTTTTATATATCTAAAGTTATTATAAACTAAATCCAATGAATTACATTGAAAATATATAAGTATTATGTATCTATTTTTACATAAAATAAATTTAAAGAAAATAAATAATTATTTAAAAAAATTCGATTTTAAACTATAACTGCGTGTTTTCACTATTCATCAAAAATTGAACGATTTCAGAAAAATACCAAAAATTAACCATAAGATAATTTTGATATTCCTAATTCAAAAATTAATTCTATTTTACCAATTTTAAAACCTAGAAGTTTCATTAATTAATTTAAAATTAATTCATGTCGTCAAAACCAAAAGTCGTATTTTTATGAAATAATAACTATCAAAATATTGACACTTTTTTATGTCCAATTTTAAAGTGAAATTACTTAAAATGACCATAATTTGATAAAATGTTTAAAATATATTCTAATTACACATTAAAACCATTAAAATTTATAATTCAAAACTATAAATTATTTTTATTAAAAAAGTTGATTTCTGTTAATTATAGTATTTTTCACTATTCGCCCAAATATGAATGTTTTCATAAAAACACCAATAATCTATTGAAAAATAATTCATATGTACCAATTATAAATAAGAAGTTTATTTTGTCAAATTAAATATATAAATGTTTCAAATACTAGATTTAAAAATGGTTCACCATTAAAATGCTGTAAAATTTAATTTTTTGAAAAATATTTCTTTTATCAGAAAAAAATGAATTTTGTTCTTATATTATGTCTAAGACACTCTTAATATGGATTATAAAATTATAAAGATTATATAAAGCTCAAAATTCAGTTAATACTATTCATAACCGCTTTTGAATGGCTAGTTTAGTAAGTCATGGTGCGCTTGAACTCAGTGTTGCGTGTGGTGCAAGTTATTGCATTACATTGAAAAAAGATCACACTATGATATCTTGGGGTGTTACAAGTGTGGTTGGGAATCTTTATATTTAGTTATTAAAAATTTTGTAACTACCTGACTAAAATATTAGAATTTTATAATATTCAGAGCACAAAAACACCTCTGGCATGGTTGCATGTATGTCAGATTCTACCAACAATAGAAAAGGGCCTAAATCATACATATTGAGACTATTCAAGCAAATATCAGAAATATCAACAATAAATTAACAATATATAATTTCCCATATTAAATAATTTGAGTATTCCCAATCCACCACAAAACCATGGTATAATAGATAAAATATATTCATATATTCAATCATTCCAATTAATCACCTACTGGGGTGATCAAATACACAAAAAACAATTATGTCAGTAGTCTCTAATATCATCCCCTCCCCTCACCTCTACTCTATATATATTCCACATTAATCCACTCAGTACCGATCCACATCAAAACCAATGATCTTACATATTCAAAAAACATATGGTCTTGATGCACACCAGAGATCCCATATATGGTGTAAAAAATACATCTTAGAAGGTTCTCAGAAAGTACCTTTAATATACCCCATCTTATATGATTGTGTTCATTAGTATAATAAATAAATATAAAAAAAATTAAATAAAAGAAATTATATTAGTTCATCATTTTTAAAATAGGAAACCATGACACATTACCATACCATCTCAGCCATCACCAAATATGATGCCACCTATTACCAAAAATCCAAACTCATACTCAGATATATGTGGTAGGGATTCATTACAACCACTAAACCATACTCGATGATTCTAGGTATAGTTTCAACTAATTCCTTCACAAAAAATCACTCTCATGGAGATCCAGATACAAAATCATGATTCAATGTCAATTCTAATACCTTCTCCCTCAAGGTGGTCCCTACAAACACATTCTCACTCAATATATGTTATTTCCAGCACTATCTAAGTCATGGTGATTTCATCTTTCACTTAAGGTAATCAGTAAATTCATATTATCAATTATTGTTGGGTCATATGAACACATTCAATCTCAATGTGAGGAAATCCATCATTTCCTCATCAACATTAGACTAGTGATTCCCCTCTCATAGGATTTAGTCACAATCAAAACATAAATGATGACTTCTAAATCAATATAGACTTTTCAGCGAATTCTCATAAATAGTGGGTCCATCTATCAACATCTATACAATATCACAAATCATAACCAAAACATGTCCCTCTTCCATAAAGTTGGATCTTGCCAAAAACTCTCAAACATAGTGAGGTCATCCTTTTATATAATAAAGTGTACATTCAAACTCAAGAACATGGATGCAATAAAATATCAGGATTCATAGCCATATCACATTCTCTCCATGACTCAGAAAAATCGTAATTTCTCTCGACCCACTTCCAAAAATAATTTCTTTTCACATACCGCACTATCTCTATGGGATAATGTTCTTAATTCCATCTTATTCATGAAATAATAACTAGTTATACTTTTCAGCATTCTCATATTTCCCATTAGGTTGTTCTATAGGTTCATTAAACCTAACCAAGTCATTTTAGATCAGTTCTAACATGAAAACATTACCAAATAGATACTCTTCATTTTTTGGCTAACCATGTACTCAATAATTCAAGTCCAATTATCAAACAATTAGAAAACCCTTTCTCAGGTTTCATTTTATTTATACCTTGGGAGAACACACAGAACGATCATCAAATTGAATCCTCCATGACATGTTGTACCTAGTCCTAGATTATTTATCAAATTCATTATACACATCATGTCAACAATCCACCCTCAAGAGAAAATTCTCCATCAAGTGTTATATTTATTTTAATCTCTTCAATTACTAATTGGATTAAGCCTTTAATTTATATCATGATAGACCATGGAAGTTGAATTAGGTTATCTACATCTCATACCAATCCCAATGTCTTATTTTGGGGCTCTCAATACCTCAAACAGTGGTAATGTCCTATGTCCATACAAGTAGAAAAGTATTAATGAAATTTTATTTTTGGATAGTTAATGGGATATAATAAGAATCAGTATTTATAATGGTATTATATGAAATTGAACACCTCAAATATGTGTTTTTGTAATTATGGTAGATTGTGGACGGTTTATATGAGTAGAAAGGAAGCACAATGGGAATCTCTGGGTGGCTGAGAAATAAGGTGGATATTGTCTACAGCTAAAGGATTTTTAGTGGGGATTTTTTCAATGAAATTATGTTTGTCATGCCTTCTATTTTTATAATTGGAGACATCCCTTCTCCCTGTCCTTCATGAACACAAACTCAATTAAGTTGATCCTCCTTTACTTTTGGATTTTATTCAATTTTTTCCATCACAAAGGAATATTTGTGGATATTTAAGGTCTTTTCTAACCTCATCTTCCCTTACATTAACTATTTATTTAGGAAATATTTATTCAATTACTATAACAATGTGGTTAATCAAAGATTCCACTAGTGAAAATTGGAATCATCCTGAGATGATAGAGTTTTCATGCTGCTAAGAAATTGGGTTTTTTGAGATGATGTTTTCAGTCAATTGCCCAATGATTTGTTGAAGGTAAATTGGGATTCCAATTTACATAGATATATTAATTCAATGTAATATAAAATAATTATTGTATCAATAAAAGTTGATTGGGATTTCTCTCATGATTATGTCATCAATATGTCATGGACCTTCCATTTAGGTTTGGTAGTTGGTTGAGTGTTATGAGTCCACTCAATAGGTGTTTGTTTAATTATTCTTATTTTTATATATTTTAAGAAAAATTCAAAATGGTAAATTAAATATGAATTTTTTAAAATTAATTACTTTGTATTTTATGTCTTGTTTTATATACTCATGTGATGGTTTCGTTATGAATAAAGAATACTCAATTCTTGAAATCATGTTCTGAGTGGTGAAATTAAAATTAATGGGTTTTGAAACTGATGTAGGTTGTATTTTTTACTCACTCTGTGGTACACTATGTTTTTTATGGTACATGGGAATGTGGTCACACCATTGAGACATCAACCCAATGAGATTTTATGCGTGAAATGTTTAATTTAATAAATATTTATATTCTAAAATGATTTTTAATCCAAAATTCCACCAAATAGGTTTCACAATGTCTAAGGGGACAAATAAAAACTGGGAATTGACATGTTTTCCTTATCCAATGATGATTTATGCTTTGTCAACCATGAAATTTGTTATGAAGTATGGACCCTAAGAGGCATATTCAAGATGATAATACTTAAACAGTATATAGTGACCCTAGTGTTATGATCCATATAGACCCCATAGTGAAGGTTGAGGTTAATTGAGATTCAAGAAATACATTTTCTACATGTGATAACCCATGAGATGAATTAGATAAATTTGGTGAGTGATAATACATTAGGGAGAGAATTCCATCCCACTGAGACCTAGTGGCTAAGCTGGGAAAACCCTAACTGTACTTAGTGGAACCCAATGGGAACCCATGTGAGTTGGTAACCCTAGTGAGTAAGAGTTTATGTTTAATTTATTATATAGGTTATTATATTTATATTATATTCTAGAGTTTATTTTTTTTTAACATTGGTTATAAAATGAAAATTTCAATTGCTGTTTAAATATCAAAAATAGAAAAAACCTCATGAGAGGTCATAAATATTTCCTATGTGAAGGTTGTGATACCCCCCATTGAGAAGCCATCAATACTCCCTATTGCGGATTCATGAAGTCACCCTATGGGTAGGTTATGAAAACTACCTATGTGGTGGTTATAAAATCTCCATATGAGGGGGTAGGGTTGGGGGAGGGGGATTGAAAAATCACTTCGATGGGGTTTGTGAAACTACTAGTGGGGATTCCATATAATTGGAATTGGTATTACATTTGTTCTAATTATATGATAGTTCAATGAAAATGTGTTCTAAATGGGCTTTAAAATTCAATGGCTGGTGTGGCCAAGTTTCGCATACTATTGAGGTGTGGCTAGCGGGATGATTACATTCTGGGATTGATTAATCCCCCAGTAGTGATATTTTGAAGGAGCATTCCTAATTTAATTATACTCGATAGTAGGATGATTTTATCCCCAAGTATGATTCATTTATATCTATGTTAAAGACTATTGGGTCGTTTTGATGGTGGGCATGAACATTATGACATGCTCATAGACACTGTGATAAAATACAAAATAGGTAGAGTTGGATGGGGGTACACACCAAAGGATCAATAATGGTATTTTGATATTTTTTTTATTTTTTTAATCAGATATTTTTACAAGTATATATAACTACATTTCTAGAATGTATGAAACTGCGTTGGTGGTTCCCCACTTACTTATGTACCCACCCATTTCTCACGTGGTTATTGCACTTGGGTGCTTAAGAATTCCCATGTGATACAGTTATTGTTAGGATATGGCCTAGTATTACATGATTGATCTACTATAGATTACGTGGGATATGACACTATGATGTTGTTTAAATCAATTATTTTTAAGGTCCACACTTGTTTTTTTATTTCCTTTTTTATTTTGTGGTCATATAATTTCTAGGTGAATTACAGTTTTATGTTTTTGGGTAAACCACTTTAAGGTTTGTTAAACTATTTAATCCATAACTTTTGAGCCACATTCATAGTTTGACATGTTACTTTAGTGGTGTTATTAGGATTAGAGAATCCGTAATGGTGGAAGAATTAATTCATAGAGAAAATGCAAAACCAGCAGATAACTGGAGCAGTCCACCAACAATCAGATGGGAGGAATCATAGCCTTGTAAGACTATAAGAGTCCCATCAGCTCGCCTATGTGACAAAATATCCATCTGTTGGGTTGTAAATGAATGGGGTCCCCTGTTAGATACTCACCATCCATCTAGTGGATCCCACAAGCATGCTGGTGGGGTCGATATTGGTGACATAAGTGATGGAATGTGATATAGTTTTATGACCTAAAACCTCCTTATAATAATATTTTTACCATATACAATATATAACATGGTTTAGTATATTCATAAGGTTCTAGAAGGATATCATGTATTCTCTAACACCATTAATATTCTTCTTGATCCATCCTTCAATATGGTGATCCCAAACTGGTGAGTTATTCTTGGTTTTGGAATTTCCTCTCATTTCCTTCTTGGATCATGTTCATCCATCCTTAATAAAATGTTTGAATTTCTATAAGTATGATTTCCTGGTGTTTCCAGTTGATCCAAATTTCAAACATGGAACTCCTCTTCATCAACTCTTGAGTTTTTTTTGTCTAAAATAACTCTCTAATGTTGGTTTTATTATTATAGTATGTATATCAAGTGTGATTTTTCATACACGCCATGATCAAGACATGTACTAATTTTTAACACACTATTTTGAGAAAAAAACATATTATTTTAACTCTATAAACCACCTTGGATATATTTTTATTGAGATAGGGACATTCAACCACATCATGGGTCTTCCAACCTTTCGGTCTAGGATTGAACACAAGTAAAATAAACATAAAACATTTTTAATAGTAAATTGGTTGTTCTTTTGTTTAATAATGTGATTTGTTTCATGTGAATTGATAATTTGGATTAAAATGAAGTAGAAAAACATAGTGATTGTGAAAATATTCTTTTTAATCAATTACATCTCATAAAAAAGTTAAATGGGAATGTAATTGGAATTGGTTTAATGGCATTATGAAATATTGATATAATGATTTGGGCATTTGTAATTGTGATTAAATGGAAGGATAAATGGTAATGCTTATTGTTTAATGGATAGTAAATAAAATGGATTATATTGATAATTGGATAAACATCACTATTTTCTTGAGTTGGTAAATGGATTAAATGGATTTATAATTGGTTATTTTGATTAATTCCTCCAACATGTCATTTGAAAATATGTCTACCATAATTGGTGTTTATATTATAAATCGTTATCTTTATATATTTTCTTTTCATGACTCTTTATTAGGACTTATGGATGAGGTATAAATGTATATTTTTGTACTACCAAAGTCCATGTTACATGGATACATGCCTCTTGAGGGATAAATTCAAGGAAATGTACGGCCTACGTGATAGATGCATGGTTACATACAACCTAGGGGCCTTATGAATTAGTAAAATATATATAATTTCAAGTTGGATGGGTATATACCACTCAAAGGATAGATCTATTTTTTCTTTTCCCTAAGAGATATATTTTTGACTACATGAGGAATGAGGTAAAGATACGCTATTCATGATTCATGGTCGGGTAATTTCACCCCAGAAAGTATAGTTTGACACTATAATGGGTGATTTTTACTTGGAAGGGGAATCCACCCAAGGACATAAATAACTATCATTGTACTAAAGTGGGTACTGTTGAGATTAGGTGACAACCTTTAGCTCAAGGATTGATGAGGTTATTTGATGTTAGGAATTAATTTATGAATTAATGCCTCTATTATTAATACCATTTCATGCACTATATATTTACACTATATTATTTACACATTGTGTGTATCATCAAAAGTATAGTCAAACCCTTTCTAGGTGACATTTGGTAACTTGGAATACTTTATGGATCCTATTATTGATAATGGAAAGGGGCACTATGTAAGATTTATTTATTTTGTCAATAGAACTGGATATTTGACATGAGACTCTGTGTGAGGTTGTGGACTAGGGTTCCAATATCTTTTATTAATATTGTATTTTATATTTTCCTTATATGAATTCATCATAAAATAATATTTTCATATAATATAGATTGACATGTTTTATTTTTATACTTTGGGTTGTTGTTAGTATTCCATCATCTGCTTGAGATATATGTCAGGATCGATTAACTTTATTTAAACTATTATTGTAACAGTGTACCATATGGTATAGTCTCTATATTATATTCGTTACAACATGCCTATTATTTAGAAACCACTATCACTATGGGAGGTTAACCATAGGTATCATAATGACCTACCTAGTTAGGTGAGGGATAATGGGTTGGGGATATTACATTTATTGTACATATGGGATCATTCTAATGGGTGATCTATATTGAATTCTGGTGTGACTGCATGTTATTATATTATAAAAAGTACATGTTATTATTTATAACATCTTAACATTATTCCTATTGATTGTGAATGATACTTGTTTATTTCAATCATTTATTAACACAATAAGTTAATGGATATTATCTCCTCATAATGACACATGATACACCTTCTACCAGTCAAAATCCTCTAGATTTTGAGGAGGTGCACCTTTGGTCACATATATCAACTACTCCATAGACTTTTCATAGTGTTCTGGGGCAGGATGTTGCAATGTGGGGACGTAGGCTATTTTTCATTTTTCTTACTAGTTGGTATTGAGTATTTAGGCAATATGGAAACTTTTAAAACACTGTGATAGATATATTTCTAGTGTATGATAAACACCTATTTCAATAGAAATTCAAGGTTCCCAAGGACTCAATGTTGAATTTCCAAAAAATTTAATATTTATTTATAATATTTCACCTCATATGATGCAGATGGAGTTTTATGATTTGTGATATCATTATGTATTTTTCTCTTGGTCTAGATATGTAATATTAATCCAATGCATCATGATAACGAAAATATAATTCACTTAGAATATAAAAATTAATATTCTTGTTTATCTCATTTTTTAATGGAAAAACTATTTAAGGTGTCAATAGTAAATCATACAACATTTTACCATATAAGTTATATATGGAATTCCACTCATCTGGACTGGCATTCAAATGATTCATTCTAATAGAAGGTCACATATATCTATGACAGGATATTCATTAATGATGTTGTTCCTTTTGAACATGAGATGTTGTGACCATAGAAGGTTCGACTGGGTATTAGGTGCCCTTGTGATAGACCCCCCCTTGGGATGGTTCCTCTATAGTCATGATTACTTAATGTTTCAGTTATAACC
Source organism: Viscum album (assembly GCA_963277665.1). NCBI lineage: Eukaryota > Viridiplantae > Streptophyta > Magnoliopsida > Santalales > Viscaceae > Viscum > Viscum album. The sequence goes on from OY728128.1 coordinate 171,710,140, forward strand.
AATATGGAATTTTCTTATATATCATTAAATGGAATTTAACATAACCAAACTATAAAAATTAATTATATTCAAAAAAATATTCAGAGAATAGATCTTTTATATGGATGTTATGACAAATGAGATAATGATTATTAAGGGGTAAGTAATTTATGTGAATACCTAGTGAAGATAAATTCCCTAGTAGGCTGAAAATGTAAGAATATGATTCTGATTTTGGTTGTTGAGACCCTAGGATGGGTCCAATTTTTAGGTGGGAATCATGTGACTATTGAGATGTGAATAGAAGGGTTTTCATGAGTTTTGTTTTATATGATTTTTTTTTTCTATTGATTACAATGTATTATCTATTGAAAATTATACATGTCAGGATAAGGGAGAGTTGAGTGTTATTGATGGAATAACTATGAAATGTGAGGGTAACTCGTTTGTGATAGGGATAGATCATTCTTTTGGTTTCCTTAGAGACAGGAATCATGAGTTGGTGCTACATGAACCATATTAGTGTGTGTGAGGTGAGACCAGTTATATAAATAATGCATTATGATGATATATAGGTTATTAACATGAGGGGGAAGAGTGACTTCCCTTACATGAGATCAGTACATAGGAGGTGTTATTGGGAATATTTTCTGGGCATGATTATTCAATATTATTCATGATAAAATAATCATGGGTGTTATGGTTTTTTATATCAGGGTGAGTTTTTAGGGTAAGAACATTTGAGTACTCAGATTCATTGACTATGGATGCACCCTAAAATTGTGGTTAAAGCATGGGTGGATGATTTGGTTTTCACTGTAGCCTCAGATGGAGGATAGGAATGTCATTAATCATGGTGTATGAGATGTGACTATTTTTAGGAGGAGTAACACAGAAACAAATGTTTGAAGAAAAAGACATGAATTTGGAGAATGATTATTGGAGTTGGGGTGTGAGTCTAGTTTGGGAAACAAGAGATGAATAGATCTGTGAGTCAAGTTTTTGTAATTGTTTGTACAGAGGGTGTGAATCCCTTTAGGTGTTGAAGAAAATTTAGTATCATGGGATGGAGTTATGTTCTTCTTTTGATTTTGAACTATTGAGCATCAGAGTGGGTGTCATGATGGATTCCTTTAATTAATTATAATCAGAATTAATTTACCAAGGGGTTTTATATGATGAGAAGATACCTATGGTGAGGTTTTTCATGTAAATATATCACGTGTTGTAACATTATCAATCTAAAGTTTAGATTAATAGATTTTTCCTATATAGTAAATAAGAATGTATTAGTAGTAGTGAAAATCATGTTACATAATGACATTGAGTTAGATGTTATTAAGGAGTGATATAAGTGAATCTAGATGGTGGAGAGTGTACCATCATCTATTGGGAGGTTACACCCATGTTATTAATGGGATCTTAATATTTTTCCATTAATGAAATCACCTTGAGTTGGGAGTGATCCTTGAATTGATATATCATCATATCACTCAGGTATTAGCGAGCTAGATCATCTGATCATCATGATAAACAATTGGTGTATTGTGTGCCATGTTGATGTTGAATTAGATCGATGAAGGAAAATTTATGACACTCTTATTGTGGGTAGAATTATATTTATCATTGGTGATATTTCCTTGTATAATTAGGTTCATGATTTTAGGAGACCGACCATGGGATGGTCATTACAGTAATCATATTCTCATGATTAAATGGGTCTTAATTCATTCAAACTCCTTATTTAATATTGAATATGAATTTATATGTGACATTGGATGGATTTTGAATATCCAATTCAGTCTAGGGTTATATTTTGGAAGATGAGGGAAATTTTATATCAAAAATACATCAGTCTGGAAGTATAGAATAACTGAGGACATGTTTGGGGAGGATCCAACTATTATAATTTCTCTAGGAATTGGGAATGGTATTTTGTTGTGATTTTTTTGTAGATCATCAAATTCCACCATGATTTAAGGAATCATGATCTGGTTATTTTGATGTTTGTTAGTAACTTATACAAATCATCATGGAGAGATATTGCATAGATGTTGTAACACCCCAAGCTTCTATGGTACGCTTCTCTTTTAATAATGCAATATCGTGTGTTATTCGCAACACTATGTTCTAACACACCACAACCAATCAAACTAGCCGTTATGAATAGTAATACCCACTTTTTGAAATTTATAAATTTTATTTTTCAAAATGGACTTGATTTTTTGATTCGAAATATCGAAATTATCCTAGGGTGAATTTTCGGTATTTTTCTGAAAAACATCTTTTCTTGATGAATAGTATAACCACTAAGTGGTAATTAAAAACTGAATTTTTCATAAAACATAATTTTACCGCTTCTGTGAGTGGAATTTCGAAAATCTGAGAGACACGGTTAATATCAAGGAGTAAAATGTGGTTCAATGAGATGAAAATAATTTTTGGTGAATAGTAAATTTTTACTTTTATTTACCACGGTTAAAAGTAAATAGGGTAATTAAGGGTAAATATGATATTAATATTATCCTAAAACATGTCCTAATTCTATTGGACAAGTATATCTCGACCAAAAATAACCTTAGGAATAAAATATTATCATTTATGCCCACTTGGATTAGATTATGACATTTATTATTATTTAATTCAAAGAAGAGTTAAAAGAGTTAAAATCAATGTTTATTTTCTAAAACATTTTTAATATAGGGTTATACATAAGATAAATTTGATTGTAAATATTCATTTGAAATCTAAAAATATTTCTTACATAATGATATTTTATTTATAATTTTTAGACATTAAATAATTTAATTTATTTATGACACAATGATGATACAGTAATTACTATAATAGTGAAACATTAAATTAATTGATATTATAAATACCCAAAAAAATATAATTTGATACTTTTTATGAATTAAACTAATTAACTAAGAGTTAAAACTAAAAGATAAGGTTAATATAATGACCCAAACCTGTATAAATTATATTGGATGAGTGGTTTTCGACCCATACCCACCTTAACCTTTAAATAATTCACATTGGAGCCATTAGAAACCGAATAAGAATTTATTATAAAATAATATTTCTAACCATTCCAAAGGTTCCCCTCACCCCTCTTATAAAAGGGAACTCCCCCTTATCATTAATTAACACCTTCAAAGACTTTCGGTTCGTCCAATTCCTACCCAAATACTCTCTCAACTTCCCTCACTTCATCCTAGAGGCATTCCTTTAGTCAGAAATCCAACCTATGGAGTCCTTTGGTCAAATCAAAAGGAAGAAACCGAAGAAGAGGTAATGATTTCACCGCCATTTTTCAAGTTCCATTCTTCTTCCACTTCTTCATTCTTTGTTATTACCATTCTAAAAGAAAAACTCCAGTATATTATATATACATTGATGTTATTATAAACATGGTACAACCATATTTCAGTATTCTATCCATCCTTTGAATGACATGTCACCATGGGTGCGTACGTACGACTTACCGTCTCCACATTGTGGTGTAATTGTTATTCAAAATAATATTATTTGGATCGGTATAATAATGACGTTTAATTCATGTAAATAATAAATATAACTTTATAATTATTCTTTATATATGATATAACATTCAATTAAATATTATTTTACTATCAAAAGAATGATATTGTCGCTCGTGCGTACGTACGGACTACCGTCTCCACGAACGCGTTGAGATGTAATTGTTATTCAAAACAATATTATATGGATGGGTATAATAATGATGTGTAATTCATGTAAATAATAAATATAACATGACAATGATTCTTTATATATGATATAACATCCAATTAAATATTATTTTACTATCAAAATAATGATATTGTCGCTCGTGCGTACGTACGGACTACTGTCTCCACGAACGCGGTGAGATTCATTCTCCATCGTATCCATCCAAGTATAATTCTCATTTGAAGATTAATAATAATGTTTAAGGACTTAATATCATTCTAGATATGAATAATATAAAACCTATCCTTAACAAACATGTTTTACATAACAAAACATATAAAATAAAACGAGTAAGTTAACACCCGAAACGACGACAATTCTAATATATTATTAACAAAGAAATGTTGAAATATCATATATGATATCATATTAATGTATATGATTCTTGTATAATTTAATAACAATTATTTCACCATTATACAGGAGGTTAACCTACCCTCAACCAAGGAAAAGTACAAGGTAAGGTTTTATTTTACAATCTCTTCATTATCCGAGGTTGTTTATACGTAATTATCTACTGAGATCTCTTTATCATCCACATCCATGTTTCTTAAAAAAATGTATTTCAAAAAAAAGTTAATATTTACTATAATATTAGTTAAATTCATTTATACCCTTTTTTGACTTTTTATACAATGTTTACAAAGAAATCTTTACATCGTTTTCAAAACAAGGTCCTTTTTTAACCTTTTCAATAGAATTAAGGTAAGAATGTCTTTTTTTAACTTATACGGTGGGTGAGGTTATTTTCCGCCATTATAAAATCATCGAATATTCCCTTACAAGCTTATAAGAATAATTTCAAAGTAAATTTTTTCATTTATAATTATGTGACTTTTAAATGATTTCAAAAAAAGAGATACTTCTCTCAAAAAGTTTTTATTTCATCTATGTCAACATTTTTTGATGAATTTTAAGCTTATTTGATGTTGAATTATTATGAAACAAAACGTCCATATTGTATTGAAGGTTTTGATATATTTTTGACTTTGGATGTGTTATTTTTATACCATTCATGGTTTATGGTGAATCTATTGACATTTCTTATGCTAGTTTTAATACAAATGTTTATGTTATGTTTAAACCTGTTCATATGAGGAATGCATTGGACTTAATATGTGTCAGGTGGAGCCCGCTATAGATCCTCGATGCATCGTTAGGTATCATGAGACAAACTAGTGTCTTGGAACAAGGCCTTGACAAAATCATATTTGTAGTCTTGGCATGAGGCCTTATCTATGTGGTTATGATAGTCTGGCATTATACATTCCATCATTATGAAAGTGGTTATTGATATTACATGTGATTATTCGATTAGTAGAATATCCCTGTGAATAAGTAAATGGAATTATTTCATTTTATTTTTTCCATACTATGTTGAAGATCAAGTTTAAAAGGCTTTTGTTTTAGATATACATTTCCTTAAATGTTTATTCTTATTTATGAAAGTTTCTGCTATATTGTTATCCTTACTGGGAATTTGATCTATGTTTTATTTTTCCCAAGATGTGAAGATGTAATTTATGAATGACCTGCAGGGATAGTATGAGGGGATAAGACTGTGAACTATGGAGACTAAATTATTATAGTTTTCATTTTATGATGTAATTAAAACTTTATAAATGTATCTAGTTATTCCAAGGCTACTAAACTAATATGTCTTTCGAGATTTGATCTTTCTTGTGATCATGCCAATGTTATGTAATAATGCACCGACTCTGGGTAACTGGGGTCGGGGCGTTACAGTTGGTATCAGTGGAAGTTTAGTACAAACCATGGAAGCTAGATTTAGATAAACTCTGATTATAGCACATAGAACTAAGATGGTATTGAGGATTAGTATAGAATAACTTTCTAGAATTTTTGTATTATAGAGATTTTTTGAGTTTTCCAAGAAATACATCCCTGTCTGGATACGAGCAGGTAGAGGCGGCTCGGGCACAGATGTACCTAGGGGTAAAACCCGAAAAAACCGCTTTGAACTAGACTCGAATGGGAGTATGTTACAAGTGTGGTGAAAAAGGCCACCAATATCGTGATTTCAAGGCAAAGAAGGAAGCTACTGATGTCCAATTCTACAATTTCAGGGAGATGGGACATTATGCAAATGAATGTCTTAAGCATCAGGGGAACATAACTCAGAAAAGGCCAAGGGATCAAGGCCAAGCTTATGTTATCACTACTGCTGAGGTAGAAGCTCTGAACGACATTGTGGCATGTAAATTAATGGTTTCCTCAAGTTTAGAAAATGAATTATTTGATTCTGGATAATCACATTGTTTCATATCTTCCCAGTTTGCTAAGAAAATTAGATATTTCCAATTTGATTTAACAAGGGAGTTGTCAGTTAAAACTCTTAAGGGAAGTATCATTGCAACAATGTTCTGTGAATCAGTCCCCATTAAGGCACATAAATGTTCTTTATTTTCTAATCTCATCTTCATTCCTATGATAGAATTTGATATTATCCTCAGTATGGATTAGCTTTCGGACCATGATGCGAATATTTATTGTCAGAAGAAAGAGGTTACAATTCTTGATGATGATGATAAGTAACACCTTATCTTTATAGCAGAATCATCGACACCTAATACTTATATAGATCCACCCCAGTAGCTCAACTTAATTCAATTATTGTGGAGGATGAGAATGAAATGACTATGGGTGAGGAATGGAATGTTCAAATAGAGGATGTACCTGTTGTGAAATAATATGTAGATGTGTTTCCAGAAGATTTACCTGGACATCCTCCATGATGAGAAGTTGAGTTTTTAATTGATTTATTTACTAGATCAAGTCCTATATCAAAGACCCCTTATAGAATGGCCACTGTAGAATTAGTTGAACTAATGAAACAACAAGGGGAATTGAGTAATAAAGGATTTATTCACCGTAGTGTTTTTCCCTGGGGATCCCCTGTTCTTTTTGATAAAAAGAAAGATGGATCTATGTGGTTATGTATCGACTACAGGGAGATCAGCGCTATAACAATAAAGAACAAGTATCCCCTACCTCGCATTGATGATTTATTTTACCAACTGCATGGAGCTCAATAATTTTCAAAGATTGACCTTCGATCAGGATACCATCAGTTGTGTGTGAAGAAGGACGTCATTTCGAATACATCATTTCTAACAAGGTACGAGCATTATGAGTTTAAAGTAGTGCCTTTTGGATTGACTAATGCACCCCCTATTTTTATGGATCTAATGAACATAGTTTTCAAGTAATTTCTTGATGACTTTGTAGTGGTATTTATTGATGATATCTTGGTATACTCCAAAAGCTACAATGATCATGAAAATCACTTGTCCATTATCCTGAAGACTCTGAGAAGACATGAATTATATGGGAAGTTTAGCAAGTGTGAATTGTGGCTTTAGGAGATTTCTTTTCATGGCCTTATTGTCTCTAAAGATAGAATCTCCATTGATCCTTCTAAGACCAAGTTAATCCAAGAATGGCCAGCACCTACCAGTATAACTGAGGTATGCAGTTTTATTGGTTTGGCAGGTTGTTATCGACATTTCATCCAGAATTTTTCCCGGTTGGCTAACCCATTAACAAAGCTCATGCGTAAAGGGGATAAATTTGTTTGGAAAAAAGTGTGTGAAGAATGTTTTGAAGAACTGAAGAAAATATTATTCAATTCTCCTATATTGACTCTACCATCGGGGAATGATGGATTCGTTATTTAAAGTGATGCATCGAAGAAAGAACATGGTTGTGTCCTTACGCAGAATGATAGGGTTATTGCCTATGCATCACGAAAGTTAAAAATTCATGAACAAAACTATCATACTCATGATCTCAAGTTATCATCTGTGATCATTTCTTTGAAGATATGGACGCACTACCTCTATGTTGAAAAATGTTAGATTTATACTGATCACAAGAGTTTTAAGTATATTGTCTCACAAAAAGAACTCAACATGAGGAAAAGGATATGGATTGAATTACTCGAGGATTATGATTGTACGATACACTACCACTCAGGGAATGCAAAAAAGGTGGCAGATGCATTGAGTAAAAATGATCATGGAGTTTTGATCAATATGATAATTGAAAGGGATCCAATTTTGATGGACCTAGTGAAGATGGACATGGGAATAACCAGGGAAGGTGAAACATCAATGATTTTTCAAATGGATTCCAAACCATATTTACTAGAAAGGATTAAGAGTTCTCAGACCGATGATGAAGAATTTAAAAAGAATATTAAAGCTGTGAATGATGGGAGATTGAGAGACTTTGTGTATGAAGATGGAATTTTGAAATTTGGAAAGAGACTTTGTGTTCTCGATATACCTGATCTAAAAAGGGAATTGTTGGATGATTCTCATAGTTCTAATTTCTCTATACACCCTGGGAGCACCAAAATATTTTGAGATTTGAAGGAACAATTTTGATGGGACAACATGAAGAGGGACATTGCCGATTTTGTGTCAAGATGTATTGTTTGTCAACAAGTGAAAGCTGGATGGCAATAGCCTGGTGGAGTATTTCAACCTCTTCTCATACCTGAGTGGAAATGGGATAATATTACGACAGACTTTTTCCTGTGGCTACCAAATACTCCTAGAAGGAACGATGAAATATCGGTCATTATTGATCATCTTACCAAGTCAGCACATTTTATTGCTATAAGGGGTGATTTACTACTTGAACTACTAGCAAGACTATATATTGATGAAGTTGTGAGACTTCATGGAGTACCCCTGTCGATTTTTTCTGATTGTGATCTCTGTTTTACTTCATGGTTCTGGAAAATTTTTCAGAAAGCCGTGGATACTGAACATCATTTGAGCACTACCTACCACCCTCAAACAGATGGACAATCAGAACGAACTATTAAAACTTTAGAAGACATGTTGAGATCCTTCTCACTTGACTTTCAGGCTATGTGGGATCAATATTTACCTATGGTAGAATTTTCCTATAACATTAGCTTCCATTTGAGTATTCCAATGGCACCATATAAAGCATTATATGGAAAGAGATGTCACACACTTCACTGTTGGGATGAAGTTGGTGAAAGAAAACTTTTAGGTGCAGAACTGGTGGAGGAAACATTGTAAAATGTGAAGGTAATCCAAAACCATATCAAAGCATCTCAAAGTAGGCAGAAGAGCTTTGCCGATAATCGAAGGAAGGATTTGGAATTTCAAGTCGGTGATCATGTTTCCCTTATGGTATCTCCAAGGAAGGGAGTCATGCATTTTGGTATAAAAGGAAAATAGTGTCCCAGGTACATCGGACCATTCGAAATTCTCGAACAAATTGGGGTTGTGGATTACCGTTTGGAAATGCCTCCAAATCTCTCCAAAGTTCACGATGTGTTCCACGTATCATTATTTAGGAAATACATGCCGGACCCAACGCATGTACTCACCTATGAGGAATTATAACTGGAACCCGATATGTCTTATTGCGAAGAGCCCGTCAATTTTCTTGATACGAGAGAACATGTACTGAGAAACCGGACGACTTGTCTAGTAAAAATCTTGTGGAGAAACCATAAGATGGAAGAAGCAACATGGGAACCCGAGGAACTTATGATAAATAACCACCTATGTATTTTCATGCTGTAGTATTCTAGAAATTTCGAGGAAAAAATTATTTGAAGGAGGGGATAAGGTAACACCCCAAGCTTCTATGGTATGCTTCTCTTTGAATAATGCAATAGCGTGTGTTATACGCAACATCGAGTTCTAACACACCGCAACCAATCAAACTAGCGGTTATGAATAGTAATACCCACTTTTTGAAATTTATAGATTTTATTTTTCAAAATGGACTTCCTTTTTGGATTCGGAATATCGAAATTATCCTAGGGTGAATTTTTGGTATTTTTATGAAATACTTCATTTTTTGATGAATAGTGAAACCACTAAGTGGTAGTCAAAAAACTGAATTTTTCATAAAAATTAATTTTAACACTTCTGTGAGTGGAATTTAGAAAATCCAAGAGACACGGTTAATATCAAAGAGTAAAATGTGGTTCAATGAGATGAAAATAATTTTTGGTGAATAGTATCTTTTTACTTTTATTTACCACGGTTAAAAGGAAATAGGGTAATTAAGGGTAAAAATGATATTAATATTACCCTAACACATTTCCTAATTCTATTGGACAAGTGTATCTGGACCAAAAACAACCTTAGGAATAAAATATTATCATTTAGGTCCACTTGGATTAGATTAGGACATTTATTATTATTTAATTCAAAGAAGAGTTAAAAAGAGTTAAAATCAAAGTTTATTTACTAAGACATTTTTAATACAGGGTTATACATAATATAAATTCTATTGTAAATATTCATTATAAAGATAAAAAGATTTAATACATAATGATATTTTATTTATATGTTTTATAAATTATATAATTTAATTTATGTATGACACAATGATGAAGAAGTAATTACCATAATAGTTAAAAATTAAACTAATTGATATTATAAATACCCAAATAAATATAATTTTAGACTTTTTATTAATTAAAATAATTTTATAGGTTAATATGAAATGTTATGATTTATTTAATTAACTTTTTTCTAAGTAATAATTCTGTTATGATTTTCACAAAAATCAAGTTTCCAAATTGTGTCAAAATTGGCATAAAAGTGTTTTTAAAACAAATATTATATTATTAATTGATATTCAATTCCTAAAAATCTAAGGTTCAGCCAAGAGACTTATATCGTGATAGGTGTATCATTAATGGACAACTTGGTGGTCGATTGGTGGTATATAGTATGTTTATTAACTATATAATATAAAAATACAAAGTGACATGGTAAGTGTCAACCTAATTAACTAAGAGTTAAAACTAAAGTATAAGGTTAATATAATGACCCAAACCTATATATATTCTATTGGATGAGTGGTTTTAGACCCACCCCACCATAACCTTTAAATAATACACTTTGGATCCATTAGAAACTGATCATTAATATATTATGAAATAATATTTCTATCTTTTACAAAGGTGCCCCTCACCCCTCTTATAAAAGGGAACTCCTCGTTCTCATTAATTCACACCTTCAAATCATTTTGGTTAATCAAAACCCTGCCCAAATACTCTCTAAACTTCCCTCAATTCATCCTAGATGCCTTCTTTAAGTCATAAATCCACCCTATAGATCCTTTTTGATCAAATCAAAGGGAAGAACCCGAAGAACAGGTAATGATTTCACCTCCATTTTTCAAGTTCATTTCTTCTTCCACTTCATCTTTATCTGTTATTACCATTCTAAAATAATAACTCCAATATATTACAAATACTTTGATGTTATTATAAACATGTTACAACCATATTTCAGCATTCTATCCATCCTTTGAATGACATGTCACCATGCGTGCGTACGTACGACATACCGTCTCCACGTGGTGGTGTAATTGTTATTCAAAACATTATTATTTGGATGGGTATAATAATGATGTGTAATTCATGTAAATAATAAATCTAACAATATAATGAATCTGTATATATGATATAACATCCAATTAAATATTATTTTGATATTAAAAGAATGATATTGTCGCTCGTGTGTACGTACGGACTACCGTCTCCATGAACGCGATGAGATTCATTCTCCATCATATCCATACAAGTCTAATTGTCATGTGAAGATTAATAATATTGATTAAGGACTTAATATAATTCTGTATATGAATTAGATACAACCTATCCATAAAAAACATGTCTATCATAACAAAACATATAAATTAAAACGAGTATGTTAACACCTGAAATAACGATAATTCAAAGATATTATTAACAAAGCAATGTCAAAAGATAATATATGATATCATATTAATGTATATGACTATTGTATAATTTAATAACAATTATTTCACCATTAAACAGGAGGTTAACATACCCTCAACCATGAAAAAGTACAAGGTAATGGTTTATTTCACAATCTTTTCATTATCTGAGGTTGTTTGTAGGTAATTATATACTGAGATCTATTTATCATCCACATACTTGTTTCTTAAAGAAATGTATTCTAAAACATTTTTAATTTTTACTAGAATATGGGTTAAATTAATTTATACCCTTGTTTTACTTTTTATAATAAGTTTATAAACTAATCATTACGTCATTTTCAAAATAAGGTCATTTTTATGCTTTTCGACAGAATTAAGGTAAGAATGTATTTTTTTTAACTCATACAGTGGGTACGGTTATTTTACGCCATTATAAAATCATCGAAGATTCCCTTACAAGTTTATAATAATATTTTCAAAGTAAATGCTTTCTTTTATAATTATATGAATTGTAAATGATTTAAAAAAAAGTTATATTTCTCTCAAACGGTTTTGATTTCATCTATGTCAACATCCTTTGATGGATTATAAGCATATTTGAAGTTGATTTATTATGAAACAAAACATCCATATTGTATTGTAGTTTTTGTGATATGTTTGAATTTGGATGAGTTATTTTTATACCATTCATGGTTTATGGTGAAAGTATTGACATTTCGTATGCTAGTTTTAATATGAATGATTATGTTATGTTTAAACTTGTTCATATGAGGAATGCATTAGACTTAATAAGTGACGGGTGGAGCCCACTATAGCTCCTCGATGCATCGGTAAGTCTCATGAGACAAACTACTGTCATGGCACAAGGCCATGACAAAATCATATTTGTAGTCTTAGAACAAGGCCTTGGCTATGTGGTTATGATAGTCTGGCATTATGCATTCCATCATTATGAAAGTGGTTATTGATATTTCATGTGATTATTCGATTAGTAGAATATCCATGTGAATAAGTAAATGGAATTATTTCATTTTATTTTTTACATACTATATTGAAGTTCATGTTTAAAAGGCTTTTGTTTTAGTTATACATTGCCTTAAATGTTTATTCTTATTTATGAAAGTTTCTGTTATATTGTTATCCTTACTGGGCATTTGAGATCATCCCTTTTCTATGTTTTATTTTTCCTAGGATGTGAAGATGTAATTTATGAATGACCTACATGGATAGTATGAGGGGATAAGAGTGTGGACTATGGAGACTATCTTTTTGTAGTTTTCATTTTATGATGTAATGAAAACTTTATGAATGTATCTAGTTATTCCAAGGCTACTAATCTAATCAGTCTTTCAGGATTTGATCATTCTTTTCATAATGCCAATGTTATGTAATAATGCACTGACTGTGGGTAACTGGGGTTTGGGCATTACAGATGTGGTCAGGATAATGTTTTTACAAGTAATTATATGTGGTGATCTTGAGACTAGATCAGGTACAACATTTTGGGAATGACTATTATATTTATAGTGTTAGTTTTTGTTTTTCAAAGAAATGTCAGTTTATTCAAGATTAATTCATGTTTTTTGAATGTACATCCATTTTGAATCAGAGTAATATATATTAGGATTGCTACTATAATCAAATTATGCATTCACATGTACCGAGTCTTGGTGTATTTTGAACCTTGCGGATTGTGTTAGATCACTAAAAATGTATGTCAATAAGATATTCTTAAGGAACACTTAACCATGACTTGGAATTTTATATTTTGAGATGTTTTCTATGGAATGGTGGCCCATAGGCCTAATATAGGTACGGGATAATGAAACCTATGTGTCATTGAAAGTATAGGTACCATTAATATTAGTCATAGGTTGTTTATAGTGTTGATGAGCGGTGGCTTAGGTTTTTGGTTCTTATTGTGCCTTCTTTTGGAGCTACACTAATTATGTATGTTTGTAATTTAGGGATGGAATATAGTGTTTGTAATGTTAATTATTGATGAATGAAATTCAGGATTCACTGTTGGATGAACAATGAGGCTTGTTAGGGATGATAATTATTATGGAAGGGAGGTTTTATGATTTCATTTATATATATATTGAAATTAAATATGGAATTTTAATTCTTAATTGGTTGATGGTAAAATTTTTAACTGAGTTTTAGAATGGAATATTCAGAGTTTGAACACCTAAAATTTGTTTCTAGACATGGTGTAGAGGTCATGATGTGGTTGCGATTAGTGGGAGATTACCATGAGAAATATAAGGTGATTGGACTGTAATATGACTTCAATATGCATCCACTGGCTAGCTGGTTTGATAATATATATCCTATAGAGTCTACTACTACAATAAGGTAGCCAATAGTGTCCGATTATGTCATGAAACACTACCTTGAAGGCCTTAGTTATCTAGTGGCCTTCACTGCAAAAATGGTGTGTCTTTTTTTAATAAAAATTTCACCCCCCAACCACTTAGGTCTTTAATAATGTGGATAACCCCTTATCCATCTCCTTTATATGCATAAAACATAGCTGGTTAAACCTCCCTCCCATAGATCTTAATCAAATTTGGTCATCCTTAAGTTGTTCTCACAGAGATTCAATGTGAGTTTTGATCATCATTTCCATTCCCATTCCCATTTCTATATAGCTTCTTGATTTTATTCTTATTCCATTAGGATACATAGATTACACCACCAGATCCTTGTGGAATAATATTGTGATGATGGGTATATCATGTTTCTTTGAAAGGGGGATTCCTGGGAAAATGCATGCACATTATTTCTTAGTGATTCTATAATGTTCTATCATGTTTCCAATTTATTTAATGTTTTTTCCTTAAATTTATATTTAACTTGTTGTTTTATTTTTTTTTGAGATGGATGGTTCCCAGTGCATGGAATGGACCTCCCACATATGTTTTATTTCTAGTTTGGTATGATGATGTCACATGGTAGGTGTTTAGTTGATTATTATAGGTTGTAAAGATTTAGAATTAATTTTTCTGTTTTGAATTAAATATAATTTTGTTTCTTATTAATTAATTTCTATTTTCATTCATGGGATATATGATAAGGTGTTGGATTGGAATTTGATTATGCATGGTTGTGATATGGATGTAGATATCAGTTGGAGAAATTAAAAGTAATATTCAAAATTAATAAGTTCGTTGGTCCTTGGTACTCACCCTATGGTAATTTTCATGTTTTTTATGATACACGGGAATATAGTCATCTTGCTATGATTTCAACCCTAATTGATAAGATGGTTAAAAGTATTAATTTAATCATGATTTCCAAATTAAATTAATGTTTCTTATAAACCAAAAAATCCCTTTAATAAGATGAAAAAGGTGTTAAATACCTGATGGATGTTGGTAACTATTTGGTTCCCCTTCTTTATTTATGGTCAAGGCCATAACAATCATGACATAGATTGTCAAATACAAAGTGTTATAGGTGTACACAATATGGTATTAATTTAAAAGTATATAGTGTCCCTATTTTTAGGTTCCTTATATACCCCATGGTAGGGGATAAGGTTGATTGAGATGAATAACCATTGAATTATCAATGTGAGAATGCATGGGATGTATTACAGACTTTGAGCCAGTTGGATGATTTTGGGGTGAGAGTTCCTCTTCCACTGATACATAATGACATGGGTGGGTTGTCCCTAATAAGACCTAATAGACCCAAGTGGTATCCCCATACGTTTATTAAACAAGTGAGAGGGTGTTGTTTTTTACTATAGTAGATTACGGATGGCCTTCCTCTTGGGTGCCTTTGTTTTATATCCTTATTGTTTTTTTTGTGTAGATAAAATGAAAATTCCAATGGGCGATCTTTTATTATAAATGTAAAACACCCTCATTTGTGGTCATGAATACTCTTTACGGAGATTTTATGATTACTCCTT
Organism: Viscum album; assembly: GCA_963277665.1. Lineage (NCBI taxonomy): Eukaryota > Viridiplantae > Streptophyta > Magnoliopsida > Santalales > Viscaceae > Viscum > Viscum album. The sequence goes on from OY728128.1 coordinate 171,725,567, forward strand.
ATGAAATGATTGTGAATACTCACTATGGGAAGGTTATAAAAAATCCATGTGTGGAAGTTTTGGAAACTCTCTATAGGGAGGATATGAAAACTCACTATGGGGAAGTCATTAAAACACTCCTCATAGAGACCTATGATACTACTAGGGGGTATCCAGGGATTTGGACCTATGATTACATTTGTTCCATGAAAATGATGGGTCCTTCCATGTGTGAGTGGTTGTGTTTGTCGGGTCTTTGGTGGGAATAGTTAAATCTCTCACAATTGCAATGCTCTTTTTTGGTGAACATGGAATATTGGGATGGATATGTAATTGTATTGTGATACCATGATAGAGGTTTCCCCATTTGTTATACTATATATCAGGTTGGTTATATCCCCCGTTTATTTATCATTATATCAATATAAAAAACCCCAAGATTTTTATTATGGTAGGAATGGTCCCCATTTCCTGATTATAGACATTATGACTCTATACTAAGTAGGTAGGTCAATTTATGTTGCATTCATGAGGATAAATGAGGGATTTTTTTGGTATTCTATTTTATTCAAAGGATGTCACGTGTACATATCACCAAATTACATGTATGTAAAAGTCATTTTTGGTGGTCCCCGACTGAGTTATGTACTCAAACCCACCTCATGCATCCATTGAACATGGGTACCCAAAAATACATCACTTCTTATTGTTTTAGGATAGGTTGAGGTTTGATATTACATGATCCAGTTGGAGGATATTGAGTGGTAATGGAGACTCGGATGTGGTATGGATCAGTGTTATAGTAAGGCATCACATGTATGTTTATTTCCTTTTTTGCATTAATATGTGATCCACCCAGTTGGTGATTTTTCTTATATTCTTGTATAACCGCATTTTATTCTACTATAGAATTTATAGGTTATAGTTTATGTATTCATACTATAATTAATATTTATAATTTGTGATGATTTTTTATTTTTGTCTATTATTGATAATATGATAAAAGGTGTATTGTCTCATTATAGTACAACCTTAGACCCCCACTTCTAATTGGATACCTCAGACATATGTGGAGGTGTGTCTTAGATTTTGATTCACAATTTTATTATCTACTAATAATAATGACACTATGAATAATGTTACACCAATACCCTCATGACACTAGAAACTGAGTCTCCAGGTGGTCCCAAAATACCCATCCTTAAAGAGACATGTCTCTCTAAAACAAGGAGGCACAATTCCATCCTATATCATCACCTAGTGTGCTCCATGTACATATCCCTTTAATCCAAACCCATGAATTTTGGTAAGAAATCACAATAAGGAATAAATAAGAATATTTTTTATTGTTGTAGGATTATCATCCTAAAACATGTAGTTAGAATCCTCACCATCTTTGAATCATCATTAGTCTAGATCATTAATTCCATTTCCAAGATCATACAAACACTCAAGACCCAATCTAAATCAAAATCACGAAAATTGTTAATTATAATTAATTATAATTAATTATTAAAATTAATCCAATGAGTAAAATATACCTAAAAACTCCACGGGAAATGTCTATAATTAAATCCATACAAAACTTCATGCATTTACCCTCCCTTGAAGTCCTCTAGATATGTCAAGAAAAACAACATCATATCATCCTGGTTCCACCATGATCTAGTAAAATCATCATCAAAACTATATCATAAATTATCCGAAATAAAATACCAAATGGGGAAGAATTATGGAAGGTATTTAATGGAAGACATTCCCTCAAATCATGGTTAAAATATCCATGTATCCCCCCCTCACATAGGGGAATAAATGAGAGGATGAAAAGGGGAAGGATCTAATGGGAAATGGAACTCCACATGCCCCATCTCTCTCTAAAATGTGAATTTCCTAAAATATAAATGATATATATGACCTAGTTTTAAAAAATCTAGAAAATGTAAATGTCATATATGGACCCTAAGAATTACTATTTAGTTTTTTACGTCAGGTATTGGTCATTGAATGACCCAAGGAATCATGGAATGAGGACATACTAATAGATACTTCCGATATTATGACCCATCCCTCTAGGGTTATGATCATTTCATGGCCTATCTAGTCATGAAAAGGCTCACCTTACCTAGGAAGAACCAAACATCTCACTGTAAAAGACATTAGAGTGTGGCCTCCTCTCTTCATAGCATTATAGAACCCTATATCTTTTATACATGGTATGACCATCCATGTGACCCCTCTTCCATTTCACGACCCTCACTCGCCTCACTTTTTCAATTACCTACAAGAAATTAAACATGTTGTGACATAGGGGTCATGAAATGACCATCCTTTCCCGGAAATATCTTACAGAGGTAAAATGTAACGGTCAAAGACACATTAATTAAGGGAAAATACACCCCATATATTATAGTAATCATAATGTAATGATTCCCAAATATAGGGTGTGAATATAATTCGCAATATTTAATGATCATTAGACCTATTACATATAGTACACCATCCCGACATGAAATTTTATATCCATTACATAGGCACACTGTACATATATTCTACCACACCAAGACACCCAATAATCATAGTGTAACTTATTGCCTCCATTCCTCAGTTCCTCACTCAACAATAATATAATCATTCATCAAACTCTCTCTATTGACTGACCCACACCTATCATAGCATGACATGCCTCCTATAAAAGAATCTTATATCTAAGGATTAAATTCAAATTCCCTCTAAATAAATTGACATTTAATTTTAAAATCCCTTTAAAACTCCCCAAAATAATGTTTCATGTCCTCAAGAATCTTTTGGTAATATCTAATGACTTCAAATAACATGAATAAGAATCTGATGCCTCTACTCATTCTAGATATTTCATCGAACTAGGAACATCTCAATATCCCACACACTAAACCCAAATAACTAGAATTTATACAAAAATACTATTTCAATAATAATAAAATCACAAATATAACATATTGGATTCACCTTATTTGGTTTCCACCGCTACTCATCTAATAAAATTAAAAAAACCCAATCATCCCACCTTTGTCAAAATTTTCACCAAATTTCTTGGCCACACACACTAATACCACATCACACCACCTCACCTGATCATGATTCCTTATTTCTCTAAGCCATCCTAAAATCATAAAAACTCCAACACAAAATTACAAACATGACATTCAGTGTAATTCTATGGTTGGATCCATGGCAGACTAAATGTGTCAATGTGCTCCACCTATGAGCACTAGCTCATCTCTAATCCAACTCATTCTCATGTCATATAAAATTCCAACCCAATCACAATGTCATCATATATAATCTATCTATCACTATATCCATATCTAAAATCATGTATTCTACCAAAAAAAGATAAAATTTTATATTTCTACTTACTTACATATTGATGTCATATTGAACATACAATGATCATTTTCACTGCAATCATGATCCAAATAACTCTACCCACTATTAGAGTATATTTATCACCACCTCACTAAACCAAAACACCTAATACTGATAACCCAAATTATTTTAATTAATGAGACAAATGATTGGGAATAACCATCCCACTCATACCCAAGTGATAAAAAAAATTCCACTTACCAACCATTCCTACATTATTAGAATTTTCATCCTTTTTATTCACTGAAATACAGTCTAAATGAGGCTCACACCCTCCAATGATTGATGGTTCATTATATAATATATGGATTCACATACATTGATCGCCAATAACAACACCTGATAGGTTTCAACATCACATGAGTGACACTCTTCTCAAGCCAACATCACCCCAATCCAAAAGATGTATATCATGTCACATGCTTTGACTGATCATACCATGGTACATAAATCCTTTTTTTTTATTTTTTATTTTTTATCATTCCAGAGAGGAAATAATCACATTCTCATAAAAACATTGTACTTCCATGCACAAATTCATTTAATCTAATACATTTTTCCTGGACCTATGGGTTATTATAAAACTCATGAATCCAAGAACAAAAGAGGCACCACAAAAAATCAATACACAATTTCCCACCATAATTAATGATTTTACAAAAAATACATTCCCATAATTAATCATAGTCTACTATTTAAAATGAACCTCTAAGAACCCTCTCTAGTTCTTCCGCCAATACAAATCGATCTCAGGCAGTTCCAATGGGAATGATTTCAAGTACTACCTAGTCACACAACTATAATTATTCTACAATGATTTATATTTTTAAAACATGGTATCACACTCTTAAACAACTTGGCTTGTTTTACATTCCAATATAAATTCTGGAAAATCATAATATGTTCTTTTCTTTGAATGATCTTGGGGCATCACACTAATGCCAAGGCATGTCACATGATCACCCACCACATGAATTCATTCTAAAAAACATACACCCATGCTCTACCATACTAGATTTTTTCACATAAGAAAGAATCAAATTTTTGATGTGTCACTTGAAACCCAAACCAGAAACTGAAAACGATAGGAATTTAATAATCTCACCCTAAAAACCCAGATCCAATACTGAAATAACTCTTTCTGGTTTACATAACTCAATCCCAAGAAATTCTATATGACATTCTTCAACTGTATCCAACGTATTTATATCCCCATGAGAACGGATTCCCTTAAAAACAAAATATCTAGACTACAATTCCAACAACAAACTATCATTTAGGAATCCAATTCCCAACCCATCCTTCCAAGGGTTAGTACACAGACTATCACACAAGGATTCAATAGACATCATTAGAGAATCTATCACTTTAATATATAAATTATTTGTCAACATAAAACCAATATTGAGTAAATACCATGGTCCATTTGAGTATAATTCCCCCAATAAATTATATATAAAAAACATTATAAATTTTAAATGAAAGATTAAAAAAAACTGAACCCTGTTTCATTAGAAACATCAATCACACAAGAGAATTATCATGTGAACACAATGTACCAATAAATATTCATTAAAAGACACCTATTACCATAGTAGTATATAATCCATATCAAAATGTAATGATCTCAAATAAATACATAATATTGGAATAAAAATCATAGTTGTAATAGAAAAATCCCAAACCAATAATCTCAAAACCAGAGAAATCTAGGATTCACACCGAAAATTTATTCTTGCATCACTATTTGGAGGTGTATTAGAACCTCTGATACATTCCTAACATATTTATTGTATATTAAAAATAGTAAGCCCAAAGAAAATATACTTTGATATAAATTTATAATTCCAAAAATAAAATCACCCATTAGTATCCTAGCCAGAGCACCACAATACCTTAGTAATTCCTCCCCATAATTCAGAGGTTTTCAACTAATGGTTCGGGATTCAATAATATATTGGCTAAACAATAAACTAGTAATCAAAACTATCAATAAAAAATACATTACCAGCAATAATACACATTAATGAATAAAATTATTAATAATATGTGACACATCCATTATATAACATATAAAATATAGCCATAAAATCAAGAAAATATACTAATCTCCCACCACAATGATCACATGTAAAAAAATAAATTATGGATGCTCTATTACAATAATGAAGACTTAACTAAACCCTATCATTAATCCCAATCTATTTTCTCCATTCTGATCCACTACATAGCTTGTGATCTGAACATAAAACAAACAGAATATTTTCACATGAACCTAATTTCAAATTCAGATTATTTGAATGAAATTTATATTGGGTATCTCTATGTTTCCTTAAAATATGCCATCATATTTTTTTGTATGAATGACGAATTTTTTTGAACAAAAGATAACTTCACATAGTAATGGGTGACAAGTCATTGTGTGTTAAACATTCCACTATAAAACCATATTTTACTTGATCAACAATAACTAGAGAATAATTAACCTCATTACATATATCACAACCTGTACCAAAACATATTGGGTTGGGTGTCATTCATATTCCTAGCCAATACACAAATATCAATTATAATGTATCTACAAACCCCTAAAAACGGCCCTATCTTAGAGTGATTTTCATTTCATGAAACATAACACAACTAGGACAATATCTTATCACTCAAGGTAGACGCTAAATGAACATTCACACTCAATTGTAGGAAATACATATAGTATCAATACATATCACTACAAACAATCCTCTATATTATTACTCAATGTAAGGTTCTACCAGAACATTCCGACACAGGTAGAGGGCATCTATCACATCACATAATTAACTGCATCACACATACTACTACATTCTAACTCATGAAAGATTATTTCTAACACATTCTCTCTTAGGTTGAGTCCATCCACCATTTTTTATATAAAATAATAATAGCCACTAACATCTCATTAGGTAGACTTCTAATCATAGCCCATGTTATACATTCTCACTCAAGGTGGACCTGCCAACACCTTATCACATAAAATGGGGATATTTATTCACATTTAATTAACATAACATATCCCAAACTAATCATATCATTCTATCTCAAGGTAAGTTGCATTAAAAACTTTCTCAGAAATGGTGATTCCATTCCACCTCCTTATCAAAAGTACAAAGATAGTTGACAAACACATGAAATAAAAAATATGGTAACATAGAGTTTTTAAATGCTTTTTATAACTTACAAAACCATGGATACCCATATAATAGTCTCTAAAATTTTTATATATTCTCATACCATATGATCCATATAATCCACTCTCCTCGTGTGCATCTTGGTCAGGCAATCAAAACCAGTCAAACCTAACGACATTCTCATCTCACCCTTATGTGTTTCTACAATATTATCTATAACCAGAAATGTATATTATCTTTGACACAAACCTACACACATTAAACCATGAAGAATCCTCAAATCACAATCCCTGCCTAACCTAGGTCTCATAAGAAGATGTCCAACCCTTTACCAATTATCATAATCCTCATTTAGGTTTCAACTCAAGTATCACATGGGATAACTCTCAGGCCCTTTATTTAATGAAACCCTCCACAATACACTCAATCTTGTGATAGAATATTTATGCAACTATTAGATCACACAAATTCTCCCATCCACCATTTATATGATGTTCCTTATCACACCTGAAAAATATAACCATCTCACCCATCACCACTAGTCTTAATCTTCTAATACATTCCCAACTAAAATAATGAAACAAACATATTCCATCCATATATCAATTCAAAACGTGAGAAACATTCTAGGTCTCCCATAACCTTAACATGAGTCATTTACCCTCTTAAAACCTTGTTTTCCTGTTACCCAAAAATAATTAATGTTAAATGGATCCATCAATCCATCTCTATATGGCTCAATGTTATCTTATCTCATCACTTGAGGATATTCCAATCACATTCCTTTATACCTGAGCACACAATTTCATGTAATCATGTGAAATAATGAATAAATGTACATATGGTTTAGTATTATAAGTACCACCTTCCCCCAATATCTATATATTTCCTTCATCTCTATATATTGTTCATCCATTTTTAATATCATCAATGCCTCATCTAGGCTTGTACCAAAAAGTGATCCCTTGTCTCAATTACAATCCCAAAATTAATAAATTATTACAACACATAATTAATTATTCAACTTAATCCAATGAGTTATAACTATTTAAGAACTCACTGGGTAATGTCACACCACTGAAATTACAAATACACTTTGTGTTCATCCTCTAGGGACATCCTATATAAAAAATTATAAAAATACCCACTATATCTTCCTGATATAACCCTGATCCATCTTATTATTCTTCAAAACCCTATAAAAAATTGTCAATAAATATAATATTTAAGTGGAATCATAATATAATGTTATAAATGGAATAAATTACCCTAAATTACCAAATAAATTCTCAAGAATCGACACCACCAAGTGGAATCTATGATACAAAGAAAAAGGGAATGATCCCGAAAAAAATGACACTCAAAGTACCCGCTTTTCACTATAAAATGTCTAAGGGTAACATTGAAATTTCATGACAGAAATTTTTTAAAAAAATATATAAGGGACATATCACATTATTATGATAATAATCACAGTGTAACACCAGACATATGGTGTTGGTTACAGCATGAACTAAAGAATCACAACAGGACATCATACCAACAACCTCCCATTATGGATTGAACCTTACCATCATATGAATCATCATGGTGTGACCCCTCTTGTCATGATATGTCATTCCACCCCTGGACGAAACAAATAATATGTGGAATGGACTTTCATGGCCAGACCATCTCCCTTTATAGCTTGACTAGCTACCATGAACATGACCTATGGGGTGGCATTCCCTAAATCTATATCCTCTAAAATTACACTCATAATCTACATTGTGATGGATCCCCATGTGAAATCCTTAATATTATTACTTTATGGTCATATTATGGCCATCTGTCTTACAAGAAATCTCAAAACATAAAACTGTTGGGGATAAACACTAAATACATAATATTCAGTAAAACCATATTTAGGGTTCATCACCATGGGGTAATATCGATTTCAAATACATGATGGTTATCTAATCAAATATTTATATGTATAAATCAATATATGGATTATTTTGACCCTTATTATTGCACACCAACACAAAATACACAATTTTATAACATCTAGTAATCATAATGTGTGTTATTTCATACACACCATAGTACATCCTTCATCCATGGTGTGGTCCTAAATTATCTCCTCATCATGATGTTATCCTCACATATCAAGAAATGATAATACTAAAAAAATGTTGACTCCAAAAACAAAAAATAAAATTTTCATAGAAAATAATGACCCATAACTTAATTGATCATTTCAACTAACCCTTCTGTCTCATTTTCTACACTATAGTTAAAATTAATAGTTTTCCAAATACAAATAACAATTTTCATTCATGGGAAGTGTTGTGTATTTTAGTTACATTATGATTTAATTTTTTCCAATATAGCAAGTTTTCTAATCTAGAACACCACAATGGCATTACAATTTACCGATGGAAATATTTTATACATTCCCAATATCATTACCACATAATAACGTTAAATATTTTCTTATCTATTCCACTGGATATTCATACCTATCGGTTACAACCTAATATCTCCTTCATAGTCAAATTTTGGAAAAAAAATTAGTATTGATTTATGGTATAATATTTTACCATTATTTTATGATTTTTTGTTCTTTTAAAAATAGAGCATTTCTCTAATTATATTAATAATAGAATTTATTATTTTTCTTCACATTCTTTTGATTCACATAAATGTTATTGGGATGGATTTGTGGTAAATTTTATAGCATCTTCTTATGAGTCACTAAAAACACAACTCCACAATTAATTTATTAACAAACATTCAAATATAAGTTAAAAATTATTGAATTAAATACCCAAAAAATTTATTTGGAACGACCACATAACTAGTTCACTATTTATTGTTATGGAACAATGTTTTAAAGTTTCCTTTGTAAAATTTCATGGTAATGACAAACCAAACATGAGAATGTTTTAGGTAGCAACATAAGAAATATTTGTGCCCCTTGAATGAGGTCTATTCCTTGAATAGAAATTAAATAATTTTAAAATAATTTAAACAACATGAATGTTCATGACCATCTTGAATTAATATTTCATAAACAAAAATTTAATCATTAATTTAAAATTAATACCTTATCACTCGAGTGTAGATACCTTTGTGGATTTTTCTATAATTTCACTTATTTGTTTTCTCATTTTAAATAGTAATGTTTTTATACACATCCCACCTATAATATTTTTTTATCATTTATCTCTAGTATTTAATTTTTCCTATCATTTTATTCTATATAATCCAAAACTATTATATCCCAATATGACATATGATATTTCTCCACTAGAATATTTCATGGTTTCCCATAATCCATGTTAAATGGAAATATATCTAAAGGTGTTTGGAAAATAATTTTAATGTCCCATAGTAAATTGTTATGTTTCATGGACCAATATGTAGGATTTAATTTAACATATTCTCAAAGAAGTTGATATTTCACTTAATGATCTCCATATATAAAATTTTTTGTTTGTGGTAATGATTTCATACATTATATTAAACATAATATTTATACAATTAATACCATAATAAAATCTTGTTGAAATATTTTCCAGTACCATTGGTCAATAACATAGTAACTTCTCAAAATGAGAATATTTTGTCTCTAAATTAATTTAATTACCACATCCATTGTGTTAGTAAAGGTAGCCACCACATTTACTAATTTTTAAAAAATAATTGACACATTCTATAGTACATGTTTTTCTAATGTAATTGGGAAATTGTACCATGCATTCAATTATATAAATGTTAAATACCTATAATGTTCTTATTGGATGTTGAAATTTTTTATCCTTTTAACTTATAATTTTGGTTCTATGGAAATGATCACATGATGCAACATATCTTCCCACATATTAATGAATAATATTACAATGGAATGCATTTATATGATATTATCCACCATTACTTTTGGACCATAGTGCCTTATATTGGGATAGGATTGAAAAAACTATTGTTCACATTCCATTTAAGAACAAATAACACACTATAAATGTAATGTCCATGACCCAAGTAGCTGAGATTCAGGGGTTACATTGTTACATTTACATTAGAAAAGATAAATAATATAATAAATTAAAAAAATAGTATAGAATCCTTGATAAACAATATAAAGACATGAAATTAATATTATAATGTAAAACATAAAATAAAACAATATATTTTCATTATGTTAACCATTTTTTCCCTTCTAATATCCCTACATATCAATCAAAAAACACTTCCTACAGTCAAAATGAAAATAAATCAATAGAGATGGGTGGCCTAAAATTTTTATTAATGGTATTCGTACATCAAAATTTGTTATTTATAAATAATCATAAACAATATTGAATTTTAAATAAATGAAACATATTGAATTTAAAGAATTACATGAAAAAATTATGGCATGAATAACAGATGATCAAATAATCCATATAATAAATCACATGATATTAAAACATATACATGTATTTTCTATCTAATAAAATAATTGAATAGTCACTAATAATTTCTTTTATAATGATTGAATCCACAATATCAATTTCTAAAACATATCATCCTGGCCTCATTCAGGACATCTGAAAAAACATTTTGGGCCATATGCCATGAAATCTATACAAATTCATAAGGCCTCTACTAAATGTAAACTTGTTTTTATCTTGAGACATATTGATGCATCAAGGGGATATATTGGACCCCACCAGTCACATGATAATTCAAATTTTATTCAACATATGTATAAAAAACAGATGAATCAACATGCCTTAACAATCACGATCTATAAATATTGGAAGAACTTTTATAAATAATGTCAATACATTCTCCAATCAAGATGATAATAAATAATATGATGAAATGTGTTGGATGCTATCATTTTATTATATCCTAATTATAATATTCATAAAATTGATTATACATTGATAAAAATAAAATAAAATGTTAATAAAAAAATTCTTGGGGAAAGTACCCTTTTTTTAATATATATTTTTATAATATAAAACCAACACGTGTAGTATATATCCAATTTTCACCAAAAATATTCATATAAAATTTAAAAATATACATTAATTCATTGAGGTTTCATGATGGAAGGAAAGTCCATTAACGTTGTATTAGTTTCTAAATATTCCTTTCACACTTTTGAAAAAAAAGTCTAAATGTTCCAAATTTTGAAAACGGATGGAAGATTGATTTTAAATCAGTTCCTAAAATGTCTAAAATGAAAAAATGGGTTTAAAAATAATTATAGATTGTTAAAAAATTCCAAAAAAATTCTAAAATACATGGAATTTGAAGATAAATATTTATCATCATCTACTTTGAAAAAAACAATCTTGATGAATGACGTGATGGTGAAATAAACACTAACCTCATGGATATCTTTTGAATCATAATCCCCATGAAATATATAACATTACATGAAAAATAAAAAAAATAGAAATATATTCATGATATAATATATAAAATGTGAATTATATACTGTATATAAAAATATTCCATTAATATGGCCTATGTCTTACAGATGTAAATGTGAGGTGATAAACCATTACCCTAAGTCAAACTTCCATTTCATTTGTATGAACCTCCTATAAAATAAATATATATTTATTATAAATCAATTAAATAAACATAATCATATATACTGTGATTTATTATTTAATTGTATTATTTTATCTCCCTTTTTTTAATTATTCATTTTTAAAATCACTGCTTTAGGTGATAATTACTTTATTTTACATCTATGTTTTTGTTTTTTAGTTTTGAAACATATATGTTTATTATGCTTCCTTAACATGCATAATTTTAACCATGATATAAATATAATATATAATCATTATATATGAATTTATACTATTCCATAAATTTTAGAGATATAAAATGATTTACACTATTTCTTGAGATGGTGTGTTTTATGTATCCACAAATACTACATTCACTTTTCTACATATTTAAATGAAGAAATATAAATAGAAATTAATTTTTGAATCATAATAGATATCCTATTAATATAATATATTCTCATTAAAACAATCATAATTCCCATCCATAAAATATAGAAATTAAAAATGAATTGTATCAATATGTGGGGATGCTAAGTTGTCTGTACGAACAATATTTACATAAACATCTCATTTAATTGGAAATATGGTAGATAATGGTTTTTTAATAATTATTATTACATTTTGGTATATTTATGATACTTTTTTAAAGAAAATTGACAGATAATATATATTTAGAAGATTTTTAAGAATAATGAAAAGGAAATTGATCGGTTAAGGTGATTACATCTTCTTTGAAAGAACTACATTGGATATCCTCTTAAGGGGGCGGGGGATGATTTTTTGTATGGTACATAAACTCAATAAATTATATAAGAATTTATATATGATTTTTATTATAGAGACCCTAGTCTTTTACACCTAATAGAACATGATTTTAAACATTAAATATATATTAGGGTATAAGCCAAGGATCGTAACATCTAGTGTCTTGGTAGGCTAGGTTCATAATAAAGAATTATAAAAAACATTTTATTTAAAATCCATAATGAGGTCCTATATTCCATTTTTATCATAAATATTCATAGAATATCCTAGGGACAACATGAACAATTGAATGACCTAAATTCTTAGCAAGGGAATAACCATAAGAACAAAGAATTAACACCTGGGATATATGGTGTGACATTATTATATAAAGAAACATGTAACATACGGAATCATAGATATAAACATGGGATCAAAAAAAATTAAATAATATAAATGTGGTAGAAAAATAAAACATGAACTTAGAATGAGTAAAGGATATCCACCAAGACCATTTCCTAAAGCCAAAGAATCCAAGACTAACTTCCAAAACTGTTGCTATAGTAGCACAAACCAAGGCCAACGTCCAAGACTGTTGCATATAACATCTCATGAGACTCAACTTTACCCAATGAAATGGAGAAATATCTATTTTTACAAATCATAAATTTCCATGAATATTTTTTATACATATTGAATCATACAAAATAAATTATATCTAAATATTGGGGTTACCCAAGGAAAAGATTGGGTACCATAATTAAGACATAAAGCATAACAAATGGGCACATCATAAAAGGGTCTATGAAATAAAATATCTAAAATATATATGGAAATTAAGATGGTAAAATTTTAATCTATCATTGGAAGTTATGTTAATTATAAGTGACCACATGTAAGGAAATTATTTCAGAAATTTTACAATTACAACATTTTTTAGTGGGTTTTAGAAATATAGTATATAGCCTTTAAAATAGAAAGTGGAACAATACATTATATAAAACTAGAAGAGAACCTATAAAGGTTTCACAATAAAAAAGGACAGATTTTTTAAAGACAATTGTGGGTTAAAACATAATATATAGTGCACTTGAAATTGGGTACGAATTTGTGAAGTTCCCTTAAAACAAGTTTTATTATATGTAAGTATTGCGAAGGGAATCACTTAAAAACCTGTATATCAGAAAAATTGCATGATGGAAGGGTCTTAATAAATTAAATTTATACATTTACCCTACATTTATAAGATTCACATAATTATATAATGTAACTTTATTTTGGAAGGATGAAATATATGCAACCTAATGGAATAAAGGTGATTTGGGTAGAATTCATTATGGATTTTCGGCACGGTATCAGGGGCACTTAAGAGAGCTTCATGAGAGATAAATGGAATTATTATCACATATACATAATGAGGGAATCATGGGGGATGTGTGAAATCATACCCTATAATTAGGAATTATTCATAAAATCACATGACATAGAGTATATTCATGAATAAATGGTAAATGGAGAGGATCCCATAACATAAATATGATGGTGATATTTTGTTGAACTTGATGATCTGTATAATCAAATTAAATTCATTATTAAGAAATAAATGAACCTATTATATATTTATAATATTTATTATAACCGTTTTAAGTTCATTTATAACCATTTTGATTGGTTATGAGGTTCAATTTCAGGGTTCAGGTCTGTTTGCTTTCTTGGTTTTAATGATTGGATCATGTTTGGATAAACATGTATGATGAAGGTGGTTTTCCAAAATTGATGGTATACATTATTATTAAACATCTAGAAGTTTACATGAAAATAAATTTAATTTTTTTAGGAGTGAAGTTGAATATTTATATATATCTTTACTGACAACCTTCGGGGTTAATTTGCAGGTTTTTAACCACATAGAACACATTTTGTTTTATAAAACAAAATCAGCTGTAAAAAAGGATTCCACAAGAATAGATAATGTAGAATACATATATTATGCTCTAGTTAAACCATGCAAATGGTTTTATGACCATAATTGATGTCAGTAATAGTAATTAATAAGACATCATCCTTGATTGTTGTAAATTAACACATCTTGGATGGTGTTTTTGCTACTAAAATAAAAAAAAGAGTAATTAAGAGATGAAAATAACTTATTCAAAAACAACTAGCTCTTGAAGATAGAACAAAAACCTTGCCTTAACAAGCCCGTTAGGTCCTGGCATGCCATGTACCTCCAATTTACCCATAGGCACATGGTCCCCACCTTGGGGCCCACCAACATGTCTGCATGGGTCGTCTAACTAATGATAGTCCTCATATGCAAAAGAATGTCCTTTATATTGAGAAATGTATTGTTTTCAACAATACATATTAATGTTATTTAAAGGGGGAGTTTATTGAAAAAAATACTCTGCCTCTTTATGATAATTTTGACGCTCACAAATACCCTTAGTTATTTTCTAATGATTGTATTTAGTATTTTCCAGGAATTTATTTATTAATTTTACTATTGAAATAACGATAATTTATTACTTAGTGTGGAATCTGCTTTAGCATGTTCTAGAATCACTATTCATAACTTACGTGGATAAATATATCATGGAATCTGCTTTAGCACATTCTGGAATCACTGCTCATACCTTACGTGGATAAATATATAGTGGAATCTTCTTTAGCACGTTATGGAATCACTATCCATACCCTATGTGGATAAACCTAGTGTAAGGATGAAAAGTGTGTATACTTTTTGAGATAAGAGACTATTATCGTTAAACAACCATATATTTTCAGCAATATATGGAAGGAGAACCTTACGTTTGGAAGGAACCTTACGTTTTGGTTATTAGCAATGTATGGAAAAAGAATTGTACGTAAATTCTAAATGTTACGATAGTTTCTCAAAAGTATGGTTCATCAACTTTACTTTTGTGGACAAACATACGTTCTTGAAAAGTATGGATCAAGTAATAGTATGGATCTTTTACCATATGTTTGATTGTTGAAGAAAAAGTATAGTTGATCAACCCTACGTTTGTGATCAACCTGACGTTTGTGATCAACCCATCGTTTGTGTTCAACCTTACATTGTCAACCTTGTATTTTGAAGACTATGTTATCAACCCTACGTTTGGAGGCCACGTCATCAACCTTACATTTTGTGTTAGAAATTTTGACAGACGATATTTTTATGCAGCAATTAGCAAACTGATTATCGGGCGGATTTCAAGCCAAATTTAAAGTTGTTTTTAAAGTATGACTTTGACTGATTCAAAGACATTTTATTAATGGATTTAAGATCGAATTAAAAGTATCTTTTTATGCCGAGTCTTAAAGGATGTTACGACTTCTCTGTAAATTCAAATGTTTTAATATCGCGAATTAGAAGGCAACTTCTATGGATCTAAATGTGCAGGAGATTTGCTCGGATTTATTATATATGTTCTCACTGAAACACTTGGTACATAAGTGTATGGTGATCGATCTTTTATTAAAAAAGGTAGAAAACGGAGACTGCAGAAATTCACGATTAATCTGCTGATTCAAAAAGAGGGTCGAAGCTCTGTTCTTTTAAGAAGAAGGAACTCAATAAAAGATTCACCTTTTCTAGATTGAAAAACTATTGTGTATCTACTACTGCTGAAGTTGTGCATTATATATCAATATATACTACAACCGGATCGACTCAGAACTGCTTCAACTTGAAGATCAATATTTGTAGAGACTTCGATCCATCTGCTGTCAATTTCATTCTATTTCAATTGTGAAGATCGACTAGAGAACTTATTTTTGAAATTCTCTTTATTCTTGAGTAACCAGCTTCTCATTCTAAGATGTGTAGGTTCGTGTTTGAAATAGAAGGCTTTGTTTTGCCTTGGGTTGTAAATGTGTCAACTGCCTGTACTCCGTTGTGAACCGATCTGTGGAAAAGTGGACCAAATAGTGAAAATCACCAAGCTCGTGGAGTTGAGCATTGGTGGAGTGGACTAGGGGCCTTCTGTTACCCGAACCACTATACATCATTGTGTTCTGCTTTTATTTATTTCCGTTGCATGATAAAATCTGAAAAAGCATAAAGGACAGAACTCATTCATTCAATGTGTTACCGAAAAATTGAAAAACACACAATTAAACCCCCCCCCCCCTCTTGTGTATAATATGTAGATTCATATCCAATAATCGGTATGAGAGGTGGAGCTTATGATAGAGCCTTAGAAAGCTAGAATCATTTAAAAATTATACAACAGAGCATCATGACTGATACAAGAGAAGGGATGTAAATGATTAGAGAACCATATTTTAATGAAGACAATTATGGTTTCTCGAAATCACGCATGATAATATATCTGAAAAACCACGGATATAAAGTCTATTCAAATATTATGACTCCTTATGAAATTTTTGAAAATCCTGAGACATGGAGTGCTTCTACAGAGGCAGAGTACGATATGAAATCAAAGGCTATGAATGCAATTATCTGCTGTCTAGGACCAGATTAATTTAACAGAGTATCTCAGTGCCCAACAGCATATGAGATGTGGCAAACAATAGTTGTGGCATATGAAGGAACAGAAAATGTGAGGAAAATGAGATATGCAACTGCAAAACTGAAATTAGATACTTTTATAATGTTCGAAGGTGAAAGAATTACCCAAATGAATGTAAGATTGGCAGATATATTCAATAATATAACAGCTCTAGGAGAACCTATCAAGTAGACTGATCAAGCATTAAAAGTACAAAAGGTACCTCCTACTCTATGGAATGGTATCTCTGCTACAATCTGACAATCAACTCCTGGTAAAGATCTAACCATGAGAGAGCTGATTGGTATACTGATAATGTATGAAGATGAAATGAAAGATGAAGCTAATGAACATAAAGTTCTTATCAATAGATAAGATACTACCTTGAAGGTAACTTCACAACAAAATAATAGAATGATTAAGAACATAGAAGTCAAATCTAAATCAGAAATCTCTGACTCATCAAACTCAAATAAAGAACTGGCTCAGCTAGCCAGGAAATTTAGAAAGTTCTAAAGCAAGAAAATAGGCTTCAAACAATCCGTTAAGGGAGATAATAATTAAGTAAGATGTTATGAATGCAAAAATATGGGGCAAATAAGGCTAGATTCCCCACAATTGAAGGATGCAAAGAATAAAAAATTCTTCAAATGAAATGACTATGACCAAAAAGACAATAAAGCAATGAAAGCCACTTGGAGTGTATCTGAAGACTCCAGTAGCTCTCCTGAATCATGCTCAGAGAAAGAATAAGTAAATCTAAAAGAAAACATGTTTTTTATGGATAAAACTTATGAGGTACACTCATATTACTCCTCTGAATCAAATTCCTAATCAAGCTACATAAATGAAAAACTTGTAGCCTACTGCAATATGCTTGAAGAAATATATGATTCACTTTTTAAAAAACACAAGTCACTATAAAACATACATAAAGATTTTTTAGATGAAAGAGATACAATGCTGAAACAACATAAAGAATTAACTGATAAATACAATTCTATTAACACTAACTATATTGAATTTGAATCAAGAATAAAAACACTGCAGGATAATGTATAATCTTATAAACAGTCTTCATTGGTTTTTACAAAAGGAGAAAATTCATTAAATGAAATTCTTGGAAAAACTGTCATTAAAATGGAGAGATTTGGAATTGGTAGTAAAGGAGAAAAACCTAAGCTATATAAAAATTATTTTTTCCAATCTCTAAAAATGATAATTGTAATTTTTGTGGGACAAAGGGACATATAGCTAAAACTGTTTCTTAAGACAACCTCAAATTTGTGGTATTAATAAGGCCTATGTTTCAAACAACTTATATGATTCAGATATCTTTAAAAGAACAAAGAAAATATGGATACCCAGATCATTTCTAGCTAACACCCCTGGACCCAAAAAAATATGGGTGCCATAGCAATTTGTTTGAATGTATTTGTAGGTAGTATGCCACCAAAGAAGAAAAGATATATGGTACATGGATAGTGGTTGCTTAAGATATATTAGTGGAAACTCATTGAACTTTTCTTCACTCACTCAAAAAGAAGGAGGACTTGTCACATTTGGTGACAATGCCAAATGAAAAATCATTGGCATGGGAACTGTTGGAGATCCAAAAACAGTCTCAATAAACAAAGTTCTTTATGTACAAGGACTAAAACAAAATCTGATAAGTATCTCTCAACTCTATGATGATGGATATACTGTTGATTTTACTAACAATTTTTGTTCTGTTTATAAAGATAAACTGTATAAATTTAAATCACCAATAACTAAAAATTTCGTTACATTGGATTTAAATTCCTTGTGTAAACAACAAGTAAACTGCTTGACTGCTAAATTAAGTGAATCCTGGATCTGGCATAGGAGACTTGGACATTTCAATTTATATGTTTTACATAAGTTATCTCAGAAACCGTTAGTTTCTGATTTACCTTATCTCAAATTTGGAAGTGACAGATTCTGTGATGCATGTCAACTTGGAAAGCAACACAAATCATCCTTCAAATATGTTAATAAGATTTCTACATCTAAACCTCTAGAACTTATTCATATGGATTAGTTTGGACCCTCAAGAGTAGCAATCCTAGATGGTAAATTATATGTATATGTTTTAGTTGATGACTATTCAAGATTTACATGGATTTTCATTTTGAAATTTAAAAATGAAGCTTTTACTTTATTTGAATGTTTCTGTAAATCTGTTCAAAATAAAAAAGGTGTTAATATAATCTCATTGAGAAGTGATCATTGTGAAGAATTTGAGAATCTAGAATTTAATTTCTTTTTCTCAAACATGGGTATTAAACATACCTTTTCTGCACCTAGAACACCTCAACAGAATGGGATTATAGAAAGGAGAAATATAACAATTCAAGAAAGGGATAGAACTATGTTAAATGAATATACCCTACCTATATATTTCTAGGAAAAATAGGTCAATACATCTTGTAATATAATTAATAGAGTTTTAATTAGACCTATTTTGAAAAAGATACCCTATGAACTATGGAATAATAGAAAACCTAAAGCAATTTACATTAATGTTTTTGGAAGAAAGGTTTACATCTTAAACACCAAGGATAATCTTGGTATGTTTGATCCAAAATATGATGAAGGTATTTTCTTAGGATATTCTGCTACCTCCAAAGCTTATAGAGTTTATAATAAGAAGTCATGGATTGTTGAAGAATCAGATCATGTGAAATTTTATGAATCTGATCCCTTTGAGAAAAGGACAGAACAAATGGATGAACATGACTCTAATGATAACATGAGACTTGAGAATATAAAGAATGATTTTGAAAATAATATAAACGAAATTCAGTCCAGTTCAAGGGAACATTATACTAAATTCCCTTTAAATATATTACCTAGATAGTCTAGAACCCTTAAGAATCACCCTCTAGAAACTGTAATTGGTAACCTAGAAACTGGCGTTCAAACTAGAAGAAACTTAGGAAACCTAGTGGAATTCTCTGCCTTCCTATCTCAATAAGAACCCAAGACTAGAGAAGAAGCTTTAGATGATAAAAGTTGGGTAATAGCAATTCAAGATGAATTAAACCAGTTTAAAATAAATGAAGTTTGGGAATTAGTGGAAAGACCTAAGAATTATCCTGTAATAGGAAACAAATGGGTCTTTAGAAATAAATAAGATGACCAAGGCACAATAACTAGAAATAAAAAAAGATTAGTCGCTAAAGGATACAATCAAGAAGATGGAATAGATTATGATGAGACTTTTGCACCTATAGCTAGGTTAGAGGCCATAAGAATCCTTTTAGCATATGAATATTATATGTATTTTTAATTATTTCAAATGTATGTTAAATCATCCTTTTTAAATGGTTATTTAATGGAGGAAGTTTATGTTGAACACCCTCCTGGTTTTGAGATCTCTCAAAAACCTGATTTGGTTTTTAAACATACTAAAGGTCGTTATGGCCTTAAACAAGCACCTAGAGCTTGGTATGAAAGATTATGTTCTTTTCTTTTGAAAAATGACTTTACTATTGGAATTGCAGACCCAACACTCTATAAGAAAACTGTGAAAAATAATGTTTTATTGGTTCAAATTTATTTTAATGATGTAATCATTGGATCAAAAAATTAATATCTTTCTCATGAATTTTCAAAATTAATGCAAGAAGAATTTGATACGAGTATGATGGGAGAATTAAATTTCTTTTTGGGTCATTAAATTTATCAAAAATATTTTTCAAATATTTTAAATCAAAGCAAATACATTACTGAATTACTTAAGAAATTTTGACTTGAAAACAGCAAGCCATTTACATCTCCGATGTGTACTAATATAAAAATTGATTTGGATGAAACTGGGAAATCAGTTGACAACAAGTTATATAGAGGTATGATTGGTAGTTTGTTATATATTACTACTAATAGGCCAGATATAATGTATTTATTATGTCTTTGTGCTAGATTTCAATCAAAACCTAAAGAATCTCATCTGACTGTTGTTAAAACAATTTTCAGATATTTAAAAGGAACTGTTTTTAAATATCTTCTTTATCCTAAAACATCTAATTTTAATTTGATTTCACATTCATATGATGACTTTGTAAGTTGTAGGTTAGATATAAAAAGCTCAACAAGTACATGTCACTTTTTAGGAAAGTCCTTAGTATCATGGTCTAGTAAGAAACAACATTCAGTTGCCCTGTCAAAAGCTGAGGCAGAATATGTTTCTGTTGGAAGTTTTTGTGCACAAGTGTTGTGGATGAAAATCAATCTTATGGACTTTGGATTGAATTTTAATAATACACCTATTTTACGTGATAATACAAGTGCAATTAATATTGAAAAAAAATCCTAATAATCATTCTATAACTAAGCACATTGATATAAGGCATCAATTTTTAAGAGATCATGTTATAAAAAAGGATATATTTTTAGAATTTATAAATACTGAAATTCAATTAGCTGATATTTTTACTAAACCACTTCCCACTTCATGGTTTTATTTTATTAAGTGGGAGCTAGGATTATTTAATTTTAAATAATTTTTATTTTTATTTACTTTTATTTTTATAAAAAAAATTAATACTGTTTAATTTTTTTTTCTGTCTCCATATTTAAACATTATTTCTTTTAAATATATGTAATGATTAGGGATTACATGGGAATCAAGGCTGTTAGAGCCTTTTCGACTTCTAAACTGTTTCACTTCTATCAAAACCCTTTCAAAATCCGAAAATCTCACGTCCTCTCCTAAACCCTAACCTTCGAACCTCTGAATCCCTAACCTTCAAACCTTCATAGATTCTCGTAGAAATTGTAAGGAATAAAATATCTAGTGATGTCGAGCCAAGAAATGCAAGATACAATGCACCAAGGGATGAAAAATTTTATAGGGCAAGGTAATCGATCTCGACTGGTTATTTCAGACAAATCTGTTGTTGAAGCAAGCACTGTCGTTTCATAATCTTGAATAGATGTTCAATAGAGAAAATAAAGAATTTCTGTATGAATTAGAACTTAGATACTTTTTCAAATATGTACATATTAGCCTGGGGGAAACCAACGATAGTATGATGGCTAAGATAGAGGATAAGGATTTTTCAATCTCATTAGTAGATATTGGTCATATTATTAACTTCCCTCATGAGGGAATTTTTCATTTCGATTTGAAAAATATTGGAGATTCTGTGCATAAATCCGAAGACATCATGTCTTTTATTTTTTGTTCTAAGACAATAAAGAAGATATTTGTCAATGATTTGGAGACTGATCAGAAGATTTTGGTCAAATTTATTCAGACTGGAATAGATCCAAGAATGGAAGAAATGGAAAATATTTTTTACCCTGATATGTATATAATGTATCTTCTATTAAAATATATTAAGTTAAACTTTCTAAGATAAATGATAAGTTATCTCAGTTATTGATGTCAAAGCGAGGCCAGGATGAATTTCTACCCTTTTGGTCGGTTTATTTCTAAACTGCTATTTAAGAAAGACAGAGTGAGAATATTGGACGCTCGAGTAAACTATCATCACATTAATATGTTTGATGCTGGAACTTTAAGGAATGTTGGATATTTCTGGAGCACATTTAAAGGAAAACATTTTCCAGTAGGAGCTGAGTAAGACTCAGAGAGTGCTTAGGCTCAACCTGCTAAGTCCAGGGAGGGACAAGTTGAATCCAGAGTCAACAATGTAGCACGAAGGATTTTCATCGAACTGGAAGATGTTGAGGAAGACAGAAGTTAGGAAGGACTTAAATCAAAAAGAAAGAGACCCGTCAATGAGGAAATTACATCCCCTGCTTTGGAAACAACCTCAGAAGCTTTATTTTATTATTCTTTTGTAAGGGAAGCTTTTGTTGATAATACCATGGAAGTTGTTACTGAATGAAAAGCACCAGTAGAGGGATCAGGAGTTCTAGAAGAAGCTCCAAGGGATAATCAGGAACATATTGTAGATGATGTTGAAGTTTCACTTCAATAGGAACAAGAGATGGAGGTAGTGCGTGGTGAACTAGTGGCCAGACCTCAGGAAACTATTGAAGATATTGTTCTTGAAAATCTATTGGATGAAAAAGATGCAGATGAATGTGATGAGCATGCTTCTGAATCATACACAGAGGTACTACAAGAGGATATTTCTGTGGACGAGTTTGAGGACTCTAAGGAAAAATCTGTGGACCGACCTTCTCAGGATAGTGAAAAAGATAAATCGGATGCTGAATCATTTCCCTTGGTACTGCTGGATCAACCAGAGCATGTGACTATGAATCAAGCATAGGGTGCCTTTGATTCAAGAAAAGAATAAATTGAAAAACTGTACAAAAAGGTTTCTCAGTTGGAATCTAAGAATGTTTCTCTGAGAATGTCTCAGACATAGAACATTTGAAATTTAAATAGCTGAATGAGTGTACAGTTTCAAGGCAAGAAGTTGAAATGCATAAAGAGGATATGATGAATTCTATTACACAATTGAAATCTGAAATTGTTATGAAGTCAAATTTATCAAATACGAAGTTTTTTATGGAGAACCAATTTGCATTAGTTGTAAATAGTGGTTCTAGTGGATCTGGTACTTCACCTGATTTAATCAGAAGGTTTCAAGCTATCACAACTATGATGAGAAACATGAATGACAGGTTACAAGATCATAAATGTAACAACACTCCATTGTCAGTGTTGCTGGACAATCAGAAGTACTTAGTGGATCATCTGACATCTAGTGAGCCATCGGTCAGAATTCTGTTAAATCAGTTATCAGAGAAGATGTCAGTGTTTATAAAAAAAGAGGAAAGATGCATGAGTTTTTCAGATTCAACTTAATCGAAGATATTCATATGACTCAAGAGAATAGGGGGCTCATTATCAAACATGGAGATGGGATGATGACGAGACTTCGAGAACAGTTTACAGAAATCAAGTCTGCAATCAAGAGGAGATAGAACATGTTGCCTATCTTACCGAAACCTTTATTCATGTGTATATCATTGTCATGTATATACCACTATTTTTGACTGAAAATTTCTTTCATAGTTTATTTTTTTATTTATCTATTTGTTTTACTAATTTTATTTTTGATATCCTAGTACTCTAGATTAAATTATTGATAAACAGTTAATCATAAGAATTTACCTACATTTCAGTGCAACATTAAATGTGTTCAAATCCCTAATTTCTCATTATTTTTGATATCACAAAAAGGGTGAGAATTTGGATAAACATTTACATTTTATTTAGGGAGAACATTTTATTTAGGGGGATAGTTAAAGGAGAAATTTTTCCGAAATTAAATATTGTTTCATCCTATCAAAATTCTAAAACATTATGTAACTAATTTTTGAAAGTTAATTTTCTTTAAATAATTGTAATTATTTTATGGGTTTTGTGATCATCAAAAAGGGGGAGATTGTTGAGAAAAGTATTGTTTTCAACAATACATATTAATGTTATTTAATGGGGGAGTTTATTGAAAATAATACTCTGTCTCTTTATGATAATTTTGCTGCTCACAAATACCCTTAGTTATTTTCTAATGATTTTATTTAGTATTTTCAAGGAATTTATTAATTAATTTTACTATTTAAATTATGATAATTTGTTACTTAGCGTGGAATCTGCTTTAGTGCGTTCTGGAATCACTGTTCATACCTTACGTGGATAAATATACCATTGAATCTGCTTTAGCGCATTCTGGAATCACTGTTCATACCTTGCGTGGATACATAGAGAGCAGAATCTGCATTAGCGCGTTCTGGAATCATTGTTCATACCCTACGTTGAGAAACGTAGCATAAGGATGAAAAGTGTGTATACTTTTTGAGATAAGAGAAAAGTATGGTTAAACAACCATACGTTTTCAGCAAATTATGGATGGAGAACCTTACGTTATGAAGGAACCTTACGTTTTGGTTATCTGCAGAGTATGGAAAAAGAACTGTACGTAAATTATAAACGTTACATTTTTTTCTCAAAAGTATGGTTCGTCAACTTTACTTTTGTGAACAACCATACGTTATTGAAAAGTTTGGATCATGTAAAAGTATGGATCTTTTACCGTACGTTTGAGTGTTGAAGAAAAATAATGGATGATCAACCCTATGTTTGTGATCAACCCTACATTTGTGATCAACCCTATGTTTGTGTTCAACCTTATGTTGTCAACCTTTCATTTTGAAGACTATGTTATCATCCCTACGTCTGGAGGCCACGTCATCAACCTTACGTTTGGCGTTAGAAATTTTGACAGATGATAATTTTATGCAGCGAATAGCAAGCTGATTATCGGGCGGATTTCAAGCCAGATATAATGTCATTTTTTAAGTACGACTTTGACTGATTCAAAGCCATTTTATTAATATATTTAAGACTGAATTAAAAGGATATTTTTATGATGAGACTTAAGGGAAGTTATGACTTCTCTGTAAATTCATATTTTTGAATATCGCGGATCAGAAGGCGACTTTTATGGATCTAAATGTGTATGATATTTTCTCAGCTTTTTTATATATGTTCTCTCCAAAACACCAGGTACATAAGTGTATATTGATCGATCTTTTATTAAAAATGGTGGAAAATAAAGACTGCAGAAATTCACGATTAATTTGCTGATTCAGAAAGAGCTCCAAAACTCTGTTCTTTTAAGAAGAAGGAACTCGATAAAAGATTCACCTGTTCTACATCGAATATCAATTGTGGATCTACTACTACTGAAGTTGTGCACTATATATCTATATCTACTACAACCGGATCGACTCAGAACAGCTTCAACTTGAAGACCAATATTTCTAGAGACTTCGATCCATCTACTGCCAACTGCATTCTGTTGGAATTGTGAAGATCAACTGGAGAACTTCTTTCTGAAATTCTTTTTATTCTTGAGTAACAAGCTTCTCGTTCTAAGCTGTGTAGGTTCGTTTTTGAACCAGAAGCCTTTTTTCCATTGGTTGTAAAGGTGTCAACATCTTGTACTCAGTTGTGAACCGGTCTGTGGAAACGAGGACCAGATAGTGAAAATCATCAATCTAGTGGAGTTGAGCGTTGGTCGAGTGGACTAGGGGCCTTCTGTTCCCCGAACCACAATACATCTATATGTTATACTTTTCTTTATTTCCGTTGCATGATCAAATCTGATAAATCATAAAGGGAAGTACTCGTTCAATCAAAGTGTTATCAAAAAATTGCAAAAGACACAATTCACCCCCTCTTGTGTATAATCTATAGATTCAGATCCAACACTTTCTAGTATGCTTTTTCTTCACTCAAAAAAGACCTGGGAATTGTCCTCTATTTTCACACATCCTGATCACTACTCTAGGTATATCACACTTAACTGCGGAGTTCTAATATTGTAGGCTCCCGAAAAGGGAGGTTCACCTTGCGGACGTGAGTCATATCATATAGCCATTTAACATTTTATAATTGTGGGGGTGTTAGATAATTAATTATCATAATAGTGTTCAAATACATGTAATCTACTAGAGATGGCATACCATTTTAATGAGGATAGGTAAGGATAGAAAAGAAAACAAATGAACATGAAAATAAAAATAATGAAAACAAAAGAAGAATTTCACACTTGATTGAATCATCCCTGATAGCTTCATAAGGTGAGAGGATTTGGTGTTTTGTGGAGATCATGGGCTGTTCTACATTGGAGAGGATCATTTGGAGTGATTTTGATAGAATATATGCAAGTCATAAGGCTTGATAGGTGTGAAGAGAAGGGGTAAGGTGGGGTGGTATTTATATTGGAGGAGATGAGGGTTTTCATAATATTATAATCATTAGTTCATTATTTTCTTCATAAGAAATGAAATAGTGATAATTCTATTACCAATAATAGTAATAAGTTCATTTGGGTTTGATATTTGGGTTCTTTCAACACTTATTATTTTCGGAATAATGGATTTAAATTATAATGTATTTATATGCTAAATTATTGTATTTTACTATTCACAAAAAATTCATGTATTTTAGAAAAATTCCAAAAATTCACCCTAACCATTTATCGATGTGTAGACTCCAAAAATGAAATCCATTTTTCAAAAACAAATTATAAATATGGGTAATTTAATTTTTATTCAAAATCACATTTAACTCGAAAAAAAATTAAAAAATTTAATTTCTTATTCCCAAATATAGGTATATCGTACTTCCGATTGAATCGTATTTATAGACTATCATAGGTAAGGTTACTATTAATTGGGGTATTTCACTATTCATAAGGGTAACATTACTATTCATAAGTTTATATTACTATTAAACTAAAATTATGTAGTTCATTTCTGACAACAAATAATTTAATGATTGCAACCGTGTATGTCATATTTTCGAAATTCAAATTAGGGAAGTGATAACTTCTGTTTAATGGATACATGGTACTTAGTAGTTCATAGTGTAGTGATTTTATGAAATAATTATAAGAAGTAAATTTCTATTGAAAACTTTTTGTCATTACATTATCCTCCCATATGAAATTTCTACCTCGAAATTCTGTTTTACATTCTAATGCATAAAATGGCGGGAGTACTTTCTTTCATTGCCTCCTATTGTTCACAAGTTTCCTCTTTGTACTTATGGTTCCACCAATGTAATTTGACCGGGTGAGAAGTCTTGTTACGTATAACATTCTCTCAATAATCCACTATCTTCACTGGCTACTCCTCATGAGAAAGGTCATCCTCAAACTCTAGAACCTCTGAAGAGAGTACATGTGAAAGATCATATATGTACTTCCATAAGAAGAATATGTAAGGCATCATGTACTTTTGACAAGGTAGGTGTAAGTTCTAGTTTATAGGCCAAAACCCCGATAAGATCAAGATGCATTAAGGGCCCGATGTGCCTATGACTTTTCTTCCCTTTCTTCCCAAATCACTAGAAATTTTGACATGCAAATATGCATAGAAATAAGATGTCTCTAACTTTTAACTCAACGTATCATCAATGATTTTATACCTAAATATGTTGTCAACTACAGGTTTCCATGATGTTCTGAAAAATGTTTTCATCTTTTCCCCCATTTCATCGGCAATTTCATGTCCGTGAAGCTTATGCTAACTGGCTTCATCCCATCACGTTGCGGATCTACAACATTTCCCATAAAGGGTTTTGTATGGTTCCATTTGGATTCTCAATTGGAAACTATTTTTGTAGGAGAAATAGACCACTGTAATATGATGGTACCATCAACCATTGAAGTCCATATAACAATCTCTCATCATATCTTCTATTGTATAAATAGTCTACTCAGATTGGCCATCAGTTTGAGCATGATAGGCTGTAATAAAGATTAGTTTAGTTCTTAGATAATGATGACGAATTTTCTATATCATTAAGGTGAATCTCAAATCATGATCGTATACTATAGATAGTGGTACTCCATGCTTCTTTACCACATTGTTAATATATATTTTTTCAAGTTTTTCTAATGATAATTCCTTTCGAATAAAAATAAAGTGAGTTGACTTTGTAAGCCAATCCACAATGACGCATATAGCATTGTTTCCTTTGGATGTCCATGGATGTACAATCCCAAAGTCCATGGTGTTGTTCTCCCACTCCCATGTCGGTATGGGTTGTTTTTTCATCACCGACCCTGGGATTTTTCCTCTCATCCTACATTTGTCGACATACAAAGAACATTGATTTTTATTCAGCAACTTCTCTTTCCATATTGTCCCGCCAGTGGTTTTCTCAGAGATCTCAATACTTCATTAGGCTCATTGGGTGAATAGAAAAGGTAAATCTATATGCATCATTAAAAAGGTCATACTTTTTATTTCTATCATATAAAACACAAAATCATGACCCAAATCATAAAATTCTGTCCTTGTTAATGATGAAATCAAACTATTTCCCATTTTAATGGTTTCTACCCTTTTCTAAAGTTCCACATCATTTCTTTGAGAATCCATTATTTTCTCCATGTGGGATGGTTGAGAAATAATTAGAAAGAGGATTGATGATTTTCCTCCCTTAATGATTCCCATATAAATCCTAGGGAAAAAATAAGAAGATCAGATCCTTTTAAATTCTCATCATTGATAAATAATAACGATCCATTATACTTAGACCATCTGCCACCTCGTTTTCCATACCAGGATGGTAGTGGATTGAGATGTCCTAATCCTTGTTGAGCTATATCCATCTACATAGGATTATATTAATATATTTTGGGTGAATATATATTTGAGACTCTTTGGATTAGTATATATCTCACACATCTCTGCATAGAGATAATTCCACTAGATTTTTCCATAATGGTTAACGCTTCCAACTCTGGATCTAGGGTAGCACTGTTTTTATCGTGGGTTTTCAGTTTCCTTGAGGCATAGGCTATCACTTTATCATGTTTCATCAGAACACATCCTAATCCCTTCTTCGAAGAATCATTGTACACCACATAGATTTCTCCACTTGTTAGGATTGTGATTACTGGCACATTTAAACCCCTATTTTTAAACTCCATAAAACATTCTTCTCATTCTTGAGTATAGAAATCATTACTCCCATTTTTGTTAGCTTGGTCATTGAGTTTGAAAATATTGATAAGTTCTTCTCAAATTATTGATAATATGTAGCTAGACCTAGAATATTGCAGATCTTCATTACTGATGTTGGCCTGGGCCACTCTTAAATTGACATTGTCTTGGAAGGGTCCACAAATATTCATTTACTGGTGATAACATCCCCCAAGAATGATACATACCCTATCCAGAACTCATATTTACTGTAAATTTCATATATCTTCTCACTTCTCAAGGTTTTTGACATAGTATTCAAATGCTCATCTTTTCCCTCCTTCCTCTTGGAGTATATCATAATATAATCAAAAAAGATTAACAACAAGTTTTCGAGGTAATCTATAATGACTCTATATAATAAATCCTTGAAAATTATTAATGCATTAGTGAGTCCAAAGGGAAACACTATGATCTCATAGTGTCCTTGCCATATTTGAAAGGCAATTATGGAAAAATATGTTGTCCTCGCCTTTAATAGGTGATATCCTGACTAAAGCACCACCTTAGAGAAATAATTGCCCCTAATAATCTAATCAAACAATTCATCTATCCGTTGAAGGGCATACTTGTTCCTTATCGTAAATTTATTGGGTTCATGATAATCAATGCAGAAGTGAATTGATACATCCTTCTTATATAATAAGAGGATGGGAGAACCCCATAGTTAAGCACTTGGATTTATAAAACCATTCTCCAGATTATCCTATAACTACATATTTGGCTCTTGCAGCTCTACAATGGCCATTCTATTAGATATATTTGATATAGGAAGAGATCCCAAAATAATTTCAATTGAGAACTCAACCACTCGATCATGAGGAAGACCATCCAACTCTTTGGGGAATATATCAGTGTAATCCCTCACTATGGGAATGTCTTTAGGAATGATTCTCTCCTGTGTATCAATAATTTGAGAAACAAATTCATTCACTTAAAGAAATAATATCCACACTTGTGAAACTGATTCTAAAAAATATTTGTCTTCCTTGTTACATTTTAACTAATTGGAGGATGATTTGGAATGTAATGTGTGATCTCCACTTTCCTGACAGTTGATTTTGGATTTGTATAAACATATCCAATCCATTCCTAGGACTGCGTTGAAATCTTCCACTGGAAGAATAAAGAGATTTTCTGGGAGTTTTAGTTTCCAAACATTAACCGGGGAAGAGTAATAAACCACTGATGCAATAATCACCAAATAAGTTATTCTCACAGATAACTTGTCATCCCAAGTTTGAGGTGGGGTTTAAATAGTTATACTAAACTTGAAAGATATGAAAATAATTTATAGAATCATAATCAAATTTTAAGTTAATCACTCATAAATTAATAACTAGTGTACATGTAACCACATCATTGTTCGGCTCCACCTCAGTAGTATTGATAGCATAAACCCTTCCTTGTTTCCTTGGATGTTGATGTTTATTCCCTCCTAAAAACCATAGATAAGGGAAATTGTTCACATATTGACCATGGTCCTTGCAGTTGCAACACTACACAACATGTTGAGTTTTGTTCTCATCCTCCCTTTCTTCTTCCACATTAACTGGATTCTTTATATCCCTTTAGTTGTTCTTTACCATATGACCCATTATTCTGAATTTGATTCAATTCATGGTTCCCATTTGAGAGTTACCAATATGATTCTTCCCATAACTTTTAAAAGTGGGATATTCAGACTTCTTTCCATCATTGGATTTTGTTGTGGAAACATCCATGTTGTTCATGATTTTTTGCTTCTTGTCACTGGGCCTATGAGACTACTAAGAGTCTAAAATATCCATTTCATCCATGAGGGAACATTAGGTTATCTCCTAAAAACCGTTGTTTTATTGAATCCCTAAAATTTTTAATATATTCTCCATTAGTCCACTAAAGAAGCGATCCACCTTGATTAAGGTTTTAATGACAAAGCCATGGGCGTACACTGAAATCCTTGTAATATTTTCTTCATATACCCTAATGGACTCATCTTCCTTCTTATTGAGTCCAAGGAACTCTCTTTCAATCATTAAATGGAGGGTCTGGAGAAAATTGTTATTAAAAAATGTCTTTTGAATTCATCCCAAACCATGGAATCAATTTTCTCATGGTACGTTGTATTCTTGATCAATGTCCACCATTGATGAGATTACCCATCAAAATTATAGACCACCAATATGAATTTATCTTCTTCTGAGCACTGGAGGATGGAAAATATCATTTAAATGGTGTTAATACACTATTCCACTGGGAGGGGAAAAGGATATCTGCTAAATATGGGAGGCATTTTCCACATAAATTATTTTATAGAATAATTCTCATTCCATGGAGTGGTAGGGAGTTCCACATGATTTAGTTTATTATTCATAACATGATCTAGCTGAGTAAGTACATTCATGTTGTTTTGAGCACCTGTTCATGTCATATCAGGCATATCATTAGGGAAATATTCTCCTCGCCTATCACATTGGTTGTTGGAACGTGTTCATTTATTTCATTCCTTTATCTAAGAAATAAAACACACAATTAGAGGGATTGAATACTTAGTTATTGAATATAAAAAGGAATATTTTGAACATAAAAGGATCAAATTGTAAAGGAGAAGTATATTCTAACTTTTGATTCCATAGTTATAAATCTAGGTTATCCTCAATCAATTTCCTAAAATATATTTTTATGGAATTGTTTTATTTCATTAATAATGATTTGTACTGTAGTCATAAATTTACTAAAGCATATCCCCTAAGAGTTTCAAACGAAGAGTGCAACAAGGCCCGTTTTCGTGTCCCAGAATACCTCGGATCAAGCTCGTAATTACTTGTTAGATTTTCCACTCCTAGGTATATCTATTCTAGATCCACCTATACCTACGTGCATCCAGACATGGATATATTTTCCTGATAGACCACTTATTCTATACTTACCAATATTTAAAGATGCTTTTATATAATTAGTCTCATCCATAACGTTCTCACTAAGGTGCTCTATTCCTAATCTCCAAACATTACTAGGTCGTCCTCTGATACCAAATATTGAGACCCTATACTTTTAGACATAACATTATATGATTTTAACCATAATTATATATCCATGTACATGTAAAGGATCGTAAATTCGAGGGTCTTAAAAGACTATGTACATAATAGAACATTATAAAAACAACTTTTTATTTCAACAACATAATGAGATCCAATATTCCATTATGCTCATACATCTGGATAAGATATCCTGGGGATAACATGAATAAATGGATGAGATAAAATATTAGTAAGGGAATAAAAATAAGAACATATAATTAGCGCATGGGATTGAAGGCATGACATGATGTTATGAAAAACATGTGTCATGTGGAATCATAACATATAAATTTGGGATCATAAAAAAATAAAATCAATGAAATGTGGAAAAAACCTAAAACATTAATTTAGTATGAGTCTAGGATAACCTCCATATCTGTTTTTTATAGTATCACAAGCCAAGGATAACATCCAAGACTGTTTGACAGGGATGCACAAGCCAAGGGTAACGCTAAGACCATCACCCATAACGTCTCATGAGACTCAACTATACCCAATTAATTATAGTGATATCAGGGTAAAACCATATTAACATTCCATGAATATGTTTTCTAAAAAATGAATCAAATGTAATCAATCATATATAATAATATGGGTTACCCTTTGAAACGATTGGGTACCATAATCATGATATAAAGCCTAAAAATGGGTGTATCTTAAAGGTTCCCCTGAAAGAAAGGAACTAAAATATGAATGGAAATTCATAAGTGAAAATAGGCATTTATCATAGGATTGATGACATGTTGATGTGCCTGCATATAAGAAAATTATTTATAAAATTGTGGTATAAATTCATTTTGAGTGGTTTAAAGGAAAATACTCTAGTGCCATTAAAATTGAAAAAGGGAAAAATACTTTATACAAAACCAAATGTGAATCTAGAATTTTGTCATAATAAAATGGAATTATATTATAAATAAAATTTTTACATAAAATAGAATATAGAGTGCATTTTAAATCTGGTTTGAATTTTTAAATTTCCTTTAAAACAATTTTTTTTATCTGGTAATATTGATAAGGGAATCACATAGTAAATTTATATCCCAAAAATAAAATGATGGAAATTTCATGATAAATGAATTTTTACATGTAAATATAATTTAAAAGATTCACATAATTATATAGGATAACTTCATTTTTTATGATGAAAGATAAGGTAACCCAATGGAATAAAGTTGAACCAGGTTGAATTCGTTATAGATTATCAGCATGGTATAAGGTGTTCTTAAGAGGGATTCATGACATAGAAAGGGGTTTCTCATCACTTATTCATCATTAGAGTATTACAGTGAGGTGTCAAGTCATACCACATCATTTTTTATTACATATAAAAGGGAATATCATAGAGGACATTCTTGATTAAAATGGAAATGGAGTGGATCCTTTACCTTAAATCTGATGGTGATCTTTTCATTATTTTAGTAACCAGATTAATCAAATAATGTTCCTTAATTAACAATTATAGATCCAATTATATATTTAAAATATTTATTATAACCTTTTTAAGTTCATTTATAACCATTGTGATTGGCTATGTGGTTTAAATTCATTATTCGGGTCTATTTTCTTGCTTAGTTTTAATGATTAGTTCATGTTAGGATAAACAAGTATGATGAAGGTGGTTGTTCATAATAGATGTTATATCATAATATTGAAAATAAGAAACATTAAATAGTTTCAAATTTAATTTTTTTACCAAGAGTGAAGTTGAATCATTATATAAAACTTTAGTGACATCCTTTTGGGTTAATTGAGGGTTTTTAACCACGAAGAACACAAGTTGCTTTATAAAACAAAACCACATGTAAAAAGCAATTTTAGAATCTTCGATGTGGAATAAGAAATATATTATTATCTGGGTCAACCAAAAAAATGTTTTCATAACCATAATTGAAGATTATAATGAAAATTGAAAACCACCGTCCGTGAATGTGGTAAAATAACACATATTGGATGGTGTCTTTATTACAAAAATAAATTAAGAGTAAAGGATAGATGATACTAACATATTCCATTATCATAAAAACATTAAAATAAATGTACGGTACTGTATTTGTCATAACATTTTTGTGAGGATAGGTAAGGATAGAAAAGAAAACAAATGAACATGAAAATAAAAACAAAGATAAGAAAAGGGGAATTTACCTTTTGATTCAATATTACTTGAGAGTATGCTAAGTGGGGAGAATTTGGTCTTTTGATGAGACCAAGGGATATTGGAAGTGGGGTAGGAGCATGGGGGTGATTTGGATAGAATATAGACAGGGAACAAGGCTTGAGAGGATTGAATATAAGAGGTATAGAGGGGTGGTATTTATAGTGGAGGAAAGGAGGGTTTTCATAATATTATTATCCTTAGTTTATTATTTTTCCATTAGACAAGCAGTAGTGATGATTCTATGACCAATAATATTAATAAGTGAATCTGAGTTATAGATTTAGGTTCAGAGATCACTTATGATGTCTTGAATAGTGGAATAAAATTTTTATGTACTTTTACAGTAAAATAATTTATTTTACTCTTCAAAAAAATTAAAATATTTCACAAAAATCCAAAATATTCCACCTAACCATTTATCGATGTGTAGAACCCAAAAATGAACTCCATTTTCATATATAATTATCTAATTATGATTTATTTAATTTTTAATCAATATAAAAATTTATTTGAAAAACCACAATTTCATAACATTTATTTTCTTTTCTCATACATATGTATATCGTACTTCCACATAAATATTATTTATTTAATTTCATATGTAAGGTTATTATTCATCATGAATTGTTACTATTCATAACGGTAACATTACAATTCATAATTGTATTTTATTATTCACCTAAAATTATGTTGGTCATATTAGACTCCAAAAAACACACTAATCACAACTGTTTATATTAGATTTTCGATATTCAAATCACATAACTGACCAACTTATTTTTAATGGTCACATAGTACATAGTATTTCATTCTGTTTTGACATCAAGGAATACTTTTATGAAGAAAATTTTCATTGAAACTTTTTGGTTATTACTAATGTATAGGGTTATTTCAATACATATGGCATAATGTGGTGTAAAGAAGTAAAGGATGTGGTACCCTTTTACAACTGAGTGGGCTTTCTTGGAATTTATTAACCATTTTTGTTAATATAAATTATATACCTTGTGAAAATGACTCCAAATTCAGATAATTATAATATTTTTTAAAAAAAATTAGAAAATAATTCAAACACAAAAATTTAGACAATATATGAATTTATTTTCACCCTCATCTTTTTGTTTTAACCACTCCTTTACCCTTCGGAAAATTATCACGCTTTTAAAATTTTATACACTCTAAGGGAAAATAATATAACTATAAATTTTTCAAAATAATAATAAATTTACATTTATTGATTTAATTAACCAAATACCATTCATTTATTTGAATATAATACTTTTATTAAATTTAACTCATTTAACAAAATATTTGTTTCATTAAATATTAATAATGTTATTTTTAGTACTATTTCCTAATGTTTGACGTTAATAACATAAAAAAAGTAAATTATATTAAAATTACTAGAAACCTCCTTAATATTTTATTTTTATCTAGAAAATTTTTGGTTCACAATATTTTTCAAATTATTATACTTTTAATTTTATTAATATCATTTATTTTTTATTAATTAAATAATTACAGCATCACCACTATGTATGAATCTAAGTTAACTATTTCTTAACTACATATTAAAAAACAATTAAAATATAAAATAAATATTATGTATATTTCATAATAGTATTTTAAAATTAAAATACCTTTTATTTTTCCATAATTTTATAAAATATTATTTATTAAAAACAAGAGTGTGGTATTTTCACTTTTCATTACATAAAATATTTTAAAGGACATAATCTCATAAAAAAATAATATATATATATATATATATTATAGTTGTGGAATAAATATACGAATCCAATTAAATTGAGTCCAATTTTTGGGTTATTTTATAATCCTTATTAAATGTTTTTAACTATAATTATGTGATTTACCTTTTATCGTGGTAATAAAATTTACTATGGTGAATATTCATTATAAAAAAAATAAAAGTAACCAATTTACTAAATATTAACTGAATAATTAAAAATATGTAACAAATTTTTATATATTAAATTCCTATAAGTTTAAGAAAAGAATTTTTGAATAAAACGTGAAACGAAAATAAAAGTAGTTCTTTAGAAAGATACCTATTATGTATAAAAAGGATTTCATAAAAAATTCAATAATAAAAATGATTAAAATTAACCTAATTGGATTTCAATAATGGTATATAAATAAATTTAATTTTAAAATTCCTTAAAATAAAATGTAAATTTTCTAATATTTGAAACAAAGATACATTTTCAATATAAAAATGCATTTTTCACTTTTCGTTGGAAACCAATCATTTTCAAGACAAAATACCAAAAATTCCCCCAATGAAACTTTTAATGTGTGGATTTAAAAAATGATATTAATTTTATACACTAAATGTTCTAAAATATCTATAAAATAAATTTAATCATTCCTCACAAAAAGCAATAAAATCATTTTTTAATGAAATTTTATTTCTAAAGAAAAATATAAATTTACTAAAAATTGGGTACTTATTTCATAATAATTAAAAAAAATAGTAATTATGGTCTCTATATAAATTAAATAACATATTTAGTCCTATTGAATCCTGAAAATTTAACAAATGTCTTATAATAGATGTGTTAAAATAAAAATATTTTAATTTTATATCACGGTTTGTTTAAGCACTGTGTTTTGTGTCGTATATGCTAAAGTGTTCTTTTAAAATCATACAGTTTCATGAATTTTATGATATACATGTAATTAAATTTATTTATAAATAAACACACAAAAATTTAGTGACCCGTAATGTTATTAATTGAATTTCCCTTCCTATAATTATGTAGCAGCACAAATATCAAATAATGAAACCAATGAAACATTATTCTCATAAATGAGGAATGAGAATTTAGTCAACAATTATGAAATAATAATTCCAAATATTACAGAGGGACAATAAATATAAAATAAGATAATATGATTCGAATTTTTTGGATATGCTTGATCCAACAAATGACAACACTCACAAAAAAACATATAGAAATATAAAATAATGTTAATAATAGAAAATATTATTTTTGGAGATGAAGGTATAAATTAGCTTTAGGTATGGGAGAATTTATTGAATAATTATTGGGATAAGAAGTATTATATAAATTAGTTAACTAAAATTACCTTTATAAATATGACCATTGGAATAATAAGTTGACCATTGAATGGTAATCTTACCATTGGAAAAGTAATCAAACCATTAGAATATTAATATGTTTGTTAGAACAATAAAATCACCTATATAAATATGAAAAAATATATATGTATCCTATAAAATGAAAATAATATATACTTATATCATGTTCAAAATGTATAAATGTTTAAGAAATGATAAATTATGTGTTAGTTTTTTAATAAAAGGAAACTATTTTATTTTCAATTTTATAATGAATATAATGATTTAAAAAATAATTTATTAACATAAAATGAATTCTCCAATTAATGATATTTTTTATTATAATGATAATATAATATTAGGTGACGATAAATACTTTTTCAAAGGCTCATAATATCGATTATGTTATTAAAATTGATATTTCTCAAATAATTTATTATTTTCATTAAAAATTTAATTTCACATTTTATAAAATTATTTTCAAAAAATGGATTCCATTTATGAAATTTACACATTTAAAAATGGATAAGATAAATTTTTTATATTTTTTTAAAACGGTTGAATTTTTTGTGAATACTGAAATATGTAAATTTACATAATTTACCATTATAACCAAATGCATACATTTTTTAGTCATGTATGATTATATAGGATTGTAAGATTAAATTAAAAGGATAAACATAAAAGAGTGGGGTTAATTATAGTTTAAAAAAACTTTAAACAAAACAAACATAAATTCTTTTAAAGTAACTTTATCAGACTCGGAATTAGTTTGATTATCATTCTAAAGATCAGAATCACAATGGATATAGTTGATAAAAAATTATTGTTTTCATTTAATTCATAGTATCACCAATAATATAATAGTATATAATCTTCTGTATAAATAATTTCATTCTATTACATGCATATCATCATAAACACTTGTAAAAACAATCATCACAATGGTTTGTAATAGTAATAATGATATAAAAGAAATATTCAATAAACTATGATTGTTTAACCTTAATAGTTATGTAGTTGATTAACATGAATAAAGGCATATAATTTTCTATAATTATGGAAATTTTTTTCATTCATTGTTTGGAAATCCCTCAGTACAATGATTAGAATAATCTATGTCTTCTTGTCATTGGATGCCCTCAATGCAATGATTGATGTCTATCTTCCTATCCCAAGAAGCCCTCAATCTGATGGATTAGATTCACCATCTTCTTATCCTAAGAATCCATTGATCATAACATTGACAAGACACTATTACAAAAGAAAATATGTTCTAAATTAAACAAGCCTGATGAGGATTCCTTATAACTACCTACTCTATAAAGTATTAATAACACTATTGAATAAGATGTTCACACAAATATACATTATAATACATGAGTTGAAACTAAAAATTATCTCCAAACCCGTCAAATGACATGATATTTATAGGAAAATCTCCAATGGTAATATTTTGGTGTTTGTCTCAATGATCTATGATAGTTGGCCTTTAACATCTCACAATGCTAGGGCATAACAAAACTTCCAACATCATTTTTTAAAACATTATAGTTTTAATGGTATTCTATATAACATAAATAAGCCTTATATATTCAGATTATAAACATATTATTTTCATAATTACTTATTTATATATTTTCAATTTGATAATTTTTATGTGAATAATTATAATTGTTTCAAAAACATAATTAGTCTGATGATCATGACATTTTTTATACGGAAGAAAAGAAAAAATTATAACTCCATGACTTATTAAAGGTTATTTTGATAATCAGTTTCATTCTAAATTCTATTACCATAATGAAGAATAATATATTTATATTTTTAATATATTAGACCTTTATATATATATGGTAATACAAATATTTTTTAAAAAAATTACTAAAATACATTGACGAAAAAGTAATTAAACATGTTTTAAGAGAGTGTGTATGATTTCCAAAACTAACTGAATTGAGATTTAAGATGTATTAATTCATACTCAA
Organism: Viscum album; assembly: GCA_963277665.1. Taxonomy (NCBI): domain Eukaryota; kingdom Viridiplantae; phylum Streptophyta; class Magnoliopsida; order Santalales; family Viscaceae; genus Viscum; species Viscum album. Next base: position 171,765,761 of record OY728128.1, read on the forward strand.
AAATATCACCCTTTTTGTAATGAAAAATCCACAAAACATAAATGAAACGGTAACATGAAAAAATTATAGCACATTTTTTAAGAACTGTGATGTTATTATTTACAACATAACTCCTTGTGAGTTTATAACTCTTCGGAATATGATAAAGAGTCTTAGAATAAAAAATCCTTAAAGAAAAAAATTCCCATATATGGAACATACTCTCCTAGAGAATATTATCCCCCTTAATATATCATTGTCCCCTTTTGATAAAATATTATCTCCCTTTTTTATTTTCAACAAGGAATGTAATTGAATTCTATGATTTCTGAAATGCTAGAAAAATAACATATAAAACAAAAATGAACAAACTTATCATCCATCTAATTATGAAAGAAAATATAACCATTCATAATTGGAAAACATTAAAGAATAATATAATTGGGTGAAAATTTATTCATTCATTAATTTATCTATACTTTTAAAAAAATACACTGGGAGTTCAAAATAAATAAACCATACCTTTTTCATAAAATTCTTCAAAAAATAATTAATTTTTATGAGCTCGTATTTATATTTTTGCAACATTGAAATTATTTATTCCGAAATTTGATTTTGGGTCTTGAACATTTTTAAATCCTTGTATAACTCTTTATTCTGATCTCTAATTATCATAAAATCTTTTTCAAATGATATGTGTCTACTCATTTAAAACTACATATCACAAATATTTTATTTTAAAACATTCACAACCTCAATCTGTTCGTCAATAGCATGTCCAAATTCCACAAAAAACATATCTATATCATCCATATATTTGGATAATCTATTTAAATATTCATTTGATTCTATCATAAGTTTCTTTACTTATAGAAACTGGTCATCGTGATCCTAAATATTAGTATCAATTGGATTGGACCATCTCACCATCTGGTTGTGTGAGGATTTTTTTAATGTTTGATGAAAAAATTCAAATTACTATCAACCTTATATCTATTTCATTCTTATCATTTATTAACTATAATTTCTCTTTAAATTCATCAGGAATCATCATGCTCCAAGATTCAATATTCTGTAAATATAGAATTTGATCTTCTAATCTCTTCATAAAGAAGAAAATAAAGTCCAAAACATTCTGATCAATTATTCTATAAATTTTTGAATTATTATGATTATTATTAGGTGGTTTCACCCTATTATTCTAACATCTTCATTTATTTTCATTACAACATACCTTGAAACTATCTTTTCTTCAAAAACATTAATAATTTTAACAACCATATCTGATATTACATTTTCGTCATCTTTTTTATGAGAATTTTGATCTTTATCATTTTTTTATGATCATTATTCTTCTTTTTATAATTTTGATCCTTCTTATAGGAAAATTTTTTACTTTTCATCCTTAACAGATTTTGAAGGTTATATTTATGAAGATTAATCATATGATCAGTTATCTAATTTAGTATATTCATCATCATCATATTTTTATCATCATGTTCCTCATATTCTTCTTCTCCAAATTCAACTTATTCTTATTCTTATATTTCTTCATATTCCTCTTTATCTATATCATTTCATTAATCTTCTTTTTCTTCACCTTATAATTCTTCATTGAAATCTTTTTTATGCTCTTACTTTATCTACCTTTCTATTTTGAAACCTCTACTTGTTGAGAATTTTTATTCTGATTGTTTCTCTAAAATATTTTGAACACATTTTTCCTCAAATAAAAATCCTTGTCTACTATCAATGATAGAAGATATTTTATAAAGAATAATATATTTTTCTTGAAAAACTAAAGTATATTATGATATTATGTTATCAGTTTGAGATATTAGAGGAACATGACTCTCATAAACCTTCTATACTCCATTCAAAATGTTCTACAGATTCTATCTTCTTGCAAAATATTTTTTTTCATCATTATTCATTATTCGTCTTCTAATTGATAAATATTATTTATCATTAAGTAGTTGTCTTCATTAGGTTCAATTTAGAATTTTGGTCCCCCGATATTGACATATGCCTTATGATCCGTCATCTTTTCAAAGAATTTTAGGGTATTTTCTGTTCAATCATATGATTAATAGGGGGATATGTAACACCACAAAATGATAAAGGGAAAAATAAATAAATGATATTACTCATGTCAACTAGGTGAACCTTTCATTTTTAGGAGCGTACCTAGTTAGAACTCCACATTTAAGCGTGTTTGTCCTATTGTAGTGATCAGGATGGGTGACATTCTAGGATGTTTCCTAGGATGTGTGTGAGTGAGGAAAAAGAACACTAGAAAGAATATATTTTGGCTTTTGGGGAAGTCATTAGTCAGATGACCTGTTCGAGCACATGGGTGGGGACCACGTGTCTGCGGGGCAACTGGTGGTCCTTGGCAGGCCAGGACCCAACGACCATTTTAAGGCGGGGTGTCTATGATATCACCGGTTCCTATTTAATACATTTGGTATTAGTGGTTGTACCCAGCCTTTTGTGCAGTGCGCTGCCTGGGTTGAAATATAGGCCCCACAACGAGGATGTTGTGCTATAAATGGGGGGGTGATTGTAAGACCCTAAAATGATAAAGGGTAAAATGAAAAAATGATATGACTCATGTCCAAAAGGTGAATATTCCTTTTTCGGGAGCCATCGTAATTAAAACTCTACAGTTACGTGTGATTGGCCTAGAGTAGTGATGAGGATGGGTGACCTTCTGGGATGTTCCCCAGGGTGTGTCTGAGTAAGGAGAAAACATACTAGAAAGAATATGTGTTGGCCTGTGGGGACATTCATTAGTCAGATAACCTATTTGGGAATGTGGGTGGGACCCATGGTGGGGACCACGTGTCTTTGGGGAAACCGGAGGTACCTAGCATGCCAGGAACCGACGACCATGTTATGGTGGGGTGTCTAGGATATCAACGGGACCTAGTTATTATAGGATAATTCTTAGCCTTTCTCATTTTCTTCATATCATCTTCCTCAACATTCATTGAAAGTTTTTCATTATAAGCACCACAATCAACTTTTTTCTACAAACTTCACTGATTTGGAATTGAAAACAATGTACATTTGAGACATTATATCCTAAAAGATAATGGAAATAATCTATCTGTCTGAATGTTCTTTATTCTCTACTATTAAAATCCCTATGAAATTTAATATTGATATATATATATATATATTACTGATCATAATTACATTTTAGTTTATAGAATATGTTTTGTTGTTCTTCACTGTAATTGAGATGAATTTCACCAGATCATTCTTTTTCATATTCACATTATAATACAGTACAAAAAAACCAGATACATTGAGTTTATCACTATTTCCCTTCCATGGGATCAACTATCACTACATCTATAAGAAAATTACTATATTAAAAATGTCATATGAGAAACCTTTAATAATTTCTAATAATACGTAAACGAAGATGCTTCAACCTTATTCATGTCCAAAGTACATAGTCTGGTCGATAGCCTATGTAAGGTTAGGTATGATTCTTCTTGGATGACTCTCTAACCAAGTCTTCTACTCTTATGTAAGAAATGTTTTACCATTTACCACTCATGGTAAAGTATAAAATTTCCTTACCATATTCCTTAACTAATTGTATGGATGCATAAAATACAAAAACTAAATCAGTTTAGAATCAGTCGAAATACTTGTCTATATTTTCTAAAAAAAATTACCACAATAAGTTGAATTAAATAACGTTTTTGGGTGTAGAATTGTACTTTTCAAATAATTAAATCTCAATAAAACTTTCCCTAAACATGAACCACTTATCATAATCATCAATAGTTTCCATGGACACATGATCTCAGACTAGTGAGAGGATGAGAAGAATGATTATCAGAATCTCTACCATGAAGTGTTCAATAGCTCGAGTGTGAAATGTTTGTGAATCGATGTAAGGCACGAGTTAAAAAACTCTTATATAAGCACTCATAGTGATTGGTAAACTTCCATAAGATATCTAATAGTTGAAATGGAAATTCATTCTGTTCTTATGATCATGATTGATCTGAATTTTTTTTAACTATCGATGATCTCAATACTCTTATTAGTGTAAGGATTATTCTAATTAGAAAAAACACTAAACTTTTTAAATATAACATTATTAAAAAACAATAAGAATAAAAATATAAATTATATACTAAACTAATGATTTATTGTAAAAACATATAGAATAATAGACTACCTTTAATAGTATAATGTTTTGTCAGTATAATTAACCGGTTATTATTTGATTTTATAATAAATTATGATATTTTTGAAATAAAATAAAAATAAAAAATATTCATTAATTAAAATTATAATAATTTTTTTAAAATTCGTTATGATAGATCTCAAATGAAACTTATTATTTAAATTTTTTTATATAAAATTTTGTATAAAAAAATATAGTCTGGAAATTGTATAAAAAATTCTATGCCTAAAAACATTCAAATAATTAGGACTCAAAATTTTTTATTCAATTATAACTCTAAAATTCTAATTATGATAAATATCATTATTAAAACTGACATTTTATAAAAAATCAATGAATTATGAAAAATTAAAAATTCAGAAAAAAATATTATATGTACTCCCTCTATGAAAGGATTATTTTAATATAAAAAAATTGGTTATAAAAAATTATATATGAAGGATAAATTTATGTTTATCATTCCTAGATTATGTAAATGTTTTTAAAATATAGCATAACTATGAGGTTTTTAAAAAAATTCAGCAAGTTGTTCATGTGGTCCAATTAATTATAAAATTATATCTTTTTTTGTGTGATCCCAAAGGAAGTGGTGTATTTTTTATGTGTACTTATAAAATGAGTTCAGTTATGGGTTTTTACATAAAAATAACACAAGTACTATCAAAATGTATTTTATTCTTAGTAAAACTCTAGATATAGTGAGTGAGTGTTTGTTGAATCCACAACACTAGACCACAACATCTTCCAATTGGTACATATTTGGTTTAAATATTTGAAAGTGCTATTGAGTGTAGATTTTTAAATGAATAGGAAACTAAATAATCTCATAATAAATTAAAATTTGTGGATATACTATTTCTTCCCATTATAAATCCACTAATGGAAACATATTAAAAAAAATAGTTCAAAAACGTTCCCATTAGAATATAATAGTAAAAAATTCTTAGTTCCCTTAATGTAACAAAAAATTAATTTTATATAATTTAAATTAGATTATTTTGGATTTGATTTATATCATGAACATAATGGTTCTTTAGTCTCTACACCTGTTGTTTGTTTATCATTAACTTCCTCTTTCTAATGGTTCATATTTTTCTCCATAATCTATTCCCGCTTTTTGATTGTGACCTTTTGTAACATGTTTATTTTTTTTCTAACCATTATTCCATTTTCATCACATTTATTCTAAAAACCAAATATTACTATAACTATATAAGTTTCTATATGCCACTTAACTGATGTCTAGACATTATTCACATCAAACCAATTGAGTTTATATTGCATTTCCTTAATCCAATCTTCATCACCAAGATCCACATCAAGATTCATAGGTTCCACGTTGGATAAGAAATACATATGTTCAATTTATTTTCTAAAGGAACTTCTTATCCTTACTAGTTGATCTACATTACCCATCATACATTCACTATGATGACTCCTAATAAAAAACTAACTTCATAGGTTTTTAAAATTAATCTCATCTAATATAGTTAGAAAATATTCTTAATTAATTTCTTTAGATACATTTTCTTGAGTTATTTTCTTATATGAATTACTTTATTATAATGGTTTAAAATTACATATAAAAACTACATCTAAAGATGTAGATTGATTTTTTATGAAAATAAAATTATTATATTCATAAAACATAACATCTAACAATACATGAAATTTTATTGAAAAAATATATAATCCTTAAAACAAGTGTAATAACGTAAAACTATTTCATCATATGATTCGGGTTAAAATTTATGTATGATATCATAAGTTTTCTTAATTAATACTTTTCAACCAAAATCAATAAGTAATAATCATTTGGAATTCTTCCTTCCCAAAATTCATAAAGAATTTTATTATGAAAACCTTTAATTAATAATTGATTTATATAATAGAAGGAATCCCAAAATACTTCATCCAAAGAAATTTTGATTATGGGTATTCACTCACGATGGTTCTTGTAAACTCCAAAAGAATTTAAATTTATTATTTCGAATAGACAATTTTCACCCTGGGTTCTATATGCTGAAAAGTAATGTTTAATGCCTTTCTACTAAAAAAAATTCCCAAATTAGAATTTTCATATTCTCTACCATGATCACTATGAATTGTTATAATGGAAAAATTATTATCATTTCTAACTATTGATAAAAATATTTTAAAATAGGAAAAAAAATTGATGAATCTTTTTTATGAAAATAAACCCTTCTATATATAGTGTAATCATTAAGAAAGTCATAAATATAGTATTTACCACCAATACTTCTAGTTTATATAGGACCAAATAATTCTATATGAACTATCTATAAGGAATAAGTTTTTTACTCTTCACTAGTAGATCTAAATCTTTACATATGTTTCTAACAGTATTGAATATTGTCATAATCTTTTGATGTATCAAACCTATGTTATGGTAGATCCTTAACAATCCATTTCTAGTCAACTTTTATTTGATTATTTTGTTACATGTTACTAAAATTGTATGGAACAACAAGGAATGATATTCCATTACACTAACGTAAGGTGATCCTTTGATCATGAGGACTTCTTTGATAAGTGTGTAAAAATTACAATGTCGATTAGAAGAAAGAATAAATTCATCATGGGAACTATGTACAATACATTTATCATTACTAAATTTCACATGGTAAACATAATCATGTAATCATCATATGTTTATGAGGTATCTCATAAGTCTTATAATAAAAAAACATTTTAAATCATATATTTTATAAGAAGAATATTGTTATATATACCAAAAATATATCCTTCAGCATTACATCTAAAATATACTTCTCCACCTTTTATATTTGTTATCTTCATAAAGAAACTAGTTTTCCTTTTCATGTCCATGGAACTACCAATACCAATATTCTATGTTTTTTGTTGGTAATATGATTGTTTTACTAAAAAAATGATTTGTTTTTCAAATATTAGCCCTTCTTGGGTCAGTTATTGTTAGAAAACAAATTCTTATGTAACTAACTTATTTCAGATTTTTTTTGAGATAATTTCATTTCCATATAAAAATATGACTTATTAAATCCAACATATTAAACTTTTTTCAAGGAACAATTTTTCTTCAAGTTCCCACCACTATGGTACATTGTGAAAAAACATGAAGTTTAGAAATAAAATAATTATTACTAAAAATAAGTTTTTCATGTATAAATCATTACATTATTATCACTCTATTGATTAATTTTCCTATAAATCTTGTAGAAGTTATCATTCCCATTATTAATATTTAGTAATGGTATCTTTAAGCTTTATATTTCATATTTTATTTTTAAAATTAAATATTTATCCTCTTGATTAATAATATTAGAACTACATTTTTTATTATTTGTTTGTAAACTATTTTTTCAACAAACAACTTTCAAAAATTATTTTGAAATAGATTCCTTTTCATAAATAGTTTTATGATGATATTTAGAAATAGTTAATATTGAATTAGTTAATATAATTATTCTTGAATCATAATATTTTTTCTTTATCATTATAATATATTTTAAAAATATTAAAAAAATTATTTCCTAAAGTAATTTAAAATCTAGAACATAATCATAATTTGGAAGAGTATTATCTTCCACTAATGAAGCATCTACACTATTAGACGAATAATTCTTATCATAATGAAAACTTTTATTTTAAGATATATTAATAATAGATTTGGCTATATGTACCTTATATATGAGAAATTGATTTACCATTGGTACATTTGAAAAAAGAGCAGTATTCCTTTGTTTGGAAGATTCATTATTTGATGAAATTTCTGATGAATCACCACCAATAGCACTCCATGTGTCAGAAGAAATAAAACCATTATTTCCATTTGTCTTATAATAATTATTTTCATTTATTTCTGAAAAGATTTATTTCATGTCTTTCCTTTTCATATTTGGATAATTAGGTGGAATATGTCCAACATTCTTCTAATCCAAATGAGTGACCTTAGAATATTTCTTATCAATTTTTTCATTTTGACCATTATTATAAAATTATTGAAAGTATTTTTTAAAACTATTTTATTCATGCTTCTTTTCTAATTAGTTAACTCATTCTCTAAAAGATAAAATGTACCAGAATATGATTGAACTACAATCTTCTTCATCAAAGATTTTAGAACATTCTCAGCTGACATAAAATTAAAAGGTACAATATTTGTTGTAGAAAAATAAACCCCTACAATTTTTCACTTTCTCAACATCTATATTAAGTCTTATATCATACAGTTTGGGTTTCTAATCAAATCATCAAGACTCATATTAGTAATCTTTCATTTATCATCAACACCAATTCCTTTTTATTCCCACTAATTGTTAATTATGTCATTAATTTATTAAACCAAAATCTTAGAATCCATACATTTTTCTTCAACAAAAAATAATTAATCAATAATAGTAAAAAACTTTTTTCATATTTTGAACCAGAACTCTGAGTAGAAAATATAAGGCATGGTTATCATCTATAAACATAACTCTTCCGGATTCCAAAAATTGGGTTATATAAAAATGTGTAACATTCAATTTACTCTAAATATTTTTTGTTGTTACACATAATGATATCTGACTATAGATATTCCTTACCATTGAAGATAATATATTATTTCATAATTTTTAGTAAAATTTATATTTCAACTTTTCACCAATTTTAAAAGTAAGAACTTACTTAGAAGGAATATCAAATTTCCTAGTGAGCATAAATATGATGTTAGCTCCAATGTTGGTCAAAAAAAATCATTCTTTGTCTCAAATATTTATATTCATTCCTATCAATATTTAGTGGTCAAAATGATTCATATTATCACGAGATCCAACATTCATACCTAATATCGTAAAACAATATAAATTCATTTTTACAAATTCATGTTATATTAACAATTTTTTTATGAATAAATTCAAAAAAAAATTAAAAATCTATAATTAAAAAATGAAAAAACTCAACACATATTTAATCAGTACAATAATTCTCTAATAAAAATTTTAGAACTATAATATTTTATTATGTGGTTATACATACCATAGGGGATTGAATTTATGTTTATAAACATTAAAATAAAAAACCTTCTAATGTTAATTTCCTAGAATCATAATTAGTTTTGTAATCATAGTGAATATTTAAATAAAAATGGATTTCATTTATTTCTTATTATTATTTTTATTATTTTAAAAAATAAACTGAATATACAAAGAGTATAGAAATTATAGTATAAAGAAAAAATTTCTGTAACATGAAAATTTGAGAAGACACTGGTAAAAAAAAGAAATATAATATCTCATAATAGTAAGAATGGATTGAAATCTATAATTAAGTGAATCAACTTGTTTATACTTATTATTATGGTAGTTAATAACCTTGTATAAAATTATCAATAGTTTTATACTTAATATAATGTTTATATTTATTTTCCATTAAATCCCTCGATATTATGATCATAATAACTTTTTCCTCTTGTCCTCAGAAGCCCTCGATGTGATGATCATAATTTACCTACCTTGCCTCAGAATCCCTTGGTCTAGCAGATCTAACTACCCATTTTACAATCCCCATAATACAATCATTGAAATAATTAATGAACGCATTTACAAAATAAAGTTTTCTAATGAAAAAAATGATCATATGGATTATTTATAACTAATAACTCTCTAAATTGTTAAAAATACTATGGAATCAGATTTTCATGATGATAAAATATTATAATACATGATTTGAAAATGAAAATTAGCTCCAAAATCATAAAATGACCAAATATTTAAAGGAAATTCTCTAATGGTCATACTTTTGATTTTATAGTAATAGCATTGGATAGCTGGATCTTAAGAGCTCATAATGTTATGTAACAACTGAATGTAAGACATCAGTTATGTGAACACCATTACAGTGTTAAATTGACTGAAATATGTCTTATATATTCTTATTATAAACACAGGATATTCTAATAGACTTCCTTATCTTCATTCAACATAATAATACTTATGAGAATCAGTCTAATAATTTGGATTCCATGATCAGTTTGATGGTCCTGTGTGTTCAGTCAATAAGGTTTTCCTTATGATTCTTCCATTCCTTCTGGTTTTGAAAATCACAAACACCTTATACTTAAGAAAATATTATTTTCACCCCCATAGGAAAAATTTACTTCTTTAAGGAAATTTACCTTATCGTAGATTTTCTCATACATAACAATATTATTCTTAAATTCAAAAACCCGATTCATAACCAAATTTCTGGAGACATATAATGAAATGATTTGGAGCATTGTGTTTTTAGGATCCAAATTCTGGATGTGATCTGTAATGGAGTATTACTCCGAATTCTGGACTCCGAACTCTTAAGTAGTTCGACTCAAAACTTTGAAGAAGTTCGAATCCGAACTCTTAAGTAGTACGACTCCAAACTCTTAAGTAGTTCATCTCCAAACTCTGAAGTAGTTCGACTCCGAACTCTCAAGTAGTTCGACTCTGAACTCTGAAGTAGTTTTACTCTGAACTCTGATGAGGTTTGACTCTGAACTATGAAGTAGTTTGACTCCAAACACTCAAGTAGTTCGACTACGAACTTTGAAGTAGTTCGACTTCGAACTCTCAAGTAGTTCGACTCCGAACTCTTATGTGGTTCGACTCCGAGTTCTGCAATTTCAGAATCCGATCTCTGGTGAAACCAGACACCGAATTGCTATAAAAAAGATTCCGAGTATTTCTTGACATAGACTCTGAACTTCATTTTAGTTAGACTACGAACTTTTAGCTTCCTTACACTCCGAAATATTGATTAACTTTTATTACATATGCTTCATTTCAAAACGATGTCGTACATTCAGTTATACATTGTTTGTTATAAAACGATGTCATCTATTCTATTTCTAATTAACCATTGGTTGAGTTACACAAGTACAGGTCCCTCCAAATTTCATGGAAAGTATGACCATTGGAAGAGGGAGCCGACCGTTGGAAATTTTCCTATAAATAGGAGCTCATTTGAAAGAGCTCAAAAGAGAAATGAATAAGTTGATCGATCTAGAGATCACACGCTGTTAAGGTGATTTCTAGAGAGAGAAGCTTTTCATGCCTTGTGCGTACTTAACCGCTCGTTCAGATTGATTTGTGCGACTATGGATGTTGGTGATTACATTCGAGGACTTCCGAGGATAGGAAGACAGAGGTGCCGACTACCTTGAAGTTCGAGGGCTTCCTTGCTGAGGAAGACAAAGGTTCCAACTACCTTGAAGTTGAGGGATTGCGGGGATAGCAAGACAGAGATTCTGATCTTCGTATCGAGGGCTTACCCTGGCGTGGATAATATAGACTTGCTTGAAAGTATAAATCAAGGGAACTTTATCCAAGGTTTTTGGATACCCTTCTATTTGGGTTAAAAGATTCATATATTGTTACTTGTAGTTTTACTACTTGGTTTTCCAATGCATATTGTATTGTAAGGAAAGTATAACCTTCTTGTATTTCCTTACACTTGTACCGTGATTAGTTTAAGATTATATATGCTTTAAGGTAGAATCTTATATTGTAAACCTCGGTTCCAATACTCCAGTTGGTGATTAGAGGTGTTGTGAATTTTCTTAGTTTATATTTGTTAAACCTAGATTTTCCTTGACTAAGGAAAAAATAGTTATCCATAACTATCTTTAAAGGTTCTAAAGGAATTTTTAAAGTGTAAAATTCACCTCCCCTCTTATATATTGATCATCTACATTTTTATTTTGATCCTACACTGTGTTTTTTCAGTATGAAACACAAGATAAGTGTCCAACTTCTTGTTTGATTAATTGTTGGTGCAGTAGTCATATGCATACTCAATCCAATGATCATTTTGAAGAATAATATTTTTATATTTTTAATACATTATAACTTTTTTATTCATGTTAAAAAATAATTTGTTATATGACAACATACTAAAATACATGGGACATAAAAAATTTGTGGACATGTTTTAAGAAGTGTTTTTTATTTAAAAAACTAAATGAATGAAAATGTAAGTGGTAATAATTTTGAATCAATAGATGTAATAACTGAGTAGTTTAAACTCACAGGCCATAGTTACTATATGTGGTCACCATAATCATTATTTTTTATTGTTTTTCACCAAACATAATAAATTAATGAATATAGTATTAAAAAATTCTCCTATCCTCCCATAATAAATACCATGCCTCACCACAACATCTTCTCAAACATTGTCTGATTTATATCTAGCCAATACTTTACACAATTCCCTCACTCATCCACTTCCACTCATATCAGTGTCTATAGATTCACCAGAAGACCAATTCAATGTGCCTTAAGTTGGTTCTCAAGGATATTACATTCAAGTGGTAATGCCCTTCAACTTTCTCTTATAAATCTTTTCATTATTATGCCTTATAATCACACTTATTACAGAATGAAATGATAAACCACTATCATATATATATATATTAAAAATATATTTTTTAGTGGAATGTATATTATAAAATCCATTATCTCCACATTTTTTAAATGAATACATCCCTCGTTATATGTTAGTTCACCGCTTTCATAGATGATAATTTTTTGTTATCCATTATCGTATTCAAGGATGGTTATAAAAAAATATTCTGGTTAAATCTTTGTTAATTATTTATATTTTAAATTTTTTCATCTTTTGGTACTAATATATATATATATATAATATTAAATAAAATGATACTAGTTTATGATGGTCCTAAAAACTAGAAATATAAACTAAACATTTGTCAATATAATATTACCAAATGAATAATAATAATATTAGAAAATTAAAATAATATATGAGACTATTTAAACATATCAATGTGCATTAATAATATATAATTTAGCTTTTGGACAGTAATTTCAATTTAACAAGAATATCTGTAATTATGCGTAAGTGATGTGATCTTAAAAATATGAAACAAACACTCATGGAATGATGAAATTAATCCTTATAACTGATCCATATATGCATATGTAAACTTATTTAAAATTATAATACGTAAAATATATTTTTTATAGGATATGACATAAATTAATATGCGATAAAATTTGATTATACAGGATATTAAGTGCAGTCACAGAACACATTCCTATATAATGTAAAGGATCTCCCCAATCCTCCACTTTTTCCCTTAGGTTACATATTCTCTCTCAATACCCAAATTTATTTCTTTATTATTCTTATAAACTTCTAATAAATTCATTTTATATCTTCCAATTAATTTTATGTAGATCGATTCAACTTTCATTGAAGGGGAAATACAAATTTTAAAATGATCATTTATTAATTCCTCTCGATATGATATCCCGATTAAAGGGTACTTATTTGTTTCTTTGCCATTTTCAAGTACACTCCATAATGTATTTTAATCCTCCAATATTTTCCAAAAAAATTACATTTTAACATAAAAATATAACTTTAGTATTTTTATAGTTTTATAAATGTAATTATTAATTTTCCCTCTCCAAAATATCTTAATTCATCTATGTTAATCTATACATACATGGCGTATTTATAAATTCACCTAACCATACTTTTTCATGATTTCAGTTTTATTGGACTATATTATCCATGATATATTATTGAATTTCTTTTATGAATTTCCTATAATTATTCAATTCATTCTTTCGTGGATACCATTATGGTAAAACATTTTGTTATGTCCTACGACATGATTATGAACCTCGTTTCTTTTTAGGGGTAAACCTTATGATTATTCCTTATGTTTCCTTAATTTGTATAGGACACATATGAATTTACATGTTATTATGGGTAAACCCTATTTTTCATGACCCGTCCTCAGGGCTCGTGCCATGACTACCCCACGTCCCCCTTCCATAGGCCAGGGGCTGGCGACTAGAACCAAAGGCATAAATCTCGGTAAAAGGGGAAGGCATTGTCTTTATAAAAGTAAACAAACACAATAGAGTATGCAAGTAAAGTATGAACATAGTAAAACGGAGTACAAAAGTAAGTGCTGGAAAGTAAATGGGCCAGTATAAAATCCCAACTGAAAGTACAGTAAAAATGAGAATGAATGTACAACAGCTGTAATGTAAAGTAGCAACCACAGAGTCGTCCTCTGGGAATCCCACCTGAAGGGTGGGTACAAATAGTCTCGTCAGTACCTCGAGTTCGTCCGTCCCCTCCTTGTATGTCCCGCCAGGTGGTCCACCTATGGATACTGTCCAACTCCACAAGCCTCAACCATGATTAGTGATGTCTGTCATCTGGAACCAACACAACGTAGTGTGGGCATTTCTCATGCAAGGGTGAGTATAACGATACACAGTAGGGACACCGAGACCCCCAAAGTTCTCACAGAATCCACGAAGGATAAACCAAAAATGATAGATACAAACATGAAGTATCAACCAACTATACTTAGGTATATGGCCATACATATATCTAAGTCAACAATCTCAGTTAGACTCCAACTTTCGAGCCCAAGCGCAATCTGTTCCACACAGGAACAAAGTCAATCACATCAATGATAGTGATTGAAAGGAAAGACTTAGCTCACACAGGTATACTACTCATGATATGGGGTGGAGATAATTATATTTAGCCTCTAAATCATCTCCTTTGCTGAACCCACATAGGATCCAAGTACAGAAGTTGTCGCTGCTGAACCCACGTAGGATCCATGTAAAGTAACCATCTCTACCAAACCCACGTAAGATCCAAGTACAGTCATCATCATTGTTGAACCCACGTAGGATCCATGTACATCCATCCTCGCTGCCGAACTGATTTAGGATCCAAGTACAATCGTCATCATTGTTGAACCCACGGAGGATCCATGCACAGTAGTCGTCGCAGTCGTAGCCATCTCTAGGGTTCCTGCACACAACGTACTCGATTCCGGGAGGGTCCGCTCCTCAAGTAAGGGGTAGATACATCAACTGTTACGAAGTCCTAAGTTGATGTATCCCGAAGTTCCGTCTCGTCAAAAGGAACACAGCATAACAGACGGTGCACAAATTTTATTTATTTTAAACTAATTCCCCATATATTAATTCTCAACCTGCTTAAAACACAACTGTGGTAAAGGACCCTTACATCAATTATCGGTGCTGCGAGTTCATCGGTGCCCTCAAATTTCAATTCCGAGCACCGGTTCAAAAGAGAGAAAAACCCGCTCGTTCGTTTACTGAACGTACTCGAGCTAAATTTAGTAAATTGATTCCGAGCACACCGGGCCGCGGAATCAAGTGCCGTTAGAATCCACAGACTCATAATATTCCGAAGTATTTAAGAAAAAAATTCCCATGAAATTTGCAGTTCTTTACATTTCTCCTGCATCAGAGCTTTATGTCCCCATAAATCTAGATCATAATGTAGAGAAACAAATGAAGATACTGATCACGCATCTGAGCTTCCTGCAATCATGTGCTCTCTTGGAGGTTCTCGTACTACCAAAGAATGCGCACTAGAGGAATCGACTATCCACGTAGGACCCGATATTGTCGATCCATGATCTCCACTGGGACCTCTGTGAATATTTCCCCATCATCGATGTCCCGCTACCCAAGATCAATGATGTGGGATGAGTCGGGCACGTATCTCCTCAGCTGAGATACGTGGAAGATGTCACACACCGATGCAACTGAGGTGGAAGGGCCAGGTAGTAATCCACCTCGCCTACTCTACTGAGGACATGGAAATGCCCGATGAAGTGCGGAGATAACTTTCCACATTGGCCAAATCTCCGTAATCCATATTGAGGTGAGACTCATAAAAAAATGTGGTCGCCATCCTCAAACTCCAGTGGTCTCCGTCTCATATCTGCATAGGTCTTTTGTCTGCAATGTGAATTCCTCATCCACTCCAGGGTGATCTGCACCTTCTCCATCATAGCTTGAACCATCTCTGGTCTTACAAGTGATGACTCCCCAGGGTCAGTCCAGCACAGAGGTGATCTGCAAGGTTGGTCGTACAGGGCCTTGTATGGTGATATCCTGATGGTGGAGTGGTAAATGTTGTTGTACGCAAACTCCACCAAGGGTTGGTGATCCTCCCAGCTGCGACCAAAGTCAAGGACATATGCATGGAGCATGTCCTCCAGAGTCTGAATGGTCCTCTCCATCTGGCCATCCGTCTGAGGATGAAATGCAGTGCTCAGGCGTAGCTGCGTCCTGAATGCCTCTTGAAACCCCTTCCATAACCAGAAAGTAAATCGAGCATATCGATAGGAGACGATATATGATGGAACACCATGATGATGAACTATCTCTTGAACATAGAGGCGGCCCAATATCTTTACTGAGCCCTGATCTCTGATCGGAAGGAAGTGGGCCGACGTGGTGAGTCGGTCGATGATCAGCTAGATAGAATCATGTCCCCTAGATGTACGTGGAAGCCCTGTCACGAAATCTATGGATATCCCAACCCACATCCACTCCGGAACCTCTAATGGCTATACCAAGTCTTCTGGTACCTGGTGCTCTGCCTTCACTTGCTGGAAAGTGAGGCATCGTGAAAAGAACTCTATTACAACCTTCTTCATACCCGGCCACCAGTGCTGTTGTTTGAGGTCCTGGTACATCTTCACCACTCCAGGATGTACCTCTAGAGGGGATTTGAGAAACTCGATCAGTAAATCCTCCTTTAGTGAAACTGTTACCATGGTATGTCCCATGAAGAGGATTATGTGTTATCCTCATTTAGAAAAATCCATCAGGCGCATGTCTAGTGGAAATCTGAGCACATAGTCTCTCACAGTCAGCGTCCTCACATTGTGCCTCTCTGTATTGTTGAATTAGTGGAGGAGTAACTGTGAGGTACTATAGAAAAGGTTCCCCATCTCTATCCACAAAAGATATCTGCAAAGTAGCTAACTGCTCTATCGCCTCTTCATGTAGCTGAATGCCCGATCTCCTGCTGAGAGCATCAGCTACTATGTTCCCCTTCCCATGAGTATAGACTATCTCAAAGTCATAGTCTTGGAAGAACTCGAGCCATCACCTATATCTCAGGTTATGGTCCTTCTACGAGAAATTATACCTGAGACTCTGGCGGTCAGAATAGACTGTAAAGCGCTTGCCCATCAGATAGTGATGCCACATCTTCAAGGCGAAGAGCACTACTGCTAACTCTAGGTCATGGGTATCATAGTTCTACTCATGTTGCCTCAACTGCTGTGAGACATAGGGGATCACTGCATGGTCCTGCATCAGGACACACCCGAGTCCAGTCCCTGATGCATCGCAGAAAACCATGTACCCAGCGCCGTCCTATGGTAGCCTCAAGATGGACGCAGCTGTAAATCTTTGTCTCAGCTCCTGGAAGCTCTTCTAGCATCTATCTAACCACACTAAGGGTTTACAATTCTTTTTCAATGGTGAATGTTGTGCTCCAACTCTGGAAAAGTCTGGCACAAATATCTGATAGTGCCCAGCCAGACCTATGAAACTCTGCACCTCCGTCACGCTCCTGGGTGCCTCCCAAGAAAGTACTGCCTCGATCTTCGCAGGATCCACAGCAACTCCCAGCTCCGAGATGATGTGCCCCAAGAAGTGAACCTCTCAAATCCAAAACTAGAACTTCAAGAGCTTACTATAAATATGGTGCTCTTATAGTGTGTCCACTACAACCCGCAAGTGGTAGGTGTGCTCCTCCTCCGTAGTTGAGTAAATCAGTATATCTTCGATGAAGACTATGAAAAAACGATCGAGGTAAATTTAGAAGATCCTGTTCATGAGACTCATGAACACTCCTAGTGTGGTGGTTATGCCGAAGGGCATAACCAAGAACTCGTAGTTTCCATACCGACACCTGAAGGTCATCTTCATCACATCTACATCTCGAACTCTGAGCTGATGATAGCCTGACCTGAGGTATATCTTTGAGAACCATCATGCTCCCTTGAGCCAATCAATGTGGTCATACATCCTTGGGAGTGGATATATGTTCTTCACAGTCACCTTATTTAGGCGACAGTAGTCGACACACACAGTCATAAGCTCCAATTTTCCTTCTTGGTGAATAAAATCGGAGAAACCCAGGGTGAAACACTGGGTCGGATGAATCTCGTACCCTATAAGTCCTCCATATCTACCCCAAGCTCACGAAGCTCGGCGGGGGCCATCCTATATGCTGGAGTATATATTCGTTTTGTCCCGAGGTACAGGTCAATGTATAAAACTACCTCTCTGCAAGGAGGTAGTCCTGGAACGTCATCAGGAAAAACATTCGCATACTTATCCACCACAACAAGAAAACTCAGACTCCGCACATCAACCACTCCTAGGATGAGACTAGCCAACTGATGTGTAATCGGTTTCCCTATCCTCTACGTAAGTCAATCCTATGCTGCAAAGGCTCCCTTATCGCCAGTGAAGGTGAACCTACTCCCATATGTGTGGAAACTGCGCTCTTTGCACCTAATATAGTCGATCTGGTCATAGACTGTAGATAACCAATCCATACCCAAGATGACGTCATAAGGTCTTGACGCCGCTACAAGATGATCCCAGCTGAAGCTCTCACCTCCTAGAGTAATCTCAAACTACAGGCACTAGTGTGTAATCGTCAAGTTAGCTCCCATAGGAGTCTCTAGCCATAAGGATCGAGCCAATGGCTCTATTGGAATCTCTGAGCATTAAACAAGGGTAGCAGTAATAAAATAATGACTCTTTACTGTGTCTATAAGAACTGCATCAAGGGTGGGGTAGGCATAGATAGTTCCTCGAATCATCTTAGGTGCACTGTGGTCGTAGGCCTCGACTACCTGGAGCTAAGCCTGCTCATATATTCCAGCTCCCTATGGTCGGGGTGGTCATCCTTGTGGTGGTGGTGGTAGAGCCTCGAAGCGTCGTCCACCACCCACTGATCGGCCATCTCCTCTGCTTTGTCTGCCTGCTCCCTGCGGACCGCCACAGTCGAACCTCTTCCTTTTCCTGGGAGGTCCCTCCATTGTCTACTACTCATCTTCATGGTGGGTCGGGTAGTCACGTGAAATGTGGGCATGCCCACCGCATTCATAGCACTACCTGCCCCTCGTATGTATGTCTCTACATCCTGTGCCCCACACATCCTAACCAGTATCCTGTGGTCGCCCACCTGATGGATTGGTCTGATTGGACCACTACGACATCTATCTACTGCTGGCTATAGAAGACTCCACTATGTGTCACCCTGTGGTGGGTCTCACTACTGTAGTCATCTCAGCAAGAAATCTCTCCTCATGAAGGGCTCGCTCCAGTACTCCTTCCTGCGATGGAATACTGAGGTAGATCACCGAATCCCGGATCTCATGAATCAGTCCCTGCTCAAAGGTCTATGCCCAGAAGAATTGCTCTCATACCATGTTCGTGGAGTAGCACGAGAGGTCGGTAAATCTCGATTGGAACTGTGCTACTATCATGATTCCCTACAGTAGATGTAGTAAATCTTGAATGCGCACCACACGGAGGGTGGCTGGAAAAAACTCCAAGATGAAGAGGCTCTAGAAGTCCGTCCAAAGTAGTGATGCCTCTTCGTGCACCTAGACCATCAAGCTCCACCATCTACCTACAACTACATGTAAGAGACTCACTGTAAGGATCGCCATAAGGTCTACTGCTGTCCCTACCAATATGAGGACTCTGAAGATAGCTTCCAGCCAATCCTCGGCTACATGAGGGTCCGTCTCTCTGCGGAACCTGGGGGTCCTCTATCATGGAAACTCGTGCAACGCACTCAGGAAGCGTGAACTCTCTGCTGCTGGGGTTGGTGGAAGTGGTTTCTCAGAAGGTAGTGGTACTGTTGGTGCCTCCGTTGTAATGTGGCCCTGTACTATGGCCTCATCGCATGGTAGGCTACTATCTCGCACGTAGCTCAGAACCTTAGATGGCTGCCTTTGTGGGTCCATCCTGAAAACAAATAGGTCCACCACAGTAAAATAGTATACCTTGTGAGCTGATACAATGTATTCACAAAGAAAACTTTTGAAACACCCAAGCAATCAACATTTTCTTGCAATATGTCGGAAATTAGAAGTTAGGGTCCTAGCGTATGGATAAGTCGGCCGCTGCAACAACACTAGACTCCCTAGACTGAAATCCACACTCAATAATCATAACATTATTGCTTCACAGAGAAGAAATAATCAGAGTCATGAGTTCTATAGTACAACTGACACCTCTGATACCAATGTTTCACGACCCGTCCTTGGGGCTCGTGTCGGGACTAACCCAAGCACTCTGTCCATAGGCCTGGGGCTGGCAACTAACACCAAAGGCGTAAATCCCAATAAAAAGGGAAGGCATTTCCTTTATAAATGTAAAAAAACACAATAGAGTACACAAGTGAAGAAAGCACTAAGTAAAACTGAGTACAAATTAAGTGCTTGAAAGTAAATGGGCCAGTATAAAAACCCAACTGAATGTACAGTACAACTGAGAAATAATGTAAAATAGTTGTTAAGTAAAGCAGCAACCATAGAGTCATCCTACGGGAATGCCACCTGAAGGGTGGGTATATATAATCTCGTCAGTACCTTGGGTCCATCTGTCAACTCCGTGTACATCCAGCCCGGTGTTACACCTCTGGAAACCATCCATCTCCACAAGCCTCAACCAAAATCGGTGTTGTCTATCGTCAGCAAACAACACAACGTATTGCGGGCACTGCCCGTGCAGGGGTGAGTATAATGATACTCAGTAGGGACCCCGAGACCCCCTAATTTCTCCCATAATACACGAAGGATAAACCAAAAATGAATGATACAAACACAAAGTATCAACCAACTCTACTTAGGTATATGCCCATACATATATCTAAGTCATCAATCTCATTTCGACACCAACTTTCGAGCCCAAGAACAATCTGGTCCACACAGGAAAGAAGTCAATAACATCAATGATACTGATTGAAAGACAAGACTCATCTCACACAGGTTTACTGCTCACGAAGTGGGGTGGAGATGATTAGATGTAGCCTCTGAATCATCTACTCTATCTAACCCACAAAGGATCCAAGTACAGAAGTCATTACTGCCGAACCCATGTAGGATCCAATTACAGTAACCATCACTGCCGAACCCAAGTCGGATCCAAGTATAGTCGTAATCACTGCCAAACCCACGGAGGATCAAGGTACAGTCGTCCTCGCTGCCGAACTCACGTAGAAGCCAAGTATAGTAGTCATCATTGTCGAACCCACGGTGGATCCCAACACAAGAGTCGTCACAGTCACAGCCTGCTCTAGGGTTCCCGCACACAGCGTACTCGATTACGGGAGGGTCTTCCTCTCACGTAAGGGGTCAATACATAAAATTTCACAATGTCCTGAGTTGATGTATCCCAAATTTCTGTCTCATCAAAAGGAATCCAACGCGATAGACGGCGCTTCAATCAGACGCCCGGTCTGAGAGATATTGGATTTTCCATTCCAGGGGCCTGGTTGGAAATATATTCATTCCAAACCCGGCAATTTTCCAAAGATTCCCAAAACTCGCTTAGAGTATCACAAAATGGCCACGTCATCTAAAGGATCCTAGTTCAGTAGATGAAGCATCAATCGAACATGTGGTATTTATGTTATTCACGTTTAGTTGAATAATCGGACAGGCCCGTTAAGCCCAGTGGGATGGTAGGTCAGGTCACCTAGTTTTTGCGGGTGTAACCCAGTTGGGGTGTCGGATGGGCACGAATATTCATGTGGTCGGGCACGAAGAGGTCACGTCCTAGCCTGACGTGGTGCGACCCGGCCCGGCGGGGCGCGGACCAGCCCGTGAGGGCATGGACCGGCCCGGCCCGGCCTGGCTCGGCCCAACCCGGTGTGACCCAGTTGGGCGCTACCCGACTGGGCAAGACCCGTCTAGCTCGTCCAGCTAGTAGAGAGGATTGGCCAGATGGCCGAGTGGTCTAAGGGGGGGGGGGTAGCCCCCCGACTGCCCGAATTGGCGGTGCTAAGTGGCACTTCCATCCCTAACCGGCCTACTGGAGCCGGACGGCCTTTTGGTGCAATCGGCCCAAACTGGCGAGTCGAGGCTCATCCGGTGCGGCGACCTCCTGGTGCCGCAGCTTTGCTCTGCCCGGTCGGTCGACGGGCCGACCGGTCCTTCCACTGAATTGGCCCGCAATGCAGGCCGTGGATTCTTCCACACAGTTGGTGCAACGGCGTCGGCTTCCTCTGCCGCAGCCTACCCTGGTCGCGGCTCCATGTTCCCGGCACGACACGACGGTGCCGTTCTTCCTCAGCCACGACCCACTTGGCCACATCTTTCTTTGTGTGTGTGACGGAAACCCTTGCGCCGCCGGCCTCTTCAGTGTTCCCCTTCTCATAACTGATTCAAAAAATAAAAAAGACTAAACTGAGGGTCGTCAGGCCAGGTTTGTTCAGCCTGTGCCCTCTACGTTAGGCGATAGCAATAGGCCGATACAATAAAATTTATATAATGACGAATGAGGCACAATTTAAATCCATTAAAATTGAACATAATCCCCTACCTTGATAATTGAAATCATACGTCAGGCGCCGAGGAGGATGGCATCGCGGGGAGAGGATTGGTAGACAACGTCGGAGTGCATCCAACGAGGAAGCGACGTCTCCTCACATTTTACGGAGAAGAGAAATAAAACCGCATCTTCATTCTTCATGGAACTGGCTTTCTTCATCAAAGAAGTCGTTGTTCTTCGTCAGAGGGTCGATGTTCTTTAAAAACTCAAGAGCTCTCCCAATTCTCTTTAACACAATGAATTCCCTCTAAAAATAAAATAATAGGATAATCCTTTTATTTTATTAACACATGAAATTTAAAATTCAAAATTCAAACCACGTCATTAATTAATTGAAGAGGTTTAATTAATTAAATAAATTTGTCTGTGATTGATAATGAGAGGGAGAGGAGGTGAAGAGATCTCATAAATATTGGGAGAGTTGCCAACATTAAACATGGGAGTTTAATGGGGGTTTATGAAAGTTATGGTAAGTTCAAAGGTTTAGGTCAAGTGTGGGCCCCACCCCACAAATATCCTCTCATGGGAGGTTATGTGGGTTTGGGCCCCACTTCTTACTCCCCTTGGGAGGATATAACCACCATCCTTAAAATAAAATTGTGCTGCAACAATTTTATTTATTTTAAACTAAGTCCCCAAATATTAATTCTCAACCCGCTTAAAACACAACTGCGGTAAAAGGCCCCATAAGCAATTATCGGTGCTTCGAGTTCATTGGTCCCCTCAGATTTCAATTCTGAGCATCAGTTCAAAAGATGGAATAACCCGCTCATTCCTTTACTAAACGTACCTGAGCTAAACTTCTGAAATTGATTCTGAGCACACCGTGCCTCATAATCATGTGTCGTCAGAAGCCACAGACTCGTAAAATTCCAAAGTATTTAAGAAAAAAATTTCCTTGAAATTTCTGGTTCTTTACACTATTACCACCCTAATTCATTGGTTAGTTCTTTTTCAAATGATATATTGTGTATGGGATAGTTAATAGACCATATCCATTATGGGTCTCTACCTATAATGTGATCTAGTCTTGATAGTTAGCCTTGACACATGTTTAATTCATGTAATGTGTTTCTTACCCATTATTATATTCCTATGATTATGATTTTAGATTTAATATTATATATCTTTACAAGTATATTCATGTTCTAATAATTTTCTATTATTATGTTATGCCTTCTGACGCATGTGTTATACATCGTGCCTGTAATTATTCCATTATTGGCCTCTCTATCTCATCCCTTTTTGTATATGTATTCTCCAAGTTACCATATATTGTTTTAGGAGCACAATGGAAGTAATGAGACCATAATGAATATATATATATATATATAACTATATTTTTTATTATAGTGTTATGTTTTGGAATTATGTACCTAGTCTTTTAATGTCACTAGGGTATTCGATCCTTGGTTCTTTGTTAATGGATAACAATTCTTAAACTAATATAATAATATGAGTAATGGGAAATTGTCACTAAATTTTGTATCAAATCACAATCTTCTTATTTTTAGAAATTATGACTAGAATATATAGTAAGAACCCAAGGGATACTACTATTAGAATTGATATCCTAGACTAGAATATAGGTATTCGTATGTTTGGATATACTTTCTATTTTTATATTCATCCTAAATGTTTATACTTTCCTTTTCAAATTCTAATTTTCTAATTATTCAATCCCCAACTAATATTATTTTATTTTTATTTTTTATTCTAATATATGGAAGCAGGATAACCCATTATAACAACCGAGGTGATATGTTGGGGAATGATTTCATAAATGAGACACCATGAATGATATGAATGGGAGCTCAGAATTTCATAATAGTATTGGCTCATGTTATGAATAATTGAGTGAATCATTTATAACTTCCTATCTCTCCCAATAAATTTAATATTTCATTGGAAGCATTTATTCACTGATTGAATCCAGTATTTAATGGTTCTTTTGATTCCCTCATCACAGAACAAAAGATTAAATATATTTAGAATATATTGTTTTTCCTATAGTTCATAGAAGAAAGGAAATTTTTGATGGTGGTATAATATTATTATTGTTAATTTGATAAATTGTTGACACTAATCAAAAACATAAAATTAAAGGAAAAATTTATTATATTGAATGGTAAGGATTACAAACAAAATTCCACAAACATTTTTCCCTAACGCTCTATATTAATATTAAGTTTGAGTTTCTCATACTAAAGAAAAAGGAAGATGAGTCTATCAGGGAATATAAGGCAATCATTATAATGATTTCATGACACACCAATGGGTTTCTCATGAACTCTGAAATCAAGGAAGCCAATTTATTTTCATGGATTAAATTTTATTATATGAAAATAATTGGTGATTCAATAATTTGATAAATATAATGAGATTTTATGTTTTTCTCGTAAACTTGATATTGTGATTGGAGTCTCGTATTGGTTTTACTAGATTGGAGAAAAATGAATAAAATGTAGTTTAATATGGGAGTATCAATAGATTATTCTCATAATGGTAGGAAAACCCATCATCTAACATGTCAAAATATTTGGAAGAAGAATATCTAGAACTATCTAAGGGAACAG
Organism: Viscum album; assembly: GCA_963277665.1. Lineage (NCBI taxonomy): Eukaryota > Viridiplantae > Streptophyta > Magnoliopsida > Santalales > Viscaceae > Viscum > Viscum album. The sequence goes on from OY728128.1 coordinate 171,790,957, forward strand.
GGAGAATCATCAAATATGGTAAATATGATAATTAGGAAAATCATTATCGAATATATATAAAGAATACCAAAAATACAGAAGAACGTGTAAATTTCATATCAATTATAATCATGTATTATAGTGTTTAATCATCATCTAACATGGGCATTGTGCGAGCTAATGCCCAACCCCAAGGGTTATCAGAGAAAATATAAGATAACAACATCTAAGGTAGTAAGGTATTGAATGTGATATCACAACTTTTAATGTGGCTTCATAAAATTATATTGTGACATGAATTATTTTTATTCATTAATTAATATGAAATGTATTATTTTTTCTAGTTTTAGGTGTTGACTAATATCTTGATGTTTTAGTGGGATTATTAAAACACCACATAAAAATATAGAGGTTTTGTTATCTGTGAGAATTATGAATGGTGTAATTATTAAATATAAAGTATATATCAACTATCCATTCAATGCATAAGGACTAAAAATATTAATAAAACCTCATCATTATTTCATTAGTGGATTTTGATGCTATATTGGGTATGGAATGGCTATATTTATAAAAATCATACATCAAAAATCTGGAAAGGGATATTACTATACATATCCCTTAGAATCCTACAATTATATACAAGTGTAAGGTGGAGGATGGATCTATACATGATTTTTCAACTATAGTGTTATTTTACTTCTATTTGAAAATTCATATCGATTTCAAATTATTTTTACAATGGAGAGTATCATGCTTGAAGCCTTACCCATTTCGAGGGACTAAATAGATGTCTTCCTAGAATATGTGTTCAGTCTTCATCTTAACTAAATTATTGAGTAATAAATTTAACATAGTACTAGATCTCTACCCATATCAAATAATCCTTACAGGATAGCCACCATTTTGTTAAGAAAAATGAAGAAGTATTTACAAGAGAATCTAAACAACCGTTTTATGTTCCCTAGTGCTTCACTATGGGCCACATCAATCCTCTTTGTCAAGAAGAGGGATGGATCAGTGTTCATCTATATTGATTACTACTATCATGAAAACATCACGACAAAGAACATGTATCCACTTCCATATATATATATATATATTACTTGTTCAATCAACCATATGGGGTCAAATATTTCTCTAATGTAGAGTTTCTGTCTGGATGTCACCAGTTAAAGGATAAGAAAGATGATAATCAAAAAACTGCCTTGTGAACAATGTATAGACACTATGAGTCTATTCTGATTCCCTTAAAACACACTAATTCTAAATCTATATTATTTTACATAATTAATATAGTCTTGAGATAATAACAGGACAAATTTTTGGATGTCCTTAAAGAGGATATTATAATAAAATCCAAGACTAATGTGGAGCATGAGGAGTATTATAATATTGTTTTGAAGAAATTCAGAGGAGATAAATTATATAAATATTATATTAAATATGATTTCTATAAGAATTAATTATAATTTTTTATTTTATGTTATAACCAATTAAAAAAATATATTGGCCCATCTAAAAAAAGTCAACGGAGTGGTGGCCCATAACAGCATCTATAACCGAGATATGATGTTTTCTTGGTCTAACATGGTATTACTGAATTTTTTATTCGAACATATCTAAATTTTCAAAACAAGTAACCAAGATAAAATGGAATGGATAATGTTTTTATGGTTAAGTGAGTTTAAATATCACTTCAAAGAGTTGAAAAAAGTGGTTTATCACTGTACGAGTACATACACAACCCCCATGGGGGACTATTTGTTGTATAAAAAGATTCTTCAAAAAAGGGCTTATGTTCTGTGTTGATTCCAAATGATAGTGTTATATCTTCTACCTGATGTAAATTGATATTTAAGGAGATAAATTATTCAATGAATTATTTTGAGTTGGAAGCTATGGTATTTAAAATGAAAATTTTGTGTTATTATCTCTATTGAGAGAAGTGTGAGAATATATTAATCATAATAGCCATAAATATATATTAACATAGAAGGATCATAATATGTGCCAAAAAATATGGTTACAACTTATTAAGAATTATGACTACCCAATACACTATAATCATAGTAAATATAATAAAATGGAAGATGTTATATATAAAAATGATCCTACAACTTTATCAAGTATGAGAATTCAAAAATATTCATTCTTCATATACTTAAAAATGATGGACATGGTAATCATAAAGTATGTAACATAATAATTCCTTTCTCAACTAATTTCTAAACCATCCCTTATAGAGAATATAATATATATTCAAAAAAATTAATAGGAAATTCATATGAAGTATGAACCTATCAATAATAATAAATCCTCAGAAATCAAAATTCATGTAGAAGTATTCATAATATTTGGGTCACAATTATGTGTACCATAAAATCCAAATATATAGAGGGAGATTTTCAATGATGTTTATAGCTCAACCATCTCTATCCACAAAGGGATCACAAAGATGTATCTATATCTCTAGTAGAAATATTGGTGGAAAAATATGAAGAAAGAGAACACTGAATATACATCAATGTTCAATGTATGTCCGGAATGGAAGATTGACAGCAAAAGGTACAAGGGTATGACGAAACAATTATCAATACCAACATGGACATGGGAAAAATAATAATGGACATCGATAATAGACTTCCCCATACACCCATATTAAATATTAATGTATGGGTTTTCATGGATAATATTATAATGATTACCCAATTTATTGGAATTCAAGAGGAATTCTCACTCGATTAACATCAATATATATATATATTAATGAAGTGCTGAGGATTCATAGGGTACCATAATTGATAATAACCGATCGTGATCTGATATTTACTTCCAAATTATGGAAAAGTATCCAATATTATCCTAACACGAATCTGAACATTAGTATAGATCATCAACCTTTAACTTATGGTTAGTCTGAGAAGACTATTTAGAAACAGGAATACATGTTTCGACCATGCTCAATGAACATTAAAGGATGATTGGATCGTCATCTTCCATTGGTCGAGTTCTCTTATAACTGTTTCTTCCACTCAAGAATCTAGATGTATCAATATGAATCCATGTCACATAAATGAAATATTTAAAATTTATTATTCATTTAATTTACATCCTTGCTTTGTTCTGGGGTTTCCCTAGGTTTTAGGGAGGAATTGATGAATATTCATGAATTGGGCCAAACCGTGAGCCCAATTCCACATTGAAATATAAATTTTGTATCTTTTATAACATTTTCATTTTGCATAATTTTCCATCCATTCAAATTCCTAATTGGACTCCCCTAACCTATTAACACCACCAAGGTAATTTGGAGCTTTTAGAAATCCATAACCAATGTTTATCTGGGTTTTTATCTAAGGGGTTGGGCCTGCCCGAAAGCCCAATTCCTGTTTTAAAAACGAATTTTTATTATGTTATAACTTATTCAATTTTTGGGCTTTTCTGTGATTCCAAGTCTCACCCAAGAACAATTAACCCAGTCCCAAGTCTGAACTCTCTCCCCCCTCTTTGGAGCTCTGGTAAATCATGATTTGGTGCCAAACTTCATAGGCTTCCTCAAATCGCCCAAATTTGGAGATTTGAAGTCATTCTTTCATAACTCTCTCAATTATCAATATTTTTCCTCCATTAAAATTCCTAAATGACCTTATAATTCTTGTTCGAATGAGCCCTAAGTTGTGGCTGTTTTAAATTTCAGCTACTGGTGTTTTGGAGTGATTTCTTCAAGATACTTCAAGTAAGTGAGTTCATTCATTTCCTCTTTCAATTTGCTTAGGGTTTTATTTGTTTTTATTGGGGTTTTGTTTCCTCTTCCATGAAGTCCCAAATGACCAGGGGGTATGTTTTCGATCCTAAGGTTTAAAATTGGGTTTTATTTTCCAATTATTGTGGTTTTAGGGTTGTTCTAGTTATTTATCGGTGCGACGGTGGTGCGAATTAATTTCTGCATGGTGATTGAACGGTTTTCCTTAATTTGGTAGGTGATTCCATTGTGTATGAAATCTTTGTGAATTGGCTATTGTTTTTATGGTATTTTCATGCTTATTTAATTTTATTATTGCTAAAAAATAGTTTTAGTGGCGTTTGTATTTAAAATGAATCCTAAATGCCAAGTTCATGTGAAATTGGGTGTTTCTTCATAGAAATGTTTTATTAGATTAATTGGGGATACCCTATAAGTAATTAGTTGATTTTATTGAACTATAATAGGGATAAAAATATGGTTTTAATGATTATCCCTTGTGTTTTTGCTACAAAATCTGGTTTTAATGGTGTTTGTGAACCACATGAAATTCTAAGAGTTGTGTTGTGTAAAAATGGAGATTTTGCAATGATGTCGTTTCGTGAACCATATAGGGCCGCCCTTAAATGAATTTGTGTTTTCACTGAAATTTAGTAGGCTTCCCTTTCCGTTTTGGAAACTTAAAAATGTGCGTATATTATGCAAGTGAGGTTTATAAGGAGTTTTGTGTCTGAAACACTACGGGATTTTGAGGAATAGTTTTATGAAAAATCTAGGTGTTTTGTTGCGTGTTTTAAGTGATATAAAATGTCATAGCTACTGTATTGGTTGTTTTTGACCAGTAATGGTTTTTTAATGATAATTTAGTAATGTTTCATGCTGAAATTAATTGAGCACAAAAGTTGAAGCCCGGGTACCTAGGTGGGGCGGATTTGTATTAACAAGGCTAGTGGACCAGATGGGTTTTGTCCCTGTTTCACTTAGAATCTGGATAACGACAACTCTAACTAAACTATGTATATGATTATTGGGGACCACTAGGTTATGGGTATGTTCCCTACTAGTGGATCATGCACGACAACAGATTCATCTATGGTTACTTTACCCCGAGGTACGAGGTACATAGGGCCCAAGACAACCTAGTGCCTAGGGGTGTTCCCAATGTTGTTGCTCATTGGATTTTTAGTATTTACCCATGTATTAGGGTGTTTTTTGAAGTAAATTACATTATATAACATTTCTATTTTAATTTTTTAATATTCTCACAATTTTGGATTGAAAACTATTTTCAACTGGAGGTTTCATTTCTTGAAATTTTAATAGTACTTTTCCTTGCGTATAAAAACTACTTGCTTTTTCACATTGTATTTCTTACTCCATGTAATCATTGGGTGGTATCCAATACGGATTAGTCTCACACCCTAATTACACCCCTCGGGTGTAAGTATACTTGGTTATGTTTGATTAGGGTAAAGGATAGGATAAGGGTGATGGCGGTTCAGGGTGTTAGTTCTCATCCGTGGTGCGGAGTTGTGGAGACAGTTTGGGGTCGATGACCCCTAGTCGTGAGGATTCATTAAGGATATCTTGATGATATAATTATTTTTATTTTCACCACTTGTATTATCTTTAAACCAATGTAATCAGTTCTGGTTTTTACTTATGTCTTGTTTGGCTCAAAAATTTCAGATTTATATTATGGATTGTTTTTAATTTTATATGCTTTCATACTCGGGTAAATCGTTCCCAAACCTAAATTAATGATACCCGGGCACTTGTTCCAGCCCATTGGGATTGGGAAAACCCGTAGAGCCATTCCACGGGATGGGTTTGGTGCCATTAATGGTGGCGACCAGATCCGGTTTGTGACAAAATGGTATTAGAGCAGGTTAAAGTTGTTGGGTTATATTTCTATTTAGGGATGAGTCGGGATAGATAGGAGCTAGGAACATCGGGGCATAGGGTTTTGGTTGTGAGTAGGGTGTTCGGCCCGCACCGTTCATGGAAGACCATGAGTCACTATGGGATGCTGGAATTCATGGATTGACTTCACATCTAGGTGAGATGTGTAGGCTGCTGACCACATGTGGACATAAGGTGGATGTGGAGTAGTTGTTTCATTTATTACTGAAATGTGATTAGTTTATTTATATTTGATGTATTTGATTAAAATTTTCAGAATTTTTGTATTGACTATTCTTTTGTGACTGTTGCATTTTGTAGCAACATGCCTCCCCGGAAAGCTCTCACGCACCCACAGGAGGAAGCCGGAGAGAGTTCTCCCACACCAATTGACCAGAGGATAGTCGAGGTCATGGTCTGGGATGTCCAGGCTCTAGGATATAGACCAGATATAGTTCCAGCTCCTATTAGAGAGGATGAGACTGGTCCTAGAAAGGACAAGGCCCAGGAGTTCCTGAAAAATAAGCCCCCGACCTTCTGAGGCAGCTCAGAACCCCAAGAAGCAGAGGAATGGCTCAAGAAGATAGATCGTATGTTTGAGTTCCTAGAAAAACCTGAGGAGCTCAGGGAGAAGTCTGCCTCCTTTCTATTGGAGTTTCCCAGCTGTAAATGGTGGGTGTCAGTGCTTCAGGCTGGGAAGAATGAGCATATGCACTGGGGAGATTTCAAGGTTGTCTTCAATGAACAGTACTGCCCTGAGGTGTTGGCTTATGCCAGGTCTAGAGAGTTCATGGAACTTGTTAAGGGGAATCTATTTATGATGGATTATTCCAACCGTTTCATTGAGTTGGTTCGGTATGCTCCATAAATTGTCTCTAATGATTAAGTAAAGGCCCAGAGGTTTTAGAAAGGATTGCGACCAGAGATATCCTCCCAGGTGGTCTTGTTTAAGCTGAGGACCTATGTTGAGGTCGTTGATTGGGCGTGCATGGTGGAGATTGATAGGAAAGGCAGGGCTGGTTTCTATGGTTCAGTATCAGCAGTGGGTAGTGGCAGGTCCTCAGAGAAGAAAAGGAAGCGGGAGGATCAAGTTAAGAAAGGAGGGGGAAGTTCAGGCCACTCTTCCAGGTAGTTTTCATCTGCGGCTTCTGATGCGAGATCGGTCGTGTGACAACAATGTGGGAGGCCTGGGCATATCCGACCAGAATTTCCACTTCCATCGAAGCCTTGTTACTAGTGTGGAGGTATAGGGAATTTTTTTCGCTTCCACAGTGTGGCACGTCCACTACCAAGTGGGGCAGGGTCAGTGGCTTCAAGAGGAGTGCCAGCACAGTCCGAGCTGTCAATGACTGGGGGATCTCAATTTCGTGGTCATGTTGGTAGGGCTGGATCATCTTCTGGGCAGATCCAGTTCAGGGCATAGCCACTGAATAGCGGTCGTCCTCAGGCAGATACTGGACATCTCCATGCAGTGGATCAGTCACCAGTAGGATCAGAGGCGGGACCGTCGACAGTTCGAGGTACCGTTCTGATCACATCTTCTATAGCTACTGTTCATTTTGATACAGGTGACTCTATTTCATTAATTTCTGCCCATTTTGTGGACATTCTTAATTTTCCAACTGAGTTGATGTCTTTCATGATGGAGTTGGAGACACCGCTGGGAAAGAAGGAGCAGGGCCTTAGGTTCCCCTCATGTGCGCTTTCTATGTCAGGGGTCAAGATGGAGTGGGACCTCTTGGTCTTAGATATGGACCTATTTGATTTCATAATTGGGATGGATTGGCTAGTACACTTCCAGGAACACATCGATTGCTACAGATGGCGTGTGAGTTTCACAACACCTGATGGGAGTTGTCAGGTTTTTCATGGAGAATGGGATCCTCCGTTAGGTCATGCATGGCCTCCACTCCCAGAGTTGGGAAGGGTTATCTTCTAGTAATCTTTGATCATGCTAGAGGATGGTCATTCCCCTGATGGTTCACTACCTCATTTAGTGAATGAGTTTCCAGAGGTATTCCCAGATGATTTTTCCGGTTTTCCAACGGAACGGGATGTGGAGTTTTCGATTGATCTGGCACTGGGAACATAGACGATATCTATTCCCTCTTTTCGCATGGCCCCAACCGATCTGAGGGAATTAAAGATACATATGGATGACTTTGAATCCAAATGATTCATTCTCCTGAGCATCTCTCCTTGGGCCGCTCCAGTGTTGTTCTCAAAAAAGGCTGATGGATCCCTCCGGTTTTGCATTGACTACCGGAAGCTGAATAAGGTAACAATTAAAAACAAATACCCTTGGACCATAATAGATGATTTTTTTGATCAGTTGAAGGGGGAAATGTGGTTGTGAATGATATACCTGCATTCAGGGTATCATTAACTCAGGGTGAAGGAGTCAGATATCCCAAAGACAGCCTTCCGAAGTAGGTACGACCACTTTTAGTATTTGGTCATTCCCTTTGGATTGACCAATGCTCCAGCAATATTTATGGAACTTATGAATAAGGAGTTCCAACAGTATCACGATTCCATTGATTTTCTGTTAGTGGATGAGATTATGGAATACTCTTCCTTTGAGGAGGAACACAAACATAACTTGAGGATCATTTTGGGTACATTACGAGATCACTGCATCTATGAAAAGTCGTCAAAGTGAACTTTTTGGATAAGGGAGGTGATATTTCTAGGGCATGTGATCTCGGACCATGGAATTTCGGTTGAACCCGTGAAAATAAGTGTGGTCATGTCATGGTAGAAACTAAAGAATGTGTTTGAGATCTAGAGTTTCCTTGGCCTAGATAGTTATTATAGGCGATTCGTTCGGGATTTTTCATGGCTCACTTCGCCGATGACCTCACTCAACCAGAAAGGGGTGAAGTTTTTATGGGGCCCAAGATTGTCAGGCATCCTTTGAGGAGCTGAAGAGGCAGTTGACTACCGCCCCTGTGCTGATTTTTCCAGATGCTGGAGAGGGATATGTGGTCTATTGTGATGCTTCGGTTATGGGTCTTGGGTGCGTGCTTATACAGGATGATCACTTGGTGGATTAAGGCTCTCGCCAACTCCGACAACAGGAAGAGAACAACCCAACCCATGACTTATAGTTGGAAGCGGTGATGCATGCTTTGAAGACATGGTGTCACTACCACTTTGGGGAGAAGTTTTTGGTATACTCTGATCACAAAAGATTGGCTTATATCTTCTCGTAGAAGGACCTCTACTTGAGGTAGTGTCGCTGGATCGAGTACTTGCAGGGGTTCAACGTTGAAATTGCCTATACCCCAGGAAAAGTTAATGTGGTGGAAAACTCTTTAAGAATAAGAGTTCCAGTGCAGGCTCTGAGGAAGTCTATTGATGAGTGGACATTTATGGGGACATTTTCACAGATACATGTGGAGACCAGGGAATACAGTGGAGGGGAATTCATGGAGAGCGTCCAGTTGAATCCTTCTCTATTGGAGTTGATTATGTGGGAACAGCCCAGTAATAAGCTGTGTCAGTTGTCAAAGCAGTTTCTTCATGGTGGGGGGACATCCTTTGATTGGTCTTCGTCTCCTGAGGGTATATTGTGCTTCAAGGGCCGTTCAGTAGTGCCATTATCTCTGTGGAAGGTGGTGATGTAGGATAGCCACCAGTCTTAGTGGGATATCCATCCAGGTGCCACTAATATGTATTATGATTTCTGTCGGTAGTTTTGGTGGCCTGGTATGATATGGGACATAGCAGAAATTGTTTCGAGATGCTACACATGTCAGCAGATGAAAGAAGGGCACCAAAGGCCTTCCGGTTTGCTCTAGCCACAATCCATTCCTACCTGAAAGTGGGACGAGGTCGCAATGGACATCATTGTTGGCAGACCTCGTACACGTTGGGGGTAAGAATGCAATTTGAGTGGTGATTGATTGTCTTACCAAATCAGCCCACTTCATTCTGATAAAAGATACAACTAATGTGGATGAGTTGGGCCATTTGTATCTTCATGAAGTGGTAAGACATCATGGTGTACCATCAGCTGTTGTCTCAGATAGAGACCCTCGCCTCACTTCTCTATTTTGGGAAGGCCTTCAGAAGGACTTGGGGTCTCAAATTAAGATGAACACGGCATACCACCCTCATACGGATGGTCATATAGAGCGGGCGAATCAGATTTTGGAGGACATGCTTTGTGCATGTGACCTAGACTTTGGAGGTTCTTGGGATAGCCATTTGGGATTGGTTTAGTTTTCATATAATAATAGTTACCAATCCTCAAATCGAATGGCCCCTTTTGAGGCGCTCTATGGTCGGCCATGTCGGTCCCCCCTATGTTGGGCTCAGGTAGGAGAGACATCACTATGGGGGCTGAGCCTTGTGCAGGAGACTTCTGAGAAAATCAAGTTGATCAGGGAGCGCTTATTGATAGCTCAAAGTCGTCATAAATCTTATGCTGACCAAAGGCGTCGAGACCTAGAGTTTTCTGTGGGTGACATGGTATTCTTAAAAGTGTCCCCTAGTTTGGGTCGTTGTCGATTGGGGAAGCAAGGTATGATGATTCCAAGGTATTTCGGGCCCTTTGAGATCACCGAGCATATTGTAAAGGTGGAATACAGGTTGGCCTTACCTTCTCAGTTGACGTTTATCCATGATGTCTTCCACGTCTCTCATTGGAGAAATACAACCCGGATCCATCCCATGTGTTGAGTTGGGAAGAACTAGACATAGAGCCTGACTTGTCTATTATTAAGAATCCGGTGAAAATAGTGGAGTCCCAAGAGAAGATATTTCGAGGGATGTCTATTCCTTTAGTCTGGGTTCTATGGTAGCATGAGACTGATACACATGAGACATGGGAGAGAAAGTCATGGGTCAAGGAAGAGTACCCATTCTTGTTTTCCAACCGAGCTTCATGTTGACTTTCCGGGGTGGAAATTCCATAATGTTTGGAAGAATTGTCATATACATGACATATCATAAAGGTATTTTTCATTTAATTTACATCCTTGCTTTGTTTTGAGGGTTTCCCTAGGTTTTGGGAGGAATAGATGAATATTCATGAATTGGGGAAAATCGTGAGCCCAATTCCAGATTGAAAAATAAATTTTGTATCTTTTATAACATTTTCATTTTTCAAAATTTCTCATCCATTCAAATTCCTACTTGGCCTCCCCTAACCTATTAACACCACCACGGTAATTTGGAGATTTTATAAATCCATAACCAAGGTTTATTTGGGTTTCTATCTAAGGGGATGGGCCTGCCCGAAAGCCCAATTCCTATTTTAAAAATAAATATTAATTATGTTATAACATATTCAATTTTTTGGATTTTTCAGTGATTCCAAGTCTCACCCAAGACCAATTAACCCATCCGCGCCTCTGAACTCTCCTAATCCTCTTTGGAGCTCTATAAAATTGCGGTTTGGTTCCGACCTTCATAGGCTTCCTCAAATCGCCCAGATTTGAAGAGGTAAAGTATTTCTTTCCTAACTCTCTCAATTCTCAATATATTTCCTCCATTCGAGTTCTCAAATGACATTATAATTCTTGTTTGAACGAGTTCTATGTTTTGGCTTTTTTAAATTTTATCTAATGGTGTTTTGGAGTGATTACTTCAAGGTAGTTCAAGTAAGTGAGTTCATTCATTTCCTCTTTTAAATTGCATAGGGTTTGATTTGTTTTTATTAGGGTTTTTTTCCTCTTACATGAAGTCCCAAATGACCAGGGGGTAGGGTTTAGAACCTGAGGTTTAAAATTGGGCTTTCGTTTCCAATTATTGTGGTTTTAGGGTTGTTCTAGGTCTTTATTGTTGTGGCGGTGGTGCGAATTAATTTCCGCACGGTGATTCAAGGGTTTTCCTTAATTTGGTAGGTGATTCCATTGTGTATGAAATATTTGTGAATTGGATACTATTTTTATGGTATTTTCATGCTTATTTAATTTTATTATTACTGAAAAAAATAGTTTTAGTGGTGTTTGTATTTAAAATGAATCCAAAATGCCAATTTCATGTGAAATTGGGGGTTTCTTCATGTAAATGTTTTATTAGTTTAATTGGGGATACCCTATAAGTAATTAGTTGATTTTATTGAACTATAATAAGGATAAAATTACTGTTTTAATGATTATCCCTGGTGTTTTTTGCTGCAAAAACTGGTTTTCATGGTGTTTGTGAACCACATGAAATTATAAGAGTTGTGTGGTGTAAAAATAAAGATTTTGCAATGATGTCATTTCGTGAACCATATGGGGCTGCCCTAAAAATGATTTTGTGTTTTCACTAAAATGTATTAGGCTTCCATTTCTGTTTTGGAAACTTCAAAATGTGCACATAGTATGCAAGTGAGGTTAATATGGATTTTTGCGTCCGAAACACTGTGGGATTTTGAGGAATTGTTCTATGAAAAATCTAGGTGTTTTGTTGCATATTTTAAGTTGTATAAAATGTGATAGCTACTGTATTGGTTGTGTTTGACCCATAATAGTGTTTTATATGATAATTTATTAATGTTTCATGCTGAAATTGACTGAGCACAAAAGGGGAAGCCCATGTACCTATGTGGGGAGGATTTGTACTAGTACGGCTAGTGGACCAGATGGGTTCTGTCCATATTTCACTTAGGATTTGGATAAAAACAATTCTAACTAAACTATGTGGACAATTATTGTGGACCACTAGGTTATGAGTATGTTCCCTACTAGTGGATCGTGCACGAGAATGGATTTTTCTGTGGTTACTTTACACCGAGGTACGAGGTACATAGGGCCCAAGACAACCTAGTGCCTATGGGTGTTCCAAATGATGTTGCTCATTGGATTTGTAGTATTTACCCATGTCTTAGGGTTTGTTTTCATGTAAATTACAGTATATAACATTTCTATTTTAATTTTTTAATATTCAGAAAATTTGGTATTGAATACTATTTTCAATTGGATGTTTCATTTCTTGAAATTTTAACTCTACTTTTCTATGCGTATGAAAACTACTTTCTTTTTCACATTGTATTTCTTACTCTGTGGAATCATTGGGTGGTATCCTATTGGGTTTTGGCTCACACCCTACTTACACCCCTTGGGTGTAAGTAGACTTGGTTATGTTTGATTCAGGTAAAGGAAAGGCAAATGGGGATGGTGGTTTAGGGTGTTAGTTCCCATCCTTGGTGCAGATTTGTGGAGACAGCTTGGGGGGAAATGTCCACTATTCATGTGGAGTCCTTGGGGCTATCTTGATGCTAAAATTATTTTTATTTGGACCACTTGTATTATCTTTAAACCAATGTATTCAGTTCTGCTTTTTACATAATTTTTGTTTGGCTCAAAAATTTCAGATTAGTATTATCGATTGTTTTTAATGTTTTATGCTTTCATACGCAGGTAAATCGTTCCCAAACATAAATTAATGATACCCGGGCACTTGTGCCAGACCGTGGGGATAGTGAACGCCCTTCGGTCCTTGCCATGGGCTGGGTTTGGTGCCGTTAATGGTGGCGACCAGATCCGGTTCGTGACAATCCATTTATTGGATAATATGTAGAACATCTACTTGTTGTGATGAAGTTACTGAATGTACATTTTTTGGGTCCAAAAATGGTCTAGAAAATGATTGAAAATGTAAAAACCATTCATCATAACATCAAGGCTTTCAATATTTTCTATAATAGACATGCTGGAAAATACTTATGGTACATATAGATTTTGGTGGGGTACACGGTGTTACTCCCTATATCCCCATGCAAGAGAGTTATGAGGTTTGGGAATAATTTAATGATAATCCCCTCGTACATCTACACTTTTGAGATCATGATCAAATCAGAATTGTGGCCTATTTAATAGAAATTCTAAAAAAATTATCTCAAATACATGATGTATTCAATGTATTGATATTGAATAAGTACAAAATAGATCCCTCAAATGTGCTAAATTTAGAGTTGGTATATCTAGAATATTATCTATGTTGTGAAGAGTATTAAACCATGATCTTGGACCATAGAGATAATGTTCTACATAACAGAAAAACTCACTAGGTTAATGTACAATGGAGGAACAATAACTATGAAGAGGAAAATGGGAACTATATGAACCATTAAAGAAGATGTACGCTAACCATATTTTACCTTCATATGTAAAAGTATATGGGGTTAAATTTTATAAGTGGGGAAGAGTGTAATTATCCATAATTTTATCAATGGAATTTAACTACATATAATTATGTAATAGAATAATCATCTCATATGAAAAAAAACCCAATTATCATAAATGAATAATTATACATTAGTTAGTAAGTAAACCAATATGAATTAAAAATATTATAGTGTGACAATAAATGTAAAGACCTGTAAATTTAAAGGAAATTTTTTTTCTTAATTTTATTTGGAATTTTACAAGAACGCAGTTTCTGACGGAACCTGATTTTGAGGCCCGGTGTGCCCGGAATCATTTTCTGAAGTTTGGCTCGGGTACGTTCAATGAACAGACAAGCGGGTTTTTCTAACTTTTAAACCGGTGCTCAGAATCGAATTCTGATGGCACCGATGGAATTGCATCACCGGTATTTTCTTAGAAACGCCTCTTCCGGAGTTGCGTTTGCTCGGGTGTGGCTTTTAATTTTTGGGCTTTAAGTTAAGAAATAAAATAATGTAGTGCGAAAACTTTATTTTTATTTCACATAAAGCCACTTAAAAGCCACTTAAAGCTGCTTATGCTACGTTAAAGCAGATACGGTACAATTCAAAATATCCTACCCTCTTGGTAGGATATTTGTGAGGTGGGGCCCGCATGAGCCCCACCGTTTCTTTTCCGCTAAGGAACACACCCGCGAAAACCATTTTTAAATAAATTCAACTGGGGCGTTTCTTATACAATTAAACGCTCCTATTAATTGGGCAGTTTATTCGTTGAAATTAATTCTATGAATTAACGGGTCGTTACTTAGTTTTTTTTCGTTTGCTGGCATGTAATAAAATAAGACCAACATTTTTCTTCTTGAGTGTTGTTCGTTGAGAGGATTTGACAGAAACCTTAAGTCCTTCATCCTCTTTCACGAAGAATGCAAAGAACGCGAAGAACGCCGGCCTTTGACGATAGGCGACGAAGAACGTCGAGCCCTCGGAGATCGACAACGTGACGCCATGTTCCACAACGCCAACGATTCTCCTCCTGCGACGTTCTTTTGTGACGTTCCTTCTTCCGCGACAAATCATCTAACATCCTTTTGAGGTAGGAGTTTACAAATCTTTTAAATTCCTTTGTGGATTTTATACTTGACATGGATTTAATACGTGTAAATTAAATCTGTTTGTTTTCTTTACCCCTCGGAGATCGTCGACACGACGCCCTTCCGCGACGACGTGACGCCCTTACGCAACGACGCAATTCCCTTCCGCGACGTGACGATCACCTCCTACCGCGATGGTCAATTCCGCGAAGAACGCATGTTCGACGACTTTGACGAGGTAGGGGTTTGATTCTTAAAAATCTTTGTGATTTATACCCGCGACGTTTGTTAAACTTTTTTTGTGTAATATTTCATTTAAAACCGCTAACGATGTGGGTGCGGACTAACGAACAAGTCCGAACCCACTGCACTTTTTCGTTCTTGGTGCATGAAACAGCGGACGATCACAAACGGGGCCGCAATGGCGATTTGAGGGCATAGCAGTGAAGAATGGGACCCGGGAGGAGCTACGACGCAAACGGAAAGTGAATTGGACCACCGGAGCAACTCTGGTGGCCCGCGGAATCCACCGGCGGAGCGGGTCGCTGGCGCGGCAGCGGCGGCCGACCAGACCCGCGACCGCGCGGGTCCGGCGACACATGGGACGCGGCAAAGCCGCGTCCGCTGACCCAGCGCGGCCCCACGCGGGGCCGCGTCACTTCATCCCGCAGGGGCAGCGCCCCCCGCGGCTTCCTCCGCTCGGCCGCTCGGTCGAGCCGAGCCGGGCCGACCCATCGGGTCGGGTCGCGCCCAGGCCGGGTCACACCAAACCGCCTCGGACCCAGACTCGGGTTGGGCCAGGTCGGTCCGGGCCTAGACCCCCCTTTTCCAGACTCTTTTCGTTCATTCGCTCATAACATGAGTTACGAGTCTCCGAACGACGCGACGTCAGCGGAGATGCGATCCTTGGATCAAGACGGTCGTTTCGGTATATCACACTCAAGGTTTTAGAATACCTTGGATTCGGCCTGGTTGGTTCGTACACTAAACCAACCGGGCCCTCGGAGCGGAAACACTCATATCTTGAGCTTCGGACGTCCGATTGACGTGCGTTCGACTTTGTTGAATTCCTCTAAGTGAGACAGATCTTTTGGAATTCGTCGCCCGATGTTTGTACGCAGGTGGAGTACGGTCGGGTTGGTTTTTCCTTAGAAACCAACCGGGCCCCTGGGACGAAAAAGCCAATAACTCTCAGACCGGGCGTCCGATTGACGCGCCGTATGCGACGTTGAGTTCCTGTTGCCGATACAGAACTTTTGGATACATAATCTCTGGACTATGTGTTAGTTGATGTATCAACCTCTCAGCTCGTGGAGCGGACCCTCCCGAATGAGCTTGCTGTGTGCGGGAACCCTAGAGCTGGCAGCGACTGCTACTCTGATGACGACGACTGTGCAGCGATCCTCAGTGGATTCGACGGTGACGACTACACCACTCAGTGATCCTTTGTAGGTCAGTGCTACCGATCCTGTGCGGGTCTGATCCTGTGTGAGTCAGCGCTCAGCGGTCCTGTGTGGGCCAGCACCTACAGGTCCTGTGTGGGCCCGATCCTGTGTGGGTCTTTGCGGGGGTTAGTTACCTATCGATCCTTTGTGGGTAAGATCCATTGTGGGTCATTGCGGGGGATAATACCTATCGATCCTTTGTGGGTCCGACGACTTAGATGGATCAATGACCATCTCTATCGTCATTTGAAGAAGTATACCTGTGTGAGCTAAATCCTATTTTACTTTCCTGTGTGGATTGCGTTGTGCTATCTTGTGTGGATTTATATTTACTTTCCTTTGTGGATTGTTTTGTGCTATCCTATGTGGATTTACATTTTGATTTCCTGTGTGGACTGTTTTGTACTTGAGCTCGGATGTTGGAGCCGAGTGACAATTGATGACTTAGGTATATGTATGGGCATATACCTAAGTCATGTCGGATGTTACTTCGTGATTGTATCTTTACTTTGTGGTTTATCCTTTGTGGATTCTGGGAGACCTTCGGGGGTCTCGGGGTCCCTACTGAGTAGCTTATACTCACCCCTGCATGGGCTATGCCCGCACTACGTTGTGTTGATTGCAGACGACAGACAACTCTTATCGTAGTGGAGGCTTGCGGACAAGACAGTTCCAGGGGGTGGACCACTGGGCGGGACATACTCGGAGCGGTCGGCTGGACCCGAGGAGCAGTGGAGGCTATTTGTACCCACCCTTCAGGTTTGACTTCTAGTTGACGGCTCGACGTTGCGGCTTTTTCTTTCAGTTTCTGTTTTTCTCCTTCCACTTGTACTTTACAGTTGGGCTTGTATTTCCCGCCCCCTTTACTTTTCCGCACTTACTGTTGTACCATTTTTTACTTAGTGTTTACTTTTTCCGCTTTCTTACTCTGTGGTGCTTGTTTAATTTACAAAGGCAATGCCTTCCCTTTTTACCGGGATTTACGCCTTGGTGCTAGTCGCCAGCCCCTGGCCTATGGAAGGCGGGCTTGGGGCAGTCACGACACGGGCCCCGAGGACGGGTCGTGAAAAATTTGTATCAGAGGAGTTCGGTTCTACCGTGGACTCTGATCTTTTCTATGTGAAGCAATAGTGTTTAGCTTACTGGGTGTGGTTATCAGTCCAGGGAGTCCAGATTTGGTGCGGCGGCCGATGTATCCGTACACCAGGACCCTCACTTCGGATTTCCAACATAATGCACGAAAACATTTATTGCATGTGTGTTTCATTTTTTCTTTGTGATTACTTGTGTCAGCTCACCAGGTATACTGTTCTGACCGTGGCGCACCTGTTTCCTTTTCAGGATGGCCCCACGACGGTAGCCAACTAGGGTTCTGATAGTTGAGCGTGACGACAGCCCGCCGAGCGACGAGGCCTCGGTACAGAGCCCTTTGACAGCAGAGGCACCGGCGGTACCTCTACCCGCCGAGCCACCGATGCTTCCAGCACCAGCCGCTGACGATGCACGTCGCCTCAGTGCACTGCATGAGTTCCAGCGCCAGCGACCGCCCAGGTTCCGCAGGGAGACGGACCCCGAGGCAGTTGAGGACTGGCTGGAGGCTATTGTATGAGTTTTCAGGCTAGTGAGGACACCAGCAGACCTCATGGTGGTCCTCGCAGCGAGCCTACTTCACGTAACAGCAGGCCGATGGTGGGGCTTGATACTCCAGGTACACGATGAGGCATCTCTCCTATGGACAGACTTGGAGGGCCTCTTCCGCTCAGAGTTCATCCCGGCCACCCTCTGTGCGGTGCGCATCTAGGAGCTTCTTCAGTTGCGGCAGGGCAGCTTGGCGGTCGCCCAGTACTCGGTGAGATTTACCTATCTCTCGCACTACTCGAAAGACATGGTACGGGACCCGTTCTTCTGGGCCCGGACCTTTGAGTAGGGTTTGAGACATGAGATCAGGGCATCGTTGATCTCCCTTAGCATTCCGACTCAGGTAGGAGTACAAGAGCGAGCCCTTTTGATCGAGAGCTTCCTAACTGAGCCTTCATCAGCAGCGAGACCAACCGCGGGGTGGCACGTAGCAGAGTCTTCCGCAACAGGCAGTCGACGGATGACTCAGGGGTCCAGGCAGACCAGACTCCCACGCATACAACCTCAGGACACTGGCTCAGCAGTGCGGGGAACACAGCGTGGAGCCAGTCTTTCGAGAGGCAGGCAGTGCTACACATGCAGCGGGCATGGTCACATGGCTCGTGACTGCCCGACCCACCGTTCCAAGGAGCAGCAGATGTTTGAGGGGCCACATAGGCAGAGGCAGAGGATCGACTGTGGCGTTCCGTAGGGAGGAGGCGGATGAGGCAGAGGAGCTGGCCGAGCAGAAGGTGGTGGGCGACGCTTTGAGGCTCTACCACCACCACCACCAGGAGGTCCACCCCGACCACAGGGAGCTGGCGGACAGAGACAGGCACAGCTCCAGGCAGTGGAGGCCTACGACCACGGCGCACCCGAGATGATTCGAGGTACGATCTGTTCCTATTCCACCCTAGTTGCAGTTCTTATAGACACAGGAGTGAGTCACTCTTTCATATCCACTGTCCTTGTTTGGATCTCAGAGATTCCGACAGAGCCGTTGGCTCGATCCTTACGGCTAGAGACTCCTACGGGAGAAGACTCGACGATTACGCACTGGTGATGGCAGTGTAAGCATAATCTAGGAGTCGAGAGCTTCGGATGGGATCTTCTTGTAGCGGTGTCGAGGCCTTACGACGTCATATTGGGAATGGATTGGTTATCTATAGTCCATGCACAGATTGATTGTATTAGGCGCACAGTGCGATGTGTACGCACCGACGGGGGCAGGTTCACCTTCACCGGCGAGAAGGGAGCCTTCGCAGCACACGATGGACTTCCGCAGAGGAGAGGACAGCCCATCACTCATCAGTTGGTAGCCTCATCCTAGGAGAAGTTGACGTGCAATGTCCTAGTTTCCCTACAGTGGTGGATCAGTAAGCGGACGTCTTTCCCGACGACGTTCCAGGGCTACCTCCTCGCAGAGATGTAGACTTTCACATTGATCTGTACCCCAAGACAGCCCCGATAACCACTCTAGCATATCGTATGTCCCCCGCTGAGCATCAAGAGCTACGGGTACAGTTGGAAGACTTGCAGGGCAAGGGATTCATCCGACCCAGTGTTTCACCCTGGGCTTCCCTGATTTTGTTCTCCAAGAAGGCGGGCGGGAGCTTGCGACATTGTGTTGACTATCGTCTCCTGAACCAGGTGACAGTGAGGAACAAGTATCCTCTAATGAGGATTGATGACCTCTTCGATCAACTCAGAGTTTGAGACGAGGACGTGGAAAATACGGCCTTCAGATGTCGGTATGGCCACTATGAGTTCTTGGTTATGCCATTCGGCGTAACCAATGCTCCAACTGTGTTCATGGGCCTCATGAACAGAATCTTTCAGCCATACCTTGATCAATTTTTCGTGGTCTTCATCGACGACATTTTGATATACTCGACGACTGAGGAGGAGCACGCCTACCACTTGTGTGTTGTAATAGACACACTCCGAAAGAACCAGCTTTATGGAAAGATCTCGAAGTGTCAGTTCTGGATATGTGACGTCCACTTCTTGGGGCAGGTCATCTTTGAGGAGGGAGTTGCAGTGGATCCTGCAAAGATCGAGGCAGTGCAAGCTTGGGAGCCACCCATGAGCATGACAGAGGTGCGGAGTTTCTTGGGACTGGCTGGATACTATCGGAGATTTGTACCAGACTTATCCAGAGTTGTGGCACCACTCTCAGCTTTGACGAAGAAGGGGAGACCCTTTGTGTGGTCAGAAAGATGCCAGCAGAGCTTCCAGGAGCTAAGACAAAGATTGACCAGCGCACCTATCTTGAGATTGCCTGAGGAGGGAGTAGGGTACACAGTCTACTGTGATACATCAGAGATCGGACTCGAATGTGTCCTGATGCAGGAGCGGGCAGTGATCGCCTATGGATCACGTCAGTTGAGGTCGCATGAGCAGAACTACGCTACCCATGACCTAGAGTTAGTAGCAGTGGTCTTCGATCTGAAAACATGGTGACACTACCTTATGGGTGAGCGCTTTACAGTCTTTTCTGACCATCAGAGTCTCAGGTACATCTTCTCGCAGAAGGACCTGAACCTGAGACAGCGGCGATGGCTCGAGTTCCTCCAGGACTATGACTTTGAGATAGTCTATAGTCCTGGGAAGGGGAATGTGGTAGCCGATGCTCTCTGCAGGAGGACGGGCATTCAGCTACTCGAGGAGGCGACAGAGCAGCTAGACTCTTTGCAAATATCCATCGTGGATAGAGATAGAGCAGCCTTCCTTTAGTCTCTCACAGTCACTCATCCACTAATGCAGCGGGTCAGAGAGGCACATCGTGGGGACACTGACTGTGAGACGCGGCGTGCACAGATATCCTCAGGACATGAACCTGATGGCTTCGACTTTCGAGCAGAGCACAACTTCCTTTTCAGAGGACGTACCATGGTACCCGTTTCCATACGAGAGGAGGTGCTGAGAGAGTTTAAAACTTCTCCTTTAGTGGTACATCCTGGAGTGGCGAAGATGTACCAGGATCTCAGACGAGAGCACTGGTGGCCAAGCATGAAGAAGGCTGTGGCAGAGTTCGTTTCTCGATGCCTCACCTGCCAGCAAGTGAAGGCAGAGCATCAGGTACCAGCAGGCTTGGTACAACCCTTGGAGGTCCTGGAGTGGAAGTGGGACGAGATTTCTATGGACTTCGTGACTGGAATTCCACGCACTTCCAGAGGCCACGACTCCATTTGGGTGATTGTCGACCAACTCACCAAGTCAGCTCACTTCTTACCCATCAGAGAGCAGGGCTCAGTAGAGATCTTAGGCCGTCTCAATGTTTAGGAGATTGTACGGCTTCACAGTGTTCCATCATCTATCGTCTCCGATCGAGATTCTCGATTTACTTCCTGGCTTTGGAAGGGGTTTCAGGAGGCGTTGGGGACGCAGCTACGTCTTAGCACCACCTTTCACCCTCAGAAGGATGGTTAGACGGAGAGGACCATTCAGACTCTCGAGGACAAGCTCCGCGCATGTTTCCTCGACTTTGGTCGTAGCTGGGAGGACAACCTACCATTGGTGGAGTTCGCGTACAACAACAGTTACCACTCCACCATTGGAATGACACCATACGAGGCGTTGTACGGCAGACCTTGCAGATCTCCTTTGTGCTGGACAGACCCTGGGGAGTCAGCACTTGTGAGACCAGAGATGGTCCGAGCCACGAAAGAGAAGGTCCAGGTCATCCAGGAGCGGATGAGGACAGCTCAGAGCCGGCAGATGTCTTACGCTGACAGGAGGCGGAGGCCACTAGAGTTCGAAAATGGAGACCACGTCTTCTTGCGTGTCTCACCTCAACGCGGATTACGGAGATTTGGCTGAGGCGGAATGTTGTTTCCACGCTTTATCGGACCATTCCAGCTCCTCAGCAGGATTGGAGAGATGGCTTATCGCCTAGCTCTACCACCTCAGTTACACCGGGTTCACGACGTCTTCCACGTATCCCAGCTGAGGAGATACGTGCATGACCCGACGCACATCATTGACCATGGGGAGATGGACGTTGATGATGGGGAGACATTTGCAGAGGACCCGATGGAGATCGATGATCGACAATAGTGGGTCCTACGTGGACGATCGATTCCTCTTGTGCGCATCAGATGGCAGCACGGGAACCTCCAGGAGAGCACTTGGGAGCGGGAGGCTCAGATGTGTGCTCAGTACCCACATTTGTTTCCCTAGCTTTTGATGTATCTTTATGGGGACCTAAAGCCCTAAGGTGGGAGTGATGTAAAGACCTGTAAATTTCAAGGAATTTTTTTTTCTGAATTTTATTTGGAATTTTACAAGAACGTAGTTTCTGACGGCACCTGATTCCGAGGCCCAGTTTTCCCGGAATCATTTTCCGAAGCTTGGCTCGGGTACGTTTAGTGAACGGACGAGCGGGTTTTTCTAACTTTTAAATCGGTTCTCAGAATCGAATTCTGAGGGAACCAATGGAATCGTAGCACCGGTATTTTCTTAGAAATTTCTCTTCTGGAGTTGCGTTTACTCGGGTGTGGCTTTTAATTTTTGGGCTTTAAGTTATGAAATAAAATAAAGTGGTGCGACAAATTTATTTTTATTTCACTTAAAGCCACTTCAAAGCCACATAAAGCTGCTTAAGCTAAGTTAAAGAAGATATGGTACAATTCAAAATATCCTACCCTCTTGGTAGGATATTTGTGAGGTGGGGCCCGCACGAGCCCCACCATTTCTTTTCCACTAAGTAACGCACCCGTGAAAACCTTTTTTAAATAAAATCAATGGGGGCGTTTCTTATACAATTAAACACTCCTATTAATTGGCCGGTTTATTCGTTGAAATTAATTCTATGAATTAATGGGTTGTTACTTAGTTTGATTTTAGTTTGATGGCATGTAATAAAATAAGACCAACATTTTTCTCCTTGAGTGTTGTTTGTTGAGAGGATTTGAGAGAAACCATAAGTCCTTCATCCTCTTTCGCGAAGAACAAGAAGAATGTGAAGAATGCGAATAATGCAAAGAACGCGAAGATCGCCGGCCTTCGACGAAAGGCGACGAAGAACGCTGAGCCCTCAGAGATCGACGACGCGACGCCATGTTCCGCAACGCCAACGATTCTCCTCCTGTGACGTTCTTCTGCGATGTTCCTTCTTCCGCGACAAATCTTCGAACATCCGTTTGAGGTAGGAGTTTACGAATCTTTTAAATTTATTTGTGGATTTTATACTTGACATGGATTTAATTTGATTAAATTAAATCTGTGTTTTTTCTTTACCCCTCGGAGATCGTCGACGCAACGCCCTTCCGTGATGACACGACACCCTTCTGTGACGACGCGACGCCCTTCTGCGACGCGACGATCACCTCCTACCTCGACGGTCAATTCCGCGAAGAACACATGTTCGACGAATTCGACGAGGTAGGGGTTTGATTCTTAAAAATCATTGTGATTTATACCCGTGATGTTTGTTAAACTTTTGTTGTGTAATATTTCTTTTAAAACCGCTAACGAGGTGGGTGCGGACTAACGAACAAGTCCGAACCCACCGCACTTTTTCGTTCTTGGTGCGCGAAATGGAGGGCAATGACAAACCGGGCCGCAATGGCAATTTGTGGGCCTGGCAGTGAAGAATGGGACCCGGGAGGAGCTACGACGCAGACGGAAAGGGAATCGGAACACCGGAGCAACTCCGGTGGCCCGCGGAATCCACCGGCGGCGCGGGTCGCCGACACGGCGGCGCCGGTAGCCGGAGGCGGCGGCCGACCAGACCCGCAACCACGCGGGTCCGGCGACACATGGGACATAGCAAAGCCGCGTCCGCTGACCGAGCGCGGCCCCACGCGGGGCCGCAGCACTTCATCCCGCGGCGGTAGCACCCCCTGCGGCTTCCTCCACTAGGCCGCTCGGCCGAGCCGAGCCGAGCCGACCCGCCGGGCCGGGTCGCGCCCAGGCCGGGCCGGGCCACCCTGGCCGGGCCTGGTTGCGCCAAACCGGGTCAGTCCCGGACCCGGTTCAGTTCGACCCGGTTCGGGCTGACCCAGGGGGGGTTGGGCTGGGTCGGTCCGGGCCTAGACCCCCCGTTTCCAGACTCTTTTCAGTGTTTCGCTCATAACTTGAGCTACGGGCCTCCGAACGACGCACCATCAGCAACGATGCGATCCTTGGATTGAGACGGTAGTTTCGTTATATCACACACAACGTTTCGGAATACCTTTGATTCTCCCATGTTGGTTCGTACACGAAACCAACCGGGCCCTCGGAGCAGAAACGCTCATATCATGAGCTTTAGACGTCCGATTGACGTGCCGTCAACTTTGATGAATACCTCAAACTTGGACGGATCTTCTGGCATACTCCGCCCGAGGTTTGGATGCAGGTGGAGTACGGTCGAGTTGGTTTTTCCTTAGAAACCAACCGGGCCCTGGGACGAAAAAGCCAATAACTCTCAGATCGGGCGTCCGATTGACGCGCCTTCTGCGACGTTGAGTTCCTATTGCCGATACGGAACTTTTGGATACATCAACTCTGGACAATGTGTCAGTTGATGTATCAGCCTCTCGGCTCATGGAGCGGACCCTCCCGAACGAGCTTGCTGTGTGCAGGAACCCTAGAGCTGGCTACGACTGCTACTGTAACGACGACGACTGTGCAGAGATCCTCAATGGATTCGACGGCGACGTCTACAACACTCAGCGATCCTTTGTGGGGCAGTGCTACCGATCCTGTGTGGGTCCAATCCTATGTGGGTCAGTGCTCAGTGGTCCTGTGTGGGCCAGCACCTACAGGTCCTGTGTGGGCCCGATCCTGTGTGGGTCTTTGCGGAGGTTAGTTACCTATCGATCCTTTGTGGGTCAGATCCTTTGTGGGTCATTGCAGGGGTTAGTACCTCTCCATCCTTTGTGGGTCTGACGACTTAGATGGATCAGTGATCATCTCTATCGTCATTTGAAGAAGTATACCTATGTGAGATGAATCCTGTTTTACTTTCCTATGTGGATTGCGTTGTGCTATCTTGTGTGGATTTACGTTTACTTTCCTTTGTGGATTGTGTTGTGCTATCCTGTGTGGATTTATGTTTTGCTTTCCTGTGTGGACTGGGTTGTACTTGAGCTCGGATGTTGGAGTCGAGTGAGAATTGATGACTTAGGTATATGTATGGCACATACCTAAGCCGTGTCTGATGTTAGTTTGTGATTGTATCTTTCCTTTGTGGTTTATCCTTCGTGGATTTTGGGAGTCCTTCGGGGGTCTCGGGGTCCCTACTGAGTAGCTTATACTCACCCCTGCACGGGCTATGCCCGCACTACGTTGTGTTGATTGCAGACGACAGACAGCGCTGATCCTGGTGGACGCTTGTGGAGCAGGACGGTACCTGGAGGTGGACCACTGGGTGGGACTTACTCGGAGCGGTCGGCTGGACCTGAGGAGCTGTGGAGACTATCTGTACCCACCCTTCAGGTGGGACTTCTAGTGGATGCCTCGACATTGCGGCTTTTTCTTTCAGTTGCTGTTTTTCCCCTTCCAGTTGTACTTTACAGTTGGGCTTGTATTTCCAGCCCCCTTTACTTTTCCACACTTACTATTGTAAAAGTTTTTACTTAGTGTTTACTTTTTCCGCTTTCTTACTCTGTGGTGCTTGTTTACTTTACAAGGCAATGCCTTTCCTTTTTACCAAGGATTTACTCCTTGGTGCTAGTCGCCAGCCCCTGGCCTATAGAAGGCGGGCTTGGGGTAGTCACGACACGGGCCCCGAGGACGGGTCATGATAATAAATATAAAATAATGGAATAATAATGGAATAATTAGGATCAACTTGATCAACTAGAATGACTACACTCATGAACAAAACTATATATATATATATATATAATGTTAATAATAAAAAATCCTTTTGTAGATGAATGAATAAAAAACCTTGAGAGTCTATAGAAGATAATTAATAATAAATGAGATAGTAGGTATTTATAGGTAGTGGTGAAACCATATTATGGTTATAACTCTAACCATTGGAATAGTAATTTGACTCTTAGAATAATAATCTGACCATTCGAAAAGTTGTCTAACCATTAAGAATAGCAATATAGCAGTTGGAATAGAAATATCTCCTATGTAAATGTAAAATAAAATTTATTTGTCCAAAAAAATGAAAATAAATTATACTTATACCATGGTATAAGTAAATAAATGTTTTCACAATGATGATTTTAGTGTTAGAATTTTTTTTAAATGTAACTGTTTGATTTGAAATTTTATTATTGTAAAATGTAACTATTTTATTTGAAATTTTATAATGAATATAATGATTTAAATTAAAACTTATTTACATAGAATGGATTCATCAAAAAATAATAATACTGATCAGAATTATAAAATAATTTTTGGAGAGCAGAAAAAATTATTCAAATGCTCAGAAAATTGATTATGATTTTAAAAACAATATTTTTCAAATAAAAGTGTGTTTTATTTTAAAATTAATGTTATCATATATAAAAATTCAAATAAAAAAATTGTTCCATTTCCAAAAAATTTCAGGGTGAAAAATATTTAGGCTTATAATTTGAAAATTTTCTAAAATAGTTAAATTGTTTATTAATAGTGAAATACATAAAGTCACAATATTTAACATTTCAAACAAATACATTTATTTTTGATTAGTTGATGACGTAATAACCCAATAATTGGAACTAAAATTTACTATTTAATTTATATAAACAAAAAATTAATTAATATTTATATTTTTGAGCCAAAATAATAAACTAATGAATAAAATAATTAAAACCACCACACTCCTCCCCTTTTAAATACCTCCCATTTTCCTCACACATTTTAAGATTTGGGTCTTTCAAATATTCTTCAATGTTATATTCCCCAGCCTCTTCCCCTCATCCTATTATTTATGTTCTCACAATTATACTAATTCCACGTACCTAACGGAGGTTGTCAATAATATGACATTTAACATGGAAAACCCTTCATCTTTCACTTTTAAATTTTTTATTTCATCTATATTATCCACAACCCCTTATCCAATGTGACATGATAAATAGAATATTATATATATATACAAGAATTTTATTTTTTTAATTGAAAATCCAAAATTTAATCTATTCTATAGACTTTTAAAATAAAATATAACATTATTCGTAATATGTCAGTTCACCCCTTTCGTGGAAGATGAGTTTTTGTTTTTCATTACCACCTTTAAGGATTATTATAAAATCATTATTATGGTAAAGTCAGTGTATATTATGTATATTATAATTTTTTTAATTTTATTAAACAAATATATATATATTATATTAAATAAAAAATTGTACAAGTTTACAATGTTCATAGAAACCACCAAAATAAACTAAATATTTTTCATTTCCATTTTATCAACTGAATCATCCACCTTTGAATGAAAACTGATATATGGGATCATTTAAAATTCTTAAATTGCATGAATACCACATAATTTCACTACATTATAATACTTATAATTTTAAATTAACATCTATAATTATACACAGGTGAAGTGATCCAGAAACCATGAAACGAACACTGCCAAAATGGTGAAATTAATCCTTATAACTCATCAAATTAAAATAAATGTACTTAATAAATTTATAATAAATCCAATATGAGTGTAATATGTTATTTATTAAATTATTAATGAAAATAAATTTATTATATAGGATATTATGTTCAAGTGAAAAATAAATTCAAGTATATGTTAAGTGATCTCTCTGAATATCCATTTTTATTTTTGGTTATGCTTTCACTCAGTTTACCGTAATATATTTCCTCATTATTTTTATATTATTCTACAAAACTATTTTTATATCCTCCTTAATTATTTATATTATTTAATTCACATTTAACAGTGAAATACATGTCTTTAAATGATCCCTTCACAATTCATTTCAATAAGAAAACACGATTAAAGGGAACATCTTTATTTCTTAATCATTTTCAAGTAAACTCCACAAAATAATATAACCCCCCAATATTTATCTAAAATATAAATTTTTATCATAAAAATTTACATTAATTCATTTTTGGTTTAATGGAAATAATTATTCCATTACCCTCTTTAAAAATTCTACATTCTTTTCTATAAAACTATGACTTAATAGTACATTTGTAAAGTATACGAGAAATTTTTTTTAATGATTTCACTTCATTTGGACTTAATTTTTCGTGATATCTTCTTAAAATTCATTTATTAATATCCATTATTTATTTAATTCATTATTTCAGTGATAACATTTAGATACACCCTATCCTTGTATGTTATGAAATTATTACGAAACACATTTCATTCTAAGGGTAACACTTCTGATTATTCCTTATTTTTTACTTCCTTATGTGGGGCACATATTCATGTACATGTTACGATGGGTTTACAATGATATCACTATAATGAATTGGGTAATTTTTTCTCATGAAATATTTTATGTGGGATTGTGGAGTAAACTTTGTCGATTATGGTACATTGGCCTCCATGTGATATTGTTTTGGTAGTTAGCCTCGTATCATGTTTCTGTCATGTTATGTGTTACAAAAACATTACAAAATGTGAATGATCATAATATCCCATGTTCTATAAGATATGACTCTACAATTTTATTCTTGTACCATGAATTTTATGTTTTTATGTTATGCCTTATTTACCATTTGTTACAGCCTATTACATGATTATTCCCTTAATGGTCTTTTTAACTCATCCATTTTTAGGTATGTATTCCCTAGAATACCTTATAAAGTTGTAAGTGCTCAAATGATCATAGGAACACATAATGAAGATTGATAAAAAAATTATTCTAGTTTCATTTTTTATAATTATGAACTCATTCTTTCAAATGCACTATATTTTAGATCTATTATTTTTATTTAATGGATAATA
This sequence comes from Viscum album, assembly GCA_963277665.1. Classification (NCBI taxonomy): domain Eukaryota; kingdom Viridiplantae; phylum Streptophyta; class Magnoliopsida; order Santalales; family Viscaceae; genus Viscum; species Viscum album. Next base: position 171,819,695 of record OY728128.1, read on the forward strand.
TCTCATAAATCATGAAATAATATTTTTTTAAATATGGAGTCACTATATAAAATATCGAGATGTAAAATTATCCCTCCATGAATAACTTTTTCCGTCACAATTTTATTTTTTTGGTAACCAATGGTTTGATATTTGAAAAATACTCTTTGGAAAACATAATCACAAAAAGGGTTATGAAAAATTCATCTTAATAAAAGTGAAAGGGAAGTATGATGGTAACTATAAAACATGGATTTTAAATATGATATGATTAATGGGAAGTGATAATATGGATGTGGATATGAAAATTAATAACCAAGGATTAATATTGAGTGAAATAGAACATTATCAAGATATATTTCACCATTAAAAACCATAAATTTTTTTATGGTTTAAAAGAAAATTGAATTCATAGTAAAAAAATTAATTTATAAATTATTAATTTCATAGTCCATTTTTAAATGTTAATGGATTATTTTACTATACAAATATATCACTCATGGAAATAAACATACATGATTTCCTTTAATTTAATGAGAACAATATCCGCCATTAGTTTTGCTTTGATCAATTTCCAATTCATCTATTATAATAGGAAACGAATTTGGTAATCCTAAAGCACTATTTAATGAATCATATGGTCCATAATTTATTTCTTCAGCCTCTAAATATTTTTGAAAACCAAAATAGTTAAAACAAGTTATCAAATATGGTGAATCAAACATTAAGATCAAAAATAATAAGTAAAAGTTCATCATAATTCATTTCATAGTATTTTTCCATAATACTCCTCTATAATATTGTTTTCTATACTCAAAAGCCAAAAATTAAGTCAAAACATTATCCATATAAAACATAAAGTATTATATAATTTCACATTCCAAATATGTTAATTTCTTTATCACATAAACTGATAACTACACTCCCTAGTAACTTTATCCTTATTCCATATATCGCATATAACACCAGTGACCAAAATATTAAATAACTTCTTATCATAAATTTTTATCTCATAACCTTTACCTTTCAATCCCAAAAACTTAATATCATTCATCGCAAATAATTATTTATGTTTAAAATAATTGTTACACACACCTAAAATAAATTAAGTGTCACCCATAATGACATCAATCACAAAAAATTCTAAAAAAATAAGAAATATTTGATCATGTAATATTCATCCCAAAATGAAATTTTTATTCATCAATAAAATCATTTAAGTAACAAAATAGAATACTAACATGGGCTTCATGTAATCCTATGGTAGGTGTCACACCCTTTCCTATATTAAATTGTGGGTTAAATCATTATAGCATTTCTGGATACAAGAATTTTTCAAATCTAATTAAGGTTTTCCTTTTTCAAAAACTCTAACTTTCCCAAAAAATGATGAAAACCACAAAAAATAAAATTATTCATCAAATCAAATTTTTTAACCACTACGTTTTTTTATATGATATATTTGTAAAATGTACTAACTTTTTTTATCCCAGTAGTCCATATATTACTCATCCTAGAAATCATATTAACCATACATTTTATACATAACATTAAACTTATTTCGATATAATATGAAATCATTATTCCCTAGATAACATTTTCCATGAAACATATAATAATGAAAAGGGTTTTATTCACATAAATGTCTCTGAAAATCTCATATTAGATTCCCATTACATGAAACATTAAAAGGGGTATAAATTTATTTAAAATTGATATCCACAATATAATTATTATCCCACAACACATTTTTTTATCCTAATATAATAATTAAATTATGTTTTACCAATCCCTCAATCGTGTTCTTCCATAAAAAATACCTTATTGCTAAATTATTTTTCATGGTTATTGATACCATTTAATATATACATTAAATAGATGATTAAATAATAGTGAGGATAACATCTTATATAATTCTTTATATCATTAACCAAAATATCATCAGTAAAAATACTTCCCAAACACAAACAATTAAATACATTCACATATCCAATTTTAATATCAGATATCCTTCTTTCATCTTGTGAGTAACACTTTGTTTATGTCATCAACTTGAATAATAACCAACTTCCCCACATATTTGAAATCTAATTCCTTGGAGATCTATGACTATAAACCCTTTTAATACACATAGAAAACATTTTTTATTCCATTTGAGATATTATTCTATGGTTCATTTCAACATTATAAATAAAAATGAAATTTAACTTTCATATGAATTTGATCTTTTCCACCTGAACTTCCATAAAATTAAATTTCCCTCTAATTTGTTACATTATGATTCTCACTAATGTTGTAATTATCAATTATATACATTTATATATGATCAAGAATAATCAAAATATATTTCTATTGAGTCAACATTAAATTTGTTTCTCATTATCACTTCCTTATCAATAAAATTCAATGATACCATGATTTCTCTTAGATTCACCCATTTACTAAAACCAAAAACATAGTAAAATAAAAAATAATCATAGTGGGAAACAAAAAAAAATCTCGAACCTAATAATGTTTAGGATATTATACTAGACATGGGCTTATACATAAAATTATTTATAGTTTAATTTTCTTAAATATATTTTTTACAAATATAGTTCTCAAGGTTTCTTCATTTACATTCTATGATATCAACTATAAATAACCCAAACCTAGTATCATAGAGTTGGTGGTTACATTAATAAATTTTCAATAGATATAAGAAATGAATCCCAAAGTACCAAATGGTTTATATTTTTTTTAATTTTAAATAGGATCCACAATTGAAATTTATATTACAATTGAAAACATAAAATATAACATATTATTTTCTTTGGTTTCATAATAATTCTTATTACATATCCCATCATATAGATCAAAAAACACATTTGAGTATCCTGGGGAAAATAAAACATATGAAATATATGATCTCAAATTCTTAGTAATGGTATGTGTATAACAAATGTTGTAATTAATAAATAAGAATAAACAATATGACAAGGTAAATAACTAAAATGCATTCCATTAAACCAGTAACATGACCGTAATATGCATGGAATAAGAGATGATCAAATAATACATATAAAAATAAAATTATAGAAAAACTATATATTGATATTATTATTTATATAATAATCACATGTACATCAATAACTAATTTCATAATGATATAATTAATAATTTATAATATCTAAAACTTACCACCATCGTCTTAGGAAATACATCTGAAAAAACCATCAAGGCCTAATGCCATGATATCAAAAAAAAAATAGCAAGGCCTCATCCAAAAGCCAAGATAGTTTATCACATGAGACCTATGGATTCATGTAGTGGATATAGTGGGTCCCATATATCAATCACTAGGTCCATTTAATTAATCATCTGAATAACTATTACAACTAAATCAATATTTCTAAATAATCAATAATTTCCCATTTTAGAAGATCTACTATAAAGAATGTGAGTACGTTCCACAGGTCAAATTGATCATATACCATCTAAATAAATATTTTGGATGATAAATTTTTATAATATCCTCAACATAATATTCAAAAAAATATTATTACATAGATTAAAATATATTAACAATTTCACGATGTTTTTGTAGGAACAAAAAAAATTTCAATTAAAAATCACATTTAAAAATATAAAGAAATTGAATTTAATAAATAAATAATTTTCATTGAGATAATAATTGTAATATTTTTAATGTAATATTATAAAAACAGACTCATCCTGATGGAATGAAATTCCTTTCCTCCTATATACGTTAAGAATATTCCTTTCACATTTTTGTATGAAAAGATAAAAAGTACCTCAAGAAAAAAACTATAAGAAGATTCCTTTTAATCAGAATTTGTAAAAATTAAAAAAGGGGTTACAATGAATTTAAAAAAATCATTTCATAATATTAAAACATTATTGAAATAATTTTATTAAATCATTTTCAATGAATATAAATATTCCTCTGATAAACCTTAAACTAAACAATCCTAAATAATGAAGAGATTGTGAAATAATAACTTACCACAAGGATTTTTTCTTAATCATAAGCCCCATGAAACTAATAACTTCAAATAAAACATTAAATTCCATGATTAAAAATATAATAATTATATAAAATATCAAATGGGAAGTATATAAACCATATAAATAAATTAGTGGTGAATATTGCAAATTTTTCATAGATGTAAAAGTGTGACAGGAAACCCTTACCTCAGGTATGAAATCCATTATATGTTTATGAGGCTCCTATATAATAAATATAAATGTATTGTAAGTATATTAAAAAACTATAGCATATATATTTATATCACACCATTTATGATTTACATATAATATCTTATCTCTTTTTTATTAACAATTCTTTATTAAAATAACAGTCCTAGTTCATAATTGTTTCACACTTCGAGTATGTTCTTCTTTTTTGGTTTCTATATTTATACATTTATTGTGGTTATATAATATAAATTATGTTAATAATGGTATAAAAATCATATATATACATTATATTTTCATTAATATTAATAAATACAATTAGAGGTAGAATATTAAAAACACCATTAATGGAGATGGTAGATCATACATACGCATGAATATTGTTTTCACATTTCGATCAATGGTATTAAAGATACATGAATAAAAAATGATTATAAGAATTATATTTATGTTATAAATAACATATATATCCATTAAAACCATAATAATTCAAAACCATAAATTATGTAAATGAAAAATTAATTGTATCACTATATGGAGATGTTAAGTCATACGTACACACAAAAAATACATTCACATCCCATTTGATGAGAAATAGGATGGATAATTGTGATTTAATAATCTATAAAAAAAATTAAGTATGTTTTTAGTAATTTCTTTATATTTTTTTATAGATAATATAAATTTATAATAGTAAAAAGAATAATTAAGATGAATGTGATCGGTTAGGGCGATTACCTCATCTTTGGAAGAACCCATTTCAATATCTTCTTAAGGGACCTATGGTTTCTATTATGAATGGAAAATATTCTAAATAACTTTTATAATAATTTTAAAAAGATTATTGGGAATGTTATTGTTCTGATATATTCATCTAGGTGGTGTGATTAATTGATTAAAGGGGTTCCCATTTTTAATTGAGTTGAGGGGAATTCATGGAATTTCATATAGTATTAAATTAATATAAATTAATTTTGTTTCCATAATGGATCCAAATTGGTATAAGTATAATATTAGCTGAATATATGTTTAAATTATTACATAAAATAATATTTGGATATGCCTTTCATATTTTTTAACCCTTATTGTTTAGTTTCAACCCCTAGATAAATGTTTTGATAATAAAAGTAAAATTAAACATCCCTAAACTATAATGGCCAATAATGTTATAATAAAATTTTAAATGACCAAAAAACGGACCATGGTAGGTTTAATTAACCATATACCTTTAATTTTGACAAATATAATATTTTTAGGATTTTTTTAATAATTTAAAAAAAATTATTAAATATTGACAATGTCAGATTTTGAACAATTCATTTAGCTTGACTTTATAAACATCAATACAACACATTAATTAAAAAATTGCATCAAAACCTATATAATATTTAAATTTTATCCATATAATTCTTGGTTCACATTAATAATTTTAATTATATAACTTTTAATGATTTTAATATTACATATTTTAAGTTCTCAATTAATTTAATAATTATTGTGTCACTATTGTGTAATCATTTAATGTAATTATTTATTCTAAAAAAATTAATTATAAATTATATTGATAAATATAAATTATATATACATAAAAATATTACTTATATTCAAACATATAATCTATTTATCCCTTAGTTAAAAATAGTATATTTATTATAAATAATAGTGTGACATTTTTTACTTTTCATTACAAAAAATACTATAAAGACCATATTCTCATCCAAATAGTAAAAATTAGATCTAACTAATTATTGAATGCATAATAATGAAATTTAATCATAAAATAATATAAAATAAAATTTTAGAGAAATTTTATAGTCCTTAAAAAATTATATTTACCTGTAATTAGCAGATTTATCCATTACCTTCATAACAAAATATTCCATGGTTACTATTTATAATAACCCAAAATAAGAGGACAAATTTTAATAAATTTGGACTTCCTAATTCCAAATATGTAATAAATATATAATAATTCAATTCCTATAATTGGTATAAATAAATTTAATATTAAACCATAAAAAGCAAAGAAAAGTAGTTCTTTCACAAATATGCATTTTTTGTAAAAATATGTTTTTATACCAAAGTAAATATTTAAAATGATTAAAATTAACCTACTTATTTATAATTATCATTAAATAAATTATTTTTCTTTTAAAACATTTTAAAATAAAATAGTATATTTTAAATTCTTGAAATAAAAATATTTTTTTAAAAAAAATAGTATTTTTCACTATTTACTAGAAAATCATTATTTTTAACAAAATAAAATAATAACCCTTATATATTTTTTGATATCATGATTAAAAATTTAAATTCCTTTTAAAAAAATATTATAAAATTTACAAAAAATAATTTCATTATTTACTCAAAAATTGAGCAATTTTATTTTGAATAAACTGTATTTCTAAATCATAAAATAACTTTGTTGAATTTTTTTACTAATTTAATAATAATTAATGAATAATTTTTTATTAAATAATTCCCTTTAATTAAATAATTAATTTTATTCTTACACTTGAATTTAACAATTATATTATAACGATAGCGTTAATATAATAATATTTTAATAGAGAATAAAAGTTTATGAAATCTTGATGTTGCGTGTAGTATGTGATATTGTTTTATATTAAAATACTAGTTTTTTATACAAAATACGCTTTCAAAAAAATAAATTTATTTATAAACAATCATACCATAAAATTATGGGGTGTCACAAATTAATCAAACCACTACTATATATCTTAACTATTAGTGGTGAATTCCAAAAGTCATTTTCTACATAATCAAAAAAATTACTCAGCTGATAAGTGTATTTTCATTACATTACATCAGTTTATAATTAATTTTGGAATTAAATATTCCATGGTATTGTCATTAAATTGTTTTAAAAAAAATATATGTATCTTAAAATTCATACCTAATTCAATGTTTCTAATGTCCACTTAAATATGGAAATTATAAACATATGATATTATAAACTACCTAATTATTTAAAAATTTCCCATTATTTATTCTTTTTTAAAACTCATGGATTAACAGTATCCATTGAATCATGTGATTTTAATGGTGATTTTCAATCCAATAGATAAACAAATATGTCACACATGATGGCTAGAGATCATAGTGAATGAAATTTATAGAAAGAAAAATATAATGAAAATTCATTTATGAAGAGTTATTTGTATCTATTAATAAAATATAAGATTTTTTTGAGAATGTGAAGAGTACAATAAATAAATACAGCAATAGGTTGAAAAAACACTCATGTAAAAAAGCATGCATGTCATAGAATCCTTTAGTTAGGAAGAATATATTGAAGAGAAAAAATGGTATAAGATATATCAGTGAATATTTTAATAATATTTTAGGTGTTAGTTTACTTGAATGGAAATAAAAAAAATTGGTATTGAAAATGTATCATTGATTAAAACTCCTAATACTCCAAATGTTAAATTAGATCTAATGAACGATGGTGAATACTTTGGGATTAGTTTTTATAAATTTAAATATTATTGAACGTTATAATGAAAATTTTAATATCACCTCATGATTCATTAAAAAATGATTTACATAACTCAATTGATGTTACATGATGATGAAATTTCCTTGAAGAATATTTTGTTTTATTTCGAAAACATTATTATTGATGTGGTGAGTGATTAAAATCACTAGATAATGTTTTTAATGTTACAGGAAAAAATTATTTTTATCCTAAGAAATATATTACACTAATTATAGACATATATAGTGGTATAAAGAGTAATTAAATCAACAAAAGATTATAAATAATGTCATATCATTGCAAGGAAAATATTATACCAATAATGATTCATTAAATTTTAATGTCAAAAATAAATAAACAATAGTTTGTGTAAAAATTTTCATTTTCTAAGATTATGGTAAAATATACTAAAAAATTATCAACTACACATGATAATGTTCTAGAAAATAATTTTTTGTTTATAATTAGGGAAAATATAATAAGATAATTTAAATAAAAAATCATCTTAGGATAAGAATTATATTTTAAGGTATATGTTGTTATTTTATAGTATGTTCCCAAAATAAATAAATTCTTATGTATAATAATTTGTTTTCTCTATCATTAAGAGGATATTATTTATAGGGTAAACAATTTGAAAATTAAATTAGAAAACCTTACACAACAGACCTATAAGATTGTGAAATTATAAAATATATTGGAAGCACATTAAAATAATTGTGGTTGGTGAGATAAAAAAACATATCTCTAATGATTCCCTTAGAATTACACTAATGTAATTCAAAAAATATGTACTTTATAAACTCATAAGAAGACTAGTGATTATCAAAATTTGATAGTTGTTGAGGGTTCTTACAAATAATCTCTTAATAAAAGGCCTTGGATCCTAGATAGTGGTTCCTCATTTACATGACCATGAATAAAAATATATTTTAAGGTATAACAATATGATGGATGTTTTGTAACCATTATGAATAAAAATTTTCCTAAATATAAAATTCATTAGAATCACTTAAATTAGTTAATGGAAGAGAACACCGAATGACATTCTCTTCATTGGTTAGTTAAAACATTATATTTTTACTTTATAACAGCTATGAAATAATGGGTATGCTTAGATTTTTTTGAAAAATTTTATTGCATTCGAAAGGTATATGATTTCACAATTAACATGAGAAGGTAGTGACTAATCATGAAATTATTTCAAATCAATAAAGACAAAAAAAATTTCCCTTGCGAATAAAGCATTATAATTATCTTTAGAATAAAAAACATGGTCATTTTGGAAAAAAGAAGATGAGGAAAATTTGTCATTAAGATTTTATGAGGACTAGTTAAAATATCAGACATAAAAAATTCAACAATTCAAAAATAATCTATTAAAGATATATTTTGAATAGATGTTACAAACCATTAGTGATAAAAATAAAAAGGTCACATAAACACACACACACAAACATATATATATATATATAAGGAGTATACAGTCAAATGAGTCGCAAATAAACCAATATATAGAAGTATTTTTTTACTTTTTAAATTATTTTACACTAAGGGGTTGTTTTTATTTCACATTTAGTAATTAAAATTCATATGAGTATATTAATATCTATCCTAGAGATGTTGAAATTAAAATAGGTAATGTCATCAAAATATTCTATTTTTAAAATGGATATGAGTATAAAAATATAAATTTTGAAATATTTATTCATAATCATAGAATAAGGAATAATATAGATAACTATATACACATCAACAAATAAATAGTAGTAAAATTTAATTACAATAGTTTAGTAAATATGGAGGAACCTTATACCAAGATTAGAAAACTATAAAAACAATTTACAAAATATTGAATAGTTGTTTTATAATTCAACTAAATTCATAAATACACCTTATAATATTTAATTTTAGAATATTAAAAATTTTATGAGAAAAGATATATTTTAAAAACCCATATTTCAATCAAGATCAAAGGAATAGGTTTAGGAAAATTTAATGAATTAGTTTGTTGATGTATTTTTATTAGTTACACACCTAAAAGAAAAATTTATAGTTCTTATAATGAAAATTTTAAGATTAAATTTGATATATGTTATGTTATTTATAAAAAATTTGATATTAATAAATATTTTATCAAATCAAACTATTGATGGTCGGTGGAATCATTGAAAAGTATGACTCAATTGACACTACAGTCTGGGTGACCTTTATTTTTTGGATTCCGATTCATTTTTTACTGATTTGATATGGAGTAGAGGAGATTTTGTTTTATTTAATATTTTTTAGAAAGTATATAAAGGTTATATAAATGATAAGAGAAGCGTTGGTAACTATGATGAAATATAGATTTCATCAGGTAACTTTGGGTATGTTACAAGGTAACATGTGTGTCTATAGTGTTTTTTAAAAATAAGGAATATACCATAACATAATAGGTGATGGTGTAATAGGAACCTTCTGAGGGGTCTATAAGGGAGGTGAATCCCTATATGGTCAGCGAGTAACCAATGAGGGTTTATCGGGTTAATAATTAAGATTAAATTTATTTTCCTAATGAGTGTTGTAGTAACATTTTATGGTTGTACACCTTTTTCTAATTGATGGATAATCTTGTTGGGGAGTTCATTTGGTAATACCACTATTCTTTTGTTCCACCGATTTATAACAACTAATACCCCATTCGATTGGGGACAAAATCAATGTTGTTTCATCATAAATATTTAAGGTAACCATATATATCTCTATTATCATTTCCCACTATTCTTATTTTATTTCAAATAGATTTATTCCTGGATTTATGATGATTCCACTACAGTTTGGGGGAACAATGACAGAATAAAGAGTCTTTCATATACTCTTTATAGAGGATTCTAGGAAATAAATAATTCAATGGGTTTCTTATAGTTTTTATGGATTTATTTCCTAGTGATGTTTCTTTTATACTTTATTGAAATTTGATTTAATTAGTTTGTAATTTTAGTGTATAAATTGGGTTTCTATCAATATATTTAGTGTTCATTGGTAATAGACCACACATAGTTTCTTAACGATTTGGCATGGTTACACTGCTCGAGATGAATTATACAATTATGCCTTAATTAATAATTATAAAATAATTATAATCAATAATTTGTATATTTATAATTATTTTTTGTATTCCTATAATAGAGAATAGGGATTTTTAATGTGTGTTTTAGCTGATATGGTAATCGTTGAGAAATATAGATTGGTTTATTTCTCTATAACAAAAATAAATATATGTTAGGATAGGTGGCCCTTAATTTTACAACTTTATATGTCCCTTGATATTTTGTTTGAAATTTTAGAAGGGGTAAGTGTTTTAAAACAACCTTAGAATAAACTAATGAGGGGTTTTTGTGTGTGGTATAGTTAGTCGGGTTGCTTAGGTTATTAGTTGTTCTTAAAAGTGTCTTAAATTGATGACATAAACACTAAAATTTATGGTGTATTTATATTAGTATTACATAGATTAATATTTATTCAAAAAAAAGGTGTATAACCTTGATCTAAGAATATAGTGTCCTTGTGAGGTCTGCTATGATTGAGTATGATGAGTCTCTTGAAAATTTTTCTTTGAGTGAGTCTAAGGAATGGTTTCAAGATAAAACATTTGGATAATTGTTTATCCATGTGGGATGACCCATAATATAAAATAGGGATTATATTTTGTTTCAGAGAGATGAATAAAGGTTTTTAAGGGAGTCCCATTGTGTTTGGACTTGCATCATAACTCCCTAAAACTAGTTCATCTTGGGGGTAAGATATTTGGTTGGGATAGTAATGATACATTTAAATAAATCATCATGAAATGGGTGACTGATGATATTATATTTTTCTAATGGAATAGAGAAAAAATTGTATCACTAGATTATTTCCCATGTCTTATTGAGGTCATAGTATCATGTTCTTAGCAATTATGGGGAAACACAATTACCATTAAAATGGGTTTTATGGGATATTGCATATGGATTTGGATGAAAGTAAGGGTGTGAGCAAGAAATAGGCGGGCCTTGGTGAGTTCTTTGGCATATTTGAACATTTTTTATAAGAACTGATGGTAGTTAAAATCTACAAGATAAATATTCAAGGACATGTTACACCAGAGGTGTGATGGGATATAGTCGAGGGATTCAATGAGGGTTAGGAGTTCTTCTAAATTTTAATAAGATTATCCAAATTATTATTTTTTCAATTTGCGATTACAATAGAGAAAATCCTCTTGTTAGGAGCTTCTAATTTAGTATGGTGTGTACACTATTTATGGACTCAATAGACATGTTATGGTGAATATCAAATTATCCTTTAAAATGGTTATGTTCAAATAACCCCTAGGTTTTGTGATAACATGTTCCCCATTGCATTAATTATGACTAGTAATGGCCTTTTTACCCATTCTATATAGTTGTAATGTCTCAGATCCAAGTGCTTCCCAAAGGTGCCCTGTACACGGTTGTTCACATGACCTATAGTGCATTTTTTCTCAATATCCACAAGCTACCAACTAGTAGGGAGGGCAAAGTTGTGATAATGGGGAAATTATGCCCTCTTTGGAAGAGTATACACAATAGAAAGTAAATTGTAAACAAAAGAAAAAGCAGTAATAACAATCCAAAATAAACAGTATAAGACTTAAGTAAATATCACAAAACCACAATGTATATATATTATGCGTGGAATATTTATCTATGAAAATATAAAAACAATTCATAATGTTGGAATTCATTACAGAAACCGAAGTACTAAAGAAACAAGTAAACTTCAGCATCATCGCATGCCTCAGCTTGGTCTCATGCTCTCCAACATTAACAGAAATCAAGTACTTGATTAAGAATGGTGCTTTCCCTTTTCTATAAATGCAACCATATAATATATTTGGGACCAAAACATGACCCAAATAGGGTTTGAGATGAATCCCAGTCAACAAACCCCAAAAGATCTGTGCCTAATTATCACTGAATATATATAGTAGAGATATGATGAAATGAATCAATAAACTAGTTATTACTCAAAAGTAAACAGTACTAAGGTTTTCAATTAAATTACTTTATATTTATTATGAATCCATTGAATTTTGTAATCCTACGATCTAGCCTAATCACTATATCCCTCTGTGTAATAGTGAAAAAAGTAATTTCACATAAGTCTATCTAAAGAAATAAATAAGATGGAGTCCATGCTTGTGCATTGGCATAGAAAACTCAACACAGTCATACAATGATTCGCAAACAAACCAGTAGGAAAGATCTCAAGTTTTGACCCTATTAGATTAACTTATCACCAATTCTTTAAATAACGAACCTCTAAGAATCTCACACAATGGTACACCTTTTTTATAACATAGCACTAATCATTTAAAAATGACTACTTGGGAATCTATAACGGTCAACAGCCTTGGGTCAACATTGAATCACTAATTTATACATGACCTCCAGGGTAGCTCTCATTGTCAATACCTCTGGGTATACATACCATAAAATAACCATAAATAACATCTTGTGTAGCTCTCATGGTCAATAACCCATGGTCTACATCTACACTAAGGCTCTCACATTCCATTGTAATTAATTTTGAAGTCCCCGTAGTCTTCTTGGTCCACGGCTCTCATGGTCCATTCAAAACAGAATATGTATATGAAATCTAGAACCCCCCTCAGTTTTCCAAGTCTATAGCTCTCATGGTCCATTGGAATAATAGTGTGCACATTATATCAATGCAGCTCATGTAATCTGAAACTAATTGATAGCTAATCATTCACAATCATATCACTTTCATTTCATATAATAAATAGAACTGTATACTAATCAACTGAGGTATGGAAAACAAGGTATTCTCTATAGGAAACCTAGGCCATATGACCATAAATAGTCAATCAACATAAATTTATCCACGGTTTGTCTCATAAATAGGGTATCAAACCTTACCCCTAAACAATAACCAATTAACAATCTGTCAAACCATAGAAGACAATAAGTAGGGTCCAGTTCCAAATTAAGAAATTACAAAAGCATGGGTATGCAGGCCTAATACGATCAACAAAAGGCACAAACAACCATCCTCGATGTCTCACTATCATATTACATGAACGTGAGCCCCAGAATCAGTCTAGATCAGCATAGATATAAAAAATAGTGAAAAATTACAACAAACAATAACTCAAGTGAGAGGAAGAATTAAAGAGTAAGGCACTATAGGAATTGCTAATGCACTTGTGGGATTCCAATGCACCTGAAAGTGTCTCAATCAATGCTCAGAAGGAGAAATATGGGATCGATCATTATAAGATGTTCATGGGCATTCCTATATGAGACATAAGAAGAAGAAGCCAGTTTTGGACATGAGACACGACCCCACTCATATATATCAAATAAAAATAAAAGTACATGTTGTGTTCATTAAATGTAGATTTTGAGTATTGGCCTCAAATATCCCTCAAATTAATCGGGCCATCCAGGTCATCACACAGCCATGTACTCATCTGTTGCATGGCTAGTACATGGATGTACGTGGAAACCGGTTACACGGTGTGTACTCAAGAGTACATGACATGAAGATTGAAAAACCACATTTCTATCTTTTTTCAAAAAAACACGCAAAATCAAGATCTATACCAGAAATGAAGATCCATGTTCTTACAAACTTCCACCATTAAAGAAATTTTTCCCTAGATTTCCCAAACAAGGGTGTTGAAGATGAAACATCAAAAATATTGGGCCATTGTGATTGCATATCAGCCTCCCTCTCCCAATTCATATATTTTACTTTCCCATGATATCATAGAAAACATACCAGAGTTACATACTAGAAATTGAGAAACATTGTGATGTGATCCATAATCCGAATAGGCTACCCCACAAAGGATGAATCCACCTCTAACTCAACCACATCAGGTTAAAAACATTAGACATGTCTAAAAAGTAATGATGTATATGAGAAACATGAAAGTCTTCATGCATATCACAATACCTATGAGGTAACTTAAACTGATAGGAAATTGTTCCTACTATCTCTAAAACCAGAAACAGCCTGACGTATCTCCGTGAAATCTTTCCCTATCACCTAATCCTGTAGTTTCCCAACATCAGTGTGACATCTAAAAAAACCTGATCGCCGACCTCAAACTCCATAGGTCATCTCTGTCAATCTGTATAAGATTTCTTCTGAAACTGTGATGTAACCATCCTCTTAAAAATCCACAGCACCTGTTAAGTGGTCTCTTGGACAAGATGAGGTCCCAACATTGCAGTCTCACCTGCCTCCAGCCATCATAGGGGTGATTGGCATGGCCTACCATATAAAGACTCATAATGTTACATCTGAATTGTTCCCTTAAAATATTTATTATAAGAAAACTCCACCAGGGGTATGTGTCTCTTCCAAGAGTCCCTGAAATCTGGGATGCATTCTCAAAGCATGTCTTCCAAAACCTAAATTGTATGCTTTGAATGGCCATCATCCTGGGGAAGTTAAATAGTACTCATAAGTACCGTTGTACCCAAATCCTTCTTTATCATCTTCTAGACACAAGAAGAAAATCAGGTATCCCTATCTGAAATGATAGAGTGTGGAACCCCACGAAAACACACTATCTCTTGTATGTATAGATTTCTAATCTCATCCTCACCAATGTTTTTCTTGATCAGTCAGAAACGTGAAACCATCATAAGTCTTCCAACAAAAACCCAAATTGCATCATTACCTCTAGGCGACCTTGGTAAAACCATCACGAAATCCATCACGATATCATTCTACTTCCACATATCAAAGGGTACCAACAGTAAAAATACTACTGGTCTTTGATACTCTATCTTTACCTACTTGCTGGTCGACCACCTCATAACAAAACCATCAACATCCCTCTTCATGTCTAGCCAACAATACAGTTGGTGTAGATATTGATACATCTTCGTGACAATGAGATGAAATTCCCATACATAGGCATTTAAATTTCACAAAATCTCCCCGCATATGTCCCCTGACACCCATACACTTCCATGAAAACACAAAAAGTCATCCCCTCCAATGGTCCACCTATAAATAGTGTCCTCCATAGACACATTATCCCATTGGACTAGTCCTTTAGAATCTGATCGATTACTTATTCGAACTTGATCCAGTAGATTATAGGTAATAGTTGTAAAAGATAGAAACATATGCCCCTCTATATCATGAACATCCTAATATATCATAGAGAACAGAGCCATCAACTTCCACTCACTACTGGGATCCTAAACTACTTATAACTGAGTCCTCCTATTCAATGCATCATCCACTGTGTTGCCTTTTCCTGACGTGAAGGAATGCTCATATTCAAAGGAATCAAGGTACTCTACCCATCTTCACTACCTCAAATTCAAATCACAATGGGTGATGATATAACTGAATCTTTTTTGTTCAGTGTATACCAAAAAATACTCTCCCAATAGATAATGTCTCAAACAATGCAAATAATGCACAACCAAATCCAACATAAGATTGCGCTTAGAGTAGTTCCTCCAATGTGGCCTCAACTACTAAGATCCATAAAACATTACTCCATCCCCTTCATAAGCACTACTCCTACCAGATAGCTGATGCATCGTAGTAAATCGTCTAACTCTTTCTTGGCTTTGGAAGAATCAATATTAGTGCTAATTTCAATCACCCTTTCATCTCTTGAATGGATAAATTGCAGGATTATTTCAACAATTACTTCGCACTCTTCTTAGTTAGGCCTGTTAGTGGCACTGTTATGTGTGAAAATTCCTATATAAAATGTATGTTGTAACTAGATAACCCCATAAAACACTATACCTCAAAGAAGTTCGTCGTCTTCTCCTATAAAAATATTACTCTCACTTTATCTGGGCCTACTAATACTCTTGTGTTTGTGATAACATGACCCAAGAAATTAATCGGGTCTATCCAAATATGACATTTTGAGAGAATATCATATAACAGATGCTCTCTATGTGTACTCAATATGATCTATAGATTTATGGAATGGTCATGTTGAGTGTGAGATTACAGCAACATATCATCTATGAATACTTCCACAAAATAATACAAGAATGAAACACTCATTTCAAAAGATCCATGAAAAATTCTTGTCTGTTTGTGAGATCGAATGACATAACCAAATACTTGTATAGAGTATACCTAATCCAATAGGCTATAAGCGATATATTAGATGGTCTAACATGCAACTGATGATAATTGGATCTCAAGTAAATCTTGGAGAAAACATGGGATCGTTGAAACTGATCTATGTGATCATCAATACTTGTAAGGGGATATCTGTTTTTTACTATCAACTAGTATTTCTTCCGATAATCCATGAAAAATATGAGAGTAAAATTAATCTTATTCAAAAAATGGACTGGAAAACCCTAAGGGGAAGTAATGGCTCATGTGGATCCCTTTTCCTTCCACTCCTCTATCAACATCTTGAGCTTCTTTAATTATAGTGTAGCCCTCAAAAAAGGATGAATGGACATATGTTCAACTCCATTCACTAACACAATAGATAAATCTACCACTCTCATCAAAGGTAAACCTGAAAACTCCATGGGAAATTCGTCTATGAAATGATCCACCACATGAAGAAAGTCTATATTTGAATTCCCCTAGTCATCTAGATATAAACATACAATTGGGGTAGTAGTTCCTCCAAACCTAATATGATTGAGTCCATATCTTCTTTTTTGGGAATCCTATTCACCCTTGTGTTGAAAACACCCACCCTCTTGTAAGGTGAAACTCACCATATAATTATAGTAGTCGACAAAGGCCTAAGAGGATTCCAACCAATCCATTCTAATAATGACATAGAAACATATCATCTCTATGACTTAAGGGTCCAATAAGAAGTGACAGCCACCATCCTACTGATGGAACTCCTTGAATAGAAGTACACTAGTCATCTAAATCCCCAATAGAGTGTCTGGTGTCAAAAAATCATTAGAAGTAATGATATAGAGACAAAGGATCACCACAATGGAAGTAGATATAAAACTATGGGAAGACCCTATATCAAAATAATTAGAAGATAAAAAAACTAGAATCGTACCTCTAATATTAAAGTGTCTAAAATCATGATCTTTCTATGTCTATTACATCAAAATAATCTGTCCTTTTCAGAGTTTTTGCCTCCCTTCCTGACTACACTGAGTTGGTCCACCCAAATGTCGCTAAAATCTAATTTCCTGGCTACCATGGTCATGACCACCACCTCGGCCTAACGGGCCTGATGAGCTCCAGCTACCTGACTAATGAAAATCATGTAGTTTTGTTCCTAAACAATGATTCATAACAGATCACCGATCACTAGTAGCTAGTGAGAAACCCAGAAAAAATTCTAATGATAACCCATCCTTCCGCATGATCAGCAGTCAATTGGGTCCCTTAAGAACTGAGGTATCATGTTCCTACTCTTCCCGCATAGGTAGCACATCACATGCAAACCTGGAGATACATCCCTTCTTCTAGGATCACTGCATGAAGGCTCCCTACGGTGCTTACTGCTATCAAATGAAGGAGTACCAACACTGGATGTTGAACTGCCTTGGATCACAGCTCCCAAATCCCTCAGATTGTTCCTAATAATCAGTCCATAATTTAATAAAGCAATCAGTGAAGTAATCATAAAAAAATTCACCTACAATCAGATGCCATACCTAAGACCATCTTCAAACTACCTAGTCACTGATAATTCGTCACTATCGGAATAGGAGTGAACCACTAAAGCTTTTTAAAACGAGAAGAATAATCAATCACAAAAAGATATACCATCTCCAAATTCATGAACTCCAATGCTCGATCATCCATCAACGTCTTGGGGTTGAAGTAATAATATAAGGTCCTCTAAAGCACTTCCCAATCCATATCCTGATGATGTCCTGCCTGCGAGATAACCCCCCACCATCTTTTGGGGGAACCATGTAGAATGTACACTGTGAGAATCACCCTCCTCTTAGTAGGCGTCTCTAGATGCTTGAAGATAGAAAGCACGACCTCTAACCATGGCTCGACAGCCTATGGTACTCAATCCATGAAAAAGTTGGAGGAGGATGCTGCTAGGACACCCTCTTAAGCTATTCCATTGACGAGGTAGGATGTTGTGATCTTTGAAAGGTCTACATCATCCTCACAAAGCCTTTACAAAACTAGGAATTTGGACCAACGCTCGGTATAATAGCTGGTTCAAAGAGATGAACGATGAAATGATCTGAGGCTAGTCCCTAGTCTACTATTTTCAAAATCAAATTATAACTCTGTACCCAGTGTACAACTATAGGACATCATGGTGACATGTCTTTGTAAGGTCATGTTCACACCTCGGTTTGAGATTATCATGGATGGTTACTTAAGAGTGTAAAAACATAATAGGAGATGGAAAGAATTCAAGTTTTACAAAATAGGGTTACACGGCATGTATAACTACAACACATCATTTTCCCATAAACATTTATCAGGGGTATCTACCTATACCAAACTAGACGGGTAACAACCTATACACTCATCATGTTCCTCATGAGACACGACATGTTTAGGAATGTTCCCTCCTCCCAATGTACTCTTACATGGATATAACTACACAGTTCTCCTAGTGTGAAACTACACAACATGTTCACCCTAGACATAGTGTGTACCTAAAATTCTCATCCAACTATGTTGTTAGCCATACATCTAGATATATGGTAAATTACCACATAGTTTTTATAATCATGACGCGACATGTACAACAAAAAAATCATCCACTCGTGTCATTGGTGACATGGTTGGATACATGGCCTTTTACAAAAAAACATCTACTTCTTGTACACGGCGTGTTCTACCGAACGTTTCTCAACCTCGTGTCTCTACTCACACATCCAGTTACACAGTCAACAACCACATGCATGTACTTAATAAAAGTCATTTATTCCATAATAGAAGAACACATGGTGTGTGTTCATAACATCACACAATGTGTTGTCTGGGTTTTCAGACATTATGCCTCTGAAACTTCTCTAAAACACCCAAAATCAAAATATTTGTCCCATGGAATGCCATGTTCTGATCCCTGAGAGATCAAAATCCTTGCGAATCAATGTTCTTCATCATTTTTTTTACATCCTAACATAACATAATTCAATTAAGTTTCAATCATGGTCCACCAAATTTTGATCCAAGAGGGCCCATAACACCACAGGGACCAAAGATTGGCATCCATCCTAATAAAACCTTACATTTACCAATACCCTATCAAAATTATAGGTATTTATATCATAGAATCTATCACAAAAACATGCATACCTAACACAACATCTATCATAATGGCATTAAATAAATAATGAACCCAAAATTGACTGATAGGAATTCCTGATATGTGATCTCTAAAAAGTGAAAATAAGATGCATGAGATGGAATAACCTCATATAATTAGGTTTCTATAACAATAGAACCATAATTATATCAATAATAATAGAAAAAAATAATTTTGTCACCCAGTGTTGAAATCAAATCAACTGTAACAAGTGCAATACCAGAAAAATAGCAATATTCGAGGTAAATTTGATTTTCCCTATACATGTGTAGCTACTCCCAAGTAAATCTTTTTAGAAACTAACTATTCTTTATTATCCCAGTTTAAAGGCTCCAAATAGATATGAAATGTAGAAAAGATCATTGATTTGATACTACTTTGTAACCTCCCTGATCCGAGTGCTGCCCAATGGTACCACATACCTGATTGGTCTCATGAACTCAAGCACATTTCCCCAAATGATAGAGGTTTATAACTAGAAGTGAGGGCCAAGGTGTGATATTGGAGAAACTATGACTTCATTGGTATAGTAGACAAAGCAGAATGTAAACAGTAAAAAAATATTAAGTAGTAATACCAACGAGAAATAAACAACGAAAGACTGATGTACATCCAACAGAAACTAAAAAGATTATAAGTGATGCATGGAATATTAATCTAAGAAAAAAACCAAACAAGTCACATTGATAGAAAACAATATAGTAATGAATATACTAAAGAAACATGTAAAATCTAGCAGCATTTCAAGCTTCATCTTAATCCCATTCTCTCCATCTCCAACAGCAATCAAGTGATTGATGGAGAAGGGTGCTTTCCAATATCTATACCTGCAACCATATATTCTGTTTGGGTCAAAAACACGACCCACATTGGGTTTTAGATGAATCCCAGTAGGAAACCACCTAATTATTATGGCCTAACATTCAGTGAATATATATGTTAGAAAATATGCATAAATAAAGCAATAAACTAATATGTACTGAAATGTAAACATTCCAACAACTTTCAAATACATTCATTTACATTTATTATTCATCCATTAAATCATCTAATATCAGGATCTAGACTAATATCTCCATCACCCTGTGTAACAATAACAAAATAGATTTCTTAGAAGACCATATAAACAATCATGTAAGACGGAGTCCATGCTCTTGCTTTGTCTCAGAAGAGTAGTCAAAATCAATCAATTATTCACTGACAACCCCTTTGTAATGATCTCATAGTTTTACCACTTTGGATTAATTTAGCTCCAATTTATTAAATAACGACCCTATGGGAATCTCACGTTGTCAATCCCCATTGTTCTGACATAGCACAGTTCATTTACAAATGACCACATGGGAAGCTCCCGTGTTCAATACCCCCTGGTCAACATGGAATCAATAATTTATAATCGACAACCTAGGTAACTCTCACGGTAAACACTCCTTTGTCTAAATAGAATAAAGTAATCATAAATGGCCTCCTAGGTATCTCTTACAATCAATACCCATTGGTTCTACATCTACCCAAAGCCTCTCAAAGTCATGTTTAATTAATCTGGAAGTCCTCACAGTCATCAAGGTCCAATAATCTCACAGTCCATTGGAAACATAATATGTATAATTAAACTCAATGGCCCCTCAGACGTCCCCATCCAAGTCTCTCATTCCCCATTGGAAAAATTGTTTTCATGTTATATGATATCTTATCATGCAATTTAAAACTACTACATATCTAATCATTCTTAAGCATTTCAAATGCATTTCATAAAATCAATCAACCTCTATCCTAATCAACCAAGTCATGGAAAACAATGTATGCCTCATAGGAAACGTATTACAAATGGCCATAAATAGTCAATCATGGTAAATGAACACATGGGGTGTCCTGTAAATAAGGTATCTGACTTTACTTCTAAGTAAAAACCCTTTAACAATTAGTCAAACCTTAGAAGGAAATAATAAAGGAAAAATTGTAATCACAAAATTCCCCAAACATGGTTAAGTAGAACTTTTAACATATATAATCCAAATAAAAATGATGAATGGAATAAAACACCTTCCTCAATGTCTAGTGATTTTTATTCTTTAACGTCAGCCCATGAATCTGTCTAAATCGTCCTAGATCTACAAAAAGATGAAAAGTCCCAACCATAAAAAACTGACTACAGGGAAAGAATCTGGAATAAAGTCTCTATAGGGATTGAGATCTCACCAGTGGGATTCTAATGCACCTGATGAAGTCTCAATTAGAAATCAGACAGAGAAACAGGGTTTTGATCTTCGTTCGTCGTTCCAGGGAGTTCCTTTCCGAAACATGGAAAGAAGGTATCAGTTCATTACTTGAGACATGACCTCGATCTAATATATCAAATCCAATGAAAAAGTTAATGGTGTGTTTATTAAATGTACACATCATGTATCGTCCTCAATTGTCCCATGACATAAGAGGATCTTCCAAGTAATCACTTTTCCATGTACTCATTCATTACACGGTCAGTACCCAAATTTATGAAGAAACTGGGTACATGATGTGTACTTAAGAGTACACGTTGTGTACATAGAAAACCCACATTTCATACTTTTTCCTAAAAAAAAACCTGAAATCAAGATCTATACCTAAAATAAAGATCTGAGTTCTTACAATAGTATTCATTATGATGAATCATTGACCTCATGTTTTTCTTATGAGTCGTGATGACCCTTCCACCCATGCATGTTATCATGAGTGGTTTTGACCCACTAATACATGATTTATCTTTATTAATGGTAATTACCCACTCACCCATACAAGATTATGAGTGGTAAAAATTATTTCACACAAGATCTATTTATGTTTATTGATGCTCAATTTATATTTTCTATGATTATGATTTGTGAAGGACCATTCAATATTACTTGTTAATAACAGGTATGACCCATTAGACATTTTATTTATTATGATTGGGGATTCATGAACATAAGTACAGGATTGAATTGGTGATGAACCATTACAATTTTCATTATTAATGATTATTGAAATCTTTTTCACTATTAATTGATAGGATTAGTTATCACTCATTCAATATTTTCTGGCTCTTGATTTGTGATATCCCATTTCCCTTATATTTTTTGTATTGGTAATGATCTATTCAAGTTTTCCTTTATTGATTGGAAGTATAAACTATTTAACCACTAAAATATTATAAGTATATTGATACATTTATCACCACTAATATGGTAGGATGATCTTATTTATTAAGATAGCTGATATTTCATTCACCATGTTAGTCATATAAACCATTATTCCATACAAAATTGAAAACTCCATCCCACCCATAATGCAATGACCCATATCCATAGTGAATTAATTTAAATGATATTTTAGTTTCAAGGAATTATTGGTATGAATGTATGGGACCACTCTTTTCTCATGCTCGTCCCTTTTTCATTTCTAGTGATTTAGGTTGTTTGGGGATGTTATTGGTGCATTAGAGATTTTAAAAGGAGTATATTGCTTTAAAGTCCACTTTTAATGTGATTTTATATGTTTATAAGTGATTATATATTTCTAGAAGTAAATATATATGTTTTAATATAATTATGTATTTTTGGGGTTTTGATTTATTTTTTTGGTTATTTTTTGGAAATGACCCTTGTGATTGGGGAGTTGGTTAAATTCTAAAACCATGAGAGTCATTTCACTCTTCAAAAATATCTATTCCATTGAAAAAAATAAATTTATGATGATTAAAAATTTATTTTATAAGGGTTATTTTAGTTTTTATAAGACTCATATAATTTATTTAAAATCCATTTTAGTTTACATAAGAGATATTTGTGGTTCAATAAGATCCATTTGATTTTAGTATTATTAATTTTTGAATTCTATAACAATCATGTGATTTTCATAAGTTCATTTTGGTTTCAATAAGTGTCCTAGGATTCAATTAATGTCATTGAATTTTTGTAAGGGTTTTTTCTCAAAATATAAGACTCGTCCTATTTGTGAAATTTCCTAACATCAAAATTTGACTAGAATCAAAAAACCATTAGAATAATTAATTTTTCTACACAATATTATTTCCTTCAACAATAGGTGATTTATGTTATTATTAATTAAATTTAAATTCTATTCAAAATTTATAAATCATAATTTCTCATATAATCATGGTTCAGGGGGATTTGGTAGATTTTTTATGGATGAATCAACCATAATATCACCTTGTGGTGTAGCTTCTTTTATTTTATATTTATAGAATCCCTTCAATTTTATAATTCTTTTTTTTTCAAAAATATATCATAAAAACCACATGATTTGAGAGTCAGGTGAACCCCACTGTCTAGTTGAATTTGATATAATCTATTCAGACTATTTTATCATCACTCTTCTTTTATAATGTACCCATACATCAAACCATTATATCATTATGTCATGTGAAAGGACTCAATGACTTCCTCTTTTATTTTTTATAAATGATAGAGTTATCAAATATTTTTCATCATTTAATAGGTTGTATGAATTATCAAAAATGTAATATAATAATTTGAATAATGAAAATTTATGGGATAAGAGTATCACATGGAATTAAATTACATCTGTAAAAAAATTTATAATTTCATTTTGATGTTAGTGAAGTGACAAGATAAGTGTGAGATCAATGATTAGGGATTGGTGAATATGTGACACTGTTTAACTTTTTTTCAAAAAATTATTCATTTAAAAATTTGATAGATGATAATGTCTGGATCCACTATTATTGTATCTCTCAACCATGCCTTGAATAATATAGAAAAAATAAAGTCGTTGAATTCTAGGATTTAAATGGTTTGGTAAAAATACCTACTCTTTTTAATGTTGGTTATTATCTCAAACATCTATTCTCCCCTAAAATCATATAAACAATTAAAATGGCCAGTCTAGATTCAAATTGTATCTCTCATGAATCCCATAGGAGGATCTTTACCTTGAATCTCATAGTGATTTAATGATAAATAATGGTATACTATAGAATCCACATTACATAATTCTATACCTGAGTCACACAAGTTTCTCCAAGCTCCAGAATCCCCACAAGAGGCTTATTCCTTTCCCTTAGTCTTGGTCCATTATGGGTTGATTTTTTGATCCATCTCCATGAGATTTTCAGATCCCACTCTCAACTATACATGTTTGAGTACCTTTGAAAATATTCCTAGTATTTCACACAGATAAATTATCTCCTATATTGGATCGTTTTCCTCACTATGATAAATACTTGGGCTGATTATTTCTTCTGATGATGAAGTCTCGACCTCATATTTTATCTGAAAGTGGTTTACACAACTACGTTAAGAATTTATATAAAATAGGGATAATACAAAATATCAACTCACTCAATATTATTGATTTCATAAATATTTCTATCTTGGATATAAATGTGTTTCATATTCTACCCAACTTCAATAACAAATATATGATTCTCATGCATCACAAAATGATCCCTATTTGCATTGAATAATTATAGAATTGTACATCTAGGCTTCAAAATACTATCTACAAAATAATATATTTATTTGAAAATAGAATACTGAACATATATTTTCATCTATATATTAACTACAGAAGATTTATTTCTCTTTACAATTGGATCTCAGGACTATCAGAGACCAATTATTTTCTCAAAAAAATATCTTCCATGTGTACTAGTTCTTAAAATTCTTTTTCTCAAAACATTTCACACATCTATGCATATACTTTTCATCTGATAATAAAAACCAAATTTCTAAGAAATTATTAACTAGTTATTGAAGTATTTATCACATAATAATAATACATGTATTCATAGCAGTATAAATTAGTTTGGCTAGGAATAACATTCTAGAAAACCCCCATCTAGAAATCACTTTTAGTGAAACTCTTCTTCTTGGTACATCATGTTCATGGCTCCTACAAATCCATGAAATGTGTTTTCCCAATAGATTATTTATATTAATTGGTTTGCGTATATATTTTACAATGTACTATCATCATCATGGATGTTAGTAACGAACATAAATTGAAAAGAAAAATTTCTCTGATTTGTAGAGAAACCATATACTCCTAATGGAAACCATCTAGATCATCCATGATGGAGGTATCATTCTTTGGGATATTTTGGAAACCATGTAGTCCATGAAAGGAAGATGGTGTGGGAAATTCATGAAGGAAAATAGCTATGGTAATCTTCATGAGAAATAAGTATCTCAAAATCAAGGAAGAATGGGAGTTTAGAACACGATGACCATTTAGACTATCTAGGAATATTATTGAGCTCTATGGGATTCATTTTGATAATGTTTAATGGATGCTGGGTTGTGGAGATGTAAATATTTGAAGGATAATGTTGGGGTTCACCCTCAAAGTGGTTCTTTTCATTTTATTATTTTTGATATATCTTTTTTTAGATATATTTTCAGGTTTCCATTTCAATGATGATATAAGGAATACGAGGGCCAATTAAAGGGGAAAAGGTTGGTAGTGAATAGAAGGAGAGGGTAGGCATGATTTAGCTACTATGAGAGATAATCAATAAGGGGTTGTCGCATTTGTGTAATTGGTGTGAAAGGAGGGAAGGAAATATGTAGCTTCCTAGTGATAACTAGGATGAGGCTAACGATTATAGTAACACGTGAAAAGAGATTAAGAAGAGAATGTTGTGTTATGATGGAAAGAGAAATTTCCAAGATATTATGAAAGGATATTCATGATGGCGCCAGTTATTGAAAGTATTATTGGTTGTAGAGATCAAGTGGAATGTCCTGGTTGTGATGATGAGTGGTACATCAAAAATGGTATAGAGGTTGTGGTGAGTACGGAGGAAGAAGTAACTATTGTATTAGTATTGGGGGAATGGTGGTTTTCATGAATGTAGTCACCAATTCTATAGTGATCAGATATTTTTTATCATGGCTACAAAAAGCCCTGTGGTTCTAGAATTGTATATATATTATGATGTGTTCTGGTTCCAAAAAAATTCTTGTATCAAAGTTGATGGTTTGGTTTTTTTATTTGTGGTCAAAATATTTGACAATTTCTAAGAGGAATTATGGAACAAGTGGGAGTCAGAATAAGAATTGGAAAGTAGGATGAATGTGGTGTTTCAGATCATAAACCTAATTATTTTCTTCTAAATGTGCTACTGGTGAAGAAAGAATTAAAATTTTAAGATCGAGGTGATGCGCAAGGTGGTTGGTATTTTGAGTATGGGAGAAAGTTTTTCATGCATGTGCTACATATTTTCTAGAAACCACAGCATTTAGGGAAGTTGATTTTTTTGATAATTATGTTGGTTGTGTACATATGGATATAATGTAGACTTCAGATTTTTGATTTCATTTTCATGGGCAGTAGTCTAGGTTCTATCAGAGCTACAAAAGGGTGTCTCATTTTCCTGTAGAGGATAATGGTTGGTGTGATACCAATAATTTTTTGGTTCAAACTTAGTTTGTTGGATGGTATATCCATTGATAGGATAAAGCCAGAGATTGTTGGGGTTCGACCTGGTTGTGGGTGTTTCCATTTTTGAGATATGATGTTTGTATTTTTGGAAATATTTTCAGATATCCATTTCAATCATGATCTGTGGTATATAGGGTAATATAAATAGGGAAATGGTTGGTGGAGAATATAAGGGGAGATATTCTCAAGCTGTTTTCCACCGAGGGCAAGAAGGGGGATACCGCCTCAGCAGTAGCATGTGCGGCGTGTTGCTGTTCAACATGAGTTAAGAATCAATGATGTGATCAATGATACAGACATATATCAAGAGTCTTCATGATTATGATGATCAAGAAGTGCGTCCATGTTGAATATTTCTGGTACATCATGATGGTTATATCATGAGAGATAAATCTTTTAGGTGTCGTAATATGGTTTGAGTTAGATGCTTGTTCGGATGAGATCTTTGAGATAGAAATGTTTCATTGACAGAACGGTGGATTTTTGTCACAGATTGATATTTAGATACATGGTGTTATAGGGATTTTTATTATATAGAAGGAATAGGTATATAAATTTGTGTTTTTCACATAGGTTTTCTACACTCTCACATTTGTAATTCAAGTTCGGGCATTACATGGATTCTTTGAATTCTATGATTCATTGGGGATTTTTGGAAATTTTCCTGTGGGATTTTAATACTCCACATTGGAGGGTAATTTAACAATAAAAATCATGCATGTTTATTTTTTTATTCTTCTTATATCACATCTATATTTCGACAGGTTTCTCATGATATTTGTGTAATGATATTTTCAGCCAGGAATTGGGAATCTACCCAAGAGATTATTGTTCAGGTGATTCCTTATACATTCTTTGTTGCCTAGTCCCAAAAAATCATATTCATGGAAGCATCTGCATTTTGGGACTTTATTTATTCAATATTGGATTCCGATTAATGGGATTTTTTCAATAGCAAAATACTAAATGATGATTATAATATGTGTGTGTGTTTTCTCCATCAACTTATGGGAGTTTTTTTGGAATGGATTTCCGTGTGAAGTTACATATTTTACGTGAGATGGATGATTTGTTGGTAAAGTTGTGGTGTAAATGGATCTCGATAAATATGAAATTTTTGGTTTGACTGTTGAGTAAATATTAATTATCAATGGATGAAAACATCCAAAAGATGAGTATTTTCCATGTATCTCGCTACTTTTGTTTTACTTTGCTGAGTTAAGAGTCAAAATGGATCCTATTTTCAAGCATGATTGGGATCTTAAAAATTGGATGGTTTTTTAGAGATATTTGGGGGTTGCAGGTTGTGGGGACTCAATTGATGAGTTTATGGAGTCACAGTTCTAGAGGGTGGCTCATAACACGTAGGATTCCAATGTGAGGAATATAGTGTTTTCTATAACTTGTTAGGTCCTTTTAAAGCTAAAATCAAAGCCATGGAGGGAAAATCTAAATCGGTATTATTTATATAGGTTTAGTTCAAAGATTTAGTTGCAGAACTGGGTTCCCCCCATTCATGCACATTCTCATCTTCTTCTCGTAGAATTTTTATTCCCTCAGTTGTTTTGAACATAATCATTGAGACAAGGTGAAAGACAGAGGAGTGGGTGTGCAAGCATCCTCCCACCATCCGGGTAAAAATAAATGTTGATGGTTTATGTGTATAAGGGATAATGAAAGGTGTAGGGTTACTATGTGACCATAAAGGATTAGTTTTACTAGCTTCTAGGTTCTTTTATGGTGCTGGAATCTCTATGAGATCTGAGGTTTGGGCGATGATCACTAGGTGATCCTTGTACAAGTTGTACAACATTGTTTTAAAGGAGGTGGAAATGGATTCCAAGGCTCTCCTTGGGATTATGTTTGGAAATTTTAAAATACCTTGGGAATTAGTCTACCTCATCTAGTAGGAAAGGTTAATTGTGACGTAAGATGTGGAGATATGTCATACATGGAGAGAGGGAAATTTCACTATAGATGTCTTATCTATGAAAGGAATCCCGAATGAGGCTATCACATTATACTTCAGTATAGGGTCTCTTCAAAATTATTGAAAACTGATTTTCAAGGGTGTTTCCCTTGTCCTTCGTCGTTTCCTTCCACCATGAGTGTATTTTTTTCACCTTGGGAATCATTGAAAAATTAACTTATGAATTTTAAATCAATGTAATCATATATGAACTGAAATTTTTCATCTATATGTTTGAGTTTCACTACATACTTTATGGAATTCCACATATAAATCACCTTTAATGAATCACCATTCCTGAAGGAGATTTACCATGGGGAATTACCACCATTAAATCGTGTCATTTACAAATAATAATGGGATTTTTTATTCATGATGAAACACTTTTATCATGAGGCATTATTCCCCAAAAAAAAATTTCTCACTACACTATATGTGAAGCATCTTTACTGCACACAATTCATTCATGAAATTATGTTCATATTTCACATAGAATTTATCTGTAAATAATTTTATTCTTTACAGAATGTACTAATTATCCATATCATCAAACTCTTCAATAGTCTGGAATTTCCCACATGGCATGTAATATTATGGTTTCTCAACCAATAACCCTACTCTTTGAGGTTATTTTCCATGAATGGGTCATAGATGGGGGGAATAACAAATCAAATGTAGATCATATGTATATTATTTAAATGGGGATATATGTCCAGATGGATGATAGAATTTTAGTATTTTTTATCATTAGGTGAACATTACCTGCATAATTTTATCCCATATCAAAACCCTTATATGAAGGGGTCACATTTTATCATTCTACTTCCACTATTATGAGTCCATAAATCAGGACCCCCTACAAATATGTTTCCTGGAATGGTATAGAAACTTCTTCTCTCTATGGGATTTTGGCCGAGCCCATTCATGTATGTCGATGCATGATCTTCAAACCCTATACATGGGCATGCCATCTCTTATTTGTAACTCTACCTCCCACGAGATATCCTAGAATCATCCTTGAGAATTTTTGGCCATATTTCCAATAATATTAAGGGAAATCATGGTACGACTTTACTATTGGGATGGATAACATTTAAATATGATAACTATTCATCTATTCTTTAGTGTCAAAAACATAGTGCAAGTGTCAAAAATAATATTCAATACAAACAAATAATCAAAACACTTCTTCATAAATTTAATTAGGAAAAGATTTATAATCTCATCATTTATTATTTAGTGTTGAAAAAAGTTTTGAAAACTCCATAGAACATATTGTTTCCATTAAGATCATCACAATAATCATAAAAACTTATACAAAGGTGAACTGTCTAAGTGTGAAATCCAATGTCATTTCAAGAATAATTTTAAAATAATGAAGTCCAATACTACTAAAGTAATCTATATTAATTTAATAGGTATCACCACTTCTTTCAAAACAATTTTCTAGGTATCACCACTTCATGTATCCCCAAATCCTCATGTATTTCTTCCACATATATTGACTTTATGATATATAGACAATAAATACAACATTCATTCATGAATCATGTACTTTTTTTCTTCAATCTCTCCCTAGTTATATTTTTCAATACATATTATCTTTATAATGGAATTGTTTTTCTCCCCCTTTTTGAAAATTTTTGGAGAAGACAAATGGTGTCATCTCAACTCATCATTCTTCTCAAAAACATTTTATCTCCTTTATATGAAAATTACTAAATCATTTAAAATACAGGAATGATCTAACAAGGATCTCAATGAAAATAACTTCTAGTTAATCAACTCTAAGTCTTCATAGGATAACCTGGCGTAGAAAAAAATTATATATATACCCACAGATATCTGATCAATCTATAAAATATCATTCATTTGAAATCATGCTTATAAATTCTCAAATCACAATAAAGGGATCAGAAATAATCTAATTCATCAATTAAAAATTATATCATTCACAAAATTCAAAAAACACATCAGAAAATTCAATAGAATATTATATATCTCCTCCTTTGTCTTATCTTAAATCAATAAAACACATCCCCTTAATTGTTATGATTAATGAAATTATAAACAAGGGATGAAGGTGTAATTGAAA
Source organism: Viscum album (assembly GCA_963277665.1). NCBI lineage: Eukaryota > Viridiplantae > Streptophyta > Magnoliopsida > Santalales > Viscaceae > Viscum > Viscum album. The sequence continues at coordinate 171,851,187 of OY728128.1, forward strand.
TACATCAGCATCCTATTTTATTAGGTTTTTTAGAAGATCCGCATTCATTATGTAATGATGATTTTAGAGATTAATCTCATGAATTCTCTCCCTTAGAGGATACACAATTCTCTTCAATTTCATGGATTCGAGTTGACTCAGTGATGTACAATTTCATCATGTTTTCATGAAGTTAAATCTATAGACATATCCTTCAGTTATATACAATATTATTTCAAATATATATATATATATATGATAATGTTGAGGGACCTCTTTACTTCTCATAAATAACACTCATACTAGGAACTTCCTATGAATATGCTCATCTATAATCTTTAGTAATCATCAGAATGTTATATTAATCATTCCACATAAGTTGAAACTTATAATTTGGATGCACTTTCATTTTCAGTCTCAGATGAATTTTATTTTTATATTCAATTTGTTCATTATGTTTTCTTTTTGGGATGGTAAAATTGTAATACAATTATTTTCATCATGACCTTTTTGTTCCAAAATTTCAAAATTATTTATTTTCCTTTCAACATATGTAGATAAAATAGTATCAACATGGAATTCATAAACTATGACTATTTTCATTACATTCCTTTATAAATTTTATATTAATTTTCTATTTTTTATCATTGTAATGATGGTCCGGATAGAAATCAAATATTTCTTTTATGGTGTTCATAGATTGTTTGATTTTCTCCAATAAGACAGTGTTGATGGTTTCCTAGTACAAAAATTGGCATCTCTTTATATATCCTTTATGTGAAATTTAAAATGATTTTCTAATACTACATTTCAAAAATTTCAATCATTCTTGATGATATCTTCCAGAATCATCCTTCAATAACTCAAATTGTTTGTGTGTCGAAATTTTGGATGATGTATTTGTCATAAGATTTTTTTTCTAATAATTTGATCTCATTTTTTCATTATTATTTATTCTTGATTGATGCCTCATTAATCATAGTGACATTTTTGTAAAATCATGAATAATCTTTATGACCAAACACTCTACAACATTAGTAGTATCCCTTCAACCTTGATCTTCTAGACTGATAATATTTCATCTTTGAAAATTTTTGATATTGTTTTCTCTTTACATATTTTTCGTTTTTTGGCTTTGGAGGAAACCATATGGATGACTTTTTTTATTCTTACTTTGCATAAGATGTTTTATCATTTGAACTTTTTGTCCATATTGATTTTGTATTTTCCCTTATGCCTGAATTTTAAAAAATAATAGATATACATTGAGATTAAATAGTTATAGAAGTATACCTTTTCTATAAACCCTTATTCTCAAAATAGTTAAAAGATTCATACTTACCCTCAAAATATTTTTTATAGTATTTTTGGTAATTATTCAACTCATATTGAGAAGAAATACCCAGGATTGGGTCTCATATAATTATACGTCATTCAAAAAAAAGTTTTTCTTCAATATCATTCACCAATTTTTCATATTTAGTTATATTCAACCAATTTCATTATTATATTATAATAATGTCCAATCATCATTATGGAATGCCTTTTCAAATTAAATTATATTCATAATATTTGTTTCCCTTCATTATTAGCAACCTTCTTCACATGTAATATTTCCTCATTAATATGTGCCTCTTTATTTTTTGAATCATTATTAATTATACTTTCTCATTCTTTATTTATCCTTTTTTAGCTTCATGTTATCTCAAGATTATCATCTAGATTATATTTCAAGTTCCATTTTAACTTAGTTATCTCTTCACCTTCATCACCTTAGATTTCTTATTTATCTATTTTGGTTTTTACCATATAAAACATCTAATTTCTATAAGGTCATTCACTTGTTGTCCAAATTTATGATGATAAAGATTCATCAATTTTTTGAGCATTATATTCCTTCCATATACTCTGAGTGCTAATTTTTCCTCTCTTAGTCACCAATTTCATAATTCATATTCATTTCAATGAAGTAGTGTTCTTCTTCATTAGATTTGGTGAAATTTTCTTCCTTCTATGGGAATTAATTTGAAAAATTTCCAATCCCATGAATGTTAAAGTACATTTGTGGATTCATCGAATTTTATCTTATGTCTCTTTTGTACAACCTTCTAAAAAAGTCCCTCAGTTTATTGTAGTCTTATTCTACTTTCTCATCCTCAAAATCACTTAATCCTAGTTTCTCATCAAATATGTTTTTACCTTTTATGATGTATTTAAAATTCTTATAATCTTTTTATTTCTTCTTAGAATATGGTATTTTTATCAATTAAGATGCTATGAAAATATTATATAGTACATCTAGTGATAGATTTTTCCAGTTAACCAATGTAGAAACTTTGGACTCAAATCTATTTGGAATGTTTCTCATCAGCTTCTTCATAATGTTTGAATTATCCAAAATCTCACCTAATCAATTAATGCTACATACAATATTATTTTCTATGGAAAATTACTCATAAAAACATTCATCATTACCCATTTTAATAACTTTAAACCTAATTCTCTATATTTTCATCTTAGATTCTTTGATGTTAAGGTTATTTCATAACTTCTTCTCAGTTTATCCTAGATCTTATTAATTGTTTGGAAACTCGTCACATTAGTGTATACCATTTTTTATAAATTCGAAAATATTTCATTTTGATCATTTCCATCAATCTCTATATTCCACTTATATTTAATATTAGTAGGATTACTCTCAAGTTAGGGTGGATATCCCACTGTAATAGAATCACCCACTTCTACCTCAAGTGATAAGAGATATGGTATAATATATGTTTTCCAACCATTATAGTTATTTCCATTAAAAATGGGAATGATCCTACTATTTACTTTATTTATATTATCCAACCTCAGAATTTTTTTAAAATATTTAATTAGTGACCTTCACATTGATGCATGTTCAAGTGCCCAGATCTGTTTGAGATCACTGAGAGGAAGAGGCAGAAATCAGTGGTTCCTTTTATATTTTATAATTTTATTATATTCAATTAAACCTATTTTGATGGATAATGTTTTAATACACTCATCATATGTCTCTCATAATTAACTCTTATAATTTCATCAATATAAATGCATAGAACATAAGTAGTTACCAAGATCAGTAGAAATACCTACTCATTGTAATGTCTGATATTCTACCCAATAAAGATAATCCATTATAATCTTATAAAAAATTTCAATGGATGATAAAGAGTCACATTGTACCACACCTGAATCCACATAGTATGTCCTACTTACATCATCCCATAGTGTTACCATAATCATAAATGGACTTCTAGAGAATCGTATCAAGATAATATTTCTTTGGAGTCACCGAAGTGTATTCCATCTCCTGAATCCACATGAGAGGAATATTTCTTTCATTAATGCTTGATCTTCTCTATATTGATCATTTGATCTTTCTCCATGAACATTATTGACCACGCAATCCTTTGTACTTTTTCTAGTTCCTTTAAAAATATTTTGGGCCTTTCTTAAAAAAATTTAACCATGTGTAATTGATTAGTTCCCTCACTAAAATACATTCATAAGTTGATTCATTCTTCTAATGATGATTTCTTGACCTCATGATTTATATTCAAGTGGTGAACCCACATTCGGCAATAATTTATATACAAGAAGTATCATTCACAATATCAACATTGAAAATATTCTTATTTCCTTATACACTATCAAAGAACATATAAATTCTTCGGATATTCTCCCTATATTTAGTCTAAAATATATGTTGCACTTATATTATGAAATGATAATTATTTTTTCAGAATAATTATTAATTGGTAAATTTAGCCATCAAAATAATATATTCACAATAATATATTTCACTACGAATTGATACTTTCACATATATTGTTTTCATATTAATTGATGAATATTTAATTTTCTTCATAAAATGATCTCAAGACTACGAGTGATGAATGCATTTCTCACAAAATTATCTCAGTTGTACATCAGTTCTAACTCCTCTTTTTCTAAAATTATTTCTAACATTTTTTGCATCTACTGTTCATTTGAGTATCAAACTAATATCCAAAAGTAAAAATTCAACTATTATCAAAGCAGTTAGCGCACTAAAATTTTGCGAATCTGAATAGCAACTAAAAGTGTAGTGTATTTGAAAATATACATAGAAAAACCTCATTTTCAAACCATTAGATGTGGAAATATTCTCCTATGCACATAATTTTTCTAAATGCTTCTTAACCATGATCAAATGTTTTCCAAAAGACTCTGATAAACATTTTGTTAATGTAAAAATTTACTATGAACTATCATCACCATGGATGTCCATAAATGAATTCACTCGTAATTAACCATAACTAGGAACTACATTGAAACCACATACTCAAATAGAAAAAAATATGTATTAGTAATGAACTCAATACCTATACAAACTAAAATGTTTCATCCTTATATGAGAGATTCACCACGTATTGCAAGGAAATCTATATAAAAATCATCCACAAACATCACCTTATGTGAAGTAGCTTCACCAAAAATCACCACCAACCATAAACCATTTTTTCTGATGATAATGGGATTTTTTATTCAGTAAAAATAATTTTAAATGAATAATTCATCCTCTAAAAATATTATTCTAAAAAAACTATATACAAAAAAGTTCACCAAACATAAATTATTTTCGATCTTATTTTCATTGTTATCATATAAATCCATTGAAATTATTTTATATTATGTAGAAAGTCCTAAGAAATATCTTCAAACTCCCAAAATAAATTTGAATTTAGATCAAGGAATATGAGATTTTGGGTTCTTAGTCTATAATACTCTTCCATGAGGGAATTATATATGAATGGCACATTTATAGGAGTAGAAAGATCTCCCATTTAGATCAGACCACACTTATTTCAATTAGTAGATCAGATCAAAAGAATTATATAATTTCCTTTTTTTAGTCGATCTATGAACACTACCCATGTACCACTGTCAAAATTCAAAACCCAGTTATGAATTGTGTATTGTATATCAATCAAGATCGATTTCATATTGGCCATAATTCATGTTCCCATTCTATTGTGTCTCCCCACACATTGGCATCGCCTCTTCTCTCTTAGGGTTCTGGCCCAGCACATGTGCACTTGTGGGTGTGTACTCAATCGTCCCTATACACAATCCCCACCACTCCTAATGGGAAAAATGTTTTCCATGAGCTATCCTAGTTTCTTTCATGAGTATGATAGATCTATGAGCCTTACAGTGTTAAGGTCAATATTCTCTTAGTTATACTAGTGGGATGGAAATTTTTTTAATATGAGGACCATTCAAATACGATTAGTAATACTGAGTATATAAAAAATAATATCAATCGTCCATATATAATATTCCAATATATCCAAATCCCCAAAACACTTATCTAAATATTTAATTCAGAAAATACACAAAATTCCCATCATATATTTATCAGTGCTAAATATATAGTGTAATATTTATAGCACATGTATTTTCTATTACCATCAACCCAGAAATCCCAATTTGTATCAGGAATTTTTTTCACATGTTTGAAATACAATTCTATTTCATGAAGAATTTTCCTCGAATGAAATTTAATATTAATACATGGATCCATTCTAGTTCTTGAGGGATCACAACTTCCTCCATAATAATTCTCTTAGATAAAAAATTCAAGAATCCTCAACTACCCATCAAATTATTCAACAAAAATTGAATTTGTGATTAAAAATAAAACATTCATTAATCAATTATGAACTTTTTATTTCACTTATAATTTTTAATTTTATTTACATCTCAAAATTCATTTATTTTTTGTGTTGTTTTTCTATTGAATTTTTTTTTCTATAATGAAATATTTAAGAAAAAAAATTTAAAATGGTAATCATGTAATACTGTTAATAAATGGTCTGTTTTGAAAATATATAAATAGGGATTCTTTATTCTTCTAGACAATGTTAATATATCTCAAAAAATTTACTTAAAATATTTCAATCTCTCTTTCTTGATATTGTTGTGATTAATATATATTGGTTGTGAATTTTTTTTTGTGAAATTATTATGGATATTGGCATGTTTTTGTGTTTCATTTATTGTATGAGACTATGGGTGTTATGGAATTATTTATGTTTAACCGTGGTGGGGTAGAATTAATTGAAGTATGATTGAGAAATTTAATAAAAAATTGTTCCGTGGGATGTATTTTTGTAAGTGTAACATTAATGAATTGTATTTATTTTAAATGGGAATGTGTAGAAGGTGATAATGAAAGTATGTTTTGTATTATGAGTGGGGTTTCATTAAATATGATTCTTAATGATATAATGAACATAATATGGATGGTCAAAATTTGTTACAGCCTAAATTTATATTTTTATATTTGTTTTCAATAACAATGTGATTTGAATTTCTATGTTCAAAAGATGATCTAGATTATTATATTTCCTGAAAAAGTTATTAATTAGTTTTGAATTTAGTTTAAATAAAATATAGACTTGTTAATCTATTGAATAATTTGGATAATATTTTTTTTAGAATAATTGGTTATCATAATGATGAATTTACATTGTAAGAGTTATCATAAGAGTGATTACACATTAGAAGTGTCATTTCAGATGAAAATTTATATAAAATTAATTCTATAAGATTCATTTCTTATGTATTTTTATATTTAAAATAAATTCATTATGAGGATTATCTCGTAATAGTGTGTTTAGAAATTCGATAAAGGCATAGAACTTCCTATAATTAAATGTTTGATTTCCAAACCAATATTGGTCATTAGATAGGCAATGCATCAAAGGAATTGAAAACCATGTGATCATAAGGTATATTTTTCAGTAAAGTTTTGGACTTCTCGATGTTGAAATTCTTAATTTAATGTTCATTATATGGATTATTATTGATAATTTTGTCTTCATAATGTCCATCATAACATTTTACTGATTTCAAAAGACCGATTATATCATTTTATCTTGTCTTTTTAACGATGAGAGAATACATGTAAGGTTCTTTCAATGACATATAAAGGATAAGGCCTCAAATATTATTAGTGATTTGGGTAAATCCTCTGGAATATTCATTAATATAAAAGGGATCTTTATATGGTACAGTCCATAGAGAAAATTGGTTGTTATGAGCCAATATAAAGAAGAATATTTATGGTTATAATTAATATTTATAAGTTTTATTTGTTTAAAAAAAATCAATAATTAGTAGGTTTGATAAGGAAAATCAATATTATTTAGTAATGAAATTCATAAAGGACACCACCTTTTTGAAATTATCGGTTATAGGATATCTTAAGAGGAATCCATATGGTTCATCTATTTTATAGCCTAAAGTGTATTATTTCCATAATGCCATGAATTCATGAAACTCACAATAAACCCAATTTATTCCATGTAATATAATCAATAGAAATTTATTGTTTATATTATTGCCAAAAGTTGATATGGATTCAATATTTTATTAATAAATTCCATCGAAATTATCAGGTTTGTTGTTTTTTATATTTAATCACAAATTTGGAGGTTGAGAATGTTCTTTTCTTTGAGGAAGAAATAACATCAACATTTATAGTGATTAAAATAAAGTAAAAAATTTACACTAATGAATGTCTGTTTTTTAATGATCCATTTCAATACTAATTTGTATTAAAATATAAGATTCCCCAAAAAATAAAATATCTATCGAATTTTCCACCAAAATTATAGAATGAAACCATTTTAAAATTCATGGTAGTTTCTATAATTATAAAATGAAATGTATTTAATACCATTTTCTTATAATAATAGAAATAATGAAATACTTTGAAAAAAGGTAACAAAAAGATGAGTATATAATTGAAGATCTTTGGTATCTATTTCAATATCTGGATTTAATTAAATTATGTGTAATAAGAGAAAAAACAACAAACACCCATTTTATTTTTCTATTCATATTTACTATTGAATGATATTGTTTGAATACTAATAGTTGCATCATTTTTATTTCCTTGACTTTAGTAGTTTGAAAGATTTGAAACTAACAGATTTAACCTAATATTATTAGTGAACCCTTCAATAAATTTATATTAACTAAATTTTATGGTATCATTTCATCGTACATTGATAACATATTTGTATATTCTCCTTATGATAGACCTTATTGGTAAAAAAGTTAACTTTTTTTGTATTTTTATTTCGTTATTGAATATGTATTCAAATTCTTATATGAAAAATCATAAGATTTTTACTCCTCCAACTACTATGAGTAATATATTAAAAAATTAAAAAAAATATCATAACACAATTTCCCCCTCCCCTATTAGGGTGTTTTGATATTTGATTTCAACAAATGGTATAAGAGCCATAGGTTTTAGGAAATCAATTTAAAAAAAATAGTTGTTATGAAAATTGTAGTTAATGAAAAATGAGTTCCACTGTTTTGATGGAGAAACATCAAAATTTTAATGAAAAAAGTATGATCTAATATAAGTTATAGCACACATAAATTTCTCTTTGTAAATGTACATGGAGTTCAAGTTAGTGGTACTTTTTAGTTGTCTGTGATAGTAGGAGATAAGAATTTTATAGTGACCCAAGACTTTTATATATATTATTATATTATTTTTATCATAAACATCCATTAATTCCAAACCATAGATCATGAGTACATCTTTATTTAGAATACATGGTATATAACACATCAAAGTGTGAGTAAAAATAAAAAATTATTTTATTCTACAAAATGGCCTAAAAATACATCTGATCTCCTAAACTAAATTGGATAACCTATTAAATACATAGAAAAAATGTTATTTTTTAAAATCATCATAAGAAAACAATCATGTTAAGGAATCATAACTTTTGAGTAAAATATATAAGATGATATCATAAAATAAAAGGCTCAAGAGTAATTAGATGGGATAATAACATAAGAACATGGTATCATTTGATCATGGAATCATAGGAAATGTGACAGAATCAAATAACAAGTCATAAATATGAGTCAATTATAACAACCTAGAATATATCACATGGTGTAAAATGATTTATAATGGATTATATTTACTCCATATTCCCTTACATGATGTATCATGTGACTAAAGATTTACCCAATGTACTTGATCACTGTATAGGTTCACCTATCAATACATGTTCAAGATTATGATTTCCATAAAAGTAAATCAATCGTAATACATAAACAAGGGAATTATCCATGGAATTTTACAGATAAACACAACTCATGTATTGACCATTAAAATTGAGGAAGAAAAATGATGGTATATATGTTAGATACATGTATATATACAATTTATAATCAATCTATAACATCAATTATTTTCATAATTGATGAAAATGTCATCAAAGGATTACGTGGAAATTTTTTTGAGAAAAATACCCTTTTCACTTTGAAATCACTTCTCAAAAATATGAAAAATTTGAAATTATTAAAGTTAATATTTTATATAAAAATAAAGATGGAAGATTATAATGGAAGATTCAAATAATTGAGTGTTCATGATGGTGGGTAATTCTGGACATGTCATATAACATAATAAACATTCTTTTCACATTATTATAAAGGTTAAAAATTTACTCCTATAGAAAATAACAAAAATATTCCTTCTAGAAAAATATTTTAAAAAAAAAAGTTGCTAAAAAATTATTTAACAAATATTTTTGTGAATTTTTTAAAAAAATAAAAAAACTATATCTTTAAAATATGTATGTGGTAGAAAAAGTATTTTCCACCAAAGAGAGATATAAATAATATTTTTTTAAACAAATATCAATAAATTTAACTAAAAATAAGGATTAAATAATAATATCTCATTAAAATTTAGTAAATAACCAAATATTTTATGTATGATCAAAATATAAATCAATTTTCCAAAGGGATTCTTATACAAAAACAATCCCGAATAATAATGACATTATGAAATAAATCTGTCCCACAATGGTAACTTTTGAATCATACGACCCATTAAACATGTAACTTAAAATTAAACACTTAATACTATGAATATAATGATACTCATGATATTTCATTAATATTATAGAATATAAAACAACCAAAATAAATAAATAGTGAATATTGCATATGTATCATAGAAGTAAATGAATGATGAGAAATCTCTTATGGTTCAAGAAAACTCATAATAAAAACTCATTTAAAAGATAGAGAATGAATGTGATGTTTTAATACCATGAATTTTAATAATACATGATTTTATGTACTCATTTTTCCATATATATCACTTTTAAAATAAATTTTGTGCTTAAAAGAATATTTTTCGTAAAGAATGATGTATTGGATGAAAAACCCTAACCTCATGTCCAGACTTGTCTAATATTTACTTTATCTCCTATATAATAAACATATATAAATTATTTATTGACATAATCACCATTTCCTATTTTAATATATTATATATTTACCATTTAGTTTATTTATTATAATGATAAATTTAATTACTTATCCATTTATACCCATGTCGGTTATTTTTAGGATTCTTCGTTCATATTTTTAAAACAACATCGGTATGATGATAGTGATCAATATAGTAATTGTTTAATCATATACATATTTTTTGTCATAAATTATTTATAATTTTGATATATAAATTATATTTTTAATATAACCATGAAATATTGTTTTGAAAAATGAACCATGTTACAACCATGGAGATGGTAGGTCGTAAATTTGGATATGTAACATTTCAATTTTTAAATGATCATGTTGAAAATAAGTTAATTGTTATTTTCCTTTATATTATGTTAATAATATCATATATATCATATTAATTATTTTAATATACTTACGTATACTATCCATTGGACACAGTAATAAGAAATCAAATCATGTCACTTCCTGAGGCGGTAGTCTGACATACACACAAAATATGATTTCATTTTTTCAGTGGATGGATACATAAGAAGGTATATGATTTGATAATTTCAAAAAATGATCAATATTCCAGGAATATAATACAAAAAAATTAATTCCATAATCATTAGTATTCATGATTCGTAACGATGGGAAACCAATTATATTGGATTCTGTGGTGGTAGTCCACTATATGAATGAATGAGGGATCTGGTTCCCATTTGAATGAAGAGGCGATGGGTAAGTATTATGAAATCAACATAATAACATCACAATATATGTGATATAATGGTGTTATTATATTTTAATTTATAATAATTACATTATGTTGTAAAAATAAAATGTTACAATAAGGAGATCAGTGTAGATGATTACCTTTGCTTAGATGAACCTCCTTTGGATCTCTTATAAAGGGTCAAAAAGTGGTTACTTTGGGATGAAAATACGAAATAGAATGTCGATAAGGATCATGTGTAGAAATTTTTTTGTAGTTATTATTTATCAAAATTATATTTATAAGTTTGTACAATTGAGGGGAGGGGTGCCCATTTTTAATTAAGTAGGTTGGAGTTTTGGTAAATACCATAAACTTTTGAATAATGGGAAGTCACTCTCAAGATATGTTCCTACCAACTGAACATTTATGGATTTTTATTGTTATATGGTTGAAAAAAACTTATAAAATTGAAAAAAACTTTTTTAAAACATATTAGTACTTCAAAATCATCAATTTACCCCCTCAGTAAATCAGCTTTGAAATTTTCCATGACAACATATTTGTACTATTTTTGAAATTCATTATGATAATTTATGAAGTTCACATTATTATATAAAATATTTAATACTGATTAAAATCAGTTATTAGTTTTATCAAATTCAATTCATATAATTTTCAAAATTTAATTTAAATTTAAACCTGTAAAACATGTCGAACAACAGTTTTTTATTAAATGAATTTTTCAAGAAAAATATATGATAATATAGGAACTCTATTATGATAAATTAGCACTATATAATTTAAATATTCAAAACAATATGTATAATATATGAATTTTATTATATATTTCTATAAGGCCCCAGCCTTAAACCTTACATAATCTTGAGTTATTACAAGATTACACATTGGGGATCTTTTCAGGTTTAGGGTTTTAGAGAATTAGGACATAACTATTACATCTCAAAAGATTACAAAGTAGAAACTTCTACTAAGTTTCCATAAAATAAAAACTCATAAAACGAAACATGTCTAGTTCCATGTTTTTGGTAGCATGACTTTCCTTTGATCCCATCCTTGACCCTATTCCACGTTAAGTCCTGTGAAAACATTTCAAAAAACATGGGATGAGCATAAAAAGCTCAGTAAGGGATACATAAAGAATGAAAACTTTTAGTTTTTTCAAAACAAAAGTAAACCATGTATACTTTAAGAAAGTAATACTTTTCACCTTTTTGGAGTAGTAAAAACTCTTCACTGAATAAAAGTTCATTACTTACCCTTCTGTAACCAAAAGATTACCATAAAACCCATATAAAGATCACATAACATATAAAGGTAACTTGGGACATAAACATACGTAAGTGGAATAACCATAAGGTCGACTTCAACACATATCACTTAATGGGATAGCCATTCATCCAACTTCCATACATACTTAATGTAATAGCCATATGGCCGACTTCCATACCCAATGCATTGGAGGTAATAACGTAACCACCCATCCTGGTATTCACGGCACCACCTGTCATATGGTTTTTCACGTAACCACCCGTAAAATGTCCAAGTACCATAATTACACATAAAATATTGAAAATATTAACATTTCAATAACAACATTTCATTTGCTATCACAATAAGTAAATCCCAGATATTGAATTAATCAATCCATTTTCAAAAACTATTTAAAAGATATTTCTGAATCAAAGTGTCCCATACCACTTTGAATCTTTTAATGTAATTATAATTTTAAAACATTAATGTCCATATAAATATATACTTAAATACATTTTAAAAACAGGGACATTAATGATAATGATTTAGAATAATAAATCTTTAAAACATTTAAAACGATATTTTTGTTAAATAGTTTTTAACAAAATGAGAGACACTTGAATACAAAAATTGAGGAATAACATTTAATCAGAACTTTATAATATCATGAGAATAAAGTAATTCATGATATAATATTCCAAAGGACAGTATGTACACCATATAAGAGTGAATTGGTGTATAACAACAATGTAGTCTCAATAGAAATGTAAAATGAGATGAAATCCCCTATAAAGAAGGTACCCTTAAATTAAGGATAAATCAATCTCATAATTATGTGTGACAAATATAAATACACCCAATATAAGTGGATATTAAGTGTAAAACACTAAAAGGTCATTCACACAAATTCAAATGAGGACATATTCAATAACTACATGTTGAACCCATAGAAACTGAAATTGGGTTAAAAAGTTCCCTTGGTAAAATTCGACAGCCTAACGGCATCACTTCAAAATTCAGAAAATGAGTTGATGAGAGATAAAAAGGGTATCTCATCACTTGGACATAAAATTTAAATCAATAAGGATATATAAGAACATATCACAACATAATAGTATGTGAATAAAAATACATAACAAAATAAGTCTTTTAAAAAGGGGAGGGTGAAAGGTGCCCTTACCGACATGGGTATCTTTCGAAACATACACCCCGTGAAAGAAGGACAATACAACATTGATGTAAATACTCATAAAAGAAAGTATATTACACAAATAGTAGAATAATGGATATTAAATACACCACTCAAATAAAATTGTGGCAAATGTAGCATAAATCTCACGGGAATAAAAGTGAGAAGAAAAATCCCTTGCGAAAACTCGGCAGCCTAACGATGCCCCAAAAAACTTCCAAAAATGGATTGATGAGATCAAATAGGGTCTCTCATCATATTAAAATAAAATTTACAGCATGAGGAATATAAAATAAAATCCCCCGTCACAACAAAGAGGATCTTAAAAGAAGTGACATAAAGGAGAGTACTTAAAATTAAAGAGAGAGGTTAGATCTCTTACGAAAATTCGGCAGCCTAACGGCGCCACTCAAAATATCCAAAATGGATTGATGAGAGAGAATAGGGTCTCTCATCCAATGAACATAAAAATTATAGTAATAGTAATATAAAATAACATCCCAATAACAATAAATATGAGCTTTAAATGGAATGACATAAAAGAGTGTACATAAAAAGAAAGAGAGGAGTAGGATCCCTTACATCGGGTCCGACTTGACTCGACCGTTCTCTAACATCCTGAATAATAAACTTGAGTTAATTTATATTATCTTAATAACATTTTTCAAGTTCATTATTCCTTTTATATCAATTATTTACATTTTATAAACTTTATGTAATCATTTATGTTAATAATGTTTGTTTTGTCGATATTTGGTTCTTAAGTCGAATGTGAACTTCTTACAATTACATGTTGTTCGTGTGGTCAATGGTTCATTATATCCAGAATGATATTAATGATTTGGATATCATATATATCAATTATATCCAGAATATAGATGTATTTATAATATTTCATAATCATTTAGAGGTAAGAAATGAAATGCACCGTTCATGGAGATGGTAAGTCGTACGTACGCATGAACGCTACTTTCATTTCTTTGTCAAATTAATGGATTAAAACTAAATGAGAGGTATGTATATTTTAATTCAAGAATTATATTCATCATTTATATGTATCATTCATCATATATACCCATTATATACATGTACATATAATAGTACATTACATTTGGGGATAAGAAATGAAATGCACCGTTCAAGGAGACGGTAAGCCGTGCGTACGCATGAACGCTACTTTCATTTCTATGTCGTACTTTAATGGAATTAAATAATAATGATATATAGGTATATTATAATTCCAGTATAACATAATATATAATAACTTTAAATCCATCCTTTATACGTCCCACATATGTCATTAACGAATCAAATCACTTTGAGGGGGTTGTAGTCTGCACTTCCTAAAATGAAATTACCGTGTTTACCCATAATGGAAGCCATAAAGGTATGCTCAAAATGAATAATACAGAAGTTTAAGGAAAACATAAACATATTATATATCATATATAAATATAGTGACATCTTAATGTCCACCTTTGAAGGTGTTATATGAGTGTTGAACAATCATCGTTTCGTGAGGCAGAAATTTGCCATCCACAGAAACAGTATGTTCTATAACCATTAGATGTATGTGTGTGTAAGTGTAGCTCGAATCCTTCTTATAAAAACATCCTAGTATATTTAAGATATTGTATTTGTTACAAAAGAAATTAATAAAAATATTTTAGGGGTTGGAGAGGAAAAATAAAACAAAAGGACTCAAGTGAAGACTTTACCTTAAAATCGGGTAGCTTTCTTTGGTTTGAGCTAAAAGGCATCCTTGGGAAGACTTCTGCCCAAATTTAGGCCTCAAGGAGTTATAGAGGGATGTGGATAGACAAAATGGGAAGGGGTTGGCTGAGCCAAAGGCTTTGGGATTGTGGGTATGGAGGTAGAGGTGGGAGCCTTTTATAAGAGGAGAGGAGGGGCACTCTTGTAAAGTTACAAAATGTTACTTTATTTTCAAAAACGATTCGTATTTTAAAGGTCCCACATTGATGTATTTAGAGGATAAGGTGATAAGGGTTATAAATACACTCATACAATAGGTTTTGGACATGTTTAGGTCTTAGATATTACGTTATCATTCCATTTTATTTAAATTGTTAAATAATGAGGTCATCGCTGCATCATCATGATGTCATAATTAATTTAATTGATTTAATGTCTAAAAATTATAAAACAAATACTATGGTGTAGGAAATATTTTTATCTTTCCAATTACTATTTATAGTGAAAAATCTGACTGTTATAACCCCATGTAAAATTTTTTTTAGTAAAACATCTCATGTGTGTGTCATTTTTACTTTAACATTAAATAAAAAGGTATTTATGTCATTTTCCAACCAAATTGGCTCCATGGGGTCCCCAAGTTGACCCATGGATTTTTTTGGTCGTCCATGACACATCCAATGAGGTTAGGACATCTTTCTAGGTGATTTCATTTTACTAAAACATTATTCTTACCATAAACTACACTAATTACCTCAAATCGCGATTAAAAACTTAATAAGTTTCTATTCACCAAAAAATTTATTTTAATCCCATTGAACCGCATTTTAATTCTTAATGACAACCATGTATGTTGGTTTTCTAAATTCAACACACAATAATGGCAAAATTTCATTTAAACAGAAAATCATTTTTTATAAGTACCACTTAGTGGTTTCACTATTCATCAAAAATTGAAGTTTTTCAGAAAGATACCAAAACTTCACCCTAAGCTATATTTGATATTCTGAATTCAAAAATGATGTCTATTTTAAAAAATTCAAAACATATAAGTTTCATTAATTAATTTAATAATTAATTTCCTCTGTCAAAACAAATAACATATTTTTATGAAACAAAATGTATCAAAAGATTGACGCTTGTTTAAGTCCGATTTCAAAGTGAAATTAATTCCAACGAACACTATTGGATTAAATGGTAAAAATATAATCTAATTTCACTTGAAAACCAATTAAAAAGATAATCTAATCATATAAATAAATTATATTAAAGTGAGGTTTTGAATTAAAATACAACATTTTTCACTATTCATTAAAAATTGAACTTCATCGGAAAAATACCAAAAATTTACACAAAATAAATTTTGATGTCCCGATTCTAAAGAAGAATTTTATTTTGTAAAATATAACACATAAAATTGACAAAAACTGGATTTAAAAGAGGTTCTCCATCAAAAGGCGGTTAATCGACCTTTAAAAAAATATTATAATGTTTATGCCTAAAATTGGATTCATTCGCATTTTTAATCCTCTAACATTTATTGTAAAAGGTAACAATATTTGACAAAAATATATAATAATTTTTTAGTTAGTTCTGTTCATTTTCTCCATTACAATAGCTAGGCGTTAACTGGCATTTAAAATAATATTATTTTATTATTAGAGTGCAACGTAAGATTTCGAAGGAACTCGTTGTTGTGTATTTGGTACGCCATCGAGCATAGCGTTCCCTTTAAAGTAATATTAATATTTTTTCACAAATATGGATAAATATTATAATGTCATATTCTATTTTTACCCGGGGTGTTACAATTTCATTACAATGTGTTCATTTATTTAATTAAAAAGGAAAAACATTTTGCATTTAAAAATTGATTGCTGGAAATCGTGTTTTTATACATAGAAATAATTGTATAAAAAATTCATGAAAAGTGATGATTAATATGAAATTAATTATAATCATGTAAATAAAATATTTAAAATTTAATTTCAAGTGACAATCAAAAATATAATTTAACATTTAACGTACTTTATTTAATGAAAGTGTATGTCAATATTTATAGAATTCTTTTCTATTCACTAAATAATCAAAAAATTCAGAAAAATACAAAAATATCACCCTATGTTAATTCCGAAATGATTATTTTCAAAATAGTTTTCATTTAAAAATTAACATTTCTCAATGTTCTATCGATTAATTATAATATTTTCTCACAAAATGTAATAATAATATATTTTGAAGGAAACGTATTTTGTATTGAAAAAAATATCTTATTAAAATTTGATTAATTAATTATTCTTAATTTATCAATAAATTAATATTTAATATTACCATTATATATATATAATAATGTATTAAATACTATTCCCACCTTCCATTTTAACGCTTAGGTAAAAATAGTCATATTTAAAGAATAATATTTTAATTTTATAATACAGTTCATTTAATCTTTGTGTTTAGTGTTGTACAGTCTATTAATCATAGAGTTCATTTAATATCTAAGGGTGTTACCTTATTACCACTTATATAATTTCTTTCATTTAAAATATAACTTTTTCTCAATAATCAATGTTTTGGCATTTCCAAATTCCTCTGTGGAAAACAAACATCATAGAACAGGTTAATTAAACATTATCATAAAAACAAGGAAAAAGAAATATGATATTCATGAAATAAATATGTTTCAAAGTAAGATAACATTAGTGGGAACTGAAAACATGGATTTTAAAATAATATCCATAGAGGAGATAACTTTAAAGTCATTATTTAAGAGTGAAGAGACCATTGATTTTTTGAAAGTGTACAACATTTTTCTTCAAGATCATTTTACAACAGTTGTGGAATACATATTACATAATGACAAATAAAATAATGAAATACACTTACTAGAAAATAATAATTTCGTAAATTAATATTTTCTCTTAATAATATATGTTTCTCCCAATGTTAAGTATTTATGATTAATATTTCATGCATGAAGCACTAAAATTAACTTCTTACAGATCACATGATTCCACAAAATGATATGAATATATTTCTGTTATCATTAAATAATAACCAAACCCATAAATAGTTATCATAAGTAAATATAATTCCCAATATTAATTCACCTTTGTATTAATCTCTATATCAAAAGTCCAACACAAATCATCCCATAAACCTACATCCCAAATAACCACAAAATCAAAAAATAATAATTTTTTTCTTCTCAAGTTATCATTCATGTTGAAAAACATGTTATACATAAGGGTTTAATATACCTCAACATAATAAAAAATTTCCAGAAATATCATTAACCATATTAAAATATTAAAAATTCTAGAATATTTAATCCTAAAACATGTTTCCTGATATTAAAATATTATTTTTCCATAAGATAATTTTAATAAATAAAATACATACTAAATAGAATATCAAATAGACCTATGGTATGCAGAGACCCATTTTCAACCTTTAATTATGGCATCAATTCTCAGGGCCTTTTAGGATTTATGGGTTGTCGCATATAATGCTATTTTTCTGTTTTCTAAAACTATATTTATATAAGCCCTATAATATTACCAAAAATATGATGATCATTTTAAATATAAAATAATACATAAAATCATTTTTAACAACTATTTTTTCTAAACACCTTATATTTTAACCCCAAAATATAATAATATTCATTGAATATAATTACCACAACATAAATTAAATATCAAAGACTATATTTTCTTCAATTATGTAATTTCTGTATAATATATCCTTACCATTAAATAAATTTTCTTGGTCATTAGTACCATTAAATATATTCATGAAAATCCTTTTAGAAAAACTACTATAAAAACTCACCAAATGTTTTATGATTCTTACAGCCATAATAACATCGCCAATATATTAATTTCAAAATTAGATTCTCGATTTCAACTAAATAAAAACATAAATCATTCCCATAAAATGATTTTTGTAACATAATACCTTATGAAATAATCCTTGGATTAGGGTATTGATGCACATAATGACAATTTTCCCGACATCTTTGACATTCAACTATTTTTTGTGCCTTATATTAAACTTCATTTACCGGTGTATTTTTAACAGATATCTTAATAATTTGTCAATAAGTATCTTCATTTTTGATTATTTCTCCATTTATAAAAAGCCTTCTTATTCCATTAATTCATGTTTCATTCTTCATATTCTCACATTTTTTACATGTAGGTAACTAAATCTTATTTTCCTCTCCATCTACAACTCTTTAATTTCCATGAGATACCATCCTTATCTTAGTTTATGTGTTTGTACATTAAACTATGTTCCAATTTTAAATAATATTTCAAGATAACTCATTTATAATGATTAATATATTTTATTACATCCATAACCAAAATGTTAAGAGTATCATTTATTAAATCATTATGTTTCTCATCACATTGGTTTTTTACAAAATTTATCATATTTCCCATCATTAACAAAAAATAGTATAACAAACAAGATTAGAATTTGTTAACATAGAAAAGGTCAAAATTAAAAACCTATAAGTGATAACTTATAAATTATATGTATATCCTAACTTATGAATCTCTGTTATTCAATCAAGGTTATCCGTGGTAACAATTAATATTAAGTTTTTAACCATGCAATTTTTTGGATCCTTTTATAATGGTTTATAAAGACATTGTGAATTTCTAAAGAATATCATTCTGAATTTTTAAATAATATGTGCATTAGGAATCATTGTCAAAAACCAGGAGATGATCAAGCCCAGGTTAATACACCCCTTTTGATGTTATTACCCCACGGTACAACTATTATAGAGGTACATAAACTTCTATTCTCCATATTGGGAAGTAATTTCTCGAAACCCACTAGATCTTTACTTCAAAAAAATTATAATATATTTTCTAATACTTATCTTTATCCATATACCTCTACCTAGGGATCTCACTAAATTATTCTAGTCTTAATCACCCTAAATAAATATAAATTTCTATGATTCCATATACCATGACCCAATCCTTTTCACATATTATTATATATTTTTAATATAAATATCTATTAATTACAAACTAAATATTTTGACTCCTTGTTTCATTGGAAATAAATTTTCGTAATACATAAAAGTTAGACAAAAATAAATCTTTTTACTTTGTTACAGATAATAAGATCCTAAATTATTTTGAGCTCCTAAACTGCATGGGATAGCCTAGGAAATACATAGAAATAGGGGTGTGCAAAAACCCCATTAAAGGAATAAAGATGACAAAGAAGCATAAAATGTGATTCAAAATTATAACATTATATAATAAAATATAAGGATCAATAGTAATCACATGGGAGTATAATAGAGATAAAAAGGTATCATATGATCCTTGAATCATAGAAAATGTGTTGTAAATAGATAACCTGACATAAATATGATTCAAGGTCAACAATATACATAAAATCAAATGGAGTACAATATCCTATACTGAATTTTGTTTACTCTATATTCCCATACATGACATCTCGTGTGACTAAAGATTTACCCAATGCATTAGAGGACTATCTGGGTACACCCCTGAAAACATGTTTTGGATTATTTGTTCCACAAAAGGAAATAAATCATAATGCATAAATAGAATAATTATCCGAGGAATGAAATGGCTTGTATAATAATGTCTTATAAATCAATAAAAGAATAATTCATAATGAGTGAATTTGAGTGACGGAAAAAGTCATGTCTTACACTATCAACATATGGAAGAATAATCTATGTATTATTTGAGAGAAATAAATAGATAATTTTGAAGTAATCAATTACATCAATGGTTTTCATTATTTTTGAAATTATATATAAAATATTACATGTAATAGTTCCTAAGAAAAATACCATTTTCATTTGCAAATGACCTTTTCAAAATCTAACAATTTCAAAAATATAATGGAAGTAATTTTATTTAAAAAGAAACATGAAAAAATATAAAGTAATCTTGAAGGAATTTATTTTTCATAATGGTGGGTAATTATATAAATGTTGTATAATTTAAAAATAATAATTTCAAACTATTGTAAAAAAGTTTAAAATTCCCTCATTTAGAAAACGAAGTGAGGATTCATTTCAAAATGTTTTTTAAAATTTAAAAAGGTGTAAAAATTTATATAGTAAATAATTTGGTAATTGTCAAAAAAATTATTTTTTTTTTAAAAAAAGATATAGATGAAAAATAAATTTTTAAAATATATTGAAATTAAAAAATCATTTAAAAAATATATAATTTCATGTACCCAAGAGAGGTAAATAGTTCAATTACTATAAAATTTCATGAATAAATATATTATAAGGAAGTGTACTAGGGGTAAGTTATAAATATCTAATAATTTACCCAGGGGAGGAATAAATATAAAAAATCCCAAATTGAAATGATATTTCGAAATAATACCTTATAACATTGGTAACATTTGAAACATAATCCCCATAAAATAAGTGACATAAAATCAAACATTTAATACCATGAATATAATATGATTCATTATATAACAATCAAAGTGGTAGACTATACACCATAGAAATTAAATAAATGCTCAATATGGCATATGTACCATTTAATTAAAAGTGAGATGACAAATCCGTTATAGTTTAAGTAATTTCTAATAAAAACTATTTAAGGGGATATAAATATTAATATTGAAGTAAAAATAATGTGAATATAAACAACACATTATTTCAATAATTTAATTTTATGTATAAACACCTTTCAAAAAATTAGGTGGATAAAAAACATGAGTGTCAAAGAATGATGTTTGGAGATGAATACCCTTACCTCATGTATAAATTTTTTTTTCCTTTATCTCCTATATAATAAAATTATATATATATATATATATTATTAAGATAATTTTTCATGATTAATACCCTACATATAATATTTTACATCCCATTACCTTCTTTTTAGGTATTTATCATCTCTCTTTCTTTTCACTCTTTGTTTGGGTTCATTTTGGGAAGTATAACGACAGAGAGAATTTTATCATGTAAATTTCCAAATGTTCTTTGGTGTATGTTAATTGTAATAAATAGATTCTATGAATAAATTTGATAAATATCATAATATTTTGTTCATTGTAATTTGGGTTGACCTGGGGTCTTTTTTCTAAATGTTTCTTCTATTTCATTATGTTATAATATTCGCAATTGTGAATGTGCTACATGATGTGAATTCATCACCTAGATGATGTTTTGAATTGTTACAAATCCTGAAAATCTAACATTTAATCAAATTGGTTCATGTCATGAAATGGTTGATTAGAATAATTTTTAATTCTAAGAGATTTAATTTTTAGCATATCTTTTAAATTGTGGAATTCATGATGTGAACAGGTTCCACAACTAGAATATTTAGGGATAAATGGTTTTGACGATGCTCAATTTATGAGTTTATTTTAATTCAATGTACAACATTTTCTCTCAAAACCTAAGATCCCTCCTTAGTGATTTTGATAATCAGTGATCCGTTACTATCATTTTTTTTTTCTGTTTTTGATCTTTATTATGACTATGATACATCTCTCTCAGTAAGTTATTATTATATTTATTTATATTCATTGGTCATAGTATCATTGTTTCTATATATTTTTAGAAATTTCGGTATTATGGTGTTGGTTTTCCTTAACCATTTATATATTTTTTTCAATATTCTTATGGAGGATGACCATTGTGTGGGTTTGGGTGTGGCATGTGATTTTATTGATGTATGTTTTTTTAATCTTCTCTACTATCCATTTTTCTTATGGAATAGATTCAAGGATTTGAGGATCCATTCCGGGGATTTTTTTGTGTTCTTCTGGATATTAAGTATTAGTGGATCCCAATACAGGAATGTACAATAAGAGTTTGGGGTTGTGGTTTTTTCCATTATCCCATATTGGATGAATCTTGATTTCCATAGTTTGGATAAATTATTTTATAAATAAAATTTCATGATTGATTGATTTATTTATTTCAGAGTGATAATGGGTTTTCTGGAAATATGTTTTACTCTAATTCTTTTAAAATGGAATTTTATTTTCAATAACATGTGAAATGGATTTATCAACTGGTTTTTAATGAATTATTTTGAGTAAATGGTATACAAAATTTAGCATATTGTAATAAATTGGTACAAAGGTTGAACGTTTATTAATATGCCTCATCCATTGAAATTTTTAGGGGTGTCACACATGGTGTATTTCACTTATCTATAGGCTTTTTATTCTATGGACTTTTTATACATTTTAGGGTGTTCAATTTCTAGGGTTTTATTTTTTTCCTCTAGATTCAATTGATATATCTAAAGACATTATGATCATGGTTTTCTTTGTCTAGGGATGAGTTTTCTAGCAAGCCTGAAATATAGCGATCCTTGGCATGATTTACAAAGTTCTTGGTTGTACTAATATTTATATGATGGGATATATGATGAATTCATTGAATTCTTCTATATATGAGATATTATGTGAAACATTATTACATGTATTATTTGTAAATGTTGGATAAATGGATTTATTCACTATGATTTTGATATAAAGCCCATTAAATATATTATCATGTTGTAATTTTCGTTAGGATGATAATATTTATATAATTTTAGAGAGACATATTTTAGAACACTTGGGTGGTATCCTATTATTTCATACGCACCCCTTGGGAGGTGAGTATACCTTGTTATGTATTTTGGTGTATGGAAAAGAAAATAATTGCATTGAGGTGGCATGGTATTTGCCAGCTATTTCTGCATTTCTGGTAGTGAGATAATGGGATATTTCCATGATATCACATAAATTATATATTTTTCTTTTATTTTTATTTTCTTTTTTAAAATTTTACCATATATATTTTTTCACTTATTTTTATTTTTATTTCTTCTATAGTTTCATTTTTCTATGAAACGTATTTCATATTTTACACTTCTACTGTTTCTTCTAGTCATGTATATATATTTCTCATGTTTCCTAATTTATGTTGGGAAAAATCAATCCCTCTTACTTTTTCTGATGACTGGACGCAAGTCATTAACCAATGTGAATCGGTAACATCATTCTAGTATTTGATTATTTGTGTATTCTTTAATTATTTGAGTGTATATAGGTTGGATTCATTATATTTTTGTATAAGAGGCATATTTTTACCCTATTTTGGGAATTTGGTATACTATAGATTGTTTTCTCAGGACATTATAGTTACATTAGGGTAAGTTTCAGGCTAGATAATACCGGGATGAGACTCAAGTTAACATGGGATTTTAGGATGTATGTGTCCTATTTTGAGTTCGTAATCATAGTGTTAGTTTCATCTTATGAATTTATCGTTTGAACAGAGATTATCTACTTTCTTGATTCTTTCTTCTATTATTTCTTTTTCATTAGTATTCCTCCAAGATGTATTCTATGGTTTCTTCTGGATTTTTGAGAATATTACATTTAATGGAATTTGTCTCTAGAATAGAATCTTATCAAGTATATCATGCAAGTAGATCATTTTATTGAAAAAAATGTATTAGATGTCCAAAAAATTGTGGTTTAGGTACACCCAATAGTTTCAGGAGAAAGGGATTGAGAAGTTATTATGTTAGAATCTAAAATCCTTCAATGTTACGAATACATATGAATATGTGGATGACTCTCTAGAAAATATTGATATGATATTTTACATCTTGTATACACTTGAGAATATCAAGGTTAAGTGGATGGTGTCCAAACTCGAGGGTCCTAGCAAGAAATAGTGGGATTCCATAGTACATATGGATAGACATTTTTTCTTGGATAGGAGGGGTCCCAGGACCCACTTATTTCAGTTGTTCTCTCTAGATTCACTAATGAGGGAGAATTATTTAGTGTTGCTCTCCTTGTAATAGGGAGATAATTTACTGTTGACATACACAAATTAGTTAATAATGCTAGTTTGTTTTTAACTGGAGGTAGTAAATAATGATTACCTGAAGTCTTATATGTTTCTGTAGAGTTTTAAATTGGATATCATATCATACTTATTTATTCTGAATATTTCTAACTATATAGTGGAAATGGAAACCGAAATAATGAAAGATATCTATATGGAAGGAAATATTGGTTATTATTCCCCTTCCCTTACACCGATTGGAGGCTTTAGTGGAATGTATAGGAGGAAGAAGACATTTAAAGATCATTAAGGAGTGGTGGGGGTTGTTATCAGTAGTAGGCATCCTATTCAACTTATGTTATAACCAGTAGTGTTCCCTAATATTCAATAAATTTGGCAATCTTTGACCAACCCTATGTTCTTATTAGAAATTTTCAATGATGTGTAGATGTTTTGAGCCCTACGGTAATCTACAACATTTATTTCAGGCTCTTTTTAGGTCTTTTTATTGTCAATGGTCCTTGGATAAAAAAATGATATTATGGAATAGATAGAGGATTAAATGTTTACATGTCACAATACAAATGCCTCGCAAGGTAATCACCTTCTTACAGTGGATGATCATCCATAGAAGGTAGATATGGGTCCATCAATAGTGGGAGGTAAAATATTTATTTCATCATCATTGATTAATTATTTATCTGATACTGGTCCCACCGAAAAATTTATATCTTCACATTATATGGATATAAATAAAATTCCAATGGTTCTCATATCATTTTTTATAGAGTTAGAGACACATATTAAAAAGGGTAAATTTTATGGTTTTCAATTCCATTCCAATTCGTTAAAAATAGTGATGCCAAGATTGTCTAATATTTACTCATTCCTAATCTGTATCTATTTAAAATAATAATTAAGATGTATTTTCATACCACTTGTCATGATGAGTTTTATTTTTATCATTGGTATTTCTCATTTTCTTTTATGCAATGGATATATTCGGGTGTTTCAGGGAGAGTGGTAACTGAGGTTTGGTTGGGTTGGAACTTCCCACCAAGAGATCATGCTTTCTTATATATTGTTGTAGATGAGATTAATGGAGTTATTTTTTGGTTATATTCTATTAGGTGTCCTGGATTTCCCCAATTGTTTAATTGACGATATCTCTGATCTTCCTCAAAATAAAGAAGTATAGTTTATGATTGATCTTATTACAAATAAGAATATGATATCAATACCCTCATATCATAGAGTACCAACAGAGTTGAACGTGATCTTGATTAAATTGGATGACCTAATATTGATTTTTTTCTTCATAGTGTTTCACCTTGGACAATCCATATTCTCTTTACAATAATAGAATATGGTTTAAATTGATTATGTTTGAACTATTAGAAGTTGAATCAAGTGAAATTTAATAAGAAGAATCATTTTCCTAGTGTGGATGATTTTATTGACCAGTTAAATAGGTAAATTGGTTTGAAAGAGTGATATTTGGTCAATTTTTCATTATCTCACAATTCAAGAGTTCGATATACTAAAGATTGAATTCAGGAGAATTTATAACTGTTATGAATATCTTATTATATTGTATTGTCTGACTAGATTTCATTCATTTTTCGACGAATTGTAAAAATAGATATTCCATGAGTATACCCACACTTTTGTGATTTTGTTCCTAGATTATATTTTTGTTTATTTGTGATGTCATCCTCATTAATATTTCCATTTGAATTTGGTTATAAAAATCATGAGGAGTCTTTTCTTGTAAGGAATATTTTTAGAAATCAATTTAGGGATCTACGAAGTGAAGTTCTTAAGGGATATGATTTTTGATCACGGATTATCATTTGACCTTAGAAGGAGAAGGAAATATTTTTATGGGAAGCGACATGGAACATTTTTTAGAATTAGATCATTAATTGTCTTATTGGATACTAGCAACAATTCACCATGGATTTCATGAATTTTGCATCATATTTAAATGTTATTTCTATAATATTGGTTAAATTAATATAGGATGAAAAGTTTAAATATTATTTTGATGAGATGGAATGACTACTGCAATCATCTCATATTTGAATATTACTTGATCTGGGTATAGGGTATGTGGTTTTCTATTATTCCTCTCAAGATATTTTGGTCCTCATCGTTATGCAAGATCATCATATGGTGGATTATGGATCATTATTGCATCTACCACATGAGGTAAATTACCACACTCATGATTAAGATCTTTTCATGGGTATAAATGCTCTTAAATGTTGGAATAACTACATTTTGGGGATAGGTTCACAGTATAATCTCCCCATAAGAGTCTCAGTTAAATATTTTCTCAGAGAGTCATGAATATTAGATGGAGGTGATAGCGACTCAGTTACAGTTGAGTCTAGAAAACTTTCATAGAAATATGGACCAAAATATTCTTTTATTCAGATCCTCAAGGATATTATCCATGAATATTTCATGTGTTTTTTTGGGTTGTAGGATGCCCATCTAGGTCTAGTTTATTTTTTTTAAATGACTTTGATTAGTCTTCAATATGAATAGATCCCATTGAGTCTTTGTACAGTTTCCCATTAAATTCACATATTAATTGGGCATTGGTGGGTGAGGCCTATTGGGTCGAACCCCGTCTATTTTAGTATATGGTGGTGAGTATTTGATATATACATTGGTGTTCAGATACAACTCCGAGTTAGTAGAAATCATATACATATCATTAACATCACCCATTGGAGTTTTCCATCAGTGGCAAGGATTTCATGATTTTTTTCCTTAGTTGGGTCACCATCATCATAGAAAATAGGGGATATTGGCCAAAGATATCTTGTACCCTTTGAGGTCCTTATGTGGATTAGGATGGTTTCCTACCAGTTGGAATTTCTATTACATGTGATGGGTATTCATGATGTTTTCCACATAAATCAGATCATGTAGTACCGCCTCGATCCCTCTCATGTTATGACTTGGGAAAAAATAGGTTTGATCCTTCGATTTTTGTTTTACATAAAAGAGTAGAGCATGATGAATCTGAGGGGAAATTATTTCATGGGATTTTAATAATGTTGTTAATATTCTTATGGGTACACAAATAAAATTCTCACAACACATGGGAGCATGAGTTGCCGATGATGTAAAAGTAGCCTCACCTTTTTTCAGACAACATCCATCTACAAGATATATTTAGTACAGAAATTATTATATTGGGGATTTTGTAACATTATTTTACCTTATTTCATGTACTATGTACTTCTGTTTTAATTTTCATCAATGTTTTTGTGTGTTTTGTGAATTTTGATGATAGAAAGTGTTTTCTTAGGAAATAAACTAATGTTATTTATGTATGTTTTTTGAAATTAGTGGTTTCCTAAATATAAATGTGAGAAAATGTTTCTTAATATTTTATTTTGGGTCTAGGTTGACCTAGAGGATTTTGTAAATGTGTCTACATCTTGTTCCAATTTAAAACCTTCATATGGTGAATGTGTTACAAAACATGAATCAGTCACTAGGATGATTCTATGAATGTGTACAATGCATGAAATAATTACACATCATGGAACTGGTTCACATCATGAAAAGGTAGATAAAAGTTATTATTAATTTTATATGACTCTTTTTTTAACAAATCGTATAAATAATTTAATTTTTAGTGTAATAGGGTTTTAGGTCATGAACGCTTTTTTTATTAGTGGTTTTTACCATTCTACACATATGATTTTCTTTTAATTAAGTGTGAATGATTTTCTTTAAAAACCTATGATTTATCCCAAGTGATTTTGGGGATATGCACTCCTTTGGGATCATTTCATTTTTTGATTGATCTTCATTATTGCTACGTTGTGTCTCTCCATTAAAGAGATATTTCTACTTCTTCATTTCATTTTGTCATAGTATCTCCATTGTGCTACATTTTCATATATATTGGTCTTGTAGTGATGATTCTTCTTAATCAATTCTAGATCTAGTGTGAAATATTCCTCTTGGGGATTAGCTTTTTATAGTCTATGGTGTGGCAGGTGAGTTTAATGATGTAAGTGTTGTTTTGTATTTTGTGATGGCTATTTTTTTAATTGGTTCTTTGTTGTAAGTATTGTTTCTAGGTCCTTTGATGTATGAGATATTAGTCGAACAATGTTAGATTAGGGTTACCCTGTTAGGCATCCACTCTCATGAAATAAAACTAGATCAGGTTTGAGTCTGTCCATTTTTGAATTTAACATGGTGAGTGCGGCGTGCAGGTGGTGGATGGGGCCTAGGACATGCATGGAATAGAAACCACATATACCTCATTACCAAATAACAAATTTTTAACAAAATATTCAAGGATTCAACATCCAATATTTTTTTTGGTCTCACACACAAACTCGGTCTACGCGTCCTACTACTATTCCCAAGGTGGTAATAGTTACCGCCTTGGCCCCTAACCCATCGATGGGGGATGGTCATCCACAAACTCTTACTCGAGGTCAAGAACATTCTTTCATAAACTTACCGAATACTTATTTTATATCCTCTTTCCGTCATATTTCTCTAGGCATGAATGAAATTGAATGGTTTGAAGGAATCATAATATATTCGATGTCAACTTCTAAATTAAATGATGAATATTAATTGTAACATCTAACAATGATTTTTTGATTAAAATGTCATCATCTATATGTGGTCTACTATGATTAATTTATTTTTAAATCATGGGGTCTTTAAGAGGGATAGACTTTAGGGTTTCTTGATATAAAATATAATAGGATCTGGTTTTCATCTGATGATAAGATGATCCTTTTCTAGTAGAGTGTACCGCTAACTTATGATGTCTTAGGAATTATTCTCATCAAATGGTCATATGATTTCTATAGGAGGCAAGATTCACCAACAATAGTAATCATGGTATTATTTCTAGAACTCTCAATCTCCATAAAAAATTCCTTTGATAATTCATATTTTTGTAAACCTAGTAGGGCATTACCTTTTCTAGGATGGTAGGGCTAGGGTGGTGTGTCATCCGATTTCACCAAGAGTTTGTGTCGTAGATGATGTTTCTAAGGATCCTATTGATTCCTTCATGTTTTTTTGGTTGGGAGATCTGATATAAGAAGTTATTCATGTTGGATTCAATGTATTCGTACTATTTATCTTGTAACAAATTGGGCCACATCATGGTGGTATACAGGAGTAGCTGGATAAAAAAATCAGGCACTAGTTTGGATGTTTAGGTGACTCAAACCTGAGGTGGTACCAATATTTATTGTGGCATGATCCTGGATGTGGATTTCAATATGGAAATTTAGGGTTGTGATGGTTCAATTCAAATCTCATAAAAGGCTTCGAGTACTGTGAATTTTGGTGATGTAGCAATACATATGTTAGAAGCAGTGTTTCTTTTAGATCGGAAAGTCACAAGAATTTTTAACAGGTTGAGACGAGATCTCGAAATCCATACATGTTACTCGAAGGTTGTAGGAAGTTCAGATGTTAATGAAATAGTGGTTACAAACATGGATATTTGTAATGGTGATGTTAATGAAATTGAGGTTGTTTAAATCAATAATGAGGTAAATGATGGACTGATAAGCATAAATAAATTTGCATGGAGTGTTGGGGTAAGGTAATATGTTGTTCTAGACCATGATAACGTTACTTGGAATGATGGGAGGCAAGCCCAATAGGATCACATTAATGATTTTTTGGAAAGTATGTAGGTTGTGATGATCAATATATTTGTAATAATCCTCCATGCTTGGTCTTAGAGGAAACAAAGATACAACCACAATTTATTAGGTGTGGATTTGTTGATCCAAGAGGTTCATATATCATGGTGTGGGAATATAGAGATGTGGATCTTGACACTGACACACAAAATTCAAATTTCCTGGAGGTAATTTTGTAACATCCTAGCTCTTCAAAAATTCTCAATAGATGAGTGAATTTTAATAATGATGAAAAACTAAATGAGAGACACCTCCCTAAATCCCTATGTTGTAGCGAAGTATATTTCAATGAATTCATCGCACATAGGGGGATATGGTTGATAGAAAGGGCTTCATCTATGCACCCTCAATGAGATTTATGAGGAAGGACTACTTGACTTTTTCATGGATCATGTCTACCAGGTATCTTCTATGGCATCACGTTTAATTGATGTTGATATTCTTTGAATCATCAACTAAGATAACGCTAAATATGAATGAGAAACTGGTGATGAGTATGGAAATTATAAAGGCCTATCATATTATTATTCATAATCATTCATTTTTTAGATGCACGAAAGATTTTATCCCGAACTTCATTGCTTGTGTACTTTTTCTTTCTTGTTAATAAATGGTCAGAAGCCTTTGTTTCTTACCATAAATTCATAATGTGAGATATTACTTGAAATTTTTTTTGTGACGATTATTTGGAAATGTCAAAAAATGTTACTTATTTTACTTTACTTTGATATAAATGTTTTTTCACTGATTATCAAGTCTTCTTTAATATAATTTAAAAATATTAGGATTACTATAAAGATAATTTTTATAGAACACTTAGGTGGGGTCCTACTAATCTTGTTTATCTCACACCCTATGAACGCCTTCAGTAGTGTGTATAAATTTTTATTCCTTAAAATTTAGGGAATGTGTAGGCATAATAGTGTGGTAGTGATGTTTTTATTAGATGTATCAGGGTATTTGGCAGTGAGATGGTGGCAGTTTTCCCATTATATCTCAAAGAGTATCTTTTTTTAGTTTTCTATTGATGTTGGATATATACCTTAGATATTATTTGGAAACTTTTATGTTGTATAACATATGTTGTTTAACTTTTTCTACAAAATATATTTATTATTATATTCTTCTTTTGTTTCTTCTCATTGTGTGTGTGTGTGTTTTATGTTGTGTACTTCAGGTCGGGAGAAGTCATTCTCATTGGTTATTATTGATGACCAGGTGTTAGTCTCCAGCCCATGGGGATTGGGATTTCCCTTCGAGTATGTGATAGTTTGGGTTCTGTGAATTTTTCTGTGGTTATCCCAGTCAATTTATCAGATAAAACAGATAGATAATTTTTTAATTGACCTTTTATTCACTTATCCAGTTATGCCCATATCATGTTTTCAGATCACCCTCAACTCATAATTTCAAAATGATATCGGTGTATTGATTTGGGAAAAATGGGACATTTTTTCATTAACACTGGAATAATAGTCCTTAAATAATTACAATTTAATATAAAAATCAAACATTTAAAAATAATTATTAATTATGGTATCGAAAAATGAACTATGTTATAAAAATTGACATGATCGGCTATATATATGCATGTGTAACGTTTCCATTTTTCGATGATCATGATAGAATGAATGTTAGTGTAGTTTTACCTCAAAATAATGATAATAATAACATAAATATCTTATTATTTGATTAAGTACACTTAAACATTCTCTTCATGTAATTTTTTAATAAAAAACAAATCATGTTTCTTCACGATGCAGTAGTCTTCAACACACATGAACGATGTATTAATTTTTTTATGGATCTAATGGTAATAACGTGTATAACATGTTACGCTAAAAAAATTATAATATGTCCAAAATATCATTTATAAATTGAAATCTGTTTTCATGAACAATTTTGGGAGGTGATAATGGAAGGAAAATTATATCAATTCATGATATTATACTTTATAAAACACATCAAGAATGGTTTTGTTTAAAAAATCTTTTGAAGAAGAGATGGGTAAATATTATAAAATAAAAAAAATAAAATCTATTTATACTATACATAATTGTTTTAATATATTTTAATTGGTAGTATATAGTTGATGTAGAAAAAGAATAATTTTAATGGATCTCGATGAAGATGGTCAGCTTTCTTACAAGAACCTCATTTGGATAACTTATTAAGGGACCTATGGTTAGTATATTAGGGAAAAAAGAAAATATATAATGAGTATAAAGGTTTTCGTGAGATTATTTTTTGAGTTTTATTGATCCAAATTTCATGAGATGTGTGAGTAGTTAATGGGAGGGGCTACGCTTTTATAATTTAAGAGGATAACAATTTATATAAATACCGAAAACTATTCCATAATGGGAAGCCACTCTTGATCCTAGAGCCAATATTTTTTAAAAAATAATTAATATTAGAGGTTATTTTTTCAATCCATTCCTCTTTCATTCATAAAAATTCATTTTTTAAACATGTTACTCCTTTTAACTCTTTAGTTTAGTATCATGGAAAATTGGTTTTAACATGAATTGTGGTACAAGATTTTTTCTATTTTTATTTTCCATTATGATCAAAAATTACATTGAACTTATTACATAATATTAATTATTATTATTGAAAATAATTAATATATCTTCCCAAATTTAATTGACATAAATATAAAATTTCAATTTAAAAATAAACCCACAAATCGTGTTAAAAATGGTTTTTCAATAATGCATTTTTCAAGTAATAGATGATCGTATCATAAAAATATGACTTGAAATAATCACTATAAGAATATAAATTAATATAAATATATTTATAATATATTTATTTATTTTTATTATTTACTTAATACTGGTTACATTAATTAATAAAAGGACAAATCATTTTGCCTTTAAAAATTGTTTTTGGAAAACTGTATTTTTTGCACAAAAATTAGTATTTACTAAAAACATGAAATTTTATTATTAATATGAAATTAATTAGATTAATAAAAATAAAATTTATCATATTTAACATTAATAAAAAATCTAAAAAATACAATAGAGAATTTAAATTTCATTATTTAATAAAAATGAAAGTATTTGAAAAAAGTTGTACCTTTCACTATTCATTAAAAAATCGATCATTTCAAAAAAATCAAAAAATTTCCCTGAGTTTATTTATTATTTGATTAATTAAAAAATATTTTAATGTAATAAAATAATATATCAAAATGTTCTGTAAATTAAATATATTATTTTCATTTAAAAAATAACTTAAATTTTTTTTGAAGGAAATATATTTTATATATAATTAAATATCTTTATTAAATTTGGAGTACTTATTTATTAAGAATTTATCAGTAAATATATATTTAGTATACCTCTATATATATTTCATTAATTAGTTACTGCTATTCATACCCTTCAACATAATGTCAAGGATAAATCTGAAACATTTGTATAACAATATTTAAATATTATAAAACTGTTTATTTAGTATGAATGTCGTGTGTTTTATAGGTAATATTATATAGAATTATTTTAAAATTACAAGGTGGTGAAATTTTTCATAATTGGGATACCAAAAAATATAATTCTTTTTTCGGTTCTCCATTAAATTAGATATACATTCAAATGATGATTTTTCCACAACAATGGTTATGGGGGATTTGACAACCCTAGTTTATGGTATTAATGATTTTATTATCAATTTTTTAGTTATTATATGATTGTTTTTTGTTCAGAGAGGTTATTGGAAAGTTTTTAGTGGTTTTATAAGTTTGTTAAAGGGTTCATGAATCATTCAAGATTACGGGACACTATGTGTATTCCATTGGTGACTATGTGAGGTGAAAAGGGACCCAAGGGGTGAAACATGGATGATCCCTGATTTGGGTAAACCATATGAAAATTGTGAAACTGTTATTATTTTCAACTAGTCTCAATTATTATTATTGGAGAAGAGTTTTTCAAATCATTCATGTCATTTATGTTTTCTTAATATTTATTTTGAAACCTTATTTTCCCCCATAAACATTCATTTTTCCTCTTATAATAAGGGCTCTTAACCTAGAGAGTTTCGTCGAGTGACATTTGAATCTCTCATCCCTATTGAACTCTTCATCTAGGATTCTAGGAATTATCAACCAAGTGATTAAATGAAACACCATTTTTTATATCTCTTCCCCTTTGTTCTCAATTTATCATGAGATAATCCCTATTTGGGGGATTTCATGTCCATTTCTTACAGTCGAGGTATGTTCTAATTGGTATTTTATCATAAATCATCATAAGAGGTTTTATATAGTCCTAATATTCAATTTAATTATATCATTTCATATTTTAATTATAATGTTAGATAGGTTGATTGACACTAACTCAACTTTTGTAATGAAATTAATGTTTTGTTGGCTAAATTAAAATTATTTTTATTAACAAGGATAAATTTATGGAAACCCCATATTTGAGAATATTCATTGTAAAAAATGGTTTAATGTAAAGGTGATTCGAAACACCAACTTGTTTTATAAAATTTCCATAGAAGGATTTATTTTTAAAATATTAATTTATATATGTTATGAAGAGCATTTGTTACATGAAATTAACATGGGATTTATGTTTTTGTGGTGTATATCGATTTGGGTCCTCATTGATTCTAATGTGGATTCCATACCAAAATAGTGGCACTCTAAATTACATTGGTTCTGTGTTTTAATAATTCATGTTATAGTTCCTTGTTAGATAAAACATTGATTTCATTAAAAATTTAAGGCACTCTAGTTTTTACTTCAAATTGAAGGCTTGGGTCTAGAGGTATGAGTCAATACACATGAGTTTGTTTGTAAAGTTATATTTTCTATAATGGATGTTCCATTGAATTAATTCATGGAATTGGTTTGTGTTCACATGAAATTATTTTGGGTAATTTATAATGGGGGTTATTTAATGTATTAATGGGTTGAAAATATATTTTCGTTTTGTTGTAAGTTATTTATATGGTTACCATAGGATAATTTTTAATATCATTCGTCTCTACAGTTTTGTATATACTCTAATCTAAATTTTTTTATGTTTTATGTGTGGGAATTATTTTTTTGATATCCTATTTGGTTTTATACTTACCCCTACATATAAATCATTGTGCTTATATAGTCTTTTTTGATATGGTGCAGGTACAGGGATACTTGTTACCTTTCTAGGGGACTTCACAATTGTATTTCTCATTAGGGGTAAATATTTGAGAATGTTTTTAAGTATATAATTGTATTTTTCCCTGTTTTTGATTCATTATTCAATTTATTCTTTTTTTTATTGTCAGTATTGGTCCTACATATTTTTATAAATTTTTACTTTGATCAGTTTATTATATTTTATTTGTTAAATTTTGGTCTAGTGTTTATTCATGTGTCATATATATACATATATATATTTTCCTGGAAATATATCTTTTATGTTGATGAGTATGTAATAATAAACCATACCCCATGATTCATTGATTCGCCTGTCACATCTTTATAGTCTTTTGTGTTTGGGGGATTCACCTAAGGCTAGTGGCATTCCGTTTTTATCCAACATTATGGGTTATGGTAGATATGTTAGAAGTAGTAATAGTTTTTTATTTTCTATAAGCTATAATGGTAGGTGTGGAGATATGATGGGTAAATAATCTTAATTTATAACATGAAAAGTCACATATAACATATTTAGTTTTGAAATTCTAGTTACCAGGGTGGTTCAGGTATGAAATGCATTGTGAATAAATTCTATATTTTTTTATTATGTCATCACTGAGGGTTTAGTTGATGAGATATATGTATCATTAATTATTAAATAGGTTTACTACTTGATTCCATAATCCAAAAGTTCTATTAATTATTATGAAATGTTTTTATGGTAACATTATGACATTGATTGTTAGACATGTTTGGTTTTTCTTTAAACCAAACTGAGTGTTTCTAAGGAATTATTTCTCGAACATAGAAAACATTGTTTGTATTTATGTTAAGTTTTTATCAATTATATAATTGAGCTTTTATTTTTACCATCTTATTATTTATATATTAATAGAACGTTATATTGATGTGGAACAAGAACATAAATTTCAAACAGTTTTAATTAGTATTAATTAATAAACCTGTAATTAATGTCAATTATAATTTAAGAAAATGTTAAAAATTCTTGAATGACAACGTAAATGAATAGTTGCATGTTTTTTATGTGGTATACAGGATAATTTTTTTCATGTATACATAGTATATTAACCATTAATATAATAATTATTTTTTTCTGGAACCACTATGGAAGCATTAATTGTATTTCATGAATTAACAGAAAACTCATAATTTATAATCAAGCTACATATTTACTATTAGTAGATTAATTACATTCAAAAATGTTGATTTGTTATTTTTTAGTAAATTTTAAGATAATTTAAATAGGCAATAGATGTTTTTACTTCTATATACACACATAATTTGTTAGACATTTTAGTTTAATGTGTAGCATATAATGTAAAATTGTAGTATGTTAAAAATCGTAAGACTATTATAATGTTAACATTTTTTCCCACTCGACTAATATTTATCTTATTAGTTATTATATAATTTTAAAGGAAATTGAATATTAACAACACCTTTTTAATTTTTTATTAATCAAGCATTATTGATCGGAAATTTATGGTTTTTGAAAAATGTTTAAAATTGGAACATAATAGAATTATATATGAAACTAATGTATGTTTCAAACTAAATATCTTTATTGTATTTAAATAATTTCATACGGAAAATATTTTTTAGACCCTTAAATTTGTTTCCCATATAACAAAATGGTTTCTTTATCATTAATTGATAATGAATTTATTTACATTTTGACGTATATGAGATGATAAATAAATATTTTTTAGTCATCGCTTATGGTTCATTACATGATTTTTTTCAATTATTTATTTGATATAATTTGATGAGGAACATTTTATTAAAAATAAGATTTAAAATTTAAGACATGTAATATAATAATTTGTTTCATTAATGTTATGTTGATTTAAAATATTTTTTTTATAGAAAATAAATTTTATATGATTATTAATGAATGGTTTCATGTATTTTTGTTTTGATGAAAGATTTATATGGTTCTCCTTAAAATGACCTTAGGGGTAAAAATAGTTGAATCAATACATTTTATAGTTTTAAAATATTAAATTTTATGTTTTTTAAAAATATTTTTTATTAATATAGAATTGTCTGATGACCATTTTCTAAAATAGCTTTTTTATAATTATTTTTTGAATGGTTTTATTAATGGTTGAATTTTAAATGGTATTTAAAGAGTGTGTATAATTGGATTTTTCGAAAAGATATTTTTTAAGGAAAATATTTAATTTTTATTTGAATGTGATAAATTTAAGTGTGGTTTTTGGGGGAATGTTGTAACATAGTGATGTTATGGATGGAAAAATTATGATGACTTGTTGTAATGGGATGTGGTGAATTATTGTGCCTAAGAAATATATTGTAAGATATTTTCTAAGGAATTGTGTTTATTCATTATTTTTTGGTTACCATTATATTCTTTATGATTTTTGTGATGGTTTTTCTTATATATGACTTCTGTTTTTTGTGAAAATAAATATGGAAGGTTTTTTATGGGATAAATTATATTCAAATGGAAAAATTGTGATTAAATATGTAAATGTGGCCCCATGGGATGATTATCGTGACACCTCATGGGAAAA
Source organism: Viscum album (assembly GCA_963277665.1). Lineage (NCBI taxonomy): Eukaryota > Viridiplantae > Streptophyta > Magnoliopsida > Santalales > Viscaceae > Viscum > Viscum album. The sequence goes on from OY728128.1 coordinate 171,889,652, forward strand.
AGAATATTCATATATCCAGCGTGGTCACCATGCTTATGTACGAGGGACAAGGTTTGTATTTTGTGGAAAGTAATTCCTTAGAAATGATGTTGTTGTGATTTTGAGAAGATAGTAGATTCCATTATTAAATTCGATATTTATTTCTACACATGAAAATCAAACCATATAACATTGGACTGTATTATTCATAATTTTTTATGGATGAGATATGAATCAAGGTGGAGAGTATTAAAGGGTTTTTTAGGGATCCATATCTCATAAATAACCATATAAAATATGTTAATTGTGTGTCCATTCAGAGGAATTGGGAAATAAAGTTCACTTTCCTTTTCAGGAACCAACCTAGGTTGAATTTCATTGTTAGGTGGAGTTAGTCAGGTGTTGGTTTATGATAGGTGAACCCCTTTAGTGTTTTATAGGGTATGGGTGAGTACATGTTGATGTCCCTATATTTATCAGTGAGAAATTTATTTTCTTAGATACCTCTATGAATATTATCCTCTATGATTATTTAAAAATTTCAATTTTGTAGTTTTTTTATTCTCATGTATTGTCTCATTAAGGATAACTCTGGAAAAGTCAGAAGATTTGTGATAAATTGGGTGGCAGATGTCTTCACATTAAATTCATTATTAGATTTTTGTGTTTGTTATAGCATCATTTATTATTTATTAGATCAATCCCTAACATTCACTTGGTTCATACAAACAAGGACTATGTCATGGTTTTATATCAGGGATATCACATCCTTGATTCAAGTGACAATGTCATAAGAAATATAGTGGGGGAACATTAATAGTTTTTACATTAATAAAATATTTATTGGTTTAAATTAATTTATGGGTAGTAAGGGAAGGAAAACTATCTCTTACATTTTGGGACTCAATTTTGATTCCTCCTAATTTTAGGACAGTTTCAAGTGGTTTGTAAATTTGAATATTTTGAATGTATATAACATATAAACATGAACACTTAATAGTTAACATGATAATAATTTTACCTATATGTTACTAGTATTTTGAATGAATTCTCATGGTCATTGAAATCCTCAGGTTTTTTTATTCATGATTCCTTTGAGGTGGTACATAACAAACTCATTGATTTTGTGTATTTCATTCTGATTTGGTTGTTAGAGTAAAAGAATATCATGCTAACTGGTCTCTCTAGAAAGTGTTATGGAAGAATAATGAATTGATTTCTACATTATCTCAAATTGGACATAGTTATCCCATCATGGGTTTTTCTTATGATGCATTATATAGTTCAATTAGTAGCATTGGGTAATTATCAGTGTCGATCTTTTTTTTTCAGACATCATTTTTCATCATTTTCCCATTATTATCAGCAATGGTAAATTATATATCGATAAGTTATTCCTTGTATTAGAGAACTATTTCTAGTTTAAGGGATGTATGCTTCATCATTATTATAATCCATACATTGTTTGAATATTCATTTAGGGACATTGTGGTTTTCCATTATTATTATTTATAATTGATCATGTGTTCTTAGGTTATTTTCATTAATAGGGAGTTGTCATATATGTATTTAAGGGTACTTGGAACCTTGTAATTTCACTAAATTTGTAATTTTTTAATAAAATATTCGTGATTTGTATCCCAAAAAAAATTAAATCCCTGATATTTTAATGAAATTATTTTTTAAACTAAATTTAATTTCTTTGATAACTTGTGTTATAGGAAACACCTAGTTTAAACAAACCATGATATACAATTATATAATATTATCTATCCATTTTATTTGTGGGTAAGAATAGAAATTGATAAATTTTGAAAACTATATATTTATAAATGCATAAATGTAATTCATTGGTTATAATTTGATTATAAATGAAGATAAAAATCATTTGAAAGAAACAAAATATATTTTTTCCTTATGCACACAATGTATTTTAATCATAAAAAGTTAAATTAATCACTAAGATTTATTTATGATAATTAAATATAAATATTATATATTAAATAAAATGAATTATTATTCATATAATATTTTTCTATGAATGGGGAATGAGTAAATCGAGTTTTATGATTAATCATTTATTTTGTACAAAGGTGATTTTCATCGTGTGGTTCACAGTTATTTTAAAATTAGTATTTATATATTTAGATATTGAATTTTGAAAAAAAATCCATATTTGGAATCAACTTATATAAATTTCGTAAATATGTCTCTTTTATTTTTTGATAATATGTAATATAACCCTTTATTTTTTTCATCTAGATAATGAGAAAATCAGGTTAATATAAGATTACAATAAGTGATATGACCAAAATACATCATCCTAATTGTTATTGGATGATGATAATTACACCCTTATCACCTTAGTATCTGAATTTAATTTTTTAATACATACCTTTCAATGGAAATGAAATATTTAATATTTAATTCAATGAAAGATACACAATTTCTCCCTCTTTGTTTAAAAAATATATCATGTGTCCAAAATATGAGAAAAGAAATGTATGGATGAATATAACTATATATTTTGATCATTATGATATAATTTTAGTTATATAAACTTATTTCCAATTTTTATAAATTAAATAATGACCTTAAATTCATAGTCAATATTGATGCATTATTTCCCCAATAAGTAAAAATTAATATTATAAACATTAAAAGTGATCTAATTTGAATGTGTTATTTATTACCATGAATTTTACAGAGAAATAATAAAACTAAGGTAGGTTTTAAATCATTATATTCTAATTCCTCCATTGTATTGATGTATTTATAGTCAAATTAAAATATGTGTTAAAATAACATTAATAATATTTTATAACAAATAATATTTTATTAAATGATAAATAATTCATAAAAATATAATATTCTTAAAAATAATTGGCTTATTTTTTTATAACTCATTCATGGTATTTTTTGGTGTTTTAAAATTTCATATTATCATTATTAACACTTAAATGGTAGAACAATGTTATATTACACTAATTATGAAAAGGGTTAACGAATGGTTAAAAAAAAGATATGGGTAAAAGTGTGATTAAAACATAAATTTTTTTTATTTAATAAAATTATTTTAACTCATATTAATTTATTCAACCAGTTTTATAAATATTGAATTACTTTTACCTCAAATTTAATATATTTTAATATAATTTTCTGTGAAATTTCAAGAGTGTATCTCCCCAGAATTATATAAGGGCACCCCTCCATTCTCGTATTCTCATCACATTGGGCCATATAGCTTGACCATCCAATTCAAAATATCACAAATATATAATTCACATTATATATGTTATTTTATTCAAAAAAATACCAAACCTATACCCCTTAAGAGGAAATATAGGGGGGTTATTTCAATGAAGAGTTATTCACATTAACCAAACACAATCTTTTAAATTAATATTTTACCATATATAAATATATTATAATCAAAATATTAAAAACTCTAGTAAAATATATATAGAGAAATTATATTTATGTTAATTAAATCCCTATTATTCCACCAATTTTCTACAAATAGGATGTGAAAATATTTCTCATGCGTATATACAACTTACCATCTCCAAGTAATGATACAATTTATTTCTCATGACTATATATTTTGGATTGGTATTATGACAATTTTGGTATTTATATATTATAGTTATTAAATTCTTATAATAATTTCATGATAATATTATATACACATTTTTACCTACCAAATCGTTGGAAAATGATAACATCAATCATGCGTATGTGTAGATTACCACCCCTATGAAGCGATGCGATTCATTTTTCATTTTAATTTTACTTGAACGGTAATAAGGATGGATTGAGTGAATAAATATGATATATATTATATAGTAATTATTATTTAATGTTTATTTTTTACCTTCATTTCATTCAATCCATTAAACAATGAAAACAATGTTCACGTATATGTACGACCAACCTTTTCCATGAATGGTGTAATTCATTTTTCTATCACAATATTTTATGAATGAATCCATCCATGTAATTAATAAAAATATATATCATATTTTTATACTTACTAACAGTCATTAAATTATGTAACCATGATAAAAAATTCAAGTACAAAAACTAACAAAATATAACATACATGAAAAATGAAGTAGATATCACCCGGAACAATGATTTTAATAAAGTATTATCAATGGGATATAAATTTTTTTAATTATATAATATATGGTATTATATATATGATAATGTTTATATAATATATTTATAATCACACTATATTTATTATAGAGTAGATTTTGTGAGTATAAATGAATTAATACCTAAAGTGAGTGATTTTGATCTCACTTTTTTTTATAGGACACATGCCTTATACCCCACTTGTTTCTTTTTTTTTGTGGTGTATATTCATACAATGAATGTATTTTCTGATTATTATTTTGAAATTTATGTGAACAAGAATATCAATCTCTATTTCTTTCATTCATGGGGTTTTTGATAAAAAAACACACCATTGTGGTATGGTATTTATGATATAATCTCTTTATTTATCAGGACTATTTATGAGTATGTTTCTGTTGAAAAATTGAAACACCCCCAAAAATTGAAATATTTTCATTTTAGAATAAATATTTTTTTCATAATTTATACACAATTTTAAACTTACACGACACACAACATTGAATTCTCTTATGCATGATGCATGATTGAGTTTTTCCACCTTTTAGAGGCACACATATTTTAAAACGAAATCTTGGAACATTTATGTATTTTATTTTTCAAAATAAACATAATTTTTAATTTATATGGTCTAAATTATCTTAGAGTGAATTTTTGGGATTTTTCTGAGAAACGTCATTTATTGATGTATAGTAAACATTACTACAATTTAGTTTAAGATAGCCTTCTAATTTAAATAATAATTCGTGTTAAATTTTATTTTAAATTTAATTTAGTGTCACATTAAATAATTTATAAATATATTTATGCAATTGAGTTCACTATAATCAACTTCACTTTGAAATTGAATATAAAATCTTATCAAATATTGGAACGTTTTCCAATTTTAAAAATCCATTATTTCACCCCATCTGTGGTATTAACATTAATATTATTTCTCCCTCTTCTAGGTTTTGCATTTTGAAAATTTTACATACATAGATTTAATCAGTATGAAATCATTGTTCTAATAAGATCAACTGTATTTTTTAACAAACTTATCAGTGAAAGTGATTAAAATTAATTATGTTGTTTAAGCTTAGATTAATTGTAATGTGTGACTAAAACATAATATTAAGGACCTAAATGAACAAGAAACGTGTCCAAAATCCATTTTTTGTATATAATTCTACCATATCAAAAATTTGATCAAATGATGTTAGTTATTGGGATATTATTAAATCGATGTGCTTTATATAAAAGGTTCAGTAAGGGAAAAGAAAAAATAGAACTTTCCTTACCTTTATGATATAAAAAAGATTAATGTATGTTAAAAACTAAATATTTTAGGTTATACATATCCTTTAAAAATTTAATTGGTTTATTTTTATCCTAATAATTTTCCAATAATTTTAACATAGGTATATTTAATTAAAATGGTTATGAAATGACAGCTTAATTATTATTTAGTTAATAATTTACTGAAATAATTGATACTATAAATAATAAAATTAAACTGAATTTATTGAATTATTGTATTTAATTATTTTTTTAGTTGAATATTTCATGTAACAAATCTGTAAACCTAAAAAAAATTAATTCCAATATTATATTTATGTTTTGAAATTGAATTTAAATAAATAATGTCATAATTGACATTATTGTTATTTTACAATACATATTATTTTACTAAATGATTTGATATTAAAAAAATTATATCTTCTATCTTGTGATTATTAAAGTTAAATATGTATTATATATGTTATATTAATAGATAAAGTGATATTTTATAATTATCAAACTGACACCTAGATTAGATTATAATGGTATTTTTAACATAGTATGGGATAAACCAGTATTTTAGCATGTCACATGTTCTTTTTTTAAAATTAATTTTTAAAAAAAATAGAATTAAATTTTATAAATTAAATATCATATTATTAATTTAGTGGCTATATATTATAATATTAATCTCACTTTACTTTATTTTTAATGCCTAAATTAATTTGGTTAAAAAACTATATGCTTTAATAAAAACCAAAAAGACAACATTAGAGAATCTTAGAACTAAACGAACCAAATTACTAAAATTCACTTATTTCTGAGTTTATGAGTTCTTTGTAGGAAATTATTATCCATTAATCCATTATTTTTACATTTATTTGGCATTTTAGGTAAGGTATACCTCCCCTTAAAGAAAACTGTTTCATATTTAAAAGAGTACCACTCCCCCTTTACTATAAAAAGCCTCATATCCTCCCACTTAATTACACCAATCATACATTTTATGTTCTAAAAATATCTTCCCATATAGTCTCCCAGCTTCCCTACCTGTCTCCTAGAATCCAACCTTTTTGTAGAAATCAATCGGATGAATCCCTTTGGTGCGAAAATAATAGAGTTACCGGATTAAGAGGTCACATCTACTGTCAAGATCTCTAGTTTCATTTCCATTCTCCACCCCCTCCAATATCATTATTCCATTTTTATAAAATTAATATAATATCCTAGATATAATATTATTTTTTACGTATTGTTTTTTAATTACTTGTACACATACCTACATATAATTGGTAACAAACACACTCTTTTTTGTTTACGATGAACTACTACCTCATGAAATGATTATCGTTCATTTTTCCTTTACAACCAATCATGGTGGACATTATTTTAACACCCCAAGCTTCAACGGTATGCATTTCTTTGAATAATGCAATAGCGTGTGTTGTACGCAACATCGAGTTCTAACACACCACAACCAATCAAACTAGCCATTATGAATAGTAATACCCACGTTTTGAAATTTGTAAATTTTATATTTCAAAATTGACTTCATTTTTGGATTCGGAATATCGAAATTATTATAGGGTGAATTTTTGGTATTTTTCTGAAAAACTTCATTTTTTGATGAATAGTGAAACCACTAAGTGGTAGTTAAAAAACTGAATTTTTCATAAAACTTAATTTTACCGCTTCTGTGAGTGAAATTTATAAAATCCGAGAGAAACGGTTAATATCAAGGAGTAAAATGTGGTTCAATTAGATGAAAATAATTTTTGGTGAATAGTAAATGTTTACTTTTATTTACCACAGTTAAAAGTAAATAGGGTAATTAAGTGTAAAACTGATATTAATATTACCCTAAAACATTTCCTAATTCTATTGGACAAGTGTAACTTGACCAAAAACAACCTTAGGAATAAAATATTATAATTTAGGTCCACTTGTATTAGATTAAGACATTTATTATTATTTAATTCAAAGAAGAGTTAAAAGAGTTAAAATCAAGGTTTATATTCTAAAACATTTTTAATATAGGGTTACACAAAAGATAAATTCGATTATAAATAATCATTAAAAATATAAAAATATTTCCTACATAATGATAGTTTATTTATAATTTTTAGACATTAAATAATTTAATTCATTTATGACACAATGGTGATGCAGTAATTAACATAATAGTGAAAATTTAGAATAATTGATATTATAAATACCCAAATAAATATAATATGAGACTTTTTGTAAATACCAATAATTTTATAGATTAATATGACATGTTAGTATTGATTTAATTAACTATTTTTGAAGTAATCATTCTTTTATGATTTTTATAAAAATCAATTATTGAATGATGTCAAAATTTACATAAAAGAGTTTTTAAAACAAATATTATATTGTCAATTGATATTCAATTCCTAAAAATCTATTTTTTGGCCAAGAGACAGATATCATGATCGGTGTATCATTAATCAACCTCTTGGGGGTCGATTGGAGGTATATAGTAAGTTTATTAACTATGTAAAATACAAATACAAAGTGACATGGTAAGTTTCAAACTAATTAACTAAGAGTTAAAACTAAAAGATAAAGTTAATATAATGATCCAAAACTGTATAAATTCTATTGGTTGTGTGGTTTTATACCCATATCCAGCTTAACCATTATATAATACACTTTTGAGCCATTATAAACCGAATAAGAATTTATTATAAAATAATATTTCTAGCTTTTCCAAAGGTTCCCCTCCCCCCTCTCATAAAAGGGCACTCCCCCTTCCATTTAATTCACACCTTCAAAGTATTTTGGTTCGGCCAAACCCTACCCAAATACTCTTCCAAATTCCCTCACTTCATCGTAGAGGCCTTCCTTTAGTCAGAAATCCAACCTAAGGAGCCCTTTTGATCAAATCAAAAGGAAGAACCCCAAGAAGAGGTAATGTTTTCACCCCCCTCTTTCAAGTTCGTTTCTTCATTAACTTCTTCTTTATTTGTTATTCCCATTATAAAATAATAACTCAGGTATATTATATATATTTTTATGTTATTATAAACATGTAAAATCCATATTTCATTATTCTATCCATCTTTTGAATAACATGTCCCCATACGTGCGTACGTACGGCTTACCGTCTCCACGTCGTGGAGTAATTATTATTCAATAAATTATTATTTGGATAGGTATAATAATGATGTGTAATTCATGTAAACAATAAATAAAACATGATAATGATTATGTATATATGATATACCATCCAATTATATATTATTTTAATATCAAAAGAATGATGTTGTCGCTCGTGTGTACGTACGGACTACCGTCTCCACGAACGAGATGTGATTCATTCTCCATCGTATCCATTCAAGTATAATTATCATTTGATGATTTAAAAATAATTTTTATGGACCTGATATCATTCTGTATATGAATAATATACAACCTATCCATAAAAAACATGGCTTATGTAAAAAAACATATAAAATAAAACGAGTAAGTTAACACCCGAAACGACGATAATACTATGATATTATTAACAAAGAAATGTTAAAAGATCATATATGATATAATATTAATGTATATGATTCTTGTATAATTTAATAACAATTAGTTCACCATTATAAAGGAGATAAACTACCCCCTTCCAAGGAAAAGTACAAGGTATGGGTTATTTCACAATCTCTTCATTATCCGAGCTTGTTTGTATGTAATTATCTACTGGGACTTCTTTATCATCCACATCCATGTTTCTTAAAAATGTATTTCAAAACATTTTTAATATTTACTAGAATATGGGTTAAAGTCATTTATACCCTTGTTTCACTTTTTATAAGAATTTTTTAATGTAATCTTTAAGTCGTTTTCAAAACAAGGTCTTTTTTAACCTTTTCAACAGAACTAAGGTAAGAATGTCTTTTTTATCTTATACGGTGGGTGTGGCTATTTTCCACCATTATAAAATCTTCGAAGCCTCCCTTACAAGCTTATAAGAATATTTTCAAAGAAAATGTTTTATTTTATAAATATATGACTTTTAAATGATTTCAAAATTGAAAGAGATGTTTCTCTAAAAAGAGTTCTGATTTCATCTACGTCAACATCCTTTGATGGATTTTAAGCTTATTTCAAGTTGATTTATTATGATACAAAACTTCTATATTTTATTGAAGGTTTTTTGATATGTTTAATTGTGGATGTGTTATTTTTACACCATTCATTGTTTATGGATGAAGTATTTACATTTTTTATGCTAGTTTTAATACGAATGTTTATGTTATGTTTAAAACTTTTCATATGGGAATGCATTGGACTTAATATGTGACGGGTGGGGCTCGAAATAGCTCCTCGATGAATCGGTAGGTCTCATGAGACAAACTAGTGTCTTGTCACAAGGCCTTGACAAAATATTATTTGTAGTCTTGGCACGAGGCCTTGGCTATGTGGTTATGATAGTCTGGCATTATGCATTTCATCATTATGGAAGTGGTTATTGATATTTCATGTGATTATTCGATTAGTAGAATATCCATGTGAATAAGTAAATTGAATTATTTATTTTTATTTTCTCCATAATATGTTTATGTTGATGTTTAAAAGTCTTTTGTTTTATTTATATATTCCCTTAAATGTTTATTCTTATTTATGAAAGTTTCCGCTATATTGTTATCCTTACTGGGAATTTGAGCTCACCCCCTTTCTATGTTTTATTTTTCCAAGGATGTGAAGAAATAATTTATGAATGACCTGAAGGGATAGTATGATGGGATAAGAGTATGGACTATGGAGACTGTATTGTTTTTGTTTTCATTTTATGATGTAATGTAAACATTATGAATGTATCTAGTTATTCGAAGGGTACTAAACTAATTAGTCTTTAGAGATTTGATCTTTCTTGTGATGATGCCAATGTAATGTAGTAATGCACCGACTCTGGGGAACTGGGGTTGGGGCGTTACAGTTGGTATCAGAGAAAGTATAGTACAAACCTTGGAAGCTAGATTTAGATAATCTCTGATTAGATCACATATACCTAAGATGGACTTTGAGGATTAGTATAGAAGAACATCCTAAATTTTTGGTATTGTAGAGATTTTGTGAGTTTTCCGAGCAATACATACCTGTCTGGATACGAGCAGGTAGAGGCGGCTCTTGCACAGATGTACCTAGCGGTAAAACCCAAAAACACCACTTTGAGCTAGACTCGAATGGGAACTGGTGCACGACAACGGGCCTTGCTGCACTCTTGGTTACGACACTCCCAAGGGATATGCTTAGGATAACTCTAAGTTTCATTGAAAATAATTATGAAGGGCTTATGAGTATATATTTCCACAAAGAAAACATTTTTTATGATTATGGATTATATCCATAAATAGTTCAATTTATGTTAAGTGTTTTATAAGTATGGAATTATGTATTTTGATTCATAAACTGATCTGGTTTATGCCATTGTTTAGAAATGGTGCCTAGTGGAAGAAATGGAAACCGTATCAATTCACATACTCCATTTAGGGATTTCCCTCCTACTCAAGATAATTATAGTGGAGTCGGTGATGAAACTGGTGTTGATCAACTAAACACCATACTGGGACAACTCACTCAGGTCATGAATAATAAACTTACCCGTATGGAGCACCCTGATTCGCAGCGTGGAGGATCAATGTTAGATCTCTTATTGAGGTAGAAACCACCAACATTCAATGGGAGTACAAATCCATTAGTAGCTAAGCAATGGATAAATTCCCTAGAGAAAATATTTCGGACTTTGGGGAGTAGTGAAAGGGAAAAAGTTATCATGGTAGTTTACCACCTCACTGGAGATGCTGATCAACGGTGGTCATTGATTCAAAACATGATGGAACATGATGAAGTATCAAATATGGAATGGAGGTAGTTCAAATATCTGTTTTTAGAAAAATATTTTCCTCGTGACAATCGAGCAGATATGGAAAGACAATTTCTGAGTCTGAGACAAAAGGAGGATGAGAATGTCTCAAAGTATGAGGCTAACATTACAAGGTTATAAAGGAATGCTAGAGATTATATATGTAACCCAAGAAGTACGATTGATCATTTATTTGATGGGTTAATACCATTTCTCCATCGATAATTAGTCTAACAATCCTTCTCATCATACGAGGACATTGTCTCATGTGCTATCAAGATAGAGAAAGAATTCTCTAAGTCATATGACTTTAAAGAAAAGCAAGAGAGGAAGATATCTTCTGACCAATATGGGAATGGAAATAAATGGAAGAAGGGAAAATTTGAATATCCATCCTCCAATAAATGTGTGAAGAAACAACCTGGTACTTTCTTAAATGGATCGAGTGTCTATTACAAGTGTGTTTAAAAAGACCACCAAGATCATGGTTGCAAGGAGAAGAAGGAACCCATCGATTTTTAGTGCTACAATTTCTGGGAGATGGGACATTATACAAATGAATGTCCTAATCATCAGGGGAGCGTACCTCAGAAAAGGCCAAGGGATCAAGGCCAAGCTTATGTTATCACTACTACTGAGGTAGAAGCTCCGAAAGACGTGGTGGCAGGTAATTTAATGGTTTCCTCAAGTTTAGAAAATGCATTTTTGATTCTGGATCATCGCATTGTTTCATATCTTTCTAGTTTTCTAAGAAAATTAGATATTTCCAATTTGATTTAAAAAGGGAGTTGTCAGTTAAAACTCTTAAGGGAAGTATCATTGCAAAAATGTTTTGTGAATCAGCCCCCATTAGAGTACATAAATTTTCTTTATCTGCTGATCTCATCGTCATACCTATGATTGAGTTTGATATAATCCTTGATATGGACTGGATTTCAGACCATGATGCGAATATTTATTGTAAGAAGAAAGAGGTTATGATTTTTGATGATGATAATAAGGAACACGTTATCTTTTGAGCAGAATCGTCACCACCTAATTCTTATCTAGATCTACACCCAGTAGCTCAACAAAATTCAATTATTGGGGAGGAAGAGGATGAAATTATAGTGGGTGAGGAAAGGAATGTTCAAATATAGGATGTACCTATTGTGAAAGAATATGTAGATGTGCTTCGGGAAGATTTACCTGGACATCCTCCAGAATGAGAAGTTGAATTTTCCATTTATTTAATTCCTGGATCAAGGCCTATATCGAATACCCCTTAGATAATGGCCACTATAGAATTATTTTAACTAAAGAAACAACTAGAGGAATTGAGTAATAAGGGATTTATTCTCCCTAGTGTTTCTCCTTGGGGAACCCCTATTCTTTTTGTTAAAAATAGATATGGCTCTATGAGTTTATGTATCGACTACAGGGAGACCAATTCTATAACAATAAAGAACAAGTATCCCCTACCTCACATTGATGATTTATTTGACCAACTGCATGGAGCTCAATACTTTTCAAATATTGACGTTCGAACTGGATACCATCAGTTGTGTGTGAAGATGGAAGACATTCCGAAGACAGCATTTCAAACTAGGTACGGGCATTACGAGTTTATAGTAATGCCTTTTGGATTGACTAATGCACCCTCTGTATTCATGGATCTGATGAATAGAGTTTTCAAGGAATTTCTCGATGAATTTGTGGTGGTATTTATCTATGATATCTTGGTATACTCAAAAAGCTATGAAGATCACGAACATCACATGCGCATTTTCCTGAAGACTCTAAGAAGACATGAATTATATGGGATGTTTAGCAAGTGTGAATTCTGGCTTCAGGAGATTTCATTTCTTGGCCATATTGTCTCTAAAGATGGAATCTCTGTTGATCCTTCTAAGACCAAGGAAATCCAAGAATGGCCTGCACTGACGAGTATAAATGAGGTACGTAGTTTTATTGGTTTGGCAGGTTATTATCGATGTTTCGTCCAGAATTTTTCCCAGTTGGCTAACCCACTAACAAAGGTCACACGTAAAGGGGTTAAATTTTTTTGGAAAAAAGAGAGTGAATAATGTTTCGAAGAACTAAAGAAAAGATTACTCAATGATCCTATATTGACTCTACCATTGGGGAATGATGGGTTCGTTATTTATTGTGATGCATCGAAGAAAGGGCTTGATTGTGTCCTTATGCAGAATGATATGGTTATTACCTATGAATCATGATAGTTGAAAATTCATGAACAAAACTATCCTACTCATGATCTCAAGTTAGCAGCTGTGATCTTTTCTATGAAGATATGGAGGCACTACCTCTATGGTGAATAATGTGTGATTTATACTAATCACAAGAGTTTGAAGTATATTTTCTCAGGAAAAGAACTCAACTTGAGGCAAAGGAGATGGCTTTAATTACTCAAGGATTATGATTTCATGATATACTACTACCCAGGGAAGGAAAAAAAGGTGGCAGATGCTTTGAGCAGAAAAGATCATGGAGTTTTGAACTATATGAGAATTGAAAGGGATCCAATTTTCATGGATCTAGTGAAGATGGACATGGGAATAAATAGTAAAGGTGAAACATCAATGCTTTTTCAAATGGTTGCCAAACCATCATTACTAGAAAGTATTAATAGTTATCAGACTGATGATGAAGAATTTCAAAAGAAGATTAAAGCTGTGAATGATTGGAGATTGAGAGACTTTGTGTATGAAGATGGAATTTTGAAATTTGGGAAGAGACTTTGTGTTCCCGATATACCTGATCTAAAAAGGGAATTGTTGGATGATGCTCATAGTTCCAATTTTTCTATACACCCTGGGATCACCAAAATGTATAGATATGTGAATGAACATTATTGGTGGGACAACAGGAAGAGGGAGATTGCTGATTTTTTGTCAAGATGTATGGTTTGTCAACAAGTGAAAGCTGGAAGGCAACAACATGGTGGAGTATTGAAAACTCTTCCCATACCTGAGTGGAAAAGGGATAATATCACGATGAACTTTTTCATGGGACTACCAAAGACTCCTAGAAAGAACGATGCAATATGGGTCATTGTTGATCATCTTACCAAGTCAGCACATTTTCTTTCTATAAGGGAAGATTTACCACTTGAACGAATAGAAAGACTATATATTAATGAAGTTGTGAGACTTCATGGAGTACCCCTATCGATTGTTTCTGATCGTGATCCCCATTTTACTTCAAGTTTATGGAAAATTCTTCTGAAAGCCTTGGATAATGAACTTCATTTGAGCACTGCCTACCACCCTCAAACAGATAGACAGTCAGAACGAACTATTCAATCCTTAGAAGACATGTTGAGATCCTACTCACATGAATTTCAGGGTATGTGGGATCAATATTTACCTCTGGTAGAATTTTCCTATAATAATAGTTTCCATTCGAGTATTCATATGGTGCCATATGAGGCGTTATACGGATAGAGATGTCGCACACCAACCTATTGGGATGACGTTGGTGAAAGAAATCTTGTAGGCCTAGAACTGGTGGAGGAAACGATGGAAAAGGTGAAGGTAATACAAAACCACATCAAAGCATCTCAAAGTAGGTAGAAGAGCTATGCAGATAATCGAAGGAAGGATTCGGAATTTCAAGTTAGTGATAATGTTTTCCTGAAGGTATCTCCATGGAAGGGAGTCATATGTTTTGGTAAGAAAGGTAAAGTTAATCCTAGGTACATCGGACCTTTCTAAATTCTAGAACGAATTGGGGCTATAGCTTACCGATTGGCAATGCCACCAGGTCTCTCCAAAGTTCACTATGTGTTCCACGTATCTCTGTTGAGGAAATATATGCCTGACCCAACGCATGTACTCACCTATGATGAATTAGAACTAGAACCCGATCTGTCTTATTGCGAAGAGCCCATCATGATTTTTGATACGAGAGAACATGTGCTGAGAGACAAGACGACTCGTCTGGTAAAAGTTCTATGGAGAAACCATAAGATGGAAGACGCAACGTGGGAACCCGAGGAACTTATGATGAAGAACCACCTGAGTCTTTTCAGGCGGTAGTATTCTAGAAATTTCGAGGATGAAATTATTGGAAGTAGGGGAGAATATAAGACCCCAAGCTTCTATGGTACGCTTCTCTTTGAATAATGCAGTAGCGTGTGTTGTACGCAACATCGAGTTCTAACACACCACAACCAATCAAACTAGCCGTTATGAATAGTAATACCCACTTTTTGAAATTTATAAATTATATTTTTCAAAATGGACTTCATTTTTGGATTCATAATATCAAAATTAGCATAGGGTGAATTTTTGGTATTATTCTGAAAAACTTCATTTTTTGATGAATAGTGAAACCACTAAGTGTTAGTTAAAAAACTGAATTTTTCATAAAACATAATTTTACCACTTCTGTGAGTGGAATTTAAAAAATTAAATAGACATGGTTAATATCAAGGAGTAAAATATGGTTCAATGAGATGAAAATAAATTTTGGTGAATGGTATCTTTTTTCTTTTATTTACCACGGTTAAAAGTAAATAGTGTAATTAAGGGTAAAAATGATATTAATATTTTCCTAACACATGTCATAATTTTATTGGACAAGTTTATCTCGACTAAAAACAACCTTATGAATAAAATATTATCATTTAGGTCCACTTGTATTAGATTAAGACATTTATTATTATTTAATTCAAAGAAGAGTTAAAAGAGTTAAAATCAAGGTTAATTTACTAAGACATTTTTAATATAGGGTTACACCTAAGATAAATTAGATTATAATTATTTATTAGAAATATAAAATTATTTCCAACATAATTATATTTTATATATAGTTTTTATAAATTAAATAATTTATTTTATTTATAACGAGATGATGATGGAGTAATTACCATAATAGTGAAAACTTAGAATAATTGATATTATAAATACCCAAATAAATGTAATTTGAGACTTTTTATAAATAAAAATAATTTTATAGGTAAATATGACATGTTAGTATTGATTTAATTGTCTTTTCTCGAAGTAATCATTCTTTTATTATTTTTACAAATATCAATTATTGAATTGTGTCAAAATTGACATAAAATAGTTTTTAAAACAAATATTATATTATTAATTGATATTAAATTCTTAAAAATATAATGTTCGGCCAAGAGACTTATATCAGGATAGGTGTATCATTAATGGACCACTTTGGGGTCACTTGAAGGTATATAGTATGTTTATTAACTATATAATATAAAAATACAAAGTGACATGGTAAGTGTCAAACTAATTAACTAAGAGTTAAAACTAAAAGATAAGGTTAATATAATGATCCAAACCTGTCTAAATTATATAGGTTGAGTATTTTTGAGACCCATACCCACCTTAAACTTTAAATAATACACTTTTAAGCCATTAGAAACCGAATATGAATTTATTATAAAATAATATTTCTAGCTTTTCCAAAGGTGCCCCTCACCCCTCTTATAAAAGGGCACTCCCCCTTCTCTTTAATTCACACCTTCAAAGCCTTTTGATTCGGCCAACCCCTGCCCAAATACTTTGTAAACATTCCTCTATTCATCCTAGAGGCCTTCCTTTAGTTATAAATCCATCCTAATGATCCCTTTTGAACAAATCAAAAGGAAGAACCGGAAGAAGAGGTAATGTTTTCACCACCCTCTTTCAAGTTCCTTTCTTCTTCAACTTCTTCTTTCTTTGTTTTTTACCATTATTAAATAATAAATACAGTATATTATATATAAATTGATGTTATTATAAACATTTTACAACCATATTTCAGTATTCTATCCATCCTTTGAATAACATTTCACCATACGTGTGAACGTACGGCTTACCATCTCCACGTCGTGCTGTAATTGTTATTCAATAAATTATTTTTGGATGGGTATAACAATGATGTGTAATTCATGTAAATAATAAATATAACGTGATAATTATTCATTATATATTATATACCATCCAATTATATTTTATTATAATATCAAAAGAATGATATTTTCACTCGTGCGTACGTACGGACTACTGTCTCCACGAATGCAATGAGATTCATTCTCCATCGTATCCATTCAAGTATAACTATCTTTTGATGAATTAAAAATAATTTTTAAGAACTTGATATAATTATAGATATGAACAAGATACAACTTATCCATAACAAACATGGCTTACATAACAAAACATATAAAAGAAAACGAGTAAGTTAACACCCGAAACGACGATAATACTAAGATATTATTAACAAAGCAATGTTAAAAGATCATATATGATATCATATTAATGTATATGATTCTTGTATAATTTAATTACAATTATTTCACCATTATACAGGAGTTTAACTTATCCCCAACCATGTTAAAGTACAAGGTAAGGGTTATTTAACAATCTCTTCATTATCTGAGGTTGTTCGTACGTACTTATCTACTGGGACTTCATTATCATCCACATCCATGTTTCTTAAAAATGTATTTCAAAACATTTTTAATATTTACTAGAATATGGGTTAAAGTTGTTTATACCATTGTTTGACTTTTTATAAGATGTTTATAAAGTAATATTTACGTTGTTTTCAATACAAGGCCCTTTTTAACATTTTTGACAGAATTAAGGTAAGAATGTCTTTTTTAACATATACGGCGGGAGCTGCTATTATCCGCCGTTATAAAATTTTCGAAGCTTCCCTTGCAATATTATAAGAATATTTTCAAATAAAATGTTTTATTTTATAAATATATGACTCTTAAATGATTTCAAAATAGATTGAGATATTTCTCAAAAAAGAGTTTTGATTTCTTCTATGTCAACATCCTTTGATGGATTTTAAGCTTATTTGAAGTTGATTTATTATGATACAAAACTTCTATATTGTATTGATGGTTTTGTGATATTTTTAATGTTGATGTGTTATTTTTACATCATTCATGTTTTATGGATGAAGTATTTACATTTACTATGCTAGTTTTAATAAGAATGTTTATGTTATGTTTAAACCTTTTCATATGTGAATGCATTGGACTTAATATATGACGGGTGGAGCCCTCTATAGCTCATTGATGCATCAGTAGGTCTCATGAGACAAAATAGTGTCTTGGCACAAGGCCTTGACAAAATCTTATTTTTATTCTTGGCACGAGGCCTTGGATATGGGGTTATGATATTCCGGCATTATGGATTCCATCATTATGAAAGTAGTTATTGATATCGCATGTGATTATTTGATTAATAGAATATCCCTGTGAATAAATAAATAGCATTATTTAATTTTATTTTTTCCATTCTATTTTGAAGTTAAAGTTTAAAAGGATTTTGTTTTAGTTATACATTTCATTAAATGTTTATTCTTATTTATGAATGTTTCAGCTATATTTTTATCCTCACTAGGCATTTGAGCTCACCCCTTTTCTATGTTTTATTTTTCTCAGGATGTGAAGAAGTAATTTATGAATGACCTGCAGGGATAGTATGAGGGGATAAGAGTGTGGACTATGGAGACTATATTTTTTGTAGTTTTCATTTTATGATGTACTGTAAACTTTATGAATGTATCTAGTTAATCCAAGGCTACTAAACTAATCGGTCTTTCAAGATTTGATCTTTCTTGTGATCATGCCAATGTTATGTAATAATGCACCAACTCTGGGTAACTGGGGTCAGGACGTTTCAATTATTATGGTCAATCTCTTTATATATGTTATATATGATTTATATAATATATTTATTATTCTTTATTTTTCATTTAGAACATTCCATCATGTTTTCCATCTTTTTAAATAAGATTATTTCGTTGGAGGATGTGTGGACTACTGCCCCCTCAAAGTGATATTACTCGATCATGCCACATATAAAATGACTAAAGGATGGTATTAATAAAAATATGTATCATATATGACATGTAAATTATAAAATAACTATTATACAAATTTGTATCATTTAATTTTTATTATTTATATACGATAAATTAATGAAAGTAGTGTTCATGAATACGAACGGCCTACCATATCCATGAACGGTGCCCTTCATCTCTTATCTCCAATCATTATAGATTGTTATGAATACATATGTACTGAATATATAAGATAATTAATCCATTTTTAAATTTTTTTAGGTGATTATACAATGATATAACTACTAATGACAACAAATAACATGTCAAATCATACATAAGAGACCTGAGAAATTAACACCCAAAATAACCAAAATGGTGAAATATTGTTAACCAACGGGTGAAAAAATATTATAAGGAATTAATATACGATATTATAAACAAGAATATGTTTTTATTAAAATATAATAAAATATTCAAAACCACTATATAAGACGATAAATACCACACAACAAATGGAATGTTTATATAAGATATTTTCATCTCATTATTTTTATCTATGAGATTATTGTCATATTTAATACTTACTTCTTTTGTGTGGTATACTACCATCCCATTGTGGTATATAATACAATGGTTTGACATTATTTCTTTATATTTGAAATTTAAATTCATATTACTCTATCATGGAACCCTGGACTCAAAATCTACTCAAGTCATAAGATAATTTTATTTCAATTTGTATTCCATTGAGACTTATTGATTTTTATGAGCCAATTAAATTTTATTTGGTGTATATATAGATTTATTAATGTCATATCATGAATCCAATTATTCATATTATTTTATAACTCTCTTTAAGGTCATTGTTTCCTAGAGATTATGATACAAATGTATCAAAGTCGTATTGGACACTTTGAAATGTTTAAATATTATTCTCCAAAAGAATGTTCTTGATGGTTTTCTTTTCAATCTAAGTTTATTTTATGATTTTTTACATTATATTGTAACAATCACATTATATTAATCATTTTTCAATGTAAATATACTTAAATATACACATCATTTTTCATGGATACTATTATTTCCAAAACTGTGTATAATTTTTCATATAGTTTTCACTTTAAAAGTATTAGATTATTGACATGGGGCCTTGACATTAATAGATTCAAGGAATGAAGCCTTGATAGTATTAAACATTTCACATGAAGCCTTCATGGTATTATATTCATGGGAAAAGCCTTAATAGTTCTATATTCTTGAAGTGAAGCCTCTAAAGTAATATATTCTTGTTATGAAGCCTTAACAGTAATAGATTATTTACATGGGCCTTGAATGTATAAGATTCTAGGTAAGCAGCCTTTAAAGCACTAGATCCTCATAATGATGCCTCAGTGATCAATTTTAGGTATCAGTAATTATGTATTTCACTCATTTAATTTTTGTTATTATTATTCCATGATATTTTGTGTTGATATATCTATGGATACAATTAATTTTGAGTTCATTGATTAAATGTAATATTTTTCTGTTTCTTACAATTACTTATCGATACTGTTGTATCATGTTATTTTAATTTAATTAGATACTTACTTTTACATGTGGATTTATTCTTTTTCATTCAGTATTTATTCCACATTACATACCCTTACTATGCATTTGAGATCACCCTTATTATGTTTACACTACCCAGGTTATTAAGAAGAAATATTCAAATTAGATTTCAGGGATGAATTTTATTTTTTTCTTTTATTACATGTTTTTATTTTCCTCTTTTGCTATGTTTTATATGTATCATTTGTGTAATATTTCTTTCCAAGACTACTAAACTAAATGGTCCTTTGGGATTTTATTCCGTGTAAATAATTAAATTTAATGTAATAAGGCAACAGCTCCCTGATTATGAGGTCGGGGTGTTATAGCCGGTATTAGAGGATTCATAGTAACAACCTTAAAAATAGATTTTAAAAACATAGAATATGGAGAAAACCCCTAATATATACATTGAGTATGATTATAGAATAACATACAATATTTTTGTTATGTTATATATTATGTGGGTTTTCCAAACAATAAATCTCGTCTTAGAAACTATAAGTGAACATGTTTCTGGCATAGATGTACCTTGGAGTAATAACACTGAAAATGTGTTCCAGGCCTAACATGGGGTGACCTGGTACATCAAAATGGGTCATACTACACAACTTGTTTGAAATATCCAAGATATTTTCTTTGGATAGATCACATTTTCCTTACAAAACATTATGAAAGATTTTAAAGTAATGTTTTCCCCGATGTTACTGAAGTTTTTTAGTCTATGATTTATGATGTATAAATTTATGTTATTTGTTATACCATATTTAGAGTTATACAGTTCTTTTAAATTTATGATCAAATCCAATATATTAAATTAATTATAAATGACTCCTAGTAGATGGAATTTAAACCTCACCAATCCAAGTGATCTAATGATTTTGAATGATCAAATCATTTAAGGTCTTAATTTAATATTTTAATTTTAAATAGTATCCAAAACAAATTCCTCATATGAGGAAATAGTATTATGTTGAAATGTGATGGGTAAATAATTCTCTATGTCATATGTCTTCGAGAGAAACTAAGAAAATAATATGCCATCTGAGCAACATGAAATGTAGAATGAGTCAAAGAAGGTGAAGGGAAGGAAGGATATTCTGAAATAAGATACTTGATGGAAGAAAACTCTCATAATTTCATGATGGTAATGGGATTTTGTTATACGTTTCGAGAAAAAGGACACCATGATCAAGATTCCAAGTCTATGAAATTTTTTTCCAACGTACATTTCTTCAATTTTAAGGAGATGGGACACTCTGAGAATCAATCTCCCGAGCGTCAAAGTAATATTCACCCAATGATGATATTTTTATAATGATCAATTTATTCCACATATATAGATGAAGAGAAATGAATAATAAACATATTAAAAATTTAGGTCATTTAAAAATTTTATCATCAACATACATTTTATAATAATTATGGAATATATGAGGATTTTATTTGAGTACATTTTATTTAAGTATCCGATATCAAATGTGGAATAGTTGGACGATAATTTGGACTGTAGAAAGTGAAAAGTTTCATAAAAAATTATTACGGTAAATAAAAACCTTAATGTATTTCGGTTTTTTTATATAATGCTAATGAAATGATCGATTTGGATAAGTGTTGACTACCTTGGAACTTATTAATGACTTGTCTACAAGTGATCTACAATATCATTGATGGACTTTACTGTTGTACCTCTCGTTCCCCTCGTTGTTTGATTTTTATGATCACAATCACCTTATTATTTGTCTAATATTGTTTGAAGTGTTTTTGAATGATAGGCACAAGGTTTCCAAGAAAATGGCCCAAGAATGGACAAGAAGTGGACTGAAATTCAGTCCACCGGCCAACCGGTGTGATAGCACCGGCCAGCCGGTGGACCTGGCAGAGGCATTGCCCACTGCCAGGTTCCACCGGTCAGCCGGTGGCTCTGTCATCGGCCAGCCGGTGGCACCCAGCCAGAACAGTCTGAGCTACTGTCTCAGCACCGGCCAACCGGTGGCCTCAGCACCGGCCAGCCGGTGGAGGCTGAGCCCGAATCCTATGCCTTTTTTCACACACCGGCCAGCCGGTGGGACTGTACCGGCCAACCGGTGGATCCAGTCAAACTAGCCGTTGGGGCTTTGACCAGGCTGCTCCACTTGCCTCCCAACGGCTCCGAAAGCCTTTCCAACGGCTCCAAAGGCCTCCAACGGTCATATGAGGGTTCCCCCTCTATAAATAAAGGACCTTGAAGCCCCGGAACAATTGCCGGACCATAATTAAGCATCGTGAAGCCAACGAACACAATTCTCCTCATTTGGAAAACCTCCGGCGGATTGCTCCAAGGGAACCACAACTACTCCAATCCAATTCCACATCCAAGGAGCACCACCATAGAAGCTTGGGAGTGCACGTCTTCAACATCATCCAATTGGCGCCCAAGGCTTCTCAACAATACGGTTTTTATTGTTTTATTTATTTTGAGCTTTAAATTTGGGTTTGTGCCTACAAACCCCAAACTTTTCTCATCCCCCTTTCTTTTGGGTTTCACACCACCATTAAGGTGTGAAGAGGTTTCTTCAAGCCTTTCCTTTTAAAAGGCTTGAGTTTTCGGTGAGCTAGCCTTCACCCGTTAAAAAGGCTAGTGGGTTCTTGCTATTCCATTAAAAGCAAGTGGGTTCTTGCTAAACCAATAAAAGCAAGCTGTAATAGGTCCTAGTGCTACCTCAAAGCCTAGTGGGTTTCTTGCTAAAACCATTGAAAAGCAAGCGGTAGGAATCTCTCAACGGTTGAGTTGGGAGCGGAGACGTAGGCCGGGTTTTTGGCCGAACTCCGTTATCAATTTTGTGTGTCTTGCCTCTTTTATTTCCGCTACACTTTCACTTTGATTTTTAATTTGTTAATCATTTTTTTAAAAGGAAATTCACCCCCCCATCTTGCCATCACTTCCCGTTTTGTTCCGACCCAACAATTGGTATCAAAGGAAAAATTTGAATAATTCCCTAACCCGGTTTCAAATTTAAGATCCATTTAGATGGCATCAACCTCTTTCGCCCCCGAAGGCTTTTCATTGGGTCGTGCTCCATTTTTTTATGGAACCGACTATAATTATTGGAAAACCCGCATGACCACTTTTCTTAGAAGTATAGGATATCCCATTTACAAAATAGTCATGCAAGGTTACACTTTGTCTACCCCCGACGAATCCAAATGGACCCAAGCCGACATTAAGAATTTTGAGCTTGATGGCAAAGCCATGAACGCCCTCCATTGCGGCTTAGATAGAAATGAGTTCAATCGAGTGTCTACTTGCACCTCCTCACATGAAATTTGGAAACTTTTAGAAGTAACTCATGAGGGCACTAACAAAGTTAAGGATACTCGGTTAGACATGTATAGACAAGATTTTGAAAGCTTTACTATGCATCCTTCCGAATCTATTACCGATATGTTTACACGCTTCACTGACATTTGCAATGGAAGGAAATCTCTTGGTGATGATGTTTCAGCCGACACGATGGTCAAGAAGATCTTATGGGTCCTTCCGAGCTCATGGGCACCAAAGGTGATGGCGATCCAAGAAGCTAAGGATGTAAAGAACATGCCGGTCGAAGAGCTCATCGGATCCCTAATGACGTACGAGATCACGATGAGGAGGCAAGCTCAAAAGGAGGGCACACCAATCAAGACACCAAAGAACATTGCCCTCAAGGTACAAAAAGAAGTAAGCTCCTCCTCATCATCCTCATCTTCCTCATCTCCTTCATATTCAAGCGGCGACTCGGAAATGGAGAATCTCACCCGCCAAATGCACAAGTTCATGAAGAAGCACAAGAAGAAGAAGAAATCTCGCAAGGCGCGAAAGCAAGAACCCACCGAAAAATCCGAGCCCAAGGTAAAATGCTACGGGTGCGGCCAAAAAGGGCATTACAAGCCCGATTGCCCACTCAACAAAAAACGGGCTAAGGAAAAAGGAAAGAAAAAGGTCCTCAAGGCGACTTGGAGTGACACCTCCTCATCATCCTCCTCCTCCTCCTCCTCGAGCGACCAAGGTAAAAAATGCCTAATGGAATTTCATGAGGTAACTTCTTCCGACTCCTCTTCCTCTTATTCTTCAAATTCCAATTCTTTAAATCATTTGTCTTATGAGGATCTCAAATTTGCTAGAGATCAATTGGAGGAAGGTTTTCACGAACTTTCTTCAAAATTCGTTGCTTTGAAAAAGAATTTCAAAAAACTCTCTTCCGAAAAAGAACAACTTCTTAAAGAGAAGGAAGAGTTGACCCTT
Organism: Viscum album; assembly: GCA_963277665.1. NCBI lineage: Eukaryota > Viridiplantae > Streptophyta > Magnoliopsida > Santalales > Viscaceae > Viscum > Viscum album. The sequence goes on from OY728128.1 coordinate 171,914,581, forward strand.
AAAATCCAAAATTTTCCAAATGTTGATTCTATGGAATCAACCATCAAATATTTAAAAGAATCTCTTGCTAAATTGACCAACGGAGAACAAAACCTTTCAAAACTCCTTGGTTCTCAACGAATTTCAAGAACCACCCAAGGGCTTGGCTATACCAACCAAGCCTCCTCCTCCCATGCACCAACTGTTTTTGTAAGGGGGAGCTCTAGTTATAAATTTTTCAATTATTGTAAAAAACTCGGGCACCTTATTTATGAATGTAATTGTAAAAACGCCCGGTACGGCCAACCCAAGTCTTTTTTCTTTTCCGATGAGTTTTTTAGGAGAAGACCCGCCATGAGACAAGTTTGGATTGAAAAATCCCTTCTTGCGAGTCTCTCCGGGACAAAATTTATTTCCTCTCCCCGGTGATTTGTTGTTTTATTTAGGGGGAGTTAGGTTCTTTTAAGCCTTTTTGTGAATTAAAAATTTTTCATTCAAAATTCTCATTTCAAATTTTTTATTCAAAATTTTCGATTCCAACTTTCAATTTCAACACTTGGTATCAAAATTTTCATTTCAAAATATTCAATTCGAATTTTTCATTCAAAACTTTCAGTTCAAACTTTTGATTCAAAACTTTCAATTCAAATTTCAAATTTCAATTGGTTTTTGATTCAAAACTTTCAATTCAAACTGTTATTCAAATTTTCAATTCAATTTTCAAAAATTCCAATTGATCTTGATTCTCAATTTTCCCTCAATCAAGTTTTATGCCCCATTCTATTTTGATAATCACAAAGGGGGAGAAATTTCTTGATTGATTGGGGGAGAATCCTTTTCATCATGCTTAGCATTTCCTTTCAATTTCAGTATTTTACATTAATTGCTTTGGTGATTGTGATCATCAAAATAGGGGGAGATTGTTGTACCTCTCTTTCCCCTCGTTGTTTGATTTTTATGATCACAATCACCTTATTATTTTTCTAATATTGTTTGAAGTGTTTTTGAATGATAGGCACAAGGTTGCCAAGAAAATGGCCCAAGAATGGACAAGAAGTGGACTGAAATTCAGTCCACCGGCCAACCGGTGTGATAGCACCGGCCAGCCGGTGGACCTGGCAGAGGCATTGCCCACTGCCAGGTTCCACCGGTCAGCCGGTGGCTCTGTCACCGGCCAGCCGGTGGCACCCAGCCAGAACAGTCTGAGCTACTGTCTCAGCACCGGCCAACCGGTGGCCTCAGCACCGGCCAGCCGGTGGAGGCTGAGCCCGAATCCTATGCCTTTTTGCACACACCGGCCAGCCGGTGGGACTGTACCGGCCAGCCGGTGGATCCAGTCAAACTAGCCGTTGGGGCTTTGACCAGGCTGCTCCACTTGCCTCCCAACGGCTCCGAAAGCCTTTCCAACGGCTCCAAAGGCCTCCAACGGTCATATGAGGGTTCCCCCTCTATAAATAAAGGACCTTGAAGCCCCGGAACAATTGCCGGACCATAATTAAGCATTGTGAAGCCAACGAACACAATTCTCCTCATTTGGCAAACCTCTGGCGGATTGCTCCAAGGGAACCACAACTGCTCCAATCCAATTCCACATCCAAGGAGCACCACCATAGAAGATTGGGAGTGCATGTTTTCAACATCATCCAATTGGTGCCCAAGGCTTCTCAACAATACGGTTTTTATTGTTTTATTTATTTTGAACTTTACATTTGGGTTTGTGCCTACAAACCCCAAACTTTTCTCATCCCCCTTTCTTTTGGGTTTCACACCACCATTAAGGTGTGAAGAGGTTTCTTCAAGCCTTTCCTTTTAAAAGGCTTGAGTTTTCGGTGAGCTAGCCTTCACCCGTTAAAAAGGCTAGTGGGTTCTTGCTATTCCATTAAAACAAAGTGGGTTCTTGCTAAACCAATAAAAGCAAGCTGTAATAGGTCCTAGTGCTACCTCAAAGCCTAGTGGGTTTCTTGCTAAAACCATTGAAAAGCAAGCGGTAGGAATCTCTCAACGGTTGAGTTGGGAGCGGAGACGTAGGCCGGGTTTTTGGCCGAACTCCGTTATCAATTTTGTGTGTCTTGCCTCTTTTATTTCCGCTGCACTTTCACTTTGATTTTTAATTTGTTAATCATTTTTTTAAAAGGCAATTCACCCCCCCTCTTGCCATCACTTCCCGTTTTGTTCCGACCCAACATTTACAACACATTTGGACTTAAGGAATATATCCAATAACAAGTGTCTTACTAATGAAACAAGGAAGAATGCATTTTTCTCAAAATGGTTTTATGGTAATTCTTCTTATTAACATATTTTAAGAGGATATATGATGAAGTTATTCACATTTGAAAATCTATAGCTACTTCATACTGACAGAAGGATAATGATAAGTCTAGTGACATTATTTATAACATATTGGATCATAATATTTTGAAAAATTTAACCATTTATGAAATTTCTTATATATAAATTTGAATTAGGTTTTAGAGATCAATATTTTACATCTCTATACTATGAATCATGTACAATGAGATAATGTCGAAACAGTTTAAGGAATAACCAAAGGATAATAATGTGCTTATAGAAATGTTCCAAGTACGTATAATTACATACATTATTACATGGTGAAATAATTCCTCAAATATAAGAAAAATGATATTGGAACCAAAAATGTTTACCTAGTAATTTTGTTTCTTATGAATCGAATCGTCTATAGAACATCATGTATTTAGATATTACTAATTACTAACTTTCTCCTTACCATACTCTAATACACTCTCCGTCAGATCTTGATTGTTATATTGTTCATCCCTATCCGTGTTTCCATTTCCCACTAATTTTATCCTAATAAGGGACCAGGTTACATTACCATTTTACTTTTCTTTTTCACATAATAATAATAAACATGATGAACACTATTTATGTTGTGGGTTTTTCAAAAGTAGTATTTTCAAATATGTATCACTTCATTACCGAGATCCAATTTAAATTTCGAGGATGCAATTTAGTTAAGGTGGGCAGAATATAACACCCCATAACATAAAAATATTTTCCTTTTAGAATTAATATAATATTTTTGTCAGTATTATTTATAAAAAATGTTAAACTTACACTACACCAAACACAGAATAATCTTGTGTTACACGAATGATTGGGTTTTGTCACCTTTTAATGGAAAACCATTTTTGAAACTAAATGTTGCCACTTTTATAAATTTTATATTTCCAAATGAACACAATTTTTAAATTTTTGTGGGGGAAATTTTCTTAGGTTGAATTTTTTGGATTTTTTGTGAAAAATAAATTTTTTAAAGAACTGTAAAAAATATTACAGTTTATTTAAAAATAAACTTTTAATTTAAATAATTATTATTGTGAAATTATAATTTAAATTTTTATCAGTGTAAAATTATATAATTATAAATCTATTTATACAATTATATTCATTAGAAATAATTTCACTTAGAAATTGAATATAAAAACATAACTAACATTTGAATGTTTTTCTATATTAAAACATTTTATTTCGCCCCAGCTGTGGGATTAGAGTTAATCTTAATTTTCCCAATTCTATTGTTTTAATTTTTGAATGTCTAACATACATGGCTATAATTAGTATGATAATTTTTTTTCTAATTAGATCAACTTAATTTTTTTCTATAATGATTTGTGAAAGTGATTAAAATTAATTATGGTCAATAAGGACATATTATTATAGACATAAGGGATGGCCCCAAACTCACCTATTCCCCTGTCCTAATACCATCGCTAGAGTTTCTCCCTTGGTTTTGTTAGGGTGGTGGAACCATGTGGTGACCCTCATCATCGATTCGATTTGTATCCTATTGGTTCTTCATTTAGTTTAAACTAGATTTTAAGGATTTTCTTCCCCTCAGTACTTATCACAGTGGAATCATTGTCATTCTTATTAGTGTTTTACCCCGTGTTTCCCCCTTCTTCTATATTCTATAGTGACTATATGATCATTCCTTCTTCTATTTTCCTCCATCTCTCTCAATTTTCCCTTACCTTGGTTTGACCTTTTTGTCTTCTCTTGTATGACCTGAGTTACTTTCTTCCTCATAATATTATCTTACCGACCTTACTATAAAACTGAGACTTCATCTTATTCTATTATGATGGTGACATATAAGGCTTGGTATGGTGACGATTGACTGTTGGTATGGATCTTCGGCTGCTCAGGTGTAGGATTGGGGTTGTCTATTTTCTCCTTTACTGTTTGATTCATGGCCCTAAAATTATTCTCATTTATTCCCCCTCGACTGTTATGTAGTTTTACATGGTCTAGTTTTGGAGGAGTTTTGTATTTCATACTCATCAATGAAAATGGTCTACATTTGTAATGTTTTTATGTTTATTTATGGTTTCAGTGATTTTGTTTCTGGTTCGGTGAAAAATGGACGATGACGGAAAAGGGGTGATATTTTTCGGGGAGACCATGGTCTTTAAAAGTCTCTGGTTGTTCCAAATCCCTTCCTCTTCATCATATTTCGGCAATATTCTTTGATCAAGAGATATATTACACCACTATCTTCGAGGTGGAGCTACGTGGTGGTATTGAAGGGTCATTAGGATGTGAGTCTGAATGGATGGTGTCGAGAGGTGGACAACGACAACGAATCGACCATCAATAGCATGGTTGTGTTCGGATCTGGTGAGACGTTGATGGTGGTTGGAATTTAATACTAATGTTGGATAACTGATGATGGTGACATGATGAGGGTGGTGATGTGTTCTAGGGTTGTTTTCTCAGGAGGCATAGTGGTATGTGGTTTGTAATTAGTTTGACTTTTTTCATTAAATTGAATGAGAATTTGAATTTTGAAAATCTTCAGGCATTGTTCTTGAATGTAGTCGTGAGCGGTGATGTTTTATTTTCTAGATGGGTTGAATTTAGTGGTATTATGTTAGGGTTCACACTTACTCTTTAAAAGTGTTATTATAAAATATTATAATATGGATTATGAATTTGAATAATTTTATATTATGCTTAATAAGGGACTAAACCATAATATTTATAACCCAAATGACCTGGAAACTTGTCTAAAATCAATTTTATGCCAATAATTCGACCGAATAATCATTTATTTTAAATTATATTGGTTATTGGGATATTATTAAATGGATGTCCATAATATAAAAGGTCAAGTGAGGAAAAATGAATAAAGAGAGGTTTTCTTACCATTAAAAATTCTAAAACTTTTAGATGTGTTCAAAAGATAATATTTTCTATTAAACATATCCTTTTGAAATATAAATGGGTTATTTTTTAATAATTTATGAATAATTTTTAAATATGTTTTATTTACATAAAATTCATAAGAAACAACAATGTAATGATTATTTAGATAATACTTTACTAAAATAAATGATAATATAAATATTTAAATTGATTTAAATTTTTATAATTATTTTAATTATTTATTTTCATATAAGAATATTTCATGTTAATCCATTATAAACCTAATATTTTTTAATTAAAATATTATATTGATATTTGAAAATTAAATAAAATAAATAATGTCAAAATTGATATTATTGTAATCTCACAACAAATAATTTTTTTAATTGATTTGATGTTAATAGAAATTACATATTCTATAAAGTGATTTTGATTTTTAATATATATTATAAAAGGTCTATTAGTGGATCAATTGATCGTTTATAATTAACATATTCACCCATATATTGTAATGAATTTGTTAACATGATCTGGGTTTAAGTAGTATTTTAGCGTGTCACATGTGCTTGCTTTAAAATTAATTTCCAAGACAAATGGGATCATAATTTTATAAATTATAAATAAAATAAATAATTAATTACATCTATATTATATTATAAATCTCAACTTAGTTTGGTCTTAATGGTTAATTTTTCTTTTATAAACTATATGCCTTAATAAAAAATTGATAAAATGTGGAATCATATATATTATGGAACGAAATAATTAAAATGTGTATTTTTTGTGTGAATGTGGTTTTTTTCAACCATTAAACTCATTTAATCCATTATATATTAATTTTGGAATAACTTTAGTTAAGGTATACCACCCATTAATGAATACCTTTGGGTATTTACAAAAGTGCCACTCCCAATCCACTATAAAAACCAACATAACCTCCCACTTCATTACACCTCTAAAACATTCTAACATCGGCCATGATATTCCAAAATAGTGTCCAAATATCACTACCCTCCTCATATATGACTTAATTTAGGCATACATGAATATAAAGAATCCATTTGATGAAAACCTAAAGGAGTTACCCGATTCAGAGGTAGCGTCTTCTCTAAAGATCTCTTGTTTTATTTCCATTCTCCAAATGGCCCAATATCATTATTCCATGTTTATATAACAAAAAAAGTATCTAAAATATACTATCATGTTTTTATGTAATGTATTTGACATAAACTTACACACACATCAATCTAATTGGTAATGAATATACAATTTTTGTGTAGGGAAAACTATTGCCTCACGAAACGATGATTGTTCATTTTTCCATTATCACCTATCATGGTAGCCATAATGATGGAAAAAGTTTATATATGATATATTTGATATATATATATATTTATAATATTTATTCCTTTTTAATTTTCAATTTTAAAATAACATTATGATTTCCATATTGTGTAAAAATGATAATTTCATTTGAGAAAATGTGGACTACAACCCCCTCAAAGCGAGGTGACTCGTTCATTCCATACAAGGAATATATTAAGTTTAGTACTAATAAAAATACATAACACATATTATATAGATATTATAATGTAATTATAATATAAATTTTTTTAATTTACTTTTCATTCTTTTAATATGACAATGAAATGAATGTAGCGTGGATGCTTACATACGACCTATTGTCTCCTTGAATGGTGTACTTAATTTCTTATCTCCAAACTTTATAGATTTATATAAATAAATATTTACTAAATATATAAGACAATTAGTTAATTTTTTAATTTCTGGATATGATTACACCATTATAAAATTAATAATAATGGAAAATAAAAATTCAAAACATACTTAAGAGAACTAGGAAATTAACACCCAAAATATGAAAAATAGAGAAATATTGTTAACAAATGGGTAATAAAATATTATTAGGATACAATATATGAAATTATAAACATGATTATTGTTCTTTTATAAATTATTATCATATTCTAAACAACTATATCAGAGGATAAATACCACATAATAAATGATGGTTAATGTAATGGATTTTTATCATACATTTTACACCCATGAGATTATTGTCATAATCACTACTTACTTATTTTATGTGGTATAAATACTTCCCATTTGGATATATAATATAATTATTTCACATTTTCAGGATATTAGACATTTAAATTGGTTTAACTATTTCATCTAACCCTAAAATCATAAATAACTCAAGTAGTAAGAGGATTTCTTCTCAATTTATATTCAATTGAGCCTTTTTTTATGTGCCAATTCACTTTTATTTGTTGTATATACTTAAATTTTAATTCCATATCATTACTCCAATTATTCATATAATATTTTATGTTCCCTTTAATTTCATACCTTTGTTGATATTAGGATTCAAATTTTTCAAAGTGGTATGGGGTACATTGGAACATTCATGATTATTCTCCTCAAGAATGTTCTTAATGGTTATCTTTGCAATATCACATTATTTTGTGATTTTCAACATTGTCTTGAAAAAATAAATTTACATTAACAAATTTTCATTGGAAATTTATTTAAATATCCATATAATTTTTCATGAACTTTATTATTGCCTAAACCATATACAATTGTTCAAATGGTGCTCACTTTAAAATTATTAGATTCTTGGAATAAATCCTTGACAAATTTAGATTCATGGAATAGAACTTTAATAGTATTAGATTCATGGATTGAATCGATGAAATTATTAGATTCATGGAATGAATCCTTGAAATTAAAAGATGCATGGCCTAAATCCTTAAAATTAAATGATTCCTAGTTTGAAGCCATGATAGTATTACATTTTTTTCATGAATCCTGGAAAGAATAATATTATTACCATGTAGCCATATTAAATACATGGAATGAACCCTAAATAGAAAATTATTGGGATTATTAAATAATTATTTAACTAATTTAGTTTCAGTTATTATTAATCTATGATATTTTTCATCGATATATCTATAGATACATTTAAATTTCAGTTCATTGATTAAATGACATGTGTTTCTATTTCCTACCTTTCCATATCGATGTTGTCGTATTTATTTATTTCAATGTCATTATATACGTACAATTACATGTTTAATTATTCATATTGATTACATATTTCATTTGATTTACATACCCTTAGAGAGCATTTTTGCTCACCCTTATTATGTTTACATTCCCCTGGTTATGAAGAAGAAATCATCGAATGTTCTTTTAAGAACATTGTTTATTTTCTATTTATGTATCATTATTTTATTCTCCTATTTCCCAATGTATATGGGTATAATTTATATAATATAAATTTCCATGACTACTTAACTAAAGTGTTTATCATGGTTTTATTCCTTTTAATCTGGCCAATTTAATGTAGTAATACACCAACTCTAGGCTTTTGGGGTCAGGCGTTGCAAAAATACTATATTATATCTCTCAAGAACATTAGAATTTTATTCTTATATATTTATTTCATGAAAATACATGTTTTAATATCATTTTATTCACCTTAATAACTCCATATATCAAAAGTATATTTTTTTAAGGAAAATCAATTTTATTTCCCTCTACGGTCTAAAATCCTTTTTCACATATATCTTTGCATTAAAAAATGTTTTTATGAAGGTTTTAATGTTATCCTATAGTTTTTAAAGACATTTTTCACATGATTAAATTTTTACAAAATGGTTTATAAGAAATATTATTTTTATTTTCCAAATGAATTAATTTTTGACCTTTTCTACAAAAGTGTGAAATGAATGTTATCTAGTAACTTTTACAGTTTGAAACTAATTTCCCACTATCATGTATATTCAATGATTTAAAAGAATAATATTCATTATTGTTTTGTTTTTAAATAAAATAATTACCATAATTTAAAATAAATATTTTAATATGGTGATTTAATAATAAATAGGATATTTTCCTCATGAATATTTTAATGATATTATAATTGGATTTATATTAATCAAAGATAATAACCCTTGATATCACTAATTAATAACTAGTAATATGATCCATAGAAAACACACTTGTTATTAATCTATTTGTTTTTCATGGTGATGTTTTTTATGAAGCCCATTCTTTTTTATAGGATATACTGTGATTAATTTTTATGAAACCCATACATTTTCATTGGGTTTTACTATGATGAAATGTTTATTAAATCTATTTAATTTCATGGGGATATTCTATGATAAAATGTTTGTGAAACTGATTTATTTTCAAGTATTTTTAAATGATGATTGTTTTATGAACATGTGGAACACATATGTTTGATTTTTTTATATGATGGTTTTGACCTATATCTTCCACCAATTAATTGGGTAAACATGGAAAATTCAGGAGGTAAAATGTTACGGACAAACCTAATTACATGTTAATTATTTTATTTGTGGAATTTGTTATCATGTCCACAATATTAATGGAGGACCTGGATTTCATGTCCAATCTTTTATGCATGAACATGGTTTTTATGTCCATAATTTCATATGATGACCTACCATCCAAGACCATAACATTGTTCATAGACCTGGTATACTATTTATAAGTTTATACTAGTCTTTGATTTCATTTCCTAAGCATACTAAGTGATCATGTTTATATTTATACATGTTCACAATGTTATAATATTATATATGACACTAAATCATGTCTTATGCTAATTTTATATTCTCACGGCTCATGTTATATGACTTCCTGATGATTTATTTCTCATGAACTATAACAATTCATACCTTAATTAAAAATTATCATTTTTTATATGATGGGTATGGTTTCCAATTTCTAATCTCTTGTTCTTATATCCTTATGCCCATGTTATGCTTATATGATCATTGATATCTCGCTTATTTACCCTTATTGAGCATCTAATATCAGCCTTTATTATGTATCCTTTCCGCGTGTAATGAAGAATGGTTTTAGGATTTATATGTCTTTGAAGGGTAATTATTATGAAGAATGTAATGGGAGAATCTTTTGAACCTGTTTTTTATGTCACCATATTTCTAAATATATTGTACCTATATGACGCTGGGACAGATCGGTCTGTTATATAAAAAATATTCATAATCTAATATGTGATATCTATGTATTAGAATTAAGGTACTCTATAGTTTCTATCATAGAAAGGTTTCGTTAAACATTGTAATATAGGATGTGTAAACCATAATGAGATCCTTGGGGATAATTCATAGTAAAGGATAAAATCCTATAATTTTGGTAACAATCATGAATGGCCATGGTTAATCCTAAGGTGTCATAGAATAAAGTCTCATGATATAGGCATCTTAAAAATGATTATTCAAGATTATTTGGTTCCCCACTATGGTTATTGTTTCTTGCACTATTATTTTTGGTTTTAGTAAATGCTGAGATACTAAAAGAATCTTGTTAATCAAGAATTTTATTGTTAATGAAATGATTTTCCTTAAGAGAAAACTATTGAAATAATGGATGGAATGTGAAACCATGTTATAAATCATAGTAATTTATCTTAATATATGATTAAAAACTCATCATTGGTGAGTTTCCTAACATGAATAATAAGAGAAATTTGTTGTTTCATAAATACCATGTGGTAAAGAATATTTATCCTCCATATCCATAATGTTTGAAGAAGCACTCAATTGAATGTCTCATAGGAATGAAAATCGGTTTTTTGTGCAGAAAATAAATACCCAAAGATAGTAATTATCAAGGAATTTTTAAAATATTAGTTTTCATAATGGATGATAATAATGGACTATATAAGGTATCCTTAATAGATGAATGTTTTAAATGTAGAAAGAATGAAAATTATTCAAATAAATTTCCTAGGGAGAAATCTCAAGAAGATAATCACAAAGGTTTTATGATTAATAGATTTACCAATGCAAATGGAGACACTACATAAGAATTATAAATGTTATGGTATATTTTAATAGAATTTATTGTTTTATAAGCAATAAGAATTAATTAATTGAGGTTGATAAATCATAATACATGATTCCAATTTCATATTGTAGGAATGAATTTGTGGGGAATAATATGATTAAGCCAAGTTAATGGTTTATGAAATAAATGTGATTATTGAAGTGTCTAGGAATTATGTCTTAGTAGTTATATACAAATGATATTATTGTTGTAAAAATCATAAAACATCTAGGTATTGTTCTATACTAAAATTTTATTTAGGATTTAAAATAATATTTATAATTGTGTTAAAAACAAAGAGAATTTATTTAGTTTCATGGTGATATTTTTAGAGAACATGAGATTAAAGGAATTGTTATTAATTAATATGTTTCCAATTTTTTGTTAATAATGTTTAGTTTGGATAAAAAGATGATTCAAATTAATAGTATTTATAACCTTGAAATTGCTTTTTGATTTAATAAAAAAGATTTTGGCCATCTTTGAGGATTTTTATTGCATTATTGGATTTATTGAAAATATTCAACATTTGTGAACTAATATAAGGAATAAGTGTTGTGATAATTTTGGACGCACAATGTTAACTTAAATTTTGTAAATATACAATTGGGTTTATATGTTTATAATTGGTCATATGTCCAAAGGAATCAACACCATTTATTTTTTATTGTTTATGTGATGGTAGTTTGATACTCTACTAAGTTTTAAATTCCCATTGGGGTAGATATATCATTTTTTGACAAGTTTATTATAGACTAATATATAGTTGGATATAAATATTCATGATAGTGGAAAAGTTATTCATTGGCATTTTTTTATTTATAGAGATAATTATGGTCAAATTAAGGATTTCCATTCTGATTTTTATCTAAATATTATTCATGAAATTCTTTCCAAAATTCAATATATTATATGATTTTATAGGCGTTTATCTTGGTAATTAATTATATTTTTGTAGATGCTTCTTTGTTTTTATTTTTATTAAGTCACCTATCATTTAAGATTATTTGGGATGAATGAAATTAATTTTTTTAACATGTATGTTGAGGGTATGAAGTAGCCTTTCAGGATAAAACATACATTAATACCGGTTTAATTGAAATAATTTGGGGTATATGATTATTATTTTATTTGAACATTTAGTTTTTTTATTAATACATTGGATATAAATGTTTTATTTCTTCATATGAAGGTTTATACATTGTGGGAATTATATTTCCTTTTTCTAACCATTTTTAGTATTTATTAATTTCCAATGTGAGAAGTAATATGTTTATATAAATTTTTGATCTGATAGAAGTTCAATCTTTAATAATCATCATTTTAGATAATTAGATTATATTATATTAAAAATTGCTTAAAAGATTACATTATAATTTTCAAGTGATTATATTCCTTATCATCATATTCTATATCATATAGGTATGACTTGACTCTAGCAAAAGAATCTTCTAACAACAATATTATCTTATAACCTTCATTTTCTAAGAATCAATGGACTTTTCACACACAATAAATTTATGGTTTTATGGTTTTTAAATTTCTCCTAACCATTGTAAAGACCTGTAAATTTCAAATATATTTTTTTTCTTAAATACTTTGGAATTTTACGAGCCCTTGATTTTGGACGACACTTGAATCCGAGGCTCGGTGTTCCCGGAATCAATTTCCGATGTTTTGTTAGGGTTCTTTTAGTAAACATATGTGCGGGTTTTCCTTTATTTTGAACTGGTGCTCGGAATTGAAATATGAGGGCACTGATGAACTCGCAGTACCGATATTCGCTTAAGGGGACCATTACCGCAGTTGCATTTGGTCGAGAGTAGAAGTTTTAATTTGGGGATTCGTAACAAATTAAAATAAAATTGTGGTGTTACATTAAGTGTACACAATTTTATTTAATTTATTAAGGGGTGGTTATTTCCTAAAAGGGGAAGTTAGTGGTGGGTACCACACCCACATAACCTCCCATGTGAGGATAATGTGTGGTGGGGGCCACAAGACATCCTAACCCCTCAAATTCCCCTTGAACTCCCATGAAACCCCCCTTATTAACTCTTAAAACTTTCCACCTCCTCTCTTTGAATTTTAAACTTTTCACCACCCTTCTCTTTTAATTATTCCAACCCATCTAATTAAAATCATCATTAATTAATTGGATCCTCTTATTTGAATCAATTTGAATTGCATGGAAATTATATTAAAATCAGGGAGTCTTATTATAATATTGGCCTTGGTATATATTTTGGTGGGGAAACCTCGGGAGAAATAGAAGAAATGTGTTCCTCTCTCTGAGAAGAACATTGTTCTTCTGTGAAGAACATCTCCGATGAAGAACGCGATGAACTTCTTCGAACGATGATTCCTCCCCAGATGCACCTTGACATCTAGGAATCTAAGTTGTCTTTGGATTCTCTTTCCGCTTCATGACAACGACACTTCCTCTAATGTTGACGGGATGACACCGTTCTTCACGACGCCATCTTCCGTGACGCCCAACTACTGCGACGCTCGTCTTCCATGGATCGTCGACGTGCGAAATAAATTATGAGCTATGGGTTTGTATATTTTAAATTGAATAAATTATTCCTTCACTCTTTTTGAATGCATGTAATCATCTATGGAAAATTTTTACCGCCTTACGCGGAGGGCGTATGATGAACGAACATGGCATGTTGACCCTCGATTGCTTCTTGTTTCTATTCAGGATAGAGACAGTATCGGAAGAGGTGGTAGTGACCAGAGTTGGTGGCAATTGGGGGCGGAGACGACCAAAGGTGGCGGCCGCGCGCAGGCCCAAAGAGGACTATGGAATCGGGTGCCATACAGAAGGGAGACCGCGGCCCGCTACCACGGGCCGCTTAGACGAAGAAGAACTGGTCGGCTAAAGCCGGACATGCTAGAAGGACCGCAGTGCCTCTCGAGGCCGCGTTGCAGTGGAACCACCGCCCGTGCTCCGCTGGCCCCTTCGGCGGGTGAACTGGCCGGCCGCCTGCCAGCCAGGTTGAAGAAGTAGCGGCAACCACAGGTGCCATGCGGGAGGACAGTGGCCAGTTGTACGGGCCGCTCATGCCAGGGAAGATAGACCGACTTTGGCTGGCCGGACAAGAGGGGCGGCACTGCTCGGTGCCGGCGTTTCATAATACAGGGGGCCGCACCCCGTGGACCTTTCGGCCGACTGGCCGAGTGACGGCTAGACGCGGGCTGGGCCATCCATTTGCTGTCTGGGCCACCTATTGTTGGGCCGGGCCACACCCCACCGGGTCGGGCTGGGCCGCATGCCACCACGCCAGGCCGCGCCCCGCCGGGCCGAGCCGCCTGCCACCAGGCCTTGATGCACCCCATCGGGCCGGACCACAGCCGACGGGCCAGGCTGCTCCCTACTGGGCCGAACCAGGACCTTGGTCGGGTTGACCCGGTTTGGGCCGCCCAGGGCGGGTTGGGCCGGGTAAGACCGGACCCCAACCCCCCTCTTCAGACTCATTTTAGTTTTTCTCCTATAACATCAGCTACGGACCTCTGATCAATGCACCGTCAGTTTTGTAGAATTCCTTGGATCGAGACAGTAATTTAGGTATATTGCACTCTAGGTTTTCGCGATGTTTGGGTATGGCCGGGTTGGATCGAACACGAAACTAACCGGGCCCTCGGAGTGGAAACGCTAATAACATAAGGGTCGGACGTCCGATTGACGTGATGTCAACTACCTTGGTTTACTTTTGACGAGACGGTCCTTTTGGAATACTCCAACAGGGATTCAGATGATATTGGAGTATGGTTGGGTTGGATTGTACTCGAAATCCAACCGGGCCACTGAACGGAAAAGGTAATAACTCATAGACCAGGCGTCCAATTGACACGGCGTCTATCACGTTTGGTTCCTTATGATGAGATGGAACTTCAGGATACATCAACTCAGGACATCATGATAGTTTATGTATCGACCCCTTTTCTCGAAAAGCACACCCTCCCGGATTCGAGTGTGCTTTGTGTGGGAACCCTAGAGCTGGTTGCAACTGCGACAACTATCGTATTGGGATCCTCCGTGGGTTCAACGATGACGTCTACCATTCTGGAATACTTCGTGGGTTCGACGATGATGAAATCCGTACATGTATCCTTTATGGGTTTGACGACAAAGATTACCATACTAGGATCCTCCATGGGTTCGACGACAACGTCTACCGTACTGGAATCCTCTATATATTCGACGGTGATGACTTCTATTCTGGGATCGTCCATGGGTTCGACAGCATTGACTGTTGTACATATATCCTGAGTGGGTCTGACAGAGTAGCTGGTCATGAATCCTAAGTGGGTCTGACGGCTTAGCTGGTCTAGTATCCTATGTGTGTCCGACAGCTTAGATAAATCAATAACAAGATCTGATCATCTCTGTCGTTATATGAATGATGTATTCCTATGTGAGCTGAGTCTTCAGTTACAATAATTAACATCGATGTGATTGACTTACTTTCATGTGTGGACTGGGTTTTTCTTGGGCTCCAGAGTTGGAGTCAAACTCTGGTTGATATCCTAGTTATATGTATGGGAATATACCAAAGTAGGGTTGGTTGAAACATCCTTATTATATCTCTCTTATGTGGTTTATCCTTCATGGATTTTGGGAGACCTTCGGGGGTCTCGGGGTCCGTAATGTAACGACCCCCTCCCACCAAAGATGCCCCACCTGAGCTGGCAATGGTGAAAGGGGGATAATGACCCCCGAGTCCCGCCTCCAGTAGGCCCCGGTGTGGCGAATAGCACCAAAGGTATTAGTTTTCAAAAAATATAGGAGGCATTACCCTTTTATTATTTAGGATCGGGAAATAGGACAAGTCAACCACCAAAAAGGAAAATAACAAGTGTATGTAAATAAACCCAAACCAATCCCACATGCATGTTTAAAAAATTTTATAACAAGGTAAAAGTACAAGAATGCTCAAAGTACAATACCAAAAGAAAAAAAGAGTACAACAACTGCAAAAACTCCAACTTTCCCAACTAGTATGGTCCCGCATGGCCCTGGTAGTCCCCCTGGAAACCTGAAAGTAATCATAGGGTGAGCATACAAGTATAATCAATAAGGAAACCTAAATCTCTTTTGCACAAGTGGGGAGACATCCTAATGTCCCGTGAGAACAACAGAAGAAACCTAGAAAGGAATTCTATCCACCCAACCTCACCAGCCACACTCACCAAAAACAAAATCACAACAGGTAGTAGTATATTAGAAACAAGAGTATTGGGTACCCCGCACCATTTCCCAGTAGTTAGCTACTCTTCCGAATGATGAACGTCCTGACGTTGCAACACTCTCCCCGCCCGCACACACCTGGTCCTCACAAACCACACATCCCACCCACACACACCTGGTCCTCACAACCACATATCCCGGCCACACACACCTGGGCCTCACAACCACGTATCCCACCCACACACACCTGGGCCTCACAACCAGTTATCCCGCCCGCACACACATGGGCCTCACAACCACGTATCCCGCCCGCACACACCTGGGCCTCATCCCGATCATTCTTGGGAAACTGTAGAACCCGCCCAAAGATTCATGGGCTAAAACCACCCCAATCAAAACCTACCCGAAGAGTCTTAGGTGTAAGGTCACCTCAAGCCATCACAGCCTAGGGGAGAAAGAGCAATAAGGAGCTAGTAACTAAGGGAAAAACACCCTCTCCCATGAAATGGGAGTGTTCTTCACTAAGTGCTCAACATGGGTGGGGTGTGATAAAACACAAAAGATACAGATATATATATATATATATATACCAAACACACATCCCAACCTATGGCTTCTAAATAGAGAAACTGAGCACGTGCCTCGGTACTGCTACTATGAAGAATGCATACAACAAACAACCCTAACCCCATTTAGGTTTTCACGTTTCAGCAGAATTAGTTTATTTAGTTTCTTAACTACTGGGAAACTATCCAGAACCAACCACATCGATCATTCGTAAAACATATCCCTGCCATCCACAAATCAAGGTAGGAGAACACAAGCAACACAACGAAGTCCTTCTTATCAACCAACTGACCCATTGATTATTAATCATGTTCTATTACCATGACCCACCATTCATTAACTCTTCCACTTTTTATTTTTTATTCACAACCCAAAGTTCATTCACATTCAAACCCATCCCTGCATCCCTGCTGCCAACTACCATAACCACAACTAAACCGTACATCATTATCCCTTTAATACCATTTATTGCAGCACCGATACTCGTTACCAACACAAAATTTACACCAACCCACAACCAACCCAACCGCATCCCCGCTGTTCACCCTATCCACAACAACCCACAAAACACCCCCATCACATGCCATGTATCCAAGCCAACACCCACATGTTCATTATTCCAGTTTGTTCAACCAGGGTGATCACACAATGGTTCCAAATTTTAATCAGCCAACTTTATGTGATTAACCAAATTCCACATTCAACAATTTTCCATTCACAAAAATGGTCTAGAAAGATAGGACAATATTTAATTGCTTAAGAAAAGGCCCCCAGTGACCATGATTTTCCGTAGGCATAAGCCTATTCAATTCACAACATAATAATAAGATAAAAAAAGATAAACATAACAACTTTCCCATCCCCGTTCTTTAAGCTAGTTATTGTCTTTATTTAATGGTTCAACTGCTTCTCATGAAAACAAGAGGATACCCACCCCATATGATGCACAATTTAGGGAGACGATGGTAAGATCCCTACCTCAATAGGTTCTGATCGAAACGCTCACCCGAATAATCCTTAGAAGACATTCGCCGACGTCCGTCACTTCTTTCGGGTCCCAGAAAAACCTCAACGTGTGGAATTCGGAAAGGACAGGCCGAATGAAAGACAACGGATCTAAGCTCAGAAGTTCTGCCTCATCGTTACGATCTTTTGGCCGCTGACGGATCGTAAATTGGAGCTCGGACGAAGAAGTTATGGAAAAAAGAGCCTTCGAGTCTCATGGGAGAACTCTGCCCAGAGGAAAGGGGAGGAGAGGGGTGAGTTGAAAAGGAGGAGGGGACCCCTCCTTTTATAAGAGAGAAAAGAAAAAGTACACGGCATGTACTTTATGGTACACGGCATGTACTTGGGTATTTCACACGGTCTCCATGCGGCTACCAACACGGCTCTGCGGCCATTGAATGGTCAACACTTGGTTTGAGGGTAACGCATATGCGGGGAGGGACTACACGACGTGTAGTATTGGATACACGGCGTGTACCCATTTATTTCACACGGCTCCAACACGGAACACAACCATTGACTAGTCAACACACGGTAATGCGTACGCGGGGAGGGACTACACAGCGTGTAGTATTGGGTACATGGCGTGTACCTATTTATTTCACACAGCAAGGACACGGCCTTCGACACGGGGTATACCTGGAAAGGGGGTACACGGTGTGTACTCAAACTACACGGCGTGTAGTTTCAAAATTCTAGAAAGCATGGGAAAATTCCTTTTTACCCTTCAGAACACTACGTGTCCTTCTTTTTGACAAAGGAATGGGCCGGAGAGGTCCGGGCCATTACATCAGATACCTCTTAAAGCATTCTCGTCCCCGAGAATTCAAAAACAAACCCAGATAAACCCAACAAGATACCTCTAATGTTTCTCTTTATGAGAGGAACCCAACCAACAACCCTAATCATATGTGTTAGGAATTCCTTCTCCTATGTCGAGATATTATCCACTTTAGGCGGCACTGATTCACCTGCACGGGTTTAATCGCATCCTCATTAATGCGTCTCGTTAAGAATTGGGTCTTCCCACTTTTATTCCTTAGGATTTTTCCAACATACACTGCCCCCAACACTGCAGAACCAACACACTGCCCGATCATGTGGTTTGGGGAAATTCCTTCTCCTATGTCGAGATATTATCTGCTTTAGGCAGCACTGACTCGCCCGCACGGGTTCAATCGCATCCTCATTAATGTGTCTTGATTAAGGATCAGGTTTTCCAATTTTTTCATACACATCCGGACATGTTACACACTTCCAGAGAACACGGAAAACAAAACATCTCACAACCGACAAGCCAAACATTCCATATATCAATGGTACGGAGTATAACATCAACACAAAGGTCAGAAGAAAAAAGGAAAACACAAGTCAAAACAACTCCAGGTACTGAGCGTGCATCTCGGTCTCCCACTCCCAAGTTCTCTCCTCAAGGCCGCCATGACTCCACAACACACGAACCAACGTAATGGTTCTCCCAAAGAGCACCTTCTCTTTAATATCCTCGATTCTGACTGGTCATTCCTCGAAGGTCGCATCGTCTCCGAAATCTAACTCTCCCCAGTCGATATCGTGAGAGTCGTCGTGTAAGTATTGACGTAGCTGGGAGACGTGGAAGGCGTCATGTACATTCTCCAAATGAGGTGGAAGGGCTAGCTGATATGCCACCTCACCGACTCGCTTAAGCACCTCAAAAGGTCCGATGAACCTAGGTGATAGCTTTCTCCCTTTCCCAAACCTCTGTTGCCCCCGTCAAGGGGAAACCTTCAAGAACACATGATCTCCCACCTCGAACTCCAAGGGCCTTCTCCGACGATTAACATAAGACTTTTGTTGGTCCTGAGCCGCTTTCATCCTCTCACGTACAAGCTGGACTCTCTGTGGTGCTCTACACTACCTCTGGCCCAAGAGCACCTCTCTCACTAACCTCTACCCAGAAAATGGGTGAACGACATGGTCTTCCATACAAATCCTCAAACGGTGTCATGCCAATAGTATATTGGAAGCTATTGTTGTAGGAAAACTATACTAAAGGAATGTGTCGTACCCATGATCCTATGAAATCTATAATGCATGCTCGCAACATTTCCTCCAATGTCTGGATAGTCCGCTCTGTCTGCCCATCAGTCTGGGGGTGGAAAGCAGTTCTAAGGCGTAGTTGGGAGAAAAAAGAATGATGTAACCCCCTCCATGCTTGTGAGATAAACTGAGTATCCTGATCTGAGACTATAGTCATCAGAACTCCATGAAAATGAACGACCTCATCTAAGTACCTCTGTACTGAGGTACTGACCAGGCCAGACTCATTAATTTCTAAGAAGTGAGCTGATTTTGTCATTCGATCCACCACTACCCAGATAACATCATAACCACCCTGAACTCTGGGATGTCCTCTGACGAAGTCCATTTAGATGTCATCCCACTTCCACTCAGGGACAACTAAAGGATGCAACAAATCACTGGAAACATGGTGTTCAGCCTTCACTTGCTGACACACTAGGTATTTAGCCACAAACTCCACCACTACCCGTTTCACCCCAGGCCACCAAAACTGTTCCCTCGGGCCTTGGTACATTTGTGAAACTCCTGGATGTACCGCCAATGCTGAGCTATAGAACTCACGGAGAACCCCCTCATGCATTGTCTCCGGGACAAACAACCTGCCATGGAAAAGCATCAGATGTCAGTTGTCCTCTGACCATCCTTTTGAAGCGTTCCCCTGATCAACACGATCCTGCATTACTTCTGCCTCGGAGTCCCCCCACTGATACTCTTCCACCTACTGCAACAAGGAGGAATTCACCATCATCTGAAACAAACAGCCTCTAACACCTTCTACCCTTGCATCCAAGTGCAAGGAAGCCAACTCTCCCATCGCCTTCCAAGAATCAGTGGATTCCTAAACCACTTCCTAATGCAACTTCTTGATCAGGGCATCATCCACAATGTTGCCCTTACCTTCTGTGTAAGAGATCTCAAAGTCATAGTCTTGGAGGAACTCGACCCATCTCCGCTACCGTAGGTTTAGGTCACGCTAGGAGAAGATATAACACTAACTCTTGTGATCAGAGAAGACCACAAAGCGCTCCCAAAAGAGGTAATTTCGCCATAACATCATTGTGAACACTACTTCTGCAAGATCTAGGTCATGGGTGACATAGTTACGCTCATGAGGGCATAACTTCCTAGACCAATAACAGATCACTCCCTTTTTCTATATCAGCACGCACCCCAGACCAAGACCAGAAGCATCACAAAACACCTCATACAACAACCCTTCCTCAGGAAACCTGAGTATGAGAGAACTAACCGAATTCTTCTTCAGGTAGTCGAATGCATTTTGGCACTGCTCGCTCTATCTGAAAACCTAGTTCTTCCTAGTCAAAGTTGTCAATGGAGCAGCAACTCGAGAGAAGTCTGAAACGAACCTCCAATAGTAACCTACTAATCCCAGGAAACTACGAACTTTTTCCATGCTCTTGGGTGCTGACCAATAAACAAATGCCTCCACCTTCGACGGGTCCACTGACACTCCATGCTGAGACACCACGTGCCCAATGAAGTGTACTTCTTTCATCAAGAACTTACACATCGACAATTACCCGTAAAGATGGTGGTGTCGAAGGACTTCCAAGACTACCCTGAGATTCTCAACGTGCTCCTCCTCTAATATTGAGTATATCAGGATGTCATCGATAAACACAGTGATGAACCGGTCCAGAAACTCTCAGAAGACAAGGTTCATAAGTTCCATGAACAGATCTGGTGCATTTGTAACTCCAAACGGCATCACTACAAACTCGAGGTCCCCATACCTGCACCTAAAAGCCATCTTCGAGATGTCGATGTCCTTTACCCTCAGCTGATGATATCCAGATCCTAGATCAATCTTGGAAAACCAACCTGCTCCCCTCAATTGGTCGAAGAGATCATCTATCCTTGTAAGGGGTTAATGGTTCTTGACTGTTACCTGGTTCAACCTTCAGTAGTCTATGCATAGCCTGAGACCACCATCTGCCTTCTTCAAGAACAAAACTGGAGCACCCTATGGTGATATGCTGGGTCGAAAAAAATCATTCTCCATCAGATCATCAATCTGAATCGGCAACTCCCGCAACTCTGAAGGTTCCTTCCGATAAGAGGCCATCGAAATCGGACGGGCACCAGGTTGTAATTCTATCTCAAACTCAACGTCACATCAGGGGGGGGGGGGGGTAGAGTCACAACCTCCTTAGGAAAAACATCGATGAACTCCACAAAAACCTTTGTGACATCCATCATCTTTGTATCAGCTAGAACAACTGATAACCCGCCTAACAAGGAAAGGACAGGCTTCACATGTCGGCTTCCTAACTGATAGCTCCTCTCGCCAACAAAAGATACGTACTGCCCATCCATGTCGGTGAACACGAATCTTCTCCAGAAGTAGTCGATAACGTCACTAATAGAAAACAACTAGTCGATGCCTAGGATGACATCGTATGGCTGCATCTGTAATAGAAGAAGGTCCCCACTAGATCGATGTGGTCCCAATGTCAGCCCACATCCCTGGAAAACACAAGATACCCTGGTCTGGCCACCAACTGGTGTACTCAGCACCAGTGGTATGGAAAGTCTCTCTACGTCTTGTCCCAAACAATAGGCTAGACCAGGTGCAACAAAGGAGTTTGAAGCTCCCGAATCGAACAAAGCATAAACAAGAGTGATGAACAAACAAATCGTACCTCTCACGACCTCTGGTCCTGCCGGCGTTGTCAACTCTACTGCGTGAAACTATCCACGCCCATCTCCTCTGCCTCTCTGTTGTCGTCCACCTCTCTGACCACGCCCTGGTCGAGGTCCCTGAGGAGCACCCTGAGGTCAGCCTCCTCCCGCAAAGCCTGCCCTCGGAGGAGCATGGTCCTGCAGCTGTTGGAAGGGCTTCACCGGCAACTGGTGCTGATGAGGTGGGCGCTGAACCTGCCCACCTCCACCGTACTGAGCTTGGGTCGGGCACCGACTATGAATGTGCCAGAAACCTCTACAAGAAAAACACTTTGGTCCTAGGCTCGTGAAGAAGGGATGAGGAACTGAAGATCAGAACAGGAACTGCTGGGTCCTGCTCCCCACTGGCCTAAACGTGGAAGGTCCCGTCACAGGAGACCTGCTGCTGACTTCCTTCCCCTTCAACGAACCTGGCTGGATCCCCTCACGTGGTCCACCTCCATATGAGTGAATCCTCTCTACAACCTATGCCTTCTTCTGTACTGCCAAGTACGTCGGAAGGGTGAAGGGGGTGACAGCCTACATGAGCGAAGGACGAAGCGCCTCCTCCAAACGTCTCGCCCGAGAATCCTAATCTGAAAAGAGATCCGGAGAACAGCGCAGGAGATTCTTGAACTTGATCCCCAACTCTCGTACTGACATACTCCCCTGCTGAAGGGAGGTTAACTCTTGTCACATCTCCACCATGATCACGGAAGAAAGGAATTCCTCTCAGAATTCCTTCTCAAAGTCATCCCATGGAACCTCTACCCCTATCCTCTCTCTGAGGTAGAGCGTCCACCACTTTCGCGATGTGCCTCTCAACTGACTGATTGTGAGGGGAACCCAGTAATCCCTTGGATCACGGATCAAGGTAAAATAAAACCCTAGCTCCTCAATCCACCCCTCTGTCTCCATATCTGAAGTACTACCCTCGTACTTCTTGAGGTCCTGTCACTGAAAAGAACGGAGAGTCTTCTGCCACTGGCTATCTTCCTCCTCTCGGTCAATCCTCAACTGATCGACCGCCTAAATATGCTGGGCCTCAGCCGTCTGAGCTACCCAGGGACGATTTCTAGGGGACATAGCTGTACGGTAAATAGAGATCTCCTAAGCCCAAGTAGTAAGGAAATTTCTCAAGGTTTTATTTTAACATTTATTTCAATTTCTTTCCCAGAACACCCAAATCATGTAAAACATAATCATAGTGATGCATGTACCTTCTCTAGGGTCTATACCCTGAAATCAATGTAGTCTCACTTGGTCGTTCGGTAGGCTCAGAGTCCTTCCATCATATCACGGGGGGCCCTAAAATCCCATGTCCTAGCCGGTCTTCCCTTGCCTATTTCATGCACCAATATTAATGGGCACTGTTTCCCTACCATCTCATGCAATCCTCACTGTGCCTAACTCCAGACTCCATCCTATCTCTCAAACATCACCTCTGATACCATTCTGTCATGACCCCCTCCCACCAAAGATTCCCCTCATGAGCTGGCAATGGTGAAATGGGGATAATGACCCCCGAGTCCCGCCTCCAGTAGGCTCCGGGGTGGCGACTAGCACCAAGGGTATGAGTTTTCACAAATATGGGATGAATTACCCTTTTTATTATTTACTATCAGGAAATAGGACAAGTCGACCATCAAAAAGGAAAAGAAAAAGTGAATATAAATAAACCCAAACCAATCCCACATGCATTTTTAATCAATTTTATAACAAGGTACAAGTACAGGAAAGCTCAAAGTAAAATACCAAAAGAAAACAAGACTACAGCAACTGCAAAAACTCCAACTGTCCCAACTAGTAGGGTCCCGTACGGCCCTGTTAGTCCTCCTGGATTCCTAAAAGTAAATGTAGGGTGAGCATACAATTATACTCATTAGGGAAACCTAAAGATCTTGTGCACAAGTGGGGAGACATCCTAATGTCCAGTGAGAACAACAAAAGAAACCTAGCAAGGAATTCTATCCACCCAACCTCACCATCCACACTCACCAAAAACACAATCACAACAAGTAGTAGTATATAAGAAACACGAGTATTGGGTACCCCGCACCACTTCCCAGTAGTTACCTGCTCTTCCTAACGGCGAACGTCCTGACATTGCCACACTCTCCCCGCCCGCACACACCTGAGCCTTACAAACCACACATCCCGCCCGCACACACCTGAGCCTCACAACCACATATCCCGCTCACACACACCTGGGCCTCACAACCACGTATCCCACCCGCACACACCTGGGCCTCACAACCACGTATCCCGCCCGCACACACATGGGCCTCATCCCGAAGATTCTAGGGAAATAGTAGAACCTGCCCATAGAGTATTGGGCTAAAACCACCCCAATCGAAACCTACACTAAGAGTCTTAGGTGTAAGGTCAGCTCAATCCACCACAACCTAGGGGAGAAGGAGTAGGAAGGAGCTAGTATCTAAGGAAAAAACACCCTCTCCCATGAAAAGGGAGTGTTCGTAACTAAGTGCTCACCATGGGTGGGGTGCGATAAAACACAAAACATACAGATATATATAGGTATACCAAACACACAGCCCAAACTATGGCTTCTAAATAGAGAAACTGAGGACGTTCCTCGGCACTACTACTACGAAGCATGCATACAACAAACAACCCCAACCCCATTTAGGTTTTCAGGTTTCAGCAGAATTAGTCTATTTAGTTCCATAACTAATGGGCAACTATCCACCACCAACCACATCGATCATTCGTAAAACATATCCCTACCATCCAAAAATCAAGTTAGGAAAACACAAGCAACACAACCAAGTTCTTCTTATCAACCAACTAACCCATTGATTATTAATCATGTTCCATTACCAAGACCCACCATTCATTAACTCTTAAACTTTTAATTTTTTATTCACAACCCATAGTTCGTTCACATTCAAACCAATACCTACAACCCCACTGCCATCTGCTATAACCGCAACTGTACCATACATAATTATCCCTTTAATACCATTTATTGCAGACCCACTGCCCGTTACTAACATAACATTTACACCAACCCACAACCAAGCCAACCACATCCCCGCTGTTCACCCTATCCACAACAACCCACAAAACACCCCCATCACATGCCACATATCCAAGGCGACTCCCACATGTTCATTATTCCATTTTGTTCAACCGGGGTGATCACACAAGGGTTTCAAATTTTAATCATCCGAATTTACGTGATTAATCAAATTCCACATTAAACAAAGTTCCATTCACAAAAACAGTCTAGAAAGATAGGGAAACATTTAATTGCGCAAGAAAATACCTCGAACGATCGTGATTCTCAGTAGGCATAAACCTATTCAGTTCACAACATAATAATAAAATAAACAATGATAAACATAACAAATTTCCCATCCCCGTTCATTAATCCAGTTATACTCATTATTTAATGGTTCAACTGCTTCTCATGAGAACAAGAGGATACCCACCCCGCATGATGCACAATTTAGAGAGATGAAGGTAAGATCCCTACCTCAACAGGTTCTGATGGCAGAGCTCCCCCGGATCAACCTTAGAAGATGTCTATCGGTGTCCGTCACTTCTGTCGGGTCCTAGAAAAACCTCCTCAGGTGGATGTCGGAAAGGAAATGCCAAAGGAAAGAAAACAGATCCAATCTCATAAGTTCCTCCTCGTCGTTACGATCCTGTGGCCACTGATGGAATGTAAATTGGAGCTCGAACAAAGAGGTTATGGAAGAAAGCACCTTTGAGTCTCTTGGTAGAACTCTGTTCAGAGGAAATGGGAGGAGAGGGGTGAGTTGAAAAGGAGGAGGGGACCCCTCCTTTTATAGGAGAGACAAGAAAAAGTACACGATGTGTACTTTATGGTACACGGCGTGTACTCGGGTATTTCACATGGTCTCCATGCAGCTTCCAACATAGCTCTACGGCCATTGACTGGTCAACACATGGTTTGAGGGTAATGCATAGGTGGGGAGGGACTACACGGTGTGTACCCATTTATTTCACACAGCTCCAACACGACACACGGCCATTGACTGGCCAACACATGGTAACGCATATGTGGGGAGGGACTACACGATGTGTAGTATTGGATACACGGTGTGTACCCATTTATTTCACATGGCAAGGACACGGCCTTCGACACGGGGTATACCCGGCAAGGGGGTACACGGTGTTTACTCAATCTACACGGCGTCTAGTTTCAAAATTTTGGAAAGTGTGGGAAAAGTCCATTTTACCCTCCAGAACACTTTGTGGCCTTCTTTTTGAAAAAGGAATGGGACGGAGAGGTCCGGTCCATTACACATAATGAGTATCGTATACTCACCCCTCCACGGGCTATTCCCGCAATACATTGTGTTGCATAAAAATGACGGACATCACTTATCAAGGTAGATACTTGTAGTGCTGGATGGTACCCGTGGGTGGACCACTGGGAGAGACATACACGGAGCAGTCAGATGGACCCGAGGTGCTGAGAGGTCTATCTGTACCCACCCATCAGGTGGGATTCCCAAAGGACAACTCAGTGGTTTTTGTTTTACTTTACTACAGTTATACTATCATTTTCAGTTGTACTGTACTTTTTGTTGGGCTAGTATTTCCATTACCTTTTCTTTCATCACTTACTTTTGTATTCATAATTACATAGTGCTTACTTCTGTTGCATACTATGTTGTGTTTTTTAACTTTTGTAAACGCAATGACTTCGCTTTTTATTTGGATTTATGCCTTTGGTGCTAGTGCCAGCCCCTGGCCTATGGAAGGCAGGTTTGGTGTAGTCACAACACGGGCCTCGAGGAAGGGTCATCAAAAATTGGTATCAGAGGAGTCGGTTCTACCGCAGAACTCATGACTATAATCATTCTTTTCTGTGAAGAAATAGTGTTAAGAGTATTGAGTGTGGTTTTCAGTCCAGGGAGTCTAGTGTTAGTGCGGCAGCCGACGTATCCATACACCAGGACCGTGATCTATCAATTCCTACTTAGTGCACGAAACCACTGATTGCGTGTGTGTTTACATTGAAAAATTTTTATCCATGATTACGTTGATTCAGCTCGCCAGGTATACAGTTCAAACCATGGCGCACTTGTTCCTTTTCAGGATAGCCCCATGAACGCACCCATCTAGGGTACCAAGTTACATACGAGATGGTATCCCACTGAGCGATGAAGCCTCGGTGCATGGCCCCCTTACAACAGAGTCACCCGCAGTACCACAACCCGCTGGGTCACCGATACCACCAGATCCAATAGTAGAGAGTGCATGCCACCTGAGTGCGTTTCACGAGGTCCAGCGATAGAGGTCGCCCATGTTTCGGGGAGAGACAGAGCCACAAGAAGCTGAGGATTTGCTGGAGTCTATCGTCATAGTTTTCATATTGGTAGGGACACCAGCCGACCTCATGTTTATCCATGTCATGAGTCTCCTGTATGCAGCGGTAGGTAGATGGTGGAGCCTGATTCTCTAGGTGCATTACGAGGCATCACTACTCTGGACAGACTTCAAGATCCTGTTCTGGGTAGAGTTTGTACCATCCACCCATCGTACAGTGCGGATTCAGGAGTTACTTCATCTCCAGCATGTTAACATGACAGTTTCACAGTACTCAGCGAGGTTCACTTACCAATCACGCTAATCCATGGATATGGTACGAGACCCATTTTTCAGGGTCTGGACCTTCGAGTAGGGACTCAGGCATGAGATAAGGGCTTCTATGATCTCAATCAACATCCCGACATAGGTAGGAGTACAGGAGAGAGCCCTTCTAGTGGAGAGTTTCCTCGCTGAGCAGTCACCAGTGGTGAGACCCTGCACCGATTGACACATAGCGGAGTTTTATGCATCCGACATTAGACTGTTGATGCATAGGTCCATGTGGACCAGGCCAGCACTGGGGCGACCTTAGGATATAGGTTCAGTTGTGCGGGGCACATGGAAGAGAGACATCAATATGAGGAGTAGGCAGTTCTATGCATGCGGCGGGTAGGATCACATGGCTCGAGACTGCACGACCCGCCCTGTATATGAGCAGTAGGCAGTAGAGGGACCTCCCAAGGAGAGGCAAGGGTTTGGCCATGGGGGTCTGCCGGGAGCAGGCAGACGTGGCAGAGGAGCTGGATGAGAAGTAGGTGGTGGATAACGTTTTGAGGCCCTACCACCTCCACCACCAGGAGGTCCACCCCGACCGCAGAGAATGAGTGAACAGGGGAGAGCTCAACTTCAAAAAACTGAGGCCTATGACCATTGTGCTCTGGGAGAAGCTGGAAAAGAGCAGGACTAGCTTCAAGTAGAGATACTTTTGTTCCTGATGCTTGTAGCTTTGTTGAAGTCATTGTTTATGGTTTATTTGTGTCTTTGTACTTTGAGCTACTGTAATAAAAGTCACTTGTTCATGTGATGTTTTCTTTCATAACGTTTTTGTATGGTTGATACTGAGAGGTTCCGATTAAAACCATTGACATGACACTAACATTCGAGATTCCTACTGGAGGATACCCAGTGACCACACACTACTGCTGACTGTGTCACTCGACCCTTGGAGTCGAGAGTAATGGCTGGATATCTTGGTAGTAGCGTTGAGACCTTACGGGGTCATCCATGGCATGAAATAGTACCATTCTTGTCAAGATTAACTGTATTAGGCTAAGAATGTAGTTCATCCACATGATAAGAGCGGGTTTGTCTTTTCAGCAAAGGAGAAATCTTAGCATCTCTTGTAGGACGTAAGCGAAAAAGGTTGTAGTCGAGTTCTTTGCAAATTGTTAGCCACACACCTAGTTTCATTGAGAGAATGGTATAAGGTTTACTCTAATCTCAGAAGTCTCAGGTGTGTCTTCTCGTAGAAGGACCTGGACCTGAGATGGTGATGTTGGCTTGAGTTCCTCCAGGACTATGACTTTGATATAGTCTATACTTTTGGGAAGGGGAATGTTGTAGCAGATTCTCTTAGTAAGAGATCAGGCATTTAGCTGCTAGGAGAGGCAACAGAGCAGCTGGTCGCGTTGCCGATATCCTTTATTGATTAGGATGGAGTAGCCTCTCTGCAATCCCTCACAGTAACTCCTCCACTACTTCAGCAAGTCAGAGATGGTACAGGATACGACAGAGAAGGTGAAAATCATCCAGGAGTAGATGAAGACCACACAGAGCTAACAGAAGTATTATGCTTATAGGAGACATAGACCACTGGAGTTCGAGGATGGTGACCATGTCTTCTTATGTGTCTCAGCTGGATGAGGACTATGGGGATTTGGCCGAGGAAGCAAGTTGTCTCCACGATTCATCGAACTATTCTAGGTCCTTAGCAGGATAAGCAAGGTGGCTTACCGCCTGGCCTTTCCACCCCAGTTGCACCGGGTGCACGACATCTTCCTTGTATCTTTGCTGAGGAGATACGTGAACGACCCGTAAAACATCATCAACCATGGGGATCTGGACATTGATGATGGTGAGACATTTACAGAGGTTCCGGTGGAGATCAAGGATCAATAGGATCAGTTTCTACGTGGATGGTCGATTCCTCTGGGGTGCATTCGCTAGAAGCACAGTAACCTCCAAGAGAGAACTTGGGAGAAGGAAGCTCAGATGCATGCTCAGTACCCCCATTTGTTCCCCTAGTGTGTGTTGTAGCTTCATGGGGACATAAAGCCATGAGGTGTGTGTAATGTAAAGTCCCGTAAATTTCCAGGAAATTCTTTTTCTTAAATACTTTGGAATTTTACAAGTCTTTGGTTTCTAACGTCACTTGATTCCGAGACCCAGTGTGCCCGAAATCAATTTCTGAAGACTTTTGCGGGTACATTAAGTAAACGTACATGCGAGTTTTTATATATTTTGAACCGATGATCGGAATTGAAATTTGAGGGCACCGATGAACTCGCAATGACGATATTCGCTTAGGGGGACTTTTACCATAGTTGTGTTTGGTCGAGAGTAGCAGTTTTAATTTGAGGATTCGTAACAAATTAAAATAAAATTGTGGTGTTACATTAAGTGTACACAATTTTATTTAATTTATTGAGTTGTGGTTATTTCCTACAAGGGGAAGCTATAGGTGGGGCCCACACCCACATAACCTCCCATGTGAGAATAATGTTTGGTGGGGACCACACGGGATCGTAACCCCTCAACTTCCCCATAAACTCCCATGAAATCCCCCTTATTAACTCTTAAAACTCTCCACCTCCACTCTTTGAATTTTAAACTTTTCACCTCCATTCTCTCTTAATTATACCAACCCATCTAAATAATATCTTCATTAATAAATTGGAACCTTCTATTTGAATAAATATGAATTTCATATAAATTATATTAAAATTGGAGAGTATTATTATAATGTTGTCCTTGGAAAATATTTCGGTGGGGAAACCTCTGGAGAAATTGAAGAAAGGTGATCCTCTCTCGACGAAGAACATCGTTCTTCAGTGAAGAACATCTTCGATGAAGAACATGAAGAACTTCTTAGAACGACGCTTCCTCATAGGATTCACCCCAACGCCAAGGAATCTATGTCTTCTTCGGATTCTCTTTTCGCGACACGACAATGACTCTTCCTCCAACGTTGACGGGACGACACCGTTCTCCGCGGCGACATCTTTCGTGATGCCCGACTACTGCGACGCTCATCATTCATGGCTCATCGACGTACCATGTCAATTATGAGGTAGGGAGTTTTTATAATTTAAATTGAATAAATTATAACTTCATTCTTTCTGAATGAAAGTAATCGTCTATAGCCATTTGTTACCACCATATGCGGAGGACGCGGGCCAAAAAAGCACGGCCCGATGACCCTCCGTTGTTTTTTATTTTTATTCGTGATGGAGACGGTATCTAAAGTGGTGGCGGAGACCGCAGTTGGTGGCAACTGGGGGCGGCGACGACCGAATTCGGCGGCGGCAACGGCGGCCACACGCTGGCCTGAAGAGGACCACAGCACCGGGTGTCGCGCAGAAGGGAGACTGTCGCCCGCAACCGCAGGCCGCTCGGACGAAGAAGAACCGTCTAGCTAAATCCAGCCCAGCTGGAAGGACCGCGGTGCCTCTCGTAGCCTCATTTTGGATGAACCCCATCCCACGCTTTGTGGGCCGCTTCGACGGGTGAATCGGCCTGGTCGGACCTGACCCCAACCCCCCTCTTCGGACCCATTTTAGTTTTTCTCCCATAACATGAGGTACAGACTTCCGATCGATGCACCGTCAGTTGCATAGGAATCCTTGGATAGAGATGGTCGTTTTAGAATATTACAATCATGGTCTTGGTGAATTTTTTGTATGTTCAGGTTGGTTTGAACTCAAAACCAATAGGGCCCTCGAAGCGGATACGCTTCTAACTTAAGGATCGTACGTCCAATTGATGTGATGTATACTACATTGGATTAATTTTGATGAGACAGTCTTTTTTGCATAATCCACATTAGATTCAGATGATATTAGAGTATGGCCAGGCTGGATTGTACCTGAAATCAAACCGGGCCCCTGAAACTGGAAATCTAATAACTCTCAGACCGGGTGTCCTATATGACGCGCCGTGTGTCGCGTTCTGTTCCTTATGATGAGACGGAACTTCGGGATACATCAACTCAGGACATAGTGATAGTTGATGAGTCGACCCCTTTGCATGAAGAGAGCACCCTCCCGGATTCGAGTGTGTTGTGTTCTGGAACCCTAGAGCTGGCTGGGACTGCGACGACTACCATACTGGGATCCTCTGTGGGTTTGATGATGTCGTCTACCGTACTGGAATCCTCCATGGGTTCGATGACGATGACTTCGATACTAGAATCCTTCAGGGGGTTCGACGACGATGACTACCATACTAGGATCCTTCGTGGGTTAAATGATGACGTCTACTGTACTGGAATCCCCTGTGGGTTTGATGGCGATGACTTCTATACTAGGATCCTCTGTGGGTTCAATAGTGATGACTTATGTACTTGTATCCTGATTGGGTCTGACAGAGTAGCCGGTCTTGTATCCTAAGAGGGTCCTATAGCTTAGCTAGTCTAGTATCCTATGTAGGTCTGACATCTTAGATGAATTAGTGACTACATCTAATCATATCTATCGTTATATGAAAGATGTATTCCTCTGCGAGCTGAGTCTTGACATACAATCATTATAATCGATGTGATTGACATACATTCTTGTGTGGACTAGGTTGTGCTTGGGCTTGATATTTGGAGCATAACTGTGATTTATAACATAGGTATATGTATGGTAATATACCTAAGTAGGGTTGGTTGATACTTCGTGATTGTATCTCACTTCTGTGGTTTATCCTTCGTGGATTTTGGGAGACCTTCGGGGGTCTCGGGGTCCCTAGTGTGTATCGTATACTCACCAGTGCATGGGCTATGCCCGCACTACATTGTGTTGGAAGCAGATGGTAGACATCACAGATTGAGGTACAGACTTGTAGAGCAGGACGGTACCCGGAGGTGGACCACTTGGAGAGACATACATGGAGCAGTCAGATGGACCCGAGGTGTTGAGGAGGCTATCTATACCCACCCTTCAGGTGGGATTCCCAAAGGATGACTCAGTGGATTCTGTTTTACTTTACTGTAGTCATACTGGCTTTTTTAGTTGTACTATACTTACTGTTGGGCTTTTATTTTCTGCCCCTTTCCTTTCAGCACTTACTTTTATATTCGGTATTACATAGTGCTTACTTCTGTTGCATACTCTATTGTGTTGGTTTACTTTAATAAAGTTATTACCTTCCCTTTTTATCGGTATTTCTTCCTTTGGTGCTAGTTTCCATCCCCTGGCTTATGGAAGGCGAGCTTGGTGTAGTCACGGAACGGGCCCCAAGGACGGGTCGTGAAAACCATGTTTTCTATCACTCTCTATTAGTTCTTTGGCATTAGATTTCTCTTCCACAAAAATGTTTTAACTTAGCACTTATGTTCTTTTATTTGGAGACCATGTTTTGTGTTATTTCATAGGACCTCTTTATTTCCCATTCTATCATATATTTTTGATGTTTCACTAACCCTTTTAATAATGTTGGTATTTAAAAAAGTAATTTTCAAATATTGAACCCTATGTTACCATTAAAGAGTTAAATTTTAGATTATTCAATTTATCAATCTACAAGAATGTGTCACCCTAAGAATTTAGGAAATATTTTTTTAATTTAAAGTTCATTTTTTTTGATAGCTTTGGTTATACGTAGAATCGAGTTTAAATGAACCGTCATACATTATAATTTAATATCACCAAGCCATTAGTTTAATGGGTAATAATATAATTATTTAAATTAAGATAAAATTTAGAGTTACATGTGGATAGAATAAATTAATTCATTATCAATTGATTGTGAATGAAATTAAAAAACATTTAAATGAAGATGTAGTATTTTTCTTAAAAACATTTACTTTTTGTGCAAATGTATTTTTATCTAAAAATTTTAATTAAATAATGATTGGAGAATGATATTAATTAAATTAATATATTTATATCAAATAAAAATTTATAATATTAAATTAATATTTTTTTGAATGTGATAAGAATGAAAAATGTTTTATGCTTGAAAATCTATTTTTATGCCATTTTCTGTCCCATGTTGGCACTTATTTTAAAATTAATTTTTTCCAGTTTTAGAAATTGAATTTAGAAAAATGGATTATTTATTTATAATCATGGGTTTAAATTTTTTAGATATTCCCATTTTATTTTATGTAAATATTAATATCAGCAGTGGTAACATTTATAACCCTGATAAATGTTAAATTGGGTAAATCATTGTTAAAACTAAATGATAAAGCCATAATTTTTCATCATAATTGTAATTTAATAAATAAAAATCAACCATTATCACCTTATAATTTAAATTTAATTTTTTTGAATGAAAATTTTATAGGAAAACAACCGATATAATATTTAAAGCAAGTAATGTTACAAAATGTCACTCTCTTAGTTTCAAATGTCACATATGTGTCCCTGTATGGATAAAATAATGTTATAAAAAATTTGACTATATATGATATTAGTGAAATTATTTTAAGGATATAAATTTATTTATAATTTTAATTAGTTATATAATGACCCTAAATTCTTATGCAACACTGATGCAGTATTTCTCCAATTAATAAAAAATTTCAATAAATCATTTAAAAAATATAAAATGAGATGTAATTTTAAATTTTTAATGTTTTAACAAGAATTTTATAAATATATATGGCATATGATAGATTTTTTAAATCATTATATTCTATTTATCACTTTTTTATGATATATTTAATGTCAAATTAAATTAATAGTGTTAAAATGACATTAATTATATTTTATAAATAATAATATTTTAAAAATTGATATAAACATCATAAAAATATTATATTATAACATGTTAATGTTTTATTGTTATAAAATTCCTACATGGTCCATTTATGGGCCTCTTATCATATCATAAAACTATCATTAACGAGGATAGAAAATTTCAATATTTTGGTAATTTACAGAAGGGTTAACGAAGTGTTAACAAAGGATAACAGAAAATATTTGATCCAAACATCTCCAAAATCTATAAGATGATTATACATAGACTAATATTAATATCATATTTTATTATTATAAATCTGGAACCATTTCTACAAAAAAAATTAATTTATATTAGTTTACAATTTTATGAAATTCCCAGTGTTCCCCTCCCCTAATTTCTAAATGGGAACCCCTCCTTTCTCTTCATCACACAACCTTGCGACATCTATCTACACCATACCCTAAAAATTAAATTATAAAATAAATTAGTGGCATTATATAGGTTTATTTATTTTCAATTTACCAACTATAGACTTCTTAATTGGTCTTCAAAAGGATTTATTTCAAATAAGAGGCAATCACACTAACATACCACATTCGTTTTAATTGTAATTATACCTATAATTAATCTAATATATTATTTATAAAATAATAAATTATGTATCCTAAATTTAATTAAATGTTATTATTATTTTAAATCCACCTTTATTGACCCGTTTCTATTAAATGGTATGTGAAAATATTGTTTTTGTGTACATATGGATTACCACGTCCACATAGTGATACATTTAATTTATCGTCACATTATTTTTTGGGTGGGGATTGTGATGGGTTTAATTTTTATATATTATAATTATGAAATTATTATAGTTATTTAATTATAATATCATTTCAACCTCTTTTCCTTCCAAACTATTTGAAAATGATAATGTCGATCATGTGTACCCGTGGACTACCACCTCTATAAAGATTTGTGATTCAAAGTTCAATTTTGTTTTACAGGGATAATAATAAGGCAGGATTTAATGAATATATATAATATATGTGATATAATAATGATTCTATATATATTATTTATAACTTTAATTTATTTCTATCCATCATTATAAAAAAATGAAAACAATATTCATGTGTGTGTATGGCCTATTGTCTCCATGAATGGTTTAATTAATATTCTTATCTCTATATTATAAAAATAAATCTAAACATGTATAAAATGAATATATATATATATATATCTGTGGTATTTATACCTCAATGAAATTTTTATACATTATGGACTTCTTATCAAAATACATGGACCAAAACTACCGAGTCAGAACATATATTAAAACGAAGTAGATATCATTTGAAACAATGATTTTAATAAAGAACTGTTACAAAATATGTGATAAAATGGTAATAATTTACTCATATATGGTATGATATATAAGTATGGTTATATAAAATATATATATAATAAATATTGATATTTTATATTGGAATTTTCAATTCGTATTATGGAATTCAGACCAATGGTAAGGGAATTTTCGTCTCAATTTTATTTTTTTGTGATACATGCCTTATACACCATTAGTTTATTTTTTCTCATTTATATACTATACATTAATTTAGTTCATTATTATTATTAGTAATTTTATTGGAATATGAATAACCATGAATTGTTTTTCCTTCATGGGGCCTATGAATCAAAAGTTACCAAAGCGAAAAATATTTTATTTTACCATCAAATTGTTTGTGGGGATTATTTATGATTCAGTTCAAAATGATAAAAATTATATGATCTATCTCTTATGAAACTTATGAATATTATCAACATATATATATTTATTTAAAATTAGTTTTTTAAAAATATTTTATATACAATTGGTAATAATGATACTGATAATTCTTACATAATAAAAATCAACTTTATTTCTCTATTCACTATAATATAACGTTTCATTCATATCCACATCTTCCAAAACATATTTTTTTTAATAATATAAAAAAAATCAGTTGTACACATGATTTAATTTTTATTTTTTTTTAAATTAATCTTATAGTCACTTTACAAATGAATTACAAATTTCTTTCTCTACAGAAGTGTGAAAGGAATGTTTTCTTTTATCTTATACAACATGAATGCAGTTTTATACTTTCATTACCACCCAATAATTTGAATATTCCATTAAACATTTCTATTTTTATTTTAAAATAAAAAAATTACCATAATATTTCACACTGTCATGACTACTCCAAGCATTGAATCACCCTTTACATGTTTCCATGGTTATTTTCTGAGAAAATGATTTACATAATATTTTCAAATTTCTATATTTCAAATATTTGATTTAAAAATTTCAATGGTAAAATGATAAATATTTTTTAATAATATTGTAATGGTATTTCCAGTCATCAAATAAAACATCCCTTGATATCACTTATTCTTTTCAAGGTATACAACACATGGATACTATCCTTATTATTACTCTGGGTGGTTTATGTTTATGTTGAAAAATTGGTACTAAACCCTATTCAATTTCCATAGGTTATACTATGATGAAATATTTGTGAAATTCATTCCTTTTCCACGGGTTATAATATGAAGAAATTTTTATGTGACCAGTTTCTTTTTGATGTGTTATGTTACGATGATTTTTAAATAAAACCCATTTATTTTCAAGGGTTATGATATGATGATTGTCATATGATCTTGTAGAGCACTTATGTTTTATTTTCATTATGTGATGGTTAGGACCAATATATCTCCCAATTTTATTGGTTAAGTATGTTTAACTCATGATGTAGGTATGTTATGTGTAAACATCAGTTCATGTTCACAATTTTATACATTGACCTAGTGTTAATGTCTATATGATTAAGCGAGGAATTTTCTTTCAGGTTTATAAGTTCATGCATGGAACTGGTTATCATGTCCATATGTTCATGTGTGGACATGTATTTCATGTCAAAAACATTATATATAAACCTACTAAAATGTTCATATGTTTATTTGAAGGCCTAATTTTGTGTCCTTAACATAATTGTTGAACATGTTTTCATTTATACATATTCACAAAGTTATAATATTATGTATACCACAAACTCATTTATTAAATAAAAATTTAATTTATCATGTCTCTTGTTCTTTGATATCTCTATGATTTAGGATGTATGATCATTCTATCTTTATACCATGACTTAGGATTATGGTTTTTGTATATAGGGTGTGGTTTTCAAATGTTGATCTCATGAGATTATACCATTATGTTCATATTGTGCTTATACGATCATTTATATCTTCTTTTATTACCCTTAATGACTGTCTTATCTCAGTCTTTATTATGTTTACATTCCCAAGGTTATAAATAATGTTTTTAAGAATGATATATCAATGAAGGGTACCACTTATGATGAAATTAATGGTAGACTCTTATGAACCAATTATTTCATTTTTTTCACATATCCAATGATACTAGTCCTTTATGATTATGTTGTTGAGAGTTATGTTATGCAATCAAAATTTATCTACTAAGATTTGATATCAATGTATTAAATAATTTGGTGATTATAAACACTGCACTGCTGATTTTTCTATGAATAACTACTTCATATATCCTAGCTCTATAGGTATGGGCCAGACTCAGTTGTGTCGGTGTTTGGAGTCTTATTACTCTAGAGTAAAAGGTTCTATTAGGTTGTCACCGTTTTTATTATCCTAGGATAGGAATTATAATCACTTTCTATGTTATCATTTACCTTTTTTATTTATATCATTGTAACATATTTTGTTCAGTGTGAGTCTTTGGATTGTCACTCTATTATGCTAGACTAGTAGCACGAGAGTTTGTCTGAACATCCCTAAACTCTAACTTTTTTAGGTTGGGGATCCCAATAGTGGGGTGAATTTAAAACCCATGATTTTATTATTATTATTTTTATGTATTTTTTTATTTTGTGATATTTTTAGTTTTTTTGGATATTTTCAAAATGTTTTAGGAGGTTCTAAATGTGTTTTGGATGGTGTACAATTTGGAGAAATTGTGGGGGTTCCCCAGGTAAGGTAGTGATCTGTAAAGGATTTCCAAGGGGATTCAAATAGTTGGTGTAATATATGGGTAAACCATGTGGTATCCATATTACTTTGAAAATTTTAATATTTAAATGATTTTATGGTATACTACACTATTTTTAAAATCTTATGAACATATCAGGATCATTATTAAAGGGTTTAAAATTTAGTTTTTAAACCTTATCTCTCCCAATAAATTTTGATTTTTCCATCTTATTTCTAGGTATCTTGAACTATAGGATTATATTTCAATATGTTTTTGATTCTTCCCACAATTAAAAAGCCTGTCTTTAATTATTGAAGTTGTCGACCAATAAATCAATGGCAAAGACCCCATGTTCATTGTTATCTTACACTCCTTTCTCATTTTGCATTGAGTAGAAACCTAATATGGGTCTACCAATCTATGATCTATTTCCAAGGATATTTTTTTTCTGTTATTTGTTTTATGAATACCCATATGAGGTTTTTTAGAGCACTGATCATTGATGTCATGCTGCGATTTTATCATGGAAGGCTTATATAAGGTATGTGGCTTCACACATTCTCTAATTTTGTTAAATACATGATGTCATGTTTTTTTATGTAAAATTATTTTATTTAATAATGAAAAATTATTGTACATACCAAATTTACCCATTCTATCTGTTAAGAATTTTATAAAGAAAATGTTTTGGGTGATACAGACATCTTGTTTCAGAAAACGGACATTTGATGATTTGGTTTTAAAATTTTGTCTTTAGAATGTAATAACCATATATTATTAAAATAGAATTGTCCTAACTTACATTTCCACATAGTTCATATGTATTCTAGGACATTTGGATTTGAAAATTATGTCCATTCAAAAATGTTGTATTTCTAGATTTTATGGGTGGTGTCTGTTCATAATGCATATTTTGTGGCTATGTTCGATTATACATGATTTTTGTGATAAATTTAAGGCACTATAGATTGTACCTCTAAGTGAAGACTTTTCTCTAGCGGTATAATTTACCACTTCCATGTTTTTCTATATAGTTATGTCTTAGTTTACTAGGGTTTTTGTGGTATTGTGCTTGTAATGTGTGTGTATGTGTACATGACATAGATGAATGAGTTATGTTATGGGTAATTTCATGGAATATTGGGTTAAAATTTAAATATGTATTTTGGTGTAAGTTACTTATAGAGATTTTTCTATATTATTTACAATATCATGTTTGTATCTTATCTACAATAAAATTTGATCTAAGTTGTTCAAATTAATTTTTCATGAGTGGGAAGTCATTAGTAGATTTCATATTGGGTTATATACTCACCCCTAGAATATGAATCTCAATGTATATTATATCCTTGTACAACATGGATTAGGTAAATAGTGACCTATTTCCTCTTTAAAGGAGTGCATTATTGATTTGTTCCCTGGGGATATATTATGGAAGTATTTTTTATATGAATCATGGGATATGACATGTTGGAACATCATTCTTCTATTGATTCATTGTCTTGTTTTATATCTTGGTTATACACTTTTTCGTATGCTATCACACTATTGTGTTTTTTAAATTTTTTGTGTTGTATTTTGGTATTCTGTTTAGTCATGCATCAAATATATATATATAATCTCATAGATGTATTTTTTAGGTTGTTTTTTATGCATGGTAAAATAATCCTCCATGATTTGGTGATTCTTATGGAATTTATTTCTACCCTTTTGTTTTTAGGGCATGCACATAAGGTTAGTTTCATTCTACTCATACTCAAGATAATGGTTCATGGTTATGATATCACATGGGATAAGTTGAATAATATTTATGAATATGATATCAAGGTTAAGGAAAAAAATAAGAATGTTTTACACAGCTGATTTTGTTACTGAAATATATATATATCCAAATGAAAATATTGACTAGTTCATCAATCATATCCTTGAGTGGGTCAGATCAATATGATGGATTGTGTAGATATTGAAGATGTAAATTAAAAAAATATCATGAAGAGACGGCCACCTCTCTAAAATCCAAAGTTATCTACTCTTGAAGAGGAAAATATGGACGATCTCTCATTTAAGGTACTAAGGAGGAGTTCAGAGGATTATTAAATGAATTTAATGAACAAGGGAAAATAAAAAAGAAAATCCACCAATATATTTAAATCAAGTAAATGGTGAAACATGACTTCAATAAATAATGTGGTCATGAGGAAGAGTTTTGTGATAAGTTTCATTTTCCAGTGGAAAGGTCCATCAAAATGGAAAAATTTAGGTTTGAAGGAGAGCTACATTGGGATTTTTTAGGGTGGAAAGGTGGGACACATCATAGAAAAATACCATAAAAGTATTAATATTAGTAAATATGAGATTGAAACTATATATATGGAACAAATGCAATTCCTATTTAGAATATATAGTAAGAAGTACTTTTTATTGAATGAACAATTGGATAAAAGATAAACTGATTAATATTTCAGGGAAGAATATGAAACTAGGTATAAAGTAGATAATGATAATTCATAAGTGGGAATAATAAAAAAATGGAATCCATATTAAGATAATGAACAATATCCTGAACTCATGGTTGAATAAAAAGTTATACTGGATAAATATCTTAAAATGGTTTATATTTTAGAACAATGATATAAAAATTAGTGCCTTGGTAAAATATTCCTCAATATACATGGATGATCTTGAAGATGAAATTGATCAACTATAATAGATTTTGTTGGATAAAACATAATGGTACACATGTTTGGGAGAATTATTTGACTGTAAATTGATATTTCAATAATGGAGTAAAAAATTAAGAACATAATAATTATCTAATGACAAAAATAAAAGAGATTGGTATCTTTATAAGATGAGGTTTTTACCTTAAAAGGTAAGTCTAAAACTAAATTAAAATCAACTAAATCTAATAATAATCTACATTTTGGGATGTTCTTCCTATAAACTACTATGAAAGGCGAAATGAGGTTCAATTGGTGTTTGAAAAAATTTAGATAAATAAAGTTCCAAGATCATTGGAAATGGTTTTATTAGTTTTGAGACCTAGTACTCAATGTTTAATACATCATATATTTCAAATAGGGGAAAGTTCAAATTGTAGATGAATATTAAGTCCCCAAAACCAGGTAATTAGTAAAAAAACTTCCATTGAGTTGTGATAAATTTTAAATTGTGAAAGTGGAAAAATATTACATAATATATATTTGTAGTTTTATTTTGGTAACAAGATGAATTATTATCTAGTGATTGATAGCTATTTATGTTGAGAAAAAAAGTGTCATGAAAGGTAGAATTCATCTATATCCTTTGACCAAAATTAGAAAATATTTTCATGGATATTGGTTTGGGTATAGTAACATTGGACATAAAGTCATTTATTATAAGAAAAAAATATGTAGAAATGACTATAAAAGATGTAAAAGGAAATATTATACAAGGAAACATATCCAAATTGATTTGAGAATAAATTACCTATTAGAACAGTAAGTTGAATATATTATTAATTCTCACACTAGAGAGAAAGGGATAGTGAATTATCTAATACTAATTAGATATGGAATCTCTTGAAAACAAATATGGATGAAAAAGAATGAAATTTTGGTAGAAGTTACACTAAAAGAAACTAAGAATGATATAACATAGTTCCTTGACTGTTTATTCGCATCCCACATAAAAGTAGAACTTTTATAAATATTGTACAAGTAGATATTTTATGCCATTATTTGTTTTGGAAATGATGGGTCATTGAAAATAAAAAGTCTGTATAAATACAAAACTAGATGGGGGAGATATCAATAATAGTAAAGTATTCTAGTTTATTATATTGACAGATTATCCCTTATGTGTGAGTCAGTTGTGTGAATTTAAAAATGTGGTTTCATTCAACAAAAATATATGATAATTCATGGATTTTCTTGGAAATTATCTTATGAGAGGAGGGATTAACAACAAAAAATATATATATAAAGATAATAATAAATATAGAATATTTATTCTTAAGACTGAAAAAAATAATATATTTTATCATCGAATACAAACATAGACTCACCAGGAAAACATGTAGGACCTTTTTAATAAGAATTTTGTGGAATATATTTCCAACATGGAGTGTGGTAGAGAGAGAATATATGATGAATTCATGCAACAAAACACTTTCTATGAGAAATAATAATATAATAATAAGTGAGTGTCCAATATGCTATATCTTGTTCAAATAAGCATATTTGGTTTCATGAATATATCTAGAAATATATGAAAAAATAAATCATTATAATAATCTATTTTGATATTATAATTTTTTGTGTAATGTTCATTAAATGAAAGAGTGAGGTGCTTAATTGTGTGGAGAGATACATAATAAGTGTAGAGATTGAAAATTTTCTTACCATCAAAACTATTTAATTTAAAAACTGAACTAATTATAATACTATTTAATTTTATAATAATCTTTATGAACATGATATTGAGAATGAAATTTCATTAGTTTAAACACAATCAAAATAGAGTGGTTTAATATTGAAGATAGATGAAAAACATGGCTAAGAACCATCAAATTAAAATTAGGGTATATAGGTTTTACTAGAAAGAGGATTTTTAGATTATAATATGCAATTAAAATATGAATTTTTTAATACATATAGAAGATATGACTCTCTATGATTTATGTAATAGGAGGAATCGGTAATTGAAATAATTTTGGATTTTTTGTAGAAGGTGTTACGTATGAATTAAATAATCCATACAATACAAATATGGTGATGCCGTTGGAGAAGGAGTGTTTTTTTATGTAGTCAATTAAAAGAAAATAATATGAATCTCTCAATAAATGGTTGGGAATTTTTTTTGAATGAAATTATGTTAAGACTATGGAATAGATATAACAGAATAAAATATAAATCCCATTTATATAGGATATTTCTAAATAATATAATAAATTTGAGAATACATACAAACTAGAAATGGTCTAACGAAAGATATTGACTCTGAAATTAAATCAGAATAGGAATGTTTGGATGAAAAAAAGTAATACTATATCTAGATAATTAATGGGAAAGTAGGGGTGATCCTTCAAATATTATCAGAGATAGACCTATACCAACTCTATAAGAAAAATAAATATTTAATAGCATGTTACTCTATTGTCCATAGTAGAGCATACATTCTTTGATGAAA
This sequence comes from Viscum album, assembly GCA_963277665.1. Classification (NCBI taxonomy): domain Eukaryota; kingdom Viridiplantae; phylum Streptophyta; class Magnoliopsida; order Santalales; family Viscaceae; genus Viscum; species Viscum album. Next base: position 171,958,647 of record OY728128.1, read on the forward strand.
CTTCAAAGTGTAAATAACTTTTAAGTTCCATGAATGGATATCTTTATAAAATTGATAAAAAATTAATTTTTAATTTTTAAAGGGATATATAGACCATTATATTTTATGAATTAAATGGGTTATCTAAAATAAATTTTATAAAAATGGTATTTTGGGTTTAAATAAAACGCATTTTGATTCTAAAGTATATATAAAATTTGAATAATTTGATGTGTAATAGACATTTTCACTTGTGTATTCGATTTAGTTTATCAGTTTATTCTTCGATATATCTATTCAAATAAGTAATATAATGTTTTTAATGAATGTGAAAACTGGTTTTTTAAATATGGTTCTTATGGAGGAAGTGTACATGTATTAGACTTTGGATTTTGTGATATTACAAGTTGAAAATAAAGGTTTCATACTGAAGAATGAATTTTTAGTTTAAAAATAGGAACCTCATGTATAGTATGATCTACTTGAATAATTCCAAAAATAAGTTGGATTCTAATAAAGGAGGTGTTGATAATAATTTATCAATGAGTATTTTTGAGGAAGAAAATTCACGGTGTTATTGTATGTGAATAACATTATTTTATGAGGTATAACATATAAATGAGTGGAAGAATTCATCAAATTGATGTGTTATGAGACTGAGATGTCAATTCTTGGGGAGATAACCATCTTTCTAGGGTTATAAGTGATTGATGAATAGAGATACAAATTTATCTTGCTGGCTAAGTAAGAAACCTAGTTTCTTAGAAAATTTGACATGAATGATTCAAATACAATTTCATCAATTATTATTGTTGGAACCAATATTGGTAAGAATAAATAATGAAATTCAATGGATCCTTCTCTTTATAAAATTATTATTGGGAGTTTTTTGTACTATAAAATAAGTTTTCCCGATATACCTTATGCTACTAGTCTGGTTTCTCATTTTCAATGAAATCCTAAAAAAGATCATACGGTAGTATTGAAGAGGATATTGAGAAACATATGTGGTACTCTCACATATATATTAATCTTTCAAAAAGATATATTCTATGAGTTATCCACCTTGTGTGATGTTGATTGAGTCCACTATGGGGTGGATAAAAATTATATATTTTCATTTTCATTATTCAGTGTCACTAACATTGTGTGATGGTGTATTAAATAGTAGGAAACTACATCATAATGTACAGTTCAAGAATATTATATTTCTATCATAATGTTTTAAACACAACATTATTGAATATTTCGTTATCTGAATGATCTTGGGAATGATGTTAAATAACCCCTTAAAATATTTTGCAATAACAAGACTACCATTGAACTCCCAAACAATCAATTTTAGTACTCATATACTATGTTCATTTCCCTCTAGTATCATTCTATTATATATAAATTCAAGAAAGGATTTATTAAAAGTTGGTTTTTGGGGATTTATCAATATAGATTGGATATTATGAAAGAAACTATTAGCAATAATTGTTTCTGAAATACATAGGTTCGTCCTTGAAGTTCAACTACCTCCTATAATGTAAGGAGGTTTAGATTTTTCCCCTACCCCAATTTATATTTACTATTATACCAGATTTTTTTCTATATTAATTTTATGTCACAAATATTTTATGTTTTTGGGAATAAAGGGAGAGATAATATACCTGAGGGTAACTTTTTGATCGTTTATAGTTTGATTCGAGGTTTGTGTACATAATAATAAGAATTAGATATTTCGTCATGTTTCCAATAAATATAATCAAATAATGTAGTATTAGATACATAGTTGATGTGTATTCTCTAAGAGACATTATTTTAGTCTCAGGTATGAATAAACCTGAAAAACATAGATATCCATTAAATTTTATTATCAAAGAGGTAGACTACACATTCATGAGGACCATGTATGGTCATGTGTGCATGTGATGGAATGGAATTGGATGAAATTTCACATGAAATCCAAATAGCGATAATGTTGAAACAAAATATCATAATTTAATATTTTTTAAATAGATATGTGCTGTGAATTTTTAATTTTATAATTTGATCAAGATCATTATGTAGGCTACAGAATTTATTAATTTTTTTGTAAGTATTTTGGATAAAATATAGTCTTAATAAACTATCGAAGTATTTGACTAATATAGATTCCATAATAATAATTTTTTTCTTATAAGGATTATTTCATATTATAATGTTCAATATGCTTTTTAAGATTCATCATAAAATTTATTGAACTTTGAAAGATTCAGTTCCAAATATTAATGTCATAAGAGTATGTTTATAAAAGTAATTTCATAAGAATCCTTCAATAAAAAATGAAATATTCATAAGATGTATCTTGTTAGAGCGGGAAGCGGAATATAAGGTCCCATATTTAAACCTTACATAAATGTGATATATATCAAGAATTAACATTGTGAATCATTTTAGGATTACAGTTTTAGAGAATTAGTCCAAACTATTACATTATATCTCAAATATTACAATGCAGGCACTTTTACTCTATCAAAAAAAATTAAAAAATATCTATAATAAAACAAGAATTACATTTTTGATAAAATTCATCATGAATGTTTCCTTTCTATTATCCTTCATTATACCCTAGGAAAAGCATTTCAAAAACAACGAAAGAGCATAAAAAGATCTGTAATGTATATAAAATAAGGAATGGAAACATTAGTCCATAAATAAATACAAATCAATGAAATCATACTTTTCAATCATAAAACATAAGATCTTTACAATACCTCATTGAATCATAATATTTATGAATAAAAAAAGAAATCATATATCATAAAGGTAACTTTTGGAATCCATAATATACATACATTATAGTTGTCAAAGATACATAGGGAGTTACGTTTGGAATACCCATCATATTATCTTCCCTAAATCTCTTAAGAGAATAATTATCATTTACCTTTTTCAAGTTACCCAATTCCTTGGGGAGCTATCTCGGGTTCACCTGACCTAGGTTTATCATGTTTCCACCATATTCGAAAATAATTTCAAAGAATCCTAACATAATCATAACACATAAAACGAGCATAAAATATAGATAACATTTCCACAATGTAGTCACAAGAAATTAGTTCAATATATTGATATAATCAATCCATTATCAAACCTATAGTCAGTAACAATATATTAAAAAATGGTATATGGTATTTATTTTTCTTTAAAAACATTATGGCTTGTAATGGAAGCCAAATATCAAATAAATCTCTTGGTGGGGGAAGGGTCATTATAACCGTGTACATTAAAAAGAAAAATTCCATTGGTCATTTAGTAAAACGCTTTATCGAAAATGATTATTTTTGAAAATCATTAAATGATATTAAAATTCAAATGGGTTGATTATACACTATAAAATAGATGTTTGTGTATAAACCAAAATATGCCTCAATGAAAGGAGATTGAGATGATGTCCCTTAAAAATTGCATTTTGTAAATAAAATTGATTGATTATATGTATTAAATAAAAGTACACATAATTATTGTATAAATAAAAGATAGTATAATGAAAATTATATCTCACATAACAATAGCATTACATAATCAAGAAGTAGATGATTAACCCAAATAATAAAAATTGGGTTAAGAAGTTCCCTTACAAATCTCATTTTTTATATAAAATAGATAAATTATGTGTATTCAATATAAATAATCATAAATAAAGTATAAATACAAGATTGGATGTCAAATTCTATTTCTCACATAATCATAGAGCTTGAAAAATCAAGAATTTGAAAAATTAACCCAGAGAATGAAAATTGGGTTTACATGTTCCCTTACAAAGATAATTTTGTATATACAATAGATCAATTATGTATATTCATTGTAAATACACATAAAGAATGTATAAATACAGTATAGGATAACAAAAGGTATTTATCACATTATAATAGAACAACATAATCAGGAATATAAAAATTAACCCAAATAATGGAAATTATGGTAAGAAGTTCCCTTACCTTGAGTCTGACTTGCCTCGTTCATTATTCATATTCCAGACTAATAAAATTAGGATAATTTATACTTTTTAAATAATAAATTTCTCTTTTATTATTAATTTTATTTTACTTATCATCATGTTATAAAAATTACATAATTATATAGGTTCTTATCAATCAACTTGTCAATATTCGGTACTTGAGTTGAAAAAGAACTTGTTTTGATGTAAATTGCACATATAGTAATAAGTCCATTGTCACTAGAATATTATTCATGATTTCTGTATAATATATATCCATTATATATATATTTATATCCTGTATATATGTATTTATAATACTCCATAACAGTTGGATATAATAAATGAAATCTATAGTGCCTGGATACGGTAAGCCGTACGTATGCATGAACGCTACTTTCATTTATTTTCCATATGTAAAGGAATGAAAACTAAATGATACATCATTATATAATAATTCAATTATATATAATATTTAATATATGTTAGAAAATTTCATTAATTCTATCCCTTATACGTTCCATGTATGGCATGAACGTGTCATATCACTTTGAGGGGGTGGTCGTCTGTACTTCCTCAAATGAAATTATCATATCTACATATTATAGAAAAAATAAATGTATGATGTAAATGAAAATTAAATAAGTATATAAAAAATAAAAATATAATATATATGTCATATATAAATATAGTTCCATCATAATGGCCATCATGAGAGGTGGTAGGATAAAATTGAACAATCATCGTTTCGTGAGGCAGTAGTTCACCGTACACAGAAACAGCATGTCTGTATCCATTAGATGGAGGTGTGTATATGTTTAGGTTGAATAATTTCAATAAAAACATCCTATTATATTTAGGATACAATTTTTGTTATGTAATCATATAATAATAATAGCATAGGGAGAGGAGAAGGAAAATAAAAAGACAAGAACATGAGAGAAGACGTTACCTATAAATTGGGTAACTTTTTTGACATGGGCCAAAAATATTTATTGAATTTTTTCATCTCAATGTAAATAAAAACATCCCATTATTCCACTATATTTTTCCCTTTGAATAATTCAATAGCATGCATTGTACGCAAACTTCGAGGATCTAACACACTATGACCAATCAAACTAGCCATTATGAATAGTAATACCCACTTTTTGAAATTTTGTAAATTTTTTTTTTCAAAATGGACTTCATTTTTGAATTCTGCATATCGAAATTAGCTTAGTTTGAATTTTTGGTATTTTCCGGAAAACATTCAATTTTTGATGAATAGTTAAAACACTCCATTATTGGTTAAAACCGACTTTTTATTTAAATAATTTTTTATTTTATTTGAATTTATTTTATGTCCAAATTGATAAAAAATACATATTTATGTTCAATATAATTCACTGGATTCATTTTCTAATATGTTTAGATATATAAAATATTTATAGAACTTTTTACGATCTTTTACCCACCTCTTAGGAGCATTTCAAATTTTGCATAAAACAAAATTTTACCCCTTCTGTGAGTTGAATTTCAAAAATCGGAGAGGCAAAGTTAATATTATTAAGTAAAATTTGGATAAATAAGATGAAAATATTTTTTGGTTAATAGAAAATTTTTATTTTTATTTACCACGGTTAAAAGTAAATAGGGTAATTAAGGGTAAAAATGATATCATAATTACCCTAACACTTGTCCTAATTATATTTTATAAGTATAATTCAACCAAAAATAACCTTAGAAATAAAATATTACCCCCTTTGGTCCACTTGGATTAGATTAAGACATTTATTATTATTTTATTAAATGAGGAGTTAAAAGAGTTGAATTCAAAGTTTAATAACTGAAACATTTTTAATATTGGAATGCACAAAATATAAATACCACTATAAAATTAATTAGAAATTTAAAAATAATTCCTACATAATGGTATCTTATTTATAATTTTTAGACATTAAATAATATAATTTATTTATGACACAATGATGATGTAGTAATTACCTTATTAATGAAATATTAAAATAATTGATATTATAAATATCCAAATATTTTCATTTGAGAATTTTGATGAATTGCACTAATTTTATAGGTAAATATGACATGTTAGGGTTGATTAATTTTTTTAATTAATCACGATGTTATGATTTTCACAAAAACAAAATACAAAATAGTGTAAAAATCGACATAATTTAGTTTTTAAAACAAACTCTATATTAGTAATTTATATAATATTCCTAATAGTCTAAGGGTAGGAAAAGGACTTATATAAGGTTATATACATAAATAATGAACCACTTGGGGTTCTCTTGTCTTGTTATTGTAATTTTATAAACCATATAATATAAAAATACAAAGGGACATGGTAAATGTCATAATATTCAACTAAGAGTGAAAACTAAAAGATAAGGTTAATATGGTGACCTAAACCTATCTAAAACCTATTGGATGAGATTTCATTGACCCATACCCACCTTATACTAGAAATAAATTTTTTTTGGTCAATTAGAAACTGAAAATGATTTTATTATAAAATAATATTTCAAGCATTTCCTAAAGTGATCCTCACCTCTCTTAAAAAGGGTACTTCCCCTTATCTTAATTTCAATCCTCAAAAGACATTGGGCTCAGCCAACCCCTTCCCAAATATCTTCCTAACATTCCTACCTTCATCCTAGAGGCCGTCATTTGGACATAAATCCAACATAAGAATCCCTTTTGATCAAATATAATGAAAGAACCCAAAGTAGAGGTAAATATTTCATCACCTATTTCAAGTTATTTTCTTCTTCCACTTCCTCTTTATTTGTTGTTTCCATTCTAAAATACTAAATACAGTATCATCTATGTACTGTGATGTTATTATAAAAATTTTACAACCATATTCATTATTCTATCCATCATATGAATGAAAAAGTCTCCATACCTGCGTATGTACGACTTTCCGTCTCCACGTCGTGGTGTAGTTTGTTACTCTAACACGTCATTATTTTGATGGGTATAATAATGAGTATAACTAATGTAAATAATAAATATATCATTTTAATGATTCTTTATATATGATATATCATCCTATTACAAACGGTTTCACCATAAATATAATTACATTGTTTCTTGTTCATATGTACGGATTATCGTCCCCACGAACGCTATGAGATTCTTTTCCCCATCATAACCATTCAAGAGAAATTTTCATTTGATGACTAAAAATAATTTTTATGAACATAATATCATTCTTTATATGAATCACATACATCATCTCTATAAAAATAATGTCTTACGTAAATAATAATATAATGGAAAACAAATCAGTTAACACGTGAAACGATGATACAATAGAAATATTATTAACAAAGCAATATTATAGGATCTAATATGATATCATATTTATTTATATATTTCATGAATAAATTAATAAAAATGATTTAACTATTATACATGAGGTTAATTTACCCTCTAAAAAAGATTAATACAAGGAAAGGGTTAATTATACAATCTCTTTACTAATCTGAGGTTGTTAATGCGTAAGTATCTACTGGGACCTCTTTATCATCACCAACCATGTTTTCATAAAAATGTAATTCAAAACGTTTTTACTATTTACTAGACTATGTTTTAAAGTCATTTATACTATTATTTTACCATATATGTTTTGAAAGTAATTTTTTCATTGTTTTCCAAACAAGGTACTCTATGACCTTTTCGACAAAATTAAGCTATGAATGTTTTTTTTAAATTATACGGCGGGTGTGGCTATTTTTTCTCCATTATTATATCATTGAATCTTCCCATACAAGATTATAATAATATTTTCAAAATAAATGTTTTATTTTATAATTATACAACTTTTATGTCATTTCAAAATAGAAAGAGTTATTTCTCTAGAAAAAGTTTTTATTTCATCTATGTTAACATATTTTCATGGATTTTAAGCTTGTTTGAAGTTCAATTATTATTATAGAAAACCTTCATATTGTATTGAAGTATTTTTGATATATTTGAATGTAGATGTGTTATTTTTTTACACCATTAATGGTTTATGGATAAACAATGGACATTTTGTAGGCTAGTTTCAATACGAATGTTTATGTTTTGTTTAAACCTTTTCATATGAGGAATGAGTTGGACTTAGTCAGTGAGCGGTGGAGCCCACTATAGCTCCTAGATGCATAGGTAGGTCTCATGAGACAAACTACTATCTTGGCATAAGGAAATGACAAAATCTTACTTTTAGTCTTGGCACAATGCCTTGACTATGTTTTTATGAAGTTCGGAATTATGCATTCCATCAAAATGAAAGTGGCTATTGATATTGCATTTAATTATTCTACTAGTAAAATTTCCATGTGAATAAGTAAATAACATTATGTGATTTTGACTTTTTTATATTAAGCTGAATATTATGTTTAAAATACTTTTGTTTTAGTATTATACATTTCCATAATGGTTTATGCTTATTTATGAAAGTTTCCACTATATTGTTATCCTTTCTGAGAATCTAATCTAACCCCATTCAATGTTTTATTTTTCTAAGGAAGTGGAGATGTATTTAATTTATGACCTATAGGGATTGGATAATGATATATGTGTTTTTAGAGTGGAAAAATGTTGTTGATGTTTTTATTTCATGATGTAATGTAAACCTTATCAATGTATCTAGTACTTCAAAGGCTACTAAAGTGATCGATCTTTCGGGACATGATTCCTTGTATCATGCCAATGTTTTGTAATAATTCACCATATTTGGGTAACTATGGTTGGGGAATTACAGTAGGTATTATAATAAATTTAATACATAACATGGAAACTAGATTTAGAAAAACTCTTATTAGAGAACATTACCTTTAGATTGACTTTGAGGATTAGTATTGATGAACTTCCTGGAATTTTGGTACTATAGAGATTTTGTGATTTTTCCATGAAATACATCCCTATCTCGATACGAGCAGGTAGATGAGTCTCTAGAACAAATTTACATAGAGGTAAAACTCGGATACACTACTTTGGGCAGGACTTGAATGGGAACTAGTGCATGACAACGGTCCATGCTGCACTCTTGGTTTCGACACTCTTGGGGGATATTCTTAGGATAATTTTAATTTTAATTAAAAACAATTATGAATGATTTATGAGTATGTACCTCTGCAAAGAAAACGTTTTTATGATTATGGATTACATCCATAAATGATTCAATTTTTGTTAAGTGTTTTACATGTTCAAAATTATTTATTGAGATTCATAAACTAATATAGTGTATGCCATTGTTTAGAAATGGGGTATAGTGGAAGGAATAGAAACTGTATCAATGCACATAATCCATTTATGGATTTCCCTCATACTCAAGATAATTATAGTGGAGTGGGTGATGGAACTGGTGTTGATCTTCTTATCACCATACTGGGAAAACTCACTCAGGTTATGAATAAAAACCTTACCCATATGAAACACCCTGATCCACAATGTGGAGGATCAATGTTATACTGATTCATGAGGCAACAACCACCAACATTCAATGGGACTACAAATACATTTGTATCTATGAAATAGATAAGTTCCTTTGTGAATTATTTCCTGCTTTGGGGAGTAGCGAAAGGGAAAAATATGTCATGATAGTTTATCACCTCATGAAAGATGCAGATCAATGGTGGTCATTGATTCAAAACAAAAAGGAGGATGATGAAGTATCAAATTTGGAAAGGAGGGAGTTTAAAGATATTATTATAGAAAAATACATTCCTCGTGACCATCTAGTAGATATGGAAAGGCAATTTCTGAGTCCGAGACAAAAGGAGGAGGAGAATGACCCAAAATATGAGGGTAACTTTACAAGGTTATCAAGGCATGCATTAGATTATGTACATAACCCAAGAAGTAATATTGATTGATTCCTTGGTGGGTTAAAACCATTTTTCTGATGAGCATTAGTCTCACAATTCATCTTATGATACGAATATATTTTCACATGTTCTATTAAGACAAAAATGGAGTTATCTAAGTCTTATGACTTTAATGAAAAGTAAGAGAAAAAGTGATCAGTCGAACACTCTTGAATTGGAAATAAGGGGTATATGGGAAATGTTGAATATTTATCAGGCGGTAAATGTGGGAAGAAACACCCCGGTACTTGCCTGAAGGGAATGAGAGTCTGTTACAAGTGTGGTGAAAATGGCCACCAAGCTCATTACTGTAATGGGAAGAAAGAGGCTGTCAATGTTGAACGCTACAATTTTAGAGAAAAGGGGAATTATGAAAATGAATGTTCTAAGTGCCATGGGAACTTACCACAGAGGAGGCCAAGGGAGCAAGGCCATGATTATAAAATCACTACTACGGATTTAGAAGCCCTGAAAGACGTGTTTGAAGGTAATTTAATGGTTTCGTTAAGTTTAGCCAACACTATATTTGATTTTGGATCATCGCATTGTTTTATATCGTCCTTGTTTGCTGGGAAAATTAGATATTTTCAATTTGACTTAACAAAGGATTTTTCATTCAAAACTCTAATGGGAAGTTTCATTCCTACAAAGTTATGTGAATCAGTTCTAATTAGGGTATATAAATGTTCTTTATCTACTGATCTCATCATCATACCCCTTATTTAATTTGATATAATCCTAGGAATGGATTGAATTTTGGACCATGATACAAAAATTTATTTTCAGAAGAAGGAGGTTACAATTATCGATGATGATAATGAGTACCTTATCTTTATAGAAGAAATGTCACCACCCGATTCTAATCTACATATACCCCCAGTAGTTCTACTAAATAAAATTACTGGGGAAGAAGAGAATGAAATTATTATGGGTGAAGAAAACAATGTTTGAATAGAGGACATACCTATTGTCCAAGAATAGTTTGATGTGTTTCCAGAGGATTTACGAGGACATCCTCTAGAATGAAAAATTGAGTTTTCCATGGATTTAATTCCTGGTTCATGGAACATATCAAAGACCCCTTCTAGAATGGAAACTGTGGAATTAGTGGAAATAAAGAAAAAACTAAAGGAATTGAGTAATAAGGGATTTATTCTCTCTAGTGTTTCTCCATGGGGAGCACCTATCCTTTTGGTTAAGATGATTGAAGGATCTATGAGGTTGTGAATTGACTACATAGGGATAAATGCTATAACAATAAAGAACATATATCCCCAACCTCACATTGATATTTCATTTGACCAATTTAATGGAGCTAAATATTTTTCAAAGATTGACCTTCGATATGGATATCATCAGTTGTCCGTGAAGAAGGAAGAAATTCTGAAAATAGCATTTCGAACCAGGTATATGCATAATGAGTTTACAATAATTCCTTTTGGATTGACTAATGGACCCTTTGTCTTCATGGATCTAATTAATAAAGTTTTCAAGGAATATATAGATGAATTTTTAGTGGTATTTATTGATTATATCTTGGTATACTCCAAAATCTTTGAAGATCATGAAAATCACATGCACATTATTTTAAGGACTCTTGGAAGAAATGATTTATATGGGATGTTTAGCATGTTTAAATTCTGACATTAGGAGATTTCTTTAATTGTCCATATTGTTTCTATGGATATAATATCTATTGATCCTTAAAAGACCAAGGCAATCTAAAAATGGATAGCACCGATGAGAATAACATTGGTATGCAGTTTTATTGGTTTATCAGGTTATTATAGACGTTTCATCAAGAACTTGTCCCAGTTGGCTAACCCATTAACCAATATCAAACGTAAAGGGGTTAAATTTGGTTAGATAATAGAGTGTGAAGAATTTTTCTAAGAACTGGCAAGAATGTTAGTTAATTATCCTATCTTGACTCTACCAACATGGAATGATGGGTTTGTTATTTATAGTTGTGCTTCAAAGAGAGTACTTGGTTGTGTCCTTAGCAGAATGATAAAGTTATTTCCCATGTATCACAACAGATAAAAATTCAGTTGAAAAAATATCCCACTCTTGATCTTGAGTTAGAAGCTATAATCGTTTCTCTGAAAATATGGAGACACTATCTATATGGTGAAAATTGTGAAATTTATACTGATCTAAAGATTTTGAAGAATATTTTTCCATAGAAATAACTCCACATGAGGCAAATATGATTGCTTGAACTACTCAAGGATTATGATTTCTCGATAAACTACCACCTAGGGAAGGAAAATAAGGTTGAAGATTCTTTCAGTAGAAAGGATCATGGAGTTTTGAACATTATGAGAGTTTAAAGGGATATTATTTTCATGGATCTAGTAAAGATGGATATGGGAATAACTATGGTAGGTGAAGCCTCAGTACTTTTTCAAATGGTTTCCAAAACAAATTTACTAGAAAGGATAATGTGTTCTCAAAATGATGATAAGGAGTTTCAAAAGAAGATTAATGTTGTGAATGATGGGAGATTGAGTGACTACATATATGAAGATGGAATTTTGAAATTCTGGTTGATACATTGTTTTCCTGATATACCTAATCTAAAAATGGAATTGTTCGATGATTCTCATATCTCCAATTTCACTATTATCCTGGGAAGAACCAAGATGTATAAATATATGAAGTTACATTTCTGGTGGGAGAACATGAAGTGGGATATTTTTGATTTTGTGTCAAGATGTATGGTTTGTCAACAAGTGGAAGTTGTAAGGAAATATCTGGGAGGAGTCATACAACCTCGTACAATACCTAATTGTAAATGGTATGATATTACGATGGAATTTCCCATTGGGATACCAAAGACTTCAAGATGGTATGATGCAATATGGGTCATTGTTGGTTTTCTTACCAAGTCAACACATTTTCTTGCTATAAGATAAGATTTTCCACTTGAATGTCTGGAAAGACTATATATTAATGAAGTTTTAAGACTTCATGATGTACCCCTATATATATTTTCTGATTGTCGTCCCTGTTTTATATCAAGATTCTAGAAAGGTCTTTAGTTGGCCCTGGATACTAAACTTTGTTTGAGCCATGCCTACCACCTTCAAAATGATGGGCAATCATAATGGACTACTCAAACCTTAGAATACATGTTGAGATCATTTTCACTTGACATTAAAGGTATGTGGGATCAATATTTACCACTATTAGAGTTTTCCTATCACAATATCTTCCATTAAAGTATTCAGATGACACTATATGAAGTGTTATATGGAAAGAGATGTCACACACCAAATTGTTGGGATGATGTTGGTGAAAGAAAACTCATTGGCCCAAAACTTGTTGATGAAACAATGGAAAAGTGATGATTACCCAAACCCACATAAAATCATCCCAAAGTATGTAAAAGAGCTATGTCGATAACTGAAGGAAGTATATGGAAATTAAAGTATGAGACATTTTTTCGTGAAGGTATCTCCAGGTAAGGGTGTCATATGCTTCGGTATAAAGGGTAAATTGAGTGTCAGGTACATCAGACCTTTCGAAATTCTAGAACAGATTGGAGTTATATCTTATTGTTTGGAAATTCCTCCAAGTCTCTACAAATTTCATGATGTGTTCCACATATCACTATTGAAAAAATACATTCCGGACCCAAGGCATGTACTTACCTATGAGGAAATTTAACTGGAATGTGATTTGTCTTATTGTGAAGAGCTTGTCAAAATTCTTGATACTAGGGAACACGTGCTGAGAAACCAGATGACTCGTCTGCTAAAAGTTCTATGGAGAAACCATAGGATGGAAGAGACAACATGGGAACTAGAGGAACCTATGATGAAGAACCACCCAAATATTTTTTTGTGGTAGTATTCTAGAAATTTCATGGACGAAATTATTTGAAGGAGGGATGAATGTAACACCCCAAGCTTCCAAGGTATGTTTTCCTTTGAATAATGCAATATCTTGCATTGTATGCAACTTCGAGGTTCTAATACACCGCCACAAATCAAACTAGCCGTTATGGAAAGTAATACCCGCTTTTTGAAATTTTATTAATTTTATTTTTCAAAATGGAATTCATTTTTGAATTTGGAATATCGAAATTAGGTTATGGTGAATTTTAGTTATATTTTTGAAAACATTCAATTTAAGATGAATAGTGAAAAACACAATGTTATTAGTTAAAACCGATTTTTTATTTAAATATTTATTTATTTTATTTTAATTTATATTAGGTCAAAATAGATACATAATACCTATATAAGTTAAATGTAATTCATTGGATTCATTTTATAATATGTTTATATATACAAATATTTTATTGAACTTTTTATAGTGTTTTACCCACCTCCTAGGAGCATTTGCAAATTTGAAAAAAGGGAAAATTTTACCGCATCGGTAAGTTGAATTTCAAAAATCCAGGTGACACGGTTAATATCATTAAGTTAAATGTTGTTCAATAAGATGAATTTTTTTTGTGAATAGTAGCTTTTGACTTTAATTTACCACGGTTAAATAATAGGGTAATTAAGGGTAAAAATGATATCATAATTACCTTTACAATGGTCCTAATTCTATTAGATAAATATAATTCAACCATTAAAAACCTTGGTAATAAAATACGATGCCCTTTGTTCCACTTGGATTAGACTAGATCATTTATTATTATTTTATTTAAAGAAGAGTTAAAACAGTTAAATTCATACTTTAATAACAAAATCATTTTTAATTTAGGGTTACAGAGAATATAAATTTGACAATAAGTATTCATTAGAAATATAAAACTATTTTATAGATAATGGTATTTTATTTATAATTTTTAGACATTAAATAATTTAATTTATTTATGACACCATGATGATACATTAATTACCTTATTAATGATATACAATAATAATAGATATTAAAAATATCTCAAGAATTGTAATTTGAGACTTTTAATGAATTCCACAAATTTTCTAGGTTAATATAACTTTTATGGTTGATCAAATAATTTTCTCGAAGTAATCATGTTGTAATGATTTTCCATGAATCCAAATACTAAATAGTGTCAAAATTGACCTAATTGAGTTTAAAAAAATACTATATTCTTAATTGATATAATATTCCTAAAAATCTACGGTTTTCCAAAGGAATTAGATAAGGATATATATATTAATAATTAAACACATGGGGGTCAATTTTCTTGCTATATTAATTTTATTAACCATATAATATAAAAATACAAAGAGACATGGTAAATGTCAAACTGTATAACTAAGAGAAAAATCCACAAGATAAGGTTCATATGGTGGCCTAAACATGTCTAGAATGACGTTTTTGAGAGGTTTTTGACCCATACCCACCTTATCCTCTAAATAAATAATTTTGGAGCCATTAGAAACCAAATATTATTTTATTATAAAATAATATTTCAAGCATTTCGTAATGTGAACCTCACCTTTCTTATAAAAGGGTACTTTCCATTCTCTTAATTTCACACATCCAAAGCCATTTTTCTGGGCCAAACACTTCCCAAATATCATCCAAAATTTCCATCTTTAATCATAGAGACCTTTTGTTGTTTATAAATCCATGATATGGAGCCCTTTTGATCAAATCAAAAGAAAGAACCCGAAGAAGAGGTAATATTTCATCACTTCTTTCTAATTCTTTTCTTCTTCCACTTCCTCTTTCTCTTTTGTTTCCATTCTAAAATAATAACTCCTGTATATTCTATATACTATGATGTTATTATAAAAATGGTACAACCATATTCATTATTCAATCAATCTTATGAATGACAAAGTCACCATACGTACGTATGTATGATTTACCGTCTCCACGTCGTGCTATAGTTTGTTATTCAAACACGTCATTATTTGGATGAGAATAATAATGATTATAAATCATGTAAATAATAAATATAAAATTTTAATGATTATTTATATATTATATACTATCTGATTAAATATGATTTAACCGTCAATATAATTATATTTTCACTCATGCATACCTACAGATTACCATCTCCACGAACTCGATGAGATTCATTTCACCATCATAACAATTCAACAATAATTTTCATTTGATGACTAAACAATGTTTATGAACATAATATCTTTATTTATATGAATAAAATACATCCTATCCATAACAAAAATGGCTTACGTAACCAAGCATATAACCTAAAACGAATCAGTTATCACCTGAAACAATGATACTACTGAAATATTATTTACAAAGTAATATTTAAGGATCATATATGATATCATATTTATGTATATAGTTCTTGGATAATTTAATAACAATTATTCCACTATTATATAGGAGGTTAACATACCCTCGACCAAATATAAGTACAAGGTAATGGTAAATTCTAAAATCACTTTACTTATCTGAGGTTGTTAATATGTAAGTATCTACTAGGACCTCTTTATCATCCACATCTTTGTTTTCTTAAAAATGTTATTCGAATAATTATTAATATTTTCTAGACTATTGGTTAAATCCATTTATACCCTTATTTGACCATATAAGTTTTGAAATTAATCTTATTTTTCATTTTCCAAAAAAGGTAGTTAAGGACCTTTTCGAAAAATTTAAGGTAAGATTGCTTTTTTACTTATACGGTGGGTGTGGAAACTTTTCCACTATTATATCACTTTCGAAGCTTCCTATACAAGATTATAAGAATATTTTCAAAATAAATGTTTTCATTTATTATTACATAACTTTTAAATGATTACAAAATAGAAAGATATATTTCTCTAAAAAGGTTTTGATTTCATCTATGTTAATATCCTTTGATGGATTTTATTCTTTTTTAATGTTAATTTATTATTATACAAAACATCCGTATTGTTTTGAAAGTTTTATGATATTTTTGAATGTGTATGTGTTATTTTTTTACACCATTCATGATTTATGTATAATGTATTTACATTTCATATGCTTGTTTTAATATGAATATTTATGTTATGTTTAAACCATTTCATATGAGGAATGCATTGGACTTAGTAAGTGATGGGTGGATCCCATTATAGCTCCTAGATGCATCAGTTGGTCTAATGAGACAAAATTCTGTCTTCGAATAAGGCCTTGACCAAATCTTATTTTAATCTTGGGACAAGGCCTTGACTATGGGGTTATTAAGTCTGGCATTATGCATTCCATCATTATGAAAGTGGATATTGATATTGAATGTGATTATTCAACTAGTATAATTTCAATGTGAATAAGTAAATGAAATTATTTTATTATATATTTTCCATATTATTGTAAGGTTTAAGTTTAAAGGGCTTTTGGTTTAGTCTTATACATTGCCTTAAATGTTTGTTCTTATTTATGACAGTTTCTGCTTTATTGTTATCCTTACTAAGCACCTGAGCTCACCCCTTTCTTTATTTTATTTTTCCGAGTATGTGAAGAATTATTTGGTGGTTGACCTTCAGGGATAGGCTAAGGATATATGTGTGTTCAAAGGGGACAAAACTTTGTTGATTTTTTTATTTCATGATGAAATGTAAACATATAAATGTATCTTGTACTTCCAAGGCTACAAAACTGATCAGTCTTTCGGGACATGATTCCTTGTATCATGCCAATGTTATGTAATAATGAACCGACTCTGGGTAACTAGGGTCAGGGTGTTATAGTTTGAATTAGCGGAAATTTAGTACAAACCTTGGAAACTAGATTTAGAAAAACTCTGATTAGAAAACATTACCCTAAGATAGGCATTGAGTATTAGTAAAGAAGAACTTCCTTGAATTTTGGTATTGTATATATTTTGTATTTTTTAAAAGAAATACATCCCTATCTAGATACAATAAGGTAGAGGTAGCTCTGGCACATATGTACCTACGGGTAAAACCCGAAAACATAGCTTTGAGCTAGACTCGAATGGTAACTAGTGCACGATAAGAGGCCTTGATACACTCTTGGTTATGACACTCTTAAGGGATATGATTAGGATAATTATCATTTTTTATAGACCATTATGAAAGATTTATGATTATATACTGCATTAATGAACATTTTTATTATTATGGATTACATTCATAAACTGTTCAATTTATGTTAAGTGTTTTACATGTTCGGAATTATGTATAGTGATTCATAAACTAATCTACTGTATCCCATTTTTAGAAATGGCACCTAGTGGAAGGAATGTAAACCATATTAGTGCACATAATATATGTAGGGATTTCCCTCCCAATCATGAAAATTATAGTGGAGCTAGTGATGCAACTGGTGTTGATCATCTTATCATCATACTGCGACAACTCATCCTAGTTATGAATAATAACCTTACCTATATGGAACACCATGATCCACAATCTGGAGGATCAATGTTAGACCGAATCATGTGGCAACAACCACCAACATTCAATGGTAGAACAGATCCATTTTTATCCGAGCTATGGATAAGTTCTTTAGAGATAATATTTCACGCTTTGGGGAGTTGTGAAGGTGAAAAAGTTTTCATGGCCGTTTATTGCCTCACGAGAGATGCAGATCAATGGTGGTCATTGATTCAAAACACAAAGTACGATGATGAAGTATCAAATATGGATTGGACGGAGTTTTAAGTAATTTTATTAGAAAAATACATTCCTCATGACCATCGATAGGATATGGAAGGGAAATTTTTGACTCTGAGGAAAAAAGATGAGGAGAATGTCGCAAAATATGAGGCTATATTTACAAGGATATAAATGCATGCTACAGATTATATGCTTAACCTAAGGTGTAAGATTGATAGATTCTTTGATAGTTTAAAACCATTTCCATGACGTGCATTAGTCTCACAATCCTTATTATCATGTAATGATATTCTCTCAAGTGTTATTAAGACCGAAAAGGAATTATCAAGTTATTACAACATTAAAATCAAAGCAAGAGAAAAAGAGATCTATTGAACCCTCTGTAAATGGAATTAAGGGAAATAAGGGAAAAGTATAATATCTATCATGTGGTAAATTTTGGAAGAAACACCCTGGTACATGCCCGGAGCAAATGGGAGTCTATTACAATTGTAATGTAAAATCCTACCATGCTCGTGATTTCAAGGGGAATAAAGAGGCTATCAATATTGAATACTAGAATTGTAGAGAAAAGGAGCATTATGCAAATAAATGTCCTAAGCTCTAGAGGAACATGCCTCAAAGAAGGCCAAGGGAGAAAGGCCAAGCTTATGCGATCACTACTGCTGATGTAGAAGCTCCAAAAGACATAGTGGATGGTTATTTAATGGTTTATTCAATTTTAGAATATGATTTACTAGATTTTGGATCATCACATTGTTTCATATCTTCATAGTTTTCTAAGAAAATTTGATATTTTCAATTTGAATTGACAAGGGAGTTGTCAGTCAAAACTCCTAAGGGAAGTATCATTACATCAATGTTTTGTGAACCAGTTCCCATTTGGTCATATAAGTGTTCTTTATCTACTGATCTCATCATCATCCCCATGATAGTATTTGATATAATCCTCAGAATGGACGGGATTTTAGACCATGGTGAGAAAATTTATAGTAAGAATAAGGAGGGTACAACTTTCGATGATGATAATGAGTTCCTTATCTTTAGAGTAGAAATGTCACTACGTGATTCTAATCTAGATGCACCCCCTGTATATCTACTAAATTCAATTATTAGGGAATATGAGAATGAAATAAATATGGGTGAGGAAAACAATGTTCGAGTAGAGGATGCACCTATTGTGCAAGAATATGTTGATGACTTTCTAGATGATTTACCTAGAAATCCTCTTGAAGGAGAAATTGATTTTTCTATTTATTTAATTCCTAGTTTAAGGCCCATATCGAAGACCCATTATAGAATGGTCACTGTGGAAATATTAGAACTAAAGAAACTACTATAGAAATTCAGTAATAATAGATTTATTCTCCCTAGTGTTTCTCCAAGGGGAGCCCCTGTCCTTTTTGTTAAAATGAAATATGGATCTATAAATTTGTGCATTGACTACATGGAGATCAATGATATAATAATAAATAACAACTATCCCCTACCTCACATTGAGGATTTATTAGACCAACTTCATGGATCTCAATATTTTTCAAAGATTGACCTTCAATCTAGATATCATCAGTTTTGGGTGAAGAAAGAAGACATTCCAAAAACAGCATTTCAAACCAGGTACATGCATTACGAGTTTATAGTAATGACATTGGATTGAATAATGCTCCCTTTATCTTCATGAATCTAATGAATAGAGTTTTCAAGAAATATATTTTTTACTTTTTAGTGGTACTTAATAATGATATCTTTGTATACTCCAAAAGCTATAAAGATCTTGAAAACCACAAGCACATTATTATAAAGACTCTTAGAAGAAATGATTTATATGGGATGTTTAAAAATTGTGAATTCTGGATTTAGGAGATTTCTTTTCTAGGCCATATTATTTCTAAGCATGGAATATCTGATGATACTTCAAAGACCAAGGAAATCCATGAATCTCATGCACCGATGAGTATAACTATGGTATGCAGTTTTATTAGTTTAGCAGGTTATTATTGACATTTCGTCCATAATTTTTCCCAGTTGGCTAACCCATTAACAAAGCTCACACATAAAGGGGTTAAATTTGTTTGGACAAAAGAGTGTGAAAAATGTTTTGAAGAATTGAATAGAAGATTAGTTAATTCTCGTATCTTGGCTCTACTATCGAGGAATGATGGGTTTGTTATTTATAGTGATGCTTCAAAGAAAAGACTTGATTGTATCATTAGGAAGAATGATATAGTTATTTCCTATGCATCATGATAGCTAAAAATTATTTAGAAAAACTATTTAACACATGATCTTGAGTTAGCAGCTATAATCATTTCTCTAAAAATATGGAGACACTATCTCTACGGTGAATGTTTTGATATTTATATTGATCACAAGAGTATGAAGTATATTTTCTCACAGAAGAAACTCAACATGAGGTAATGAAGGTGGCTTGAACTACTAATGGATTATGACTGCACTATATACTACAACCCGGGGAAGGAAAATAAGGTGGAAGATGCATTGTGTTGAACGGATCATGGGATTTTGAACAAGATAACAGTTGAAAGGGATCATATTTTCTTGGGTCTTGTAAATAAGGATACTGGAATAACAATGGTAGGTGAAACATCAATACATGTTCAAATGGTTTCTAAAACATCTTTACTAGAAAGGATAATGATATCTCAGACTGATGATGAGGAGTTCCAAAAGAAGATTAATGCTGTGAATTATGGGAGATTGAGTGACTTCATATATGAAGTTGAAATTTTGAAATTCGTGAAAAAAAATGATGTTCCAGATATAATTTATCTAAAAAGGGAATTGTTTGGATGATTAACATAGCTCCAAATTCTCTATACACCCGGGGAGCACCAAGATGTAAAGAGATTTGAAGTAACGTTTTTGGTGGGATAACATGAAGAGGTTGATTTCTGATTTTGTGTCAAGATGTATGGTTTGTCAATAAGTGAAAACTGGAAGGATAATCCTGGAGAATTCATGCAACCTCTTCCCATACCGAAGTGGAAATTGGATGATATTATAATAGACTTCATCATGGGGCTACCAAAGACTCTGATAAGGAATGATGCAATATGGTTAATTGTTGATCATTTTAAAAAGTTGGCAAATTTTCGTGCTAAAAGAGAAGATCTACCACATGAACATATATCAAGAGTATATATTAATGAATTTATGAGACTTCATGGTGTACCCATATCTTTTGATTCTGATCGTGATCCCCGTTTTACATCAAGATAGTCTTTATAAGGCCCTAGATACTGATCTTCATTTGAGCACTACCTCCAACCCTCAAAATGATGGTCAATCAGAATGTACTATTCAAACCATAGAAGACATGTTCTGATCTTTCTCACATGACTTTCAAGGTATGTGGAATCAGTATTTACCTCTGGTATAATTTTTCTATAACAATATCTTCTATTCAAGTACTCATATAGAACCATATGAAGTGTTATATGGAAATAGATGTTTCATAGCAACTTGTTGGGATGATGTTGGTGAATGAAAACTCATAGTCCTAGAACATGTTGAGAAAACAATGGAAAAAGTGAAGATTATCCAAAACCACATCAAAGCAGCCCAATGTAGGAAAAAGAGATATTCCAATAACCAAAGTAAGGATATGGAATTTCAAGTAGGAGATCATATTTTTTTGAATGTATCTCCATGGAAGGGTGTTATACGTTTCGGTAAGAAGGGTAAATTGAGTCACAGGTACATCAGCCCTTTCGAAATTATTGAACAAATTGGAGTTGTAGCTTATCGTTTGGAAATGCCTCCATGTCTCTCCAATGTTCATGATGTGTTCCACATATCACTATTGAGAAAATACCCACATGACCCAACGCATGTACACACCTATGAGGAAATTGAACTGGAACCCGATCTGTATTATTATGAAGAGCCTGTCAAAATTCTTGATAGCAGGGAAAAAGTGATGAGAAACCTAACGACTTTTCTAGTAAAAGTTCTATAGATAAGCCATATGATGGAAGAGGCAACGTGGGAACTAGAGGAACATATGATGAAAAAACCACCCGAATCTTTTTGTGTGGTAGAATTATAGAAATTTTTAGGATAAATTATTTGAAGGAGGGTAGAATGTAACACCCAAATCTTCCTCGGTATGTATCCCTTCGAATAATTCAATAGCTTGCATTGTACAAAACTTCGAGGATTAACACACTACAACAAATCAAAATTACCATAATAAATAGTAATACCAACTTTTAGAAATTTTAGAAATTTTATTTTTCAAAATGGACTTCATTTTTTACTTCGGTATATCAAAATTAGCTTATGGTGAATTTTTTGTATTTTTTTGAAAATATTCAATTTTTGATGAATTGTGAAAAACACTACATTGTTGGTTAAAACTGACTTTTTATTTAAATAATTATTTATTTTACTTAAATTTGTTTTATGTCAAAAGAGATACATAATACTTATATAAGTTCAATGTAATTCATTAGTGTCACTTAATAATATGTTCTGATATATAAATATTTTATTGACCATTTTACAGTCTTTTACCCACCTCCTAGGAGCATTTGCAAATTTGTATAAAACTAAATTTTACCACTTCTATGAGTTGAATTTCAAAAATTTGAGAGAAATGGTTTGTATAATTATGTAAATTGTGTTTCAATAAGATGAAAATAATTTTTTGGTGAATAGTAACTTTTGACTTTTATTTTCCACGGTTAAAAGTAAATAGGGTAATTATGGGTAAAATGATATCATAATTACCCTAAAAAATGTCCTAATTCTATTGGATAAGTATAATTAGACAAAAAATCCTTAGAAACAAAATATGACCCCATTAGGCCCACTAGGATTAGATCAGGTCATTTATTATCATTTTATTTAAAGAAGATTTAAAAGAGTTAACTTCAACATTTAATAACTAAACCATTTTTAATATAGGGTTACACACAATATAAATTTACCTACAAATAATCACAATAAAGATAAAAATATTTCCTACATAATTTTATTTTATTTATAATTTGTAGTCCTGAAATAATTTAATTTATTTATGACACAACGATGATGCAGTAATTACCTTATTAATGAAATATTAAAATAATTGATATTATAATTTCAAAAAAAATGTAATTTGAGATTTTTTATGAATTACACTAATTTTATAGGTTAATATAACATTTTAGGGTTGATAAAAAAATTTCTACGTAATAATGTTTTTATGATTTTCAAAAAAACCATATATTAAATAGTGTCAAAATTGACAAAATTGAGTTTTTAAAACAAATACTATATTATTAAATGAAAAAATATCCCTAAAAATCTTAGGTTCCACAAAATTACATAGATAATGTAATATATTTTAATAATTAACCACTTGGGGTTCTTCTGGATTATTATAGTATGTTTATTAACCATATCATATAAAAATACAAAGAGACTTGGTAAATGTCAAACTATTTAATTAAGGGTTAAATTTAAATGATAATGTTAATATGGTGACCTAAAACCATCTAAAACTGATTGGTTGAGAGGTTTTGACCCAAAACCACCTTATCCTAGTAATAAATCAGTTTTGAGCCATTAGAAATCGAAAATGATTTTATTATATAATAATATTTCAAGCTCTTCCTAAAGTGACACTCACCTCTCTTATAAAAAGGTACTTCCCCTTCTCTTAATTTCACACCTCCAAAGTCATTTGGAAAGGCCAAAACCTACCCAAATAACCTCCCAAATATCCTACCTTCATCATAGAGTCCTTCCTTTGGTCATGAATCCAACCTATGGAGCCCACATTTTCAAATCGAAAGGAAGAACCCGAAGAAGAGGTAAATATTTGATCACCTCTTTCACGTCCTTTTATTCTTCCACTTCCTCTTTAATTGTTGTTTCCATTATAAAATAATAACTCTATTATCTTATATATACTTTGATGTTATTATAAAAATTATAAAATAATTTTCATAATTCTATCCATCATATGGATGACAACGTCACCATACGTGCGTACGTACGACTTACTATCTCCACGTCATGGTGTAGTTTGTTATTCAAAAACATCATTATTTGGATAGGTATAATAATGAGTATAAATAATTTAAATAATATATATAACATGTTAATGATTCGGTATATATGATATACCATATGGTTACCTACTATTTCACCATTAGTATAATGATATTTTCACTCGTGCGTATGTACGGATTATCGTCTCCACGAACGCAACGAGGTTCATTTCCCCATCTAACCATTCAAGAATACTTTTCATTTGATGACTATTAATAATGTTTATGAACATAATATAATTCTTTATATGAATAAAATACATCCTTTCTATAACAAAAATGGCTTATGTAACCAAGCATATAAAGGAAAACGAATAAATTAACACCCAAAACGATGATACTACTAATATATTATTAACAAAGAAATATTAGAGGATCATATATGATATCATATTTATGTATATAGATATTTTATACTTTAGTAACAATGATTTAACGATTATTAAGGCGGTTAATGTACACTCAAAAAATGAGAAGTACAAGGTAAGGGTTAATTCTTCAATATCTTTACTTATCTGAGGTTGTTAATGCATAAGTACCTACTGGTACCTCTTTATCATCCACATCATGTTTTCGTTAAAATTTAATTCGAAACTTTTTACTATTTAAAAGACTATGGGTTATAGTTATTTATAGCCTTATTTGACTATATATGTTTTGAAAGGAATATTTCTGTCATTTTCCAAAAATGGTACTTTATGAATTTTAGGACAAAAGTAAGGTAAGAATGTTTTTTTAACTTATACTATGGGTGTTGCTATTTTTCCTCCATTATGTCATCGTTGAAGCTTCCCAAAAAATATTTTCAAAATATTTTCAAAATTAATTTTTTCTTTTATAATTATATTACTTTTAATTTATTTCAAAATAGAAAGATATATTTCTCAAAAAAAAAGTTTTGATTTCATCTATCTCAACATCCTTTGTTCGATTTTAAGCTTTTATGAAGATGATTAATTATAATAAAAAACATCCATATTGTATTGATTGTTTTGTGATATGTTTGAATGTGGATGTGTTATTTTTGTTACACTATTCATGGTTTATGTAAAAATTATTAACATTTCGTATGATAGTTTTGATACGAATGTTTATGTTATGTTTAAACCTTTTCATATGAAGAATGCATTGGAATTTGTAAGTGGCGGGTGGAGCCCACTATAGCTCCTCGATGCATCGGTAGGTCTCATGAAACAAAATAGTGTTTCAGACCAAGGCCTTGAAGAAAATTTATTTGTAGTCTTGGTACAATTCCTTGACTATGTTGTTATAATGTCTGACATTATACATTCCATCATTATGATAATTACTATTGATGTTACATTTGATTATTCGACTAGTAGAATATCCATGTGAATAAGTAAATGACATTATTTGTTTTTATATTTTCCATATTATGCAGAATTTTATGTTTAAAAGGATTTTGTTTTAATCTTATAGATTTACATAAATTTTTATTCTTATTTAAGAAATTATCCTCTATATTGTTATCCTTACTGAGCATCTAAACTCAACACTTTCTATGTTTTATTTTTCCAAGGATGTGAAGAAGTATTTAATGTTTGGCCTACAGGGATAGTATAAGGACATAAGTGTCTTAAAAGGGGACATATTTTTTTTGATGTTTTTATTTCATGATGTGATGTAAAACTTATGAATATATCATGTACTTCATAGGATACTTAACTGATCGGTCTTTCAGGACATGATTCCTTGTAACATTCCAATGTTACGTATAATGCACCGACTCTAGGTAACTGTGGTTAGGGAATTAAATAATGCTTATAAATGGAAGGTTTGAATTTTTGGAGCTTATTTGCGCTGATTTTTTATAAGCCAAGATGCTTGAGAGGTGTGGGTTATGTGGGTAGAGGTGGTGGCCTTTTTTGGAGGGAAGAGGGGCACTTTAGGGAGGTCTTGAAATATTATTCTATTATAAATTGATTTTCAGTTCCAAATCTTCCCAAAAAAAATTATTTATAAAATAATATTCTTTTGGGTTGAAAATATCACTAAAAATTGGTATTAGACAAGTTTATGTCCCAAAAGTAACCTTATATTTTCTCTTTAACCCTTAGTTAAAAACATTAACTCTGACCATGTCTTCCATAATTTTCAAAATATATGGTAACTATATTAACTATAAAATACCAAGATAACCATAAGTTGATCATTACTGAAATTTTATACATAATATAAGTCAGTTTTGAAAATATAAGTTATTTTGGATTGTTATATAATTTAATAATATATTATTTTTACAAAAACTCATTTATGTAAATTTTGACACTATGAAGTAATTCATTTTTTTAATTCATAGAAACATGATTGCATTGAAAAAAAAAGTCATTAAATCAAATATAATATGTCAATATCATCCATAAAATATGTGTAAGAATTCAAAATAACCAAATTACTTTAAATTTAAATTTTATATTATCATTTATTTGAATACTTTATTAATTACGCTATCATTTCATTGTTATTGTATCATAATTAAATTTAGTTATTTAAGGTATAAAAATTGTAATTAAAATATTAACATGTAGGAAATATTTTTTTTGTTTCTAATGACTATTTTTTGTCGAATATATCACTTATACAACCCCATAAAAATTATTCTAGTAAAAGATACATTTTTATTTATATTTCTCTTTATTTTAAATTAATTATTATAAAATGTAATTTTCACATCTAAATGGACACATAGGGTCCCCAAATCGACCTAAGGATTCCCATGTTCAGATATATCTCATAAAATAGGATTAAGACATGGGATTGGTTAGTTTAATATTATTATAATATAATTTTTAACCCCTATTTACCAGATCTACCCTCTAACCATTATAAATTAAATAATTACTAAAGTTACGATTCATAATGCCTAAAAAAGGTGCATATTTAAACAATTTGGATCTCCTAATTCCAAATATGGAATCCATTTTTTCAAATTTGAAACACTGATGTATCAATAATTAATTTAAAATTAAATCTCATTGTTAAAACCAAAAGCAGGTTTTTCATAAGTAATTACTATCAAAAGATTTACATGTTTTATGTCCAATTTAAAAGATAAATTACATAAATTGAATGTCATTAGATTAAATAATACAAATATAATCCAATTACACTTTAAATTCCAAAAAAAATAGAATATAAATATATATATACATATAATTGATTAAAAAGTAGTTTTATATTAAAATGCAGTATTTTTTAGTATTCATTAAAAAATGAATGTTATCAGAAAAATACTAAAATTCTTCCAAAGTAAATTATTATTTCCCAATTATAAAAAATGAATTTTATTTTGTAAAATATGACATATAAAAGTGAAAAAAACTATATTTAAAAAGGGTTCTCTATAAAAAGGAGGTAAAACTGCATTTTTTTAAAAATTCTTCTTTTGTCAATCAAATTGAATTTGTTATTATATCATATCTAGACAATATATGAGGTGAATTTAAAACATAACATTGACTACTGACTCATTTATATCATAGGGAATGGAAAACAACTATTTCCTAAGTTAAAATGCAGTAATGTGGTTAACCTAGGGTATCTCCTGAAGAGGAGTGTGCACAAAACAGTTTGTCACTTTTACACAATAGTAAAAATAGTGTGTTTCATAATAAAATGATTAAATGGAAATTCAAATTCAAATGATTGAAAAACTATGATATTAAAACGATGATTTGGTCAGGATTGTTTTCCTAATTATAATGATATCTGTGTTCAATTTAATTCAAACCTCCTCTTCTTAGTTGATTAATGTGAGTTTCCACAATTGATTCCTCTCACTTCCTTGGTGAAATTATAACGGTGAGAGAAAACCTTACCAAGATCTCAGTTTGGAAAAATCTCCTTTGTTGTGAAAAATAGTTCTATTTAAGGTCCGAAATTGACATGGGAAATACATTATTGGGTCTTGTTTATCCCAAACAATAAATAACTTTCACATTTCCTTTTACACATACTAACGATCGTCGAGTACTTAACCACTAATCCCCAGTATATTCCATCGTATATAAATTAGAAATAAGTAGAGGTAGATAATGATTATTTTACTAAGGAAAACATCCATAAAGGAATTAAAATTCAGGAACAATCTCACATGTAATTAAAATTTTCTATATGAATATGAAAACATCTTTTAAGAAGAAAGAAATTTTATTTAACTTTGTCCAAGAACTCAAGATTTAGAAAATAGAAAAGAAACCCTTCCCCAATCACTCAAAATGTTTACCCCACCACGGTAAGGATAATCAAGATGAATGGGGAAGAATAAATAATTAGAAAACTATTGAAAATAAAAGAAATAAAAGAAAAATCTGAAAATTACTTCTCCTTTGTGTCCCTGAATGAATGGGATGGAATGAGAGATGCTTGAAGAGGGAGGAACTCTCCTCCTTTTATAGACATTATTTTCCCCCATATATCGATGGTATTTTAGCCCATTCAATGAAATTTTCATGAGTTTCAACCTTCTATAATGTTATTCATAATTATATTGGTCATTTCCCTCAAAATATCAGTGGAGTTGGAAAAGTATTTATAGAGTTATGACCATTTTACTATGACCATCATTTTCTGTCTAGTCTGACTCTCCAAATCGCTATCCTCTATATTAAAATGCTTTAATGACCTCTTTAAAGGCCAATTCATGCGTACTAAAATTCATTACAGTTGTTCCAAAACGTCTTTGGTGTCCACCCACTGAATTCCAGAGCTTTTAGACACACAACGAACGACTTATGGACCCCACACCAAAACTCGGCAAATCTGTAAAAAGTTTTCATGGTCCAAATTGTGAGATTATTTGGATCTTCCATATGGTCGATTCCATTTTTAGTCCAAAAGGAAGAAATGAAACCCTGTATGTTTAGAATTTGGAAACGAAATAATTTTGAAATTTGGATTAGTATATTATATTTGATGGCCAATATACATAAATATTTTAAATAAGTTAAAAAATTGAAATGGACCATTTTTATTGTTCAGTTCAAAATAACACAATTATCATATAAAGGCAGAAATTCATCTTAAAGTAACACTTTTGTGGGTTTAAAGCAATTAAATTCAATTTAAATTTAATTGAAAATATTTCCTCTATCAATTCACCCACACTTTGCACTTGGACAGCTGGACAAGTAAAACCCATATCAACTCAAATCAAATCCAAAACACATACCAATGAGATCTACTATATCCATACTATGAAACAAAAAGATATCATTCCTCATGAAAAACAATTATTTCATGTTCTCGATTTTATATTATATAATTTATTTCCACTTAATTTTGTATCCCATGCACTCAAAACACATACCTCACATGAATTTTCTCTAATTTCACAAATGTAAATGCTAAAAAAGCCTTTTTTCAAACAAACTCACACAATAATCTCCATATGAAAGATAAAATCATACTTCTCTAACTGATTTGAGTCAAGGAAATGTGTTTATCATGAGGACTTTTCTGGGTTTTTCTATGGATTTCAGTTGGTAAGATTTAGATGTTAAAAATTATGAGGCTGAAAAAGGAGGGCTTGGCTCTTTTTGAAGAAAAATTACATGATTCAAATTTTCAATCAAGAATGGTCTCCTTCTCTTCCCCTTTATTGAAAATTAGATTCATCATCAAGAGAACACCGGTAATGTTCATGCCATTTAGAGTTTTACCAAAAAATATGTTTTCTCGAATATGTTTTTTCTTGATAGCTTTAGATAGGCACATCATTATTTTTACATTGGGATCTCTAGAAAGGTACAGCTTCTTTTATCATGAAATCTCCAAAAGAGACACAACTTTTAAGAAAATTAAATCTTTTGAGGACATATCATATCTTTAACGTTTTATATTCCACCTGAAGAATCACCAAATGAGTTAGTACACCACAAGTCATCTTCCCCCACACAAAATTTCATCTAGATCATTCAATTTCATTTCAAGAGGAGGTTGGATAAGGAAAAATCTCGTTTAATGTGGCTTAAAACTATAAGGAAATTCATGGATCTTAAGGGATAATGAAGTATAAATGTATATGGTGTGCCATAAAACTTATTATTTTGAAAAGGGGTCTTAAACCCAAATAAATCCCTCAATTATTTAAAACACATGTACCTCAAACCCTAAAGTTTTTACAGAAATAAATAAAATTCTAGTTAAAGCATGCATGGTTAAGTTCTCTCAAGAAACGAGGTGAGTGTAAAAAATTTGAAAAAAATATGGTAAAGAATCCTCATTTGAAAGTTATTTCAAAAATAAAGATAGTGAGATGTAGCAAGGGATTTAAAAATCAAAGTACTTTTCCTTAAATTCAAAAATATTTGAACATGAAACAAATTAATTTCAGCATTAATTTAATCTTAGTTTCAGGCAATATATTGGTTCAATCATTGAAATGGGATTCAAAAATTTAAATTATAATCATTTTAGAAAAAAACAATTTGCAAAACACTGCATTTCAAAAATAAACACAGAAATATCATCAGTTTTTTTATATTTTTTTTAAATAGTAAACCAAACATGAAATGAAAATCCTTAACTAAAAATCTTCTCTCCCCACACATAAATTATGTAGTGTCCTCAGTGAATTAAAATATATTTACCATCTAAGAATATTTTTGATTGATTCAAAATAAACAAGTAAGTATAAAGGAGAGGAACAACCTGACATATTTGTAGTGCAACATTGAGTTAAGATCATAAGTTTTGCACTCTGAAAACATACAAACAAACGAACAAAAGAAAACATAAGATATTTATTGAAAGAATGAAAATTAGAAATCCAATGTGAATTGAAAGATAGATCTTTGATTATTGCCCCAAGAAGGCCCTGGGTTTTGACTGCCTTCAGATGGGAATTTTTAATCAGTTATCCCCAATCTCATGGTGGGTTTAGTTTCTTTCTCATGAACCAATAAAAACTCTTTAAAGACTAGTAAATTTCAAGGAAATTTTTTGCTTATTTTTCATTGGAATTTTACAAGAACGTAGTTTCAGACAACACCTGATTCCGAGGTCCGGTGTGCCCAGAATCATTTTACGAAGTTTGGCTCGGGTACGTTCAGTGAACGGACAAGCGGGTTTTCCTAACTTTTGAACCGGTGCTCGGAATTGAATTCTGAGGGCACCGATGGAATCGCAGCATCGGTAATTGCTTAGAAACGCCTCTTCTGGAGTTGTGTTTGCTCGGGTGTGGTTTTTAATTTTTGGGCTTTAAGTTAAGAAATAAAATAATGTGGTACGACTAACATTATTTTATTTCACTTAAAGACGCTTAAAGCCACTTAAAGCTACTTAAGCTGAGCTGATGCAGATAGGGTGCAATCCGACATATCCTACCCTCTTGGTAAGATATTTGTGAGGTGGGACCCGCACGATCCCCATCGTTTCTTTTCCGCTAAGTAACGCACCCACAAAAACCCCTATTAAATGAATGTCAACTGGGGCATTTCCTTAAACAATTAAACGCTCCTATTAATTGGGTGGTTTATTCGTTGAAATAAATTCTATAAGTTAATGGGTCGTTACTTAGTTTGTTTTACTTTTTGTTGGCATGTTAATAAAATAAGGCCAACACACCTTCTTCTTGAATGTTGTGTTAAACCTTTGGAGATTCTCTAAAGATCTTCCTCCCTCTTCGCAGAGAACACGAAGAACGGGAAGAACGCGAAGAACGCCGGCCTCCGATGAAGGGCGACGAAGAACGCCCTACCCCCGGAGATCGATGCGACGCCGATGCTTCTTCCGCGACATTCTTTCCCCGCGAAAAATCTTCGATCGTCCGTTGAGGTAAGATATTGAAGTCCTTTAAATTCCTTTGTGGTTTTTATCCTCAACTTGGATTTAATTGTTATAATTAAATCCGTGTGTTTCTTTAACCCTTGGAGATCGTCGATGCGACGCCCTTCCGCGACGACGCAACGACCTTCCGTGATGATGCAACGCCCTTCCACGACGCGACGATCGCCTCCTACCACGACGATCAATTCCACGTAGAACGCTCGCTCGACGACTATGGTGAGGTAGGGATTTTTTATTTGAAAATAATATTTTATTCCCGTAGTTGTTTCCTTCTAAAACAAAGAGCCCGAGATCAAAGTGCAATTTTAATTTATTAAAATTGTATCTTGTTATGTTTTCATGTTTTGATCATTATTTCCCGATTGTTATCACCTAACGTGGAGGGTGCAGGCCAAACAAACACGGCCCGACAACCCTCCGCAGTTCTTCATTGATGTGTGAAACGGCGGAGGATGAAAAAACGGGTCGCAGAGACGATTTGTTGATTCCGCAGTTAAAGACGGGACCCGGGAGGAGCTACGGTGCAGACGGAAGTGGAATCAGACCACCGTAGAAACTCCAGTGCCGCGCGGATTCCACCGGTGGCCGACCCGACCCACGACCGCGCAGGTCCGGCGAGACATGGGATGCAGCTTTCCCGCATCCGCTGACCAAGCGCGGCCCCACGCGGGCCGCGGCTCCTCTTCCCGCGGGGACAGCATGCCCCGCGGTTCCCTCGCTCCGCCGCTCGGCCGAGCCAAGCCGATCCGACCCACCGGCCAGGTCGCGCCCAGGCCGGGCTGGGTCCCGTCCAACCGGGTCGGTCCGGGCCCAGACCCCCCCGTTTCCGGACCATTTCGGTCTTTTGATCATAACTTGAGCTCCATGACTCCGAACGACGTGTCGTCAGTGGCGATGCGATCCTTGGATCGAGACGGTCATTTAGGTATATCACACTCAAGGTTTCGGAATTCTTTGGGTTTGGCCAGGTTGGTTCGTACACGAAACCAACCGGGCCCTCGGAGCGGAAACACTCATATCTTGAGTTTCGGACGTCCGATTGACGTGCCGTCGACTTTGTTTAATTCCTTTAAGTGAGACAGAACTTTTGGAATACTACGCACTAGGTTTGGATGTAGGTGGAGTACGATCGGGTTGGTTTTCCCTTAAAAACCAACCGGGCCCCTGAGACGAAAAAGCCAATAACTCTCAGACCGGGCATCCGATTGACACGCCATCTGTGACGTTGAGTTCCTGTTGACGATACGGAACATTTGGATACATCAACTCTGGAATATGTGTCAGTTGATTTATCATCCTCTCGGCTCGTGGAGCGGACCCTCCGAAACGAGCTTGCTGTGTGCGGGAACCCTAGAGCTGGCTGCGACTACTACTGTGACGATGACGACTGTGCAAAGATCCTCAGTGGATTCGACGACGACGACTACATCACTCAGCGATCCTTTGTGGGTCAGTGCTACCGATCCTTTGTGGGTCCGATCCTATGTGGGTCAGCGCTCAGCGGTCCTATGTGGGCCAACGCCTACAGATCCTGTGTGGGTCATTGCGGGGGTTAGTTACCTATGGATCCTTTGTGGGTCAGATCCTTTGTGGGTCATTGCGGGGCTTTGTACCTATCGATCCTTTGTGGGTCCGACGGCTTAGATGGATTAGTGATCATCTCTATCGTCATTCGAAGAATTATACCTGTGTGAGCTGAAACCCTGTTTTCCTTTTCTTTGTGGATTGTGTTGTGCTATCCTGTGTGGATTTTTGTTTTGCTTTCCATTGTGGATTGTGTTGTGCTATCCCGTGTGGATTTACGTTTTTCTTTCCTGTGTGGACTGGGTTGTACTTGAGCTCGGATGTTGGAGCCGAGAGAGAATTGATGACATAGGTATATGTATGGGCATATACCTAAGCCATGTCGGATGTTACTTCATAATTGTATCTTTCCTTTATGGATTATCCTTTGTGGATTCTGGGAGACCATCGGGGGTCTCGGGGTCCCTACTGAGTAGATTATACTCACCCCTGTACGGGCTATGCCCGCACTAAGTTGTGTTGGTTGCAGACGACGGACAACGCTGATCATGGTGGAGGCTTGCGGAGCAGGACGGTACCTGGAGGTGGACCATAGGGTGGGATGTACTCGGAGCGGTCGGTTGGACCCGAGGAGCTATGGAGGCTATCTATACCCACCCTTCAGGTGGGGCTTCTAGAGGACGGCTCGACGCTGCGGCTTTTTCTTTCAGTTGTTGTTTTCCCCCTTTCTTTTGTACTTTACAGTTGGGCTTGTATTTCCAGCCCTGTTTACTTTTCCGCACTTACTGTTGTTCCAGCTTTTACTTAGTGTTTACTTTTTACACTTGCTTACTCGGTGGTGCTTGTTTAATTTACAAAGGCAAGGCCTTCCCTTTTTACCAGGATTTACGCCTTGGTGCTAGTCGCCAGCCCCAGGCCAATGGAAGGCAGGCTTGGGGTAGTCACGGCACGGGCCCCGAGGACGGGTCGTGACAAATTGGTATCAAAGGAGTTCGGTTCTACCGCAGACTCTGATCTTTCTTCTATGTGAAGCAATAGTGTTAAGCGTATTGAGTGTGGTTATCTGCCAGGGAGCCCAGTGTTGGTGCGGCGGCCGATGTATCCGTACACCAGGACCCAGACTTCTGATTTCCGACTTAATGCACGAAAACATTGATTGCATGTGTGTTTCATGTTTTCTTTGTGATTACTTTTTGTCAGCTCACCAGGTATACTGTTTTGACCGTGGCGCACCTGTTTCTTTTCAGGATGGCCCCACGACGGCAGCCAGCTAGGGTTCCGAGAGTTAAGCGTGACGACAACCCACCGAGCGACGACGCTTCGGTATAGGGCCCTTTGACAGCTGAGGCACTGGAGGTACCTCTACCCGCCGAGCCACTGATGCTTCCAGCCCCTGCCACTGACGATACACGTCGCCTTAGTGCACTTCATGAGTTCCAGCGCCAGTGACCGCCCAGGTTCCGCGGGGAGACGGATCCCCAGGCAGCCGAGGACTGGCTGGAGGTAGTTGTACGAGTTTTCAGGCTAGTGAGGACACCAGCAGACCTCATGGTGATCCTCACAGCGAGCCTACTGCACGCAGCAGCAGGCCGATGGTGGAGCTTGATGCTCCAGTTGCACGATGAGGCATCTTTCTTCTGGACAGACTTTAAGGGCCTCTTCCGCTCAGAGATCGTCTCGGCCACCCTCCATGTGGTGCGTATCCAGGAGCCTCTTCAGCTGCGGCAGGGCAGCTTGACAGTCGCCCAGTACTCGGCGAGATTTACCGATCTCTCTCGCTACTCGACCAACATGGTACGGGACCCATTCTTCTGGGCCCAGACCTTTGAGCTGGTTTTGATACATGAGATCAGGGCATCACTAATCTCCCTAGGCATTCCGACTCAGGCAGGAGTACTGGAGTGAGCTCTTTTGATCGAGAGCTTCCTTGCTGATCCTTCATCAGCAGCGAGACCTACCCCAGGGCGGCAGGTAGAAGAGTCTTCTGTAGCAGGCAGCCGACAGATGAATCAGGGGTCCAGGCAGACCAGACCCTCACGTAGACAGCCTCAGGACACTGGCTCAGCAGTGTAGGGCACACAGCGCGGAGCCAGTCTTTCGAGTGGCAGGCAGTGCTACACTTGCGGCAGGCAAGGTCACATGGCTCGTGACTGCCCGACCCACCGTGCCGAGGAGCAGCAGACGGTTGAGGGGCCACCGAGGCAGAGGTAGAGGTTCGACCATGGCAGTCCGCAGGGAGGAGGCGGACGAGGCAGAGCAGCTGGCCGAGCAGCAGGTTGTGGGCAACACTTTGAGGCTCTACCACCACCACCACCTGGAGGTCCACCCCGACCATAGGGAGCCAGCGGGCAGAGATAGGCACAGCTCCAGGCAGCGGAGGCCTATGACCACGGTGCGCCCGAGATGATTCGAGGTACGATCTGTGTCTATTCCACCCTTTCTACAGTTCTTATAGACACCGGAGTGAGTCACTCTTTCATAGCCGCTGCCGTTGTTCGGAGCTCGGAGATTCAGAAAGATTTGTTGGCTCGATCCTTACAGCTAGAGACTCATACGGGAGAATACTCGATGATTACGCACTGGTACCGGCAGTGTGAGCTTATTCTAGGTGGCGAGATCTTCGGCTGGGATCTTCTTGTAGTGGCGTCGAGGCCTTACAACATCATCTTGGGCCTGGATTGGTTATCTACAGTCCATGCACAGATTGACTGTATTAGGCGCAAGGTGCGATTTGTACGCACCGACGGGAGCAGGTTCACCTTCACTGGTGAGAAGGGAGCCTTCGCAGCACAGGATGGACTTCCGAAGAGGATAGGAAAACCCATCACTCATCAGTTGGCTAGCCTCATCCTAGGAGCAGTTGACGTGCGGAGTCCTATTTTTCCTGCAGTGGTGGATCAGTATGCGGACATCTTTCCCGATGACGTTCCAGGGCTACCTCCTCACAGAGAGGTAGACTTTTATATTGACCTGTACCCTAGGACAACCCTGATATCGACTCCAGAATATTGGATGTCCCCCACTGAGCTTCTAGGGCTACGGGTATAGTTGGAGGACTTGTAGGGCAAGGGATTCATCTGACCCAGCGTTTCACCCTGGGCTTCCCCGATATTGTTCGCCAAGAAGGCGGACGAGAGCTTGCGAATTTGTGTCGACTATCGTCGCCTGAACCATGTGACAGTGAGGAACAATTATTTGCTACTGAGGATTGAATACCTCTTCGATCAGCTCAAGGGAGCATGGTGGTTCTCAATGATAGACCTCAGGTCAGACTATCATCAGCTCAGAGTTCGAGACAAGGACGTGCAGAAGACAACCTTCAGATGTCGGTATGGCCACTATGAGTTCTTGGTTATTCCTTTTGGCATAACCAATGCTCCAGCGGTGTTCATGGGCCTCATTAACAGGATCTTTCAGCCATAACTCGATCGATTTGTCATGGTCTTCATCGACAACATTTTGATATACTCGACGACTGAGGAGGAGCATGCCTACCACTTACGGGTTGTACTAGACACACTCCGAGAGCACCAGCTTTATGGAAAGCTCTTGAAGTGTCAGTTCTGGATACATGAGGTCCACTTCTTGGGGCACGTCATATCTGAGGCGGGAGTTGCAGTGGATCCTACGACGATCGAGGCAGTGCTAGCTTGGGAGCCACCTAAGAGCGTGACGGAGGTGCGGAGTTTCTTGGGACTAGCTGGATACTATCAGAGATTTGTGCCAGACTTCTCCAGAGTTGCGGCACCACTCTCAGATTTGACGAAGAAGGGGAAACCCTTTGTATAGTCAGATAGATGTCAGTAGAGCTTCCAAGAGCTGAGACATAGATTGACCAGCACACCTATCTTGAGGTTTCCTGAGGAGGGAGTAGGGTACGTAGTCTACTACGATGCATCAGGGACCGGACTCGGATGTGTCCTGATGCATGAGCGGGCAGTGATCTCCTATGGATCACATCAGTTGAGGCCGCATGAGCAGAAATACGCTACCAATGACCTGGAGTTAGCAGCAGGGGTCTTCGCTCTGAAGACATGGCGACACTATCTGATGGGCGAGCCCTTTAAAGTCTTTTCTGACCATCAGAGTCTCAGGTACATCTTCTCACAGAAGGACCTGAACCTAAGACAATGGTGATGGCTCGAGTTCCTCCAGGACTATGAATTTGAGATAGTCTATACTCCTGGGAAGGGGAACATGCTAGTCGATGCTCTCAGCAGGAGGACGGACATTCAGCTACTTGAGGAGGCGACAGAGCAGCTAGCCACTTTGCAGATATCCTTCGTGGATAGAGATGGAGCATCCTTCCTTCAGTATCTCACAGTCACCCCTCCACTACTACAGTGGGTCAGAGAGGCACAGCGTGGGGACGCTGACTGTGAGACGCGGCGTGCACAGATATCTTCAGGACACGCACCTGATGGATTATCCTTTGGAGCAGAGAACGAAATCCTTTTCAGAGGACATACCTTGGTACCAGTTTCTTTAGGAGAGGAGGTGGTGAGAGATTTTCACACTTCTCACTTGGCGGTACATCCTAGAGTGGTGAAGATGTACTAGGATCTCAGATGACAGCACTGGTGGCAGGGCATAAAGAAGGTTGTGGCAGAGTTCATTTCTCGATGCCTCACCTGCCAGCAGGTAAAGGCAGAGCACCAGGTACTAGTAGGCTTGGTACAACCCTTGGAGATCCCGGAGTGGAAGTGGGATGTGATATCTATGGACTTCATGACTGTACTTCCATGCACTTCCAGAGGTCACTACTCCATCTGGGTGATTGTCTACTGACTCACCAAGTCGGCTCACTTCTTACCCATCAGAGAGCAGTGCTCAGTGGAGAGCTTGGGGCGTCACTATGTTCATGAGATTGTATGGCTTCACGGTGTGCCATCATCTATCGTCTCTGGTCGAGATGCTCGTTTTATTTCATGGATTTGGAAGGGGTTGCCGGAGGCATTCGGGACGCAGCTACGTCTGAGCACCGCCTTTCACCCTCAGACGGATGGTCAGACGGAGAGGACCATTCAGACTCTCGAGGACAAGCTCCGTGCATGTGTCCTCAACTTTGGTCGCAGCTGGGAGGTCCACCTACCCTTGGTGGAGTTTGCATACAACAACAGCTACCACTCCACCATCGGGATGGCACTATACGAGGTGTTGTACGGAAGACCTTGTAGATCTCCTTTGTGTTGGACAGACCTTGGGGAGTCAGCACTTGTGGGACCATAAATGGTCCGGGCCACGATAGAGAAGGTCCAGGTCATCCAGGAGCGGATGAGGACAGCTCAGAGCCAACAGAAGTCTTATGCTGACAGGAGGCGAAGGCCACTAGAGTTCGAGGATGGCGACCACGTCTTCTTGCGTGTCTCACCTCGACGTGGATTACAGAGATTTGGACGAGGCAGCAAGTTCTCTCCACGCTTCATCGGACCATTCCAGGTCCTCTGAAGGGTTGGCGAGGTGGCTTATCACCTGGCTCTACCACCTCAGTTGCACCAGGTGCATGACATCTTCCACGTATCTCAGCTGAGGAGATACGTGCACGACTCGACGCACATCATTGACCATGGGGAGCTAGACGTTGATGATGGGGTGACTTTTACGGAGGTCCCGGTGGAGATCGAGGATCGACATGAGCGGGTCCTACATGGACGGTCGATTCCTCTAGTGCGCATCAGATGTCAGCACGAGAACCTCTAAGAAATCACTTGGGAGCGGGAGGCTCAGATGCGTGCTCAGTACCCACATTTGTTTCCCTAGTTTATAATGTATCTTTACGGGGACGTAAAGCCCTGAGGTGGTAGTGATGTAAAGACCCGTAATTCTCAAGGAAATTTTTTTCTTAATTTTCTTTGAAATTTTACAAGAACGTAGTTTCAAACGGCACCTGTTTCTTAGGGCCGGTGTGCCCGAAATCATTTTTCGAAGTTTGGCTCAGGTACGTTCAGTGAACGGAAAAGAGGGTTTTTTTAACTTTTGAACTGGTGCTCGGAATTGAATTTCGAGGGCACCGATGGAATCGCAGTGCCGGTAATTTCTTAGAAATGCCTCATCCGGAGTTGCGTTTTCTTAGGTGTGGTTTTTAATTTTTGGGCTTTAAGTTAAGAAATAAAATAATGTGGTATGACAAACTTTATTTTATTTCACTTAAAGCCGCTTAAAGCCACTTAAATCTGCTTAAGCTGAGTTGATGCGGATATGGTGCAATCCAAAATATCCTACCCTCTTGGTAGGATATTTGTGATGTGGGACCCGTAGGAGCCCCACCGTTTTGTTTCCGCTAAGTAACGCACCCGCGAAAACCCCTATTAAATGAAAGTCAATTGGGGCGTTTCCTTAAACAATTAAACGCTCCTATTAATTGGGTGGTTTATTCGTTGAAATAAATTCTATTAATTAATGGGTCGTTACTTAGTTTGTTTTACTTTTTGTTGGCATGTTAATAAAATAAGTCCAACACACCTTCTTCTTGAATGTTGTGTTAATCCTTTGGAGAATATCTAATGATCTTCCTCCCTCTTCATGAAGAACACGAAGAACGCGAAGAACGTCGGCCTTCGATGAAGGTCGACGAAGAACGCCCGACCCCCGGAGATCGACGCGATGCCGACACTTCTTCCGCGATGTTCTTAACCCGTGAAAAATCTTTGATCGTCCGTTGAGGTAAGAGATTGTGGTCCTTTAAATTCCTTTGTGGTTTTTATCCTCAACATGGATTTAATTGTTATAATTAAATCAGCATGTTTCTTTAACCCTCGGAGATCTTCGACGCGATGGCCTTCCGCGACGATGTGACGCCCTTCCGCGACGACGCGACGCCCTTCCGCGTCGCGACGGTCACCTCCTACCGCGACGATCAATTCCGCATAGAACGCTCGCTCGACGACTATGGCGAGGTATGGATTTTTTATTTGAAAATAATATTTTATTCCCGTAGTTGTTTCCTTCTAAAACAAAGAGCCTGGGATCAAAGTACAATTTTAATTTATTAAAATTGTATCTTGTTATGTTTTCATGTGTTGATCATTATTTCCTGATTGTTATCACCTAACGCGGAGGGTGCGGGCCAAACAAACACGGCCCGACAACCCTCCGCAGTTCTTCGTTAATGTGCGAAACGGCGGACGACGACAAAACGGGCCGCATAGACGATGTGTTGATTTCGCAGTGAAGAATGGGACCCGAGAGGAGCTACGGCGCAGACGGAAGTGGAATCGGACCACCGGAGAAACTCCGGTGGCCCGCAGAATCCACCAGCGGCGTCCGCGGCTAGAGGCGGCGGCGGCGGCCGACCAGACACGCAACCGTGCAGGTCCGGTGAGACACGGGACGCGGCTTGGCCGCGTCCGCTGACCAAGCGCGGCCCCACGTGGGTCGCGGCTCCTCTTCTCGCAGGGACAGCACGCCCCGCGGTTCCCTCGCTCGGCCGCTCAGCCGAGCTGAGCCGAGCCGACCCGCCTGCCGGGTCGCGCCCAGGCCGGGCCGGGTCGCGCCCAACTAGGTCAGACCCGGACCCGGGTCAGGTCGACCCGGTTCGGGCCAACCTAGGGGGGGTTAGGCCGGGTCGGTCAGGGCCCAGACCCCCATGTTTCCGGGCCATTTTGGTATTTTGCTCATAACGTGAGCTACGGGCCTCCGAACGACACGCCGTCAGCGGCGATGCGATCCTTGGATAGAGACGGTCGTTTCGGTTTATCACACACAAGGTTTAAAAATTCTTTGGGTTCAGCCGGGTTGGTTCTTACACGAAACCAACCGGGCCCTCGGAGCGGAAATGCTCATATCTTGAGCTTCAGACGTCCGATTGACATGTCGTTGACTTTGTTGAATTCCTCTAAGTGAGATGGATCTTTTGGAATACTCCGCCCGAGGTTTGGATGCAAGTGGAGTATAGTCGTGTGGGTTTTTCCTTAAAAACCAACCGGTCCCCTTGGACGAAAAAGCCAATAACTCTCAGACCGGGCGTCCGATTGACGTGCCGTCTACGACGTTGAGTTCCTGTTGACGATACAGAACTTTTGGATACATCAACTCTGGAAAATGTGTCAGTTGATGTATCAGCCTCTCGGCTCGTGTAGCGGACCCTCCGAATCAAGCTTGCTGTGTGCGGGAACCCTAGAGCTGGCAGGGACTGCTACTGTGACGACGACGACTGTGCAGAGATCCTCAGTGGATTCGACGGCGACGACTACAACACTCATTGATTCTTTGTGGGTCAGTGCTACTGATCCTTTGTAGGTCTGATCCTATGTGGGTCAGCACTCAACGGTCCTGTGTGGGCCAGCGCCTACAGATCATGTGTGGGTCATTGCGGGGGTTAGTTTCCTATCGATCCTTTGTGGGTCAGATGCTTTGTGGGTCATTGCGGGGGTTGGTACCTATCGATCCTTTGTGGGTCCGACGGCTTAGATGGATCGGTGATCATCTCTATCGTCATTCGAATAAGTATACCTGTGTGAGCTGAAACCCTGTTTTTCTTTCCTTTGTGGATTGTGTTGTGCTATCCTGTGTGGATTTAAATTTTTCATTCCATTGTGGATTGTGTTGTGCTATCCTGTGTGGATTTACGTTTTTCTTTCCTGTGTGGACTAGGTTGTACTTGAGCTCGGATGTTGGAGTCGAGCGAGAATTGATGACTTAGGTATATGTATGGGCATATACCTAAGCCGTGTTGGATGTTACTTCATGATTGTATCTTTCCTTTGTAGATTATCCTTTGTGGATTCTCGGAGACCATCGGGGGTCTCGGGGTCCCTACTGAGTAGCTTATACTCACCCCTACATGGGCTATGCCCGCACCACGTTGTGTTGGTTGCAGACGACGGACATTGCTGATCGTGGTGGAGGCTTGCGGAGCAGGACGGTACCTGGAGGTGGACCACAAGGTGGGACGTACTCGGAGTGGTCGGCTGGACCCGAGAAGATGTGGAGGCTATCTGTACCCACCCTTCAGGTGGGGCTTCTAGAGGACGGCTCGACACTGTGGCTTTTTCTTTCAGTTGTTGTTTTCCCCTTTCAGTTGTACTTTATAGTTGGGCTTGTATTTCCGGCCCCCTTTACTTTTCCGCACTTACTGTTGTACCAGCTTTTACTTAGTGTTAACTTTTTCCGCTTGCTTACTCTGTGGTTCTTGTTTACTTTACAAAGGCAATGCCTTCCCTTTTTACTGGGATTTATGCCTTGGTGCTAGTCGCCAGCCCCTGGCCAATGGAAGGCGGGCTTGGG
This sequence comes from Viscum album, assembly GCA_963277665.1. Classification (NCBI taxonomy): domain Eukaryota; kingdom Viridiplantae; phylum Streptophyta; class Magnoliopsida; order Santalales; family Viscaceae; genus Viscum; species Viscum album. Next base: position 172,001,584 of record OY728128.1, read on the forward strand.
GTAGTCACGGCACGGGCCCCAGGGACGGGTCATGACAAAATCTTCTTTCCAGCATGCACATCTTCATTTTTGTTGAGGACTCCAAGTATATAGCACAAAAATCCATGCCAATGAGAATTACATAATACTTGAATGGTAGGGGTAGGATAATGAATGAGTCCTCTTCCTTCTTGTTTTCCACTTTCACAACATCTTTTTTATGATTCATTTGTTGTTGAAGATATACCACATCAATTGAAAAATCATAGGTAATGCCAAAATTTTATTCTATTGGAACAAAATTAAATCATGAATTATTAAAATCAAATTATTTCCATTCAATTTCTATGTATTGTGTCTCTATTCCATCAAGAAAAACCATTTTGATCTCCTCTTGAATACCCTCCAATAAATGATCAACAATTTTTGGGATCTCCATATGTTCCTCTTTAGATGAATCTTTTTTCCATCGTGTTCCTCCAAGGAAATACTTGTATTTGATGAATCCGAAATATTAAAAAAAGGGTAGATAATACTCAATTCAGTTTTAACAAAATCAAATGATAATGAGTTCATGAAAAGATTATCTCCATGAGTTTGTTCATCTTCAATATATTCTTCACTGCAAATCACCTCTTGGGGTTGATTAGTAGCAGGTAGATGTAGGGAGTCAGTCTCCACCATTTTTTGGACCTCCAGAGAAAACATAAGGATAACTAAGGGAGTCTTCCTGGACCTTGGAATCATCATAATATTCAAAAATGTAATGGGAGAATTCAGTTAGCTTTCTTGCCATTGCTTCATAAACATCATTGTTCATGTCCTCCCTTAGCCCATCTATGAATTCATTGAATGTTTTCCCATTATTATTTGTTTTCAAAAATATCGTCACATGTATAACAATAAAATAAACACCATCCTTCATATAAATGGTAGATTTAATAATTGGTTCAGTTATCAGTGGTTAATTGTTCCATGAATTAAAGATATACACATTTGAAAACATTATGGAAACTTCTTTTTTTAATTTGAAAAGAGTCAAGTATTTATAATTAGTTTGTTCCACTACCTCCCCAACAACGATGCCATGTTTAACACATTTCTATCTTAGTTCATGGAGAACCAATTATTTCCTACTTTAAAATGCAGTGATGATGGTGACCTTAGATGTATCCTGTAGAGGAGTACACCCAAAATAGTTTGTCACTTTTAAACTAGGGTAAAAATGGTGTGTTTGATAAGAAAATGATTGAATTGAAATTCAAATTCTAATGATTAGAAAACTATAATATTAAAAGGGTGACTAGGTTAGGGTTGGTTTCCAAATTTTAATGATGTCCTTGTTCAATTCAATTCAATCCTCTTCTACTTAGTTGATTAAATAGAGTTTCCACAATCGTTTCCTCTTAATTTCTTGGCGAAATTGTGATGGTGAGAGAAAACCTTACCAAGATAATAGTTTGGTAAAATCTTTGTCCTTGTGAAAAATAGTTTTATTGAATATACATAATTGACATTCGAAATACCTGATCGGGTATTGTTTATCCCAACAAATCATCAACATTCACTACACCTTTTACATGTACAGACAATCATCGAGTACATCACCACTAATCCATGGTTTATTCCATCATATAAAAACTTGAAATTAGTGGAGGGAGATAATGATTATTTTACATAGGAAAGCATCAACAACAGAATTAAAATTCAAGAACAATCTCACTTAATAAAAAAATCCTCTATATGAAATTGAAAACATCTTTGAAAAAGAAAGAAATTTCATTCAATTTCTTCTAAGAACTCAAGCATTATAAAATTTAAAACCAACCCTTCCCAAATCACTCAAAATTTTTACCCTACCATGGTAAGGGTAATCGAGATGAATGGGGAAGAAAAGGAATTAAAAAATAATGGAAAAGAAAAAAATTATAAAAAGAAATATGAAAATTTCTCCTCCTCTGTGTCACAAAAAGAATGGGATAGAATGAGAGATGCTTTGAGAGGGAGGAGCTCTCCTTATTTTATAACTAGAATTTATCCCCCAAATATTGACACATTTTAGCCCCATTAACTGATATTTTCATGCGTTTTAAGCTTCCTAAAAGTTGATTATAATTATCTTGGGCGTTGTCCCTCAAATTATTAGTGGATTTCGATAAGTATTCAGAGATTTTTGAATGTTTTACACAGACCATTTATTCTATCCATTCAAACTCTCCAAATCGAAAACCTTCGGATTAGAATGCTTTAATGTCCCCTTAAATGGCCAATTCATGCGTACTATACTTCATGAATGGTGTTCCAAAACGTATTTTGCGTCCACAAGCTAATTTCAGAGCATGAGGACTCACAATGAATGGCTTATGGACACCACAACAAAACTAGGAAGATCTATAAATAGTTTTCTCTGTCCAATTTCTGAGCTTCTTTTGAACTTCCATATAATAGATTTAGTTTTGGGTCCAATATGAAGAAATGAATCCCTAGATGTGTAGAATAGGAAAAGGAAATAATATATCAATTTGTATTAGTTTTGAAAATGTTATTTCAAAAACACATAAATAATTTAAACTAGATAAAAATTTGAAATGGGCCATTTTTACTATTCAGCTCAAAATAACACCAATATCATAGAAATGTAGTAATTAATCTTAAATTAAAACTTTTGTGGGTTTAAATCAATGATATTTAATATAAATTTAATTGAAAATATATCTTCTATTAATTCTCTCACACTTAGCTCTTGGACTCTTGTACAAGTAAAAACAAAATCAAATAAAATTAAATCCAAAACACACACCACGGAGATCTACCAAATCCATACTAAGAAATAAAAATATATCACGTCTCACCAAAAACAATAATTTCAAGTTATCAATTTTAGATTATATAATCTATTTCCACTTTATTTCTTATCCAATACACACAAAACACCTACCTCACATTAATTTTCTATCATTTCACAAATGTAAATATTAATCAAGGCTTTTCTCATTCAAACTCACACAAGAGTCACCATAGGCTTGATAAATTCCTACTTATCCAACTGATGTGAGTCAAGTACATGTGTTTATCTTGAGGAATTTTCATGGTTTTTTGTGGAATTTCTTTGGTAGGATTTAGATGTTAAAAATTATAAGGCCAAAAAAGGAGGGATTGCCTCTTTTTAAAGAAAAATTCCATGATTCAAATTTTCACTCAAGAATGATCTCATTATCTTACCATTTATAGAAAATCGACTTCATCATCATGAGAACTAAAGGTATGTTCATTCCATTTAGAATTTTACCAACCAAAAATTTCATCACAAACATTGTTTTTCTTGAATGATCGATATAGGGAAAATTTTATTTTTACATTGGATGCTCCATGAAGGTACAACTTCTTTTATCATGAAAGCTCAAGAAAAGGCACAACTCTTAACAAAATTAAATCTTCTGTAGAAACCTCAGATCTTAAAAATTTTATATTCCACCTAAATTATCACCAAATGAGGAAGTACACCTCAAACCATCTTCCCACGCACTTAAGTTCAACTATATCATGAGATTTCATTTCAAGAGCAAGTTGGATAGGGAAAATTAGCTTGTAATGTGGCTTAAACCTATAAGGAAATTCATGGATTCTAAGGGATAACTACAGATAAATGTATATTGTAGGCCATAAAAAGTATTACTTTGAAATGGGGGCTTAATACCAAATAAAAACCTCAATCCTTTATAACACAAGTACATCAAACACCATAGTTTTTATTGAAAAAAAATAATATTCTATTTAAAGCAAGCATGGTATAGTTCTCTCAATAAATGAGGTGAATGTAAAGAATATGACAAAAATGGTAAATTATCTTCATAGGAAAGTGATTTAAAAAATAAATATATTGAGATGTAGCATGGGATTTAAAAATTAGAGTACTTTTTATGAAATTACAAACGATTCGAACATGAAACAGATTAATTCCATAATTCATTTAATCGTAGTTTCATGGAGAAGATTGGTTCACTAATTGAAAAGGGTTTAAACAATTGAAATGATAACCATTTTTGCTCAAAAATTTTAACAACACAATACATTTGACAAATAAACCCACAAATATCTAGAAATTATTAATTTTTTTTATAAAAATAATAAACTAAACAAGAAATGAAAATCCAAAACTAAAAAGGTTCTCTCGCCCACAAATAAATAATGCTTTGTCCTCAATTAATTAAAATGGATTTAACATGTAAGAATGTTTTATATTGATTAAAACTAAACAAGTATGTATCAAAGAGGGGTATAACCTAATTTATTCATAGTGAAACATTGAGTTAAGGTCCTATGGTTTGCACTCTACAAACATACAAAAAAAGATCAAATGAAAACATAAGATATTTGTTGAAAGAAAAATGTAGAAAGAGGATGATAATTGAAGGATAGATCTTCGATTAATCCCCCATGTGGGCCATGGGTTTTGAATTCCTCCAGATGGGTAGTTCTAATCGGTTATCCTAAATCTGCTGGTGGGTTTAGTTTCTTTCTCATGAACCAATATAAAATCTTATTTCCAGAATGTGCCACTTCCTTTTTTAAAGACTCCATGTATATAACACAAAAAATCCACCCCCTTAGATTTACATAACACATGAAAGGTGGGGTGGGATAATGAATGATTCCTCTTCCTTCATGTTTTCCACTTGCACAACATCTTCATTATGACCTAGTGGTTTTTGAAGATATAGTTCATCAATAAAAATATCATAGAGAATGTCAAAATGTAATTCTATTTCAAAAAAATTAAAGCATGAAGTTTTAATTTAAAAATCTTCCATTTAAATTTCTATGTATTGTCTCTCTATTTCCTCAGGAAATTCTATTTTGATATCCTCTTGGACACCCTCCAATTAATGTTCAACAATTTTGTGGAGCTCCATATGTTCCTCTTCTGATGAATATTCTTTTTCATGTCCTTCCTCCAAGGAAATACATGTATTGGTTGGAACTAAAAAATTAATACAAGGGGAGGTAATACTCAATTAATATTTAAGAAAATACAAAGACAATGAATTTTGGAAAATCTTATCTCCCTTAGTTTGTTTATCTTCAATATCTTCTTCACTAGAAAGAACCTCTTGGAGTTGATTAGTATTAGCGAGAGGCAGGGAGTCAGTCTACACCATTTTTTTGGATCTCCAATGAAATACTAGGTATGACTAAGGGGGGACTTCTTGGACCATGGAAACATCATAAAATTATATAAAGTAATGGGAGAACTCTTTTAGCTTTTGGTTCATCACTTCAAAAACATCTTTGTTCATGTCCTCCCTTAGTCCATCTATGAATTCTTTGAATGTTTTCCCATCATTATTTGTTTTCTAGAATATCCTCACCTTTCTAAAAATAGAAGAAACAACATCCTCCATGGAAATGGTTGAGAAAATATTTGGTTCAGTTATCGGTGGTTAATTGTTCCATGAATTAAAGAATAGTCATTCGAAAACAATATGGAATGTGTTTGCTTTTAATTTTAAAAGAGGCAAGTATTTATAATTAGTTTGTGGCACTACCTCTCAGGAAACGACGCCAAATTTGGCGCACTCCCTTCATAGGGCATGGAGAAAATTATTTCCAAAGTTAAAATTCCAAAATGTGGTTGACCTAGGATGTCTCTGGATAATGAGTGCACACAAAACAGTTTTTAATTTATAAACGAGTGTTAAAATGGTTTGTTTGATAAGAAAATTATTGAATGGAAATTAGAACTAAAATGATTGAAAAACAATGATATTAGAAGGGTGATTAGGTCAGGGTTGGTTTCCCAATTTTAATTATATCCTTGTTCAATTTAATTCAAACATCTTCTTCTTAGTTTATTGAAGTGTGTTTCCACAATCATTTCCTCTCACTTCCTTAGTGAAATTATTATGGTGATAAAAACCTTACTAAGATCTTAGTTTGGTCAATTCTCCTTCCATGTGCAAAATAATTGTAATGAATATCCTCAATTGACATGGGAAATACCTGATTGGGTCTTGTTTATCCCGAAAAATCAAAATCATTCACTACACCTTTTACGCGTACTGATGATCATCGACTACTTCACCACTAATCCCTAGTCTATTTCGTCGTATATAAACCAGAAATTATTCATGGGAGATAATGATTATTTTACCATTGAAAACATCAATAAACAAATAAAAATTCAAGAACAATTGAACTTGATAATAAAATCTTCAATATGAAATTGAAAATGACATTGAAGAAAAAATAAATGTTATTCAATTTCCTCCAAGAACCCAAGAATTACCAAATTGAAAACCAAGTCTTCCCAAATCACTCAAAATGATTACCCCGCCCTGGTAAGGGTAATTGAGATGAATGGGGAAGAAGAATGAATTCAAAAACTATGGAAAATAAAATAAATAAAATATAAAGCTGAAATTTTCTCCTCCTTTGTGTCACAGAAGGAATGGGATGGAATGAGAGATTCTTTGAGAGGGAAGAGCTCTACTCCATTTATAGGCAGAATTTATCCCCTGAATTTTGAAGCATTGTAGCCCCATTGAGTGGTATTTTATCATGTTTCCCCTTCATTAATGTTGTTCAAAATTATCTTGGGAGATTTTCCTCAAACGATATGTGGATTTGGACTAGTATTCCAAGGTATATGATTATTTTACTCTGACCACTTATTCTATCCAGTCAGACTCTCCAAATCAGAAACCTCGAGATTAAGATGCCTTAATGCCTTAATAAACGGACAATTCGTGCATACTCTACTTCATCAAATTTGTTCCAAAACGTCTTGTGAATCCACCCACCGAATTACAGATCATGTGGACCCACAATTAATGACCTATGGTTCCCATAATAAAAATCAGAATATCTGTAAATAGTTTTCTTGGTCCATATTGTGAGCGGCTTCTGATCATCGATATGGTCGATTCAATTTTTTGGTGTAAATTGATGAAATGTAGCCCTTGATGTTTATTATCTAGAAAATAATGAATTTAGAAATTTGAATTAGTGTAGAAAAGTCTTGGATAAAATAAAGAAATATTTAAAACAGTTAAAAATCCAAAATCGGCCATTTTTATTATTCAGCTCAAAATAACACCAATATCATATAAATGATGCAATTCATCTTAAATTCACACTTTTTTGGGTTTAAAAAAATTAAAATCAATGTAAATTTAATTGTAAATATATCCTCAATTAATTCCCACACACATAGTACTCGGACTCCAGGACAAGTAAAATCTAAATCAAATCCAATCCAATCCAAAACACATACCATTGATATATATCAAATTAATACTACGAAACAAAAGGATATCATGCCTTATCAGAAACATTTATTTCAAGTTCTCCATTTTAGATTATTTAATATATTACAACATCATTTCATATACCATGCACACAAAACACCTACCTCACATGAATTTTCTCTCATTTCACAAATGTAAATGTTAAACGAATATTTTCTTATCCAAACTCACACAAGGGTCACCATAGGCTTGATAAATTCTTTTTTCTCCACAGGATGTGAGTCAAGGAAATGTTTTTCTAATGAGGACTTTTTAGGGTTTTTTTGTGTCTTTTGGATGGTAGGATTTATATGTAAAAAATTTTGAGGCCGAAAAAGGAGGGCTTGGATTTTTTAAAGAAAAATTGCAAGATTCTATTTTTTTAGTCAAGAATATTCTTATCCTCTTCCCATTTATAAATAATCGGCATCATCATCATGAGAAATAAAGGAATGTTCCATCCATTTAGAATTTTCCCAAAAAAAATTTCATCTCAAACATTTTTTTCTTGAAACCTCCAGATAGACACATCATTCTTTTTTACATTGGAATATTTATAAAGGGACAACTTCTTTTATCATGAATGCTCTAGAAAAGTCCCAACTTTTAACAAAATGGAATCTTCGGTAGAAACATCGTATCTTCAACATTTTATGTCTCACACAAATTATCACCAAATGAGGCAGTATAGCACAAGGAATCCTCCCCTACACTTAAGTTCAACTTGATCATGTATTTTAATTTAAAGAGCAGGTTGGATAGGGAAAATTATCATGGAATTTGGCTAAAACCTAAAAGGAAATTTTGGGATTCTAAGGGATAGTGAAGGATAAATGTATAAGGTAATACATAAAAAGGATTATTTTGAAAAGGGGGCTTAAAAACAAATAAATAACTCAGTCATTTAAAACATAAGTACCTCAAACCTTCATGTTTTGAAAAGAATAAATCAAATTTTTTTAAAGAAATCATGGTCAGGTTCTCTCAGGAAATGAGGTGAATGTAAAGAATATGACAAAAATTGTAAAGAAACATCACTGGAAAGTTATTTCAAAAATAAATATAGTGAGATGTAGCATGGGATTTAAAATTCATAGTACTTTTCATGAAAATAAAAATTATTTAAACATGAATCAAATTTATTTCTGCATTTATTTAAGCTTATTTTCATAGAATAGATTAGTTCACTCATTGACATGGGTTTCAAAAATATAAATGATAATAATTTTAGCTGAAAAGTTTGGAAAACACACTACATTTCAAAAATAAACACACAAATATCTATAATTTTTTTATTTTGATACAAAAATAGTAAACCGAACAAGAATTGAAAATCCAAAACTGAAAAGGTTCTCTCCCCCAAACATAAATGATGCAATGTCCTTAGTGAATCAAAATGGATTTAACAGGTTAGAATATTTTTGATTTATTCACAATAAACAAGTAAGTATAAAATAGTGGTGCAACCTAACTAATTTGTAGGGAAACATTGAGTTAAGCTCCTAAGTGTTTCACTCTGAAAACATAAAAACAAAATAACAAAATAAAACAAAAGATATTTATTGAATGAAACAAAAGTAGAAATAAGATGAGACTATAAGGATAAATCTTAGTTCAATCCCCCAAGTGGGCCATGGGTTATGACTGCCTTCAAATGGTAATTTCTGATTGGTTATCCCCAATCTGATGGTGGGTTTAGTTTCTTTCTCATGAACCAATACAAAATCTTCTTTCCAACATTCACCTATTCCTCTTGGTTGACGACTCTCAGTATATAGCACAAAAAATCCCCCCCCCCCCCCATGAGAATTACATAATACTTGAATGGTGGGGGTAGGATAATGATCTAGTCCTCTTCCTTCATTTTTCCCACTTTCACAAAATCTTCTTTATGATCCAGTGGTTTTTAATTATATTCTACATCAATAGGAATATCAATGAGAATGTCAGAATGTAATTCTATTTAAACAAAATTAATGCATGAAGTTATAATATAAAATTATTCCCTTTTAATGTCTATGTATTGTGTCACTATTTCCTCAGGAAATTCCATTTTAATCTTATCCTAAATTCCCTCCAATAAATGTTCAAAAATTTCAGGGATCTCCATATATTCCTCTTCAGATGATTCTTCTTTTTCATCTTCTTCCTCCCAGGAAATTCATGTATTGGATGAATCTGGAAAACTAAAACAAGGGTATGTAATAATCAATTCAGATTTATCAAAATAAAAAGATATTTAGTTCATTAAAAGATTATCTCCCTGAGTTTGTTCATCTTCAATCTCTTCTTCACAAGAAAGCACCTCTTGGAGTAGATTAGTAGCAGATAGAGGCAGGGAGTCGGTCTCCACCATTTTTTGGATCTCCATTGATAAATCAGGGATGATTATGGGGGGTCTTCTTGGACCATGGAAGCATCATAAAATTCTAGAATTTATTGGGAGAAGTCAGTTAGCCTTCAGGCCATCACCTCAAAAACATATTTGTTCATGTCATCCCTTAGTCCATCTATGAATTCTTTGAATGATTTCCCATCATTATTTGATTTCCAGAATATCTTAACCTATCTGAAAATAGAAGAAACACCATCCTCCATGGAAATGGTTGAGTACATAATTGGTTAATTTATTGGTGGGTAATTCTTCCATGAAATAATGAAATATTAATTTGAAAACAATATGGAATGTGTTTTTATTAATTTGAAAAGAGTCAAGTATTTATAATTAGGTTGTGGCATAGACTCCCTGGTAATGGTGCCAGGATTGGCGCACTCCTCTCATAGGGGGTGGAAAGGCATTTTTTTCTATGTTAAAATGAAGTAATGTGGTTGACCAAGGATGTATCCTAAATATGAGTGAACAAAAAATATTTTTTCACTTTTAAACGAGTGTAAAAATGGTTTATTTGATAAGAAAATAATTAAATGGAAATTCGAATTAAAATTATTAAAAAAATAGTTATATTTAAAGGGTGATTAGGTCGGGGTTGGTTTCCAAATTTTCATGTTATCCTTGTTCAATTTAGTTCAAACATCTTCTTAAAAGTTGATTAAAGTGAGTTTCCAAAATCGTTTCATCTCCCTTCCTGGGTGAAATTATATAGGTTAGAGAAAAACCTTACCAAGATCTCAGTTTGGTAAACTATCCTTCCATGTGCAAAATAATTTTATTGAATATCCTCAATTGATATTGGAAATGCCTGACAGGGTCTTGTTTATCCTAAACAATCAGGAACATTTACTACACCTTTTACACATATTGACGATCGTCGAGTACTTCACCACAAATCCCTAGTCTATTCCATCATATATAGACTATAAATCAGTGGAAGGATATAATGGTTATTTTACCAATGAAAAAATCAATAATGGAATTAAAATTCAATAACATTCACAATTGATAATAAAATCTTCTATATTAAATTGAAAAGAACTCTGAAGAAGAAAGTGATTTCATTCAATTTCGTTCAAGAACTCAAGCGTTACAAAATAAAAAACAAAACCTTCCCCAATCACTGAAAATGTTAACCCCACCATGGTAATAGTAATTGAGAAGAATGGGGAAAAACAAGGAATTAAAAATTAATTTAAATAAAAAAATAAAATAAAAAATGGAAAAGTTCCCCTCCTTTGTGTTCCAGATGAAATGGGATGGAATGATAGAGTTTTGAGAGGGAAGAGCTCTTCTTTTTATAGCCAGAATTTGTCCTCCAAATGTTGACGCATTGTAGCCCCATTAAATGATATTTTCACATGTTTCACCCTTCTATAAAGTTGTTAATAATTATCTTGGTCGTATGCCCACAGAATATCAATGTATTTGAACAAGTATTACTAGATTAATGACCGTTTTACTCAGACCATTTATTCTATCCAGTCAGACTTTTAAAATAACAAACGTTCGGATTATGATGATTTAATGACCCCATAAATGGCCAATTAATGCGTACTCTACTTCATGAAAGTTGTTCCAAAATGTATTGTGCGTCCACCGACATAAATTCAGTTCATTTGGACCTCCAATGGACTACCTATGGACCCCACACCGAAACTGAGCAGATCTTTAAACAGTTTTATTGTCCCAACTTGTGAGCATCTTTTGAACTTCCATATGGTCAATTCATTTTTTGGTCGAAAAGGGTTAAATGAAGATATGAATATTTATAATCTTGAAAAGAAATAATTTATCAATTTTGATTTTTATAGAAAATGTTATGTCCAAAATAAAAATATATTTTAAAACATTTACAAATCCAAAATGGGCCAATTTTACTGTTCAGCTCAAAATAACATCTATATCATAAAAATTCCACAATTAATCATAATGTAACACTTTTTTGGGTTTAAAAAAACGAAATTTAATGAAAATTTAATTGAAAATATTTCCTCTATCAACTATATAACATATATTTTTCATTAACTAAAAATCTATAAAGAGTTATATGATTTTATAAACGCAATTATTCTTTTCTAAATATGATTTCATAAAAACCTGTCCTTTATGTTCAATTGGTTTTTATTTAAATTACTAATAAATTTGGTTACCAATGAATCATTAATTAAACATGTGTAACCCATACTTCAAAATTCAATTGATATTATTCAATCTCGTCATTCCAACGGATAGGTGTTGATTACCATTTAAAATAATAATAATTATTTTAATATTTTTCTGTACAACACAATGTTGTGTGAAACGTAAGATTCCCAAGAAACCCATTATTGCATGTCGAGTAAAATATCCAAAATATAATACCATTTAATGTAAATTTAATATTTTATTCATAAATATAAGTATACATGAAAAACAATTATTCTAAAAATACTTGGGTTGTTACATCATTCCCCCCGTTTTGAAATTTCATCCTTGCAATTTTAAAATAGGTCATGGAGACTTCATTGAAGATCCCACATTAGAAAAATGGTCAATAAAACTATAAAATTAAATGAAATAAATAGAAGTATATAGGCCACCCAATATAACACATACTAGGATTCCATGTAGGAAATCAATGATGTGAAAGAAGGAATAACCATAAAGACTTGATGGAGTGTGATAGAAAACATCATCAGGAGAAAGTTAACTACATAAAAATCATAAACATATGATGGGTTAAACAGTATTTTATTCCCTAGAAAGAAAAAAATTGGAATTTCTTTTGGTTTTAAGTTCCTTTTTATAAAGATTATGAATTTTTTTATTATACTGAATAAGAACATAAGAAAATATTCCTAATTTTTGAGTGGAGTTTAACCCTTTAATAAATATCAACCACAAAATCATCTTTTCTCTAAATGATAAGCCTTGAAGTTGACTTGGTCACACCTATGGCGCTAGAATCAACTTCTAGAGAATCACATAATCTAAAAAAAGATGAACTATATTTTCCCTCCGTGTTTAGACATTAACAAAAACCAAAATGGTTAGTATGAGATCAGATAATCTCCAAAAATGACAATCCATTAATAAAAGAAATACTACTCTTAATCTCTAAAATTCGACAAACAATACCCAAAGTTCAATAAATACCATTCAATAGACAATTTTCATTAAAATTATTTAATATAATACAAACTATGATTAAAACCCAAAACTCTTATGAATTCGATAACATAGTCATCCATGATAAATCATAATATTTATCTCCAAATATCATCGACTATTCTTAACGTCTCATACTGAGAAATAATTAACCTAATCACATATTCTGGAAGATATGTTAATAATTTCCTTTAATAACACAAGTCTCAAAATATTCACAATAAAATCATAGATTCTTCTAAAATAATATTTCAACCATATATCCACAAATTAAATCCCATATCATTCTATTTTCCTTAAGCATTATGTATTCTTAAAAGAGATAACATCATCCAAAATATTGTTTTTCACTAAATCACCAAATCATTTTCTTGTACTAAGGATATAAATTTGATAAAACATAAGTTCCCAAAATAAAATGATTCTACATACATAATATAATTTAACTAAAAAATAATTCAAACTAACTAGGGAATTCATGTAGGTTAGCAGTAGGTGAAAAATCCCTGTCTCACATTGGTTGTGGGTTCAATTCCAGAATCTTTGTCTAAAACGATGGGTAGACACATGGTCTGCATGTTGTCCTTTTTCAAACATTATATAATTTTTAAAACATTCCCAAAATGAGATAAATTCATCAAAATAACAATAACATATTTTGACATCAAAGGTTATCTCATACCTCACATTTTCAATCCAAAAAGTAATAACAAATAATTTCCTCAAATTCATGGTTTATATAAACCGTAATAGTTATTTATAAAAATATACATAAAATAAAAGATATTTCTTCATGTATTAAAAAAAATATTAATTGTTAAAAATTCTAGAAGTATTGTAAAGTAATCATTTCATTAATACATTTAAATATATCATTATCCATAGATCCGACATAACTCACCATTTCATAAAATATAGACATCTTAATCATTAAATATTCTTCATGATCCTTTATCAATGTATTTCTATCTTATTCTTTTATACTTATTTCCCACAAAAAATCATGCATAATGTTCTGAGATTCAATAATGATAATACCTAAGCTAAGAAATAATCCATATCATTCAAAGGTCATTTTTTGTTTCCTAATCATCAATTGTAATGTAATTAGCTATTGGTAAAAATATATTTCTATGTTCCTGCTGATCCCATTCCCAAACAATCTTGTAGGACCTATATTTGATTAATTACCATGAACACCACATTTAAAACATTTAATTGATTCCTTTGAAAGAAATTTGTTCCCTTTCCTATAGTCAACTGAATTCTTTATTTTTACATGGCAAGTTATTGCATTGTCAAATTCATTACCACACCTATAACATCTTCCTGTCCCTTTGAAGCTTTACCTAGGTGTTTCTTTCCACTTCCATGACACATTGGTCTTTTAGTAAACTTACCATTATAATTATTACTTAAACATCCATATGGATTAGTTTCTTGTATATATGATGCCTTAGAAAAATCACCAAGGTTCATGTGGTCAATAATGACTCCAGATAGTTGGTTAAGAAAATTGAAAAGAGCTCTCATTACAACACCCATTTCATAATGTTTCATATTTTGAAAATCACCACACTTTCCTTCCCATACATTGTTACTTTGGTGCCTTCTAGATCCATCCATTTACTCTAAAACCAAAATGTTTAGTGTGAGTATATCAGTAAAATCATCATATGATATCTTATGTGGAGGGTAAACACTAAGGTATAATTTTTCATGTTATCTTAAACTCATTCAATTATCTAAAATAATTATGATTATTTCTAATATACTAACCATTATTGTTGTGTCACATATGCATAAATAACACCCTAACCTCTAAAGGTATCTAAACCAACCTATGATACACCCTATAAGGCTCCAACCCTAAAGAAAACATAATAATGAGTTATATAAATAATTAACATTAAGGATCTTATCAGGTTTAGTGTTTTATAGGATTAGGCCATAACTATTACATTACATCTCAAATAGTATAGAGTAGACATTTATAATCTATCCATTTTTTTAACAATAATAAAACTATCAACAAAAAAATAGCTATTTTCATGATAAAAATCTTCTTTAATTCTTTTTTTCTCTTATCATTCCTTATACCCTATGAAAAACATTTCAAAAACATTGTATGAGCATAAATATATTTGTAAGGGATATAAAATATTGAAAGAAAACATTAGTCCATCAATACATAAAAATCAATAAAATCATACTTTTCATTCATAAAACTTGATCACATTTACATACCTACTAAAATCATAAGATTTATGAATAACTCATGGAAATCATAAATCATCAATGTAACTTGTGGAATCCATACCATACTTACATTGTAGTTTTCATAGCTATATAGGGAGTTATGTTTGCAATAACCACCACAATATATTACATAAATATCTTTGGAGAAATATTAACATTTACCTATGTCAGGTTACCCAATGCATTGGAGAGCTTTCATGGGCTCCCCCACCTTAGGTTTATCATAGAAAAACCCAAATACGTAAACAATTTCCATGAACCATAACATAATCATATAACCTAATATAAGAATAAAGGAACAATTTCATTTCTACAATGTAATAACAAGATATTCATTCAATATATTGATATAATCAATCCATTCTCAAAAAAAATTAGTACAAGAATATGTAAAAAGGTTATATAGAATATATTTTCCTTCGGAAAACATTACTGCTTATAAGGGAATCCAAATATCAAATAATTCTCATGGAGGAAGAATGGTCATTGTCTCCATGTACATTAAAATAAAACATTATGTTTATCATTTAGTAAAATGATTCGTAGAAAAATATTACTTTTGAAAACTATAGAATAAAATTAATATTCATAGGGGTTGATTATACACCTTATAAGAGAATTTTTTGTATAAACTAAAATATGCCTCAATGAACGAAGATTTAGATGAAGTCCCTTACAAACATAATTTTGTAAATAAAATAGATCAATTCTGTTTATTAATTATAATTAGACATAAGTATTATATTAATACAAGATAGTATAATGAATGTTATTTCTAACATAATCATAGCTTGACATAATTGAGAATTATAGTATTATCCCAAAGAACAGAAATTGGGTTAATAAGTTCCCATATAATGATCATTTTGTAACAAAAATAAATCAAATATGGGTATTAACTATAAATACGTATAAATAAATTATAAATAGAATATATTATGTCAAATTTAATTTCTCACATAATAATAGCACAACATAATAAAGAATTATAAAAATTATCCCATTTAATGGAAATTTGGTGAAGAAGTTAGTTTACATAGATCATTTTGTAAATAAAATACATCAATTATGGGTATTAACTATAAAGAAATTTAAAGAATGTATAAATAAATTATAGGATATAAAAAATTTATTTATCACATAATCATTGTACGACATAATCAATAATTTTAAAAATTATCACAAAGAATGGATATTGGGTTAAGAAGTTCCTTAAAATTGAGTCTGACTTGTCTTGTTCGTTCTTTTGATTCATGAATAATAAAATTATGTTAATTTATAATTGATTCAGAAAATTTTAAATGTTTATTATTAATTTTATATTATTTATCATCTTGTTATAAAAATTAAAAAGATATTTATTTTCATATTGGTCGATTTCCTAATATTCAGTACCTGAGTCAAAAATTACCTTATTTTGATGCAAATTGTTCATGTCGTTAAAAGACCATCCACACCAGAATATTATATTTGATTTAAGTATCATATATAAACAGTATATATTAATTTATTTCCCTTATATATGTAATTATAATAGTCCATTACATTTGGAGATAATAAATGAAATGCACCATTCATTGAGATGGTAATTCATACATACGCATGAATGCTAATTTCTTTTCTTTTTCACATTTAATGGAATGAAAAATAAATTATAAATAGGTATATCATAATTCAAGTAGAATATAATATTTTATATGTTTTACATAATTTTAACAACTCTATTATTTATATGTTCTATGTATAGCATGAATAAGTAATATCAATTTGAGGGGCGATAGTCCGCACTTCCTCAAATGAAATTATCATATTTACACATTATAGAAGGAAAATGGCATGATTTAAATGAAAAATAAATTATAATAGAGACAATATAAATATAATATATATCATATATAAATATAGTTCCATCACAATGGCCACCATGAGAGCTGGTATGAGAAAATTGAACAATCATCATTTTGTGAGAGAGTAGTTCGCCGTACACAAAAACAACATCTTCGTATCCATTAGATGGAGGTGTTTGGATGTGTAGTTTTATTCCATCTAATAAAAAAATATTATTAATATATGATAATTTTCTTCTTATGTAATAAAATAATAATAAAATCATAAGGATTGGGGAATGAAAATAAAAGAAAAAAACTTGAGAGGAGACGTTACCTCTTAATTGGGTAACATTTTTTTTATTTGAGCCAAATGGATTTCATGAATTTCCTTATGTCCTTATTAATTATTATAGGAATAATGGAGGTATGTTTGGAGATTATTTGGGAAAAAATTTTACAATCCATGATTCTTGAGGGGATTGAGTTGTGTGGGTAGACGTGGAGGCATTTTATAAGAGGGAGGAGGGGCACTTTATGAAGGTCTTCAAATATTATTTTTATTATAAATTGATTTTCGGTTTCAAATAGTCCCAAATTCATTTATTTCAAATTTAATAAGTTTTTGGGTAGAAACCATCTCAAAAAATTGTTTTTATCCAAGTTTAGATCAAAAAATTAAACATATATTTTAGCATTAATCCTTTGTTAAAAATATTAACTCTGACCTTGTCTTCTTGCATTTTCATAATATATGGTAACAATATTTACTATAAAATTCCAATAGAA
This sequence comes from Viscum album, assembly GCA_963277665.1. Taxonomy (NCBI): domain Eukaryota; kingdom Viridiplantae; phylum Streptophyta; class Magnoliopsida; order Santalales; family Viscaceae; genus Viscum; species Viscum album. The sequence goes on from OY728128.1 coordinate 172,019,265, forward strand.
CCATAAGTGGATAATTAATGACATTTTTAACATTATATATTTCAGTTGGTCAAATATTATATTTTTATGACTATAATATCCTTAAAAAAGTATTTGTTTTAAAAACTCATTTATATAAATTTTGACACTATAAAGTAATTGATTTTTGTTAAGGTCATGGAAACATGATTCTTTAAAAAAATGCATTAAATAAAATATAATAAGTTAATATCATCCATAAAATTGGTGGATGAAATAAAAATAACCAAGTTCAATTTATTTTAACATTTATAAAATCTTTTATTTGAATCCATCATTAATGAAGCAATCACTGCATCATCATTGTTTTATAATTAATTATAGTTATTTAATGTATAAAAATTAGAAATTATATATTATTATATAGGAAATATTTTTATATTTGTAACTACTATTTATATTAGAATATATCACTCATATAACCCCATGTAAATTTTTTTAATAAAACTTACATGTTTATGTTATATTTCTCTTTATTTTAAATTAATTTTTTAAAATGTCATTTTCACATCCAAGTAGTTTCACGAGTCCCAAAATCGACCCAAGGAATACCATGGACAAAAATACCTCATCCAAAAGGATTATGACATGTTTTAAGATAGATTAATATTATTATAATATTATTTTTTACCCTTATTTACCATATTTAACCACAAACCATGGTAAAAAATATAATTAAGGAAGTTACTATTGAAAATGTCTAAAATTAGAAGTTACATATTTAAAAAAATTGGGTATACCAATTACATATATGGAATCAGTTTTTACAAATTAAAGACATAGAATTTTTAGTAATTAATTTAATATTATTTCCCGTTGTCAAAACCAAAAAGCGTGTTTTTATCCAGTAATAACTATCAATACATTGGCATGTGTTTATGTTAAATTTAAAAGAAATATTACTTCCAATAACCATAATTAGATTAAATCATAAAAAAATAATCTAATTACACTTTAAAAACAATTAAAATTACACTCTAACTATATAAATAAATTATATTAAAATGATGTTTTGAATTAAAATGCAGTATTTTTTACTATTCATTACAAAATGAACTTTATCAGAAAAATACCAAAATTTCATCCAAAGTAATTTTTTTGGTCCCAATTCTAAAAAAGAATTTTCTTTTTTTCAAATAGGACATATAAAATTGATAAAAACATGATTTAAAAATGGTTTCCCATCAAAATTTGGTAAGACTGTATTTTAAGAAAAAATATCCATTTTTCCGAAAAATAGAATTTGTTCTAATATCAAATCTAGAAAACATATAATATTAGTTTAAAATATAAAATTGAATATATAAAATATATTTTTCATTATATAAAAATACATAAAGAGTAATATTATTCTATAAACACAATTATTCTCTTTTAAATGTGTTTTCATAAAAACATATCCTTTATTTTCAATTGGTTTTTCCCATTTCTAATAAATTTGGTACCCGTGAATAATTATTTTAACATGTGTAAACCATATTTCAAAATTTAATTGATATTATTCATTCCCACTATTCCAATAGAAATGTGTTAACAACCATTTAATATAATTATAGTTACTATATTATTTGTTGGTAGAACTGATTGTTGTGTGAAACATATGATTTTGAAGAAACCCATTATTTAATTTTGAGTAAACTATCTAAAAAATAAACTTATTTAACATAAAATTAATATGTTAATCATAAATATTAATATATATGAAAATGTGATATTCTATTAATAGCTTTGTTGTTACATGGAATGTGGAAAATGAATGGAACTCTATGTGAGTATAAGGTAGATTTGGATACTCATAAGGTTCATTAGTTGTGGAATTTGTAAAATAAATGGAAAACCATGTGATCATAATTTTTTAGAAATGGGAATTAAATTTTATGTTTTAAATTTTCACTGTAAGGATTATCATATAGTTGAATATTAAGCACCGTATGGTTAATATGTCTTTATAAAGCTCATAAAAATTTGAAATTTTTTAAAAAGGGTCAATATTGTATTTTAAGGTTAAATAAAATTGTCATAATTTAATCCCAGTGGTTTTTTAAGGTTTATTGAACTGAAAATACCATCAATTAGAAGACGGGCTAATGGAATTTCATAAAGGTAAATTGGATTTTCAGAAGGTTCATAACATAGGAAAAATTTTCTATTAGATGGGAAACAAGGGACACATTGTAAGGATAAAGGGGATCTTTTAAAATTCCATTAGATTATAAAATATAAAAAATAGGAGGTGTTTTAGGTTAACTTTATAAGGTTCAGTTGTGAACTTCATAAAGATTACTACAGTGGACCAATTCATTTATGCAAACTATTACGTGATACATAAATATAAATATCCAATAATTAAAAAATCCCATAAAGGCCTGGTGTATATGTAAGACTATGTTGAGAATAATTCAAATAAAACTAAAAAAATTCATCCTAATACTCCATTTTGATCTCCAAAAGTCCATTTAATCTCTAAAAACTACATGGGATAACCTAGGGAATACATAAAGAAATGGGTGAGATTCCAAAAATATGGATTTTAAATATGATAATAGATAATTTATTAACCTATCTAAGGAAAATAGAATACGATATATATATACATGTGAGAGACATATATACAGAATTTATAGTCATTATAAAACATTATGGAGATGGAAAGTGAGTTAGGGTGAGAATGGTAATAACCTCGAGAAAAGGGTGAGGTGCAATGATCCCTTACATAGATATCGATTTGACATGGGTTTTATTTATACCCATGAATAATAAGCCTAAGATAATTATTTACCTAATTTATAACCTTTTTCATGTTAATTTTTCCTTTTATTTTAATTTTTCCCTTATCATATTCAATTACATAACCAATTAATTGCACATTGAACATTTTAATGATCAATAGATCATATATCCAAAATAACATCAGTAAGTTAAGTAAGGTCAAATATATTATAAATTAATAATTTAAAAAATATTAAAAATTAAATAAATATTGTAATAAAACTTTAACTACACCATCCAAACCAACCATTAAATATTATTATGAAAAATGAACTACATTACAATTATGGACATGGTTGTCAGTATGTACGCAAGATTAACATTCTCATTTATTGATGGTCATGATTGACTGAAGTTAAGAGTTATTTTAAAATACAATATTATTATTATATAATAAATACAATATTAACTCATTAAATTTCTATATAAATATAATCCAGGTCATGTGGTAATAAAAACAAATCACATCACTTTGTGTGGTAGTAGTATTCCATACACATGAATGAAATTATCATTTATTAAATTGATGATAAGGTAATAAAATATATGATATATTTATTTTGTAGAATTATTAATATTTCATAAATATGAAATATAAAAATAAATTTAATCCTTATTTCCTTCCATGTAAGTTGTTAGTGATAAATAAATAGCATCGCTTCACAGGGTGGTAGTCCGCCATACACATGAGAGACGTTATCATATTCTATAGGAAATTGAAAGTAAAAAAGTATATTTGAAATTATTATTAAATAAGTGTAATTATATCACTAATATAATATATAAAAATTATATACTTCATTATATCTATCCATGTGAATCGGTGATGGAAAACTAATTACATCAGTTCGTGACATCGAAGCTTGTCGTACACATGAACAATGGCCTTGATTCCCATTTTAGGTAAGTGGATAAGGTTGTAGGTAATTATCTTAACATAATAAAATATCATTATATTTAATATTATTAGGTTATTATATAATCATCGTTTAACAATATTTTATGTAGGAGGAGAATAAATAAAATAAAATGTGTAGTTTATAATGATACCACTTCTTCGCACAACTTCATTTGGTTTGAAAAATAACATTACTAGGTTACATATATAAACAAACAAAGCCTTCTAGAATGAGGAGGGGAATTATGGAAGTTATTTTTTCTAGTGTTTTTTGAACCAATTGGTTTTTTTAGTGTGTAATGGATAGAATATCATGTGTCCTTTTATAATTGGGGGTGAGGATACACATGGAATTTTTGAAAAGAATGAATTCTACCCACTTTTTCTCATTCCAAAAGGATCAAAAAAATACCATTTAAATATTTATAAGATATTAGGTCTAAATACTTCCATAATATATTAATTATATATGAGTCATTCATTTTTAACCCTTATCTTTTTAGTTTAACCCCTCGATAAAATGGTTTTTAACTTAACCATGGAAAATAATTTTTATTGTTTTCAATATTCATTATGGTGAAAAATAATTTTGAACTTATTATATAAAATAATTTTTTCTGATTCCTAATATGTAATCCATTTTACCAAATTCATCTCATAAAATGGGAATTATTTAATTTAAATTTTAACTTATAGTCCTGTAAAAAAACATTTTCCCAAAAGAATAACTTTCTAAACATGAAAAAGTTTCATATAAAAAGTCAACATGAAATTTATTCTAATTATCTTATTTGGATTATTTAATAAATATTTTTTTCTTTTAATTTTGAATATATTAAAATAAATTGAAAATTTTATATTCTTAAAATGAAAATGCAGTTTTTAATAAAAATCAGTATTTCCACTATTCATAGAAAAATGAATCTTTTTAGAAAAATCCCAAAAATTCAGTCAAAGGTAATTTTGATATTATGATTTTAAAAAAATATTTTAAGTTTTTGAAATAAATTTTATAAAAGTAGAAATAATTAATTTTAAATTTTGTGTTAAAAGTGTGACTAACCCTCTTTTTTGGAAAAATACATTTTTGAAAAAAAAAATATATTTTTCATTCTAATGTTTATTTTTTAATTTATAATATATTGATAAAAATTGAATTTTTTTTTAAAATTATTAAGCCAAATTATTTTTCATTATATATTTTTTCATACTCATACCATCCAACTTAAGGTCTAGGTTCTAATTTCCATGTTTAAATAATAATATTTTAATAGAGTATCACATTTTGTTTAAACCCAGTGTTATGTGTATCCAAAACTATCAATGATATTGAATTTATTTAAAAATAAATATTTCACAAAGTATTATGGTGTCACATTCTTTCCCCTTAAATAATTTTACACTCATAATTTCATAATACATACTATGGTGAAAACATGTGAAGGTACTTCTACTTCATCACTTTTTCTCGATCCCAAGTTATATCTTCAAACATTTGGTTTCACCATAGCACTTAGAGAGGTGAGTTATCTTTTTTTGTAGAAAATTTTCTCAATGGTCTTAGATCATCATCACTTCCTCCTCATATGAAAATTCATTCCCAAATGGTACCAACTGAACATTATGTACATGTAAGGGGTCTGGTATATACTTCCTCGAGAGGGATACATTGAACCCGTCATGTACATGAGAGAAGGATAGTGGGAGTTTTAGTCAGTAGTCCACTACTATAATGTGATCATGGATCTCAAAGGGGCCAATTTATGTGGGGCTATTATTTACGTTATTCCCAATCCTCATTAATTCCTTTCATAGTGAATTATCAAGTAACACCTTATCTCTTACTGTAAACTTCATGTCTCAAAGAATGTTTCTTGTATAGATTCTCTATTGAATTTGTGTTTATTTTTGTGATGTGGAATGGTTTTGAACTTTTATGAAATCTCTAGGTAATAATAAAGTCCCATTAACTTCTCTTCTCCAACATCATCCAAGAATGTTAGTTTCGGAAAAACATCACATATACTGCTGGATAATGTTTTGTTTGAACACCCGAATGGATGTTATTGTTATATTATAACACTACAAGGGCAAAGTGATAATACCAACATACATGGAAATCAATTGGAAAATATCTCAATATATCTTCAAGGGTATTTATTTTTCACCCAAACTAACCATAAATTTTACGGTGATAAGAATTACTAAAACTGAGTTTTATATCCAACACTTTTTGAAGGTTTCTACAAAACGTTTATATGAACCATAGATCTCAAAAAGAAACAATATATAGTGAAACTCCATGAAAAATTACACCTTTTATTATGTATATCTTAGTATTTTTCTTAAGTGAGAAATCTTCCTTGATATGAATGAAATGTGTTGACTTTGTAAGATGAACAGCTACTAACCAGATGTTATTATTGACTTTGGGTGTACTGGGGACCCTACAATGAATTACATGGTTATGTTTTTAGTATTTCTATATTTTTATAGGGAATTATTTCAACATACCCATATACTTATATCGGCCAGCCTTGAATTGTTGGAATACCACGTTTGGATATACATATTCTACAATCTCCCTCTACATGTTATCAAAATAGAAGTGTTTTGTTAGATATCTATACATATTAGAACTTCCTAAATGAATAGATAATTATTATATATTCACATTATCCATAATATCCCTTGTCATCATTGGTTTTCCTAGTACCAAAATTAATGTTCCAAACTATATAGCCCCAATTTAAATAAATTTGAACTCTTGAATATTCGGGACCATTTTCAATAGAACCAAGTCATTTTTGGGCCTCCTTGATCCTATCAAAATAGATAAATGGGTGTTTGTTCTAGAAATGTATGATGAATATCTTTTTATATTCCAATATACATCATTTTTAACATAAATAAGATTGGATCTATCTCAATTCTCATCATTGATAAAATAATTATATCCTTTCTACTTTGAGTATCTACCACATTGTTTTTCTTCATAGGATGGTAACAGAATAAGTAATAATAGTCCTTGATCAACTCAAACCTTATTCACTTGATCATGTTAATCTCCTTCTGTGAGAATACATATGTAAGGCTATTTTATTCCATATATATTTTACACTTTTCTAATTAAAGATGATGTCACGAAATATTTAACACAAAGGTCACTAAAAAAATCCATATCATGTGGTGGATAGTTCTAATCATGAATTTCTAACATCATTAAGGTGAAGGCTATCAGGTTATCATTATTCATTAGTATACTAGCCAAAACATTATTTTATGTATCTCTGTATACCCAAAAAAAGTTCCCCACAAGAGGGGACTATAAGACGTGTCCAGTGGTAAGCCTATTTTTCAACTCCTTAATTCTCTCTTCTCATTAATTGGTCGTGAAAAACATCACTTCCAATTAAATTATATTTCATAGTGATTCTTAAAGTCATGAATTGTTTTCACAAATGATCGATAATACCCAGCTAGTCCTTTAGAACAATATATCTTCTTTACAGATGGTGGTCCAGGATAGTACCTGATTTCCTTTATCTTATAAGGGTACTTATATATTCATTTTATAAAGATAATATTACAGAGTGATGATACTTCCTTTATCTAGAAATCAAATTTATTTCTTATTTAAATATATCTTTTCCTTTCTCAATTCCTTTAGAAAATTATTCAAATACTCCCCTTACTCCTCCTCACTCGTAGAGTATATCAGAATATCCTCTATATATACAACCAAAAAATTTACTAGGTAATCCTTAAAGACAATATTAATTATTTCAGTAAATATTTCTAAATAATTTTTTAGTCTTATTGGCATCTCTATGAACACATAGTGTCCATACCTTGTTTGAATGGCAGTTTTGGGAATATCTTCCTTCTTCACACTTAATTGGGGATATCTTGGATGTACGTAAACCTTATAGAAATACGGTTCCCAACATATTTTTAAAACAAGTATTATATCCATGTAAGGGGACACTTTTTATTTATCAATACGTTGTTGAGCTTGTGATAATCAATATAGAGGGGAATTGAAACATCATATATCTTGATAAAGAGGACTGGTAAACCCCACAATGAAGTACATAGACAAGAAAATCCATTGATCAGATTCTATTATACTAACTTATTCAAATACTCATGTTTAAAATATCCATTATATATAGAGTTTTATATGTTGGAAAAGATCCATGTATAAACTAGATTTCAAATTCAACTGTTAGACTGCGAGGGACACCAGGGAGTGATTCAATAAGTACATCAGTATAATCCTTCACAATGAGAATGTATTCAAACATGATCCCTTACATGGTATCAATAATTTGGGAAAGACAATATTTTATATAAGGAAAAAATATCCATGATTTAGATTATAATACCAAATTATATTCATCGTTCTCCATGCACCTGTATAAAATAATAGAATGGATTACTATTTTGAGGGTGATTTCCTTCTCTCGAAATTTTATGTTGGGTATATATGTGTAAATATATTACATGAATAGAATTTAATCAAATTCATCTAAGGGATATATCAAAAGGTGTTTTGGGAAATTCAGCCTGTATATATGGATGGGGGTATGTTATATGATTGGGATGAAATAATTGACCTATTTTCCATCTTCACTAATAACTCAACTTCTATGTTTTTTTACGGTTCTAAAATAGTAGTAGTAAACATGCATGATATAAAATAATGTGTATAATCATATTAAAAAAATTTGTTCCTTATTCTTGAGTGAATAAAAAGCCTTCCTCTCACCATTTCATTTTTAGGATCCCCCCGTGTATATGATGGAATAAGCTTTCCCTTGATCTCTATGCCTTGGAATTTGTTCTTGTCAATTATTATCAAGAACCCTATGCTTTGTACATAGGTTAAAATAGTTTCCATATTCATTTTAGGTGTAAAATTAGACAAAATATTGAGTTTTTGATGGGCTATTTATTTCTCCCATCACACTTGCGGGTTTCTCCCATATTAAATCAATGGTTAGGTGCCCTTAATTATAGTACTTAAAGAACATCCTAGTCCCCATTAAAAAAATTAAAAGAATATTATTCCATTATTTAAAGAAGTTGTACGTTTGAATTTATTTCCCCCATCATATATATCCATCATAAAACCATATTTAATATCTAATATCCTCTTTTTTAGGTTTACTTCCCTCTATTTAGACATTGAGGGAACATTAGATAATTACCTCAAAGTTTTTGAAGTATCAAGTAGTAAAATATTCTCAAATAGGCAGTGTTTTTCCACTAAAGAAGTGGTCACATTTTATCATGGGATATAAAAAATATAGGGTCATATAAATCAAGAATTTTGATTTTTTCTTCATATGTCCCAATAAAATCATTATCCTTTTTATTGAGGCCATCTAAATCCCACTCCACTTTAAATCGGTGAGTGTAAAGAAAGTTTTTGTCGAACTAAATTTTCCATAATTATTTCTACTCCATTTATCTTACATCTTTATAAAGATTCATATTTTTTATCAACTTCCCATCATAATCAACTACACCCTCCCTAAGATGAATAGACAACACAACCTTCCCTTTCTCAGAGCCTTAAATGACATATTATATATTTTTAACAGTTTTGATGCATTTTTTATCAAATAAAGGATCAGAAGATCCACTGAATGTCGGATCCATTTATAACATAAAGAATTCAATTTCAACATTATATTTCTTATGGGTGTTCATATATTCATTATTATTCATGTTTTGGTTTAAAACATCAATTGTATGAGAAATTATTTTCATGAATTTTCTGACTCATTCTTCTATCGGGTTCACCATCTCATTTGGAATGTCATAAAAATTATCTTCACAATGGTTTTTGACTAAGTTACACCTATTGATAAACATTTGAATGATATAAATAATTAATAATTAATTATTATTTTTAATTTAATAAACAAATATATGAGAAACATTGAAATTTAAATGGATTGCTCATAAATGATATATATCCAATAACTTATGACTATATAGGTTTTATCCATGATTATTAGTGATAAATTTATTCATATAAAATCTTATAGAAATATTTTTCCATTAATATAATTTAAAAATATACTCTTAATTTTCACAAATAAAATGTATTTTGTGAGTTTCAAACAAGGTGTGGAGTGTGTTCATGTGTCATCAACTAGGTAATGCTTGATTCAATCCTGAAGTGCATTTTTTCAGTTTTTTTCCATAGGAACTACTTTTAAAAACAATATCTAGTTGTATTAAACATAAAATAAGTTAATTTCATGGAGACCAATATATTTAATCATCACCATAATTCTATGATATTTTCCTATACTTAGAATTATCCATAAACTTATCCTTGGACTTAACCCTAGTGTTACAATAATTTTTTTCAACCAAGTTTCCAATTCATAACTAATTCATTCCTATGAAAAAATATATATATAACCAATATATTTCCATATATAATTACATTATTATAAAATATATGCATACCATAACTAAATACATAAAGATCATAATGGCCTAGTGTCTTTGGATGGTCATTTTTTTAAACATCAAACAAAACTAACACATGGAATCCTTAAAATCAATTTAATTTCCAAAAATAAATTTTGACTCCTAAAACACCATTGGATAACTTGGGGATTACCTAAATATATGGGTGACCTAAAAATATCACAGTAAGGTAATTAACTAGGTAATGAATCATAACTTGCGAGTCAAAGGAAAAAAATTATATCATAAAATAGAAGGTATATGAGCAATCATGTGGAAGAATAACAATAATGAAATCATATCATAAGATCATGGAAACATGGGAAAGTAGTAATAAAATAAAAAATTACATAAATATAATCCATAATTACTTCCAAGACAATATCACATGGTGGAAAATGTCCCATAGTCAATTAGGTTCCTTCCTTAATCCCTTATACAACATCTAATGAGACAAAACAAATTAGAAAATGCATATGAGATCGGTGTAATTATGGGAAAACCTATCACATTAATTTATTGTGAAATATTTAATGTTCCACATAAGGATTAAAATAATAAGGAATATATATAATTATTACACATGGAAAGTAATGGGTTTCATAATCTTGTCTCATAACATAATAAAAATAAATTCATTACAGATGTAATTTGTGAGATGATCATAAGAAATGCATTTCCATAAAAATATAAAATAATCAAGGTATAAATATGAGAGAAATATATTTAATATTTAGAAGTATTAAATAACATTAAATAGAGTTAATGTGATTTTGATAGAGAATGCTCGTAACCCAAAGAAAATTGTAGGATAGAAATATCCCTCACCTAAAGCCCGATCAATCATGTGAGTTAATAATATCCTTGTATAATAAACATAAGTTAAATATATAATTTCTTAAGAAAAATTTTCATGTTTATTATTCCTTTTATTTTAGTTGTTACCATGTCATATTCATTTACTTAACCAATTTATTTCATGTTGGACGTTTTAACGATAAATGTCTTATCTATCCAAAATCACTTTGATAAGATAACTAAGTCGAATTATATTATTAATTCATCATATATATAATGGTAACAAAGAAATAATTATATTTTTTATACAAAAATTATACTTTTTACGAAATAATGAAATTTGGTTTTGAAAACTGAACTAATTTACCATCATGGAGACGGTGGGCATTACATATGAATAAGTAACATTTCCATTTTTAAAATATCATATCGAAAGATGTTAAGTGAAATTTTCTATTTCAATGATTATAATTATATAATTAATGTCATATTATTCCTTTAAATTCTATTTTATATAAAATCCATATAATGAGGTAATGAAATGGAATCACATCTCTTTGTGAGGCGGTAGTCCTCCATACCCTCGAATGACTTTAACATTTATTCAATGGATGATAAGGTAAGAATGTATATGATATATTTAAATTAAAAAAACTAATATTTCATGAATATAATATAAAAACACTAAATTAATATTTATTACCTTCTATGTATTGAATAAGTGAATGATGATTCACATCGCTTTGTACAGTGGTAGTTCATTGTACACACGCATGACGTAATGGTATTCTACATGGAATTGATATTTAGAAGGTATATTAGATATTATAATAATGTTAGTATAATGTTCTCATAAATATAATATATTAAAACTTTATATTTCATAATATCCATCAATTATGAGCAGTGGTGGAAAATGAATTATGTCAGTTCGATTTTATATAGAATGTCGTACACACGATCAGTAGTTTAATTTACCATTTGAAAAAGGTTGATATATTTATATATCATGAACCTAAAATAAAAATATAATAGGATATAATATATATATATATATATATTATATCTTCATGTTTTAGTAATATTTAATATATGTGGTAGATGAAATAAAATAAAATGCTGAGAAAAAGATGTTACCTCTTATTAAGAAAACATCTTTTGGTTTTCACAAAAAGCCTTCCAATGTTAGATTTATATTAAAAAAAATGATTAAAATATGGTTAAATGGAATTATTATCATCATTGGGGAAGGATTATTCCAAAAAAATGGGTTATGGAATTATAGAAGAGAGCGGAGAGGAGGTGTCCTTTTAAAAGAGGGAGAGATGACACATATGATATTTTTGAAAAGAAATAATTCCATTGATATTTTTATCATGTAAAAAGATAAAAACAAATTGACTATTTTCAATCATTATAAGTTATATGGTATAATTACGACCATTAAATATTAATTATACATGTTTTGGGTCATTTTAACCATTATCACTCTAGTTTAAACCATAGTAAACCCATTTTACCTTAACCTCAGTAAATAATTTTTATTATTTTGACATTTCATTTTAATAAAATATAATTTAACCATATAAGATATTATAAATTATTATGATTAAAAATATGAAATTAATTTTTACCAAATATAATCACAGAAATTGTAGAATTTAATTAAAGATTAGAATAGTTTATGTGTCAAAAACATAGGTTCCCAAAATTAAAACGTTCGAAAGATAAAAAAGCTTTAATATAAAAATTCTTTATGAAACTGATTAAAATGACCGAGTTTAGATTAATTAATATATACTTTTACTAATTTTACTATTAATATAATATTTAAAAAAATGAAACTTGAAAATTCTTTAAACGGAATGGTTGTTTTTAGGAAAAATTAGAATTTTTCAATATTTATCCAAAAATGAACCTTTTTAGAAAAAACCCAAAAATAAAACATAAGATATTTTTTACATGAAAATTTTAATAATGAAGATAATTTTTTAAAATAAAATTTCTAAAAGTGGAAAAAATTAAATTTTAAATTATGTGTTCAAATCATGAGTAAATCTTTTAAAATATAAATATTTTCCATAAACTATTTTTTCCATTCAAAAGGTTCTTATTCTTTTCTAATCAGTATATAACTTTTGAATTTCTCTTTTAAATTTCTGAAACATATAATTTTTCATAATTTATTTAGACTTATTCATACCCTCTAACATAACGTCTATGTTATAATCTCCATGTTTGAATAATAATATTTTAATAGAGCGTCGTGTTTCATTAAAACTTGTTGTTGTGTGCATAACATGATTTTAAAGAGACTCATTTTCTTAAACTGTAATATAAAATAATCTTTCAGGGTGTTACATTCACTTCCATTGAAAAATTAGAAGATAGAGGATAGCTTAGGGGGAATTTGTATAGTTAATCTAATTTATAACCTACAGCTAAGATTTCTACATCAACATGATTTTGATAAAATCGTCATCATATATATGGATTCTATATAATAATATCAATAATAATTTATGGTAGATATATTGATAAAAAATTTGTTTGAATTCATTATTTTTATTATGAAATTAAATAAATACATTTGAGGGATTTATTTTTATAATTCTATTGTATATTTTGACAGATGGTGTAAAACTAGGATTTCAAGTAGAATTGAATGAGATATTTATATAAAATTCAAATATATTAGATATTCACACAATTTTAGGAACTTTTTTAGAAATGGTCGATTCAACAGTGAAAAATATTCAAATATCTAATTCTTCATGAAACAAAATTATGAATATAAATTATGGTATTGAATAAGATTCAAAGATGGATAATGTTTTGGAATTCATGGTACTTTTTAGGATCATAATATTGAAGATATTGAAAGATATTTTTTCTAATAATTATAGATATTTTGAATTAGTTGAAAAATTGGTAACTCAAATAAGGGAATAGAAGTGATGTGTTATGGTGTCTCTTTAAATATTTATATTGAAAAAGAACAATAAGTGGAAGATAAAACAAAGAAACATCCTTATTTATTTTGGGTTAATCTTTATTATTTAATTATATGATATAAAATACAAGATTTTCATAATTTTTAAATCCTTGAATCAAGCAACGAACAAGATATCAACATTATGGAGTGTTTCTATTGGCATTGAACACTTACCAAAAATTTATAACAACTATATTTGTGATTAGTATATCATGGTATATCAAAACCATTTCAATTCATCCTCATTATAATATCCATTAGTGGTTGACAAAATAAAACAATATTCCTTTTCATTTGTTTCAATTATTTAAATATCGAATTCTTTTATGAAAAACAAAAGAATTTTAATAATTGTGAAAACATGAGATAATGTTCCAAAAAGTGAAAAAAACTTGTTTCACCCTAAATAACCCCTATAATATTTGGGTGTAATAGTATATTATTTAAATAATGGTAATTCAATAATTTTATAGATAACTAATTAATGTAGAAATTATTATTTTTAATTATGGGAGATTGAGAGTAAAATTGGTATTGGTTAACATTGTAGAAGTGTAAGAGGTTTTTAATGGATGATTATAAATATGTGGGGATATATATGGGACATGATAGTATTTATTTTCAAATAACTCTAAGGGATATGTTTTCATGTGTGGTATTGAAAATTATATATATAGTTTTATTTTTTTATGATCTCATATGCCCCCACCTAAGTTGGATCCCCTTACCAAAGACCAAATTTTTTGGGATCTATGTGTCCTTCTTAAACATCCAATTTAGAAAGTAATATGTGGTTGACTAATCCATCTTCCTCGCTCTCTCTTCCAGTGCTGGTTTAGTTGTGATGACCAAAATTAATATGTGTGGTTTCTAAGGGCCAAAAATCAAAATTCTTATTAATGTGTTGATGATGAGAGGATGGTGTGGTATATTGTAGGGGCTATTTATGGTTGTATAAGGGAATGAGGTTGATGTATTTTAGGCCCAATATATCTTATTATATTTAATTTTGATGTACGGTTTAGATATGGATATATGGAATGTGGCCTCACATAAGTGGTTATGTGATTATGATCTGGTTTTTTGATATGAGGATGTGAATGTAGGTTTTTCGAAGATATGGTAGTGATGGAAGTTATAGGTTGTTTTTATTATGGTGTGAGAGTGAAAAAATATTGTAAGTGGTGAATGATGCCCTATTTGTTATATTCTACGATATTATTTTATTTTACTTAGTTGTGATGTTTGGTGAGTTTGTCTTGGTAATGATTGGTGGTGTTTGACATAGTATAGGTTCATATTGGTTTTACAATTTACTCATATTGTAATTGGTATACTTATTATATATTTTTATGACGGTTCTTGAGGAGGATCATCTGAGTATACATTTATTCTTATCCCTATATGTAAATGTTTTTACATTTTTCCTAGATAGATTTAGTAACTAAACTTAAAAACAAAGCAATGGATCATAGAAGCAGTGGTGGAGTTTATAGCTAGGATTTTATTCTGATAATTTACCTTAGAGACTAATGGTCATGTGACATTTTTATTCAATATGGTTATTGTGGGATTCTCATTTGATTTATGATATGGTATTGATTAGGGTTTTGTTTTTATGTTCCTATGATTTAGGAGGTTAATGTCTCCCATTTATTTGATTTATACCCATGGTTCTGTTCTCCACCCAATGGACTATTGATGGTGGGCTATAGGGGTCACTCTCATCTTCAAATTATTCCCGTGAGGGGTTCCTATTGGGTGAAGTTCATGAAATAGTGGTATAAAATCTATGTATTATATTTATGTAGATGTTTGTAGTTAATCACTACTGAATACTTTAAAAGTTTGGTATGAAAATAGAGGTATCCAAACATAATGTGTGATATGGAAAGAAAGACCATCTTTGGCATAGGTAATTAAGACCCCCTATGATATGTCATAAGGAAATTAAGATTTCTAAATATCCCAGAAGAGAAAATATTGAATGTAGGTGATAAAAAAAGGGTAGTTACATTCATTATATAAGTTTTCAATTATTTATTAAATAGGCTAAATTTGGTGGAAATTTAAATTAATATGTGGAAAAAAATTATTAAATTCTATTTCAACAGGAATATGAGTTTAATAACTTTATTACAGAGATTATTATTGGTCATCATTCACCTATGGATAAATATTTTGAGGCTTATTAGGATAATTTAGTTGAAATTCAAATGGTTAATATGGATGAGGAGGATGAGTTTTGGATGAGGATATTTTTTGAGTTATAACATAAAATCATGGAAAAGTATGAGGGGATCATTTGTTTTTATAAAAAATGAATACTAGTTGTGGGATCATGATGTATTTTTATATTTTATATGATCAAGGTAAAATTACTGTGCTATATTGGATGTTATCCAGATATGAGGAGTATCTCACCAATTTTGGATTATATATCTTTGAAAGTGAAAGAAGAAATAGATTTCATAGGTTGATTTATAGAGGTTGTTTCGTGATGATTTTTATCCATCCATGATGTGGGAGGTGAAGTGGTTTTATTTTCTCTCTATTCAGTAGGGGATCCTAAGGAAGAGAGATCCTATGTTTTTCATCATTTATTTTCTTATTTTTTTAATCTTTTCACAAATGAGAATTGAAATGTGTAGTATTTAGAAGAGGTGTTGCATCCTATTATTTAGTAAGAATTTATTCTATTTTAGTTACATAGGTATTTGAGGGATTAAAATAAGATTGTGGTGATCAAGAGGATCCATGTATAGTTGGAGTCATTTCTAGTTGGAGTCCATCAACACCTCTTGGGGGGGTAGGTTTCCTAGAGTGGTAATGAATGTCATAATAAATCATGTTTTGAACTAGTGATAAGCCCATTAAAACCCACTTATTATCAGTCCTATTGATGTTGTGGTTTTTTGTATCCACCAAGACCTATATGTCAGTGTTATTTATTTTTAGTTATCATAGATATCAATGATATTAGTGTGAACCCATTATTTGGGCCTAGTATGGATTTGGTGTTCAGATTAACTATAAAATCCTCGAGTAGTTTTCTCTAAGATCATATTATCACCTGAGATAAAAAGAATATATTCCACTGAGAGCATATAGATTTGGTATAGGTTATCCTCTTGACATTTCCCACCATTAATAATAAATATCTATATGTATTCATGGCAGTGTCTATCAGTTGGGTTAGTCGAGCAGAGGAGATGGATGTGGATAGTTTCATTCAATAGAGATGACCATATAATGTTGTACATATGTTATTCAGGGTATTTTTTCTTTATCATTTAATCTATTATATTTCATATTTTATTTTATAGCAACAAATTATATTATATCACCCACATTTTTAGATTCATTGGGACTCAAGGTAGAGATAAATCTAGTGCCCCTATGTAGAATAGAAAATTAAGGGTTATTATAGTTTTTTATAGATAATAATGTGTTCAAATTATTTTGGGGACGTATTAGTCACTTGGGGACTTATTTCTTCTTAATATATAACCATATGATGTCATTATTATCATATGTTGATTGTATTCCATTCTTGTAATTATCGATTGATTTTTGAAGAGGTTTTTGTTATTTGACGTGGAAGGATAATGCATAGTGTTTTTTGGTGAGTGGATTAATTGGATGAGACATAAAAATTTATAGACTCTATTTTCTATGGTATTCATACTTTCATTGGATTTCATAAAGGATTAAGTGGTGTATTTTTTCCATATTCATTAAGGAATTTTTTGAATTTTTATGTAATGTGGTTTTTGGAATAGCTCCCTTGATGTGATATTTAGTTGGGAAAGAGTTACAACCTACTACCTTCCCTATTTTGATGTTTCCTTACTAGATGGTAAATTTTGATATATTGGATATGAGGATTATTTTTGATTATTTTGCATAGTAATTTTTCATCCAGTATAGTATATCGTTGCGAGGTACTCTAGTGTTGTCCTCAAAGAAGTAGAATTGTGTCTTGAGGTTGTTTAAAGACCATTGATGGCTAAATTAGGCTATGGTAATTAAAGTTTATCCTCTTTTGAGAATAGATAGTTTATTCAATCAATTAAAGGGATCTAGTTGGTTGTTAGTGATTTATTTTTGGTTTGGGTATCATCAGATGAGTTTTAAGGAAGAAGATATTCCAATATCCAACTTCAGAATCCTCTATTCATAATTTGTTTTCATTTTTTTCATTCGATGTCACAAATTACCAAGTTATTTTCATAGGACTCGTGAACTCTATTTTCGATGAGTTCTTGGAATAATTTTTTTGTATTTTTCATTGATGAAAATCACATACACCAGAGTTCATATGGGAAACATTTTGAGTATAATTGGTTTTTTATAAGTCCTTTGGCATCATAAAATATATAAAATTATTAAATATGAAATCTTTTTATATATTAGGTATATTTTCTTCATCATATGGTGTTATAATATTAACTAGTGGTTGATTAATCAAGGATCAAGGATATTTCATCTTGGAAAGAACCCTAGAATGTTGTATTGATTTGTATCTTACATTATCATATTGGATTTTATAAATTTTAATCATTCAATTTCTCACATATTGTGTACTCAAATATTAATATTTCCATGAAGGACCAGACTTTTACATTAGATTATAAATATCTATATTCATCTAACTCCCTAAATGGGGGTAGGTTTTTTCTTTCATTCACTCGATTCTAGGGGAGGTAGTAGTGTTTTAGGTTTACTGTTATTCTTCTCATTATAATTTGGGATGTTTCATGATACAATAAATGTGCGTTATCTTATAGGGTTCTAGGAAGTTGCATTCCCAATGGAATAATTATACCCCACAAGACCTCAGGTTGGATGTCATGTAATTTTCTCTAAAGCTACTATGACATTACCTTATTAGAGAATGATTTCTGATCTCCAATGATCATGAAAACATGAGGAATTTTTTCATTTACTAAAATATAAATCTAGGTCAGTAGTGGTGGTTGGACATCCTTCATAACTATAACGTTGATATTTACTACAACATAGGTAAACTGGATGTATTGATTTATGTAATTATAATTAATCCAAGAGGAGATTCAATTTTATTTTTTATCAATCCTTAGAGAGTGATAATGGAGATAGCACTGATTTATCCAGATATGCAGGTTGTTAGTTGTAGACATTACTAGTAACAATGAGAGTGAAATCATCCTTGTTTCAGTTGGTGGAGGAGTCTCAACGGGGATAATCATATGTAAATGTGATATGTGAACGTGTATTTCATTTTGATGCTCAGAAAGGATATCAGAGGATGTTCATCATTAGTTGTTGTCTCAAGGGAGGTCTCTTATTACATTATCAAACTATGAGGATGTTATTTGTGAGTTTCATTACTCTTCCCTAATATTTCATCTTCGTTTATTCAGGATGTATCATTCCATGAGGAGTTAGTTTTGGTGTTTCGGAATAAAGTATTATGTGGTGGAGTTCTTAATATAGTGTTTGGTCTATCTAGTAGTGTAGATTGAGAATTGTGTTCCGGGTGGATTTTTGAGACCATTATATATCTCTATGCAGAGGTGTGAGGATTATTTGAGGGACTTCATCATTAGTTTTCATCTATAAAAAGGAATACGTGATTTAATTTTGTTTATTATGGAATGATAGAAAAAGTAGTCAGATTTCATATAAATCCATGATTATGAATTTATCAACGTTCTGGAATGGTGGTATGAAGATGAGATAGTGTAGCTTCATAGGGTTCTGAAGAACATAATTTATTTCGGAGATCCCGACATTACCTCATTATTTTGTGGAGTTCTTTAATATAATGTTTCTCTAAAATAAACTTTATCACTTCATTAATTCCTTAGATAGATGGGAAGTGGGAGTGGAACTTTCATAAATCAGAGGATGTTCTATGTTAAAACACCTAGTATTTTAGTGTTTTGGGGGTAAATAGTCTTCCACTAGTTGGATTTTATAATAAAAACATCAATTATTCATCCATTATCATAGACCAGTTTGAGTCATTATATGTTCAGCACAACAAGTCTCCATTTTTCTAGACCAAGGTTGGGTATATTTTGGTCTTTGGACAAGATGTGGTCAAGAGTATGGTAGTGAAGTTTCAAAGAATTTAGGATTAGATTAAGGAAATATAGGTCTATAATAACTCTTATGATTAGTAGAGCAGGAAAACATGGGAGTTTGAGGATACAGATCATGTGTTATTTAATAATTCTCCTCATCGTGGTTAGTAGAGGTTTATTCAAGGGAGTAATCTCTTTAATCACTTTGTTTTCAATTTTGAGGTGTTGGGTAATGTTAGTGAGGAAGACTATTAGCTATTGCTTCCCTGATAGATGTAATCGATCCGTTATGTTTTCCTTGTTTCACACTATTATGAATAACATAATGATAACTCTCATGTGATTTATGGTGGAGAGTTTAATGTAGAGGATGACATGATGTTTGTGGATTGATCGGTCTAGATTCATGATCAACAAGATAAGGTGTTGTGTGAGAAAGTTAATCCCCTGGATTGAATTTACCCAAGACATGGGGGGATGGATTAATGTATTAGGTAGCATGATTCATGGATATTTACCCAATATCTCATGTTATTGTGACCCTTCTTATTCTTATTTAACTGTGTATTTTACTTGATTTGGATTTTAATGACATTACTTTATGTTGTGCTGATTTTTTTTGAATATTTTGACCTTTTGGACTTGTTTTTTCCATGGTGGTTTAAAAAATATATCTTGGCTAGTATTGAGTTTGGAGGTGTTTCTTTTCAAGGACTGGATTGATTCTCAAGGATGATAATTTTTTTTGAAGAATATGATATAAGGGCCTAGATTTTCCCTAAACTCTTTCATTTTGTATTTCATGGGTGTTTTGAAGTATTGGGATGTTTGTGGTGACTCAGAGTTCTGATAAGGTTTACATCGTTTCAAAATTAATATTTATAGTAATTATGTGGGTTTAGAAGAGATTCTATAATTTTGGAAGAATATAATTGTATTTTAATAAATATATATATTTTGTGTTTTTTAAATATATATTTTTGATTATTATGTAAATTTCCCCTATGATTTTGGGGTTTTTTCAAATTCTTGGAGAGAAGGATTCATCACATGCATTATAAGAATCTTTTCCTTTGTAATATTCAATTTTATAAGAGTAAAATAGGATTTTTTAATGGTTATTTTATTTTCTATAAGATCAATTTGATTTTTATAATTAATTTATATTTATATAAGAGTCCTTCATTTTTCATAAGATTCTTTTCAGATTTTATGATATCCATTGAATTTCCATAATATTTATTATTTGTTATATTAGACTCATGTGATTTCTAAGTGTCATTTTTTATTTTAAAAAACATCATGTAATTTTTATGAGTGTCATTTTAGTTTTTGTAAGGGTTCATAAGACTCTATGAAGGTCATTAAATTTAATGAAGGGTGTTTTCTCCCATTGTTTGATTCATTAGCATAGTGAAATTTTCAACTTTTTCAATTTTATCTAGAATTTTATTTTTAAATGAAAAAAAACAAACTGTGAAATCCTTCAAATATTTAATGTTCCTAAGTAATATTATTTAAATTTCCCCACAGTGATTTGAAACATTATTTGATGTATTTAAAATATATTAATTCATGATAAATCATTATTCTTGATATAATGGGGATTACAGGGGAGTTCAGTATGTTTTTAGAAATGAATTCTCAAGGATTTATCCACAATATTTTTCTTCTAATATTTTATATTTAAGAAGTACCTATCATTAGAATATTCTAACATTCTTGAAATAAAATTTTATGAACTCGTCTCATCATGCCTCATGAGTATCCTTCCATCATGTTTTATTTCACTATGAGAGTTCCATGCCTGAAGGTATCTCTCCTCCTTTTTCCTTTACCAGTATAGTGAAAATTTAGAGCTTCACCTCGATGTAAGTAATTCAAGAACTCTATATTTTATTTTTTATAAATAGTGGATATAGCATGTTATTGTTCTCATTGAATCGGTGTTATGGATTAACCATAAATAAATATAATAATTATAATTGTAAAAATTGAATATAACAGAGTATCTCAAGGGCCTTATTTTCTTTATTTGGTATTTTATTATAATTATTTTTTTATTTTTTTGGGAATTTTATGCACTTATATAAATTCATTTCCCCTATATGTTTTTTTATTGCTAAAATGAATGTTTCTTATATGATTTATTACTAAAAACACCCCTAATAAAATAATAAATGTCTAAATACTGTAATGAATACTATGTTTTTAAAATCATGAAATGGGTATTGTTGATTTTATTGTCCATTGTTATTATACCAATAATTAATGACATAAATCATTATTACATTTTATTGTTTCCTGTTTTTTTATTACCATGATTTGGTTGTATTTTTATATAAGAAATTATGATGGTTATTAGAATGAGTTTTTAGGGATGTTGTTATAGTGGATGATGGGTGTTGTGGGGTTTTGTTAATAAATGATTATTTATATATAATGAAATTAAATATTATGGAAAAAACTAAAAAAAAATTGGTTGCCATGGTGAAATTTTTTAAGTGGCACTATAATTAGTTGTTCTGGTATTAAATGGGATGGATTAAAATCTAGGAAAGATATTGTGATATATAATATGAATGATTTTCAGTAAATATGATTAATATTGAAATAATGAACCTGATATGGTTAGTAAATAGTAAATCTATAATTAATTGGACATCTATTTAAATTGGAAATTTTGATTGTTGATTTTTCTTATTTATTTTTAATAGAGGGACATGTTGACAAAACATAAGTGGATGAAGTTGTTAATGTAGGACTATGATGATGTGGTTATCGATTTGGACTATGGTATTAATGATTTACTAGGAACACTTAGGGTTTGTTTTGTTTTTGTACATGATATAAATATATATATATATATATATTTAAATATATATAAATTTATTTAATAATGATTTCATATGCACCCCAATTGAATTGGATCACCATACCAATGCAAAAATATTTTTTGTTCTGGGTGTTTTCCCCAAACATCATGGTTGGATAGGGAATGGATGGATTATTACCCTTTCTTCTCTTATATCTCTCCCAAATGAGGTAGGGTTGTGATTAAAAGTGGTTGTATGCAGGGAAAATGATGGCTGAAATTTCAAAGATTGATTTCTGTGTAAATGGTGGAAGGATGATGTGTCATATAATGGGGGTAATTCATTGTTGTAGGTGGTTTTGAGGTTGTTGTAAATCATGTTCATGATACCCTTATATGATAGAAATGTGATGTTATTTTGAGATATGGATATGTTTCACGTGATCATGGATATGAGGTTATGTGATTATGATTTTTCTATGTGATATGTATGTGGGAGGATATAGTTATGATGATATTGAACAGTTGGGAGTACTAAGATGTTTTTTGTTGGGGTGTGAGAGTGAAAACCTAGTGGGAAAGTGTTGTAAGGAACCCTTTAATTTTATTATTTGGTATTATTTTATTATGCATGTTTGTGATGATTGGTGAGTCATCCTTTCTAAGGATTTGGTAGTTGTTGATCTTGTATTGGTGGATGTGGGTTTTTTTATTTACGCATTGAGGCATTGGTATTCTTCATCCACATTTTGAAGAGGGTTATTAAGGAGGATTTTAGTATGTAAACATGTATTCTTTCCCCAAATATATATATATATATATATTAGTGAATTTTTATAATTTCTAGTATTGATTTGGGGACTCATCTGGACATCAATAGTATGGGGCTTGGGGAGATATGGATGAGTTTTTACCATTGAGATTAAAATATTATATTATCTTAGAGGATTATTCTCATATGTCATTTTAATATATAATAATTATTATAGGAAACTTTTTTGATTTATTATATGTTGTTCATTAGTGTTTTTTTATTTATATGGCTTTGATTTATGATAGTAATTCCAAACATTGGTTTCATTTTTCCATCTCTTCTAGTAACCACCCCATGGCGTATTTGATATAGGATTTAGGGTTCACTATCACCTTTATGGAAGGCCTAGGATTGGTTCCCAGTGGGAGTGGGTTATGATAACAATACTTTGGTTCCTTTTGATTTTTTTAATTTATAAGTGACTTTTGTAACACCCCAAGATTTCATAGTATGTTATCTCTTCAATGTCATTCAATAATTTGTGTTACACACAATAATGAGTTCAAGTGCACCACGACTTACCAAACTAGTCGTTAAAAAAGTGGTTATGAATAGTATTAAAGGATTTTAAATTTTATATAATCCATATAATTTTAGAATCCATATTACGTGTTACTTAGATATAATATAATAAGAAATTCATTTTTTCAGATAAAGGGATTATTTTTCAAAAAAAATGAAATTTTACCACCTTTTAATGGAGAACCCTTTTTAAAACCTCTATTTGACACTTTTATATATTCAATTTAATTAAATTGAAATTTTTTAGAAGCGATATATTAAAATTTAGTGTGGATAAAGTTTTTTTTCTTTTTTTATATCATTCATATTTTAATGAATACTGTAAAATACTATGTTTTAATGGAAAAAATCTTTTTAAATCGAAATAATTTATAGTGTTAAATAATGAATTTGAAATGATTGGAAGTATAATTAGATTATATGTTTTTTATTTAATACAATTTAGGTTATTATAAGTAATTTAAAATATAAATTTGACATAAACACATGTGAATCTTTTGATAGTTTTTACTTTTTAAAAACTCTCATTTTGGTTTTGACAAAAGGAATTAATTTTAAATTAATAAATGAAACTTCTATGGTTTCAATTTGGTAAAATAAACTTCATTTTTTATTTCGGAATATCAAAATTAGTTTTGGGTGAATTTTTAGTGTCTTTCTGATAACATTCAATTTTTTATGAATACTGAAAAACATGATGTAATTATTAAAAACCACATTTGTATTTAAATAATTATTTTTTTATTTTAATTTATTTTAATTTAAAATAGATATATAAAACCTATATGAGTTCAATTTAATTCATTGGAGTCATTTTATAATAAAATTAGATGTATAAAATTTTATTGCACTTTTAAACCTCTTTTACCCACCTTCCAAGAGCATTTTCAAATTTTCATAGAACATAATTTTACAACTTCTATGAGTTGAACTTCATAAATCTGATACACGGTTGATATGAGAAAGTAAAATGACATTCAATAAGAAGAAAGTTATTTTTGGTGAATAGTAACTTTTCAGTTTTATTTACCGCATTTAAAAGTAAATAGGGTAATTAAAAATAAAAATTATGTTATAGTTACCCTAACACATGTCCTAATTCAATTGGATAAGCATATTACAACCACAAACAAACTTATGAATAATATATTATGCTTTAGGTCCACTTGGATTAGATTAGTAAATTTGTTATTATATTATTTAAAGAAGATTTAAAAGTGTTAAATTCAATGTTCAATAACCAAACCATTTTTAATATAGGGTTACAAAAAATATAAATTCTATTATGAAGATTCATTGGAAAGCTAAAAATATTTCCTACATAATGTTAGTTTATTTATAATTTTTATACATTAAAGAATTTAATTTATTTATGACACAATGATGATGCAGTAATTACCTTATTAATGAAAGAATCAAATAAATGGTATTATAAATATTAGCATAAATTTAATTTCAATTTTTTTATGACATCAAAGAATTTACTAGGTTAATATGACATGTTAGGGTTGATTCCATGTATCTTGTTCTAAGTAATCATGTTTTTATGACTTTCACAAAAACCAAATACCAAATAATGTCAAAATTGACATAAATTAATTTTTAAAACAAATACTATATTATTGGTTGATATAATATTTCTAAAAATATTAGGTTCGTCCAAATGGCATAAATAATATTATATGTGTCTCTAATTAACCACTTGAGGATCTATTTAAAGTTTATAGTTAGTTTCTTAACTATTTAGTGTAAGAATATAAGAAGACACGGAAAAAGATAAAATATTTAACTAAGAGTAAAATCTAAAAGATGAGGTTAACAAGGTGACCTAAACCTATCTAAGAAATATTGGTTGAGTGTTTTTCGACACATCCCAACCTTTTACTAGGTATAAATTATTATTTTTTTTCATTAGAAACCGAAAATGATTATATTATAAAATAATATTTAAATCTTTTCCTAAAGTGACCCTCACATCTCTTATAATAGGGTACTTCCCCTTCCCTCAAACTCACACCTCCAAAACCATTTTTCCCGGCCAAACCCTACCCAAATATCCTCACAAAATCCTTCTAATCAACCTAGGGTCATTAATTTGATCATAAATCCAACCTAAGGAACCCTTTGTATTAACTAAATAGGTAACACCCGAAAAAGTGGTAATAATTTCACCACCCTATTTCAAATTATTTTCATCTTCCACTTCCTCTTTCTTTTTTGTTTCCATACCAAAATAATAACTCCAAAACCTTTTAAATACTGTGATTTTATTATAAATATGGGACAACCATATTTTTTATTCTATCCATCCTCTAAATTACAAAGTTACCATACTTGCGTATGTACGGCTTACCATATCCACGTCGTGGTGTAGTTTGTTATTGAAGCACTTCATTATTTGGATGGGTATAATAATGAGTATAACTGATTTAAATAATAAATATAACATGTTTATGATTCTTTATATATGATATACCATCCAATTAAATTTTATTTCTCCATCAATATAATGATATTTTTTCTCGTGCATATGTACGGATTACCATCTCCACGACGCGATGAGTTTCATTCCCGCGTTTGCCATTCAATGATGATTATAAAAATATATATTATTTATAAGTATGTAATATATGACATAATAATTCTACTGGAGACATATATACATATATATATATATATGTACTTACATATAACTTATTCACTTTCTTTTGTTCAATACAATATGAAAACAGAATCAACTTTTATGCGTACGTACGACCTACCGTCTCAAAAAACCATGCCTTACATATAATATATCTATCTATTTTATATATTTATATTCTAAATATATATTATATATAAATCATGTTTTATATTTTGGGATTATTTAAATCCAGATCTAAATGATATGATCAAGAATAACAAGATAAAACATGTACGATAAAGAAAGCGATTATTACCCAAAATGTTAATTTAACATGGAAATCATTATTAAATGGGTTGTATAAAGTCAAAAATTAATCATGTATGATATAATAAATATCAATATGGTTATATTATAATTTAATAACATACTATGGTCATTCTATATAAGGATAAATGTACGCTCGACCAAAGGAAAGTGCATGGTAAGGGTTAATTTCACTATCTCTTTATTATCCAAGGTTGGTTTTACAGAAGTATCTACAGGAACATAATTATTATCCATATCCATGTTTCATAAAAGAGTTTTTATAGGGATCATTTTTAATTGAATTTCTTACTAAAACATCATTTTAAATGTTTTAAATATTTATTCTTCTAAACCTTTCTCAGTAATGGCCATGTTTTCAAAATGGTTTTAAGGATTTATTTATATGGACATAAATGTTTAATAATGATAATTCCATTCAAAAGTTTCGAAGTGGTATGGGAAAAATTGACTCAAAAATATCTTTAACTGTCTTCCTTTATAAATTTTGTGAATTTTAAATGTTTTCATGAAAAAAAGGATATTTCTCTCAATGAGTTTTACAAATCATATTCCTCTATGTCAACATCCTTTGATGGATTTTAATCTTTTTTGATGTTGATTTATTATGTTACAAAACATACATATAGTATTGAGGTTTTTTTGATGTGTTTGAATATGTATGTGTAATTTTTATACCATTTTTGGTTTATAGATAATATATTGACATTTCATATGCTAGTTTTAATAATAATGTTTATGTTATGTTTCATCCTTTTCATATAGGGAATGTATTGGACATAGTAAGTGATGGGTGTATCCCGTTATAGATCCTCGATGCATCGGTAGATCTCATGAGACAATTAGACATGGAATTTCCCAAGGCCTTTCACAAATTTGATATATGGTTTTGTCGGAGGCCTTAATAATTTTTTAGACGCTTTGGCCGTGACCTTGACAAAATGTTTCAGAATGTTCGGCATTAGACATTCCATCATTATGAAAATATTATTTATGGTTCATGTGGTTATTCAACTACTAGAATACCCATGGCTAGTTATTATTGTGGAATTGTTTACTTATATCATATTCCAGCCATAATTTGTTCGAGTTTATTATTTGTAAAGGAATGTGTTTTAAATTATTCACCAGGCCTAATGTTTATGTTATCTTCCATTGTATTTCTTACCCTTACTGAACATCTGAGCTCACCCCTTGTTATGTTTTATTTTCGAAGGATTCCAAGAATAATATTATTATTGATAAACCAGGTTAATCTAAAGTATTAATGGAGTTCTCCAAGGATCATTTATGTTGTGATTTAATTTTTAATGTGTAATGTAACATTCATGTATGTAATCTATTTTCCCAGACTACTAAACTGATCGGTCTTTTGGGACTTGATTCCTTGTAATCATGCCAAGGCATTCAAATAATGCACTGGCTCCGAGCTTCTGGTGTCGGGGCATTATAGTTGGTATTAGACAATGCTTATAAACAGCCTTGGAAATAGATTTAAATAAACTATAATGATAGAACATTACACTAAGGTAGACTTTGTTGATTAGTATAGAATAACTTCTTAGAATCTTGGTAATGTAGAGATTTTGTGTATTTTCCAACCAATACATCCCTATCTGGACACGAGCAGGTAGAGGTGGCTCTAGAACAGATGTAATTAGGAGTGAAAACTCTGACAGGGAGGTTCGAGCTTGACCCAAGGTGTCCTGGTACATGAAAACGGTCCTTGTTGCACTCATGGTCTTGACACTCCTGGAAGATATACTTAGGATAATTCACATTTTCATAACAATCCATTATGAATGATTTCGGAGTAAATACATCCTCAAAGAAAACATTTTTTGATTATAGATTATATGAATAATATTTTAAATTTATGTTGGGTTTTTTACAAGTTTGTAATTATGAATTGTGATTCATAAACTAACATAGTGTATGAAATTGTTTAAGAATTTCCCCTAGTACAAGGAATGCCAATTCTAGAAATACGCATGATCGAAGTATTAAGAAGGATCATATCTTTCATGGTATTATGATGACATGTAAAAGGGAAATAGTCTTCAACATATCCTCATCATATGAAGATATAGTATCATATGTTAATAAGATAAGTAAAGAATTCTATGAGTCCTATGGCTTTAAAGGGAAGCAAGAGAAGAAAAGGATGAAAAAGATAAATATGGATAAATGGAATAGGGAAAAGAAGAATTTTCCCATTTTTGGTAAATGTGGAAAGAATCATCATGGTAAATGATTGAATGGAATAGTAGTTCGTTATATGTGTGGAGAAAAAGGACACCAATTACGTGATTTCAAGGGTAAGAAAAAGTTTTCAAATGTATAATGCTTCATCTACATGGTGTTGGGACACAATGTTAATCTATTTCAAAATCATCATAGTATGCCCCAAATTTTTCTATTGGATAGTAATCAAGTTATGATACTACTGAAGATAAAGAAAAATGATTAGAGTTATTATGTTTTTATTAAACTATTATGTCATTTGAGTAATGTTTTAATGATGTACTTGTTATAAGAATTATAGAGTATATAAGGATTGTACTGTAGTACTATTTCATTAATGATTTGAGATTATATGGTTTAATGAGAAGTGAATCAATATAAAGTTAAACCTTTTGGAAAATACATGGTTGAAGGAAAGATAAACCCTAATCTGGTTTGGATACTGAGGTAGTGATTTTGGAATAAGAGATGTTTGATTTGGATAAATTATATTGGATATTATAGATATCCTTGGAACTGATTAATGGTTGATTATTCCATCATTGTTGAAGTTTACAAAAATTTTGGATATAAGGAATATATCCAGTATTCTATAAGGAATAAGGGAGCATGAATGTAATAAATATGGTTTTATGGAAATTTAGGGTGTTACCGTGTTTTAAAAGAATACATGAATAATGTATTCACATGTTATTATGTGGAAAAAATATCTTCATTGTGTTTACCTTCCTCTTAAATTTTGGATTGTGAGTTTGGATAGAAGTATTTTTGATAATACTAAAGGTTTTAATGGATTAAGATTCACATTGGATTCTATTGTTAATGTTAAATCATTTCATAAGTTTACTTTTGAATTTAAAAGACAACCCGGAGGTCGGGTGACAACCCATCATGTCCGGCACGGCCGTAAGACATGAACTCGCACTTGATGGGTTACAAGGGTGCATCACCAAACACTGGACTACCTGATTTCCTAGTTTGTATAATGATGTTTTTTTAATAATAGTCTGAAAAATAAATTATAAATTAAATATTTTAGGAACCCTACACGATTAGGTTAAATAGAATATTTTTGAATTCTATTATCGTTTGGAGTGAAAGATGAGTTTGTGGTAGGAATTAGTTGAAGGATGAAACTCAACTTGTCAATTATATTTTTTTCATCTTATTATATAAATAAATAAATTCTTAAAAAATAGGTAAGAGATACTAAACCAAATATGTGTTATCCTAAAACCTTATGTTTTGTTAAACTGATGATATTATCAATCATCATAGATCGATGGCTTTGAGGCCCTCAATTGTACAACTAATTGTGATTTAGGATCTCAAAAACTCCCTATAAATATTTATGTTTTTATTCCAAATATGTTTCTCTAATTTCCACCAATTTTCTCCTAATTGATATAATAATTTGGTGGTGACGTTTTCATTTCCATTTCCATCTTATTAAGATTAAATTTTATTAAACCAATTTCTGATGTGGGTTTTCAACAAAGGTATTTTTCTATTTTTAACCATTTATTTTCAAAGAATAAATTCAAATTGGGAGGAATCAATTTATTTAATGATGGGAGAATGTAACACCCCAAGATTTCATAGTATGTTATCTCTTCAATGTAATTCAATAACTTGTGTTACAAGCAACAATGAGTTCGAGCACACCACGACTTACCAAACTAGCCATTAAAAAAGTGGTTATGAATAGTATTAACTGAATTTTGAATTTAATATACTCCATATAACTTTAGAATCTATATTATCTATTTCTTATACATATTATAAGAACAAATTCATTTTTTCAGATAAAGGATGTATTTTTCTGAAAATGAAATTTTACCGACTTTTAATGGAAAAACCTTTTTAAAACTATTATTTGACACTTTTATATATTCAATTTAATGAAATTAAATTATTCTTTAGAATCAGAACATAGAAATTTTTATTGGATAATTTTTTGGTACTTTTTTTAAAAATTTGTTATTTTGACGAATTGCGGAAATGCTATGTTTTAATTGGAAAAAAATTAATTGAAATAATTTATAGTGTTAAATTACGCATTTGAAAGGTTTTAAAGAATAAATAGATTATATTATTATCCTTTAATACAATGTAGGTTATTATAAGTAATTTCACATTTAAATTTGACATAAACACAAGTCAATATTTTGATAGTTTTTACTTTTTAAAAACTCGCATTTTGGTTTTGACAAAGGAAATTAATTTTAAATAAATAAATGCAACTTCTATGTTTTGAATTTTCTAAAAAAAACTTCATTTTTGAATTCATAATATCAAATTTATTTGTGGGTGAATTTTTGGTATTTTTCGGAAAACATTCAATTTTTACTGAATAGTGAAAAACAAAGTGTTATTATTTAAAATCAGCTTTTTATTTAAATAATATTTTATTTTATTTAAATTTATTTTAAATTAAAATGGATATATAAAACCAATATAAGTTTAATTTAATTCATTGAACTCATTTTATAATAAAATTATATGTATAAAATTTAATTCACATTTTTAACCACTTTTACCCAACTTCTAAGAGCATTTGCAAATTTTCATAAAACATAATTTTACCGCTTTTGTGATTTGAATTTCCAAAATCCAAGAGACATAGTTGATATCAGTAAGTTAATTTTTGTTCAATAAGATGAAAATAATTTTTGGTGAATATTAACTTTTACTTTTATTTTCCGTGGTTAAAAGTAAATATGGTAATTAAAGGTAAAAATGATATAATAATTACCCTAAAACATGTCCTAATTTTATTGTATAAGTTTATTTAGACCGAAAACAACCTTAGGAATAAAATATGATCATTCAGGTCACCTTTGATTTGATTAGGACATTTATTATTATTTAATTTAAAAAATATTTAAAAGTGTTAAATTCAATGTTTAATAAAAAAAATTTAATATTGGATTACACACAATATAAATACGACTATAAATATTAATTTGAAAGATAAAGATATTTAATACATAATGGTATTTTATTTATAATTTTTAGACATTAAATAATTTAATTAATTTATAACACAATGGCGATGTTGTAATTACCTTATTAATGATAGAATCAAATAAATGGTATTATAAATATTAAAATAAATATAATTTTAAAGTTTTAATGACATACATGAATTTTATGGTTGAATGTGACATGTTAGGGTGGATTCAATGTATCTTGTTCGAAGTAATCAAGTTGTTATAACTTTCACAATAACCAAATACCAAATAATGTCCAAATTGACATAAATTAATTTTTAAAAATAATACTATATTATTGGTTGATATAATATTCCTAAAAATATAAGGTTCATCTAAAAGGCATAAATAATATTATATATTTAATTAGTGAACCTCTTGAGTTTCTCTTGGACGTTTAGAGTAAGTTTATTAACCATATAGTGTAAGAATAAAAGAAGACACGATAAAAGTTAAAATATTTAACTAAGAGATAAATCTATAAGATAAGGTTAATAAGATGACCTAAACTTGTCTAAAACCTATTGGTTGCATGGTTTTCAACCCATAACCACCTTATCCTAGAAATAAATTTTTTTGTGACATTAGAAACCGATAATGATTTATTATAATATAATATTTCAAACTTTTCCTAAAGTGACCATCACCTCTCTTATAAAAGGGTACTCCCGCTTCTCTTAAAATAACACCTCCAAAGCCATTTGGCTCAGAAAAACCCAGCCCAAATATCCTCCCAACATCCTTCAAATCATCCTAGAGTCCATACATTTATCATAAAGACAACCTATGGATCCCTTTTGATCAAATCAAAAGTAAACACCCGAAAAATAGGTAATAATTTCAACACCCTCTTTGATGTTGTTTTCATATTCCTCTTCCTCTTTATTTGTTTTTTTCATAACAAAATAATAAATCCAGTACCTCCTACATAATGTGATTTTATTATTAATACGGTACAACCATATTCAATATTCTATCCATCCTCTAATTGATAAATTCACCACACGTGCATACATGGGGCTTACTATCTCCACGTTGTGGTGTAGTTTGTTATTCAAAGGCCTCATTATTTGAATGGGTTTAATAATGAGTATAACTGATTAAAATAAAAAATATAACATGTTAAGGATTCGGTATATATTATATACCACCAAATTACATACGATTGTACCATCAATATAATGATAGTGTCGCTCGAGCGTACGTATGGATTACCATCTCCACGACGCGATGAAGTTCATTCCCACGTTCACCATTCAACGATGATTATAAAAATATATATTGTTAATAAGTATGTAATATATTACATAATATTTCTAATGGAGGTATATATATCTTTGTGTGTGTGCGTACATATATATATCTTATTCACTTACTTCCGTTCAATACGATATGAAAATAGAAACAGCGTTTATACGTACGTACGACCTACTGTCTCCATAAAAGGTGCCTTCCATTTCATATATCTATATATTATAAATATTAATATTCAAATTATATATGATATATAAATCATTTTGTATATTTTTTAAGTATTTAAATCATGATCTAAATGATACGATCAAGTATAACAATTTAAAACACGTACGATAAAGAAAGCGATTATTACCCGAAATATTAATTTAACATGGAAATCATTATTCAACGGGTAGTATAATGTCATAAATGAATCATTTATGATATATTAAATATGAATATGGTTCTTTTATAATTTATCAACATAGTATGGTCATTATAGAGGAGGTTAAATGTACCCTCGACCAAAGGAAAGTGCAAGGTAAGGTTTAATTTCACAATCTCTTTATTATCCAAGGTTGTTTTTACGTAAGTATATATATTGATGTAATAATTATCCATGTAAATATTTTATAAAATATAATTCAAAGGGATTCTTTTTAATGGAATTATTTACTAAAATATCATTTTAAATGTATTAAATATTTATTCTTCTAAGCCATTCTCATTAATGTCCATGTTTTCGAAATGGTTTTAAGGATTTATTTATATGGACATGAATGTTTTAAAATGTTAATTCCTTTCAAAAGTTTCAAAGTGGTTTGGGACATATTGATTAAAAAATATATTTAAATTTATTCCTTCATAAATTTTGTGACATTTAAATGTTTTCATGATAAAGGGATATTTCTCTCAATGATTTTTACAAATAATTTTCATCTATGTCAACATCCTTTGATGGATTGTAAACTTGTTTGAAGTTGGATTGTTATGATACAGATATTCCATATTGTATTTAAGGTTTTGTGATGTGTTTGACTGTGGATGTGTTATTTTTATACAATTCATGGTTTATGGATAAAGTATTGACATTTTGTGTGCTAGTTTTAAATAGAATGTTTATGTTATGTTTCAACCTTTTCATATGAGGAATGTATTGGACATAGTAAGTGTCGGGTCAATCCCACTATAGCTCCTTGATGCATCGATAGGTCTCATGAGAAAATTAGATGTGGAATTGGCCAAGACCTTTGACAAATTTGATATATGGTTTTGGCCGAGGCCTTAATTATTTTTAGATATCTTGGTCGATGACCTGACAAAATGTTATAGAATGTCTGATATTATACATTCCCTCCTTATGAAAATAATTTTGATGGTTCATGTGGTTATTCGACTAGTAAAATACCCATGACTATGTTTTATAATGGAATTATTTACTAATCACATATTCCTGCCCTAAAGTGTTCATATTTATTATTTTTAGAGTCATGTGTTTTAAATTATTCATCATGGCTAATGTTTATGTTATCTTCTGTTGTATTGCTTACCCTTACTGAGCGTTTGAGCTCACCCCTTTCTTATGTTTTATTTTACCAGGATTCCAAGAAGAGTTTTAGGACTGATAAGCAGGGTTAATCTAGTGGATTAATGGAGTTTCCAAAGTATCATTTATGTTGTGTTTTATTTACTAATGTGTAATTTAAAATTCATGTATGTAATCTATTTTCCAAAACAGCTAAACTGATCAGTCTTTCAGGACTTGATTCATTGTAATCATTCCAATGTATTAAAATAATGCATCGGCTCTGCGCAACTGGGGTCGGGGAATTATAGTTTGTATCAGAGGAATTTTATCACCCACCATGGAAATAGATTTAGATAAACTATGATTATATAACATTACCCTAAGATAGACTTTGAGTATTAGTATAGAATAACATCCTAGAATTTTGGTAGTGTAGAGATTTTGTGTATTTTCTAAGAAACACATCCCTGTCTGGATACGAGTGGGTAGTGGAGGCTCCGGTATAGATGTACCTATGATTGAAAACTCCAAAAAGGAGTTTCGGGCATGACCTAAGGTATCCTGGTACACAAAAATGGGCCTTGATACACTCTTGGTTATGACACTTCCGGGGGATATGCTTAAGTTAATTCACATTTTCATTACAGTCCCTTTTGACGGTTTTAGGAGTAAATATTTCCTCATAGAAAACATTTTAAGATTATATATTATATGCATAATATTTTCAATATATGTTACATATTTTACAATTTTGGAATTATGGATTGTTTTTCATAAACTATCATAGTGTATTTCATTGTTTAGAAATGGAAATTAGTAGAAGGAATGAAAATTCAAGCAATACAGATGATCAAAATATTAGGAAGGATCATATAATACATGGTATTAAGCCAACATTTAAAAGGGAAATTGTCTCCCACATGTCCTCATTAGATGAAGAAATAGTATTATATGTTAATAATATATGTAATGAATTCTCTAAGTCCTATGGCTTTGAAGTGAGGAAAGAGAAGAAAAGGATGAAATAGAGAAAGATGGATAAAAGGAAGACGGGAAAGATGAATTTTCCCATATGTGGTAATTATGGAAAGAATCACCTTGGTAAATTCATGAATGGAATGGGAGATTGTTATAACTATGGAGAAATAGGACCCTATGTATGTGACTGTAAGGGAAAGAAAAAGGTTTCAAATTTACAATGCTTCAAGTGCAAGGAGTTGGGACACTATGTGAATCAATGTCCAAATCATCAAAGTATACCTCAAATGTTTGTATTGGATAATAATTAAGTTATGATAATAATGAAGATGAAGAAAAATTATTTGATTTCTTATTTTGTTATTATATTATTGTGACAATTGAGTATTTTATTAATGATGTACATGTTATAAAAAATATAGAGTATATAAGGATTGTACTGCAATACTATTTCATTACAGATTTGAGATTATATAGTTCTATGAAAAGTGACTCAATATAAAGTTAATATTTTTGGAAAATACATGGTTGAAGAAAATATCAACCTTAATATGGTTCTGATACCTAGGTATTGATTATGGAATAATAGATGATTGATTTGGATAAATTATATTTGATATTATAGACAACCTTGGAACTAATTAATGGTTTTTTTATTCCATCATTGTTGGTGTTTAAATCATTTTTGGATATAAAGAGTATATACTATATTATATAAGGAATAGGGGATCATGAATGTAATAAATATGGTTTTATGCTAATTCAGGGATTTACTATGTTTTAAAAGAATACATGATGAAGGTATTCACATGTTATTATGTGGAAAAAAGATCATCATTGGGTTTACCTTCCTTTTAAATTCTGGACTGTGAGTTTGGACAGAAGTATTTGGTATAATACTAAAGGTGAGAATGGATTATGTTTCACATAGGATTATATTGTAAAATTTAACGCATTTCATAAGATTATTTTTGGATTGAAAATACAACACGGAGGTCGGGAGCCAACCCATCGCGTCTGGGAAGGCCACGAGACTTAAACCCGCAACCAATAAATATTTACGTTTTCCTTCAATTATGTGTCTCTTATTTCTTCCAATGTTCTCCTAATCGAGATCATAATTTGGTGGCGATGTTTTTATTTCCCTTTCCATCTTATTAAGATTAAATTTTATTAAAAAAATTCCCAATGTGGGTTTTCCACAAATGTATTTTTATATTTTTTACCTTTTATTTTTGAAGAACTATTTCAAATAGTGAGGATGAAAATTATTGAAGGAGGGGAGAATGTAACTCCCCATTATTTCAAAATATGTAATCTCTTTAAATTAATTCAATAACATGTGTTACACACAACAACGAGTTCGAGTGCACCATGACATACCAAACTAGTCGTTCAAAAAGAGGTTATGAATAGTATAAACGGACTTTTGAATTTTATATAATCCATATAATTTTAGATTCCATATTATCTGCTTCTTAGACATAATATAAGAATAAATTCATTTTTTCAGATAAAGGAATAATTTTTTAGAAAATTCCATTTTACCGCCTTTTAATGGAGAACCCTTTTTAAAAACAATATTTAACACTTTTATATATTCAATTAAATGAAATTTAATTATTCTTTAGAATAAGGACAAAAAAAATTAGTTTGGAGAATTTTTTTGTACTTTTCGGATAACATTCATATTTTGACGAATAGTGGAAAATACTAATTTTTAATTGAAATAAAATATTTTTAATCGAAATAATTTATTGTGTTAAAATATGAATTTGAAAGGTTTTGAAGTATAATTAGATTATATTTTTATCATTTAATACAATTTAGGTTATTATAAGTAATTTCACAGTTGAATTTTACATAAACACATGTAAATCTTTTGATAGTTTTTACTTTTTAAAATCCCGCTTTTTAGATTTGACTATGTGAATTAATTTTAAATTAATTAATGAAACCTCTATGTTTTTAATTTGGTACAATATAAATTATTTTTGATTCATAATATCAAAATTATCTTTGGGTGAATTTTTGCTATTTTTCTGTAAAATTTCAATTTTTGATAAATAGTGAAAAACACTACGTTGTTATTTAAAACTGAAATTTTATTTAAATAATTATTTATTTCATTTAAATTTATTTTAAGTAAATATATATATATAATAATTATATATATTCAATTTAATTCATTTGATTCAATTTATAATAAAATTAGATGTATAAAATTTTATTGATCTTTTTAACCTCTGATATTGAGCTTCTTTGAGAACTTTCAAATTTGCATAAAAAATAATTTTACCACTTCGGAGAGTAGAATTTCAAAAATACAAGTGACATGGTTGATATCAGTAAGTAAAATGTGGTTCAATAAGTTGAATGTAATTTTTGGTGAATAAAAACTTTTGACTTTTAATTACCATGGTTAAAAGTAAATAGGGTAATTAAAGGTAAAAATGATATTATAATTACCTTTACACATATCCAAATTCTATTGGATAAGAATATTTCGACAAAAAATATCCTTAGGAAAAAAATATGATCCTTTGGGTCCACATGGATTAGATTAGGACATTTATTATTATTTTATTTAAAGAATAATTAAAAGTATAAAATTCAAAGTTTAATAACTAATCCATTTATAATATAGGGTTACACCCAATATAAATTCGAATATAAATATTAATTAGAATATATAAAAATATTTGATACATAGTGTTATTTTATTTTTAATTTTTATTAATTTCATAATTTAATTTATTTATGACATAATGCGGATTTAGTAGTTACCTTATTAATGAAGTAATCAAATAAATTGTCTTATAAATATTAATAAAATATATTTTCAAAGTTTTTATGACATCCACGAATTTTATAGGATAATATGACATGTTAGGGTTTATTAAATTTATCTTTTTCTAATTAACCAAGTTGTGATGACTTTCCCAAAAACCAAATATCCAATAATGTCAAAATTGGCATAAATTAATATTTCAAACAAATACTATATTATTGGTTGATATAATATTCTTAAAAATATAAGGTTCATCCAAAGGGCTTAAATAATATTCTATATGTCATTGATGGACCACTTTAGGTTCTATTAGATGTTTATAGTATGTTTATTAACCATATTTTGTAAGGATATAAGAAGACACGGTAAAATTTAAAATATTTAACTAACAGTTAAATCTAAAAGATATGGTAAATAAGGTGATATAAACCTGTATAAAGCCTTTTGGTTGAGTGGTTTTCGACCCATCCCCACCTAGTCCTATAAATAATTTATTTTTTATCCATTAGAAACCAAAATGTATTTTACTATAAATTAATATTTCAATATTTTCTTAAAGTGACCCTCATGTCTCTTATAAAAGGGTACTTCACCTTCTCTCAATATCACACCTCCAAAGCAATTTTTCTTGGACAACCCCAAACCAAATATCCTCCCCAATTCCATCACATCAACCTAGATTCCTTACATTTATCATAAATTAAACCTAAGGATCCATTTTGATCATCTCAAAAGGAAACACCCAAAGAAGAGGTAACAATTTCACCACCCTCTTTCAATTTCATTTCATCTACCACTTCCTCTTTCTTTTTTTTCCATAAAAAAAAATATAGTACCTCCTACATAATTTGATGTTATTATAAATATTTTACAACCATATTAATTATTTTATCCATCATCAAAATGAAAACGTCAACATACGTGCGTACGTACGGCTTACCGTCTCCACGTCGTGGTGTAGTTTGTTATTCAAACACTTCATTATTTGGATGGGTATAATAATGAGTATAACTGATGTTAATAATAAATATAAAATTTTAATGATCATTTATATAAGATATACCATCCAATTACATATTATTTCTCCATCAATATAATGATATTGTCGCTCGTACATACGTACAGATTACCGTCTCCGCGACGCGATTAGATTCATTCCCACGTTCACCATTCAATGATGATTATAAAAATATATATTATTAATAAGTATGTAATATATGACATAATAATTCTACTATATATATATATATATTCATGTACTAACATATATCTTAATCAATTACTTCCATTCAATACGATATGTAAACGGAAAGAGCGTTTATGCGTACGTACGGCCTACCGTCTCCATAAATGGTGCCTTCCATTTCATATATCTATCTATTAATAATAATTATATTATAAATATACATGATATATAAATCAAGTTTTATATTCTATAATAAATTAAATCATGATCTAAATGATATGATCAAGAATAAACAGTCAAAACACATACGATAATGAAAGTGATTATTACCCAAAATGATTATTTAACATGGAAATAATTATTAAATGGGTTGTATAAAGTCATAAATGAATAATGTATGATATAATAAATATGAATATTGTTCTTTTATAATTTAATTAAATACTATGGTCATTATATAGGAGGTTAAATGTACCCTCGACCAAAGTAAAGTGCATGGTAAGGGTTAATTTTACAATCTCTTTATTATCCGATGTTGTTTTTATATAAGTATCTATTGGGACATATTTATTATCCATGTCCTTGTTTCATAAAAGTGTTTTAAAATGGATTATTTTTAATGTAATTTCTTGTCTAAAACATCTTTTTAAATATTTTAAATATTTATTCTTCTAGACCATTCTCATTAATGTCCATGTTTTGAAAATAATTTTAAGGATTTATATATATGTACAGTAATATTCTAAAATGTTAATTCCATTAAAAAGTTTCAAAGCAGAATGGGAATCTTTTATTCAAAAATATCTTTAAATGTTTTCTTTTCTAAATTGTGTGACTTTTAAAAGTTTTCATGAAAAAGGGACATTGTTGATGGTGTTCTATTGAATTGTAATCTCAACCTTCTTGGTCTACTATTTGGTACTTGAGCAGAACATCCTGATTAGAAGACAATAAGAGGTAATGTTTGATGTGGATAATTATTTTTTCAAGTTTCTTGGATGAATAATGGGAGTTCTTACTGAGTTGGTTATCATGACGGTTATTGGTGTATTTTCTAGTTTTATCATTTGATATTTTAATTTCTGATATATATGACATGTTGTTGATGTATACTAGTCTAACATTATATCCGGATCATTTTGATATATTTTCGGTTATTTTTATTATATATCTTCACTTTCATGGATATCTATTTTCATATTATTCTAGTTATATCTAATTTATTTGTTATTTCTAATGTTATTTCACTCTGATATGGGGGGTTTAGTCTCCCCACCATACAACCTAGTACTTTTGATAATAGTTTTAATTCTATGGTGTATGGGAAGGTTCTCCGAAAGACACAATGAGTCCCATTTCAGTTATTGTTCGATGTGAACCTAAGTGGGGATGTAACATATATGATGATTGAGAGTTTGGTACTATATTGGATGTAGTTACATCTATAATTTTGAAATTCAGGTGACATCTAGTACCAGGTTGGTAGAAACAAGTACCTATTTTATTTGTCAGTGGGACTAGTGGCCCGAGGGTTCCATCTGGTACCCAGTGGCCCATACATGTTACTTGGTGGGTTTAGTGTCAATTTTTTAAAAGTATAAATTTTGGTCATTTTATCTTAAACTATTTTATATCACTATTTATAAAACATTGATTTTTATTTTCTTCAGCTATTCAAAATCTCTCTTAGGTCTCCTCCTTGATCTTCTTGTCCCCTCATACCTCCATTGATCAAGGGTATCTCAAGGGCTATTCTTCATGTCGAATCAAAGTTAATACTTCTGCCTTATTCCTTATTCCCTCCTAAAATCTTCTTCTTTATAATACTTCATAATGATTAGGGGTTCTCGATTTATAATTCACAATGACATAGTGAATCAAATCTAATCTTAGGTACTCCTCTCTTATCAACTGTTGGAAGTTCTAATGGTGTAATTGATTTTTTATTGTTACTATATGAAGTGATTGTGGTGTGGTTTATTCTTTAATTTTATAATTTTAGGGTGAAGATAGATAATTATGAGGTGGTGTTGTTGCGAAATTGGGTAATTAATATTTTTTATTAAATTTAGAAGCTAACTAGCTAGGATTTACTTGAGGTTTCAACCATTTTGATTATTTTAATTAATTTATTAGAGTTATTTTTTATATGTTCTCAGTTACTGAATGTTAGCGGTATCTCAAGGATCCTATAGATTGGAAATTCTAATTAATAATTATGATATGTGGTCTAAACCATTTGAATTATTTTTTGAGCTATGCCATGGATATTCCTACCACCTATTTTAAAATAAAAAATAATTTTTGAACATCTACTTTCAAAAATGTTAATAAATGGTTTTGAGAATTTATTTTTATTAAAAAATTATTATTTTTCAATGATAATATTATGTGAAACTTTTTTATGAATCTTAAATATTATATGGTTTATTTAAAAACAAGTATTAAAATCATGTGAATGGTTATTTTTAATAAATAATTTGTTTTTTATGTTTTCTTACAACCTAAATTCATGTAATTCAACATGGTTAATGTAGTTTTTTTATTAATTTATTCTTACATGATAGAATGTTAATAAGTTGAATTTATCACATGATAAATTATTATTATACTGTTTTTATCCATTTAATAATATTTTCATTATTTCCAACTTTGTAGATCTTGAAATAGTTTCTACCTGCAATAGATTCTTATGTTTCATAGGCTCTGGTGATGGATTTTTGCACTTTCCCCAATTACATGATTTTATTTATAGGTTTGTAAGTTTATAATTAATTTAATGTGTTTCATCTATTTCAAAATATAAAATTCCATTCAAAACACATATATAATAACTATATTGGGCTTAATTTGTCTAAAATACTATTATTGTACCCTATTTTTTATTTACAAAGAAGATAACATCAATTCACCATAACCTACATGATTTATAATTAAATGACAGAAAAATAACCTTAGATAATATTTTACATTTGTAGTGATGTAATAGCTGGGTTAATTTATATAGAGAGGAGTGATATGGATCAAAAATATATTTTGTTTCCTAAATTGGGTTATTATGTGGGCAATGATTAATAATTAAGAAATCCCAAATTATTTATATTTCTTTAAGTAATATAAATGATTTAGTTTTATACTAATACTATAAATTTTAAATTGATTCAAGGAAAGTGTATCTTTTCTAAAATCTTTTTTTCACTATACTCTTACAATATTTTTTAATTATGTTAAACCAACTGTACATTCACTTTATCTAGTTAAAGAGTGAAGGGTAATACCTTTATTTTAATGAACTAAATCCATCAAATAAATGTTTCCTAAAAAAATACCATAGGTATAATTTAAATTAAACCATTCCACTAGTGTGGAATTTATCATTATATTCTATACATAGTTCCTTTTGGGATAAAAATTAATGAACCATGGAGGAATAGAACATTTTTTCTTATATTTGATATGACTAGATACTAGAGCCTTCCCATGGATAAACTCTTATATAATGTGTTTATTATTCAGAGGGTTTTTTTATATTTGGTACCTATTGGAATTTCATTAATATAGTTCCCATGTTTTTCCCATATATGTTTCGCTTATATATATTATTGAATTATTCCATGAGAATATGATAGACAATTTAGTTTAAGGAATAATGTCTATATTTTG
Organism: Viscum album; assembly: GCA_963277665.1. NCBI lineage: Eukaryota > Viridiplantae > Streptophyta > Magnoliopsida > Santalales > Viscaceae > Viscum > Viscum album. The sequence continues at coordinate 172,063,026 of OY728128.1, forward strand.
TTCCTTTGGTTGTGATGGATGATATAATTCACGTGAAACTCATGTGTGGATATTTTTTTAATATTTAGAGGATGTTACAATATTTTTTTATTGAGAATAATGATTGATATGGCCAGTACTATCATTTTATACATAAAATTAGAATAAATTTATGAAGAAAATAAACAACATGTGATGGGTTTTAATACCTTGACTAATTATATCGCTTCAAATTTCCATGGGATGGGTTGGTAGTGTCCTGAATCTAGTTTAAACCTTCCCTTCCCATGTTATTGGACATGGACTCTGACCACCATGTGATTGTTTCAGTAAGAGGGGAATCATAGTGATTTTGACTCAATCATCTTAGATCCCCAGTGTTTGGTTTTAATTAGGTATGAATGGTATGTAAATTCAAGGTATATAGATTTATATATAAAAATTGATATCAATCAATATATTTATTCACTATTTTTTCCAACTGTTTACTAACAATTGTTTAAAAATGTATTCATTATATTTATATATATGAATCAAAATGTTCATGCACTAAAATGTTTATTAATTATATTATTGAGACATATTTTGGTTCCCTACTGAGTATTTTTTCATTCCCCTTTCATAGACACCTCAATGGACATTTAAATTTACATATCACAATTTAGGTAAAATAGGTTTTTACGTAACTATCATATCTATTGTTGTCTTTCAGGGCCTTCACCCATTATAATTCCCTCCTAAGACTATTGTGAAGATGTAAGTTATCCGTGAAGGATGCCTCTAATCAGACAGGTTTTTCAGACTATCCATAGAGGTATGAAATAGAAAAATGGTAGGTGTTTCCATCATAATCCCAGAAATGTTAAAAAGAAACAAAACTCAACACCATATTATAACATAAGAAACCAATAACCCATAATGAATACAATTGAATACATGATAAATATAAATAATAATAATAATATATTAAGGATACTACTAAAGAAACAACTCTATCAGTAACTCCATGCCCCGAGCATGTATTGTCCTACTCAATCAATGAATAGATTCTGAAAAATGAATATATATATATATATATATATATATATATATATTCATGATGATACGTGTATATTCAGTAAGATCCTCCAGAAGACCACTCATGAAAATATACAAGAACCATACCAATGCCTCTGTGAATAGAAAACATACCTAAATCAAACCTAATATAGGTCAACTATCACCCAACCTCACTAAGGCTCACTCATCCAATAATTAAAACAACTATAATAACAAAGTATGAAATGAGTATATTAATAAGGTACACGATAACCACATCCCAATTTAATTTTCACTCTCACTACCCAATGAAAAACTTCTCAACTCTCACATCCCTTATGTATTACCATATTACAACATAGCCACATACTTCATCAATACTATAACCACAGCTTTATTATCCCAAGAATCATGTACCACATTGAATTATAATAGTGTATCATAAATATGAAGGAAATCAAATTCTTTCTCTATTATTAATATGAATGACCCATTCCATGTATCACATCCTATATTGAATCATCACCACATCACATCACATCAATGTGTTATAATCCCATTATTATCATGGTATACAATTTTAACTCTAACCTATGGCCATTATAGAAATGTATAATAACATCAGGTGATCAAATCCATTCCAAGACAAGAAGGGGGGTATTTTTTGATGTAGTAGTTGGTAAAATATTCCCTAAACAACCAAGATGTTTTAGAAAAGTCCATGACCCCAAAAAATTTGGATGCCAATAAGGTTATCTGAGTTTGGTTGGGTGAATTAAAAAATAATGAGAAAATATAACATATATAATTTTCACACACAATACAATCCTTATAGTTTAATATTAAATAGTACAACTAATGCCAATCACAGCCACCAAACTACTACATCCACTAATGGGAAACCATTTCTATCCCTATAACACAAGTCAATCCCTTCATTCACTCAGATCATTCACATCATAATTCTCAATTTATCATCAAATCAAATAATTTATCCATTAATGATTTACTATTTGAAAAAGCCACATTATATTCATTTTGACATTCATATATCTGTATTTAATTTCAACCATTCATTAGCAATCATCCACATTAGTCTCAAATATTTCCCATTTTTCCAATATGTTATCATTCATAAAGGAACGTTACTTATTAAATTTTATCACATAATTATTACCATATACATTATTATCAGAAATATTCCATTCTATTAGAAAAATATTTCATAACCCCACAAGATCCAACATATATATATATATAATCCAACCCAAACGCATGCCTATATCCACAAAGTCCTCTTCATAAAGACACTCCCTTTACACATAACCATTTATTCCATCATTTCAATCCTCATAACATTCCATCCACAACACCCACAAAAAATCACATGAAAACACCCCAAACTCTTCATAATAGTCTGAAATAATGAAAATACAGTCAAAACATTATAAAAAGGTATACCATAAATAAAAAACCCAGATTCAATAATAATAATCATTTTCCACACTTTAATTTATAAAAAATTACTTCACATTAATTCAACATCACATTCATGAGAAACAACAGATGAATTACAGATTTTTCATAAATATTGAATTTGGTGATTAACCTTTTATGAGAGGTATTCCACACATATCAACCATTGTATGAAGCATAATTTCATATCTATTAAAAACATTCAAAAACTACCTTAAACTCTCAACAATCATATTCAGGGTCATGGAAACCTATAAAACACATTTAATTCATGTCATTCCCTTTAATTTCTTTTAGTTAATTTCCTAAAACTTTTTTGGTTAATAACTACAATCCACTCAAAGTAATAAAAACATGATAATTACACATTATAAACAAAATAAAGGAGATGTATCAAATAACATGCCTTAGCTAGAGCCACAAATATCACATCCCAAGAACAATTTAAGTTCTTTTTCATAAGCCGATGTTCCTTTGGAAAATATGAAATGACCTAAATGACAAAAACACCCATCAATCTAAAACCCAAGGCCAATAACACCCAAATTAAAACACTAACACAACCTTATCTGGAAGAAAGATAGGGATAGAACACTAGTGAATGGAAATAAAATCCACCCTAATTGAAAGATCCCAAAATTATAATCAATGAACCAAACTCATCCAAATAGATCCCAATGATATGCAAATATATTCCTATGATCTCTTAGATTTCAATGAGAAATGATGTAAACTATAAGAATTTGGACATGATATTTAATTTATAATGATATGATAAATGTATGGAATCACTGAGAGAGAGTCCATGATCATGTCATAATGGGGGAAAACAAAATGATTATTTATAAATAATCCCATAATATACCACATTTAATACATGGATTAACTCATTAATTTGATTCAATTGAGTAATGTTCATGGTATGTGACCATCACTATATGGTGAAATCTGAATTCCCAAAATTCATGGTGTGGATCTCAAACCATCTACATCACACAAAATAACCATTGTGTGACAAATACCAAAAATTAATTACTATGTAACCCAGCCTATGGGGCCTTATGTTTCAACAAAACACCACATTCTATTACTGGGAAACTTAATATCTAATACATTAGAGTTAATAATCCTATATATAAGTGATTTTATAAATATTGGAGGTTTCCAATTTTCTGAAATCCTCTTATAAAATATCCATATCATGACTAAATTAGGTTATGATGTATCTTAACGTCCAACATAAACTAATGCATCTCTTAACTAACATTCTCTCTACTATGATTCCAGGATACACAAACCATTTTTTATATTAACACTTCATGGTGGGATACACTAAATTATCCAAATCCCCTTTCTTCAAACTATCCCTTCAAAACACACATCCCCATGAAACATTATGATACCACCAACCATCTGCAATATCCACTCAAATTAGTCCTACCTTATTTCAAGATTCTATTGACTACTCCAAAACAGAAAATAAAAATATTAACAACCCATTAAGGGATCGTATGATAAATTATAAACCTCTCAACTGATTCTCATTTTTGGGAATAAATACCAACCCAAAAAAGGAAATAGCTACAATATCCCTAAAACTCATAAGTGGATACCACTCAAATAGAAACAATTCCAACAACCAAACACCTAAAGTAACATAAATACACAATATCAATCAGGGTATCACTAAATAACCATCTCAACATAAAATTATAAAAAGGATCAAAATAAATTAAGGTACAAATCATGCTTCTATAAATAAGGTTCCAATGTACAATCCTCTATACCACCATGCCTCAAAAAAAGGATCCCAGGGAATGAAATTCATGCACAACACTATCTCCAAATGATATTAGATCTCAAACAACCACTCCATAAACATTGCATCACCCACTGTATTCAAACCTCTCCAATCAATGACATGGTAGTAAAAATGAGGATATAAAAAAATATTTTAAACATGAAAAACATCATGTATATTATCCAACTCTATGCGAAGTACAAACCAATACTACTTGTAAGTGAAACACCCCAATATACCAAAGGGTCTGTAAACAATATAGATATCATATTTCCTTATCCAAGCCTCCAGTACTCATTATAAGGGAAAACCTTCAAGTATACTCCTATGATTATCATATGAATTATAATAGTCTCATACTACCTTAATCTACTCTAGAATCATCTACACCTTTTGGGTAGTGTTTTACACCATATATGTTCCATATAACATTCACTTCCCAATATCGATCCAATACAATAGAGATCTATAAGGATGCCCCTAAAACCCCAAGATCCCAGACATGATAATATAAGAGTGATGGTTATTAATGGTGGAGAAAACTCAATGGAAGATTTTTCAGCCTTGATTTTACAAATGTACGTAAACGAAGATTTCAATATATCCTCCTTTTTTATATAGTTTTACACTCTCTTAATATCCTTATGAGGATGGGAGGTATTTATAAGATGTATATGGGAGAAAATATCACATTGAATAACTCCCTAAAATCATGTGGAAAAATGAGGTTCCAGATCAAATATGATGGACCAAGATACCCTTTAAAGCTTAGCTATCTCATCCATATAATTTTTCACCAAATAAATCCACACCACTCAACTCCTTTATTTAAAATAAGTGAGATACCTTCTTGAACTAATCGATAACCAAACAAATAGCTTCACATCCTACTTGATATTAAGAAAAAACTATTAATTAAAACCACCAAAATGTCCTTACTTTTATACTTATGAATATATGATGGTTATAACAACTAAAAAATATTATTCTCCACCATCAATTATTTTCATACAAAACATCATGAGACAAAACCCAACATTAACCACATCATTGTTTTACAACAAAACTAATCCCTCAAAGAATGATACATCATGGATACATTAAGATTCAATATAAATAGTGATATATGAAACTCATTAAGAAACTCCTACTACACCACCAAAAGAACAAAAAAACACCAGTGAAATAAACTCTAACGTCAAAAACCCTTGAACAAACCCTCATGAGAATCACCATAAAATATGTGATCATAGATCACCTCTACCTCTATGTCCCCCAACTAATATTTCTATAAATTCCTTAGAATTGATGTTTTATTTGTCATATATTATAGGAAATGTCTACCACAATCTTTATCCATGTCTAGGTGCATAACTATAGGCTCCTTTATCACTCTCTAAGAATCTTCAAACTCTTGAACAATATCATCTAACAGATTCCTACTCAGCGCATTAGCATCTACAATCCCTTTCTTCAGGTTGTAAGATAACTTAAATTCATAGCCCTATTAGAAATACACTCAACACCCCTGATGAAAGTTATAATCTCATTGAAATAATATATACCTCAAGGGATTATGATTTTTCAATACCATGAATAATTTTTTGATGAGGGAATTCCAACACAAATTCATAAAAAACTCCACTACTTATAACTCTCAGTCAAGGATGGAATAGTTAATCCAAAGGGTGAATCACTTCCTAGACCTGAACATGTTCAAAAACATATGATAGATCAATATAAAATCCAAAGAAAAATGGTAAGATTAATAAAAATCATAAATCATAAATATCTCCTTTCATTGATAAAGAATAGGATCACTGATCAACCCCTCATTCAATTAGTTAATAGTTACCCGAAAGTGATCACTCCATATCAAATCCTAGTACTTCCTTGTCAAATTTTTCAATGGGGGTAAAATCCAAGATAAATTGGACTGTAACCCATTGAAATATCCCGTGATACTTGGGAAACTATGTCAATTTGAAACATTATTAATTTCTTCTTTTGAAAAAAACACCATGGTCTTTGAGGATTGACTACAACTCTAGGTTGAGACACCACATGCCCAATAAAATGAATATTGAGCATCTAAGTCATTCACAATGAAAACATCACATAAATATGATGGTTTCAAAGGAAATATAAAACATCCCTAAGATTCATATCATGATCATCCACCTACATCGACTACATTAGAGTTTCATAAAAATGTACCATATATCAATCTATGAAATCACAAAACATAGATTCCATTTGTCTCATGAAAACAGATATGGAATTTTTACACTAAATGATTCAACTATGAACTCAAAGTTCCCATAATGACAAATGAAGTTAGACTTCGGGATATCTTCCTCATTTACCCTAATGTGAAGATACCTTAACCAAAATAATATCTTTGAAAACTAGTTGGTTCCTTTGGAAGTCTGGGAATGATATTCGCCGCCCATATTCATTAAAATCCATCATAGGATTCATTTTCAACACCAGGAACATAATCTAGAACTTCTCCATACTATGTAAAGATTTAGAGAAAGTTCCTTCTATCATTGTCATTGTCCCCTCGACCTTCATTCCCAATAACATCACTCCCAATCATGGGAAATGGATCTGGTGGAGACCTCCCCTCTCAAGGTACAAATTGAACATGGATGTCTCTTGTAGTATGGTTTATATGTAAGGGGTGGTGTTTTTAGATATCTCCAAGGGCCAGTCATTGCGTTTGTTTATATATTTTTTTGGAAGTGGGGGTTCTCTTCAAGTGGAAGCTCATGATTTGATCACTAGTATCCTCATTTGAAATAAAAAAATAATTTATATTACGAAAGTTCACATGGACTCACTAGTTATCTTTAATGCACTTTCTGGGAAAGGACCCACTCCTTGGTCCACTGAATATACCATCAAAATATTCAAGAGGATTGTGGATGATTAATTTTCCATTATTCACACTTGGTAGGATGATAATGTGGTGGATGACTTTATTTCATCTAAAATTTCTTATAGTGACCATTTCATTGTCTTTTATAGCATAGAGTATTTCCCCTCTCTAGGTACCAACTTTGTTCAGGCAGATGCTCTTGGTCTCCATTATTTTAGACCCCCTTAGTTTTTTTCATGTACACTTTTCATCCCTTCCATATATAATAATATAAAAGTATTTTTTGGTGGTAATCCATTATTTGTAGGGGTTATAAGTTATTCACCATCACTAGATTCCAAACATTTATTTCTCACACAAACACCTAACATCATATTTCTTCTTGGATAATAACACTTAAAAACCTCATAGTGACACATTTGGTCGAATAAAACCCTTCAAAATCAAATCATAAATCTTAATTATTATCACTATGAACTTATAAGATTTTATCTAATAGTTATACAATAATATATAATATTAACATTGATTAAATTATATCCCTAACTCTATATCACATTAAGGGATTAGGGTTATAGCCTCTCGGAACAAAATATAAAGAAACTCCTAAAAATACAAGGTAGAACCAACATATATGCCTCTATTGATTATTATTATAACAAAAAAAGTTGATAAAAAGTTTCTTTGAATTGATTTGACCCATTTGTTGATCCTTATCCCCAAAAAACAACACATGTTGTCCTTCAACATCGTAGAATAATACTCTCATCCCAAATAAATTGATGAATTACTTCCTGGAATAAAACCACTAAATGCTAAGAATTATTTCATATGTTTGTATATATAATAATAAAAATCCACCAAGGCATGCTGAAGCATCATAATTGACAGATAACATTGGAATGCATCAAGAAATCTAGTCTAAACTCTAACTGGGATAGTCGATTCCATGGAAACTGCTAGCTTATCAACCATGATTCCCAAGGTGTAGAATAAGGTGGGCTCGTTAAAGGAGTTTGAAGATCTGGAATCAAATAAAGATAAATGTAAGTAATATGAAATAGGGATGGTATCTTAGATAAAATCTAGAAAAAATATTTTTTTGCAATATACATGTTGTGAAACCTGAAATACTTATCTCTGCATCCTCATTATCCCTAAAAAAGACCAGCACCCGGGCCATGCTTATCCATATATCCCTATGGATGGGGGAAGTCATGGGGTTGTCTTATATTGGCTTCATCTCCCTTAGGATGAACAATATATTCTTTCTGATGAGGCCACTAAGGAAATAATTATTATGTTTAAAATCACTTTTGACTACCCACATTGTAAAAACTACAAATAATAGTTAGTAACTATAACTAACCATGACAATAATCATTACATTAATATAATATAGTAATAGTTCTCTATATGGGTTAATAGTAACTATTATATCTTACAAATGTGATAAATATCACTTAAAGTTACTCTAATCCAGTCAAATCCATGAATGCCCCAAATATAAGGCTCTCCATTAACAGTCATGCTTCTATAATGATTTTGAAAACTCCCATATTAAGAAAATAATGAACATTAATGGGTCCTATTGATCACCTCAACCTTCTTCAATGCCTCCAAATACATAGGAAATGTAAATAGTGTAACAAAATACTGAATATCTAAATATTGTACCAACTCAAGATCATATTATATGGAATCGTCATCTGTAGAAAAATTTGGACTAAAGTGGGGAAGGTACAACAATATATTCACGATATCCCAATCAATCATTCTCTCCTATTTTTGGGTGATAAACTCCATACTCTTTTAAAATTTCATCATTGATGAAAGGATATCCACCAAAAATTCTTATGAAAATTATCCTATAAATCCTATGTCTCTATAAAAATTATTTGAAAAAAACAGACAATAATTTGTGGATCCTATCATGTGGATAATATCGAATAAAACCCGATGCTATACACTAGCATGGATTAGACTGAAATAATTCTATAGATCCTATAGCTAGTATTCTATCTCCAAATTGTAGACACTCCCATCAACGTCACCAATCTTTCACACTAAAACTTGTGCAATGTCCTCCTCTATTAATTTTCCTCCTTAATCAAGTAAACCCTAATATTTTCAATCATATCATCTTATCTCACCTCAATAATCTAAATCACATGCATATAACATTCAATATCCTTATCATTAAGAAATAAATGGAATCTTCTATGACCAGTCTAATGAAATTCTTCATGTTCAATTTACAAAGATTCATTTTAACTCCCACAATCACTCAAATTCGACTTCATATGAATAGAATCACGATGCATTTAACACTTTTAAGTATCCACCTTATAATTAGAATTAACTATCCTGGGGTGTTTAGTAAGCTCATGGTCTTTATGATAGATCTTTGGACTCAAAAATTTCATGTTTCCTAGATGTATTCCATTGATACATCACAAATTTGGTTCTACTAATAAAATTTCCCAAAAAACTCATGAAATACTCACTAATTTTTAAATCCATCCTCTATCCAAACTTATATCCATGAACCTGATACAAACTTTTCAATACATTCCCCATAAGTAACCCCTATTTGTCTTATAGTGAAGATTTGAATGACTCCCAAATCCCTCCTCCAAGAGTCCATGGGAAAATGACTACCAACAGGTGTATAAAATAGACTGATGGGATGAATTACCCTTATAAAGATTTGATCATACAAAGGAAACCACCAAGAAACATCATAATATAAAATAAAAAACAATATCTCATAATTAATTCATGTTTAAGCAAGATCAAATCCCAAAATTTAAAATACCATAAGGAGGGTGAATTAGTGATCAGTTGATTCAATAAATAGTGATGGATTATTCTATATTAGGGTAGGGAACTCAACCCTTGGAAAGTGATATTTATTGGCCAGATATTTAGAGTATGGTAGGCTTTGAACTATGGTTTCTTTGTTACAGAGACATCTAGACATCCCTACCATTCATGTATACTTGAATGTTCCTAATATCCTTTATCGTTACCCAATGGATCAATATTAAATTATGAAGTTCTGAGGGGATTCATGGATGCTATTTATGACTCTAGTGGTTAGGCATGTTTGTTAATGGTTGTCTATCGAACACTTGGAAATGATCGTGAATGAATAATGGTGTTTAGGTCACTTTGGGAAAATGTGTCTTCTAGGAAAATAACATATTCCCATTTTCCTTACCTATGTGGAATATCTAGTGAGGTATTGGTGTATATATAGAGGATATTATTGTTAATTTCACATAAACTTACTTTGATGGTCATTTACACAACACATTAATAGGGTCCAATCCACCATGGTTATTAGTATCCAATATCCTAGGCTTCCTTTAACCTAATAGAACCCAATTCTGCTTCTGTCTATTGGTAATCTATTTGGTTTTTTATTCTCTAATCATAGGATTTTAATTTGGAATATCTTATATTGGTTCACAACTATGTTGGAATATATCCCTCATAGCCCTCACTATAGGTAGGGTGAAGTTTGGATGATGGTTAATTCAGGTAGCACAAACTGATTAGATGCGAATCTTTAATGGTTTACATCATTATGTCCTATTAAGAAGGGAATTATCAATTTAATTTTCATTAGAGGGTATCAGGTTCTAATTTTCATATAAACCCTAATAAATTCCCAAAAATAAGTTTATGTATTTGTTGAAGTCTCTAAACATTTCCATAGTTACCCTAAATAAAACCCAATATTTTTTCAAGGAGGTTATAATATTGGGTATGAGTCAGCTCTGGAGATCAATTCATGGATTTTCCCCCATGTTGTTATCAGGAATATTTCCTATTTGGATGAGGAGGAGTCCAAACAAGATGGGGAAATAAATTATCTAATAGTGTCAAAGATTATTAAATCGTTATTCCCTTATATAGTTAATGAATTTATGGATCACTCTACTCTAGAACAAACTAGCTATCCTAATAAATAACCTTTATCCTATGAATATATAATCTCATATTATCAAAGGGGAGTTTTTATTGACCTTTATGATAACCCCATAATATTGCTGTAGAATATAAAAAATATAGTTTTGGGGACTCTTATTACTATAGGAAATAAAAAACCATCCAAGAAATTCCTTGACCCTTAGTTATCTATGAATTTTTCAATTTTTTGTTAAAATTTAGGGTTATAAATACTTCATCCCATAGAACAGAAGGATGGTGAACCTACATTTTCACATTATAGTATACTAGATTGCTGTATTTTTTAAGGATTATTAATCCAATATACTATAAAGTATGGAGTTATTTAATTCATTGATCATAAAAAATAATTTTTATCTTTTGAATAATTATGGGAATGATAGAGCTAATGAGGGTTAGTAGTGACTGGGGTCTAGGAAGGAAAAAATCATGATTACTCTTATACATTAGAGATTGTTTATAGATCTGTAATGGCTATTATGGGATCCTTCTACAGTACAGTATATTTTGAGTCACAGGCTTCATCTAAAAATTTAGAGTATTTTTTTGAAAAATCCCCCTTCCACTATGGTCTATGAGTTACAAAAAAATTAAAAAATTCAATTTCCTTTGGATATTTTTGAGTATCCACAAATGAGGAAATAATTTGATTTTATGTTCTAGTAAGGGGAAGAAAACCAAGAATCGTAATGATAATTTTTTACTTATAAAACCAATAATGAAAAGGTTATTATCGAAGTGAGAAATTTTAATGGATCATGATATTTCATTATTAGAGGGATATGACAAGGCTCTAGCATCAATGATTTCAGGAAATATATTGGAATTCCATCTAAATAATAAATTCCTTCCCTTAATTTGTCAAAAGAAAATGAAATACATATATTAAATATTTGGGAAGTATTCAGATAAGTAACTCAATAAGGCCATAAAATATGGGAACAGGTTATCCCGATAAGGAAATCCATGATGGAGGGGATTAAGGACCTACAGGGCTAGGTTGAAAGCATCACATTTTGGTTGTCATCTTTTACTAACTAGAATATTATGTAAGTGGATAGTGTTTCATTTATTATTGATGATTTTTTTGGATGTATAAACCTTTATATTGAGATCCATAAAGGTTTTCCTTCATCTATACCATATCCTTGATTTCAATGATGTATATTTTAAATACCATTCTATCCATATATTTAACATAATATATATTTTTGGATCTATTTTTACATATGTTATGTTTAAATTTAATTTGTTGTCACAACTAGGGGTATGTGCTATAGTTTGACATTATTTCTAGGTGTTCAATGTAGTTTTTCTGGTTTTTGTATTGGTTTTGGAATAGTATATAGTATTTTTGTATTTGATTGTTGTTTGGGTTACCACTAATCCTTAAATGATGATTTTTGAAAATAAAAAACATAATTGAATGAGTAGTTATTATAAATACCACAATGAGACTCCTAGGGGGAAAATCTATCAATAACTCCAAACCTCAAGCTAGTAATGTCTATATCGATCAATTATTCCCTCTAAGAAAACTAAAAAAATATTAATATATTTTTTTGGCCATACTTGTATAATTTATAAACCTGGATTTTTTAATTCTAAACCATTAGAATATTTTAAATATTATTTTTTATATGTTTCACTGTGATGGTATGATGTTTCAATTAGCTTAGAAATATGGAAATAAAATAGTATTTTTAGGATGTGCACATGAATTCATAAGAATAATAATTTTCCTTTTAATTATATCCTCATATTGGGAATCTGAGGTTGTGGTTGTTTTAGAAATTTATTTTTAAACCTAGGAGGTGTGTAACCCCCATTGGAATCAAGTTCCCTTATTTTGATAAGTCGTGGGTTGAATTAATTAATTAAATTAGTTTATTTATTTGAATTAATTAATAAATTATTTAGTATTTATACATCTCATGGAACCCTAAACCACTTATTTGTAATCCTACCAAACTCTCAATCCTAAGGTGACCAATGAATAAAATATAAATATTTGGAGGGGAATTTAGAGAGATGGAATGATATAAAAACATGTTATTCAAGGAGAATAAAAAATGAAGTTGGAAACTAGTTTGTTCTTCACCTATAATTTATCCAAACCTAATGTATGGCTTTTTTATTTCATATTCACTATACTATTGTTATCATTCCAAAAATATTTTAATATTTGGGATACCATTCATTATTTCTTGATACTCAGTTCATTATATATATATATACACTATGAATATCAGGATGCAAGTTATCCTGCTCTTAAGAAAATCAGTTAAAAATAAAAAATTACAATGTGTGGTTCAAAGAGACTGTCTAAAAAGATGAGTATAAACCTCACTATGGTAATCATCATGATCAAAGCTACTACAAAACTCATGAAAAAAATACCAACAAGAACTAAACTCTGAAATTTCCCTTATGGAGAAAGCATCTGAAACTTGATTGGCCTCACGATAAACATGGAAAACATCAAGTGAGAGAAAATCTGCAAACCAGAGGCATTCAACCCAAACTGGTAACATCTACCATGGCACGTTCATTGATCATCTCTGAGAATCTGAACTTCTACAGATAATTTTGACTCAAGCCATAAGTCATGCCTACCATAATGGACAACATTCCTAATTTCCTTTATCATAGCCCAAATCTCTGCTTCGATTAAAAACACATTGCCAATGAAGCGGAAAAAACATCCTTTTACAAAACCAATGTTAGTGTGGATGACTCTATCACATATAAAGGGACCTGGTGGGCGAGAAGTCACCCCATCAACATTTACCTTCATCCATAGAGAGATGGGTGGAATCCATCAAACATTTTTTATCATCAGTGGTTTCTTCTCCCTTCCATTAACACTAAGGGATCTCAATAGGAAAAGTTCAGAAACATAATTCCTCATAGTTCTAGTTTGAATGCTGGAAGTAGTACATACTGCATGATGAATATCCATAACAATAGCATGAAATGAGGGTGTAGTGCTGTTAAAGATCAAGGAATTTCTTACTTTCCATAAGAATGACATCAAGTTGGTTGTGGCTGCTAAGAGAAGATCATGGGCCTTCTTGCTATATTTGGTCTTGTAGGTGGAGTAAAGAAGCTCTTCAACAGATCTGGAGGATAGAGAGTAGTGAAAAATTTCTGACACATAAGACCATAACTTGAAAACAAATCTACAGGAGAAAAATATATGATAAATTTTTTCATCAGCCTCTTGGAAAAAAGGAATATCGCAACCAGGTGCATTCTATCTTGCTGCAACAGGGCCTGTAATGAGAGCCTCTTTTTCTAGATATTCCCGATGAGCAGCGAAGAGTATGGGGGGATAAAGGGTTTGTAATAATCTGTTACCCAAGATAGAGGATCAAAATAAACACCCCAAAGTGACATGTAGTAGTTATTTTTAGTGAACATGCCATTCAAATTATTCATCCAGACCAAAGTGCCACAATCATTGTAATAGTACCTCGATATTTCCATGCCAATATTTCTAGGAATCATGTTGATTATTATTGAGTTACTATGAAATTTAGCAATGGATGTATCATTTTGGAGAGGATGGGAAACATTAACATCACATATGGGCCGATACATCCAAGGTGTAGTCTTGAAGTTGAGAGGAGAGTGTTTTCACACATTCCATTTTGAACAGGTCACCAGATCAGCATTAGCCTGTATTAAGGCAGGCCAAACAGATGAGAAAAGATAATTATAGTACCCATTATAGAGTTTCTCAACAAACCTGACTCTATGAAATTCCATAGAATCATATTATTGTGAAGTTAAATTCTAGGTTAACTTTTTGATCAACATGTCATTGAATAATCAGATATCTTTGACACCCATTCCACCCATGTGGATTGGATTCACACATTATTTCCAAACAACGATGACTGTATTCCTCTCATGAATTGAGTTGGTCTAAATATAGTTTTTGAATTTACAAATAAGCCCTTTTCTAAGGGTTCTGAGCCATTAATACAAAGAAAAGGAATAAACAAACATCAATGTGATCACTAAATTGACCAAGAAAATCCTCCCTGCTTAAGACTTTTTTCCCCTTCAAATTTGCTAACTGGTTTTTGACTTTTAGAGAAATATTTTCCAAATGGCACCTTTTAACTTTTCCCTATAAAATAGGAACTCCAAGGTAAGTGAAAGGATGTGATTCCCTCTTAACACCAAGCTTCAAGGAGACTCTATTTTTCCTCGATGTAATAATTCCTCCACAAAACACAATAGATAATTTCCCCCAATTTATGACCTTCACTACAACCTCTTCAGAGTGTGGAAAAATTCCCTTAATAATAGATATTGTTCCTTTATCTTCTCTCCCAATGAGAATATTATCTTCAACATAGAAAATATTTCAGGGAGCACATATTTCTCACCTTATTTTCGTCCTATGATACCTGCCGAAATTCGAATGATCTGTAAGGAACCAGGTTAAGTAATCCTCTGCAAGAGAAAAAAACATACCAGAGAGACGCTCGCTATGCCTGACCCCTCTTAAACATTGAAATAATCCTCTAGGTGATCTATTTACAATAATGTAGAGTCTGGTACATGAAATAATTGATCCAATAATATCAATGAACTTCTGTGAAAAACCATGAATTTTGAGAATGGTAAAAAGAAATCTCCATCTGATGGTGTCAGATGATTTGGAGATATTAATATTCTGTTGAAATAGTGGGTTCTCTAGACCCAACTATTCAGTGCTTTTGATTACCATATTGTGTATATAGTTAGCTATGAATGATTTCATCTTACCATTATAGTGTATACTTTTCTGCATCCACTATTGAAATGGTAATGTCCAAAGGTTAATTATCGTATCGAATGTTTATAGTAGTTCCCAAGATATAATGAGAACCTCTAGATGATATGAAATTAATCTTACCTATTTGATCTATGGTGTAGATACATCTTACCGATTGGACACATTAGATGTTTGGCCATCAGGTGCTGGGGGCTCATAAGCACTGAGACTTTTTCTCCGGAAGTTCTCACTTGGTGGTCTCTAATAATGAGATCATGAGGACTGACCCGCCAATAAGAACTCCACTTGTTTCAGGTTCCATTGGATGTACCTATATGCAATCATGTGTAATGGTCTTCTGACTTGAGATCATTACCAATGTATGTCACTTGATTTCATACTTTAATGCAAGACGAGAACCCTGGAAATGGAGTCGTGGTGAGGTAGTTTGTGTTGGGTGTGTCATTGGTTGAATGGTCAAGAAAGGATTTTTTGCTTCCGTTTGATGGAAGTAATATATCTCAGGCCATGTTGATATGGATGGTAGTTACTTTATAAGAACATGTACGTGGCAGTCAAGGGTAAATCCATCTAGTTATATCAACAAACAATAAATCATGAAAAGGCCGAGGACACGAGAGTGCGTCCTGCTTTATGAGATATTATAGACAAAGAGATTATACTACACAGTGCGTGTTTGTACGTTGGTTGTCACTGCTGTGAAAATCCTTATTTCTTCAGGGGCCATGATGGGTTGGTAGATCCCGCTCTGGGTCTATGAATACTAATCTTGGCTGTCGAAATATTGGTCACACGCAATAGTATATTCAAGAATTTACCCTATTCAGTTGAATAGAAGTTTTGTACAAAGTGGTCCCTACCACAAGGTTTAGGGATTTGTTCAAAGTTAAATGATCACCAATTTAATTAATAAATTCATATTATTCGAGTTTAGAATAATGAGTGTTGAAAAACAATTTAAATGTATTTATGAGTTTTAAGTAAATACATGAAAAACTATTAATTGATGAATATTAAATTATTCAAGGTTTAGTTAATATTTATGGGGGTGATGAGTCGATTTAATGAGTTAATTATTATAATTTAATATATTTTAATATATTACCTGTAAGTGATTAAAATATTTATGATTCAGACCGGTAGTCATAAAATGTCATTGATAGTACGTTAAGTATTCGGGGCTGGCGAGGCCATATGAGGTATTTTAATTAAGCACTATAAATAGAAGAGGGGGGTTATTTTCGCAAAACTATTCATGGAGCTTCTCTCCCCTCTCCTCTCTCGCACACTCTAGAGAGAGATGCTCTGGATCCAATGAGCTGGGATGGATCTCTCTCTCAGGCATCACTAGCGAAACGATGCGGTGATCCTTGGAATGTCTAAGGCATCATTGGTATTCTGTGATATCACACGAACTACAATGAATGGAACTCTCGTGGATTCCTTGAAGTGTGTGTAGATGATCTAGAGGAATTCGTCTTCGGATTCTTCGAGCAGCGATCACTAACGGCGAGCATACTTCATGCACGGTTTTGGATCTAAACTAGGTATGTTACAATTTATGTTTGTGATTAAAATACTCCATGTGTGGTCCCTAGCTAAGACATTGCTTCTCTTCTCTAACATCAACAATTTTACATCAGTCGTCAGTGGTAAAATTTTAAAAATCCACTTATTTGGGGATTTCGCTGCATGCCTGGTTCCAACAAGTTGTATCAGAGGGAGCGCGTGTCGATTTTAATCCAAAGAAAAATTAAATCTACATTAAACATCATAGAGGGCATCGATATGGTCCCAACGCCATAGAAGGAATCTGAATCGAACATAAAATGGCCAGTCTGCATCCATATGATGTTTTGAATTTGGATTCGAGGTTGATTTCTGGTATGAAATACTCACCAAATAATCAATTTTGTTTTGATACTAATTTATTAAAATTAATTACATTATTATAATAATAAAAAAATTATTTGGTTTTATTATAATAATATTGTTGATATTGTTATAATAATATTATTATTATCATAATATTATTATTTTTCCAAAGCATAATATATTCATTGGAAAAAAATTAAATGGGACAGAAAAGACTTCAAACTATGTCTTAGGCTTTAATAATACCAGGCTGGGAGCGTATCAGCCCCCCTGTTCATGTGTGGTGGCCCGAGAGACCCGCCTCTTTCCTTGCCCGTAGAAACAGCCGCACCAGGTTGTAGCTCTCTTTTGCTCCAGGCGCTGGGTGCATCACTCCAAGACCTTCTCCGGAAGCAGCTCCTCTATGTGCATGGATTCCCCACAGCAGCAATGTCTGGTTAACCTCTCTCCTAAACCACGTGGCACATCGCAGTAGCCACCAGGTAGCACACTGCCCCGACCACTGGGCCACTCGGAAGGAGTCATCACCATTAGCCCCTCTCCCAGGCGGTGCTCCACTCCTCCGGGTTGGAGGACCCGCAGCACGTAGACCAGTCCGCTACCCTGAGGCCCCTTCCACCGGTTGGCCTCCCTCTATCTTGGAGAAGCATTGCACCTCACTACACCAGGAGAGCTGCCTCTCCCATGCAGTAGGTGAGGCTTCATCTCCTTCCCACAGACCTGCAGTGGAGCCAAGCCATAGCATACCCCAACCCGCCATGCCTCCTCTCCGCCTCGCTGAAGAAGGTGTCTCCCTCCTACGGAGCAGGTTGCCCGCTGCCCCAGGCACACCCTGACCGTCACCCCCAGCCCCTTCGAGACCCCCTGCTGCCTTTTTTCCCTCCTGAAGCAGGAGGTGTAGGTGCCACCATGTGAACCAAGGCATCCCTCCACACTCCCCATACGACTAGTTCACACCGGTGCACTTCCCCGAATCGGTCTTCCTCCTACCACAGCCACCGAATACCCTAGTTCTTCGTCCGAGTATGTGCATGACCAGCACCGCATATTGCCTCCACCTGCTATCCATAGTCGCTGGCTTTCCGATTTCGAGAGATCCGGATAAGGTAACTTGTGAGTTGACCCAAAAGAGGCCTGGTTGGGTTACCCTGCCCGAAACAGTCTTGAGCGGACCAGCCCTACCCAGAACACCCCTGCACGTGGTTGGTATCGCCCGGATTGGGAATGCGCAGGTTTTCCTTGACCCGCACCGGCCCAGCCCGAATTTAAATGGGCCTGGGTGATTTAATTTAATAAAAAATTAATTAATTTAATTAATTTTAATTAATTTAATTACAGTTGATAGTTAAATTAATTGAATAATAATTTTTGTTGTTAATAATTATATGTAGTGTAATTAATTTAATTTGGTAGATAATTAAATTAATTAATTAATGTAATTTTTATTTCTAAAAATAAATTAATTAATTGGGACCGAACGAAGTTAAATTACATTAAAAACAATAGTGATGTTTTTAATTCAATTAAATGCCCTCAAGTTTATTTTAATGCAAGTTTAATTTTATTCTTCATTTATTTAATATAAAAAAGTTTAATGTGTATATGTTGGTCATGAAACGTCGACCTACCAATGCATGTCTGTTGTTGGTTTATTTATTTTATTTATTTATTTAATTATTTCATACCAGTTTGTACTAATTAGTTTAATTAAATAAAAGAAAATTTGTGTGTCATCTCAAATGTCATTATATGTATAAGGCCATGTGCACTAATTCTCAGAGTTGTAATTTTTTTCCCGAGACCCCCTCTCTTATGTGTTAGTAATGTTTTATAATGACGAGACGACGTATGACGCACGTTTTGTCAAGTGACGACGACACACCAGAAAGAAGTTGGATACATTGGATGGGTAGACATAGTTGTTCAAGTTGCAAGCCACGTGACAAAAGGTACATTCCACTAGGATTTTGGTTGGTCTGTTATTCACTCAACAGATCAACCAATTGTACTGTCTTATGATCTGGTGCTCATTTTATTTTTTCATGGTTTATTATTTTTGTGCATGTGTAATTTATTACACGATCACACAGTATAATAATATTCAAGAATGGAAGATAAAATGAACATGTGACGTGATGAAATTTTTATTTCTTTCACAGTTAGTTGTGAGTGAGATCGCATAGTACGCGTTTATAAAAATTGAAAATGATTACTTTCATCACACTAAAAAATAATAAAACCCTGAAAAAAAATATCAAGTATAAACTGCCTTCTATCATTCATGTTTGGACAAAATAGGCTGTTTGAGGTGCCGTTCATGCCATAGCTGAGGGTTCCTCTTACTACCGTGGATTCCTTATAAGAATGATGGGTTGACATAACAAAAATTGCAGCAAAGAAATAGCCATATCTATATTTTTATAATTTTATATGCAAGTGTTGAGTAAATCAAGTTCTGATTTTAAGAAGCTGGGACCTCACTCAACAGATCAAGGAGCCACAACTTAAAGTGGTTGGCTAGGCAAAAGCCTATCCAGAACCCTCCTAGTAGTGGTGTAAAAATAGCTTGTAGACTATGAACGGTGGTTCTGGGATCATTTCCACTCGAATACTCAAGAGACAGAGTATTCTAATTCTAGCACAAAGGGTTCCTAGAATCCGTTAAAATAGTGGGAGACATTAAATTATTTATGTAATTAATCAAAAATCTCTAAACCGGTAATCTAGATAAAAGGAAATCATCTACTAAAATATATTTTTTTATAGAAAAATGGCATGTTATTCCACATGTTTAAATTGCGATAAATATTGGACAAATGTCCACACTGACACGAGTATCCATGAATAGTACAGGAATGTGCACATAATACTATGATATAGGAAACACAGGGTGTTAGTTTCCCAAAAAACATTAAACTTCCTCAAGAAGCAAGAGTGAAAATTGATTACAGGTGACTAATGTACAAAGAATATGATAGTTATATCATTATACTTTCATCAATGTCTCGTGTCAGTTTTTTTCGCTACACCAAGACATAGATGATATAACATAATGTCTCATCTCTGAGATGTTTTCATGGGGAAATCAAAGCACTGATATTAATAAGGCAATGTACACCAACATGTGTAAATTGAAAGATTGATCATTATCTTTAAATGGTTCCCTTTCTCATATCATTTTCACCACCTTTACACATGTTTCATTTTAAGATATAAAATGAGAAAGTATTGAGTAAATTCTCCATTACCTCTCTAGTTAAGGTTCTCCAAGTGAATAAGAATAAAAGACCACTGGGTTTTAATTCCTATGGAAAATAAATTTAAATACAATGCGAAAAAGCCAAAAGGAAATTAATTCCAATGGCACATTCACGTTGTCCTTCAAATAATGATGTCTTAACAAAGTTTTTTTACATTGCATATTATAAAATAATACAATGGATGTTTAAAAGCAATAAACTAATTTAAAGAAGCAAGTTGTAGCTTCAACATCAGGCATATTCATCAGTGTAATGTTTCCTTTTACTACTTGGTTATTTAATACTGTCTACTTTTTAAATATGTTTATTTAAATACAATAAACATGTAAGTATAGAAACATTACTAGAATATAGGTTTATTGTCCAAGTGGTTGTGAAAGGGTGATACATAGGCCAATGTTGAGAAGTACATGACTTCTTTAATTTCCAAGTGAAAGATTTGTGTTGAACTATTATTGAGTATACCCACAACCATTAATCTCATGTGTCCTTGGATGCAAGGATACTTTCATTCAGGTTCTGGAATGAATGTTGTTTTTGGTAACCTCAATCGCTAGTTCAGTAATACATGAATCATAGGAAATTTATGAAGAATATAAATGTAAGACATATACCAAGTTGTAACAATTTAATTTTTTGTTAGGTAATACTGAACTTGGATTTCATAAATATACCATGTATGTTATTTATACACGACACATCTAAATAATTTTGGTATTATCGATGTCTTTAATTTGGAAAAAAAGAGCCTTTTGAAATAAAGGTATGTCACAAATCTTTTGGAAATAGTTCAACAACTTTGAACTATACTAATTATAAGCTAAAGTTAAATATACATCATAATATTCCTTTAAGTGATTATGGAATAACAAAGTGAAGTATACTCATGGTCCAGATATATGAGTTTCTTCGGGTTGGGATACCGAAGAATATCTTTACCAAACAGTCATCAATCATGATAATGTGTCGTTCAGTAATTCCAAAATGCACATTCCGTTATAGACATCATGAAATTATTGATAAAAGGGAGGATTGATGATAAAGTCTCACATATCAACATTGATCAACAAACATGTAGTGTGGAGTAATTCCTAAACGCACCAAAATTTTAATGTAAGTAATATCAATGTTGCAACTACCCGAAACTTCCATTATATTTTATGAAATGATTTTCAATAATGGTGATATCCCATATTCATATGCCAACTATAATGAAAAATTGATATCATGCGAGTCATAGTATGATGTAAATCCATTATGTCATAAGAACAGGTTTTTGGATTCAAAGAGTTTGTTAGGACATAAACAAACTTGTGTCAAGACAAACACATTGGGTATTTAGTGCAATAATCCTAACAGTTGCTTAAGATATTACATAAATCCCTAAGACTGAAAAGTTGCAGTCAAGTAAGGGACTACATATCTATATAAGGGTGCATATATCTACCAGAGATAGTGGGAGCTATATTGACTTGTGTTTAGTCAATCCTCAAGATGCAAAAAATAGTTGGCATTAGAACTATTTCCACAAGTGAATGTGGAATAAAGTATGTTGCAAAGACACATACTATGTAGGAATGATAAAACCATGGTGATGGTTTTTATATTCACAAAGGTCGGTGATCTATTATTCAATGGGAATAATATTTCCATCAATTATTTAATATATGGAAATTAGCTAAAATTGATAAGATGAACTAAAATTCATTTAATGGATTCCATGTATCAATGTGAAAAGGGGATATTATTTTGAATACTATGGTGGGTATTCAAGTGAGTTGATGCATGGATGGTATGAGCATGGTACCGATAAGGCTTGACTTATTTGACCAATTCATTATTCCTAAATCTGTTATAATTTTACTTATCATAGCTAATTTCTATGATAAATTTATTTTTCATTGGATTTCATGACCACCAATCATGGATGGTGTCTATACGACACAACTAGAAAGGGGTTGTCACATTACAGAATGCGAATAAAGGTTGCAAGTGATTGAAATCTGGATTAGGATTAAATTAAGAAACATAATAATAGAAAATACATTTTAAAAAATGTTTTCCATGTGTTTAAGTTAGGTTAGTGGGAGCATAAATGTTTTCCAAGAAAAATATGTTCGGCAACATAAGGAAAACAAACATTGGTCTCATAGTTAGTTAAGACCAAAATTAAATTTACTCTCCAATGATTGACTTAAAATATCAACCTAAGTTTTATAGAACATGATCTACTAAGGTAGATTAATAGGTTGCTTGGTCCTAGTCAATCGTACATATAGTGACATTATATTGAAAAAGACATGTTGGAACAATTCATGAGATGAATTGTTGCCTATGTCATAGGGAATCATATCTCCATGTTGAACTGTCCGTGACAAGAGAATAGATAAATGTGGTGAGTTGAAATCCATGCATCAGAATGATTGTTCAATCACTTATTCCATGATATGTACAAGAACCAATATTTCCAAGGTATATTTTACAATAGGAAAATATCAGTTATATCCAGGAGCATTACAAGGGATGTAGATAGAACTATCTAATTGTACTTAGGTATGTACAAAAGATATGTACCTAGTAAGTGCAGAAGAAAGGATACTATTTTTTAAGGATACAAACTAGTCATCTAAAGATAAGTGTGACCTACTATCGTAGTTAGGCTAAAGACGATGAGCTTTTCAAGCTCATATCATCCAGTGGTGGTCATACCTACAAGACCGAGTACATTGCAGCTTCTAAGATATCTAAGAAGAAGTTAAATGCAATGATTTGTTCCAGTTCTTAGAATCACACTTGGTGATAAAATTATTATCATAATGTAGATTATGATATTCTTACTAGCCAATATGTTAAGTTATGATAGTAGACAAAAAGGAATATACTCGAGATACCATCTCTTGAGAAGTTTTACTCAATGAGATAAGGTCGCAATAGAAGAATAGCCAAGCGGTGGAACCATGGTGGACCCAGTAGATAAATCCATTACTCATTAGAAACATGATGTTTATCATGTGAGTAGCTAACAAGTTGGGTTAACAAGTTGGCTCTAGTGCAAGTGGAAGTGTTGAAATAGTGGGTTCCCTATACCTAACTATTCAGTCATTATGATTATTATATCATGTATACAGTTAGCTATGCTTGATTTCATCTTACCATTATAGTGTATAATTTTCTACGTCCACTATTTGTAATGGTAATTTCCAAAGGTTAATTATAGTATCGAAAGGTTATAGCAGTTCCCTGGCTATAATGAGAACCTCTGGATACTATAACTTTAATCTTAAATATGTGTTCAATGGTCTAGATTTAGCTTTTTGATTAGACACATTAGATATTTGGCACTCAGGTATTGTGGGATCATAAGCACTGAGACTTCTTCTCATGAAGTTCTCACTTGGTGATCTCCAGTAATGAGATCATGAGGAATGACCTTCCAATAGGAACTCCACATGTTTCAGGTTTCATTGGATATTCCTATCTTCGATCATGTGTATTGGTCTCCTGACTTGAGATCATTACCAATGTATGTCATTTGATTATATACTTTAATGAAAGATAAAAAAACTATGGAAATGAAGTCGCGGTGAGGTAGTTTGTGTTGGGTGCGTCGTTGGTGGCATGTCATTGTTTGAATGGTCAAGAAATGATTTGTCTATTCAGATTCATAGAAGTAATATATATCAGGCCATGCTGATAAGGATGGTAGTTCCTTTATAAGACCATGTCCATGGTAGTCAAAGGTAAATCCATCTAGTTACATTAACAAACAATAAAGAAATAAAAGGGCGATGACACGAGAGTGCATCCTGCATTATTAGATATTATAGACAAAGAGATTATATTACATATTGCGTGTTCGTAGGTTGGTTGTCGCTACTATGACAATACTTATTTCTTCAGGGGCCAGGATGGGTTTCTAGATCCCACTCTTGGTGTGTGAGTACTATTCACGACTGTCGAAATAAGGCCCTAGAGGGTCACACACAATAGTGTACTCAAGAATAATCCCTATTCAGTTGAATATGATTTTTGGACATGGTGGGCCCCGCCATAGGGGTCCGAGATTTTTTAAAATTTAAATGACCACCCATGTAATAAATAAATTCATATTATTCGAGTTTAGAATAATGAGTGTTTAATTTATTTATTAAATATATTTATGAGATTTAAGTAAATACATGAAAAAATATTAATTGACGAATATTAAATTATTCATGGATCAATTAATATTTATCGGAGTAACGAGTCAAGGTAATGACTTTATTATTATCATGTAATATATTTTAATATATTACATGTAAGTGATAATAATATTTATGACTCATAAAAGTAGTCATAAAATGTCGTTGATAGTTCATTAAGTATTCGGGGTTGGCGAGGCAATACCTGGTATTTTAATTATGTACTATAAATAGAAGGGGAGGGGCATTTTCCAAACACTATTCATTGATCTTCTCTCTCCTCTCCTCTCTTGCACACTCTAGAGAGAGATGTTCGGGATCCCAGGAGCTTGGATGGAGATATTTTTTGGGCATCGCTAGAGAAATGATGTGTTGATCATTCGAATGTCGAAGGCATTGTCAGTATTCTGCTCTAGCACCCAGACTATGACGAACGGCACTCCTGCGGATTACTTGAAGCGCATGTGGATAATCTAGAGGAATTCGGATTCGGATTATTCGATAAGTGATCACCAACGATGAGCAGACGTCGTGTGTGGTTTTGGATCTAAACCACGTATTTTACAGTTTATGTTTGTGCTTAAAATCCTCCACATGTGGTCCTCTGCTAAGACCGTGTTGCTCTTCTCCGATGTCGACATGTTTACATCAACCATCGGTGGAAAATTTTTAAAACACACATATTTGGGGCTTCCGCTGTATTCCCAGTTCCAACATCTTCAAATCCATGTTACCATCCTTTTCCCTTATTTTCATGGAGTTGACACACTCCTAAGCGGTAAAGAGTCAATTTTAAATATTCTGTCCTAGAAAAAAATGATATTTATTTCGAGTGATAAGTCTATTTGCAACATCAATGAACTCGTGAGTCATGATATTTCTAATCATCTATGGTAAAGTGTTACCGATATCAATATGTGTGAAATCCTTAATATCAAGGGAATTCTCTTTCTTGGGGATTAAAGTAATGAAGTTTAAATTCATTTAAAGGGGCGTATATGATGATCTAAAAATATCATTCACAGCATTTGTTACCACAAGATGAACAATTTCCTAGTTGAACATGAAGAATTGATTCATAAATCCATCATGGCCAACCACACTATCAATATTAAATGAGAAAAGAGCATCTGGTATCACTTTTTCCTTCGGGATATCAACAGGATTACTATTTTTATCATCCTTAATTGAAGGATCAAAACACAGATTAATTTTATTAGAATTATCCTCACCCGGATATGAAAAAATCTTCTCAAAGTAATTTATGGAATAATTTTCAATATCATTCTCAGATGATAAGAGATTGCCCTCAATATTATGGGATTGAAGACTCCTATTAGCCTTTTCTTCCTATTTATGCATTGAAATAACCTTGAGTTTCTATCTCTATAATTCAACCATCTAATGTTAACATAATTCTATGTCAGTTTTTCTTTCAGGTCCAAAAGATTATCTAGATTTTTTTCCACCTGAATATCATCCTGGGTTGCAAATTCTTGAGGCAGATTAGCCTAATGACAATTTGATAGAGCATTTTTAGCCTCTATGATGTCATTATCAATGGATCCAAAGGATTCTTTTCTCTATTTCATCATCCTTTCCTTGACTAACGTGAATTTTCTACAAAGAATATGTGAAGTGATACCCAAGTAATACTTTTTACATTCTTTCAGGACAATTTATTTACAACCTGGAAATAAAATAAAAGAATTATTGAACATAAAGGGAAGAGTAGTTGACCTCAAAGATTGAAAAAAAACATAAAAATGTTATTATGATCAAAATTTAATCACGGATGTGTTATCCAAGAAACATCATCCACCACATTCCTATCATCCACTTCTATCAAGCATCTATCTAATTTGATTTCCTACCTCTCATAGAGAGTGTATCGACTCCACATAAATTCATCTCTATAAATAGGTTCCTCAGAAGGACCACACTTATTGATACAGGATTAAAGGTCAGAAGCTGAGGCATGACAAAAAGAATCACAAGTTTTTATCTCCAGTCCTTAAGATAGTATTGATATCATTAAGTAAAACCCATCTATTAGATATATTCTCCAAAATATAAACTATATTTTTCCACAATTTGTGTCTTCTTGTGTAGAGATTGAATGCATACACAAAAGTCAAGGAAAATGAGGAATTACCATAACAACATTAATGAGTAATAGATTGAAAATCAGTTGGATAAAAACTAATTGAAACACTATCGTTCTTGAGAACCCAAAATTATTTATAGATCATATCGAATTGATTATTTTCAACAAAGGAATAACCCAGAGAAGCCCATTTGAAAGACCTCTAGTTTTCACACTTCGTCCTTGGTAAATCAATACCAACTAATAAGCGCATGTTGGTCATAATAAACTGGAATGTGGGAGGTTTCCCAATCCCTTGACAATTTCAAAAGAGGGTTTTTCATTTTTTTTAATCTTAGCCAAGTTCTAGGACCATCACTTCCCGATACCACATACTTATTAGAGGATACAACATCAATGCCAATAGAAGTACCTAGAATATGATCAGTCGCTACAGGTTCATCATCCTCTCTAGTGGACTCCTCAATGGTGAAAAAAGAAAACCTATTGATAGAGTCAATTGGGATAGAAATTAGACTGAAAGGTAGTTCCCTTTTTGAAACCATATCCATGTGATGTGACAAGAAATCATGGGCCTCACCTATATCAGCACCGTGATCCGGAGCTCCACAAGATCCTCCATGACATGCATCATGTGAAACAGAAAGATTTTGATTAGTATCTAGAAAAGTGCCTGCAGAATATGTAGTCAGGTCCTTCACAGGGACTATAATATCAACTGAGTCTATAACCAAGACCTGGATAGGATCTGTACAAGAATCTTGTACTAGGACATTATCAGGAAGAGAAAGATCCAAATCTGGCATTGTGGATGAATCAGATGGATGACCAAGATCATTTTCCTGAGGATTCTTCCACTCACTGAGGTAATTCCCTGATGCCAGTTACCTAGAGGTGGTGCATTATTTTAAAACATTGGCATGAATACAAGGAATCAAGTCCCGAAGGACCAATCGGTTTAGCAGTCTTGAAAAATAGATTACATACATTAACATAACATTACAATTTCAAACATAAACCACAACATATATAGTTCATTGAGAACGCCATTGTTCCCTTAGATTAACCCTACATATGAATCATAAAACAATTCTTGGTATCCTGGGAAAATAGAACGTAAGAAAGGGGTGACCTCAGATACACAGTAAGGGAAAATAATTTAATGGAAGCTATAAATTTTAAGGAAATATGTGTAGTAAATTCAAAATCCTTTTAAACATAAACTTGAACATAATATGGCAAAAATAAATCAAACATTACCATATAAACATGAACACGGATATTCTACTAGTCGAATAATCACATGAGATAAGTAATTTCATAATGAAGGAATATATAGTACCAAACATTAATTTCTATGTCAAGGCCTTGTGCGAGGACCTATTGGCTAACTGTAACCAAACCCAAAACCCGAGGGCCTCTGTAACCAGACTCCATCCCAGAGATCCATTGTAACCAGACTCCATCCCGGAGAGCCTCTGTAATCGGAATCCATCCCAGAGGGTCTGCTGTAACCAGACCCCTACCCAGAGGGCTTATTTTTACCGGTCCCCAACCTGGAGGGCTTACTTTTACCAGTCCCCAACCCAGAGCATACTAGACCATCACATTTATCTTAAGAAGAGGTCGAAATATAACATAAACATTCGTGTTAAAACTAGCATACGAAATGTGAATACTTTAACCATAGACCATGAATGGAATAAAAATAACTAATCCATAGTAAAACATATCACAAAACCTCAAATAAAATATAGATGATTTGTATCATAATAAATCTACTTCAAATGAGTGTAAAATTTACCAAATTATGTTAACATAGTTGAAATCAAAACTATTTGAGAGAAATATCTCTTTCTATTTTGAAATAATTTAAGAGTCTCATTATTATAAAGAAAAAAATTTATTTTGAAAATATTCTTAGAAGATTGTATCAGAAGATTTGATGATGTTATAACGGAGGAAAATAGCCACACCCATCGTATAAGTTAAAAAAACATTCTTAACTTAAATTTGTTGAAAAGGTCAAAAAGTACCTTGTTTAGAAAATGATGGAAAGATTCCTTTCAAAACATATAAGGTAAAATAAGGGTTTAAATGACTTTAACCCATTGTCCAGTAAATAGTAAAAATGTTTTGAAATACATTTTTGAGAAGAATGGATGTTGATGATAAAGAGGTCCTAGTAGATAATTATGTATATACAACCTCAGATATTGAAGAGATTGTAGAATTAACCCTTACCAATTTGGTAACTTACGAAACATACACCCCATGAAAGAAGAATCATACAATGAATATGTAAATACACATAAATTAAAGTGTATTACACAAATAATACATTTATGAGTAGTACATAAACCACACAAAAGGTAATTGTGGGAATATGTCATGAATCTCACTGGAATAAGGAGTGAGATGAAAACCCCTTACTTTGTTGTAATCAATCAAGTCGTATGGCCAAAAGTTAAAAACAACCAAATGAATCACAGAATACCATGAATATAAAGAGAATAATGATAATATATATATCAAATGATTGTACACAATACACCAAATTTAATAGATAAGTGGCGAACAATGGAAATCTCACTGAATTAAAAGTGAGATAAGAAACCCCTTACCTTGCACCTTCCATTAGTCGACGGTACGTTTAACCTCCTCTTATTCGGGTTCTTCATTTTGATTTGATCAAAAGGGATCCTTAAAATGGATTTCTAACCAAATTAAGTCCTCTAAGATGAAGTTATGATAGTTTGTAGGATATTTTGATAGGGTTTTCCCGATCCAAATGGATTTGAAGGTGTGAATTAGAGTGAAGGGGGAGTCCCCTTTTATAAGAGGGGTGAGGGGCACCTTGGGAAAACATAAACTATTATTTTATAAAAAAAATATTTTGGTTTCTAATGTCTCCAAAATGGATTATTTAAAGCTAAGGTGGGGATGGTTTGAAAAATACTCAACCAATAGGTTTTAGACAGGTTTGGGTCACCATATTTACCTTAACCATTAGATTTAACTCTTAGTTAAATAGTTTGACATTTACCATGTCTCTTTGTATTTTTATATTATATGGTTAATAAACTTACTATAAAATGCCAATCGAACCCCAATTGGTTCATTAATTTCATATATATTATTATATTAGTTTTTTGGCCGAACTATATATTTTTAGGACTATTATATCAATTATTAATATAATATTTGTTTTAAAAACTCTTTTATGTCAATTTTGACACTATTTGGTTTTTTTTTGCTAAATTCATTACAACATTAATGCTTTGAAACATATTCATCTAAACAACCCTAATATGTCATGCTAACCTAGAAAATAGTATAATTCATAAAAAGTCTCAAGTTACATTTATTTGGATATTTATAATATCAATTATTTTAATCATTCATTAATACGGTAATTACCATATCATAATTGTGTCATAAATAAATTTACTTATTTAATGTTTAAAAAATATAAATTAAATTCGATTATATATCAAATAGTTTTAGTTTTATAATTAATATTTATAGTTGAATTTATCTTATGTGTAACCCTATATTAAAAAAAATTTAGTTATTAAACATTCAATTTAACACTTTTAATTCTTCATTGAATTAAATAATAATAAATGTCCTAATCTAATCCATGTGGACCAAATCAGTTCATATTTTATTCCTAAGTTTTTTTTTTGTCAAATTAAACTTAACCAATAGAATTAGAACATGAGTTAGGGTAATAATAATATCATTTTTACCCATAATTTCCCTTTTTACTTTTAACAGTGGTAAATAAAAGTACAAAGTTACTATTCACAAAAAAAATTATTTTTATCATATTGAACCGCATTTTTCATACTAATATCAACTGTGTCTCTTGGTTTTTTTAAATTCCACTCACAGAAGCGGTAAAATTATGTTTTATGTGAATTTTCAAATTCTCCTAGAAAGTTGGTAAAAGACTGTGAAAAGTTCAATAAAATTTTATATATATAATATTATTAAAAAAACCTCAAATGAATTACATTGAATATATATAGGTATTATGTATCTATTTGGACCTAAAATAAATTTAAATAAAATAAATAAATATTTTAATAAAATGTCGGTTTTAAATAATTACTCAATTTTCTCACTATTCATCAAAAATTGAATGTTTTAAGAAAAATACCAAAAATTCACCCTAAGATAATTTTGGTATCTTGAATTCAAAAATGAAGTCTATTTTACCAAATTCATAACATATAAGTTTCATTTATTATTTTAAAATTAATTCCCGTTGTCAAAACCAAAAGGAATATTTTTATGAAACAATAACTATCAAAAGACTGATATTTGTTTATATCCAATCTCAAAGTGAAATTACATACAATGACCATAATTGGATTAAATGCTAAAAATATAATCTATTTATAAATAAAAACCATTAAAATGTATAATTTAACACTATAAATTATTTTAATTTTAAAAGTTTATTTCAGTTAAAATATAGTATTTTTCACTATGTACCCAAATATGAAAGTTATCAGAAAAACACAAAAAATTTATTTAAACTAAATTCATAAGTCCCAATTCTAAAGAATAATTTTATTTTTTCAAATTGAATATATAAAATTTTCAAATTTTGGATTTAAAAATGGGTCACCATTAAAAGGAAGTAAAAGGGAATTTTTAAAAAATACATCTTTTATCTGAAATAAATGAATTAGTTCTTACATTATGTCTAAGAAACTCATAATATGGATTGTAAAATTATAAGGATTATATATAGTTCAAAATTAAGTTAATAATATTCATAATATCTTTTGAGCGGCTAGTTTGGTAAGTCATGGTACGTTTGATCTCAGTGTTGCGTGTAGTGCACGTTATTAAATTACATTGAAGAAATAATGTACTATAAAATCTTGGGGTGTTACAACTGACCTCTACATCAGGGAACCGTACGGTGGTAACATAAATGTGATTAGAACAATCAACAATATTCTGCCTATCATCATGAAAATCCACTTAAATAAGAGATTTCCCATCATTACCCCATGCCTTAGTAGGATGCACAATAGGAGCTTCCTTAGAGTGGGAAGGCTCGAGGTCCGATGATGAAGCTACTTTATCACCCCTACATGGGGAGAGGTGTGAAATAGGACAACAACATATCCTACCCCCATATGGGTGGGGTATCATAGGCTATTCAATAATCCCATCCCAATATGTGTACCCAATGCGAGACCTACATAGTGTGACCCTTCTAGAGGCACCCCAGGCCTGTACTCTCAGTTCTATTGTGAAAAAAAATATTTAAAAGATTTATTTAATAAAAAATTGACTAGAAACTATAAATATTTTATATTATTTCAATAATTTATTCATTTAATATTATAAATAATCACTCAAACTAGAGGTAGGTAATGTGAAAAACTAGTTACTTCTTGGAGGTGGTAGTTCTCTCAAATATGTGAATGACGTTTTCATTTTTCTTAATGGATGTGAGGTAATGGAAGTGGAATAAAATTTTCATTGCAATAATAAAAATGATATTATATATTTTAATTTTACTCAAAAATTTCATCCTTAAAACAATCTAATATTTGTATTTCTAAATACTAGAAAAAATTTCATCATGGAGGCTGTAGTCTGCACAATCACACAAATGACCTTTTCATTTTTTTAGAGAATAGGGGAGAGGTGGTTATTTGTCGTTACCATAAAAAAATAAAATTAACTATACAAAATAATTATTTAATTTAATGTGAACTCTAAAATTATATTTGTAAAAGTAATATAGAAAAGAAAATAAATTGGGAAAGATTGGTGGTCATGTTGAGAACAAGAGTTTTCCCTTGGATGACTACTTTGAAATGGATGGATTATGCTATATTCTTGTGACCAAAAGATTTAGTAACAATAAAATGGTTATAGGTTAAATAAAGGTTTATATTTTTCATTGGTAATCTAAATTTATAGTGGTATTTAATCAGTGTTGAGTGACTACTTTTATAGGTGGTGCGAATGGAATTTTTGTAATTATTTCATCTTAATATTAATAGAGCACATGATTCACATTTCAAGAAGTCTTAAAAATGCAATATAATGGAGTGGATATATGTTATATTTATATAATCTCTATAAAATCTGTTATAAACAATTTTTTAACATGTTATACCTTATACACATTTGGTTATACTATTTTACCCTTTTTTATTTTACCATAGTAACAAGTTTTTAACTATTCAATTACTTTTTTATTCCAAAAAAATTCATTATCGCATAATATAGAACTTATAATTCATAATTTAAAATCCATTTTATAGGATTCACTTTATAAAAGTAAACATATTTTGTTTAAAATAACCCACATGTATTTGTAAACTAAAATAAATAATTTTAAATTTATAAAGTATCATATAAAATAGGTATTTCTTCAAAAAAAATCACTAATTTTCTAGTCAAATTTATATAATATGATATCATAAAAGTTCCAATATTTGTAAAAAAGATATGTTTCACTATTCACCTAAAAATTAATATTTTTTAAAATTACCAAAAATTTATACTCTGATAAAATTTTAAGGATGAATATGAATTTTATTTGCATTTTTAAAATTAATTTTAAAAAATTTAGGAATTTAATATTTAAATAGAATCACAAAATATTATTAAATAAATTATGGGAAAATAAATATTCATAACACTAGTTCTTTTTATTATTATTTTCTATAAAAGCTAATAAAACCAAAATTAATTAATAGATAATATGTTTTATTAAAATCATAATTTTAAAATAATTTACTTATTTTTAATCCATAAAATGAGAAAAAAATAAAAAAAACATCTTTTTGTAAAATAAAATTTTAAGCAAAATATGACGAAATTAAATTTCTATAAAATTGAATTTATATATATATATATATGTGTTTATATATCATGATTTGGTTAATAATATTCATTTCTTATTTTTTAAAGGATATATTTTAATGGTGAAATTATATTTTCATGTATCGTGGTTTTTTTAGTTAGGTTTTTCATGTAAAAAAAGGTGTTAACATAATATTTATTTAAGGAAAATATATAGTGAAATTTTGTGTATTTAAATTCTCCCCCATTAAATAAATTATGTCCTAATAGTATATATTTATTCATACCTAATTAAATAGTAATTTTTCTCCATAATATATACATGACTCTATATTTAATATCTAATGATTTTTCCACCTCATTATCCTTGTTATGACTAGTGAAATCCTAATTTCTCATATAATAGGAATATAACAGGTGTTGAGTTCTTCCATTTAATTATTTGTTATAATGACCCCAATATAATGGGGGTAATTTTTTATAATGATTTTTTAGTTATACATATATTAATATATGGTTGTGGTTTGTTTTTTATATTTCATTTTTCTATATTAGGAATTATCATGGCCTCTATGTGATGTGATTGGGTTTATGCGTAATATCACATAAAATATTACTAAAATAAGGATAATAGGATTTTATAGTAATAACATTAAAATAAATAAATTATTATACAGTATTATTATACTTTGGATAAAATAATCTTAGGTCTATAATTTTTATTAATAATTCAACATCACGTCATTAGTGTGGTGATTTAATATATTTAGTTAAAATTATAGGTACATAGGTGTAGGTTCAACATGATGCAGATAAAAATTCAAATTTATTGGGCGGGTGATCAATTTTATTCATTAAACATCATTTTTGAAACCCCCTTCCATAGTTTTGGTTTTATAGGATTTCCCTTTTCATGATTGTTTGTGATGTTTATCCTCCTTTTTAGCCCTTCGATGAAAACATTGACTTGCATAATTTCGAGGTTTCCCACCTTTAATATATTGATTTTCCAATAGAACCTTAGGATGATAACATTTTCTATAAATCTTGTCAACTAAAATCTTCCTCTTTTTATTCATAACTATATTCTTTATTACCTCTTCTTATATACATCAAATTTCATCCATTTCTTTTGATACATATCCCTTATTCATTTTTACAACAGTTTTCACCATTATGAAGTTTTGTCTTATTTTTATCATCATTATCATCACATGAACATCCATATGACTCTATTATTCTCTTATTTTTTATCTTTGGAATGATAACTAATTTCAAATTAATAATCATAATTTATGATATCTGATTAGAACAAAAAAATTATTTCTCACTCATGTTCTTCTCTTGTTTGGTTTCTCATTAGGTCAATATCCATATTTCCAATGGAATCCATTACTCAGTTGATTACTTTGGTCTTAAATAATAACTAAAAACAAAAGGAGTTAATGTAAGTCCTGAACACATTAAGAGATTTTTTGTAAGATAATAACATGACAAATTCAAACTCAAAATGTTTTATTGTTCGAAATTATTAAATTAGATTTGAATTTATCCTAAATCGCAATCAGTTTAATATAGGTTTCATTATATTGGGTTCTCTTATATTCCATAACTAAAATAATCCATTATAATGTCTCATAAATAATGTTTTATTAACCCAACCATATCATGTTTGCATTAATAGACAAGTGTGTTATGACATCCTAACCCATATGACATTAAACTATTCCATGAGCCGATGGGATACTTGGCCTAAACCAAGTCTACCCATATTCCAGAGGCTACCGACTGGTAGTAAGGGTCCATGTTGGTATAGTTGGGACATTATACACTCATTCTCGTAGTGTCATACTAGTGAATCAAATATATAAATAGTGAAATAATAAAAAATGACTAATAGTGGATGTAAATGAATCAATAGGTAATAAAAAAAACATCAACCACAATATCCAGTATCATGTATAAAATGATGATATGTCATGTATCTATGAAAAGTATGTAGGACGACCTAAGA
The DNA here is from genome assembly GCA_963277665.1 of Viscum album. Lineage (NCBI taxonomy): Eukaryota > Viridiplantae > Streptophyta > Magnoliopsida > Santalales > Viscaceae > Viscum > Viscum album. Next base: position 172,099,257 of record OY728128.1, read on the forward strand.
GAATGTATCCAACACAATACATGTAACAAAATAAAAAATAATCCAAAAACTCAATATCCTCTAGTATTTCGTGCCATACCTCAATCCTATTCTTCCCCACTCTAATGCTATAAATAAATAATGTATCAAAAACTGAGAACATTCCCCTATCCAAACATTCTTATAAAATATATTCCCAGGTACCACAGGAATCCTAGATAACATGTGAGATAATCTCAGTAGATTACCTCCGATAGTGACTATAAATTCATAATAAGTGTGTATAATATGAGAAGTGTATGGACATAATAATAACCAGTAATAAAACATTTAATGTGTTGTAATTAGTCCATGAAATATACCATGTTGACCACTACCTACTTCATACTATTCCAGATAATCTCTAAACAAGTAAGGATGTGTATATATTTATAATCTCTATATATTAAGTGACATATATAGTTATATATATGGATACTACTACTAGACTAGAACTGAGGTGTGACTATGGCATCCATGAGTAGTAGCATGTGTCTCACAAGTTTCAAGGGACTTAATTCCTGGTATCACAAGAATAAGGGATTCCATGCCCAGATCATATGAGTATGTAAATCCATGATTTTATCATAATATTGGGACTCTATTCCCATAACACATAATGGTTGGTTCATCATATATGTATATCATAAGTAGGGTCTCCATTCTCGAATCATAAAAAAAGGTCCACCATGCCTGAATCATATAAATATTGTCTCCATGCATGTATCATATCAATAAGGTCGTTATTATTTTATCATATTAATATGGTATCCATAACCATATCATATCAATAGCGTCACAATGACTATATAATAAGTGTAATTGTTGGACTCCTCAATTATTAATCATGTTTTAATGATCAAAAATCCTATTTAGTTTATAATCTATGTTAACTCTATGTAATCTATCTCACATCAAATGTTCAGTACCTTAGTAAAATCTATCCAAAGATCTTAAGTGATATACACTCAGTTTAGTTACTATGAACATCCTCTTGATTCACTTTATAATGATTTCTTGGACAAATGATTACGTTAATTCATTTCATAAATACTACTTCTTAACTCTGAATATAGATATTTGGCTAAGTCATACAGACACTGTGACATCCAGACACCATGATATCCAGACACTGTGACATCCAGACACCGTGACATCCAAACACCGTGACATCTAGAAACTGTGACATCTAGACATAGTGACATCCAGACACCGTGATATCCAGACACTATGAACAAGACACCAAGAACATGCATACACCATGACCATGAGACATAATGATCATGAGACGCTGTGAAAAAGACTTCGTGAACATGACACTAGAACAAGACACTGTGACCATGAGACACTGTGATCATGGGACACTGTGACTATGAGACACTGTGACCATTCCAGACACCGTGGGAAGGAGACACCATTTCAATGAAATATTGTGACACTGTTTCCTAATATATTTTGTCATCTTTCAATTTAATCACTAATGGTCATATTTGAAGATTTTAAAGCACTAAAATAATTATTGTTTATTGGTATACATATCATGAGACAGTATGAGGTATGTGGTGCAGAATACAAGTAACCTGTCAACCCCAAAACATGTGCTCTAAGATAAAAAACTAATGTGTCCTAGAAAAAGTAGAAAGTAGCAAGATACAAAAAAAGGTGGTGGATGTGAGCATAATAATAGAATACATTTTAGATAATTGGATCATGAAACTAGACTCTATTGAAGAACACAAGAAGCATACTGGAATCTCGAGAACATCTTCGCACTATAAAACACCACGAAGAACACAAGCCGAATCCGTCTGACATTCGACAATCTGTTTTCCGTACGAGGACTTGAGTTATGCATATGCCTCATCTCAGAAGTCCAGAGCTGCAGAGACCAACATTCAGAGCACTTCTAACCCTATCTCAAAACTACTGCTCTATTGTCTATAATTTTATTAATTTTTTAGTAGAGTTTGTATCTATATAGAAATACGCTCTGTCTTCTGCATTAAATTGAAGGATACAATATATCCTCAATCTAACATTCTTTTACTCTTGTTTATACCCATGGATAAGTGTGGAAGAGGTCCTTATGTGGCCTGGTTGTCAGTTCCCACAAAGAACTAACGAATAGGTCCTTGTGTGGCCTGGACAGTACTGTGTACTGTTGTTAACCCCGATCCAAGGTGTGGATTATGTTTATTTATATAAACTTCTTGGTGGAAGGTGATCACCAAGTGAAGTGGATTAGTTCTTGGCTTGAGACTGAATCACTTGTTTCATATCTGATGTGCTACTTAATCTAGTCTTCTCTGTTTTACTGCTTCACAATATAATTTAGAAATATCTAAATTCACATTGATCGTTACTCTAGGAAACAAGTTGAAATTGTCTTTCCTTAGTAGAATAGCTTCAAAAGTAATATTAATAACTGATATTAAGATAACTGAGATCAAATCAATCTTCTAAAAATTTAGTCAAACATTCAAACTCTTATAACTATATAACCGTTATTATCTGGGTTATATTTAATATTTTGGGGAAAATGTTTAGAAATACTTTTTAATCGGAAATTTTTATAGATACTCAATTCACCCCCCCCCCCCCTTATTGAGTAATCTACTCCAACCAACATTCGGTCTTCAAGGGAGTTTATTAGGAATTTGTTTAACCTACTTCAACTATGATTGTAGTTGTACTTTAAATGAATTGTAAATTTCTGTTAATTCCAAATTTCTAGGTATTTTCATATATTTGTTATGGATAATAGATTAGAAGGTGTTGCAACCAATGTACCACCATTTTTTAATGGAACCAACTATTCTCAATGGAAAAACAAAATGAAAATGTATTTAGAAAGTATGGGATTTGAAATTTTGTCTTCCATTATAGATGAATATAAGATTCCTACTACTGATAGAATCACATGGGATGAGCATATCAAAACTGCCTACAATAACAATTGCAAAGCTATGAATTTTTTATACTACTCATTAGTTCAATCGAATTTCGTCTTGTAAAACTGCACATGAAATTTAGGATACCTTATCTATCACACATGAAGGAACATCTAGTGTAGAAGAAATGAGACTTAATACTTATACTATTAAATATTATAACTTTAAAATGAAACCTAGTGAGCCTATCTCTGACATGTATCTTAGGATCAGTGAGATAGTTTGAACAATTATTTCTCTTGGAAGAGAAGTCACTACTAAAGAACAAATCATGAGAATTCTCAGATGTCTTCCTGACAGATAGAGAGGAACCTCTGTCTCTATTAGAGAATCATGCCACATAAGAAAGATACCGATAAAAGAACTCATTGCGAAACTGATTATGTATGAATAGGAACTGAAAGTCAACGTAGAAGAGGAGGATAGACCAAAGAGGAAATCGGTTGCATTCAAGAACACCACCTTTAAGAACAATGAAAAAGGGAAATTGGAATCTACTATAGAAAGTTATAATAGTGAACAATCATCACCTAACAGTGATTAGGAGATGGTTTAATTAGCAAGAAGATTCATGAAATTTTTCATGAAGAAAAACTTTTTCAGAAATCCTAACATCAAGGGAAAATATGACCTCAAAATATATTGGAAGAAACACTAGAAAAGAAGTAACAAGGCTAATGAGATTGTCTTCTATGAATATAAGCACAATGGATATATCAAGTTAGACTGTCCATAGCTCAAGTAAAAAAAGAGATATGATGACACAGACATGAAGTATAAAAAGTCCATGAAAGAAACTTGTAGGGCTTCTGAGGATAGTTAATGTGATTCAGAGACATCACATGATTAACATGAAAAAAAAAATCCAACATGTGTTTTATGAAAAACACAACTGAGGTAACACTGGAATCTCCTGTACATAATTCATACTATTCTAAAAATGAGAGTGACTTTGAAAATGTGACTAATGAAGAAATGTATGAATATTGTAACGTGCTTGAAGAAACATGAAACAAACTAAAAAATATATAAATCATTTAAGAATCAATATGCTATTACTTTGACTATTAAATCTGAACTCACAACTAAAAAAGAAAAAAAATTCAACTGATCAATGAAAACAATGAATTAAAAATTTCTAATGATAAATTGAAGAATGACCTTGAAAGGTTTATCAATTATAAGAATACCCATACTCAAATTCAAGGAAAAAAATTTCACCTGAATATAACACTAGCATTGGTTATCAACCTGGAAAAAGAAATATTGGTAGAATAAATTTTGTTTCAAGATCTAGGACATATAGTTTTACTCCTAGTTCTAGACACAAAATCAACTAATTCAATTTAGGATACATATTCTACTATTTCATGTTTTTATGGACTGAATGGAGATTATTTTTAAAATACTTTACTTAATTCTTATAGGTAACCTATGAGGCAGATATGTGTTCCTGAATCACTTATTAATAATATTACTGGACCCAAAAAATTATGGGTTCCAAAATCTATTTTTTGCTTAATATTTTTGTAGGAAAGCAGCTTAAAGAGTTCTTGTAAAACTGTGTGGTACTTAGAGAGTTGATGTTCAAGGAACATGATATGAGACTACTCATGCTTCAAGAATCTAATAAAAATATATGGAGGACATGTCATATTTGGTGACAATGCCAAAGGAAAGATAATTTGCCTCGACCAAATTGGTAACTCTAACTCAGTTTTAATTTCTAAAGTACAATTTGTTGATGGATTAAAATATAATCTTCTCATTATCTCACAATAATGTGATGATGGATTTCAAGTTCAATTTGAAAATGATTCTTGCATTGACATTGATTCTAAAGTTGAATTAGTGTTTTCTTCTTTAAGAAATAAAAATTTTTACTCTGTTAACTTAGATTCCTCATCTTCCCAAAATGATTCATTATTAAGTGTTTTTCAAAAAGAGTCTTGGATCTAGAATAAGAGACTAGGACACTATAATATTCACTCATTTAGAAATATAACTCGAAAAATCTTAGTTAAAGGGTTACCCAAACATGAGTTTCCAAATGACAAAGAATGTAATCCCTGTCGAAAGGGAAAACTACAAAAAGTTTTTTTCGATCCAAAGAAATAATTGTCAACTTCTCAGCCTCTCAAACTAGTTCACATGGATTTATTTGGACCATATATAGTTTCTATATTAAATGGGAAGCATTATTTTTAGGTTCTTATAGGTGACTTATCTAGATATACTTGGACCTTCTTTCTAGCTGAAAAAGTGAAGACTGCTCTTATTTTACTAAATATTCCACGTCTGTGGAAAATCATTATTGACTTAGAATCAAATCCTTAATAAGTGACCATGGACATGAGTTTGAAAATCATGAGTTCGAATATTTTTCCTCAAAAAATGGTTATAGTCCCAATTTATTTTCCCCTAGAACACCTAAACAACATGGAGTTATAGAACTAAGAAATAGAACCCTGTAAGATATTGCTTGAACAATGATTAGTGAAGATGTCCTAGCTATTTATTTTTGGGCTAAAGATGTCGATACAGCATGCTACATAATCAATAGAGTGTTGATCAGACCAATTCTTAAGGCGACTCCTTATATGCTATGGAACAATATAAAACCCATGGTAAACTACATCAATGTTTTTCGATGGAAAGTATATATTCTTAATATGAAGAAAAATCGTGAAATATTTTCATCCAAGAGTGGCGAAGGTATCTTTTTACGATAATCTATATCCAGTAAGTCCTATAGAGTGTTCAATAAAAGAAGTAAATGTGTGGAAGAATATGCCCATGTCAAATTTGATGAAGAAAATCCACATGAGCCTAAAACCATTATAGAGAACCTAGAGGATGATCTATCGAATCTGAACATTAACCCAAAATCCTCAAACCATTCTATGAAAGAATATGTGAAAACTTCTAGTTCTAGAAATTTATTAGACTCAAGCCATAATGAACCTGAACCTGTTGATGAACCTGAAATCACTAGTCCCTCTTTTTCTAGAACTATTATAACTCTTAAGAACCATCCTTTAGATGATGTTTTAGGATACCTAGACAAAGGAACACAAACTAGAGCTTCTCTTAGAAATCATGTTCATCATCAAGTCTTATTTTCACAATTTTAACCTAAAAACATTAATGACGCTATCAATGATGAATTTTGGGTGATGGATATGGAAGAAGAACTTAATCTGTTTGAATGGAACAATTTTTGGAAACTTGTTTAAAGACCTAAGGACACATTCACCATAGGAACTAAATTTGTCTTTAGAAATAAGGTAGATGAGATTGGTAAAATAGTTAGAAAAAAGGCTATATTAGATTCACAAGGCAATAGTCATGAAGAAGGAATTGACTATGATGATACCTTTTCACCAGTTTCTAGACTTGAGGCCATCAAAATCCTGCATACTTGTGTTGAACATCTATATTTCAAACTATATCAAATGGAAGTTAAGAGTGAATTCTTAATTGGGTATATAGCTGAGGATGTATTTGTAAAACAAACCCTTGGTTTTACAAACCCGCATTTTCCAAACCATATTTTTAAATTATCAAAAGCTTTATATGGTTTAAAACAAGCTCCAAGAGCCTGGTATGATCGCTTAAGTACTTTTCTTATTTTAAAGTTTTTCGAAAAGGAATAGATGAACCTTAAATTTTTATAAAACGAATTTCTAATTATGTTTTAGTTGTTCAAACCTATATATATGACATTATCTTTGGATCCTCAAGAAATTATTTATTTGTTTACTTTTCTAAACTAATGCAAAATGAATTTGAAATGAGTTTAATGGGTGAACTAAAATTCTTACTAGGATTTCAAATCGTTAAAAATAATGATAGTACTATCTTAACTCAAAGTAAATATACTAGAGATCTTATAAAACGTTTAGGATTGAATAGAAATAAAATTAGTAACACTCCCATGAGTACCACTTGTATGTTGGATATAGATGAAGATGGAAAATCTGTTGATCAGACCACATATAGAGGAATTATTTTATGTTTACTCTACTTAACTGCTAGTCGGCCTGAAATTATGTTTAGTGTGTGTATGTGTGCTCGTTTTTAAGAAAATCATAAGGAATCTCATAAAAATGTTGTAAAGAGAATTTTCAAATACCTCAAGCATACACACAATCTAGGACTATTCTATCCAAGAGGAAAATCATTTGAATTAGTTAGTTATTCTGATGTTAACTTCGGTGGATGTAAGTTTGATAGAAAAAGAACCTATGGAACATGCCACTTTTTAGGCACTTCCCTAGTATCTTGGTGTAGTAAGAAACAAAATTATGTTGCATTATCTACTGCAGAAGCTAAATACATAGCAACTAGAAGCTGTTGTGCACAAATATTGTGGGTGAAACACATATTAATAGATTATGGATATCAATTCAGGCATGTACCTATAAATTGTGAGAACACAAGTTCTATTAACATCTCAAAAATTCCTATTTCACATTCTAGTACAAAGCATATTGATGTATGACATCACTTTGTGAAAGATCATTATCAGAAGGGTGATATCACTTTGGAATTTATTGGTACTGAGTATTAGTGTGCTGATATATTTACCAAACCATTAATTTCTGAAAGAATAGACTACATCACACATGAATTAGGAATGATAAATATTAATTAAATTTCTCATTGTCTTATATCTTACTGTTTCTTGTTTACTTTCTCACCATAACGCTCATTTATTGTCTCACCATGATGTTATTTCACTGTCTCACTATAACACTTAGTCACTATCTCACGGTAACACTTAGTTACTACCTCACTGTAACATTCATTCTCTATCTCACCATAACGTCCTGATATGGTCTCACCGTAATGTTTTTATAAAATTTTTATTTATGAATTAAAAACCCTATCATGGTAATTATTCATTTCATTTCTTTATTTTCCCACGTTTTTTCTTTTGAGAAGTATGGTATTCCTAATTGATAAAATAAATGAAGTATCACTTTTCCATCACTTTAGATTTCTATTATTCCCTCAATTTGTAACCCTTCTATAACCCTTCAACCTTTCAATCTCTTGAAACATCAGTGAATGCCCAAGAAGAAATGCTCGTCATCGTCGACTCCGAATAAACATAGCTCAAAGAAGAAGAAAATTGCACCCAGACTACCTTCTGAAGGTCCCCCAAACTCAAATATGGTTAACCGAGTTGTAGTACCTGAGAAAGTGGTTTTCCCCAAATGGATTCTACAAATTATGTGTCGGGTTCTGAAAGTTGTATAGGAGAAAGTCTGGTTAGAGTGGTTTTCAAAGGAAGATAGACCTATCTACCCTAAGCTTAGTTTTATCAATATGTTCATTTCTCTATTGAGTCTGAAGATGGATATGTTGTGAGAAGCTAGATCAATAGGCAGAAATTTTCATTCTCTTCGAGGTTATGGGATGCATGCCTTATGATACCTCATGAAGGAATCTGTGAGGTTTATCAGAGACAACCTCCACCTTCTAGTGAATTCGTTGTCTTAGAAGATTCTCTAAAAAGCTTGAATAGAAATGGACCCAAGAAAAGATACATTGCTACAGAACTAGATGGGGAATCAAGGATTTTTCTAAGATTATACAGAACCTGATTAGCCCAAGAAAAGGTAATTTTGTTGTAGAGAAATATCATGATTTTTTTTTGATTCATCTTATGAAAAATGTTCATATGATCAACCTTTGTAATTATATCATACACTATTTGTGTGAATTGATCAAATCCACATCCAATTCAACCTCCTTGTTTTACTCTCGTCTTATCTCAGCCATTCTTCATGGAAAAGGTATGGTTGGACATAATGAGAATGTTATAAAGGATTGTGAGTACTAGCTTTCAAAAATCACTATCAAGAGGATGAAAATAAATTGGAACCCCTGGAAAAAGGCATGGTTGGAAGACAATGATATTATTTATGAAAAATTCAATCTTTTGGAACATCCCTCGTGACCAAGTTATATTTTGGATCCTAGTTTGAAACCAGATGAGGTTGTTGTGTATTCTAAAGAAGAGGAAGAAGAGGCTTTTGTGCCCCCAGGGAAACTGTTTCTATTGAGGAAGATGGTACTCTTGTCCCTAATGATTTAAGAGAAGAGGAAGTCCCTACTTCAATAGAAGTTGTTAATCTAGAAGATCATCCTAAGGCTAAAACAGAATATGATATCAAAGAAACGGAGAAGAGTTTTGGAGAAAAACCTATATAAGAAGAATAACATTCTATGCAAGAGGCTGATCTTGAAGAACTCTCTGTGGAAAAATCTGTTCCTGAAGTTATTCCTTCTGTTAAGGAAAGGATGGATCTGGATTTTCAGCATGCTAGATAGGAAATTATAGAGGAACAAAGAGATGAGTTTGTGGAATTAGATCAAGGCCCTAAGCCTCTCTGCCCTAATAAGGATGTAACTATTAAGGGGGAGAAACCCCCAAATTTTGAACCTACTGAAGTACCAAACCTGATTGTTTCAATCCCTATATACACTCATTATAAGTTCCCCAATTCCTATGATGTGTATGACTCGCAGAAAGTTTCAATAAAAGGCCTTGACCTTTCTACTATGTTCCAACTGAAATATTTCCTTAATCTTGCTCTAGAGAATGAAATTGAGCCTGTTTAAGTCCCAATTTTTGAATCTTCATCATAACAACAATCCATTGTGAGTAAAGATGATCTAAAAGAATTTGGTGCTACCCTTTTGTCTGGTGTTGAAAAATTCCTCAATTCCCAACCTTCTCTTGTTAAAAACCTATGTGAGAAAGATGCATCATTATTGTTGGAAAAATTTATCTAGAAAATACCACCCAAAATGCTTCATGATATTCAGGAATTCAGAGTTGAAAATAAACTGCTTAGTGATGATGTGAAGACTCTAAGAGGAATGATTGAAGATATGTAGGGAGAGATGCATTCGAGATCAGAGATTTCTTCTCATCCTGTATAACCTATTGTTCATCAAACCCCATTGAATGTTGCCTCTCATATTCAACCTCATTTAGCTTCCTTATCTGAAAAGGTCACTGAAAGGAACAAAAATATTGTGAATGAGATGAGAGAGCTAGTTGTTGATCTTAAAAAACTCACTAAAGAGTAGATGGGGTTTCTTACAAAGGTTCTAAACCAACTGAAATCTCTGACCACAACTATTAATACTTCTAAGGCATTTGGGAAATCATCTCAACCTTCCCTCGACAGTGACCTTCTCAGAATAATGGTCAACGAAGAAATTCAGACTGTGCTTAGTGGCTTCAATAAAGATTCTGAACATGAATTTATAAAGAATAGTGACAAAGTTCATGATCTGGTCCAAATCCATTAAAAAATTACCAATTATGCTTAGCGTCGACTTCTATGTCTGTCAGTTAGGCACTGAGTCAGATTAGGGATGTGATCCTTGATCAATAACTAACTCAGTTTTCTACTACACCTACATTGGCTCCCTCTATCTTTAATGTTCTTCCATTACCGACCCTATCAACCAGCTCACTCCATTCTTGTACCTCAACTTCTGCTCCTATGGATTCCTCTTCTGTTGTTGCGGCTAAAGGAATAGAGAAGACCAGTTAGTGAACTAATGACAATGTTTACTCTATTTTTATATGAATCTTGATTCCTTTGTTTCACATTTTTAATGCCTCTATTTATCTAATACATCATGTACCTTTTCTTGACTCTTTTTTTAACTTTTTCTTATACTTTTTTATAATCCCAAAAGTGGGATAATTTTATGAGACTTTTTTCTATGGGAGATATAAATCATTCTATGCAATATGCTCATTCCAACTATGTCGTTAGAACAAATGTACATTCTAAATCTATATGGTTTGCGATCATCAAAAAGGGGGAAGTTTTTGGACTCCTTGTGTATTAATCATGTTCAAATGATCACAAATCCTATTTAGTTTATAAACTATGTTAACTCTATGCATTCTATCCCACATCAAATGTTCAGTATCTTAGTAAAATATATCCAAATATCTTAAGTGCTATACATTCAGTTTGGTTACTATGCACTTTCTCACGATTCTCTTTATAATGATTTCTCTGATAAATGATTATGTATTATTAATTTCATAAATACTACTTCTTAAGTATGAATAAATATATTTACCTAAGTCCTCCAGACACCATGACATCCAAACACCGTAACATCCAGACACCATGAAATCCAGACATAGTGGCATCCAGACACAATGACATCCAGACACCATGACATCCATACACCGTGACATCCAGACACAGTGACATCCAATCACCGTGATATCCAGACACTGTGAACAAGACACTGTGAACAAGCAGAGACCGTAACAATGAGACACCGTGATCATGATACACAATGAACAAGACACCATGAGCAAGACACTGTGAACAAGACACCATGATCAAGGCACCGTGGCCATGAGACACTATGACCATGAGACTCCAAGACCACGAGACACCATGACTACGGGACACCATGACCAATCCAAACACCATGGGAAGGATACATCATTTCCCTGACTTACTATGACACTGTTTAATAATATATTTTGTTGTCATTCAATTTAATCTCTAACGGTCATATATGATGACTTTAATGCCCTGGCATAATTAATGATTCATTATAGACATATCATCAGACAGTACGAGGTACGAGTTGCAGAATACATACAACCTGTTGGCCCCAACACATGAACTCCAAGATAAAAGAGTATTGTGGCACAGAAAAAGTAGGACGTAGCACGATACAAAGAATAAGTTGGTTGGAGTGATCATTAAAATAGAATAAATTTTAGAGAATTGGCTCATGAAACTAAACTCTACTAATGAAAACACGAATCATACTAGAATCCTGTGAAAATCCCCACACTATAAAATACCATGAAGAACACAAGTAGAATCTTTTTGACTTGCGGCACTATGTTTTTCATACGAGGACTTGAGTTCGTAATCTACCTCATCTCTTAAGTCTGGAGCTGCAAAGACCAACACTCAGAGCACTTATAAACCTATCTCAATATTAATACTCTATTGTGTATCATTTTATTAATTTTAGAGTAGAGTGTGTATCTGTATAGAAACACGCTCTATCTCCTGCATTAAACTGATGTATACAAGATATACTTACTCAAACATTTTTTTACTCTTGTGTATACAAACCAAAAAAATGTGGAAGAAGTCATTGTCTGGCTTGGTCGTCTGTACCCACAAAGAACTATGAAAGAGGTCCTTGTGTTTCTTGGACAGTACTGTGTACTATTGTTAACCCTGATCCATGGTGTGGATCTAGATTATTTATATAAAAATCATGGTGGCAGGTGATCACCAAGTGAGGTGGATTAGGTATCAGCTTGAGACTGAACCACTTGTTTCATATCCACTGTGCTTCTTAATTTAGTCTCCTCTATTTAACTATTTTACTATATAATTCAGAAATCTCTAAATTCACTTTTATTGTTACTATTGGAAACAATTTAACATTTTCTTTCCTTAGAAGAATATCTTCAAAAGTAATATTAATAACTGATATTAAGATTTCTAAGAACTAATCAATCTTATAAGAAGTTATTTAAATAGTCAAACTCTTATAACAACATAACCTTGATTATTTGGGTTGTATTTAATCTTATGGGGGAACTTTTTAAAAATAATTTTTAATCAAAAAATTTAATAGATACTCAATTCACCCCCCCCCCCACTTCATGAGTAATCTACTCCGACCAACAATTGGGTATCCATGTCCATGTATCATAACTAATAAGTGTCACCATGCCCATTCATCCTAATCCATAAGAGTCCCCATGTCCATATATCACAATAATGCAGGACATGCCTTTTCGGTATATCAATAAGCATATGGGTCACTTTTCCCATTTTCCTAGTAGTGATAAGTAGTTAACGACTTTAATATGAGCCAATAGTTCGTTCATAATTCAATATCATTTCTCTTTAGTGAGGGAGTAACCATTATGACATTTAATCAAGTGACATGGTCTTACTACCCACTTCGATTCAATTAAACCTAATATTATAAGTGGGGTAGCCATTCTATACCACACCAATTATCCATTTAATTTAGCATATCAAAATCTATAAGTTTATCCTAACACACTGATAATGTTTTTCGGTAATATAAACATAAATTTCAAATAATAAAATAGATTTCACACCCTAAGGGGTGGCTCATGTTGAGGTTGAGAGCCTCTAACATATTTTGGGATCTATAATGGTCATTAAGTCCAGGAAAGGATAAAAAGTTTTATAAGTATTCATTTTAGGGTTAATTAATGGTGAGAATAGCATGAAAAACACAATGAATAATATGAATCGTCATGTATTTAAGGGATAATTCCTAGACCGCCACCCTTATTCTGGTATAGGATCACTCAAACAGTATCCTCTTTTTGTATGGTCCAGATCAGAAAAAATGACAAACCTGATGAGCAACCTGGAAATAAGGCATATGATACTACATTAAACTAAATCCATTGAGAGGATGAAAAACAAAAAAGTTGAAAGATGAATACAAATATCATCGGTATGAATCCTAAAAGATGATCAAAATTCAAATCAAAGTACAGATGGAGGAATTATCCCAAAACCTAACTTTGGATGATTAAGGATGTTTCAAGGGAGGAAAAATAATTGTATCACCATAATAAATAAAAAAGGGAAGAGTGGTGTTGAAAATACAATTCATAAGGAAACATAAGTAATTTTTACAAAAATATAGGGGTCTCATAGTTTTGGCCACTTGGTTCTCCAAAATGTGCGCAAATTGTGCACCATGATCTATCAAAATATGGGACTCTAATAGTTTATAAAGGAATTTTGGGAAACCTTGAACCAACCATGTGTTTGGACACTACTAAAAATTATAGAGCCTCTATATGGGTTTTCACACTAGGTCACAATGTTCGAGAAAAATTTTCACCCTCTTCTTCTCATTGAAACACCTCACACTATTAGGAGAAACTATTCTAGTTTGGATGCACAGTTTCTTCTAACCATGTAGCCTGGTGGTTCCTTCCACTAGTAGAGGTTTTGCGCTTCGAACAAGCCCCCGACACATATATATCCTTTATATCCCTACAATGAATCCTTATTATGTCAAAACTAAATGATTAAAAATAAAATTAAAGGCTATATACCTCATAAAAAATTGGATTCTTACAATCTACCCCCTTAAAGGAACTTGTCCCCAAGTTTCTCTTCAAAGGGTGCTAAAATGCTATCTGAGAATAACTCTGGCTACTAAGGTTGTTCACAAGGCTTCATCACCCACGTCTCATCCTATCCTTATTCATAATAACATATAAATATTAATAAATCGATAGAATCAGATATCCTTCTTGATCCAATGAACATTGAAAATACGATGCTCCTCAAAAGAAGAATCAGCATCCAACCCAACATCCTTGAGATCAAAATCATGAGACCGGTCATTATGATAATGGAGAATCTATGATATGTGGAAGACGACATTAGTGGTATGGTACCTATGGGGTAATTGAAACTAGTACGATATCGGAAAGACTTTCTCAAAACACTCAAATGGACTGAAACACCTATGTTATAGCTTCCCTTTCCTCTGAATCCATCTATTACCAAGTCTATGTGATAGCTACAAGAAAACATAATAACCGACCAAAAACTCCAGAGTTCATCAACAATGATCAATGTAGTATTTTCTTTCTAAACTGAGCATTAAACATCCACATTCTAATTATTGATATCTACTCTAAATTATCCTAAATATGACGAGGAACTAGTTTTTCTACTTCTCATCCCACTAACCAGCAAAGGGGTTAATTGAATGCCCTAAAATATAAGGACTCATACAGATCCATATGAAATTTTTCCAAAAAACATTTATTGTTGTAGAATTTGAAGAGTTTCATATGATTATCCTAAAAACTGAATAAATCAAAGATGCATTCTCGGATCATTTCCTACAACACCTTTATATTTCAATCTGACAGGTCGTTAGTATGGGGGTCAAAGATTGTGCTCAGAAGCACCCATATGGGCATTGATCATTATAACCACTACCAGAACCTCAACATAGAAAGAGAGACCCTATCTGAAATGACAGTATGAGGGAACCCATGTAGCAGTATAATCTCAGGAGCATATAGCCAAGATATCTCATCAATGGATAAAGTCTCTTGGATAGGAACTGAATTGCTACCTTCATCAGTCAATCCTCAACTACCCAAACAACGTCTATACCCTATGTAATCCTCAGTAATACAACCAATAAATATATCATTAAATATGCTCATTTACATTCTTGATCTGGTAATGCTTCATCAAGACAATGGGATGCAGGTGGTCCTCCTTGGAATTTTGAAAGGTGGAACACCTTATGATAAAACATGTTGGTTGATGATTCGTCCCAGTCCAACAATACTTGTGGAAAATATCAAGACAAATCAAGAAGATTCATGAATGAACATCCAACAACGATGTGTGGGACCCTCACATCATCTCATCACTCTTATATATAGGAACCCATATTATTCCATGTATACATAGGATATCGGCACCATCCATATAACAATATGGAGGTGTTTCCTCACTATAAATACTCTCTCATATGAACACAACTTCAAGGTCTAAAAGGTAAGTCATATTCCCTGTATCCATAAGTGAATAAGTCACTGATTGTGGTTCATGTACTTGATTTCCCTGATAATCTTGAGCATCTAGGTTTATATCAGAAAATAGGGCCATCAGTTGTCACATTCTACAGTCCCCCGGAACTACGTGTTACTAGTTCCTTCTAATTAGATAATTGGAAACAACATTTCCCTTCTCAAGCATATAGGAAATCTCAACATCAAAGTAATATAGGTATTCAACCCACATTATATGCCAATGGTTCAAGTAACACAATGAGAAAATTTACCTATAGATTTCATGGTCACTAAACACCACAAAATGATCTTCCAATAGGTAATGTCTCCAACAACGTAAGTGTGAAAAACTGCTTCCTACTCGAGATCATACCTAGGTTAATTCCACTCATGAAGCCTCAACTCCTCCAACCAAAATGCAATGACAAAATATTCCTAGATTAGGACTGGTCCTGTACTAATACCTGATTCCCCAAAATACACAATATAGCTTCCTTCCATATCTAATAAAATAAAGATTAGTTCAGAAATAATCCATCCTTTTATCTATTAAAAGCTTGTCGCATAGGATTCTGACCATATAAACATAACACCATTATTAGTCATTCCTATATGAGGTGATTCTTAGTGTTGGATGTCTTGAATAAAGTTTTGTAATATCCATCTCACACCAAGAAACTCCATATGTCCAAAATGTTATTGGGATGCTCCAAGGTAACTACAACATTGTCCGTCTCTAGTTAAATTAGTACTCTTGGATCTGAGAAAATATTAACCAAGAAGTGAACAATTTTGATCCCAAAGTGTCATTTGATGATCTTAGAATACCACTGCTTCTCTCTTTGAGTATTGAGAACAATATCAAGATATTCGTATGGTCACTTCAAGTATGTTAATACACCAGTATTTAATCTATGAAGACACTATGAATGAATCAATAAGGGGATGAAAATTGTATTCGTCAATTCCATGAAAAATCTAAGTGCATTCATGAGACTGAACATCATGAATGGATACTTATATAAATCATTCCAACAAATGAATGTAATATGTGTTATGTATGATGGTCTCACACACACCAGGTGATATCCCAACTACAAATCATTCTTCAAAGAAACCCTCGCTCCTCTGATTCGGTTTAAGAGATCATAAATTCACGGTAAAGGACACTAGTTCTTCGTAGATATAAAATTCAAATTCTGGTAATCCACAGAAATCATGAAGGTTCCTTCTACTTTATGGGAAAAAGGACTAGAAACCCCTATGGAGAAGTACTGGGTCATATATAATATTTGGACTCTAAATCCTCTAGCTTCCTCTTCAATTACTATAACGCAGTAGTATTCATTCTTTAAGAGGAATAAATACTGGTGAATCTATAAGATCTAGCTCAATAAAAATTTCTAACTCTCTCTTTGGACATATTCAAAAGAAGTTGTTTGGTAACACATCCCTAAAATGATCCATTATTGGAGGGAAGTCTTGTTGACATGTTCCTTGATCTTACATGTAAATACTATAAATCAATGCAGTCACTCAACCAAGACAAAGAATCTATAGTCTTTCTCTACGTATCAGGACATAACATTCACCATTGTGAGTATAAGTACCAAACATTAATAATGTAAATGGATCCATTTGGTAATAAAGATACATATAGTCTTGATAGGGGACCAACTAATCCTTCACAATAATGGAATCAATGCCTTTAATCTTGAGGATTATGATGTATCATAATAAGTGAGATCCAGCTACCACAAGGTTAATTTATTTAAAGTCGATTACACTCTCTAAACACATACCCATAGTGGTTTCAAGTGTCATTACACCCCAAAAGTACTAAAAATGAAGCCAAATGATCTCTACAATATCCGTAGAGATAATGGAAAGTGTTTCACCCATATCAAATATGGAAGATTAAATAGTTGACCCTACTATAATAGTAACTCAAATAATAGATATCCTAGAAACCTCCTCCTCATGTATGGGACGGATTGAATAAATCATTCATGATCCATGGTCCTTGCTACAACTACACTACACTTAGAGAATTCTCTCTGCAGGATCTATGTATTAGATTCTTTGATACCTCTTCCATCACACCCACCTCTATATGTAAGGTCAGTAGTACTCCATCTACCTACCTAGTGTGGTACTGCTAGTCCTTCTCCTGATGCCAGAGTTGATATTGATCATCTCCCACTAGGAATAGATAGGAAGGTCATAAAAATTTTCTAAATATACCCAATCCATCCATAGTATTAGAACTCAATGGGTCTCTAGGAGATTGGTGTTCTTATTCATTGGATTCCCATACTCATGAGAAACCACATAACTATCAGTGGGTGTCTCATGGATACCGCTACTCATGCACATAATCTCAAGGTATCACTTCCAACAACAAGTCCAACCACTAACCTATCTTGGATCTGAACATCTTAAGTCCACATAGTATGCTTCCCTCAGGTTCTACTCCGTGATAATAACCTGGTTCACTATATCGGATATGGTATTCCACACTACCATAAATTCAATAAATAACCACGGTATATATCTATGGAAATAGTACCTATAACTGGGGATATATGTTATATACATGGTTTGGGTAACCATGGCTCATATTTTCATGTAAATAGGTCCATGAATAAATCCATAGTTAGAAACCATGGCTATAGGTATTCCTCCATGGGTTCTACCATGGAAGTACACCTATAGAGATCTTTGGAAACCATAGAAATTAATTATTTCATTGAAATCTATTGACATGGTTTGAAACCATGTAAATATTCAAATTGCATGGTTTAAATCATCTCAATGGGTCTAATTCCATGCTTCGAAACTATTGGTATAGCCGGCACTGTCCAAAAAAAAGGGAAAATCTACTACCACCCTTGTAAATTGGGGTTACATATTAGTTTCCTGAAAAAAGAAATAGTGATGTTAAACCATTCACCCTGCTACACCTCACACCTCGCACCCCATGTCATGAAACCTCTATCCAACTACACCCACACCCCACACTGTAATCAATAAAATGTGAAGGACACATTGTTGCTTCCCATAATTTCAAATTTATCAGTGTATTACCTCATCTATAAATCCTTTCATGTGCATTCAGAGTATTAAATAATTATAGAAAAATTACCATGGAGATGGAAAACCCACTATGGATAGAGTGAAGAAGGCTTATGAAAATCAATAGATCCACAAAATGTCTCATCCAAGTGATGACACTTCAGAACAGTGCTAGTATTCATAGACCGGTCATAAATTCTACATCCAATGATCTTAAGACAATGAGGTGGAGGAAAAAAAGCATAATATAACTCTCATAAAATTTCAAGATTATACCTCCTTTATCACTTGGAGTCACAATCTATGATAGAATCATGAAAAATACTAAAATCAACACATTAAACAAAAACATCATTAATCCCATAAAATTGGGAACCGATAATGACAGATATGAATATATTAAAACATTATCAGAAGATCCTCACTATTACATTGAAATAAATGTAATGTAAACATGATGTTCCTTTACATGAGTCATGTGTACACATCACCCCTCATATTAAAAATGATTAAATTCATCAAATAAATAAAATAATAAAGGATAATTGATATTTACTATCAATAAAATATATTTCATAAGTTGAAACTATAACCATGTTTCCATCCCTATAGATGTGTCAGCTTATAAAAATCATAATTTAATGTTTCATCAATTATTTTATACATTTTATGCATAGTATCTAAGGGCCAATATTTCAAAAAATATATATATGATAACCAAAATTAATGAGTCACTATTGAACCAAATCATGTGTCGTCCATGTTATTTTATATATATTTTAAAAATTATAAAATATTAATGCACAAATTAAAAACAAATAATGATTCCTAGATATTTATAATGTTTACCTCTATAAACCTGAGTATATTTTGAGGATATATCTATAACATGATAGTCCTGGAACACCATGTGCTACACCTTGAGTGTTTTCCCTGATCTAGTTATTGGTGTGAATTTCAAATGAATTTATTTATATTGAAATATCTAAATTTAGAGTCTTACAAGTTTACATATCATGGAAAATTTCGAATCACCATTTCAATTTTTTTGTACTTTTTTGAAATTTGGTTTCCTTTTGAGCATACACCCTGAATCTTCTATAGACATACAAAATGTTGATAGATTTATCATTAAAAAATTTTGATTGGGGATCCCAAAATGTAAAATAATGTTGTCTATAGAGAATATGGAAAACATTGGAGAGGAACTAATGGACAGATAAAATAAAAATATTATTGCTAAAGATTTTTGTATCTAGTTTCACATTATGTATCAATAAATAATTGGGATGATATGAATAGATATATTTTTCTTTTAGATTTATATTTATGAAAAACATTCATGAACTTTTCATGTGTTTTAAGGGAGAGAACAAAAAGAGAAGTAATAGAGATACCACCAACTCTCATTTGGTCATCTATCAGAAGTCTGTTTTTCCATATTCTCCAATATAGTGTGAACATGGAATCCAGGAAGAATTTTTCATAGAATATTCATATCTATTATTTCTTATTTTCCTTTTTTTTACATTCCCTCCTATGATAAATGTTATTGTGTTGAAATACCATATAGAATTATATCTAATGATATGATCATACATTTAGGAAAATTTAATATATCATCTGGATTATGATATAGTTATATAGATATCCTATAATAAGGTACATCTTAATAAAATCATTTACAGAATATTGATTACTGAGTTCATGTGTAGAAGTGGGTGGAAACTATTAGAAATATCAAAAAAATAAAATTTCATCCCCAAAAATTATTCTCTGACATCCATGATAGGAAGAACATGATATGTTGAGACATTTCTCCACAAGGCTATAATATAGCAGAAAATATAGTGGAATTTAAGTAAAATTTATAGTTGTTATGAAGTTTTTCAGTAATCCTAAAACATAAGAAAATGTTCAAGTTTCCATTTCTTCTGGGATGGTGTCATGGGTAAATTAATATATGTTAATTATTTAATGGGGAAATTATTTTAAAGTCAATCAGGAAATTCATAGGTACTATAACACATTTCATACATGAAATGGTCTCCATTATTTTCTTATGGATTAAACTGATATAATTTTTTTTGATGATATATTAAATTGTATTAGAATAAATTTCATTAAAATTATATGTGTGTGTGTGAAAAACATATATAAACATTGAAGAGATGAGAAGGTTTGTAAATAAAATTATTTCTCTTGTAAGAGTAACCTTCCATTCTATCTGACCAATTAATAGGATATTTTTATATAATCCCTTCTGAGTATATATTGTTGAATCTTCCATAGAATAGATGAAAAAAAGTGGGGGGAAGTGTTTTTAAAGTTTGATCCCTAATCACATGATGATATGATTCTTTTCTAATTTAATGACACCATTTATAAAGATAACCTTAGATTTTCCTTAGTAAATGACCTTTCCCAAAACATCATTATAATGATAATAAATATCCTTATGATATTTGATAGTTTTATTATCTCAAATTAATATATGATGTATTTTATCTACATTGAATATTTTTCTAAAATAAAATAGGTTTTATCTCTCATTAATTAGAGTAATATACCAAGATTCCATTGCATTAAATATGAAATAAGCTAGATAATCATTAATTCTTCCGTAGAGAAGGCTAAAGGGAGGATATCCCTTCCTAACTACCCTATAAGAGTAATGATAATCCTTGTGTCAAAGTTAACCATTAAATACAGGATATATATTTATAAAATATAATATATAATTCTAATGAACCATTTAGAAAAACCATCATAAATATGTTAGAGAAAAATTAAAAACTATGGATTTTAAAAAAAATGGTGGCGTAAACATTGGGGGAAATACAAGTGTTTTTTAGTTTCATTTGACATAAATTCACACTCTAAGAAGTATTGTGATGATGATATTTAATTTTTCAACCATTAAAAATATAAATTAGGTTATAGAAATTTTTTTCCAAAAAGTCATGGGAAAACACTAATGTCTTGATGTTTCTATTATTGTTTTTTTTTCATTATCTGATTAGTGTGGGTGATGGATATAGTTCATCCAAAAAATAAAGGTCCATTTTGGGTAGAGTTTATCAATGATGGCTGGTGATTATTCATGTTGAAGGTACATATCATAGGTTTTCAGTGATTGTGTGGCTTGAGGTTGTTGTGATAATTTCATGGAATAAGGTAGCAGCGACACTCATATTTGAAATCCCATGACCTAAAACATCAATAACTTGTTTAAAATATAATCACTAAAAATATAAATAATGAAAAATAAATATAAAGTGAAATAAGTCACATTTAATGAGCTTTTAATATAGATGTAAATGATAGATGAAATATATTATTACATACAATTAGTAATGAAATTCACTCTTTCCCGAAGATCCTCATTATTAATCCTGTGAATGGAAGCAACTCATTCTTAATGAAACACTAAAATCATGAATAAGATACATCTAAAATAAATTATGGCTTTTTTATATTAATTAAAAATATAATTATGAAATATATACCAACAACATTTTTATAAATATAATTTTAATATAACTATTATTCCTCCATATCAACCTTACCCCACCTCAAAAATTGAAAAATTTATGTAAGTCACATATACAAATTTCTTCAGTGATCCTTAAAAACATCAACGAACCAATGGTTGTTCTTTGGTTTTATAAATTGCATCAAATGTTATTTCATCAATTATTCTTGGAAGATAATATGGGACAAAACCTAACCACTATGAACATACATACATCATTTTTTTAAATTAGAATGATAGAAGGGATTGAAAACATTTTCTATTTGGAGAGAACATTGTTTTTTGTGAATTTCATCCTTATTTTCAACATTATTATTTTTTTTTGTAGATAAAAAATGATAAAAATCAATAAAAATAAAAAATACCACTAATGATATCATTTGATATATATAGAAAACACAAATTTTGAAGAAAAAAACTGAAAATCATAACCACTACAGAGATAAAAGAGACACTAAACATAATGTATGGTTCTTGACACTTGAATATAAACCCAGGAATAAACATGAAAATGAATAAAATAAGAACAAAATAAAATGAAATAGAACATATGATTAATCAGAGGATCATTCAACTAAAATGATGAAACTATAACTAAATCATGTGGATAAAAGAACTATACAAACTGCCATCAAGAGGATTTTAGTTCAAAAAAGTGTGTAGGGGTTAGCTGACATGGGTCCCACCAGTGAAAGGTCTCAACTATTGCACTCTTATGTGGTCCACCTATAGAATTAAATGAAGAAATAGTTCAAATGGAAAAAAATTTACATATTCAATGTACAAAAGCTAGAACAAAATGTTCAAAATTTATTAACATGTACCATTGGTGGAACAAATGGGGATAATGTGTGGAGGCTACCATAAAATAGCATAGGTAGGGAGGTGCATTAGTCGCATCGTATCAGCTGGATACAATTCATTATAATAATAATAATAATAATTAACTACTATAGAAATATAGAAACTGCAAAATAAAATAACTCAATATATTTAGAAAAACATAGACAACCCCGAATATAATTTAATATAATAATAATAAAACTAAACTACATAATAAAAATAAAACATATAAACAAACCAAAAATATACTTTCCATCAATAGTGAGTCTCAATATTAGCACCATCAGAACCATGATATCCCTCATCCCCACCTCCTACCGAAACACAGTCACCACCTATCAAAGAAACAATATAATCATCGGTATCGGCATCGACATCGGTATCGACATCATCATATTCATCAGCATTGGAATCAACATGAGCAACGACACTTGAAAGAGTAGAGGAATATATATAAAGATAATTCATCATCATAAACTAGGCATCAACCATTTCAGTGTCTTCTAGTGTAATTATAGAATAATTTGAAGATATTGCTTTCATTATACGTTCATTTATCATATTTTGATGTTGAGTTTGTTCTACTAGTTTTTTAGTTTTTTCTTGACCTTCTTTTTGAGATTCTTGTCTGATTGTGGTCTTTATTTGTTCCACTATAACAATACCAGAACTAGAACTCAAAGAAATTATGTCATATGACCATTATATAGATTGTGCAATCTTCTTTCTCGGTAAAACACATTGTCTTCCCTAATATGTATCTCATAATACCTAATTTAGATGATCATTCTTGCCCAAATTATCATGATCTTTTTATTCAAATATATTCAAATCAATATTTTGAGTGATATATAACATAAATTAAAATGATAAAATAATTAAAAGGATTAAATTTGGTAAAAATAAAAGAAATTGAAATATTCTTAGAATTGTCTCCTAGTTTTCACTAATTACCACAATACCATCTATATTTTTCCTTTTTATACCAAACAAGGTAGTGTGAGAAACGCAAGCCTCGATATTCAATGCCTCTTTCTAGAAAAAACCAATAAATAATGAAATATTATATATCAATTAAATTATACTAAACCAAGATAAATAGAATCAAATTGATCTTAATATATTGATAAAAGTTATAAAATTGATTCCAAATCAAGGTCTAAGAAAACAAATCCAAATCAAGGTCCATAATATTGAGACTCCAAAACCCAATAATGTATGAAATCCTCCCTTTAGAGGAGATGGATTCATAAGGAGTGAATATTATTTACAAGAAACATTAGTTGGAGAATAGATATCAAAAAATGTAATAAAATTTTAAAATACAATGAGGTTGGTTTAAACCCTCTTGATCATCTCTAACGGTGATGAAATATACTACTATTTAACATTTGATAGTTTAAAATTTCAAATGGAAAAAAATAGAATACCTTCATTGAGATATAATTATTTATTATCTATCAAGGTCTCAATAATAAAATGGATGACATCCAAATGAGATAAGGATTCAGTGCTTGAAAACAAAAACATAACGGAAGGAGGATCCACACCAAAAACAACAGCCTCTGAAATTATTTTGAAATATAGGTTTATTGTAGGTTATTTCAGTGGGATAATGTAAATAGAGAAAGGATTTGATCCTTAATATTTACCTATAAATGTGATAGAAACTAGTAAATTAGTATAGTTCGAATAGGTTTTGTAATAATATAAAGAAAAATATTATTCAATGTGTTAATATAAATTCAAAAAACATATTTTAAAAAAATAATAAATTGGTAGATAGATTAAGAGAAAAAATATACTTATATACTAAATAACATAATTACTAAAAAAGGGAAAAATTTATAAGGATTCTAGTTATAATATTATAGATTCGAAATTCCATTAAATATGATCATAAATAAGAAAATAATGACTTGGATTAAGTAAATCAATCATTAAATATAGTAGTAGTAAATTATAGAATTTATTTGATGATTCCAACATACATTTCAACACATTTTAGATCAATTCATCATTGAATTCATTAAAAATAGTAACAAAATAAAAATAGTGATAATAATTAAAAGAAAAACATTTAGAACAAAAAATAATATAATTTAGAAAATTATTTCATTTGATTTCATACAAGCCACTACCCTTTATTGAATAATTTCTCTATTACATAATTATTTAATATATAACATAAAAAATGTTATCATAAAATTAGAAAAAAAACACATAAAAGTGATTTTAATAGAGTTGGGTTAAATAGATATTTCATCAGGTTTCTAAAGCATACAATTCCTCTTTTTTCCTAAAAATCCATTGAAATTATACACCATAGGCCCTTAAATTGCACTCATTAGATGATAAAATAGTATGCATGATTTTCAAAAAATATTATGGGTAAAAATTTATATCATGTAATACATAGATGAATATTTTTTTTATTCAATTTTTATTAATTTTTATAATAACCACGTGATGAATTTCAAGAATATATATATTTAACGAACTCAAGTTAGATATCAATTAGTTCAACACTGGACATCAATAGAAAATTGATGACAAAAAATATCGGATTCATTCTAACAAATAGAGATTACTGGCTGAAATATTTTCAAAGTAGTGGGGATTCTTCAGCGGGTCTCTATAGATAAAATTTCATGATATAAATATATATTTATTTATAAATTATGTAAATGAGAAATGATTTATTGGTACCCTCAATACAAAACATGTAAATGGTTTATATATCAATTATATTGATGTCACTGGGCCTTTTTTCTCTCATATCTCCTCCAATCCATTCATTTTCTGGGTAGTTTTGGGTAGATATATATTAAGGGATCTAGATGTTTCTTTTTTTTAATAGTATACATTTTACCATTATTTACTCACTTAACAATATAATTTGTGGTATGAATATAGAGGAAGAGATCAGGGAAGTTGTTAACTATCTAAAATGTAATAGTGATTAAATGACTAATTTCTCTCTAGGATTCTTCTATATTGGTATTTGGTGGGTCATAAAAAATATGTTCATAGTTGTCATCCAAGATTAACTCCAACAGTTTCATTCTTTATTTATTTGGGAGTATCACCCACATTTTTAGTTTTTAAAAGCTATTTCTTATAAATGTGCATTATATTATCATAGATCTTAATGAATTTTTCTAAAATATGGTTGTCATCATCAATGGATTTCTATGTTACGGTCACTAATAACAAAGAAATTTTATCAAGTATATTTATTTTACATATTAAATGATTCATATATATTTTTAGGGTGAAAAAGAATTTCCTAAAATCAAAGGAAATGATTATTTGTGAGGGTAGAATAAAATAGATTACATGTGACTTCTCTTGATCGGAGTGTAAAGTATGTCCAAGAGTATTAATGTATTTCATTTCACTTTTATTTATATTATTTATATATAATTTCCCCAATAAACAAGAAATTATATAATTCTATTAACATAATTAAAATAAATTAATATATAATTTAAAACCAATTTTTATATAAATAAATTATTATATATAGATATATTTAAAAAATAACTTAAACTATGGGATCATCAAATAGCTAATCATTTCTATGTATTGTGATATTGGTAAATCATGAATGATCGGTATTTCATTAATGTATGTATCAAATATCCCATTCCAAACAATATACAAGACATTCGTGTATACTCTCTACATATCAACTAAATCTGCTAACCATGTTTCATAGTCATTTTGTTCATCATGAAAAACATATCAATGCTACAATAGAAAAAAATTCATATGAATATATTATATATTAACATATATATAATTTATGATTAAAAATATTTACCCACGTTTCTTACCATCCATTGTTTTTTTTCTCTAACTTCCCTCTAACTTATTAGATGAACCAGAATGATGTTTCAGTCTTTATAAATTTTTCCCATAAACACAATTTCATTTCTTACCATGTTTCCAATTTGAGAATTGTCTTCGTCTTATTGAACCGTGAATAGTGTGTGTTTATTTCATACGTCTCAAAAATTTTATGAGACCACTCCATCCATTGGAGGTCATAGGTATTCATGGAAAATAATTATTAGTGGAAAATAATATATATTAATTTATCATAAATCACTATCTTTAATTTTTAAACACGTATCAATATATAGGGGATCTACTGACCCCTGAGTGTTGCGTCTAGGTGAGGGGGAGTAGATTCTATGTTAGGTGGGATATCTATTGTAAGAATACCTTGTATATTCCATGGAGATAATTTTACTGATGGTGGGATAAAACTTGATGGATAGTCCTCTAGAGATACGGGTGTAGATTCATATGGATATGGTAGTGGGATATATGGAGGAGCATTGAGAACTACCATCTTGTGTGAGTGTTGGAGGAAAGAGAAAAGTTAAAGGTGGGTATGGAAAATATAGAGATAAAAAATTATATGATGGCCTCCAGGTTTCAAAACAGGGAGGAAGGGAGGCTGAACTAAATGACCTCCCAGGGACTGAAGCAATAGAATTTTAGGATAAACTATAGAATAGATCACAAATAGTAACCCTCATCAAACTAACATCCTCAACAAATTAATCACACAATATCCAGAAAAATATATCCAAAAATAACATGGATGGAAGAAAAATGAATGGTAATAAGATAATTAATATGAATGAAAATAATATTGAAATATAAAATATACTTAAAGTGGTTACCATAGGAGACATTACTAAATCACGAATATGTGGTTCATTTCTACATATTCTTCTTATTTTAACGTCATTATAATCATACATTATGAATCGTAAATTAAAAATAATATTCTATGATAAATATTAGAAATTAAAAAGATAAATAATATAGATCTAACATAAATAAATGATATACATTTTGAACCACATTGTTCTTTCTTTGATTAGTTTTAATATCCTTTAAAAAATATCATATTTAGGTATATGGATCACATCATCAAGAAATGAACTATTTAACTCAATTTTCATAATAATATCAATAAACTTTGGTTTAGGATCAATGGGTTTTTTAGCATTGTTTATAGCTAGGGTAAAAGGAACTTTGGGGAAAGAACATATGTCAAAATAAGGGTGGGTTATACAGGTTCAATAAATGAATTATTAGGTGAAGATTACCTTGAATGAGTAGGTTCTCCACTAAGAACAACATGGGTTTTCAATAGAAATAGAAATGTTTTCTTCAAAAGTAGTATGTTTTCTATGTGTTTTCTAGTTCAGTGTCTAGAAGTCTAAGAATACTAGTTCAGTGGTGTTTAATTTTTATTCAGCCACTAATAGACTGAAAAAATAATTCAGAAAATAATTTTAAGAAACAGATTCCAACCTCAATAAATAAAACCATCAAACATATTATAACAGTTATTTAACAAATAATGATTAAAGAAAAATTTTAATACCAAACTATCATGAATCAGTAAATATAAATTATGGTTTTCAATGATAGGGAATGAACATATTTAGGACCCAGTAAACATAGATAGAATCATATATTTTAATTGAAAAAAATAGTGTCAAAAATAGTTTAAATTATGTTTTAATTCGATTTTGTGTGCCAAAATTTTAGAATTTGACATGGATTTCAAGGAAAACCCTTAATTCTCAGACAACAAAAAAATTATAAGGATTTCCAGTAAGAAAAATAAGAATATAGTAATTAATTCCAATCATTTTTTAAATTTTCTATTGAATTTTTTTATTTTTTTTATTTTTGTTTTTAGAAACATATTTGTAATCGGTGCTAATTAAACATAGGTTTTAACTTTTTTTGACATACTTTCAAATTTAATTCCCCAGGTATTTCAATTTAGAATCATCTATATTTTCTATAATAAGGATACTAAAGAAGTTTTTTTAACTTTTTATTTGTTCTATAGATTATGAAATTTTACTGCTCATATTATCCTTTTTATTATTTTTCAAAAGTTGAACTATGTACAAAAAAGTAATGTTTCAAACGGTTAGAATTTTTTTCCCTTAATTTTATGTTTTACAAATTAAAACTCGTCCTTTATGGTATAAATTAATTACCTTATTTTAATCCAAACATATGAATGTTCAGTAATAAATCACCCGACATTTCATATTGAATGTTCTACACATGACCTTTACCTTTTTAGTAATTTATCTAGACTTTACTTTACATCAAAAAGAATATTCTAGGAACATAAACAAATTAATATTTCATTTCAAAAAGTATTTTTTATAATTTACTGTTTCATATTTTTAATTCATAATCAACTCATTATGTTAAAAAAACATCATGTATTATCTAATTGAATATGGGATATACTAGTTAATTTGATATTATGTGTGAATTTTTGAAAAACACAGATAATATGTCAATAATATTAGGTAAAGTATTATAAAGGTTCCAATTCTATGTGTTCTTTGAGACAATATCTTGTTCAAAATCTATTCTAACAATTCAATCATCTATGTCATAAAATGAAACATTTGACTAAATACTAACAGTTCCATCCACAACATTATCATCAACCATTCCATTGTCAAACATATATCGAGGAATGATATCAACAAAAACATCAAATTATTTTTTTAATGGTCCAGTTAAAAAAAATTACATGCCTACCTTCTGATTCACAATTATGAGGTTCATCAGTATAAAGATTGTGGTTCATATCAATTAATCTAAATCCACAGCTATCAAAAAACCTACCTTTCCATGTCATTTAATCAAACCACTTGAATTTCATAATTGATACACGACCATGGGAATAGTAATCAAATGAAATTATTCTTTAGACAACTCTATAATAAGATATATTTTGTGATCCAGGTTTCTTATCTGATGCACCCGCATAACAATCTATTTTTGGTCTTAACATGACAACACTATACTACATTTCCAAAATAGTCACACAAATATGTAAAATTAATTTAATGTTGTTGACAAACATTACCTTACAATCATGTACCACATCGTTTGGACCAAAGGACAATGCTCTTATTTCATTTAATAAATCTTTCATTAGTAATGTTAAAACCTAAAAGATACTATCATCAAATATTAAATAGATTCATGAGATTATATTATGATAAAAAAGAAATATATTACCTTTGACTTTAACCAATTAGTAAATTATTTATTCTTTAATTGTCCCTTCCCCTTAATAGATATAGAATGATTTCAATTTTATATAATTTCTAAATTTCTTTATAAGTATGAAACATTTAATATTTCAGAAGATATGAAGAAATCACATATTGAAAAAAAAGAACTATATTTATTAGTTCACTTAAATGATGTAATCATTTTGAACACAATAGTTTAATAATATTATATGATGATCCATTTCCCAATCTTCTTTTCTTAATGTTGACAATGAGTACAACCCAAATATCCCCCATATTTGGGGATGTAATGGAAATGCTGGCTCAATGAGATCATATTTATCATCTTCTGTTCGAATTATTCAATTAGACCTTGTAGTGATTTTATCCAAGTTTAATGGAAATTAATACATTAATTATTGTGCTAAATAACCATTAACAATATAGACATCAAGATGAAATGTATTTATCACATAATATTTCATTGTAAACATAACTCTTTCTATCAGATACATCCTCCAACTTGAAACTGGACCGCCAAATATAAATTGTGTGGGAATACGCACAGTCAGATGTAACATACATGTGAAAGATAATTATGGGAAAAAATTATATCGTAAAAAATAATCAGTTTATCTCTATGGAGTTTATGAACAAAAATTATCCTCAATATTTTAGCACAAATATCGTGATAATAATTTCATAATTTAATCATAGTGACTCTATCATCATATAAATGTAAATGTAGAATGTAAATGGGAATCAACTCAGGTAATAAGATATTATAATCATGGGTTTTATGATATTTTATTTTCACATATTATGTATTCATCCTCTTAGAAATGTTACTTGAATAACCTTCGAGAAACTTTAAACTTTACATGACATGAATAAATTATTTTTTCACCACATACTCCACAAAATAATATAATAAAAGGAATTTACACTTATTAAATGAATTAACATAGGATAGATATTTATATTATATGTGGATCCATCAAACCATTACATTATCACAAATCATCTTTTTTACCTATGAAATTTAAAAGAGTATAATTTAAAATATCCAAAATGTTTTTAGCAATAATAATTACATTGGAACAATGAAATGATACATTTTATGCCCAGAAACGGAACTCAAAGAATGAATTTTCTCTCTCTAATTTCAATTTAAATATGAATTATAATGCTTTCACTTTATGATATTTGATTAAATTTTTTCATTGAGAAAAACTCAAACTATAATGTTCTATAATAATACCATTCCCCATCATTTTTGTGGTGTTTTTTCTATCTCTACAACATTATTGAACTGCCACTAATTTTTTGAATGGATGATCCATTAATAAAAATAATCGATGCCCTATGAAGATGAATGTCTGTCAAAACATTAATCTCTAGGAATGTGTATTTTTTATAAAAATAAGGGAGGATAATCTCACTTTTGAACTTCAATGGTACATCATTTAATAAGTATAGTAATCCATTTCAATCTATAATAAGGTTGTGAAAAACATAAATTGCTCTTTCTTGAAAGAATTGTATACTTGTTCCACAATTATCCAAAGCTCCATTAACTCATCTATTAATGGATGAAACTATATGTCAATTACATTTCTAGGATCATTGGATCTATATGTCAACATAATCATGACAGTAAACGGATTCTTCAATATATCCATGAAGGAAAGTTTTAAATGTGAATGAAAATATTCCATGTACTATGTGAAGTATGCATATGGTGAAATGGGTTTAAACCATCATCATATAATTCCAATCTAAAATTTTGTGCATCAAATGAAAAATCAGGATATAACCTGTCAAATTTAATCTATGCTAACCCATTTGTCAGATGCACTATTTCGTTATTATCCATATTTATTTCATGTTTATACCATATCATAATACTTGACATTTATTCTGATATAAATAGCTTTCTAAACATGGGAATTAAATAGTAGTTCCACATTACGGTATCTTCTATGTGTGATTGAGTATCATCTTCATTTTTCTTCCACCATGAAGTACCACACTGTTTTCACTAACTCAACTCTGCCTTTTCCTTCCAGAATAGGCAACAATATTTGAGATAAGAATGAATTATAGTGGATGAAAATTAATTTTTTTCAAATAAATTTAATTCCATGTAAAACATTTATTGAATACATACATCATAAGTTACGAAATACATAATAAATATAAGGATGTCCTCAATAAAATTGTTACTAAATCCATTCATTTCATTCCCATGATATAATCTCATTAAAAACTAATTTAATTTATTTTCCCACAAGTCTAATATACTAGGTTAATCTCATCTTAAATCATATTTATAAGACTCTCAACATCATCATTCAAATCACTAGGAAAAAATTGTATTCCTGAATTCATTTCCTCTTACACTTGTCTACATGAGGAGATGACTTTATAAGAAAATATGGAAACTGATCGGAAGTCAAATTTTTTAGACAAATACATTCAGAAGAATTAGTGTCATTATCTATATTAGATTTTTCTCTATTGGTATAACACACGTGATATTTTTCTGGAAACCATGTTTAGTGATATGGTAACTCACTTCCTTATGAGTTAACTATAGACTTACAAAACAACGAAATCACGAGCATTGAATCAATCCACCATCTGATCATTAATGAATATAATGTCCAAAAAAACATTCATACTCCTAAACTCATCACAAATCTAACCAACCTTGTACATACTAATTCTATCCATCCAACTAAAAATAAACATAAATTGAATAAATAATCATGAAAATAACTTAATGTGATATGTAGTGTTTCATAAGATGTAATGTAATTATTGATAACCTATTTATAAAAAATCATAAAAAGTGTCTTTAATGTAAAATAAAATAATATTTGTATACACTCATATGAGATATCATATGTTGTTGAGTTCAATTTATTTTTCATATACATTACACAATTTATATATTTCTCAAATGAAATCATTAAAGTTCTGGAATTAGGGTATCCCTTTTAACATGGTTATTTATCATGCATGGGGCACAATGGCGATAAGGGCCTATGGAGAAAAAGAGATACATGACACAAATTGTATGGAAATATTAACTTTTGGAACACAAAGGTAATAATAGGACATTGAAATAATAAAAAATAACAATTTCGAAATTATAATAATTAGTAATAATTAAAATATAAAAATTAGTGAAATGTTATTTTGAAAAATAATCTTATTTTAAAATTTGAAAATTAGTCATTTAAATAAAATATAATTTCAATTCAATATCGATAAGTTTAATGATAAAGTGAAAAAATTGTTGGTTTTCTATGGTCATGGTGCCGAATCAATGTAACACATTTTTCCAGGGAAGGGAGGAGGGACATCAGTGGACTTACAACAAAGTGTTTTAATAAACTATTTTAATAGAGGTGGGTTAGCCATTTTTAATATGTGAAAAAAAACACAAAAATAAAAAAATATTGTCTCAATGGTGCGGAAACTTCCACATCATTCCATAACGGAACATAGTTCTCACCCTAACATGCCATATCAACTGGGAAATTGTATAAGCATTTCATGGCACAATGGACCAATGTGTTATCCATTCCACAATAGTGCGCCATGGAGTTTACCATTAATAACTATGCCTATTGGGGATATTTTATTTTTCATTATGTGGGAAATAATTTTTTAAAGTATCATCAATGATGTGTTACATGCATTGTAGAAACCCTAGAAAGTCCCTTTGTATTTCTTAACATCTCGAACATAATCTAATGAAAAAATGATAAAATAACATGACAATTTGTTACAAAAGACAAGTAAAATGGGCCTTTGGGCCAAAAAATGGGCCTTTAAGGCCAGGTAATGGTCTCTGATGCCCACTGGTCCTATAGAACATGTAATGGGTCTCCTCTAACTAGAAAAATGAGGTTCTTTGTTTCAACAAAAAATGATTCTTTAGTCCCAAACTTTAAAAAAACAAAAGACAATTAAAATTCATGTGGATCATTTTGAGAATATAAGAAGGATTTTCAGGAATGATTTAGTTTAGTTATAATAAAAATAATACACTTAGTTTAAAATTTTTGGATATTTAATTTAAATAGATAATTTTAGATTCTAAAAAAGTTGAGTCTTCCCAAATATTTAATTAAAAACTACAACCACAAATATTTTAGATAATATCATATATTGATTAAATACTCTAAATATTGGCAATAAGATATGGAATTGACACCATTATCAAAACTCAAGTAACTCCTTAAAAGATGTAACCCACTATATAGTTTAAATAGAAAATTATGAATTAATTTTTTCTATAAATTCTTGATTTTTTTAGAAAAATATTCTAATTTGGAAGTGTAAACATAATAAAACACCCAAAAAACATCATGTTTTTAGGTAAAAATTGCCTATAAAAATTTTCCTTTAAACGTCACAAAACATATTTGTGTTCTAGCCTTAAAATAATAATCAATTCATGTTATATAGACTGCATCTAAAGTTAAAATAATGAGGTTAACTAGAAGATGTCAGTGCTATGGTATATTTAGCTATAATGAAGTATATTTTTGGAATAACATGTAAAAATAAGGATATTACAGAATCCCTATTGAAAGGGGAGAAAATATGAAAGTCAAATGAACCATGTTAAACTGATGGAGGATTAATAGAACATAATTAATATGTGTATAAGTAATTGATTTAAATTTCATATTAAATTATATGTTTTATAAAATATATATTGTCATTGTTTTGAGGAGTGTTTGTATATACCAATACAATAAAACATTTATGGTAATGTGAAGAAAAGGATACAACAATTACTTATGAATCAATGGAATATAATTGAGTATTTCAAAGGTTGGAAATCAGTGAAGAAGGTTTTTGAAAAAAGAACACCCTTGATGTTAATAATAAAATCTAAAAATGATATAAAAGAAACAATTAGATGTTTTTTTACTATGGAAAAATAGTCCACATCACATTCCATTATATTATCAGTAAGAAGTTTTTTTTCTGAGTGAGTAAGATGGAGTCAACAAAAATTCAATCCACAATATATATTATATGACTATATTAGTTATTTAAATTCCTTGTGATGAGGTTGAGAGGCTACAAAAATTTATAGAATAAATTTTGTAAAATAAGTGATCAAAAGGTGTCAAAAGGCTTAACAAAATACTAGAAATTGTTTGACTGTTTTTCCTAGGCATGTGCAGAAAAATTAAAAATATAATGACTCATTCAATTATTAATGATACTAAGAATAACAATTAAACAAAAAAGAAGATGTTTTTCAATGTTAATAAAGTGTGTTGAATAGTATGGAAATCCTAGTTAGAAGAGGCTATAAAAATGGATAATTTTGAGAAGGATGGTAGTGATTTTATAGATATAGTAAGGATTCAAATTTCGGTTTATAATAAAAGTGAATTCAAGAAGACATCAATAATATTAAATTCAATATATAGATGGAAATTTAATAGTTATGTAGGCGTGATTAGGTCTAGAAATTATATACCTTTAAATAAATAAATATATTGTTTGAGTAATAAACCTCATTCATGATTCTATCATTAGGTATATTATAGAATTCAACCATATTTTTTTATTATTTTTGTCACGAATCATTAAGAGGAAATTTAATGCGAATCATTAATATGGGATAAATGGTGAAAGGTGTAATTTCTATAGAGAATTAATATATTATCCACCATGAACTATCTTAATTGTTATTCATCTCTCAATTGGTATAAAACATTTAATACATGCCTATAAACTACCATGGTGAGGAATGGATGGAATCGCATAAGGGGAGAAACTAAGGAAGTCTAACATTATGAAAAGTATTCATTTCATTAGATTATATAATTCTAGATAGATTTTATGGTATTGAAGAAATATATTTATACACTTTCTTTAAATTATTATAGGATATCCCCATGATAAAATAAATCAAAAGAAATATTAAATGGTGGTTTATTTATGAAAAAAAAATTTCTAAATGTTTCTCTTTTTTTATCTACCCAAAGCAATCCCATGAAGACATAGATTTTTCTAGTTGATGGTACATTTCAAGGAAAATTTTATGACACCCTTATCACATGGTAATAAGTAAAAACATGGAAAGTAGTTTAATTATTAGGAAAAAGAGTTTCTTAAAATTAAATTAGATTAATATAAGAAGCCAATCAATTAGAGGTTTTTCATAATTATGGGTATGAAGTGAATTTCAAGGAATCACTAAAATTCTAAAAATGGGGGAGACAATCATTCTAAAAATTTCATTTAATATCAATTAGGTGGAGATGTATTGGATTTCATCATAGGTAAATTTGGAATTTCCAACAAAATTAATGGGGGGATTCATGTTCCCTTGGTTTTATAAATATAATGTTTTATTTTTTATCATTTAGTGGTCTTCAATATATGTTGGAAATTTATATTATAATATTATATTGAAATTATAAATGATAAATTGTATTAATATATAAAAAAATGTAAAGAGACTACCCATGGAATATTGGTA
Source organism: Viscum album (assembly GCA_963277665.1). NCBI lineage: Eukaryota > Viridiplantae > Streptophyta > Magnoliopsida > Santalales > Viscaceae > Viscum > Viscum album. Next base: position 172,135,918 of record OY728128.1, read on the forward strand.
ATGAAGCACGTTGTTGGGTGAGAAAGTAATTAAATGTTTTGATTTTAGAACTAATCTTCATGTTAATGAAAAGTAACAATGATTTATAATTTCTATCTCTAGTATTTAAAAATTTTGATCACGTTCTAGTTTTTTTGCACAATTTGTGAGATTTTATTAAAAATTGTTAAGCCCAGTTTTGAATAGATTATTAATGTGATATGTATTTTGAGAAACCATCTAATATATATCACAAATAAAGTATTATAAATATAATTTTTTAACAACACATGTATTAATTTATGATAATAGTGGAGATGTACTGATGATAGTTGTTGTAGCTCTGAACGAAATTGAAAAAAAATCATAAGATTGAAGCTAAGGCTGAAAATGATTATGTGTGGGGAACTGTGTCTAGGTTATTATTATGTTCAATGTAATTATAATATATCATGATCATAAGTATCATCTATAACATTCATAACCATCATTTATTGTACCTATGTGGAAAAATATTAATTTTTTTTCTAATTATGCATTTTCCATGTTAATGTAAACATCATTTTTTCTACATGTATGAAAAATCATGGTGATTGGTCATAAATATTTTCTAATGAAAAAAATATTAAAATATATAGACATAATTATATTTATATGAAAAAATTATTCAGGTTTCTGTAAGAATGAAATAATCTACAATATATCAACACTTTGAGAAATTTTAATTTTCTACATAGTGAAATATGAAGTTTACATGTTGTATAATCTTAATAGATAATCCATTATAATAAATCCATATTACCTAACATAAAAGACATCCATTATATCTTGGGGTAGAATTAAAAAAATTCATGAAATGTTTCATTAATTTCATATATAAACATAAAAGAAACAAGGAAAATCATAGAGACATTTTAATGTGTTCAAATTGGGTTTCAAGATTTCATGGATTCTAATAAAAATAAAATATTATTGCACTGGGATATGTTTTAAATATCATAAAATCATAGATTCTTGAAGTTTCATGATCTAATATTTTATGATAAATACGAATAAAACTACTCGGGTTTTTAAAAATAACGAATATGATGTTTTGTTAAGGATTCTTATATCTAAATAAGTTCAAATAATTACAAAATCCTTGATGTCTATGTTGAATGATTGGGTGCTTTATCCCCACTCCTAAGTTAAATGAGATAATTATGAGATTAAATGATAGTAATTGACACGATTTTAATGTGAGAAAATATGTTTATTGAAATAAATATATAAATGATGAAAAAATGAAAATATTGAAAAGCTAAACTTCTAGTTAAAAAATGTCAAAAATGAATTTTTTATTCAATCTTGATAGAGAAGAATAAGTGGTGAGATTCTATGTTACTCCTGTATTTAATTTTATTTTCATAGTTCATATAATATTTAATATAATGTGTGAAACTTTCAATGTGACAATATTAGGATTTTTTTTATATAAATATAAGAAATGCTTTATGCATATTACATGGGAATTTTCTAAAATTTTACAAATAAATCAGTTTCATCCTAGAAATGTAATTCTTCGGTTTCTATATAATATATAGTGCATTTTAATTTAAAATAATATAAGACTCTACTTATATCTATAATAATTTGGCCTTAATAGTTAATACATAGCCACTGTTAGAATTTGGTGGCATCATATGACTTTATAAGAAAATGTTAATCCTTCCTTATATCATATAACATGCGAAATTTATAGAATATGGATATGGGAATGAGAAATCCAACAATAATGTAATGGAAAATGGTTATCTTAAGATCAATGCCTAATTTCTCTAGTTAATCCAAATTAGGAAAAGCTACTCAAACTGATCCACATGGAACTCATCCAACTAAAGAAGGATACATTAATATTTTGAATTAATTGAAATCCAAGGATTGCATTTGAGAGAATTTAAGAAGAAGGAAGCAAGACTATTAATCTTTAATCATAAATAATATTCAACGTAGGATTTAATCATGCACTATATTGAAAGATAGATAAGGTAAAATAGTATAGAGAATAAATTATAAATAATTATCCCTCGTAGTTATATAGTTGTGGATCCAATCATAGTCCTTTTTATTAAACCTTTACATGATTTGGTTTAAGAAAATATAATATTTATTCATTTTAATATATCCAAAATCCAATATGTTCATTTTTATTCCATTCTATTTCCATTTTGTCTATATTTTCTTAATTTTCAATATCACATCCATGATGGGAGTCTCACTCAAGGATCACCCACTGGATGGAAACTAGTGATTCTAGAACCCAAACACCTAGCCTTGTATTTTATATTTTATTTTATATGTTGATATGTTCGAAATTTAGAGTAAAATTATAGTATGTTGATCTTTACATTCCACCAATTTAATTGAAATTTATAAAATCAATCAATCTCTTGTAGTTTGACCGCTAGTGTGTGGTGGGATCAGTTGTTTAAGGGGTGGATTTACATATGATTTTGATTTATTTGGGGGAGTGGTGGGATGAGGAAATATATTTTTTCCTAACTGTGTTATAGAGTGAGGAAATATATGCACTGATGATGTGTTTAATAAGTTAGGGATAGACATTGTGTAGGATATCGTTATCAGGACTATGAGATAATGATGTATCACTAAGGTTAAATCCAAGGATATCTCGTTAAATAAATTTCAATCCGTCTATATTGGAATTTTCATTTAGCAGTATTCATGCATCAAATAAATGTTGTTCAATTTTCAATAATTTAGATACAAATCAATAAAATTAAGTGTGTCGATATTGATTCTCTAGAACTAACTACTTGAGTGAAAAACCTTTTCTCAACACTCCACTATATATAAATAAATTAAAAACTATATTGACATCCTTCCAAAATAACAGACATCCTAACAAGGAACCATATCCATGGAGCTGAGATGAGAATTTACTATCTATTCACTAATATAAAATAATCATTTTATAGTATTAGTATTTATCAGTGATAGAAATAAAGCACTGACGTAGGGAATTTTAATTATTTCTAATAAAAGCGCTAATAAATTTAACACTTTATCAGTCCTTTTTTAGTGCTGATAATGGTCCCACTTAACAGTGCATTTTTTTAGTGCTGATAAAGGCTACCCTTTCTCAGTGCTATATTTATAATGCTCATAATAGAGTCCTTAATAACCATTTTTTTCACTGATAAAGGTCATAATAAATACAATTAAAAATTACATAAATAAAAAAATGAGTTCCATAAAAAATATTACAAATTTTTTAATTAAATAATTAGGTATAAAAATGAATAAATTGGTTATACTATATAAAAATTATAAATACTAATAAATAGTATGTATTAAATATATATATATGCAAATTAAATATTAAACAAATTAAAATTAAAAAAGTAAATTGGGAAAATATTAAACATTTTATTAGTTAGGAGATTATTGATAATGTTAATAAATAGTATATATTAAATATATATATATATATAATGTACATAAATATGATTTACATATTAAAAAAAATTATATGCTATATTTAGTGAATAATGGTTTATAATTAAAAATTAATATGACTTAAAGATAAATACTAATTTCAAAGAGTAATGGACATATAATTGAATGTCTTTTGATTTTTCACTTCAACATAGATGAAGTGTGTGTTATATTTATTTCACATATATATAATTAATGCGTTTTTATATATAATGTACACACACAAAACAAATCCATTTCTCAATATTATAAAAGTTTACTTGTTTTAATTTATTTAATTTCAATCATTTTAACATGCATTCACTTAAAATTAAATATTCTTTAGTAATGTTAAAAAACTATCTCTAAAAAATATGTATAAAACAATATTTAAAAATAAATATATTTAATAATTTACAAACTATATTTATATAATTGTATATTTATAATTATAAATAAATAAATATTTTCTTAAAATCCTTCATATAATTTTAAATAAATATTTATAAATATTTTAGTATTTATAAAAAAATTATTATATACATTTAAATAATTGTTAAATTTTAATAAATTTACATAAATAAGATTGTATTTACAATATTTATATTTTTATATATTTATTAAATATATGTATATATAATTTTATAAATACAAATAATTATATAAATATATATGATTATGTAAATACTATTTTTTAAATACATTTATATAATTACAAATCACCAATTTTATATTTAAATAATTATATAATTATAACAAATATATTTATGTAAGGAATATATTTATTATTTTTATGTTTATATATATTGATTAAATATATATATTCACAAAATTTTATTTTAAATTGAAAATTATAAATCCTTTATTAGTGCTTAAGTAATAATCGTCAATAAAAAAATATTTATAAGTGCTTTATTTAGCGCTGATAAAGATGAGCCTTTATCAATGCTAATAAAAGAACAGATAAAAGTAATATTTATCAGTTTTAAAAAATTGGCACTAATAAATGTTGATTTTATCATCATTTTTTAGCATTGATAAATACAAAACTTTATCCCTGAAAAAAAAAGCACTGATAAATATTCCTTTTATTGGCTCTTAAATAATAAGTTCTAACAAAAGGACTCTTTATCAACGCTTTTTAAAAAGCACTCATAAAATTTTCATGATCTATTTTAAAAATCCAATCCTTATTGTAAACCCTTCCAAGGATCTTCTCATTCATTCTCCCATTTTCCAAATATCTATTTTCTCCCACCATTACACTAATCACTTAACCCTAAGGTCCTGGATCTATTCAATGGTATTTTGATTCTTTTGATCTCAACCTCGGAGTAAAACATGACATTGTCTCTTCTTAATATCTCCTTGATTTTTTGTTTTAAGCTATATTTCCCTTCATTGGATGCCTTCAATAGGTAAATCTTTGACTCTAGGTGGTATCTAGAATAAGAAATAGTAGGTCTACTTGAACAAAGGAACATCCTAATTTGGTTTCCTTCATTGGAATATTTGGTTAGGGTTTTGTCTAGTTCCTCCCCATAGCTGCCACAACATTTAATTAAATATCTTCAAGTAGTCATATGACTTCCAAATGAAGTGTGAAATTACAATAGTAGTGATTTGGGTTTGTTACGCCAAGCTTCCTTTACCATTTCAAAATCCATAAATTATACGCATTTTATGGAATCTCAAAGGTAGATATTTTGGTTCGGATAGTACAACATGGTCTGCTTATCACCCTATTTCTCCACATATTTACATAGAAGTTAACATATCAAGAGTGCCTACTAATTATGTTATTATTATAGTGGGGGAGGAATTTTGATTCAAGTAGGTTCTGTGGTACGAATCATGGGTTAATTTATGAAATTCTAGTAAGAAATTGGGTAATTTTATACCTTCCTGCCAGTGAGGGTCCAAGAACAATGAACACATGTACTTTGCGAGATAACATCAAGGGATTCAGGCTTGGTGATGGTGAATCATAGATGGTAAAGTGTTATTTGGAGGTTTTTACTAACCCATGAAACGAAAAGGATGTTCAATGCATGTCTCGGGGGGGTAAATATTTTTAGTGAACGAAAGATCTAATCACACAAGCCCACATGAATCCCACAAACCCACTTCTTCCAGTTGCTCGAACATTGTCCGGTATCCTGCATCCGGTTATAGTTAGGGTTTCCAAAGAAAACATTGATATCTAGATCTAAGGGTGTTTTATTTTATTTAACCTAGTGAGGTATGATTTTTTTCTTTGTAGGATACAATCTACTTTATGTATTTTTCATTTTGAGATCTGTATTTGAGTGTTTCATATTTTCTTTTGTAGGTTATGACTTACTTTTTTTAATTGTGCTTCGATTATTGTATATTATTGTGATCTTATTTACGATCTATTTTTGGTTGATTATTATTTTTGATATCCAGTTTTGGTCTTTCAAAATTATTTCTTTGAATCAATTTTCTTACCCTTTTACATCTATACCCCAGATTGCTCCAAAAGCTTAATTTTTTCTCTATTTTGAAATATTAGTGAATCACGTCTGTTCCAATGATAATACAATTATATAAATATTTATTCCACATTATAAATAGTGGAGGTTTTGAATATAAAACACTTAAATGAATGAGGAAATTGATTTAGAAGTTTATGGGATAGACGTTGCAAGGGTTGTTGTGTTTTTCTCCATTATTTTGGATATATCTTGTTGATGATTATTATTACATTATTCCAAATTATTTATGGACCTCCCTATAAACTCATGTATGGTTCAATACGTATCAGATGGTCTCCCTAATTCCTTATGTTTCTACCTCATTTGTTCAAAAAAATAATGGAAGTTATGAATTTCTATATATTAGAATTTATTTTTAGGTATTCATCATATTAGATCTATATATACTTTTTAGGTAGAAATAATAAATTTAATTAATATTAATATAATTTATACTTAAATAACTAATAAAATATTATAAAATCATATTAATTTCAGTATAATTAAATTAGGTAACTATATATACATTTTTTTTGAAATAATTAACCATTCCAAAATTTAAATAATTATATTTTATACAAAATTACCTATAACAATGGTTATTTATAATTAATGTAATTTAACAATTATTTTTAATTTTATTTTTTATGTTTAATTACAAAAAAAAGTATTATATATGAATATATATTGAATAATATATTTTATATATAAATAAATTTAAATATGATAAATTATATAAATGTATATTTAACTGTATTCAAATAATGTTAAAATTATAATACATATATATATATATATATATAATTTTTTGGTAGATTAAATTTATTGATCTATGTATCGAATAAGGTGTGACATCCATTTTGGTTTATTTTTGATGATGGAAGGTGTGAACCCCATTCCGGTTTATTGCCAATCGAGGTAAGTGTGAATGAAGTTCATGCCTACATCGACCTCTTTTCCCAATTATATAAAACCCTATATTTTTCGTAAAAAAATATAACCTATTAAAAATTAATTTTTATCAAAAAAACTATTATAAAAAAACACTCAACCAATTATTTTATTAATATTTTATTCACATCCTTGCGGATAATTTCAAGAATAATAATTAAAGTAATTCATAATTAACTCTAACTCCACATCAATCCAACAAAATTAATTTCAGTAACAAACAATCGACAGATAAAATTTCAAAATACCAACCCAAGACCCACAGGTTTTGTATTACTAGAGTTGTTTATTTTGATTCTTCCATCTCCACCCTCTTTATTTCTTTCCTACCCATCACTCAATCATTTCTCTATTTGTGTGCATCTTTACTCTATATTAAGTTAGTGGTTATGTAGACGTCATATAAGGCCCCAGCCTTAAAACCTTACTTAATCTTGAGTTATTACAAGATTACACATTGAGGAACTTTTTAGGTTTAGGGTTTTAGAGAATTAGATCATGAAACTTGCATTACATTCCACATTAAAACAAAGTGGTTACATAAAAGACAGTATTCATTCTTCCCATCAACGGAAACATATTTGAAATAAAACATGGATTATTTCTTGACACATCCATGACATTATCATCACATCATGTACCTTTCCCTTGACCTGTGAAAAACATTTCAAAAACTTGGGATGAGCATAAAAAACTCAGTAAGGGTTATATAAATATGGAAAGGAAACATGAGTTCATATATACATAATAATGAAATCATACTTTGCCCATAAAACATATGCACTTTAACATACCTCATCAAACCATGAATAAATCATAGAATCCATAAGCCATAAAGGTAACTTGAGGCATTCATAACATTCTTACGTAGGGAGTAACACTCTTGGTTACGTTTGGAATACCCATCACAGTATATTCCCTAAATCTCTTCAGAGAAACCTTAACGTTTCACTCATTCGCGTTACCCAATGTATTGGAGAGCTATATCGGTCTCACCCGCCCTTAGTTTATCACAGAACCACCCGTCTTCATAATAATGCCCAAGAACCTCAACATAATCGTATCACATAAAACATGCATAAAGGAAACATTACATTTCCACATTTCAATCACAAGATATCAATACAACACACTGATATAAAAACATTATGAAAACCATTTTCAATACCAAAATAAAAGAAAAGTAAAACATGATATTTATTTTCCTTTTAGAAAGAATGTATGGCTTGTAGAGGAAGCTGAAACCCAAATAACAGTCACTGCGGCGGAGAAGTCGTTGTCGCCGCATACATATGACAAAAACATTCCCTTTTGTCATTTTGTAAAACTCTTCATATAAAAAAGATTCCTTTTGGATAAACGTAAATGTCAAAGGGGTTTATAAACCATACAATAGAAGGTTGTGTATAAAATAAAATATGCCTCAATGAAAGGAGATTGAGACGAAGTCCCATACAAAGACGGTATCCTTGGGTTAAGGATAAATCAATTACATAATTATGTGTGACAAACGAATACACCAAATATAAGTGTATATTAAGTGTAAAATAATCAAAGTTCATTCACACATATTCAAAGGATGACATATTCAATAACTACATGTTCAACCCAAAGAAATCGAAATTGGGTTAAGAAGTTCCCTTGACAGCCTAACGACGTCACATAAAAATGAGTTGATGAGAGATAAAAAGTGTATCTCATCACTTGGAAATAAAATTTACATCAATAAGGATATATTAGAACATATCCCAACATAACAATATGTAAATTAAAATACCCAACAAAAGAAGTCTTTTAAAATAGAGGAGGGTGAAAGGTTCCCTTACCGACTTGGGTATCTTTCAAAACATACACCCCATTAAAGAAGGATAATACATCATTGATGTAAATACTCATAAACGAAAGTATATTACACAAGGAGTAGAATAATGGGAATTACATACACCACTCAAAGGAAATTGTGGAAAATGTATCATAAATCTCACGGGAATAAAAGTGAGATGAAAAATCCCTAATGAAAACTCGGCAGCCCAACAGCGCCACATAAAACTTACAAAAATGGATTTATGAGATCAAATAGGGTATCTCATCATATTAACATAAAGTTTATAGAAAGTGGAATATAAAAGAACATCCCCCATACATAACAAAGAGAAGCTTAAAATATGTGACATAAAGGAGAGTACATAAAAAGAAAGAGAGAGGTTAGATCTCTTACGAAAATTCGGCAGCCTAATGGCGCCACTCAAAACTTCCAAAATGGATTGATGAGAGATAATAGGGTCTCTCATCACATGAACATAAAAATTATAGTAATTTTAATATAAAATAACATCCCAATAACAAGAAAGATGAGCTTTAGAGGGAATGACATAAAAGAGTGTACTTAAAAAGAAAGAGAGGAGTAAGATCCCTTACCTCGAGTCCAACTTGTCTTATTCGTTTCTTTATATTCCTGAATAATAAAAATTGGTCAATTAATAATTGCCTAAGTACCTCATTTAGAGATTATTATTCAGTTCATATCACATATTATAATGTTATAATAATTTTTTAATAATTTTAGTTCATATCAGAATGATATCCATAATTTTGATGTAATATATTATATATATATCCATTATATATATGTACTTATAGTATTACATAACATTTTAAGATAAGAAATGAAATGTACCATTCATGGAGTTGGTAAGCCGTACGTACGCATAAACGCTACTTCCATTTCTATTTCATATTTAATGGAATTAAAACATAATTATACATAATATTATTTTAATTCCAGTATGGTATAATATATAATATCATTAAATATATCCTTTATACGTACCACATATGGTATTAACGAATCAAATCACTTTGAGGGGGTGGTAGTCCGCACTTCTTTAAATGAAGATATCGCATTTACCCATAATGGAAACCATAAAGGTATGCCCAAAATGAAAAATACAGAAGCTTAAGGAAAACATAAACATATTATATATCATATATAAATATAGTTTCATCTTAATTTCCACCTTTGAAGGTGTTAAAATAATGTTGAACAATCATCGTTTCGGGAGGTAGAAATTCACCATCCACAGAAATAGTATGTTATTTAACAATTAGATGTAGGTGTGTGTAAGTGTAGCTCGAATAATTCTTATAAAAACATACTAGTATATTTATGATACTTGATTTGTTACAAAAGAAATTAATAAAAAGAGTTTAGGGGGTTGGAGAAGCAAAATAAAACAAAAGTACTCAAGTGAAGACATTACCTTAAAATCGGGTAACTCCGTTTGGTTTGAGCTCAAAGGCTTCCTTGGGAAGACTTATGCCCAATGTGAGGCTTCAAGGAGTAAGAGAGTGAGGTGGAGAGACAAAATGGGCAGGGGTTGGCTGAGCCAAAGGCTTTGGGAGTGTCGGTAAGGAGGTAGAGGTGGGGGCCTTTTATGAGAGGAGAGGAGGGGCACTCTTGTAAAGTTACACAATGTTACTTTATTTTCAAAAGAGTTTCGGATTTTAAAGGTCCCACATTGATTTATTTCTAGGCTAAGGTGATACGGGTTCGACATCCACTCATCCAATAGGTTTTGGACATGAGTAGGTCTTAGATATTACATTATCTTTCCATTTTATTTAAATCGTTAAATAATGAGGTCATCGCTGCATCATCATGATGTCATAAATAATTTATTTTATTTAATGTCTACAAATTATAAAAAAATCCTATGATGTAGGAAATCTTTTTATCTTTCCAATGAATATTTATAGTGAAAATTCTGATTTTCATAACCCCATGTAAAAATTGTTTTATTAAAACATTTCATGTTTGTCTCATTTTTTCTTTAACTTTAAATAAAAAGATATTAATGTCATTTTCCAACCAATGTGGCTTCATGGGGTCCCCAAGTTGACCCATTGGTTTTCCTGGTCGTCCATGACACATCCAATGAGTTTAGGACATTTTTCAAGTTCATTTCATATTATTAAAACATTATTTTTACCTTAAACTACACTAATTACCTCTAATCGCGATTAAAAACTTAATAAGTTACTATTCACCAAAAAATTATTTTTATCCCATTGAACCACATTTTACTTCTTAATGACAACCATGTATGTCGGATTTTTGAAATTCAAAACACAAAGATGGAAAAATTTCATTTAAACAGAAAAATCGGTTTTTATAAGTACCACTTAGTAGTTTCACTATTCATCAAAAATTGAAGTTTTTCAGAAAAATCCCAAAAAATCACCCTAAGATATATTTGATATTTTTAATTCAACAATGAAGTATATTTTACAAAATTTAAAACATATAAGTCACATTAATTAATTTAATAATTAATTCCCGCTGTCAGATCAAATAGCGTGTTTTTATGAAACAATAAGTATCAAAAGATTGACACTGGTTTAAGTCTGATTTCAAAGTGAAATTAATTCCAACGACCACAATTGGATTTAATGGTAAAAATATATTATAATTTCACTTTAAAACCAATTCAAAAGACAATCTAATCATATAAATAAATTAGTTTAAAAAGAGGTTTTGAATTAAAATACAACATTTTACACTTCATTTAAAAAATGAACTTTATCGGAAAGATACCAAAAATTTACACAAAGTAAATTTTGAGGTCGCAATTCTTAAGAAGAGTTTTATTTGGTCCAAAATGATGTATAAGAGTGAAAAAAAACTATATTTAATGACGGTTCTCCATCAAAAGGAGATAAGTGAACCTTTAGTGAAAACTAGGGCATATACGCCTAAAATCGAATTATTTCTGTATTTTATGCCTTTATCTTTTATTGGATAAATGTAAAAACAATAAAAAACCTATATAATCAAATTTTAGTTATTTCTATCCATTCCCGCCAATACAACGACTACATGTTAACTACCATTTAAAATAATATTATTTTATTATTAGAGTGCAACGTAAGATTCCCAAAAACTCGTTTTTGCGTATTGGGTACGCCATCGATCGTAGCATCCCCTTTAAAGTCATATTAATATTTTATTCACAAATATGGATAAATATGAAAATGTTATATTCTTTATTTACCTGGGGTGTTACATCCTTCCCCCCTTTTGGGAATTGCGTCCTCGCAATTTTAAAATTGTGCTTGGAAACATCCTTGAAAATCCCACATCAGAACAAGAGTCGGTAAAACAATCACTTTAAAATAAAGAAAGATAAGTACAGAGGTCACCCGAGTTAACCCATACTAGGACTCCATGTAGGAAAACATGGACATGGAGGAGAAAACATAGGGTAATGTTCTGATGGAGAGTGATAGAAAACATGTTTAGGAGAAAGTTAACAATAAGAAAATCACAAACTTGTGATCGGTTAAACGGTGTTGGGTTCCCCAGTAGGAAAAGTTAATAGAAAACATTTTTGTTTTATGATACATTTTATTGATGAATTTATTCATAAGGAAAAATAATCACTTATCATGTTGACTTTCAAATTTTACTCGATTCCTTAATCAAACTCATATTTTTTCCAAAAGACGAGTATTTAGGGAGACTTGTTCGCATTAAGAGTACTATAATCAACTTCTAGAGAATCACCTAATCCACAAAAGAGAACTATATACATCCCATGTCTTTAGGCTTTAAAAAAACCAAAACTGGAAAGGTTAGTACAAGGGTAGATTATCCAAAAAAGGATACCCCTTTATAAAAAGAAAATCTATTATTAATCTCAAAATTTGTCCAACAAAACCCAATGTTCAACGAGGACCATCCGATAAACAATTTGTCCATAACATTATTCAAAGTAAACCAATATAAGATTGAAACCCAAATACTTTAAGGATTTAGCCACATAGTCTTCCAAGTTAAATCATAACATTTATCTCCAAACAACATCAGTTTCTCCTAAAGTCTCGTATTGAAAAATAATTAACCTAATCACATATCCTCCATGATAGGTTAATCATTTTCATAAATAACCCAAAATCAACTTACTCTTAATTCATAAAATCATCTAACTAAAAAGAATCGGTCAAACTAACCAGAGAATTCATGTAGTCCAGTGTTAGGTGATAAATACCAGTCGCACTTTGGTTGTGGGTTCGATTCCCGCAGCTTTGTCCGACACGACGGGTTGTCACACGGTCTATGTGTTGTCCTTTTTCCAAAACAATATAATTCTCAAATCATTCCCCAAAAAGAGATAACATCATCAAAAATGATCATAACATATTTTGACCTCAAGTTTATCTCATGCCTTTCATTTTCCAGCATATCATATAATAACCCATAATTATCTCAAAAGTAAGGATCATATAAACTCAAATGGTTACCTTTATAATTAATACCTGAACTTCCACATGGATTGGCCATCTCGTACGTGATGCATTAAAGATCATTCCAAGGTTCATGTGGTTTATCATGACTCCTTGATAGTTGGTTTAGAACAACCATGAGTTTCCTCATTGAATCCCCCATTTTATCTAGTATCTTAATCATAGAACCACCACAGTTTCTTTCAAACCTGTTGTCTCTTTGGTTCCTGCTAGATCCATCCATTCACTAAAAACAGAAATGTCAGTGTGAGTATATCAACAAAACCATCATGTACTAATGAGGAAGGTAAACACTAAGATACACTTACTCATTCACTTTATCTAAAACTAGGACTCTTTCTGAAATCCTAACCATTATTGTAATGTCACTTATGCTTAAAGAATACCATAACCTCTAAAGTTATCTAAACCGACCTTTGATACCAACTATAAGGCCCCAGCCTTAAACCTTACTTAATCTTGAGTTATTACAAGATTACAAATTGAGGATCTTTTTAGGTTTAGAGTTTTAGAAAATTAGATCATGAAACTTGCATTACATTCCACATTTAAACAAAGTGGTTACATAAAAGACAGTATTCATTCTTCCCATCAACAGAAACATATTGAAAATAAAACATGGATTATTTCTTGACACATCCTTGACACTATCATCACATCATGTACCATTCCCTTGACCAGTGAAAAACATTTCAAAAACTTGGGATGAGCATAAAAAACTCAGTAAGGATTATATAAATATGGAAAGGAAACATGAGTTCATATATACATAAGAATGAAATCATACTTTACCCATAAAACATAGGCACTTTAACATACCTCATAAAACCATGAATAAATAATATAAATCATAAGACATAAAGGTAACTTGAGGCATTCATAACATTATTACGTAGGGAGTAACCCTCTTGGTTACGTTTGGAATACCCATCACAGTATATTCCCTAAATCTCTTCGGAGAAACCTTAACATTTCACTCCTTCGCGTTACCCAATGCATTGGAGAGCTATATCGGGCTCACCCTCCCTTAGTGTATCACGGAACCACCCGTCTTCATAATAATGCCCAAGAACCTCAACATAATCGTATCACATAAAACACGCATAAAGGAAACATTACATTTCCACATTTCAATCACAAGATATCAATACAACAAACTGATATAAAAACATTATGAAAACCATTTTCAATACCAAAATAAAAGAAAAGTAAAACATGATATTTATTTTTCTTTTAAAAAGAAGTTATGGCTTGTAGAGTAAGTCGAAACCCAAATAACAGTCACGACGGTGGAGAAGTCGTTGTCGCCGCATACGTACAACAAAAACATTCCCTTTTGTCGTTTTGTAAAAAGCGTCATATAAAAAAGATTCATTTTGGATAAACGTAAAAGTCAAATGGGTTTATACACCGTATAAAAGAAGGTTGGGAATAAAATAAAATATGCCTCAATGAAAGGAGATTGAGACGAAGTCCCATACAAAGACGGTATCCTTGGTTTAAGGATAAATCAATTACATAATTATGTGTGACAAACGAATACACCAAATATAAGTGGATATTAAGTGTAAAATAATCAAAGGTCATTCACACATATTCAAAGTATGACATATTCAATAACTACATGTTGAACCCAAAGAAATCGAAATTGGGTTAAGAAGTTCCCTTGACAGCCTAACGGCGTCACATCAAAATGAGTTGATGAGAGATAAAAAGTGTATCTCCCCACTTGGACATAAAATTTACATCAATAAGGATATATGAGAACATATCCCAACATAACAATATGTAAATTAAAAGACCCAACAAAATAAGTCTTTTAAAAAAGAGGAGGGTGAAAGGTTCCCTTACCGACTTGGGTATCTTTCAAAACATACACCCCATGAAAGAAGGACAATACATCATTGATGTAAATACTCATAAACGAAAGTATATCACACAAGCAGTAGAATAATGGGCATTAAATACACCACTAAAAGGAAATTTTGGAAAATGTAGCATAAATCTCATGGGAATAAAAGTGAGATGAAAAATCCCTAACGAAAACTCGGCAGCCTAACAGCGCCAGATAAAACTTACAAAAATGGATTGATGAGATCAAATAGGGTATCTCATCATATTAACATAAAGTTTATAGAATGTGGAATATAAAAGAACATCCCCCATACATAACAAATAGAAGCTTAAAAGAAGTGACATAAAGGAGAGTACTTAAAAAGAAAGAGAGAGGTTAGATCTCTTACGAAAATTCGGCAGCCTAACGGCGCCACTCAAAACTTCCAAAATGGATTGATGAGAGGGAATAGGGTCTCTCATCACATGAACATAAAAATTAAAGTATGTGTAATATAAAATAACATCCCAATAACAAGAAAGATGATCTTTAGAGGGAAAGACATAAAAGAGTTTACTTAAAAAGAAAGAGAGGAGTAAGATCCCTTACCTCAAGTCCAACTTGTCTTGTTCGTTTCATTATATTCCGGAATAATAAACATTGGTCAATTAATAATTGACTAAGTACCTCCTTTAGAGATTATTATTCAGTTAATATCACATATTATAATGTTATAATAATTTTTTAATAATGTTAGTTCATATCATACGTTTTTGTCGATGTTTGGTACATGAGTCAAAAATGAACTTGTTTGAAAAAAAAAAGATTTCTCATGTAGTTATAAGTAAATAATTTTCAGAATAGAATTAATGATTAAAATATCATATATATCCCGTAAATATTCATTACATACTATTCCATATCATTTGGAGATAAAAAAACAAAAAGCACTGTTCATGGAGACGGTAGGCCGTACGTACGCATGAACGCTACTTTCATTTTTTTTCATATTAATGGAATTAAAACAAAATGAGAGATATATATTTATGTTATAATTCCAGAATGATATCCATAATTTTTATGTAATATATTACATATATATCCATTATATATATGTACTTATAGTATTACATAACATTTTGAGATAAGAAATGAAATGTATCGTTCATGGAGATGGTAAGCCATACGTACGCATGAACGCTACTTCCATTTCTATTTCATATTTAATGGAATTAAAAAATAATGATACATAATAGTATTTTAATTCCATTATGGTATCATATATAATATCATTAAATATATCCTTTATACGTACCACATATGGTATTAACGAATCAAATCACTTTGAGGGGGCGGTAGTCCCAACTTCCTTAAATGAAGATATCGCATTTACCCATAATGGAAACCATAAAGGTATGCCCAAAATGAAAAATACAGTAGCTTAATGAAATCATAAACATATTATATATCATATATAAATATAGTGTCATCTTAATGGCCACCTTTGAAGGTGTTAAAATAATGGTGAACAATCATTGTTTCAGGAGGAAGAAATTCGCCATCCACATAAACAGTATGTTCTTTAACAATTAGATGTAGGTGTGTGTAAGTGTAGCTAGAATACATCTTATAAAAACATAATATTATATTTATGATACTGGATTTGTTACAAAAGAAATTAATAAAAAGATTTTAGGGGGTTGGAGAATCAAAATAAAACAAAAGTACTCAAGTGAAGACATTACCTTAAAATCGGGTAACTCCCTTTGGTTTGAGCTCAAAGGCATTATTGAGAAGACTTATTCCCAAAGTGAGGCTTTAAGGAGTAAGATAGAGAAATGGAGAGACAAAATGGGTAGGGGTTGGCCGAGCCAAAGGCTTTGGGAGTGTGGGTAAGGAGGTAGAGGTGGGGGCCTTTTATGAGAGGAGATGAGGGGCACTCTTGTAAAGTTACACAATGTTACTTTATTTTCAAAAGAGTTTCGGATTTTAAAGGTCCCACATTGATTTATTTCTAGGATAAGGTTATAAGGGTTCGAAATCAACTCATCCAATAGGTTTTGGACATGTGTAGGTCTTAGATATTACATTATCTTTCCATTTTATTTAAATCGTTAAATAATGAGGTCATTGTTGCATCATCATGATGTCGTAAATAATTTATTTTATTTAATGTCTCAAAATTATAAAACAAATCCTATGATGTATGAAATCTTTTTATATATTTTCAATGAATATTTATAGTCAAAATTCTGATTTGCATAACCCCATGTAAAAATTGTTTTAGTAAAACATTTCATGTTTGTCTCATTTTTACTTTAACTTTAAATAAAAAGATATTAATGTCATTTTCCAACCAATGTGGCTTCATGGGGTCCCCAAGTTGACCCATTGGTTTTCTTGGTCGGCCATGACACATCCAATGAGGTTAGTACATGTGTCAATTTCATTTCATATTATTAAAACATTATTTTTACCTTAAACTGCACTAATTACCTCTAATCGCGATTAAAAACATAATAAGTTACTATTCACAAAAAAATTATTTTTATCCCATTGAACCACATTTTACTTATTAATCGCAACCATGTATGTCAGATTTTTGAAATTCAAAACACAAAGATGGAAAAATTTCATTTAAACGGAAAAATCAGTTTTTATAAGTACCACTTAGTGGTTTCACTATTCATCAAAAATTGAAGTTTTTCAGAAAAATCCCAAAAATTCACCCTAAGCTATATTTGATATTTTGAATTCAAAAATGAAGTCTATTTTACAAAATTTCAAACATATAAGTCACATTAATTAATTTAATAATTAATTCCCGCTGTCAGATCAAATAGCGTGTTTTTATGAAACAATAAGTATCAAAAGATTGACACTAGTTTAAGTCTGATTTCAAAGTGAAATTAATTCCAACGACCGCTATTGGATTTAATGGTAAAAATATATTCTAATTTCAATTTAAAACCAATTCAAAAGATAATCTAATCATATAAATAAATTAGATTAAAAAGAGGTTTTGAATTAAAATACAACATTTTACACTATTCATTTAAAAAAATGAACTTTATCGGAAAGATACCAAAAATTTACACAAAGTAAATTTTGATGTCCCAATTCTTAAGAAGAGTTTTATTTGGTCCATAATGATGTATAAGAGTGAACAAAACTATATTTAATGACGGTTCTCCATCAAAAGGTGATAAGTGAACCTTTAGTGAAAACTAGGGCATATACGCCTAAAATCGAATTATTTCCGTATTTTATGCCTTTATCTTTTATTGGATAAATGTAAAAACATTAAAAAACATATATAATCATATTTTAGTTATTTCTATCCATTCCCTCCAATACAACGGCTACATGATAACTACCATTTAAAATAATATTATTTTATTATTAGAGTGCAACGTAAGATTCCCAAAAACTCGTTGTTGCGTGTTGGGTACGCCATCGGGCATAGCATCCCCTTTAAAGTCATATTAATATTTTATTCACAAATATGGATAAATATGAAAATTTCATATTCTTTATTTACCTGGGGTGTTACACGTCAAGTTAATAACTAGTTTCGATAGTGTAATTCTCACAAATGGTAGGAATGTCCCCTTTTACAGAAAAAAAATGAAGTACAATTTTCATCCTCATTAGTTTCATCCCCCAAATAGTTATTATTTCATTTTATTACCTTGAGACTCATCCCCCGTATCTTTTTTGTTTCTTTTACTTCTTTTGGAATGAGTCATCCAATGGAGTAATACTACTTAGAGTACTTCAAGAAACATAGATGCATGTCCACAAGATGTAGAGAATGTGTGTCAAACAAAAAAATGAAATGATAACTCTTCAGGAGATGAGATGAAGTGGAAAGAAATTGTGATTCATTGTGTTCTCTGAAAGGTTAAATGCCCCCTATTTGTAATAATTACACCATTGTAACTAGTTATTAACTTAAGTCCTCTATTTCCCCCAATTCATTCTAGAGAAAAGATCCACCAAAAAAAGAAACGATAGAGTGAAGGTTGGGAAATAAATAGAGAGGGTGGATATAGAAGAATCGAAATACATAATTATAGTGCTAAGAAGCCCATGGGTTTTGGGTTTCTACAATGTAATTTTAATGGATTAGTGAACGTTATTGAAATTAATTTATTTGTTTTGACGTGGAGGAAATATTTTTTGATGAATTAATTTCATTTTTATTTTCAAAATTATCAATAATGATTTTAATAAAATTTTAATAAAATAATTATTTGAGGTTTTTTTATGTTTTTTCAATAAAACATGATTTTTAGTAGTATTTTTTATTTAAAAATAATAGAGCTATATATGATTATAAAAGGAGTTCAAAGGAGTCGAGTACATTCTTTACACATAATTAAATAATCCATACGTCATTTTATATGTTTAAGAATCATGAAAACCTTAATTTGATGCACAGTGTGATCGCTATGACATAATGCGTCCGCTATCAGTTTAATATTGATATTTTAGTTCAAAAAATGTCACTCACTGAAAATGAATCAACTATACAAGGATTTTCTTGATAATATAGGTTATTGATTAATAATTTCTTTTGGATGTGTAGGTATCAGTCTCATGGAAAATTAATATACGATGTGATCTGTATAGGTCAAATATCATGTTTCTTTTTTAAAATGAGATTTTTGTAGAAAAACATGACAAGTTCCCAAAACTGACCAAACAAATTTTAATTCTATTTGTACTTTTAGAAAATAGTCCATAAGTAATTTTAGACGTGTTGGAATCATCTCTACATTAATCTGATGCATGGTCTGACCAAAACAACTCCAAATGCATTTTTTATATAAAAATGAAATCATTTTTAATAAAAGGGAAAACTAACCTACTCAAAGAAAATAAAACACATTCATATTGTTTTTTTTACTTTATTAAAATTATTAATAAGTCATTTGTGATGTGTATGAATCAGCTGAACCTCAATACGACACACGGTGTGCCCAGTATGACTCAATAAGTCTCCTATTAGTTTAAAATCAACAATCTTGTTCAAAATATGTCACTCACTGTTAACAAAGAAAACATTAATGAATTTACATGATAATATAGTACATATATTAATAATTCATTTGTGATGTGTAGGAATTAGTATCACATCAAACTGATTCATGATATGATCTGTATAGTTCAAAGTACTTGTTTCCAGTTTAAAATTACATTTTATTAGAAAAACAAGTGATGTACTCAAAATTGAGAAAATGCATCCATAAATTTTTGTAAATATATTAAAACGACCCATAATTCATTTAAGACATTTAGGAATCATCTATACCTCACTACAATGCACGGTGTAGTCGGTATGACTCATAGTGCATCTTTTTATTTGAAAATGAAGACAATTTTAATAAAAAGAGGAACTGACCTCCTAAAAACTGAGAAAATGCATTCATATTGATTTGATACTTAATAAAAATTATCCACATATTATTTTAGACATGGATAAATTAGTCTCACCTCAATTTGATTCATGGTGTACGTGGTATGACTCAATTTTTCCTTTATCAGTTTAAAGTCGACAATTATGTTTAAAAACATTCACCACCTAAAAACACAGAAAATGCACTCTTATTTTCTTGATAATTTATAAGATTGATTAATAAGTAATTTGTGACAATTAAGAATCAGTCTCATATCAACCTGATATGCCATGTGATCATTATGAGTCAATGTGCATGTTTCCAGTTTAAACTGGCATTTTAGTAAAGAATAAAAGTTATGTACTCAAAACTGAATAAACAAATTCATATAGCTTTTATAATTTATTAAAATAATTCATAATCCCAATAGGGTATTTAAGAATTATACTCACCTTAATCTGACACATGGTGTGACTGATATGACTCAAGGTGCAACTTTTTATACAAAATTGACACTAATTTTAGTCAAAAGGACAACTCACCAACTCAAAACCTATCAAACACTTTTTGATTGTTTTGATACATTAGTAAAAAAATCCATAAGTCATTTTTGACATGTAGTAATCACTCGCGCCTCAATCTGATATATGATGTGTCTTTTATGACTCAATGTATCTATTATCAGTTTAAAAATAACATTTTAGTTCAAAAAGTGTCACTCACACAAAACAGAGATAACATACTTGGATTTATTTATAATTTTGGAAAAAAATTCATAATTAATTTTTTACATGTAGTAATTTTTATGACATAAAACCGACAAACGATTTGACCAGTATGAGTCAAATTTTGTGTTTCCATTTTAAAATGACATTTTAATAAAAAAGTCAAGTGACATACTCAAAACCAAGAAAAGACACTAAAATATTTTTGATATTCTAGAAAATTGATCCATTAGTCATTTGAGATGTGTTAGAATCATACCCACCTCAATCTGATGTATGGTGCTATTGGTATGACTCCAAGTGTGTTTTTCAATATATAAGAAGCATTTGGGTTTCAAAATGCACATCATATATCTAAAATAGAGCAAGTGAGCCTAGATTGTATTCTATTAATTTAAATTCTGTATTCATATTTTATTTAATTTATTTATTGGAGTTTTTGGTTATATGGTGTTCTGTTACATAACACTGAACTGGTGGAGTAGTGTTCTATAATAGCACGTTGTAGTAAGCCCCTTTATCATTGATGATAGAAGTTCTGATAAAAGACTAGGGATTTTATCCACATGCTAATATTCATCTCTTATCTAGAGCTGATAAAGAAAATTTTTAGAAGTATTAAAGGACTATTTTATAGTAGTTCATACACAATTTAACAAGATTTGTCATTCATTTATTTTTCTTTGATGTCTGTTTTTATTTATTTATTTTTTTATATATTTATTTTTCTATAAGTGAATTAAGCATGATAGTGAGTAAATTTTTTATTACATCACAACCTTATTTGTAACGCCACGACCCCAGTTACCCAGATTCATTGCATTATTACGTATCATTGGCATGATCACAAAAGATCATGTCTAGAAACACCGATTAGTTTAGTATCCTTGGAAACACTAGATACATTCATAAATATTTCATTACATCATAATGTGAAAAACTACAATAACATAGTCTCCATATTCCACACTCATATCCCCTTCAGACTATCTCTGTAGTTCAGTCATAAAATATTTCTTCAAATCCTGGGAAAAATAAAACATAGAAAGGGGTGATCTCAAATGCTCAATAAGGATAACAATATAGCAGAAACTTTCATAGATAAACATAAACAATTAATGCAATGTATAACTAAAACAAAATCCTTTTAAACGTTAACTTCAGCATAATATGGAAAAAGTAAAATGAAATAATGTTATTTACTTATTCACATGGATATTCTACTAGTCGAATAATCACATGCAATATCAATAACTACATTCATAATGATAGAATGCATAATTCCAGACTATCATAACCATGTAGCCAAGGCCTCGTTAAATGATTACTAATAATATTTTTTCAAGGCCTCGTGCCAAGGCACTAGTTTATCTTGTGAGACCTACCGATGCATCTAGGAGCTATAGCAGCCTCCAACCGTCACTTATTAAGTCCAATGCATTCCTCATTTGAACAGGTTTAAACATAACATAAATATTCGTATTAAAACTATCATACAAAATGTCAATACTTTATCCATAAACCATTAATGGTATAAAAATATTACATCCATAGTCAAACATATCACAAATTCTTTAATACAAGATGGATGTTTTGTATCTTAATAAATCAACTTCAAATAAACTTAAAATCCATCAAAGGATGTTGACATAGATGAAATCAAAACTATTTGAGAGAAATGTCTCTTTTATTGAAATCATTTAAAAGTCACATAATTATAAAATAAAACATTTACTTTGAAAATATACTTATAATCTTATAAGGGAATATTTGAAGATTTTATAATAGTGGAAAAGAGTTTCACCTACCGTATAAGTTAAAAAAGAACATTCTTACGTTAATTATGTTGAAAAGGTTAAAAATGACCTTGTTTGGAAAATGATGGAAATATTCCTTTATAAACATCTTGTAATGGTATAAATGACATTAACCCATATTCTGTAAAACTATAAGAATGTTTTGAAATACATTTTTAAGAAAAATGGATGTGGATGATAAGGAGGTCCCAGTAGATAATTACGTATAAACAACCTCGGATAATGAAGAGACTGTGAAATAAACTCTTACCTTATACTTTTCCATGGTCGAGGGTAGGTTAAACTCCTTTATAACGGGGAAATAATTGTTATTAAATTATAAAAGAATTATTTAAATTAATATGATATCATATATGGTCTTTTAACATTGCTTTCTTAGTAATATCTTAGTATCATCATTATTTTGGGTGTTAACTTACTCGTTTTGTTTTATATGTTTTCTTACATAAGATATGTTTTTTATGGATGAGTTGTATCTTATTCATATCCAGAATGATATGAAGTCCTTAGACGTTATTTTTAATCATTAAATGAGAATAATACTTGAATGGATATGATGGGGAATGAATCTCATCACGTTCGTGGAGACTATAGTCTGTACGTACGCACGAGCGACAATATCATTCTTTTGATATTAAAATAATATATAATTGAATGGTATATCATATATACATAATCATTATCATGATATATTTATTATTTAAATCAATTACATATCATTATCATACCCATCCAAATAATAATGTTTTTGAATAACAATTACACCACGACGTGGAGACGGTAAGTCGTACGCACGCACGTATGGTGACATTTCAATCAATGGATGGATAGAATACTGAATATGGTTGTACCATATTTATAATAACATCACAATATGTATATGATACTAGAGTTATTATTTTATAAAGTAAATAACAAAGAAATAAGAAGTTGAAGAAGAATGAAACTTGAAAAAGGGTGGTGAAAACATTACCACTTCTTCGGGTTCTTCCTTTCGATTTGATCAAAAGGTCTCCATAGGGTGGCTTTATGATCCAACTAAGGCCCCTGGTTGAATTTAGAGAATATGAGAGAGTATATGGGCAGGGTTTTGCTGAGCCAAATGGATTTGATGGTATGAATCAGAGAGAAGGGGGAGTGCCCTTTTATAAGAGGGGTGAGAGGCACCTTTGGAAAAGCTAGAAATATTATTTTATAATAAATTCGTATTCGTTTTCTAATGGCTCCATAGTGCATTATTTAAATATTAAGGTGGGTATGGGTCAAAATAGTTTCAACCAATAGAATTTAGAATGTTTTGGGTCACTATAGTAACCTTATCCTTTATATTTAACTCTTAGATAAGTAGTTTAACATTTACCATGTCTCTTTGTATTTTTATATTATATAGTCAGTAAACATACTATAAATTTCCAAGTGACCCCCAAGTGGTCCATTAATGATACACCTATCTTTATTTAAGTCTCTTGGTCGAACCATCGATTTTTAAAAATAGAATAAAAATTAATAATTTAATATTTTTGATAAAAACTCTTTTATGTCAATTTTGACACTATTGGGTATTTTGTTTTTGATAATTTCATAACAGTATTATTACATCGAAAAAAACTCATAAAACCAGTACTAATATGTCATATTAACCTATAAAATTAGTGGAATTTATAAAAATTCTTAAATTACATTTATTTTGTTATTTATAATATCAATTATTTTAATATTACATTAATTAAGTAATTACAGCATCACCATTGTGTCATAAATAAATTAAATTATTTAGTGTCTAAAAATTATAAATAAAATACCATTATGTGGGAAATATTTTTAGATTTTTAATGAATATTTATAATCGAATTTATCTTATGTATAACCATATATTAAAAATGTTTTTTTATCAAACATTGATTTTAACTCTTCTAACTCTTCTTTGAATTAAATAATAATAAATGTCCTAATCTAATCCAAGTGGAACTAAATGACAATATATTATATCTAAGGTTGTTTTTGGTCGAGATACACTTTTCCAATAGAATTAGGACATGTTTTGGGGTAATATTAATATCATTTTCACCCTTAATTACCCTATTTACTTTTAACTGTTTTAAATAAAAGTAAAAAGTTACTATTCACCAAAAATTATTTTTATCTTATTAAACCACATTTTACTCATTGATATTAACCGTGTCTCTCAGATTTTTGAAATTCCACTCTCAAAAGAGGTAAAATTATGTTTTATGTGAATTTCTAAATTCTCCTAGGAGGTGGGTAAAAGACGGTGAAAAGTTCAATAAAATTTTTATATATCTAAAATTATTCTAAACTAACTCCAATGAATTACATTGAACTTATATAGGGATTATGTATCTATTTTGACCTTAATTAAATTTAAATAAAATAAATAATTATTTAAATAAATTTTTTTTTTAAACTATAACTCAGTGTTTTTTCACTATTCATCAAAAATTGAAAGTTTTCAGAAAAACACCAAAAATTCACCCTGGGCTAATTTCGATATTCTGAATCCAAATATGAAGTCCATTTTGAAATATAAAAGTTATAAAATTTCAAAACATTGGTATTACTATTCATAACGGCTAGTTTGGTTGGTTCTGGTGTGTGTTAGAATTCGAAGTTGCATACAACACAAGCTATTATATCATTCATAGAGAAGCATACCGTAGAATCTTGGGGTGTTACATTAATCATATTTTAAATATATTTATATAAATAGTATTGAGTTTCTGGAACAACACATAACAAAATTGGTTAACACTAATCAATATATATTCCCATAGGACCCTAAAAAACAATAAACTCAAAATAAGTATCTACATCACCTATTGTAAAACACAAATTGGTGGGATTATGAATTATAAAAAAATGATGATATTTAACATCAACTTCATATTACATTAAACCATTTGTTTGAGTAACAGATAATTAAGACTACATAACTTTATTATTATTTTTATAAAAATAACTCAATGATCAATTGAGTGAGATTGGTGTGTTTAAGGACATATTTTCCATGACATTATCAACCTTTTGAGGAATTATGGAATTAAGAATACATATAGGGGAATATTAATTGTAAGAAGAGGTCTTATCCTTTTCCCATAAATCTATACAAGAGTTCAATGAAATAATTAAAGAAACTTCCCTAAAACACATTTCTAAGATTTCTCCCAAGCAACTACATTATAAAACCATGTTACCCATTAAATTATTTAAAGGGGATGATCAAAACATATACCACCTATTTATTACTTATTAAATATTTTTAATTAAAACTGATCTAAATTATTTTAATGATATATATTAATAATTAAATGAGTATGACTTATGAGAAGATAAAAAATATATATATATATTGAAATTTGAAGAAAAACATATGGGTCCATTTACACTCCAATAAAACCCATTCTATAGGTAGGAATTCATAACCATGATCTCACAACTGATCCAATTAATGTAGAAACCAAATCTATAAATTAATTTTATTTTGATTATTCATGTGTTTCATATATTTATAACTCTATATTTACTAAAATTTCATCATTATTTTATTTAAATTTATCCTTTTCTAGTGATAAGCTATATGATGCACCAAACATAAAAGAGAAAACACTAAATACATTTAGTAGGTAAGTAAAAGACTATGAAAAGTTCAATAAAATTTTTATATATCTGAAATTATTTTAAACTAACTCTAACGAATTGAATTGAACTTATATAGGTATTATGTATCTATTTTGACCTTAATTAAATTTAAATAAAATAAATAATTATTAAATAAAAATTCATTTTTAAACTATAATTCGGTGTTTTTTCACAATTCATCAAAAATTGAATGTTTTCAGAAAAATGCCAAAAATTCACCCTAGGATAATTTCAATATTCTTAATCCAAATATGAAGTCCACTCTGAATGATAAAATTTATAAAATTTCAAAAAGTGGTTATTACTATTCATAACGGCTAGTTTGATTGGTTGTGGTGTGTGTTAGAACTTGACATTGCGTACAACACACGCTACTATATCATTCAAAGAGAATCATACCGTATAAGCTTGGGGTGTTACATTCTCCCCTCCTTCAAATAATTTCATCCTCGAAATTTCTATAAAATTGTTGCATAAAAATACTTGGGTGGTTCTTCATCATATGTTCCTCGGGTTCCCACGTTGCCTCTTCCATCTTATGGTTCCTCCATAAAACATTTACCAGACAAGTCATCCAGTTTCATAGCAGTTGTTCTATTGTATCAAGAATCTTGATGGGATCTTCGCAATAAGATAGATCATTTTCTAGTTCTAATTCCTCATAGGTGAGTACATGGGTTTATTCAGAAATATATTTTCTCAATAGTGATACATGGAATACATAGTGAACTTTGGAGAGATTTGGTGTCATTTCCAAACGGTATGCTACAACCCCAATTCGTTCTATTATTTCAAAAGGTCTGATATACCTGGGACACAATTTACCTTATTTACTGAAATGTATAACTCCATTCCATGGAGATACCTTCAAGAAATCATAATCTTCTCACTGAAATTCCAAATCCTTCCTTCGATTATCGGCATAGCTCTTCTGCCAACATTGAGCTGCTTTTATGTGGTTTTGGATTACCTTCACCATTTCCATTGTTTCCTCCATCAGTTCTGGGGCTATGAGTTTTCTTTCACCAATTCCAGCCCAACAGGTTGGTGTGCGACATCTCTTTCCATACAATGATTCATATGGTTCCATCAGTATACTTGAATAGAAGCTATTATTATAGGGAAATTTTACCAGAGGTAACTATTGATCCCACATACCCTGAAAGTCAAGTGAGAATGATCTCATCATGTCTTCTAAGGTTTGAATAGTCCGTTATAATTGCCTATCTGGTTGAGGGTGGTAGGAAATACTCAAACGAAGTTCAGTATACAAGGCCTTATGAAGGCTCCTCCTGAATCTTGAAGTAAAACAGGGATCACGATCTGAAACAATCAATAGAGGTACTCCATGAAGTCTCCCAACTTCATTAATATATAGTCTTTCTAGACATTCTAGTGGTAGATCTTCTCTTATTGCAAGAAAATATTCTGACTTGGTAAGACAATCAGCAATAACCCATATTGCATCATTCCTTCTAGGAGTCTTTGGTTTCCCCATGACAAAGTCCATCATAATATTGTCCCATTTCCACTCCGGTATGGGAAGAGGTTGCATGACTCATCCAGGTTGTTTCCTTCCAGCTTTCACTTGTTGAAAAACCATACATCTTGACACAAAATCAGCAATCTCCCTCTTCATGTCGTCCCGCCAAAAATGTTCCTTCAAATCTCTATACATTTTGGTTCTCCCATGGTGTATAGAGAAATTGGAACTATGAGCATCATCTAACAATTCCCTTTTCAGATCTGGTATATCGAGAACACAAAGTCTCTTCCCAAATTTCCAAATTCCTTCTTCATACACAATGTCACTCAATCTCCCATCATTCGCAGCTTTAATATTTTCATTAAACTCTTCATCATCGGTCTGAGAACTCATAATCCTTTCTAGTAATGATGCTTTGGCAACCACTTGAAAAAGCATTGATGTCTCACCTTCCATGGTTATTCCCATGTCCATCTTCACTAGATCCATGAAAATAGGATCCCTTTCAATTCTCATATTGTTCAAAACTCCATGATCTTTTCTTCTCAAAGCATCTTCCACATTCTTCGCCATCCTCAGGTGGTAGTGTATCGTGCAATCAAAATCCTTGTGTAAATCAAGCCATCTCATTTTCCTCGTGTTGAGTTCTTTTTGAGAGAAAATATACTTCAAAATCGTTTCATCATTATAAATATCACATTTTCCACCATAGAGGTAGTGTCTCCATATCTTCAAAGAAAAGATCACAGTAGCTAACTCTATATCATGAGTAGGATAGTTTTTCTCATGAATTTTCAACTTTCGTGATGCATAGGCAATAACCCATCATTCTGCATGAGGACACAACGAAGTCCTTTCTTCGATGCATCACTATAAATAATGAACCCATCATTCCCCGATGGTCGTGTCAATATAGGAGCCTTGAATAATCTTATCTTCAGTTCTCCAAAACATTCTTCATACTCTTTTGTCCAAAAAAATTTAACCCCTTTACGTGTTAGCTTTTTTAATGGGTTAGCCAATCGAGAATATTTCTAGAATAAATGTCGATAATAAACTGCTAAACCAATAAAACTACGTACCTCAGTTATACTCGTCGGTGCTGGCCATTTTTGGATTTCCTTGGTCTTAGAAGGATCAATAGAGATTCCATCTTTGAGATAATATGGCCAAGAAAATAAATCTCCTGAAGCTAGAGTTCACACTTTCTAAACTTCCCATATAATTCACGTCTTCTAAGAGTCTTCAGGATAATGCTCACGTGATTTTCATGGTCTTTTTAGCTTTTGGAATATACCAAGATATCATCAATAAATAACACTAAAAAATAATCGAGATATTTCTTGAAAACTCTGTTCATTAGATCCATGCAAACAGAGGGTGCATTAGTCATCCCAAAAGGAATTACTGTAAACTCGTAATGCCCGTGCGTGGTTCGAAATGATGTCTTCAAGAATGTCTTCCCTCTTCACACACAACTGATGATATCCAGATCGAAGGTTAATCTTTGAAAAGTATAGAGCTCCATGCAGTTGGTCAAATAAATCATCAATGAGTGGTAGGGGATACTTGATCATTATTGTTATAGCATTGATCTCCATGTAGTCGATACTTAACC
Source organism: Viscum album (assembly GCA_963277665.1). Taxonomy (NCBI): domain Eukaryota; kingdom Viridiplantae; phylum Streptophyta; class Magnoliopsida; order Santalales; family Viscaceae; genus Viscum; species Viscum album. The sequence continues at coordinate 172,165,665 of OY728128.1, forward strand.
TCATAGATCCATCTTCCATTTTAACAAAAAGAACAGGGGCTCCCCATAGAGAAACACTGGGGTGAATAAATACCTTATTACTCAACTAATCTAGTACAAATTCTACAGTGGCCATTCTATAAGGGGTTTTCAATATAGGCCTTGATCTAGGAATAAAATCAATGAAAAACTCAACTTCTCATTCTGGAGGATGTCCAGGTAAATCTTCCAGAAACACATCTATATATTCTTTAACAATAGGTACATCCTCTATTTGAACTTTCCTTTCTTAACCCACAGTCATTTCCTTCTCTTCCTCCCCAATAATTGAATTTAGTTGAGGTACTGGGGGTGGATCTAGATAAGAATTAGGTGGTGATGATTCTGCTCAAAAGATATGGTGTTCCTTTTCATCATCATCAAAAATCATAACCACCTTCTTCTAATAATAAATATTCTCATCATAGTCTAAAATCCAATCCATACCAAGGATTATATCAAACTCAATCATAGGTATGTCGATGAGATCAGAAGATAAAGAACATTTATGTGCTCTAATGGGGACTGATTCACATTACATTGTTGCAATGATACTTCCCTTATGAGTTTTAACTGACAACTACCATGATAAATTAAATTGGAAATATCTAATTTTTTTAGAAAATTAGGAAGATATGATACAATGCGATGATCTAGAATCAAATAAATTATTTTTTAAACATGAGGAAACCATTAAATTACCTTCGACTACATCTTTTAGAGCTTCTTCCTCAGTAGTAGTGATAGTATAATCTTGGCCTTGATCCCTTGGACTTTTCTGAGGAATGTTACCCTGACGCTTAGGAAATTCATTCGCATAATGTCTCATCTCTCTAGAATTATAGCATTCCACGTTGACAGCAACTCTCTTTCCCTTGCAATCATGAGCTTGGTGGCCTCTTTCACCACACTTGTAACAGACACTCATTCCCTTCAAACAAGTACCAGGGTGTTTCTTCCCACATTTACTATAGGATGGATAATCAACATTTCCCTTCTTCCCTTTATTTTCATTTCAAGAGTGGTTAGCAGATATCTTCTTCTCTTGCTTTTCCTTAATGTCTTAAGTCTTAGAGAATTCTTTTTCTGTCTTGATATCACATGAGATAATAACTTCGTACAATGAGAAATATTGTAAGACTAATTATCGATGGAGAAACGGTTTTAAAATTTCTATGAAATGATCAATCTTACTTCTTGGGTTACGTATATAATCTGTTGCATGCCTCACTAACCTTGTAAAGTTAGTCTCATACATTGCGACATTCTCATCCTCCTTTTTCCTCAAACTCAGAAATTGTCTTTCCATATATGCTCGATGGTCACGAGAAAAGTATTTTTCTAAGAAAATCTCTTTGAACTCCCTCCATTCAATATTTGATACTTCATCATCTTCCTTAGTGTTTGGAATCAATTAACACTATTGATAAACATCTCCAGTGATGTGGTAAACATCCATGATAACTTTTTCCCTTTCACTAATCCCCAAAGCCTAAAATATTTTCTCTAGGGAACTTATCCATTTCTCAGCTACCAATGGATTTGTACTCCAATTTATTTTTGGTGGTTGTTTCCTCATGAAGCAATCTAACATTGATTATCCACACTGTGGATCTGTGTGCTCCATAGGGGTAAGGTTATTATTCATAACCTGAGTTAGTTGTCCCAGTATGGTGATTAGCTGATCAGAACCAGTTGCATCACTAGATCCACGATAATTGTCTTGAGCAGGAGGGAAATCCATATATGGAGTGCGTGCATTGATACGGTTTCCATTCCTTCCACTAGGTGACAATTCTAAACAATGACATAAACTAGATCAGTTTATGAATCAAAATACATATTTCAATACTTGTAAAAAAAACATAACATAAATTGAACTATTTATGGATATAGTCCATAATCATAAAAAAAATTCTTTGAGGAGGTATATACTCACAAACCCTTCATAATGGATTGTAAAGAAAGTGGTAATTATCCTAAGCATTTCCTCCGAGAGTGTCGTAACCAAGAGTGCAGCAAGGCCCATTTTCGTGCACCAGTTCCCGTTCGAGTCTAGCTCAAAGTGGTGTTTTCGGGTTTTACCCCTAGGTACATCTGTGCCGGAGCCACCTCTACCTGCTCATATCCAGACAGGGATGTACTGCTCAGAAAACTCACAAAATCTCTACAATACCAAAATTCTAGGAAGTTCTGCTATACTGATCCTCAAATTCCATCTTAGGTCAATGTTCTCTAATCAGAGTTTATCTAAATCTAGATTCCAAGGTTTGTACTAAACTTCCTCTGATACCAATTTTAATGCCCTGACCCCAGTTAACCAGAGTCAGTTCATTATTAGGTATCATTGGAATGATCACAAAAGATCAAGTCTCGAAAGACTGATTAGTTTAGTAGCCTTGGAAACACTGGATACATTCATAACTGTTACATTACATCATAATGTGAAAAACTACAATAACATAGTCTCTGTATTCCACACTCATATCCCCTTCAGACTATCCCAGCAGTTCAGTCATAAAATATTTCTTCACATCCTGGGAAAAATAAAACATAGAAAGGGGTGAGCTCAGATGCTCAGTAAGGATAACAATATAGCGGATACTTTCATAAATAAACATAAACATTTAAGGCAATGTATAACTAAAACAAAAGCCTTTTAAACTTGAACATCAGCGTAATATGAAAAAAAAAATGAAATAATGCTAGTTACTTATTCACATGGATATTCTACTAGTCAAATAATCACATGCAATATCAATAACCAATTTCATAATGATAGAATGCCTAATGCCAAACTATCATAACCACATAGCGAAGGCCTCATGCCAAGACTCCAAATAAGTTTTTTTCAAGGCCTCGTTCCAAGACTCTATTTTTACTCATGAGACCTATTGATGAATCGAGGAGCTATAGCGGTCTCCACCCATCACTTATTATGTACAATGAACTCCTCATATGACTAGTTTTAAACATAACATAAACATTCGTATTAAAACTAGCAAGAGAAATGTCAATAATTTCTCCATGAACCATCAATGGTATAAAAATAACACATCCACAGTCAAACATATCACAAAACCTTAAATAAAATATTGCAGTTTTGTATCTTAATAAATTATCTTCAAATAAACTTAAAATCTATCAAAGGATGTTCACATAGATGAAATCAAAACTATTTGAGAGAAATATTTCTTTTTTGAATTCATTTAAAAGTCACATAATTATAAAATAAAACATTTACTTTGAAAATATCCTTATAATCTTGTAATTGAAGCTTCGAAGATTTTATAATAGTGGAAAATATCCGCACCCGCCATATAAGTTAAAAAACAACATTCTTACCTTAATTTTTTCGAAAAGGTTATAAAGTAACTTGTTTGGAAAAAGAGGGAAAGATTCCTTTATAAAAATCTTGTAAAAATTTAAACAAGCGTATAAATGACTTTAACCGATATTAGGTAAAATAGTAAGAATGTTTTGAAATTCATTTTTAAGAATCATGGACGTGGATGATAAAGAGGTCCCAGTAGATAATTACATATAGACAACCTCGGATAATGAAGAGATTGTGAAATAAACCCTTACCTAGTACTTTTCCAAGGTCGATAGTAGTTTAACCTCCTGTATAATTGTGAAATAATTGTTATTAAATTATACAATAATCTTTTAAATTAATATGATATCATATATGATCTTTTAATATTCCATTGTTAATAATATCTTAGTATTATCATTGTTTCGAGTGTTAACTGACTCGTTTTCTTTTATATGTTTTGTTACATAAGCCCTATTTTTTATGGATTGGTTGTATCTTATTCATATCCAGAATTATATCAAGTCCTTAAAAATTATTTTTAATCATTAAATGATAATTATACTCGAATGGATATGATGGGGAATGAATCTTATAGCGTTCGGGGAGACGGTAGTCCATACGTACGCACGAGCAACAATATCATTCTTCTGATATAAAAATAATATATAATTGGATGGTATATCATATATACAGAATCATCATCATGTTATATTCATTATTTTCATCAATTACATGTCATTATCATACCCATCCAAATAATAATGTTTTTGAATAACAATTACACCACGACGTGGAGATAGTAAGTCGTACGTACGCACGTATGGTGACATGTTATTCAAAGGTTGGATAGAATACTGAATATGGTTGTACCATATTTATAATAACATCACAATATATATAATATACTGGATTTATTATTTTAGAAATTAAATAACCAAGAAATAAGAAGTTGAAGAAGAAATAAACATGAAAAATGGTGGTGAAAACATTACCACTTCTTCGTGTTCTTCCTTTTGATTTGATCAAAAGGGCACTTAGGTTGGCTTTCTGATCAAAATAAGGCCTCTCAGTTGAATTGAGGGAAGTTTATAGAGTATTTTTTCAGGGTTTGGCCGAGCCAAATGGCCTTGACGGTATTAATTAGAGAGAAGGGAGAGTGCCCTTTAATAAGAGGGGTGAGGGGCACCTTTGGAAAAGCTAGAAATATTATTTTATAATAAATTCATATTCGGTATGTAATTTCTCAAAAATGGATTTTTTAAAGTTTAATGTGGGTATGGGTAGAAATAAATTCAACCAATAGATTTTAGATAGGTTTGGGTCACTATATTAACCTTATCATTTATATTTAACTCTTAGTTAAATAGGTTAACATTTACCATGTCTCTTTTTATTTTTATATTATATAGTCAATAAACTTACTATAAACATCTAAGAGACCCCAAAGTGGTCCATTAATTATACAACTATCATTATATAAGTATCTTGGCCGAACCATATATTTTTAGGAATAGAATATAAATTAATAATATAATTTTTGTTTTAAAAACACTTTTATGTCAATTTTGACACTATTGGGTATTTGGTTTTTGATAATTTCATAACAGTATTATTACATCGGAAAAAATTCATAAAACGAGTAATAATATGTCATATTAACCTAGAAAATTAGTGGAAGTTATAAAAAGTCACAAATTACATTTATTTTGATATTTAGAATATCAATTATTTTAATATTTCATTAATTACGTAATTACAACATCACCATTGTGTCATAAATAAATTAAAATATTTAGAGTCCAAAAATAATAAATAAAATACCATTATATAGGAAATATATTTAGATATCTAATTAATATTTATAATCGAATTTATCTTTTGTATAACCCCAAATTAAAAATGTTTTAGTTATTAAACTTTGATTTTAACTATTTTAACTCTTCTTTGAATTAAATAATAATAAATGTCCTAATCTAATACAAGTGGACCTAAATGATAATATTTTATTACTAAGGTGGTTTTTTGTCTATATACACTTGTCCAATATAATTAGTTCATGTGTTGGGGTAATATTAATATCATTTTTACCCTTAATTACACTATTTACTTTTAACCGTGGTAAATAAAAGTAAAAAGTTACTATTCACCAAAAATTATTTTTATCTTATTTGACCACATTAGATTCCTTGAAATTAACTGTGTCTCTCAGATTTTCGAAATTCCTCTCACAGAAGTGGTAAAATTATGTTTTATGTGAATTTCCAAATTCTCCTAGGAGGTGTGTAGAAGACGGTGAAAAGTTCAATAAAATTTTTATATATCTAAAATTATTCTAAACTAACTCCAATGAATTACATTGAACTTATATAGGTATTATGTATCTATTTTTACCTTAATTAAATTTAAATAAAATAAATATTTATTTAAAGAAAAATTCATTTTTAAACTATATCTCAGTGTTTTTTCACTATTCATCAAAAATTGAAAGTTTTCAGAAAAATACCAAAACTTCACCCTAGGATAATTTCAATATTCCAAATCCAAATATGTAGTCCATTTTGAAAGATAAAATTTATAAAATTTCAAAAAGTTGGTATTACTATTCATAACGGCTAGTTTGATTGGTTGTGGTGTGTGTTAGAACTCAAAGTTACGTACAACACAAGCTATTGTATCATTCAAAGGGAAGCGTACCGTAGAAGCTTGGGGTGTTACATTACTCATATTTTAAATATATTTATATAAATATTATTGAGTTTTTGAAAAAACACATAACAAAATTTGTTAACACTAATCAATATATATTCTCATAGGACCCTAAAAACAATAAACTCAAAATAAGTATCAACATCACCTATTATAAAACACAAATTGGTGGGATTATGAATTATAAAAAAATTATTTTATTTAACATAAACATCATATTACATGAAACCATTTGCGTCAGTAATAGATAATTAAGACTACATAACTTTCTTATTGTTTTTGTAAAAACAACTCTATGATCAATTGAGTGAGATGGGTGTGTTTAAGGACATATATTCCATGACATTATCCACCTTTTGAGAAATTATGGAATTAATAATACATTTAGTGGAATATTAATTGTAGGAAGATGTCTTATCCTTTTCCCTTAAATCTATACAAGTGGTCAATGAAATAATTATAGACACTGCCCTAAAACACATTTCTGTGATTTCTCCCAAGGAACTACATTATGAAACCACGTTACCCACTAAATTATTTAAAGGGGATGATCAAAAAATATAACCCCTATTTATTAATTATTAAATATTTTAAATTAAAATTGATTTAATATATTTTAATGATATTTATTAATAATTACATTAGTATGACTTTTGAGAAGATAAAAAATGATATATTGAAATTTGATGAAAAACATATGGATCCATTTACACTCCAATAAAACCCATTCTATAGGTAGGAATTCATAACCATGATCTCACAACTTATCCAATTAATGTAGAAAACCAATCTATAAATTAACTTTATTTTTATTATTCATGTGTTACATATATTTATAACTCTATCTGTACTAAAATTTCATCGTTATTTTAGTTAAATTGATCCCTTTATAGTGATAAGTAATATGATTCACCCAATATAAAAGATAAAATACTAAATACATTTAGTACGTAAGTAAATTTAGGAGGAATGACCATCCAATATTCATAAGGAGTATGAGGATCACAGGGAGGTTGGGTGGCCCTATTGAAGGAAAGGTATAGGATGAGGTGGTTTGGGCACCATGGAGAAGCATTCGTGGTGAGGTGAGGCGTCCAAGATTGGTGGAAGAATTGGGGGAAGAGGGTCATAGAGAAAAGATCTTCTGGTTGGGTGGCCTCACTAGGTGGAATAGTGGGGAAGATTCACAAGGGTCTATGTCAGTGGAGGAGGGTTGAAGAGAGGAGATCTAGTGAGGGGCATTGTTAGGGGATGATGGGTATTCCTTAGAGAGTGTAATGGGAGGGGGTCTTAGATTGGAGGAATGTTGTTCGAATTAATTTACCCTATTACTATGGTTTTTAGTAAATATTGGATTTAAATACCCATATATCCATAGTTTTATTTACATATTGGATATAAATTAAGCTATGTCAATGCACCTATGAAACCATGGCTATAGGTACATGGATATAGATAATTTTTCTATTATTTAAACCGAGAAATATTTACTTGATATCCAGTAGAATTCCTAAGGTTGTCATAAATTGTATCTCTTTTGATATTTTTTTATTATAATGGGTGGGATTAAAGTGTTAAAGATCAATAAAATGTGATGAGTTATTCAAAATGGAAATATAACCCTTATGTTGGTTCATGAACTCCCTAGAATGATCATCCCTTAGGGTCTTAGGGAGGAAATAATTATAGAAGATAGATTGAAATCCCTCCAAAAAACAACTTCATACTAACCTTTCTGGTTTAGAATATCCCATTGTTTATTGGAGGATTTGTGAATAATATATGTATTAAGATTCACTATCATCTCATTAATTTTCAAAAGGTGATCAATGATATACATGACTGTCTCAATCCATAAATATGCTACTTGGGGGCCAATATCCCCTAAAGAAGTAAGTGGATGTTTCAGCTGAAACTCCCACATCAACTCTCCCATAGATATGGAAAGCCACATAGCTCCTTGTATTGTATGCATAAGACACCTAAAATACCCTTGAAACAAGACATCATCACCTAAATATGGAATAATTGGAGGATCCTCATGGGACACTATTGTATGTATCACTAGTGGCTCAGGTCCACCACCACTGGAGTATGATCGTCACCACCCTCCTTCCACATAACTACAGGAATCCATAGTGTCATAGCTCTATAAAATACAATAACATGCCTCATATAGTTTCGATAATGATAAATATCATCGACATATGAATTTTATAGGTACAACCCTTCCTATTGTGAAATTCACACTGCACTTCCACCTCATAATGCCTGGTCTTTGTGATATGAACAATTATATTGAACTCAAGAGATGCAACATATTGTTTAATATACGGTCATGTCTGGGTCATGTATTAGGTTTCACTATAAGGGACCCGTTTATAGAGTGTTAATATCTATTTTTATCCAAAAACCCCTTTAAATAGAAATTGGAGTCCCTATTAAATGGTGACAATTTCAAATTATAATTCATATTCATTTAATTCATTTCTAATTTATATATCATTTTCATTAAAGGGGTTAATTTTATGGTTCACCACATCAAATTTATCATGGCCCATAAACCATATAAAATTATGTGTGATTTCAATTCTACCGAAGCACTCACTTATCAATTCCTAACAAGAAATGTTAGAATAATTCAAGGATATAGCATTAAACACCAAAACATGTTTCAAGGAATGAATGAAATAATATGAAAATAGCATGATATAATTTATATTATATATAAATACTATAAGGTTCCTAAAATGATGTGTGGTCAGTATTCATTGATGTATCATTCTAGGAACAAAATATAAACCACAATCATAATAATAATCATCACACATCATATATGTAATCTAATGGTGGATTCAAATCAACTAAAATTGGTATAAAATAGAACATAATGTACCACCCTAGGTAATTTGGAATTTCCCTATATGTGGTTTAGCTACTCCCAAGAATAACACATTTCCAAATTCTAAGACATTCCTATTATCCTATCTAATATTCCAAAACAATAAGAAAAATAAATAAATTTCTTTGATACCACTTTGTGATGTCTTGGCCCAGATTCCACTAAATGGTGATCGGATCTAGTGGGTCACATGGCCTTAAGAACTCCACCTTTTACACCAGATGCTTTTGACTTGCAACGAGGGTCCAAGGTGGTACAGTGGGGAGACTATACCCTCAAGCCCACAGTAGCATAGTAGTGATGTAAATTTATAAATAGAATCCGCATAATATATAATTCAGAAAGTAATGTCAATCATACAAAAGTAATAAATAATAATAAACTACAGCATCCAGTATCATATACAAAATGATGATATGTCATGTATCTTTCCATATTTAATAGGAATACATGGAAGCATGCATTTAGCATAAGATATGTAACAAAATAACAAAAAGTCCAAAAATCATGTCTCCATTAAAATCATGATCCATAGATCATACATTTCCATCCCCACTCTCATGCTATAAATAAATCAAGTATCAACAACTAGGTGTTTTCCCATATCCCTTCCATCAACCACATAATATTCATAGGTACCATCACTGGACCAGATAGGGTGTGATATAAACTAAATGGGCCACAACTAGAAATTTCAATAAATACCCAATTAGTGCATATAATATGAGCAGTGTGTGAATATAATAATTAGTAATAGAAACATTATAGGGGTCCGTGCTGGTTTTGTGAAAGACACCAGTCTGATAGTCCTTATTTCGACATGTGCCAGACATTCTCTGAAAAAGTTACCATATTTAATCATATATATACTGTGTATATGAAGTTACTTCTTCAACAATATATATGGAAACAACAACTAAGATAGAACAGATTCATAACTTTGTCATCTATTAGTAGCAGAATGAGTCTCATATGTGTTAAGAACTTAATGCCCAATATTACAAGAATAAGGCACGACATTCCTAGATCACAAGAGTAAGAGATTCCATGCCATGAACATAATATTGGGACACAATGCCCATATCTCATAAAGTTAGGGTCAATATTTCCATATATCATAAGTAGGTTCACCATGTTTGACATCCCAAGATTTTTTGAAATCTATTTTTTAATTAATTTATCTTTTCCAATTTTTGAAATCATGTGACAGTAGAAATAGTTCATTATATATGTATATCAAAACACTAAGTCAAATATTACCTTCATACAACACAAACTTGTCTCTCTCTATCCTCATTACCAAAATATCTTGTGCTAGATAAAATACCTTATGGGATTTTGTTAATGCAACACCAACATAGCATACATTACCTGAAACACTAATGTTTCTATAAAACAAAATTTGATTGTTATAATTAATTAATCGATATAATTATAACCTAGAATTTAAATATATTAAAATTAAGTTTGAAAAAAAATTCAAATAATTTTTATTATGGTTTTATATAAATAAAACTTACTTTTAGTGAAAGATATAATTTTCAGTAATGTCCTTATGTGTTAAAAAATACTACTTTCTCAAATGAACTACTTTTAATGTCCTTCTATGAGAAATAGTAAAATTAAATTCAGAAACATTTAGAAGTTAAATTTGATAAAATAAACTGCATTTATGAATTCAAAACATCTAAATTATCCCAGATTGAATTTTTGGGATTTTTCTAAGAAATATCTATTTTCAATGAATAGTGAAAATACTGCTTTTTAGTTAAAAACATCCTTTTGTTTAATTAATTATTAATGGTAAATGATATAATAAATTTTTTATATGGTTACATTAGAAAAATATTACATCTATTAATGAAATTTCTGTCGTTATAACCAATTTCACTTTAAAATTGAATATTAAAACTTACTAAACTTTTGAACTTCATTCTACATTAAAAAACCCATTATCTCATCTCATCTGCAGGATTATCATTAATCATAATTTTTCCACTTCTATGATATTAATTTCAAAAATCATACATACATCATTTTATTCAGTAAAATATTTATATTATAATGATACCATGTTATTTTTTATCCAAATGGTAACTAAAAGTGATTAAAATTAATCACAGTGATTAAGGACAAATTAAGCATAATTTGGCTCTAAACAATTTATTTTAGGTGTAAATGACCTATTCACATGTCCAAAACCCATTTTATGTGTGTATTTTGGCCATACACCTTAATTGTTTTTGATTTTTTTTATGACTACAGTTATTTAACAACATGTGTACAACTAACTTGTATCTAAAAATTCAATGTGAGTCCTTTTCCTTCCATATAAAAGGCCACCACCACTCCAATTTCCCCACACCTCTAAAAATTGTTAAGTTCATCCAATCCCTTATTAATAAAATTCCTAAAATACCTCTCTTCATCAATTAATCCCCTTATGGTAATAAGGTAATCCAAGGTATCCTTTTGGCATAAACCAAAAGGATTTACCTGATTAAGAGGTAACTCCTTCTCTCATGCTTCTTTCTTTTACATTGTTTCTCCACACCTCTGCTTTATTTTTCCCATGATTTTATAACAAAAAACGTATCATAAATATACTATTATTTTGTTATTCTAGTGGTTCTAATTACTCTAACACACACCTCCATCTAATGGTTCATGAACATAATGTTTATGTTTACGAAAAACTACTGCCTTACAAAAAGATGATTGTTCTTTTTTTCCATTAACACCTATAATGGTGGCCATTATGATGGAAACTAAATTTATATATGATATATATTATATTTATAATTTATTTATTGTTCTTAAATTCTTATTTAGAGCATACCTTTATGATTTTCATCTTTTGTAAATACGGTAATTTCGTTTGAGGAAGTTCTGGACTACCACCCCCTCAAAGATATATGATTCATTCATACCCTGAATGGATTTTATTAAGGATGGTTTTAATGAATATATATGATATATATGGTATCATAAATCTACTATAATATTGATATATATATATATACATATATGTCTTTTACTTTCCTTCTCTTAAAATGACAATTAAATGGAAATAGCGTTCATGCGTAAGTACGGCCTACCATCTCCAGGACCAGTGTATTCCATTTCATACGTATATATATTCAATGAATTATTATAATAAAGCAATACTGTATATAAATTATATTTATAACATGGTTTAAATTATTGAATTAGTATATAAGTATGAGGACCAATAATATAACAAATTAAGACACTTATGAAAAACAAAGTGAATATTAACCGAAGTTAAATCATAACATGGGATGGTTAAAAAGTTGGTAATATAAGGTAGTAATAAAACCATACGAGGTATTATAAATAAAAATATATATCCTTAAAATATTTATAATAAATATATATTTATTATACATGTGTTTTGAATGTGTACGATGATATTCAAGACATAAAGTAAGAGGATTTCTTCTCTTTTATGTTTTTGTGAGATATACGCTATGTTTTCCACCCATTACTTAAGTGTGGTGTATGTACATCCAATTATTGTATTATATGTATCATTTAATTAAATTTATGGTTATTAACAGATCCATTTTATGAGCTTTCTTTCATAGCATTTATGTTTTAAATGTTACCAAATTGGTAAAAAAATATCTCAAATTGACTTATTTGGGACTCTTGTTTTTTATGCACATAAGATCTTTTTTGAAGTGTATATAATTCCATGTTATATAATGAATATTTTCATTTTTATGATATTTTTACGATTTATTTAATTTCATTTTTTACATGGAATATATGATACCAAGTTCCCAGTAATAATAGTTTTCAGAAAAAATCTCCTTACTTTTCTAGATTGCAAATGTTTATGATTTATTTAATGAAATTTTAGGATAAATATCTCTATAAAATTCATTAATTTTGTTATCCTCTAGATATTAATAATATAATTTTGTATTAGTTCAATTTTTACACTCTTTGGTATATATGGTAATTAATAAAGTATTTTTATGAAATCCTATCATTACCCTTTCTTTTGCCGGAAATATTAGTTCTTTAAAAACCATATTTTCTAAAAAGTGGTTCCAATAATATTATTATAATATCCTATGAACATTAATTTTTTTTACCTTATTAGTCATTTACCGATTTTTAGTGGAATCTTCTTGTCAGTTTCCAATGAAGGCATTTTTTGTATCCATTTTATTATGTTAATGGAATATTCGTTTTACCTCGTACAACATGTACGGATTTAATTGTTGTCATTTCTATGAATCTTTCAATTCATGTTTAAAGGGCTAATTTTTAAGAAAGTGTTTTTTAAAGTATTTTCATGAAAATTGGTCTTTAAAATGTTTTAAATTTTATATTATATGTTTTCAATAAAAATGTTTTTCAAAATGTTTTCATTATTTATTTACAACATTTCAATGTATTTTCAATGAATGTATTTTCAAAACATATTCAAGCTTTATTTATATGTTTTCAATATATTTTCATTAAAATTTGTTTCCAAAATGTATTCAATCATCCTTAATATTTTTTCATAGAATTTTTTTTTCAAGTCATGTTCCACCTTATTTTAAAAATTTTCAATAAATATGGTTCTAAAAATGTTTTCAATTTTAATTTATAAGTTTTCAATGTATTCTCAAAAAAATAGTTTTCAAAAAAAATCATTATTTCTATATATTTTTTCAAAGTGTTTTAAAAGAAAACGTTTTTTATAATGTTTTGAATCTTATTTTATATGTTTTTAAGGAAAAATGTTTTTAAATGATTTCATGTACTCTTTAAAAGTATTAAATGTATTTTCTATGAAAATGATTTTAAAATGGATTTACATATTAAAAAGTATTTTTTAAAAAATAAAAGATATTTTCCTAAAGAATTTATTTTAATAGATATTTCAAAATTATTTTCCATCTAAGACGACATCTATTGATGTTACTCAAACCCTTTTAGGATATTATCTAAAGGTTCCATTCATATTCTTTCTATGAATAGGTTGTGCTTAATCTCATAGTCTTCATGAAACCCATTTCTATTTTACAAGTTAAATTCTTTTGAAACCCCTTCTTTTCCTGGGTTTTATTTATGATTAAATTATTATTAAACCCTTCATTTTCCATGGGATATGATAAGATTATATGTATATACTAAAAATTTCATTTCATGTGTTATGATATGATTATTTATGATATTGTGGTACATGTAGGTATGACTTCATTATGAGACTGGTGGGACATTTATCTTCCTCCAATGCATCTGTTAAATATTTATATTTCATGAGATAAACTATGATGGTATTGTGAATGAACCTTGACTAATAAGATCGCCATAAGAGTGAACCATGACTACCAAGATGTTATTAGGAGTTAACTCATGCGACTATGATGGAAATGGGAGTGAACCATGCCTACCAAGATGGTATGAGGAGTGAACTCATGCTACTATGATTGCTTAGGAGTGAGCCATGACAACCAAGATAGAATGATGAGTGAAATAAAGATACTAAGATGTCCATGGGAGTGAACCATGACTACCAAGATGGTATGGGGAGTGAACCCATGCTACCAAGATGGCCTTGGCAGTGATTCCTTGACTACTATGCATGAACCTGATTACAAGTTCACAATACTACGCATCGACCTGGTTGCATGTCCATAAGTTTATGTGTGGGCATGATCTCATGTCCTCAACCTAATGAGAGATCCTATTTCTACTTATAAATTTTCGAAAAACAATATGATTATGTGTCTTCTAAAAATCCATGTTTTATTCCTATGTTATGATTTCATGTCTTATGTTCAGTATTTACTTATGATTCAGGACTTATGAACTACCATCTATATTATGATATTTGATATGAATGGTATGATCTTAAAATGTTATGATTAGGTTCCATACTCTTTTGTTCATGTTTGGATTACTCATTTTCATTATATAACCTTACTGGGTATCTGAGCATATCATTTTTTTGTATATCCTATCCATAGGTTATAAAGAAAGGTTTTAGGTAGAAGTACTATAGGTGTAAATATTTATGGGATATATTGACGATATTTCACTGAGATAGACGATTTTTTTCAATGTTTCCAAAGACACTAAACTATTATAGTCCTTGGGAATGTATTTTTTCAATATAATCAATATTCCTCTAAAATGATGTAATATCTATGTATGTTATTTCTGGATCTCTATACCATTACTGAATCATAATAAGAGGGTCTCTACACCCAAATAATATCAACATGGTCTCCATTTCCATATCATATCAATAAAGATGACATGCATTTTTCATATCAAAAGGGTCACCATGCCCATATCATATCAATAGGGTATCCATACATGTATCGTAAGTGTAGGGTCTCTATTCCCATGTATCATAAATAATAATGTTCACCATTCCCATTCATTATAATAATTAAGGGTCTACATGGAAATATATTATAATAGTGTAAGGGACTCATTTCCTGTATGTCAATAATCACAGGGTTCATCAAGACCATTTCCATAATAGTGATAAGTAGTTAAAGGATTTAATATGATCCAATTAGTGGTTGATAGTTCAATAGAATTTCTCTTTAACATAGGATTAAAAAATGTAAAATTTAATCAAGGTACGTGGTCATACCACTCACTTCCATTAAATTCAGTATAATTTGATATGTACAATATCCATGTTATACAAAAATAATTACCCATTTCATTTATGGCATCCAAATCTAGAGGTCAACCCAAACATACTGATAGGTTTTTTCTACAATAATAATGATATGAAGGGAAAACCCAAAAATTGTGTACCACATTAAGGTTAATGACCTCCAATATTTTGTGGGATCTATATGTTTCATTAGGTCTTTGAAAGGAAACCCAATTTAATATAAATTCATTTTAGGAGAATAAAGAGTGAAACTAGCATGCAGAACACAATGCATAATATAAAGAATCATGAAATTGAGGGATAATTACTAGACTTTTTAACTTAATCTTGCAGTGCAGAACTCATCCAATACCAGCCTTTGGATTTTTCCATATCAGAAAAAAATGGAAAAAAATGAACACTCTATAAATTGGTCATATAATCCAATATCAAGGACACTGTGTCAAGAGGAATAAAAATGAAAAAAGTAATATGATAAATAGATTATTCATTGAGGTGCATCCGGTGAGACTATTGGATGTCAGATTAGAGTCTGTATAGATGAATTATCCAAGAACCTAGCTTAAGCGACTTGATGAGCTCTCAAGGGAGGAAAAAACCTCATATCCACTATAAATATAAAAGGGAGGATGGGTGTAAATCATATAATTAAATAAGGGAATTTTTTCAATTTACCCAAAATTGAGGGGTCTCAATGTTTGGATACATAGTTTCCCAACCCATAAACTAACCATGATCCATGAACTATCCAAAGGGGGGCCTCTCATGGTTCATGCACATGATTTTGGAAACCATGCACAAACTATGTGTTTTTTCACTTATAAATATTTCAGAGCATCCACACTAGTGTGATCCCTGGGTCACACGGTTTGAGAAACCTGTGTTGAATATTGTGTTAACTGAAACTCCCCAACACCGTTAGGAAAAACTATTCAATCTAGGACACATGGACTTTACTAACTATTCTACCCAATGGTTTCTTCCACCAGTCGGGGTTCTGGGCTCCGAACAGGCCCCAAAGACCTCTATATACATGGTAGCCTCACTAGTCATCCCTATTAGGTCAAAACCAATGGCTTATAAAAAAATAAATTATCTTTACCATATAGAAAAATTGGGATCTTACATGTCTTTTATTTTCCTCACTGATTCTGTGCTTTAGTAATGTCTGAGTTGATACTCAACCATCCCTTTGGGTTTATTACCCCTAGGTTCATCTCTTCCACAATTACATAAACTTTCCAATATTTAGAAAATGATTTATTTATTTTTGATATCTATAGAACCTATAAAAACTATTGGATATTATCATATACTTAAAATTATTAAATAGATGTATCCCTAGGGTTTTCACTAAAGTTATCTTATCAAAATATGTACAATATTCAGTATTACCTCAAAAAACTGAAGGGATGTATATACCTCTGAAATAATAATAAAAATTAACATATAACCCCTTTATTTTATTTACATCCTCAACTGATAACATCATAATATCTAACTTTATCTAAACCCTACTCTGATACCATCTTAAGTGCCCTAGACCCACACTCCAAGATTTGATGCAAACAAAATTTATTTAAACACTATCTTTGATAAAAATTGAGATAAACTTATCATTATTTATATTTTTTTCTTAACATAAACATTACATATCATAAATTATCACATAATACCAAAAATTAAGGGTTTTATGTCTTCTATATTTATCTTCCTCTTCATTCTCATAAAAAATGATGTTTTTATAGTATACTATTATTTCTTTTTTATGTCTTGAATATCTCCAAAGAAATCCTCAATATATAATAGATACTTCTAAGTATAGTTCTATATAAAATATCACCATGAAAAAGGAAACAAATATAGTAATATAAAATTCCCATTAAGGAAAGAATATATCAATATTTCATCAAATGTTATGTCATACTCATATTATAAAATATTATCAGGGTAAAAATTCTTGTTAAAAATATAATGAAATAAAAAGGGTTTTAAAAAATTTGGAAAAAAGGGAATAAAATATAAAATTAAAAAACATATACAATGGAAATGAGAATAGAATCTTGAGATAATAAACATGATACATGGGAAATAATCATAATAATATTTCATGGAAATATAACATTTCCTTGAAACATAGTATCACAAAAAAACATTGGTAAAAACATAATAATAAGGTATCATCATATTTGAGTATATCTAATGAGGCACACCCTTTATGTTGTGAGAAAAATCCAAGAAGTCTCACACTTTAGTTTGTGAGCATATCCAATGAGTCCCATGTAACAATATCTCATGAAATTGAAAACCATTACCAATGAATTAGAGTTTTCTATAGGGAACCACTCATCATCATACATTCAAATGTTTTCTATAAGATATCAAGGATTCAACATATCACGAAATCCCCATAGAAATAAAATGGGTTTCATATACTTTTCAAATGTAATAATATAAATAAATCCTTTATAATTCCATAATTTTTCTTAAAATGATAAACCCGTTTGAAATAAATGGGTATCTAAATATATTTAATTACTAGCTCAGTAAATTACCTAAATTAAGATAATAAAGAATATTTATCTATATAGTATAAATAAATGGTATATGGTTGGGTAAATAATTTCCTCAATTGATAAATTTTTGGTATCTAGGTGTAAACCATTCAATCAAATAATTAAAATATAGAGTACTCAAATATAAATGTGGAAATATCCAATATGTACAGATGGGTTGGGTTTGAAGGGTATATTTAATCTTTTTTTATTGAAAATTTTCAATAAAATATTTGGTTTGATTGAGAATCCGGGAGTTGGAACATCATAGAATGTTGTTTTTTAATTGGTTTGGGTTTTGAGAGGTGATTTAGGTTACAAAATGAGTGTTGTGAACTCCAACTTGTGGATTGTATATTTTTAGAGTTTTTTTATCCAAGGTGAATATTTTAGTGTGTATGGTTAAGGAGATACTATACAGAACCCTAAGTATGGTGAAGGTTTTAGTTCATTTTATATAGGGATTAGTTAAATATCATTTTTTGTCATATGGTTTAGTAAAAACCCTGTGGTATTCATAGGAAATTGTGTATGGAGGCTTAAACCTAGAAAAAGGTTCATGGTTTACGCATAGATTCAGACAAATCATGCATTTTTTATTGAGGTTTCTAGAGAAATTTTTCATGGTTGATGTCTAGTTAGTAACCAGGCAAGCCAACCATGTGATTTGGGATGTTTTGGGGAATTTTTGACCATGTGGTTGGAACACAGTATGGTAAACCATATCTCTAAACCATGTGGCCCTGTAAATGTATAACTATTCCTTTTAGCCTTATATTTTTATAATTTAAAGCATCTCCTTTCACCCCTCCCCCCCATTTTCAACATAGAATTTCCTATGTAGGTGTCATTCTGCCCCCTATATTCCATGATGAAAATATTGCATATATCATTTTTTTCATATATCATTTCTTTCAATCAAGGTCCCACAATAATTGTACTACTATATTCGACTCCACCACCTCTTTCTATATTTTAGGCTATTCCAATTAAAAATTTGAGTTGTGATTCCACAATAAAATGGTATAATATTCATAGGAGAATGTGGCTTCCAATTATCAAAGCAAGAGGACATCTCAAGACAATATATTTATGTCATGTATCATCAATTTCATGGAGGTATGTTTTTGGGTATTTTTTTAGGGGTTTTGGTATAAATAAAATATCATCTTTCATGATATTGGTTTCGATTGATAGGGATTTGGATTGGGATTGTTTCAAGAGATTAGCCCCTTACAAAGGGCTAGTCTCAGTTTAAGTGTGGTAGAATCACCCAATGAGTGAGGTATAATTTATTCCTATGTAAACTATAATGTTTAATTAGTTCTAAGTTATTAATTAATTATAATTTGATTATAATTAATTATGTTAGTTGTTTGGATGAAAGATAGGACCATGGGTGTGTTGAGAATTAGTTGTTAGTCTAGGCAATCTCTTGCAGTAGGTTCTCAAGAATAGTATTAAAAATAAAGGGGTTCAAATTCGGTATTTGGTACCTCTAATCTACCCGTTGTCATATTTATTCATAGATTTCATCAGTTCTATGGTTTCACCATCTTCTAATGTGATGAACATGTAATAACTTCATATTCTTCCATTTCATTTTATTTTTCTATTAAATTATAATTCAAAGTTGAAATATACCAATAATAAATAAAGGTTCCAATTGAATTCTCTACTTGAAATGTTACATTAATTTTTTCCTAATTCAATACCATGTCCCATAATATTATAAATGCTAGAATATATCATGGCTACATTGTTATGGGTAATGTGAAAGGTTTTTCTAAATGGTTGAAATGTAAAATAATGTTTAAATTATTGATTGTAAAAAATAATTTCATAGGCATCAATAGCCTTTGATTGGGAACTAATATTCAATGTTTCCAAATAAATTAAATTATTATAGTCTTTGGGAATGTATTTTTTCAATATACTCAATATTCCTCTAAAATGATATAATATCTATGTATGTTATTTCTGGATCTCTCTACCATTCCCGAATCATAATAAGAGGGTCTGTGCACCCAAATAATATCAACATGGTCTCTATTCCCATATCATATCAATAAAGATGACATTCATTTTTCATATCAAAAGGGTCACCATGCCCATATCATATCAATAGGGTATCCATGCATGTATCATAAGTGTAGGGTCTCTATTCCCGTGTATCATAAATAATAAGGTTCACCATTCCCATTCATTATAATAAGTAAGGGTCTATATGGAAATATATTATAATAGTGTAAGGGCCTCATTTCTTGTATGTTAATAATCACAGGGGTCATCAAGACCATTTCCATAATAGTGATAAGTAGTTAAAGGATTTAATATGATCCAATTAGTGGTTGATAGTTCAATAGCATTTCTCTTTAACATAGGATTAAACAATTTCAAATTTAATCAAGGTACGTGGTCATACCACTCACTTCCATTAAATTCAGTATAATTTTATATGTACAATATCCATGCCATACAAAAATAATTATCCATTTAATTTATGGCATCCAAATCTAGAAGTCAACCCAAACATACTGATAGGTTTTTTCTACAATAATAATGAAGTAAAAAATAATGATATGAAGGGAACACCAAAAATGGTGTACCACATTAAGGTTAATGACCTCCAATATTTTTTGGGATATATATGTTTCATTAGGTCTTTGAATGGAAACCCAATTTAATATAAATTCATTTTAGGAGAATACACAGTGAATCTTGCATGCATAACACAATGCATAATATAATGAATCATGAAATTGAGGGATAATTACTAGACTTGTTAACTTAATCCTGTAGTGCAGAACTCATCCAATACCAGCCTTTGGATTTTTCCATATCAGAAAGAAATGGAAAAAATGAACACTCTATAAATTGGGCATATAAACCAATATCAAGGACACTATGTCAAGAGGAATAAAAATGAAAAAAGTCACATGATAAATAGATTATTCACTGAGGTGCATCCTGTGAGACTATTGGATGTCAGATTAGAGTCTGTATAGATGAATTATCCAAGAACCTAGCTTAGGCGACTTGATGATCTCTTAAGGGAGGAAGAAACCTATTATCCACTATAAATATAAAAGGGAGGATGGGTGTTAATCATATAATTAAATAATGGAATTTTTTTCAATTTACCCAAAATTGAGGGGTCTCAATGTTTGGATACATAGTTTCCCAACCCATAAACTGACCATGATCCATGAACTATCCAAAGGGGGGCCTCTCATGGTTCATGCACATGATTTTGGAAACCATGCACAAACTGTGTGTTTTTTCCCTTATAAAAATTTCAGAGCATCCACACTAGTGTGATCCGTGGGTCACACGGTTAGAAAAACCTGTGTTGCCTATTGTGATAACTGAAACTCCCCAACACAGTTAGGAAAATCTATTCAATCTAGGCCATATGGTCTTTACTAACTATTCTACCCAATGGTTTCTTCCACTAGTCGGGGTTCTGGGCTCCGAACAGGCCCCAAAAACCTCAGTATCCATGGTAGACTCACTAGTCATCCCTATTAGGTCAAAACAAATAGCTTATACAAAAAAAATAAATTATCTTTACTATATAGAAAAATTGGGATCTTACATGTGTTTTCTCTGCCTCACTGATTTTGCGCTTTAGTAATGTCTGAGTTGATACTCAACCATCCCTTTGGGTTTATTACCCCTAGGTTCATCTCTTCCACAATTACATCAACTTTCTAATATTTAGAAAATGATTTTTTTTTATATCTATAGAACCTCTAAAAACTATTGGATATTATCATATACATAAAATTATTTAATAGATGTATCCCAAGGGTTTTCACTAAAGTTATCTTATCCCAATCTGTATAATATTCAATATTACCTCAATAAACTAAAGGGATGTATATACCTATGAAATTATAATAAAAATTAACTTATAACCCTTTTATTTAATTTACATCCACAAATGATAACATCATAATATCTAACTTTATCTAAACCCTACTCTGATACCATCTTAGGTGCCCTAGACCCACACTCCAAGATTTGACGCAAACAAATTTTATTTAAACACTATATTTGATAAAAATTGAGATAAACTTATGATTATTTAATATCGTTTTCTTAACATAAACATTAGATATCATAAATTATCATATAATCCCAAAAATTAATGGTTTTGTGTATTCTATATTTATCTTCCTCTTCATTCTCATAAAAAATGTTTTTATCTACTATACTATTATTTCTTTTTTTATGTCTTTAATATCTCCAATTAAATCCTCAATATATAATACATAATTATAAGTATAGTTATATATAAAATATCACCAAGAAAAAGGAAACAAATGTGGTAATATAAAATGCCCATTAAGGAAAAAATATATCAATATTTCATCAAATGTTATGTCATACTCATATTATAAAATATTATCAGGGTAAAAATTCTTGTTAAAAATATAATGGAATAAAAAGAGTTTTAAAAAATTTGGAAAAAATGGAATAAAATATCAAATTAAAAAACATATACCTTGGAAATGAGTATAGAATCTTGAGATAATAAACATGATACATGGGGAATAATCATAAAAATATTTCATGGAAATATAACATTTCCTTGAAACATAGTATCACAAAAAAACATTGGTAAAAACATAATAATAAAGTATCATCATATTTGAGAATATCCAATGAGGCACACCCTTTATGTTGTGAGAATAATCCTAGATGTCTCACACTTTAGTTTGTGAGCATATCCAATAAGTCCCATGTAACAATATCTCATGAAATTGAAAACCATTACCAGTGAATTAGAGTTTTCTATAGGGCACCACTTATCATCATACATTCAAATGTAATCTATAAGATATCAAGGATTCAACATATCACGAAATCCCCATAGAAATAAAATGGGTTTCATATACTTTTCAAATGTAATAATATAAATAAATCCTTTATAATTCCATAATTTTTCATAAAATGATAAACCCGTTTGAAATAAATGGGTATCTAAATATTTTTAATTACTAACTCAGTAAATTCCCTCAATCAAGATAATAAAGAATATTTATTTATATAGTATAAATAAATAGTATATGGTTGGGTAAATAATTTCCTCAATTGATAAATTTTTGGTATCTATGTGTAAACCATTCAATAAAATAATTAAAATATAGAGTACTCAAATATAAATGTGTAAATATCCAATATGGACAGATGGGTTGGGTTTGAAGGGTATATATAAACTTTTTTATTGAAAACTGTCAATAAAATATTTGGTTTGATTGAGAATCAGGGAGTTGTAACATCCTAGAAGGTTGTTTTTTAATTGGTTTGGGGTTTTAGAGGTGATTTAGGTGACAAAATGAGTGTTGTGAACTCCAACTTGTGCATTGTATATTTTTAGAGTTTTTTTATTCAAGGTGAATATTTTAGTGTGTATGGTTGGTTAAGGAGATACTATACAGAACCCTAAGTATGGTGAAGGTTTTAGTTCAGTTTATATAGGTATTAGTTAAATGTCATTTTTTTCATATGGTTTAATAAAAACCATGAGGTGTTCCTAGGAAATTGTGAATGGTGGCTTGAACCTAGGACAAGGTTCATGGTTTACACATAGATTCAGACAAATCGTGCATTTTTTATTGAGGTTTCTAGAGTCAATTTTCATGGTTGATGTCTAGTTAGTAACCAGGCAAGCCAACAAAGTGATTTGGGATGTTTTGGGGAATTTTTGACCATGTGGTTGGAACACAGTATGGTAAACCATATCTCTAAACAATGTGGCCCTGTAAATGTATATCTGTGCCATTTAGCCTCATATTTTTATAATCTAAAGCATCTCCATTCACCCCCCCCCCCCATTTTCAACAGAGAATTTCCTATGTAGGTGTCATTCTCACACCTATATTCCATGATGAAAATATTACATATATCATTTTTTCCCTGTATAATTTCTTTCTATCAAGGTACCACAATAATAGTATGACTATATTTGACTCCACCACCTATTTCTATATTTTAGGTTATTCCAATTAAAAATTTGTGTGGTGATTCCACAGTAAAATGGTATAATATTCATAGGAGAATGTGGCTTCCAATTATCAAAGTAAGAGGACATCTAAAGACAACATATTTATTTCATGTATCATCAATTTCATGGAGGTATGTTTTTGGGTATTTTTTCTAGGGGTTTTGGTATAAATAAAATATCATCTGTCATGATATTGGTTTCGATTGATAGGGATTTGGATTGGGATTGTTTCAAGAGATTAGCCTCTTACAAAGGGCTGGTCTCAGTTTAAGTGTGGTAGAATCACCCAATGAGTGAGTTATAATTTATTCCTATGTAAACTATTTTGTTTAATAAGTTCTAAGTTATTAATTAATTATAAGTTGATTATAATTAATTATGTTAGTTGTTTGGATGAAAGATAGGACCATGGGTGTGTTGAGAATTAGTTGTTAGTCTAGACAATCTCTTGAAGCAGATTCTCAAGAATAGTATTAAAAATAAATTTGTTTAAATGAGGTATTTGGTACCTCTAATTTACCCATTGTCATATTTATTCATATATTTCATCAGTTCTATGGTTTCACTAGCTTCTAATGTGATGAACATGTAATAACTTCATATTATTCCATTTCATTTTATTTTTCTATTAAATTATAGTTCAAAGTTGTTATATACCAATAATATATAAAGGTTCCAATTGAATTATCTACTTGAAATGTGACATTAATTTTGTCCTAATTAAATACCATGTCCCATAATATTATAAATGCTAGAATATATCATTCCTACATTGTTGTGGGTAATGTGAAAGTTTTTTCTAAATGGTTGAAATATAAAATATGTTTTAAATTATTGATTGTAAAAAATAATTTCACAGGCATCAATACCCTTCGATTGGGAACTAATATTCAATGTTTCCAAAGACACTAAACTATTATAGTCTTTGGGAATCTATTTTTTTAAATATACTCAATATTCCTC
The DNA here is from genome assembly GCA_963277665.1 of Viscum album. NCBI lineage: Eukaryota > Viridiplantae > Streptophyta > Magnoliopsida > Santalales > Viscaceae > Viscum > Viscum album. The sequence goes on from OY728128.1 coordinate 172,190,802, forward strand.
TAAAATGATGTAATATCTATGTATGTTATTTCTGGATCTCTATACCATTCTTGAATCATAATAAGAGGGTCTCTGCACCCAAAAAATATCCACATGGTCTCCATTCCCATATCATATCAATAAATATGACATGCATTTTTCATATCAAAAGGGTCACCATGCCCATATCCTATCAATTGGGTATCCATGCATGTATCATAAGTGTAGGGTCTCTATTCCCATGTATCATAAATAATAAGGTTCACCATTCCCATTCATTATAATAAGTAAGGGTCTACATGGAAATATATTATAATAGTGTAAGGGACTCATTTCTTGTATGTCAATAATCACATGGGTCATCAAAACCATTTCAATAATAGTGATAAGTAGTTAAAGGATTTAATATGATCCAATTATTGGTTGATAGTTCAATAGCATTTCTCTTTAACATAGGATTGAACAATGTCAAATTTAATCAAGGTATATGGTCATACCACTCACTTACATTAAATTCGGTATAATTTGATATGTACAATATCCATTCCATACAAAAATAATTATCCATTTCATTTATGGAATCAAAATCTAGAAGTCAACCCAAACATACTAATTGGTGTTTTCTACAATAATAATGAAGTAAAAATAATGATATGAAGGGAACACCAAAAATGGTGTACCACATTAAGGTTAATGACCTCCAATATTTTGTGGGATCTATTTGTTTCATTAGGTCTTTGGATGGAAACCCAATTTAATATAAATTCATTTTAGGATAATACACAGTGAAACTGGCATGCATAACACAATGCATAATATAAACAATCATGAAATTGAGGGATAATTACGAGACTTGTTAACTTAATCCTGCAGTGCAGAACTCATCTAATAACAGCCTTTGGATTTTTCCATATCAGAAAAAATGGAAAAAAATGAACACTCTATAAATTGGGCATATAATCCAATATCAAGGACACTCTGTCAAGAGGAATAAAAATGAAAAAAGTCACATGATAAATAGATTATTCACTGAGGTGCATCAAGTTAGACTATTGGATGTCAGATTAGAGTCTATATAGATGAATTATCCAAGAACCTAGCTTAGGCGACTTGATGATCTCTCAAGGGAGGAAAAAACCTTATATCCACTATAAATATAAAATGGAGGATGGGTGTTAATCATATAATTAAATAATTGAATGTTTTTCAATTTACCCAAAATCCAGTGGTCTCAATGTTTGGATACATAGTTTCCCAACCCATAAACTAACCATGATCCATGAACTATCCAAAGGGGGGCCTCTCATAGTTCATGCACACGATTTTGGAAACCATGAAAAAACTATGTGTTTTTCCCTTATAAAAATTTCAGAGCATCCACACTAGTGTGATCCCTATGTCACACGGTTAGAGAAACCTGTGTTACCTATTGTGCTAATTGAAACTCCCCAACCTAGTTAGGAAAAACTATTCAATCTAGGCCACATGGTCTTTATCTAACTATTATACCCAATGCTTTCTTCCACCAGTCGGGGTCCGGGGCTCCGAACAGGCCCCAAAAACCTCTATATCCATGGTATCCTCACTAGTCATCCCCATTAGGTCAAAACCAATGGATTATACAAAAAAATAAATTATCTTTACCATATAGAAAAATTGGGATCTTACATGTTTTTTCTTTGCCTCACTGATTTTGTGCTTTAGTAATGTCTGAGTTGATACTCAACCATCCCTTTGGGATTATTACCCCTAGGTTCATCTCTTCCAAAATTACATCAACTTTCCAATATTTAGAAAATGATTTTTTTTATATCTATAGAACCTCTAGAAACTATTGGATATTATCATATACTTAAAATTATTAAATAGATGTATCCCTATGGTTTTCACTAACGTTATCTTATCCCAATCTATACAATATTCAATATTACCTCAAAAAACTGAAGGGATGTATATTCCTATGAAATTATAATAAAAATTAATTTATGACCCCTTTATTTTATTTACATCCTCAACTGATAACATCATAATATCTAACTTTATCTAAACCTTACTCTAATACCATCATAGGTGCCCTAGACCCACACTCCATGATTTGACGCAAAAAAAATTTATTTAAACACTATCTTTGATAAAAATTGAGACAAACTTATCATTATCTAATATCTTTTTCTTAACATAAACATTACATATCATAAATTATCACATAATCCTGAAAATTAATGGTTTTGTGTCTTCTATATTTATCTTCCTCTTCATTCTCATAAAAAATGATGTTTTTCTCCTATACTGTTATTTCTTTTTTATGTCTTGAATATCTCCAAAAAAATCTTCAATATATAATACATACTTCTAAGTATAGTTCTATATAAAATATCACCAAGAAAAAGGAAACAAATGTGGTAATATAAAATTCCCATTAAGGAAAAAATATATCAATATTTCATCAAATGTTATGTCATACTCATATAATAAAATATTATCAGGGTAAAACTTCTTTTTAAAAATATAATGGAATAAAAAGAGTTTTAAAAAATTCGGAAAAAAGGTAATAAAATATCAAATTAAAAAACATATACCATGGAAATGAGTATAGAATCTTGAGATAATAACCATGATACATGGGGAATAATCATAATAATATTTCATGGAAATATAGCATTTCCTTGAAACATAGTATCACAAAAAAACATTGGTAAAAACATAATAATAAGGTATCATCATATTTGAGTATATCCAATGAGGAACACCCTTTAGGTTGTGAGAACAATCCAAGAAGTCTCACGCATTAGTTTGAGAGAATATCCAATAAGTCCCATGTAACAATATCTCATGAAATTGAAAACCATTACTAGTGAATTAGAGTTTTCTATAGGGACCACTCATCATCATACATTCAAATGTTTTCTATAAGATATCAAGTATTCAACATTTCACGAAATCCCCACAGAAATAAAATGGGTTTCATATACCTTTCAAATGTTATAATATAAATAAATACTTTATAATTCCATAATTTTTCATAAAATGATAAACCCGTTTGAAATAAATGGGTATCTAAATATTTTTAATTATTAGCTCAGTAAATTCCCTCTATCAAGATAATAAGAAATATTTATTTATATAGTATAAATAAATGGTATATGGTTGGGTAAATAATTTCCTAAATTGATAAATTTTTGGTATTTAGGTGTAAACAGTTCAATCAAATAATTAAAATATAGAGTACTCAAATATAAATGTGGAAATATCCAATATGTACATATGAGTTGGGTTTAAAGGGTATATTTAAACTTTTTCTATTGAAAACTATCAATAAAATATTTGGTTTGATTGAGAATCAGGGAGTTGGAACATCATAGAAGGTTGTTTTTTAATTGGTTTGGGTTTTGAGAGGTGATTTAGGTTACAAAATGAGTGTTGTGAACTCCAACTTGTGCATTGTATATTTTTAGAGTTTTTTTATCCATGGTGAATATTTTAGTGTGTATGGTTAAGGAGACACTATACAGAACCCTAAGTATGCTGAAGGTTTTATTTCAGTTTATATAGGGATTAGTTAAATATCATTTTTTGTCATCTGGTATAGTAAAAACCTTGTGGTATTCATAGGAAATTGTGTATGGTGGCTTGAACCTAGGACAATGTTCATGGTTTACACATAGATTCAGACAAATTGTGCATTTTTTATTCAGGTTTCTAGAGAAAATTTTCATGGTTGATGCCTAGTTAGTACTCAGGCAAGCCAACCATGTGATTTGGGATGTTTTGGGGAATTTTTTACCATGTGGTTAGAACACAGTATGGTAAACCATATCTCTAAACCATGTGGCCCTGTAAAAGTATAACTGTGCCTTTTAGCATTATATTTTTATAATCTAAAGAATCTCCCTTCACCCCCCCCCCATTTTCAACAGAGAATTTCCTATGTTGGTGTCATTCTCCCCCCTATATTCCCAGATGAAAATATTACATATATTATTTTTTCCTATATCTTTTCTTTCAATCAAGGTCCCACAATAATAGTACGACTATATTCGACTCCACCACCTCTTTATATATTTTAGGTTATTCCAATTAAAAATATGAGTGGTGATTCCACAGTAAAATGGTATAATATTCATAGGAGAATGTGGCTTCCAATTATCAACGAAAGAGGACATCTCAAGAAAACATATTTATGTCATGTATCGTCAATTTCATGGAGGTGTGTTTTTGGGTGTTTTTTCTAGGGGTTTTGGTATAAATAAAATATCAGCTGTCATGATATTGGTTTCGATTGATAGGGATTTGGATTGGGATTGTTTCAAGAGATTAGCCTCTTACAAAGGGCTGGTCTCAGTTTAAGTGTGGTAGAATCACCCAATGAGTGAGTTATAATTTATTCCTATGTAAACTATATTTTTTAATTAGTTCTATGTTATTAATTAATTATAATTTGATTATAATTAATTGTGTTAGTTGTTTGGATGAAAGATAGGGCATGGATGTGTTGATAATTAGTTGATAGTCTAGACAATCTCTTGTAGTAGGTTCTCAAGAATAGTATTAAAAATAAAAAGGTTCAAATGAGGTATTTGGTACCTATAATTTACCCATTGTCATATTTATTCATAGATTTCATCAGTTCTATGGTTTCACCAGCTTCTAATGTGATGAACTTGTAATAACTTCATATTCTTCTATTTCATTTTCTTTTTCTGTTAAATTATAATTCAAAGTTGTTATATACCAATAATATATAAAGGTTCCAAATGAATTCTCTACTTGAAATGTGACATTAATTTTGTCCTAATTAAATACCATGTCCCATAATATTACAAATGCTAGAATATATCATGCCTACATTGTTATGGGTAATGGGAAATGATTTTCTAAATGGTTGAAATGTAAAATATGTTTTAAATTATTGATTGTAAAAAATAATTTCACAGGCATCAATATCCTTCGATTGGGAACTAATATTGAATATGGTATTAAAATAAAATTTAGAGTTATAGGTGAATTTTGTAATAATTTAAATAAATTAATGAATGATTAATAAAGGAGGAGATAGGTGATATGTTTGGTAATAATAATATTGAATGGTAAATAGGGAATGGATTGGTAATATTCTATAATAATGTAATCATATAGGCTAGAGGTAGCCTGAGTTAAACAAAGAATGACACTGTATGATGACCATGATATGGATTTATTTAATAGTTATAATGGTATTTGGTTTCCCAACTAGTAAAATGTTATAAATTTGAATGTTGTGAATTAATAAGTTGTTTGCTATGAAATTAATGGTTTATTTGGGTGGTTTAATGGAATGAACATCCCTATGTTTTTTAGTATTCATTATTAATTCCTTCCAGAAATTACATGGATTCTGTATAGACTTTATTAGTGTTGAATTTTGTGACCAATCTCTATATTCATATAGGGGATTAAGATGAATGTTAAGGTTTGATGACACCTTTCACTCATTAGGGGAAAATGATATGGAATGAATATATATATCCATTAGATTCCTATTAATGTAATCATTTAAAATACCCTTGTGTGACTCCCCTTTTATTTTGATATTGTTTATATATATCAAATTTTATAGATTAATGTCATGGATTCTTGCATGTTTCTGTTTTTGAATTTTTGGATGAGATTCCGAAATTCATATTGTTCTATTTTGGTGGAATTACCCTTGTTTAAGTCATATATTACAATTAGTCCATGATTCAAAATTTCAAGGAGGATTCCTTGATTTTAGATAGGTAGACTGGATCTATGGAATTCCAAGGGTTAACCCCTTGAATTCCCTATGGGATTTTTTGGAATGGAATTCCATGTTGATCTACGTACATTCTATCATATTATTAATACTATTTTTACCTTGGTAGTATACCTTGTATCTAGATGACCCATTAAGTTTACCACAATTAAAGACTCTCCATTATGAATTGAAGCTAGTATTAGACTAATATCAGGTGTCACTATAGATCTTGTACATCAGTTTCTAATTTAATTCCCCTTTTTTATATATTTTGGAATTGTAAATAATCAAATTTTTAAATTTATAAATGGTATAAATTCTTATTTATATAACTCATTTTGGTTCTTTATTGTCAACTCTTTATTTTCAGGATAACATTGGTGGTGGACTACTATGTTATGATGACACCCTACTCAGCCTAGTATTCCACTTGCGTACTCGATTAGCTATCATTATTACATTGTTGGGAAATGTTTGGGTATGCTCATGTTGTTGTTTACTGCATGTTTTCAGGGATGGAGCATGGGAGTTTGGGAATTTTTCTAAGAATCTGAATTATTTATTTGAGTCTAGTTAGTTTTTTTGTTTTATCCATTGGGATCTTATTGTATATTGAATGTGGTTGATGTAGTCCTTTAGTAATGTGTGTATTTTACTACACATTGATTATTTCATTATTAGATATTATTTTTAATCACTTTCCCAAATGTTATTTTACTATTTATTTATCTGGATAGTGTTTGTGCTTTCCTTTATTTCCACTGTTTCCTTACTCTGATATGTGGGTATAGTCTCCCCACTATACCACCATAGACCCATGTTTCTAGTTAGTATCCTCTACTATATAGGAAGGGATTTCTATGTTATAGTAATGACTACTGGTTTGGGCACTGATCTATGGTCTGAGAAGGAGGGGTGTTACAAAATTCATTGGAATAAAAAACCATATTTATACATAGTTGATAATTATGAAGGGAACAATACTCAATGAATTTAACGGGATTTTACCCCCAAATAGTATATTATAATTTAGAGGGTAATTTATTAAAAAATCTAAAGAAATAAAATCCATTTTTTATGAAAGAAAAAATTTATGAAAACCCATAAAAGTTTTTTTATAAAATGTTCTTACCATTTTTGTAATATAAGAAGTTATGAGGTACATTGAAAATAATTTTTTTTCAAAAGGAGATGTGATTTTTTTAAAACATTTTCTCTAAAAATGTACTCCATATTGGATCCTTAAAAAATATTAAAGTTATACAAAGGAAATGTAGACTGGAAGATAAATCAAATTATCATTGAAAAGAACAATTTAAATATTTTAAAATACATTTATTAAAACCCGCATCATAGAAAGGATAACAAAAAAATTTTGAAAATATGAAGAGGGAAACATGAATATTTCTTGAGATAACACATAACTACATTTCTATATATAAATGATAACATTGGTTGGAATGAAAAATATAGATAAATAGGGTAAACTATCATTAAAGATGATGAAATTTATTCTCAATATTGGTATACTTTTTGAGAAATAAGCTCATCAATGTAAAAGTCTTGAATTAAAATTTTCCACCTTATAGGAATATAAGGTAACGTTAAATAAATTCTTTTGGTTTGATACAAAAATCCTGGAAGAAATAAGTTTAATAAAAATAATTTGTACTCTATAAAGGTAGTTGAGTTAACAAAAACTCGTACGGCATTGTTAACATAATAATCAAAAGAACATAAGACGTTTTCCATGAAATAAAAATTAAAATATAAATAATTGAAAGAAATTCATTGTAAATTAAGTTAATGGGGAATTTAATACACTATATAATGGAAATTATGGTTCATAATATCAAATATTACTCATATAATTGAATATAGTAACCAGTAAGCCCTTGAAAACTTTTTATCCATTGAATAAAAATCCATTAAAAGAGATAATGTGATTGGGATCTTAAAACCACATTAATTACATGAATATGATAAAATATATCCATTATGTGGAAATCAGACTATATCAACAATATCATGGTGAAAAATTCGAAATACGACTCAAGAAATTAAATTTGGGATAATGAACTCCATAGCATAACTTCTGACTTCCACTAACACTATATATAAAAAACATTCATAATAACCTATGTATTAACCATTTTCATATCTTTTAAATTTTATAAAAATCATTTATAATTATTCTCAATTTGTTTTTTTAGTTATTATCTATTTTCAATATCTTCAGTGATCAATCTTGATCGTTTTGAACTAGTTTCGTAATAGTGGAATGGTTATTCATTATTCTACCAATGTTCATTATCCATAGATCATTATGGGTAACATAATTTGTCCTTTATAATTAATTATAATGTAATAATTTCTTCATATGGGAGTTTTGGTTATGATCCTTAAAGACGGAGTCAACAATGAGCATGTTTTGTTGATTTTGTAGGATATATCATTGGTGTCTTAATTATTGAGATTAAAATTAATGTTACATTAATGAAACCAAAAAAAATAATTATTCAATTATTTATATATTATATTATTTTCAATTTAGTAAATTCTAGTAATCAATTATATTATTTTATTTCGTTGTTCAAGTAAGTTGTCAAACTGGCCCAAACATGAACATGCTATAATTAATGGATGAATATGGTTATGAAAGTGGTATATTTTTTATAATATCATTATTAATGAATAATAATTACATTATTAAGATATTATTTCTATTTAGAATAGTATTTTATTATATTTTAATAAATAATAAATAAATTAGATGAAAAATTAGACACATTACTTTGTGAATGGGGTAGTCTGCACAAACATATGATTGATATTTTTGTTTTTCTTAATAGATGAGAGGTAATAAATATGGATTATAATTTTTCAATTATTAACCATTATTATATTATATATTTAACATTTATGAATCTATTATATTATTATAGCTTGATAATATAGGCATTGGTGAAAAATTGAATATGTCACTTTATGGAGGTAGTAGTCCACCCAAACATAGAAATGATGTTTTAATTTTTCATAATGGAAAAGGGGAAAGGGGTTTAATGATTTTCCAGATAGAATAATAAAATTAATTATAAAGACAATTATTATTTACTTATATTTTAATGAGAAATTTTTTTTAAAATTATTCTATAAAAAAAATTAATAGATAAAAATTAGTACTAATGTTGAGAACATGGTTTTTCCCATAGAGGAATCCTTGGAAATGGAGGGATTAGGATAACTTACTATGAATAAAACATTAAATAAGGGGAAATGGGTTATAGGAGAAGAAAATAATTATATATTTATAAGACAAAATATAAATATATATTGGTCTTGAAGGTGTGGTGAGAGGCCCCTTTTATAAAGGGTAAGAATGACATTTTTTATTACTTCATCTTATTATAAAGATATCTCATTTTGGAAATTTTAATGAGAATAAAAAATGGAAAATAATGGTTTCCATATAAGGTTTAGTTAATACAAACCTCAACATCTAAATTAGAAAAATTTTATAAAATATTAGTCCTTGACCCCTTTGGTTAACCCATTTTACCATATTTTCTTTAACCAAAACAATAGTTTTTACCTAAGTAATTCATATTTTATGGAAAAAAATAAAATGACCAAAATTACATAATATATAACTTATAAATCTAAATTTTAAATAAATTTTAATAGATTCATTTTATAAATGTTATAATATTAATTTTAAAATACTAAATATATAATGTATTAAAAATCATTTTAGATAATTGTGTAACTTAGGTTATAAAATATCTAACATAGGTTTTCAAATGAAAATAAATAAGTTCAAATTTAAAATGCCTCTCATAAAATTAATGTCTTTTCTAGAATTTTTTTAAATATTTCCAAGTCATACTTATAATCTATTAATGTCAAAAAAATCATGGTATTTGTAAAAATAGTATTTTTCACTATACAACTAGAATTCTATCTTTTTAGAAAAATCAAAAAATCTTATCTGAATATAATATTTTCATGAGGAATCTAGAAATTATGTAAATTTTAAAAAATAATCTTCAAAAATTTAGTAATTTGACCTTCAAATTAAATCATAAAATATAATGAATTTTTTTAATAAAAAATAACATTTTAAAAAACTCGAGCTTATTATTATTATTATTTATAAACCATTAATAAAACTATAATTAATCAATAAATAATATTTTTTGTTAATATTATCACTTAAAAGCAATATAATAATATTTATTTAATAAAATGATCAACTTATAAGAATATATATTTTAGTAAAATGGATTATTACGAACAAAATAAACTAGTAAAATTTTTATAAAATAAACTTTACATTTATTTATATATATTTCATAATTTGGTTACTCCTATTCATACCCACTAATTTAACATCTTATAATAGTAAAATTTTATTTTAACATATCATGATTTTTTAGTCTAGTTTTGCATATAGAACAGGCTATTAACCAAACATTTACATAAGTAAAATACACTGTAAATTCTTTTGTCATTACCCAGCTAGTAGAATGAGTGGTCAGATAGGATCGGGTACTCTCAACCCGACCTGGTGATGGGAAGGATGTATAGAATGCATGGGTTCCAATCACATGCATCATGTATTGACATGAGTCATTGAACAACCATCCAGGCCTGGTCCTCCTCCTCCATTGTTCACTACATGGTGTGCTTGGGTGATGATGTAGCCTGCCATGCATCCCACATTCACCTTTGTGGTTTGTTTTTTATGAAAAAAAATCTCAGTGTCGATTTTTGAGAAATTAATAGCCTATCATAAGTGTTTTATCATGTAGATCCCAACGATATGGTCAGTTTGTTCGTATGAGGTTGTTTGTGAGGTTAGATAGATATTTTTTCATTTTTAATCCATGGATTCAATAGCAGAGATTGAGTTTGGTTGTTAGAGCATCCTTAGGGATAATGTATATCCTCATTTGTTTTTTCTACTCTCATTTACTATGTGACACCCTTATATTTTGTGTGTTACTCTCATCTATTTTGTGCTACTCAAGATGGAATAGGTCCTCTATTTCAAACTCTGTGAGGGTGATAGGTTTACATGCCTAGATGGTTATGATTATAGGATTCCATACTCCCTTAACTAAGGCTAATTCCTTATAACCTAATTGATTCAATTACAGGTCTCAAAAATGGATACATGGTAATGGTGTGTGGTAAGCTGTAGTTCTCCCTTGAATGTCGGTCATTATTCAGTGAGGATAGGGTCCCCATTTTTTGTTTCTAGTTTAGATATGGAAGAAAAATAGGCTAATAAGATCAAATACATTACTAAATGTGACTCATAAATAACCCCTAGGTTTTATTCAATATTAAATGTACAATTGGGCTGTCTTATTCATTATTTAGGGGCTTTTAGTACTCTATGAATTATTAGTTTCTCATGTGGTTTGGCCTTTTAAAATTTAAGGTGTGATGATAGGGACTGATTTACATCCCTACGGTTTTTTGTGGTTGATCATATCTTGATCCTTACATGTATTATTCCTAGTTACCTTCTTCTTCAGGAGTTCGAGTTGACTGATTCATGTCTTAATTTTTTTGATTCAAGGTCTCCTTTTTATTTTTTTTGTACTCACCCATGCTTGATCATTGTGCCCAGAGGTGTTGTATCTGTCCATACAATTCACAGTTCAGAGATAGTCTTAGTGGAAGTGGAGATGGTGTGGATTTTTTGGAGTAGACACCTAGTGATTCTTGGAATTTCATGGAAGGATATAGTGTTTCATTATGGTGGAAGTGACTATTATGATGGGATATTGATCCAATAGTATGTATAGTGAGGATGAGTGTTCTAGTATCTTTTTCCTATTAAATTCAGATGATTTCTAGATGCACAGTTCCTTTCATATTTTCCTATATTATTCTATTCCAGTACTCAATTTCCCATACATTCATTACATACAGTTGAGTTGTTTGTATAAATATATATATTTTTATATAATTATGGTGTTGTTGGTTATTTTTATACATTGGATATATTTGTATGTTAAATGAAGATATTATTTAACACCGCCCATATTATCTAATATGTTTATAAGGGTCTAGTCACCATCCTCGGGCGTATTAGACATGGAATTGGTGTGGAAAAATCATCTTACTGATATCCTAAGTGGTATCATGGTGGGTCAAGTCATGTCAAGGTAGTTTTAGAGTAGTTCAATCATCGGGAAGATTTTTTGAGTTTCTAGAAAAGTGAGGACTATTTTAGGATTTTATAGAATAATTTTAAGGGGGTTTTGTTTTTATTTGTATGAATAGGGATACAAATGTTGGTGTGGGGGTAGAAATATCTGTTTTCCCACAATTTGGTGACTTGTTAGTTTACCTAGAGCTCTAAGGCATTATTCTTCGATTTAAAAATGGTACAGAATGCATCACATGGTGGTCAGTTACAGTCTTTTGTATCCATCATATGTCATCTTATCTAGATATTCTCTAATACATGTGGTATTATCATATCAAATTAAGGGACCTAGTATTTTATAGTTGTGTTTTTTTATGAAGTGGGTTCATAGGCATCCCATGCCTACAGTTGGGCCTCTCACTTCTGTTTAGTGAGTGATGAGGCAATTTTTTGACGAATCAATTTAGAAATATATTACTCAGTGACCTAAAATAGATTCTCTCCTATTCATGCAAAGTTAAATCTTTCTTATAAAGTGTATGGTAGTTCCCAACTAGTAGGATGAGACTACCCATAGGCTAAATACACTATATGGTTTTTTTATAGAAGCCTGAGGGGTTTGTCAAGATAGCTTGATTCTCATGTGATTGAGGTTTTTATAGAGTTTGAGACACACATTTCCATTTTTCTTAGACACTCACTTAACATTAATTGATTATTTTATTGAGAACCTAAAAAAATAGTGAGTTGTTACAGATGATGTTTTACATAAGCTCATGATGGGTTTTATCAACCATGGATATATTTTTATCCCATTTATAGTATGGAATATAATTTAATTATGTTTGATCTTTGAATGGAATCTTGACAGTGTTTGAAAACACAATTATTTCTGTGAACCTCATGATGTGATATATAGACATGTTACATAGTGGAATTATTAGAGATAATGTTTTTGAAAGGATACTCTAAAGGATGACTTATCATGTTTCGGTTTTTTCTTCAAACAATGCTACCTATATAAAAAATATTGGGTGATCTTTGGAATATTGAGGATTTCTATAAAGGATGCACCATAGCATTGGGAGTAGGATAAAACTTCTCATGAGGATAGTAAAAGACATTTTGTGGATGGATCTATATGATATAGAGACATCTGATGTTTTAAATCTTACTATTAAAGAGAGTGTCTTGGTAGGGAAAACAATTTGGAGAGTGGGTGGTGTAGGAGTAAGTATAGATGGATGATGCTATGATCATCTCCTGTCATCAACTCCTTTGTTTAATTCCCCTAAATTATATTGTATTGAAAGTTAGAGATATGGGAATATGTGTATAATGAATGACTATGTTCAAGAATTAATGGACACAATGGAGTACAATTTGTTCCTCTCTTCATGGACAATTAAATTATATGGAGACGACATGATTTATTCATCCTATAATGTATGGTTAGGAGATAGAGATTACCTAAAAACCCCAATCTAGGACTTTTTAAGGTAGAGAGTTTCCATTAATTGAGATCATCTTTCACACACACAGTTTCATGTAATGATATTTTATTCTTAGTAGAGAAATGGTTTTTTCATGATATTCCTTCAACAAAGCGAAGGGATCTAGTGGTACCTACCTTGGTATGAATTGTATATTAATAATATTATTGTGTGGTGATGCATAGTTGAGTATATAAGTCCACCCCTAGTAGTTATAGGAATACCCTTAGATACGGCGATTGGAACCCACCCTCTAGAGGTCCTAGTCAGCTAACCATAAAGGGGTGATCATGGAATTATGAGCTATGAGAATATATTAGAATTAACTACATTTGAATTTAGAGTAATGAATAAATTTTTATGAAGGTATATCCATGGATATATATTGACAAGGGAGTAATGTATTTATTGGATTATATTCAATAAATGGAATTAATAGATTATGTAGACTAGTCATGTGGTAAAATCTCATAGTCTGAAATATATATTTATGAAGTAGATTTTATCCTTTTTGAATTTGAAAATATGGAGGAGGATATGATAAAACCATAATTTTTGGGGCATGGTGGTAGTTTCTTCAAGTAGAATAATATTTAATTCAATAATTTGGGAGGTTTATAATAATATATCTTCAAAGTTATAGTTTCTCACATGGAGAGGCTGATATTTCTTATCTTTGTTCAGGGGTGGTGGACCCACACTATTCCATTGTCTAAGAGATCCCCATGGTGGTGATGATACTATTGAGTCAATAAGGTTTCCTTATGAATTTTCCATTCCTTCTTGTTTTGAAAATTACAAACACCTTATAGTTAAGTAAATATAAATTTTACCACTATAAGGAAAATTTACTTCTTTAAAGAAATTTACCCTAAACTGGATTTTCTTATACATAGCAATTTTTTTCTTAAGTACATAAACCAGATTCATACCAAAAATTATAGAAGTCATATAATGTCAGGATTTGGAACATTCTGTTTTTAGGATACGAATTCTGGATGAGAACTGTAATGAAGTTCCAATCCAAATTATCGACTCTGAACTCATATGAATTTCAACTCCAAACATTCATGAGTTCGACTCCGAACTCTTATGACATTCGACTCTTAAATTTCATGAGTTTGACTCGAAACTCTTATGAATTTCGACTCCAAACTCTCATGAGTTAGACTACGAACTCTTATAAAGTTCAACTCCGAACATTCATGAGTTTGACTCTGAACTCTTATAAAGTTTGACACTGAACTTTCACGAGTTCGACTCCGAACTCTTATAAAGTTCGACTCCGGAATTTCATGAGTTCGACTCCAAACTTTTATAAAGTTCAACTCTGAACTTTCATGAGTTCGACTCCGAACTCTTATGAAGTTTGACTCTGAACTTTCATAAGTTTGACTCTGAAATCCTATGAAGTTCAACTTCGAACTTCTAAAGGATTATATTCTGAACTCTGGTGAAACCAGACTCTGAATTCATATAAAACAGAATCCGAACATTTCTTAACATACACTCTGAATTTCATTTTGGTTAGACTCCAAACTTTTAATTTTTTACACTCCGAAATTTTTTATGGATTTTTCTTACATATGCTCCATTTCAAAATGATGTTGTGCATTCAGTTATACATGATTTATTATTAAATGATGTCATCCATTCTATTTATAATTAACCGTTGGTTGAGTTACACGTGTATAGGTCCCTCCGAATTTCATCGAAAATATGACCATTGGAGGAGGGAGCCAACCATTGGAAATTTTCCTATAAATAGGAGCCTATTTGAAGGAGCTCAAAACAAGTTGATCGATCTAGTGACAATACATTGTTAAGGTGATTTCTAGAGAGATAATATTTTCATGCCTTGTGCATACTGAACTACTAATTCATATTTCTTCATACTACTCTGAATGTTGGTGATTACATTCGAGGACTTTAGGGGATAGGAAGACAGAGGTGCCGACTACCTTGATGTTTGAGGGCTTCCGTGCAGAGGAAGACAGAGGTTCCAACTCCCTTGAAGTTGAGGCCTTGCGGGGATAGAAAGACATAGATTCTGATATTAGTATTGATAGATTACCCCGGTGTGCATAAGACAGACTTACTTGAAAGTATAAATCAATGGACCTTTATCCAAGGTTGTTGGATACCCTTCTCTTTGGGTTAAAAGACTTATATCTTGTTACTTGTAGTTTTACTAATTGCTTTTCCGCTGCACTTTTTGTATTGTAAGGAAAGTATAACCTTGTTATATTTCCTTACACTTGTTCTCTAATTAGTTTAGAATCTATACGCTTTAAGGTAGAATCCCATATTGTAAACATTGGTTCCAATTCTCCAATTGGTGATTAGAGGTGTTGTGAATTTTCTTAGTTTAAATTTGATAAACTTAGATTCTTCCTTGTCTAAGGAAAATTTTGTTTTGTGTACAATTCACCCCCCCCCCTCTTGTATATTGAGAAATCTACATCATTATTTTGATCCTACAATTGGTATCAGAGGAGGTCTTTGAAATACTTATACTCACATATAAGTTTTTCTTGATCACTTTTTCATTATTCTTCATTCTTACTTATAATGTTTTTATTCATTCCGAATTGTCATTCCGAACGTGGTCATTTCAAATTATCATTCCGAATTGTCATTCCGAACATTGTGGTTATGAACTTTTTATACTAACAAGTTTGGTTTCCATAGTTTTATGAATGGAAGGAATCAATGTTGGTTCTATTGACAATCTAAATCCTACAAGACCACCAATATTTGACGGTAATTATTATACGTACTTGAGAGATCGAATGAAGACTTTTTTTATCAATACTGTAGTGGATAATTTCGTTATTCTTATTGGGGATTATAAAATTCCTGATAAGGAAGATAGAACATTCAATAACCAGGAAAAGCAAGAGTATCAACTCAATTATAACGTATGAAATACTTTACTATGATCAATGACTAGAAATGTATATTGCCAAATTTCTTCTTGTGAAGCAGCTAATTGTATCTGGAAGAAGTTATAAGTTACACACTTTGGCATTTCAAAAGTGATTGAAACTAGGAGAGCTATGCTTAGAGCTGAATACCATGGATTCAATTTTCCTTATGGAGAACCAATCTGTAAAGTTCAACAGAGATTTATGACTATAGTCAACAGCCTACAGTCTCTGGGAGAAAAAGGGTTTGATGATGAATCCCTTCTGGATAAGATAATTGATATTATGCCTAATGAGTGGGAATCAAAGAGAACAGCAATTGATGAGAACAGGAAGGTCACTCAAATTTCTCTTGATGTACTATTTGGAACTCTTATCCAACATGAAACGAGAATGAAGAGAGATGCTAACAACATCAAAAAGAAGAACGTAAATGGTACTGCTGCTTTTATAAAAACATCAAATCATATGAAAGCTAAGACTCCTGAGATAGTAACCAGATCCAAGTCTAAGAAGGTGGTTATTCAATCCGAATCTAGTGAATGTGATGTCTCAGAAAATGAGTTAGCAAATCTTGCTCTAATGATGAACAAGATAGTTGGCCAGAGATATTTCCCATCCATGTATAAGAAAAAGTAAAGGAAAGATAGGAAAGATGGAGAAGTTACTTGTTATGAGTGCAAGAGAGCTGGACATAATAGACCAGATTTCCCTTTTCTCAAAAAGAAAGAAATAAATGAAAGGAATTCTGAAAGGAACAGAAATAAGTACTACAAAACCAAAGCTAAGAATGTTCTGAAAGAAAATGACACCTGGAGTTCCAGTGGTCGTGACTCTTTAGATGAATCTCCTGATTATGAATCTTCAGGACAAAATAATCTTGTTCTTATAGCCAGATTACTCATTAACAATCATTGCTTTATGGATAAGGTACGAAATTATTAATCATTGACCAATGTATCTTTACATTCTAATGATAGTAAGTATTATAACTCTTCAGATGAAGAATCATCTTCTGATGAAGAAAATACTTCACCTACCTATGAATATGTTTCATGGTTTGCTGAACTTCTTGAGATTGAAAATTCTAAACTCAATAAAAAATTGGATAAGGCAAACTCTATGAATACTATTCTTACAAAATAAATATCAGCTCTTTCTAAAGATCTTGATAGGAAATATTCTGATTTTATAAATATTTCTAAAAATCTTTAGGAAGTAAGTTCTGAGAAGAACAAACATTCTAAAGAGTTAGAATAAGTAATTTCTAAGAAAAGTGTTTTTAAGCCTAGATTTAGTTTTAAATCTAATGATTTTTAAGATAAAAACTTGGTTGTAAAACTCAAGTCTGAAATTTTTTCCATTAAAAAGTGTTTATCAAAATTTACCCATGGTAAATAAAATTTTGATAAAATGTATTCACAAATACGACCTTTAAGAAACAAATCCGGATTTGGTTATACCCATGAAAAACCAACTTTTAGTAAAAACTACTTTCTTCCACAAAGTTCCCCATTTTGTACCAAGTGTTAATGTGGTGGTCGCTGGGCAAAGAATTGTTCTTTAAATAAAACCCAGTCTCTAGGTTTTCATAAAGCCTATTTTTCTAAGAAAATGTGGGTGCCTAAAATTTTGTTATCTGGAAATCTTAGATCCAAACAAGTTTGGATTCCGAAAGTCTAATTCTTTTCTTGTTTTCAAGAAGATAAAGAATGTACCAACAACAATACATGGTACATGGATAGTGGATGTTCTCAACACAAGACTGGTAACAAAAGCTATTTTGAAAATATTATCAAAACGAAAGGAGGAAAGGTAACATTCAGAGATAATGCTTAGGGAAATTTTTTTGGTATAGGTAATATTGTTCTCCTTGGTAAAACTTTGATTTCAAATGTTTTATTTGTTAAGGGTCTTAAGCACAACCTCATTAGCATAAGTCAGTTATGTGATGAATGATGCCTTGTGAATTTTAGGAATGATAAATTCTTAGTTCACAATTCCAAGTAAGAATTTATTCTCTCAGCCAATAGGAAAGAGAATGTTTACACTTTGAATGTAGAAGACCTTAGGGGCCAAGACCTACCTTGCCTAAGTGAAATGGAAGATCATTCCTGGTTATGGCATAGAAGATTAGGTCAATGTAACCTTATAAACTTATGTAAACTTTTTAAGAAGAAACTGGTTAAGGATCTACCAGAGCTTAGATTTGATTCTACTAATATTTGTGATCCTTGTCAATTTGGAAAAAACATAAATCTAGTTTTAAATCAATCGGTGAAGTCTCAACAACCGATGCATTATAGTTAGTGCGCATGGATCTTTTTTGTCCAACAAAAACAAGAAGTATTGGAGGCACATACTATGTGTTTGTTCTAGTTGATGATTACACCATATTTACTTGTGTCTATTTTCTAGAAAAGTAGTATGAAGCTTTTTCTTATTTAAAAAGTTATAGATCAAAAGTTAAAAATGAGAAAAGTATTCCACTTAAAACTATTCATAGTGATCATTGAGTAGAATTTCAAAATTCTAATTTTGAAACTTTTTTTAGTAGAAAAGGTATTACTCACAATTTTTCAGCACCTAGAACTCTTAAAAAAATGGTGTAGTTGAAAGAAGAAATAGAATTATTCAAGAGATAACTAGAACCATGTTGAGTGAATATTCTATATCTAGACATTTATGGGCTGAAGCTGTAAGTACTACTTGCTATACTATAAATCGAGTTTTTATTAGACCTTTTCTTAATAAAACTCCTTATGAGTTATGGAACGGTAGAAAACCAAGACTTTCATACTTCAAGGTTTTTGGTTGCAAAGTCTTCATTCTAAATACTAAAGAAAATATACATAAATTTGCACCAAAATCTGATGAAGGATTTTTCTTAGGCTACTCCACAACTTCTAAGGCATATAATGTTTTCAATAAAAATACTTGTACTGTTGAAGAAACAGTGCATGTAAAATTTGATGAGTCTAATACTTTTGTTTTTAAACCATCCCATCCTAAATCCTCGTATGTGTTTTCAAAAACTGGATTTCAAACTTTGATAAAAGATCCTTCTAATAAATAAAATGTTCAAGAAGATACTTCTGAAACAATTACCCCAGAAGACTTTCTACCTTATGTTGATGAACATGTTTTACCGAACCCAAATCAGGTGTTTCTTAAGAATCATCCCAGTGATAGTATCATTGGTGATATAAATCAACCTGTAAGGACTAGAAGATCCATAAGAAATGAAGTAGAACTTCTAGCATTTCTTTCCCAATTAGAACCAAAAAACACTAATGAAGCTTTCGGTGATGATGATTCGATCAAAGCCATGCAAGATGAAATAAATGAATTTGAGAGGATAAAGTCTGGACCTTGGTTGAAAGAACTAAGGAAACTTCTGTCATTGGAGCAAAATGGGTCTTCAGAAACAGGTGTGATGAAAATGGAGTCATAGTAATAAAAAATTTAGACTAGTTGCTAAAGGCTATAACCAGCAAGAGGGAATAGACTATGAAGAAACCTACGCTCCAGTAGCTAGACTTGAATATATTCGTATTCTAATTTCCTTCGCATCATTCTTCAATTTTAATCTTTTTAAAATGGATGGGAAATGTGTTTCTTAATGGTTATGTTCAAGAGGATGTTTTTGTTGAACAACCTCCTGGATTTGAAGATAAAAAACATCCTGATCATGTTTTTAGACATACCAAAGCTTTGTATGGTCTTAAACAAGCCCCACGAGCCTGGTGTGATAGACTCACGTGATTTTTTATTCAAAATAACTATGTTAATTGAAATGCAGATCCAACCCTTTTTATAAATAAAGATAAGAAAAATGTTTTGATTGGTCAAATTTATGTTGATTACATCATGTTTGGTTCAACTCAAAAATCTTTAACTGATTCATTTTCATGTATAATGAAATATGTGTTTGAAATGAGTATGATGGGTGAGTTAACTTTTTTCCTTGGTCTTCAAATTTCTCAAAGACCAGAAGGAACCTATATATCTCAACATAATTATATTAAAGATCTTCTAAAAATGTGTGGTTATGACAACACTAAGAGTATATGTACTCACATCGGTACCTCAAACTCCTTAGATCTTGATGAAGCTGGGAAAGAAGTAGATCAAACATCTTTTAGAGGTATGATAGGAAGTCTACATTACTTAACAGCTAGATGACCAGACTTAATGTTTTCAGTATGCTTATGTGCAATATATCAATCCAATCCTAAGGAATCTCAATTAAAGGCGGTAAAAATAATTTTTCTTTACCTAAAGGGAACCATGGATCTAGGATTATTTTATACGTCCGGAAATGATTTTTTTCTAAAAATATTTTCGGATGCTGATTTTGGTGGATGTAAAATGGATAGAAAGGGTACATCTGGAACTTGTCATTTCTTAAGAGATTCATTAGTTTCTTGGTCCTACAAGAAGCAATATTCTGTAGCACTTTCCACTGCTTAAGCTGAATATATAGCAGCTGGAAGTTGTTGTGCTCAAGTGTTGTGGATGAAACACACACACACAGATTATGGCCTGAGATTTACTAAGACTCAAATTTTGTGTGATAACACAAGTGCCATTTCCCTAAGTAAGAACCATGCACATCACTCTCGTGAAAAACACATAGATATTAGGCATCACATTCTTAGGGATCACACATTAAAAGGGGATATCATTATTTAGTTTATCAGAACCCAAGATCAACTTACTGATATTTTCACAAAATCATTACCACCTGATAGATTTGAATAGATTAAAAAAAGTTAGGAATGATAATCTTAAGGTAATTATTCTTAATTAACTTCTTGTTGAACAATTATCCAAATAGTAATAAACTCATTTTCATACGGGGAGTACATTTTATGGTTACTGTAACTAAAATTTTTGTAATTTGTTTTTCAAACTTACTGTAACTAAAATTTTCATAATCTATTTTTCAAACATAGTATAACTAAAATTTTCGTAGTTATTTTTTAAATCTTTTTGAAACTGAAGTTTCTGGAATGGAAATTTCTGAAACTAAAAATTTCCAGAATGGAAATTTCCAAAACTGAAATTTTTAGGATTGAAATTCTCGGAATGAAAACTTCCTGAATGGAGATTTTCGTACAGAAATTTTCGTAATGATATTTTCATACTAGAACTTTCGTAATGAGTTTGTTTTTAAATTCATTTATTCAAGAAGAATATTACCAATTGAGAATAACATTACTAGCCAATCTGAAAGCTATGATTTTCTTTACTTAATGTTTTCTAATCATATTTTACTTTCTGGTATTTTCCTGAGTTTTTAAAATTTTGAATTATGGTTTTCCACAAATCCAGATGTTTTCCTTAAAACCCCAAAAGATTGGAGTCATATTTTCCATGCGGGAGTGTTTTCAACCGTTTTATCAGATCAAAACTTTTTCAACTGTTAGATGGATTTTGGAAGACCAAAAGTCACATCCATCGTCTATATAAAGGGGACTCCAAGACTCGTCCCACATCTATTTTTCAAAGCTTTCGTGTCTCAAAACCCTGCTGCTCTTCTTAATACTGGTTCTGATCTTTGCAAAGTCGTTCCGAATCCTTCATGTCTCTCTTTTCTGAATGTCTGTTAAAGCTACATCTCAAGATATGTCAACTTCAAATCCAACCTCAAAGAAGATAATCTTCAGGGAAAGTTTGGTGCATCTGGATTTCTATAAGTTTGATTCTCTAATTTTAATGAATATTAGACTGAATGGATGGGAAGATGTTTGCGTAGCAAAGTCAGACAAATTGGATCTTGTTTATAATGATTTTCTGATCAAGTTCTATGAGTCTGTTTCCTTCCAGATGGAAGATGGCAGAGAGTGGTTTTCATTCAAGTCTTATGGGAAGACTTATAAGCTATCTTACACCAAGGCCGTGAGCTTGGTTGTTTTATCCTACTAAGGATATGCTGAGTTTTGCTCACACAAACTTACGGATGAGCAAGGAAATTTCAACAAGGAGAAGGCACGGAAATTTCTTGGTCATAAGGATGCTTCAACCATTAAGATTTCTCATCTCACTCTGAAAAATAGAATTCTTCAGCTTTGGGTGAAAGGCTTTCTGGTTCCAAGAAGAGGTGACAAGGATAATTTGAAGAAAAGTGATATCTATGTTTTAGATTTCTTGGAAAATATAAGAAAGATAAATTTGATGATACATGTCTTGATTACGATCAAGAACATCAAAGAAGGAAATTTGAGAGCTCAGATAATCATGTTCCCTACCTTACTATCTAAGCTGATAGTTCAGTTCTTAGATTCTTTCAAAGTTGCATGAAAATAAAAAGTCCAGAATTGTATGCTTATGTTAGTAAGTGATGATACATTGAAGAGGATGAAGATGGGTTTTTCTAGTCAATCTGGAGAATTCTACTCTCTTTCTTTGGAAGAATTTGAGGCACTTCGGAAAGGTACACACACTCCGGAACCGTCCAAAAAGCAAAGGAAGAAGAGAAAGCTTAAGGAAGTGGCTGCTGATGAAGAAAATCCTAAATCTAAGGAAACTCAGTTCGCTCCCCCCAAGCCGAAGAAAAAAAACTTATCCTGATAAAGTTTCTGAGAAATGGAGGGAAGATAAGTAGAAGAGGAAATAAAAGGATCCACAATTCTTATTGGACCCTGCAGAGGCTAAGGCCTTAAACAAAAGAGATGTGGAAGAGTTAGGAAAGCAGGCGAAAGAGAAGAAAATGGAAAAGAAAGTGTCTGAAGCTGAAGTGCTGAAATATTTGCTGATATCTACAGAGTTAGCTTCTGAGTTGATTCCGGTTCTGAAATCCTTCCATACAGAACCTTTTTTACCAGAAACTCCAGGTAAGAATTATGTCACTCTAGAAAAATTCAAGGGTAAAGAAGTAGTTGAAGAAGCTAAAAAAGAAGCTGAAAAAGAAGCTGAAGAAGAAGTTGAGCAAGAGGTTGAAGAAGAAGAATAAGAAGAAGAATAAGAAGAGGGAAGTGAATATTTAGATTCCTTGATCAAGAAAGTAGAGGTTTATAAAGATAAGGTAGAATCTGCAAAGATAGTTACTCCCAGAAAGGAAAGTGAGGAAGGTAGTAATAATGATGATAAGAAACAAAAAGAAGAAGAAAATGTTTTATATGATGACTAAGGATCCTATGAGAGTAATTTTCTTAAGGAAGGACCAGAAAAATAGAAACTAGATGAAGTACACATTATTCATGTTTCTGAATCCGAGGAAGTATCTCCTACTGAAGAACCAATTCTGAAGTCCGATTAGGGGAAGCAAATTCTAATGGATACTCCAACAAAAGAAGTCTTCAAGAAGAAGGAGGTTGGTGGTTCTACTAAGAGAAAACTGGTGCAAATTGAAGAAGGGGAATCTCAAAGAGATTTATATGATTCGGAATCATCATCTCATGGGCATGATTTTTTGGTTCAATCTCTGAAGAAGTTGGTGGACATCATTCTGATTTTTCCAACAATAGATTTCAGATGCTAGATGCTGCAACGGAGTATGAATCAGAAATCAGATTCCTTATCCATGGTCATGGATAAGTATCTGAAGATCGAAGTTGAACAAAAAAGTTTTCTTATTGATTATGATGTACATATAAATTCCTGCTGTAAGGTAACAAATCGGTCTAAAAGAGTTGATGAAGACTAAGTGGAGTTTGAAAATTTTCAGAGTGAAGTTCTAAATGCCTTTAACACCAAGGATAAAAAGATTTAAAATAATCAAGCTGAGTTGATTGATGAGCAGAGTTCTCAGAGTCAACAAGTGAAGGAACTAAGTTACAAGGATAATTCTCTGGCTCAAAATCGTTTAAGTGATAGAAATCTCCAGATCGATCTTGAAATAATACTCGTGCAACAAGATGAATTGTTAAAGATGTAGAAAGAAGCTATCGAGGCTCAGGCAGAGGCTTTGAAATCTCAAGAAGAAAAGACAAAAGCCTTAGAGAGGCAGGTAGAGGAAGACCAAAGAGACCTAAAGTAGCTCAAACCATTGTTAAATAAGCTACTTCCAATGGAAAAGGAAGACAAATAAACCCACTCCAATATTTTGTGGTTGTTGTCTTTCTTTGTAGAATTCTCCCAAATCTAATGAAATGTTATTTGGCTGGTTGTATATTGTCATATAATAATGTTTTAGGTACCATATTTTTTCCATTCCCTTCAATTATTTTTGAAAATCACAAAGTGGGAGAAGGAAAAATAACTAATCCTAAGGAGGAGAAAGAAAAATTTCTAAGTGAAATATCCTTAATGTAAGGGGGATTTTCTCACTATGAAGTTTTTCATTCCTACAATAATGAAAACTCCACTTCAGAATTTCATAATACAATCCTTAGAGTTTCAATGCCTATGGGGGAGTTTGTTGTATTCAATTTCATCCATAATCAAAGGGAGATAAGTTTTAATTTCAATGTCTAATGATTTTTTTTTAAAATTCCTTATATTATTTTTAGTAAGGTTGTTTTTTCTTTCCAAAAAGGGGGAGATTGTTGAGTCAATAAGGTTTCCTTATGACATTTCCATTCCTTCTTGTTTTGAAAATGACAAACACCTTATACTTAAGAAAATATAAATTTTACCTCCATAAGGAAAATTTACTTCTTTATGGAAATTTACCCTAACCTGGATTTTCTTATATATAGCAATTTTTTTTAAGTACAAAAACAAGATTCATACCCAAAATTCCAGAAGTCATATAATTTCATGATTTGGAACATTCTGTTTTTAGGATACGAATTCTGGATGAGAACTGTAATGAAGTTCCAATCCGAATTCTCGACTCCAAACTCATATGAATTTCGACTCCGAACATTCATGAGTTCGACTCCAAACTCTTATGAAGTTCGACTCCAAACTTTCATGAGTTCAACTCCACACTCTTATGAAGTTCGACTCCAAAATTTCATGAGTTCGACTCCGAACTCTTATGAAGTTCGACTCCGAAATTTCATGTGTTTGACTCCGAACTCTTATAAAGTTCGACTCTGAACTTTCATGAGTTTGACTCTGAACTCTTATGAAGTTCGACTCCAAACCTTCCTGAGTTTGACTTTGAACTTTCATGAGTTCGACTCTGAAATATTATGAAGTTCAACTCCGAAATTTCACGAGTTCGACTCAGAACTCCTATGAAGTTCAACTTAGAACTTCTACAAGTTTATATTTTGAACTCTGGTGAAACTAGACTCTGAATTCCTATAAAACTGAATCCAATCATTTCTTAACATAGACTCAGAATTTCGTTTTGGTTAGACTCCAAACTTTTAATTTGTTTACACTCCGAAATTTTGTTTGGCTTTTTCTTACATATGCTCCATTTCAAAAAGATTGTGTGCATTCAGTTATACATGATTTATTATTAAACGATGTCATCAATTCTATTTCTAATTAACCGTTGGTTGAGTTACACGTGTACAGGTCCCTCCGAATTTCATGGAAAATATGACCGTTGGAGGAGGGAGCCGACCATTGGAAATTTTCCTATAAATAGGAGCTAATTTGAAGGAGATCAAAAACTAGTTGATCGATCTAGAGACCACACACTGTTAAGGTGATTTCTAGAGAAAATATTTTCATGCCTTGTGCGTACTGAACTGCTCGTTCAGATTGCATCGTGCGACTCCGAATGTTGGTGATTACATTCGAGGACTTCCGGGGATAGAAAGACATAGGTTCCGACTACGTTGAATTTCGAGGGCTTCCTTGCTGAGGAAGACAGAGGATCCAACTACCTTGATGTTGAGGGCTTCCGGGTATAGCAAGACAGAGATTCTGATCTTAGTATCGAGGGCTTACCTTGGTGTGGGTAAGACAGACTTGCTTGAAAGTATTAATCAAGGGACCTTTATCCAAGGTTGTTGGATACCCCTCTTTGGGTTAAAAGACTTATATCTTGTTACTTGTAGTTTTACTACTTGTTTTTCCGCTGCACTTTTTTATATTGTAAGAAAAGTATAACCTTTTTATGTTTCCTTACACTTATACTCTGATTAGTTTAGATTCTATACACTTTATGGTAGAATCTCATATTGTAAACTTTGGTTCCAATTCTCCAATAAGTGATTAGAGGTGTTGTGAATTTTCTTAGTTTAACTTTGTTAAACTTAGATTCTTCCTTGTCTAAGGGAAAAAAATTGTGTACAATTCACCCCCCCCCCCCTCTTGTATATTGAGAAATCTACATCATTATTTCGATCCTAAAAATACTTATTGTTCTTGTGTTACAGAATATTATTAATGAAATGGACTTACATATTTTTTCTGATAGTGGGAATCATTTCATCCACTTCTTGATGAAGATAGTGGATTCCTCTTGATATTCATATTAAATTTTTTCATGTACATCCTAAATAGAGACATCTTATGTGAATTATAAAACTCAATTTGGTAATTATAGTAGATATTTTTGGGTGTTCCCATCACATGGAAAATAATTTAATGTTGTGGTGGATGAGAATTTATAGGGAAGATATAGTTTTCAATCTATTGAGTTTGGTGGGTGTTACCCTATGGTCTAGATCCAACAGAGAAGGGTCGTCAGACTGGCTAGTATCATATTCATTAGATTATAGTGGATCGGGATCTTGTTAGGATGTGGTATGGTTTTGGGTAGTTTTTTGAGGTTCATGTACTTATGGTAGTTATCATTGGTATCTTTCATGAAAGACTTATTACAAAACAACTAATTTTTCTTTCATAGTAGATGAAAACCTATTATGGATTAAAATATATATAAATTATTCACAGGGATGTTAGTTAAGATGTTCAGGAATAAATTACATGTTTCCTTTGTGTTGTGAGATAGAAATATTGGTACATGTTCCTTGTTGGACAGATATGATGGAGAAACTAATATAAGTGTGGAAGATCATGGTTCCTTCCAACTCATCTTGTGTAAATGAAAATTTTTATGAAACACACAGTGGTGGAGTGTGGTGTAGATCAGTTATTCTCACATGATAACCACCAATAATTCCATTTTAATGTGGGGAAAAAATGTATCCCACTTGTTTTAACCTTGGAAAAATCCATTTTGAGGATGATATAAGTGTTTCATGGTTTCACATAATCTCAAATGGTTGGGTGACCATTGAGTATGATGTTTTGGAATGACTCGCATAGATAATGATTATATTCATTCTAAGTTACTAATTTGAGATTAAATGGATCATATTCCCTTGGTGATGGAATGTGATATTATTTCAATTAGTAGTTACATACTGAGTTCATTAATTACTTATACTTATAATGTTAAAGGAATTTTATATGAATGTGGGTTTTTCTACATGTGGTTGTTTTGTGAGATTCCTTATTAAGGAGAACATATTGTTTTTTTTCAAATATGAAAATTATTTAGAGTGGTGGAATTTGTTGTGGTCCTAATTTTTATTATCTAAACCATTAGAATATTTAAAACAATATTTTTTATATGGGTTTCTATGATAGTGTATGGATTTCAGAATCATAGAGCCTCATAATTAGTATATTAAAAATAATATATTATTTTCTGTATACACATGTACATTAAAGGGAATAATTCTTTTCCATTAAATTGAAGCCTCGTATAAGGAATACAAAATGATTTCATAATCCATAATGGGGGGTTTACCCTAAGAGTAATGTAATTTCGATTCTTATTGAGGTCCCCGATTTTGAGTCATCATAGGTGGAATTTATTAGTTAAATTAATTAATTGAATTGAATTAATTGATGAATTAGTTAGTTAGTATTCATCCTAAGAAACCCTAACCCCCATATTTTTTATCCTATAAAACTATTAATCCCAAGGTCATATTATAAATAAACCCTAGAGCTTAAGAGGTGTATTGGGAGTGTGTGAAGGATTCGATAAACACATTCGTCCTAGAGGATTGATAAAAAAACCTAAAAACAGTGAATTCTACACAAGTGATTGATCCAAACCTAAAATGGGGATTTTTTATTTCATAGCCACTCTATAAATCATGTCATTCCTAAATAAGATTAATATATGGGTTCTATTTCTTGATTTATAAACCCCTATTCCATGAATTTTATATAGATTTTATCCCTAAGTTTCATTTTATGTTTTGTGATGAATCAAGGATATGGTGGATTGAAGTCAAAAAGATTAATAAAATAAAATCAATTAATTTATAACTCATATTACTTGTGTTATATGTCTCCATGTGTGGAAGGAAACCACCAGCCACAGAAGACATTCCCACACCGACATATGAATACTCAGCTGTCGATTCCCAATTCTGCATTCTCTCTCGAAAGGGAAGGGAAAATGGTAATGCAAGGTGTATAGGTCAGCATAAGATGGTGGATAATGATAATTATTTATGATACATCGTCCACTTTATTAGTTTTATTCAATGTCCACTTGGGACACTATGGTGTTAGGGGAAGAATCCTTCATGTCTTCGTAGTGGGAAATAGTGGTGTGCAAGGGTTCACTTAGGCACTACCCTTGGCCATATGAACTGATATGATTAATTGGAAAACTTATTTCTATTAGTATAGTAGTGTAAAATAGGAAAATAATTCATCTTGGCCCCTCTGTGGGATGGGTGGCACAAACTGGAGTGCTCCTGGCCCATCCGGCAAGGTGGGAGACTCGACTACATTGGGTCTTCCCTACCTAGCCAAGGTAAGTGACAGAATCATGGAACACCTGGGCACCATGTAAAAATGAACCTCTTTGAATGATTAAGTTTTAACACTATAGGAAATCCCCCCCCCACCCACTCCACAATATGATACATGGTGTTTCTAGGGGATTCTTTATTTCCTTCTTTCAACTCATTGGTGGGTATTTATAAAAAATCACCATGTGTTAGTTTTTGGTAAACGAATATCCAATATTGAGTTTTTTTTCATATATTTAATGATGTGGTGGTCTTTTCATTCATATAAGTATATTTATAAGATGATATAGTTAGTGTTTTATTTTATCTCTATAGGATCAATGGTGAGGATTGGGTATGGAGATTGAACCAGTCTTAGGGGTTAGGTATACCCTCATCTACTACATGATACTCCCATATATTCTTTGTTATCCTTGAATATTGTAATCATAGCTATCGATTTTGTACATCATGATTAGGTGACGATCCTATATTTTAATCATTATAAGAAAGATGGGTTTCCAAGACTAGGTGGATATTATTATAGTGGTTATTACTCCCCTGATCGAGACTTATTATTGGGAAAGTTATGGATTCAACTATAGGATTCAAGAATGGTGTTGTAGAAATGGTGTGAAGTAAGGTAAAATAATCCCTTGAGTATATCATATTATCCAGTGAGTAGTGGGTCCTCTATTATGGATTCCATTGGCGTTGTGGAAATTGGAGTTTCTGAGTAGATTGGGTACATCAAGACATCTGACTCAAGAGAAATATATTATTTTCCTTCAAGATATGATGTGAAATTGAGCTATTTAATTGAGAATTTATGGAATTTTTATTAATCCATAAATTTATAAGTTCTCATGAGGTGAGACCTTTCAGGATTTGAGGTATAATGATAAGAGGGATTTTACATCATCATGACTTCAAGTTGTTCAACATGTCAGGATCTTTCCATGTCTTACTCTCGGATAACTTCCTATTCTATAGTATGAGGTGAATTGTTTTTTATCATTAATTTTTTGTAATTAGGGAGTCGTAATAAGTATTTATGTACTTTCCCATGAAAAAAATTGTTCCCACACATTTTTTGTTTGTTAAAACAATGAATAGTTCATAGATGGTCTTCGTGGACATCGATTGGGTGTGACCTCTTCAAAGAAGTTTCTTCATGATTCTTGGTAGGGAATGATGGTACATGATAGTGGAAGTGATAATTGTGACTAGAGATTGATTTGGAGGGCACTCAATGAGGATGAGTACTCCAGTTTCTTATAATAATTAAATTCAGAGTCTTTTCAGTTATATTGCACCTGTTGTATTTTCTTAAATGGAATTTTACTTGTATTTAATACACAAAAATTAATTATATACAATTAATTTATATATATATATAGTGTTTCATGTTATTTTTATAAATTATAGATGCATTTATTTTGAGGGTTGATATAGGATAAGGCCTCCCATATTATTTGATATGCCTACCTAGTACTAGTCACCATCCCCAAGCCTATTGGCAGTGGGCTTGGGGTGGCACAATAAGTTTATAATCAACCTAATAGGGGCCTTGGTGGGTCACGATATGTTATGTACTCTTTAGGATTCTACTCAATATCACTCATACAAATGTGAAAGAATCATATTAATGGATTGGTGGATAAAAACCTTAGCATACCCATAAATTAAGCCAACTATCACCCAACCTCACCAAGGATCACTCAAAAAATAATTCATCTATGTATAATAACATAGTAATTGAATGATATATCAATAAGGTACCCATCACCCACTTCGCAAATCTTTTGTTTCTCACAATCATCACCAATATATGTTTGGGAACTCTTATCCCTCCTATATAAGAACATCTCCAAATACAACATCCCACATAAATACCCTAACCAAATCATTATCATCCAATATATTGTATACCACATAGCATAATATTAGTTTATTATGAACATAAAGGACATAAACCATGATCCCTCCTCCTACAATGAATATATCCCATCATGTATCACATCTGATATGACACAATCTCCATATCACATCATATCATCATTCCATCATGTCATTATCCTCATCTCGTATCACTCATACTCTATCCTCAAGACATTACATCCCATGAATCATAACCATAGTCCCTCATGTACTTTACACATTTAGAAGGGAGAGTGTGGAATATGGAGTAGTCAGCCAAAACATACCTTGTCAACCATGGTATTAAGGAAAATACCTAGAACCCAAAACATTTTGGCCACGGTATGGTTATCAAAAATGGGTGGGGTGTGTAATAAAATAATAAGAAAATATAAGATATATAACAATTTAGTAGAAGACCATCCATAATGTTAATGCAAAAACACAACTAATACCCATCATAACCACTATGATACTACTAAATGAAATTGGAAACCACCACCATATTCATAACACAAACCATCCCCACCCTTTACAAAAATTATAAAAAAACATCACTAAATATTTATCATTAAATCATATCACTTATCTATTATATATTTACCATTTTACTGTCCTATAGGGTTCTAAAAATCCACATAAGGGAAGGAAAATATTCCCTTAAAATTAGTGGAAGTATCTACCCAATCTACATCAATAATTTGGGAAAAATATGAAGAATTTTCAGATTATATGGTAAAAGGATAGACTAGTCTGCATACAGGTTCATCATTTGTGGTAAGAAGCCGGTTCAGCGAACTTCCCTCCTGCGGATGCTGTCATTCACGAAAGAGAGGTGGATCTCCTATGCAGGAATGAACCAAATGGTTGGCATGTGAAGTATGACCAGTCTACAGTTGTTAACCATTCTAGCCACGAACCAGGTGTATCGGCTCCCCATCGCAAACTGCATCGTTCACAAAATGGAGGTGGATACCTACGTGGTCGTGAAGCACCCCCGTAAATGATTTGGTTCATGGGAGAGGGGAATTAAATATACCCCATGAACCTTGGGTTGATTGAGTCATCAGTAGGCCAAGTTTTCTATGATTTGCCTCTGCGAAAGTGTCGCATAACCATAGATACAATCCTACCCCCCCACCCACCCACCTCTATAAAAGGATGTAAAGGGGGAGAATAAAAGGATCTTCTTTTTTGGAAAATCGGATTCCTGGAAATATAATCTTTGAAATAAGGAATTAGAGTTTTAGAGAAGGAAGAGGCTCATGGGATCTTAGGATTTCATGTACCGTGAATTTAAGATTCGCGAACAACCAACATGTATAAACT
Organism: Viscum album; assembly: GCA_963277665.1. Lineage (NCBI taxonomy): Eukaryota > Viridiplantae > Streptophyta > Magnoliopsida > Santalales > Viscaceae > Viscum > Viscum album. The sequence continues at coordinate 172,222,982 of OY728128.1, forward strand.
GGGGGAGAATTGTTAATAACTGAAGAATTAATAAATAAATTGTTAAACCACGAACTTTAAATTGGTGAACTGCGAACCACGACCCCTACGTGGATGCACTCACCGTGAACCAAGGATGTCATTCCCCTTCTTTGATCCATCGTGCCACATTGCACCCTCCTACACAGGTGAATCACGGATCGGCACAACCCATTCCTATCGCCGCTCAAGCAGACATCAACACCATGTACTAATTTGGTATGTGGACCCACCCTGTAGTCTCATTCCACTCTGGTATGTGGGATTCCCCTCAGCCTGTGTAACACACTGGTATGCAGATGGCCTCTCCATTAGTGTAGCACTTACCTATATAAAGGGTTCCACTTCTCATTTGGCTATGTGGTCCTCCAAGGCCTTTAGTGTTTCCATACCCCGATTCATATAAGGACCTTCTAATTCTGTCCAATCCTATAGAATCCCTTCTGTATCCTATCTATCGTCACCAAGACAAGGCCTCTCCCGAAGACACGGGATCAGCATGCTGAAATATTTATGCTCATTAGCGCGCCATACTGAGTTCACATATGCACTATAAGCGGAGACAAAGGGGTTACTCCATCCCTTGAATGGACATCCGAAGCATTCCTGGGTTCACATACCCACGGTAGTCCAGAGTTCGAACCCGGGAGCCCCTTTGTGCCTCTTCGCTGTTCCAGATTGAGGGATCCTTCTTGCTTTTCCATTCAATGAGCACCATTGGTGATCACTTCTCTCCTCTATTGAAGAGAGTAATAGGGTATCCCTCCTAGAGTAATCCCCACACCATCCTCTTCGGATGACAATAGCCTTTCCCCTTTCTTCCAAGAAGGTTCATTGCTATGTGCCCTCCACCACCATAACATGGCCTCTTCCAACACAACCTATACCTTAATTCCTTCCTTGACACCAAGGGGAATGAAATTCACGCTGTTTTGACCCACTCCCTCTGTTGTCATCTTCTGTATCTCCCCTTAGTAAGTAAAAAGTGTGTGGCTTGCCAAATATTTCACATTGAATTTTTTCTCACACCGAGCATGACTCACATGGGCTTAGAGATTTGTGATGGTCACGGCGTCCATACAATGACGGTGGTTGGACAAACTATTTGTTTTTTGATCCCTGCCTCCTAAGCAAGGTATGTTAGATATCTCCCTAAGGTTCAATCCCAACTCAGGCCCCCAACCACATGTAAGCCCACACCATACCCCAACATGGGATTCCAATCATGCCCTTGGTAGGAAACTATCACACGTAAGCTGTGACCTTCCAAAACAACAAACACATTGATTCCAAACCAACTGGGATACGTAAGAAACCTCCTTGAGGTGCAATCCCAACATCTAAGTCCAGTACCCATTTATCCTTCTCAGGCTGTCACCTAGACTTCCTTTCCATATGATTTTAAATTGTACGGTTGGTTCATTTTTACATAACCTTACAAGATGATGTGTCCCGTTAAGTGGCACTAAACTATGTGGATTCTAATTCCTTTCATAAGAATAGGTAAGAATCTCATATTACGGGTTCAATACAGATGCTCAAGTCACTCTCTTCCCCCCTGGATGACAATAAACTCCTGAGCACCCAATTATAAGCCTTGAGACCAGTGTTATCTGAATAAACTCAAACATCCCTAATACATTATTCCAAAGAGGGATGGTAAACCACAGATGTAGATGGTACTGAATCCCTACATTGACATGGGACTTGAAACCCATGGGTAATCCATGGATACTATGCTTGGGGATAAACCAAATATTCTCGAACATATGAACACATATTAAATCTATAAGAGATCCCCAGAATAATCAATAATTCCCCCCAAAAAGGGTGTGATGAGCCTGAATTCCCATACTCTCGACCAATGTGAGTTCTTAAGTGTCATTGGACATATCACCCAATGAGCGCCTACCTTTGGAAAGAAGTTACATGGATCATTGGATGCAAGAATTGTTGGGCATTTATGGCACTAGAAATAAACCTCTAGGAGACCAAGAGAAGCCACAATAATAGGGAACCTGATAGAAATGATTAAACAACAATGACTCCCTTTAATCAGACACAGGAACCATTCACGTCCCCCCGCTGTGAAACAAAAATGGTGAACCTGATGTGAAATGTTAACCAGGATGAGAGAATTAACCTAATCTGAAACTCTCTATAACAATAAATTGATGATTGATATTTGATTGTCCATTTTCTTAATTCTCCAACCAAAACAATGGACCTTGTCTTGAGCATTCAACTGAGGTGGTGAAATAATTCCACTTTGCACCCCCTTTAATTCTCAAAATGAGGGCCAAGAAAGGTCATTAATTATACATGGGATTTTGAGATTATACATTGATAGGTTTTTCTCTGTGTATTTTCCAAAGGTTTTAACTGGTACACAATAGAGATTCCTTCAATCCAATGGTGTCACAATGGAATTCACAGACACGCATGATGATCAACATGCAAATCAGGCCTCTCAATCGGTAGAGGACCCCATCACCCACCCAGTATCTTCAACGCAGTGTCTCGGATGCACTGATCTGAGAATACCACCTAAATGAGGCTCTCTCAAATGTGGAGGTAGTTATGTACACCCTCTAGTAGGCTATGCCCCATCGACTTCCTACCTAGCAGTGACCAAGGGAGAAGATCCAGGTGTCCCCTATATCTGTCTCGAACCATTTCGGGAGCATTTCCCTAGAACAAGACAATGAATACCTCCCTTATCTTATATAGGGGTATGAGGTGAATGGTGATGACTTCGTCCCCACGGGAAGGGGTATCCGCTCCAAGGCCCCCACTGGAAGACATCACTGAAACTATGTCGTGACCCCGAATCCACAACCTGAAGAGGATACCACCCAGATGATCTACACCCATGCACTCCGATCTCTATCCCTTTGGACCGCCCACCTAGGTCGGTGAACATACAGCCATGAATAGATCATCACCCTTGTTCTTGAGGAAGAACTCTGCTACTCAGACACAGAGACATGCCACGGACAGGCTTGTGAACCTGTCCTCTATTCCAAATCCCTCCATCCTAACATAGCAACAACATACGAGCAGGCACACATCCCTGCCGAGCCTCATCAAGCCCGTTGCCCATATAGGATAAAACCTTCCCGGAAGACACCTCTACCTACTTGGGATCATAAATCCCACCAACCATATATGGTGACAATCCAGTGCCTACAGGACCATCTCCTCACAGATGCTCCTGACGCCTGACATCCCGATATGGTGGCGATCAACAGGCAGGCATGTATCCCTACCAATAGAGGCCACCAACTTGATAAGGTAGGACACCAAAATATGAAGTGTTATCTCCCTATGGATGAATGTAAATATTTCCACTCCTATGTGGTGGAAAATGAAGATGTAAGCTAGAATATCCCAGTATAGTGGCATTCTCATTCATCATCCCCGAACACAAGGGAATCTTCGGTATCCACTGACCACTGGAGGACCGGAGTAATACATTCCTACTCCTATAGCAGAATGGGCCCTCATACCCATTCCAGCCAAGAACGTCTCTCTACATATACTGGAAATGATGGAGGAGCAGGTATCGATCCTAGATCATATCTTGAAGACATTCTAGAATATAATAGCATCAGCAAAAATAAAAGGACTCGGGCCCATGATCCCATCTCCCCAACTTATGTGAATCATCTAAGAGATGAGATAGCCTCCTCAGAGCATATCTATAACCCGTCTTCCAACCAGGAGGGTTTTTGGCTATATCCCATGATACAAGGGAAACTGGATCGAGAATAATCACTTGTTCCAATAGGTGGGACACCCGTCCACCACAGTGGATTCTCTTGGGTTGGAATATATCCCTAAAAAACTCAAGATGTTTTTTGTGGTATCTCAGCAGTGTCATAGGACCCAACCAGAAAGTGACCCAAAGGTGACGGTCGTTATCAACAGCAGGCGGTCCCTACTACCCACATGAGATCCCCCTGAACGCTCTGAAGGCCTCTCGAAAATAAAGAGTGGGTCCATGACTCCACTCTTCTGGATGTCGGGGTTCTCAACGCTGGAAAACATGTATCAAAGGATAAGAATCCTGCCAACCCATTACCATACTATGGGAGTGGTAGTAGTAGTTGCGAAGGACCTCCCTACTATGTCTCTACCAGTTGCTCTGAATTTCCTCCCCAGAGCACCCATGAGGGCCTCCCTCATGGGAATATAATTATTGATCATGAGAGTTCCTCTTTTGATGTGAGTCAAGAATTCCCTCCTTGTGACCAGAAGATCGATCATCAAGATGGTCATGCACTTACTTTGGACCACCCAGATGGTCCTCCCTAGGGTATACACTACAAACACTCTCCATGCAGTAGGTCTAAAAATTATGATGGTAGTCCTCACCATCATAGTCGCAACTGCGGAGTTCATCCCCGCAATGACGGTTCATCACGATAAGAAGGTCATCCCCTTGTTGTGTCCTACCCTGAAGGTCCTCCCTGGGGTTTATGTTCCAACAATATTTTATGCATCCAAGCCTTAGATTATGGTGGTAGTTCTCACCACTGTAGTAGTGGAGGTCCTCCCCACAAAGACTTCAAGCAACGAGAAGGCCCTCTCCTCATTTCTGTATATTCTGAAGGCCCTCCTTAGGGTGTTCCCCGTAGGTTTTCTCCTTGAAATGACAGTGGTGGTAGTCCTTGCCACCATGATAGCCATTGCGAAGGCCCTCCCCGCAATAGCCTTGAAAATCAAGAAGGTCCTCCCCTTTCTACAGTCCACTCTGAAGGTCCACCATAAGGGTTATGATGCAATGATACTTCATGCATCCAAGCATCAAATTATGTTGGTATTTCTTTCCACTATAATAGTGGAGGTTCTCCTCGCACAGACATCAAGAAACAAGAAGGCCCTCCCCTTGTTGTGGTACATTCAGAAGGCCCTCCCCAATGTTTAACCCACATATATTCTCCCTATGACATCTCTCATGGTAGTCCTCTCCATCCCGACAACTATGATTGTATTCCTCTCCACCATGGCCACCATTACAAAGGTCCTCCCCAAAATATCCTTAAGAAACAATAAGGACCTCCCCTTATAGCAGTGTGTCCTAAAGTCCCTCCCCAAGATGAACACAAAGCGTCAATCCATGATGGTCATCCTCACTATGATGGCAGTTGTTGCGAAGGCCCTCCCTGTAACAACACTATGTAGAAATAAGGTCCTCCCCTTGTTACAGTTCACCCTGAAGGTCCTCCCTAGGGTATGCACTACAAAAAGTCCTCTATGCAGTGAGTGGTTAGGAAGTAATGGTATTCCTCACCATTACAGCATGGATAGTGTAGGTCCGCCTGCAAAGATGTCAAGCAACAAGAAAGCCCTCTTCTCATTGTGATATATTCTGAAGGCCCTCCCTTGGGAGTACCCCCACCAGTTTCTTCCCTAAAACATAAATGGTGGTAGTTCTTGCCACCATGACAGCCATTGCGAAGGCCCTCCCGGCAATGGTCTTGAATAGAAAGAAGGTACTCCACTTGTTGTAGTCAACTTTGAGGGAGCTCTCTAGGGTATGCACTACGAAATTATTTTTGGTAGTTGGACTTCAAGATGTGATGGTAGTCCTCACCACTACAGCACTATCTATAGAGGTCCTCCCCATAGTGATATATCATATTGACATGAAGGTCCTCCCCCTACCAATTCATGTATAGAAACGCCCTATTATGCTGAGGCACTCAGATGGAGGGGATCGAGCATGTCATATTCTCAGTCAACAATCAACGAAATCCTTCTTCGTTTTGGAGATGGTCTGGGACCACGTTCATCCTTAGAGCCACCCCAAATCCACCCACATATTAATTTGATCTATACCATCCCTGCTACCTCTGATAATACTATCATGTATCATCTCAACTAGGCTGATCAAGTAGAGGAGTTTTCGGTGGAGGAACATGCTAATGTGTCGTACCTAAGGAAACGGCTGGCTAGGGATGATATACCAATAATTTTTTGGCCCACAACAACCTATCAGTTCAAAATACCTAGAGAGTTTTCAGAAGGAAGAGTACATTACATCCGCTCCAATATCTTGGAAACCCTTCACCGGTTGAAATTAAACTTCTTACCATATAAAGGGTATGTGGATCATGTCCAGACTATAGGATAACTCTTGCATCACATTGACCTAAAAACCCTTCCTTCATCATGACGAAAGAGATCAGAGAGATCTAAAAGGGACCTTCAGTTAACTTGCCTCCATGAACTCACAAATTGCCTCACCTTATTGATGATGCTCTGATGGGAGTTTATATCCAAGGATGGGGAGAACATGGGGCTATACATTTCACTCCACTTCTCATCTAGAAGAACCTGTTCAGCGTAAGATATTTCAATTCCATCACATCAAGATGAAAATAAAATGATGTTCATATTCAGGAGTGGTGACACACCTGACAGAAACATGACTTTAGTAAGTCTCAAAAGTGTCAGTCCTGACGAGAGAGAACCATTCAAGAACTCCATAATCAGGAAACAGAAAACATTTTACATGCTTATCTCCAAATAAAATCTAATAAGATATTACTGCTTTCCTCCCCATAAGGAATTAATACATAGGTGTACTCAACACGATATCCAGCTCATCCAAAAATGGGAGCATGCAAGATCAGGCAGGAAGTGATAGCAGCAGCAGTTTCCCCAATATGGGGAAAACCCCATCCTACAATGATGGGGCCATTTTCAACCATAAATGACCCCATAAGTCGAACAAAAATTTGAAGAGGAGCATTTCCCCAGGAATGGAGGAAACCCCAACTCCCATGGCTAGGGGTATTTTTACCTCAATAACAACCTCCCCCATGAGAATCAGTATTCTCTCGTTTGGGGAGGGTAGTGAGAAGTAGAGGTTTATATCATATCCCATCCCTTGAAACATCATCCCCTCCAAGAGTGAGGCATTCGATAATGTTGCCTCAAGGATCCTTCTGTATCACCTTTTTCAAGAGACCTAAAGACAATCCAGGGACAAAAGGGGAAAACAAGTAAAGGGTGTGGAATGTTATCTTCCTACTTGGAAGATAACACCTCCTCCACCCTGTATTACGTATCTGTCAACATCATGGATGTGAACCTCACAGATGAGACAGAAGATGAGGACAATACAGATGGGTCAGGTGAAGATGGTTATGTTCAGTTTTTGACTCACAATGAGCCAGCAAGCATACACTCCTAGAACCGGAGGGTCTCCCTGAACCTGGCCACTCCAAAAAATCCTCCTCCACTTCCCCTGTGAGTCTCCAATAGAGATAGGATCAAAGGATAGGTTGTCCTCAACATTCCTCCATCTATTAACACAAATGAGCCTCCAAGGCTCGAAGATAGGTTCACTTGGAAGGAGGAAATGAATTAATTAAGGTGGATTAACGTCGAGCTACTCCAGAGGAACCGTCCTACCAAATGTGTTCCCCAAGATGAGTCATAGCACACACTTCCATCAAGTCCACCTAAACCAAAAATATTTTCCCTGGAAAATGAAACAAAGTCAGGGACCCCACCCAGTGTGGCACCTGGCCCATCCAACTACATGAACATGGATTCAAAATCATAGCAAGTCTTCCCTCCACTCAAGAAGAAGCCAGAGAGAGTGAATCTAAATATTACTAAGGTACCCCCGATGACATATGTGCCTCATGTATCAGTTGAGACATAACCACAAGTAGTACCCTAGGCTATACCCATCCAGGATCAGGCCGCGTTTGATGTAAACCAGGGTCTCGTCAACATCATAGAAGCACCGATAGCTTGATTGGAGGCAATGGTAGACCGGAGAGCTCTGATACTACCAGAGCGAAATCCTTACCCAGACTAGGTGAGAAAGACACCACTTGAACCATATTTTTGGTTCCCTATATTCCTAATATTCAATGGCTCAAATGACCTAGAATAGAATTTGATTCACTACGCTTCTTAATGCGACCATATGGTGGGAACTCTGGAACAACAAGAAGAAGTTAAACTCATATGCTTCATGGAAACCATACAAGGTTCATCCTGAATCTATTATACAGGTTTCCCAGCTCAGTTAATAAAAGGATGGGAGGATATTTGGTAGAAATTTTTGTTCCACTTTAGCTCAATGTTTCCCAAGATGATGGCCAACAACCTCATGAATTGCAAACATAGGGAGAATGAGAGGATCATAGAAATCATCGCCAGATGGAAGGGTCTAACCTAATCTCTGAACAGGACAATTAACCAGAATGAGATGATTGATATATGCATTGAAAAACTCTGATATGAGCTATAAACACCAGTCATACTAGTGAAATGCACCACCGGATTCTGATATTTCTCTTATATTGCCTAGAGAATCAAATACTCCTTGTAGTGGACAATCCTCAAGTCTTGAATAGCCTCACAGGCTTCTGCAAAGAGAGCAGGTTGTGCTAAAGCATCTCCTAACACTCTCAAGCCATCCCCCACACTTGCTCCACCACCTAGGCCTCTACTTAATCGCCAAGGGCCTCTTGTGTTTCATTGAGAGCCTCTTCCCCGAAGAGACGATCAAAGTGGAGCTAGGCGAAAACAATTTGAGGAGTGAAGGAATAGAGTTTACTCATTCCGAGAGGACCATGTAGGTGGCTATTTCATAGAAACCATGAATTAAAACTTTCTCTACATACCAGATCTATGAAATTCTGAATAAGTTTTCCTTGAAAACTGACCGGATTATTGTCCATACCATCGGATTATGGGACCCAGTATTCTGGATTGATTCATCTTCAAAGACCTCCTAAAAATGATGGTGGAATCAAGGCGGTTCAAGCTAGGACCACCCCCGACACTTGTAGCATATGTTTATGCCACCGACCCAGATGAGGAGAAGGAGTGGAAGAAATTCATTAGCAAAAGGGAGCATAAATTTGATGGTTGGATGACTCTGAAGACAGCTAACCGAGCTCATAGAATACTCTGAGCTCAATTGCAGCAACTGGTTATGCCGCCAACAGCTTATAATGCAACATAACGTCCATAATTGGACTCACAACCATCTATATTCTAGTCATCCAGGCATAATCAGAGAGGAAAGAAAAATGTACAAGAGGAGCATTCTATGACAGGGCCAAAGCTAGACTTGACACTTTTGGATTTCATGCCCTCAAACCTGACACAACTGTTACCGACCCTCCAAATAGAACCATTAGAGGCATCCAAACAAGATAATATATCATTGAAAGAGGAACTAATTTTTGATTCCATAAATGTCTTCCATTTAATGGAACCATTCTCTAACAAAGTGTATGGTTATGAACCCAAGTTCCCAACACCCGATTAGGGGACTGGATGGAGGAATTACAGAAGAAGCGAATACCAGGGTAGATGTAGCTGTGGCCATAACCAACCATATGGTTATACCCAAACTCAAACTTTCAATATTGTTGAAACTCATGGGAGTGCCCTTTAACAGACCCAACAGGAGAAAGAATATTCCATTTCCTCCACAAGTATCCACTCTTTCCCCATTATTCTGTGTTACCTATAAGAGGAGGAACAAGTGTCTAGCCACATAGGGCACATAAGTGAACAGACCATGTCAGGTCCCCAGAATGAAAGGGAACCACCAACTCTTTCCCCTGCAATTGGTCCCTCTACATCTCATACCTCAGTCCCTAAAGTTCCTATTAAAGAGCTCCAACAAATACAGAAGCACCAGCCTCTAGAGAAAAAGTATGATATCCTAAAATATCTATCCTTATTTCCAAACAAGATATCAATTATAGATGCCTTGAGTGTGTCATCAAACCTCAGGGAGGAGCTAATTGAAGCCATGCTCAGCCCCTAGGAATTTCAAGCCGAAGTTGTTGCTGATGAGATATATCGAACAGAGACTAGCCTAGATGAATGTAATGTAGTGATGTTCTTCATCGATCAGGATGAGGATGCCACCATTCAAGGACATATACAACCACTATATGTGTCTGGAATGCTTAATGACATTGAATTCGGGGAAGTCTTCATCAAAAATGGCTCCATATTGAACCTTCTCCCATTGTGAACATCTTGTAGGGTGGGCTACAATGAGGAAATATGATACCCTTGGCCACAACTCTTTTAGGTTATGACAAGAGTGAACTGAATCTAGTGGGAAAAATCCATCTCAAAACCCATTTTGGTGAACTTATGGCCCATTCAGAGTTCCTAGTGGTTCAGCAAAACAAGGAATTCAAATCACTATTTGAAAGTCCAAGGTTGTATCAACACATGTTAATTCCTTCTAACTACCGCCAGTGTATCAAATATTGTTTCAATGGAAAAGGTAGGACATTTCGTGTTGATAAGTCCCCTTTTAATCTCTTCGAGTCTCATTACATCAAATCTGGATTTAATGAGCCAAAGGGGAAGACATTTTTAATCAATGGTATTGATCGGTTCCCCTCACTAAATGGTCTGGAAATGGTTTCTGATGACCCCTTCAAGCAGCTCGATGAAGAGTACATGCTGCCCATCAACCATTTTGAGGGTAGGGATATGAGTCCGGACGTGTATTAAGCTGTTCTAATGATATCAGTCATGATAGCAGAGTCTGACAATGCAGAAGCAACTACTGACCCTCAATCTAAGGAATAATGCGTGAACAAGGGTACCCACGCCCCATCCTTGGAATCACAAGATATCCCTGACGCTCACTCTGAAGTGGAAAAAGGACAAGTCACTTGTTACCCCCATGCTTCTCCATCTCCAGAGTTTTCCTTCCAACCAATTGAGTTAGAGGATTTTGCTTCCACCATAGAGAACCCATACGACATCTTGCCTCCTAGCTCTGGAGAGCCCTCATCAAGAGATCTCCCCCCGTTAGAAGGGGAAGAGGAAGAGGATTCGGGGGAAGAAGAGGAAGATGATCTTAGAGATTCCACTCCTACAATCAAAGATAGTATTTCTACCACTATTGATGAACTCGTAGAAATAAAATTGGGTACTGAAGAAGACTTAAGGCCCACTCTCAGTAGTGCAGCCATGACTTCCGAGGGACAAGAGGTATATACCTCCTTATTGAGGCAGCTTTGAGGTGTGTTTTCCTGGAATTTCCCAGAAATTCCCAAACTCGATCTTGAGGTGGTGACACACCACCTAGGCCTACCTGATGATCATCGAGGCTATACGAAAGCCACCTAAAGGCTTCACCCCACACATGTTGCCAATATATAGGCTAATGTAGACAAGCTCATCATATAAGACTTCATTCAAGAGGTCCAATATCCCATATAGTGGGCCAACATAGTCCCCATAAAAGAGAAGAATGCACAGATTCACATCGGCATCGATTTTAGAGATCTCAATCGTCACTACATAAAAGATGATTTCCTGGTCTCGATCACTGAACTATTGATCGATGTGACAGCTAGATATGAGGCTCTCTCCTTCATGGATGATTATTCTAGATATAATCAAATCATAATTTCCCAAGTATATGAAGAACCCTCTTCCTTCAGGGCCCTAAGGTGTATTTTGCAACAATTTCATGCCCTTTGGTATGAAAAACGATGGTGCAACATATCAACGTGTCATGCATCGCATTTTAAAACCATTCTTGGAGATGGTTGTTGAATTTAATGTTGATGAATTGGTGGTAAAATCACAAAAATGCTCAGATCACCTGTCAAACCTTGATACCATCTTTACCAAAATTTGGCAACACAACCTGATGATGAACTCCTTGAAATGTTCCTTTGGGGTTACTTCAGGGAAATTTCTCGACTTCGTCGTATGCTATCGTGGCATTGAAATCGCCCTAGAGAATTAAAAGGCTATCCATGGTTTTCCACCTCCCCGAAACCTCAATGAGCTAAGAGGATTATAAGGACACATGGACAAATCAGGAATTTTATAGCCAACCTCATAGGATAATGTGATCTATTTACCAGGTTGATGTAGATGGGACTTACTTACCAACGGATAGATTATTTCCAACAGGCAGTCAACAGCAACAAGTATTTCCTCTTGAGTCCACCCGTGTACATGACGCCAGTTGAAGGAAGGCTACTTATGATGTACGTAACGGCCTTCGAGCAGTAACTAGGAGACTTCCTCATACATATGAATGATGTCGGAAGTGAAAATAGCCTTTATTATCTCAGCTGAATCATGATTGATGCTGAGACTCGGTATTCAAATATCAAGAAGAGCTATTTGGATCTGGTCTTCATTGTCCAGAAGTGGCAACATTATCTGTACGATCATGAAGTCCATATGATCTTGCACAATAATCCACTGAAGTACATCCTCATACATCCAATGCTGACCGGATACCTATCCCGATTTGCAATCATCCAATAATAGTTTTACATCCATTTTGTGCCTCATGAAGCTATCAAGGGCAAAACATGGGTAGATGTTTTAGCATTGAATCCCTCGATAGAGACCACCTCACCAAATGTTGAACTCCCCAACAAAGATGTCTTCTCTGTGAAAAAAGGTTTCTCGAATGTAGACAATGTACTTTGGTGATGCATCTTGAAGCCCGATGGGTAAAAGAATGGAAGACCCCAAGTATAACATTTTGGGGTTAGGAATCATACTCATATCCCCAGAGCAGGAAGTTTTTCCATATTCTTTCCTCTTCTCAAAAGGATTCACAAACAATGAGGTGGAATACCAGGCCCTCTTTGTGGGTCTAGAGATCTCACTCTAGGCACAATTGCATCATCATAGAGTAAAATAAAACTTAGAACTGTTCATCAAGTAAGTCCATGGTGACGATGTTATTAAGAAGGAGGAGTTGATCCCAATGTTTGACCATGTCTGAGGGTTAATGGAGGAGTTCCCCATATAACTACCATTGACCTATGTTCCTATTCTTAGAATGCCCAGGACGATGTGTTAGCCAATGTGGCCATATCCCTAGATAACCCAAACCGAGATAAAACAATTATCATCAATTCTCACCATCGAATGGTATTGCCATTTGTTTATACTAACGCAGACGAAATCGATGACGTCAGCCCTGTCCCTGATCCATTGCTCCTACTACCAGTTGGATACCCCCATTAAAAACTACCTTCATATTGGAGAACTTCCATAGGACATGTCTAGAAGAGAGAAAATACAGAGAAGGGCAGTAAATGATTTCATATATGGCAACACGAGCTAGCTGAAGGTCTTCTACAAGTGAGGCCTTGACGAAGTTCTTCTCAGATGCGTTGATGGAGAAGATACTATTGTTGTCATTAATTAAGTTCATGTTGGGGTGTGTGTAGCACATCAATTGGGATCAAAGGTTTCTCATCAGATCTGAATGCTTGGATATTATCGGCCCACCCTGGCATGGGATTGTTTGAACTTTACCACGAGATGTCACTCCTGCCAAATTATGCCAACTTCATTCATAAACCCCCAGAGCTAATTTACATAGATAATTACTCATGGTCATTCCCCATCTGGGGAATGGACATCGTGGGGCCATATCATCCACCCATGTTCAAACAATTCAAATATATTCTCACAGAGACCGACTTCTTTTCCAAATGGGCAGAAGATTCACCCCTTAAGGAAGTCAGGACAAGAAGCATTGTCAGCTTCGTGAAAGACAATATCATCACCATATTTGGTGTCCCTCATACAATACTAATGGAAAATGGATCCAACTTCTTCTCTTCCAAATTGGAGAAACTATACCAAGAATATGGTATCAAGACCAACCATTCATCCCGCCACCATGCAGTGGAAAACAGATAGATAGATGCCTTCAACAAGACCATATCTAACATAATACATAAAATGGTTGAAAATGTCAAAAAAATGGCCCAAAAAACAATTCCATTCCTTGTGGGATTATCGAACCATAACTCACACCGCTACCTGGGCTACTTCATAATCATTAGTATACAGAACGAAAGTAGTTCTTCCCATTGAACTCCAATTTTCTTTACTCTATGTTTCCATCTATGATCAACTGTATAACAATGAGAAAGTGGAAAAGAGACTTGATGAATTGGAGTGAATTGATGAGAAGCAGTTGCACACTTTTCACCACCTAGAATTATATCAGAACTGGATTGCTTAAGCCTTCAATAAAAAGTTTCATCTTTAGTCTTTCCTTGAATGAGAATTGGTTTTGGTTTTCTGGACCCCGATGAAACCTAGAAAGAAGCCACCGAAGCTGAAGCCAAACTGCGAGGGACCATATGTCATACACAAGGTCTACTCCAATTGAGCATATTCCATGATCTCCATTTATGGGCAGCTCACCACCTCTCCAACAAACATTAGATTTTCTGAAGAAATATTTTGTTTAACCATAAGAGTAGTTCTCATCTGAGCTACAAGATGGTAAGCTACTAAGCCCTCAATGTCCTTACTACATGGAAATAAACTTCATAGTAGAGTTTCCTTACAGCATGATGTGAAACTACATGGTACTTCATACCAATGACATGACAATAAACTGTGTCACATTGGTCCCAACTCTGTGACCCTAAACCAAGATCCAGTAATCCTGGTACTGTGACCTCAAACTATCCTGGATTTCCCCCCCTGAGGTGTGTGTTGGAGGATCCTAGTCCCATTCACATCGGTTCGGCTATAAAATCATACCATACACCCTTTTTTGGGAGCAATTACTATAGGTCCAACCTCTATATCCCCAAACTATGAGAATGATATCCTTACTACATGACAATAAACAGCATAGTAAATCATCCAAGCTGTACAAAATTAAATTAAAAATGACCCTCGTCATTACCACATGATGTTAAAATGCATGGTAATTCATCCCAGTGACATGAAAATAAATTGTGCCGCACCGGTGTGAGCTCTATGACCCAAAACTAAGAGAAATATGTCCTATTTTCATGACTTTAAACTGCATAACAAGACATTTTCATCTCCTAAGAAAACATAACTCTCGCATCATTTGTCATATACTATGCAATGTAAAAAGAACTATGTACTGCTTCATTCCTTCCCTCACAGTATACATTGTGACGTCGGTATTTCTATATCCTGGCCCTGCCACTTTGAAAAAATTCCCCCCTCCTGCATATGAGTCAAATTTGTGCAGGAAGCCCCTTTGAATTACAAGGGCTTTGAGAACTACGTGTGGCTTGATTATTGCCCTCGCAAGATATTTAGTGACACAAAGACCCTACATCCTGGTCGAGCCACCACCCTTAAAAAAATCCCTTTCGAACACCATTGTTCGCACCATGTGGTGGGAACCCCCGTCATTCCTCATTTCTCAAAACGAGTTTTACTCAGGTGGGCTTTGTAAATATGTCAAGGTAACATTACGTGAACAAAAGATGATATAAACATTTAGGACTATGTGAATCTTGATTACTGGCCTTGCAAGAAACGTAGCAATGCTAAGATTTCTATATCTTTGCCTAGCCACCCTAACAAAATATGATGATCGTTGTCCTTACTGCATGGCGATAAATTGCACAAAGAATATCCTTACCTCAGGATGTTAAACTACATGACACCCTTTTTTCATGTCGATTCACCACTATCCTTACCACATGACGTCAAATTTCATTGAATCCCTTTTCACGTTAGTTCAACCCTATCCTTACTACATGATGTTAAACTGCACACATTAAAAAATGCTCCTACTCCTTACCAGATGATGATAAACTGCACAAAAATCATCCCTACCACACGATAATAAACTACATGGTAATACTCATAATCCCCTCAAGATTCATGGTAAACCACGACAGGAGCATGATTTTCACGTTTGGATGTATCCTTCCCATGCATCAAACTCCATGACCCGGATGATTGCGGATCTTTATAATCACCCATGGCCATAGGAAATGGATGGTCATCGACCTGCGGACACCTTTTCATGAGTATTCTTACCATTCCCTCAGTGGCTCTACATATTGATTGCTACTGGCATGTCTACCAAAGGAAAGTCTTTTTCAGGTGAGACTCTTCCTAGCTCTGAATGCTTACCGACCCCAGAGCCCCCATATCACATTTAATGATCCAAAAGTTTCTAGAGAAATGGTTTACATTTTTTTCCCCTTCACTTCCAGACGTTTCCAGGGTGCCCCTACCTGGTTAGCTTACATATCCACCCATGGGTCCTATGGCAGTCTGCGTCCAAAACATAATGCCAGATATTTTCTTCTTTAACCCAATGGACAATTGCAATATGGTTGTCTCTAATATGCTCAGACACATCTCTCCCCATCTGCCAAACTCTGTGTCATGAGTGATCCTGGAACTTTATAATCATTCATGTCCATCAGAAGTGGAAGGTCATCGACCTATAGAATCCTTTTCAGGAATATGTGTCCCATTCCCTCAGCAGCTCTGCATATTTATTTCCCATGGCATGTCTACCAATGTCAAGTCTTCCTCAGGTGATGCTCTTCCTATCTCCATAAACTATCCAACCTCGGATCCCCCACACCACATCTCCTAATTCAAGAGACCCCAGGATTATAGTTTACACATTCATCCCCCTTTCTAATTAGAGAACACCAGAGAATCCTTATTCGATTGTCCCATTGGTAACTTTAGCATTATCCAATAGTGGTCCAAACTCTATGACTGTTAAACTAAGAGTATACTGTTCTTACCACATGACATTAAACTACATAAAATAAAAGTGTACCCCACGTGGAGGGTAAAGCAGTGCATGGAACTTCCTGAGCTTTAAAGACAATTGTGGCCTATCATATCCAACATGACCAGACATACCCTTTTTGTAAAACAAACTCCATGACATGGGTAATGTAACAACCCGAGAGTTTATGAGAAATATTATTTTTAATTTTATTTATGTCTTGATTTGTAAGCTACACAAAAAGGAGCTTTCACTACACGCATCCCTAGCTTGGCTTGCATTACACGTAATCGCGACCTTCCTCGATAGCGTGTGTAGTACGTAATACCGGGTTTCACTAAACAATGATATATTGTTATATTATTATTATGGACTATCCTTTATGAATATTATTAAATAAATTTTTAATTTTATAACATTATTATTCATCTTACTCATTTTCTAGAACATGGTATGAAAAGAAAATAAATTTTTCAGGTAAAATAATTATTTTTCAAAAAAATACAGTTTTGCCACCTTTTGATGGCGCACCCACATTAAATATAGTTTTTGACATGTTTATAAGTTCAATTTGGTAAAATAAAATTCTCCTTTGTAATCAGGATATAAAAATTTACTTTGGATAAATTTTTCATATTATTCTGATAACTTTCATATTTTAATGAATATTAAAAACACTCTATATTTTAATGGAAAACAACTTTTTTCATCGCAATAATTTATATTCAAAAATAAAAAAATTAAATGGTTTTAAAGTATAAATAGAATATATTTATACCATTTAATATAATTTATGTAATTATAATTAATTTTACATTGAATTCATAGATAAAACATTTCAATCTTTGGAAATATTTTAACTTTTAAAACTTGTTTTCTTAACAATGGGATAAATTTTAATTTAATTATTGTAACTTATGTGTTTTGAATTTTGAAAAATTGATTCCATATTTGGATTCAGTGGGTCCAAATTATGTTAATATGTTACTTTTATTTTTTTTGATATTATGAATAGTAACTACGGTAATTTTTATTTACTTCTTTTAAAGATAAATCTG
This sequence comes from Viscum album, assembly GCA_963277665.1. NCBI lineage: Eukaryota > Viridiplantae > Streptophyta > Magnoliopsida > Santalales > Viscaceae > Viscum > Viscum album. Next base: position 172,240,604 of record OY728128.1, read on the forward strand.
GTAATTAAGGGTAAACCTAAGATTATAAAATTACCCTAACACATTTAAAAATTCTATTGGATGACTGAAATTCGACCCATATCACGTAAGGGTCGGATTAGATTCATTTTATGGACTTTTGACCATGAAAATAATTTAATTATTATTAAAACCAAAGAAAGTGACAACATGTCACTCTCTTAAATATTATAAGTAAACTAATTTTAATTTAGTGATAAACTTCATGAAACTTATAAAATTAATAGTATCCAAAAATATAATAAAATTATATACATTGTGTGAATTTATTTATAATTTTTAGGGATTAAATAAGTATTATTAAAGGTGACACAATAGTGATGTTGAAATTATTTTATTGATTGAAATATCAAATAAATGGTTTTAAAATAAAAAAATAAACAGTATATGAACTTTTTAATGTGCTACACTAATTTTCTAGATAAATATGAAATGTTATTAATCTATTAAATATTTTGGTTCGAACATATATCTCTTTTGTGAAGTTTATTTAAATTCAAATAAATTAATTTTGTCAAAATTGACACTATCGATATTTTTTATTATTAAATTGTTTTAAAAATCACAAACATATTTTAAAATTCACAAATTAAAATTTAAATGATCTAAAATATCATAAAATATCAAATTATGTGTAATTAAGAACACATAAGTAAGTATTTATTACCCTATAAAATTTATAACATTATTACCACAAATAAAATTAAATATATTAAATAAGGATAAATCAAAATGATAAGGTTTAAAATAAAATAAAAACATATCTATATTTAATTGGTTGATGATATTACAACCCTGTATTATCTAATATCCAAATTTGACTCACTTTGGATGTTTTTATGTGGGGTTTACGTTTATTATAAATTAATATTTTAGAGGTTCCCAAAAGTGCCCCTCTCCTCCATTATAAAAGGGCACCTCCTCCCTCTTCTATTTACACAACTTTGAGCCTTGAATCTTGGCCAAACCCTGAAAAATTTCCTTGTAAACTTCCCTAGAAACATTATAGAGGTTCTGGTATCCTCAAAAGACGAACTCTAGTTCCTTAAGAGGAAGCTTAAAAGATATGTATCGAAGAAGAGGTAATCTCTTCTACTGATTCATTCAATTTTAGTTCTTCTTCAACTTCTTCTTCTTTAGTTGTTTCATTTTAAAGTAATAAAATCAGTATCACTAATATACTGATATGATATTATAAATATTAAACAACCCCATTTCACCTTCTATCCATCCTATAAAAAACGAAATCATCTCGCGTGCGTACGTACGGAATACCGTCTCCACGCCGTGGTGTAATTAGTTTTTACACCACCAATTTACTTGGATGGGTATAATGGTGTAAAGAATAACTATATATGGTTATTATAACATCATAATAATTCTTTGATATTATATCATTAACTCCAATTCTATTCAATAATTATGGTAATGATATCATCGCTCATGCGTGCGGACGGACTACCGTCTCCACAAACGCGATTAGATACATTTTCCATGATTACCCATTCAAGTATAATTATAAAGTATATATGTAATAAATAATAATGAATTATATTACATAATAATAATACTGGATTTATTTACATATATGTTTCATTTAATTAATTCAATTCAATTCAATAAGGAAACGAAAACAACATTCATGCGTACGTACAACCTACCGTCTCCATGAACGGTGTATTTCATTCCATTTATCGATCTATAATATATATCTATATACTGAATATATATTATATATAAATCCTTTATTAAATTATGTAATTAAGTAAATCAGGATATGAGTAATAATATCAAGAACAAAAAATCGGAACACGTATGATAAATGAAACGATTTTACCCAAAACGCTGCTTTAACATGGAATTTAAAAAAGAACATGTAATATAAAGTCATAAGTGAACCATATATGATATCATAACAATGAATATGATTATATAATAATTCAATGAAAATATTTAAATCATTATACGGGAGGTTCGGATGCATACGAAGCATATCGTACAAAAGGATAGGGATAATTTTGCAAATCTCATTTTTATCTGAGATTGCTTATACGTAAGTATTTACTGGCATATATTTTGCATCCATGTCCATAAAAATGTTTTTCATAAAGTTTTTAATATTCTTACATATATTTTTAAAGTCATTTTTGACCCTATTTGACTTTTACTTTGTGTTATGGATGGAATCTTTCTTTTGTTTACCATATGTGGTACTTTTTGACTTTTCCATTAAAAGTACGAGGAGAATGTTTTTTTATACGGCATGAATGGATTTTTAGGGTTTTATAACACCTTATTTTCATGAAGCTTACTCTACAATATTTCATGGTTATTTTCAATAAAATCATTTTCTTTTAAAATAGTGTGGCATTTTGTGAAAAGAAAATTATTTTTAAGGAGAAAGGATATCTTCCTCAAGAATTCATTTCAAGTATTTTATCAAAACCATTTTTCCTTCTAAGATGACATTATTTCATATCTGTATCTTTAAAGTATAATTTCTCTTTGATTTACATGGTTTCACTTTTCTTATGATGAAATGATATCCATTTTTTATATGGATTATGTTATGATGGGATGATATTTATGAAACCCATTTTATTCTTTGGGAAATGATGAATGATTTATGTACATGTTGTGGCACACATAAGAATGATTTAATTATGATATGTGTGGGAACTATATCTCCCAATAATGCATTGGGTAAATATTTATATCTCATGAGATAGATATGTCTGGAACGGTAAGTTAATCCAGTTCAGTGATACAGGACTGGAACGAGGAGTAATCTCGATTCAGAAAGGGACTTTGTCCACTAAGATGGTCTTGGAAGAAATTTCTTGGCTACTATGGAAATCTTATCATGTTCATAATGGTTTAACACAATTACATGTTTTATTTCCATTACTTTTTATCATGATTTATTTTCTATTATGATATATGCCTTACATACATCCAAGATTTAGGTCTTTTCTCAATATTTTGATGTTTAGATTTTATGTTCAGGTTTTTTCATTTAAATGTTTATGGATTGTTTTATGATCTCTATGTTTACCCTTAATGATCATTTGAGCTCCCCCTTTTTATGTTTTATTTTCCTCAAGATATAAATAAAGGTTTTAGGTAAGAAAACAAAAGGGGAAGATCTTTATGGGAGATGTTGAAGATCTTTCTCAATGATTAGAATGGTATGTTCCAAGATTCCAAAGACACTAAACTATTATGGTCCTTTGGTGTCTGTTTTTGTTATGTATTAAGTATTCCACAAAATAAATGTAATGTCTATGTATATAAATTATGGGTCTCTACTATTGGTATCAGAGGAAAGGTTTAGTCAACCTTTGGAAACTTATATACGATAACTTTAGTGAGATCCCTAGAGATATTTCTAAGGTATATCTTGGGATGTCTCTAAGGTTAAGTATAAGTATAGGTTGTAGTCCTAGAATTATGGTAAAAAAATTAGAATTAAACCTATGTTGTTAGAAATTGAAGGTACTCTCCCTTTATTATGTTGTTTTCCAAGCATGATTTTTGCCTCTCATACTGTACTTTTTGGGTTGTATACGATGGCTGGAACCCGAAGAAACCGTGTTGTTAAAAGTAATGGAAAATTCAATGATTTTCCTCCGGAACAACCAAATGTTATGGGATATTAAGTGAAAAATCTTCTTTCTATACTTACATAAGCTATGAATCGTTTTGTATTTCCAAATGACCAGAGAAGGGAACAATATTCAATTGAGTCCTTTATGAGGCAACGTCTAACTTCATTCAATGGGTCTTCTGATCCACTTGTTGTTGAACAATGGATCAGTACCATTGAAAATATATTTTCCATACTTCTCTATTCAGAACATGGAAAAGTCATTTTAGATGTTTACCATTTATAAGGTGAAGCAGAACAGTGTTGGACGCTAATTAAGAATACAAGGCCCCAATATGAAATTGAATCCATGGAATGGGACGAGTTCAATAACTTGTTTTTCAGTAAGTACTTCCCTCGTATTCTTCGAACAAAGATGAAAAAGGAGTTCCTTTAGAATAAGCAGAAGGATGATGAATCTGTTGTTATATATGAAGCAAATTTTACAAGACTTTCAAGGTATGCATCTGGCTTTACCATCCAACCTGAAAGTAAAGTTGATCTATTCTTCAGTGGCTTAAAACCAAGTCTGCGATGGGAATCATCTATAATATTCTTCAGTTGCTATGATGAAATTGTGAGTTGTGCTATCAAGGTTGAACTGGAAGTTGGTGTAACATATCCATCTCATGTTTTTGACAAGAAATGAATTATTGAGTTCAAGGAAAAACCTCAGAACAACGGTGAAAAAAAAGGTGAATGTTTCTTTATGTTCAAAGTGTGGAAAGAAGCATGGTGGAGATTATCTAAAAGGTACTAGAAAATGTTTCAAGTGTGGAAAAGGATTTAATCAAGCAGCTGAGTGCCGAATTAATGGGAAATTTTTTTCGAATGACGTGAATAGAGAAAAGACTACAGAGAATGCTCCACCAACACTTCAATGCTTCAAGTGCAAGGAAATGGGGCATTATGCTAATCAATGCCCTAATCCAAGGGTTAATGATGATTGACGTGAGAAAACTCTTAAGTAAAAGGACAAAGGTAAGTCACATGACATCAATATTGGTGATGTTGATTATGACAATGATGTAGTGGAATGATTATGTGTTTATGTAACGGGATTCAAAAATAAGGTTTTCGAATCTAATTTTTATTACTGTGGAATATTGGAATATCTATGTATTCGTTTCTTATGGTTTTCAATAATTATATGGTACCGATAACCAAGAAAAGTAATTCAAATATTTTGGAAAGCAGATGATACGTTCATAATGAAGGGAAAAGGAGAAATTAATATTAATGAGCTCATGACTTATATAAGGACAAAGTGATATCATGCTTTGAGTATATAGAAATTTTGGGATTTTGGTATGTGGAAAGAGGTACCTTTTGACATCACTCATGTTTTCACTATGGTTCTATGGTAATTCATGTTGCAAGAGAATACAAGATTAAGGTGTTCACATGTTTGGAATGTGATCAACAAGATATATCTTATGATATATGGGGGATAAATGATGGTATTCAAATGCTTGGTTGATGACATTTCTAGTAATCATTATATTTATACTATGAGATAGGACAGATGTATTTTGGATAAGTCTAAAGATAGGAATGGATTTTGTTGGAAATCAGATAGTATTTTTTAAGGCTATAACTTTTTTCGAAATTATTTCTGTAATGTTATAATAGTGAAGTTTTAGAAAAAAAACAATCCGCAGGACGAGAAACAACCTGTCGCGTCGGACAAGGTTGCGAGAATTGAACCCACAACCGAAGTGTGACAAGCCTTCATTGCCTACAACTATCGTACAGGAAGTCCCTGGTTAGTAGAAACTAGTTTTATTTTATTAATAGGTCTGATAGATGAGGTATACGTCCATTTTTTGGAATCATATACGATTAACCTCACCATAAATGGACTTATGTATATTTGATAACTTTTGCTAACCTTTTGTTTAAGACATATGGAATGACCCATCATTCTATCACATGATCTGATAACACTTCATTAATGAAAAATTCAACTTCATTTCTTTAAGAGATGAAGTGGAAATTGTTTAAGGCACAAACAACGGTGAGATTTTACCGAAATAAAGTAAGTATTTCTTATAATTCAAATTATTCAACTTTGGGGAAAAATCTTGAAAACCAAAAAATTTGTCCTAGTTCCCTTATATCCGATGAATCAGATGGTACCTTATATCATCGCAAATTTATGGCTTTGTGATTGTTGACTTTTTCATATCCATGTTCTCTACCACTCTCCATCAGAACTTGATGGTTTGGTTTCTATTCCATGTCCATATTTTCACCTAGGTTCTCTTGTGTGGAAACCCAGTGATGAGTTAATTTGGGTAACCTATATATTTCATACTTAACTTTTTAAAAATTAAGTTTTATTATTCCTTTTTACGATGTGGGTTTCTATGAAATAAACTTTAAAGTAGTAAACCATTTATAACCCCGACGAATTTCGAGGGTGAAATTCATTTAAAGGGGGTAGAATGTTACAACCCAAGATTTTATGGGAATTATTCTTTTTAATTTCATTGATTTATTGTGTTGTATTCTACACTAAAAGGATCTTTCACTACATGCATCCCTAACTTGGCTTACATTACATGCAATCGCAACCTTCCTCGATAGCATGTGTAGTACGCAATACTGGGTTTCACTAAACAATGATATATTGTTATAATATTATTATGGACTAGCCGTTATGAATATTATTAACTGCATATTAAATTTTATAACATTATTATTTATCTTACACATTTTCATGAACATGGTATGAGACCAAAATAAATTTTTCGGGTAAAATAAGTATTTTTCAAAAAATACAGTTTTTCCACCTTTTAATAGTGAACCCACTTTAAATCTAGTTTTTGACATGTTTATAAGTTCAATTTGATAAAATAAAATTATTCTTTGGAATATTGATATAAAAATTTACTTTGGATAAATTTTTCATATTATTCTGATAACTTTCATATTTTAATGAATAGTAAAAACACGCTATATTTTAATTGAAAACAACTTTTTTAATCGCAATAATTTATAGGGTTAAATTATAATATTGTTGTGTTTTAAAGTATAAATAAAATATATTTTTACCGTTTAATATAATTTTTGTCATTACCATTAATTTTAAATTGAATTCATAGGTGAAAACATTTCAATCTTTGGCAATATTTTAACTATTAAAACTCGTTTCCTTAGCAATGGGATAAATTTCAATTTAATTACTACAACTTCTGTGTTTTGAATTTTAAAAAATGGATTAAATATTTGGATTTAGTGGGTCCAAATTATGTTAATAGGTTAGTTTTGATTTATTTTAGGAATAGTAACTATGGTAATTTTTAATTACTTCAGTTAAAGATAAATCGGGTAATTATGGGTAAACATAAGATTATAAAATTACCCTAACACATGACAAAATTCTATTATATGGCTAAAAGTCGACCCATATCACATAATGGTCTTATTATATTCATTTTATGGTCTTTTGATCATTAAAATAATTTAATTATTATTAAAACCATAGAAGGTGACAACATGTCACTCTCTTAAATCTTATAAGTATAATAATTTTAATTAAGTGATAAACTTCATGAAACTTCAAACATGAATATTCTCCAGAAATAAAATAGATTTATCTAAATCATGTGAATTTATTTTGAATTTTTAGGGATTAAATAATTATCATTAGAGGTGAAACAATAGTAATGTTAAAATTATTTTATTGATTGAAATTTCAAATAGATGGCTTTAAAAGATAAAAATAAATATTATATGAACTATTTAATGTGATCCACGAATTTTCTAGATAAATATGACATGTTATTAATCTATTAAATATTATTTTTAGAACATATCTTCTGTGTTGAGTTTATTTAAATTAAAATAATTTAATTGTGTCAAAATTTAAACTATTGATATTTTATATTATTAAATTGTCTAAAAATCACAAAAATATTTTAAAAATTAAAAATTAAAAATTATATGATCTAACATGTCATAAAATGTCAAATTATGTATAATTAAAGACACGTAAGTTAGTATTTATAACCATATAAAATTCATAACATTATTACCATAAATAAAATTAAATAAATTAAATAAGGATAAATCAAAATGATATTGTTTAAAATAAAATCAAAACATGTATAAATTTAATTTTTTTAATGATATTACAACCCTATATTATCTAATATCCAAATTGGATTCACTTTGGATGTTTTTAAGTGGGTTTTAGGTTTATTATAAATTAATGTTTTAGAGGTTTCCAAAAGTTCCCCTCTCCTCCCTTATAAAAGGGCACCTCCCCCCTCTTCTCTTTACACAAATTTGAGCCTTAATGCTCTGACAGCCCGGACCTTATCCTTATTAACTTCCATAGAAACCTTATAGATGTTGTGGTCTCCTCAAAAGACCAACTCTAGTGCCTTAAGAGGAATCTTAAAAGAGTTGCGTCGAAGAAGAGGTAATCTCTTCTACCGATTCTTTCAAGTTTCATTCTTCTTCATCTTCTTCTTCATTAGTTGTTTCATTATAAAGTAATAAAATATTTATCACTAATATACTGATATGATATTATGAATATTAATCAACCCCATTTCACCTTCTATCCATCCTATGGAAAATGAAATCATCGCGCGTGCGTACGTACGGAATACCGTCTCCACGCCGTGGTGTAATTAGTTTTTCCACCACCACTTTACTTGGATGGGTATAATGGTGTAAATAATAACTATATATGTTTATTATAAAATCATACTAATTCTGTGATATTATATCATTCACTCCAATTCCATTCAACAATTATAGGAATGATATCATTGCTCGTGCGTACATACGGACTATCGTCTCCACGAATGCGATGAGATTCATTTTCTATGATTACCCATTAAAGTATGATTATAAAGTTTATATGAAATAAATAATCATGAAATATATAAAATAATAATGATACTATATTTATGTACATATATGTTTCATTTACTTAATTCAATTAAATTCAATAAGGAAATGAAAACAGCGTACATGTGTACGTACGACCTACCATCTCCATGAACGGTGTATTTCATTCCATTTATCGATCTATCATATATATCTATTTACTGAATATATATTATATATAAATCATTTTTTACATTCTGGAATTATTTAAATCAGGATATGAGTAATAATATCAAGAACAACAAATCGAAATGCGTACAATAAATGAAACGATTTTACCCAAAATGCTGCTATAACATGGACTTTACAAAAGAACAGGAAATATAAAGTCATAAGTGAACCATATATGATATCATAACAATGAATACGATTATTTAATAATTTAATGACATTATTTAAATAATTATATAGGAAGTTCAGATACATACGAAGCATATCGGACATAAGGTAAGGGATAATTTTCCGAATCTCATTTTTATCCGAGATTGCTTATACGTAAGTATTTACTGGGGTATATTTTCCATCCATGTCCATAAATATATTTTTCATAAAGTTTTTAATATTATTCCATGTATATGTAAAGTCATGTTTAACCCTATTTTACTTTTACATTGTGTTATGAAGGTAATATTTCTTTTTTTACCACACGTTGTACTTTTTGACTTTTCCGTTAAAAGTACGAGGAGAATGTCTTTTTATACGGCATGAATGGATTTTTACGGTTTTATAACGCCTTATTTTCATGGAGTTTACTCTATAATATTTCATGGTTATTTTCAATAAAATCCTTTCATTTTAAAATTTTGTGGCATTTTTTGAAAAGAAAATGATTTTTAAGGAGAAATGATATTTTCCTCAAAAATTCATTTCAAGTATTTTATCAAAACCATTTATCCATCAAAGTTGACATTATTTCATATGTGTATGTTTCATGTATAATGTATGTATGATTTTTATGGTTTCACTTTTCTTATTATGAAATGATATCCATTTTTTATATGGATTATGTTATGATGGGATGATGTTTATGAAACCTATTTTATTCTTTGGGTAATGATGAATGATTTATGTACATGTTGTGGCACACGTAATAATGATTTCATTATGGGATGGGTGGAACCAATATCACCCTCCAATGGATCAGGTAAAGATTTATATCCCATGAGATATACATGGTTGGAACGGTAATTTAATATGGTTCAGTGATACAGGACTGGAATGAGGAGTGAACTCAATTTAGAAAGGGACATTGTCCACTAAGATGGTCTTGGCAGCAGTGCCTTGGCTACTATGGAAATCATATTAAGTGCTTAATGGTTTTCCACAATTATATTTTTTCTTCCCATTGTATTTTATCATCATTGATGTTCCCTTATGATATATTCCTTATGTACTTTCATGATTTTTGTCTTTGCTCAAGATTTTGATGTTTAGATTTTTTGTTCCTGTTTTCACATTCAAATGTTTATGGAAAGTTTTATGTTCTCTATGTTTACCCTTACTAAGAATTTTAGCTTGCCCTTTTTATGTTTTCTTCTCCCCAGGATATAACGAATGGTTTTAGGTAAGAAAACAAAAGGGGAAGATCTTTATGGGAGATGTTGATGATCTTTCACCATGATTATAAAATTATGTTCCATGTTTCCAAAGACACTAAACTATTACGGTCCTCTGGTGTCTTTTTTTGTTATGTATTAAGTATTCCGCAAAAGTAATGTAATATTCTATGTACGTCAAGTACGGGTCTCTATAGGTAATCATGGATCCTCATAAATCTCCATGGACATTGGACATAGAAGGTCATCGACTTATGGTCACCTTTGTAGGACTATGAATACCATGCCCTTAGCAGCTATGTATATTGTTCACCCCTGGACCATCTACCAATGCCAATTCTTCATTAGGATGCACTGTTCCTACCCTCGTATGCTCAATGGTCCCAGAGCCCTCATATCATTCCACCTGTTCCTAGAGGCCCCGGAATCACAGTTTACAATATCTGAATCCTTCCCACGTCTTGGACATGTTAGGGTATTAAGACCATATTACATTCTAATCAAGGGTGACCTTTACAGTAGTGCCCTAACTGGATGAGAATAAACTGCACAAAGTGCATCCCCACCACATGATGGTAAACATCAAAGGCCGAGTACCTCGACATTCGAAAAATTTCCCAGTTAAAAGCATTAATAAAAAAATGCCCCTCATTTTTATCTCATTATGTTAAACTACACAGATATAATCCTTACTGCATGATGTTAAACTAAACAAAATCTTAAAAAGAAAAAAATTGAAAAAAAAATTCCCGATGTCCTTTGAACATGATGTAAAATTGCATGGTATGGAATAAACTCTTCACAGGTTTAGTCAGGAAAGGAGGCTTCCCTCTCTTCCTTAGTGCACAGGTCAGACCGACACAGATCATCATCTCAAACCAGATTAAGAGGGATGACTTCACCCATTACCAGGATATCATAACACAAAATTCTTTTCCCATGTCCAAACACCACCTCCTCATGAATCATACTCTGTTACTAGAAGGAACCAAACTCCCATAAACCAACCCTAGTGGTCATGATTCCCAACTTACCTAGATTTGTCCGGTTATTGGGGGAATACAATCATTGACCTAATGACACATTTTCACAACAATGCATACCATGCCCCCAACGGCTCTTCATATTATTACCCATGGCCCATCTTCCAAAGTCATGTTTTCCATAGGAAATTCTTCTTTCTGAATGCCTCCTTGCCTCTGAGCCCAAATATCCATCCCATGATTTAGAAAATTTATAAATTATAGTTTAAAAACCTTTCAAAATTCACATATGAGTATAGTGGGACGTTTTTGGTTAAATTCTTGATAACTAGGGAAAGCTATTCCATTTTGAAAGTATGTCCTAGCAGTATGACTTTAAACTACGTCAAGATCCAAACCTCCTTCAAGACAAAAAATTATGTGTAGGAGTGGTATCCAATCCATATCCATGATTGATATGGATGTCCCCAAACCCTTAAGACACCTTTTACCTTTTAAGCCACCATTGTGGGTTTTCATAACCTTCTTTGAGCCACCCTCGGTTGTCTTTATAATCCTAAATTTCATGACGTTAACTGGACATCATAAATGTAAATTCATTGAATTGAGGACTCTTTTGTATAACTATGCATACCATGCCCTTAGCGGAACTGCATAATGAGGCCCATGGACCATCTACCAAAGGAAATTCTTCCTTTGGTGATTCTTTTCCTACCTCTATAAGCCCATATAGCTCCCATTCCCCATACAATTCCCTACATTATGTCCAAACATGAGTGAAAAAAATTTCCCCATATATGTATGAAATGTATTAAGGCATCCACAATTAGTAAAAACCTCATTGAGGCCCTCTACCCACCACATTTTTTCAAAACTATTCGAATTGAAATATTAGTAATGATAGTGTTGTTTTCGGGACTTTAAACTACTAACAAAAATAGGTATAAAACTCGCCAAGATGACAACCCACAATGGGTGTCTTGGGAAAAAGCCGAGTGTCAGCTCACCCAGCCAACACCCTATATGGCCTTGGAAACACATTGAGCAATAAAAAATCAAGAGGCACAAAGCTCATTAGATCAGAAATACACAAAGGGAAGTCTACGAAAAAGATGATCAACACCAGATCGGTCTACACTAAATGGGCCTAGTAAAAAATTACAGTGTCATCAAAAGAGACACAAAGTGTGTAGGTTTTTTCTATAAAACCCTAGATGTAGTCAAACAATGCTCGCTAGATCCCTAGAAGTAGGAAAAATTTAGAACTTGTTATTTGCATTTCAATCTGATTTTCCCGAAATGTGATTAATTAATGTTCAGAGAATTTGTGTTCATACAGGAAACATTTCAATTAATTCATATTTTAGGATAAATTGGTATAAATGTATTTAGGAGAAGAATATTCTCTTCATTTACAAAAATGGTATGGAGGGCCTCCACAACCTGGATCCTCTTCCGGTAGGGCATGATTACTAAAATAGGATTTTAGCATACTCCAACAGTTGTTTCAAACTTTGGTGAGAATCTTTGATAGCTCGACAAAGACTATGAAGTGTGGTTGTCTTCTCCTTTTCACCTACCCATAATGCCTCAACCTCCCGTGCTGCCTTAGAGCCCACCTTCATCACCTCCTCTTCCTACCTCTGTCCCTCGTCAATTGTAGATATGACACAAGCCCTCTCTCGCCTCAGCTGCTCCTGATCTTGCAACAATTGTTCCATTTTTTGACTCACCTGCTCTAGTTCATGATCTAGTGCCTCTACATGAGATCTTTGCCTTGGGATCCCACTCTATAGCCTTACGACTACCCCTGAATGATCATAAGCATCTATCATATGAAGTCATTGGGTCGTAGAGAGATAGGTTTTCATCTTCAACGATAGAAAGGAAAGACTCGAGTCCACATACTTTCTCCGAGGCAGCGACCACATGTTTAATTATTTCACATACACCATGATAGTCAAAGTCGTCGAATCCCAACACTATGAACTTTTTGTGTATTATCAGAAATTTGGCTGGAATATCAGCGATGGGAAATTGAGAAATCAGCCCCTAAATATTTGTCCATTCCCTCTGAAGAGAAGGTCAAAGGCTAGATTGGTCCCCTTGATTGGACTTGGAATCACTCCTAGAGGATGAAATATATTCTTGGATAAATTTCACCAGAAAGGTACATAATTCAGTCTCAACTATACTTTCTGATACCTCAACAGCCTCATCCCCAACTGTGGTCGAGGACAAGATTGGGGTTATTGGTAAAATTTCCAATGCTTGTGGTTTTGACCCTAGATCCCAAAAACTAAATGAAGTGGATAATTACCCCTAATTAGATAAGGTAATAATAGGAGACTAGTGGTAATGAGATTCAGAAGCTGAACCACAATCATTAAGGTGTTGGTGTCCTCAATCTTTGCACTGCCATTACCACCCAAGGAATAGATGTTGTGTCCTCAACCCCTAAATGAGCCGTAGGGACCCCTGGAGATCCCCAAGAACTGAGCCCATGCCCGAGACTAGTAGCTTCTAAGGAGGTCCCCAATTTATCCCCTATGGAAATTAAACTCGTGGAAATTGTCCCCCTAATAAGCATGATGATAACCCACTCTGAGTTTTAGAGAGACTGGCTAGTAGCCTCTCTCGTGAGCTCTTCCTCTATTGGAGCATGATCCATAGAATCCAGAGTAGCCGACTCTGTTATATTTGATGCTTTGTCAGTGGATTGGGGTGATGAATTCATTTCTCTCACTTTAGATATCATCAACAAGGGTGGCTCATCTCCCCTTATAGCTATGGAGACCTTGTAATAAGTGGAAGTCTCAACCCCTTAGTGGCCCCTCCTCAGTCAAATTCTCATTTGTCGAAATCAGGATTGGAACATCCATATCGCCAACTTCATCAATAGGCCCCACCCCCTTAACATGTTCGAACATGGTCACATGTAATTCCTCTATTATCATAGGGGAGGGAGACACAACAACTTGGGTAGTTGCAGCCTGATTTCTAATCAACTCTACAACAAAGTACATAAATGGTCAATAACCAGCAATGACAAATAATCTGGTTTAATAATCATAGAATCGTGAATAATGATTACATGTCATTACCTATATAATATATTCCGATAGTCAGGATGCCTACTAACATTTATTGATTTTCCATGGAGACGGTTCCCCACCCGAGACATTGGGTGGAGCCAAAGGAGGGAACACCCTAGTCGGGTCTGCAATGGTTTCCTCCATATGCTCGATCATGCTAGGAGATCCTTCCCTAATAACCTCCATAATATAATGCGCATGTTTTCCTAATGCAGTACCCCAGGGGGTGTACTTCAGGGAAGGTATCACTTTTTTTGACTTCTCATCATCCTGCGGAAAGCAAGAAGATGTTAGAATCTTCACAATGAAAAAGGAAATGTGTGGGGTATATGTAAGTATGATGATATCTTCCTCGGTATCAGATGTCTCATATTGTATCATCATTAGAGAAACTCGGTTAGGCCCATAATTTCGGTTCATGAGTGAGTGAAAGTATTTATCCATGGATTTTAAGAATGCGACAACCTCACAAATATCTTCTTCAACCAAAACATAAAAAGGAGAAAAAAATGCTCCAAGTCCTAGAAACTTGAAGGGATCCTCTTGAAGCAGCTTCCAGACTTCTTCATCAGAGCCACTAGCCCTCAGATCATCCCAATCCCTCCACACATCTGTGAATACAACTATAATAGGAATGACTAGCATGGGGGGATCAACCTGAGGGGGTGGAGCAGCAATAGAAGTTGGTGGTGTGCTGCTAGTCGTGGATGATTCTTGGGCTCCACCACCACCCTAGAACTCTATAGAACTACCTGTTTTAGGGACTCCAAGTGCAAGGAAGGGAATTAATTGCCTTAGTTATAGTAGGAGGACTGGTAGGATCATCCCCCCTAGAGAACGATTGCTTCTATTCTCCTCCTCGTTGGTCACCTATAGTAAAATGGCTCAGACCCGACGGTTGACAAAGAGTAACCATAGCAGGAATGGATGTAAACCTTGAGATATTGAAGATACTGATTTACCCACTCTTGGTCTTCATCATAAAAAATATGAGTGGGTGATAATATATATCCCATCTCACCAAACAACATTTCCCTACCATGGAGATATTTCCATAGAGCATCGGTGTATTGAATACAGAAGGATGACTAGTTTTTGACTCATCCCATTACTTCCAAGCCCTCAACAAGGGATAATCGATGGGTATGACTAGATAACCCCTGGATGCAGCTTCAATAGCATGTGAAGAGACACCCCGATGTGTGAAAACATTCCCTAAGAACCATGAACCAACAGGATTCTGGAGAACCATTCCTAGCCGAATTGGTGCCGAAACCTCTTTATGCTTTCCCTTACCCTTTGACGATTGATGCTCTGAATAGTGGGCACTAGTATTCCCCTTAAAATCAGTGGAAGAATCTACCCAATCTTCATCCATAATTTGGGAAAAATATTTTGAATTTTTAGAAGAAATGGAAAAGGACCTAACTAGTCTACAAACAATTTCATCATCCATGGTTCGTGGCCGATTCAGTAAACAACCCTCCCGAAGACGCTGTCGTTTGTGAAACTGAGGCGGAGCTCCTTTTTGGTCATGGAACAAATGGTAGGCGAGTGAGGTAGGACCGGTCCTCCATCGTTAACCATGTTGTCAGCGAACCAAGCGCCTCATCCCCCTACCGCGTACGGCGTCATTCGCGAAATGGAGGCGGAACCCTGTGTGGCCCTGAATCACCCTCGTGGACGAGTTGGTTCGTGTGTGAGGTGCATTCAATATACCCACAGACCTCAGGATGACTAAGTCATCTGTAGGATGGGTGTTCTATCATGGGCCTCTGAAAAATGTGTCGTATGACCATAGATACAACCCTTTCCCACCCTCTATAAAAGGACATCAAGGTGGAGAAGAAAGGGATTAGATTTTTGGAATATCAGATTCTGGTTAATCAACTCTTTGAACGAAGGAATCAGACTTTTGGAGAAGGAAGAGGCTTCTTGGAGCTTAGGATTTCATGTACTGAAAAGTTTCATTTCGCAAAAAATCAATAGGTATAAATGGGGGATAAATTGTTAAGAACTGAAGAATGCATAAATAAATTGTTAAACCGCAAACCTAAAATTGGTAAACCTCGAACCACGGCCCCTACGTGGATTCACTCCCTCCGAACCAGCGTACCCATGCCCCTTCTTCAATCCAACATGCCGTGTAGCACCCTCCTACGTAGGTGAATCCCTGACCGGCATTGCCCCTGGATGCCTCCGCTTGAGCGGACTCTAGCATTGTATACCAATTTTGTATGCAGACCAAGCCCGAAGCTATGTACCACTCTAGTATGCGGGATTCCCCTCAGCCCGCGTACCACAATGGTATGAAGACTACCTCTCCATCCATGTAGAACTTACCTTCATGAAGGGTGCAACTCCTCAAATGGCTATGTGGTCTGCCAAGGCCTTTAGTTTTTCCATCCCCTGAGTCAGATAAGGCCCTTCAAATTTAGTCCAATCCTCCATAATCCCTTTAGTAGCCTATCCATCGGAACCAATCCAAGGCCTCTCCCAAAGCCACCGTACTGGAATGCTGAAATCTTCAGGCGCAATAGAATTCCCTCATGAGATCACATACCCACAGTAGGGAATGACAAAGGGGATACCCCATCCCTTGAATAGACATCTGGATCATTCTTGGGTTCACATACCCACGGTAGTCTAGAGTATGATCCTGGGATACCCTTTCTGCCTCTCCACTCTTCCGGATTGAGGGATCCCACTTGCTATTACATTCAATGAGCGCCAGCAGTGAGCAATTTTCCCCTCCCCTAAAGAGAGAAACTGGGCATCCCTCCTAGAGTAAGCCCCAGTCTATCCTCGCGGGATGACAATATCCTTTCCCATTTTATCTGGGAAGGTTCATGGCTTCATACCCTCCATCATCGTACCACAGCCTCACCTAACATGACTTCTTCCTTCGTTCCCACCTCAACGACAGGGGGGTGAAAGTCTCGCTGTCTCGACCATCTCCCTCTTTCATCATCTTCCACATCTCCCCTTAGTAAGGAAAATGTGTGTGGCTTGATGAATCTTTCACATTCTCTTGTTTCTCACACTAAGCATGACTCACGTGGGATTAGAGATTTTTTATGATCACAACATTCATACAACGACGGTGGTAGAATGAACTACATTGTTTTTGATCCATACCTCCAAATCCGGGTACATAAAACATCTCTATGAGGTTCAATACCAACTCGGTCCACCAACCTCATGTAAGCCCCATCCATACCCCATCATGGGTTTCCAATCATGCCCTTGATAGGAAAATATCGCACACAAGCCCTAAAATTCCAAAAATACATATACATTGATTCCCAACCAACTGGGATACGTTGGAAACCTTTCGGAGGAACAATCCCAACATCCAAGTCTGAACCCCATTTATCCTTATTAGACTTTGTTCTTATTCCCCAAGAAGGACATAGCCAGGCCCAGGAAATCATTTTCCCTCAGGTCCTCTATGCCGCTTCGGCGTAAGTCCCACACTAACCTTGACTAGGCACTTATCACCTAGAAGTCCTTGCCACATGATGTTAAACTATATGCTTGGGTCCTTGTACCACAACCTTAAAAGGTGACGTGTCCCTTTGAGGGGAACTGAACAACGTGGATTCTGATTCCTTTCACAAGGATCTGTAGGAATCCCATATTGCAGGTTTGATCCAAACATTCAAGTGACTCTCTATCCCCCCTAGATAAAAATACACTCCAGAGCACCCAATTATAAGGCTTGAGACTAGTGTTGTCTGAACAAACTCAATCTTCCCCAGAATCGCTAATCCAATGAGGGGTGGAAAACCATGGATGTAGATGGTTCTGAATTCCTAGGTATACCTGTGACTTGCAACCAGGGGTAATATGTCAATACTATGATTTGGAATAAACCAAAGATTTGAGAACATATGAACACATCTTAAATCTATAAGAGAGTCATGGAATAGAAAATGATTTTCCCCAAAAGGGTGCGATGAGCCCGACTTCCCATCCTCTTGACCAATGTGAGTTCTTAAGTGTCGTTGGACATATCTCCCAATGAGACCCTGCCTTTGGAAAGCAGGTCCATGGATCATTGGAGAAAATAACTGTTGGGCATTTCTAGCTCCGCAAATAAACCCACTGGAGACTAGGCAATGCCCCTAAGATAAGGAACCCAATATAAATGTTTAAACAACACTGACTCCCTTTAATAAGACACGGGAACCGATCACATCCCCTCTTCGTGAAACATACCCAAATTATTCACATTATGCCATTAATTTTTCAATATTTAATGCCAAAAATATAGTATCCATCATCTTTGTTCATCTCAACCATTTCCCATTTGTTATAATATTTCATGGTCCATTAACAAACACTTTTTATTTAATTATAACCCATATCCATTTCAATATTCATTATTTCAAGACACATTCCATTCTACTAGGAAACTATAACACATCCCCACAAAAACCAATTAATACTTATATAAAATACCTCACAACACAGGGTGATATCCACCACTACCACATCAAAAATCCAATCTCATTCCACAAAACCATTCATACCACTATTTAAAGGAATATAACATCCCATCCAACTCTACCAAAACACAACCACATCTCTCTATCAAACCCAGGTTAAACTAAAAAACACACCCACTATTCATCATAATTGAATAACCCTAACCATAAAAAATAATCCCTAACCAATAACATGTAGTCACAACACTATAAAAATGAATAGAATAAGTAAACAACACCCATATTCAATAATAAACCACTTCCACACTTCCCATTTTAAAATATTCATTCAAATTAATTCAACACCAATTACTTGAGAAACACAACCTCAATTATCAATTTCACAAAAATGTTTCATTACCATATTTAAATAATTATACTTTTATGATAGGTGTTCCAAAATTTCCATTCATTGTAAGAAATATAATTTCATAGTAGTAAAAAAATGGAACTACTACCTCAAAATTTTCATCAATAATAGTCAATATCAAGAAAAAATTTAAAAACCATGTGAACAAATTTGATTATCTTCATTAGGTAAATGCTTAACATTCCCCAAATGTAATAGAACTAATGATATTTCAATATTAAACATAAAAATAATGTAAAAGTATTGAATCCCCTAACTCAACAAGAGTTTCATATCCCATTTCACAAGAAGAAGGAAACATATATGTCCATAAGATAGAGATTCAAAGGAAAGGAATCAAGAACCTATATCACAATAACCTCCATCATTCAAAAACCCAAATACAATAAGACGTAAACTGATCCAATATCACCAAATTCCCTAGATGTTGGGAAAAGATAGAACCCAAGAGATGGGAAAGGAAACTCAACTAATATAAAATATCCAAATTTCACAAATCCAAGAATAAAAACCACCAAATAGGGCTTAAGGATCTCTATGGATTCTCATATGATCTCTTAGGTTTTGGGGAGAAATAGTGGAAACTATAAGAATTTTCATATGGTTCGGAATTTATAAAATAAATATAAAATTCAGGTGTTATAATTTGAGAGGACATGGTCATTCCATAATGGGGTTAAAACAAATGAATCTTCATAAATAGCATATTTATCTACACCATTTAAATATCAATCAACCCACTTAATATAATATGAGTGAAGAAAGGCCATGATGTGAGGGTTCACACCACATTACAAAATTGGATTCCCAAACATCATAGTAAAGACCTCATACCAGAAATGGTGTAACAAATTCATCATTGTGAGAAAACACATAAAAAGGTTTACATAAGGAACCTAACCTCTAGGGCTCCACACCGTGGATGAGTGCCCAATGTTGTGACCCATCTCCCCTCACCATGTCCCAAAAATGATAAAGGTGATATATTAGAGTAAAATATGTATATATATAAATGTTTATTTTAACATTTTAAGGTTTTACACTATTATGAAATTATTTTCTTAACTCTTAATGTTGTAAATAATACCAATCACATCATGAACAAACTTCTAAACCAAAAAAGTGAAATTCCTTACTCTTCGGGTCTAGACCCCCAAATATATCATGTAATTATGAGGGATTAGATTTCAAAAACCCTCCCTTTATTTATATTTGTATTTTTTTTAGTTCCAAGGGTGAGATTTTAGAGGGTTTATAAAGTCTTAAAGATAGTTTTAGCAATTAAAAGGGTGACGACACCTTGGGGTGGGAATTCTACTAGCCATTTTGAATGTTTCTTGGGGGCTTGAGCATGGGGTGAGATTTTTGACCTTGGGAATTTTTTGATTGGATGTGGAGTTTCTTGTATGGTTTCAGAGTGTACCACTACAATAAAAACTACATGGTTCACCATTTAAGAGGGTGTTTTGAGTAGGGTGTCCAACTATGTGA
This sequence comes from Viscum album, assembly GCA_963277665.1. Lineage (NCBI taxonomy): Eukaryota > Viridiplantae > Streptophyta > Magnoliopsida > Santalales > Viscaceae > Viscum > Viscum album. Next base: position 172,261,158 of record OY728128.1, read on the forward strand.
AATAAACTACGGTAAACATACTGGAGAGAATATCTTAGAGGAGGCCTTGGACATGAATCTTGTAGGTTTTCCCTTTTATAAATAGGTATTTTGGGGAGAACCACATAATATAATTAGTTGTGGTTTGGTAAAAATTAATAATATCTTAGTGACACATTATTTCGGTCATTCATGATGGGTTTAAGTGGTGAGGAAATACCTTAGATCACATCATGTAGTAGTATATGATGGTGATAGAAATGGATTGATATGGTTTTTAAAACATATAAAAATTGGGGGTTCAAAGTCTTGAATTCTATATCACTCTTTCACCAGAAATAGCTTCAACCATTGTGTGATCCCCCATGTAATTGTGAATGATTTAAATGCCTACTCTATAAAAGGGGGAATATTAGCTTCCTTGGATCAGTTTTTACACTTCTCTTAAGGCCAAATAAAGTCCTTGGCCCCAGATCACAATAAAATATCACATTTTAAAAGTTTTAACAACTTGGTTCTTCCAGATTTATGTCTTGCAATCAAGTCACTCTTTTTTATATTCTTTTCTTCATTATCCTTATTATTATTTCATCTAAATATTAATTTTGATTGAGATCATCTATTCTAGATTAGAATCCAATAAATGCATGATTATTACTTTTTATTAATAGGATTTGATGGTTATTCATTTCTTTTTTGTGGTGTTCCCATCAAAAGTTGATGATCTGTGATCATCTTCTATTTTCAAGAGAATTTTGAACATAAAATTGATTTTTGGGATCCCTGTTATCTATTTTTTATGTGTATATATAGAAATTTCACTCCTTTTTATTACAAGGGTTGATATTATGGGTTGTGATAATCAAATAAATTACTATCATTAACTAAAATTGAATATGATGGAATTAATCTCATGTGGTTACTTATTCTTCATGTTTTTACTTATGAGGTTATGCATGCTTGGTTGTTTATACTGATAATCACTTTTTTATAGAGCCCCATGTCTTTTTTAGTTGTCATAATTTGTAAACCTTTTTGTGTTGAATGATAATACTCACCTATAATAAAAGTATTACTACTTATATATGTATAATGAATCATTTTCCCATGAAAATTTGATTTTTTTATAATAACTGTGAAAAAAAAGAAATAATTTTGTGGTATCAATGTTTGAATTTAAATAAAATATTCTGGATAAAATCATCTTTATAAGTGTTTTTATTCTTTTTGTGTTTCCATTTTTCTGTGTGTGGATATTTTGAGGATTTTATAGTGGTGTTGGTGACTGGTTTGGATACATAAGTTGTTAATAAGTGAAGCTATATTTTATAATCATGGGTTTTGATGAGGAGTGATGTGAAGTGGTTGATTTATAATGACTTTTTTGAGACATCTGGGAAGTACAAATTAATTTTACATGGGATTTATTTTTTATGTTAAGAGGTGCATGGGTTATTTAGTGGAATGTTTTTGGTAGTTTCTTAGTGGATATGGAATGAGGCTGTAATAGTGAAATTAAAATTTAATGAGTTATTAATTAAATGTGTTCAGGATGGAATTAATATTTTTTAGTTGAATTAATAAGTTGAATATTAATATACATGGAGTAAAATGACTTGGTAAATTGAAGGTTGTTGATATCTATTAAATATGGAACATGGTTAACCTATAAATAAAATTATAATTTTTGTATGTATGATGATACATGTTTGTTGTCTTTCATTAGTTGTAGAAGTAGTTGGTGGTGGATATCAAGAGGTGATGTTGTGGGGTTGTGAGTGATGTTAGTGTTTCCTTATGTGAATCCATAGCTTTGTATTTTTTGAGATTGTGTATTCTTGTACTTTCAAGTTATTTATATATACCCCCACCCCCTCCCTAAGTTGTATAACCTTACCAATGCCCAAATGTTTTGGGTTATATGTATTTTTTATAACATCCATGTTGCTGCTGAAATTGATGGTTATTTAACCCTTCTACCCCTCTCTTTCTTCAGTAGTGGTGCGTGATTGTGGTGCACTATTTGTTGTAAAAACATACTGATGATGACATTTTTGGTGGTGATACCAAGAGATGATGGATGGTGTTGGATAAGTTTGATGATGATGATCATGTAATATGTGGTTGGGTCATCAATAGTAGGAAGAGGGCATATCATTGATGTTCTTCATATTTAGGATACCCACCATCCCCAATTATGAAATTAGGTTTGGATGTGGATATTAACTGATGATAGTATATGATTATATACCTTGAGAGCGTGTTGTAGGTAGGGATATTCCCAACCCACAATAGAGATGGATGGATAACTGAATCTATTTTATATGAGGGGTGGAAGAAAAAGAGATTTGGTGTAGGGGTTTGAGAGTGAAAAATTAGTGGGGAATAAGTTACAAGGTACCTTTTCTTATTTATTTTGATGATATGTTACTATATATGGCTATGTTATTTGGTGAGAGTGTCCTGGTGAAGTAAGGATGGATAATTGACATATTTAGGTTCTTTTTTGGTTATATTGTTATTCGCATGTGCATTGTTATACCATTTTATCATTTTCACAAGAAACCTTGGGTATGATCCTACTAAGTATACATTTTATGCTCATCCTACTTATATAAATAATGTTCTTTCGGGTTTCTAGGAGGATTTTATAGACCAACCTAGACATTACTAGCTTGGGTGTAGGATTTTTTGTTTTGTTGTTTTTCGGAGGTTTATCGTTTTGTATTTAATTAGAGACTTTTATCTATATTTGTTTAACATGTTTCATCCATTGTGGGATGGATTTGTAATATTTTATATTATATGATGAATTATATTTTTGTTTGTTATCCTATATCACAATTCTACATTTATAATTGTGGGTAATGCCATCTATATGTGTGATTTTTATAACCATGTATCTAGTCTCCCAACCCTCGCCTACTAAAGGAAGGAGTCATTGTTCATTATTTATCTACCTTCATTACTATTCTATGAGGGGTTTCTTTGGAGGTATGGGGTCATTGCAGAGTATTATCATAGGATTTTTGTTGAGAGAAGGGATGTATCTTGATGTTATGAACTTGTGAGGATTACATTGGTTGGTATGAAAATTATACAAGTTGATATGGGTGAATGAAATATGATTGGGATATGGGTTTGGACATAAGTTATTAGGTCCCTCTATGATATGACGCAATAATTACACGTCTAATTAACTACCAAGAGAAATGGTTCTTCTTGTATGATATAGAACTAGGAGAGTTACTTGAATCATGCATGTTCTTTCTTGTGATAAATGGGGTAATTTTTTGAGAGATAAAAATGGATTTAATTAAATTAATCTTGAAAATTCCATGAAACTATGTATAGGGTTTCCCTTATATTTTTAGGAATGTCTCATGTTCATTGTAACACCCTATTCTTCCAGAGTATTATTCCCTTTGAATAATGCAATAGCTTGCATTGTACCCAACATCGAGATTCTAACACATCGCGACCAATCAAAGTAGCTATTATGAATAGTAATGCCCACTTTTTAAAATTTTATGAATTTTATCATTCAAAATGGACTTCATTTTTTGATTCGGAGTATTGAAACTAGCTTAGGGTTCATTTTTTGAATTTTTCTGAGAACATCTAATTTTTTATGAGTAGTGAAAAATACTAAACTTTTATTAAAAAAAACTTTTTTAATCAAAATAATTTATAGTGCTAAATTACAATATTGAGTGTTTTTAAAGTATAATTATATTATATTTTTTCCATTTAATCCAATTTTTGTCATATGACGCAATTTCACATTTAAACTGGACATAAACACGTGTCAGTCTTTTGATAGTTATTATTTCATAAAAACGCCCTTTTTGTTTTAACAGCAGTAATTAATTTTAAATTAATTTCTACCACTTCTGTGTTTTGAATTTATAAAAATGTATTTGATACTTATATTCATAAGGTCAAAATTTTTTAAAGAGGTAACTTTTATTTTTAGACATTATGAATAATTACTTCGTTAAATATTTTATTTACCATGGTTAGAGGGTAAATCCGTTAACTAGGGGTAAAAAAAATATTATAATAATAATTAATTACCCTAACACATGCCCTAACCCTATTTTATGATTCATGTCCGACCATGGTAATCCTTGGGTCTATTTGGGGACCACATGGAGCCACTTGTATGTGATAATGACACTTTATATTAATTAAGTTAAAGTAAATACAAAAATGACATAAGCATATATATTTTAGTAAAAAAAATTTACATGGAGTTATATATGTTATATCTTAGACAATAAATATTCATTATAAAGATAAAAAAATTCATACATAATGATATTTTATTTATAATTTTTAGACATTGAATAATTAAATTTATTTATGATATAATGATGGTGCAGTATTTTCCTTATTAATGAAAGAATCAAATAAATGGTATTATAAATGTTAAAATAAATATAGTTTGAACGTTTTTATGCCATAAAAATATTTAATAGGTTAATATAACATGTTTGGACTGATTAAATGAATTTTTTTCTAATTAATAATGTTTTTAGGACATTAACAAAAATCAATTATTAAATAGTTTCAAAATTAACATAAAGGAGTATTTAAAAGAAATATTATATTATTAATTGAATTTCTATTCCTAAAAATCTATTGTTGGGAAAATTGATTTATATAAGAATATATATATTTATAATGAACCACTTGGGGTTCTCTTGTCTTGTTATTTTAAATTTATTAACCATATAATTTAAAAATACAAAGAGACATGGTAAATGTCAAACTATTTAACTAATGTTAAATATAAATGATAAGGTAAATATAGTGACCCAAACCTGTCTAAAATCTATTGGTTGAAATTATTTCAACCCATCCCCACATTAGCCTCAAGATAAGTAACTTTTGAGCCATTATAAACCGAATATAAATTTATTATAAAATAATATTTTACGTTTTTTCTAAGGTCCCCCTCACCCCTCTTATAAAAGGGCACTCCTCCTTCTCTCAAATTCATACCTTAAAAGCATTTTGGTTCGACCAAAACCTCCACAAATATCATATAAACTTCCGTTAATTCATCTTAGAGTCCTTACTTTAGTCAGAAATCCAACTTAAGGATCCTCTTTGATCAAATCAAAAGAAATAGCCCAAAGAAGAGGTAAAAATCTCACCACCTCTTCAAGTTCCTTTCTTCTTCCACTTCCTTTTTCTTTTTCGTATCCATTCTAAAATAATAAATCTAGTATCTTATATATAATTTGATGTTATTTTAAATATGTTACAACCAAATTCATTATTCTATCCATCCCTTGAATCACATGTCACCATTCTTGCGTACATACGGCTTACCATCTCCACGTCGTGGTGTAATTGTTATTCAATACATTATTAATTTGATGGGTATAATAATGAAGTGTAATTAATTTAAATAATAAATATAACATGATACTGAATCTGTATATATGATACACTATTCAATTGTATATTATTTTAATATCAAAATAATGATATTTTCACTCATGTGTACGTATGGACTACCGTCTCCAGGAACGCGATGAGATTAATTCCCCATCATATCCATTCAAGACTAATTTTCATTTGATGATTAAAAAAATGTTTAAGGATTTAATATCATTCGGGATATGAATAAGATAGAACCTATGGATAAGAAACATGGCTTATGTAACAAAACATATAAAAGAAAACGAGTAAGTGAAAACCCAAAAAAACGATAATATTAAAATATTATTAAGAAAGAAATATTAAAATATCATATATGATATCATATTTATGGATATGATTCTTTTATAATTTAATAACAATTATTTAACTATTATACAAGAGGTTAACCAACCCTCGACCAAGGAAAAGTACAAGGTAAGGGTTTATTTCACAATCTCTACATTATCTGAGGTTGTTTATACGTAATTATCTACTGGGTCCCCTTTATCATCCACATCCATGTTTCTTAGAAATGTATTTCAAAACATTATTAGTATTTTATATACTATGGGTTAAATTCATTTATACCCTTTTTTGAATTTTTGTAATATTTTTATAAAGGAATCTTTCCATTGTTTTCCAAACAAGGTCCTTTTTAACCTTTTCGACAAAATTAAGGTATGAATGTCTTTTTTTGTAACTTATACGGAGGGTGAGGCTATTTTCCACCATTATAAAACCATCAAAGCTTCCCTTAAAATATTATAATAATACTTTCAAGGTGAATTTTTTATTTTATAATTATGTGACTTTTAGATGATTTCAAAAGAAGAGATATTTCTCTCAAATAGTTTAGATTTCATCTATGTCAACATCCTTTGAGGGATTTTAAGATTATTTGATGTTGATTTGTTATGATACAAAACTTCCATATTGTATTGAAGTTTTTCTGAAATGTTTGATTGTGGATGTGTTATTTTTATACCATTCTTGGTTTATGGGTAATGTATTGACATTTCGTATGCTAGTTTTAATACGAATGTTTATGTTATGTTTAAACGTATTCATATGAGGAATGCATTGGACTTAATAAGTGACAGGTGGATCCCGCTATAGATCCTCGATGCATCGGTATGTCTCATGAGACAAACTAGGGTCTTGGAACAAGGACTTGAAAAAATATTACATGCATTCTTGGCACAAGGCCATGACTATGTGGTTATGATAGTCTGGAATTATGCATTCCATCATTATGAATGTGGATATTGATATTTCATGTGATTATTCGACTAGTAAAATATCCATGTGAATAAGTAAATGGAATTATTTCATTTTATTTTTTCCATGTTATGTTGAAGTTAAATTTTAAAAGGCTTTTTTTAGTTATACATTTCCCTAAATGTTTATGCTTACTTATGAAAGTTTCTACTATATTGTAATCCTTACTGAGCATCTGAGATCACCCTTTTCTATGTTTTATTTTTCCCAGGATTTGAAGAAGTATTTTATGAATGACCTATAGGGATAGTCTGAGGGGATATTATAAGGCCCCAGCCTTAAACCTTACTTAAACATGAGTTATTACAAGATTACACATTGAGGATCTTTTCAGGTTTAGAGTTTTAGAGAATTAGATCATGAAACTTGCAATACATTCCACATTTAAACAAGGTGGTTACATAAAAGACAATATTCATTCTTCCCATCAATGGAAACCTATTTAAAATAAAACACGGATTCTTTCTTGACACATCCTTGACACTATCGTCACATCATATACCTTTCCCTTGACCTGTGAAAAGCATTTCAAAAACTTGGGATGAGCATAAAGAGCTCAGTAAGGGTTATAAAAATATGGAAAGGAAACATGAGTTCATATATACATAATAATGAAATCATACTTTACCCATAAGACATAGGCATATCAAATCATGAATAAATCATAGAAAACATAAGACATAAAGGTAACTTGAGGCATTCATAACATTCTTACGTAAGGAGTAACCCTCTTGGTTACGTTTGGAATACCCATCACAGTATATTCCCTAAATATCTTCGGAGAAACCTTAACGTTTCACTCCTTCGCGTTACCCAATGCATTGGAGAGCTATAACGGGCTCACCCGCCCTTAGTTTATCACGGAACCACACGTTCTTCATAACAATTCCCAAGAACCATAACATAATCGTATCACATAAACATGAATAAAGTAAACATAACATTTCCACATTTCAATCAAAATATAACATTTTAGGATATTGAAATAATGAATCCATTCAAAAAGAAACCATTTCCAAAACCATTTAAAACATTTAATAATGAGATTTTTGAATCAAAGTGTCCCAAACCACCTTGAAGATTTTAACATTTTAAACCATTAATATCTATATAAATAAATCCTTAAAACCATTTTGAAAACATGGATATTAATAATAACAAATAATTAAAACATTTAAAACGATATTTTGGTTAAAGGAGTTTTACCAAAATTAGAGACACTTGAATACAATAATCGAGGAATAACATTTAGTCAGAACTTTATAATATCATGAGAATAAAAGGATTCATGATATAATACTCCAAAGGACAGTATATACACCATATAAGAGTGAATTGGTGTATAACAACAATGAACCCTCAATAGAAATGTGATGAAATCCCTTATAAAGAAGGTATCCTTAAATTAAGGACAAATAAATCTCAAAAATATGTGTGAAAAATATATATACACCCAATATAAGTGGATATTAAGTGTAAAACAATAAAAGGTCATTCACACATATTCAATGGATTACATATTCGATGACTACAAGTTGAACCCAAAGAAATCGAAATTGGGTTAAAAAGTTCCCTTGACAGCCTAACGGCATCCCATCAAAATGAGTTGATGAGAGATAAAAAGTGTATCTCATCACTTGGACATAAAATTTACATCAATAAGGATATATGAGAACATATCCCAACATAACAATATGTAAATTAAAAGACCCAATAAAAGAAGTCTTTTAAAAAAAGATGAGGGTGAAAGGTTCCCTTACCGACTTGGGTATCTTTCAAAACATATACCCCATGAAAGAAGGACAATAGATCATTGATGTAAATACTAATAAATGAAAGTATATTACACAAGTATTAGAATAATGGGCAGTACATACACCACTCAAAGGAATTTGTGGCAATGTAGCATAAATCTCACGGGAATAAAAGTGAGATGAAAAATCCCTTACGAAAACTCGGCAGCCTAACGGCGCCACATAAAACTTCCGAATATGGATTGATGAGATCAAATATGGTATCTCGTCACATTAAAATAAAATGTACAGAAATAGGAATATAAAATAACATCCCCCAACATTACAAAGAGGAGCTTAAAAGAAGTGACATAAAGGAGAGTACTTAAAAAGAAAGAGAGAGGTTAGATCTCTTACGAAAGTTCGGCAGCCTAACGGCGCCACTCAAAACATCCAAAATGGATTGATGAGAGAGAATAGGTTCTCTCATCACATGAACATAAAAATTATAGTAAGTGTAATATAAAAGATAATCCCAATAACAAGAAATATGAGCTTTAAAAGGAATGACATAAAAGTGTGCTCTTAAAAAGAAAGAGAGGAGTAGGATCCCTTACCTCGGGTCCGACTTGACTCGATCGTTCTTTAATCTCCTGAATAATAAACATGACTTAATTTCTAATTCCTTAAGAGCCCTTTTCAAGTTCATTATTACTTTTATACCACTTATTACCATGTCATAAACATTATGTAATCATTTAAGTTAATAATATTTGTTTTGCCGATATTTGGTTCTTAAGTCGAAAGTGGACTTCTTACAATTACATGTTGTTCGTGTGGACAAATGTTTATTATATCCAGAATTGTATTCATTATGTAGATATCATATATTTCATATATATCCAGTACATGCATGCATTTATAACATTACATAATCATTTATAGGTAAGAAATGAAATGCACTGTTCATGGAGACGGTAAGCCGTACGTACGCATGAACGCTACTTTCATTTCTATTTCGTATTTTATAGAATAGAATAATAATGATATAAATTTATATTATAATTCCAGTATAATATCATATATAATATCATATTTCCATCCTTTATACGTCCCACATATGGTATTTAACGAATCAAAACACTTTGAGGGGGCGGTAGTCCGCACTTCCTTAAATGAAGATATCGTGTATACCCATAATGGAATCCATAAAGGTAAGACAAAAATGAAAAATACATAAGCATAAATAAAACATAAACATATTATATATCATATATAAAAATAGTGACATCATAATGGCCACCTTTGAAGGTATTAAATGAGTATTGAACAATCATCGTTTCGGGAGGCAGAATTTGACCATCCACGGAAACCGTATGTTCTTTAACCATTTGATGTAGTTGTGTGAGAGTGTAGCTCGAATAGTCTTATAACAACATCCTAGTATATTGAAGATACGGGTTTTGTTACAAAATAAGTAAATAAAAAGAGTTTAGGGGGTTGGAGAAGCAAAATAAAACAAATGAACATGAGAGAATGAATTACCTTTAAAAGTGTAACTCCTTTTGATTTGAGCCTAAAGGCTTCCTTTGAAAGGATTCTGCCCAAAGGGAATCCTCTAGGATGAGGAGAGGGATGTGGAGAGAGTAAATGGGCCGGGGTTGGCCGATCCAAAGGCTTGAGGAGTGTGTTAAATGAGGTAGAGGTGGGGGCCTTTTATAAGAGGAGAGGAGGGGCACTTTTGGAAAGTAAAGAAATATTACTTTATTTGAAAATGTGTTTCGGTTTCAAAAGGTCCCACATTGATATAAGTCGTGGATAATGTGATAAGTCTTCTAAATCCACTCATCCAATAAGTTTTGGATATGTGTAGTTCATAGATTTTACATTATCTTTCTATTTTATTTTAATCGTTAAATAATGATGTCATCACTGCATCATTATGATGTCATAAATAATTTAATTTATTTAATGTCTAAAAATTATAAAACAAATTACTATGATGTAGGAAATCTTTTTAGCTTTCCAATGACTATTTATAATCAAAAATAGGACTTGTATAACCCCACTTAAAAATTGTTTTAGTAAAACATATCATGTTTGTGTCATTTTTAATTTTAACATTAAATAAAAATATATTATTGTCATTTTCCAACTAAAGTGGATCCATGGGGTCCCCAAGTTGGCCCATGGCTTGTCTTGATCGGCCATGACTCACCCAATAGTTGTAGGACAAGTGTCATGGTGTTTTCGCATTCTTATAATATCATTTTTACCTTAAACTACACTAATTACCACTAATCGCGATTAAAAACTTAATAAGTTACTATTCACCAAAAAATTATTTTTATCCCATTGAACCACATTTTACTTCTTAATGACAACCATGTATGTCGGATTTTTGAAAATCAAAACACAATGATGGCAAAATTTCATTTAAACAGAAAATCAGTTTTTATAAGTACCACTTAGTGGTTTCACTATTCATCAAAAATTGAAGTTTTTCAGAAAAAGCCCAAAAATTCACCCTAAGCTATATTTGATATTCTGAATTCAACAATGAAGTCCGTTTTACAAAATTCAAAACATATAAGTAACATTAATTAATTTAATAACTAATTCCCGCTGTCATGACAAATAGCGTGTTTTTATGAAACAATAAGTATCAAAAGATTGACACTAGTTTAAGTCTGATTTCAAAGTGAAATTGATTCCAACAACCACTATTGGATTTAATGGTAAAAATATTTTCTAATTTCACTTTAAAACCAATTCAAAATATAATATAATCATATAAATAAATTAGATTAAAAAGTGGTTTTGAATTAAAATACAACATTTTACACTATTCATTAAAAAAATGAACTTTTTCGGAAAGATACCAAAAATTTACACAAAGTAAATTTTGATGTCCCGATTCTTAATAAGAGTTTTATTTTGTCCAAAACCAAGTTTAAGAGTGATCAAAACTATATTTAATGACGGTTCGCCATCAAAAGGTGATAAGTGAACCTTTAGTGAAAACTAGGGCATATACGCCTAAAATTGAATTCTTTCCGTATTTTAAGCCTTTATCTTTTATTGTATAAATGTAAAAACATTTAAGAACATATATAATTATATTTTAGTTATTTCTATCCATTCCCGCCATTACAACGACTACATGTTAACTACCATTTAAAGTAATATTATTTTATTATTAGAGTGCAACGTAAGATTCCCAATAAACTCGTTGTTGCGTGTTGGGTATGCCATCGAGCATAGCGTCCCCTTTAAAGTCATATTAATATTTTATTCACAAATATGGATAAATATGAAAATGTCATATTCTTTATTTACCTGGGGTGTTACATCCTTCCCCCCTTTTGGGAATTGCGTCCTCGCAATTTTAAAATTGCGCATGGAAACATCCTTGAACGTCCCACATCGGAACAAGAGTCGGTAAAACAATCACTTTAAAATAAAGAAAGATAAGCACAGAGGTCACCCGAGTTAACCCATACTAGGATTCTAAGTATGAAAATATGGACATGGAGGAGAAAACATAGGGTCATGTTCCGATGGAGAGTGATAGAAAACATGTTTAGGAGAAAGTTAACAATAAGAAAATCACAAACTTGTGATGGGTTAAATGGTGTTGGGTTCCCCAGTAGGAAAAGTTAATAGACAAAATTTTTGTTTTAAGTTACTTTTTATTGAGGAATTTATTCATAAGGAAGCATAATCACTTATCATGTTGACTTTCAACTTTTACTAGATTCCTTAGTCAAACTCATATTTTTTCCAAAAGACGAGTATTTAGGGAGACTTGTTCGCATTAAGAGTACTATAATCAACTTTTAGAGAATCACCTAATCCCCAAAAGAGAACTATATAAATCCCATGTATTTAGGCTTTAACCAAAACCAAAAAGGTTAGTACAAGATCAGATAATCCAGAAAAGGATAACCCCTTATAAAAAGAAAATCTATTCTTAATCTCCAAAATTTGTCCAACAAAACCCAAAGTACAACGAGGACCATCCGATAAACAATTTGTCCATTAAATTATTCAAAGTAAACCAATATAAGATTGAAACCCAAATATTTGAAGGATTTAGTCACATAGTCTTCCAAGTTAAATTGTAACATTTATCTCCAAACAACATCAGTTGCTCCTAAAGTCTCATATTGAAAAGTAATTAACCTAATCACATATCCTCTATGATAGGTTAATCATTTTCATAAATAACCCAAAATCAGCTTACTCTTAATTCATAAAATCATATAACCAAAATAATCAGTCAAACTAACCAGGGACTTCACGTAGTCTAGTGGTAGGTGATAAATACCAGTCGCACTTTGGTTGTGGGTTCGATTCCCGCAGCTTTGTCCGACGCGACGGGTTGTCACACGGTCTGCGTGTTGTCCTTTTTCCAAAACTATATAATTCTTAAATCATTCCCCAAAATGAGATAAAATCTTCAAAAATAATCATAAAATATTTTAACCTCAAGTTTATCTCATGCCTTTCATTTTCCATCACATCATATAATAACCCATAATTACCTCAAAAGTAAGGATCATATAAACTCTAATGGTTACCTTTATAATTATTACCTGAACTTCCACATGGATTAGTCATCTCGTACATGATGCATTACAGAACATACCAAGGTTCAAGTGGTAGATCATGACTCTTTGATATTTGGTTTAGAACAACCATGAGTTTCCTCATTGAATCCTCCATTTTATCTAGTATCTTAATCAGAGAACCACCGCAGTTTCCTTCAAACCTGTTGTCTCTTTGGTGCCTGCTAGATCCATCCATTCACTAAAACAGAAATGTCAGTGTGAGTATATCAACAAAATCATCATGTACTAATGAAGAAGGTAAACACTAAGATACACTTACTCATTCACTTTATCTAAAACTAGGACTCTTTCTGAAATCCTAACCATTATGGTAATGTCACTTATGCTTAAAGAATAACCTAACCTCTAAAGTTATCTAAACCGACCTTTGATACCAACTATAAGGCCCCAGCCTTAAACCTTACTTAAACATGAGTTATTACAAGATTACACATTGAGGATCTTTTCAGGTTTAGAGTTTTAGAGAATTAGATCATGAAACTTGCATTATATTCCACATTTAAACAAGGTGGTTACATAAAAGACAATATTCATTCTTCCCATCAATGGAAACCTATTTAAAATAAAACACGGATTCTTTTTTGACACATCCATGACACTATCGTCACATCATGTACCTTTCCCTTGACCTGTGAAAAGCATTTCAAAAACTTGGGATGAGCATAAAGAGCTCAGTAAGGGTTATAAAAATATGGAAAGGAAACATGAGTTCATATATACATAATAATGAAATCATACTTTACCCATAAGACATAGGCATATTAAATCATGAATAAATCATAGAAAACATAAGACATAAAGGTAACTTGAGGCATTCATAACATTATTACATAGGGAGTAACCCTCTTGGTTACGTTTGGAATACCCATCACAGTATATTCCCTAAATCGCTTCGTAGAAACCTTAACGTTTCACTCCTTCGCGTTACCCAATGCATTAGAGAGCTATAACGGGCTCACCCACCCTTAGTTTATCACGGAACCACCCGTTCTTCATAACAATTCCCAAGAACCATAACATAATCGTATCACATAAAAATGAATAAAGTAAACATAACATTTCCACATTTCAATCACAATATAACATTTTAGGATATTGAAATAATGAATCCATTCAAAAAGAAACCATTTCCAAAACCATTTAAAACATTTAATAATGAGATTTTTGAATCAAAGTGTCCCATACCACCTTGAAGCTTTTAACATTTTAAACCATTAATATCCATATAAATAAATCCTTAAAACCATTTTGAAAACATGGATATTAATAATAACAAATAATTAAAACATTTAAAACGATATTTTGGTTAAAGGGGTTTTACCAAAATTAGAGACACTTGAATACAATAATCGAGGAATAACATTTAGTCCGAACTTTATAATATCATGAGAATAAAAGGATTCATGATATAATACTCCAAAGGACAGTATATACACCATATAAGAGTGAATTGGTGCATAACAACAATGAACCCTCAATAGAAATGTGATGAAATCCTTTATAAAGAAGGTATCCTTAAATTAAGGACAAATAAATCTCAAAAATATGTGTGAAAAATATATATACACCCAATATAAGTGGATATTAAGTGTAAAACAATAAAAGTTCATTCACACATATTCGATGGATGACATATTCGATGACTACAAGTTGAACCCAAAGAAATCGAAATTGGGTTAAAAAGTTCCCTTGACTGCCTAACGGCATCACATCAAAATGAGTTGATGAGAGATAAAAAGTGTATCTCATCACTTGGACATAAAATTTACATCAATAAGGATATATGAGAACATATCCCAACATAACAATATGTAAATTAAAAGACCCAATAAAAGAAGTCTTTTAAAAAAAGAGGAGGGTGAAAGGTTCCCTTATCGACTTGGGTATCTTTCAAAACATATACCCCATGAAAGAAGGACAATAGATCATTGATGTAAATACTCATAAATGAAATTATATTACACAAATAGTAGAATAATGTGCATTACATACACCACTCAAAGGAATTTGTGGCAATGTAGCATAAATCTCACGGGAATAAAAGTGAGATGAAAAATCCCTTACGAAAACTCGGCAGCCTAACGGCGCCACATAAAACTTCCGAATATGGATTGATGAGATCAAATATGGTATATCATCACATTAAAATAAAATGTACAGAAATAGGAATATAAAAGAACATCCCCCAACATTACAAAGAGGAGCTTAAAAGAAGTGACATAAAGGAGAGTACTTAAAAAGAAAGAGAGAGGTTAGATCTCTTATGAAAGTTCGGCAGCCTAACGGTGCCACTCAAAACTTACAAAATGGATTGATGAGAGAGAATAGGGTCTCTCATCACATGAACATAAAAATTACAGTAAGTGTAATATAAAAGATAATCCCAATAACAAGAAATATGAGCTTTAAAAGGAATGACATAAAAGTGTGCTCTTAAAAAGAAAGAGAGGAGTAGGATCCCTTGCCTCGGGTCCGACTTGACTCGATCGTTCTTTAATCTCCTGAATAATAAACTTGAGTTAATTTCTAATTCCTTAAGATCCCTTTTCAAGTTCATTATTACTTTTATACCACTTATTACCATGTCATAAACATTATGTAATCATTTAAGTTAATAATATTTGTTTTGCCGATATTTGGTTCTTAAGTCGAAAGTGGACTTCTTACAATTACATGTTGTTCGTTTGGCCAAATGTTTATTATATACAGAATTGTATTCATTATTTAGATATCATATATGTCATATATATCCAGTACATGCATGCATTTATAAATTACATAATCATTTAGAGGTAAGAAATGAAATGCACCGTTCATGGAGACGGTAAGCCGTACGTACGCATGAACGCTACTTTCATTTCTATTTCGTATTTTATAGAATAGAATAATAATGATATAAAGGTATATTATAATTCCAGTATAATATCATATATAATATCATATTTCCATCCTTTATACATCCCACATATGGTATTTAACGAAACAAATCACTTTGAGGGGGCGGTAGTCCGCACTTCCTTAAATGAAGATATCCTGTATACCCATAATGGAAGCCATAAAGGTAAGACAAAAATGAAAAATACAGAAGCATAAATAAAACATAAACATATTATATATCATATATAAAAATAGTGACATCATAATGGCCACCTTTGAAGGTGTTAAATGAGTATTGAACAATCATCGTTTCAGGAGGCAGAATTTCACCATCCACGGAAACCGTATGTTCTTTAACCATTTGATGTAGTTGTGTGATAGTGTAGCTAGAATAAATCTTATAACAACATCCTAGTATATTTAAGATACTGTTTTTGTTACAAAAGAAGTAAATAAAAAGATTTTAGGGGGTTGTAGAAGCAAAATAAAACAAATGAACATGAGAGAATGAATTACCTTTAAAAGTGTAACTCCTTTTGATTTGAGCCTAAAGGCTTCCTTTGAAAGGATTCTTCCCAAAGGGAATCCTCTAGGATGAGTAGAGGGATGTGGAGAGAGTAAATGGGCAGGGGTTGGCCGAGCCAAATGCTTGAGGAGTGTGTTAAATGAGGTAGAGGTGGGGGCCTTTTATAAGAGGAGAGGAGGGGCACTTTTGGAAAGTAAAGAAATATTACTTTATTTGAAAATGTGTTTCGGTTTCAAAAGGTCCCACATTGATATAATTCGTGGATAAGGTGATAAGGCTTCGAAATCCACTCATCCAATAAGTTTTGGATATGTGTAGTTCATATATTTTACATTATCTTTCTATTTTATTTTAATCGTTAAATAATGATGTCATCACTGCATCATTATGATGTCATAAATAATTTAATTTATTTAATGTCTAAAAATTATAAAAAAAATTACTATGATGTAGGAAATCTTTTTATCTTTCCAATGACTATTTATAATCAAAAATAGGACTTGTATAACCCCACTTAAAAATTGTTTTAGTAAAATATATCATGTTTGTGTCATTTTTAATTTTAACATTAAATAAAAATATATTATTGTCATTTTCCAACTAAAGTGGATCCATGGGGTCCCCAAGTTGGCCCATGGCTTGTCTTGGTCGGCCATGACTCACCAAATAGGTGTAGGACAAGTTTCATGGTGTTTTCACATTCTTATAATATCATTTTTACCTTAAACTACACTAATTACCACTAATCGCGATTAAAAACTTAATAAGTTACTATTCACCAAAAAATTATTTTTATCCCATTGAACCACATTTTACTTCTTAATGACAACCATGTATGTCGGATTTTTGAAAATAAAAACACAATGATGGCAAAATTTCATTTAAACGGAAAATCAGTTTTTATAAGTACCACTTAGTGGTTTCACTATTCATCAAAAATTGAAGTTTTTCAGAAAAATCCCAAAAATTCACCCTAAGCTATATTTGATATTCTGAATTCAACAATGAAGTCCGTTTTACAAAATTCAGAACATATAAGTCACATTAATTAATTTAATAACTAATTCCCGATGTCATGACAAATAGCGTGTTTTTATGAAACAATAACTATCAAAAGATTGACACTAGTTTAAGTCTGATTTCAAAGTGAAATTGATTCCAGCGACCACTATTGGATTTAATGGTAAAAATATTTTCTAATTTCACTTTAAAACCAATTCAAAATATAATCTAATCATATAAACAAATTAGATTAAAAAGTGGTTTTGAATTAAAATACAACATTTTACACTATTCATTAAAAAAATGAACTTTATCGGAAAGATACCAAAAATTTACACAAAGTAAATTTTGATGTCCCGATTCTTAATAAGAGTTTTATTTGGTCCAAAAAAAAGTTTAAGAGTGATCGAAACTATATTTAATGATGATTCGCCATCAAAAGGTGATAAGTGAACCTTTAGTGAAAACTAGGGCATATACGCCTAAAATTGAATTCTTTCCGTATTTTAAGCCTTTATCTTTTATTGTATAAATGTAAAAACATTTAAGAACATATATAATAATATTTTAGTTATTTCTATCCATTCCCGCCATTACAATGGCTACATGTTAACTACCATTTAAAATAATATTATTTTATTATTAGAGTGCAACGTAAGATTCCCAAGAAACTCGTTGTTGCGTGTTGGGTACGCCATCGAGCATAGCGTCCCCTTTAAAGTCATATTAATATTTTATTCACAAATATGGATAAATATGAAAATGTCATATTCTTTATTTACCTGGGGTGTTACAGATATGATTGTGGACTACGGAGACTATGTTGTTGTAGTTTTCCATTTTATTATGTAATGTAAGACTTATTAATGTATCTAGTGTTTTCAAGGCTACTAAAATAATCAGTCCTTCAAGACTTGATCTTTTGTGATCATGCCAATGTTATGTAATAATGCATAGACTTTGGGTAACTGGGGTCGGGGCGTTACGTTTGGTATCAGAGGAATTTTAGTACAAACCTTGGAAGCTAGATTTAGATAAACTCTGATTAGAGCACATAGACCAAAGATAGAATTTGAGGATTCGTATAGAAGAACTTCCTAGAATTTTGGTATTGTAGGGATTTTTTGAGTTTTCTAGGAAATAAATCCCTATATGGATATGAGCAGGTAGAGGTGGCTCTAGCACAGATGTACCTAGGGGTAAAACCCGAAAACACCACTTTGAGCTAGACTCGAATGGGAACAGGTGATCGACAACGGGCATTGTTGCAGTTTTGGTTACGACACTCCTGGGGGATATTCTTAGGGCAATTCTCATATTCTTTATGAACCATTTTGAAGGGTTTATGAGTATATAATTCCTCAAAGAAACTTTTTTATGATTATTGGTTATATCTATAAACTGTTCAATTTATGTTAAGTGTTTTACAAGTTTGGAATTATGTATTGTGATTCATAAACTACTCTAGTTTATGCCATTGTTTAGAAATTGTGCTTAGTGGGAGGAATGTAAACTATATCAATGAACGCACTCTATGTAGGGATTTCCCTCCTTCTCAAGATAATTATAGTGGTGCTGGTGATACAACTGGTGCTGATCAGCTTATCACTATACTAGGAAAACTAACTCAGGTTATGAATAATAACCATACCCATATGGATCACCCTAATCCGCAACGTGCAGGATCAATGTTAGATCTCTTCATGAGGCAAAAACCACCAACATTCAATGGGAGTACAAGTTCATTGGTAGCTGAGCAAGGGATAAATTCTGTAGAGAAAATATTACATGCCTTGGGGAGTTGTGAAAGGGAAAACATTATCATGGTAGCTTACCGCATCATTGGAGATGTTGATCAATGGTGGTAATTGATTCAAAACACAAAGGATGTTGATGAAGTATAAAATATGTAATGGAGGGAGTTTAAAGATATTTTCTTAGAAAAATACTTTCCTTGTGACCATCGAGCAGATATGGAAAGGCAATTTCTGAGTCTGAGGAAAAAAGAGGATGAGAATGTCACAACGTATGAAGCTAACATTACAAGGTTAACAAGTCATGTTGCAGATTGTATACATAACCCAAGATGTAAGATTAATCGTTTCTTTGATGGGTTAAAACCATTTCTCTGTCGAGCATTAGTCTCACAATCCTTCTCATCGTATAAAGATACTGTCTCATGTGCTATCAAGATAGAAAATTAATTCTCTAAGTCTTATGACTTTAAAAAAAGTAAGAGAAGAACAGATCTATTGATCAATCTGGAAATGGAAATAAGGGGAATGAGGGAAAAGATTAATATCCATCCTACAGTAAATCTGGGAAGAAACACTCTGGTACTTTCTTGAAGGCAATGGGAGTCTGTTACAAGTGTGGTGAAAAAGGCCACCAAACTCATGATTTCAAGGGGAAGAATGAAGCTACCGATGTTCAATGCTACAATTGTAGGGAGATGGGACATTATGCAAATGAATTTCCTAAGAGTAAGGGGAACATACCTCAGAAAAGTCCAAGGTATCAAGGCCAATCTTATGCTATCACTACTACTGAGGTAGAAGCTCCAAAAGACTTGGTGGAAGGTAATTTAATGGTTTCCTCAAGTTTAGAAAATGCTTTATTTGATTCTGGATCATCGCATTGTTTCATATCTTCCCAGTTTTCTTATAAAATTAGATATTTCCAATTTCATTTAACAAGGGAGTTGTCAGTCAAAACTTCTAAGTGAAGTATCATTGCAACAAAGTTTTGTGAATATGTTCCCATAAGAGCATATAAATGTTCTTTATCTGGTGACCTCATCGTCATACCCATGATTGAATTTGATATAATCCTCGGTATGGATTGGTTTTCGTACCATGATGAAAAAATTTATTGTAAGAAGAAGGAGGTTACAATTTTTGATGATGATGATAAAAAACACCTTATATTTAAAGAAAAATTGTCACCACCTAATTCTTATCTAGATCCACCCCCAGTAGCTCAACTAAATTCAATTATTGGGGAGGAAAAAAATGGAATTACTGTGGGTGAGGAAAGGAATGTTCAAATAGAGTATATACCTATTGTGAGAAAATATGTTGATGTGTTTCTGGGGGATTTACATGGACATCCTCCAGAATGAGAAATTGAGTTTTCTATTGATTTAAATCCTGGATCATGGCCCATATTGAAGACCCCTTATAGAATGGAAATTATGGAATTAGTGTAACTAAAGAAACAACTAGAGGAATTGAGTAATAAAGAATTTATTCTCCCAAGTTTTTCTCTATGGGGATCCCTTGTCCTTTTTGTTAAGAAGAAGTATGGATCTATGAGGTTTTGTATCGACTACAGGGAGATCAATGCTATAACAATAAAGAACAAGTATCCCCTACCTAACATCAATGATTTATTTGACCAACTGCATGGATCTCAATACTTTTCAAAGATTGACCTTTGATCTGCATACCATCAGTTGTGTGTGAAGAAGGAGGAAATGCTGAAGACAGCATTTTGAACCAGGTGTAGGAATTACGAGTTTACAGTAATGCCTTTTGGATTGACTAATGCACCCTTTGTCTTCATGGATCTAATGAACAGAGTTTTCAAAGAATATCTCGATGATTTTTTAGTGGTATTTATTTATGATATCTTGTTATACTCCAAAAGCTATGAGGATCATGAAAATCACTTGCGTATTATCCTAAAGACTCTTAGAAGACATGAATTATATGGTATGTTTAGAAAGTGTGAATTATGGCTTCCGAAGATTTATTTTCTTGGCCATATTTTCTCTAAAGATGGAATCTTCGTTGATCCTTCTAAGACAAGAGCACTCCAATAAAGTCCAACACTGACAATTATAACTGAGGTACGTAGTTTTATTGGTTTAGCAGGTTATTATCGATGTTTCGTCCAAAATTTTTCCTAATTGGATAACCCATTAAAGAAGCTCACGTGTAAAGGGTTTAAATTTTTTTGTAAAAAAGAGTGTGAAGAATGTTTTGAATAACTAAAGATAAGATTAGTCAATGTGCCTATCTTGAATATACCATCAGGGAATGATGTGTTTATTATTTATAGTGATGTTTCAAATAAAGGACTTGGTTTTTTCCTTATGCAGAATGATTGGGTTATTGACTATGCATCACGACAGCTACAAATTCATGAGAAAAACTATCCTACTCATGATCTCGAGTTAGCAACTGTGATCTTTACTTTGAAGATATGGAGACATTATCGATATGGTGAAAAATGAGTGATATATACTGATCAAAAGAGTTTGAAGTATATTTTCTCACAAAAAGTACTCAACATGAGGCAATGGTGATGTCTTGAACTACTCAAGTATTATGATTTCACTATGCACTACCACCCAGGGAAGGAAAATAAGGTGGAAGATTCTTTGAGTAGAAAGGATCATGGAGTTTTGAACAAGATGAGAGTTGAAAGGGATCTGATTTTCATGGATCTAGTAATGTTGGTTATGGGAATAACCATTGAAGGTGAAACATCGATAATTTTCCAAATGGTTTCCAAACCATCTTTACTAGGATGGATAAAGTGTTCTCTGACCGATGACGAAGAATTTCAAAAGAACATTAAAGCTGTGAATGATGGCAGATTGAGTGATTTTGTGTATGAAGATGGAATTTTGAAATATGGGAAGAGACTTTGTGTTCCTGATATACCTGATCTAAAAAGGGAATTGTTAGATGATGCTCATAGTTCCAATTTCTCTATACACCCTGGGAGCACCAAAATGTCTAGAGATTTGAAGGAACATTTATGGTGGGACAACATGAAGAGGGTGATTGCTGATTTTGTGTCAAGATGTATGGTTTTTCAACATGTGAAAGCTGGAAGGAAACAACTTCGAGGAATCATGAAACCTCTTCCCATACATGAGTGGAAATGGGATAATATTACGATGGACTTTGTCATGGGACTACCAAATAATCCTAGAAAGAACGATGCAATATAGGTCATTGTTGGTTGTCTTAACAAGTCAGTACATTTTATTTCTATAAGAGAAGATTTACCACTTGAACGATCAGTAAGACTATATATTAATGAATTTGTAAGACTTCATGGAGTACTACTATCGATTGTTTCTGATCGTGATCCCCATTTTACATCAAGATTCTGGAAAAGTCTTCAGAAATCCATGCATACTGAACTTCCTTTGAGCACTGCCTACCACCCCAAACTGATGGACAATCATAACAGACTATAAAAACCTTATAAGACGTGTTGAGATCATGCTTACTTGACTTTCAGGGTATGTGGGATCAATATTTACATCTGGTGGAATTTTCCTATAACAATAGCTTCCATTCAAGTATTTGGATGTCACCATATGAAGTGTTATATGGAAAGAGATGTCACACACCAACCTCTTGGGATGACTTTGGTGAAAAAAATAATAGGCCCAAAACTGGTGGAGGAAACGATGGAAAAGTTGAAGTTAATCCAAAACCGCCTCAATGCAGCTCAAAGTAGGCAAAAGAGCTATGCCGATAACTAAAGGAAGGATTTTTAATTTCAGGTAAGAGATCATGTTTTTTAAGGTATCTCCATAGATGGGAGTTATATTTTTTGGTAAGAAAGGTGAATTGAGTCCCAGGTATGTCGGACCTTTCGAAATTATAGAATGAATTGGGGATATAGCTTACCGTTAGGAAATGCCGCCAAATCTCTCCAAAGTTCACGATGTGTTCCACGTACCACTGTTGAGAAAATACATGCTTGACCTAATGCATGTACTCACCAATGAGGAATTAGAATTGGAACCTGATCTATCTTATTGCAAAAATCCTATCAAAGTTCTTGATACAAGAGAACAAGTGCTGAGAAACCAGATGACTCGTCTGGTAAAAGTTTTATGGAGAAACCATAAGATTTAAGGGGCAATGTGGGAACCCGGGGAACTTATGATGAAGAACCACCTGAGTCATTTTATGTAGTAATATTCTAGAAATTTCAAAGAAAAAATTATTTGAAGGAGGGGAGAATGTAACACACAAAGCTTCCATGGTATGTTTCCATTTGAATAATGCAATAGTTTTCATTGTACACAACTTCAAGATTCTAACACACCGTGACCAATCAAAGTAGTCATTATGAATACTAATACCTACATTTTAAAATTTTATGAATTTTATCATTCAAAATGGACTTCATTTTTGGATTCGGAGTATCAAAATTAGCTTAGGGTGAATTTTTGGTATTTTTCTGAGAACATCCAATTTTTTATGAATAGAGAAAGATACTAAACTTTAATTAAAAACAAATTTTTTTAATAAAAATAATTTATAGTGACAAATTATAATATTGAGTGGTTTTAAAGTATACTTAGATTATATTTTTACCATTTAATCCAATGAAGGTCATTGGATTCAATTTCACATTTAAACTGGATATAAACAAGTGTCAATCTTTTGATAGTTATTATTTCATAAAAACACACATTTTGTTATAAAAACGGGAATTAATTTTAAATTAAATTCTTCCACTTCTGTGTTTTGAATTTTGAAAAATGTATTTCATATTTAGAATAAGTAGGTCCAAAGTTTTTAAATAGATAACTTTTATTTTTAGAAATTTTGAAAAAATACTTTGGTAAATATTTTATATACCATGGATAAAGGGTAAATCCCATAACTAAGGGTAAAAAAATAATATTATAATAAAAATAAATTACCCTAACACATGACCTAACCATATTGGATGATGCAGGTCCGACCATGGGCATACTTGGGTCTATTTGGGGACCACATGGAGCCACTTTTTTGTGATAAGGACAATTTATATTAAATAAGTTAAAGTAAATACATAAAGTACAAAATCATATATCTTTTAGTAAAACAATTTTTACATAGGGTTATATGTGTTATCTCTTAGACTATAAATAGTAATTAGAAATATAAAACGATTTCCCTCATAATTGTATTTTATTTATAATTTTGAGACATGGAATAATTAAATTTATTTATGATAAAATGATGATGCAGTATTTTCCTTATTAATGAATGAATCAAATAAATGGTATTATAAATGTTAAAATAAATACAATTTAAAATTTTTGACGCCATAAAATAATTTTATAGTTTAATATAACATGATAGGATTTATTAAATGAATTCATTTATAATTAATAATTTTATTAGGACTTTAATAAAAATTAATTATTAATTTGTGTGAAAATTGACATAGAGGAGTATTTAAAACAAATAATATATTATTAATTGATATTTTATTCCAAAAAATATAAGGATTGTCTAAATGACTTATCTAAGTTTATATATATTAAAAATGAACCAATTGGGGTTTTCTTGGCTTGTTATAGTAAGTTTATTAAATATATGATATAAAAATACCAAGAGACACGGTAAATGTCAAACAATTTAACAAAAAGTTAAATATAAATGGTAAGGTTAATATAGTGACCCAAACCTATCTAAAACTATTGGTTGAAATTATTTTTACTCATCCCCACCTTAGCTTCGAAATAAGTCACTTTTAAGACATTATAAACCGAATATGAATTTATTATAAAATAATATTTTACGTTTTTTCTAAGGTTCCCCTAACCCCTCTTATAAAAGGGAGCTCACCATTCTCTCAAATTCATACCTTCAAAGCCTTTTGGTTCATCCAACCCCTGCCCATATATGCTCTCAACTTCCCTCACTTCATCTTTGAGTCCTTCCTTAAGTCAGAAATCCAACATAAGGATCCCCTTTGATCAAATCAAAAGGAAGAACCCGAAGAAGATGTAAAAATCTCACCACCTCTTTCAAGTTCCTTTCTTATTCCACTTCCTTTTTCTTTTTTGTTTCCATTATAAAATAAAAAATCCAGTATCTTATATATAATGTGATGTTATTATAAATATTTTACAACCAAATTCATTATTCTATCCATCCCTTGAATGACATGTCACCATACATGCGTACGTACGACTTACCGTCTCCAAGTCATGGTGTAATTGTTATTCAATACATTAATATTTGGATGGGTATAATAATGATGTGTAATTCATTTAAATAATAAATATAAAATGATAATTATTTTTTATATATGATGAACCATCCAATTATATATTATTTTAATATCATAAGAATGATATTGTCTCTCTTGCGTACGTATGGACTACCGTCTCCACGAACTCGATTAGATTCATTACCCACCGTATCCATTCAAGAATAATTTTCATTTAATGATTAAAAATAATGTTTAATGACTGATATCATTCTGGACTTGAATAAGATACAACCTATGGATAAAAAACATAGCTTATGTAACAAAAATTATAAAATAAAATGAGTAAGTGAAAACCCAAAATGATGATAATACTAAAATATTATTAACAAAGAAATATTAAAAGATCATATATGATATCATATTTATGTATATTATTCTTGTATAATTTCATAACAATGATTTACCTATTATACTGGAGGTTAACTTACCCTCGTCCAAGGATAATTACAAGGTAAGGGTTTATTTCACAATCTCTACATTATCTGAGGTTGTTTATACGTAATTATCTACTAGGTCCTCTTTATCATCCACATCCATGTTTCTTAAAAATGTATTTCAAAACATTATTACTATTTTATAGACGATGAATTAAAGTTATTTATACCCTTGTTTGAATTTTTATAAGATGTTTATAAAGGAATCATTCCGTCATTTTCCAAACAAGGTCCTTTTTAACCTTTTCGACAAAATTAAGGTAAGAATGTCTTTTTTTAACTTATAATGTGGGTGCTGCTATGTTCCGCCGTTATAAAATCGTCAAAGCTTCCCTTACAAGTTTATAAGAATATTTTCAAATTAAATGTTTTATTTTATAATTATGTGACTTTTAAATGATTTCAAAATAAGATATATTTCTCTCAAATAGTTTTGATTTCATCTATGTCAAAATCCATTGATGGATTTTAAGAATATTTGAAGTTCATTTATTATGATACAAAACATCCATATTGTATTGAAGGTTTTGTGATATGTTTGAATGTAGATGTGTTATTTTTATACCATTAATGGTTTGTGGATAAAGTACTAACATTTCATATGAAAGTTTTAATACCAATGTTTATGTTATGTTTTAACCTGTTCATATGAGGAATGAATTGGACTTACTAAGTGACGGGTGGAACCCTCTATAGATCCTCGATGCATCGGTAGTTCTCATTAGACAAAATAGTGTCTTTGAATAGGTCCTTGACAAAATGTTATTTGTAGTCTTGGAACAAGGCCATGACTATGTGGTTATGATAGTATGGCATTTTTCATTCCATCATTATGAAAGTGGTTATTGATATTGCATGTGATTATTCGACTAGTAGAATATCCATGTGAATCAGTAAATGGAATTATTTAATTTTATTTTTTCCATGTTATGTTGAAGTTCATGTTTAAAAGGATTTTGGTTTAGTTATAAATTGCCTTAAATGTTTATGATTACTTATGAATGTTTCCGCTATATTGTTATCCTTAATGAGCATCTGAGCTCACCCCTTTCAATGTTTTATCTTTCCCAGGATGTGAAGAATTATTTTATGACTGGCCTGTAGGGATAGTCTGAGGGGATATGAGTGTGGACTATAGAGACTATGTTGTTTTAGTTTTCCATTTTATCATTTAATGTAATACTTATGAATGTATCTAGTGTTTCCAAGGCTACTAAACTAATCGGTCTTTGGAAACATGATCTTTCGTGATCATGCCAGTGTTATGTAATAATGAACTGACTCTGGGTAACTTGGGTCGGGGCATTACATTCATCATCAATATAATGTTTAGGAAGTAATGGATTAGTAGATTGATCTGGTAGATCATCATATGGTATATCTATGAGAGGTTGATGAATTAGGGAAAAGGGATTTGTGTTCCATTCAGTGTTAAATCCTAAAAAAGTAAAAAGTGAGAATATTTGATATAGGTATAGAGAATTAGTTGGAGGATATCAAGATTCATTTCAATCTGGTTCAAGCTTGAACTACATTCCAGGTTTTATTGGTAATCGGTTAGATGTAAGTGAATCATCAGTAGTGTACACCATATCCTAGAGAGTAGATAGAGGAAGGTGATTATTAGAATGAATTATAGATGTAGTTTTTTTACATATCCCCATAAATAATAATGGTGAAAAGAGGTAATATCTGATCTCCCTATATTATGAAAACCCATAGAATGTGGGATCATGGGATCAGTTTTAAGGAAATTCTATATTTTTACCCCTGAACTCGTTTCAAATTAGTTTCCCAGAGCGTTATATGTTGAGGAGTTGTTGTATCAATAAATTATATATTAATTCTCCCCATTTACATTACCCACAGACTTGGAAGTGAATAATAAATATGAGGTGATTGAGTGAATGAATTTTTATATAGGATATTCATAAGAGGTAGGCTAGAAAGTAATCTCAAAAATCAGAGCCTCATGTCATATATCATTGATATTAGTGCAACTGAGGTTCAAACTAGTGGAGATGACCTTATGAGTCTTTATCATGCCATTATATGTTGGTAGGTCTCGAGTTTCTACCAAGATCTTTCTATTTAAATTCTATATCTATGAGGGTTTAGTTAATCATCAATTTTAGTTCCTAAATTCTCAATGAGTTCAGTATTTTATGGGTGGTTAGGACCCTTTTCAGTAGTATTTGTTGTTTTCTCTGAGGCAATATCAGTAATATGGGTTTACAAATTGTGTTCAGTAGATAGGTCAGAAATATTATGTATATCTAAGTGGAGATATAACTATTAGAGGTTATCCCCATGATGGTCCCTATCCTTAGGGACCCTTACCAAAACATGTTCAGGCATGATTTCAGTAGTATTTAAGGGGAGTTGGGTATAGGAAAATGCATGTTATAGAGGTTTCAGTATCATAGGTTCCCTAGGTTTTATAAGGTATGGTCATTTTATCATCTACCCTAGTTTATACCTTATTCAATTATATATATTTAGATTTATTAATTTATCCTTATTTTGTACTTCTATTAGGGCTGAAGATGGAGAGACTTATAGTTTCCCTAGTGTTATCCACACCAATTATAGGTGAGGATTATGGGTTAAATGTTTTTCAGGTTCGTATGATTTTGATGAGGCTCCATCAGGCAATAGGGTATTTCTTTTTATTATAATTATAGACTTTTGATATTTCCAAGGAATTTAATTGTTGGATTCTATGTGTGATGTTTTTTATTTCTTCTGAAGGAGGGTTTTGTTTTATAACAGGGAAAGCTAGAGAGTGTTATTCCACGGTGAGAAGAACTATTAAATTGGGGTTATAATTCTAGCCCCATTTTATCTTAGTTTGTGGTGTTATTAATGGAATCCTTGGTAGTGTAGGTTTCTAGAATTATTGAGGAGCTTCTTGAATTATTCCAGGATGAGGTTATGACATTACCCCCTCATCATGACATCAAGTTTGGGATAGTGTTGCAATAAGGTGTGTCTCCAATTTAAATGTCTTTTTATAGGATGGAACCAAAGTAGTCATGGGAATGGAGACTCTTGATTAATGATTTAATGCATATGGGTTTCATCAAGTATAGTTTTCCACATTGGCTTTCTTTAGTGTTTCTCACCAATAGGGTGGATCATAGTCTGAGTTTGTGCATATACTACTTGAGTTTGAATTAGGTGACAATCAAGAACCCTTTCCATCTTATAAGGATTGACGATTTGTTCATCTATATTAAATGTTCATGTTGATTTTAAAAAATTGGTATATGGTCAGTATATCATCATCTGAGGATGAAAAATAAGGATATCCTGAAGTATTTCATCAAATACGTGTATAGTCACTTTGAGTTATTTTTGATGTTGTTTAGTGTCACTAATGCATAATTTGTGTTAATGTTTGACATTAAATTTATAATATTGAGTTTCTAGACCATTTTAAAATACTTTTCATCAAATAAAACCATAAATACTCAAATTTATATGAGGATAACAATGATCATCTCAGATTTTTCATTCAGTTATTCCACACCAGCAACTCAAGAGAAAAATATCCATATGTACGTTTGGGATTTGAAATTTTTATTTCCATGGAAATCTGGTGTCTTATTAGTGTTTAGTCATGAACCCATAAAATATAGATGCATTTTTTTTATGAATTACCAATGAATGTGTAAGAGGAACATATATTCCTAGGTATTATAAGCAATTATCAGTGTTTTGGGACTAATTCATCCTGAATTACAACCCAATTAATTTCCTTCCCTAGGAAATTACTGAATTTCACTTAGACTAATCAGAACGAATAATATTTTTATGATCTAAATAATAGATATAGTAGTGCCTCGTTACTTGAATTTTCAAAGTAAAAGGGCATGTTTGGGGTCTTTTGTGACACTTCTCATATGGGTTTCGAATGTATCTTTATGAAACAAAGGGAAATGATGTCTTATGTGTCTAGTAAGATTCATACCCTTGTGAATGACTATTACACCCATGAACATGAGTTAGAAACAATGGGTTTTCCATTTTTTTTGTCAACATTACCTCATTGGTGAGAACCTCATGGTATTCACAGACCATAAGAGTCTAAGTCTTGTATTATCTCACCTAGGTATGAATATATAAAAATGGAGTTGGATAGAGTTTCTCCAAGATCAGGACATTGAGATATCCTACACCTCATTAAAGGAAACATTGTGGCTGGTGTATTTTTTAAGAATTTATGAAGAGATGTTTTTTAGGAGTCTAATAATTCTTAGAGAGGGATGAAACATCATGATGTAATAAATCTCGATGAAGAGGAGGTCGATCATGGATTTTTTATTTATCAGATGACTATGGAATCAAGCAGAATGCAGAATGTAGAGTACTATAAATGGAGAGAATAAAAGGTAGAGGTTGTGTGAGGCCATGTCATTCATTGTGATACTCCAATGGTGTGGTTGTAGTATAGTCAAAATTATATGTTGTTTCAAGAGCGGATTTTTGTTCTATTGTAAATGCATGAGGATTTCATATTTTAGTTTCACGCCTCACCATTATAGGTGCATTTGGGAGTGTCTATGATGTATCATGAATTGAGGCATAATATTTTGATACTAGGGTTGAAGTAGTTAGTGGTAGAGTTTTTATTATAGTGTCTGTGCTATCACCAGGTGAAAGTTAAGAATTATGTTTTGGGTGGTTTTTTAAAGACTTTGGATTTCCTTGACTGGATGTTGGAGTAATTATAGATGGATTTCAACACTAGGTTACCCCAGTCCAAGGGAATTTGATGCTTTTTTTGGTGTATTTGTACCATTTGATGAAGTTTATAGATATTCTTTCCATGAATGGATCAATCATTCCTTGAACCATCTAATGAAGTGGATAGATATTTTTATACCAGATTTTTATTTTTTATGTGCTTCACCTAATAACATTACTAGGATAATGTAACACTTGGTTTTTTATGATTTTATAAAATATTCATTTCTTATTTCTATCCATGCATGGTTAATGGTTGAATTTTGGTTATAATAAGAACCTTGAAAGGTATCTTGGGATTTGGTCATTAATACCTTTACCTTTACGTCTACCATCTCCGGTTTTATTTTGGATTCTTGAGGATGATAATTTTTTATTGGTATCTAATTTGAGGGACTAAATTTTAAAAAACTCCCTTTGGGTCTTTATAGTGTCTATTGGATTTCGGGGAGATATTTTTGAAGCATTCAGGGGCTTGAGGAATGTTTTATCCCTTTAAAGGATCATCATGTCATGTTGTTGGGAATGGTTCCAGACATTTTGAATTTATATTAGGGGATTGAGCATGGGGCAGGATTTTTTGACTTTGTGTCTTTGGATCTTGGTTGTGGAGTTGGATATCTTGTGTTGGGGTACAAAAAAATAAGATAAATGGTTATGTCAGCCATTTCAATTATGGTGTTTTCTTATGAAAAATATCTAATTGGAAATATCATGGGTAACCAATATTTAAGTAGGCATTAGGAATGGAAATTAGAGGGACTTAATATTAGAAATGGGTAGTGTTGTGATCACCCCCTCATAGTTTTATGCATGGTGAGGAGAAAACAATGAAGTTCTTAGCACTACACCATAGTGGATGGTTGCAACATGAATTTGGGTGGTTTAAATACCCTATTAAATTACATTTTAGAGGTTTTGGTGATGTTCAAAATGATTTAAAATGTGTTTTAATACATGTATAAATTTGGGGTTCAGAGGATTTAATTCTAGATCACCCTTTGACTAGTGATCACCACAAGCGTTTTTTGGGTATTCACTTCGTTGTTAACCCTTTAAAACACTCCTCAACAAAAGGGAGAATTGTTTCTTCCTTGGTCCTTATTTTATTTCTATATAAATCCCTAGTTGACCATTTCACCCAACAATAGCCTCCAACCTCACATACTAGTATCTTCAAAACCTTGGTTCATCTATATCAAAGTCTTAGAATCAAGGTATTCTTCTTTATCCTCTCTTATTCATTAATCATATTCTTCTTACATAAATAGGTTTTTATTATAGATATTATAGTTTTGGTGTTTGAAATAAATAAATTATTGATGATACCTTATTTTGGATTCGTTCTGTTTAGACTCCCATCATTGTTGGTGGTGTTCCCTTTAGTGTTGGTTGATTTGTTATCGACATTCCTCTTTAGAGAGTGTTTAAAATATTATTGATCTAAGGGATAATTTTATTCTTTTTTATGTAAATATATGTAAATTTCATATTTTTTTATTTCTTTTCCTAGATATTATGGTTTTAAATAATGAAATAAATAATTTAATTTAACTTAAATTTATGGGGATGAGAGTAATAGAATGTGTTTACTTGTTCTTCTGATTTTTCCTATGATTCATTCATGGGTTTTTCTTATTAGAATCAATATTTATATTGATATTTGGTTGTTTTTTAGTTATTCTAATTTTTGAACCTTTTTGTCAATTGATTTTACTCACCTATCATAAAATTTTAACAAATTATATGTGTCTAGTGAATTATATTCCCATGTAAATTTGGATTAATCTGAGAATGACCTTGAATAAAATTAATTAATGTTGTGGTATCCCAGTCTCAATTTTTAGAAATTATGGAGGTTTAAATCAGTATTATAATAGTTTTTTTATTATTTTTTTTCAATCGGTTTTGTGTGGGAATATTTTGGGGATTGTGTGATGATGGTGTTGACTGGTTCAAATGTGGAATGTGATGGGTTGAAGATATATGTTTTATTGGAATGGATTGTGACAATGGATGTTGTGTAGTGGTTGGTTAATAATGACTGTTGTGAGACATTTTTGTCTTAGTGATGGTTTTCTCATTGGATATTTTGTTTCTTATTAATAGGTGGATGATATTTTCAGTGGTGTGTTAGCATTAATTTCTTTATACCGATGGAATGAGGTTGGAATGATGAAATTGATATTGCATGGGTAGGTAACTAAATGTGTGTGTTTTGGAATTAATATGTGGTTGTTGAATTAATGAGTTGAATTTTCATAAACATGGAATTATATAGATTAATAAATATATTTTGGTAGAAATATATTAAATTTATAATTTGGTTGACTAGTAAATGAAGTATTAATTATGCCTTGTGTGTGGATACTTATTTGGTGTGTTTCATTAGTGGGCACATTTTTAGGAAGAAGATTGTGTGAGGTGATGATGTGATGTCGTAAGTGATGTTAGTTCTTTTTGATGTGAACTCATAGGTTTGACTTTTTGAGAATATGTATTCATGTTTTTCATGATATTTATAAATGCACCACACTCAAGTTGGATAACAATAACAATACCCAAATGTTTTGGGTTCTATATTTTTTCACAACATCTTAGTGGGTGGTAAAATAGATGGATGGATACCCCCCTCTTCTCAAATCTTTCTTAGACAATGGTATGATATGATGGTACACTTTGGTGGTGATTACTAGATCATTATGGCTCATTTGGTGGAGATTCTAAGAGATTATGACTGGTGTTGGAGATTCCTGGTATTGGCAAGGATATGATATGTGGTGTGGATCATTCATAGTAGGAGGAGGGAATGAGGTTGACGTCCTTGATGTTTATGATACCATGCTGCCTCCATTACATGATGAGGTCATGATATAGATATTCACTAATGATGGTGTGGGATACTACTATACCTTGTGAGGGTGAGGTATGTAGGGTTTTTTACAAACCAACATTATATACAAATGGTTTTTTATCATATTATATGAGAAGTATGGGAGCATATGTCCTTTTATATTGGGATGTGAGAGTGTAAAATCAGTGGGGAAGCAGTTTTGGGGTACCTTTTATTAATTTATTTTGATAATATGTTGATATGCTTTAATGTTTCATTTGGTGAGATTATCATGGTGAGGTTTGGATATATATTTAACCTATATAGGTGCTTCTTTTTTTAATGTCTATTCACTGGTGAATTAGTATACTCTTTTCACATTTTCATAACACACATTGGGAATGATCCTCATAGTTTTACATGTTATGGCCACTCTATGTATTGATAAACCTTTTTTAGGTTTCCTTGAGGATATTTTGGATCGGGTTTGAATGTTACTATCTTGGGAATAAGAGATATTATTGAGTCATTATTGTGGGTTTTATCTTTTTTTTATACTAGGATACTTTTATTTTTATTTTTATGGAATTTTACATTCATTGTAGAATGGTTTTGTTTTTATTTATATTATGTGATGGTGTTTCTTGGTGGTTTTTATACTATCTCATAATACTAATTTTTCTATGGAGGGTAATTCCTTCTTTATGTGTGATTTCTATACCCTCGTTGCTAGTCTCCTACTGAAGTTATATTGACAGTAGACCTAGAGGGTAATTATCTCTATTTATTCATTGAGGACATGGTATGGGTGCCTTTGGAGGGAGGGGTAATGATGGTAATCATTTGACAAATGGCATGTTATTACACAAACTATCTAGATTCCAGTACAGATTCATTTCTTCTATCTCTTGAGATATTGGAGTAAGAGGATAGGTTTGGTAGGAGCAGTGTTGTAATATGTCTTTTTCTACTATGTGACATCGATTATTATTTTTGGTGTGTTTCCTTAACTGTAATGTTATAGTTGGTCTATTATTATGTCTCACGTTTAATTCATATATATATTTTATATTCATATCACACATTCCTTCCTTTATATATGAATTTTGTTTAAACATTTCTTCAGTACCTCTGACATACAAGAGATTCCCACTGACCTTTAAATATAATTCAGATTGAATTATTAATATAACCAAAGTAGTAAATCATTCCCCAATGTTAGGACAAGAAATTTGGTGATAGTATCTAGACCCTAAGGATCGAGAATCACCCTTAAGGTTAGAAGTGACTTGAATCTATTGTCATTTTGATATCGGGGTTAGGTTCGTTGTATGGATGTCCAACCATTTCTTGGGGGTCATGCATTATCGATGTTATAAATCCATTGTAAACTCCATCATAGTTTGAAATTTCCTAAATCATATCTGATTCGACCATCAGGGTGACTCGTTGAGTGTCGAACAGTTCCAGAGTTATTATGTATGTAGTTGGTTAATACTTTAATATCATTCCACACATGAATTAACATATATACGGATAATTATTAGATTATTTTTTCACAATTTAAAAATTTTTATGCACATACTTATCAATTTACTTCAGTGAACATGCAGACCTTATATTTGGACTTTCGATCAGGGCACGACCTCTGGTATAGGTAATCAAGTTGAACAAGATTGAATATTATGTGGAAATAAGAATAAAGTGATGAAAAGGATCGGTATTATTTCAATTAAAATGATTTTAATATTTTAAAATCTGAATATTATATATTAATGTCCCCCTATGTGATATTTATTATGATATATAACTATATAACATGATTGAGTTAAATTTTGAAATAGCATGGTGTTTTTTATTTATCATGGTATGATTCCACTATAATTTCATGTTGTACATTGGTATTATACTTGTAATGTATATTTTTATTATTCAAATTTTATTTTATTTAATTACATTATGGTTATAGTGTCCCCATGTGATTTCTTTGACCCACATCGATAGTCCGTAGCCTCTGAAATATATGGAGATCACAACTATGGTTATGTGAATACACGGAAAAGGTATCATGGGTAGTGAGACAACCATGTACATTAAAAAGTGTTATTAAAGAATTTATATTTTTTACTATTTGAGTTATAATAGATTGAACTTGGATTGGTAAGAACTCAGGATGAAGACATATTTGTTCCTATACACCACAAGTGTTAGTGAAAATGCAATTTTTCTAAGAGTTGGAAATGCTTTTCTATAATTCACCATAATAATTAATCCTTTCTAGAAAATTAATGATGTTTATGAGATATAGTTTGTGGATTTAGTCTTAGATCACTACGGAAATAAATGTCTATACATGAATCATACATTGAATGTAGGTTCAGATGGAATGTGCATGATTTTTTGTGATTGATAAAATTGTTTCCAAAATGAAATGGGTTTTGTTTATTTAAAATTATAACAATATCTTATTTTATATTTTCCTAAGTAACTTATTAGTTATGTATTACTTAATAGAAATAAATAATAACGTGGTCCAAGATACAAATCATTATATAGTAATTCCATTTATATGAATATGTATTTTATGGTTATAACACCCAAACCCCATAATCCTAGAGCTGGTGTATTATTTTTTTTATTGTAATAGATACAATTTTCGAATCCCCATGGACTGATCAGTTTAGAGGTTTTTGAAAATATATTACATATATGATCCTTACATTATAATTAAAAAATAAAAACTAAAAAATAGAGAATACATTGATCATCACAATTCTCCTAGCTTAACCATGCATATAATTTGTAATATATATCATCGCAAATAGGGGGAAATGAAACATAATAAAGGGGTGAGCTCAAATGCACTGTAAGGGTATATAATACTGTATAAACTATCAAAAATAAGCATAAACTTTTAATGAATGTTATATAACTAAATCTAAATCCTTTTAATCATAAAATTTATCATAATATTGAAATAATAAATCAATTAATTCCATATAAACATATATATGGATATTCTATTAGTTAAATAATAACATTTAATATCAATAACTAATCTCATAATGAGATAATGCATAATGTTAGACATCGTAATCATACCATCACCTCTTCGGAAAAGACACCATATATAAACTTTTAAAAACCCAACTATATTGTTTCAAGAAACCTACCGATGCTTCAAGGGGCTATAACAAGCCCCACCCATCACTTAATTTGTCGAATGCAATCCACAAATTAAAATGGTGAAACATATCCAATATAAACATTCATATTATAACTAGTATAAAAAATGTTAATAAATTAGCTATAAATAATGAATGGTATAAAAATTGATCATCCATAATCAAAAATATCATAAACCCTTCAATATAGTATGGAATATTTTCTCATAATAAATCAACCTCAAATACGAATAAAATCTGACAGTGGATGTTGACATAAATTAAAATAATCTAATAAAATTATTAAAACATTCTTAAGAAAAATTCCCCCTTTTACTTTGAAATCATTTAAATTCCCCTTAATTATAAAATAAAACATTTCCTTTTATAATATCCTTGAAATATTTTAAGGGAAGGATAAAAATATTTTGGCATCATGATGGTGGAAAATTATGCTCACACTTCATAGGTTTACCAAAACATTCTTTCCATCAAAAAAATCATAAAGTACCTCATTTGGAAAATGAAAAAAAATATTCCATTAAAACATTTTATAAAAAGTCAAATATGGGTAAAATTGACATTAAATATTTTTAGAAGAATAGTAAAAATATATTTTTTATGAGAAACATGGAAAATAATGATAAATATCACCCAGTAAATACTTACATATAAACAGTCCCTAATAAAATTGAGATTGTGAAATTAACCCTTTCTATGTACTTTCCTTTTGTAGAGGGTCAATTAAACGCTTTTATAATGGTAAAAGTAAGTTATTAAATTATAAAGGAACTATATTCATATTTATGATATCATATATGATCCTCTTATATTGTTTTTAATAACATTTCATTATTACCTTTGTTTCAGGTGTAATCAAATTCATTTTATTAGGTTTGTGTTATCATGTACGTCTTATTTATTATGAATGTTATATATTTTCTTCATATCCATAATGATATTATGTTAATAACTATTATATTCACTAATCATATACATTTTTATAAACATTATTTAATGGTTAATGTGGAGAATGAATCTCATCGCGTCGTGGAGAAGATAGACTGTACATATGCAAGAGCGAAGATATCAATTCGTTAAAGGTCATGTGGTATGGAACTAAATGGTATATTAATTATAAATAATCAATATAATTTCATATTTAATATTTATATCCATTATATTTATCATTATAAAAATCCAAATAAAGTGGTTATGAAAAACAAATTACACCACAACATAGATACGATAAGTCGTACATACACATGCATGGTGATATTGTTTTTCATAAGACGGATAAAAAGTGTAATATTCTTCTCCCATAATAATAATAACTTCTCATCATATAAATTATACTGGAGTTATTATTTTATAATGTAAACAATATGTGAATATGAGGTATAAAAAGAAATAAGTTTTAAGGAGTCAATAAAGATAATTACCTCTTCTTTAGTAAACCTCCATTGAATATCATATTTGGGACACTAAGAAACGAATTTTGAGAATACCAATAGATCTATAATGTCTCTATGGATGTTTATAAGGAAAATGGATAGGTTTTGGTTGATTAATAAGGCTCTAATAAGTGTGATTAAGTGAGAGAGGAGGTTTCTTTTTTACAAGATTGGGGAGGGGAACTCTTGGAATCCCTTAAAATATTAAATTAATATAAATTGATTATAAATTTAAAATATAACCAAAGTGACTTATTCAGTATCCAATATTATTATGGTTCCAAATAATATCAACCAATAATTTTTAAATTGGTTTAAGATATATTGTTACACTTATCATTTGGATTTAACCCTAAATTATTTCCATCAACTCTTATAGTGGAAACATGAGTTTTTATTACATAAGGATTAATATAGTTAGTATAAAATGAAAAAAGATCCCAAAATGGATAAATGATGAAATAATTAACTATATTCAATCTATTTGGTTAATATTTCTACTTTTATAAATCTAATGTCATTTAATAAAATATTATTTATTTTAAAGTATCATTTATGTCAATTATGATACTATTCATTATTTTTCATCTTGGAAATATCATAAAAGTATTATAACATTGAATAAACACTACTAATATATAAATTACATGCCTAATTTATCTATAAAATTCTTGTATGTTATTAATTATTTAAATTATATTTATTTTAATATTTTTAATATCATTTATTTGATATTTCCGTTAATTGAACAATTATTGTATCAATATTACTAAAAAATTTAATTAAATTATTTATTATCTAAAAATTAAAAATAAATAATAATAATAAATATAAATTTATTATCTTTAAAATTAATATTTATAATCTAATTTATCTTATGTATAACCCTATATTTGAAATTATATAGTTATTAAAATTTGAGTGTGATATCGTCAACTCATCTTATAATAAAATATCATAAATGTCATAATCTAACACAAGTATCTCAAAAGGATCATAATTTCATAATAAGGTTTATTTTTGTATAAACCCACTTATCTAATAAAATTTGAAAAACTTTTAAGGTAATTTTATAATCTTATAATATTATTTTAACCTTTAATTACCTGATTTACCATTAACCTTGGTAAATAAAATATTAATGTTACTATTCATTAAAAATTAAGTTGATTTTATTAGGACAAAAATTGCATACTGATGACAACCATGAATATCAATTTTGAGAAATATATTTTGTAGAAATGCTTAAATTATTTTTAAATCTATTCTCATATATGTGGAGATAAAGTGGGTAAAAGAGACGTTCAAAAGTTCAATAATTTTTATATCTAATTTTAATATAAAAATTATTCCATGGACATATATTAGATTAATATATGTATTTTCTATATATTGTGTCTTGAGAAATAATTTTAAATTAATTTTAAATGAAAAGCCAGTTTTTTAATTGTAATGCAATATTTTTGAATATTCATCAAAAAAATGAATCCCCTCAAAAAAATCACCCTAACCTATTTTTCATATTTTGATTTCAAAAATGAAGTATATTTTGAAAAAAAAAATTACAAAATTAAGTTTTAAAATAGGTGAACCATTAAAATGTGGTAAAATTCCCCTTTTTAAAAAATATATTTTGTATTCATAAAAATAATATTGTTCTTCTATATTTTTTCAGAAAGAAATATATTGAATATTTATAAAGTTTAAAAAAAATATTATTCATAACCACCATTTAAACATCTTGGTTAATATATCATGGTACGCTTAAACTCTGTGTTTCGTTCATTATAAACTTTCAAAAAAATAAAATTTATTCTAGAAGGAAAATACGGTAAAGTCTTGGAGTGAAACATTATTCCCTGTTAAAAAATTTTCATGAACTAAAAATTAGGTGTTTTACCTTCTAAAAAATATTTTGGTAGTTATCCTTCATTGAATCATCTAGTTCTTATTATTCTTCTTCTATTTTTTTATTTCTCCTCATTACCTTTACCAGTAAATAAATTATGTCTCTCAACACTTTTTCTCTAGTATTAATAATATAAATAGGTTCTTTATTGTTTGAAAGGTCAGTTTCTAACTCTATTTGTCTTTCTTACTAAATAATATAAAACCCTTCAATTGAGATACTTTCAAGAAAACATTATCTCCCACTTGGAACTCTAAATAGTTTCTATGATTATCAGCATAAATCTTTTACTTTCTTTGATCTATATTAATGTGATCCTAAATAGATTTTACCTTTACTATTTTTTCATCGATATGTTCTAGGACTATAATTTTCCATTCACCAGCTTCATCCCAACAAGTTGTAGTATGACATCTCTTTCCAAATAATTCTCTATGTGGATACATTTTAATACTTGAATGGAAAATATTTTTGTAGGAAAACATTACCAAAATAAATTACTGATCCCATATACCTTGAAAGTCAAGTGACCATGACCTCAAGTAGTATTATATTGTTTGAATTGTTCATTCGGACCTTTGATCAGTTTGAGGATGGTAGTTACCGCCCAAATAAAGATCAGTGTCAAGATCCTTCTGAATAATATTCTAGAATTTTGATGTAAATCATGGATCTCAGACATAAACAATTGATAGAGGTGTTCTATGATGTTTTACTACTTCATTACTATAGATCCTTGTGATATTCTCTAGAGGAGTGTTTTCTTTTATAGTAAAGAAAACGTTCAGATTTGGTTTGGTGATCAATGATAACCCGTATTACAACCTTATTCCTAAGAGACTTTGGTAGTATCATGAAGAATTCTAGAGTAATTTATTATCATTTACATATATGAAACGGAATAGGTTTTATAAATCCTTTAGTATGGAGCCTTACATCATTCAATTTTTGTCCAACTAAACATCTAGTCACATAATAAATATTTTCCTACTTCATGTTACCCTACCGAAAATTTTCCTTCAAGTCTTTGTACATAATTCTGCTAGAATGGTTTATATATAAATTTGAGCTATGAAAATCATCTAAAAATTCTATTTTTATTATACATATATATGGAACACATATCCAATTTCCAAATTTTAAAACATCATCTTCATAAAAAACATCCAATAATTTTCCTTCATTCACACTTCTAATCATCTTCTGAAATTCCTCATCATCAGAATGATAATTTTTTATCTTTTATAATAAATATGGTTTTCCAAACATTTGAAAGATGATTAATTTATCACCCTCTATTGAAATTCCCATATCCATCTTTAATACTTCCAGGAACATTGGATCCATATCAATCCTCATTTGGGTCAGAACACCATGATCCTTCCTTCTTAACACATATTCTACCT
Source organism: Viscum album (assembly GCA_963277665.1). Classification (NCBI taxonomy): domain Eukaryota; kingdom Viridiplantae; phylum Streptophyta; class Magnoliopsida; order Santalales; family Viscaceae; genus Viscum; species Viscum album. Next base: position 172,302,594 of record OY728128.1, read on the forward strand.
TATTTTTCTTCTCTGGGTGGTAGTGAATTGAGAAATCAAAATCCTTGAGTATATAGAGCCATCTCCACTTCCTAATATTAGGTTATTTCTATAATGAGATATATTTCAAACTTGTGTAGTATGTATATCTCACACATATTTCACCAAATAGATTGTGTATCCATATTTTCATAAATAAGATTACGACAACTAACTCAAGATCATCATTTGGATAGTTTAGTTCAAGAATAATTGATAGCCACAATTCAAGTGTAATAACTCTGTTATTCTTCATAATCACACAACCAAGTCCTTTCCGTGATTCATAACTATAAATCACAAATCCATCATTTCTACTTGTTAAATCAAAGATAGGAGCGTTGACTAATATTTTATTCAATTCTTAAAAACAATATTCACATTCATTTTTTCATACATATTTAACCCCTTTATTTATGGTATTGGTTAATGGGTTTTCCAATTGGGAAAAAATTTGAATGAATTACCGACAGGAACATAATAAATAAATGAAACTACGTACCTTGGTTATGTTTGTCGGTGCAATCCATTATGGGATTGACTTTATCTTTTTATGATCAATAGAGATTCCAACCTTGGAGGCCATATTTCTAACAAAATAAATTTTTTGAAGCCATAATTCACACTTGCAAAATTTCCCTTGTAAATCTTCCCTTTTGAGAGTCTCAAGGATGATCTACAAGTGATTCTCATGGTCTTCATAACTTTTAGAGCCCATGAAAATATCATCAATGAATATCATAATTAAATCATCAAGATAATACTTTAATAATTTATTCATTAGATACATAAAAATATAGGTCTCATTAGTCAATAAAAATGGAATTACTATAAACTCATAATGTAAATACCTTTTCTGAAAATATATCTTTGGTATGTATTCCTTCTTCACTCACAATTGATGATATCTAGAACGAAGGTCATTCTTTGAAAAGAATTTATCTTGATGGTGTTGATCAAATAAATCATTTATATGAGGTAGAGTATATATTTTATTTATTTTAATAGTATTTATTTCCCTATAATCAATACATAAACTCATGGATCCATATTTCTTCTGGAAAAAGAGAATAAGGGATCCCAATAAATAAACACTAGGATGAATAAATAAATTTTTACCCAACTCTTCATGTTGTTTCTTCAACTCCAAAAATTACATGGTATCCATTCAATAATGTGTCTTTGATATTATTCTTTCATAGGGGATTAAATCAAAAGAAAACTCAACTTCACACTTTAGGGGTGTCTTAGAAATTTCCTATGAATTACATCAATGTATTCCTTTACAATGGGTACATCCTTAATTTGATTGTTATTTTATTCATCTGTAGATGTTGTTTTATATTCCTCCCCAATAATTTATTCATTAAAGCTACAAGGGGTGGATCTAGATAAGAATCAAGTGATGAAGTTTCTTTTTTAAAGATAATGGAGTATTCTTCTTCATATAATAAATTTTCACATCATATTTGGAAATCTAATATATAACAAGGATTATATCAAAGTCAATGACAGTTAGGATGAAAATGTCAGCAACAAAAGAGAATTTATGTGCCATAAGGGGGATTTCGAGAAATATATTTATTGCATTGATACTTACCTTAGGATTTTTTACTAACGACTCCTTTGTTAAATCAAAAGGGAAATATTTAATTTTATTGGAAAATTGGGAAGATATAAAAGAATGTGATGATTGAGAATTAAATAAATAAATATTTATATTTGAGGAGTTGTTTAAAGTATCTTCCACTACATCATTATAAACTTTAACCTCAGCATTTGTGATCACAGAATCTTGGCCTTTCTCCCATGGACTTGTCCATGGAAAATTTCCTTGATTATATTGGAAAATAATTCATATAATGTACAGGTTTTTTACAATTTTTTTATTGAAAATTGGTACCTTATTTCATTCCCATGAAATCATAGGCTTCGTTTCCTTCTTATCCACACTTTTAAATGACTACCATTAACATTATGAAAGTACTAGGGTGTTTCTTACCCTAATTATTTCTAGATGGAATGTAAATTCTTATATTATTCCCTTGTTCTTTATTTCTTTTTCAAATTATTTATAATCCCACTTCTTCTATTTTTTTTCTTTTAAAGTTATAATAGTTATAGTTTTTTTCTATATTGCTAGAACATGAGACTATATCCATGTAGGATGAGATATTTGGGAGACCAGTGCACATCTGATGAACGGTTTTAAAAAATCATATAATTGATCAATATTTCTCCTTAAATTATCTATATAATATGTATAATTCCTTTATATACTTGTAAATTTAACTTCATACTTTTCAACATTCACATCATATGTTTTCCTAAGATTTAAGAATTATCACTCCATATCTTCTCACTGTTCATAAGAGAAATATTTTTCCATTAAAATTTACTAAAAATCATTCCATTTAATGTTTTCAATTTCATACTCTTCCTTCTTATTTTGAATCAATGGTCACCATTAATCTGTATGTCCTGGCTGATGATAATCTATTTGGACAACTTTATACCATTGGTTGCTTCCCAAAGTAAGAAATATCATCCCTAAATAACGTATTCAATATTCACCTATAAATGGATATTTAGTCCCATTGAATGTTGGTGGTTGTTTTATCATGAAGATATCTAACATTCTTCAACCATGTTGTGGATTAGGATTCTCCACACATGTAATGTTATTGTTCAAAACCTGAATCGACTACCCCATAATAGTTTTTAGTTGTTCAAAAACTATCGTAGCTCCAACTCAAACATCAATATCTAGAATTTGATGGAAATCCCTATTTGGATTATGTATGTTGATAAGGATTCCATTACATTCACTAGGCACCATTTCTAAAAAATTAAAAACACTATATTTAGTTATGATTCATGATGTGTAATTTCAAAATACTATACATAAATTCAAAATTTTATGCATATCATATCTTATAATTAGAACCATGGTTTATTTGCATATATATTATCTTTTAAATCATTCATAATTATTTGTAGATAAAATTTGAATTATCCTAAGAATATCACCAAATAATGTATAACCAGGTACTTAGTAAGGCTCTTTATCATGTACTGGGTTAACCCGAGTTAGGCCTGTGACACCTTGTTAGAGTTATTTCCCCTTGGTACATTTGTTTCAAAACCATTTCCCCTTGTAGTATCCAAATAGGTAAGTATTTCCATAAATATACACATAATCTCTATCTTACCCAAATTCTAGGATGTTTTTATATACATATCCTCAAATTCTATCTTAGGGTTTTGTTCCCAAATCGATTTTTTCTAAATATAATTTTGGTGGTTTCTACTAATATTCCATTCATACTAAATATAATTAACCGACACTTGAAACCCATATCTGGTGAATTATGTTATTAAATTGTTATATATACAAGTGTATAATCCTAAAGTACTAATCTGTTTCGTAGTTTTTTAAAATAGATTACATACATCATCCATATATTTCATTTAAAAATGATAAACTACAACATAGAGAATAATTTAAATATCATTATTCTCCAAGATTAACCCTAAATATCATTCATAACATACATATTCACATTTTGTGAAAAATGAAACATAAGAATTGGGTGAGATCATATGCTCGGTCAGGGTAAATAATACATCAGAAGCCATCATACATAAGCATAACATTTCAATGCAAGGTATTTAATTGAAACAAAAACCTTTTAATCGTAATTTTTATAATAATATGGAAAGAATAAATAAAATAACTCCATATAAACATTCACATGGATATTATACTAGTTTAATAATGAGGAAATTCATAATGTGGATCATCATAATCATACAATCAAGGATTCATCCAAGAACCCATATATAAACCGGTAAAAACCTAACTAGTTTGTCTCATGAGGAATAACAAAACATTGAGTGGATATATTGGTACCCACATATCACTTACTATGTCCAGTTCATTTCTCGTATGAAAATGGTGAAACAAAACTAACATAAACATTCATATTACAACCAACATATGAAATATTATTACATTAACTATAAAAAATGAATGTAATAAAAAATAATATTCATATTCAAACATATCATAAACCCTTAAATACAATATGGTGGATTGTATAATATGAAATCAACCTCAATTAAGGATAAAATAAAACAAATAATGTTGACGTAGATGAAAATAATCAAATAAAATAATTTAAAATTTCTTGGGTGAAATTACCCTTTTTTACATTAAAATAATTTAAAATCCATGAAATTAAAAAATAAAACATTTCTAGTGAAAATAACCTTGTAATATTATAAGGGAAGCATAAAAATTTTAAATTTTCATGATGGTAGAAAAGTATGTTCATGATCCATAAGTTATCAAAAATATTATTTCTCTCAAAAAAGTAATAAAGTACTTTGTTTGGAAAACAAATATAAAGACTCATTTCAAAATGTTTTACAAAAAAATAAAACATGGGTAAAAATAAATTTAAAAAATTTCATAATAATAGTAATAATAGTTTTAAATTCATTTTTATGAAAGGTGGACATGGATGATAAATAATTCCCAGTAAATTCTAATATATAAATAGTCCCGAATAAATATGAGATTGTTAAATTAACCCTTACCTTGTACTTTACTTTAGTTGAGGGTAAATTAAAGTCATGTATAATGGTTAAATAATGTTGTTAATTTATACCCAAACTATATCAATTATCATTATATCATATATGATCCTCTAATATCATTTTTCTAATTATATTTTATTATTACCATTGATTTGGGTGTTAACGGCTCGATTTCCTTATGGCTGTTTTGTGATGTTAGTCATATTTATTATTTATAGGATACATTTTAAGAATATAAAAATTTATATTAGGTTCATAAATATTATATTCACTCATCATATATATTTTTATAATCATTATTGAATGGTTAATGTGGAGAATAATTCTTATCACATCGTGGAGATGGTAGGTCGTATGTTCGCACAAGCGATGGTATCATTCCCTTCATAGTAAAGTGGTAAGAAATTGGATGGTATATTAATTATAAAGAATAAATATCATATATTATTTATTATTTATATCCATTACATTCATCATTATATATATCCTAATAATGTGCTGAGGGATATTAAAATACACTAGAGCGTGGAGACGGTAAGTAGTATGTACGCACAAATTGTGATATTGTTTTTCATAGGATGGATAAAGAGAGAAACATGGTTGTCCCATAATAATAATAATATGCTAAAAAAATAAATTATTCTGTTGTAATTATTTTATAATAGAAATAACTTGTGATGATGAAGTATAAAATGAAATAATTTTAAAGGAGTTGGTAATGACGATTACCACTTCTTTAATGTACCTCCTTTGAATATCCTCTTAGGGGAACTATGTTTGGTATTTTTAGAAGAAAATAACCTCATAGAAAAGACTAGGTAAGTTTATTAGGAAAATATTAATGGTTTGGTTGATCAATAGGGCACAAAGTGGTGTAAGGAAGTGAGGGAGGATGTTCCTTTTTATAAGGGAGGGGAGGGCACTCTAGGAATCCCCTAAAATATTAAATTAATATAAATTGATTTTAGATTTAAAATAGTTCCAATGTGATTTATATAAATTCTATGATAATTATGGGTTCATGTCCTATCAAAAAAATTATAATGGTAAAAATATATTTTTCTAACCTTATCTTTTGGCTTTAACTCTAAATTAATTATTTTAACTCTTAGTGTGGAAACATTTGTTTTTAATACTTAAGAGTTAATATAGTTACTGTAAAATGACAAAATAACCCCAAATGGATTTTTGATGAAATATTTAACATTATTATAGTCATTTGGACAAAATTTATATTTTTATTAATTTCATATCATTTAATAAAATATTATTTATTTTAAAGTTACATTTATATCAATTTTGATACTATTCATTATTTGTCTTCTTGAAAATATCATAAGAATATGTTAGATTAGAATACAAACATTTAAAATATCACTAACCTGAAAAATATATCTATAATATTCGTTTATGTAATTATTTTTGTAAATTATATTTATTTCAATATTATTTATTTGATATTTCATTTAATTAAACAATTACTAGATCATTATTATTCAAGCCTTAAAGTAGATTATTTATTATATAAAAATTAAAAAAAAATATTGTGATGATGATAAATTAATTTTATTTAAAATTACTATTTATAATCTAATTAATCTTATGTATTACGCTATATAAAAAATGATTTAGTTATTAACATTTGATTATAACATCTTTAACTCTTCTTTAAATAAAATATAATAAATGTCATAATCAAACTCAATTGTCTTAAGAAGGATCATAATTTCTACCTAGGATTTAAGTTGATCTAAAACCACTTATTTGATGAAATTAGAATAATTTTTAGTGTAATTTTATAAGATTATAATATTATTTTTACCATTAATTGTCGGATTTACCCTTATCTGTGTTAAATAAAATAGTAAAGTTAGTATACAAAAATATTAGTTGATCCTATTTGAGAAAATATTTAATAATTATTATATAAATTTATTTTCATTTACAAAATTTAATTCATATAAATTTCTGAATTAATATTTTCACTAATCTCGCAGATGTGGTAAGAATGTGGTTAAATGAGACGTTCAAAATATTAACAAGTTTTTATATCTATTTTTAGTATAAAAAAGAATATAATTAACTAAATTGGATTAATATACATATATTCAATCTATTATGACATTAAAAATTCATTTAAAATGACATTAAATGAAAAGTGAGTTTTTTATCTATAATGATGTATTTTCACTATTCATAAAAAATGAAACCTCTTAGAAAATTACCAAAATTTTACCCTAAACTAATTTTCATATTCCAAATTCAATATTTATGTTTATTTTGAATAATAAAATTCCTAAAATTTATAAAAAAAATTCAAATAGGTGCGCCATTAAAGGGTGGAAAAATTATCTTTTTAAAAAATATCGTTTTTATACAAAAAAAATCGAATTTGTTCATGAATAATTGTCTAAAATGAATTATATAGAATATACATAAATTTCATCTTATGGTTAATAATATTAATATCATCCATATAAATTGATAGGCTAATAGATCGTGATGTACTCGAACTCGTTGTCATGTGCAGTGTAAGCTATCAACAAAAATTAAATTTATTCTAAAATGAAAATATGGTAAAGTCATTGGGTGCGAAAATTGATTGTCCTAGAGGAAGCAGAATGTGTATGGGGATATCTGAGGTGGATGATATCCCTAGGATGATATAAATACATTGTCATTTCAACAAGTTGTGTGAGATGGAAGCTTAGACATTACATCAAGTGTTATGACCTATTGGGATCTATAGTCTTTAGACTAGGCAAGGTAGCCTAGATATGATAAGATATGACTCATATTAAAACAAAAAAGAGGTTTTACAGAAGTTTAAAAAACTACCACTAAATGTTCGAGTTTAATTATTTAGTAGTGGTTTAAACCATTTCTAAATAGCGAATATTATATATATATATATATATGAGTAATTTTTTGAAAACCATCATGAAATGTAAACAAATAAATATTTATTTATTAACAATTTTTATCTGTATTTAAATTTTTAATTGATTATTGATTATAAAATATTAAACTATTTTTAGTTATTAGTTATTAATTACTTTTTATTTTTTATTTTTTATTTCTTATTTATAATTATAAATTATTTAAAATTTGATAATATAATATATTATTTTTTATTTTTTGATTATAAATTATAAAATATTTATTATTTATTCTGAATTCTTAATTATAAATCATTTTTTATTTATAATTGTTAATTATTTATAATTGAATAACTAAAATAATCGTTAGTTATTATTTAATGATTTTTATTTGATTTTTTTTTAAAAATCCCTATAGTTGTTAATTATTAATTCTAAATTACTAATTTTTTATAATTTATTATTTATTATTTATTATTTATTTTAAATTATAATTTTTATATATTTATTATTAATGATATTTTAATTGATAATTACAATTTATTAAGGAAATTATTATTTAAAAAAATTAATTAGTTGTAATAATAATTTGTAGCACCCAGAAATTCAAAAATAATTACATTGTATTTGGTAGCGTATATGACAAGCATCAACAATCATAGAAGGCACCATGAGACCTTAAAATATATTTATTTTTAAAGAAATTCAATAACTTAAATATTTTTCATTACATACAACATTGAGTTTATAATTCATTACATGCATGTCTATGTTTTTCTAAACAATAATATACTATTAATATTATTATTTAATATTATAATGATCTCCTAGCCACTAGAATGGAGGTTTAGAATATTATTAAATAACATATGAAAAAATATATTTTATACATTTTTATTAGCAAGTTACTGATTATAAATAAAATTTGAATAATTTAAAAGATAAAAAATGTTTATAAATATATAGTATTGTATCTAAAAGATGGTTTAGTCACGCATTGTTCACATAATTTAAAATTAATTTTTAAATATTTTATAAAAAAAATAAAAAAACTTATTTTTTATTTTAGAATACCAAAATTAATTTGACTGTCAAGTTTTTGTTTTTTTCTAAAATGTTTCATTTTTGATGAATAATAAAATAAACAAGACTTTAATTCAAAACTGAATTTTTATTTCAATATTTTAAAATGATAAATTATATTTTGAATTTATTTTAATGAAAATTTAGTTCAGTTATACATCAGTAAATCCAATTTAATTCATTGGAATAATTTTCAAATTTTAATTTGACATTAATAATATTGTAAAAGATTTAGCATTTTTACTTTAAAACCGGATTTCTCACCATCTCTATGGGATTAATTTTAAATTAAATTTTCTCAATTATGTTGTTTTAATGTTGAAAATTAGATTCCATATTTTTAATAGTAAAAATTTATATTTTATAATAGGGTAAAATTAATTTTTTTCCAATAATTATTAGTCATAACTATTAAAATTAACTATAGGGATTAAGGTGAAAACCAGGTTTTGTGCATTACATGTGTTGTATAAAAATTAATTATACACAAACATAGGTTTTTTATTTAATAATTTGTTTTATATTAAAAATTAGTGGGTCAAAATTGTCTAATTAAACTCCTATAAATTTTACTCTTAGAGGATAAATTACCTAGGTAAATTAGAATATTCAAGTTAACATCGTCTAAACTAAAATGGGTTAAATTTAGTAAACTTGATAATTAAGGAATAATATGATAAAAATGTATTTATTTTATTTTTTTTAACGTTTTTCATTACCAAATAAACCCCACCCTCAATTATTATTCTCTTTTGGATCCAAATGACGTAAGGGAGACCTCAAAATTGTGAATACTTTTGGGTTTTTTATTGAATGCCACTCAAGAATTATTTATGGTAACTCACTCCCCTCACTTCTATACACCTCTCAAAAAAATTTTATCAACCAAACCTGAAACAAATAACTTAAAAATTTCCATCCCATCATCCTATAAGCCTTATTGTTTGGATTTAGTCCATCATAGGATGTATTTAGTAAAAACCTAAGGAGAATACCATAAGAAGAGGCAACGTTCTTTAGTGAGCATCTTTATATTACTTATTTCTCCACCACATTAATTTTTTAAAACATAATTATAGAATAAACATAGTATCATAAATATACCTTGTGTTTTTTTATAAATATATAATGACCTAAAAGAATATCTAGTTCTATAAAATGGGTTTAGAAATCATTGTTCCTGTGTAGGGTGTACTGTCACCTCGCAAACTGATGACGTTCATTTTTCCAATACCACCTATAAATGTTGGGTATTATGATGAATATAAAGTATATATGTGATATATATATATATATTAATTTTACATATGAAGTAATTATATCACATATAAATTATTAATTTTCATTCTGTAGGAGACAAGATAATGTCGCTCGTGTGTACGGCGAACTACTGCCTCACAAAGTGATGTGATTCATCTTTCACAAGCTCTTACCATGGAATGTGATAAGGATAAATTTAATGAATAAATATGATATAAATTAAATAATTATTATATTGATGACATTTTTATATATTGATAAAGATAAAATATAATTTTATTTTATTACTTATTCATTTAATGATAAACGATAAGGCCACTTGTGTATGTGTGGACTATCAGCTTTACAAAGAAATATGGCTCTATTTTCATCACCAAACCACATGGATGATATATATAATAATATAATATAGTTTACATTATATTATTATAATTCTATAAATGAAAAATTTTACTTACTTCTATTCCATATTGATCAATGGAAAATGAAAATGTTACTCATGCGTATGTACGACCTACCATCTCCATGATTGTAATGTAGTTCATTTTTCATAATCATCATTCATGATTGGTTTTAAAATTATAATTAATATATCAATATGATAATTATGTCATTATTATTAGTATTGAGATCATATAACTATATAATATTCAAAAAAATTAAAACTTTCATTGTTAAACATACATGAGAAAACAAGATAATTAAGACCTAAAAAGATTAAAAATTGAAATATTATAAATAAACGGGTGAAAAAAGTGTTATAAAAGGATCATATATGATATCATAAATATTAATATGGTTTCTTAAAAATTTAATAACATCATTAAATCCAATATAATTTAGGTTAAATAATTATCAACTAAAAGTAAGTTTAAGGTAAGGTATTTCCTAACTCAATTTCCACTCATTGGGTTAGACCTCTACTTTATTTATTATGCCGTGATAATATTGTTTTGGTAATTAATTTTTATTATCTCATTTTTTTATTTCAAATTTATTATATACATTTATTTTTTACACACATAATCAATCAATTTATTAATTCTCACTTCAATATTATGATCTTTTTAAGGGTTTATTTCGTAATCTCATTCAAATGAGGATTGTTTATTCATGGATCTTAGTTAAAGGAAGTTATATGACCATTTACTAAAAAATCATTTAATTTTTATTATCCCATTTTATTAATTATATTTTAAAATAAATGTACTATTTTTTTAATATTTGGTACATAAAATGTTTTATAAAATGCTTTCAAGAAAATCAAACTTCATTTCTCTCTTTGGTTGGAAATATGATTTCATCTAGAACAATGCATTATAAAAAATGTTTTCAGATATTTATTAACTTTTTAAAAAGGATTTATTAATTTCATTTACTCCCATTTTTACTATTTACAGAAAAAATCAAATAAGTATTCATGTCATTTTCAAAAGAATTCTCTTTTGAATTTTGATGAAAAAGTGAAAGAAATATTTATTTTAACATGTATAGAATGAATGAAATTTCTAGTTTTCCTAACTGCTGAAATGTCTTCAATATTTTTTATATGTTTCAAAGGATATTTTAAAGGAAAATTATTCTTAAAATATTTTCTTTTATTTTAGTTTTTATAATTGATTTTCAAATAAAATGATTTCCATAATGAAAATGATATTTTCCCCAAGAATATTTTTAATGATATTTTTATTGTATTTCTGTTCATAAATGGAAAAAACCCTTTATTCTTACTCCAATGAGTATATATTATATTGATACCATCATTAATCTTATTATATATGGTTTATTATCCATTTTACTAAGGAAACTATTGACATTCACATCCCTAATTAGTTTTTTAGTCAATAACATTCCCTTGAACTATTTAATTTCCGATGATCATTATAAATTAATTTTACCCTAAATTTACATATTAATTTTCATAGATATTTTTATTTTTTAAATGGTATATAGTTTCAAAATATGTTGTACCACATTTAATTTTTTTTGATATCTATGGAAATATTGATAAACTTATATCCTTTACTCAATAATGATACTTTAAGATAAAGCACAATGTTTATGAATTTAATAGATTATTCAGTATATGATTAATTCTTAAAATATGTATAAAATAGGTTAGGAACCGATTAAGGCAATCCCCTCAACGAATCGGTAGTCTCGTGATATGAAATTAGTTAGACAAAAATAGTTTTCGTTTATTACTCGTATGTTTTAAAATGTATTTTAAAATGTCCTAACAGTAGAATGTTAAATCATATAGTGAAGGACTTGATTGTGAAGGTATCATTTACTAAGAAAAATTATCTTCCAAAAATTAAGAGTCTACATATTTTATGTTTTTATTATTGTCCATGAGATTCTCTATCTGATATTATCTACAGATTCGTTTCATTCTCAATTTCATTATTATGTGGAATGATAGTTCTGTTATTTACCTTACCATATTAATTCTTTCTTATATTAATATTAAATTCATGTTATTTATATGAAATTTTTATTTAGTTATTTAGCATTTCAATATTTTTCTTTCCAAATTAGTTATGATTTTTTTTCATTATTTATTTCATTGTACCTAACTCTTACTCATCATTTCAGCGCAACATTATTTTTTTCCTTTCCCCAAGATTCCATGAAGTTTACTATGTTTTATATGTAAGGATATTCAATAGGTAATAATGATATTATAAAAAACAATATGTTGTAATTTTTTTATTCAATGTAATATGTGAATCATTTATGTATATAGTTTACCAATACCACTAAAATACTCGGTCCTTCTGGCTGCAATTCCATGTACCTTATACCAATGCAATGAAGTATGGAACAGACTCTGGACAACTAGTTTTGGGGTCTCTATAGTTGGAATAAAAGTAAATTTAGTACAAACCTTGGGAACTAGATTAAGTAAAACATAGACTAAAATGCATTACCCTATTATAATAATTTAGGATATGTATACAAGAACATCCCACCTTTTTGATAAGGTATATATTATGTTGTTTTCAATGAAATACATCCCTTTCTAGATACCATATGTAAGTGTGTTTCTTATATATAATTTTCTATAGGTAATAGCTCTGAAAAGTACACATTATGATTGACCTTATTGTCACTGTGTACACAAAAATGGGCTTTACTGTGCACCTGGATTGACAGTCTTGTGGGATATACTTAAGAAATTTCAAATTTTCTTTACAAAACTGTATGAAATATTTTAATAGAAACTAAAGATTAATAAACTAGTTTATACATGATACCATGAATGGACTTATGTGGGAATAAAATGTAAGAAGTATATATATATTTGGATTCCAAAAAAATAAATTTTATAAATAATTTTAAAAATTGTATTTTGGTTATAAGAATCATGAAACATCTTTGTATTGTTTTAGAATCGTATATGCCTTCATTTACGTAAGATTTATGGATATAATAATGGTTTAATATGTTTATTACTGATCTTATATTCAAAGACTTAAACACATATTTTTTGGTTTAATGTTATGGGAATCTACCAAGATTAATGATATTTTGGGAGAAATTTACATAATGAATACGATTTAGTGAAAAGGTTACCTGGGGAATAATAAATTGACATTTTATAGACATAAGTATTGAAAGAATTTATAGTTGATATAAAAATTAATTACATTATAATAATATGCAAATAATATTATTAGGCATTGTGAAAAAAATATTTTGTACTGAAAACATTTATAAAAATGTTATTTAATTATTATTTTATTTCATGTGCGTCTGTCATGTTTTTTCTGGAAATTCATATGAATTATATGAAAATGGTTTCATAAAAAGGACAAACCACATGTTGGGTGAAATTGTTTTTCATCTGATAAGGTGGTAGGGCTTGAACCCATGAATAAAGGAAAACAAGGGTATTGCACCTACCACTAGCCTTTGTGATGCCCTAGTTAATATGTTATTTTTTAGTTAAACTATTTGAGAAATAAATATTGATGATGAACCAGTGGTGTTACATTTGAGATTTAGATATTAATTTATTATATCATATAAATTTTTATAATTATATTAGTTTTTTAATATAATTAGAGATAAGCGGAATGACTTTTCACTCTTTTACAAATCTGAAAATCCATTAAAAGAAAATTTTAGTGCTTCATCTATAAAAAATCAATTTCTGGATATTAATTTCTTAGTGTATGGGATGATCTGAAAAATGATCAAAGCAAATATAAAGGATGAAATTGTATATATGAAATATAAATTCATCAAGTATGTATATTTATTTATATTCATGTATTTTAAAATAATTATTTAACTTTAGGAAAAAACAACATTGAAATAAAAATGTTATCCTATTACATTCATATTTGATGAATCATATGGTGTTTTAGATCATTATATATTTATTTTTTGGGTCCATTAACATTCCATTGATAATTAATTTTATTGGGATCACTGACCTTAATCACTCTCTATATATATTTTTTTCAATTCTCATAACTTCATTTCTTACCTATGTTCCTATTTGGAAACCTAGTTATATGTCATTTTAGAAGACCATTGTACATGTCATTCTCTTTTATTAAGAGGTTTCTTTATAAAACCTTTTACAATATGTGTTTTTAAACATTGTAATAATAAAATATCATTCCCAGGATTACCAAGATCAAGTTTAAATTGCGTAGATACGATTTATTTAAGGTGGGAAAATGTAACACAATGAAATCCAAAAATAAGGACATTGTATTTGATAGAATGTATGACATGAAACAACAAGAGTATAAGTGAATATAACACCTCTATACCATAAAATATTTTCATTTTTCAATAAATTCAATCACTTTAATAGCACTCATTACACAAAACACTAGGTTTAGACATTGTTACACACTTGGCAGAGTTTGACCAAACTACAATATACTATTAATATAATTATTTAATATAAAAATTATTTCCTAGACATTGGAATAGAGGATAACAATATGATTAAACAACTTTTCAAAAAATATATTTTAAACACATTAATGAGATATATAATGATTATAAATAAAATTATCATCATTTTAATGAAAAATATATGTTTTCAGAAAAGGGGTTATTTTTTAAAATATCGTTTAGTTACTCTTTGCAAACACAATTTAAAATTAATTTTTATTTCTTTTATAAAATTTATTTTCAAAAATTAACTTGTTTTTTGAAATAATGTAATCAAAATTATCTTAGAGGGACTATTTGGTATTTTTATAATAGGATTAATTTTTTGATGAATACTGAAATATACTTGGTTTTAATAAGAAAATAACTTTTTTTAAATACATTATAATGATAAATTTTATTTTGAATTTGTTTTAATATAAAATTTGTTCAATTATAAATCAATTAATCTGATTTAATTCATTTTAATAATTATTATATTTAATTCCATATAAAACCATTGTACAATTTTGAACATTTTCACTTTAAAAAGATACATTCTCTTCACGTCTGTGGGATTAATTTTAAAATTAGATTTTACATATCTATGAGTTTCATTTTGAGAAATGGATTCCATATTTAAATTACTATAATTTATATTTTCTTATAATTTCGACATAATTTTTTACCATAATTATTTGTGAAAAAAGTTAAAGCTAATTACATTGATTATAGTTAAAATAACGATATGTGCATTACATGTGTTGAATTAAAATTAATTATATAAACACATTTGATTTATATTTAATAAATTGGATTTCATATTTAGAATAATTAGTTCTATATTATCTAATAACACTCATTTTAATTTTATTATTAATGGATAAATTACCTTGGTACAGAAAAGGATACAAATTACCACGGTAAAAACTAAACTAGGTAAAAATGACTGAACTAAAATACTACATAGTAATATGATAAAATGTATTTATTTTTGGTTAGAGATATTTGTAGATAAAACAATCCCTAACCTTCATTATTATTTAATTTTAGATCCACATTAGGTAAGTAATACTTCCTAATAGTGAATACTTTTGGGTATTTATAAGAATGCCACTCCTCTTCAATTACACAAGTGAACTGAGTACCATATATTTTTAAAACCTCTAAAATAATTTTTATCCATCAAATAAAACCTAAATAATATCTCAAATTTTCTACCCTTGTCCTAGAAGCTTTATTTTGGGAATTAATCTATTCTAGGTAGGACATAGTTCGATCCTAAAGATAATATCCAATGAAGAGGTAGTGTTATTCAATAGAAATATTTTTTATATTTTTCAACAGTAATTAAATTTCCTAAAACCATCTCTACTTCAATAAAATAGATTATGAAATAATTTTTCATGTTTATTTTGGACTTTTTCTTCACAAACTGATGTCTTTTTTTCCATTACCACCACTCAATTCTAAGAATTATGATGGATGTAAATTATATGTATGATATTTATATATAACAAAATATTACCTATTTAGAAACTATATCATATATACGTTATTAATTACCATTCCTTAGGAGATACTATAGTGTTCCTCTTGTTTATGGTGGATGACAGACTTGTGAAGCGATGTAATTATTATTTCACCAAAGCTTCACATAGAAGGTGATAAGGTTAAAGATAATGATTGTATATGATATAAATGATATAATTATGATATTAATGACATATTAATAATTATTTTAAGATAATATATCTTTTTATATTCTTACATTTTCAATTATTTAAAGATGATAATGACATTTGTGTACTTGTCAATTACCACCATTATGAAGCGATGTGACTCTCTTTTCAACACTTCCCCATATGGATGATATATATAAGTATTTATAATATTTTATATGATATTATGATCATTATTTTTTAGCTAAAATATTATGTAACTCCTTTCCATAATGATCTTTGAAAACATGAAATATTACTCAAGCATACATACAACCAATTGTCTCCAAGATTGTAACGTAATTCATTTTTCCAAACCATCCTTATTTATTAGTTTTAAAAGTATAATTGATATAAAAATATTATAATTATGTCATTATTATTATTTTATATATTACAAAACTATATAACATTCATAAGAACCCGATATTTCAATAGGAAACACACATAAGAAAATAAGATAATTAACACCTGAAATGATTTAAATAATGAATGATTATTAATGAATGGGTGATA
Source organism: Viscum album (assembly GCA_963277665.1). Lineage (NCBI taxonomy): Eukaryota > Viridiplantae > Streptophyta > Magnoliopsida > Santalales > Viscaceae > Viscum > Viscum album. The sequence continues at coordinate 172,319,572 of OY728128.1, forward strand.
AAAAGTTATTAAAGGATAATATATTATACCCTAAATATTAATATTTTTATTTAATTAGTTAATAAATTCTTTCAAATCACTATACATGGGTTTAATTAATTTTTAACCTAAAGGGTGTGTAAGGTAAGGGATTTCTTAACTCAATTTACACTCATTGGGTTAACTTCTACATCATTTATTATGTCACAAAAAGATTCTGTGTTTATTTAATTTTGATTATTTTATGTTTTATTTACACTTTTATTATTTTTATTTATAGTCGATACACATAATCTATTCATTTATTAATTCTCACTTTAATGTTATAATAATTTTAATTTATTATTTCAAAATCACATTTTAATAGAGATTATTAATTCTTGAATATCAGTTGAAATAAATATGTGATCATTACCTAATAAAAACATTTAATTTTTCTTATTCTATGGTTATTATTTATATTTTTATGTAATAGTACCATTATTTCACTCATTGGTACATAAAATGTATTATAAAATGATTTTAAGAGAATTCAACTTAATTTCTATTTTCTGTGGGAAAAATGTTTTCTTCCAAAACCCTATTTTTGAAATATGATTCAAAAAATGTTTTAACCTTTTAAAAATGATTTATTAAATGAATTTTCACTCATTTAAATAGTTTCAAAAAAATCAATGTAATATTTACGTCATTTTAAAAACAATTCCCATTTTTGTTTTACCAAAATAGTGAGAGTAAAATTTGTTTTAACATTTATGGTATGAATATAATTTATAGCCATCATGACCAATAAAATGATTTCAATTTTATTTTATAATTTTAAAATATTATATTAAAAGAAAATTATGTTCAAACTTTTTTCTTAAATTTTATTTTTTAAAATTATTTTTCAGGGAGAATGTTTTTCAAAATGTTTTTCAAAATAAAAATGATATTTTTCATAATAAATTTTTTAAAGACATTTTTATTTTATTTTTGTTCCTTAAAGACAAATCCCATTTATTCTTACTCTAATAGGTATATATTGTATTGATACCATCCCTAAAATTTCTCTAGATATTTTATAATCATTTTTTACCAAGGAAAGTATTGACATTCACTAACCTGATTCGTCTTTGTAGTCAATGAATTTCTCTTGAAAAGATCACTTTACTATGATCATTGGGAATTAAATTTCTCCAAAATATATATATAATTTATAATGGATATTTTTATTGATTAAATAATATATCATTTATATATAATGTGTACTGAACTGAAATATATTTTATATCTATTGGAATATTGATAAATTTATATCATTTACTGTATATGAAAACCTTATGATAAGGAACATTGTTTCTGTATTAAATTGATTATTAGATATGTGAGGAACAGTTAAAAAATGGGTGAAATTGGTTGGGGATTGGTTAACACAAGATCATTGATTCATCGAAAATCTCATGAGATGAAATCAGTTGGACAGAAACCTTATGTGTTTGTGTCCATTATTTTTTAAATTATATTTTGAAAGGTCTTGAAAGTAGTTTTCTCATATTTCATGTGAGATTTCATGAAATTAAAGGTACCATGTACTTGGGAAACATAGAATCCAATAATTAAGAATTTACATTATTTTAGTTATTATTATTTTCCATGATATTTTTTATATGATATTAATTAGGGATTCATTTCATTGTTAGGTTGTTAACTAAATAGAATGAGGTTTTATTTATCTACCATGTCATATTAATTCTGACATATCTTAACATGAAATTCAAGTTATTTAGATGACATGTCTCTTCAGTTAATTACTTTTCCATATTATTCATTCCATATTGATTATGCTTATTGATTCATGATAGCTTTCACTATACGTAACCCTTACTATGAATTTTAACTCATTATTGTTTTTTTCTTTTCCCCAGGATTCCTTGAAGAGTAACATGTTCAATATGAAAAGATATTCCAATGAGAATAATGTTATTCTCAAATAAAAATATTGTAATTTTAGTATTCAAATGTAATATGAGAATAAAATAATGGGAAAATACTCTATGTTAATTGGTGGAACCAACTAAAATAAATTTAACATTTACACAAATCATCACCTGTATTTCACTCAACTAGCCTTGTCGATAATGAATCCCCTATCCAGGTCATAACATTCTTCCAATGGATACTAGTCTTTGCATAAATCTAAAATATGATGGAAAACATACCCCCAATATCCAACTTTGTGGCCTATTATTCCTCATGTTATAGTTAAATAAGGTAAAACACTACTAAACCAATGTCAATTTCATGATAATAACATTTCTCAAAGGAAATATAGCACAATAATCTTATACATCCAACCTCTGACTCACCCTATTCAATATTGGACCCCATCCCAAACACATAAATATGAATGACAATTCATTTAATCAAATACACATTCTTGTAAGCATAAAAATGGGTAACAACATGGATTAATAAGGGTATAACCAACAATCAATAAAATATTCCTTAAATAAGGTCCCAATCAAGACTTTAAATAACCGATAGTAATTATATGTTCGGAAATACCTCTTAAAATCCAACTCTAGATTAAGTATAAAACAAGGAAATCAAAATTCACCACCAACTCTAGGAATTCGCCAAAAAATCCATAATCCAGTGCATCCCCTTTTAAAATAAGGAATCCCATTTAATATAAGGAAATACCCCTCTTTTTAAACCAAAATTGGACCAAAATTGGACCAAAATATCAGGAATAATCATTTTTCTTAGAGAAAACCATGATTGAAATTTTATCAAACACTTTGAATGCATAAAATACATTTTTAAATCAACGTTATATAAAACCGTAAAACTTATCCATGTTTTCTAATGTAAACCCCAAAAAATATGGAAAACATTGGAAAATATAATTTTTTATATTATATACCTCATTAATAGTTGTCAAAAATCATTTTAAATATCCATAATCCATGACAATCTTATATAAAAGTATTCTAAATGAATGAACCTACAGTAATTGGTGTAACCATGTTCCCTACAACAAACAATACCATATTAAATCTCAATAGGGGGCTCATAACCTTATAAATCAAAACCCTTAATTTTAGAACGACCTTAGACATCGTAATTTTTCACCATGGCCACTATGGTTGGAGAAAATGGGTGAAATTTAGAGAAACCAAGAAAAAAGAAGGATGGTAAATCCATTGCCATTAAATAATGTCGAGAAAACACAATAAACCAACATGATACCCATTATAGAGGTTCTGGGATAAGGGAGCATAAGTCTTAGAAGCCCCTAGGATGAGGGTGAAGAGTGGGGAAAGAATTTGGGAGGATTAGAAAAATAAAAACAACGTGAAAGGATAAAAATACCCAAAACTAAGAATGTTATAATATTTATTCACACAGTTTACTAAACTATTTGGTGACTCTATAATCACCCATATCCAAAACGTCATATGGATAACATTTTCTTATAAACTATTTACTAAACCATGTGCATAACTATGAGGCCCTCCTAAAGCCTAAAAAATCAGAAATTTACACCCTGAGAATCCCTAAACTCTAGGGAGATATTGGTGTTATAAATATAAAAAAGAAAATGAAATTTTTTAGTGTCACAATTATCCTCACAATGTAACTTTCTACCACCATAATTTCAATGAAAAAAAGGACAGAAAATCATTTGAGACCCTTACACCATGATAAAGGATCCAACTATGAGTTAAACATCCCAAACCTAAAATCAATAACATAGGACACAAACATACCTCTCCCTAGGAGAACGATTTGAAAATGGTTTAGTATTTCCCAACCACTATATCACTATGATTATAAAAAATTATATTCCTCAAATAATGAAATGGGAAAAACATGATGAGGGATTTGGATGGTCACTCATTTGATCATCATTAAATTATATAACTCTAACATATATACATATCATAACACATGTGTGTTTCTCAAGTCCTAAATCAAACAAAAGGTCTAAACACATCAAAAACCTCTAGAAAATTCATGTTTAAAAATTCTATAATTAAAAGTGCATCACAACAAAAAATAATCTATAAGATAACTCTATTTGGATGAGTAATACAAAAAAGGCCTACTATATGTATCCCCACCATTTATAATTTATAATAAATGTTGAAAAAATACATAAACACACCCAAATTACTTATCATCACCAAACCTGAAATAATCCTGATAAAATCATATTAAAACACTATAAGGGAGAAAACATTGAGAAGAATCGAAAAAGGTCACTAGACTTGATCACCAAGACAACACAGTCTATAAGAGTATGGTAAACACCCCAAATATGAACACACCTCACTATGGAAGGAAATGATTTTTAATTTAATTCAGAAAATTATACAATGGTTAATTATATTAAATACTCAATAAACACTCACCCATAGTGAATCCAAAATAAAATATCAACTTGGTAGCTCCCATGTTCTAAAGGGAAACCAAAAACTTATCCCAGTTACCCCAGCCCTCCCCTAAGGCATCCCCTTGTTATCCTCAAATAAAACCCCATCCCGTAGTCGACACCGTGTACATATAACAATGAGAATCATAAATTATTGAGTCATGAACATATTAAGAGATATCATTATGAGTATAAAATCTATTTCATCAATTATAAAAAAAACAAATATGAGGTATACATGTGCTATGGAATAAGGTCCGGTAAAAACCTGATTACAAAAGAGTACACCCCCAAAACACAAAATATATTGGGACACTCCAGCGAACGAAACACCCAAAACTACTACTTAGATCAAATATGGGCCTGAAAATTATTATTATGATTTTATTTAACCTTATAAAACATTTAAATGTGACCAATTTAGACCTATAAATGATTGGTTTTCAAGGATATTATACAAGAGGAATTTTCATGATTGTATATCCCACACTACAATCATACAATAAAATTTCACTTTACTGAATCATGAATGAAGTGTTTAGAAGATATATTCCCATTATCATAACCTTCATGCTTCAACTTCTACCTAGTCAGATCACCCTTACTAAAATGAGAAGGAGTGAAGACAACACTTTCCCAAGGTTACCCTACCAATAATTCATCTATGATGATGGACTTATACATCACATTAATAAAGGTACATATTCTAGAATTAAACTATATATAACTAAGATCTATATAGAGGACTCATGTATAGAAAATATCCTTAATCTAGTCATGAATAGTCAACTTAGTGGAGAAAGGGACCAATCTAACAAAATGTTCAATATATTTCTTCACTGACTACTCACCTTAGAAAACACCCAAGAACTCCACTACCTTATAAAATCTATCATAGAATGGATAAAACCACTATATGAAGGAAGACTTATAATATCCAAAATAAAAACCTTGAATGGATGTGCATAGATAGATTTATTCCACTAATCTAAACTCATTACACCAAAAATGAGAGTAGTGCATCTCAACCTAGAATTTCACAGAGTTCATAGTGACTCAAATATCTCTTCTAACTTAGATAACCACTCTATCTCCTCCTTGGATCCTTAATCACCACAAAACACTGATGGATTCCAATTGAAAAACACACACACATGATCTATGAGCTGAGTACAACACGACTCTACCACTCTATTGAGATTCAATGAAGAGTCAAGCACTGTAAATAATAATCCTAGATCACTAAAAATACTACCTAGAATATTCCCTTATTGACTCATCAATTCCTTTATAGGGGTCACATTATGAAATATACCTAAAAGAAAACATTTAATCAATCTATTATAAAAACTAGTACCCGAGATTCAAAATCACAAATTAAACATAAAAATATCACTAAACACCCTTTATTATCCCAGTTCAATACGCCTAATGAGGCCTTCCTTCTATTTTAAAATACCAAAATGATTCATAAAAATAATTTTTATTGATGATAAATGTCACTAAAAAATAATCTCATTATTTCAAAAATTCAACCACTCTTGAAATAACACCATTTAACTTTAACTCAAAAAAACTCTTTATATGAAATTCTAAAAAACACAAAATATTTATTTCTAAATATTAAAAATATTTAATGAAAATAATTTTAAATGGCTAGAAATTGAAAGATAAAATTTAATATTCCCATAATTACATGATGTATACAAAATATTGTATCATGTGATTTTTCATGACTTTTTAGGTTCTGAGATTTAGAGAATTAGGAAAACTCATTGATTAATGAATATTTTATCTTTATAAATAAATGGATTATTTTATTACTATATAAGAAACCATATAATTGATAATAAGTCTTCAACCACTTCCATAAATTATTTACATGTGTTATTCATCAAGAAAAATTATTTGTATTACTTTTCTTCCTAAACTGGGGAAATGGAAATATAAGAATAGTGGGCTCAAAAACTTAGTAAGAGAAATTATATACTAAATGCTATAAGAGAATAAACAAGTCATGAATGACAAGGTAAGAAATAATTGATAATAAAATAAATATTTATAATTGATCACGTGATCTTGAATAAAATATTTGGTTAACATTTTAAATAAACACATGGTCAATAATAATTTATTTCATGATGTTGAAATGAATAATGTCATACTAGTAAAGTTATTATTCCAAGGCACTATATACCATCATGTTCTTGTACCAACACATATATTATTGTCAAGAGTACAGTAAATAAATCTAAATAAATGGTAATAAACACACCAAATATTCAGTCAATTTAATCTCATGATACATACTTATGCATCATTGGGCTATTACTAGCCCACTCCAACGCAAATTAAGTCCAATGTATTTATCTTATCAAAGGGTGAATAAACTATAAAATACATAACCAACATGCCTTAATAATAAATATATATCTATATTTAAATAAAAACCATAAATAATTTTAATATTTAGACAATCAGTTAATGGAATACATTTTTATGTAATAATCCCTCAAACTAACACTATATAGAATAACAGATATATATTTATGTCAATAATTTCCCCAACCGATAAATATAATTTCTTTTTATCAAAGTACCCCTAAAATTAAGACACCATAGAGTGATGATATATAGTTAATTCATTAATTAAACTAAGTGAATCGATTTATGGTTACATTTACAATATATATTCAAATAATTAAATGAAAATTAGGGTATTCATTGAGGAAATGAATATGAAGAAAAAATCATGTCTTTACACATTTTATTATTATGAAATATAAAAATAAGTGATAGGGAATTGCTTTGAAATAAAATAACATTTTATAATCCATCAATATAAAGATAGTGGATGTTATCCTTTTTAGGATATCCTCAATCAAGCATAATATATGTCAAAAGATGTTGATGTGGATGAAAAAAACCTTTTTGGGGCACTATGAAAATTTACTTGGAAAGAATAAATATCCTTGAAATTTTGAATTAAATTATAGATATATTTTATAAAACTAAAAGAATAATAATTTCATCAATAAAACAAGAAAATGTGGAGATAATTTCTATAAAAAATGGACCCATAATGACTAAATATGTGTTAGCATGGAAAACATTAAAAAGAGATTCTTTTCACACTTTGAAGAAAATGAACCATATGAAAAATGTTATAAATTTATTTAAAACTGTTTAAAATAATTTAAAATTAATATATAATTAAAATTATAAATAATAAATGGATTAATAAGGAAATATAAAAATAATCCAATGAATAATGACATGGAAGGAAAATATACCCAATTGAAAAGAAGATGTGTGGTCGACTTCTCTTTCAACAAGTAAACTATGTTACATGTAGAGAATGAAATAGAGAGAAGAAATTTAAAATCCAAAGAATATTATAGGAGAATAATATAAAGTGGTAGTTTTGAAAAAAATATCATATAAATTCCCCGGATGGAATATCATTCATAAACAATTTGGATTTGAAATAGAGATTGAAGAAGAAACTCTGATGATGATGGTAATGTAGGAAAAAAATATAATATGAGGGTTACCATAAAAAGTAAATTAAAATATGATAGTATGAAATATATTCATTATACATGAATTTAATAGTTAAGTGTTAAAAATTATATAAATAAATTTATGGTTCACAGTATCATTCATGTCTCATGGAATTGAAATAGATACAAATTACCCTTAAAACCTTGGTATCCTTTGAATAAAATTCCATTTAAGGAAAGGCCATTAAATGGATATTAAAACATAATTAATTATAGTTATATTGTAAAATAGATTCTCTATTAAGTAATCACACAATATAAAATATATCATGGCGAACAATATAAAATTTTTCTCAATAATTTAAATTTGAGGAAATGAACTGCTATATTGATTATTGATTTTAACAAAAGTGATTGAACCTCATTTATAATATAAATTAATATCTTAATCACCTACTTAAAAACCTTATTAATATTTATAAACATTATTTATAATTATGATTTACATGAATATTATTTAGTTATTATCTATTTTTTATATCGGGTTTGAGAAAACATGAACGTTTTAAACTAACTTCATAATGGCATTGTTGTTCTTCATTGTTATCCAAAATTTCATCATTCCCAAAACATAAAAGTACATGATTTTATTTTTTTTAATTATAAAAAATTTTATAATCTCATTATATTATATTTTTGGCTATGTTCCTCAGAAATGAAATCAACAATGAGTATGTTTCAGTGATTTTTAATGAATGGATATTGGTACCTTAATTAATGTGTTTAATATTAAAATTTATATTATAGAGAAAAAAATATTATTGAATTATTTATATCATATATTTTCAATAATAATGTTCTCATATTTATCTGTGTTATTTTATTATACCATTGTTCAAGTAGGTGGCTAGACCGACCTAATATACCAAAATTAATGGCTGAGTATGGTTAAGAAAGTGATTTATTTTAGAATAATACTATATTAAAAAGAACTATGATATTATTTAAATATTATTATGTTTTTGAGTAATATATTATGGTATTTTAATAAATAATAATGAAACGAGATGAAAAATGATTTTTGTTACTTTATAAAGGTGGTAGTCCACAAAAATTCCCGAATGACGATCTCATTTTTAATGGAAAACAATTAAGGTGGTTAATTATTATTAAAAAAACATAAAATAATTCATTATAATTTTAATAATGAATTTATAATATAAAATTTTAAATATATTTTTTAATGGGAAAGATAGATAAGAAGAAATGTCCGGAAAATTTTGTACTTATATTGATAACTTTGAACTTCCCTTGGAGGATTCCATAGAATTGTAGGGTTTAGGATAACTTATCATGAACATAAGTTAAAGGAAGAGGAAAATTGATATAGGGGATGAAAACATGTATGGTTTAAATGGGAAAAATATTTCAATGTTTTTGAAAGGGCGGTGTAAATCACCTTTTATAAGTGTTGAAAATTGAATTCTTGTAAATATTTCAACTTCATATAAACAGATTAAATTTTTAACATTTCAAGGAGACTAAAAAATAGCTAATTATGGATTGGGGATAAATTCTTCTAGGTATATAACTTTAACATTAATTTATAAAAAAATAACATGTTAGGTATTTTACACCTTTAGTTAACCTATTTTAACATTTTGAGATTTACTATGGTAACTAGTTTTTACCTAAGTAATTCAATTATTATGCCACAAAATAAAAAGGTCATTATTATTAAATATGGAATTTGTAATTCTATATTTTAAATCAAATTTATAATATTCAATTTTAAAATGTTATAAATATTAATTTTAAAATAATATTTGATTAAATTGAGATTTAAAGAATTGTTTAACATAAGTTCTAAAATATCTAACCTAGGTTTCTAATCTGAAATAAATATTTTCAAATTAATAATTAAATTTATAAAATACATATTTCTCAATAATAGGTTTTCAAAAAAAATTATGTCATAATTAAATTTTTATAATATCATAAAATTCATAATATTTGTAAAAATAATATTTTTAATTATTCACTAAAATCAATATTTTCAGAAAATTCAAAAACTGTATCACAATCTAATATTTTAATTATAAATCCAAAATAAAATTTATTTGGTCAAATTTTAATTATAAGTTTTGAGAATTTATTTTTTAAATAAAAATATAAAAATATAATGAAAAATGTTTTCATAAGAAAATAAATTTAGAAAATATTAACTCCCCTCCTTAATTCCTGTCAATTACTAAATATATAATGGTTAATATATTATTCTTATAAAAAATATATTTTATATATAATAAATTTATCTTATAAAAATAATGTTCATAAAAATTCAATTTCGAAAAAAATAATGTTTTTTGAATAAAATGACTTAATTATTTATTTAGATATACTAAATGAATTCTATTACATAATTAGCATTAATAAGTGAAATTTATTTTTCTATATACTCTTATTTAATAATTTGGTTACCTATATATATACCCAAAAATTCAATGATAAAATTATCATGGTTATATAATTTTCTAGTATTTATTTTTGTTCATTGTTGCCTGTGAAGTAATTTATCAAACACATTTGGTTTTAAGGAAAATATAATCAAATATCATGGTTTTACATTCTTTACCCCCATCATTAAATAAATTTAATCCTCTTAATTTCAATTATCACTCACTAATTGAAGTAGTCTAGGTAATCTATAAGATTGATAAGACTTAGGACATAATTTCAAGAGGGGTATCACCCTCATAAACTTAAGAAATTATTCATTTTCCTTTATATTTCATTCCTTGATGTCCACTATTACTTTAAATAAAATTTATTTTATTTCAATTGAGGAATTTCCCAAGGTACTTATTCCCATATATGTTTCATACAGGAAATTTATTCTTCTTTTATTTGTCATCTTCATCACATAATTTACCATGAAATTCTATCCTTCTCTTCTTTATTGTGTGTGTAAACACAACTAAGTTCACAATATTAATTATAATTATTTAATTATGGTTTGGAAATATCATAATATTTATAACTCCAAATATCATACCATTTGGTTTCTTATTCTAAATAGCATGAAATTTTCTATCATATCAATTGTTAACATGGGTCTGCAAGCTTATTTGATTACTAAAACCAAATGAGTTAACATGAGTAATGAAACATTAACTTCGTACATGGATTATGAAAATCATAAACACCAATATATCATAATCTATGATACCATAAAGTCATATTATGTTTCTTTTTAGTTCAAGATATATCACTATTTTTTAACATATGTTTCTTTAGGTTTGGTTCTTTAATCTTCTTCATCCTAGAAAATAACACTCCCAAATTATCAGGATATTTCTCACATTATTTTATACCCAGAAGTCATTGAAATATATGATCCCAAAATTCAAATAAAAAATTATCCAAAAAACCACATATCAAATAAGATATAAATTAACTTAAAAATCGTTAGGTTTTAATTTATGTTATCAATTTTCATTCTATTTTAAGTTTCTCTAAATAGTATTTTAAAACCATTATAATGGTTTTTAAGGTGTATGTGAATCATTGAAATAACATCCATTGGATGTTTCTAACTAGGTTTACTATATTAATCCCACTCATAATGCAATGAGTAAAGATCGATTTCATTGTTAAATAATGTTTTTAGGTTGATTACCCCTAGGTGAATTTGTTCTGTAACTACATCCAATTTCTAGTTTCTAGACATGGATATATTTTGTAAGAGACCAAAAACACCACCCTTTTTAAAAAAATTAGACTTTTTCCATTTCATGGACTCATTTTTAGGTACTTATATAATGTAATATCATCATATTACAGAGACAACGTAAATAATTCAATAACACATAAATCAACCTAAAGGGTTTTCTATACCTTGGAAATTATAATAAACCTTAAACATAATAACCCATGATAATATCTACAACACTTATCCTCAACAGAAATCCTAACATTTAGATTTATCTCAACCCTAATATGATAACAACTGTATCACCCCATGTAACACCCCAAGCATCCACGATATGATTCTCTTTGAATAATACAATAGTGTTTGTTGTAAGCAACTTTGAGTTCTAACACACCACAACCAAACAAACTAGTTGTTATGAATAGTAATACCCACTTTTTGAAATTATATAAATTTTTTCATTTAAAATGGACTTCATTTTTGGATTCGTAATATTTAAATTATCCTAGGATGAATTTTTGGTATTTTTCTGAGAACTTCCAATTTTTTATGCAGGGTGAAAAATACTAAACTTTAATTAAAAACAACTTTTTTAATCAAAAAAATTTATAGTGACAAATTATACTATTGAGTGGTTTTAAACTATAATTATATTATATTTTAACCATTTAATCCTATTTCGGTCATTGGATGCAATTTCCCATTTAAACTAAACATAAAAAAGTGTCAATCTTTTGACAATGATTATTTCATAAAAACACGCTTTCTGTTTTAACAACGGGAATAAATTTTAAATTAATTTCTGTAAATTTTGTGTTTCGAATTTAGAAAAAATGGATTTAATATTTAGAATCAGGAGGTCAAAATTGTTTAAATAGGTAACTTTTTTTAGACATTTTGAATAATTACTTCAGTAAATATTTTATTTACCATGGTTAAAGGGTTAATCCGATGACTAAGGGTAAAAAAATAATATTATAATAATAATAAATTACCCTAACACGTGACCTACCCCTATTGGATGATGCATGTACAACCATGGGAATCGTTGGGTCGATTTTGGGACCACATTGAGCCACTTGTATGTGATAATGACACTTTATATTAATTAAGTTAAAGTTAATACAAAAAAGACATAATCATATATCTTTTACTAAAACATTTTTTACAAGGGGTTATATATGTTTTCTATTGGACTATAAATATTCATTAGAAATATAAAAAATATTTCCTACATAATTATATTTCATTTATAATTTTTAAACATTTAATAATTAAATTTATATATGATACAATGATGATGCAGTATTTTCCTTATTAATGAAAGAATCAAATAAATGGTATTATAAATGTTAAAATAAATATAATTTGAAAGTTTTTATGCCATAAAATAATTTTATAGGTTAATATAACATGTTAGGATTTATTAAATAAATTTATTTCTAATTATTATAGTTTTTAGGACTTTATCAAAAATAAATTATTAAATAGTGTCAAAATTGACATAAAGGAGTATTTAAAACAGATATTATATTATTAATTGATATTATATACCTAAAAATATAAGGTTCAGAAAAATGACTAAGATAAGGATATATATATTAATAATCAACCACTTGGGGTTCTCTTGTCTTGTTATAGTAATATTATTAACCATATAATATAAAAATAAAAAGAGACATGGTAAATGTCAAACTATTTAACTAAGAGTAAAATATAAATGATAAGGTTAATATAGTGAGCCAAACCTGTCTAAAATCTATTGGTTGAAATAATTTCGACCCTTTCCCACCTTATCCTCAAAATAAGTCACTTTGGGGCCATTATAAACTGAATATGAATTTATTATAAAATAATATTTTACGTTTCTCCTAAGGTGCCCCTCACCCCTCTTATAAAAGTGCACTCCCCCTTCCCTCAAATTCATACCTTCAAAGCCTTTTGGTTTGGCCAACCCCTGAACAAATATCCTCCCAAAATCACTCACTTAATCTTATAGGCCTTCATTTAGTCATAAATCCAACTTAATGGGACCCTTTGATCAAATCAAAAAGAAGGACCCGAAGAAGAGGTAAAAATCTCACCACCCCTTTCAAGTTCCATTCTTCCTCCAATTCCTTTTTCATTGTTGTTTCCATTATAAAATAATAAATACAGTATATTCTAAATACTTTGATGTTATTATAAATATTGTACAACCAAATTCATTATTCTATCCATCTCTTGAATGACATGTCACCATATGTGTGTACGTACGTCTTACCGTCTCCACATCGTGGTGTAATTGTTATCCAATACATTATTTTTTGGATGGGTATAATAATGATGTGTAATTCATTTAAATAATTAATATAACAGTATAATGATTCTTTATATATGATACACCATCCAATTATATATTATTTTAATATCATAAGAATGATATTGTCGCTCGTGCGTACGTATGGACTATCGTCTCCACGAACGCGATGAGATTCATTCCCATCATATCCATTCAAGACTAATTTTCATTTTATGATTAAAAATAATGTTTAAATACTTGATATAATTATGGATATGAATAATATACATCTCATCCATAACAAATATGACTCACATAACAAATAATATAAAGTAAAACAAATCTGTTAACACCCAAAACGACGATAATACGAAGATATTATTAGAAAGAAATGTTAAAAGATCATATATGATATCATATTAAGGTATATGATTCTTGTATAATTTAATAACAATAATTTCACTATTATATAGGAGGTTAACCAACCCTCAACCAAGAAAAAGTACTAGGTAAGGGTTTACTTCACAATCTCTTCATTATCTGAGGTGGTCTATACGTAATTATCGACTGGGACCTCTTTATCATCCACATCTATGTTTCCTAAAAATGTATTTCAAAACATTCTTACTATTTTATAGACTATGGGTTAAAGTCATTTTTACATTTATTTGGATTTTTATAAGATTTTTAGAAAGGAATCTTTCTGTCATTTTCCAAACAAGGTCATTTTTGACCATTTCGACAAAATTAAGGTAATAATGTCTTTTTAACTTATACGGCTGGTGCGGAAATTTTCCACTGTTATAAAATCATCTAAGATTCCCTTAAAATATTATAAGAATATTTTCAATGTAAATGTTTTATTTTATAATTATGTGACTTTTAAATGATTTCAAAAAAAGAGATATTTCTCTCAAATAGTTTTGATTTCATCGTTGTCAACATCCTTTGATGGATTTTATGTTTATTTGAAGTTGATTTATTATTATACAAAACATACATATTGTATTGAAATTTTTTTTATATGTTTTATTGTGGATGTTTTATTTTTATACCATTAATGGTTTATGGATAAAGTATTGATATTTCGTATGCTAGTTTAAAAACAAATGTTTATGTTATGTTTAAACCTGTTCATATGAGGAATGAATTAGACTTAGTAAGTGACGGGTGGAGCCCGCTATAGCTCCTCAATGTATCGGTAGGTCTCATGAGACAAACTAGTGTCTTGAGACAAGGCCATGAAAAAATCTTAATTGTAGTCTTGGCACAAGTCCTTGACTATGTGGTTATAATAGTCAGGCATTATACATTCCATCATTTTGAAAGTGGTTATTGATATTGCATGTGATTATTCGACTAGTAGAATATCCATGTGAATAAGTAAATGGAATTATTTCATTTTAATCTTTCCATATTATACTGAAGTTAAGGTTTAAAATTATTTTTTTAGTTATACAATGCCTTAAATGTTTATGCTTATTTAGGAAAGTTTCCGCTATATTGTTATCCTTGCTGAGCATCTGAGATCACCCCTTTTTATGGTTTATTTCTTCTAGGATGTGAAGAAGTATTTTATGACTAACCTACAAGGATATTCTGAGGGGATATGAGTGTGAACTTTGGAGACTATGTTGTTGTATTTTTTTACTTTATGATGTAATGTAAGACTTATGAATGTATCTAGTGTTTCCAAGGATACTAAATTAATTTGATTTTTGAGACATGATCTTTTGTGATCATGAAAATGTTATGTAATAGTGCACCGACTTTGGGTAACTGGGGTCGGGGCATTACATATGGTATCAGAAGAAGTTTAGTACAAACCTTGGAAACGAGATTTATATAAACTCTTATTAGAGGACATAGACCTAAGATGGACTTGGAGGATTAGTATAGATGAACTTCCTAAAATTTTGGTATTGTAGATATTTTGTGAGTTTTATGAGAAATACATCCCTGTTTGGATACGAGCAGGTAGAGGCGGCTCTAGAACAGATGTATCTTGGGGTAAAACCTGAAAACCCCGCTTTGAGCTAGACTCAAATGGGAACTGGTGCACGACAACTGGATTTACTGCACTCTTGCTTACGACACTCTCGGGGGATATGCTTATGATAATTCACATTTTCTTTACAAACCATTATGAAGGGTTTATGAGTATATACTTCCTCAAATAAAACATTTTTATGACTATGGATTATATCCATATACTTTTCAATTTATGTTAAGTGTTTTACAAGTTTGGATTTACGTATTGCGATTCATAAACTAATCTAGTGTATGCCATTGTTTAGAAATGGCACATAGTAGAAGGAATGGAAACCATATCAATGCACGCACTCCATGTAGGTATTTCTCTCTAGATAAAGATAATTATATTGGAGCTAGTGATACAACTGGTGCTGATCAACTTATCACCATACTGGGAGAAAACACTCAGGTTATGAATAATAACTTTACCCATATGGATCACCCTGATCCACAACATGGAGGATCAATGTTAGATTTCTTCATGAGAAAACAACCAACAACATTTAATGGGAGTACAAATCCATTGGTAGTTGAGCAATGGATAAGTTATTTAGAGAAAATATTCCACGCCTTGGGGAGTAGTGAAAGGGTAAAAGTTGTCATGGTAGTTTACCACCTCGCTGGAGATGTTGATCGATGGTGTTCATTGACTCAAAACACAATAGAAGATGATAAAGTGTCAAATATGGAATTGAGGGAGTTTATAGATCTTTTCTTAGAAAAATACTTTCCCCGTGACCATCGAGAAGATATGGAAAGATAGTTTTTGAGTCTGAGGAAAAAGGAGGATGAGAATGTCGCAAAGTGTGAGGCTAACTTTACAAGGTTTGCGAGTCATGTTATAGATTATATATGTAACCCAAGAAGTAATATTTATCATTTCTTTTATGGTTTAAAACCATTTCTCCATCGATCATTAGTCTCACAATCCTTCTCATCATACGAAGATATTGTCTCATGTGCTATCAAGACAGAAAAATAATTCTCTAAGTCATACGACTTTAAAGAAAAGAAAGAGAAGAAGATATCTGCTGATCACTCTGGAAATGTAAATAAGGTTAAGAATGGAAAATTTGAATATCAATCCTATAGTAAATGTGGGAAGAAATACCCTGGTACATGCATGAAGGTAATGAGAGTCTCTTACAAGTGTGGTGAAAAAGGCCACCAAGATCGTGATTGCAAAGGGATGAATGAAGCTACTAATGTTCAATGCTACAATTTTAGGGAGATGGGACATTATTCAAATGAATGTCATAAGCATCAGGGGAAATTACCTCGAAAAAGTTCAAGGGATCAAGTTCACGCTTATGATAGCACTACTGCTGAGGTAGAAGCTCCAAAAGACGTGGTGGCAGGTAATTTAATTGTTTCTTCATGTTTAGAAAATGCTTTAATTGATTCTGGATCATCACATTACTTCATATCATTCCATTTTTCTAATAAAATTAGATATTTCCAATTTGTTTTAATAAGGGAGTTTTCAGTCAAAACTCTTAAGGGAAGTATCATCACAACAAAGTTTTCTGAATCCATTCCCATTAGAAAATATAAATTTCATTTATCTGCTGATCTCATCGTCAAACCCCTAATTGAATTTGATATAATCATTGGTATGGATTGGCTTTCATACCATGATGAAAAAATTCATTATAAGAAGAAAGAAGTTACTATTTTTTATGATGATGATAAAGAACACCTTGTATTTAGAGCAGAATCGCCACCACCTAATTATTATCTAGATCTACCCCCAGTAGCTCAACTAAATTCAATTATTGGTTTGGAGGAGAATGAAATTATTGTGGGTGAGGAAAGGAATGTTCAAATAGAATATGTACCTATTGTGAGAGAATATGTTGATGTATTTCCATAAGATTTACCTGGACATCCTCTAAAACGATAAATTGAGTTTTTCATTGACTTAATTCCTGGTTCAAGGACCATATCAAAGACCCCTTATATAATGGACACTGTGGAATTAGTAGAACTAAAGATACAACTAGAGTAATTTAGTAATGAGGGATTTATTCTCCCTAGTGTTTTTCCATGTGGAGCCCCTGTCCTTTTTGTTAAGAAGAAATATGGATCTGTGAGGTTGTGCATTGACTATAGGGAGATCAATGCTATTACAATAAAGAACAAGTATATCGTACCACACATTGATGATTTTTTCGACCAACTTCATGGAGCTAAATATTTTTCAATGATTGACCTTCAATCTGGATATCATCAGTTGTGTGTGAAGAAGGAATACATTATGAAAACAGCATTTCGAACCAGGTACGGGCATTACGAGTTTATAGTAATGCTTTTTGGGATGACTAATGCACCCTATGTTTTCATGGATCTAATGAACATAGTTTTCAAGGAATATCTTGATGAATTTGTAGTGGTATTTATTATTGATATCGTGGTATATTGAAAAATCCATGAAGATCAATAAAATCACTTGCGCATTATCCTGAAGACTCTAAAAAGAGATGAATTATATGGGAAGATTAGCAAGTGTGAATTCTATCTTCAGGAGATTTCTTTTCATGCCCATATTGTCTCTATGGATGGAATATCCGTTGATCCTTCTAAGAAAAGAGCAATCCAATAATGGCCAGCACCAATGATTATAACAGAGGTACGTAGTTTTATTAGTTTAGCAGGTTATTATCGATGTTTCATCGAGAATTTTTCCCAATTGTCTAACCCATTAACAAAGCGCACGTGTAAAGGGGTTAAATTTGTTTGGACAAAAGTGTGTGAAGAATGTTTTCAAAAACTGAAGAGAATATTAGTCAATTCTCTTATCTTGACTCTTCCATCAGGGAATTATGGGTATGTTATTTATAGTGATGCTTCAAAGAAAGGACTTGGTTGTGTCCTTATGCAGAATAATAGAGTTTTTGCCTATGCATCACGACATGTAAAAATTCATGAGAAAAATTATCCTACACATGATCTTGAGTTAGATACTATAATCTTTGCATTGAAGATATGGGGACATTATCTCTATGGTGAAAAATTTGAGATATATACCGATCACAAGAGTTTGAAGTATATTTTCTCACAGAAATAACTCAACATGAGGCAAAGGTGATGGCTTAAACTACTCAAGGATTATGATTGCACGATACACCACCACCCAGGGAAGGAAAATAAGGTGGAAGATGCTTTGAGAAGAAAATATCATGGAGTTTTGAACAAGATGAGAGTTGAAAAGGTTTCTATATTCATGGATCTAGTGAAGATGGATATGGGAAAAACCATGGAAGAGGAAACATCAATACATTTTCAAATTGTTTCCAAACCATCTTTACTAGAAAGAATAAAGGGTTCTCAGACCGGTGATGAAGAGTTTCAAAATAAGATTAAAGCTGTGAATGATGGTAGATTGAGTGACTTTGTGTATGAAGATGGAATTTTGAAATTTGGGAAGAGACTTTGTGTTCCTGATATACCTGATCTAAAAAGGGAATTGTTGGATGATACTCATAGTTTCAATTTCTCTACACACCCTAGTAGCACCAAAATGTATAGAGATTTGAAGGAATGTTTTTGGTGGGAAAACATGAAGATAGAGATTTCTGATATTGTATCAAGATGTATGGTTTGTCAACAAATGAAAGCTGGAAGGAAATCTCTTGGAGGAGTCATGAAACATCTTCCCATACCTGAGTGGAAATGGGATAATATCACGATGGACTTTCTCATGGGGCTACCAAATACTCCTAGATGGAATGATACAATATGGGTCATTGTTGAACATCTTACCAAGTCAGCACATTCTCTAGCTATAAGAGAAGATCTCCCACTTGAATGTCTAGGAAGGCTATATATTAATGAATTTTTGAGACTTCATAGAGTACCCTTATCAATTGTTTCTAATCATGATACATGTTTTACATCAAGATTCTGGAAGAGTCTTCAGAAGGAATTGTATACTAAACTTTGTTTGAGCACTACCTACCACCCCCAAACTGAGGGACAATTAGAACGGACTATTCAAACCTTAGAAGACATGTGGAGATCATGCACACTTCACTTTCAGGGTATGTGGGATCAATAATTAACTTTGGTAGAATTTTCCTATAACAATATCGTCCATTCAAGTATTCAGATGGCACCATATGAGGCGTTTTACAGAAAGAGAAGTCGCACACCAACCTATTGGGATGATGTTGGTGAAAGAAAACTTGTAGGTCCAGAACTGGTAAAAGAAATGATGGAAAAGGTGAAGGTAATCCAAAACCACATCAAAGAAGCTCAAAGTAGGCAGAAGAGCTATTCCAAAAATTGAAAGTAGTATTTGGAATTTCATGTAGGAGATCATGTTTTCTTGAAGGTATCACCATGGAAGAGTGTTATATGTTTTTGTAGGAAATGAAAATTGAGTCCTAGGTACATCGGACATTTCAAAATTCTAGAATGAATTGGGGTTGTATATTTTTTCTTGGAACTCCAAAGATCACGATGTGTTCCACGTATCATTATTGAAAAAATACATGCCTGACCCAATGAATATACTCACTTATGAAGAAGTATAACTGAAAATCGATCAATCGTATTGCAAAGATCCCATCATGATTCTTTATATGAGAGAACAAGTGTTGAGAAACCATACGACTCGTCTGGTAAAAGTTTTATGGATAAACCATAAGATGGAAGAGGCAACATGGGAACCCGAAGAACATATGATGAAGAACCATCTGAGTATTTTTATGCAGTAATATTTTAGAAATTTTGAGGATGAAATTATTTCAAAGAGGGGAGAATGTAACACCCCAAGCTTCCACGGTACGCTTCTCTTTGAATAATACAATAGCGTGTGTTGTACGCAACATTGAGTTCTAACAGACCACAACCAATCAAACTAGATGTTATGAATAGTAATACCCACTTTTTGAAATTATTTAAATTTTACCTTTTAAAATGGATTTAATTTTTGGATTCGGAATATTGAAATTAGCCTAGGATGAATTTTTGGTATTTTTCTGAGAACTTCCAATTTTTTTTAATAGTGAAAAATACTAAACTTTAATTAAATATTACTTTTTAAATCAAAATAATTTATAGTGATAAATTATTATATTGAGTGTTTTTAAAGTATAATTACATTATATTTTTACCATTAAATACAATGTTGGTCATTGGACGCAATTTCACTTTTAAACTGGACATAAACAAGTGTCAATATTTTGATAGTTATTATTTCATAAAAACACGCTATTTGTTTTAACAATGGGAATTAATTTTAAATTAATTTCTTCCACTTCTAAGTTTTGAATTTATAAAAATGGATTTCATATTTAGAATCATGAGGTCCAAATTGTGTAAATAGGTAAATTTTATTTTTATACTTTTGGAATAATTATTTCGGTAAATATTTTATTTACCATGGTTAAAGGGTAAATCCGGTAACTAAGGGTAAAAAAATAATATTATAATAATAATAAATTACCCTAACACGTACCCTAACCCTATTGGATGATGTATTTCCAATCATGGTCATCCTTGGGTTGATTTTGGGACCACATGGAGCCACTAGTATGTGATAATGACACTTTATATAAATTAAGTTAAAGTAAATACAAAAATGACATAAGCTTATATCTTTTAGTAAAACAATTTTTATATAGGGTTATATATGTTATCTCTTAAACTATAAATATTTATTAGAAATATAAAAATATTTCCTACATAATTATATTTTATTTATAATTTTTTTACATTTAATAGTTAAATTTATTTATAATACAATGATGATGCAGTATTATCCTTATTAATGAAAGAATAAAATAAATGGTATTATAAATATTAAAATAAATATAATTTGGAATTTTTGATGCCATAAAATAATTTTATAGGTTAATATAACATTTCAGGATTGATTCAATGAATTTAGTTCGAATTAATAAAATTATTAGGACTTTAAAAAAATCAATTATTAAATAGTGTCAAAATTGACATAAAGGAGTATTTAAAACAAATATTATATTATTAATTGATATTTTATTCCCAAAAATATAATGTTAGTACAAATGACTTAGATAAGGTTATATATATTAATAATGAACCACTTGGTGTTCTCTTGTCTTGTTATAGTATGTTTATTAACCATATAATATAAAAATAGAAAGAGACATGGTAAATGTCAAACTATTTAACTAAGATTAAATATAAATGATAAGGTTAATATAGTGACCCAAACCTGTCTAAAATCTATTGGTTGAACGTATTTCATCAATATCCACCTGATCCTTGAAGTAATTCCCTTTGGAGCCATTATAAACTGAATATGAATTTATTATAAAATAATATTTTACATTTTTCCTAAGGTTCCCCACACCCCTCTTATAAAAGGCCACTCCCCCTTCTCTAAAATTAATACCTTAAAAGCCTTTTGGATCAGCCAAAACCTTCCCAAATATCATCTCAACATCCCTAAATTAATCTTATTGGCCTTCCTTTAGTCATAAATCCAACTTAAGGAGCCCCTTTGATCAAATCAAAAGGACGAACTCGAAGAAGAGGTAAAAATATCACCACCTCTTTCAAGTTCTTTTCTTCTTCCACTTCGTTTTTCTTTTTTGTTTCCATTCTAAAATAATAACTCAATTATCTTCTATATAATTTTATTTTATTATAAATATGGTACAACCAAATTCATTATTCTATCCATCCATTGAATGACATATCACCATACGTGCGTACGTATGGATTACCGTCTCCACATCGTGGTGTAATTGTTATTCAATACAGTATTATTTGGATGGGTAAAATAATGATGTGTAATTCATTTAAATAATAAATATAACATGATAATGATTCTGTATATATGATACACCATCCAATTGTATATTATTTTAATATCAAAATATTGATATTGTCGCTCGTGCGTACGTACGGACTACCGTCTCCACGAACGCGATGAGATTCATTCCCCATCATATCCATTCAAGACTAATTTTCATTAGATGATTAAAAATAATGTTTAAAGACTTGATATCATTATTGATATGAATATGATACATCCCATCCATAACAAATATGACCCACATAATAATTAATATAAAGGAAAACGAATCTGTTAACACTCGAAACGACGATAATACTAAGATATTGTTAACAAGAAATGTTAAAAGATCATATATGATGTCATATTAATGTATATGATTCATGTATAATTTAATAACAATTATTTCACCATTATACAGAAAGTTAAACTACCCCCATCCAAGGAAAATTACAAGGTAAGGGTTTATTTCAAAATCTCTTCATGATCTAAGGTCGTTTATACGTAATTATCTTCTGGGACCTCTTTATCATCCACATCCATGTTTCTTAATAATGTATTTCTAAACATTCTTAATATTTTATAGACTATGGGTTAAATTCATTTATACCTTTTTTTTACTTTTTATAATATTTTTAAAAAGGAATCTTTCCTACATTTTCCAAACAAGGTCATTTTTAACCTTTTCGATAAAATTAAGGTAAGAATTCCTTTTTTAACTTATACAGGGGGTGTGGCTATTTTCCACCATTATGAAATCGTCGATGCTTCCCTTACAATCTTATAAAAATATTTTCAATGTAAATTTTTTATTTTATAACTATGTGACTTTTAAATGATTTCCAAAAAAAAGTGATATTTCTCTCAAATAGTTTTGAATTCATTTATGTCAGCATCCTTTGATGAATTTTAATTTTATTTGATGTTGATTTATTATGATACAAAACTTCCATATTGTATTGAAAGTTTTGTTATATGTTTGAATATGGATGTGTTATTTTTATACCATTCATGGTTTATAGATAAACTATTGACATTTCGTATGCTAGTTTTTATACGAATGTTTATGTTATGTTTAAACATGTTAATATGAGGAATGGATTGGACTTAGTAAGTGATGGGTGGAGGTCTCTATAGCTCCTCAATGCATCGGTTGGTATAATGAGACAAACTAGTGTCCTAGAACATGGCCCTGAAAAAATCTTATTTTTAGTCTTGGCACAAGGCCTTGACTATGTGGTTATGATAGTCTGGCATTATGCATTCCATCATTATGAAAGTGGTTATTGATATTGCATGTGATTATTCGACTAGTTGAATATCCATGTGAATAAGTAAATGGAATCATTTCATTTTATTTTTTCCATATTATGATGAAGTTCAATTTTAAATGGCTTTTTATAGTTATACGTTACCTTAAATGTTTATGCTTATTTATGAAATTTTCCGCTATATTGTTATCCTTACTGGGCATCTGAGCTCCCCCTTTCTATGATTTATTTTTCCCAGGATGTGAAGAAGTATTTTATGACTGGCCAGTAGGGATAGTCTGAGGGGAAATGATTGTGGACTATGGAGACTATGTTGTTGAAGTTTTTCACTTTATGATGTAATGTAATACTTATGAATGTATCTAGTGTTTCCAAGGCTACTAAACTAATCGGTCTTTCGAGAATTGATCTTTTGTGGTCATTCCAATGTTATGTAAAAATTCACCGACTCTGGGTAACTGGTGTTGGGGCGTTACACCCCATATGTAACTATCCCAAAATTACATGATTTATATAAAATATTTCATTATATACATTTCCACATAATTTTAGGTTTTAAAATTATAGAATTAAGAAAATTCATTAACAAATAAAGCCCATTTCTTTATTAATGAATAGAAATTTTTCTCACTATATAAGAAACTAGTTAATCTATAATGAATCTTCAATATCTTCCAAAAATTATAAAAACTTTATATTCTTCTAGACATATCACTTGTATCACTTTTCCTCATAAACTAGGGAAATGGAAAAATAGAAAGGGTTGTCTTAAATTCTCAGTAAGGGAATGTGTATAGAATAAACTATAATAGAATAAACAAGGCACTTATAATATGACAAGAAATAAATGATAATAAAATAATGAAATATAATTCATTACATAATAATTTAAACCAATCCATGGTTAACCAAAAAAATAAACACAATGAAAATAAAAATAGATTTCATTATGATAAAATACATAATGTTATACTAGTCAAGTCCTTGTGCTGAGACATTATATACCATCAATGAATTATATCAATACATCTATTTACTATCAAGACAATGGTCAATACATCTGAATAAATGGGTAGGAATACAACAAGTACACCTGATAGTTTATCTCAAGATACCTATAGATACACTAAGGGGTTATTGTTGGAACCATACATTACTAATAAAGTAAAATGTATTCATTAAATAAAGGAGTGAATAAAGTATAAAATACATAGACAACATGCCATAGTAATCAATGAATATATATATTAAATGAAAATTATTTGAATTATTAATATTTACTAAATCAATAAATGGATATCTTTCTATATAAGAATCCCTCAGAATAACACCATATAGATTAATATATATACGTTTAAGTCTATAATTTCCCTAATAAAAAATAGAATAGATTTTCTTGTAATAGTCTCTAAAAATAATACCATATAGAGTAATGGTATACAGTTATGTCAATAATTACTCTAAATCAATCAATGTATGGGTATCTTATTAATTCTATTCAAAAAAAGAAATAAAAATAGGGTATTCGCAAAGGAAAGGCATTGGATGAAAAAATAATGCCTTTACATAGTTGATTATTTGGTGAGACATAAGTTCTGATGGATTATTCCTTTGAAACAAAAGAACACTTCATATTCCATAAAGATAAATAGAGTGGATTTTATCATTTGAAGAATGTCCTCAATCAATTATAATATATTTCCAAATATATTGGCATAGATGAAAAACAACTTTTACGATTATTAATTAATTTCATTTGTAAAAAATAAAAAAACCATAAAATTTTGAAAACATTTATATAACTATTTTATAATACAATGTGAATAATTTTTCTAGAAACAATGGAAAAAAAGAATATTTTTTATAGAAAAATTAAAATAATATGGAAATATATGTTCACACATAAAACAATAAAAAGTGATTCTTTTCGCACTTTGATGAAAATGAAACGTATAGAAAATGTTTAAAATTTATTTATAACTTTTTAAAATAATTTGAAAATAGTATAAAATGACTTTGATCAATAATTAAGTCATAAATTAGGATATTAGAAAAATAATCCAATGAAAAATGACATAGAGGGGAAAGATACCCATCCAAAAGGAAGAGGTGGGGTTAGTTTCTCTTACAATTTGTAAACTATAAACTAAGGAGAAAATGAAATTGTGAGATGAAATTTAAATCCACAAGAGTAATATATGAGAATAAAATTTAGGGGGGTTTAAAAAAAATAGAATAAAAATTCCTCATAAGGATTATCTTTCAAAAAGAATCCTAATTTAAAATTGAGATTGAAGAAGAAACCCATAAGGTAATTCTGAAGTAAGAATCAAATAAACTTAAGAGGGTTACCATGAAATGTAAATTCCAATATCATGAAATGAAATATTATCATTATAATTTCATTCAATAAGGTAGTGAATATAAAATATAAAATAAATGTTATAGCAGAATATCAAACATGTCTCATGGAAATTAAAATAGAGAAAAATGAACCTTATAACCTTGGTATCATTTCGATAAAAATAATTTCAAGTAAAGAATATGATATGTAAATTAAAACCCATGAAATTTTGAAAAAAAAATTAAAATTAATTAATTAGGTATTAATCAGACCAAATCAGAGATATTGTGGTGGACATAATGATATATTACTCATGAAATTAAATTTGAGACAAGAAACCCCTTACCTTAATTTGTTAATTCCACAAACGCACTTGAACCTCCTATATAAAGATAATTATTATCTTAATAACATATTTCATAATTCTATTAATATCTATAAAAATTTATTAAAATCATTCATAATTATGATCTACTTATATATTAGTTACTTATTATCTATTTTTTATATCGTTTGTGTGTAATCATTATCATTTTTAAATAGTTTTGTAATAGAATTGTTGTTCTTAAATATTATACCAAATTTCATCATAACCAGTTCGGAAAAGGTATTAGAATTTACTATTTTATATTTATTTATAACTTTATAATTTCATTAAAAGTTGGTTTAAGTTATGATCCTTAATTATGAAATCGTATATGATCATGTTTCAGTTATTTTTAACGAACAGACATTGGTATCTTCAATAATGAGTTTAATATTAATGTTATCATTATATAAAAAAATGAAAAAAATTATTAACATATTTATATAATATAATATCATTAACATTTTTTCATATTCATCAATGATATTATTTTATAACATTGTTCAAGTAGGTGGTTAGACTGACCTAAACATGAACATACCACAATTAATGGATGAGTGTGGTTATGAAATTAGTTACTATTTGAGTTATATCATTAATATAGAATAATAATGATAATATTTATATATGTTTAAGTATTTTCATAATAGTTATATATATTTTAATTAATATTATGGAAACTAGATGAAAAATGAGATATGTTACTTTGTGGAAGTGGTAGTCTGCACAATCACATGAATGACTTTTTGTTTTTCTTAATTGAAAATGGGAAATGTGGTTAATGATTATTAATAAAATATAAAAACATTCATATTGCTATAAATATAGAATTGATCATATAATATTTTTTAAAAATACATTTCAAATGGAAATATAGAAGAGAAATAACAATTGGGAAAAGTGAATACTTATGTCGAGAACATTAAGAATCCCTTAGAGGATACCTTAGAAAATGAGGTTTTAAAATAAATTATAGTGACCATAAGATGAATGAAGTGTATAAAGGATATTGGTGAATGGAAAAAGTGTACATATTAAAAATAGAATCCATGATTTGGGGGTGGTCTTGGAGGGGTGGTGGAAATTCCCTTTTATGAGTACTGAAAATTGCATTCTTGTTAATATTTCTTCATAATATAAAGAAAAAACATGTTTTACATGTCAATTAGAGTTAAAATCCAAAAATAACTGATTGAAGATAATTTGTGGTGAAGTAGAACCTCAACCACTCAATTTGGAACATTTTTTTACATGTTAGTCATTTTATCTTTTTGGTTATCCCACATTACCATTTTTTTTACTGGGATAACTATTTTTTCTTAATTAATTAATTTTATATGAAAGAAAATGGTAATTATTATATAATATGTAATTTATAATTCCAAATTTTAAATAAGTTATATTCTATTCTATTTCTGAAATTCATAAAAAATAATTTTAATATAATAAATATATTGAAGATAGTCTGGGAGAATAATGTGACCTATGTTTTAAAATATCAAAAATAGGATTGTAAATTAAAATAAAAATCTTCAAATTCATAATTTATATTAAAAAATAAATATTTTTTATAAAATATTTCCATAAATTTTTAATTCAAACTTATATACTACTAATGTCATAAAAGTCACGGTATTTGTAAAAATGTTATTTTTCTATATTCACCTAAAAATTAATATGTTCAGTAAAATATAAAAAAGTTATGCTGAGATAAAAACTATATCATGAATAAAAAATTTATTTGATTTGGTAATATTAAAATTCAAAAATTTCATAATTTAATTTCTAAATAAAATCATAAAATAAATAATGAAAATGGTTTTCATATGAAATTATTTTTAAAATATTAACTTCTCTCATTATTATTACCTATCAATTGTTAATTAAATTGGTATTAATATATTATTCATATATTTAATTTATTACATCCAAAATATATTTAGTTTCTTAAAATAAAGTGCATAAATAATAAAATTTTATAAAACATACATTTTAGCATAAAATGACATTATTGGTTACTTAGCTTTACTAACTGAATTCCATCAAGGTGTTAGTATTAAAATTTACCTTTATTTTATTTTATATATGTATTTCAAAAATCTTTTACCTCTATTTATAACCACCAATTCAAAATCTAATTTATTAGGGCTATATAATGTTATATGATTTATTTTGGTTCGGTGTTTCTTGTAAAAAAAGATATCAAAAAAATTAAGTTTTAAGTAAAAATATATAAACTTTTAAAAATTAATTTGTTATAAAAACCAATTTCTAACCATTCCCATATATCATGAAACAAAATATTACTTTAAAATTTGATCCATCAGCCTACAAAATCTGTTAAACTATACTTGAATAACCATAATTAAACTCCCAAAATATTAATAATTGTTTTAAACACCAAAGGAATGAAAAAATAAAAATATGAACCTTTATCCACTATTCATGATTTGGAAATCAGGTTTTTTATATTGTGTTCCAACCATGCGAGCTATATTGTATGGTGACCAGAATGGTTATTCATGGCCTATGCATAGTTTGATAGATTGTGTCCCTGGACAATGTGTTCCCTAGATAGCCTCATATTTCACTGTAAAACACTAAATTTTCTAGGATTCTTCTAATAGATTTCTAATAAATCTTTTTAATTAGAAAAAAACATAAAAATATCAAATTAATAAAAAAATAAAAATTCTAAATTCAAAAGGAAACTCCCAAACACCCATAGAAACATGATTCCCAACATGAGGAAGAGCTATCCAGGAAATCTTCTATGCCCACCACTTGAGATCTTATGGTCTTAACTACTATACATCATCAACCCCAAAATATTAAGAGGTATTTAAAATATTTTTTATTTTTCCAACCAGATTCAACTAGGCATGTTACCCATTTCATCTGTTAACAATATTGAACCTATGTCCCCAATTTCTTGGGGTTGGAGAGTAGTGACAAGGTAACACAAATATCCATATGGGAGTTATTTCACCCTCAATGAAATAGTAATAAAAAATTATTTCCAACAAATAACTTTTAATTATGTCTATATGAATTAGAAAACCATTCCATCGAAAATTAATATATGCTAAATAGAAAAAACATAAAATATTGAATAATTAAAGATGTTAACTAAATATTTTTTTTAAACATTTTCTACCCATAAATAAAAACCATTAGGTAAAAGGATTTTACATGGAATACAAGTAAACAAAACTAAAAAAATAGGATCATTGTGATAATGATATAAATCATGAGAGAAACTGGCCAAATGAACTCAGGAGTCAATCCTTTCCATCACTATGTGACTCTCAAGTCACAAACATACTAAAATATCAACCCACTTCTCAGTAGATATCGATAGAAACCCAAAATCATAATACATAACCTAAAAAATGTGTAAGACATTAAGAATTCAAACCAACCATTTTCATTATGTAGGGTGTGATACAACTCCTAGTATGATACCATTAATAATATATTTCATTACTTTTATAAAAGAAACCATTAATTATAATTGGAAAAAATGATAGAAATATAGTTTTTCATTTCCATTACATAATATCGAAATAAATAAAAACCACTTAATTTCCCATTCTTAAACTATACCATTTATAAAAAATTCCTCAAATATAACTTGGAAGTTTATTTACATATCAAAACAAACCTTTCTCATTTTATTTTAAAAAAACCTTTTGAAAATAATCCATCACATAGTTTAAAAACATTTCAATGAAATTTTAATAAAATTTAGAACTTATAAAACCATTACCCACTCTTTTATTTAAAATATTACACACACTTATCAAACATGAGTACAAATAAATGGGAAACTAAAATAGAACATAAATCCATAAAATTCAAAAAAATGAAAATAATGGGTAGGATAAAAACTAGTAAACCTAAATACTAAACCATAAGATAATAAAATAAATCATGATTAGTGCAATCTGATAATCATGAAAATCACATGCCAATAAGAAAAAAAAGATACATAACATATGATATATATCAAGATAAAACACTATAGGTACTAATGGTATATTACTTTATATCCATAGGTGAAACCATGTATCAATAGGATTGATGTAACACAAAACATCACCCAAATCACTCTCAATAAACATCATCATTGACACGTCCCCTATCTAGGTCATAACATTAAACTATGGTCTAAAATCCATTGCATAAATCTAAAATAGTAAAAAAATAATGTATGATCTCCCATATAGTGTCATAGGGTTCCCCATGGAATATCTAAAGGACATGGACTTCAATCAAACCATTGTTAATCACATTCCAATCACATAGCATATAAGAAATATAAAAAATATTACACATTTAACCTCCAAAACACCCCCAATCAATAAAAATCATCCTTAACAAACACATAAACATCAATCACAATTCGTTAATCATTAACACATTCATACAAGCATAAACAACATGTAATAATGGATCTCAATAAGGTTATAAAAATCAATAAATAAAAACATCCTTACATAAGGTGACAACATCCCCTTTAATTAATAATTAGTAAGTATATGTTTTGATATAATAATTTAAAACAACTTGGAAAAAAATCATAAATCCAAGTTAAATCAAAATCCACCATCAACTCAAGGAATTGTCCCAATAAATCCATAAGTCAACACACATGCTTTTAGAATAAGTAACCCCATTGAAACAATAAAACAACATACTTTGGATATTAAACCTTGAAAAAATATCATAAAAAATCATTTTTCCTAGGGAAAACCATCATTCAAATTTAGAGAAACTCTTTAAGGGAAAAAATATCATTTGAAATAAAAGTGTCATTAATCCCTAAAATTCACCAATTTATCAAATGGAGTCCCTGAAAAAATATTCAAAACCTTGTAAAAAAATTAGATATCATATACAAAATTATTATACTTCAAAAGAACATTTAAAATATAAATAGTACTAGTAAATATTAAATAAAAGTAAATAAAATTAAAGAACCTAACTCAACCAGCATAACCATGTTGCATGTGATAAACACCACTAGATTTGGTCTCATTAAAGGGATTTAAACCCCTAAAAACCAAAAAACCAAATTTTATAACGACCCTATACATAGAAATCATCCAACATGGCCAACAAGGTTATATAAAATAGGATAAATGGGGATAAACTAAAAAAATAAGGATGTATAAATCCTAACCTTTCAATCTATGGAATAAACCCCTAATAAATCACATAAAACCCACTATTAAGGTGACTGGAGAAGGAAGGATTAATTTCGGGAGGTTCCTCGGATGAGGGGTTTTAGTGGGGGAATATTTTGGGATAATTTTCAAATAAAAATACTATGAAATTACAAAAATACACAAAAATGGTAAGGTGTAATGGTTTACAGGAATGGTTTACCAAACTATGTAATGACCTTGTGATACCCATTATCTAAAACTTCAAATAGAACATGGTTACTATAACACAATTACCCAAACCATTCACCAAATTTTGAAGCCCTAAAAAATTACCAAAAAATCAAATTTAGTCCATGAGACACCCTAAACACAAGGGAAAAGTAAACCGTTTAAATATAAATAATTATGTGGAATTTCAGTGTGTCATAGGTTCACCCTTAAAATTGGATTATTTCATTGTAAAATGTATGGATTCAATATTAGTGTCATTATAATGACACATAAGGGATGTGTGATCAAGTGTTTGTTTTGGTAATCTGGGATACCTTGTAATTTATGTTAGAGGGAAACATAGATAGTTATTCATGACAACAATGAATGAAATTAATGAAATAAATGGTCATAAAATTAAATATTTTAGCCTAGTATCAATAGTATATGACTCATGAAGGTATGAGTTAATCTAGATGGTTGGTTAGCACTATGGTGTACACCATATCAGGAATGATATATGGTGTCCAATGGAAGAATTTTTGTGCCATTAAGATAAGGGAAAGAGATTGTTATTTTATACTAACTACATGGTATGTGGATTGGTATAACCTAAGATCGGTCTTGGTATGGTCTAATTATTGATTAGAATGGTATGATTATACTCGGAAATCATGTGAGACTTGCTGATTATCGAATTATTTGGAATCTCATGGGAAGTGACATCATGAGGGAGTCGATAACTCCTTAGAACCCTAATTTTGTGGATCTATGTCAAGGGATTTTGATGACACATAAGAGGTTATCAATTTTAGGGGTGTGAATGAGTTTAAAATGACTCATGGAAAGGTGTCAGACACCTTTATTATATTGATAAATGGGAAAGGGTTTTATACCCACTATAGTATATCTTGTATAAGTTGTAGTAAGAGATACTATGTGAATGGTGTTCTTGGGATTAACATCTGATAAATAACAGACCACGGTATGTCCAGTGTAGTATATGACTTCTATATAGTAATATAGTGAGATAATAAAAATTATTGTCTCAAATTAGTGATGTGGTATTACCACTTGGTGAATGTCAAATGCCATGAGAAGAACAATGGGTTCTAGAGAATGTCGAAGGATCAAGTGTCTTGGTGTATTTTTAGAGAATCTGGAGAGTGTCGAAAATGTTTTGAGTAAATAATTCCTGAAATTTTTGAATTAATAACAAGGAATTTTAGAGTTTTTAATAATTTGGAACATGATATTATTATGGTAACATGTAACAGAATTTATTCTATGGTATATCTATCTCGACTCAAATTTTATGGTGATTTGTCAAAAATGAAATTAAATAATGGTGTGACGGAGTACCATGTTGGATATAGAACCTAGTGAAAGGCTTTTTGTATGGTTCTATTAGGTAATGATGAGAATGTAACATGAGTGAAATTATATAGGAAATGATGAAATCTGGACTAATTAGATCTTGTTGAGTAAAAATATTGGAAAAATTATAGTGGAGATCATACCATTGATCACTATTGGGTGAAAACCCCATTTCATGTTTCATAGTGATGAAGATATTGGGTGACATTTATATGGAACCAAAACTAGTTGTGGTTGAGTTTTTTAATTATTTATTAGATATAGGACCCTGGGATATTTCTATGGAGTGATAATTACCTATATAGGGGTGTCTATCTGGAGTGATCAACTGATATCTATATTTTTACAAATTGAATAAGTTTGAAATTTGGTAAATGTAATATAATATTGATTATGTGGGATGCTTTCAATGGTTTGTGGAGAATATGATCATTTTTTTCTTAATAAAATATTTGAACTCTAATTGGAACCTCAAGAGGATAACTACAATTTTGTGCATGTATAATTAAGAATGCTCAAGTGTTTCACTATGGTGGAATATTTCTAGTTCATATTAGTGATTCCGACCATTATATTATGATTTCAATGAATATTTTTCTAATAAATTTCACTAACATAGGTAAATCAATATTGATTTAGTATATTTATTTATAACCATAGTGTATGGGATACTGATTTTTCTATACTGTCATGTATAATGAGGTGTTACAATGTGACTTATTCTTACAATTAATGTTAAAAATATAAAACTAATTTGAAAAAAATCGAGGAATGTATGGTATAAATAATGTATTAGAGAAGGAGGTGTCTAAAGATTTTATATTCTAGTTTGGGTGGGGTATCAGTTTGACCAAAACTAGTAGGAGTGTATGAATTAGAGGGAAAATTAGATATTAGTGATCGGCATTGTCTAAGGTAGATTCATGTTTTTAATTATTAATTATTATAATAATAATATTGGGGGGTTTTAATGAACCATGTCATAAGTGGTCAGTGGAATAGGATAAGAGTTGGTCTTCAGTGAAACTAGTTTCAAGATTGTAACACCCCGAGATTTTATGAAAAATATTATTTTTGATTTCATTAATGTCTTTTGTTGTACGCTACACCAAAATAAGCTTTCACAACATGCATCCTTGACTTTCCTTGCATTACACACAATCATGACCTTCCTCGATAGCGTGTGTAGTGCGCAATACCGAGTTTCACTAAACAACGATATGCTATTAAAATATTATTAAAACTAGCCGTTATGAATAGTAATAACCACCTTTTAAAATTTTAGAAATTTTAGCTCTAAAAATGGACTTCATTTTTGGATTCGGAGTATCGAATTTAGCCTAAGTTGAAATTTTGGTAGTTTTCGGATAACTTTCATATTCTGATGAATAGTGAAAATTACTAAATTTTAATTAAAAACAACTTTTTTAATCGAAATAATTAATAGTGATAAATTATTAATTTGAGTGGTTTTAAAGTATATTTAGAATATATTTTTACAATTTAATACAATGTTGGTCATTGGATGTAATTCTACATTTAAACCAGACATAAACAAGTGTCAATCATTTGATAGTTATTATCTCTTAACAACATGCTATTTGTTTTGACGACGGGAATTAATTTTTAAATTAATAAATGCAACTGATATGTTTTGAATTTGGTAAAATAGACCTCATTTTTGAGTTCATAATATCAAATATAGCTTAGGCCTAATTTTTGGTATTTTTCTGGAAACTTTCATTTTTTGATGAATAGTGAAACCACTAAGTGGTAGTTAAAAAAATTAATTTTTCATAAAACTTAATTTTACCGCTTCTATGAGTGGAATTTCAAAAATCCGAGAGACACTGTTGATGTTAGTAAGTAAAATGTGGTTCAATGAGATGAAAATAATTTTTGGTGAATAGTAACTTTTTAGTTTTTTACCACGGTTAAAAGTAAATATGGTAATTAAGGGTAAAAATGTTATTATTATTACCCTAACACATGTCCTAATTCTATTGGATAAGTGTAATTCGACCAAAAACAACCTTATTAATAAAATATGATCATTTAGGCCCACTTGGATTAGATTAGGACATTTATTATTAATTTATTTAAAGAAGGGTTAAAATAGTTAAAATCAAAGTTTAATAAGTAAATCATTTTTAATATAGGGTTATACATAAGATAAATTCGACTATAAATACTCATTAGAAAGCTAAAAATATTTCCTACATAATGGTATTTTATTTGTAATTTTTATACATTAAATAATGTAATTTATTTATGACACAATGATGATGCAGTAATTATCTTATTAATGAAATATTGACATAATTGATGTTATAAATACCCAAATAAATGTAATTTGAGACTTTTTATGAATTAAACTAATTTTCTAGGTTAATATGACATGTTAGTATTGATTTAATTAACTTTTTTCGAACTAATCCTTCTGTCATGATTTTCACAAAAATCAATTACTAAATAGTGTCAAAATTGACATAAAATAGTTTTTAAAACAAATATTATATTATTAATTGTTATTTTATTCCTAAAAATCTAAGGTTCGGAAAAATGACTTAGATAAGGTTATATATATTAATAATAAATAACTTGGGGTTCGTTTGGCTTGTTATAGTAAGTTTATTAACCTTATAGTGTAAGAACACAGGAAGACACGGTAAAAGTAAAATTATTTAACTTAATGTTAAATCTAAATGAAAAGGTTAAAATAGGAACCTAAACTTGTCTAAATTATATTGGATGAGAGTATTTCCACCCATCCCTACCTTAGCTTCTTAATAAATCAATTTGGAGCTATTTAAAACCGAATTTAACTTTATAATAAAATAATAGTTTTATTTATTCCAAAGGTACCCCTCTCCTCCCTTATAAAAGGGAACCTCCTCCCCCTCTTCCTCACACCCCTTTGAGCCTTAAAGATCGGCCAAACCCTGCCAAATTCTCTTCTCCACTTCCATAGAAACATCTTATAGGTTCTGGTCTTCCTCAAAGACCAATTTTAGTGCCCTAAAAGGAGATCTCAAGAGGTGCTTCAAAGAAGAGGTAATGTCTGTTACCGATTCATTAAACTTTATTTCTTCTTCCACTTCTTCTTCATAGGTTGTTTCATTATGAAGTAATAACATCAGTATCACTCATATACGGATATGTTATTATAAGTATAAAACAACCCTATTTCACCATCTATCCATCCTACGGAAAACGAAATCACTGCACGTGCGTACGTACGGAATACCGTCTCCACGCCGTGGTGTAATCTATTTTCCACCACCACCTTACTTGGATGGGTATAATGGTGTACATAATAACTATATATGATTATTTTAAAGTGATATTGATTCTGAAATAGTATACATACACTTCAATACAATTCCATGATCATGAGAACGATATCATCACTCGTGCGTACGTACGGACTACCGTCTCCACGACGTGATGAGATTCATTCTCCACGTTAACCATTCATGAATGATTATAAAGTATATATAATAAGTAATCATGAAATATATGACATAATAATGATACTGGATTTATGTGTATATATATTTATGTCATCTACTTAATTCCATTCAACTCAATAAGGATATGAAAACAGTGTTCATGCGTACGTACGGCCTACCGTCTCCATGAACGGTGTATTTCTTTCCATTTACTGATTTATTATATATATGTATATTCTGAATATATATTATATATAAATCATGTTTTATATTCTGGAATTAAGTAATTATGATATAAGTAATCATATGAATAATTACAAGTCAAATCACGGACGACAAATGAAACAATTTTACCGAAAATGATCTTTAACATGGAATTTACAAAAGAATGGATAAAATAAAGTCATAAGTGAACCATATATGATATCAAAACAATAATTATGATTCTGGAATAAGTCAACAACATTATTTAAATCATTATACAGGAGGTTCGGACACTTACGAAGCAAATTGGACCTAAGGTAAGGGAAATATCACAATCTTATTTTTATCCTAGTTTGTTTATACTTTGGTATTTACTTGGGTGTATTTTATCATACACATCCATGTTTCCTCAATATGTAATATTATTTACATCCACCTTCAATTGTTTAAATCCATTTTTACCATTTGGAGAGTTTATAGTAAAAGATATGAAAGGAATCTTTTGTTGTTTTTCGTACGATGTACTTTTTTACTTTTTCGACAAAAGTACGAGAAGAATGTTTTTTTAACTTATACGGCATGAATGGATTTTTAAAAAATTATTTCCAAGAAGCTTCCTTTACATGTTTTAAAGTTTATTTTTAAACAACTTCTTTTAGTTTAAAATTGTATGACATGTTAAGAA
This sequence comes from Viscum album, assembly GCA_963277665.1. Lineage (NCBI taxonomy): Eukaryota > Viridiplantae > Streptophyta > Magnoliopsida > Santalales > Viscaceae > Viscum > Viscum album. The sequence goes on from OY728128.1 coordinate 172,357,366, forward strand.
AGGAAAATGTTTTTGAAGTAGAAAGGATATTTTCCTCAAGAATGCAGTTCAAGTGTTTTATCAAAATTGTTTTCCATCTAAGATAATATAGGGTTATATTTCTATCCCTATTATTAAATTGATTTGATTATGTTGTGATGGAATTATTTTTATGAATTCATTTATCTTATATGAATTGTTTTATTATGTCATGTTGTTTAAGAATCCCATTTTTATTACATGGGTTATGCAATGATGTATGATTTATGATTTTGTGGCACACATAATAATGGTATCATTATGAGATGGGTGGGACCTATATCTCCCTCCAATGCATTGGTTAATGATTTTATATCTCATGAGATAGACATGGCTGGAATGGTAGGTTATGCCGGTTCAGTGAAACAGGACTGAAACGAGGAGTGAACTCGGTTCAGAAATGGACTTTGTCCACTAAGATAGTCTTGGAAATGAGTCTTGAATAAAAAGAAATGATTCTCTATGGTTACGTGTGTATGCCACATAGTTTCATGTTTTATGTTATGATTATTGGGATTACATTTCACTACTATGATTTATCCCATGTTATGATATTATGATCTCTTTTGCAGGTTAAGATTTCCAAAATGTTATGTTCTTATGAATATGATGTGATTGATATTTCTTTTGTTTACCCTTACTGAGAATTTGAGCTCACCCTTCTATGTTTTATTTTCCCCAGGATATAAAGAAATGTTTTAGTTAAAAAAGAATGATATTTATGGGAGATGTTGAAGATCTTTCACCACGATTAGAAGATTATATTCTGAGTTTCCAAAGACACTAAACTATTACAGTCCTTGTGTGTGTGTTTTTTTTATGTAATAAGTATTCCGCAAAAGTAATGTAATGTCCTTGTATGTTAAGCTTCGGGTCTCTACAGTTGGTATCAGAGGAAAGGTTTAGTCAACCTTTGGAAACTGGGATGCGAAAACGTTAGTGAGATCCCTAGAGATATTTCAAAGGTATGTCTAGGGATGCCCCTAAGGATAAGTATACGTATAGGATATAGTCCTAGAACTATGGTAAAGATCTTAGAATTCAATCTAAGATGTTAGATATTGAAGTTACTCCCCCTTTATTATGATTTTTTCCTCTAACACTATTCTTTTTGGGTTTTAGAAAATGGCTGGAAACAAGATGATTCACGATAATGGAGGATATTATGAACAATGGAATGATAATCTTCATAAAGAAACCAAATGAAATGGGATTTGGAAGTCCAAACATCATTATTATGCTGAATCAGCAATCTCATAATATGATCAATAAAGTAAAATTTGGTAAGTTTCCTGACTCGGATAATAAGAGAAAGATGGAGTTTCATGATGATCATAGAGGAAAGAAAGTTCAATTTCCCCAATGTAAATCATGTGGGAAGAGGCATCGAGGAGAATGTTTCAAGGGAACTGGAAGATGCTTTGGGTGTGGAAAAGAATAACACAAACCCAGTAATTGCAAAGGAAAAGGTTCAGTTAACACCAGGGATGAGGATAATGGTATTGCTACGACATCAACAATGGTTAAATGTTTTAAATGTGGAATGTACGGGCATTATGAAAACCAATGCCCTAAGGGAAAGTCTCATGAAGAGAATCAGTATGGTCGTATGAGTAGTATTTATGTTGATGATGATGAAGAGACTACAAATGATATGTGAGTTGAAAGAATTGTTGAAGCTCAGTCAATGGTTTAAGAAGGTAGTGGAATGATTATATTTTTATCAAGTGTAATGTATTATAAGTAATCTCATGGTACAATGGAATAAAGATACATCTAAGGATTGTTACACTGTTGTCTTTCCTTGTGTTCTGAAAGTGTATGATTAATGGTACCAGTATCCATTAAAGGATATTCAGATATTTTTGGAATATAGATGATATGCGCATAATGAAGGGATATAGAGAAAATTAAATGTTTGATAGTATTCATGAGCTCATGACTGATATAAGGAGAAGGTTATGTAATAGATTGAGTATATAGAATTTTTGGATTTTGGTATGTGGAAAGAGTTAACTTTTGACAGCATTCATGTTTTCACTAAGGTTTAATGGGTATTCATTTTTCAAGAGAATACATTATTAAGGTATTCATATGATTGGAATGTGACCAATAAGATATATGGGGGATAAATGATGGTATTCACATGCTTGGTTGATGACATTTCAAGTAATAATTTTCTCTATATTATGATCCTGGACCGAAGTATTTTAGATAATCCTAATGATTGGAATGGATTATGTTGGACATAAGTTAGTATTATTTAAGGATAGAACTTTTGATAATATATAGTTTTAGAAAAAGGACAACCCACTGGACGGGCGACAGCCCATCGCGTCGGACAAGGCCGTGGAAATCGAACCCACAACCGAAGTGTGACTGGCCTTTATCGCCTACCACTGGCCTACAGGAAGTCCCTGTTTAGTAGAAACTAGTTTTATTATATTAAGCAGTATGATACATGAAGTATAAGTCCATTTTAGGAACCATATATCATTAATCTCACTATAGATGGACTTATGTATTTTTTGATAACTTTTCTAACCTTTTGTTTGAGACAGATGGAATGACCCATCATTCTTTCACATGATCTGCTAACACGTCACGAATGACAAATTCAACTTCATTTCTTTAAGAGATGAAGTGGAAATTATCCAAAGAACGACCAACGGTGAGACTATACCAAAATCAAAAAATTATTTCTTCTAATTCAAATTTCATCAACATTAGGTAAACGATCTTGAAAACCAAAAATGTTGTCCTAGTGCTCTTATATCTGATGAATCAGATGGTACCTTAGATCATCACAAATTTATGGCTTTGTGATTGTTGGATTTTCCATAGCCATGTTCTCTACCACTCTCCATCAGAACTTGATGGTTAGATTTTTCTTCCATATCCATATTTTCACATATGTTCTCCTATGTGGAAACCCAGTGATTAGTTTATTTGGGTAACCGTTACGTTTCATACTTTTGTTTTTAAAGATTGGTTTTGGTATTCCTTTTTACGATGTGGGTTTATATTAAAGAAACTTTCGAGTAGTAAACCATTTATAACCCCGAAGAATTTTGAGGGCGAAATTCATTTTAAGGGGGGTAGAATGTAACACCCAGAGATTTTATGAAAAATATTCTTTTTGATTTCATTAATGTCTTGTGTTGTACACAACACAAAAAGAAGCTTGCACAACACGCATCCTTGACTTGCCTTGCATTACACGCAATCACAACCTTCCTCGATAGCGTGTGTAGTACGCAATACCGAGTTTCACTAAACAACGATATGCTATTAAAATATTATTAAAACTAGCCGTTATGAATAGTAATAACCACCTTTTAAAATTTTAGAAATTTTATCTCTAAAAATGGACTTTATTTTTGGATTTGGAGTATCGAATTTAGCCTAAGGTGAAATTTTGGTACTTTTCGGATAACTTTCATATTCTGATGAATAGTGAAAATTACTAAATTTTAATTAATAACAACTTTTTTAATTGAAATAATTAATAGTGATAAATTATTAATTTGAGTGGTTTTAAATTATATTTAGAATATATTTTTACAATTTAATACAATGTTGGACATTGGATGTAATTCTACATTTAAACCAGACATAAACAAGTGTCAATCTTTTGATAGTTATTATCTCTTAAGAACAGGCTATTTGTTTTGACGACGGGAATTAATTTTTAAATTAATTAATGCAACTGATATGTTTTTAATCTGGAAAAATAGACGTCATTTTTGAGTTCATAATATCAAATATAGCTTAGGCCTAATTTTTGGCATTTTTCTGGAAACTTTCATTTTTTGATGAATTGTGAAACCACTAAGTGGTAGTTAAAAAAATGAATTTTTCATAAAAATTAATTTTACTGCTTCAATGAATGGAATTTCAAAAATCCGAGAGACACAGTTGATGTTAGTAAGTAAAATTTGGTTCAATGAGATGAAAATAATTTTTGGTGAATATTAACTTTTTACTTTTTTTACCACAGTTAAAAGTAAATAGGGTAATTTAGGGTAAAAATGTTGTTATTATTACCCTAACACATGTCCTAATTCTATTGGATAAGTGTAATTCGACCAAAAACAACCTTAGGAATAAAATATGATCATTTAGGCCCACTTGGATTAGATTAGGACATTTATTATTAATTTATTTAAAGAAGGGTTAAAATACTTAAAATCGAGATTTAATAAGTAAATAATTTTTAATATAGGGTTATACATAAGATAAATTCGACTATAAATACTCATTAAAAATCTAAAAAGATTTCCTACATAATGGTATTTTATTTTTAATTTTTATACATTAAATAATTTAATTTATTTATGACACAATGATGATGCAGTAATTATCTTATTAATGAAATATTGACATAATTGATGTTATAAATACCCAAATAAATGTAAATTGAGACTTTTTATGAATTCCACTAATTTTATAGGTTAATATGACATGTTAGTATTGATTTAAGTAACTTTTTTCGAACTAATCATTTTGTTATGATTTTCACAAAAATCAATTACTAAATAGTGTCAAAATTGACATAAAATAGTTTTTAAAACAAATATTATATTATTAATTGTTATTTTATTCCTAAAAATATAATTATCATCCAAATGACTTAGATAAGGTTATATATATTAATAATAAACAACTTGGGGTTCGTTTGGCTTGTTATAGTAATTTTATTAACCTTATAGTGTAAGAACACAAGAAGACACGGTAAAAGTAAAATTATTTAACTTAATGTTAAATCTAAATGATAAGGTTAAAATAGAAACCTAAACTTGTCTAAATTATATTGGACGAGAGTATTTCGACCCATCCCCACCTTAGCTTCGAAATAAATCAATTTGGAGCTATTTAAAACCGAATTTGGCTTTATAATAAAATAATATTTTTTAGTTATTCCAAAGGTACCCCTCTCCTCCCTTATAAAAGGGCACCTCCTCCCCCTCTTCCTCACACCACTTTGAGCCTTCAAGCTCAGCCAACCCCTACCAAATTCTCTTCTCCACTTTTATAGAAACATCCTAGAGGTTCTGGTCTTCCTCAAAGACCAATTTGAGTGCCCTGAAAGGAGATCTCAAGAGGCGCTTCAAAGAAGAGGTAATGTCCGTTACCGATTCATTCAACTTTATTTCTTCTTCCACTTCTTCTACTTAGGTTGTTTCATTATGAAGTAATAACATAAGTATCACTCATATACTGATATGTTATTATATGTATTAAACAACCCTATTTCACCATCTATCCATCCTACAAAAAACGAAATCACCGCGCGTGCGTACGTACGGAATACCATCTCCACGTCGTGGTGTAATCTATTTTCCACCACCACCTTACATGTATGGGTATAATGGTGTACATAATAACTATATATGATTATTTTAAAGTGATATTGATTCTGAAATAGTATACATACACTTCAATATGATTCCACGATCATGATAATGATATCATCGCTCGTGCATCCATACGGACTACCGTCTCCACGACGCGATGAGATTCATTCTCCACGTTAACCATTCATGAATGATTATAAAGTATATATAATAAGTAATCATGAAATATATGACATAATAATGATACTGGATTTATGTGTATATATATTTATGTCATCTACTTAATTCCATTCAACTCAATAAGGAAACGAAAACAGCGTTCATGCGAACGTACGGCCTACGGTCTCCATGAACGGTGTATTTCTTTCCATTTACTGATTTATTATATATATGTATATTATGAATATATATTATATATAAATCATGTTTTATATTCTATAATTAAGTAATTATGATCTAAGTAATCATATTAATAATTACAATTCAAAACACGGACGACAAATGAAATAATTTTACCCAAAACACTCTTTAACATGGAATTTACAAAAGAACGGGTAAAATAAAGTCATAAGTGAACCATATATGATATCATAACAATGATTATGATTCTGTAATAAGTCAATAACATTATTTAAATCATTATACAGGAGGTTCGGACACTTACGAAGTAAATCGGACCTATGGTAACGGAAATATCACAATCTCATTTTTATCCGAGATTGTTTATACTTTGGTATTTACTGGGGTGTATTTTATCATCCACATCCATGTTTCCTCAATATGTAATATTATTTCTATCCACCTACAATTTTTTAAATCCATTTTTACCCTTTGGTGAGTTTATAGTAAAATATATGAAAGGAATCTTTTGTCATTTTTCGTACGAGGTACTTTTTGACTTTTCTGAAAAAAGTACGAGAAGAATGTTTTTTTTAACTTATACGGCATGAATGGATTTTTAAAACATTATTTCCAAGAAGCTTCCTTTAAATGTTTTCAAGTTTATTTTTAAACCACTTCTTTTAGTTTAAAATTGTATGACATGTTAAGAAAGGAAAATTTTTTTGAAGTAGAAAGGATATTTTCCTCAAGAATGGAGTTCAAGTGTTTTATGAAAATTATTTTCCATCTATGATAATATAGGGTTCTGTTTCTATCCCTATTATTACATTGATTTGATTATGTTGTGATGGAATTATTTTTATGAATTCCTTTATCTTATATGAATTGTTTTATGATGTCATGTTGTTTAAGAATCCCATTTTTATTACATGGGTTATGCAATGATGTATGATTTATGATTTTGTGGCACACATAAGAATGGTATCATTATGAGATGGGTGGGACCAATATCTCCCTCCAATTAATTGGGTAAAGATTTTATATCTCATGAGATAGACATGGCTGGAACGGTAGGTTATACCGGTTCAGTGAAACAGGACTGAAACGAGGAGTGAACTCAGTTTAGAAATGGACTTTGTCCACTAAGACAGTCTTGGCAATGAGTCTTGACTAATAAAAAATGATTCTCTATGATTATGTGTGTATGCCACAAGGTTTCATGTTTTAAGTTATGATTATTGGGATTACATTTCACTGCTATGATTTATCCCATGTTATGATATTATGATCTCTTTTGCAGGTTAAGATTTCCAAAATGTTATGTTCTTATGAATATGATGTAATTGATATTTCTTTTGTTTACCCTTACTGAGCATTTGAGCTCACCCTTTTATGTTTTATTTTCCCCAGGATATAAAGAAAAATTTAGGTAAAAAAAAGGAAGATCTTTATGGGAGATGTTGAAGATCTTTCACCACGATTAGAAGATTATATTCTGAGTTTCCAAAGACACTAAACTATTATGGTCCTTTCATGGTTTTGTTATATGTTTTAATAAGTATGCTTCAATTTTGAAGTATTAACAATGTATGTAAGGTGTGGGTCGTTATAAATATAACCTTGAATTTTTAGTTTTGGATTTAGGTTTTAGTCAATTAATATGGAATGGAGGATTTATTTCAAAATATTTGATATTTTTTAGAAAATGTATATATATTTTTGTTTTGGTAAGATAAGAATGGGTAGTTTCAATGACTATTAAAATAAACTAGTATTAGGTGGGAGGTACTTAGTACATGGTATGTCTAAGGTGGTCATGTAAAATTATGAATATATCATTGAGTATCTTTTGGTGTTGAATATGGTACCCGGTGATATGGAATAAGGGAGGTTAGATAAAAGATATCCACTGTGTACCCAGTGAGAGTTTGTTGGGTACCCAACAAAGTCTAGCTTTGTTATTTTAATAGAAGAATGAAAAAAATTTCATAGATAAACCCTTTATTTTCCTAGTCATATCGGTATGTGTGGGAGGTTATTTAAATAGAACACAACATCATGGTTCTTTATATTGGTCCCCTTGTTTTCCCCCCTCAGTTGGAGGTTGAATCAATGTTATTTTTGCATGCCAATTTAAGGTGAAATTCTTTCTTGGTCACTTAATTCATATCTTATTTTTATTCCCTAATTTTATAAAGATTGATTCTATAGTTTTATGAAGATTTTATTATAGAATAGTGGAATTATATCAAAATAAATGGTATATAATATTTGAATTCTAAAGTATGTTAAGGAGTGAATAATGTACATTATTTCTCTCTATTTTCAAGAAGGTGTTTCTCAGTGGTATTTCCAATTAATTTTATCAAAATTAGATTTTTTTAGTAGATAATTAGAGTGTATAAATTGGTTTTGTGAGTGAACCACACCATGTTACTTGAGGTTTTGGTGAGGTATGACCCATAAGTGAGAATTAACCCTATTTTTTCAAATTGAATAACTATGGTATAATTATGAAAAAAAATGAATTTTTATAATTAATTTGAGAGGTAATTTAATAGATATAAATGCTCAGGGATATGTGTTTTGTCCAGTATTTGAATTTTTGGTCCAGATAAGTTGGAACACATCACTTAAAATGAGAATAATTCCATATTATTGTAGCTAATATCTAATTTTAACAATTATTTATTTAAATTATTATGATATTTTATATTCTATAAGTGGTATGTGGGTAAAAATGACCTAACATTGAACTGTAGTGGGTTCCTTCATATGAATTAAAGTGAGTGGGGTCTGTCGGGCATGTATTGGGTTCTTTGAGTGTCTTGACTTAATTACATAGCCATAAATAGCTATGATATCTATAGAGAAAGCATAGTTTCATTGATATTTGAAGTAAAAAAATGTTTCTAACCATAATATATGGATCTAATGGCCATATAATGTCTGATGTGATAGATTATGAAACATCTCTTATGCACTGGGAAAGGGGAGTTTCTTGTTAATGGTTTCTTGGGTAACCCTTAGATTATTGGATATCCAATATGGATAATAATTATCATTAATTTGTGATTATCGAGTGTGTCCATGAAAATCCTAAATTTTTGTAAGGGTAGTTTCATTGAGGGAGCTCTAGTGGTCCAACTTTTGAGTGAATGGTTTATCATAGGAGTTAGATTACCAATTGTTCAATTGATAATCTTTTTTACATTATAACAATTTAATGGGTTATTAGTGAGATAGGATAGATATATTTTCGTAGATCAATGAAATTCTTAGGATAAAATGAGTGATGACTTTCCAAAGGTAGATTATCATGTTCTTATCTTTTATCGGTCTACTCTATGACTAGTAGTATAAGTTTTATAGGATATAGCCTAGGTGTTATGGCTGAAAGTAATGGGTTCATCCCTGGATAGACTTGAGATAATGGGTGTATTGGATTATGTAATTTATTGGGTGAGGTAGTAAGTAATGTATGATGTCTAGGAGATATAGATATCCAAACATGTAACAAACAAGGGGTAATGAGTTATAGTTGAGGGTTGAGATATGTATAGTGACCTGAGATTTTTGAAAAAAAAATAGTTTTCTATAGTTTTCTTCACATGAAACACTAAACCAAAAAAAATATATACCTTTATAACATAGTCATATAATCATTACGTACAAATAGTTGTAACAGAATTATGAAATATATATAAAAATATATTTATAAAAGAACAAAACAAAATAAATTCAATTTGAACATAAAAATAAATTATTACAGCTAAGAAATGAATAAAACAACATTTTATTATTAAAATCTATTTTATAAAATGGATATTTTTCAAGTGTTATATTTTTTTATTATCGCTATCTTTAAAAGAAAATTTAACATATAAACAAATGTTTCATTATAAAAATCTATTTTTTATGATATTTTATGACTTTTTAATATTAAATTTATAATCATTAGTATGTGAATTTTATAAAATTAGCATCATTTTTTCATATCTCATTTTCATATAATCATAAGATTCATTTTTTGAAGATTTATAAAGTAATTCATTTTTAGGTGAATATGAAAAAAAATTGTTTTTTAAAATAAAATGACTTTTAACATGTCACTTAGATATAAACATAACCTAAACCCTAAAAACAATTTTCTTGATCAAATATATAAAATTTAGTAACATGCATTTTAAAATATCATGTTTTAATTACAAACTTATTTTTGATATTTTATAACATAAGTAATATTTTATCAAAAATTATTTTAAATGAATTATAATTTATCAATTGAATCAAATTAAATGGATTTTAAAATTAAAATTAGTGGGTGAAAATTATCTAATAATGGACATTTTTTATTAATAAATATTAAATTACCATCTCCAAATATTAGTTACTTGGGAAAAACCATTATTTTTCAGGGAATAATTATTTTTAAAATATTATGTATTTTTTAAATTATATGAATCAACTTTAAATTAATACTATAATGTGATTTTATAAACATATATATAAATTAATTAAAACTCATTAACAATTTAATCAATGTAGAATAATATTAAGAACTCTTAATGATTAAAATCGTATTTTTCTAAAAAACTATTTTTCAATACATTATATGATTTGATTTAGAAGATAATTTTATAATATTTGAAAATTTATTTAGTTTAAATAGAGACTAAATTATGTTTCATAACATAAAAAATTGGAAATAAGGGTGACCTTATATTGTTTTGAAATAAAATAATTGACATGATTAATATTTATTTAAGAGTACTAATTGTTTGAAAGACTAATCTAGGTGGATTGAATTTACCTAAATTAAAATGACATTTAGACCATCTATGAATGTTTTCTTATGTTTTAAATTCATACCTACATATATTACCAACATTAAATCACAAAAATCACTTAATTGTTTTCCCATTTCATTATTACCTTTTACTTAATGTTATTTTTTCTAGAAAAGTCTCTCTTCCTCTTTTAGAAAATGGTGATCACTTCTATCCTTTCATTACTCTAGTTATATTTTAAATTTAACTTGTACAACTCCGCAAATTATTTACACCTGAAGTAATTTTCATTCCATTATATCCCTCGTCACCAAATATTATCTTAAGTCCCTTAAACTTAAAGACATTGTCAATAGGAAGTTCAAGGTCTCAACATCTGTAACACATTTTTGTTAACTTTTCGTTCAAATTATTTGTTTCACAAAAAAACCCTAAAAATAGTATAATAATAAAATTAATTTTATTTTAATTTTTATTTTTATTTATAATAATGGTAAAATATTATTTATTCTCTTTTATCTATAAGTAAAAAATAGGAATTTTCGTTAGTGCGTGTGTGCAAATTACCATCTCTTAGAAGCAATAGTTTCAGTTATTCATCACAACATTTTAATATTTATTTAAAAAAAATTATATTTAATTATATAATATAATATTTATATCATTTTAGTTATTTTTAAATTTTATTATTCTTTATTTTAAACTTTCATTTCATTCTATGAAAATGGGAACATCATTTGTGTGTACGCTTGTACTACTACCTCAGTGAGATGAAATTTATCTTTAGTTTTACATATCAACTAACATTAATGTACTTGTAATTATATTTTATAAATAAAAATTATAATTTAATAAACCATTAATATTATATGTTGATACTATTATACATTCCTTAAGTAATATTAGCAATAAATGTTTCTAGTAAAATTAACAACTAAAATGGCATGTCAATGTAACAATAATAAATTGAGCGTATTCATAGGGAACTTTTTTAACTATATAATTTATTTGATAATTAAATATTAAATGACATAATGAAATTAAATTATATATATTATTAAAGTATTTTATAGCCGCTTTTACCATGGTCAATAAACAATTATTATGAAGAAATTAACAGAATAACCCTGAGTGACTGATATAAAGAGAAACTGTAATAAAAATAAGTACCAAAAGATAAAACATTGATCTTGTAAAATTAAATATGCATGATTAACGTTCATTGGTATATATTTAATGAAAATAATTTAATTATATAGTAATTTAATAATAACTGAATAATGATTTTGGACAAAAAGTCAATGGATCTTTGTCACAATCTCCCTTCATTGAGACACATTTTAATTTATTAACCAATTTAATTTTATATTTTATATACTCTTCAAAATTGTTATGATGTTGTTAAATATTGTATTATTACTATTTTATGTTATTTTTCAAGCTCTTTCTACTTCAAAGTTTTTTATTTAAAATGTTACTCAAGTCTTTTTTTTCTTGACTCAAGTTCTTTTTCATGTGAGTAATGAAATCTCTTCTTGATTTGGATCATCCAAGTCTATTTTTGCTACCATTACCTATTCAAATGGTAGATTTAATTTTTATATATAGATATTTCATCTCTTCATTAATATCCTACCCTTTGATGAAATTATTCGTCAAATAAAATCATGATTTTGATAAGAATAACTCGTATACATTCATATAGATATTTTTCATCCATATCCATGTTTTACATATCAATGTATTTTATATAATTTTTTAATTTTCCATAATACTTATATTCATATCTTATCGATTAAAGGTTTTATCATCCTTTTTATGATTTGTTCTTTACTAAATGGTTTTAATTGACAGCAAATAATTTTTTCATGATGGTTTAAAAAAAATCTACTAAGTTAATGCTTTCAAATATTTTGAAAATTAATTCTTTCATAATTGTATTAAAAAAGGAATTTAAAACTACCGATATTTTATTAAAAAAATTAAAATTATATATTTTAATTTTTTCTATATGGATAATTTTTAACAAAATAAGTCGCTTTTAAATGTTTCTATGTTAATGAATCTTTTTACTATCATTGTTTTTCTCTAAGATACTTCCACTATATGATTAAAATTCTAAAAAAGGGAAGTTATTATTTTCATTGTTTAAAAAAATATTTATTTTAAAATACGTTCAAATGGTATCGGAAATTATTTATTTGAAATAAATTTCCTTAATTTATCTAATATTTTTCTTCATTTTGAATTTTTGCTTGATCAAGGGTATTCTTCAAATGATACCATCCACTTTCATTATCACTGTGGGTTATGAAATTATACATTACTTATGTGATATAATCCATCACTAATTTTTCCATTCCTAATATTCCATTTTTATACATATTATTTAATTCCAATGTATTTCCACTATGAAGGGTCTATGTTCTATATCTTATTTGAAGGGTACTCACCTAGATTCCCAATAAATCGATTGATTGGGGATTTTTTTTATCGTATACCCATTTCAAATAAATTTTAAATACCAAATATGTAACGAACTTTTTTTAGTATTATTTAATTATAATGATGCATAAAATCATCAAATTCATATTTATGTTCCATTGTTTATCATGTCTTTTTTATTGGTGAAATCATAAAATATTCTTTAGGGAAGCACTTTAAAATGATTTAAATCACATTTCTTTCAAAAAAAATTAAGATATATTGTTTGAAATCATGTAGAACACATATGTATATTTTTATTATTTTATTGTTATACCCATAATTATATATCCCCCCAACATATTGGGTAATGATTCTAACTCATGATATATCATGGTGCGTGGATAATGAGCCTCTCCAACTATAAGAGTGGGTGGTTAGCCTAGCCATCTATTTTATGTTAATAAGATAGAGATAATTTCACTATGCTTATGATTTCATCTTAATTTTGTGTCCACATTATTATGATGGCATGATATTATGATATGATCATATTTACTCTATCATTTTATGTTATCATTACTTTATTCCAGGATTCATTGTTATTGATCATTCTATTTATGATATCATGTTATGCCACCAATGTTATACTCTTTTACCATGTTTAGTTATTTATTAGGAATTATAGCTCACTCTTTCATTATTAATTTACATAGGCTATCTAACACAATATTAAGAGTTCCTATAGAAGTTAGGATCACTGTAATGAGAATAAATATAGATAATTATGTTAGGTTTTAAAATGTTATATTTATGTGTATAATCCACCAAATACACTAGATCCTATATCCTTGGATTATAATTGTTTTCAACTATTTTTAAACCTAATAAATAAATTATTTTCAAGGATTGGTTCATATTAGTTGGTATAGGAGGAAGGTCTAGTCATTTTTTGATTTTAGAATTAGATAACATTAGTGAAAACAGTAAGGATAGGCCAAAACATAGGATAAGATTTTGAATTTTTTGGTAATGTATATATATATATATATATGGTTTTCCTAGAAATACATAAATTTTTTAATAATATAGGTTGATTTTATTTTGGAATAGATTCTTCAATGGGTGATAACCCTGAAAATAGTTGTTAGATTATACTTTAGTCATCATTCTGGTGCAAGATGAATGGTCACTTTCCATACATCTGGATTGAAACTCGGGGTATATATTATTTGTATATTCATATTCTCTTTACAAACCACTATGAAGAATTTATTTCCTAGTTAATGTGAGTGATTATGATGATACGTATAAGATAATACAACTAAATATAACAAAGATCAAAATAATATTTATATAGGATGAACTAAATTAATAATGGGATTATGTGAATATGTAAAGGAACAAGAGTTTTAATGTTTTATTTCATTTTTATGATTATGATAATATCTATGCATTGTCAACGTTTCATTACTGATGTCAACCCTTTTAGTTTTAGTAGTGTATGGAACTAGAAGTAACCATTAGTGTGAGAGACAATGTGGAGATTACCTCAACAAACAACCAATTGAAATAAGAGCAGGAATGATAACTGACATGGTTATTCCAAACTAGATAACAAATAACATGATTAATTAGGTTAACATAGTTTGATTCTGAAACTCATTGAATAAGATAAATATAGGGTCTCATGAAATATCAAGTGATTAATATTATGAAGGAGAAAATGTTCAATTTCCTATCTTTCAAAAATTTAAAAAAATTGTAAATGGAATTTATTTAAGAAGAATGGAAGATGTTTTAATTGTGGTAAAAGAGTCCATCAAGCATTAAACTATCAAGGGAAATGAATATTTCAATTAACCCAATGAAATAAGTTATTTCTCAACTGATGGAACCACTTATAATTCAATGAATTATATGTAAATAACTCAAGAAATATCTAATTCAATACCTTAGTCTATGGATTATTGAGGATGGATGGAATCCAAAACCTTATAGACCTAGGGAGAAAGGAATAGCCTATGCAGGGAATATTGATGGAGATGGTTGTAGTAATTAGGTATCACTTACCCTCCACCACAAATTAGTGTATGTCTTTAGTTCTATCAAACATATTTTAGCTAGTGTGTTTTATAAGAAAATCAAGTCACTGCCCTCTGTGATTTGTATTTTAAGAAAACAAAATCATGGTGTGACTATGATGTTTGTGGAAATAAATTTTATGAAAATAATAATAAACTTATGTAAAAAATTGACTTGATTTTCAAAATATAATGGTTATCTTAACTTTAAACTCACCTTAATTTCAATAATAGGTAAAGACACATGCTAAATAAAATATGACAATTTATTAGTGAAAGTCCAATAAATAATTATTTAATAAGAAAACTAAATCATCAAAATGAACCTTAATACCTAGTTATGAGATACATTTCCTAGAAATGGTTATAGAAGATAAGTGTTTTCTTTCCTTCCATTTGATATTGAGGTTCACATCACATTAGAGAAAAAATCTAGAGGCATGTAAATATTTTTACCACCTCTAGCTAATCCTATAAGTAAATGATAATTATATTTCAAGGATGCAATTCTTTTAAAGGGGTAGAATGTAATGAACCATGTTTTTTTTCATAAATAAATAATGTGTTTTATGTTTTTCACTATATGAAACACTTAAAACCAAAAAAAAATATACCATTATAAGGTGGCCATATAATTATTAGGTATAAAAATTGGTAATATAATAATGAAATATAGATATATATATATATTAGAAAAAAATAGAATAAAATTCACCTAAAACATTCAACTCAATTTTTACAACTAATAATCTAATAAAATCCCTTTTTGTTATTAAATTATTTTATAAAATTGATAATTTTCACGATTTATACATTTATATTAGGACTATCTTAAAAAGAAAAGTTAACAGAAAAAAATTATTTCTTATAAAAAGTGGTATTTCATGATATTTTATGATTTTATATTAATGTTAAATTTATAGAAGTTAGGATTTGAATTTGAAAAAATATATCTCAATTTTTTATTGGTCATTTTTTTATTTACATAAGATGGATTTTTAAAAATTTCTAAAATAATTTACTTTTCAATGAATAGTTAAAATTCCATTTTAAAAATACTATGGATTTAAATACATCACATAGATATAACCATAACCTAAAAATTATAAAACCTTTCTCATGAAAAAAATTTATTTATTTTAGGTACCCTTCTATATTTTAAAATATCATTTTTGAATTACAAACATATATTTGATCTGTTAGACCATAAGTAATATTTTCTCAAAAAAATTAAAAAATATTGTTTAATTAGTTTTTTAAAATTAAATGAAATAAAATGGATTTTAAATTTAAAATCAATGGATAAAAATTATATAATAAAGTTCTCTTTATTTTTAGTCATACATGTTATGTTACCTTTGGTTGATATCAGTTACCCAGGTAGAACCATTATTTCTCAAGGAACAATACTTTTCAAAATATTATTAATTTTAAAATTTAAAAGAATAGATTTTAATTTAAAACTATAATAGGATTTATAAGTTTATATATATATATATATAATTCGTTCATTTTTAATTGGTAACCAATTTTATATATTATTAAGAACCCTTATTGATTAAAATGACATTTTTCTAAAGACCCATTTTTGAAAATAATATTTATTTTGAATTAAAGGTTAATTTTAACATATTTAGAAATTTAGTTTTAGTTAAATAGTGACTGAATTAAAATTTATAATGTACAAATTTGGTAATAAGTGACACCCTATATTTTTAGTAATAAAATAATCGATATTATTAATATTTAATTATTAATAATAAGTGTTTAAAAGACTAATATAAGGTGGCTTGAATATTCCTAAATTTACATAG
The DNA here is from genome assembly GCA_963277665.1 of Viscum album. Classification (NCBI taxonomy): domain Eukaryota; kingdom Viridiplantae; phylum Streptophyta; class Magnoliopsida; order Santalales; family Viscaceae; genus Viscum; species Viscum album. The sequence goes on from OY728128.1 coordinate 172,374,195, forward strand.
CCTTTAGACCTTATAAAAAAATTTAGGTTTTTAAGTCTTACCTACATTTCATACTTGCCTTCCATCACCTATCTCACATAACTTTATTTCCATTCCATTCTTACACCTTACCTAACATTCATTTCCAAGGAAAATATCATCTTCCTCCATTATAAAAGAATAACAAATTCAACCATTTCAATACACCACTCATATTTCAAAATATCAATGAGACTATACCGAAATACCTTCTAATTAGAGTTCTTTAAACACACTAATTCCCTTGGTCACCACAATTACCCTAAGTCTATTAACTTTAAGGTCTCTATCAAAAGGAAGTTCAATATCTCAACATAAGTATCACATATTTCTTAACATTTATTTCATATTATTTCCATTATAAAGAAACCATAACTATAGTATAATAACTACATCTGTGTCATTATAATTTTGATATGTTATTATAATAATCATACGACCATTATTTTTTCTCTTCCATCAATAGGGGAAAAATATGAATCATCGTTATTGTGTGTGCACTGATTACCTCCACCATGAAGTGATACTTTCGATTTTTCATCATAACCATTAATGGACTGTTAAAAAATGATATTTAATAAGTTAATATAATTTTTAAAACATTTTAATAATTCTTAACTATTATGATATTTTATTTCTTACATTCATTACATTAAATTAAAATTTGAGTGTCCTCCAACTGTTTGTGCAGACTACCAACTCCATAAGATGATGTATCTATAATGTTTACCATGTCAAGTAAAATGGATGGGATTAAAAATATATATTTAATGTATAAAAAATTTTATTGACTAAAACATTAATATTTAGGAATAATAATATTATAAATTCCATAAGTAATATTAGTAATAAATGTTTATAGTAAATTTAAATGCTAAAATAGAAATAAAATGTAACTTCTCAAAATTAAGTCCATTAATGGAGAACCTTTTTGATTGTATAAATTATGGTCTAATGAAATATTAAAGGATTTGATAATATTAAAATATTAAAATTATGAAACTATTTTACAACACCTTTAACAATGATAAGAAAAACCCAAAGTATTGTAAAGAAATTAATTGAACAACCCCAAGTGAAAAATGTAAGAATAAACTATAATAAAAATTTGTATCAATTGATAAGAAATGGAACTTATAGAATTAAATATAGATGAATTAGTTTATTGGTCATATATATATATATATACTGAAATTATTTTTATTATATCCAAAGTTAAGTCAATGTGAATAAGACTTTTGGACATGAAGGTAAGGTATTTTTTTCCCAAACTCCCTTCATTGAAACATGTTTTACATTAGCCACCAATTTACATATATATGGTGTATACACTACCCATTTTTTAGGTTATCATGACATATTTCTTATTCATAGTATTTGAGATTAATTTTCAATATCTTATTACATTAAGGATTTTTATTTAAAATGTTCCACATGCCATAATTGTTTTCTAGACTCAAGTAATTTTTCCTATGATTCATGAAATATCTTATTTATTTTCATATTCCAAGTATATTTTCCCTACCATTACATTTTAAATAGGTATATTTAATTTTAATCTTAGTTTATTACATATAATCCGAAATATTCTCTCCTTTGATGAAACTATTCCTCAAATAAAAGCATGATGTTGATACAAATAACTCTTATACTTTATGATGGATATTTTTCTTCCATATCCTTGTCTTACCTATCAAATTTATTTCTAATAATTTTTAATGTGACATTAATACTTTTCTTAACCTCTTATAAATGAATGTTTTTATTATACGTTTTATGATTTGGGTTTCCCTTAATGGTTTTAATATACTTTAACCATTTTTCACATGATTAGTTTTTTGAAAAACTGATTTCTTCTAAAGTAATGTTTTAAAATATTCCAAAAAATACTTATTTGAAAATAGTTTTAAAAACGGAATTTTCAAATTCCTAAATTTTCTTTAAAAAATTTAAAATTACATTATTTAAATGTTTCTGTATAGAATTTTTTTGTACTAAAATTAATCTATTTTACATGTTTTTGGGTGAACATTTCATTTTCCCTACAATGTTCATTTTCAAAGACGCTTCTTCTATACACTTTTAAGTTCTCAAGAAAAGAAATTATTATTCTAAAAGTTTAATAAAATATTTCTATTAAATTGTTTTCAAATGAAAATATAAATTCTTCTTTTCAAGGTAATTTTCCTATTTCTTCTAAGAGTGTTCATAATATATGTTGTATAATTGATTGAGGGTATTATTAAAATGATATAACCCACCTTCTTTGTATGTATCGATTATAAAATTCTCTTTTAAATATCTAGTATGATTCATCACTATTTTCTCCTTTAAAAACATCCATTTGGTATATGCAATATTTACATATAATTTATTTCCTCTCTGAATTACATGTGTTTTATTACTTGATTGAAGGGTGTTCGCCTGGATTCCCAATACACCGATTTATTGGGGAAATTATTGTCTAAACTATATATCTCTTTCCTATATAGTGTAAATACCATATATTTAATCATCTATGATTACTTTTATTTACCTATATGATTCTTCAATTCATTAGATACCATTTATTTTCCAAGGGTTTATCATGTCATCTTTATTGAGGAAATAATGAATGCTTTCTTATGAAGCAACTTGAATAGGATATTAGTATAATGTTATTTCCTTTGGTTATAATGATATGTTTATTTAAATTATGTGGAACATATATGGATTATTTTCAATATATGATTGATGGTCCTATAATTATTTATCCATTAAATTCATTGTATAATTTTTTAATCTTTTGAGATATCATGTTATGTGGGAATTGAGCCTAACTAACTATGGAAGTGGGAAGTTAGCATATCCAACTATGCTATGTTAACAAAGAAGGGAGCCATTATTTTTTTCTTATAATGATATCTTTATGTTGATTCAGCATTCCTATGATGACATGATCTTATGCTATGATCATGTTAACTTCATGGTCTTTTACTAACATTTCATTATTCCATAATTATATGCTTATGATCATTATATTTAAAATAGCTTGTAGTTCCACCCAGGTTATATTCCTTTATCATAATTATTCCCTTATGGGGATTTCTGGATCATCCTTTTCCTTATGGATTTCCCAAGTTTAACCTATATAGTATTAAGAGTGCATATGGTAGTTGGGAGAACTCTAAGATTATTAAGTAAATATAATTACGCTATGTTTTAAAATGCTGTATTTATATGTCTAATCCACTAAATACAAAATAATACATATCTTCATATTCTATTTCTTTTATAAAATGTTATATGTTATAAAATAATTTCTACTTAAGTCTGAGGTAATTTTAATATGTGTAGGGAGTTCCCTAGTTTATTATTATGATTATCCTAGAATTTATTTTGTGATACACCCATTTCCATAGGATGGTTATAATGCAGTTATTACTTATGTTCAAACTCTATTATAGAATTTAAAATCATTTATTCCATATAATACATATATACATGTTTTATAAAAGTATTTTTCTAATTGATGTTGGTGATATTAAATTTTCCCTTCTCATTTTTGATAACCTATTCACCATTTCCTTACTAATGACCAATGATGACTCATTTACACATGCTTTATATCATGAGTGGAAGCTATCTATTAACCCATGCATTATTTTATGAGCGAGGATAACCTATTTAATAGCTCTTCATATCATGAGTTGTGATGAATTATTCACCCCTGATTTATCATTATTATTAGTGTTAACCAATTCATCCACACTGGATAATGAGAAGTTATAACCCATTCACCCATAATCTATATATGATTAGTGAGGGTACATTCACCTTTTCCTTGCTTATGATTTGTGATAGAATATTCACTATTAATTTATAGGATTAGTTATGACTTATTAACCATTACCTTTCTTGTTATTACTGATATCATATTCACCATTAATTTATAGGATTAGTTATGACATATTATCCATTACCTTTCTTATTATTACTGATATCATATTCACCATTAATTTATAGGGTTGGGGATAACCCATTAAACATTAACATTTTATGATTTGTGGTAGCACAATTTCTATTACATGATTATATTTATGATGACATATTCACAATTACATTTATTTTGATTGGTGATACCCTATTATCCATTTATATTATGTTATTTTTTATTATCCATTCACCATTTTCTTGTATGATGACTAGTGATAACATATTCCCCATTTTGGTTTCTGATGACTCGTGACACTTCATTCACCATTGTAAGGGTAGGACAGTCTACCCAAATTAAAATAGTTGGTTTTTGTTCAATTTGATGGTTGTGCGAAGAGTCTTTCTATCCCACATAGGAATCTCTATCTAACCTGGATGACCAACCATTGTATAGTGGTACTTGATTATTGATGTTATCATATTATGGGAAATTTTTCATAATTATGGTAATAAATGAAGTATGTATGATTAGATAGTCAAGGTGAGTCCTTGAGTACCCAATGATTTGAAATTTGTTATACATTTTTCTAATAATTTCATGTTTTTTCATATATTCATCAACATATATACTGGTTATTATTATGGGAGTCATTGTTATTGGTCTTCCAAGTCTAATTTTCACACCTTATACACACACCTTGTTTAATGTGAAGACCTTATGATTCTCATATAAGTCATGGAATAGACGCTAGAATAGGTGAGAAAGCTAGAATATCTCATTATAGGTATATAAATAGGTTTACATCAGGTTCAAATACATTTAGTGATGACTCCAATTTAGTTTTATTATTTTCCTAATACTTTATTGTATATGATTGGACCCTTAGGATATCTTTGTTGGGGTGTATCACTATATGGATAACATGAGTTATATTTTTATATAACAGGGTGTTTTTCTATCATGGTATTATTTCACTATAATTTCATTTCTTTCTCTAATAATACACATTTCATATATTTTTTATTCATTTAATTTTTATTAATTTCAAAAATACAGAGGTTATACTCTGCCCATGTGATTTTCTCTGACCCTAGTTGTTAGTTAGAATCCATTGATATTCAAGGAGTTTCACTTGAGGCCATGTGATGATCCAACTCAGTCCACATTGGTAGTTATTGGGATACTTATATAAAAGGAATAATTTTAATTATATAATGAGAATAAAGAAACTCATAGAGAAATATTGAGCTTTAAGGTTCCACTTTAGTTGCAACAGTCATATTTCATGATGTATATGTTGATTTTCAAATATTATGTCATGGTTTTTTCTTAGAAAAAAATATATTTAATTTCACTATATTTAAAACATAAATGTATCCAAAAAATATTATTTTAGATGATAAAAAAGGTCTTCAACTTGAGGAACCATAAGGATTTATAATCATGCAAGTTTAATCTCACATGTGGAACCAAAAGTGTTAAAAAAATATTTCAAATGTGAAGATTGGATTATTTCTATGAGGATGAATTAAATTATATTGAGAAGAATTACACTTGATAGTTGGTTCCATATTACAATGAGAAAAATATGAGAATGATGAAATGGGTTTTTTTGAATATGATCAAAAATTAAAGGAGAAGGAAAATGGAACACGGCAAGTGAGGTTTTCAAAGTTTATTTTCAAATTTATGATACTGGTTTAAAATAGAATATTTATCCATTTGAAAAAATTTAAATTATTATAAAATTTCTTAAAATATTTTCTTAATATAATATATGTTTTTTAAAATAAATAATAAGGATGGAATCTTGATTAAGGGTATTTATGAGGAGTTGTCAATTGAAACCCAGAGTGTTTTATCCCTGATAGTGACGGAATATGAGTCCTAGGCTAATAACAGTACTCTATCAGATTAAAAAATAACTCAAACATTTTAATAAAAGAAAGAATATAGTTTAAACAACATTAATTTCATGAGAGTAAAGGTGGATAATAATTTTTATGTTCGAGAAAATAATACCAACAACTCATTGTAATAGTTTATATTTATGAAATTATTTTTTAGGAATTAATTGAAATACAACAACTACTTTTCTTCATAAATGAAGAAGTGCATTGAAGTTTCAACGATTTAAGAGATAAAATATTTATTGGATTTTTAAGTGGAAAACTTAAAAGATTTTTTTATAATAAAAATATTCATGTGAGTTGGTAAAGTGTTTTATAATGGAGGAATAAAGAGAAGTATCAACACCTATCTCTATTGGTATTAAATTATCCAAAAATGTAGATATAACGGTAGTGGATAAAAATCATTCATGAGTTTGATCAATATATTTCATAATTTTGTACTATCAAGACTAGAAATTTTTAAAATTATTAAAAATTAAACTTGATTCCAAGTAAATATTAAAATTTTAATCTCATAGAGGAAAATTGGATCTTCTGATATATAATTACATAATCTAGATCACATGTTCTACACCAATTTACCACCAGACCTCAAGAAAACATCAAAATAATAAAATACCATTATAAACAGTAGACGATAATGTGCCCTATATGGGAATCAATTTTCCCTCACTGATATAAATTTAAAATTACAATTCCAAGTTCCAAAAAAACAAAAAACCAAAAAAATATATCAATATATCAGTTTTAAGAATTTATTAAATCCATCATACAGGATATTATAAGTCAAGAAAATAAAAAACATTTTCCACAACTTAACCTAAAATCCAATACTACAATATACAATGACTCCAAACTCCTCTAATCACTCCCATATAATATATCTAGCAACACATCCTAATTTTTATCTCTAAACTCCCTATGATTCCTAGAAATTATCAAATATCATATAACTAAAACCATAAAAAAAGGTTTTCACATTCCACAATAGGAATTCATATGTTGTGAGTATGTCATACTTAGTAGGTGGTCACCATCCCACCCCTGTATAACTACCATAAAACAATGTATAAGAAGTAGAAACAGAAATTAGAAAAATAATTAAAGAAAAAATAATTGTTATAAAATATCAATGTTGGAAATTTGATAAATATATTCATTTGGTGTTCTAACAATGATACTTTCTAAACCAACCATACCTAATTCAATCTATGCTTTTAATAAATGAAAATATGTGGTCATCCTCAATAGATAAACCATGAAGAAAAAGTATAGTCTAGATGACCTATATAGGGGGAAATAACTATAAATAAATTGATCCTCACTTATGAGAAAAAACTACTCATGTTCCATAGGTACATTTGTATATCATATTTATATATAGTTTATAACTAGCATAAATTTTGCTTCCAAAAATACAATGAATATTATTTCTAATAATTTCCATATCTTAAATAACCTATATAAATAAGTGACAATGACCTTTTCTCGTACACTAACTATTTAGAAAGAATCATCTGTGTTGTAGATATAATTATCCATAATATAAAATTTAAATTAGTTGATAGCATAAATCAACATGTAACATTCAAGATAAATAACTCATACCATGTATTTTGAGTAAATAATAGTAAAAACATAATTTAACTCAATAAATTACATCAAATCCCTAATATTACTCATAAATAGAGAAAAAAACCCATTTAATTTAATTTCAAATGAATAAAGTTTAAGAATTAAATATTGGAATAAAATCTTAGAATAAAATTTAATTTTAGTTTAATATCACACTAACCTACACTAATACCAATATAAATAATTCAAAATATTCTGGAGAATAATGGAAACCTATTTATTAACCTGAAAAAAGTATATTCTGGGGAAGTTAAAGGAATGAATTACCTCAATCGACTAAAACTATAAATTATGTAATAAGTATGAAAATTAAGGATTTATCATTATCACACTATGATAATGGAAAAATTCATAACAAAAGTGTTCTAATATTTTAAATCATTATAAAATAGCTATGTTTTATCCAATTAAATATATAACTAAAAAAGGGAGAAACTAATGATTTGATAGAGGAAATGAGTCCCATGATCTTTATTTTCTAATCCCAAGTAGAATCCCATTTATTCAGGATGATTCCACCATACTCGGGTGGAATCATCACCAAAACCATTCACCAATAGAAATAAATAAACCTTGAAGATAGTGGGACATAAGATATAGATTTTACTTGGGATATCTTGAGCCTCTAAGTTTCATATCTTCATCTTCTAATGGTTTTAAGGTTTTCTCTCAATGACGGATTGAAGGGGATGCTTGAGTGCTGCCTCTCCAGTATTGTATCCCCCTCTCCTTACTTTGCTCCACCTTTATTCCCTTCTCCCTACCACGTGATGATATGTGGGTTCCCTCCCACACCCTATATCACTAGAATATTTCTTCTGTATCTTCTCCTTGATTATGAGTTTTTCAATGTGGTGTTTCCCGGTGACATACTCTATGGAGTTCTCTTGAAGCATCTAGTGGCCCACCAAGTGTTTGTCCCATCACAGTTGCTAATGTTCAGAGCCTTTGGTAACCCAATCCCGAATATAACATCAAGATTGTATAGATCCTCTCCTAGTTGGAGCTATATTGGTGGATTATTTGAGGTTTTAGGATGTGTTTATAGGTGGTCTCCAGTGTCCAAGTGTAGCTTGGGTTAGACAACGACTCTAGATTCGTGGATTTCTCTTGGTTTTTTCTTAATTCCATCGATGAAGGTTTGTGAGGATTATTTCTGGATCGATAGGTGTTTTTTTATGTTGTTTTCCATCAGCATTGTGGGTATAGGGAGATAAGCTCTGTTGAGTCCATTGGACACTCATTCCTTTGTTTTTTCTCGAGGACTCCACCACTCTCTCTAACACAGATTTTAGTGGTGTTATTCATCGTTCATTGGGATGTGAGTTCAAACAGTCATCTGTTTCTTGTGTTGGTTTCATCTCTATTGGATTATAGCGTTATATGGTTAAGTATCATGTTTTCATTGATGATTTTGTATGAAATAAATGATGTGTGAGCAGGAAATCGACTCTTATGGTATTTGATGGCATTGATGATGGTGGTATTGAACTCTAATAGATGGTGATCTAATTTTGATTGATCAGTGATGATGATTGATGGGTCAAGACAACTATGTTTTCAGTTAGAGTCTCATGATGGATGATGGTTCATGGATTGAGGTGAGTATGTGTTTGTGTATTGAGGAAGAAGTTAGGGGTTATTTTGATTTGGAATTTTGAATTTTTCAATTTGAAATTTGTGTTTCCTAATGTACGGTAAGTGTCATTGAAGTTTGGATCTCTTTGTATGGTTCCCGCTTAACCAAAAAATTATCCTTTTAAAAATAAAAAATGGATTGGGAATATAGTAAAATGAAGGAAATATTAAAGTGGAGAGGGGGTTTTGGTTCATCCTCCATAATAAATATTGAATCCCCTAGCTTTAGTTATAAAAAAATAAAATAAAAGGAATGTTTTCATTTAAAATTTGAAAAAATAATCTACTATCCTACACAGTAGATAGCCAATGGGGGTAAACCATCCATCAGGTGACCATAAAATATTTGGTTCTTATGCACTAGCCACCCGTTATGGGTGTAAAAAAAACCTCTTCTGCCAACTTTGGGACTAGTAAGTACCCAATACTGGACCATAGGGGACCAGATGCTATTCCAACACCAACCTACTTGATTTTAATACCTGTTATCCTCATACATTACTACCCAAACCTCATTTTAAATTATGAATACTATATAAATCAATCAAATAATAAAATTTTGAATAAATTTTAAGCTCAAATAGCATGGGTTGATATAAACTTCCCACCTTTAGGATTCTAATCCTTAAGAATCATATCAAAACTATTACTGTGATATGAATCAATATTTGAGGACATGAATTCGAATAAAAGCATAACTATTAACCATTTATCTTATAAAATAATATGGATTTCTCTCCACTGTTATAGATCCAATGATTTAGAAATACTATTTCAGGGTGTAATAGTTATCAACATGAGAATATCCAATAGGATGGTAGTCTAGAGAACCATTTATAAGAGACACTTGAATCCAAAATAATTACGGATTTTATTTTTAAATAAAGTAATATAATTTCCCCTAAAAGGAATACTAGTCATACCTCATATAAAAATATAACATACTTATCCCCTCACCCCTGGTGAATCTTTTAACCAAGGGTAAAATATTTTTCAGTGATTTATGATTCAATCAAGTTATATGACCTTAAGAAAAATTCATATGATGAAAATGAATCAATGAAATGATAATAAATTCAATTTTATACATGAATCCAGAAAAAATTATTTCAAAACTTATATTAAGATTCTTTTAATTAAATTAAATAAAATATACAAAATTATCCATCATTAAAAACATTGCATTAAAAATAAATCAAAATATGTCACTCGACGAAAAAAAATAGAACTAGGATATGATAGAAAGACTCATATCACAAAATGTATTTAAAATTACAAAATATATTAGGTCATAAAATAATGTCATTATAGATACGTTTTTATTTTGAAAACATGGTGTAAAATCACTTTTTCAAAATGCCAATCAAATTCGAAAAAATGAAAAACATTTAAGCTAAAAAAATTTGTGTTGGCATCATAAAATTTTGAAATATCAAACATTAATCATGAAATTATGTTATTTAGACAATAATTAACATAAATTACTATTTATTAATTAATTTTTTAACTAATAGAAGATAATAAAATATAAATTAAATTAACCAATAACTATTTAAATAACTAATTCAAACCCCATTAAACACCAATGTTAATGCATTGGTTAATAGTCTAATATCTTAACTTCAATATCCCTATCATGTAATTATTTATTAATAATATAATAAAATATTTTTGTGAACCAATTCACTATGATAATATAATGAAAATAAATTCTAGCTTTATCTAATAATTCCTAGAAACTCAATCATTCATGTTATTGTATATCAAATTAAATTAATCACATACAGACCCAAAAATATCAATATTTCCAATATACATAAACACTATACTCTAATAATGACCTTTATTTAAATTATTATATAATATAACACACTATATAATTAAATTGAACAATTCGATAAATAACTAACATACTCATCGTTTAACAAAAACTATTCCTTCCATATATAATATAAACATTATTTACAATTTAAAAATAGGAAAAATATTGACAAATCAAAATCTATAATAGTTTTTTATCAAACACATGAAATTTTGGGAAACTAAAACAATTAAAAAATCATGCTAACTTTTAAAATCATATCTGTTATTAACATCATTAAAATAAACTAAGTAGGGATTGTTATGAAGAAATTAAATTCATACTTATCAAAACCATGTGTGAACAAAATTTAAGTAAAAAGATACAACCATATCACTTAATTAATATTATTATTATAATATTATTGTTTATTTATTAAAATTTAAACTGACATTATTATTTTAATATTATTTGACTAAAAATTATTCCCACGGAATCATTTGAGTATAAACATATGAATATTATCACTTAAAAATTCCATACCTTTAAAATAAATGATAACTACCTAACTAAAAAATTAAAAAACATTAAAATATAAATAGAATTATAACATAAATAATAATAGAAAAACAAGTTTTTAAATATCAAAAATAATTTTTCAAACAATTCAATATTACAAAATTCAAAAAACCCATGAAATTGTTTAAAAGGAAAACAACTTTTTTATAAATTCAATAAAATATTATGAAAATATAACTACATTTCTAATTAACCTAAGTCAAACATTATCAAAACAGGTTATATTTTTTATGAAAGCTAATTTTTTCCATTTTGAAATAATTTTTTCAACTCCACATAATTCATATTATACTTTAATTCTTTTAAATCATACATTTAACTAAAATAATTTATGAAAACATTTTGAAAAATATTGCGTACCAAGAAATAGACGTTTTCAAGTAATTATATGTGAAAAAACAAAATGTTTAGTTTCACACACTAATACAACAACTAAAAAAATATCAAACTAAGTTTTTAATATCCTATGGAATAAAATCACCTATAATTATACATATTCTTTTATCTTGAAAAAAATGGAAAAAAATCTATAATGATACAAAGATTCTTAAAATTACAATGACATAAAATGACTCACTATGACCTAACATGGATCAATAGTAATCCATGTGTTACATCCCAATCCTATAAAAAATTATCTTGGGTTTACCCAACATGTTATCTGATCTGATCCCCCACAAAGCCTAAGGCATGTTCTCAATCTCCCTGGGCTTCCAATTAGTGTTAGGGCCTCAAAATGAACAATGTGGGGAAGAATTCATCAAAAATAGTAATAATTTTTCCATAGAAACTTTCCATGAATCCATAATGGTTCATCTATAACTTGAATGTTCTTGCACATGAAATAAAAAACTCTAAATAATAAACTATTAAAAATTAATCATAATAAATAATAAAAAAACCAAATATGTCATAATCATTGTTGGTTATCCAACTCATTTTATACAAATTCAAAACATATAGAATCAAAAAAATAATGTCCCAACATAATGGAAACAAAAAATAGATATATTAGATGGGAAAAATGGATAAAACAAAAACATCTCAATCAAATCCAATAATCCAAGACATCTCTCAAACATCTCCATGCGATTCATATTCACTCATTATATTCCAACACATCTATCTACGGACTAACACAAACTGAAACCATAAGGGATAACAACTTTGAAACCTTAAATAAACAATGAAGGATATATACAAATGTACAGGTGTTTGTATATTGTGTGAGAAAAATATACCGAGTAGGCTTTCACTGAGGATTCTATGAAATTCCCTTCATGTGTTTTTTCATAAATTATAGCATGAAATAAAATTTTAAATTTTGATTTCTTCATGATAAATCATAATGAATATGAAGTATCAAAAATTTTCAATATTGAAAACATCATTTTATTTTATATAACAAAAGTGGAAACATTATTTTGAAATTAAATATTTTTAACCCAGATGGGGGGATTTTAGTTTTTGCAAAAAAAACTAACGAATTTCACTTTATTTCAAAACCCTTCTCAAAATCCCAAACTTTTAACAACATTTTCATTTATCATTTAGTATTTATTTTAATTACATTTTTTAAGAACCAATTATGAAATGATCCCAAATATGAAAGATTAAAAATATTACTCAAGTAGGTCATGTGATGCAAAATAATCATAAAGAAAGATAACAAATTATCAAAATATTGGTTCTAAAAAACAAAGTGACCATAATGGATTACAAACAAGTTTGAATTTCAATTCCCAAAATAGGATCTCCATCAGAAATGATTATGTTCCCTAGGAAATCCATGAGGTTCTAACATGATATGATCCTAGAAAATATACAACCAAATCAACTAATGGAATGTATTATATTACTAAAAATATAAGCACCTGAATCACACTCATACTATAATCAGGGAACTCCCCTAGTAAGGAAATATTCTTCCCTAGGGAACATTAATCTGTGAATAATCTAAACTATTGTAGCATAAACCTAGATCTCTCACATATCTACCATAGGTTCCCATAAAATTTGAAGAAGATAATATAAAATAATCCTGAAACGATCATCATATAAATCATCAATATAGCATAATCAATAAAAAACATATCACCACTAACACCCTCACATAAAAAAAACCATTTCAATAATGCATACAAGTATAAAATAATATTTTATTTCATACCAAGAAATAAACATTCCTTAAATACCTAACATAAACCAATGGGGATCAAAATAAGGTATCACAAACATCAAATAAAATATTTTATAAAATTCCAAATGGGCCTTTGAATGAAACTTGAAATACCAAGATATTTTTTCATCCTTATGATTTATTAATATTATTTAGAAATAATTGGGAAATAATATTTTCCTTAAAAATTAAAAACTTTATTTTAAAAGAACTAATAAACTAAAACACCACTTTGATTCGAAATAACTCCATAAAAAAATAATTTCCCATTTTGAGGGAAAAAATTTCTAAATAGCCCTTTATTTAAATTCAACCCCTGAACATAATTTTTCTTATTTAGAAATAAAACTGGAGTTAAACCCCCTTTAAATTATCAAATTAGTTTGAAAAAAATACCCAATAGAATTTACAAAATCACTCATTATGCATACACATTTACATTAAAAATATATAACATTGAAATAATTAGAAATATATTTATTCCAAGTGTATAAAATGTTGAAATAAAATTATAAACAAATAAATTTAGTCATAAATTGATGTATCTAGATATGAAAAACATTTAAAAAATTCTAGCATCACATGAATTACCAAATAAATGAAATTTCACAAAAAAAACCTCAAACAAGAAAAAAACATTGACCTTCAATAGATAAAAGAATAAACACAAATGGAAATGACCTATAGAATTTCTTAAACAAACAAGTACCCGTGTTTATACTCTTATTGAACCCTAAATCCATCCCAAAAGTCTATTAGGATTCATGGGATAAAAGAAAACTAAGGTGAATAGAATAAGGGATAAGTGTTGAAGAAGGATGGGGAAGGGTAGTATTTACCTCAATGAACTACTTGAAATAAAAGCAGGAGGATCTCAAGATCCTAATGGGGGAAGGGGGGGTACCTAAGTCTCACATCTAATTCAGTCAATGAAAATTTTGTAGGAGGAGATAAAAAGGGCCAAAAAAGAAAAGTAATGATTGAAATTTCACCAATATTAAAATTATATATATATTACATGGTTTAAAAACATGATTTACCAAAATAAAAGTCATTTATAAATATAACAATAGAAAGTAATTTCATCCTTGAATAGTTTTGTTGCATAAATTACCAAAAAAATCATCCGTAATTTACATATTGTAATTGAGCTACAAAAATTTGTATTGTTTCCCCATATGGTTTTCCAAATCATGATCAATTGTGTATGAGAACCCCCTTGTGTAAAAGTAACTCAAAAAAATTACTAGGGGAACCCACACAGTTTAGTGAGGCCATGATCTAGCAATTCATCTTGGTAAAATACATGTGTAAAATTCACTCTCACATGTTACCCTGTGATGTAAGGGTTATTTTCATGGTTTTATCTAATCGTTCGGTAACCACATTTTATATAAAATCCTATTAAAAATCCAAATTTAATATCTAAAACAGCCAAAATTAAATAAAAATATACTAAAATTATATAATATGTAATACCACAATGACATGGGGTGTCATAATTCTCTCTAAAATGACACTTTATACCCCTAAATAATCTTTTATAAAAGTAAAAGAAATAAAGGCCAAAATATCAACTCCCAAATATAATATTTAGGATAGTTAGGGAAACATTGTAAGGTCCTCTAAAAATATATTCACTAAACACAACACATAATTGAAATAATCTATTTGTAATACTCAAAATGTTCTAAAATAATTCTCCAATATCACTAAATATCTCTAAACACAATCAGACTCACCATAAAGAGGTACAAAGAAAAAAGAATATTGATACCTATAATGTATATATATACTATTTTTAATTCATTTAAAATTGTGGGAAAAGGATAAATACTCCCATAAATAGATTGCTTCTAGAGTAAGTACACTTTAACATAACATCAAAGGTGCTGATAATCCCCCAACCAAGCTACTGACAACCACAAAAGAACTGATCCAAAATCCCCAAAATAAATCAAAATTAAAAGTAATATCTAAAGACCATAATATTAGATCAAAAAATTCTTAAACATATAAAATAATAATAAGAGATTCATAAATCAAAAAAATCTCTCAACAAAGAATAGTGAAGCTCTAACATTTAGTGACTAGGTTTAAATGGAAAGTATTTTGGGACCTAACTCCTAGAATACAATCCCATGGTTAAACTGGATAAATAAATAGGTCACCATGATGTAAATTATCTAAGTTGTTGTAACACTCATCCCAATTACCCATGAACATACCCCAGGATTCCCATGTGAAACCAAGAAAATCCAAGTCTCATAACATGGTTAGCATCACATATCTCTAACATCCATTGAGAAAAAAAATCAGCGAGGTACATGTGAAATAAATAATAAAAAAACATATTACAATATAAGAGTAATAATATACCCCAAGGAATGAAACAAGTGATAATTTTCTCAAAAAACAACTTCTCAAAATCCATTAAACCTGATCCAAAACTAAATATTCACTCAAATCTGAATTACACCTAATATTTATGCTTCATGTAATAATTTAACATACAAAACTTATTCAGATTCCCCAAATGGACATATAAAATATGGAACTTCAAATATTGCACCAAATAAAGATTATAATGAACTGGTTTTCCACACTGGAAACTAATAGGATGTCTCTTATTCCTAAGAAAATCTGTAAGACACTTGGAATATTAAGCCTCTTTATGTTTAATTCCTGTATAAGGATCATCTGGGATTATATAATTAATTTCCACTTTCATAATCCTATCAACCATTTATAATATTTCAATACAAAATCAAATATAGTTTATATGATATCTGGTAAATGAACTCTTTCATAGAATCACACTTTCAAAACTATCATGGGTGATAAGATAAGTATTGAATAACAGAAACTCCAAAAAAACTGTCAACATTAACCTACACCATTCATTTCCCTAATTATGTCTTATAAACCTGATATAATTATCCACCTTTACATTCTTTTGATAATTACATTGAATAAACATAGTCTTCAATAATTCCTATCACATGTTTTCAAAAAATTGGGAAGAGATAATATTCTCCCAACACACTCAACTGGATCCTTATTATAATCTCACAGCATCTTTCAATCTTGATGCATTAAGAGTTTCTAGAGAATTGAAGATTCCACAAATCCTTTATAACCACTGATTTACCATAATTGGGCCTTTATTTATATATAATTAAAGGGGACACTTATTTAAGAAATCCCTAAAAAATCTAATATCAAAGACAATTTTGACTCCAACATTCTATTTTGAGTCTACATATAGTCAAGAACTATAGAGGCCACAATTAAAAAGCTAAAGGAATAAAACTGAGGATCATCTATAGTGAATAACTTCAGCCTTTTCTATAATACCTTCCCATGATGTTTTCTCTAAATAAAATGAAACATTATCCAAATGAATTCATGATTCCCAAATCAAATCGCACAACCCCAATACATACAAAGGATCAAATAAAAAACCACAAATTACTAAAACCAACACATTAGAGAAAGGTTAGAACCCCCATTTTATAAAATAATAAACACTTTTAAAACATTCCATATAATTTTATAAATATAAAAAATGATTTATAAAAATAAAAAAATCATTTACAGTATTAGAAAAAATTGAAATCTTAATTCCCTACTAGGGTATTCAAGAAATTTTCAATATCTTTCAAAACCATCAACCTATTGAAATAAAAGATAAACTTTAATTTTTAAAAAACCTCCAAAATTTCATTAATAATACAACAAATTTTGAAATAGATATACAAGAATTTAGATATTTTTTATGAAACCCATAAAAATTCTTTATAAAACAAAAACATTTCATAAAATACACTTTTTACACAAAACTATCTTTTTTTTAAATACATATAGGAAAAAACAATATCAAAAATACATTCATATCAAACATAAACAACATATCGCTCTAAATATGAATCATAACTCCATCCAACATCAACACCACATAATGATTATTTATATCAAATTAATGATAAACATCTTTTGATTCTATTTTAGAGTAAAAGGAGTCCAAACAAAAAATCCATAAGGGATGAAGATCTATGAAATGTTTAGATGAAATATTTGGAAAACCATTTGTAAACCATGTTATAGAGCCTATAAGGATTTTAGAATCTTGTTCATAGGTTGTACATAGTTTTTTTGGTCATATGAACTAACCATTCAGTTGTTGTTCTTCCTCCATTTTCACCCAAAACTAAATAAAATCCCCAAAGTATCTAACATGTATTAATTGGGATCAAAACATGATCCTAAAAAACACCAATATAATCAAAAAGTAAATTTAAATTCAAGTCTCAAATTATAACTACCCATGGAAAATCAGGTTTCATCACAAAATGTGGAGATTATTCAGCTTCTCAGTGACTACCTATTGAGTTCTAATGAACCAATCTACATACTACCAAGACATGACCAAATAATTATAGGGTGTTATGATGCAATATTTTAATGAATCAAGCATAGTAAACCCAACATGTCACCAAATACAAACTACCAAACGGCCAAATGTATTTTCCCGATAACCTTGATCTAGAAACTAGAGTCATGGAATCAAAATAAACTAAGTGGAAATGGTTTTACTCTTGAATAATAATAAATAAATATCATAAACTCACCACAAATCCATCATGGTGCATCTATACCTTGGGTGTTTATAATTATGAAATAAATTGCTCTAAATAATAGAATAATCCAAATAGGGAAATGTCAATTATAAATATGATAAAAATCCTAATCAATGTAGGTGATACAATGCATTATATACAGATACACAATATCCAAAATCAATAAATAATAATCTCTCATCATAAAGGAAACTAATAATAAATATAGTGACTAGATGAATTAACAGACACAAAAACATCTCAAAAAGTACCAACAAACTAATCCATCACTCAAACATCCCCATGTAACCCAAAAAAACACACCATACCCTAACACATCCATCAGTGTATTAACATGAAGTGAAACTTTAAGGGATCCCAACCTAAGAACCTAAAAGAAAACATCAGGGCTATATACACACATACACATGATTGTGTGAAGGGTATTGTCTGAATAGGACCTATTGAATTTTACTATGTTGTATACACAATTCCTTTTCTAATAAGTTTCATAAATGTTAGTTTTTTATACAATTTAAAATTAGGTTTTTTACATGAGAAATCATAAAAATCCAAATATCATGATGTTATCCTTAAATTAGGCATCACATTGTTTTAGATAACATAAATTGAAATATTATTTTAAAATAAAGGTTTTAGGAATCAAAAACAAGGATTCTATGTTTATGAAAAAATCAAAATCATTTTATTTCATTTTAAAACATTTCTCGAAATAGAATAAATAATGACGAAAACATTCATTTTCATTTCGAATCTAAATTTGTAAAACCATTTATGAAAAAATCCAACTATGAAAAAATAAAAATATAACTTAATTGGGAACCATAATATCAAATAATGACAACAAAGATAAATGGTGATCATGATATTGGTTCAAAAAATCATAGTGATAATAAAGGGATATAAACTAGTCTAATTTGGGAATCCCAAAATCGAATCATCGTTATTAATGAATAATCGTAATAGGAAAATAACTATGTTATAACATGATAAAATCCTATAAAATATTCAATGAAATCAACTATATACTTTTATTCAATTCCAAAAAATATAATAACCTAAGTCACACTCATTGTCTCATTAGGGAGCTACCTGAGAATGGACATAATATACACTTGGGTACACTAGATAATGAAATATATAAACCTGTTTAGCATAAGCCTATATCTCTCACTAAGTTACCTTGAGTTCCAATTACATGGAAATTAGAGGTTAGAAAACTATTATTCATTGATAATTATATAAATAATCAAAAAAGAATAATCAATAAACATTATCTTACCTTTAACAACCATACACTAAGAAAGCTATTTTCATAGTACATAAAAGAATCAAATAATATTTAATTTCATATTATTAAGGGAATAAATCTATTCCAGCTATAATGTAAACCATGGGTGTTAACTAAATTGTATCAAAAACAACAAATAAACTCTTTTATAAAATGTTACACATTATTTTGAAACTAATATCAAATTCCATGTTATTTTAAAAACCTTTTAAAAATCAATCATGATACATTAATTACAAATCATTTGGAAATAAAATTTTCATAAATATAAAATTAAAAACATACATTTGAAATCATTCAAAAACTTAAACACCTCTTTGAGTTGAAATAACTCAATAAATCTAGAATTTTCCTTTCAGAAAACAAGATGGTTCCAAACAACCCCTTTATTGAAACCTACCATCGAACCTGGGATGCAGTCTTTGGAAATAAGAACATGGGAGAATCCACTATTAATTATAAAATTCATTTAAAATAAGAATATAATTAATTTTCACCCACACTTGACATTCATAAAAATTTACATTAAAAATTAATAACAACGGAATCATGTTAAATCTCATTATAACAACTGAAAAAGAATCATATAATTGTTGGGAAATAAAAACCCTTATATTTATTACACACTTAAAAATGATTTATTTCCTAAAATTTCACTAAATATAACTCTGAGGATGGAGATTTATATTGTCTTGGTAAATTAGGAACATTATATAACAACTTAAAACATAAAACCCAACATCATTATTGAAACCTCTTTTACTTGACCACAGCATTCCTTCATACATAGCATTGCATTAGATATCATGATGAAATTCATAAGAAAATGGTGAGAAATAAAGCCTAGTAAGGGAGTAAACAAGGAAGAAATTGACGAATATAGTACATATTAGGAAATAGTCTTATCAATGGAGTATAAGATAATCATGAATAGAAAGGCATGATATAGCATGATTATCATAACAAGGAAATGTTCTATCAACATTTAATATGATATTAGCATGAGCCAAGGATCATTGCACATGGATCATGAGTAAACCCTAATTTTTCATGAATTAGTAGGAAAAAACCCTCATTACACATGATTTGTCATTATACTATTCTTTACCCAATTCATTGGAGCGCTATTAGGGAGCACCCTTCTTAATCATTTCATTTAATGCATAAGTGTGCCACATAAATCATACAACATTGATTCATTAGACATAATCATTTTTTCCATGTTAATGGAATGTGTAATTAATACATGAAACTCTATAATCAATAAGTAAATGTTTTGAAAGGTGAATACCCTTGATAGGGAAATGGGAATGGTATTCACTAGACAATGACTTTTCCTTGGTGAATCACGGTGCAATTTCGACAACATAACGGTGTGCCATAAGAATTCATAAAAATGGTTAATTAGAGAGAAAGAGGTATATCATCATATGTAAAAGAAATTTAAAGAAATAAGGTCATATAGATTCATGTCCCAACATGTGTAATGGACTTTATATGCATAATATAAAATAATTTCTTGAATGTAAATAAGAAGAGATAAATTCCTTATGGAATTTTAGCATGGTAACGGGTGTGCATGGGAGAAATTAATGAGAGAGAAATGGGTATCTCATCATTCAAACATAAGGAGAGATGTGTGGGGGAGGATTGAAATCATACCAAAAATAATTAATTAAAAAAAGGGAATAGAAACATAAATAAATTTGGAGAAAATGTGTAACACCCCGTGATTCCACGGTATGATTTTCTTTGAATAATACAGTAGCATGTGTTGTACACAACTTCGAGTTCTAATACACACCACAACCAATCGAACTAGTCGATATGAATAGTAATACCCACTTTTTTAAATGTTTTAAATTTTATATTTCAAAATGAACTTAATATTTGGATTCGGAATATTGAAATTAGCCTAGGGTGAATTTTTTGTATTTTTCTGAAAACATTCAATTTTTGATGAATAGTGAAAAAACACTCAGTTATAGTTTAAAAACGAATTTTTATTTAAATAATTATTTATTTCATTTAAATTTAATTATGTTAAAAATAGATACATAATACCTATATAAGTTCAATGTAATTCATTGGAGTTAGTTTAGAATAATTTTAGATATATAAAAATTTTATTGAACTTTTCACAGTCTTTACCCACCTCCTAGGAGAATTTGTAAATTCACGTAAAACATAATTTTACCACATATGTGAGTGGAATTTAGAGAATTCGAGAGACATGTTTAATATCAAAGATTAAAATTTGGTTCAATAAGATAAAAATAATTTTTGATGAATAGTAGCTTTTTACTTTTATTTTCCACGGTTAAAAGTAAATAGGTTAATTAAGGGTAAAAATGATATTAATATTACCCTAAAACATACCATAATTCTATTGGACAAGTTTATCTCGACCAAAAACAACCTTAGGAATAAAATATTATCATTTAGGTCCACTTGGATTAGATTTGGATACTTATTATTATTTAATTCAGAGAAGGGTTAAAAGAGTTAAAATCAAACTTTAATTACTAAAACATTTTTAATATAGGGTTGTACATAAGATAAAATATATTATATATATTAATTATATATATATAAATATTTCCTACATAATGGTATTTTATTTATAATTTTTAAACATTAAATAATTTAATTTATTTATGACATAATGGTGGTGCAGAAATTACCAAATTAATAAAATAATAAAATAATTGATATTATAAATATCAAAATAAATGTAATTTGAGACTTTTTATGAATTATTATAATTTTATAGGTTAATATGACATGCTAGTTTTTATTTAATTATGTTTTTTCGAATTAATCATGCTGTTATGATTTTCACAAAAATCAAATACCCAATAGTGTCAAAATTGACAGAAAAGAGTTTTTAAAACGAATATTATATTATTAATTGATATTCAATTCCTAAAAATCTAAGTTTCGGCCAAGAGACTTATATAATGATAGGTTTATAATTAATTAACCACTTGGGGTTCTCTTGGATATATATAGTATGTTTATTAAACATATTATATAAAAATATAAAGAGACATGGTAAATTTGAAACTAATTAACTAAGAGTTAAAACTAAAAGATAAGGTTATTATAGTGACCCAAACCTATATAAAACCTATTAGTTTGGTGTTTTTCGTCCCATCCGCACCTTATAATCAAAATAAGTTACTTTAAATCCACTATAAACCGAATATTAATCTATTATAAAATAATATTTCTAGCTTTTCCTAAGGTACCCCTCACCCCTCTTATAAAAGGGAACTCCCCCTTATCTCTAATTCACACCTTCAAAGCCTTTTGGCTCGGCCAAACCCTGCCCAAATATTCTCTAAAATTACCTCACTTAAACCTAGAGGCCATAGTTTGATCATAAATCCATCTTAAGGAGCCCTTTTGATCAAATCAATAGGAAGATCCTGAAGAAGAGGTAATGTTTTCACCACCCTCTTTCAAGTTCCTTTATTCTTCAACTTCTTCTTTATTTGTTATTTCAATTATAATATAATAACTCCAGTATATCCTTTATACTGAGATGTTATTATAAATATGGTACAACCATATTCAGTATTATATACATCCCTTGAATTTCATGTCACCATACGTGTGTACGTACGGCTTACCGCCTCCACGTCGTGGTGTAGTTGTTATTCAATACATTATTATTTGGATGGGTATAATAATGATGTGTAATTCATGTAAATAATAAATATAACATGAAAATTATTCTATATATATGATACACCACCCAATTATATATTGTTTTAATATCAAAAGAATGATATTGTCGCTCGTGTATACGTACGGACTACCGTCTCCACGAACGAGATAAGATTCATTCCCCATCGTATCCATTCAAGAATAATTTTCCTATGATGGTTAAAAATATTGTTTAAAGACTTAATGTAATTCTATATATGAATAATATACAACCTATCTATAACAAATGCGGCTTATGTAACAAATCATATAAAGGAAAACGAACCAGTTAACACCCGAAACAACGATAATATAAAAATATTACTAACAAAGCAATGTTAAAAGATCATATATGATATCATATTAATGTATATGAATCTCTTATAATTTAATAACAATTATTTAACCATTATACAGGAGGTTAAACTACCCTCAACCAAGGTAAAGTACAAGGTAAGGGTTTATTTCACAATCTCTTCATTATCCGAGGTTGTTTATGCATAATTATCTACTGGGACCTCTTTATCATCCACATCCATGTTTCTTAAAAAATTATTTCAAATAACTCTTAATATTTTATAGACTATGGGTTAAAGTCATTTTTACCCTAGTTAATTTTTTATAAGAAGTTTATAAAGGAATATTTCCATCATTTTCCAAACAATGTCCGTTTTAACCATTTCTACAGAATTAAGGTAAGAATGTATTTTTAATTTATATGGCAGGTGAGAATATTTTCAACCATTATAAAATATTCAAAGAATTCCTTAAAAGCTTATAAAAATATTTTCAAAGTAATTGTTTTATTTTATAATTATGTGTCTTTTAAATGATTTAAAAAAAGTGATATTTCTCTCAAATAGTTTTGATTTCATCTATGTCAACATCTTTTGATGGATTTTATAGTTATTTGTAGTTGATTTATTATGATACAAAACATACATATTGTATTGAAGGTTTTGTGATATGATTGACTGTGGATGTATTATTTTTATACCATTCATGGTTTATGGAGAAATTATTGACATTTCGTATGCTAGTTTTAATATGAATGTTTATGTTATGTTTAAACCTATTCATATGAGGAATGAATTGGACTTAATAAGTGATGGGTGGATCCTTCTATAGCTCCTCAATGCATTGGTAGGTCTCATGAGACAAACTAGTGTCTTGGCACAAGTCCTTGACAAAATCTTATTTGTAGTCTTCGCACAAGGCCTTCACTATGTGGTTATGATAGTCTGTCATTATGCATTCCATCATTATGAAAGTGGTTATTGATATTGCATGTTATTATTCGACTAGTAGAATATCCATGTGAATAACTAAATGGGACTATTTCATTTTATTTCTGCCATATTATGCTGAAGTTCGAGTTTAAAAGGCGTTTGTTTTAGTTACACATTTCCTTAAATGTTTATGCTTATTTATGAAAGTTTCTGCTATATTGTTATTCTTACTGGGTATCTGAGCTCACCTCTATCAATGTTTTAATTTTTTCCAGGATGTGAAGAAGTATTTTATGAATGACCAGTAGGGAATGTATGAGGGGATATGAAGACAATATGTGTTGTAGTTTTTTTCACTTTATGTTCTAATGTAAGACTTATGAATGTATCTAGTGATTCCAAGGATACTAATATAATCGGTCTTTCGAGACTTAATCTTTTGTGATCATGCTATTGTTATGTAATAATGCACCGACTCTGGGTAACATGGGTCGGGGCATTACAGTTGGTATCAGAGCAAGTTTAGTAAAAACCTTGGGAGCTAGATTTATATAAACTCTGATTAGAGAACATAGCCATAAGAGAGACTTTGATGATTAGTATAGAAGAACTTCCTAGAATTTTGGTATTGTAGATATTTTGTGAGTTTTCTGAGAAATACATCCATGTATGTATACGAGAAAGTAGAGGTGGATCTGGCACAGATGTACCTAGGGGTAAAACCCGAAAATAAAGCTTTGAGCTAGACTCGAATGGGAACCGGTGCACTACAATGGGCCTTGCTGCACTCTTGGTTATGACACTCCTGGAGGATATGTTTAGGATAATTCTCATTTTCTTTACAAACCATTATTAAGGGTTTATGAGTATATAATTCCTCAAAGAAAACATTTTTATGATTATGGATTATATCCATAAAATGTTCAATTTATGTTAATTTTTTCACAAGTATGGAATTATGTATTTTGATTCATAAACTGATCTAGTTTTTTCCATTGTTTAGAAATGGAACCTAGTAGAAATAATGGAAACTGTATCAATGCACTCACTCCATGTAGGTATTTCCCTCCTGCTCAATATAATTATAGTGGAGCTGGTGATGCAACTAGAGCTGATCAGCTAATCACCATACTAGGACAACTCACTCAGGTTATGAATAATAACCTTACCCGTATGGAGCACCGTGATCCGCAATGTGGAGGATCAATGTCAGATCTCTTCATGAGGCAAAAAACACCAACATTCAATGGGATTACAAATACCTTAGTATCTGAGCAATGGATAAATTCTTTAAGGAAAATATTCCATGCCTTGGGGAGTAGTGAAAGGGAAAGAGTTATCATGGAAGTTTACTGCCTCACTGGAGATGATGATCAATGGTGTTCATTGATTCAAAACACAAAGAAAGATTATGAAGTATAAAATATGGAATGGAGGGAGTTCAAAGATCTTTTTATAGAAAAATACTTTCCTCGTGACCATAGAGCAGATATGGAAAGGCAATTTCTGAGTCTAAGACAAAAGGAGGATGACAATGTTGCAAAGTATGAGGCTAACTTTACAAGGTTAGCGAGGCATGTGGCAGATTATATATGTAACCCAAGGAGTAAGATTGATCATTTCTTTGATGGGTTAAAACCATTTCCCCATCGATCATTAGTCTCACAATCCTTCTCATCGTACGAAGATATTGTCTTGTGTGCTATCAAGATAGAAAAAGAATTCTCTGAGTCTTATGAATTTAAATAAATATAAGAGAAGAAGAGATCTTATGATCAATCTGGAAATGGAAATAAGGGGAAGAAGGGAAAAGTTGAATATCCATCCTGTAGTAAATATTGGAAGAAACACCCCGGTACATGCTTGAAGGGAATGGGAGTCTATTACAAGTGTGGTGAAAAAGGCCACTAAGCTTGTGATGGAAAGGGGAAGAAAGAAGCTACCAATGTTCAATGATACAATTACAGGGAGATGGGAAATTATGAAAATGAATGTCCTAAGCGTCAGGGGAACTTACCTCAGAAAATTCCAAGGGATCAAGGCCAAGCTTATGCTATCACTAATACTGAGGTAGAAGCTCCGAAAGATATGGTGGCAGGTAATTTAAGGGTTTCCTCAAGTTTAGAAAATGCATTATTTGATTCTGGATCATCACATTGTTTCATATCTTCCCAGTTTGCTAAGAAAATTAGATATTTCCAATTTGATTTAACAAGGGAGTTGTCAGTAAAAACTCCTAAGGGAAGTATTATCTCAACAAAGTTTTGTGACTCTGTTCCCATTAGAGCATATAAATGTCCTTTATCTGCAGATCTCATCATCATTCCCATGATTGAGTTTGATATAATCCTCAGTATGGATTGGCTTTCAGACCATGATGCGAAGATTTATTTTAAGAAGAATGAGGTTACGATTTTTGATGATGATGACAAGGAACACCTTATCTTTAGAGTAGAATCATCACCACCTAATTCTTATCTAGATCCACCCCCAGTAGCTCAACTAAATTAAATTATTGGGGAGGAAGAGAATGAAATAACTGTGGGTGAGGAAAGGAATTTCCAAATAGAGAATGTACCTATTGTGAAATAATATGTTGATGATTTTCCAATGGATTTACCTGGACATCCTCCAGAATGAGAAATTGTGTTTTCCATTGATTTAATTCCTAGATCAAGGCCCATATCGAAGACCCCTTATAGAATAGAAATTGTGGAATTAGTGGAACTAAAGAAACACCTAGAGTAATTGACTAATAAGAGATTTATTCTCCCTAGTGTTTCTCCATAGGAATCCCCTGTCGTTTTTGTTAATAAGAAAGATGGATCTATGAGGTTATGTATCGACTATAGGGAGATCAATGCTATAACAATAAATAACAAGTATCCCCTACCTCGTATTGATGATTTATTTGACCAACTGCATGGAGCTCAATACTTTTAAAAGATTGACCTTCTATCTGGATACCATCAGTTGTTTGTGAAGAAGGAAGACATTCTGAATACCTCATTTCAAACCAGGTACGGGCATTTCGAGTTTATAGTAATGTTGTTCGGATTCACTAATGAACCCTCTGTATTCATGGATCTAATGAAAATAGTTTTCAAGGAATATCTCAATGATTTTGTAGTATTATTTATTGATAATATCTTGGTATAATCCAAATGCTACGAAGATCATGAAAATCACTTTCACATTATCCTGAAGACTCTGAGAAGACATGAATTATATTGGAAGTTTAGAAAGTGTGAATTCAGGCTTCAAGAGATTTCTTGTCTTGGGAATATTATCATTAAATATGGAATCTTTGTTGATCCTTCTAAGACAAGAGAAATCCAAGAATGGCCAGAACCGAAGAGTACAACTGAGGTACGCAGTTTTATTGGTTTAGCAGGTTATTTTTGACATTTCATCCAAAATTTTGCCCGGTTGGCTAACCCATTAACAAAGCTCACACATAAAGGGTTTAAATTTGTTTTGACAAAAGTGTGTAAAGATTTTTTTGAAGAACTGAAGAGAAGGTTAGTCAATGCTCTTATTTTGACTCTACCATCGGGAAATGATGGGTTCGTTATCTATAGTGATGCATCACGGAAAGTACTTGGTTGTGTCCTTATGCAGAATGATAGAGTTATTGCATATGCATCACAACAGCTAAAAATTAATGAGCAGAACTATCCTACTCATGATCTTGTGTTAGCTGCTGTAATCTTTGCTTTAAATATATGGAGACATTATCTCTATGGTGAAAAATATGATATATACCGATCACAAGAGTTTGAAGTATATTTTATCATATAAATAACTCCACATGAGGCAAAGGCAATGGCTTGAACTACTCAAGGATTATTATTTCACGATACACTACCTCCCGAGGAAGGAAAATAAGGTGGAAGATGCCTTGAGTAGAAAGGATCATGGAGTTTTGAACAAGATGAGAATTGAAAGGGATACTATTTTCATGGATCTAGTAAAGATGGATATTGGAATCACCATGGAAGGTGAAACATCGATACTTTTTCAAATGGTTTCTAAACCATCTTTACTATAAAGGATTAAGAGTTCTCAGACCGATGATGAAGAATTTCAATAGAATATTAAAGCTGTGAATGATGGGAGATTGAGTGACTTTGTGTATGAAGATGGAATTTTGAAATTTGGGAAGAGACTTTGTGTTCTCAATATACCATATCGAAAAAGGTAATTATTGGATGATGCCCATAGTTCCAATTTCAGTATACACCCTGGGTGCACCAAAATGTATAGGAATTTGAAGGAACTTTTTTGGTGGGACAACATGAAGAGAGAGATAGCAGATTTTTTGTCAAGATGTATGGTTTGTCAACAAGTGAAAGATAGAATGCAACAGGCTAGAGGATTCATGAAACCTCTTCCCATGCCTGACTGTAAATTGGATAATATCACGATGGACTTTGTCATGGGGCTACCAAAGACTCCTAGAAGAACGATGCAATATGGGTCATTATTGATCGCCTTACCAAGTCAGATCATTTTCTTGCTATAAGAGAAGATCTACCACATGAACGTCTAGAAAGACTATATATTAATGTAGTGGTGAGACTTCATGGAGTACCCCTATCGATTTTTTCTGATCGTGATCCTTGTTTTAATTCAAGATTCTAGAAAAGTCTTCAGAAATCCCTGGATACTGAACTTCGTTTGAGCACTGCCTACCACCCTCAAACATATGGACAATCAGAATGGACTATTCAAACCTTAGAAGACATGTTGAGATCTTTCTCACTTTACTTTCAGGGTATGTGGGATCAATATTTACCTCTGGTAGATTTTTCCTATAACAATAGCTTCCATTAGAGTATTCAGATGGCACCATATAAAGCGTTATACGGAAAGAGATGTCGCACACCAACCTGTTGGGATGATGTTGGGGAAAGAAAACTCATAGGCCCAGAACTAGTGGAGAAAATGATAGAAAAGTTTAAGGTAATCCAAAACCACATCAAAGCATCTCAAATTAGGAAGAAGAGCTATGATGATAACCGAAGGAAGGATTTGGAATTTTCGGTAAGAGATCATGTTTTCTTGAAGGTATCTCCTTGGAAGGGAGTTATACGTTTCGGTAAGAAGGGAAAATTGTGTCCCAAGTGCATTGGACCATTCGAAATTCGGTAATAAATTAGGGTTGTAGCTTACCGTTTGGCAATGCCGCCATGTCTCTCCAAAGTTTACGATGTGTTCCACGTGTCACAGTTGAGAAAATATATGACTGACCCAACGCATGTACTCACCTATGAGGAATTAGAACTAGAACCTGATCTGTCTTGTTGTGAAGATCCTGTCAAGATTCTTGATATGAGAAAACAAGTTTAGAGAAACCGGACGACTCGTCTGGTAAAAGTTATATGGAGAAACCATAAAATGGAAGAGGCAATGTGGGAACCCGAAGAACTTATGATGAAGAATCACCCGAGTCTTTTCATGCGGTATAATTATAAAAATTTTGAGGATGAAATTATTTGAAGGAGGGGAGAATGGAACAACCCAAGCTTCTACGGTACCCTTCCCTTTGAATAATACAGTAGTGTGTGTTGTACGCAACTTCGAGTTCCAACACACACCACAACCAATCAAACTAGCTGTTATGAATAGTAATACCCACTTTTTGAAATTTTATAAATTTTCTATTTCAAAATGGACTTCATATTTGGATTAGGAATATTGAAATTATCCTAGGGTGAATTATTGTTATTTTTCTGAAAATATTCAATTTTTGCTTAATAGTGAAAAAACACTGAGTTATAGTTTTAAAAAAATTATTCAAATATTTATTTATTTTATTTAAATTTAATTAAGGTAAAAATATTTAAAAAATACCTATATAAGGTCGATTTAATTCATTGGAGTTAGTTTAGAATAATTTTAGATATATAAAAATTTTATTGAACTTTTCACCATTCTTACCCACCTCTTAGGAGAATTTGGAAATTCACGTAAAACATAATTTTACTGCATCTGTGAGGGGAATTTCTAAAATCCTAGAGACATGGTTAATATCAAGGAGTAAAATTTGGTTCGATAAGATAAAAATATTTTTTGGTGAATAGTAACTTTTCACTTTTATTTACCACGGTTAAAAGTAAATCGGGTAATTAAGCATAAAAATGATATTAATATTACCCTAAAACAAGTCCTAACTCTATTTTACAAGTTTATCTCGACCAAAAACAACCTTAGGAATAAAATATTATCATTTAGGTCAACTTGGATTAGATTAGGATATTTATTATTATTTAATTCAATGAAGTGTTAAAAGAGTTAAAATCAAAGTTTAATTACTAAAACATTTTTTATATTGGGTTATACATAAGATAAATTCTATTATAAATATTCACTAGAAATATAAAATGATTTCCTACATAATGGTATTTTATTTATAATTTTTAGAAATTAAATAATTTAATTTATTTATGACAAAACGATGATGCAGTAATTACCAAATTAATGAAATAATAAATTAATTGATATTATAAATATCAAAATAAATGTAATTTGAGACTTTTTATGAATTACACTTATTTTATAGGTCAATATTACATGTTATTATTGATTTAATTACTTATTTCGAAGTAATCATGCTATATGGTTTTCAAAAAAATCAAATACCAAATAGTGTCAAAATTGACATAAAAGAGTTTTTAAAATCATATATTATATTATTAATTGATATTAAATTCTTGAGAATATAAGGTTCGGCCAAGATAATTATATAATTATAGGTGTATAATTAATGAACCACTTGGGGTTCTCTTGGATGTATATATTAAGTTTATTAGTCATATAATATAAAAATACAAAGAGACATGGTAATTGTGAAACTAATTAAATAAGAGTTAAAACTAATAGATAAGGATAATATAGTGACCCAAACCTATCTAAAACCTATTTTTTGGGTGGTTTTCGACCCATAACCACCTTATCCTTGAAATAATTCACTTTGGAGCCATTAGAAACCAAATATGAATTTATTATAAAATAATATTTCTAGCTTTTCCTAAGGTGCTCCTCACCCCTCTTATAAAAGGGAACTCCCCCTTCTCTCTAATTCACACCTTCAAAGCCTTTTTTCTCGGCCAACCCATGCCCAACTATTTTCTAAACTTCCATCACTTCAACTTAGTGTCCTTAGTTTGATCATAAAGCCATCTTAAGGAGCCCTTTTGATCAAATCAAAAGGAAGAACCTGAAGAAGAGGTAATGTTTTCACCACCCTCTTTCAAGTTCCTTTCTTCTTCAACTTCTTCTTTCTTTGTTATTTCAATTCTGAACTAATAACTCCAGTATCTCCTATATAATTTGATGTTATTATAAATATTTTACGACCATATTCATTATTCTATCAATCCCTTGAATGATGTGTCACCATACTTGCGTACGTACGGCTTACTGTCTCCACGTCGTGTTGTAATTGTTATTCAATACACTATTATTTGGATGGGTATAATAATGATGTATAATTCATGTAAATAATAAATATAACATGATAATTATTCTTTATATACAATACACCACCCAATTGTATATTATTTTAAAATAAAAAAAAATTATATTGTCGCTCGTGCATACGTACGGACTACCGTCTCCACGAACGCGATAAGATTCATTCCTCATCGTATCCGTTCAAGAATAATTTTCATCTAATGGTTAAAATTAATTTTTAAAGACTTAATATAATTCTGGATATTAATAAGATACAACCTATCCATAACAAACACGTCTTACATAACAAATCATATAAAGGAAAATGAATCAGTTAACACCCGAAACAACGATAATACAAAAATATTACTAACAAAGAAATGTTAAAAGATCATATATGATATCATATTAATGTATATGATTCTTCTATAATTTAATGAAAATTATTTCACCATTTTAATTGAGTTTAACCTACCCTCATCCAAGGAAAAGTACAAGGTAAGGGTTTATTTCACAATCTCTTCATTATCCGAGGTTATTTATATGTAATTATCTACTGGGACCTCTTTATCTTCCACATCCATGTTTTTTAGAAAAGTATTTTAAATCATTCTTACTATTTTATAGACTATGGGTTAAATTCATTTTATCCCTTGTTGACATTTTATAATAAGTTTATAAATGAATATTTTCATTGTTTTCCAAACAAGGTCATTTTTAACCTTTTCGACAGAATTTAGGTAAGAATGTTTTTTAATGTATACGGCGGGTGCGGCTATTTTCCGCTGTTATAAAATCTTCAAAGCTTCCCTTATAGGCTTATAAGAATATTTTCAAAGTAAATGTTTTATTTTATAATTATTTGACTTTTAAATGATTTATAAAAAATGGATATTTCTATCAAATAGTTTTGATTCCATCTATGTCAACATCCTTTGATGGATTTTAAGTTTATTTGAAGTTGATTTATTATGATACAAAACATCCATATTGTATTGAAGCTTTTGTGAACTTTTTGACTGTAGATGTGTTATTTTTATACCATTCATGGTTTATGGAGAAAGTATTGACATTTCTTGTGCTAGTTTTAATAAAAATGTTTATGTTATGTTTAAACCTGCTCATAAAAGGAATGCATTGGACTTAATAAGTAACGGGTGGAGCACGCTATAGCTCATCGATGCATTGGTAGGTCTCATGAGACAAACTAGTGTCTTGGAAAAAGGCCTTGACAAAATCTTATTTGTAGTCTTGGCACAAGGTCTTGACTATGTGGTTATGATAGTCTGGAATTATGCATTCCATCATTATGTAAGTGGTTATTGGTATTGCATGTGATTATTCAACTAGTAGATTATCCATGTAAATAATTAAATAGAATTATTTCATTTTATTTCTTCCATATTATGCTGAAGTTAAAGTTTAAAAGTCTTTGGTTTTAGTTACACATTTCCTTAAATGTTTATACTTATTTATGAGATTTTTCGCTATATTGTTATCTTTACTGGGCATCGGAGCTCACCCCTTTCAATGTTTTAATTTTTCCCAGGATGTAAAGAAGTATTTTATGAATTACCTATAGGGAATTTATGAGGGGATATTAAGACAAGATGTGTTGTAGTTTTTTTCACTTTATGATGTAATGTAAGACTTATGAATGTATCTAGTGATTCCAAGGCTACTAAACTAATTAGTCTTTCGAGTCTTGATCTTTTTTTATCATGCCAATGTTATGTAATAATGCACTGACTCTAGGTAACTGGGCTTGGGGCATTACAATTTTAGAAAAGAAGAAATACCTTACATGGAAGTGTGATCCCAAAGGATTAGGAGGGGAATCATAGAGGCTTTATGTGAGCATGGGGTGCCTTTGGAGGATCCTAGAAAGCGGAGGTCGGGGGTTGGTAGATTAAAAATGGTTTGAGTGAAGAGTAATGTGGTATTGAGTGGGTTTATATAAAAAAGGAGAGGGAAGTATTTATAATTTAGGTTTTGGACACCACACATTAAACTAATCAAAAACCACAAACCATCCCATGGTTTTTTCCCATGTTTTTTTCTAAAGGGTAGTGAAAAATGTTATTGTATAAGGCCAATTTCCTAAATTTTTAAAATATTAGGCTTGCTTATGTGGAGGTGAGTCACACTCTAAAGGAAATTATTATTAAAAGTAAAAAATGTTTTATAAGTTTTATAGGGTTCCCTAAGGCACCATAAAATTAATCAAACAAATATAAAATAACATTATTTATGTCTTAAAATATATATTGGCCAAAATTTACATTTATAGTATTTTATTACACCACTATTTGGTCTTTATGATGTCATAAAACACATTATATATTTAAATGGTATTTAATTTTTAACCAATAATTTGACGGTCTCAAAAAATTATGAAAAATTAACCATTGGATAATTTAGATGCCCTGATTCGAAAATTAATATTCATTTTATCTATATAATTTACTAAATATTTGTAATTTTTAATATTAAAATTAAAACTAATATTTATCTAAAATTCATGGATTTTGACAAAAACAGCTTTCAAACCTTAATAAATATTACAATATTATTCATAAAAATAATATGATCATTTATATTTAATAAAAATTAATTTAGTAATAATATTTATTAAAATATTATTAAATTTAAAAATCCATTAATTCATCAAAATATATTTCTTAACAGAATATTAACTAAAAAATCATTTTTTTCTTTAAAAACTATATATAAAGTAAGAATAATAAAATGAATTTATATTCTTTATCATATAAAAAAATAAGGCACATGATCATAGTTCTAGGGTCTTGTTTCATAACCCCTTATAACACCCACATAAGACCTATGGGTAAGGTGTGTGATGGTGATAGACTATTGGGGTGGCTCGGATAACATCTCTCGGATGGTAATCTCTATCAACTTACACTTCTCCCATAGGTAGTTCCATTCAAGATTAACATGTAGAATCTTGGCTTGGCCTTGGTCAAGAGCAAATCCTAGTGATGAAACCTCCTTTATAAGCTCCAAAAAATGGTCATTGTATGGAGGTATTCTACTAAATGAGGTCATTTCTTCATTTTTCTATGTAAATTGGATTTGTTAAAGCCTTATATTTATACTAATCATGTGATCAATGTTCAAAAACTATATTAGCATTAGTAAAAAAATTTAACGGTATTTTGAAATCCAAAAACATAAAACAAAGGAAGGCCATATTTTATATAACCATTTTACATAATAAGATATTTAATTATATCAAGAGGAATTTTCATTCATAAAATTTTGGGTCGTTACAATATTCCCCCATTAAGAAATTTTTTCCTCAAAATTTCCTTTTCATACACTAAAACAGATGTGGGTAACTCCTCCTCATCACTTCCTCTAGTTCCCATGTTTCTTCTTCAAACTTTTGGTTTCTCCAAAACACTTTCACAAGGGGCATTGCCTTATTTCATAGAACTTTTTCTCTTTGATCTAATATATTCAGTGGATTGTCTTCCTAGGATAAGTCATTATCAAATGTTACCACCTCTAGATTGAGTACATGTAATGGGTTAGGTATGAACTTCCTCAAGAGTGATACATGGAATACATAATGTACTTGAGATAGGTTATGCGGGAGTGCTAATCGATAGGCCACTGCTCTAATGTGATCAAGGATCTCAAAAGTTTCGTTGTACCTTGTACTAAGCTTTCCATTCTTCCCAAATCTCCTAACACTCTTCCATGGTGATATGCGAAGGAATACCATGTCTCCAAAATCAAACTCTAGGTCTCATCAATGGTTATCATCATTATTGTTTTCTCAACTATGAATAGATTTAATGTGTTTTTCGGTGGTCATGACCTTCTCCACCAATTCTTTGACCATTTCTGGACCTAGGAGTTTTATCTCCCTAACTACATCCCAACTTGTCAGTGTTCTACACCTCTTCCCATAAAGGGCTTCATAAGGAGTTGTTTGGCTGCTTGAGTGGAAACTGTTATTGTAATTGAACTCAACCAGTGGATGATGTTGATCCCATATGCCTTTAAAGTCCATTTATCATTCTCTCTACATGTCCTCAAGTGTTTGGATAGTCCACAAAAATTGGACATCAGTTTGAGGATGATAATTCACAATGATGTTTATCTCAATATTTAGAGCATGTTGGAGACTCTTCCTGAACATAGAGGTGAATCATGGATATTGATAGGATACAATCGATAGTGGTACTCAATACAGCCTTACCACTTCTCTGATATATTTATATTCCAATTAATACAGTGAGAAATCATGTTGAATTTCAATGAAGTGTGTAGTCTTTGTAAGATGATGTGAAACAACTCGGATCACATTATTTCATTTGAATGACTTCAGAAGTCCAGTGACAAAGTCTATGGTGATTTTCTCCCATTTCCATGCAGGCATGGGTAATAGTTTCATCATCCCTTAGAATTCATCCACTTTGACTTCACATGCTAACCTACCAGGCACTTTGATGTATATTCAGTGATCTCCTTCTCCATGTTATCCCACCGATAAGTCTCTCGAATATCTCGATGCATCATTGTGTTTCATGGGTGAATGGAGAAATTTGAACTATGTGTATCATCCAAAAGGTCATTCTTTAACTCTTAATTTTATGGAACACATAGTATTTTCCTAAATCTCACAATTCTTTCTTCATTAACATTGATCTCCAATTATTTTCTGTTTCTTTATATTTTCCACTTTCTTCTGAATTCCCGCATCATCCTTCTAAGAATCCTTTAACATTAAAAAAGAGAAGTTTGAGCAATCATTTGTGAAAGGATTGATGTTGTTCCTTTCTTCATGGCTCTCATGTACATCTTCATCATATATAGGAATATTGGATCCTTTTTAATTCTCATCAATGATAGAATCATAGGGTCCTTTATACTTAGAGAATCATCCACCTTGTTCGCTTTCCCAGGGTGGCAATGGATTGAGCATTCATAGTCTTTGATCAACTCATACCATATTCGTTGATGCATATTAAAATATTTTTATGTGAATATGTACTTGAGAATTTTTTGATTCATGTATATTGCACACTTCTCCCCAAAGAGTTAATGCTGTAAAATTTTTAAAGAAAATATTACTCCAACCAACACCAGATCATGTGTTGGATTGTTTTTCTCAAGAACATTCAACTGCCTTGAAGAATAGGCAATGACATTGTCATTTTTCATTAACACACAGCCTAGGCACTTCTTTGAAGCATCACTGAATACCACTAAACATTTTCCACTTGTGTGTTGGGTCAGCACAGGCATAGTGATAAGACTCATTTTTAACTCTTTGAAGCTCACATTTCATTCATCAATCCCAGCAATCTTTACTTCCTAATGATTTACCTTGATGATAGGGTTGGACAATCATGAAAAATTTCTCAAAAATGGGTGATAATATTCAGCTAACCCTAGGAAGCTATGGATATCCATTACCGATTTTTTTCTCGACCATCCCCCAGTAGAAGTTGTCTTGGATAGATCCACAGATATCACATTTATTGTGATGATATGACCCAATAATGAGACTTTAATTAACTAGAACTCACACTTTTTGTACATTGAATAGATATTCTCCTTTCTCAAGGTCTCTAGTACAGTTATTATATGCTCCTCATGCCCCTTCTTATTTTTGGATTATGGTGTAATATTTTTTATAAATACTACCACAAATTTGTCTAGGTAAACTCTAAGGACTCTATTTATCAGGTATGTGAATATTTTCAGATCATTAGTGAGATTAAATGGAATTACAATGAATTCATAGTGCCTGTATCTTGTATGGAAATCAGTCTTGGGGATATCCACCTTATTCACCCTTACATCGTAATATCCTAACCAAAGATCCACCTTGGGTAAGTAGTGTTCTCTATGAAGCTGATCGAAAAATTCATCAATTCTGGACAAAGGATACTTGTTATTTATCGTGATTTTTTGGAGCTCACGATAATCAATTGAAATGTGCATTGACTCATCCTTCTTCTTGAAAAAGAGGACTAGTTCACCCCATGGTGAAGCACATGGGTTTATAAACCCTTAATCAAGATTCTCTTGTAGTAATTTATTTATCTCCTCAACCTCTACAATAGCCATTCTATATAGAGTCTTGGATATTGGCAATGCCCCAAGTATAAGATCAATTGATAATTCAACATCTCTACTAGGAGGAAGACTAGGAAATTCCTTAGGAAACACTTCAGCAAATTCCCTCATGATAGGAATGTCTTCAGGGATGGTTGCTTCCTTAGACTCAATCATATAATCAAGATACACATTCTCATAGGGCAGTAATATCCATGCTTTAGATGATGTTTCTAAATAAGATTCATCCTTCTCCATTCACTTGTACGAAATCGAGGGTTGATTCTCCATATGGAGAGTGATTTCCCTCTCTCAACAATTTATGTTGGTTCTATCTAAGGAAAGCCAATCCATTCAAATAATTGCTTCAAATTTCACCAGAGGGAGTATGAAAAGGTTCTCTGAGAAGTTCAAAAGAAATTGTGATAGGGGAGGAGTTATATTCATGGGTTTCAATGATTTTCCGATTTTTTTCTCACCGACATCTTTACATTCATGATTTCTAGTGGTTTTGGGATTGATCTACTAAACTTTTGGGATATAAAATAATTAACAGAACCAAAATAAAAAATTATGTTTGATATTCTTTAATGAATAACTAGTGTACCTGTCACCACTTCATTTTCAGGGATCACTTTGGTGGTAGTGATGGAAAATTCTCACCCTTTATGCCTTGGAGGTTGTGGGTTTCCCCTAAACACCCTTAACATAGGGAACTAGTTCTCAAAGTGCCATGGTTCATTGCAGTTGAAGAAATAAACAGTTCGTTGAGGGTTGAAAGGATCTTTCCTCTCCTCTATCGCATTTCTGGGTTTTTTGTCATAATATAAAGGACAGATGCCCTTCTCTTCCACACCTAAAGAATTTTCTCATCCCCTTTAGACAATTTCTAGGGTGCTCCTTTCCGCACCATTATAAAGTGGGGTGCTGGTTAGCACCATTTGATTTATCCATCAGGCCTCCAGAATTAAATTCCCCATTATGGTTCCTATCCACTGATATTTTTTGATCTCCTTTTGACTTTGAGGGCACATCATACAATTTCCTCATTGCTTTAAAAGTCATGGATCACTAGGGATTTTTGTAGGAAAGGTTTTATCCCACCAATGAAGAAATAAACCTTGTATTCACGGGTAAAGTCATACCATGAAATCCTTTTTATTTTTTCCTTGTATGTTCCAATGGATTCGTCGCATTTTTCTTGAGGGAAAGGAACTCGCTTTCCATCTTAAGTTAGAAGGTGTGAGGAAAATATTTATCGAAAAACAATTTCCAAAAATCTATCCATTCCAACACCTTGATCTCCTCCTCAGGCTTCGTGTTTTTTATCAATGTACAGCATTGATCACCTTCACCCCCCATTTTATAAGAATCCAGAAGAACCTTCTCTTATTCAGAACATTGAAGGATAGAGAAAATCTTTTCAATGGATTTGATCCATTTTTCAGAAACTGAGGGATCAGATGATCTGTTAATAGTAGGAGACCTTTTTCTCACGAATCTCTCAACTATAAAATGTTTTTTCTTATGGGGTGTTGAACATTACTCTTGCCCCACTTTTCTATTCAAAACATGATTTGATTGAGATATTATCATAAAAAAAATTTCGATTCTCACTCCCATCATATTGGGAATATCATTAGAATAGTTATCACAATGATCTTCACAATGGTTTTTAGCCAGAGTCCTCCAATTACCAGCCATTGTCTGGAATAGAAGGAAATTTAGGGGTAACACATAAAGAGTGATCCAATGACAAAAACAGATGACTTATAAATTACTTTTATTTCCTTAACTTATTAATTTATAGGTTTCACTCTATGTGATCCATGATCTACTTCCATACATATATTCTTAGGGGAATTTTTTTATTCCCTTAATAATGATTCATACTAATCTTATGAATTTAAAAAATCAAATCCCCTGGGAGTGGTGTAGCCAAGAGTGTAGCAAGTCCCATTATCGTGCACTAGTTCATGTTCAGTCTAACTCAAAGCTGTATTTTTTGGGTTTCAACCCTAGATACATCTATACCAAAGCTGCCTTTACCTACTCTTATCTAGACAGGGATGTATTTTCTTGATAAACCACTTAATCAATACTCACCAAAATATAGGAATGTTCTTATTATACATAGTCTTTTCCCTAAGTCTTTCATTAGGGTTTTCTAATCCTTGTCCCAAAAATAACTAATCCCGGCCTCTTATCCCAACTATAACAACC
This sequence comes from Viscum album, assembly GCA_963277665.1. Classification (NCBI taxonomy): domain Eukaryota; kingdom Viridiplantae; phylum Streptophyta; class Magnoliopsida; order Santalales; family Viscaceae; genus Viscum; species Viscum album. The sequence continues at coordinate 172,414,522 of OY728128.1, forward strand.
ATGCACTTTATTACACACTTAAACATGATTTATTACATAAACTTGAAATTAAGAAAACTCTAGGGATCAATAATTCTAGTATCATGGGAAATTATGAATATTACATAACAACATAAAACCCAATATCTTTATTGAAAACTTTTTTTATATGACCACAACATTACTTCATACTTAGCATTGCATTGGATAACCTAAGGAAATCCACAAGAAAATGGTGACCAATAAATCCCAGTAATGAAGTAAAATAGTTATAACATTAATAATACAGTACTTGTTTGGTAATTGGTATATCAATGGATCATAGGAGAAACATGAACAAAAAATTAATGATATAGTATGATTATCATTACATGGAAATGTGGCATCAGCGTTTACCATGATATTAGCATGAGACAAGCCTCATTTCAAATAGATAATGATTAAAACCTAGTTGCACTTGAATTATCATGAGAACACCCTCAATGTAGTTGATGTATCATGATACTTGTCTTTACCCAAATCATTGGAGCACTATCAGGGCATACCCTTCTTAATCATTTCATTTCATGCATAAGTTTGCCACATAGATCATTAAACAAGGATTCATTAAAAATCATCATTTATTCCAGGTTAACGGAATGATTAATTCATACATTAAACTATATAATCAATAAGTAAATGTTTATAATGTTTAATACCCTTAACAGAGAAACGGGCATGGTATTCTAAACAAAATTCCTTTCACTTAGAGAATCGCGGTGCAAATTCGGCAGCAAAACGTCATGACATAAGAATCCATGAAAATGGTTGATGACAGATAAAGTGGTATCACATAATATTTACATGAAATTGAAATTAATGGGGTCATATATATACATGTCCCAAAAAATTTAATGAAATTTATATTCATAATAAAAAAGAATTGCTAGAATGTAAATGAAAAGAGAGAAATTCCTTACGGAATTTTGGCATTGTAACGGGTGCGCATGGGAAGTATTAATGAGAGATAAATGAGTATATGGTCACTAAAACATAATTATTGATGTATGGGGTAGGTGATAAATCATAACCCAACATTTTTAATTGAAAACACAAGGGTATAGCATTAAAAAGATATTTGGACAAAAATGAGAAAGGAAGAAATCCCTTACTTGGAAGTGTGAACCCAAAGGCTTGGGAGGGTCTTGAGAGGGTTTCTTGGGAACTTGGGGCACCTTGGGAGGATCATAGAGAGAGGAGTAAAGTATTTTTTCAAACTCCAAATGGATTTAGTGAAGTGTAATGGGAGATTGAGTGGGTTTATATAGGAATGGAGAGGGAATTCAGTATTACTTAAGTTTTGGACACCACACATTAAACTAAGAAAAAACACAACTCATCCCATGGTTATTGACAAAGGGGGGTGTAAAATATTATTTTATAAGTCCAATGTCCGAACATATTATAATATTTGGCTTGATATTGTGGAGGTGAGCAACACTCTCTAGGAAATCATTTCAAAAAGTCAAAATGTTTTAAAGTCTTGAAAGGTCCACTAAGGCTCCATAAAATTAATCAAAAAATCTAAAATAACATTATTTTAAAGGTAAAACATATATTGGACTAACAACCCATTTATATCATTTTATTATGTCACTACTGTGTCTATATGATGTCATAAAACACATTATATATTTAAAGGGTATTTAATTGTTACCCAAATATTTGACTGTCTAATAAAATTATGAAAAATTCACCATTGGATAATTTTGATGTCCTGAATCCAAAAATAATATTCAATATATCTAAAAAAATTTCTAAATATGTGAATTCTTACTTTTAAAATAAAAACCAACTTTTATTGAAAATTCATGGGTGTTGACAAAAACGGATTTAAAACCTTAATAAAAATTACAATTTTATTCATAAAAATTATACAATCACTTATATATAATAAAACTTAATTTAGTGATAATATTTATTAAAATTTTATTTTATTATAAATTCCATTAATTCATAAAAATATATTTCTTAATTGAATATTAACTAAAAAAATACTATTTGTGCTTTATAATCTGTTTACAAAGTAACAACAATAAAATGAATGTATATTATTTATTCAATACAAAAAATAATTCACATAATAATAGTGCTAGTTTATTGTTACATAACCCCTTATAACACCAGCGTAAGACCTAGGGGTAAGGTGTGCGATGGTGATAGACTCTTGGGGTGGCTCGGAAAAAATCACTCAGGTAGTAATCTCTATCAACTTCCTCTTCTCCAATAGGTTATTTGTTCAAGATTAACGTGTTGAAACTTAGCTAGGGCTTGGTCAAGAGTGAGTTCCAATGATGCCACCTCCTTTTCGAGCTCTGAAAAATGGGCCTCGTATGGAGAAATTATACCAGATGAGCCATCGCTTCCTTTGTTTGAGTAAATTGGATTTGTTAAAGCTCTATATTTATACTAATCATGTGATCACTATTTATTAATGATAAGAATATATTAAATAACATATGAATCAATGGGATTTTACAAGGAGATTATTAGTTTTTTTAGGAGGGGATGAACCATATAAATAATGTGTTTCTTATTTACATGATTTTTATTATTTCATACGGTGTTGTATATTAGGATGAAAAATAATAGATACATAAGTTTTAACCATCTATATAGGTTCAACTATAAAGGGGTGATGAGTTTTAAAAAGAAGAATTGGAATTGGTAAAATCTGAAAACACCTGATTCACTACCCCCAGGTATGTATTCAAGGTCCACTAGGAATATTAGTGTAATATATAGATATATCATGATATGAAAAAAAATTATGAAGTTGTATAATTTCTTGAATTGATAATGAAATTGAATTTTACAAAAATACATATCTCAATCAATCATAAACCACTCACATTAAATGGTGTAAGAACAACCATAAAGAGAAATGGCTTCCACATTCCCTAAACAAAAAAATCCCCATGATTAGACCAATATCAAACCCGAAATTTTTCCTACATAGCTATTAGGGTTCATGGGAGAAAATAAAACCAGTGGTAATAAATTAAGGGAGGAGATGATAATAATTAGTGGATTTACCTCAAAAAACATCTTGAAATCAAATAAGGAATATATCAAAATACCAAGATGATAAAGGCTAGATTACTTGGGCCATCCTCTCATTTGGATGATTTAAATGAGGGAGGATAACGGAAAATAGATAAAACAAGCATGAATTTGATCTTAATTTCACCAATTTTATAATTCTAGATAGACCCCATGGAATAGAAACATGGTTCACCAAATTGTGAACCAACTGTGTAGCTCGTACAAGAATATAACTAAAAACTTGCATTGTTTGGCCACATAGTTTACCATGCCATATTCTAATCGTAAACCCCATTATATAATCAATAAATATCACACTTCATGGTTTACTCACATGATTATTCCCATCAATCTCATGCCATGAAAAAGACACTCCATACACAAAAGTAACCTTCTCATTACTACTAAAACCCTCATAGTGTAGTATAACCATGCACTAACAATGTTCCTTTGCGAAAATCCCTGTGTAAATTTCACATTCATGACTTACAAATAAATTCAATATTCATCCACATGGTTTCTACTAACCATGTAGTAACCGTGCAATAGAAAAAAAATCTCTCAAAAAAAATTAGATCCAATACTCATTGGATTCAAAAATAACATTGAATTATTTATTATATAATACCATAGGGAAATTGGGGTGTTACATGGACTCCCTCCAATAGGATAGGTTATATAAAATAACACTAATATGGAATATCACATAGATGGGAGGCCTAAACCTATATATAACTTGTATACAATCATATGCATTTGATGAAATATAAATTAATGGAAACTAGATAAATAACCAACTATAATATATCATGATGTGAAAAACACTAAAAATACCAATAGTATAACAATAGAAAAGCTAGTAAAACAAGGGTAAAATAAAAATCCCAATATCCTGTGACAAATGCTGACCTCAAATGATCAAAAAAGGTGAAATATATGATACATTGACACCAAATTTAGCACTATCAGTAACAATCCCCACTAATCATTTCTAAGATCTGGCTCTACCTGCACCATGTCTACTAAAGTCACCATAAAAACTAAGTATCTTCTACAAAGACAAAACATGATCCGAAAATTTTCCCATGAATGTGTGAGTATAAATTTACTAAGTGGGACACCTTAGGAACACAATTCAAAATTAAACTAATAAGTTAGCTCAATGTATAATAAAACACATATATTCTTAAATATGGAAAATTCAACAAATATTAAGAATAATTCAAATCATCATAGATCAACTCTATGAAATGCATATACTAAATGGAACAAGGAATTCCCAATGTATCAAAACATAAAAAATATTATACTTCCCAACTCCCATAATTTATATGTTATCTCTCAAGACTCTCAGTGGGGGACCCAAAACTTGTTAAGGAGTTTACATCAGTTGAGGGAGTACTGAATATAATGAAAAAATTGAGGCTTGTCATATAGTTTGTTCATTGGTCAAGAGGGTTACCAACACTATAATAATGGTACTCACTCCTTATCACAAATGGGGGTTAAATGCTCTACTAAGTAAACATAGGACCTAGGACCTGGTAGTAAGGTGTCTCCATGGGGGTTACTAACCCCATGTATACTTTAAATTTCTCACACAAACCTCACTATCCTCTCCATAAATATAAAGTGTTGAAAATACCCAAAATACGTCAAAAATATCCCCATATGAAGAAGATATATAAACCATGGAAATTTATATTGAAAAATGATCAAAATAAATTACTCACTTGTATAATTTTGAAACCCGAGAAAGGATTACTGAAAACAACATCATATTTTCTTTTCCATATCATATACATTTATATACATGACTTGCAGTCCTCAGATGATAGTTTGGAATTTACCACCACATCCAATCTCATGTGAAGTCAATTGATATGGAATATCCTATTAGGGTACATAAAATTTAAAACCTATAGACAAACCCAACATATATTTCCGTGGGAATTTTTTTGTGTACCTAAATTAAATAAAATATTTTATAAAACACATCGTGTTTGGGACCAAATCATTTAGCTAGTTTATATTTGGGTACTTAAATATTTGAATATTCTATTACATAGGATGTGTGACCTGAATTTATACCATGAGTGATATTTATTCACATATGAAAACCTTATCCACCATAGTTAGAAATATTCACAGTGTGTTTCCCAGAGTACTGGGTATTATATAGTCAGTAATTTAATATTTAGAATCTTTCTCCATTTGAGATTTTTTTGTGGTCAACTATATCCCATCCACCTTTAAATGAACCTCCACTGCCACACAATCATGTCACCCTCACGGATCACCATCATACCCCTCTAGAGCTTTTACACTTTCATCTATCATTCCATTTTTATTTTATTCCATGGGTAAATACATCACAATATTACCATTATTTCCAATCAAACCTAACCCTAATACATCACCAAATCCTTCATCATGTCACTTCATTATTCACACACACACCACCATCCACCTCTCACAGTATTTGATGTTGTTTCTTCCCATTTTCCACCTTTATGGTCTCTTAGGGTAAAACCTTTGGTGTTTTAGAAGGCCGGTGTCATTCATATATTTTGATATGGAAGAAATAAGAGGGTGGAGTAAAGATCCTAGTGTCCATAAATTCTTCTCCATCAAAAATGTTTTTTGTCAGTCATTAAATGAAAAATGAATTTTTTAATGAAATTATTGAAAATATAATTAATTCAAAATAATGTTTTCCATAAACCGCCGAATATAATTAATGAAATAATATATACAAAATATGAAGAAAAAAATCAGTTTCGAATGATCAATGAAATATCTGAATTCATAATCTCAAAATAATCCATTGTATAATTATTCATTAAAAATAAATAAAATAGTAGTAAAGTTAAACCATGAATGGAATTCCACATTTCTTGTACTATGAAAACAATAATTGAGAATATTTATCAAATATAAAATTTAATAATATTCTATAATTTTATCCGTATTATCACCATGAGGGGTTTAAAATTTCAATCAAGGGAATAACCATTGAATAAAAAATGATATGAAACAAATTAACCATAATTCCTACATTGTGGTTTCAATTTCTAATATTTAATAGTCTCATTATTCATTCCTTTTTTACCTCATTTCATCATGGCATGACAAAAAACAACGAGTTCCTTCCTCCCAGAAAAATAGATAAGATATTTCAAAATGAATGGGGGAGGTGTTTTGGGTAGTGGAAAAAATAATCTCCCAATAATACATCCACCAAATTTTACTTCCTATGATTTAATATAATTAACTAAAAATTATTATTTAATACTTCCCCTTATAAATCCACTTTAAATTACATTAAATTCTTAATGAATAGTATTGAAATTTTACAAAAGATTATGAGGGATTTATAACAACCAAAATGCAGCAGAAGAACAACTTTAAAACACTATAAAGAAAAGTATCTATAAATATTTTTCAAATCAATAATAAAACTAAGAATAATAATGGTGTACCTTTAACCTTTTGGTCCATCTTATAGAATATTTATATAATAATTTGATCAATAACACTATGAAACAACTAAAATAATCCTTCCATTAGAGGAATAAAAAGATCATGGGAATAACCTTATACAAGGGTATGATCATCCTATATCAATAGTATTATAAAACCTTATGTTTAAATACTAAATAGAATATTAGTAGGATTATAAAACCCCGCACTAATTAAATATATAGTAATTAGACTAGAGTTAGGTGTAACCCAAGTCTTTCCTCTCCATAGGTCAGTGGCTACCAAGTTGCAAAAAGAATCTATAATGATTCCCTGGGTATATTATACCCTTATATCATAGGGATGCAATAATGTAAATAACGATGAAACATCCATTAAAACTAATCAAAAAATTACTAACAGATAGACAAAAATATTCAATATCAAATGAATAAAATATATCGTCATATATCAAAATGGTTCACCCACTGGCCTGACCAAACATAGAAAATAAATAAATGAAAAAAAATACCTAAGAGGCTCTACTACCATAACTAACCCACACTTAACAAAAATATTAATACGTAATCTAAGCTATCCTACATTTTTATGAAACCTTTGGCCTCATCCCTACCAAAACTTTTGAGCAGTGAAGTCTACTGGAGTACCCATGTTCCATGGTTTTCTAAGTAGGTTATGAGTAAAACATAATAGGTAACCACCAACAGGGTCCCTAGTATAACTAATATATACATTGTATGAGCATGTGATATTATATGTATAAATAAAACCACATAGAAAATAAAAATATATATCATTGACCCTCATGTCTTAAGGTGGAACTCAGGACCAACCATTCTTACTCAACCCAGTGTCAGAGAATCTCGGTACATATAACCATCATCTGGAACCTAGGGGCATACACGCTCCCTGTTAGGAAACAATTAACCCCATCTAAAACCCCAGCGTAGAAACAACCCACATTAGAAAACATATCATCTGGAAACATAGTGGGGTAGCTTCACCATATGGGAACCCAACATCATCTAGAAACTTAAGGGCATTCCCACACCCCTTAAGGAAACAAATTAACATCATCTAAAAACTAAGGGGAATTCCTATACCATTCTAAGAAATGATTGTATTTGTTTTTTAAACTCATATGTGTATATGAACCCTCCCTATAAAAAATAACATAAATTGGAAACTCATTTTCATGCCCATAAACTTGTAGAAATTTTATATGATATCATCCAAAAACTCTAGGGAATAGACACACCCTACAGGGAAACATATATTATACAATTCAGAAACTCAGGGGTGTAACCAAACCCTATTACGAAACACATGTAAATTTAACCCTATGAGAATATTTTCTCCCTAGAACCATGATATCAAACTACGTTGGATGGACACCTACCAAAAACCTATCATGTATCTCCGCATCTAGATTCTCAGGCACATAGCCATTGTCCCATCATAGCACCCATGCTAGAAGATGATCATCAATCCTTGGGTTCTATGGCTACACATGAGATCAGTGATTCCTACTTCACTAAACTACCTATCATGGTAGGTTCATTGTAATACCAAGTCACCCATAGAGGGGGATTTTAGACATACCATAGTATATAACCCCTAAAATTTCTCCTCTTACTCATCTTGATATCTCAATATAATCTCAACACTCATAGGTAATGGGTCTTCTCATCTCCATCATGATCATGTTATGGACTAATCTCCCTTCTAGGAAATACCACACCTATTTCATAATGAATATATGTAAATAATTCCATCTCAATTTTTGGTTCTATTAGGGTTAGTCCACTAGAACCCAACTTCTCCTTAAACTCACCTAGTGTATACCCACAAGGTTACTCACATATCCTTTGTAGAGAATAGTCTCCTCACTCTCTAATCAACTAGATTGTAGTCTATAAAGTTCTTAATGGTCATATAAAACCTAACCCTAGGATAATCATCCCAAATATCCACTCATCATTACTCAAGGGAACTAATTCACCTATCCAAGTTCACTTTGTTCACTCAAAAAAATAATTTATACCCCTACTAGTTTCCACATTTAAATTAGAATATGTTTTTTAACAAGTTAATGGCTATTAGTGGCTGATTCTTTTAGAGGGTTTATATGGTTCCATCGTGGGCCTTAGAACTTTTTATTTTCTGGAAAATAAAATTTAAACAATTCCATTCATATTAAACATCTTATTTTATATATAATTTCAATCCCCCATTGGTGGAAAGTTTTTATATCACACGTATATAAATAAAATACATAAACCATAGGGATATATCTAAGGACCACATAACTTAATTGAACCTGTTTCCTTTAGAAAAATGTTTGAAAACTGTATACCAAGCTCTTCCAATTGTAATTAGAAATATCTCATTATTTTTAGGACCTATATAAAATAATTACATTAAAATAATTAATTATAAAATTTAATTCAATAAGGAATAATTTCCTAAAACTAACTAGGAAAAACATGTACACTGAAAAGTCATGAAATATGATGTGGTATACTCCCAACACACAAGAAAAAAATTCCATACAAAATCCCTAACACCCATCATCTATTAAATGGTCAATTTCACCCAATTTCAACAAAAACCCTATTTTACCTCTAACCAAATAGTGAGTAACGACATTTGTTCATCATCTATGGATGTCCTTTAGCCATAATTACTAAAAAACTTGTCATATAAACAAAATTACACCACAATATAGTGGAATCATCAATGAAACCCTAATATGGAGACAATAAAATTAACTGAAAAGAAGGAATAATAACAATGGGTGGAGGAGAAATGGGTAATCACATCAAATAATTGGAGGAACATTAAAAAATCACCCCAAACCCATGGGGAATAGAGTGGGATGGTAGTGAGGAACTCCATGTTCCAACTCACATGATAGGGGAGAATGAGAATGTGTGGACTAAAATATCAATGAGGGAAATGGTAAATTTTCAATTTTTAGTAAAATTTTCCAAATATTGAATTTTTTTCAAACCATTCACCAACTATATGTATTATATTGTCTTGATCCACACCGTCTTGAAAAGTTTGTCAACAGAGTTTTCCAGTAAGCAGCCTCCATTATCCCAATCCTCGCATCTCACATGGTATGATCTCACAATCAACCAAACTATGAATCATCCATGAAACTTTCATTTTAATCTAAATTTCATGTTTTGAATGTTTTTTATATAACTGTGTTGCAACATTGAACCAACACCCAAATCAAAACCTACCCATGTGGTTTAATAACATGGTTCCTCCTAAACATGTGGTAACTATGTGATAAGGTAAAATATTTTCCAAAATTCTAAAATTCATCCCAAATATCTAGATTTTCACCAAAGCATCTGACATATCTCAAATGTCTCAATATATATTCAAAGAGAACTCCATAATATGTTTCAACTCTTATAATTTATATCTAAAACCCAATTCACAAAATGACCCCTGATCGAGAATCAAGAATTCAAATTTCCACTAAATTTTAAAACCCATAATGATGTGGGTCTTTACAACCATCCTAACATTGTATTTATCATACCCAATAACCCTCAGTGGTATTTAAATCATCAAACCTGGATATCCTAAGCTGTCAATTGAGGGTCAACTCATCTTAATATATCAAAAAAAGTCAAACAAGCTACTCCTCTACAACACCAACCATGAGGGGCACAATTCATCAAAACATGTGTGACATCCTCATTATAATTACCATCATTGAGAGGGTTCTAACCCATTTCCTTCTATATTTAGACATAATGGTATCATCAAATGGTCTATCTATAAAATTATGGCACTCCCCACCATAATACTTGGAATATAAGGACAATTATAATCCACAATGCTCCATTCCATTTAAATTGACTACTAAAAAAGTATTCTTAATGTTCTAAAGATTATCTTGGTATGGTTTCCATCTCACCATAACAAATCTCACACAAACACACCAGTTGTTCCTCCTATAGAAAAAATTACCCAATAACACATAGTCTTAGTCACCAAAATACTACTCACTTGATCAGGATTCCTAAATCCACCGAAGCATCAAATGATCATCCAAATAACCATAGAAAAGTTTTTACCAACTATTTGATATAATTATACGGTTTATTCCTTAGTAAAAAAATCTACCATCACACTCTACCATGATCATTGACCCATATATGATTCGACTAAACCATAAATACAATATAAAACCATATTGATACAAATATAACCCATGGACCCCATCCAACACTGCATCAAAAACCAAAACATGTATTTTCTAGGGTACTAGATTATAATAGGAACACCTAAAAATAGTATCCTACAACCATTTTGATCATCCAATGGCCAGTGTTGTCCCACCCACAACCCTACCAATACGGTTTTATACATCCATAATTTAGAAGATGCTCCCCACCATAGAGATGTCTAAATTTTCACTCCACTAGATCAATTTAACAATTTCCACAACCCAAACTTTTTCTATAATTTTATGTAATGATGGTATATGGTCTTATATATTATGCTCAAGATCCAACGTTAAATTATATTTTCCATCCATTCCTAGGTAACCGGGAACATCATCCTCAACATCCATCGAATTCACACTCGTAAAGAGTGTTACTGTCTCCATGACCAATGCTGTAATCCCAAATATATGGATTACCATATAACACACCTCGTGTGATATCTCAATATATTCCATAACCACATATTTCTTTCTCCTGTCAAGTCATGTCCATCCATTTCTTAACCCCTAACACTATCCATCCATGGTGTCATCATCATCATAAAGGTAAAACTATCAATCTCATCGAACCCAAGGGCCACCAACACCATAATTTTTTCTTCAAACACATTATTCCACAACTTCTAAAAAATCTTTCATAGATCCACAAGATGAAAACATCATGCATAACCTATATGTACCACACAGATCTTGTCTAAACCTAAAGGGAGTACAATTCCATACCACCCAATAGCACAACCCAAATCACACTCCCATGAGTCACATATCATAAAATATTGGATCACTCTCTTATACCACTGACCATGATCCAATTAATGTCAATATGGACTATCTGGAATATACTAAATGATTATTTCTCACAAATATCAAGGCATATCACTCATGCTAAGGTGAAGCACACGATCCCCCACTATCTTAGCATCATTAAAAAACCCAAATTATCTACTCATGCTCTAGTCATACCTTCTATGTCTACCTAAAACCATCATTTTCTATATCATTAAGAATGGAACAAAATCATATGTTCAAGCATCTAATTGATCTTTCCCTCTAAAACTATCCTTGATACTATAAGAACCTTAGTGTTTTTCATCACAAAATCATAAATAATATCCACACATATACCATATACTTGGTATCACCTCTCATGAACCAATATCATAACCTAAAGAATATATGCATGATTACTAAATCAAAGAACTCATAAGCTTAGGATAAAATTACTCTCTAGTTACCCTTATATATCAAATCTCAACTCAACAATAGTACCTAACTCATCAATTACCTAATCTGTATAACAAGGCATTAGATTATACCTCCTACCTCATAAACCATGACTCATAAGGGTTTCAACACATTGGGAAACAACTCCTCTTCTATCTTAAAAATCACAAGGAAATTTATGTTACAAATACTCACTATAGGGTTATCACATATATGTATATATCACTATCAAATTCCAAGTCATCATACACTCTAAGGAACTATTCCTTGATGGAAAAATTTAAACTAGACTAACCCTGATGGATTATGATCTCACCCACCTATATATAATGGAATCATCCCATGATGATATGCGTTGTGTATACTATAGTCATATGGTTCAATTAAGTATAATTCCACAAAAAACCAATATTGGAAACATTTTATAGGTTATTGGTGACACGTTGAGTAACTAAACCACATTTCCTTTGTCAATTCTTGTATCATAATTACCCATAAAAGTTATATGGGAAAAGCCTATAACTCATTGTTTAAACATTAAAATGTTAAACCGATATCATCATTGATATCAATCACATAAAATATTATGAATGTAATGTGTGTTTTAAAATTAAAAAATTATTCATGTACACAGACATATTTCTAACAGGATAAGAGACAAAAAAATTATAAATAAATAAAAAATACATACATAATAACTAAATAAATATGTCAACTATAAAAGTAAAACCCATGAAAAAATATTTCTATATTCCTAGTTACCTGGGATTCCCATCAGAAAATGTGTTTGCGGTGCACCAATATGAGGTCTGTCATAAGCTACAATATTTCCTTATTCCATGTTTACCATATCCCCAAATAGTAATACAAATAAAGAGAATCACTTATACCAATTTGAAATTTCTTTCCTAAGTTTACTCTTTAGTAATTGGAATGAAGTTCCACATAACATCTAGTGATTCTCCCTTTATTCTAGAGGTTTCTAACTATTAGAAATGGTTAATAGTTATATCAAGGGAGGATATACACTCATATCAAACTGAGAAAACATTTGAAATAAACTAGAAATATATATAACAAATAATAAAAAGTATGGTTAATAGATAAAAATAACCCTAATATATCAAATGAATGCAAAATATAATTATACATCACAATTACTCACCCACTGGTCTGGCCCCATACACAAAATAGACAAAAGAATAAAAAATAAAGAAGGGTCTTTACTACCATGTTGATCCTCAATTCAACCAAATATTCAAACCCCATCTGACCAATCTTTCTTGATTCAGAAACACTGATCCTATTCCATACCTAAACTGAAAAACAATGATGTTTTCTCAATTACCCAAGTTCTATAGATTCCTGGGGAGGTTGTGAGTGCAACTCAATTAGGATCCACCAATAGGTTCTCTAATGTAACCCACATGTACAGTATTTTAATATGTGGAATTCACATTATAAATAAACTCTCATAATAAAATAAAATAAAATTTCAATCCTTGTGATCTAAGGTGATATTTAAGATTAACCATATCTGCTTAAAGAAACTTAAGAGTGTCTTAGAGAATAATACCATCATCTATAACCTTGGGGAATACACCCTCTCTACCCTGAAACAATTTACCATATTTATAACCATGGTTAACCCAATCCCCAGATAAGAAAACAAATCAAATTGAAAATAAGATGTGTACACATACCCCACTAGAATACATGGTATCTTCATCTAGAAACATAGGTGAATTCCCTCACCCTTCTAGAAAATAATGTAATGTCAATTAAAAACACTATAGAATTATCATACCCTTATAGGAAACCAATATCATAAACAAAAAAAATAATGGGTTTTCCTCTACCCTTATAGGAAGCATGTACCATCAATTAGAAACTCAGGGGTGTGATCATACCAAGCTAGTTTATAGGTATCATATCATCTAGTACACCCTTCAAGGAAACACATATCATACCATCTGAAAACTCAGGGGTATAACTACACCATTCTAACAAACATGTGAAAATAACCCTTCCTAGACATCTTATATCCCCAAGAATATCATATAAAACCATACGTTCCAGCCAACTTCCCAAACCCATCACCTGAATCCTAGATTAGCCTCTCAAGTACACAGCCAAGTTCTCACCATATAATTCATTCTGGATGATCACAATTGATCCTTGAGTTTTGAGATAACACTTAAGATAAATGATACCTACCTCCCAAAATACCCCTCTATTTAGGGTAAATTTAATACCAGGGCTCTCTAGGAGGGTACTTTTATCTACATTATAGTTCTGAAACCATACATAGACCCCAGTACCTCTTCCTCATCTCTCAGGATATGCCCTTTACTTAGAGGTAATAGTATCTTTGAACATCATCATGATCATTCCCTATAGTAAACATCCTCATAGGTAATAACATTCCATTTTATGATTAAAGAGATGGAAATAATCTCATCTCACTCACCTAGTCTAGTTGTGTCGGTCTTATACCACCCAATATCTCCATAAAATCACCTAGGGTATACCCAACTAGTTACTCACATATCCAGGAAGGATAACACTCACCCCACCGTCTAATAAACTAGCTAATGGGCTATAAATCACCTTAAGGTCCTATATGGCATACTCATGGGGCAATAGTCCCAAACCACCACTCATATTTTCTTAAGGGGATAAAGTAACTTATCTGGGTTCGTTATTTTCACTCAATACATTTAATTTATACTCTTCTAGTAGTGCACATTTCACTTAGAACAAATTTAATAACAAGTACTTGACCATCGATGATAGAGGCATCTAGTCAGTATCTAATGTAATATTGTGAAATTTGATAGTGTGTACTTTAATGATAATTTCATCTAAAAAAATTATTCATATACAACCATTTAATTTTAGAACTAAGATCAATCTCCCATCAGAGGTTAAACTATATATCTCATGCATATAATAAAAATTCATAAACCTTAGAGATATTTATGGGAACCACCTACATAAATCAAATCCATTTCAATTAAAATAAGACACAAAAACACTTTACAAAGCCTATTAATGTTTAATTAGTCATCATCCATTAATTCAAGGACCTATATCAAGCCATTACATAAAAAACATTACTTACAAAAATCATAAATAATTTTAAAATTTAGTTTAATAAGGTATAATTTCATAAACCTCACCAAGTGACACCATCCCACTAAAACATTGATCAACAGGGTGTGTTATACTCCAGACATGTACCCTAACCTAGTCGACACAAAATCCCCAACACTCATAATCGATTCAATAGTCAGTTTCACCCCCATTTTATCAAAAACACTAAATAAATACATAGGTTTTCATATATTCAAACAAATGGTGATTAATGGTGAAAATTCATCATATTAGGATGTCCTCTAGTCATGCGAAGCAAAAACGCCAGTCATATTAGGATGATTCCCCCATGATCTAATAGAATCGTAAAGAAAAACTTAGGCTAAATACAATTAATTTAACTATAAACAAGGGAGAATAAACATTGAGTGAGATGAGGTAACTCACCTAAAATCAATAGAGTGATGCCAATAAATCACACCCAAACCATTATTATTCAAGAAGAAATATCAGAGGAATACCTCTCTTGTTTGGAACATGTGAGAGTGGGGAAGGTGTGGGTGAGGGATTAAAATCATGAGGGATAAAAATCTTACTTTTTCTATTTCAAATAAAATATTGGAAATTTTACAGTTACTACAAGGATTTATAAAACATGTTTTAACTATGTAGCTTGAAATTTATCAAGATATACTCCCTCGTATAGTTTTCCCACATGGAATACTGACTATGTTCCAACCATGTGACCTCTACTATTCCAATCTAAAAATCTCAATCAATCTAAAAACATGGTATACCAAAATTTACAACTCCCTCTACAACTAAAATTGTATTTTTTTTCATTTTTTTTCTCACCTGTATTCCAACAATACACATACAGCCCAAGAAAACAAACCCATATAATTTAATCACACAATTTCCACCAATTTTATGGTAATCATGCAACAAGGTAAAACCTTTTAAAAAATTTGTAAATTAAACCTATATATCTAGACATTCCTAGAGAACCCATGACACCTTGCTAGACTAAATCCATTTCCAAAAATCCTCCTTAAGATGCTCAAACTCTGAGAATTCCAATATGAATCATGGTTCTCAAAATAGCCACTGCACTGGAATAAAAAATTAAAATTTCTCCTGAATTTTATAACCCATAAATATGTGGGTATTTACCTTGATTATTATCTCAGTTTTAGTATTTTTTCATTTAATTTTTATATAATGGAATTTCAGACCCTTTCATGAGATTCAACTAACTTATATAGGTCATCAGTAGCTCAAAACGTTTTTCCAACATTTATTAGAGCATTTTATAAATATAAAAAATGATTTAACACATTGAAATTATTGGTTAGACTCCTCATTGAATAGTTAATATTTTAACAACCATAAAATACATTCTAATTCCTCACATTCATAATAACATGATGAATAATTGAGCATGGTTTTGTGTATAGTATAAGTTAGAAGGATCCAACACGTTATCACATTATATGAAAATGTTATGCCCATAGCACCATGGCATTGTGAATCTCACTATACCATGGGGTTCCTTGGAATAGACCCTAGAATACACTATGTTGGGGTCATAACTATTTTAGTGAATAAATCCATCAATATCCCACTTCACTAAAGCATTATGGATTAGAAAACTTTCACCTTATGTCACATAATATGCAACAACTCATGAAACTACATCCCAAACTACTTTTGGATATTTATAAAACTCATTTAAAAATTATATCAATAAATTTCACCACATGTTCAATAGTATATAACAAATCTAGAAAATCGACCTAGAATTTCTTTTAGATATCCTTTAAAACACTTTTAGGGTAGCTCTAAAAATTTTATAAACTAGATCCTCATTCATATGACCACCAAGTGTGACCCCATGGGACTTTATATCTTTGAAAATAATTATGAATTCAAGAATCCATATATTTAAGAAAAAATGGCATATAGAAAAACATAAATACTACTCATGAAATAATGGAATATGATATGATATTTATCAAAAACATGTATCTATATATGTATGTAACCTAATAAATCATATGATAACATGAATTTTCAAATGATCTCTCTTTCTATGACATCTAGTGACCCTGGGATACAAACTATGTCAATCCCATATATCCAACTCAAACATTCTCAATTCTATGAGTATAAAATAACAAGGTCAATAAATACATCACATTCCATTTCCCTTTATAAATTAGCACATCACATGCCCCTCACTCAATTAGATAATAATATCATTTGTACTATATAGGTATGATAATACACTACCTTAGTCTATCTTAACCAAGGATCCAGATGTTATACCCATTATAAGAGAGGAAAATTCCTTCTTGGTTAAGCTCCAACCAATAACATGATCAATAACATATCCAACCACATTCATATTATCTAATTCTTAAGGTTAGAAAAAGAAATTTATAAAAGTATGATGTTTACCATGTTAGGTATCCCATAAACCTTTGGTAGTTGGGACATTAAATATGAAACATGCACCCCTAGTATACCATATACATATTATATTACACTCCATATGGTATACATTTTGGATAATATAGTACATGAAAGATGTTTTATTCTTTATGAGCATATTTTATATTTTTATACAAGAATCCTACATGTTCTTACCATAAAATTTCATCATAATATATAATATTGTATAAATAATATTTTTTAGGGATAACATAATGCCATACTTTGAGAGGTCAATTATCATCTCACTTAATGATATATCTATATATATTTATAACAAATATTAAAGAATGATAAATTATAGATTGGCTAGAATATAATTTGATATAATTTATATTTTTAAAATCCTTTAATAATACTTTACAAAACCATTCATAAGAACATGAATAACATATCATATATGATAGAAATCAATATAAACATTATGTTTGTTACACTATTAGGGTTTTTTTCCTCATTAAATCTCTACGTAATTCTTTGTACATATTTATGTGATCATCAAATAAAACCCTCCCGCTAAACTCTTTAGTGAGTTACATCTATGATGAAATATAATTTGAATAGGTATGAGACTTATGAATAAAAGTCATAATGTTCACTTCTATGAACATATTAAAACTTCTTAACTTCACAACATCAAATTATATGGTGTTAATAACTTATATTTTATAAAAAAAAGTCATTCTAGATTCATTATCTTCATCATCCTTTGGAAGTAATTACATCAATAAAATCCTTGAAATATTTTGGTAAATAATATAACTCATTGCATTGTTACATTACCAACACAACCCCTTTTAGGGTATTAAGTCAATTTTACTTTGAATTATAACTAGATTATTCTTTTATTTATTAAATTTTATGTTTATAAGTTCAACATACTCCTACTAATATATTAAGAACTATATCATCTTCAGAATACCATGATAAGAAACACAAACTCAGTTTTGTTAAGAAACAACACTTATTTAATCTTAACAGGAATATTTAACAAATAAACTATTATTTCCATATGAAATATGGTATTCTATATATTTGGATAATTTTATTTTAAATAATATTATTCTATAATTATTTTACTTAAGGTGGTAGGATAAAATCCATAATATTTAAACAAACATATGGATGAACATATTTATCCTGGATAAAAGAAAAAATATCTTCATATTATTCTAAAAATATATTATATGATCCAATTAATCATAAACCATGTTTATTGAATCCATAATATCCAAATTTTCACAATAAAATTTTTTTAATAAAAAATATTTCTTTTCATGTAGGAGAAACAAAATTAAAATACACATCATTTATTTCTATCCATTTAAGCTTGATAAATCCCTTTGCATTCAAATATATTATCTACCAGCCCTTTGATTCACTATTTAAATTTAAACTATAATATACATTAATAATTACCTATATTTTTAACTCCTATATATCTAAAAATGTTGAAAATATACATTTCGTGTCATGATCCCTTCAAAATAGAAGAATTGTTTTTCATAACATCAATACTTGATATAGAAATTCTAAGAAGTTTCCAAAACTCCTTCAAAAATTTGAAAAAAAAATTATCCTATGGAATATTTATTTCCCTTCCAATTAACTCTCTATTTTAATAAGCCTAGTTGGATAATAAAATAAATATGATTGACCTTTTTAACTAACTTTTATTATTTTGGTTTAAAATATTCCATATTTACTATCAACACAACACCAAAAACCTAGACATCACATTACCTAGTTCAGCTATTCTAAATACTAAGAAATAGTATAAACATCTATTGAAATAATTTTCATTATTTGAATATTTCCAAGAATGATTATAAAATGAATTCAACAATCATATCAATTCATAAAGGAAACCACTAGCCTCACTAAATCATTAACATAGTCAATCATTTTGAATATATAAATGATGACTAAAATTGTTTTTTCCATTTTGAATATAATACATTTGAATTCATATGTGAATCTATCAATTATTATTATAATCATATAGATACCAAGTTTTGAGAAACTTCAATAGTTGGATACTCATGAGGGTATTTTTATAACACATAGAAATCCCAAACATAAGAACCATTCTTAAGTTAATATCCTTAGAAAGTTTCTTATATTAATGTTTTTCCTTAAAATATTTAAATCAAATACAATTTAAATGATTATGGTCTAATTTATCAATAATATAAGATTTTATTAAATTATTAACTAGTTTTATATTTCTTTAATAAGGGATTGTTTTTAATGCTCTACCACTAAAATGATAAACCTGACTCATCATATCTACTAGTGAGATAAGATACATATTTCCCTATGATTTTGGTCACTTTATGATTTATCTCATCACTTAGATATTTATATAGGGAATACTAACAAACATATAATATACAACTCTTAGATAATTAAGTGGATAATATTGTATCCAATCTATCAAATGGATAAAATCAACACTATTTCTCATGTAATATAATACTATTAGGGTATGCTAAATAGGTTTAACCCAAATAAAACACCAAGAATGGGTACTTAATTTATTAGGTTCACTTGTTAATTTCTTACCTTATATAAGATAATTCAGGGGAACCCAGGTTTATCATGATATCACCAGTTGTACGATTGAGGTCTTGACAAGTGCCACATAAGAATGAATCTATCACATAGTATTTTAAATGGGATTTAATCTCACCATATTATATAATGGTATTCCCTTTACATGTATACATGTTATTAGTGATTTAGTTTGGAAGACTATTCATTTTAATGAATAAATATGTTTAAACCATATTGATGTATAACTCTTTACATAATTCATGGATTTTATTACTCACCAAAACTAATAGCCAACAACATCCAAAAATATCCAAACACATCCGATTCATGACATACATTAAACCATTTCATGTAAAGGTTAAGAAACATTTAAAATAAATAATCCCAACAATATTATACTTGTAGCGATAGACAGTCAACCCACACTTTTCATGACAAGGAATAAGACACTAGGAGAGTGAGTAGTCTAACCCAAAGTCCCTCTATCCAAATATACTTTACTTAAGAGAGGATTAAATTCCATCAAAACTCAAACACCTAATATGTATATATCATAATTAACTACTTAATTCAACATAATCAAAATCAAGTTGAAATGAAATTAAATCATTTATCATACCAAGAATGTAACTCCTTATATATATGTATAATAACTAAGAAGTTGAATAAAAAATTTAAATTAAATCATACCAAAATTCATAATATATTAATTATATCCATGTATAATGTAGACAATAAATAAATGAATGAATAATTTATATATTTATGTTTAAGATAGAAAATATATGAATAATTCATAAATCAAGAAATTATAAACACATAATAATTCAGGAATGGATAAGCTATAACAATTCACTATTATCTAATATGATCATTTTATATTTTAATTTACATCATGCTTAAACCAGTGAAGGTTTTACAGATGTCAAAAAATAATAATTTTTATTTAAAATTCTATAAAAAATATCGTACACCATGGAATGGTTTTTCCCAAAGAGGAAACTCTTTTCATGAGGAGACCATAACCATGTCTGATATCATTTTAGTCTATCCATTTTAGTTGGCCTTTTATTGAGGGTCACTATTTTAGGATACATAAGATAATACCTATGTTGGGTAGCTCATGTAACATTAATTTTTTTATTTAGAGAAAATAATCCTTAGGAAATTGATTCTTGGTAGAATTACTACCTCTAAAAATGGTTGTATATAGGATTAATGCATAATTTTTTTGTCAAAATAAGAATAAAATAATGTTAGAAGGACCATCATGTGATTAAATATGAATAGTCAATGTCTGTGTACGATTAGCTTTAAATTGCATTTGGTTAGGAATTTCTAAGTCCAAAATGTCTTGATCTATGTTGTGTAGAGTCCTTATGATCGATCTTGACTATGAAACAAAACCCCCTAAAAATGATATAGAGAATAATCATATGATTCTATATTATTATTAATTTTATTCAATACACATAATTAACATTTTACTTTAATTATAATGTTATTTATCAACACTAAGAAATTTTGAGTTCCCATTGGTGTTGGAATGTGTTTTATTTCTTGTCAACACCATTTGATAGAATGTTTTTGAGTTGGCCTATAAAGCCTAAAAATTTAAAAACTTGAATTTGGTGGTTTTTGTTAATTCAATGAATGTAAATGAGGGTATGAGGATTTAGAAGTAATAAAAGGGATATCATGGAAAATAAGTTATTTGATGCTTTAATATTTTACCAATGTAAGTGAATCACTTTGGTGGAAGACCAACAATGATTTAAGCTGCCCGTAGTGCTGGAGGTTGTATGAAGATGATTTGAGCTAAAGCTAAGCATTCATCAGAGTTAAATTCACCTGAAGTACATTCACTTGATTTATGTTCACCATAATTATATTCCCCTAAATTACGTTAACCTAATGTATGTTTACCTGAATTATGTTCACCTTAAGTACATTCTCCTGAAGCACATTCACCTGATGTACATTCACCTGAAGTACATTCACCATATGTATGTTCATCTGAAGTACATTAACCTAAAGTAAATTCAACAAAATTAAGTTCACACAAAGATCATTCACCTGAATTATAATTTACTTATCGCTTGTTCGCATAAATTATATTCACTGAAGAATTTTGACCCTACGTAAATTGACCAAAAGAATTTTCACCAAAAATATGCTCATAGGAAGGTTCTAAGTATCTTCATATAATTAATATGAATTCACATATATTTTGATGATGATCTAGACATTCAAATTGAATTATTCATTAATGAAATTGTTTTATTATATGTGAAATATATGTAGGAATTGATGGGAGTTCACACTATGTTTTAGGGATGTTTTGAGAAAGTTAAAAATTTGATATCTTCAGAAGTTTTCATGGATATTAACTAAATACATGAAGTGAGGAGGACTTAAAAATTGATATTCATGGGGATAGAAATGTCACTGGTGATATTGAGAATATATTATTGAAGAAGATAATTGAACATCTAACCATCATTCATCAATATATGGGTCTTGTATTTTGATTATACCTAAAGAATGAAGTTCCATATGATGAAGTTAAAAAGGTTAAAACTTATGGGTTAAAGATACTATTCAGTTTAATAGGCACATAAGATAATATAATAATTGTAAAATAATTAAACTATTAAAATTGTATATTGGGAGACATTATATGTGAGGTGCACTATTGGGTAGTGGTTGAGCCCTTCCCATACCACTGAAATTATTGATTGATCATAGTAGAGAATATATGACTCTGAAGTTATGAGCATAGAAAGGATTAGATTCACCCATTGGGTTAAACCATGTAAAATTATATATGATTTACCTTATTATTTACTTTAATACATGCTATGAGGGTCATTATTTTATCATGATCAAATCATCACCATAATAAGTTGTAGAGGTTAACTTTAAATTAAAGATATTTATAAAAGATTACCATTGATTCAACCCCACTCCCCCCACCACTCCAATTAGTGGATCAATATGAAATTATCATATCTCTATCAAACACATTTTATACAAAGTTAATGGGTATTCACTTATCTAGGGAAACTTGGGACAATATGGAAAGTATATTTGATGGTAATGTTAAAGTTAAAGAATAAAAATATTCAATTTATAGAATTAGTTTGGAGGACTAGAATATGGATAATGAAGAAACCATGGATACTTTTTCACAATATTCAAGGAAATCATCAATAACATCATTGGATTTAGAGAAAATCTAAATAAATCAACAATTGTAAAGAAGTTAGTGAGAAAATTATCATATATATTTGATCCCAGTATCTCATACACTGAATATATAGATGAATTATCCATATATTAACTTCAAAATATTATTTTCTAATATAAAATAATGAAGTATATTTCATTTAATAATAGTGATAAGTAAGAGATTAATTTTGAATCCATTATAACACTCAATCTTAATGCATTGAAATTTAAATCTTCTGATATAATATAAGAAGATGGAAATGAGTATAAGATTCATGTGAATAAAATTTATCTTATATCCCTCAATTTTAAAAGATGTTAAATTAAGTTAAAAAGGTAATATTTTGTTGAAATTTTTTAGGTGTGGTGGAGTTGAGAACTCTGTCATAAATTTCCCTAAAAAAGTAATGAAATAAAAGAAGATGATACTAATAAAAAGAATCAAATTAAGATGTGTAATAAGGATAAAAAATAAAGGCAGAGAATAATATAAATGAAACAAAATAATTCTACTTAGAATAAGAAAAGAAGTTTTCTATGTAGTGAAAAAGATAGGGAATCATCAAAAGTTGCATAATATGATGATGATATTTTGGGTAAACTTTTAAACTTCTTGGATCATGTAAAACCATAGGAAACCTTAATAAATTAATAATAATAGGAATTTTATGTAACCTAATTTTAAAAAAACTAAAATCAAATCATAAATCGAGTTTTGATAAAAATACTATACTCAAGAAAAAACATTGCTTGTTGAAAGAAAATAGAAAAGAAAAAATAAAGTGAAGAATAGTCTCTAAAAATGGAGAATACAAAAATTGAGGAAATCAATAACCTGAAAATAATGGTGTATAGATAATACAAAATATATAAGGATAAAAATGATAATCTTCGTGTATCAGAAGATTGATTGGATGAGACACTATCTAGATATCATGAGTGGAAAAAACTCAAAATAAATTATAATATTATTTCATTAAAGAAATGAAAGTCAATATAGAATCTTCACAATATATACTAGAAAATAGGTAAAGCTTTCTTTAAATAAAATTGAAAATAAATATATTTATACTAGTAATACAGGTTTCTCAACCAAAAATAATAAATTATAGATATAGAAGAAAATTGTAAGTACTTTCAAGAAACTTATGGAAGATGGACATAAATTCAAAAAAATGATTCTATGTGAGGAATGTAGAAGGATGGAATATCTACCATTGAACCAACATTATAATTTTATAACTAGATATTTTATTAGTTAGGAATATATAGGTTCGAATGATATTTTTAGTACTACAAAAACTGTTGGAACAAAGCCTATAGCTGCTAGGACAACATGTCACTTCTAGAAAAAAGGTTAGAGTTGAGGGGTAGTTATTTTTAAAGAAAATATAATAACAATTAGAATATAGGAGGTAATATCTCATTGAATGTGGAATCATAATCCAATAAGAAGTTTTTTTGAATACCTTGAAGAGATAGGCATAAGGTGTGAACAGACTGGTGGCTTTGCTGAATAATATGTGATAAATCTTCAAGAACATGATCCATTTTCTAGAATATAAAGAGAGATAGGGAAAAAGACAAATGAAAAATAAAAAATTGAGGAATTCACCTAAAAAGATATTCAGAAGGAGAAACCACATACTATTAATAGTAGATGTTTCTCAGATATGAGAGGGGAGGATAAAATTTTATGTCCAATCAGATATTAAAATCTAGGAGATGTTACCTATCAAAATGAGTGGTTATTAAAACTAAAATGAAGTGGAACTACCACTATATATGATCAGAAGTTTATATACAAGTATGTTCTTTTTTATGGGTGGGATTAAACTTTACATACTTAGTGTAATTCAGTTGTGAAATAATGGAAATGAGGAAATATTCTGAAGAAACTAGTGTATCATTTGGTTCTTGAATAATAGAATAATTATTTCCAAGGGAGTAAGAACTAGACAAAACATTTTTTATTTTATAAATTTATGTTACTCGTGTTCCCTAAATGAGAAAATTGAGAATTGGTTAATTTATAAGAGGTTGGGACATCTTTTCGAATTAACATGAGAAAAATCTTAAAGGAAGAAGCTATAATAGATTTATATTCACTAATAGTAGAATAAACCATTGTTTTTGAAACCTAATATAAAGTTAATATAACAGATTGAAAACATAAAAAAAATCATTACACAGAACCACTTAAAATTATACAACCCAATGTATGCGGGCTAATGATGCAGTAATCGAAGAAGTTAATTTAAACATTATTTATTTTGTTTATTAATTCTCTTGGATAACTAGTGTTACGTTTTTTAGACATAAATATGATAATATTGAAATGTTAATGTTTTATATAAGAGAATATGAAAAGAAACTTAGTGCACATATCTAAAAGATAAAAACAGATAATGGAAAATATTTCACTTATACTTATTTCAAATCTAATCTATAAAAACATGGAATACATCATCAATATTGTTCTCCTTAAGCTTCCTAAAAAATGGAGTTTCATAATGGAAAAAATAAAATTTTATTTCAAATGGTAATAACCATGGTTTTATAATATAAACTCCTTATGTTCTTTTAGAGAAAATACATTTGTTTTTTGTACATGTACAAAATAGATATATCCATAGACAAGGAATAGACATTCCCCCCTATGAGCTATGGTAAAAGAAGAAACCAATGGTAAAATACTTTAAATTATTTATAATTCCTTATATAATTGAGATAAATAATTCAAAATTAGTAGAATTTGATTAAAAAAATATACAGATGGTGTTTTCATAGGTTACAAAACCAACAGAATGTGCAATTGGTCCTGGAAACAATGGTCGCACAAAATTATGAAAACATGTGAAATTGAAGTAATTGAAAATAATTATCAACAAATAGAAGAAGTGAAAGGTGTGTCTGATGAAGAATCAAAATATATCATAAAATATTCTGGAAGCACTGGTTAAAGTGATGTAATTTTTTATTCTCATATGAAGAATAATGTTTTAATGAATCTAGTGATAAGGAGGATTATATCAGAAATAGAAACATAAAATTCTGGGCACTATAAACGAAATTAAAACTAATTACTATAATCCAAATTGGTAAAGATCCAGTTTAGATATGAAGAATTTTGATAATGGAGAATCAAATGGCTCTTTTATCTCTTATGGAACCTCAATCAGTATTAAAAGTAATTGATCACATGGATAGTTAAAATATATGAATGAGGAATTAGATATGATGAAGAAGAATGAAACCTTGGAAATGGTACTAATAATAAAAGGAAAAAATATCATCAGAACTAAGTGGGTGTATAAAAACAATCCCAATAAAAAAGATAAGCTTCAAAAAATAAAGAAAGGTTTATTTGCAAGGGATATTCGCACATGGAAGTTGTTAATTTTTCAGAAACATTTTCTCTAGTTGAAAGACTTGGGACCAAATAAATGTTTTTTGGAAGTTTTTTATCATCCAAAGTATAGGTTTTATCATATGGATGTTAATTTAGTGTTCTTTGATGATGAAAATAAATAATTTTTCATTGAAGCACCAAAGGGATTCATACTTGATAAGGATGTAATAGTCAAATGTAAACTTAAAAAATATCTAAATGGTTTAAAGCTAGACCTACATGAATTGTATTATAAACATGATAGTGACTTGAATACATTTAACTTTTCTGAATTAAAATTTTATAGAAACTTATTTGTTAAGGAGGAATGTTTTGAATCTATAATAGAAATTGTCTCAATTAATGACATAATCTTTGTTGGTGATAATGATGATTCTTGTATAGAATGAATAACAAATGAAATAATAGTTTGAAATGTTAATTATTGGGAAGATAGGTTTTTTTATTGGGATGCAGGTTATAAAAAATTGAATATGTGTCTTTGTATCATTGGAAAATCAGACCATAGAGCTGTTGAAAAAGGTTTACATGGAATATTCTACGTATGTTTCCACTCCAACATAAGTTTAATTAAATTAGATCAAAGTTAAATCTGGTAAAAGGGTCAATCATACAAATTTATATAATTTAATAAAAAAATTAATCTTTTTAACTTCATCTTGATTAGTAATAGTGTGTGTAGTCAATTTTTAAGCCAGATATAAAATTGTTCCACAGGAGTCTCACCTGATGGATACTAAAAATATTTCGAGGTATGTCAAAGAAACCTCAAGACATTGCTTGATGTATCAAAAAACTGATAATTTGAACTTACTTGGATTAAAAAAATTCTACTGGGTCGGTGATTTTGATTATCTTAAATCAATATCTAAAGGTATATTCATTTGTAGAGACATTTTTTTGGTGTAGTAATAATAAAAACTTAGTGACTTTGAGTGCAGTGGAATCTAAGGATATTTATTCCACTAATTATTACACTCAAATGATATGGATGAAAATTAATATGGAAGATTTCAATGTGAATGTTGAATATATATTGAATTTTTTTTATAATTAGAGTGAAATTATTCTCTTAATGAACCTATTTTGACACACCAGATCAAAACATATTGACATAAGGTTTTATTTCCACAAGTATAAAGTTACTGATAGGGAAGTTAAGCGTGAGAATATTTCAATAATGGATCAAATTGATTTTATTTTAGTAAAATATATACCAATATAATGGTTTTAGGAACTATTTATACAACATAATATTTATCCTTATCCTTCTAATTAATGTAAGTTCAGTATATAATCCCCATTGTACCTTGGATTATGCTCACAAAGGTGGAGATAAGTTAAAATCTTCTCAGAATAAGAAGTTGTACTTAATTTTTTTTAACATTAATCTAAGGATGGAGTTATCATAAAAAGGGGGTGAAAAAATGTAATGTTGACGAGTTGAGGGGGGTATATCAAAATAAATTGGACTAAATTTACTTGTCACAAAGATATAGAATAATATCAAAAACATTTCTTTCCCCAGTATTATGGTGTAGGTATTTTTTTCATCTTGATAAAAGGTTATGATTATATGGAAAGAAAATGTGTTGAGGTTTTAAAAAGATTTGTATTTACAATAAATACAAAGGGGGATATTTATGTTCTTCTTGATATTTGATGGTTTAGAATTTTTTTTAAACACTATAGAACAGTATGTTTCTGAGTTGGGCTATAAAGTATGAAAATATGAAAAGACGAGTCTAGTGGTTTTTTTAATTTATTTTTAATTCATTAAGGTATGAATATTTGGAATTAAATCGAAGGTATATCTAGGTAAATAAGTTATATTATTCCATAATATTCAATCAACTTATGTACATCACTTTGGTGAAAGAGAAATAGTGATTAAAGATGCTTTTAGTGTTGAAGTCTATAAGAAGATGAGTTTAGACGAAGCTAAGTGTTCGCCAAAAGTATGCCCACTTGTACTACATTGGACTAAAATACATTCACTTGAATTACAGTCCCCTAAAGTTTATAAACAAAATGTAAATTCACCTGAAATGAATTCACTTGAAATATATTCACCTAAAGTATATTTACATGAATTATTTTCACCAGATGTATTTTCACTAGAAGTACGTTCACCAAAAGTAAATTCACATGAATTACATTCACCTGAAGTATGTTTCTTTTAAGTAAGTTTCACTAAATTATGTTCATTAAAAGTATTTTAACATAAAGTACTCTCACCTACTGTACCTTCACCTGAAGTATGTTCACCAAAAGTTTTTTTCTTGAAGTAATTTCACCTGAATAAAATTCACCATAAGTAAATTGAGAAGAAGTATATTCACATGGAGTACATTCACTGGAATTTTCTAAGTATCTTCATATAAATAATATGATGTCACATATTTTATTATGATGTTGATTTAAACATTCAAATTGTTTTATTTATGAAGGAAATATATTGATTCTAGATAAGATCTTTGAATTAATTGAATAATGTTTGCACTGACTTTTGTGGTGGTTTTTGTTACGACCCGTCCCCCAAGGCTCGTGTCATGACTACCCAAATCCCGCCTTCCATGGGTTAGGGGTTAGCGACTAGCACTGGAAAGGTGTATCCCTGAAATTGGAAGGAATTTATTTTAAACATGTATGAACACACAGTCTAAGAACACAACAAGATGAAACCACAAAGTAAAATTGTAGTAGTTAAAGTGTGTACAAAATGTAAAGGGATTGAAATACAAGCCCAACTGAAATAAAAATAGCTACAACAGAAAAAAAAACTCATGAGATCACCCACCAAGGATCCTACTTGAAGTGGGTAGGTATGACCCGTATCTACAGCTCTCCATGTCAATTGTCACCACTATCCACTGTCAGGTCCTAGCTCCCCGAGTCTCAGTCAAAGTTGCCTGTCATATGCACAAGACACAACAAGGTGCAGGTGAAGCCCATGAAGGTTTGAGTATAACAATACCTAGTAGGGACCCTGATACCCCTGAAGGTCTCTTATAATTCCACAATGTAAAAACAAAAAGCTTGAGCTCATTAACAAATCATAAGAAAAACAATCAACTCAAACCAGGTATAACTTAAGTACAAAAGTACAGATGATTAGTCATAAATCTAGATCATCTTATTCTGTCAGGGGTTCTGCTGCTGATCCACACAGGATCTCAAGGTGTTGAACCACAAAGGATCTCTAGGTAATTATCCATACATAATCTCTAGGTTTTCATCCATACAGTATCTCTAGGTGTTGATCCCCACATAATTGCTATTCATTCTTCATGTCTCAACTAGCCATTAGATTCCCATACGTAATGCGCTTGATTCTGGGAGGATCTGATCCTCAAGCCATCAGTCTTAATTAAACTCGAATTAATTCCCACTAATAAGTAACCAAATGATATCTCATGTCATAAGGGTTCCAACTTAATAGATGGAACGTCAATCGGATGCCCGGTTGGAGAATTATAGGCATTTTACTGTCGAGGACCCAATCGGACTCAAGCACAGTCCAACTCGGTCGTACTCCAACTTTTTCCAAAACCCAGGTGGAGTATCCCAATAGGAAAATCTCATTCAAAGGGTACCAAGATAATAAATAACTCATAAAATGGATTTCTGGTATTCAATATATGGCCTTGTGAGCGAAATTGGGCCATAAAGGGTCTAGGTCTGGTCTGACGCGGTGGGACCGACTCGGCCTGACCCAGACTAGGATGACCCGACTCGGTTCAAGTTAACCCAACTCGATCAAGATCCGATTGGTCCTGAACTGAAGAGGCTGGCCCATGATGGGCTTAGGCCGTAGGGGTGTGGATGAGACTAGCCTGAACCGGATGTGCTAGGCTGCGACGGGCTCAACCCGCAGGGCAGGGCACCAACCTAGCCAGTTGGATGAGTGCCACCCGTGTGAGGGTTCATGCGGCCCCTCCTTCCTGAATGGCTCAAGATTCATTCATTTCATCAACTGGAGGTGCCACATGGCGCTGCATCACTATTTGTGGGACTCGTAGGCTGCGGGTCCCCCTCCCATGGAGGTTCGATGTTGTGGCCTCCATCTGCAGTGCGCAACGGTGTGCAGCCCTTATACCAATGATGTTGGCTGAAATTCGGCCTCCCCTTTTGGTTCATCGTAGGTTCATGTGGTGTTGCCTCCTTCCGCAACTGATGAGCGTCAGCTGCTCTCTTCACCTGCCATGTCGATGGGTCTTCCACGGGCCCCCAGGTGATCTATGGGGGTCTGTTTTCCCTTTCTAAAGTGTCTACGGGCCTCCTAAGATTCTTCCAATGATGTTCGTCCCTTGGGTTTATCTTTCCACACTGTTTTCTAGTTTCCCACAAATAATTAAATAAATATCAAAGCAGCGAAGGGTTTGGGCCTTGTTCATTTGGCCCACACACTCCGTGTTATCATCATAACAAGGGTGAGATTAATTTATCTTCAAACTCTAATAATTATTCAAGACAAAACCCCATACCTCATGAACCATTTGATGATGTTGAAGTCTTGGAGGGAGAAGATTCCTCATTCATTGAAGTCATCAGCGTTCATTGATCAAGGATCATTTCCTCAACGGGCGTCGTTTAATGCTTATGTTCTTCATTGGAAGTGTTGAGCGTCAGTGCTTCGTCGGATTTCTTCCACCAATCCTCCACCCTCTCCCCTTTTCCAGTGATTTTAAAATCCAAATTATGACATAAAGTGATCAAAACTCCTTTCAATTAATGGCTCATAAATTGGGGTAATTAATGAACCTATTAATAAATTGGGAGGTGGTTACACATCTTATGTGTAACTGGGCATTTAATATCCATTATTAAATGTTTGACCACCTCTAAGGTCCCCACCACCGCCGCTCAAGAAGTGGTATAAAATTTAAAATAACATTTTTATGTTATTTTATTATCCTTTGAAAAAGTCCAAAAAAATAACTTTTTCACCCAGCCTATTGTGGTCTATATTAAGCCTTCTTTAATAAAATCATAGATCTTCGAGTTCAGAAGTGCCCACATATTAAAATTCTGATCACCGGTTCAAAAGTTAGAAATTCCCACTTGCATGTTTACTAAATATACCATAAAAATTTTCAAAATTCCATCCCTGGCACACCGAGTCTCGGAATCACGTGCCGTCAATTTTCATAGACTTGTAATAATCCCAAATAATTTTTTTATAAAAATTATTGAATTTATAAGTTTTTTTTTCTCCTCACCTTATGGATTTTCGTCCCCAAAAGGTAAAAAAATACTAGGGAAACAAGTGAGGTACTAGGCAAGCATTTGAGCTGCCCTCTCCCATTTCTCTCCTGGAGATTCTTATAATGCCAACGAACTCATACTAGAGGAATAGACCTGCCATGAACGAACTACTCATGTTGATCCTCTCTCTCCACTAGGAACTCTGTTAACGACACCCCGTCATCGTAGTCCAGCTTGCCCCAGTCGATAACGTGCAATGGATCATGAAAGTACCTCCTTAGTTGTGACGCATGGAAATCATTATGCACCTGGTGCATCTATGGGGGAAGAGAAAAATGGTATACCACCTCAACAACAATGCTGATGATATGTAATGGTCTGATAAACCTCTGAGATAACTTGTTGACCCAACCAAAACTTTTTAATCCTCATCGGGGAGATACGCGTTGGAAGACATGGTCTCCCTCCTCAAACTCCAAGGGTCTCCGTCTCCTATCGGCATAAGATGTTTTCCAGCTCTGTGCCGTCTTTATCCTCTCCTAGATGATCTACACATTCTTTGTGGTAGCCTGTAGTAGCTCTGGACCCATAAGTGCTGACTCCCCTGGGTATGTCCAGCATAGAGGTAATCTACATGGTCACCCCATACAGGGCCTCAAACGGAGCCATACCGATGGTGTAGTGATAACTATTGTTGTTTTTGAAATCCACCAGTGGTAGGTGGTCCTCCCAACTGTGGCCAAAATCAAGTATACAATCACAAAGCATGTCCTCAAGTGTCTGTATGGTCTGTTCCATCTGACCATCTGTCTGAGGATGAAAGGCGGTACTCAAGTGTAGTTGAGTCCCGAACGCCTCCTACAATCCCTTCTACAAGAGGGATGCAATATATACATCATGATCTAATATGATCACCAATGTAACCCCATGAAGTAGTAAAATTTCCTACATGTAGAGATGTCCCAAGATCTCTACTGATCCCTGCTCTCAGATGGGTAGGAAGTGGGCCGACAAGGTGAGTCATTCAACAATCACCAAGATGGAATCGTGGCCACTGGACGTGTGCGGTAGCCCAATAATGAAGTCCATGGATATATCATCCCACTTTGACTCTGGTACCTCAAGTGGATGAGATAAAACTATTGGTACCTAATTCTCATCCTTCACTTGATGACAAGTGAGGCATTGTGATACACACTCCACCACTGCTTTCTTCATCCTTGGCCACCCATACTAATGTCAGAGGTTCAGGTACATCTTCGCCACTCTATGATGTACCACCAAAGGGGATGTTTGTAACTACCCCAAAACCTCCTCTCATAGAATCACCGGTATCGTAATTTGTCCTCTAAAGAGAGTGACATGCTCTCCACATTCATAAAATCCATCCGGAACCCATCCTAAAGATATTTGAACACGTCGGGCCTCGCAAGCAATGTCCTCATGCTATGCCTCCCTGACTTGATGAAGGAGTGAGGGAGTGACTATCATATAATGGAGGTAAGATTCTCCATCTCTATCCATAAAGTATATCTGAAAGGTGGATTGATGATATGTCACATAACTCAGTAACTATAGACCTGACCTCCTGCTGTGGGTGTATTCTACTACGTTCACATTCCCAGGAGTGTAGAATATCTCAAAGTAATAGTCTTGGAAGAACTCTAGCCATCAGTATTGTATCAGGTTCAGGTCCTTCTGTGAGAAGACATACCTGAGACTCTTGTGATCAGAGTAGACTGTAAATCGTGCTCCCATCAAGTAGTGCTACAATATCTTCAGCGAAAAGACCATTGCTTCTAACTCTAGGTCATGGGTACTGTAGTATTTCTCACGCTGTCTCAACTTCCATGATCCGTAGGAGATCACCGCTTGCTCATGCATCAGGAAACAACCCAGACCGGTCCATGATGCATCATAGTAGACTACATACACAATGCCCTCTTCTAGTAGCCTCACAATGGTGCCACTCTTCAGTCTCTGTCTTAGCTCGTGAAAAATATAATGGTATCTATCCTTCCACAAAAAGGGTCTTCCCTTCTTTTTCAAATATGACAAGGGTGTCACAACTTAGGAAAAATCATGTAAGAATCTCAAGTAGTACCTTGCCAATCCCAAGAAACTCTGCACCTCTGTCACACTCCTAGGTGGATCCCAATCAAGAACTGACTATATCTTCTCCGGATCCACTGCAAATCTAGCCTTTGAGATAACATGTCCCAAAAAGTGGACTTCCTGTATCCATAACTAGAACTTCAATAACTTTCCATAAATCTTGTGCTCTCAGAGTGTATCTATAACTATCATTAGGTGTGTGGTGTGCTCATCCTCCGAAACCGAGTATATCAAGATGTCATCAATGAAAACCACCACAAAATGATTGAGGTATGGTTAAAATATCCTATTAATGATCCCCATGAACATTTCTAGAATTTTGGTCATGCCGAAGGGCATCACTAAGAACTCATAATGGCTATACCAACATATGAAGGCTATCTTCAGTGCGTCCTCATCCCGTACCCTGAGATGATCATAGCCTGATCTGAGGTCTATCTTCGAAAACCATCAAGCTCCCTTTATCTGGTTGACGAGATTATCAATCCTCGAGAGTGGATACTTGTTCTTCATGGTCCCCTGGTTAAGGAATAAATAATCCACACAAAGCCTTAGACTCCCATCTGCCTTCTTGGCGAAAAAAATCGTGGATTCCCACTGGCCTTATGAACCCCTTCTTCTGCAAGTCCACCAACTGTACCCACCACTCAAGAAGCTTTGTGGAAGCCATTTGTTATACTGGTGTAGATAGCAGTGTCATCCTGGGGTACAGGTTGATGTAGATGTATACCTATCTGTGAGAAGGTTGTGTCGGAACATCATCAAGAAAGACATCAGCATACTGGTCCACCACTATAGGATAACTCGGACTCCTCACATCAACTGCTCTGAGGGTATGTCTAGACAAATGATGAGTGATTGGTTGCACCCTCCTCTGAGTAAGTATATCCTATGATGCAGAGGTTCTCTTCTTTCCGGTGAAGGAAAAACCTAATCCCATACTCTCAGACACACCTCACTTTGCGCCTAAAATAGTGAATCTGAGCATGGACTGTAGATAGTTAGTCCATCACTAAGAGGACATTTTAAGGCCTCGATACTGCTACTAGGAGATCCCGACTCAAGCTCTCGCCCCCTATAGTGAGATCACACCATCTACACCAGTGTTTAATCATTGAATCTTCTCCCATGGGAGTCTCTAATCGTAAGGATCGAGCCAATGGATACATCAAAATATCCAAGATCCGAATGAGTGTTGTGGAAATAAAATAGAAGCTAGATCCTATGTCAATAAGAACTATATCTATGGTAGAATTGACACATATCGTACCTCTAATAATATCTGGAGCACCATGGTCAAAGGCCTCTGCTGCTTGAAGTAGATCTCTCCCCAACCCACCGGCTCTATGTGGTCGGGGTGGACCACCTAGGGTGGTGGTGGTTGAACCAAGAACTGTCGTCCATCACCTACTGCACGACCTGCTCCTCTGCCATGTCTGCCACCCTACAGACCCCCTCGCACGAACCTCGACTGCTGCCTTGGCAGTCCCTCAGTCATCTTATGATCATTTATGCAGGGATTCAGATAGTTGCGAGCCATGTGTCCATGTTCGCCGCAAGAGTAACCTACCTTAGTCCTCAGAATACCACATATGCCTCATGAGCTCTGCACCTCCGACCCTACATCCTAGGATCATCCACCAGAAGGTCTGGCCCACTTGGACCTCAGCGTCATTTTCCTACTACCTACTGCATATGACTTGGTTACCTCTCATCTAGTGGGGGCTTTAACTGTCGATGTATGCTCAGCTAAGAAGCTCTCCACCGATAATGACCACTCGAGCACTATAACGCCCCATCCCCGGAATCATAAAGCTGTTGCATTATTTTAATGCATTGTAATGATTACAAGGAGTCAATTATTGAAGGTCAAATCAGTTTAGTAATCCTAGAAAATAGATTTCATACATGAACATTACATTACACATTCAAACATAAAACACAACATAAATAATATATTTTTATAATTATATTATTCCCATATCTTAACCCTACGTGTCAAACCTAATACACTTCTTGGAATCCTGGTAAAACAAAACATAAGAAAGGGGTGAGTTCAGATGCTCAGTAAGTGTAAATAATTTTTCAGAAACTATAAACTTTTAAGGATACTTGTGTAATAAAAACAACATCCTTTTAAACATAAACTTGAAATAATATGGAGAAAATAAATCAAACATTGCCATATAAACATGCACATGGATATTCTACTAGTAGAATAATCACATGTAATAATTAATTACACAATGAGGGAATTCCTAACGCCGAACATCACCACCGCAATGTCAAGGCCTCGGGCCAAGACTACAAATAAAATTTTTGTCAAGGCCTACTGCCAAGACACTAATTTGTCTCATGATACCTATAGATACATCCAATGGATATAGTGGGGCCCACCCATCACTTACTAAGTCCACTAAATTCCTCATATAAAAATGTTGAAACATAACATAAAAAATTCGTATTAAAACTAGCATACGAAATGTCAATACTTCAACCATAAACCATGAAGGGTATAGAAATAGCACATACACAGTCAAACATATCATAACTTATTCAATACAATATGGAAGATTGTATTATAATAAATCAACCTTAACCAAGAATAATATCCAATAAAGGATGTTGACATATTTGAAAATGATTAGTAAAACGTTTTGAGAGAAATTTCCTTTTTTAAAACCATCTAAAAGTCAAAAATTTGTAAATGAAGTAATTTAAAAGAGATTTTTGAATAAAATTGGCCCATACCACTTAGAAACTTTTGAAAGTAATTAAATTTGTTAAAAAATCATGTACATATAAATAAATCCTTAAAACCATTTTGAAAATATAGACATTAATGAGAATGATTTAGAAGAATAAATATTCAAAATATTTAAAATGGTGTTTTTGTTAAAGTGTACCTCAAAAGAATAATTTTGAAAATTCATTTATGAAACATGGACATGGATAATAAATTTTTCAAAGAAATACTTACACATAAACAATCTCAGATAATAATGAGATTGATGAATTAACCCTTACCTTGCACTTTCCATTGGTCGAGGGTATGTTTAACCTCCTGTAAAATGACCATAGTGTGTTATTAAATTATACCAGAACCATATTCATATTTATTATGTCATACATGATTCATTTATATCATTATACTACCCATTTAATAATTGCTTCCATGTTAAATTCACATTTTGAGTAATAATCACTTTCTTTATCGTACATGTTTTAACTTGTTATTCTTGATCATTTTATTTAGATCATGATTTGAATACTTCCATAATATATAAACGAATTTATATATCACATATATTTAGAATATAAATATGTATAATAGATACATATATGAAATGGAAAACACTATTTATAGAGACAGTAGGTCATACGTATACATAAACGTTGTTTCAGTTTTCATATCATATTGAACGGAAGTAAGTGAATAAGATATATGTAAGTACATACATACATACATACATATATATATATATATATCCAGCATAATTATTATTCCATATATTACATACATATTAATAATATATATTTTTATAATCATTGATGAATGTTGAACGTGGAAATGAATCTCATCGCATCGTGGAGACGGTAAGTCATATGTACACGTTAGCGACGGTATCAATTCCATAATGATTAAAAGTTGTTAAATTGGATGGTATAGTAATTTTATAGAGAAATTACCATGTTATTTTCATTATTTATACACATATTACTCATCATTATATCCATCCAAATATCACAGTTTTGAATAACAAATTACACCATGGCATGGAGACAATGAGTCGTACGTACGCACACATAGTGACATTATCATTCATAGGATGGTTAGAATAATGATTATGGTTGTACCATATTTATAATAACATCATTTTATGTAGAAGGTACTGGAGTTATTGTTTTTGGTATGGAAATAACAAATAATGAGAAAGTGAAAGAAGAAAATAACTTTGAAAGAGGTGATAAAATAATTACCTCTTCTTTGGGTGTTTCTTTTTTATTTGAACATAAGGGCTCCTTAGGTTGGGTTTATTCTCAATTTAATTCCTCTAGTTTGAATTTAGAGATGTTTTGAGTATATTTTGGTAGGTTTTGGTGAGCCAAATGGCTTTGGAGGTGTTATTTTGAGAGAAGGGGAAGTACTCTTTTATAAAAGAGGTGAGGGTCACTTTAGAAAAAGTTTGAAATATTATTTTATTACAAAATCATATTCGGTTTATAATGGCTCAAAATTAATTTATTTAGAATATAAGGTGGGAATGGGTAGAAATCCTCTCAAACAATAGGTTTTATAAAAGTTTAGGTAACCATAGTAACCCTATATTTTAGATTTAACTCTTAGTTAAATAGTTAAACTTTTAACATGTCTTCTTGTATTATTATAATAAATGTTTAATAAACTTACTATAAAAACCCAAGAGAACCCCAAGTGGTTTAATAATGACATATTTATCATCATATAAGTCTTTTGGACTAACCTTATATTTTTAAGAATATTATATCATTTAATAATATAGTATTTGTTTTAAAAACTCAATTATGTCAATTTTGACACTATTTAGTATTTGGTTTTTGTGAAAGTCATAAAAACATGATTAATTCGAAAAAAAACTAATATAATCAACACA
Organism: Viscum album; assembly: GCA_963277665.1. Taxonomy (NCBI): domain Eukaryota; kingdom Viridiplantae; phylum Streptophyta; class Magnoliopsida; order Santalales; family Viscaceae; genus Viscum; species Viscum album. The sequence goes on from OY728128.1 coordinate 172,453,292, forward strand.
AAAATTTCATATTAATCTATAAAATTCTTGAATGGTGTCAAAATACTCAATATATATTTTATTTTATATTTATAATATCAATTATTTTAATCTTTCATTGACAAAGTAATTATTGTATCATCATTATGTCCTAAATAAATTTATTTATTTAATCTATAAAAATTATAAATAAAATAACATTATTTAGGAAATATTTTTAACGTTATAATTAATATTTATAGTCCAATTTATCTTATCTATAACCCTATATTAAAAATGGTTTAGTTATTAACATTTGAATTTAACACTTTTGTCTCTTCTTTAAATAAAATAATAATAAATGTTCTAGTCTAATCCAATTGGACCAAACGGATCATATTTTATTCTTAAGGTTGGTTTTGGTATAAATAAACTTATCCAATAAAATTAGGACATGTTTTTGGGTAATTATAATATCATTTTTACCGTTAATTACCCAATTTACATTTAACCATGGTAAATAAAAGTCAAGAGTTACTCTTCACCAAAAAATATTTTCATCTTATTGAACCAAATTTTACTTACTGATGTCAACCATGTCTCTCAGATTTTTGAAATTCAATTCACAGAAGTGATAAACCTTCGTTTTATGCAAATTTGTAAATGTGCTAGAATGTGCATAAAAGAGATTAAAAATTTCAATAACATTTTATACATCAAATTTTATTATGAAATGAATCCAATGAATTAAATTGAACTTATCTAAGTATCATATATCTATTTTTACTTCAAAGTAAATTTAAATAAAATAAATAATTATTTAAATAAAAAGTCGGTTTTAAACAATAACGTAGTGTTTTTCACTATTCGTCAAAAATTGATAGTTTTCATAAAAATACCAAAAATTCACCACAAGCTAATTTAGATATTCCGAATCCAAAATTGAATTTTATTTTACCAAATTAAAAACATAGAATTTGAAATAATTAATTTAAAATTAATTCTCATTATCAAGACAAAAAACGGGTTTTTAGAAAGTAAAAACTTTCAAAAGACTGACATGTGTTTATATCAAATTTAAAAGTGAAATCACTTAAAATGACCAAAATTGTATTAAATGGTAAAAATATAATATAATTATCCTTCCAAACCATTTAAATGAATAATTTAACACTATAAATTATTTAGATTAAAAAGTTGTTTTCAATTAAAATTTTGTATTTTTTATTATTCCTCAAAATATGAAAGTTATTAGAAAAGTACAAAAAATGTATCCAAACTAAATTTTTATGTCCTTATTATAAAGAAGACTTTAATTTAATGAAATTGAATATTTAAAAGTGTCAAATGTTGGTTTTAGAAAGGGTTTTCCATTAAAAGGTGGTAAAGTTTCATTTTTTTGAGAAATACTTCTTTTATCTGAAAAAATGAATTTGTTCTTATATTATGTATAAGAAACACATAATATGGATTATAAAATTATATGGACTATATAAAATTCAAAATTCAGTTAATACTATTCATAACCTCTTTTGAATAGTTAGTTTGGTAAGTTGTGGTTTGCTCGAACTCGGTGTTGCGTGTAGTGCAAGTTATTGAATTATTTTGACGAGATAACATACTATGAAATATTGGGGTTTTACATTCTAACCTCCTTCAATAAACTACTTCCTCACAATTTGAAATTGTTCTTCAAAATAAAACATCAAAAATAGTAAAAAAACCTTTGTGGAAAATCCACATCTGAAATTGGGTTAATAAAATTTATTCTTAATAAGAGAGAAATAGAAATGAAAACGTCACCACCAAATTATGATCTTGATTTGGAGAACATTTGTGGAAATTAGAGACACATAATTGGTAGAAAAATGTAAATATTTAAAGGGAGTGATTGAGGTAATTAATCACAAACACGTGTAAAATTGGGGGCCTTAAATCCTTCAATCAATGATTATTCAAAATATTATCAGTTCAAAAAAAATATAAGGTATTAGGATAACACATTTTTGGTTTTAAGTTCCCTTCCATAAAGTTTAAGAAATATTTTATTCATAGAATAAGATGAAAAAAATATTCTTGACAAGTAGAGTTTCATCCTCCAACTAATTTCTACCACAAACTCATATTTCACTCCAAAAGATAATAGAATTCAAAAATATTCTATTTATCATAACTATATAGGGTTCCAAAAATAATGAATTTATAATTAATTTGTCATACTATTAAAAAAACTACATTATACAAACCAATACATCATATAGGCCAATGGTAGGTGATGCACCCTTATTGTCCTTCAGTTGCACATTCAAGTCTCACGGCCTTGCCGAACGTGACGGGTTGTCCTTTTTATAACAATCCAAAAACAATCTTAAGAAATGATTTAACCATAAAAATTATATCCAATGTCAAACTTAATCTATACCAACCCTTAGACTTATCCAAAATACTTCTATCCATGCTCATAGTCCAAAATTTGTAAGGAATGTAAACACAATGAAAATCGTTTTTTCCACATAATAACATGTGAATTCCTTCATCATATATTATTTTAAAACATGATAACACCCTAAATTACTATAAAACCATATTGATTACATTAATTCTCCCTTATTTCTTATAGTATACTAGATATACTCCTTATATTCATAAATGTTGTAAACATCAACAATAATGGAATAAACAAACAATTAATTAGTCTCAAAGTAATCAAGAATATCAAATATAATTTATCCAAATCAATCATATCTTATTCCAAAATCACTACCTCTGTATCAGAACCATATTAAGGTTTATATTTCCTTCAACAATGTAATTTCCAAAAGGTTTAACTTTATATTGAGTTTCTTTTCTTAGAACCATGTAATCTCAAATCCTCAAGGAAATAGTATTGCAGTACAATCCTTATTTATTTTCATAATTCATATAACCTGTACATTGTTGATACAACACTCAAATAATTCGTTAATAACAAAATAAGAATATTAGCCATTCGTCTTCATCTTTGGTAGTATCATAACTTGATTATTATCCAGTAGCATCATTTGGGGCATACTCTGATGATTTGTACATTGATTCAAGTAGTGTCCCAACTCCTTGCAGATGAAGCATTATACATTTGAATCATTTTTCTTAACCTTGCAATCACGTACTTGGTGTCCTTTTTTCACACTTGTAACAAACTCCAATTCCCTTCAAGAATTTACCAAGGTGACTCTTTTCATAGTTATCACATATCAGAAAATCCTTCTTTCCCTTCTTCTATTTATCCATATTTCTCTCTACCGTCCTTTTCTTCTCTTGCTTCCCTTAAAAGATATTGGACTCGGAGAATTATTTACTTATCTTATTAACATATGATATTATTTCTTCATATAATAAGAATACGTGGGAGACTATTTCCCTTCTAAATATTGACTTAATATCATGAAAGATATGATCTGTCTTACTCTTTGGATCATGCATATTACTGGAGTTATCAAACCTACTACTGGGCACCATTTCTAAACAATGTCATACACTAGGTTAGTTTATGAATCGCAATTCATAATTACAAACTTGTAAAATACATAACATAAATTGAAATGATTATGTATATAATCTATAATCATAAAAAAAATGTTTTCTTTACAGAAATATTTACTCCTAAAACCTTCATGATGTCTTATAAAAAAATGTGAATTATCCTTAGCATATCCTCCCGGAGTGTCGTAACCAAGAGTGCTGCAAGGCATGTTGTTGTGTTCCAGGATACCCCAAGTTAAGCCTGAAACTCCTTGCCGGAGTTTTCACTACTTGGTACATATGTTCCAGAGTTGTCTCTACCTGCTCGCATCCGGACAGGGATGTATTTCTGGGAAAATACACAAAATCTCTACATTACCAAAATTGTAAGAATTTATTTTATACTAATCCAAAAATTATATCTTAGGGTAATGTTTTATAATCATAGTTTTTATAAATATAGTTTTCAAGTATTGTATTAAAATTTCTATAATAACAACTATAATTCCCTGACCCCAAAAGCCTAGAGTTGATTCCTTATTTTATTACACTCGCATGATTACAAGGAATCAAGTCCCAAAGGACATACTAGTTTAGTTGTCTTGGAAAATATATTACATACATAAATGATACATTACACATTCAAACATAAAGAAACATAAATAATCCATTGAGAATTCCATTATTCCCCTAGATTAACCCTGCATGTCAAACATAATACACTTCTAGGAATCCTGGGAAAATAAAACATAAGAAAGGGGTGATCTCAGATGCGCAGTAAGGGTAAATAATTTAGTGGAAACTATAAACTTTTAAGGAAAGATGTGTAATAAAAACAATATACTTTTAAAAATAATCTTGAGCATAATATGGAAAAAACAAATCAAACATTACCATATAAACATGCACATGGATATTCTTCTAGTCAAATAATCACATGTAATAATTAATTTCACAATGAGGGAATTCCTAAGGTCGGGAACCATTACCACATAGTCAAGGCCTCGTGCCAAGAATACAAATAAATATTTTGCCATGTCAATGTGCCAAAACACTAATTTTTTTCATGAGACCTACCAATGCATCGAGGGGCTATAGCGGTCCCCACCTATCACTTACTAAGTCCACTGCATTCATCATAAGAAAATTTTAAAACATAACATAAACTTTCGTATTAAAACTAGCATACAGAATGTCAATAATTCAACCATAAACCATGAAGGGTATAAAAATAGCACATACATAGTGTAATGTCCTAGATTATTACATGTATTATTTTAATATTATATGGGAATTATTTCGAGACCAGGCTCTGAGACAGCGTGCAGTTCTGAGGCCCGGTGAGCCCCGGAAAAATGTTTGAATTTAATTTAATAATTAAATTATGCGCGCGTGCAGTTTTCCTGAAAAATTATAATAACTCCAGAATGGGTTCTCAGATTAGAAATCCTAGGGAACCGTTGCGTTCAGAACCACGATTTTGCCTTAGGAGATGCCTAACTTCGGTCGGCGTAGGTCGGTGGTGAAATCTTGTTTTTGGACACAACTATAATAAAATATTTAATAAAAATATTTTATTCCTGCAATAAGATCTTTAAAAATATCATATCTTAGTCATCTTTAAAAAGTGGCTTTCACCAGGGTCCAGGGTTACAACCCCATAACCCTGAAAACCCTTAGCGGCTCTGGAGGGGACCCCCCAACATGGCGGCAACGACGTTCTTGACAGATTTCGATGGCGACGACGACGCGGTGAGCGGTTCTTTTCCGGAAAACGCATCGAATCCAGGTAGGATGATTGTTATTGATTTATCCTTTCCTTTTTTTCTACGATGAACGCGGGATAATACATGAACAGATTATCCCATGGATCGATCGTTTTGTGGGAAGGTGCGATTTGGGGTTATATCGGGAGATCAAATACTGGAGAATTATAATCTCTTGATTGTTGTGGTTTTTGATCTAATGGCGATGAACCCGGATCGTAACGAACAACGATCGAGGTTCGTCCCCCTTGTTTAATTCTTGTTTCTTTTCTCCCTCGCATTCTTCGTTGTGTTCTACGCTTTCTTGGAGGAAATATATCATTGTTCATTTGTTTGTTGGTGCAACAATCCAAGATTAAGGATCCAACACTGATGCAATTCCACGGAGGTGCGACGATGGTTTCGGCGAGCGATTCAGAGCGGTTTGGGAGATTCTGATTTTTGGGCATTTTACTTCGGGCGGATCAATTGAGGTTTATGATCCAATTTGGAGACCGAAAACACATGTTTCGATGTTCGTGGGATAAGGCGAACCAAACCGTGGAGTATTGTGACGAATGGATGGGAAAATGAAGATCCGAGGGATCGGCCGAAGCACGGGGAAGAAGACATCGTTTTTGAAAAAATATTGACTACACGTCATGTAGTATGGGCTATACGGCGTGTGTTCATCAGTAGGGTTATCCGGCGTGTACTCTAGGAGTACATGGACACGGGAAGGGTACACGGCCAAAGACACGCCGTGTATACCCCTCCCTAGCTAGACCCAACCAGATACACGGGATACCCCGTGTACTGGTACACGGGTAGGCGACACAGACACGGGTGGAGACCATGTACGGGCACATGGCCAGCATACACGGAGCGAGCCCAGGCGCCCGAACACAGCGTGTGATTCCTTCTACACGCCGTGTAGTTTTTTTCTATCTGACAAGCCGAAGGACACGGGCCGTTTACACAGGCAGAACCCGGTGTCAAGGAACACGACGTGTACTTTTCTACATGCTGAGTAGTTTGGTTTTGCACGGCTTGAACAAAGGACACGGTCCGTTTACACGGGTAGTACCCGGGGTCAAGTAATGCGGTGTGTAACCATACTACACATCGTGTAACTTTTTCTTCATGGCTTGAGCCACTTTCCTTATGTGACTTGGACTAGTTCTTAGGGTTCATGCCCTTGGCAATCCCTTGAAGGTTCTAGTATCAACTCGTTCATGCAGTATGATCCCTTTAGAAAAACTTCCCGAATAGAGTTGTTGGAATCCCCTCTATGAGACTTAGAGCCAGATCCTCTATTCATTCCTAATACCATTCTATCACGACCCGTCCCAGCAGGGCCGGATCCGCAACTCCCCAAACCCGCCTCCAATAGGCTAGGGGCTGGTGACTTGCAGAAGAAGGGCTTTGTGAGACCCAGCGTTTCATCCTGGGAAGCCCCAGTGCTATTTTCCAAGAAGGCGGACAGGAGCTTGAGGCTGTGTGTGGATTACCGGCGCTTAAATAAGGTGACCGTGAAGAATCGATATCCACTACTGATGATCGATGGCCTCTTAGACCAGTTGAGAGGGGTACGATGGTTCTCGAAGGTTGATCTATGATCAGGATATCATCAGTTGCGAGTACGGGAGGAGGATATACCGAAGATGGCTTTCAGATGTCGCTACGGTCACTATGAGTACTTGGTGATTCCCTTCGGTGTGACGAACGCCCCGGAAATTTTCATGGTACTCATGAACCAGATTTTTCAGCCCTATCTAGACTGGTTTGTAGTGGTCTTCATTGATGATATCCTTGTGTACTCTACATCCGAGGAGGAGCACGCGAGATACCTAAGGATAGTTCTGAACACACTCTGAAAGCACCAATTGTATGGGAAACTCTCAAAGTGTCAGTTCTAGTTATAGGAGGTCCACTTTCTAGGGCATGTTATTTCAGCAGATGGTGTAGTAGTGAACCCAGCAAAGGTGGAGGAAGTGATAGCATGGGAGCCACCTCGGAGTGTGACAGAGGTGGGGAGTTTCCTTGGGTTGGCAGGCTACTATCGGAGATTCATCCATGATTTATCCAAGATTACAGCACCCATGATAGCTTTGACCCGAAAGGGACAGCCTTTCGTGTGGACCAAGAAATTCCAGCAGGATTTCCAGCAGTTGAGGCAGAGTCTGACGAGTGCCCCGATCTTGAGATTACCGGAGCAGGGTGTTGAGTACGTAGTGTTCTGTGACACATGAAGAACCGGTCTTGGTTGTTTCCTAATGTATAGGAAAGCGGTGATTGCCTATATCTCACGTTAGTTGAGGCCACATGAGCATAACTACGCGACCCATGATCTTGAGTTGGCAGCGGTAGTCTTCGCATTAAAGATGTGGCGGCACTACCTGATGGGATAACGGTTTACCATCTACTCTGGTCACAAGAGTCTCAGATATATCTTTTCTCAAAAGGATCTGAATTTGAGACCGAGGAGATGGCTTGAGTTCCTCTAGGATTATGAATTTGAGATCGTTTATACTACTGGGAAGGGTAATGTGGTGGCAGATGCTCTCAGTAGGAAATCCAGTTCGCAGTTTCTGGATGAGGCGACAAGGCAGTTGGCCTTTTTGCAGTTGTCCTTCATGGATAGAGATGAGGGAGCATACATTCAGTTGATGGATGTTACCCCTCCATTCTTACAGTGAGTTAGGGAAACACAGCGCGAGGATGCTAGCAGGGAGACTCTACGTGCTCAGATATCCACAGGTGATGCTGCTGATGTATTTTTAGAAGGAGTGGAGCACGTTGTCCTTTTCAGAGGGTGCATGGTATTACCAGTGACTTTTTTGGAGGAGGTTCTGAGGGAGTTCCATACATCCCCTTTGGCGGTGCATCCAGGCATGGAAAAGATGTACCAAGACCTCTGACGTCAGTTCTGGTGGCCATGGATGAAGAAGTGTGTGGCAGAGTTTGTTTCTCAGTGCCTTACATGTCAGCAAGTAAAGGCTGAGCACCAGGTTCTAGCAAGTTTGACTCATCCCCTTGAGGTGCCATAGTGGAAGTGGGATGAGATATCCATGGACTTTGTGATGGGTTTACCACGCACGTCCAGGGGACACGATGCCATCTGGGTGGTCGTTGATCGACTCACCAAGTCGGCCCACTTCCTAGCCATATGGGAGAAGAGTTCAGTAGAGATCTTGGGATGCCTCTACGTGTGGGTGATTGTTTGACTTCATGGAGTACCATCCACTATCGTCTCAGATCGTGATGCTCGTTTCACATCCCAGTTGTGGAAGGGATTGTAGGAAGATTTTGGGACTCAGTTACGCTTGAGCACAGCGTATCATCCCCAGACTGATGGTCAGACAGAGCGGACCATCCAAGTCCTGGAGGATATGTACGAGCTTGCATACTTGACTTTGGTTGTAGCTGGAAGGATCACCTAACACTGGTGGAATTTTCTTATAATAACAGTTATCATTCCACTAAGGCTATGGCACCATTCGAAGCTCTGTACGTGTGACCCTACATGTCGCCACTTTGCTGGACTGACCCGGGAGAGTCATCACTCATGGGCCCAGAGATGGTGAGAGCTACTACAGAAATGGTGTAGTTCATCCAGGAGTGGATGAAGACTGCACAGAGTCGGCAGAAGTCATATGCCGACAGGAGGCGGAGGCCCTTGGAGTTCAAGGAGGGAGACCATGTGTTTCTTCGGGTCTCACCTCGACAGGGATTGCAGAGTTTTGGCCGAGGCGGAAAGCTATCTCCAAGGTTTGTTGGCCTTTTCAGATTCTGAGTAGAGTTTGTGAGGTGGAGTATCACTTGGATCTACCTCCTCAGATGGACCGGGTACACAACATCTTCAATGTGTCGCAGCTACAGAGGTACGTGCATGATCCATCGCACGTCATCGACTGGGGCGAGCTGGACATCGATGATGGAGCGACCTTTGCTGAGTACCCAGTGGATATCGAGGATCGGCAGGAGAATATCCTTCGTGGATGAGCTATTCCCTTGGTGTGTGTCCAATGGCAGTATGAGAATCTCCAGGAGAGCACATGGGAGCGGGAGGCACAGATTCGCGTGCAGTACCCACATCTTTTTGAGTAGCCCTTGTTTTGGCTTTTCAGGGACGTAAGAGCCCTAAGTTGGGTGTGATGTAATGTCCCGGATTTTTCCATGAATTATTTTAATATTATATGGGAATTATTTCGAGACCAGGCTCTGAGACGGCGTGCAGTTCTGAGGCCCGGTGAGCCCGGGACAAATGTTTGAATTTCATTTAATAATTAAATTATGTGCGCGTGCATTTTTCCTGAAAAAATAGAATAACTCCCGAACGGGTACTCAGATTAGAAATATGAGGGAACCATTGAATTTAGAACATCAATTTTGCCTTAGGTGAGGCCTAACTTCGGTCGGCACAGGTCTGTGGTGAAATATGGTTTTTGGATGCAACAATAATAAAATATTTTATTCCTACAATAAGATCTTTTAAAATCTCATATCTTAATCCTCTTCCAAAAGAGTCTTGCGCCAGGGTCCAGGGTTACAACCCCATGACCCTGAAAACCCTTGGAGGCTCTGGAGGGGACCCCCAAAGCAGTGGTAACGATGTTCTTGATGGATTTTGACAGCGACGACGACGCGGCGAGTGTTTCTTTGCCGGCAAATGCATCGAATTCAGGTAGAATGATTGTTATTGATTTATCCTTTCCCCGTTTTTTTTTCTACAATGAATGTGGGATAATCCACAAACATATTAGCCTCTGGATTGATCGTTTTGTGGGTGGTTGTGATTTAAGGTTATATCGGGAGATCAAATACTAGAGAATTATAATATTTTGATTGTTGTGGTTTTTGATCTAACAGCGATGAACCCGGATCGTCACGAACAACGATCGAGGTTCATCCCCCTTGTTTAATTTTTGTTTCTTTTCTCCCTCGCATTCTTCTTTGTGTTCTACACATTCTTAGAGGAAATCGATCATTGCACATTCGTTTGTTGGCGCAACAATCTAATATTCAATATCCAACCCCGAAGCAATTCCACGGAGGTGCGACGATGGTTTTGGCGAGCGATTCGGAGCGGCTTGGGAGATTCGGATTTTTGTGCGTTTTTCTTCAGGCAGATCGATTAAGTTTATGATCATATTTGAAGACCGAAAACACATGTTTCATTGTTCATCTGATAAGGCGAACCAAACCCTGGAGTATCGTGACGAACGGACGAGAAAACGAAGATCCGAGGGATCGGCCGAAGCGTGGGGAAGAAGACATCATTTATGGAAAAATCCCGACTACATGCCATGTAGTATGGGCTACACGGCGTGTGTTTGTCGGTAGGGTTACCCAGCATTTACTCCAGCAGTACATGGACACGAGCAGGGTACACAGCCACGGACACGCCATGTATACCCCTCCTCGGCCAGACCCGGCCAAATACACGGGATACCCCATGTACTGGTACACGGGCAGGCGACACGGACACGGGCAGAGACCATGTATGGGCGCACGGCCAGCGTACACGGAGCGAGCCCAGGCGCTCTAACACAGCGTGTGATTCCTTCTACATGTCATGTAGTTGTTTTCTATCAGACAAGCCGAAGGACAAGGGCCGTTTACACGGGCAGAACCCGGCGTCAAGGAAAACAACGTGTACTTTTCTACACGCCGTGTAGTTTGGTTTTTCATGGCTTGAACGAAGGAAATGGTCCATTTACACAGGCCGTACCCAGGTTCAAGGAACACGACGTGTAACCATACTACACTCCATGTAACCTTTTCTTCATGGCTTGAGCCACTTGCCTTCTGTGACTTGGACTAGTTCTTAGGGTTTGTCCCCTTAGTAATCCCCGGAAGGTTTTGGTTTCAACTCATTCATGCAGTATGATCCCTTCAGCAGAACTTCCCAAATAGAGTTGTTGGAATCCCCTATATGAGACTTAGATTCGGATCCTCTATTCATTCATGATACCCTAGGTAGAGTTCTTGGTATCGACGTGACCTACCTTACCCGGGCGTCGATCCTCTGCCTAGCGGATTAGCTCAAACTGAGTTGTCGGAATCACCCCATGACTTGGTTGTGATCCTCATCTGAGCATCTTGTCCTCAAGGTACTTGTGGAGTGTGTTCTCCCAGAACGAGTACTTTGTATCTCTCTCTCCGGACCTAGGAGTTTGTTCTCTCGATGGTAAGCTTAGTGGAATCTTCGAGCTGGATTCTAGTGGCGGTATCGCCAAGGTCATTTGTGTATGGGTATATCTGGATATTCTTGTTATATGTTCCATAGACATATACTGTGTAGAGAATATTGTACCTTTCTTTGTGGTATTTTCCTTTGTTCTATTTCCTTGTGGTTTTCGGGGCGTCCTACTGGGTATTGTTATACTCACCCATGCACGGGCTTTGCTTGCACGTGTCGTGTCTTGTGCAGACGAGCGAGCCTTTGACAGGATTCTAGGTGGACCAAGACTGGATGGTGTTTAGTGAGATCAGACAGGCCAAGGTGTGTTCCTTCGGTGATGGGTTGCAGTCCCAGTACCTTTCTTTATAGGTTGGACTTTGTTGTAGACTTTCTTTTGGTGGGCTTGTACTTTTGGCTCAGGGTTTTACTTTACTGTACTTTACTTCCCTGTTGTACTCTTTTGGTTGGGTTTTAGTGTATGTATGCATCTTTTCTTTTTAGTAGTTTTTACTTTTCAGCTTTGTGGACTTAGAGATGTGTGTGCGTGTGTACAGGTTATAGGCAATGCCTCCCATGTTAGTAGCATGCCTACTCGGTGCTAGTCATCAGCCCCTGGCCTATTGGAGGTGGGCTTGGGGAGTTGTGGCTTGGGCCCCGCTGGTACGGGTCGTGACATATAGTCAAATGTATCATAACTCATTCAATACAATATGGAATATTTTATTATAATAAATCAACCTTAATCAAGAATAATATCCAGTAAAGGATGTTGACATTTTTGAAAATGATCAGTAAAAATTTTTGAGAGAAATATCCTTTCTTTAAACTATTTAAAAGTCACACATTTATAAATGAAGTAATTTAAAAGAGATTTTTGAATGAAAGTGTCCCATACTACTTTGAAACTTTTAAAAGGAATTAAATTTTTAAAACAATCATGTCCATATAAATAAATCATTAAAACCATTTTGAAAACAAAGACATTAATGTGAAAGATTTAGAAGAATAAATATTCAAAATATTTAAAATGATTTTTTTGTTAAAGTGTACCTCAAAAGAATCATTTTGAAAATTCATTTATGAAACATGGACATGGATAATAAATTTTTCCCAAAAATACATACACATAAACAATCTTGGATGATAATGATATTGAGGAATTAACCCTTACCTTGCACTTTCCTTTGGTATAGGGTATGTTTATCCTCCTGTATAATGAAAATATTATGTTATTAAATTATACCAGAATAGTATACGTATTTATTATGTCATACAGTATTCAATTATTACTTTATAATACACATTTAATAATGATTTCCACGTTAAATTAACATTTAAGGTAATAATCGTTTTCTTTATCATACGTGTTTTTACTTGTTATTATTGACTGTATCATTTAGAACATGATTTAAATACTTTCAAAATATAAAACATGATTTATATATCATATATATTTCGAATATAAATATTTATAATAGATAGATATATGAAATAGAAAACACTATTTATGGAGATGGTAGGTCGTACGTATGCATAAACGATGTTTCCGTTTTCATATCATATTGAACGGAAGTAAGTGAGTAAGATATATGTAATTATATAAATATATATATATATATACAGTAGAATTATTATTTGATATATTACATACTTATTAATAATATATATTTTTATAATCATCATTGAATGGTGAACATGGAAATGAATCTCATCGCGTCGTGGAGACAGTAAGTTGTACGTACACACGAGTGACGATATCATTTTCTTAAGGACTAAAAGGTGTGGAATTGGATGGTAAGTAAATTTATAGAGAAATTATCATGTTATTTTCATTTTTTATACACATATTACTCATAATTATATCCATCCAAATAACATAGTGTTGAATAACCACTTACACCACGACATGGAGACGGTAAGTCGTACGTACGCACGCATGGTGACATTATCATTCATTGGATAAATGGAACAATGAGTATGTTTGTACCATATTTATAATAACATCACCCTATTTAGAAAGCACTGGAGTTATTATTTATGTATTGAAATAACAAATAAAGATAATGTGGAAGAAGAAAAGAACTTTGAAAGATGTGATAAAATAATTACCACTTCATTGGGTGTTTCCTTAAGATTTGAACAAAAGGGCTCCTTAGAATGGATTTCTTCTCAAGGTAAGGTCTCTAGGTTGAAGTGAGGGAAGTTTGTAGGAGATTAGGGTAGGGTTTGGGTGAGCTAAATGGCCTTGGATGTGTGATATTTAGAGAAGGGTAAGTACCATTTTATAAGAGAGGTGCGGGTCACTTTATGAAAATTTTGAAATATTATTTTATTATAAAATCATATTCGGTTTATAATGGCTAAAAATTGATTTATTTAAAATATAAGGTGGGTATAGGTAGAAATAATCTCATAAATAGGTTTTAAACATATTTAGGTCACCATAGTAACCCTATATTTTAGATTTAACTCTTAGTTAAATAGTTTAACTTTTATCATTTCCTCTTGTATTGTTATAATAAATGGTCAATAAACATACTATAAAAATCCTAGAGAACCCCAATTGGTTCATTAATAACATATTTATCATTATATAAGTCCTTTGGATTAACTGTAGGTTTTTAGGAATATTATATCATTTAATAATACCATTTTTGTTTTAAAAATTCATTTTTGTCAATTTTGACACTATTTAGTATTTGGTTTTTGTGAAAGCCATAACAACATGATTACTTAGAAAAAAATTAATTTAATCCACCCTAACATGTTAAATTAATCTATAAAATTAGTTTATGGCATCAAAATCTTCAATTTACATTTATTTGTATATTTAGAATATCAATTATTTTAATATTTCATTGATAAAGTAATTAATGCATCATCATTAGGTCTTAAATAAATTTAATTATTTAAGATATAAAAATTATAAATAAAATACCATTATGTAGGAAGTCTTTCTATATTTCTAATAAATATTTATAGTCTAATTTATATTATGTATAACCCTAAATTAAAAATGGTTTGGTTATTGAAATTTTAATATAATACTTTTAACTCTTCATTAAATAAAATAATAATAAATGTCCTAATCTAATCCAAGTGGACCAAAAGGATCATATTTTATTCATAAGTTTGTTTTGGTCTAAATACACTTATCCAATATAATTAGGACATGTTTTGGGGTAATTATAATATCATTTTTAACTTTAATTACCCTATTTACTTTTAATCGTGGTAAATAAAAGTCAAAAGTTACTATCACAAAAAATTATTTTCATCTTATTGAACAACATTTAACATAATTATTTCAACCATGTCTCTCAAATTTTTGAAATTCAATCCACAGAAGCTGTAAAACATCATTTTATTTAAATTTTTAAATGTGCTTAGACATTAAAATTTTAAATAAAATTTTATACATCTAATTTTATTATAAAATGACTCCAATAAATTACATTGAACTTATCTAGGTATTATATAACTATTTTAACATAAAATAAATTTAAATAAAATAAATAATTATTTAAATAAAAATCGCATTTTAAAAAATAAAATAACGCGATGTTCTTCACTATTCAGCAAAAATTGAGAGTTTTCAGAAAAAATACAAAAAATTCACCCTAATCTAATTTTGATATTCTGAGTTAAAAAATGAATTATATTTTACCAAATTAAATACATTGAAGTTTCATTAAATAATTTGAAATTAATTCCTGTTTTCAAAACCAAAAATCAGGTTTCTAAAAAGTAAAAACTATCGAAAGATTGACATGTGTTTATATCAAATTTAAATGTGAAAATTACATAAAATGGCCTAAATTATATTAAATGGTAAAATATAATATAATTATACTTCCAAACCATTCAAATGCAAAATTTAACCCTATAAATTATTTCGATTAAAAATGTTGTTTTCAATTAAAATTTAGTATTTTCACTATTCATCAAAATAATAAAGTTATTAGAAGGGTACCAAAAAATTATCCAAAATAAATTTTTATTTCCCTCTTCTAAATAAGAATTTAATTTCATTAAATTTAATATATAAAAGTATCAGATATTGGTTTTAAAAGGGGTTTGACATTAAAAGGTAGCAAAATTGCATTTTTTTTAAAAATACGTCTTTTATTTGAAAAAATGAATTTGTTCTTATATAATGTCTATAAAACATATAATATGGATTCTAAAATTATATAGATTATATAAATTTTAAAATTCAGTTAATACTATTCATAACCGTTTTTTGAATGGCTAGTTTGGTAAGTCATGGTGTGCTCGAACTCGGTGTTGCGTGTAGCGCAAGTTATTGAATTACTTTGAAGAGAAAACATACTATGAAATATTGGGATGTTACAAGAACTCCAGCCTGCACCAGGATATTGAGTGATATCATCAATGCTCTAATCTCCCTCCGGAGACCCTACTCAAAGATCTGGCCCTCAAGAAAGTGTCTCATACCATGTCAAATGAGTAGCATGAGAGGTTAGTGAATCTCGTCAAGTACTGGGCCACTGAAAGGTTACCCTACTGTAAGTGAAGCAGTTCCTGGATGCACACTGAGCATAGAGTCGTTGGTACGAACTCCGCCCTGAAGAGGGTCTCAAAGTCCAAGCAGGAGAGTGTCGCCTCCTCATGCGTCTGGAGCATCAGAATCCACCATCTCCCTACAACACCTAGAATAGTCTAGTATCTTGGATCATAATCTACTCTGATGGTGTCTTGACAAAGAGAAAAACTCATGATACAGCCTCCAGATAGCCCTCTGGTGCCTTGGGATCTGTCTAACCTAGAAACCTCATAGGCCTCTGTCTCTAAAACTCATGCAACACGCTCAGTCAGTGTTCACGGTTGGCCAGTGGGGATGGTGTAAATTTCATCCCTCTGAGTGGTGTTTTTGCTGGTACAGCACCTTTAAGGTTCCAACACTGTAAGAGGGCCATGCACCGAAGCTTCATCGCTTGGTGGGTCATTATTTTGTATTCTCTCTGGAATCCTAACTGGTTTTCTACGCGGTGGCATCCTGAAAAGAAAGAGGTGTGCCAAAGTCAAAAAGTAATACCTGGTGAGCTGACTCAAAATAGATCAAAAGTAAAACATTTCCAAAACACACGCAATTGGTGGTTTTGTGCACTGAGTCGGAAATCATAATTCAGGGTCCTCGTGTATGGATACGTCAGCCATTGCACCAACACTGGACTCTCTAAAATAAAAACCACACTCAAAACTCTTAACACAATTTCTCCATTGGAAAGATCAGAGTCCTAGTTCTTTGGTAGAATTGAATCCCTTGATACCACTTTTTCATGACTCTTACCCTAGGTCCCGCACCCTGACTACCCCAATCCCACCTTCCATAGGCCAGGGGTTGGCAACTAGCAGCAGAAAAGAATATCCCTAACACGGTAAGGCATTTTCTTTAAACCTGTAAGAACACACAGTCCAAGAACCCAAAAAGATGAAACCACAAAGTAAAACTATAGTTGTAAAAGTGTGTACTGAAATTAAATGGGTAGGAATACAATCCCAATTGAAATAAAAATAGCTACAATAAAAAAACTTCCTAAGATCACTCTCCTAGGATCCTACCTAAAGGGGGTAGGTACGGCCTATCTCTGTAGCTCTCTACATCGATTGTCACCACTATCCACCATCTGGTCCTACATCCCTGAGTCTCAGTCAAGGTTTACCATCATCTACACAGGAAACAACAAGGTGCAAGAGAATCCTATGTAAGATTGAGTATAAAAATAACCAGTAGGGACCTCAAGACCCCTAAAGGTCTCTTATAATTCCACAAAGTAAAAACACAATGCTTGATCTCAATAACAAATAATAATCAAAATAATCAGCTCAAACTAGGTATAACATAAATACAGAAGTATATATGATTAGTTGTAAAGCTAGATCATCTTATTCTGTCAAGGTTTCTGCTGCTGGTCTACATAGGATCTCTAGGTGCTGATCCACATAGGATCACCAGGTGTTGATCATCACAGGATCGCTAGGTGCTGATCCACATAGGATCTCTAACTCATGATCCACACCGGATCACTATGTGTTTATCCACATAGGATGGCTAGATGTTGATCCACACCGAATCACTAGGTGTTGGTCCACATAGGATCTCTATTCATTCTTCATGTCTCAGTGTGCCACTAGATTCCCATACGTAGTGCGCTTGATTCTGGGAGGATCCACTCCTCAAGAAATTAGTCATACATCAACCAACATGAAGTCCCATGAAAAATTAAACCAATTATACTTCATGTCATAAGGATTCCAATGCAATAGACAACACGTCAATCGGACACATGGTGTGAGAGTTATAGGCATTTTAGTTCAGAGGGCCCAGTTGGATTCGGGTATGATCCAACCCATATGTACTCCAACATTCTCTAAAACCCAGGTGGATTACCTCAAAAGAACCGTCACATACCAAGGGTACCAACTCTGTAGATGGATTGTCAAATGGACGTCTGGTTTGTAAGATACACCCTTTTAACAGAAAATGGGTCATCAAGGGTCTGAATCCGATCCGACCCAACCAGACCCGACCTGGGCCGACCCGACCTGGTTCGGGTCTAACTCAGGTCTGACATGGCCTGGCCCAAAATTTCTGGGCCATGGACTGCCCCGGCCCAAACCGGATGGGTCGCGGTGAGCTCATGCTGCTGGGTTGCTGACCAGCCCGGTTCGAACTGGACGGGGTGGGCCATGATGGACTCCGCCAACTAGGCAGCAAACTGGCCTGGTCTGCCAGCTGGGCATGACCCGCACGAGGGGTCATGAAGCCCCTCCTTCCCAAATGGTTCAAGAGTTATTTGGTTCTTCAACTGGAGGTGCCCTGTGGCATCTCCTCTTTGTCTGCGGGACCTGCAGGGTGTGGGTCCCCCTCTATCGCGGCTTCGAAGCCACGCCCACCAATTGTGACCTGAAATGGAACACCAAACTTCCACCAATGTGGTCAGCTGAATGTCATCCTCCCCTTCTAGTCTGTCGTGACGTCGTGCGGTGCCGCCCCCTTCCGTGGTCGGCAAGTGTCAGCCACCGCCTTCACCCATCGGTGCTGCCGAGCCAGTGGGTCTTCTGTGGACCACCGGGTGAGCTCTTGTGTTTGTTTCCTTCCTAAAGTGCCTATGGTCCTTCCGAAATTCTACCAACACTGCACATGCCCTGGGTTCATCTTTCTGCTATATTTTCCGATTTCCCATGAAGAACACCACATAGATCAATGTGGTGGAGGTTCCAGGCCTCGTTTGTTTGGCCCAGGCCCTCAGTGTTAGCATCATAATAAGGGTGAGATTAATTCATATTCAAACTCTTAGAATTAATCAAGAAAAAAACCCAACCTTGTTAATTGTTGGATGATTTCAGGATCAAGGAGGGAGAAGAGTCCTTATTATTTGAAGTTGTTTTCATTCATCGATCCTAGATCATTTCCTCAACGGATGTCATTCAACCTCTCGTTCATTGTTGGAAGGGTTGAGTGTCGTTACTTCATCAGAGTTCTTCCCCCAATCCTCCACCCTCTCCCATTTTCAAACAATTTTAAAATAAAAAGGTTGAATTAAAGTGATCACACCTCTTTTCTATTAATGGCTCATTAATTTCTGTAATTAATGAACCTATTAATTAAATGAGGGGTGGTTACACATCCTAAGTGTAACCAGTAATTTAATATCCTTTATTAAATTCCTAACCACCTCTGTGGTCCCATCCACTGCTACTTAAGAAGTGGTTGAAAATTTTAAATAACATTTTTATGTTATTTTATTATCCTTCCAAAAATTCTGCAAAACTATCTTTTTCACTAGACCTACTGTGGTCAAAGTTAATCCCTCCCTAAGACAATATCTTCTCTGCGGGTCCAACAGTTCCCTCAGATTTCAATTTTGAGCACTACTTCCAAAGTTATAAATTCTCTCTTGTACGTTTACTAAAAATAACTTAAAAAATTTCAAAATTTTGTTCTGGGAAGACCGGGTGTCGTAATCACGTGCTGTTAATTTTCCCAGACTCATAATAATCCCAAATAATTTAAAAATAAATTATATGGAATTTATGGGTCTTTATTGTTTTGACAGTCAAAACATCAATATCTTTAGAAGTTTTTAATGTTATTTATTAGACTTTAATTAGTTTCCAATCCCATTCATTCCCCACATTTATCAAATAATTTTTAGTTATATAATGGTTAAACATCATTTTGTAAAAAAATTGATGAGGATAAAATTATCACATATGATATTGAACCAATTTGATTAAATTAGATCATTGTAAATATGGCCATGATTCATAAAAATAAATATCTCATGGATTTGAGTTTTCATAAAGAATATTGTTCTGAATGACAAAGTTGTGAAGGTTAAAACTTTTTAGCGAAAGCTGATTTTCCATTCCAGAGGCTTGAAAGATGATCCAACTATTTTAAATTTTTGGGAACCAATATAATATTTTATTATGAGGAATTCTATGCAGGATTCACTTTTGGGTAAATCCTAATTCCTTCCAATTCAACAGTAATTATAGATTTATCATAGTGGAGAATTTTTTACTCAAAATTTCCAAGCACAATAAGGAGTAGGTTACCAAATTAGGGTAAAATCTTGTAAATTTCCAGGTGAATTTCTTTATTGTTTACATTACTGCATGTGATGAGAGTGATTATTTTCACATTAATGGGTAATAAAATTAACAAGTTTTAGTGGTTTACATCAGGTTAATGAAATTTTTAAAAAATTAATAGATTAATTCACCCCCACCCTTCTCAATGGATCAACCCATTTCTTTTTATCACAAAAAAAACAACCATTTTTCAAATAAAAAAGTAATGGTCTAGAATTCTCAATAAATGAAAGGGGAATTTTGGCTTCAAATTTGTCATAGAACCTAAAAAAACTCATTTATTTACTTTCTTCACACATTCAAAATTTAAAACAGACTTTTATATATTTTATTTGATAACACTGAATGGTTGAAAGGGGAGTTTAATATTCTAAACATATTCGAAGAAACAAATCCATAACTCCATAAATCCATCAATCTATATTTGTGTTTGGAATGAATAATTAAATTAGGAATAATAGTGGTGTACCTTGAAACTAGAAGATACATCCTATTAAATATTTTAATGTTCATTTGATTAATAACACTAAGAAGAAACTAACAGACTCCTTCTTATATAGTTATAAGAAGATCATTTGAATTAGCTGATCCTCGGGTAAGAACTCAATCTATTAATAGTTTAATTGAACCTTATTTTGAAATAATAAAGAGAATGTAAGTTTGATTATCATCTAAATTTGTGTATTTCTACCTAAAATTTAGAAAAAATGGAATTTCATGCACTTTATTAAGATTAACATGGATTATATAGTCCATGAATACCTCAAAAAGGGATCCAGCCATTATTGGATCATTTCATAAATGTTACATGCATATCAACACTTCAAAAAACTTGATTAAACTATTAATTGATTATTTAACATTTAAATTATCTTGTAAAATATCCAACCTACTCACATTAATAATCACATGATAAATAGTCAAGAATAATATAATTTAGATTAGATGTTCAACAATACAAAATTTTGTCACCTTATGTTATAAAGTTATGCACAAATCACCATGACATAATAACTTTCATTTTTTCATAGAGTACCTTGGCATAAATGATGGAATTTTTTATTTTATGGTCACTCCTATTTTTATAGACAAATAAATCATTATAAAATTCCATTAATACCTCCATTATTTTCTCATCATCTCCACCCATCTAACATAATTCCATATTAAAATACATTCTATTTATAAAGTAATAATTAGATTATTTAGTGTTTATAAATAAAACCCCACCAATTCTTAGTCTGGGGTTTGAAGACCATACATGAAAATACATAGCCCTCCTAGGAAAAACTCTCAATTTCAAGCGTAATAGTGGTGTCATAATTTCCATTTGGTGATCTGATTAGGATATATTAATTATTTTCATTCATGTAACTAAAAATAATATATTTAATATTGTTTTTCAAGGACACGTGTTTCTTTGAAATATGAACCAACCACATAGAAATATTTATAAATATTATTAAAAATATTAAAATGTAATTATTAATCAAAATTGGGTCAATGTATTAAATAAAATTACAAATATTTTCATCCTAAAAATTAACACTCCATGTAAAATGTGAGCGTATTGAGCTTAGATCTACTTCTAAAACTCTCATGAGCTCTCTTAAATATTTTCATGATACCAAAAAACGCACATAAAATGAATCATTATCTAAAAAATTATCTTTTATTAACAATATTTAACAGTCATCGATTATTCAAAAAATGAATTGTCTTCCACGACGTCCATCTCGCCTAGATCTGCAATGTGTGACGAAACATGAATATACCTCCCTAACTATGACAGGTGTAAGATGGTTTATTCTTGATCCATCTACAGATATAAGTCCACGTGATAAGATACCTTAACTCCCCTATGAAACCCAATGAATTATAAGGATATATTTATTCCCATAACAAATATTCTCAAACCATACTATGGTGATACCTTTAAGAAAAAAATGGTTTCATACATTAACTCTAAACTTCCCAACCTTTTATTATTGTAATAATTTCGATATATCTTGGTTTCCTTCATAGGCTCTTAGATCACTGGGATATTCTCTATTATAAATCTCACTAACTCAAGCCCCATAAGTGATATCTCAATAATGTGTTTCTAAAAAGGGGTGACTAGAAAGATCTCCCATATAAGGCCTCAATAGAATTCATGCCAACAATTGATTTTTATATATTGTTTTAGGAAAAATCCATTAAAAGTGTGTGATCAGGCTAGTTCTTACAAAAATATAGCTTCCTACCTAATAGCAGATCCTTAAGGACCTAAATTTTTATATTAATCTGATCATCCATCTGAAGGTGAAATTTCACGCCCAAACACAACTGGGTCTCAACGTCTCTCTTGCAATATTCTCCATTACTAAAATATTAATCTATTTTTGTGGTTAGAGAAAATCATCAAGGGTACCCCATGAAATTTCATGATCACATTTATGTATAGGAATCCTAAACACTCCATCAAAATGTACTTCCAATTGTAGATAAAATGTATATAATTGGTTGGTTGTTCAATGTTGGCCCAAAAATCATCATGAACCATCCCCAATCATGGAAGCCTTGTCATGAAATCTATTAATATATTGTCCCACCTCTACCCAAGAACATTACAAGGTTGGAATAAAATTGTGGGAACCAATTTCTCATTCTTCGCCTACTAGTATGTTAATAAGTGATATATGAACTCAAAAACAATCCAATTTATAAAAGACCACCAAAACTAGTGCTTAAAATATAGTTTTATATTTTTCATGCTAATATATACTTCTAAAGGGGATGTGTTAAGTTCCCTAAAATATTACTCAAATAAACCAACTTGAACCACTATCCTCATCTCAAAAATAATGAATTACTCCCCACCTTCAGAGAATCCTTCAAGTGTATAACCTAAAGATATCTGATTATTCTAGATGTCACAATATATGTCTCATAACTTAACCACTTTAAACAGATAAAAAATATAAGGGCTAATACCTTCAATATAAGGTAATAAATATTTTCATATTCCACTAGTTCCCATTGTGTAAATAATAATATATCAGACACCTCCACTATCATCTTATCAATATAAATCCTCCTTAGGTCAAAAGCCACCATATTTCCCATCCCCGAGGTATAGACTATCTTAAAGTCATTATCCTATATAAAATCAAACCATCACCTCAATCTTTGATTTAGATCTATCTTGAAGAATATATATCTAAGACTCTTTTGATCCATGAAAGATGAAAATAATTCAATGGAAATATAGTTTCTTCATGCCTTTAAATAAAAAATCACTAGTGTAAGCTCCAATTCATGGATTTTATAATCTTTTTTATCCAGTCTTAGATACTTGTACCAAATATAAATCATATATTGTATATGTATAAATATAAAACTCATCCTAATCCTATAATAATTTTTGGACACCTCATACCAAACTTCTTTCTATAGAAATTATAGAACTACATAATTGGTAAGACACTTCATTGGCTCCACAAAAACCTTATGTAAATCAGTATTCTAGATAAAAGTTACCCTTTTACCTAAGGTCAGTCCTTGGGGGTCATATCCTTGAAAATTCTACCATAATCCTCCAGTAATGTCCCACTAACCCAAGTAAATTTTGCACCAAAAACACCATATTGGATTTCTTCTAATCCATTTCTACCTTATTACACTAAATTCTTATCAAATTATTTGGTTCCACTTTAAAATTTTAATTCCTAATGATATAACCTAGTATTATAACCATAGGTTTTATCTCAAGTAATTTCTCTGACCAATCATTGTTTTAATTATCTTATTTAAATTTTTGGTATTCTATGTTTTAGGAAAAGTGTGGATGATGTGGTTATTTTTTATGTGGTGAAGTATGAGTAAAATAAAATAGATCAATTAAAATGATAAAAGTTTTAGTGGGAAGGATATTAGTACTAGGTTCAGATAACTTGGGTCATTTTTTATCCATCTAATTTTTCAGGATTAATTTGACGGAATAACAAATATAATTCATGGACCACCAACCTCAACATATATAGTAAGACATAGTACACTTTTAAAATTATTTTAGGTACAGACCATCTCACCTTCACTATAATTTAAAGTGAAGAATATTCTATGATCGAAGACATACCACTAGTTTCCATTTGATACCATAATACATCATTCATGTATCGAACCACTCCATTCCATTATTAATGAAATGATCCAATACAATGGAGATAAAAAATGATGAGTTGGTATTGGAATGAATATAAGGGAGATATCAATAGAAAATGAAAAATCTCTACAAAATCCCTTATCACACCAACTATATCAGAATAAGTGATCCAAAGCATAAAATAATTGAATATTAAATACATGGGAACACTATGAAAACATCTCTAGAACAGAGAATTTGGATAGAACTCTAACATCATTGAATTAGAGAACGGATGGTTGGAGAACCCAAAGAATAAAAGGATATACACGATTTTTGAGATACTGTAAGAAACTATTCCATTGAAATTTATTAATTAAATTATTAAAATTAAGAAAGAATTAAAAATCTACACTATTGTTATCTATGATTGAAGTCTATATGGATAAAGTGTCTTGTGAACCAAATAGGATCCCCCTAATGGATTAAATGAAATATATTTATAATTTTTGGTACCTCTTTTGATAATTCTCCATGAAAGGGATAGTTTCCATGTTCCCTGATTGAGAGTCAGATGCTTCCCTATTTAGTCTTCTAGATTCTTCCCCTAACTCATTTATTATCCCATGAATTGAATCCATATATATATATATGGGATGGATGAATGTATTTAATTTCTAGTTTATTGGGATCAAGATATAAAGAAGATATTTCTACCTAATTTAGGCTTGAGATTATATCAAGTGGAGTTATGGTTTTATGGAGGAAAATAATCAAAAGTGGAAAGATCATAAGAAATTATCATGAGAATAGATGTTTATTTTTTAGAGTAATTTTGGGTGATATATATTTTTGTATTCTATTGGAATATTTCTTATATGAATCCTATGAATCCTCATATATATTCAATTATTATTCCATTGGTTTTTTATCTAACATAGAATTTGAAAATACTAAGATAATATGACGCAGCATAGTCATCCCATGGAGTAATTCTGATGAAACCCTTTGAACTAGTGGTTTAATCACATGTATATTTAATATTTTCTATTTTAATTGAATGTGATGCATGTTTTAGGGGATTGTAACTATTTATTATCCTACAACATCCCCTGAATTGTGTAATCCTCATTGAATTCAAGTAAACCCTTATATAATCTTACATAACATGCAGAAAATATTCTAATTTATGAAACCATAATATTTATATTTCTTATATAATTCACTAGCTAGATTCTCTCATTAGAAACAAATGAATACATATAACATATTCTCTAAACGTCCCCATTAATATTTACGTATCAGATTCTCTAGCTAGATGATTCTTATGTAGATCTGGTTTAGAGAGTTTATTCCCATATAGTATGAAGAAAATGATTTTAACTCGTTTGAAGGTCTATATCCCTATATATTATTATCTCAAAACACTTAAAGACAATAAAAATCAATTTTAAATTTATATAACAATTAATAATTCAATCCAAAATAATAATAAAATCACAAAAATCTATATTTTATATTGTATTTTCATTAAAATAAATGATTCCTCTATAAAAGGAAAATGTATTTATTTAAAATACTCTAACATAAAATATATATTAACAATAATAAAATATTTAGTTAAAATATATAAAAATATGGATTGATCAATTCCACCAAGATTGAATTATTCCTTATCCTTAAGGAATAACTCCCAATAATTATATTCACTTTGAATCCATTTCTTCCCATGTTAACTCCATGGAGAATGAAATTTATTTTTTGGTAATTTTATTGGATATAAATATTAAAATTCATTTACCTCTTTAATTAACTCTAATTAAACATTCTCAACATGCTTTTAAATTTCACAGACAATGATTAATCACTATGAAATTTATTAGACAAATTAATTTTCCTCTTATTCATGAAAGTTAAGTACTTTCCTTCCCTTTAATCTCACTCCAAAACCAAGAACTTATTCAAAAAAAATATCCAAATCATTCATGTGTATAACACTTATTATGTTATTACGGATTATCTGAAACTGGTAATTCCAAATATCAAGAATCCCCCTGGGAAATGTTTTATAGTTGAATCATGAAAGAATGTTTTTTAAAATGGGCTCAAAAATGTCTCCAAATCATTATTAAGGGATTTAATTTTTCACTTACACATGTTATTCTCTTGGAAATTTTGAGAGCCTTTTGTTAGGATCTCAACAACTCAAAATACTCTAATTAAAATAGATTTATTAAATTTATTATTTAATGATGAATCTTTGAATTAATAATTTTTTTACAATGTAACCCACTAAAATTATGTTTCTTAATCATGTTCATGATTGTTAAATTTGTATCCACTTAAATAATTTTTCAATTAAAATTAATTGTTTTATTTTCAAACAAGGAAATATATATTTATTAAATTTAACTATTTATCTATGAGTACTCAATGATAGGGTTCATTTTAGTGTATAAAATCATTTGAACCTATTTATTAAAATAAACAATAACGAAAAAAATGGAAAAAATTTCAAAACTATGACAGGTTTGAAATTACCCCCACTCTAAAAATTACCACCTTCTTTAAAAGCCTAAAACTCAACATATGGGTAAAATATAAATAGTAAGATAAAGAGATACAACTTTTTATTTGATCTGGTGGCCTGAGTTATACTTCTAAAATCTACTTTATTCAGAAAATAAAATAAAAACAAAGAAACATAAGAAAATATATTAAAAATAAAAGTAAAATTAGAATAAGAGAGAGAATATAAAAGTATTGGTTTAAACCACAAAGTTGGTAATGGGTTTATACTACCTCCAATTATTCAATTCCATCCTATTAACCCCAATATAAATGTTAGTGATTTTTTTTTATAATAACCACCACACTTTATTCCCCTGGTGTATTTTACAAGACATTGAGTGTGGAGAGCACCAAGATAAAATAAATATGATCCCACCTCCAGAGTTAGATAATAGAAGAAAGAATTTAAGTGGAGATGGAAGATAAATTATTTGGGATCCTAGGTTTTAGTCTCATCATCAAATTTATATTCTTGTTAATATTGAAAAGATCATGGCTTCACTTCATGCACTGAGTTTCCTTCTTCATCAATCAACACCTCTTTTTTGGTTTTATCCTTGAATGTCCACTCCATATTCACTTAGATGGGTGGTTCTTATTCTTTATCATACATGGAATAATCTTAGATTTCTATGTCAAAAGATTCAATGTAGGTAGTATATTTCCTCAAATGGATTTTTGAAAAAAAAAATTGAAATAAAAGTTCTATAGAGACCCTTTAAAATTACATTTACATTATCTAGTTCTTCATAGAATTTTTCTAGAATAAGTGTCTCAAGTAGATAAAGTGATGGAATGTTCAAATTAGTTTCCACCTCATATAGGCACTCTTGAAATGATGGATGTTAAAGTGGATCTTCAATTATCACGGTTTCTTATTGACAAAATTCTAAGGGAAGTTATTATGGAACTTAGTGATCTCATTGGACAAGGATTCTAATACTTGGTACTCAAGGTCCTCTACAAGGTCCTTGAAGAGCTCTCCGAATTACTCCTATATGAAATGTGACCTTTATACTCCCCTCAATTATACAGAAAAACAATAAATAATTTCTTCCATGGGGAGGGTGAGATAAAATTTGTATCTATATTTTGAGATTTTTGAATTTATAAAAAGAAAATAAATATGTATATTTTTAAAATTAACAATGAGTTAAATACCAAACTCTCTAGTATTGGAACCAAAAAGCAGCACACTAAAATCTTTTCAATGTATTTGGGGAAACTTTACAAATTTAATTCAATGATAGATCATAGTTCGCTAACCATGTGGTGTCTCTTCAGAAAATTTTCCAATGAATTGTCATTTTTGTTCTCATTTTAATGTTTTAAAGAAAATAAGGGATATATAGTGGTTTATAAAAAAAATAAAGAAATTAAAAACATACAAGTGTTAATGAGAAAGGGATCATCCCATGGTTTGGAAAACATGGGTCCTTCAATGTCCATTTAGTTATTCAAGATTCATTTGATAGTATAATAAATATCAATAATGGACCAAAAACCATAACTTGTATTTTAAGTCTTAGTGAACTTGTGAAAATATCCTTGGAAAATATCCCCTCACCTCCTCTATGGTTTCAAGTGAGTAATTTTCCACGGTCAAAGTCATGCCCACACTTTCCACCTAATCACATTGTACATAATTCATGTATCATTCCACCCCATTAAATAATTTATAAAATTATTTTAGATAAGGTAAAGATAAATTATTATTTGAGATTAGAATGAATATATGGGAGATTCCAAGAGAAAATGAACAATCACCAAAAAATCCCTTGAAAAAATTACTTTCTCATAAAAAGTGAACTAAAACATAAAATAACTAAAGATTATAGACTTGGGAACACCATGAAATCCTCAATAGTGACATAACCTCATGCTAGAACTCCACAATTGTGGATTTGAATAATTTTTGGTGGTATAACACAAATAAGATGATAATAAAGAAGGGTTTGGATCTACTATAAGAAATTAGTCTATTAAAATGAATTAATAAAATTACATACCATAAGAAATCATTAAACCCCTTCATTATTTCTATTTATGATTGAAATAAATGTGAAGAAAGGGGATGGTGATACTAATACCCCAACCCCCATATTGGTTTGGATGAAATACATTTATAAGAAGCAGTATCACCTTTTATAATTCTCTATGAAGGGTATAATTTTCATAAGTCATGATTGGGAGTGAATGATTCCACATATGGGATTCTAAATTATTTTTCATGATTTTTATTATCCCATGATCTTTTATCTCCTCTAATTAATTGATAAAGGATATGTTGAATTCTCACTTGATTGTACCTAATTTAGTTATGTAGTATGATTATGAGTAAACTTTTTTTTGGATTTCAGGCATATAAGTCATGTGGATTTTGATAGGATTGATGATTGTAGTGGAATTATAAGATTTTTCAATAAATATTAAAAAAGTTTATTGTCTCATGAGTTTAATATTAATATGACATCAAGTGGAGATAAGGTTTTCTTGACAAAGATAATGAATAGAGGTGGGATCATAGGGAATGATCATGAGCATAGTTGTCGGTGTACTAGAGTCACTGAGTACAATTTGTAGTGTTGGATTCCCCTAGAATTATTTTTACACACCCCCCAAAAATCCTCATACAGAAATGTTTAATCTTTAGTTGGTTTATGTATATATAAAAAACCATTTGAAAATTATGATTGATTTCACCATTATATATATATATATATTCATTAGTTTTTATATATGATTTCAGATTTTCTTAATAGGAAAATAATATATTCTGACCTAAAATCAAAATTCATTCCCACTATTCATCCAAATCCGAGAGTACTCCAATAAACTATGCATGTGGAAATCATCATGTTGGGGAAGAGTAAGGGGATTTGGGGGGGTGTTTTAGTAAGAGTTATAAGATTCGAAAGCACAAATTAATCTATAATGACTATAAATGAAATATATGTTCCATCAATCTGAGGAAGCTTGCAGTTCACCTCTCACGACACTAGGCTAGGGTGAAGGAAGGGGAAGAAGTAGTTGAGATGATACAATATATATTTTATCTTTCCCACTTTGTAGAGGATTTTGATTATACTGATTATAGCTATAGAATTTGTAATTTCTTTTTTATTTTATTGCTATTTACATTTTCTATATGATATTAATTTTCTATTCCCCCTTTATTCATGTTTTTTCCTCTATAAATTCATTTGTATTCTCATGATCTCATCAATAATTAGTAGCTAACCCAAGTATCTTCCACTTTATTAAAACTACTGAATCAAATTCTATGCACTTAACTATTTATTTATATTTTATTATGTAGATTTTGAGTGAGTATGTAGTTGAGGATACTATTATACCTCTAGTCTCTCA
This sequence comes from Viscum album, assembly GCA_963277665.1. NCBI lineage: Eukaryota > Viridiplantae > Streptophyta > Magnoliopsida > Santalales > Viscaceae > Viscum > Viscum album. The sequence continues at coordinate 172,483,374 of OY728128.1, forward strand.
ATCTCTGGTTTCCTTTCACAATGCTAAAAAAATACCTCTCCCTATGTTTGGACCAATGATGTATGATTTGGATCATTACTATGGGTAGTGGATAGAATCATGGTTATAGACCATTTGATAGAATTATGAGATGATGTCACATCCTTACCAAGATAACCCATCCATCTAGGTTCAAAATCAAATTTCAGCAAAACCTGAATGGTGTTCCCAATCCCTATGGGCTGACGAATAGCACCCATGAATCAAAAATTACAAGAGGGGATTATTTCACCGAGCCTATAGTAAAAAACATAGAATATACATAAATAGAAGAAATAAATTATAGGATATGAACCAGATGAAAATATATCCCATAACTAAAAGATGACACTAGATGTGATACAACTCAAGGAAGTTAGAACAAACAAAAAGTATATGTCCAAAAAAAGAATATATATATATATATATATATATATATATATATACTACTCTATGTGATAACATGAGAATATCCCACCATCTCACCAATAGTTTCCTATACCCAGCTAACAAAAAACCTCACCGCCTCACTGTGGTGCCCTATCTTTTCCTGTATCAAAATACATAATGAGGAATAAATACTACTGAAGTGGTGTGTAGGGTGTGAGATAAAAAGGCTCAGTGGGATCCCACCATGTGTTTCATATCAAGTCTCTATAAAATACATTTTTTCTCATATATAAGTAAACATGGAATTATTATCAATAAAATAGTTTTATATCAAAATAATGATAAATATTTCCCTTTTTCATAGTTCTAAAACAATGTAAGTAAAAATAGTTTCGAAGAATAATTTACATAATAAATCAAAATAATTCAATTAAATACAATATATTGAAAAACAAGAATAATAGTAAATTGAACATGGGTTATAATAAGACGATCAAGAAGACTAATCATAAAAAAATCAATTATTATCTTACTACTATGTCCTTCGAGTACATGCCTAAATAGTATTGGAACACCCCATGAGTGAACCCACCAACAATTTCAATATCATGTCCATAGAACAGTGGGGCAAGGGAACAATGTAACACCCCATGAGTGAACCCCCCCCCCTAATAATACAGTGGATGATGGACCCATGATACTCCTCCCACCTTAGTATCCAATGCTTTCTGTGTTCTAAATTTCATAAATCATTTCAAAGGGTTCCAAATTTCAAAAAAAATTATTCCAACAAAACATGATTTGAAAACAAATTTCACGTTTCATTTTCAATGAATTTAACACACCATTTTCCTTTACCTAAAACTAAGTGAAAGAAAATATTTTAACAAAAATTAATTAACACACATCAATAAATCATGCTAATTCATTTATAAATCAATTTACAAAATATGATCAATATTATCCATCCAATATAGGCTAGAGATGAAACCACCTACCTCAAACTCGGGTCATGCATGCCCACAACGGGATCCACCAAAACATGAAAGAATACGAAGACAACAATAGAGGACATAGAATTTATTCCCACCTCTCATAATAAAATTTCAAAAACAAATCAGAAAAACAAGAGGATAGATCCCCATATATCTCAAATAACTTGAACCTACCACACCGTAACCAATTAAGGACCACCCCCAGAAGAATATTTATTAGCAGATCTATAAATGATCAAAAAAATTCACCACAGGTTTAGTGAATCTAAAATTTTTCCCTAATCACTATCTAGGACAACGGAAATAAATAATTATAATGGTCTATTTTGGAGAGATGCAATGTAACCACCATAGAGATCAAATTCCAAACAAAACCACCTAGAATGAGAGGATATTCCAAAAAACACATTCAAGGATACATAGAGTTTGTGGGAGGAACCAATGGGTTGAATGGATGAGAAACATTATATGTTCAATGTGACTAAATCTTACTAGGCTGAAGCTCATGTGGTGTAAACACATTGTTTATGGTGTAAATAACCAATAATGCATATACATTGAAAAACATGATGTCTTGAGTTAAATTTACCTCAATCAATAATTTTATGTTGTAAAAGTGGGTATTACAATGTAATATTAATTTATTGGATAAAAATGTTTTTATGTCTTGCAAGATTCTTGTAAAATAAACCATCTTACATTTGGTTCCCATATAAGTACTTGTGTCATAATCTAGGACATATAAAGTAAAAGTTTCCAACAAGCAGTTTGCACCCTACGTTTTTAAAAAACACAAAAAAATAGCTACTAAGAACTATGAACCTAAAAACATAGTCTTAAACATTTAAAGGGTGTACCTTAAAATCTAGGATGTCATAATTTACTCACCATAAGACTTTCCTTCCCCAATAATTTACGTGGATGAACGATACTTCAGAAATAGGTGAGGTCATTAATCCATCATTGACGATTCACGCTTCTATGTCTCGTAAGAATATAATTTTTACCACCATAACACTTTAACCAATGGTAAAGACTTCCCATGAAATAATTTGACTATAGAATCAATGATCTCCACTAGTATCTCCACAACAGAAACATCGGGATCAAACTACATCTCTTCCCAACTCAGAACGTGAGAGGGATCTGGATGGTACTTTATGAGATGAGATATTTACAAAAAATCATGGATTCCAATAAAATGAGTGGTTAATTCCAACTGATACCCAAACTTCCTAAGTCACTTAGTGAACTCAAATGTTCCACCATATTTGTATCCAACTTTCTCTTTTTCCCAAGATAGTGGTGACCCGACTAAGGAGACAATTTCAAGAAAAATCATCCACCAACAAAAAACTCCCAAGGACAACATTGATGATATGAATATGACTTGTGATAACTCTGAGGTTTAACTAGACACTGATGTATTTCTTGAATCTCTTATGATTTCTCCCAAATGAGACATGATCCCACAAGAGAGGCCTTTCCCACCTCTTCCTAACAAATAGGTGATCTTCATATGTGACCATACAAATCCAAGAAGGGCTCAATTATAAGAAATTACTGATAAATACTGTTAAAATAAAACTAAACTAGTCTCAAATTTATATCCCATTATATACTGAAATCCAAGATTTATTCATGGAGAATATTCTCCAGTATTTGAACAATATGATCCATTGGACCATATATCTGTGGATGGTAAGTAGTACTCAACCAAACCTAAGTCTACATCACCTCTTAGAGCCTCTTCAAAAATTGGGAGGTAAAACTTGTTTCTGTATATGAAAAAATGTTCATGGGAACCCTATGTAACTTCATATCCTCTTTGCATATATATATTACCCATATCATCAATCGTAGTAATGTCTTTGATCAGAATAAAATGAGAATATTTTTTTCAACTGATAAATCACCACAATGATAGAATTATTCCCAAGGGGAGTCTATGGTAACCCAACAAAAAAGTTCATGGACACCTCATCCCATTTAAAAATTGGCACTGGAAGATACTGGATAAAAATAGAATGATTCATATGCTTTGTCTTTATCTATTGGTAGGTGTAACAGTGGGACAAATAATATGTAATGTTACACTTCATAACTGACTACCATAAACACCATATCATATCATAATACATATTCATGATTCTTGGATGGATTCCCCATGAATAAATATAATAGTCATAAAACACTGATCTCCTCATAGATTTTGAGATGAAAACCTGATCTCCAGAGTAGAGAATACCATTATAATGGAGAGACTAACCAAAAATGGCCTCCCCAACATAATGGGTTTCTATGATTCCTCTAAACTCATCATCATACTTCTATTTATATAGAATAAACTCAAGGATAGATATATTTAGTTGAAAATTTTTTATAAATATACCTAAAACATCCATCAGAGCATCCAAATAAAATTTATCAAAGAGTCTCATTAGGTTCCACTCTTCCATCAATTCCAAGACATCTTGTGATGGTAGTTTTCTATTGGAAGTTTCTGTAATGAAATTATCATCCTACATAAGTATAAAACCCATAATAGCACTAGAACAATCACAATATACCATTTACCCATTACTGAGAAAATGAAATATCAATATTGGTTTCAATGTCAAAATTCATTTCAACTCATCAAAAGAATTATGACACTTTTCATTCCATATGAATTTCACCCCTTTCTGGGTAAGATTAGTACATGGTAACTCCATATTCAAGAAATCATTTAAGAACCACCAATAGTATATATAAATACCAAGGAAGATATGAATCTTAAAGATGCTCAATGGTCCATCCCTTGAAAAGATATCCTTCTAATTCTTAGGATCAATTGATAATCCATGTTTAGAAATCACATTCCCTAAGAACATATCTTCTTAGATCTAGAAATTTTATTTCCAAATCATTTTATAAAGATAGTGATTCCAATATATTTCCAAAAAATATTTAGATGTTTCTCTTACTCACACTCGGGACTTGAATAAAAAAATATCATCCAAGAATATTGCGATAGAGGTATCGGGATACTGATGGAATATCTGATTCAACATATCCCTAAAAACTGTAGGAGTATTAGTCATACCAAAAGGAATCACAAGATATTCATAATTTCCATACATACCCCTAAACACCATATATGGTATATCATTTTCCCAAACCATAAGATAATGATAACCTGACCAATTTTTGATCTTTAAAAACAACTTTTCCCCTATTAAATTGTGAAATAATTCATCCACTCATGGTAAAGGATACATATTATAAATTTTAAATCAGTTATTCCAAGAAAATTCAAAGTGGGAACTGTCAAAATTATTAGAAAAGATAACTAGGGATACCCATGGTGAAAAATAGGCTGAAGAAACCTCTCTATAATATCATAAAATGGATTAATGAAATTGTTCACTCTACTGGTGTCATATGTTAAGAGGGTGTCAAGATCATCTTTACACCTGACACCAGATCAATCGTGAACTCTACATATATGTCTTTTTCTATATATCTCTCTAGAGGAATACTAGATAATTATTTTGGGAAAACATCTATAAATTCCTAAACAACTGGGATATGATCAATAATTGAAGGAACCACATTAGGATAAAATGCAACAGCTAACAAAAAAACTCTTGTGATCTGGGTAGGACTCCTACATAACTAGACCTCAAATCCCACTCTCCCTGAAACACCTGAGATCTCCCACATGATATGAGCAATGTGTAACACCAATGATAATAATAAACCTCATCATAATGAGTGGTAAGATAATACCTCTCAATGATGACATAAACATGTCTAAATCATGAACAAGGAATTCATGGACTAACTCTGCATCAGCTATAGACAGAGAACAAGGACACTAAAATCCCTACTCCTCCATCTTTCTAAAAGGTTTCACAAAATCCCTAAAAAAGTACATGATATCTATTGTAGTTTTCAACACATTAACAATACGGGAATATATAAATGATTGAGAGGCATCAGAATCAAATAAATCATTTGTTATAGAAGATAAAACAAAAAATTTACCTCCCTCTATCATTGCACTTATGTAAAACTATGTTGGGAACTCACCCATTACATGAAGGTTCTTCACTCCTAAGGCATGTTACTGGATCCTTGTGGAAATTGAGGCTTCTAACTACATCATAGTTTCCTTTGGAATTGATGATTCTTGAAAATAAAGATTTATTTAAATATCCTACAAGACCCTTTGAAGATGGACATATCAACCACAACCATTTCACATCTTCACAAGTATAGACCAAGAACATTGGGTGTTCCAAAAAATACCCCACATCTTCACAATTCAGGGTCACACTATTGGATATAGCATATAGTGTATAAGAGGCCTTCTACTAAGAACCACCTCCACCACTCCTTCAATACTCATTCCACTTACTCTTATTTCCTTATGTTCCACTGATGCTAGCACTGGGTGGAATATAATGGGAAGAACATCCAATCATTCATGTTGTGTTCATTTATTCTATCATAGAACTTTATACCAGCTCCAAATAGGTAGAAATATTTAGCATAAATACCATTAATCTGATATCTGATCACAAACCCTACGGGTACTTCTAATCTTCAATTTGATCATTCTTTATAACTTCAGGGGAAAGATGAACCAGCTCTGTAAATCAATTGGTTTACTCTAACATAGACAAATATCTCTACCACAAAGAGAGTAACTCTAGATATATTTTTATCATCAAAGAATCTATGTTGAATTGATGAAATGAGAGGTTCTTGAAACCCTTTAAATCCAAACCCATGTGCCTATCTACATGTACCATAGAATCCCACAATAACTTGTTGGGTCCCTCAAGTCTAAACTCCGTAAACTTTTCCTTGATATTGTCAGGTGTACACATGAAGTAAAAGATCTTATCAATTGTTTATATTAAGTACTTCAACACTTGGGTGTCATTAATACCCTTAAATTATGGTAGTTTCATATATAAGAATTCTCAAGATCGATCCATGCCTCCTCTAGATCCTAGATACACCTCAAAAACTATGTTTTGGAATTGTGATACATTTTGGTCTACACCCTGAACTACCCACATGATAAACTATATAAAATTAAAATACAATGGTTGATACCCTTGAGTAGAATCAACTACACCCTCCTGTGGAACCCAGGGATGAAATCTTAGAGGAATATTATTATAAAAAAAATAATAGAACTTGTAAAAAATTGGAATAATCTCAGTCCAAACCAAAAAACCATTATCAAAGACTAAGATTGAGATCATCAACTCAACATAGAATAAACACATCCTAACATCCCATGGTGACAGTAGTCTCATCATGGTAAGAGATGGTCAAGAACTCACCACAACCTACCAATCAAGTCTTTAAAATCCAATCTACTATCTAATAACTTCCCAATACTAAGAATAACCATGATCTAATACCAAAATTATTATATCTCGACCCAGATAACCCATCCATCCTGGTTCTAAACTAAAATATGGAAAGACCTGAAGGGTGTTCCCAATCCCCATGGGCAGGCGACTAGCACCCAGGTATCAATAACAATCGGAGGGGATGATTTCACCAAACCTAAAGTATAAAACAGGGAATACCATACAAAGAAGAATGAAACAATGGGATAGAAAATAGATGAAAATGTATACCATAACTGAAAGATAAAAGTAGAAGCTATATAACTCAAAGAAGTTAAACAAACCCAAAGTACATGTCTAATTGAAAATGAAAACTAATAGAAATTGACTACCCCGTGTCATAACAAGGGTGAAGTCCTACTATCTCACCACCAGCTACTCATACCTAGATGATAGAAAACCTTTCCACCCAACTACGAAACCTTTCCTTATCTTCCATCAAATGATATAACTAGGTATACATACCACCAAAGCGGTGAGTAGTGTTTCAGATAAATAGGATCAGTAGGATCTCACCTAGGTGTTCCAATTCAAGTCTCTATAAAAATATTCCAAATATTCATATTTAAAAGTAAACATGTCATGATTATTATTAAAACAGTTTTATATCAAAATCATTGTAAATATTGTCCTTCTTATATTGTTCTAAAATATTCCAGGTAAAACAATTCAAATCATAATTTCCATAATAAAATCCAAAGAAAGAATTTCAAGCCAATATAGTGAAAACCCAGAACAATAGAAAATAGAAAAATGGATCACAATAGTTTAGGATATAAAACTACTCATAACACAATCAATGAATAGGGAACTAAAAAATCCTTAGAACACATTCCTAGGGATAATAAGAGCACCCCACGAGTGAACCCCCCCCCCCCAACAATGTCAATATCAATTCCCTAGAACAATGGTCCTATGGGAGAATAAGAATACCCCATGAGTGAACACCCTGACAATACAGTGGATGATGGTTTCAAGATATGCCTCCCAACTAAGTACCTAAGGCTTCCAATGTACTATATTTTATAAATCAATTCATAAGGTTCTATATGTCACATAACCATTTATTCCACACAAAAATGTTTTGAAAACCCATTTGAAAAACCATTTGAAATGATTTTTAAACACCACTATACATTAACAAAAACAAAGGTAGAAAATCATATTATATCAAAATCCATTTATTCTCACAATTCAATCATACCAATTCATTTATAAATAAATTTAAAAAATACGATCAAATGATTTCATCCAAACTAGGCAAGAGACACAACCACCATCCTCAAACTCGAGTAGAACATGTCGGCAACAGGATTCACCAACATAGAAAGGAATAAAAAGAAAATAAAGGATACCCTAGAATTAATTTCCACATATAATAATCACAATACAAAAACAAAACATATGTAAGAGAGGGTAGATCACTACTTATGTCTAAAAACATGCACCCACCGCACCACAACCAACAAAGGACCAGCCTCTAGAAGAATATTTCAGAACGGATCTCTAAAGGATAAAACAAACCATCACTAAATTATCAATGAAAATAAAACATAGTGTTGCATCATTACTGTGATCAATGTAAAGGAAGAATTGAAAAAAAAATGCTTACCATAGATAAGCGACGCAACAATCATGGATATCAAATGTCTAACAAAATGATCTGAATGTATATGAGACACCCAAAATTGCCAAGAAGGATACCCAGGGTTCAAGGGAGGAACGGACACATCAAATGAATGAGAACCATCATGAATTAAATGTGAATAAATTTTTTTGGGACAAAGTATTTGTAGTGTAACCACCTCATTTACAATTAAAATACCCCATAACTCATATATATTAAAAACACATCACCTCGAGTTAAATTTTCTGTGATCGATGATTTTAAGGCATAAAAGTGGGTCTTACAGTGTAGCAAGAATTTATAATGTCAAAATTATTTTACATGTTTCAATATTAACATGTTTTAAACCATCATACGACTATTTCCAAGTTAAGGACTTACACTATAAGCTAGAATAAACGATATAAAAATGTCTAGAAAGAAATTTTCACCTTAGGTTCTAAAGAAACTCCCAAAAATAGATACTAAGCCCTTAGAACCTAAAAATATACTCTTAAACATTAAAAGATAATATCTTAAAATCCAAGGTGTTATAAATGATCACTTGGGGATTATTCTTGAGTTTTAAGTCAATTCACACTATATAGGTAGTGATTTTGTGTTTAGTCAATTGGAAAAATAGATAGTTTGATAGGGGATCAAGGATATGATAAAATTAAAACTAAACTGGATCTAGGAGTGTCTCTTTTATTACATTCATTTTTTATTACATTTCCATTTAGCTACTATTTTCATCAATAAACCCACCCTCATCCTATTTCTTTCCTTTAAGACAATAAATAACAAACTGAAACATTAATAAACTGTTAGGATAATGAATATCTAGACCCAACTCCCTGAGATATGTCCCTGGTTAGCTATTATGATATGTTATAAGAGTTTTAGAAATTTTTTATTCAAGTAATGTGGTAGACTTTTCATCACTATAATCATTTCTATGGAGTTGGTTTAATTTTCTCACTATTTTATCAAAATTGTAAATATTGGGTTTTATTTGATTTTGTTTTCTTTGTTTTCTTTATTTCATGTTTTACATTATTTATATGTTTATTTGTTTACTTAAATATGGGATAATAATCATAGTGGTACCATTATCTAATGGATACTCACACATATTCTCATCTCAAATTCCCGTAGAAGCTCAAGGGGGAGATAATTCAAGAACCACAAAAATATCAACCTTCAAAAAAATGAATGGGAGGATGGTGCATATGATATGAATAGACCCAAACAAAAAAACAATGAATTACCCCCATACCATCAGAGTAATGATGAACCAACACTGGAATAAATATAAGAATATATAAACACCTCCGAAACATTTGAATAATAATTGAAAGAGCATGAAAGTGAACTGGGAGAGTTGAAGGAAATGATGGTTAGTGTGTCCACCACCCTATAATAATTGATAGATGAAAGGGTAAAATATAAATTAGATTAAGATATATTATATCCCATAGTTATCTAAACTGATAAGGTGTAAGAGCTACCTAGAGACCCTTCTCTCCCACACATTTTTAAAATTATACTTGAGGCCTTCGATGAAGAAAAAGTGATTCTAGTTGAACCATAAATGTTTGGTGACTAACTATAGACTCTATTTTTTCACAAAATTAATTGAAAACTAATACATTGGTTTTTGAAAATAAAAAATTATAATTTATGGGGTTTTCATGGAAGAAGTGGATGGAGCATGGTGGGATTTGAATAAAAATTATTGATCCACTACTCTCTCCTAAAGAAACCAATCTAGAGGCCTTCATTAAAAATAAAGAACTCATGGTTGAGATAACTAAGAGATTATAAATTTCTTTACACTTAATTTCATTTTATTTTTCACTACTTGAACTAAAACCTAACTCCATCTATGTTGAATTTATAGTCCTAGACGGTCAGAATTTATCCTTGGATATTGAGGAAGAACCTATCATAGCCACCATATAAGAGTATTTAGAGCTATAATTGAAGAAAAGGATACCCAATATGAATATGAATTGGATAAATAATCTTTTGATAATATTCTCATATCCTCTCTAGAATAAGTTTCACCAATGGATATACATGATATAATAGAAGTGAATAATGTTCATTTTGAATAAAAATGTGTACAAATATCCTTAAATAGTGAATAAAATACCAACCAAGAAGTGTCTCATGATGAAGGATAATGTTTGGGACCTTTGGGGAATCCAATTACTACTCAACATTACCATGAACATCAACCAGAGTAGGGTATTGTAACAAACAACTAGGAACCTTTCCTTATTTCAACTCCCAGTATATATTCATTATTTTTTATCTATTTATGTGGATGATAATATTTTACATATTTCATGGGGTTATCCAAAAACAATGTTCACTTATAAAAATTGGAATAAATAATTTGTGGTGGTTTTTATAAAGGAAAAAAATCCAACCTTCTCATTTGTGTTGATAATTAAAATTTCCTACTAAGGGTAGTAAAATACCGTGTACCTATTTTGGTTTGAAAAAAAGACTTGTTTATTTTTAATTTTTTCAATTAAAATTTCTCATGTAATTTTTTATATAGGTTTCAAAAAATGGATAAAACATAGAATATTAAATCAATGATGTATAAAAATCAGTAAGGGGAAAACTTAACTCGAAATTTTTTAATTAATAAACATCATGATTTTTCTATAATTTTACAACTATTTAATCACTCCATCTATTTTTAATTTTTCTTGAACTTTAAATGTGTATTGTTGAATAAAGGTGTGGGTCCAAAATCTATTAGGATTAGTTTCATATTAGTTTAAAATATTTTTTGGTTATGTTCTAAGGATTATATAAATAAAATTATACTATATGTATCTCTTTTTAGTATCATTATTTCAGTGTGTGTTTTAGATAGGTAGCATGAATTTCAAAGTATTCCATCCTATACGATAGATACAAGAAAATGTTTGGGATCTCATGAATTATGAAATTTTAAGAATTGAATAATTATTTAGTGAATAAGTCCATTTTTTCATTACTATTATATTTTAAAAAATAGTAAAATGAGTGATATTAGAAATGATAAACAAAAAAAGGAATTATAACATGAGGAAATTAAACTTTTGAATTCAAAATAAGGTGATTTATTATTTTAAAAAACAACACCTTACTTAACCAACTAAAAATATAGTCATATAAATCCATTGATACTATAGTAAAATGGGTAATTATGATCCCATAATGAAATTATGAGAAATTTAAGCACTTAGTGGGTGAGTAATAATTTCCCTCTATAAAATTAATATGTGATTTTCAAATACATTTCTCATAAAAATTCAAAATAAGTATATAATAATATAAAAATGAATGGGTTAAGGTGAGAGGAATATTGAAACCAAATGAAAAATGGTTCAATTGAATTATAATAATATCATTTTATTTGTGTCAAAGAAGTTAAAAAAGTATAATTGGTTTAAGGAACATTAGAAAAAATAATAGATTAATGTTCCCCTTATTAAATCCTTAATTCCACTAATATTTAATTTGTTTTACTATAGTAACTATAACTTTACCCTGTATTAAATTATAGGTTTTATAATTAATTACATAAGAGGCATGATATTTTTAATTGATGTGTTTTTTATTTTTTTCAATTTTAGTGTGTGTTTTTCAATAGAGGTAGGATAATCATTTTTCTAAGATGAATTCATTATATTACTCATGAGTGAAATGGTGAAAGTATAGGAGAGTGATGAGAGAAAATATTTCCCAATTTTTAACTACTTTTAATTGATAATAAACCCTTTAATTTTAATAGAATCATGAAATTTTATTTATATTTTTTACTTTGTGGAATCTGGAATTTATTTGATAAATTTATCAAAATAGTTATTATAAGTGGTTATATTTTAACGTTGCATTAATTGAATAATCCATACATTAATTGAGATTTAGTTTTAAATTCTAAAAATTAATTTTATTATATTTTTAAATTTTTTCATTCATTCTACTCTTAACTAGAATATATCCTACACTGAAATTTTGATTTTTCCTGTGTGCAGTTCTGAACTAAATATATTAAAAAGGAAGGTTTCGTATGAATTTTCTAGGAGTGGTCATATGGTTCATGTGAGGCTCAATAGACTGTGTGAGGATCAATATACCGTATTATTATCAATGGTGCCATAAAATATTTCATTCATCTAAATCGATCATGAATTCCAAGAAATGAGATCAGTCAGGAGGAAGACAAGTGACCATGTGAAGATTGGTCATAAGAAGAGGATATTATCAACTATGTATTTCCTGGATCGATTGTGAATATAAATTATACAAAGTCCAAGATCAATTGTACATTAATTACCATAAACTACACCTTGAATTTAATTTTGGGACTTATATTATATAAGTTTTAGATAAGGGTCTTGTGGTTCTTCAAGTTGTGTAGGTGTAATGAAACACTACGTAAAGTTGTCATACTAGTAGAAGAGAGATACATAAGGGTAAAATGTAGGTTATGTTAGGGTAATGCCACAATCCAAAGGCTATTAAATAGCAGAGTCTATGAGTCAATATATAAATAAAGGTTACAAATCCCATTTGTCAAGGTAAAATCTATGAGAAATAGATATGTAAACATACCTCCACAAGCATGAAGGCTGCTTGGGGATTATATGCACCAAAGGGACAAAATCAAAAATTCAAAAAATGGAAAAGGTTTTCCTAAAATAAAAATGCATTACCAATATTCATCAAAATTAGGGAGATTCCCAATAAACTACCCATGAATAAATCATTAATTTTAGGAAGAAGATATATAATGGGAGGAATGTCGATAATGAACTACAAGATTTGAGTGCCTAGCAAAAACCATACTGACCCTCAAATCTATACACATTCCATCAATCAAAGAATGTTAGAGTATCACTAATCTCAAAACTAAAAAAATAATGAGGAATATGGGTTTTAAATGATACTATAAATGTTTTTCCTCTAACAATTTTTAAATTATTTTTCTTTGAATGATTGTGGCTATAGAATTGAATTTTTTTTCTACATTTTAATGTTAATTGCATTTTTTTCACCTATTGTGAATTTTTCTCTTAACCCTTTTTTCATGTTTCTCCTTCTATGAATTCATGATGATTTATAGGATCTCATCAACAATGGGAGGCTAACATGAGTATCACCCATTGGATGAGAACTACTAAACCAGATTCCATGCACCTAGATGTTTATTTTTACTTTATTCTAGAGATTTTGGTGAGTGAGGGACAAAGGATACTATTATACCTAATGTATCTCTCTTTACCATTTCCTTTTTCACTAATAGAAACATCCACTCTATCACTATCTGGATCACTAATGTTTGATTCAGATCAATGGTCAAAGTATTGGATAGAATCACAATTGTGACACATTTAAGAGAGTGATAAATTGATCACCTGGGGATTATTCCATGGTGTGAAGTCCATTCACACCATCTTGGTAGTGAGGTTATGTATAGCTGATTGGAACATATAGATAATAGGATAGAGGGTAAATATTGTGCGATAATGAACAAATATTAGGTTAGATCTAGGGGAATCTCTTTTCTTGTATAAATTTTTATTGAATTTCCATTCACCTTTTGTTTCTTTCATATCCCCCCCCCCCCCCCACTTATTTCCTACTTTTAAAATAATAGAAAACAAAAAATATTAATAAACTATTTGGATAGTGAATTTTTATGCCCAATTCATTAATATATAATTTTGGTCATCTATTATGCTTCATTATATGAATTTAAAAAAATTAAGGCATGTGACATTCATTAAATTAATGAAAACAATATAGGATCCCTCTATTTTTGTAACTCTGAGACTGGGATCATAAATGTACTAGCCTATGATGATGGGATCTTGTTAGCTTTTTCTAGAAAGATTCAACCAATAACTCCTCTCCAATAAATCTTGAACCTATTCTAGAACCTAAAAATGACTCAGTTATAAAAATATATATCACAAAGGAAATATATAAAAATCTAATTTAGGTGATTATACACAGGGACATAGTCTTAGATTTAATATCACACTAAATTTCATGCTCTATATTCTGATCCCAAATACGTAGATCCAAAATCATATATTAATAATATCCCATGAGGACTATAAACCCCAAAATGTATTGGGACACCGTTATTATAACCATTAGGAGGTTAATTATCTCCTGGTGTTATGAAATCCCTAATGTCATTTGTTAGTACTCCTTGATGAATAAGTTCTCAAAATCTAACCCGGGTAGAGTATCTTCACCATGATTCTATAAAAATAGTATCCAATAATGGATAGTTGTTCCATGATAAAGATCCATTTCATAATCCACCATATGGTTAGGTGTCTAAAATAGATAAAAAATAATAGAAAATGGAACTATATAATCCACTGCTACTTGAGGATTTGTCTCAACTTAAAACCTAGTATACCTCTTTCTATAGAACTCATGAATTGAACTCAACCTATGAGTATTCGAATCCTACTATGTAGGAACCACCAACTATGATAGATGTGTGTAGGTTCTTTACCAAAATGACGGGGGGTCAAATAACTGCTCCATATGTGGGAGAAATGGCACCCTATCTAGTCTTATTAATGAATCCTCGTCACTCAACAAGTTAGTAACTATAGGAAAAATCTTTAGCATGGGATTATCACAACCCTACCTTTGAAGACGAGTTGAATGTCTATTGGATAGAATGAAATATTTAATAATATGAATCCAAAATCATTTAATAGCATTTGGGAGAGATTAAACAAGGATGGAATGGATGAAAATATAACTGACATACTATGTGATATATAAAAACAATGACTTTGAGTTCCAAGACATTTAATAAATTTTAAAATTCTTGTAAAAATGATGCATAATCCACTCACACCCATCACTAGGTTTCATGGTATTTTAATAAAACTAAATATTCCTTAACAATAATTTCCTAAATATACACAAATTAATTCTTACAGGAATACTAACTCCAAACTCCATCCCTAAGAATCAAACTTCTTTGATACCATTCTAACACAACCCAACCCACTCAAACTCCACTTAGTTCGGGAATAGCCCATGTGTGCTTCACCAAGCCTACCTCTAATAAGAAAGGGGTTGGTAACAAGAACCATGAAGGTATATCACAGACTTGGTGGATACTTAGTCTTAATATAATCTATATAAAACTACATGTCTATTATATAATATAAAACAATGAAAACCAAATTAATAACCAACTATAATATATTATATATACATCACACGTTAAACATCCCAATTGTATAACAATACAATATCCAATATAACAAGGGAAAAATAAAATCCCAAATATATTATGATAAACACTAACTTTGAATAAATAGAAAAGAATAAATCCATGATATGAGATCTAATAGTAAAAAATTCCACCAAACACCATTAAGCTCTAAATCCACAAGAACCATATCCACCAAAGTCACCACTGAGTTGTTCATCTTTTTTATATGAAAAAATCATGTGGTTTTGAGGCCTATTAAATAGTGAGTATAAATATACAAGGTAGGAAATCTTGAAAAGGGATAATACAATAGTGAGTCATCTCAAGTAAAAAACCATATATTATTAAATAAGTACAAGTCAACTAAGATTAGGGTCAATTAAAATATTTACAAATAAACTCCACATAAGACATATACTAAAGGGAACCATGAATACCAAATGAATTAAAATACTAGAAATTCTAACTATACAAATACCATAACTTATAAATCACCTTTAAAGACTCATAGTAGGAGACCCATTCCTCATTGAGGAGTTTACATCAATCGAGGGGGGCCAACCCCAATGGAGGACATATGCCTCAACAAGTAGTAAGTGAATCATCATAAGGATTTCCTTACTCTATAAGTCTAGGAATTGTGCCCCCTAAAAAATGGGTGTAACATACTCTACTAAGTGTATGGAGGACCCATACCCTAGTAGTAATGTATCTCTAGGGTGTTTTTAAGAGCATGGATAATCCAAATGTCACACCAAAACCTCATCATAATTTATATGAATATAAGTATCTAAAAAATACCAAAATGTATTAGAATAATTTCTCTATAATTAATAGATGAATTTTATTGTGTTTTATATGGAGACATGCCCAGAATGGATAACTAAAGTGTCATATTCTGGCACCCAGGAGAGGAGATATGAAAAAACCCTATAGAGTTCCTAGTACACAGCATGTACTCTTACAATCACAGTGTGTAGTCCTTGGGTGATAGTCAGGAAAGTACCACCATATCCTAGCTCATTTAAAGTCAATTGAGATGTAATTTACCATTGTTTTATACAATATATAGGACCTATATACTATCCAAGAATGTACTTCTATTAGATTATGTGTCATGTAATTTAAGTAGATGATAGGAACTAAAAAAGACACCATATATGGAACCATACAATTTAACTTCCATGTACTATGGGTACATGTTGAGGTGAATCTTCCATTATACATGTAATTTGGTTAGAAATAATATCCCATGTGATATTCATTCACATATAGAAACCCTAGTCATCGTAGTAAAAAACATACATGGCATGTGACCCAAAGGACTAAATATCATGTTTTGAGTAATTCTACATACATAATCCCCATGCTTACATGATTTTTTTCGTCCCTGTCACCATATCCTCTCCCTTTGACAATTCCTCCATTTCCACCTATGCCCATCTCTCTAAGGATTCACCATCATGCCCTGTCATTTGTGGGTTATTCCATCTTCACTATCTTCCACAATTCAAAACATCACCATTAGGATTTTCTTTTTCCATTGAACTTCACCCAATTTCATCACTCGATCCTTCAATGCATGGTTACCTTATTCATATGAACAACTCCACCTTTGATCACTGGTTTAGATATTTGTTTTTTAATTGAATACCTTTTTGGTATACCATGGTCAAATATTTAACCATTTGGGTAGGCTTGAGATATTCGAATCTCACAAGAAGGGAGAAATATGGGGGATGTGAAAAGTAGTTTGTGGTTAGAAATTTTTTTATAAACCCTATATTATTCATTGTTCATCACAAAAAAATTATCTTTTTAATGAAATTATTGAAAATAGACTTAATTCAAAATAATTCAAAAGTATTTTTTCCATAAATAAATAATGATAATTAGTATAATAATCAATGAATAATATAAAAAAATGATCCATGTGAAAAAATTTCCATGAAAAAAAATGAATTAATAATATAATAATTCTATATTGTATAATTACTTATTAAAAATTAAGAAAATGAGTTCATGTTAAAAACATGAAATAAAGTCAAAATTTATTTTACTATGAAAAAAATACTCAATTAAGAACATAGTCAAATAATTTATCAAAAATTTGATTAATTAATATTTTATAATTTTTATCTTTTCATAGACATATGGAATTGATAAATTCATTAATTGGAAAAAGAATCCAAAATATGAAGAACGAGTCAAAAAAATTAAACTAAAATATTACCTTAAGGTATCAATGCCAAATCTTTGATAATACAATTATTTACTAATTTTTTCCTCAATATTCCATGGAATTCCAACACCATGAATATTTCATTATTCTTGGAAAAAGGGAGGAGTGGTTTGTTAAAGATTGTTGGTGGTATACTGGGTGGTGTAAAAAAATAATCCTTCAATGACCCGTCCACTAACTTTTCCATTCTAAAATTCCATAACATCATATATTAATTCTCATTAAAACATCCCTTAATAAATTGACATTAAATTCCCTTAAATTCGAAGTCAA
Source organism: Viscum album (assembly GCA_963277665.1). Taxonomy (NCBI): domain Eukaryota; kingdom Viridiplantae; phylum Streptophyta; class Magnoliopsida; order Santalales; family Viscaceae; genus Viscum; species Viscum album. The sequence continues at coordinate 172,501,576 of OY728128.1, forward strand.
AAGTATTGAAATATATATTTCCATTAAACCTTCTAAAAATGAATCGTCAAAATCCACCCATCTAAAACATCTCCACCTAAAAATACTTTATATTTACAAATTAAGTATTACGTTATTTGAATTTTTCAAATAAATACCTTATAATTATCCGTGTGGGTCCAAATCCTATAAACTAAAATGTTTACCCCTCTAAGAAAAAATCCATCTTTAGGGTCACAACCATGATGATGAAATTTCTATTTAGTTGTATAATTATAATATTTTAGTTTTTAAAATATGTGTAGAAACAAATAATTTATTTAATACCATATATATCTTTCAAAGACCGTCATATCTTTTAAGGATGAACCGAACCTATGAACACATTTATAAACATTAGTAAAAATATTTAAAGGTATTTATAACAAAATTCTAGTTCACTAAATCCTACATGTTTATAATTAAATTATTCACACATGCTAAAATATTATTAAATAGTTCTAGAAAATGGAAAATTGATATAGTTATATTTTTGAGTTAAAACCAAAAAATAAAATTACGAAATACATTCAAAAAAAATTAAAAAAACTTTTATCAAATAAATAATGTATTGATTAAATGGAATGAAAAACCATGATCTTGAAATATTAATAAAATCAACTAAGAAATATAATAACTTATCAAAATAATTCCAACACAATAAATCCTTAACATTTCTAAATTAAAGTTATACAATATAAATATAGTCAAATATTACAGACACATTTAAAGATACAATAAAATTAAACAATGAAACTATTATAATTTATTTTTTGAAAACTTTATAAAAAATAAATTCTATGTAAAATAAACTTCAAAATTGCATTAAAGGAGCCATTTTTCTAAGAAAGTGATTAATTAGAAATAAATACATTACTTAAATAATTATAATGAATTGAAAACAAATTAGGATAAAACCTATAAATAATATGTAAAAGCATATAAAAACACCACATAATCAACAGTAAAATATCACTTAATGTGAATCAAAAAAATAATAATTTCAAGTAAATAATAGAAAAAAAAATCATAGAATATAAGAAAATAAAATATTGAATATTATCTAACTTATTTTATTAGAATCATCATAAAAACACCTACAGAGATTCTAAAATACTTTAAATTTTCTATTCCAAAAATTCTAAACTAGATTTTAAAACCCCATTGAATAATTTCATATTACAAACAAGTGGATAGTCTAAATACTATGATATCCATCAAATAAATTTTAATGCAAGTATTTCCTTATTAATTTTAAATTATATAATAAAAACCAAGAAATATAAAATAGTTTAAAAACCTAAGACACAAAATAAGGACCAATTAGTATATCCCCATTTATTTATTTTAAATATCATTAATTTTCTAATTATTTCTATAAAATAAAATCCAAAATGTTGAATATGTTCAAAACATATACAAAACCATTTCAAGAGAAGCCTTAAAATTCTAATTTTCATCAAATTTATTAAAATATAATTTCATTATAAATATGATTAAGGATCCCATTTAAATACTAAACCTTGAGTTTTTATTTTATTTGAAATATAAAAATCCTTAAAAAATCTAAATTTGTTGAGAATTGTAAATAATATTTAGTTAAAACCTTTCATAAAATATTCTTTTAAAACACAGAAAAATATGACAACCATTACTGATACATATCATAGTAATATACTCAAAACATCATTCTCTGACATATAAATAATTATTAAAGACACATTTTGGGAAATTTTAAAAATATTAAAAAATGACAATCTCGAAAGGCTTGATGGATCTCACACAACTCATAATTCCTTGGAAAATAAATATTTCATAATAATTATGTTATTCAGTAAATATTTATGGCTTACTTACAATTTCTAAAAAATATCTTGTTTAACCTTTACCCAACTTCCTTGAAAATGCTATGATACCTTTTTTTAATGGCTTTGTCCAAATAACAAGGTTTGAATCAAAATTATATAATACCTCATACATGTTTCTTAGTCACCTTAGGCTATAAAAAATATGGAGGGGTGAGGTGTGCTATATGGTAACTGATATTAACATCACTAATTTAAAATTAAAAGTAAAAAATATAGGTTATAAGAAAACACATAATATTATATGAAAATATAAGAATACAAAATAATATTGAAAATGTATCACATAAGAGATTATAAATGAATAAAATTTTAGTTCCCCGGTAGGATAGCAGAGTCACTCTCCAAAGGGGTTTGAATTAGTGTATACTTTTTATGAAATTATTTTTATGATTTTAAATACCCCACTCAATATTTAAACAATTGTTATTTTTTTGAAAAATATGAATTTTTTTATGATTACACAATACAAAATTACCACATGTAATGTAGTAAAAAAACAAAGAGATAATAAAACCATATTTTTAAAATATTTGACCACAATGTATAAATATAATCCTTGATGTTATTGGGTTGTGTCCAGACACAAATATTCTATAATTTACACAATTTAATCAAAATAGAATATCTTATAGAAATCCTCTTCTATATCTCAGTAGGTTCATAGTCTCTTAATTATTTTCCTTGTACTTGTTCCTGCTAGTATTCAATGGATCTACTGACTCCCTAATGAACATGATATTAATGTTTCTAAAGATTTCATTGAATCGAAATGATAATATCTTTTTTCAATATATAACCTTCGATGGACAAAGGATAATTTTCCATAGTCTCATGAATATCAATCACTTCATGTAACTAAGTTTCTAGGCCTTATTTAGGATCAAGATATTAGGAATTACTCAATTTAATATTCTTTTAGACTTTTATGATCTTCAATTATTGAAGATACTTAATATCTAAGATTTTCGACATAGGTAATAAATAGTAGTAGTGGTTCATGTAGGTATCTCTCTCAACTATTCTCTTATATTTTATTTCTTATAAATTATAGTGATATCATAGGAATGGTCTTTTCACCTACTTCTCCTTATCCTCTCTTCTCTCCTTATATATTATATTCTATAGTTGATCATAATAGGTATGAAATATAAGAAATTTCATCAGATTCTTTCTCATTGTCCATATATTCCTCAATAAATGAGATATTCAGAAAAGTAATATCAACTCTCTCAAATTTATATATCTTTTAGATACACTAGATGATCATAAATATTATATTATCAAGTAATGATATATCTCACAAACCAATCAGAATTAAATTAATATTATTTCCATAATTAACATATGGAAACATTATCTTTAATTTTGGCTTAGTTATCTGCACAATCTTCTTTATCTAAACTGGTATTATAAAAATAACAATCTTTTAATTTAAACTATTTGGAAATATTATCCCAATAATTTTTAAAAAATTGATCACCATTAATGACTTTCAAATATTCATATTTGAAAATCCCATTATAATAAATAAGTGATTACCTCGGTTATTTTCATTCATTATCCTTCAGTTTTGGTGTGAATCATAGATTACTCATATCATCATTCCATTAAGAATGGCTTAGAATCATCTGATTTTATATCTAGTAATATCATATTTTTCTCAAACTATTAACTCTTTAGCATCACTTTGAGAGTCAAAGTAACTATTTTGCATGAGAATATCAAACCTTGTGCATTGGAATTTTATTTAGTATGATATGAAGATATTTTATCCTATTATTTCCATTTTCCCAATTTTTTGACATTATATATCCTCATGTAAACCTTTATGTATCATCCTATTACAATTAAGTATCAGAATGGGGTTCTAGGAATTATTCGAATTTATATTTATTAACCCCTATATAGAACTTTTAGTAATTTTTTGTATATCTTTGATAACCTATATTCATAAAGGACCTTACCTTGATATATTCAGTGGGGCTCGACACTTTTCTAATTTATAGTCATGAATACACTGACTAACACTTATATATCCAATGAAATTTAAGAGTTACTCTTATTTAGGTGGTTGAATATTTTAGAGACCCTTACATATCATCCTAAGAACGTTTTCCTATCACATTAAACATCTAATACTTTGACAATTCTTTACTATGTACAATCTAGGAAAGACTTACGTATTCACTAGTGTTTCAAAGTAACCCTTATGTATTTCCTATGATAACCCTTTCATCTCATGTAATATACCTTTACATATCACAGGGGAATTTTAGATATACATTTACATATGGATTTTCAAATTTTTAACTATAACTCTAAATTCTAGAACCTTCTCAAATAAACATAGAACATATTCAAATATCCTCATGGAAACTATAATCACTCAAACAAATTTCAAAATAACATAAATGACTTTGGTAATTTTTAAAAAATTCACTAGACTCTATATCATAGTTAACAAAGAATATTGAAATATATAAACTCTTCTTATAATATTTTAATGAAATATCCACTACCAAAATTCACTTATCAGCACTCTTTAACAATTTTCCTTAATTGAAGGCCATTCATTAATTACCCATTAATGAAGTAAATATCTCTTCATTTATCCAATGTTCAATTCACAAAAAAAAATCAACATCTATGTTGATTTCTGATAATTTTACATTGGTTATGGTCAACACTCAACAGTACTAAATAGTCCTTTTATAGTGTTGGCCTTTATCAATGCTTGTGAAAAGATCTGATAAAGGGTACCTTTTATCAGTCCTTTTTTAGCACTGATAAAACTTACCCATTATCAACACTTTATTTTTAGCGCTGATAAAGGTCCCGAATAAAATGAAATAGTTAAATAAAGAAAAATGAGTTTGTTAAAATAATTGTTAAATATTTATTGATAAAAATGAATAATTTGATTATACTATATATAAATTTTAAATACTAACAAATAGTACATATTAAATATATAGATATATGTAAAATGAAAATTAAATAAATAAAAATTAAAAATAACTAAATTATGAAAAATATTAAACATTTTATTAATTAAATAGTTTTTTATAATATTAATAAATATTATCTATTAAATATATATATATATATATATATATTAAGGTGTAAAAATATAATTTATATAATAAAAAGTATCTATTTTTTACATTAAATAGTTATATATTTTGTGAAGAAAGGTTTATAATTAGAAATTAATATGAATTAAAAATACTAGCTAATTGCATCGAGTAATGGTCATAATTGAATGTCATTTGATTTTTCAATTTAACATATATCAAACATGTATTATACAAATTTACCATATATATATTCATACTTAATGTATTTTTTATACAATGTAGACACACAAATATTTATATAATTAACCAAATCTTATATAAAAACACACACACCTAATATTTATATAATTTATTCAAATTTTTGTATTCATTTAAGAATTTATTTATAACAAGATACATTTAATATATCATGTCTTTAATAAGTAAATTTTATTTATTTATTTCTAATTTTATTACAGTTGAGTATTAATTCATTTTTAATATTTTTTATTTTTTTAAATTTTTGGGGGCTCTATTTATTATTTATATTTATTTATTTATGTTTTAATATTTTCAATATGTATTCATCTTTATTTCAACATATATCTATATTTTTTTAATAATTTTTCTTTAATTATTATAACTTATCCATTTTCAAATATTGTTAAAGTGTACTCATTTTTAAGCACTCAATTTCACTCATTTTTAACATGCATGCATTTTAGATTAAATATTAAATTAATTAGGGGAAAATATAGTTTTTAATAAATATTTATAAATAAATATATTTATAAATGTATATTTACTATGTTTACACATTTATAATTATAAATAAATAAATATTATTTTTAAAAAAATTATTTACATAATTATAAATAAATATTAATATATTTTTAAATAATTATAAATTTATAATAAATTAATTTAAATAATTAATATAATTACTATATATATATATTTAACATATATATATATAATTATATAAATATATATAATGATATAAATATATAAATACATAAATATATAAAAAATATTTTATCAAAAAATATATATATAATTTTAAATAAATAATAATATATTTAAATATTTATAAAAATATAATAAATATATTTAGATAATACATATATTTACTATATTTATGTTTATATCTATTTATTATATATATATATATATACTAAATTTTTATTTATAATGATAATTATATATCCTTTATCAGCACTTAAGTAATAAGCGCTGATAAAATAGATCTTTATCAGTGATTTTTTAGCACTGATAAATATCCATTTTATCACCACTTATTAACTTTGTGCAGATAAAGGGGATCGTTATCAGTTTGTTTTTAAATACACTACACAAAGTGTCCCGATCTATTTTAATAACCCTAACCATCGAAAACCAATACGCGGTATCTAAAGCTCTCTGTGAAATAAACCTGCTTCAAGCACTCCATGTTGTCAAATCCATGCTCAAATAAAGGCTAGAATCAAGGATTCAACTATTCCATGGCTTAAATCCAAGGATCGAATGATTCAAGGGTCGAATGAAACCACGGCTCGAACAAAATTTAGGTCTTTCGATATCTCTACTTTCCATCGGTTATCAGCTGAACCTTCCCATCCCACATCTATTTATCCAAACAACTCCAATTGCACTATCCTATAATAAAACAACCCAAAATTCACTTTTTTAGATATATTTAAGTATCCACTTCCCTAATAGCATATGGCTCTCGTTGACACAACATTGGTTCTATGTGAATTGAAATATATCAAACCTAATGTAGGTTCATGTTGTTGTGAGGTATAAGAGGCTCCCAATACCTATATTCCATGACATCAACCTCTTTCCAATAGTCAAATTTTGAAAACATCGTCCATATAGTGGTAGTTATTGTCATTGGTTTGAAATATTACATTAAAAATCACATGGGAACCCCTTTTTCATATTTTGTTGAGAAATTAATGTGATATGACTTCCTTGATTCACCTATAAACTAAGGAAAATTTTCAACTCACCAATCATAGACATCTTGATATCATACCTCATATGATCCACAAAAAAAATCATTATTCTTTGACCAATAATTAAATATTATGTCTTTGACCTATATGAGTACCAACATTCTTTAACCATTCTCCTTCCTGATATAGTGTTTTTGATCAACTCTACCTCACAAAATACAAAGCTTTCATAGGTATTGATCTATCCTCAAATACTAGGTCATCAGTGATTTCTTTATCTTATACAAAGAATTATTTAACTGGCACACGTTTCTCTCATATTCATCCATAACAAACCCATTCATTTTATCAATGTATACTCCCCCCATAAGAGTTAGATGATGTGTTTCAAACAAAAAAAATGTAATGATAACTATTTGGAAGATGATTTGATGAGGATGATAGTTGTCTGTAACTTTCACCTTAGGATGAATTCATAGGATAACACCAACCATAGTGGATTAATTTTTTTGTTAAATTAAATTATCTCATTGAATGGTAAATGAATATTTTTTAATGTTATTTCAATAATCTAAGTCGACTTGAAGGTTGTATTGGATAATGACATATTTTTGAAGAAGATATTGAATCAGTGATATATTGGACATCGAGCCTATAACTGAGATAATGAAAATAAGGAAATGTGTCAATAATGAAAAACATAAAAATGTTAATTCCTAATACTTATTTAATTAATTTTTTAATCATTTTATCTACTATTTTATGTTAATTTCCTTATCATTTTTATCTAATACTTATTTAGTTTTTTCAAAGATATTTTGGTAATTCGTATTTTACTTTCAACTATCTAAAACATGCCACAAAAGAGATATAATATTCCTTTCTGCTAATGTTACCATGCTTTCCATTTCCATCCTTTTTTGAACTTCCATCTCTATTTATTGAGTCAAAATTCTTAGTTGATAAACCATTCTCATTGTTAAAATCCAGAAGAGTAGAGGAAGCTCATGTGCCCATTTTGGTGACTTCTCGTGATATAATGGGCACAATAGCTTCCTCTACTCATATTGTTTTCAACAATGATAAAGGTTTTCCATCAAATAAATTTGAATAAATATAATGTTTTGGAAGATCTATAATGAAAGGAAATACAAATCAAAGTAACATTGGATGTTAAGATTGTTTTTGGACTTTGGGTGGTGTAGAATTTAGCTTGACCACAATCTGACAAACGATGTGACCGATAAGACTCCAAGTGATTCATTTTTTTTTAAATTAGCATTAATTTTAGTAAAAACTGCAACTGAAATACTTTATTATAATGATCCATAATTCATTTGTGATGTATATTAATCTACCACACCTCTATATAATACATGATGTTCTCGGTATGACTCAAAGTGTTGATTATTAGTTTGAAATCTATATTTTAGATAAAAAAGAGTCACTAACAAAAACTGATAAAATGTGCTCTAGAAATATTGATCATTTCATAAAATGATTCATAAATAAATTTTTATATATAGGAATTAGTCTCACATCAAACTGATCTATGATGTTATTAGTATTATTCAAGGAGTGTATTCTTATTTAAAATGAAATTTTAGTAAAAAGTACAACTGAACTACTCAAAACTAATAAAACACATTTTAATTGTTTTAATACTTTATTAAAATGATCCATAAGTCATTTGAGGCATATAGGATTCAGCCTCACCTCAATCTGATACATGATGTTCCCAGTATGACTCAATATGTCCATTATGAGTTTAGAATCAACATTTTATTTCAAAAAGTGTCACTCATTGAAAACCTATCAAATACACATGAATTTTCTTGATAATTTAGGAAAAACATTCATAATCCATTTTTTATATGTAGGAATTTTTCTCAAATAAAACTGATACATGATGTGATTGGTATGAGGCAAATTGGATGTTTCCAATTTAAAATAAGATTTTAGTTAAAAGGATAAGTGATGTACTCAAAACTAAGAAAACTCAATTGGATTTTTTGATAATTTAGTAAAATAATCCATAAGTCATTTGGTATGTGTAGTAATCATCGTCACCACAATCTGAGACATGGTATGACCATTATGACTCTAAGTGTATCTTTTTATTTAAAATTGACTTAAATTTTAGTAAAAATAACTACTAACATACTCAAAACCAAGAAAGTTCATTAGTATTGATTTTAATACTTTAGTAAAATGATCCATAATTCATTTTTTATGTCTATTAGTTATCCACACCACAATATGATACACGATGTGCCTAGTATAACTCAATATGTCAGTTATCAGTTTAGAAATGACATGTTAGTTCAAGAAGTGTCCCTCACTGAAAAATTTGAAAATGTGCTTAGATTGTTTTGATAATTTATTAAAAAAAATTAAAATGGAATTTTTGAGATGTAGGAATTGTTATAACATCAAAATGACTCATGATTTTTCAAGTATGATTTAAAGTGAATATTTCCATTTTATAATGAAATATTAGTAAAAAAGGAAAGTGACATACTCAAAACCCATAAAATGCATCAATATTGTGTTAATACTTTACTAAAATGATTAATAAGTGTTTTACTTTATTCTAGAGATTATGGTGAGTAAGGGACAAAGGATACAATTATACCTAATGTATCTCTCTATACCACTTCCATTTTTACTACTAAAAACATCCACTGTCTCACTATCTGGATCACTAATGTATGATTCAGATCAATGGTCCAAGTAGTGGATAGAATCACAATTGTGATGCTTTTAATAGAGTGTTATGTTGATCACTGTGGTATTATTCCATAGTGTGAATTCCATTCACACCATATTGGTAGTGAGGTTATGTATAGATGATTGGAACATATAGATAATAGGATAGAGGGTAAATACTGTGAGAAAATGAACTAATATTAAGTTGGATCTAGGGGAATCTCTTTTCTTGAAAAATGTTTTATTAAATTTCCTTTCACCTTCGGTTTTATCCATAACCCCCCCCCCCCCCACCTATTTCCTACTTTCAAAATAATATAAAGTAGGAAACATTAATAAACTATTTGGATAGTGAATTTTTAGGCCCAATTCCTTGATATATAATTCTGGTAATCTACAATTCTTCATTCTATGAGTTTTAAAAATATTTTTTGTAAGGTATGTGACAATCATTAAACTAGTGGAAACAATCTAGGATCCCTCTATTTTGTACCTCTGAGACTGGGATCATGAATTTACTAGCCTATGATGATGGGATGTTGTTAGATTTTTCTAGAAAGATTCAACTGATAACTGCACTCCAATAAATATTGATCCTATTTTAGAACCTAACTATGACTCAATTATAAAAATATCTACCACAAAGGAAAGATATAAAAATCTAATTTAGGTGACAATACACAAGGACATAGTCTTATATTTAATCTCACACTAAATTTCATGCTATTTCTTTTGATCCCAAATACGTAAATATGAAATCATATCTTAATAATATCTCATGAGGACTGTAAACCCCACAATGTATTGGGAAATCATTATGATAACCTTTAGGAGGTTTAGTATCTCCTAGAGTTATGAAATCCCTAATGTCATTGGTTAGTTCCCCTCGATGAATAAGTTCTAAAATTCTAACTCAGGTAGAGTATCTTCATCATGATTCTATAAAAATATTATCAAATAATGGATAGTTGTTCCATGATAAATATCCATATCATAAACCATCATATGGTTAGGTTTCTAAAATAGATAAAAACTAATATAAAATGACACAATCAAATCCACTGCTACTTGAGGATCTGCCTCAAATTAAAACCTAGTATGCCTCTTTCTCTAGAACTCATAAAGTTAACTCAACCTATGAGTAGACGCATCTTACTATGTAGGAACTACCAACTATGATATATGTGGGTAGTTTCTTTACCAAAATGTTTGGGGGTCAAATAACTACTCCATCTGTGGGAGAAATGGCACCCTATCTAGTCCCATAAATGAATCCTCATCACTCAACAACTTTGTAACTATAAGGGAAATCTCTAGCATGGGATTATCACAACCCTACCTTTAAATATGAGTTGTATGTCTATTAGATGGAATGAAATATTTAATAAGATGAATCAAAAATCATTTAAAAACATCTGGGAGAGATTAAAAAAGGATGTAATGGATGAAAACATAACTGACATACTATGTGATACATGCAAACAATGACTTTGAGATCCAAGGCATTTAATAAATTTTCAAATTCTTGGAAAAAGGATGCATAATCCACTAACACCAATGACTAGGTTCAAGGGGTTTTTTAATAAAACTAAATATTCTATAACACTAATTCCTTAAATACACACAAATTAATCCTCACAAAACTACTAACTCCAAACTCCATACCTAGGAATCAAACTTCTTTGATACCATTCTAACACAACCCAACCCACTCAGACTCCACTTAGGTCGGAAAAAGCCCATGTTTTCTTTACCATGCCTACCTATAATAGTATAGGGGTTGGTGGCTAATTAGGCTTAAGATAAGATATATAAAACTACATGTTTATGATACAATATAAAATAATGAAAACCAAATTAATAACCAACTATAATATATCATATATACATCACACGTTAAACATCCCAATAGTATAACAATACTAGATCCAATATAAGAAGGGAAAAATAAAATTCCAAATATCTTATGATAAACACTAACTTTGAATAATTAGAAAGAATAAATCCATGATATTCCAGCACTAACTCAAGAACTAATAGTAAAAAATGCCACCAGACTCCATTAAGCTCTAAATCCACTAACACCACATCCACCAAAGTCACCACTGAGTTGTTCATATTTTGTATATGAACAAATCTTGTGGTTTTGAGGCCTATTAAATAGTGAGTATAAATATACATGGTAGGAAAACTTGAAAAGGCATAATACATTAGTGATTCAGGGGATTGGCTTCAAAAGATTCTTTTAAATATATAAGTTTTTCTTAGTTTCAAACAAGCATCATGTTGCCAAAACCGATCAAAATATCCTATATTGTTTTCTCATCATTATATCTAATATTACTTAATTTATTTCCTTATCATTATTATCTTATACTTATTTATGTTAAATTAGGTAGGGGATTGGGAAAAAATGAAAACACACTTAAATGCGCATAGGGAGGCTCAAAACTGAGACCTCCCAAACACCACCATAGGTCACAACCATTAGTTTGCACACATGGGAATTTATCTTATACTTGTTTAATTGATTTTCCTAGATATAATGAATGAATATAAACTTGAAATTTTGTGACATGTAAGAATCAAACAAAATTCAATCTAATACATTTGGTTCCTGGTATGACTCAATGTTTTGTTTAAAATTAACATTTTTTGTTAATTTATTTCTTTATATTATTACTAATATAAGAATTATTTTATTATAAAGGCACATTATTTTTATCTAGCTGGGGTGGTTTGTTCGGAAATAGCATGGTTTAGTGTTAGGATCAAAAGAAAAAGTAACATTGATGTTTTTGAATGTGTGTAATAATTTTTACTTGTGTCATTGTATAAACTAATTTTTGAAATGTCTATAATATAGTATTTTTTCTTATATTTGTGTTTTAAATTTAATTTCATTCAATAATGGATTAGTACACAATTTTTTTATATATGGTGGTGTATATAATGCTATGGAGTACTGTTACAACACACTTCATTTGTGTTGCAGTGTGCTCTTATAAACACGATAGTATTCCCCTTTATCAGAACTTTTACAAATTTTTATAAAGGCGCCCTTTATCACTGATTATAGAAGCACAAAAAAATATTCACATTATCACCACTAAATAAAAGAACTGATAAATGTTTTCTTATATTGGTTCTTATAAAATCACTGATAAAAGGAAAGGGATTTTTATCTTTTTATGGTAGTCAGTGCTTCGCTAGCATTGACAAAGGCCATTTTTAGTGTTATTAAAGGCCTATTTTGTACTAGTGAATGAGAGGGATGTGTGAATGGATGTTGATGACTTGATACCAATTAAAATGTTTCCTCCTAATTCCCTCTAAATCCATTTTTTGAATATATATGTATCACTCATTAATCAACTTTAGTTTGTATATATGCAATGATAATAGTAAACCAAAAAAAGGAATTCTTGAATTTTTTAACAAGTTTCACCTCTAAAAAGGATGAATATGTCCCCTATGTACGGTGGTTGTTATCTCAAATGCTCATTTCATTTATTTTATTATTAAAAAGAATCATGTGAAATGGTATATCCTTGAAACTACAATCTCATCACTAACTAAGTATATTTAAAGAACAAACCATGTCTCCCTCTTCAAAATACAAGATTTTCCTTTCCCCGTTTTGAATTTTTATTTGTAGGTAAGAACAGATCTTCTCACAATAAGCCAAATTTGGTCTATTTACTTAGTGTGAGGTAGTATCAAGTCTACCTCATAATACTACATACCTTATGATATAGTTATATTATTGGATAATATTCTTAATCATACCTTATTTTATAAGGATTAATAATCTTAATATCTTCTAATATAAAAATATAATAGGGTAGAATATTTCACTCTTCTTCTTCTACCTCTAATTTCTATAGAATAATCAAGGATAATATATCTCTCTCTTCTTCTCCTTCAACACGCAAGGAAAATTTTATCATAGAAGTGTTTGATCACACTATACATGAACTCAAATAATCTTAAATATGATATTAGGTTTGGTTCTATCTCTTCCTTAATCAAGTTATTATTCTACAAAGTGTGATTGGATCAACTCCCTTTCTTCTAATATCTTATAAATTTTATATTCTCAATCATGTAAATATATTTACTATAATTAAATATAGAAAACTCATTGAATCTTGAAAACATGTTCTTCCCATTTTAAACTAATAAAAAATATCCTCCATATCTTGATCCTCAATTAATTTTGGTCAATGATATCAAAATGTCTCAAGATTATCCTTCTTAGAAAAATTCCCTAAATCAAAAAACATTTAATCCATCATGGAAAGAATGTGTTTTTGTAGTAGTTTTGGGTTTGGCTTAGTGGTAGACCCCCTGTAATCCTACATGAAAAATGGGGGTTCAAACCCCATTGGGCATAGGTATTATTGCAGCACTGTAGTGACTGTAGCAGTGGTGGCACTGTAGCAACAATAGGTACAATAGCGGTGGCAGGACACTATAGCGATAGCAGGGAACTATAGCAGTGGCGGGTACTGTGTGGTACTGTAGCTATACTATTCACAGAATGGGCATTAGGACAAAAATTTGAGCCTACGGGCCATGTAATGGGTTAAATGCCCACTGGGCCTTCGGGCTATGTAATGGGTCTCCCTCTACCCAGTTAAAAGAGGTCTTTGCTTTTATTTAAAAATAAATGATGCTTCAGCCCAAACCAGTTTAAAAAAATTAATTCTTTCTTTCATATAACCGTATGGTGAAAGTATTTTTTCACAATAAATGATATAATTATCACTTTTATAATGTATAACATATTTGTGACATGGAATCTCACATTATAGTGTGACTGTAATCCACAATTATCATTCCACATCTCCTTGTGGATAGGTTATCTCTTCATGTCATGGTTTTTACACAACTCATAGAACTAGCTACAACGAGTATATCATCCTTAAGATTTTTTATGATGTGTGAATACTCTATACATCTTATCCTAATCCATTATTTCTCATATTTATTGATTTTATCTAGAATCACAACTCTTTAAATTTTTGTGACATATTGAAGTCCATCATAGTATCATCGAATTTAACTTTTGTCCTTATCTTATAAACAAAAATCAACTCTTCAAATTTTTTCAACCGGTGAACCCTTTCGTATTATCCTAAATAACATTAGGTATCACATAATATTTTCTTCTTTTTCTACATATTCATGTCTCTCAAAAATGAATCTTATATAAGATATATTTACTTGTATCTATCTTAGGGGGGTTTCTCTATTTATTTCATCTCCTCTCACAAATAAACATTGCATAAGAAATATTTATTCTTAAGTATCACAATAAGGTTCCTTCATTTTCCAAAATTTCAATTTCTAAATACCCTTATGTAAGGAATTATTATTCTAATGCATTCAACTGTATTTCAACACATAGAAATTTTTTTGTAAACTCTAGATGATATTTTATGTATATTGGTAGTGAATCAATGACTTTATGAATTTCTTTTAATTTGATACAAACAAAAATTTATTTTTTATTCTATGCCATTTTTAATTTCCAACCTTTACATGTAATTTTTAGAATGCATAACTTATATATTATGTAATTTCTTTTATTTCCATTCTCATATACATAAAATTTGATAGATTAACTTCATTTTATAATTCTCCTATAAATAGTTCTTTTGGACTTATCTTAATATATGGGTTGTTTTAAAATAGTTATAAAATCTACTTTTGGGGCCTTAATTTTCATTGACACATATATAACATTTTAAAACACTTTTGAATAACTCCAATTCATTTTAAATCGTCACCAGAATAATTCCAAATAATTATGTAGTAAATAAATACCCCTTAGAGTATTTCAATGGTATTACACTACCTCTACAAATATAGTTCTTATTCAGACATCAACTGTGTATATTTTTAAATGATATAACACTCTTAAATCTTCATAACAAAAAGGATATAACTATATCATAATATTATCCAAACTTTACTCAACACTACTTTCATCCATATAATTCACAAAGATAAAATTTACATTAATATATGAAATTTATATAACTCTTATTAACTTGTGATATTCTTAATCTCAACAAATGAAACATATTTTCATTCTAATATATTATTTTGAGCATAAGAAATATCTTCATACTCTAAGAATCATCATCTGTGATATTTTCAACCAGATTCTCTAAATGAATATTCTCAATGAAATATTTGTATTGGTAGTAACTCATATACCTATTAAACCTTTTCCATGTGAATAGATCACCAATAATATTCAATTTAATAACTTATTTTTTCATCTGAATAATGAAATCACCTCACTTCTTAGTTCCAAGGGATTTCTTTAATTCTTAATAATTGTTTGTAACTCAACATATGAAAGCACATTTCATGGAAACTTTAACCATCACACTAAAATTATTGGTAGTTTATTATCCTTACAAGAAATTATTCTCAATACTTATTGACATAATTCTTATTACCATTATGTATATTGAAAACAAATACAACTCAACACAAAGTTAGTCTAATAGCCTTCCCTTTTTTTATTTTTTATCAATACCAATGTAGAAAATGAATATCAACATGTTCTTCTCCCATTTTTTCTCCCTACTCTTATTGAAAACCAATAAAATGATACTTCATAGTGGATGGTTTCATTTGACATAAATCAATGTTCAATAAATTATTAAACCCTAATACTATGTGATATTTTATCAGTGTACAAAAAAGAGGGACTAATTTAGGCCCCAATTTTTCCCTAAACCAAATCAAAATATGATATAAACTCTAAATTCCTTTATATAGGTTGTATAAATAGTTTCAAGCTAATACTAGTTTTTTTAACTTATTTACCTAATATTATACCAACTTAAATACCTACACTCACCTTAAAATATATTTCAAAAATATTCAAAATCAACAAGAAGGTTTAAATTTAAAAATAAACCCTTGATTTCTCATCTTCGATTAATTTTCATTTCATTGATAAATTAAACTTCTCCCCTTAATTTTAGAATTATTTATTTTAAATAAATTATGAGATATTATTCATTCATACCTTTTGAATGAAATCATTTCAATCACTTTCTATAATTACACATTTTCATGAAATGATACTTTGGGAAACTTGTTCTCACTCCCCCGAAATGGGTAAACCTTCATGTATATATTCATCAAGAGTGATCAATTTATCAAGTAATATTTATGATATCAACATTCTTATCACTACTTGATAGGTGAAATTTAATCTATTTTCCATATTTTAAAGCATAGGAATCCCCTTAGTTATCCTCCTAAAATCATTCATCGCCTTTAATTCCCTATATTGAAAGTAAAAACATCATATATGGTAATATGGTTGACCTTCTTTATGCTTTAGTGAGAGAATAAAAGTTGGGGATTTCTTCTCAACCAAGGAACACCTATTTTTCATCTCCATGTTTGAGATAAATATCTATTCTTTCTCGATTATATTTAATGATGGTAGAGTCTACGGGTATCATGGTCTTATTAATACTTTAAAAAATATATTTCTATGTAAATGTATTTTTTACATCATTCATCAATGAAAATGAGTATTTTCTTATAGATTTATCATCTTTTGTACTTATTCTTGAGATGATAACAAAATCAAAAAATCCTTGAAATTTAGACTAATTTGTATGATCCTTTGGGATAACTTCTTATGATCTCTTAAATTATTAAATTTGACATCAAATTTTACTTTTTCATGTAAGATTTCTGTTCATCCAATAACAATTACACTTTATTGTTCTTATTCTATATTTTTTTAATTTAATTTTATTCTAGATAAGTGATCATGAATTCATTAGTAACATGGTTACTTGCTTAGAATATACACATGGATACAAATAAATATACTCCACTAAACCAATACTCCTACTTATTTCATGGATTTAATCTTCCATTTTCCTTAACTTATTTCCAACAATAATAAATTTTAGGTCTGGTTCTCACTCACCTATGTTGTTTCCAATTCTACCAAAATGTAAGTTGATTTTTATATTTGGTGGGGAATTATAAATGTTTATAATAGGTATGATTTAATTTATATTTTTCATGTACTTATTACCCAAGGATAAAACAATTTTCTTCAAATTATGTTGTATTTTATTCATGATTACTTTTAGATCATTTCTAGTTGATTTTCACCATCTTGCCTCTCTACTGTGACCAGTTTGATTACAAATACCACAGATATTCTCTATGCTTCAATATTTCTTACAGACGAATATTCTTTTACCTTTATATTAATTTCTTTTCATAACATGATCATTTATCCACATTCATGTAGGATTTTTTTATTTATTGGGTTCTCATGTTATTCCAATAGTCTAAATCCTTATACCCAAACCTGTAATAGCACCAATAATATCCAATAAACATTATCTTCTACTCTTTAACTACAATATATCAGGAATTGAATGATTAATTTTTTTATGATGTTTTTTTCTTTTATTGGAATTATTTTGGGGAATATCTTCTCTTATTTTTAATCACAACCACCATTGATTTAATGGTGAATTTATCATGATTTTTATCTACCCATATTTGTCTATATTTTGATTTTAAAACAAAAATATACTTGAAACAAAAATTATTATAATTATAAATATCAAGATTGGATAGTTCCTTTTTATTTTTACCTACAATGGGATTATTATAAAAATATTTTAATCCCATATTTTAGTAATATAGAGGTGTTTTTCATAAGATTCATCATCATAAATTCTATTTGTAAAAAGTATTTTTCTCATCATCTTTTGAGTTCTCAACTTGTGTTGCTGTGTGATTTTTTAATTTTCCTTCCAACTCTAGACACTTCATATTGAGGATATTTTTCTCATCCATAGGTGATATCACATTCCCTTCCAACCCGCTTCTTATTTTCTCAATATTATTTTTATATATCTATTTATTCTCTTATAATGAAATATCAATCTCTTTAATCCTACGATCTTTCATTCCCAGTTGATAATAATTGACAAAAATTACTTATTCTATTAGTACAATATTTTATTCAAAACATTTTTGGATTCTTCACTTTCATGGATTTTATTGAGAAAATATTTCGCAAATTTGGAGAACATTTCTTCAAGCTCTACATTCATGGAATTTATGGCTCCTATTTATTTAGAGAGACTTATATACGTCATCATTATATTCCCTAAATCCTTCTTCATACCTTCACACTCATCATCAAGCAAGGTGATATAATAATGCATATTTCTAGAATCACCCCAAACAAAATTTACAATTTCATTTGGACAATTAAAAATGATTTCCTTTATAGAAGTAAACTAATAATATTTTGAATATTTAGATATGTAATTTTCCCAACTACTTCTTGGATATTTTATAGGATAGTTTTTTAAGGAAATATATATAAAAAATTCTTTATGAAAATATTATGAACTACCTAATGTAGAAATATTTCCCATATTTTAAATAGTTTTTTCCACTAGATCTTCTCAATTTATACTTGATATATATTAATCAGAAATAAAGCATGGAGAAAATATTTTCCCTTCCCATTTTCATAAGAGTGATGTCTCCCTATAAAAATTTTCATTTAAGAGAAAAGTTACATACTAATATAATAAAATATAGGGTCATTATTCTCTACTTTTTTTATGTGACCTTTCTCAATTTATTTCCATCTCTCTTATTCATGTTCTTCAATATATTAGTAGATATGTATTCCATGGTTTCATTTTTATAGAACTCATAGGATTATTTAATTTTTACCTTCATAAATCCTTTGGTAGAGAAACTCAAAAAAACTAACCTTTGAGATTGTTTAGAATCCAATAAGATGTGGTACCTATGCTCTGATATCAATTTCAAGGATCACTTTGGATGTGGTCGACACATATAGGGGAGAATTAATGTTGATGTGTTACACATAAACATTTATTTTACTTAATAAAAATTTATTTCTTGGTTTTTATTCTTTCGATTGATTTTTCTATTAAATTCTAGGGGAAATATTAATGCTTTGAGTTTTGGTCAGTTTTTGGTTGGTGTATGGTTAGTGTGCATAGTTTAATGAAAAAAATGTGAATACCCATACACAATGGGTATTTCCATTTATTTTTCTTCCTTCATAATTTTTATCACATGGTTAGCACATGGTTTCTTCCAAACCATATTATTCTTAAAAGAAACTATGTGGGGTTTTGGTGTCCAATGGGAGCTGGCACCTGAATTACACACGGTTTAATGAAACTATGTTGAAAGTGTGAAATGGTGTAAGTCACTTCTTTAGAGATATTTCATGACTATAATATGGTTTTTAAAAATAATTAAACTCCAACCATGTTAGTTTATCTAGGTTTTCCAATAGATTTGCATGGTTGGTGTATGGTTTATCCAACTATATAGTCAAACTAGGTGTAGATTCCAAGCATTTAAATTTTTAAAATTCCCATTTTTTCACTTAATTATTGTAACCACTAAATAGGGATCTCATCCTCACTCTCATTCTATCAATCACCCACTCTTTCTATCTAAATGGGATCATATCTTCATTCATAACCACCTCCCTCTCCCATCGTTAGGATGATTTAATTCTTAATTCTTTGTGTGATCATCTCATGCTCGAATTTATACTCATACTCCTCTTTCTTACTATAACGACTCAGCCTTAAACATTACATAATATTGAATTAAATGAATAATTCACATTAAGGATCTTTTCAGGTTTATATTTTTAGAGCATTAGGATATAATTATTACATCTCAAAAGATTAAAAAGTATACACTTATACACAGTTTCCATTTTTTTATAAAATAAAAACACTTGAAAAAAAGAGTCATGTCTAGTCCGGGTTTTAGAGATCATGACTTCTACTTGATCCCATCCTTGACCCTATTCATCTTTAATTCCAGTGAAAACATTTCAAAACATGGGATGAGCATAAAAATCTATGTAAGGGTTATAAAACAAAGAATATAATCATTTTTTCATAAATACATAAAAAACATGAACTCTTTTACTTACCTCATGAAATCATAAGATTTATTAAAGACACATAAAAATCATATATCATAAAGGTAACTTGTGGCATCTATAACATACTTACATTATAGCTATCCCATCTACATAGGGAGTTACTTTGGAATACCCATCATAGTATATTCCCTAAATCTCTTAGAAGAAACATCCACTTTTACCTCTATCATGTTACCCAATGAAATGGAGAGCTATCTCGGTCTCACCCACCCTAGGTTTATCACAAAACCACCCGTATATGTAAATAATGCCCAAGAACCATAACATGATCATAACACATAATATAAGCATAAAGGAAAGATAAAATTTCCACATTGCAATAACAAAATATCATTTCAAGATATTGAAATAATAAATCCATTCTTAGAATCATTTTCAACACCAAAATACATAAAAATACTATATGTAATATATTGTTCCTTTTAAAAAAATTCCGGCTTGTTAAGGAAGCCAAAGATCAAATAATACTCGCGGCAGCGGAAAGGTCATTGTCACCGCATACGTAAAAAAAATCTTTTTTGTCATTTAGTAAAATGCTTAGTATAAAAAGATTCACTTTGAATGAAATGAAAATTCAAATGGTTTTATACACTGTATAAAATAAAGTTGTGTAAAAAACTAAATATGACTCAATGAAAGGAGATTGAGACGAAGTCCCTTACCTTGTGTCCAAATTGACTCGATCGTTCTTTAATCTCCTGAATAATAAACTAAAGTAAATTTTTACTTGATTAAGAACCTTTTTCAAGTTTATAATTCCTTTTACATCACTTATTACCATGTTATAAACATTATGTAATCATTTAAGTTAATAACGTTCATTTTGTCGATATTTGGTACTTGAGTCAAAAGTGAACACCTTATATTTACAAGTTGTTCATGTGATAAATAGTCCATTATATACAGAATGAAATTAATTATTTAGATATCATATATATCATATATATACAGTATATATATATATATATTTATAACAGTACATATCATTTGGAGGTAAGAAATGAAATGCACCGTTCATGGAGACGGTAAGCCGTACGTACATATGAACCCTACTTTCATTTATATTTCTTATTTTAATGGAATTAAAACCTAATGATACATAGGTATATTATAATTTCATATATAATATCATATATAATATCATTAACTCCATCCTTTATGAATCCCACATATGGCATTAATGAGTCATATCACTTTGAGGGGGCGGTAGTCCGCACTTCCCCAAATGAAATTATTGTTTCTACAAATAATGGAAACCATAAAGGTATGCTATATAAAAATACAGAATCATAAAGAAAACATAAACATAATATATATCATATATAAATAATGATCCATCTTAATGTCCATCATGATAGGTGGTAGGAGATAATCGAACAATCATCGTTTCGTGAGGTGTTAGTTTTCCATCCACAAAAACATTATGTTCTTCACCCATTAGATGGAGGTGTGTATAAGTGTAGTTCTAATATTTCTCATAAATAATTCCTAGTATATTTAGGATACTATTTTTGTTATAAAATAAAGGAATAAAAAGAGTTTAGGGATTGTAGAAGTAAAATAAAAGAAAAGAGGTTGAGATAAACTGTTACCTTTAATTTGGGTGACTCCCTTTGGTTTGAACCAAAAGGACTTTTTGAAGTGCCTTATGCATAAGGTAAGGATTTTAGGTGAAAGAGAGGGATGTAAGGAGCTTAATTAGGTAGAGTTTGGATGAGCCTAAAGGCTTGAGAGTTGTGAGTAATTGGTTAGAAGTGAGGGTTTTTATAAGGGGGACGAGGGGCTCTTTAAGAAAGTGTGAAAATATTATTTTATTATATAATGATATTAGGTTTATAAAGGTCCAAAAATAATTAGAGTATAATATAAGATGACTCAGGGTCGAAATAAAATCATCCAATAGGAATTGGACAGGTTTTGGATATTGTTTTAATCACTATAATCTTATTTATTTAAATCATTTATTAATGAGGTAAATACAGCTTCATTATTGTGTCATAAATAATTTAATTTATGTGATGTCTAAAAATTATTAAAAAAAATACCATGATGTAGGAACTATTTTTAGCTTTAAAATGAATATTTATAGTCAAAAAAATAATTTATATAACCCTTTTGTAAAAATTAATTTACTAAAATATATTTGTTTTTGTCATTTTTTCCTTTACTTTAAATTAATTAATCTAAAGTGTTATTATCATTCATAAGTGGCTCCATGGGGTCCCAAAATAGACCCAAGGATTCCCATGGTCAGCCATTACTCATCCAATAAGTTTATGACAAGTGTTAAGGAAATTTTGAATTATTATAATATTCTTTTTACCTTGAATTGCCCTATTTACCTTTAACCGCGGTAAATAAAAGTCAAAAGTTACTATTCACCAAAAAATATTTGCATCTTATTGAACCAAATTTTACTAACTAATAACAACCATGTATGTTGGATTTGCGAAATTCAATTCACATAAGTGGTAAAATTTCATTTAAATGAAAAAAGTTTTTTTAACTACTACTATGTGGTTTCACTATTCATCAAAAATTGATGTTTTTTAGAAAAATACCAAAAATTCAGCCGAAGCAATATTTGATATTCCGAATTGAAAAATAATTTTTATTTTTCCAAATTAAAAACATAAAAGTTTCATTAATTAATTTTAAAATTAATTCCCGTTGTTAAAACAAATAGCGTGTTTTTAAGAAAAAATAACTATCAAAAGATTGACACTTGTTTATGTCCAATTTCAAAGTGAAATAAATTACAATGACCAAAATTGTATTAAATGGTAAAAATATATTATAATTACACTTTAAAACAAATGAAAAATATAATCTAACCATATAAATAAATTATATTAAAACATAGTTTTGAATTAAAATACAATATTTTCATTATTCATTAAAAACAAACTTTATCAGAAAAATTTAAACAAATTACACAAAGTAAATTTTGATGTCCCCATTCTAAAGAAGGATTTTATTTGTTCGTATATAATGTATTAAAGTTACCAAAACTAAATTTAATGAGGTTTTTCCATTAAAAGGCAATAAATCGGCCTTGTAATGTAAATTATGCTTAAAATTATATTCATTCACATTTGAAGCCTCTAAATTTTTATTGGATAAATGTAAATACATTTAACAATCATGTATAATCATATTGTAGTTATTTTTTTCATTCTCTCTAATACAATGGCTAGGATTTAACTACCATTTAAAATAATAATATTATATTATTAGTGTACAATCGTAAGATTTCAAAAAAGCTCATTGTTGCGTATCGGGTACGCAATCGAACATAGAAACCCCTTTAAAGTAAAATTAATTTTTAATTCACAAATTATAATAAATATGAAATATGTCTTATTCTTTATTTACCTGGGATTTTACACTTACCTCCAGTTTTCTTGGTTTCTTTTCCTTCCATTTTGTTTTGTGAAACATAGGTCAACCCTAACATGAAATGAGTGTTTTTTTCAATTACTGGTCTCTATGGTTTGAGAGGACTGGGTTATGGTTCATTCATGTGATGTTCATTGAAGGTAATTTATTCCACGTAGTTTGAGGTAGGTTAGCTTATTTCTGAAACATTAAATTGATAACTATTAATATTTGATTTTTTAAATGGTTTTTTCACTTTATTATGAATTTAAAATCTTAAAAAAATGGTTTTGATGTTTTTAATTGGTTTATCTATTATTTTCTGTATTTTATCATTGTTTACAATATGGGTTTCATTTATGATATCAAGTTTTCAATCATGCTTTCAAATTTAAATCTTCTTAATTTATTGATTGGTTCTATAAATAGTTTTCACTACATGAATTGGAAATTTCCAAGTATTTTTTCGTCTTTAAGAAAAATTTTCTATAAAATCCTAACGGTGGGTTTGGATTTCATTTAAATATTAAATACTTTTCTAATATTTAAATCTATTGGTTATGTATTATACATATATTCATATATGGATATATATATATACTCATTGTAAATATTATCAAAAGTTTGTGTGAATATGTACATTTGGATAAGGGGTATTAATATATATATATATAATATGAATATGTGTTTAAGTTAAGAGTTTGTTCTAAATTAGGAAATAAGTGGTTTAGAAGTAGTTTTAAAAATGATAAATGTTTATTTCCAGATTTTAACTCCTAACTGTTACCTTTAAATGTTTTCCCAAAATAGTATACCTCTATGGAAGTCATCCATTTTAGGGAGAGTCTCCACATGGATCGTGACATGAGGTGGGATAGGTAGATAGGATAGTTATATGTGTGAAAATGATTGTGATATCATGTGATGGAAACCTCACATCCCATTTTTTCTAAATACAAGGGATCCTAGGATTTATATTGAGGGTCAAAAGATAGTTTCTATTTAGTCTTGAGTAGATGGACTAGATCCCCCACGGTAGGTAAAGTCCATGGTGGGGTATGTATATAGTGATACTAGTTGAGTTATACTATGTTAGTTTTTAACTTTGGATCATAATGATAGGTTGGGAGATGGTTATAAACTGAGTACATCTAGGGTCTCTTCTCTTTTTTTCTAGGAACTTCTCATTATGATCGTTATATATGTATTTTCCCCCTATTATATGGAACATTGCAAAACATTTTATAATAACAAGTTTTTCCTATTTAAACTTATACTTATCACAAGTCACTTCTTCAAATATTTTATTGGAAAATTTATTTTTCATTGAAAACAAATTTGGAATTGAAAATGGAAAATGGTTTTCCAAAAGTATCATCTCTCTACTTATTTTGAATTAAAATAATAACCTCATTTAAAATAAATGTGTTTAAAAACTAGTTTGAAATTGTTTTCTATTTATAGGTAAGGCATATGGAATGGTTTCTCTTTGGAATCACTACTGGGAATCTTGGTGATCATTCCCACATTATAATTTTTAGTTTAAGGTTTGGTTTGGATTTGGGTTTCTCATAGAGAGAACATGTTATATGAATATAGTGATATGTGTGGTCATACAGAGGTATATTTTATTATTTGTTTTTATTATACTATTTATTTACTTTATTTATTGTATTATTATTTATTTATAAGATGTTTTAGGGGATGAATCATTCCCAATTGAGTTATTATTTATTCCCAACACTAGTTTCCATCTCCGAATGACTAGGACTGCCTCTCTTATCCTGTTGTGGTCCAGATCGGGTTCCCAGTTCAAGGTCAACCTAAGTTGGTTCATAAATAATTGGTATCAGACTATTTACCCCATTTTATTTTAGTATTTTCATTATTTTGGATCTAGGATCATCAGAATTCATATGGTCATATGTAGGTAGGTGTCTGATCATCACATATTCGAAAGGATTGATGAGTTTCTAGGGTTGTTCTGGATATTTTTTTCCCAAATATAATCTTCATTCTCAGGTGTTTTGAGATATTGGGTATTTATTTGGGTGTTTATTGTTATCATTGAGATTTTAGGGATTATTTTGAGAAACTCTAAATTTTCGAGTGGATTTTTGGAGGTAATTTGAGGGTTCAGGGTTATTGTTCAAGGTCTGTAAAAAAAATTCAAAGTTGTGAGGCCACCTTTTCTAACCACAAATAATCTTTACAAGGTTAGTGCATGTTATTCCAAACTATGTAGACAAACTGTGTGTAGTAGTTTCTATTTCCAAATTTTTTAAATTTTTTTTCTTTGATTTTTGGGGTATTTTTTTATTAATTTTATTAATTTAAGTTTATTTTAAGGGTGTTTCCCTTGAGTTTTAAATGATGTTTGGTTTATAAATGTTTGTTTTCAAATATAAAAAACTTAGGTTGTTTGTAAATGATATAGATATTTTTTATGATTTAGAACAAATAGACAAAATATGGAATCTAAATTTAATTATAGATATATAAACTTTTTGTTTTGATGATAAAATGTGGCTTTAGATTTATTGGGTTTTCAAAAGAACAATTTGAAAAGTAACCCACATTATTTTTATTTGACCCTTGGTACTCTTTATGAAGGTTCTCATATATATGTCAGTGTGGTAAGTTTGTGATTATAACTTTACGTATGAGTTTATAAGAATATATAAATGTTTTTGTTTCTGTATTTGTGTGTTTTAATTTACATAAACGACCATTTATGAGTTCCTAACTTCATAAGTTTGATTTTGTGTTCCAAAGTGGTCATAAATTAAGGCTTGGTTTTAAAAAAAATATATGTGATTTTAAAACAAAAAATAAGGTGGTGTTATTATGATAAAGTGAGATAATTTTTAGGTTAATGACCTATGATTGTTTTAAATGAAAAACTTTGTAAAAATCTACGATTGAATCAAGTGAGAAAAAATGTACTCAAATTAAACTATGGAATTTAAAATGATTTCAAAATTTCAAGTGAGATTTCAAAAATTTTAAATGTGAAATGGGAAATTTTGAATGGTCTCAAAGGATGATATTTTCGAATCTAGTATAGTGATTTGGTTGATTACCTTTATAGGGTTAATATTTTTATTTTTTATTAATTTTCCTTTTCATTTGTTTTATTATTTAGAGTATGTATCCTAGAAGAGTTATCAGGGATTATAAGGATTTGAGATTGTCATGGTCAATTAATGACAACACCCAGACTCATGATAGAGTGGTGTGCTGGTTCCATTATGATTTTTCCTACCCTTTGAGGTGATCTAGGATCTAGAGAGGAAGAAGAGTGTATTAAGGTAGTTAAGGGAGTCTTCTGATCCTTATGACCTTTAAACTGGGTAAGGGTAAAATTCATTCAAGAATTTTTTTGAAGGGATAATTTTGGATGCCTAGAAGATCATTTTCCCATATCATTAATATGTTGGGATGTCATGGGAGTTCATTAAGACCACATTTTCTTTGTGGTACTTTCCTAATGAGTTTAAGGAAAATAAGGTGGTGAATCTTATAATCCTCTATCAAGGTCTAAGAATGGTGAAGGAGTATGATAACCATTTTCATGAGTTACTTCCCTTTTATATAGAGGTCGTGTTGATTAATTCTTTAAAGTCACAGCAATTCATGAAGGGTCTTTATCTGAATCATAGTGCTAGAGTCCTTTCAACTGGGAATATCTTGTTTTAGGGGTTAGTGAATGAGGTATATCTAGATGAATTTTATTTTTTGGGGAAACCATTAGATAGGATTGGATATATTCCTTTATATTATGATGAAGGCTCCACATATAGTTATAAGTTAATACTGAAGGATTATATATTGTATGAACCATCTTTAGTTCTAACATTTTCATAAAGGAAACATTCTCTTGTGTTCTTACATAGTGGTTGGTTTAAGCTCTCCAAGTACTCTTGATAAGATGTTCCAAAGACTTGTTGTCTCTATGGTTAATTGGGTAATATCTGAAAATTCTATAATCATAAACATATTTTTTGGAATATATCCTCTCTAGATTTGGGTCCCAATAGTGTCTCATACATCTTTGAAGTATCCCATTTTTTCCTTTTTCTTTCTTATCTTGTTATAAAATTTATTATTTTCTCATTTAGAGAGTGAACAGTTGTTTTGAGGAATTTATTAATTTAATTTTTTTTGTTTCATTATTGTAGTTCTCTAGATTATGACTTATAGTAGTGGACTTCCAAGTTTTTTCTTACTCTCGTTGAACCACCCTACTGCATGAATTTTAAATGTTGGGGAGAGCCATGATGGATCTTTTTTCAATTATCTATTAATATAATCAAGTGTGAATTTTAGAGATAGTGTTCACATTAGGGATAGTATATTTTTTGTTTTTGGTTTGGTTTGGATATTTAGTTATGATAGGTTTTTTTCTTTTGTGTTGAAGGTTCTAGCTTTATTCCCTTCTTGGACTCAGTGACTTTATATAGGTAGAATTTTTTTATGTTAGGGAGAATTTTCAAACAACCAAATTTTATTTTACATATTGTTTTATTTTTTTCTTGGTATTTAATCTTACCATTGATTTTCATGTTGAATTTCTTATGAAATATTCTTCTTTGGTATTTTGTTCAGTTCTATGATGGTGTAGGTTTAGTGCACATGGTTTGAGGGAAACTATGTGACTACCCTTACACAAGGGGTATTTCTGGTTATTTTTCTTATTGAATAGGTTTTATCACATGGGTATTTCACAATTTATCCCAAACTATTTTATTCTTATGAGAAAATATGTTGGATCTTGGTGGCCTCTAGAAACTAGAAAACAACTTGAGTGCATTTTAAAAAAAACACTAGAGAAAGCATGTAAGGCTTTCTATGAATTATGTAGACTTGACACATGGTTGGAGTATGATTTTACTAACAATTCACCTTTAACATGTGGGGTTATCTAGGTGTTCTAGTATTTTAACACACTTTATCTAACCATGTAGACAAATTGAATGTAGTGTTAAGGGGTTTAAATTTTTAAAATTCACATTTTTCACTTAATTAATTTATCCCAAAAAGGGGTATCCCACCTTTACTCTCATTATCACCCTAACCCATTCTTTCTTGATTCCTAGAAAGGTCTCCCTATCATGAGCCTCACCACCTCCATCTCCCTCTATTGGAATAGTTTCTTTCCTCAATCTTGGTATGATCATCTTAGGTAGGAATTTATTCTCCTCCTCCATATTTCCTTTCCTATTCTTGGTTTTTTTTTCCTTCCATTGTGTTGTATTAAAAATATTCTAACTCAAACTAGAAATAGGTGTTTGTTTTAGTCGATTCTTGGTCCCTTGAGTTTGTTAGGACTAGTTCGAGGATCATTTTTACGGTGTTTTTTAAGGCAATGAATTCCCTAACATTTTAGGAATGTTACCCTATGTATTACCCTTTAAAATAATAATTATGAATACTTGCTTATTTAAATGTTATTTTACTATATTATAATTTAAATATGTTATGAAAATGGTTGTGATGTCTGTAATTGGCTTCTCACTTATTTTATATATTTTCTCTAAGTTTTTAATATGGGGTTCCCTTATAAAATCATGTTTTAAAACATATTTTGAAATTTAAATCATCATAAGGGATTAATTGGTTCTCAAAATGCTTTCCATTATGTGATTTGGTAATTCCCAAGGATGTTTTGTTCTTTTCACTAGGTTTTCCATATGTGACTAATGGAATTTTTTGCTTTCTAAAAATCCACAAATAGATTACTAATCTTTAAATCTACTAAATATGTCTTATACACATATAAATATATATATATATATGGATATTAAATTAATACATATTCTCACTAGGAGGGTAGAGTATATAAATTGGGATAAGGGGTATTTATATATATTTATATAAATATGCATATGTGTGTGAGTAAAAATTATTTTTTTGAATATGAAATCCTTGGTTTAGAAGTAGTTTTCCAAATGATTAATATTTACTTCCAAATACTAATTCATGTTTTTCACCTTTAAATGTTTTCCCAAAAGGGAAAACCTCTATATAAGTCCACTAGTTTGGAGAGGGTCTTTTCATGGATGGTGTGGGGAGGTGGTAAAGGTATATGATATTTTTGTATGAGTGAACTCGATTGTGAAATCATGTGAGCCCATCCAAAACTCACATTTTTACTAAATCCATGGTATCCAAAGAGATTTAGTGTGAGTAAATAGATGGTTGTTAATTAGTCTTGATTAGACTAATTATATCTCTCATGGAAGGGAAATGTCATGGTGGGATATGCCATCGGTTAGGCTAGTTGAGGGTGGTTGGGTTGGTAATAGGCTTTGGATCACATCGATATGATATAATGTTGTTTGAAATTGAGTACATATAGTGTCTCTTTACTTTATTTCTATAATATTCTCATAATGATCATTTTACATGTATTCTCTATTCCCCAATTCTATGGAACATTGAAAAATGTTTTTGTTGGCCCGTAGATGTTGTTGGCCACTATCTCTAACTATAAATGCTTTAATTATCAAAAATCATGTCATATGTTAACATATTTCTTATCTTATGTAAGATCCTATATTATTTCAAAGAATTATATTAAATATCATATCATTTCAATCATATAATTATTTGAGTGTGTTTAATTCTAAACAAGCTCATATATGTGTTTATGGATTTTAACACTCTCGGACTATACTGAAATGTAAGATAGACAGAACATCTAAAAAATTGTCTAAGTATGAGTCACCGACACCGAAAGGCAGATGACTCACCGTCATACAAATGCCTTACTGACAGATGGATCAAATAGACATATGTTCTTTGTATTTGAAATTGAAACCGTTGGAAAGATACACCATTGGACATGACATCGAAAGAAAAAAGACTCACAGTTGAACATGACATTGATGTAGATGACCTACCATTAGATCAGGTGACCTACAGTTGCATGGTTCTACCAATGCAAGGACTCACTATCAGTTGAAATGAGTCACCATTGGTTCAACTATCTCACCAATAGAAGGAAGGATGCACCGTTGATATGAGTCATTGATAGTTCACATGTCTCACCGATAGAAGTAGACACTAATAGAAGTAGACACTAACACCCAGATTCACTAATACCGATGGAAATGACTCATTGATTTAGAGAGCCACTAATGTTGATAGAACGGTGCAAATAACTCACTGATACTTATGAATCATCGATAGTCATAAAATCTATTTTTAATTTATTAGTTCAAATTTATATCTAATGGTCATATTTAGAAAAATTAATGTTTCTGACATTATTTAATGTTGTCTATAGGACATTTGGTAGACAATATGAGGTATGATGAGCTGATGCACGTGGAATGTACATGGTATTTATCATCCCTTGAAAATTTGAAGTATTTTAAAAATAAAGAAGATAAACAGAACATATAAAGCCAAGTGTGGTCATGGATGCCTGAAATGGGAGAAAAACTGAAGAAAATCAACTCACATGCAACCACTATGAACTCAAGAACAGAAGAACACACGAGGAAAACTAAATCAAACTGAAAAATGAATTGAAAACTCACTTCAAAATCTCAAAGAATGACAATAATATACCTGCACAACCACACCTGTATGTGGAAGCTAGAATACAACACTCTATTTTAGTGTCAACATCCAAAAGAGGACTCAAAATTCAATCTAACTACTTCTGAAGAGTCCAGTGCTGCATCTCAAGACCCATAGAGCCTTCTAAATCCCTTCTCATACTTATTTGATCAATTGTGTTCATTTTTTCATACCTTTATGGAAGTGTGTGTGTCTTTCTATTCCAAAAACACTAAATCTTGTGCATAACGAGAGTATACTTGATATCCTCAATATCACTCTCTTTTTATCCATTTCTATCCCATGTAGAACTGTGGAATTGGTCATGTGTAACTTGTTTACTATTTTCCCACAAATAACTATGGTAGAGGTCAAGTGTGACATAGACAGCCATGTGTACTATTGTGAACCCCAATCTAGGGTGTGGATCAAACAATTTATTAATTTATACTACTTTGTGGTAGGTGATCACCAAGTAGATAAGATTAAGTCTCTTCTTGATACTGAACCTCTTGTTTATTTCTGTTGTGTTCACCTTATAGTTTTAATCTATTTTATCACATATTTATTAAAACTAAATTGAACTCTGATAGTTAGTCATAGAAAGTGTTTATAATAGTATTGGCTTATTAGATTAATTTAAAAAGTTTTATTAATTATCAAATTGATACAACTAAGAACTAATCAATCTCTTGAGAAATTAATTGAACAATCATGCTCTTATAAATTCCCTACTCGCTAACATGGAAATTGAATTTTAAATATTATGGGAATTTCAAAGAACCAATGTTATAGAAATTTTTATAGATACACAATTCACCCCCCCCCCTCCTGAGTACTCTACTCCAGAAAACATTTGGTATCAGAGGATGTTTTGTTTTTGAAATTTCAGTTTTCAATGTTTTGTTTAATCTTTTCAACTGTGATTTCAGTTGGATTTAAAATATCTTATAATTTCTGTTATTTCAAAATTTTATCTCTTTAAAATATTTTCCAAATTTTATTATGGATAATAGAATAGAAATTCATGCTACCAACAGACCTCCATTATTCAATGGAACTAATTATGCACAATGGAAATTACGAGAAAAATGAATTTATAAAGTATAGGTTTTTAAATATTGACTTAAATTGTAGATGAGTATAAGATTCCTGTTACTACTAGAAATAATTGGGATTACCCAACTAAGAATACTTATAATAATAATTGTAAATCCTTGAATGCATTATATTTTTCTTTAGGAGATGAAGCATTCAACTGAATTTTTGCATTTAAAAGAGCCCATGATATTTGGGATACTTTGTCTATTATAAATGAAGGATCTTCTAGTGTTAAGGAAATGAGACTTAACACATATAGTATTAAATATTATAACATTAAGATGAATCCTGATGATCCTATTTCTAACATGTATCTCAGGATTAATGAAATAGTGAACATTGTGATCTCTATGGGAAAAGATTTTAATGCCAAAGAAAAAATCATGAGGATTCTCAGTTGCTTACCTAATAGAAGAATAGGAACTTCTATCTCAATTATAGAATCATGTGACATCAGAAAATTACCTATCCAATAACTCATTAGAAAATTTATTATGTATGAATAAGAGAAAAAAATCCACAAAGAAGAGGAGGATGAACCTAAGAGAAATTTTATAGCTTTCAATAATACTACCACCAAGATTAAGGAAAAAGAGAAGGTGTTAGACTCTATTAAAAGCTTCAGTACGGATTAATCAACATTAGATAGTGATGGAGAGATGGCTCATCTTTCCATAAGATTCAAGAAATTCTATACAAATAATAATTTTTTCATGAATCCCAATTATAAAAGAAGATATGATAACAAGGGTAGCTATAAAAAGTACTAGAAAAGAAATGACAAATCAGATGATATTGTCTTCTATGAATGTAAGAGGATAGGACAGGTCAAATTTGACTATCCAAAGATAAAATACAAAAATAAATATGAAAATAAAGTTAAAAAGTATATGAAAGATATGAAGGCCACCTTTAGTTCCTCTGAGGATTGCTCCAGTAAATTAGAATCATCTCATGAGGAAAAAGATGACATGTAAAATATTTGTTTTAGGAAAAAAATATCTGAGGTAACCTTAGATTCACCTACACAAAATTCTTATTTTTCTGAAAATGAAAGTGAGTATGAAAATATGACAAATGATGACGTATTTGAATATTGTAACATGTTGGAAAAGACTTGTAATGAACTAAAATATAAATATAAATATTTAAAGAAACAACATTCTCTTATTTTAACTATTAAATTTGAACTTACTACTGAAAAGGAAAATAATGTTCAACTTTTTATGGAAAACCATGAATTAAAAATGTCTAATGAGTAATTGAATAAGTATTTTGAAACTTTTACCAAAGGTAAAGATACTCTTAATCAAATTCTGGGTAAACAGATAGCTCTTAAGTACACTTCTAGTAATATATATCAACCTATACAGAGAAACTTATCTAAAACACATTTTGTAACTAAATATATAAAATCTGTTTTTCTATCTGAAAATAAAAACTCTATTGCTAGTACTAGTTTTAAAAAATCCTTTACTACCTCTAGCTTTTCTGGACTAAATAGAGTATATTTTTCAAATATGTTATATAGTGCTTACGGTAAACCCATGAGGAAATTGTGGTTACATAAAGCTTTAATTATTAATGTTTTTGGACCCAGAAAAATATGGGTACCAAAATCATTTCTTGGAGAAATTTACTTGTAGGTAAATTGCCTATAGAGTACATCTAGAAATATTTGGTACTTGGATATTGGATGTTCAAGACATGTGAAAGGAGACTAATCAAGCTTGAATAATCTCATCAATATTGATGGAGTACATGTCACCTTTGGTGACAATTATAAAGTAAAAATAATTGGCCTACGTAAGATTGGTAACTCTAACTCAGTTTTAATTTCTAAATTACTTTCTGTTAATGGATTAGAGTATAATCAGCTTAGTATTTCACAATTATGTGATGGTGGATTTCATGTTATGTTTGAAAATTATAATTGCAATGTTTTTAACTCCAAAAATGAATTATTATTTTCTAATTTTAGTTATGAAATTGTATATTCTTTTAAATTAGATTCTTTAGCCTCTCAAAATGTTTCTTGTTTAAGTGATTTTCATAAAGAGTCTTGTCTTTGGCATAGGAGGACATGACACTATAATGTACACTCTCTTAGAAACCATACTAGAAAATTCTTAGTCAAGGATCTACCCAAACATGAGTTTCAAAATGATAAAGTCTATAATACTTTTAAAAAGGGAAAATAGCACAAGGTATCTTTCAAATCAAAGAAAGAAGTTCTGACTTATCAAACATTGTAGTTGGTTCCATAGATTTGTTTGGACCATCTCGAGTTTCTCGTTTGAATGGAAATAACTATGTATATGTTCTTGTAGATGATGGTTCTAGGTATTCTTGGACTTATTTCTTAGCTCATAAGAGTAAAGCATGTACTTACTTCCCCAAGTATGCTAAAATAGTCGAAAATCTATGTGTAATTAAAATAAAATCCTTTAGAAGTGATCATGGTTGTGAGTTTGAAAATCAAGATTTTGAATCTTTATTCTCACACAATAGTTATATACATAACTTCTATGCCTCTAGGAAACCTCAAAAAAAATGGATTTGTGGAAAGAATAAATATAACCTTACAAGAAATATCCTGAAAAAATCTTAATGAATATGATTTACCAGTTTACTTTTGGGATGAAGCTATTAACACAGCTTGTTACATAATTAACAGATTCATAATTAGACATATCCTTAATAAAACTCCTTATGATCTGTGGAATAATAGAAAACCCAAAGTTAGTTATTTCAATTTTTTTGGTTACAAATTCTATATTCTTAATATTAAGGACAATCTTGAGAAATTCGAATCCAAAATTGATGAAGGAATCTTCCTTGTTTAATCAACCTCTAATAAAGCCTATAGAGTCTTTAATAAAAGAACCAATTGTGTGTAAGAATATGTGCATATAAAATTTTATGAAAAGGATCTAGATTAACCAAATATCTCTCTACAAAACCTTGAAGAAAATATTTCAAACCTAGAAATAAATAAAAAATCATATAATCCATCTGTCAACCAATCTGTGAAATCAAACAGTTCTGTAAATTCTTCAAAATCTATACTTAATGAACCCAAAACTATAGATGAACCTGAAGTTACGAGCCCATCCTTTTCTAGACCAACTATAACTCTTAAGAAGCATCATTTAGATTCTCTTGTTGGAGACTTGGATAAAGGGATGCAGACTATAGCTTCTCTTAGAAATCATGTTGAACATCAAACCTTTTTGTCACAACTTGAACCTAAAAATGTCAATGATGCAATTAAATATGAATTTTGGGTGACGTCTATGAAAGAATTACTAAATCAATTTTAGAGAAATAATTTTTGGAAACTTTTGGATATACCCAAAGACACCATGGTCATAGGAACTAAGTGGGTGTTTAAGAATAAAGTAGATGAATCTGGTAACATTGTTAGAAACAAAGCAAGATTAGTTGCATAAGGTTATAGTCAAGAAGAATTCATTGACTATGAAGAAACTTTTCAACCTGTTTCTAGACATTAATCCATCATAATCCTACTTAATTATAGTTCCCATATTGATTTCAAACTTTATCAAATGGATGTTAAAAGTGCATTCCTAAATGGATACATAGTTGAGGGTGTTTTTGTTGAACAACCCCCAATTTTTACAAACCCTCATTTTCAAAATCATGTTTCAAATTAAGAAAAGTATTATATGGTTAAAAACAAGATCCAAGATCTTGGTATGATAGATTAAGTATTTTTTATATTTCAAAAGGATTTAAAAATGGAATTGATGATCTTACTCTCTTTATAAAGAAAATTTACAAAGATGTTTTAGTAGTCCAAATATATGTTGATGGTATTATTTTTGGATCTTCAATAAATTATTTATGTGTTGAATTTTTAAAGATAATGAAAATTTAATTTGAAATGAGTTTAATGGGTGAACTCAAATTCTTTCTTAGATATCGGATTTTTTTAAAATAAAGAACGAATAAATTTAAAACAAAGTAAATATACAAAATATCTTTTAATAAGATTTGGATTTTATAGCATTAAAATTAGTTACACTCCCATGAGTACTACTTGTAAGTTGGATCTTGATAAATTTGCTAAATCTATTGATCAAACCACTTATAGAGGAATGATTTGAAGTTTACTCTACCTGACTTTTAGTAGGCCAGATATAATTTTTAGGGTGTGTATGTGTGCCCATTTTCAAGATAACCCTAAAGAATATCCCTTAAATGATGTTAAAATAATATTAAAGTACCTCAAAAATACTATCAATTTTGGCTTGTTTTACCCAAAATGATAATCATTGGATATAGTGATTTATTTTAATGCTTTTAGATAAAAGATATATAGAAAGATCACCTATAGGACATGCCACTTTTTAGGGAAAGTATTTAGTTTCATGGTTTAGTGAGAAACAAAATTATGTTGCGTTATCTACTACCAAATATGAATACATAGCTGCTGGTAGCTATTTTGCATAAATTTTGTGGATGAAACACACTCTTCTAGACTATGGATATGAATTTAGACATGTACATATAAAATGTGACAACACAAGTGCTATTAACATTTCTAAGAACCCAGTTCCTCACTCTAGAACAAAATATATTGATGTAGTACATCACTTTTTGAGAGATCATTATCAAAAGGGTGATATCACTTAAGAATTTATTGGCAATAAATATAAGCTTGCTGACAAATTCACTATTCCATTGAACTCTAAAATAATAAATTACAACAAACATAAGTTAGGAATGATCAATCAGTATGACCATATTTTTACTTTTCCTTCAATATTTTTCTGTGAAGTTTTCATGCCAACAGGGTTGTCATGCTGACACCATTGTCAAACCAACACCATTTTCATACTAACACCATTAGCATTTTATAGTGGCTTTCATACTGAAAATGATGACTCATTATTTTCTATAAGTTTTATGTTTTTATCAAAATGACACTGTTTCATTAATTCCAGTGAAACCGGTTTTTTATTTCATAATTGTCAAAATCCCTAAATGATATAAATTTGAATCAATACAAACTACTCATTTACTGCTAATCTCTCACTAGGTCTCAGCTCTCTTTCTGTACCCCCGACCTTTCACCTGCTGACCTCCAGACTGAACTGATCAAAATGGCGTGAGTGAAGTGAGCTCTTGAAGTGAGTGAGTCTCATGGATCCAAGAAAAAAAGGAGGAATTGAGAAAATCTTTAGGTCCTATAAATATTATTACGGTAAACCATGTTTTAACCTTTGAGAAATAATTCTTAATGGAATGTATCTTAGAGAGAAAATCTTTGTTTTTGAAAGTAAATCAAGATCAAGGATGGCTTAAATGGTTCGCAAATAATGATAGAGTCTTTAACCTAAATCTAGTATATGAATTTTATATGAATATTGAAGTTTTGTTGGAAGGTAGTGATGTTGCTTCAGTGAAATTAATTGTGAAAGGGAAAATAATCTCATTCTCTTCAAGAAATTTGGTTGAATGTCATAAGGTAACTCATGAAGGACGTTTTGATGATAACCAAGGTAATTATCCTCCTAAAAGTGAATTATTTTGCTATGAGATAGCTCGGAAACAGCTAACTAGAAATTAAGAGCACAGGAGACCCTTTTCCTCATAATTTAATGGTGAGTACAGAATTCTATTCAAGTTTATTCAGCATCAGATTTGTCCCAAGAAAGGGGACTTTGTTTCTCTTAAGTATCAGAATGTATATATGATTTATTTGATTCAGAAATGAGTTAAGTAGAATCTTTGTAGATATCTTATGGTGAAAATCAATGAGATGATAAAACATGGTTGTAAGTAAAATTCTCTTTTCTATTCCAAAATGATTTTAGTTATGTTGAAGGAGAAAGGCTATGCAAATAAGGGTGAGGATGTTGCAGTAAGTGAATATCGTGGAATCTTATCAAGCTATGACATATGTAAAAGAAAGAAAATTAATTAGAACCCATGGAGGAAGGAATGGGTTGGTGATGAAGATATATTTTATGAGAAGTTCAATCCCATAGATCATCCAGTTAAATGAAAGGATCTAGTGGATCCTGGCGTCAGTCAAGTTGATCAAGTAACCTATTCTTCAGATGAAGAAGATGAGCTTGATACTCCTGTTAGAGATGTGGGATCACCAGTTGATGATCGAAGTAACCCAAACACTATTGGACCAATAAGAAGAGTCTCTATTAGACCTTTAAGTCCACCTTTGGACTTACCCTCTCATGAACCTATTCTCAAATCTACTAGAATTGAAGAAACCCAAGTTGAAGTTAATGTAGAATATGTTAGTGAATCCAATGAAAAAGAATATAAATAATAATATTAATATGAAGAAGATGGTACTGGTGAAAATGTATTAGAATTAGGAATGGAATAAGAAGATGAGACATTTTATGATGAAGTTGGAGATGAGAAGAATGAATATGGTGAAAATGAAGATTGTAGTGAAATTAGAAGTGATAGTGAATCTGATCATCCTGATGAGAATCTAGATGTTGTGAGTATGGAAGTTGTTGTAGCTAATATTGGCGTATCTTTTGAGGGTGATGTTCAAGAAGAAAATGTTTCCCTAGATGAACCTTTTTCTCGTGTATTTATACTAGGAAAAGAACTCTTCATAAGGAAAATAAATCTAGGAAGGAATCCTTGACTGAGGGGGAGAAATATTCCCTAAGAGATGACACTGAGGGGGAGCCTCAAGGGCTAGTTTCTCAAGAAGATGAAGAGAATCAAACAAGAAGAGTAAGGATTGATACACTTACTGCTTTGTATTTTGACATTTTTGGAATAATGGATAAGTAATCTTGTTTATATAGCCTTGGGATTATATTATGAAGATTAAAATAATGAAGTTGTTTCCCTTGCTGCAAAGGAACTAGTGAATGAGACCACTTCTAGTGATTGTGTCACTAAAGCAGATTTTGAACAATTCAAGAAAGAGATATGTGCCTCCATAAGATACTCAGTTCAATCACAAATGAGGTATGACATTGATGAATCTAGGAGATAGAATACTAAGATGACTGAGATTTTGAAAGTAATTTGGTCTATGGTTGATGGTGTAAAGCATTTTGGTGCTTCTAGTTCTTCTTCTTCATCAACTAGTCTATCTCATGCTGATGCTGCTTCTGTTTCAAAGATGGTGATAACAGAAATTAAGCCAAATATAATCACAACTACATATACAATTGTGAAAATAAATACCAATATCAGATATGATATGAAGACGCTGACAACTAGGATCAATGCCTTGATCATAGATTATAGGAATACAATGGAAACTGTCATGAAAGGACTTGAGAACCTTTTTTCTCATTTTAAATCTCTTGAGTATGACAATATAAGAAAATAAGTTTATGATATTACCTCCTCTGCTCTTGCTTCAACCTCTACTCCACCTCAAATGTTAGTTTCTCAGGCCTTATCTTAAATCAGACCAGTCATTACAGAAACTGTTCAGCCTCGGATTCTTTCTCAGCACAGACTTTCCCTTGATTCTACAGTCCCTGAAGGAGTGCCTCTACTTTCTCTCAAAAT
The DNA here is from genome assembly GCA_963277665.1 of Viscum album. Classification (NCBI taxonomy): domain Eukaryota; kingdom Viridiplantae; phylum Streptophyta; class Magnoliopsida; order Santalales; family Viscaceae; genus Viscum; species Viscum album. Next base: position 172,541,807 of record OY728128.1, read on the forward strand.
CCATTCAGACCCTCCTTCTTTTTATCCTAACACTCCTGATGAACCTTCTATTGATCCTTCTAATAAGGGGAAGGAGCCCCTTGATCCGACCCTATAGTGTGGAGTCATTTTTATTTTATAGGGTTGAGTCCTTGTACATTTTATTTTTTAGTGTAGTCTATTTATGAATGCTCTTTAATTGTTTCTAATTTACTATTTTCATTGCTCTTTCCTCTTACCACTTTTTTCTAATCCTAAAAGGGAGGGAATCTATAAGATTATTCTATAAGAATTATTTTAGTCTTGTTATGCACTGTTATCTATGATAAATTACTTTAATCTTCTCTCTAATATGTTATTATTATCCAGTGGTACTCAATAATGCCATGATTTGTGATTATCAAAAAGGAGGATATTGTTGGCCCATAGATGTTGTTGGACACTATATCTAACTATAATGGTTTTAATTATCAGAAATTATTCATATATTTACATATATATTATCTTATGTAATATCCTATATTATGTCAAATCATCATCTTAAATATCAGAACATTTCAATCATATAACTATTTTTGTGTGTTTAAGTCTAAACAAGCTCATCTATGTGTTTATGGATTTTAACACTCTCTGAATTTTCTGAAATGTAAGACAGACATAACATATAAAAAAAATTATAAGTTTGAGTCTCTAACACTGACCAGAAGTTAACTCACCATCAGACATATGACTTACTGACAGACATATCAAATATGAATATGTTCTAAGTATGTGAAGCTGACACCGACGGGAATATGACCAACCATTGGACCTGACACCAATAGACAAAAGGATCACCATTGTACATGACACTGATAGACAAAATACGCATTGTTGAACATGACACTGATGTAGATAACATACCATTAGTTCAAGTGACCTACCATTTCATAGTGCTACTGATGCAAGGACTCATCGTCGGTTTAAATGAGTCTCTGTTGGTTCAATTGTCTCACCGATAGATGGAAGGACACACCGTTGATATGAGTCAACAATATTTCATCTGTCTCACAAATAGAAGGAGACACTGATAGAAGGAAAAAGTAACACCCAAAGTCATAGATACCGATGGAAATGACTCATCGATATAGAGAGTCACCGATGCTGACAGACCGATGAAAATAACTCACTGATACTTATGACTCACTGATAGTCATAAAAACTATTTTTAATTTATTAATTCAAATTTATATCTAATGGTTATATTTAGACAAATTAATGTTTTTGAAATTATTTAATTTTGTATGTAGGACTTTTGGTTGATAGTACGAGGTATGAAGAGCCGATGCATGTGGAATTTACATGCTATCTATCAGCCCTCAAAAATAAGAAATATTTTAAAAAGAAAGAAGATCAATAAAACATATAGAGTCGAGTGTGGTCACACATTCTAGCAAGGGGAGGTATACTAAAGAACATCAACTCACATGAAACCACTATGAACTCAAGAACAGAATAACACATGAGGAAATATCAATCAATATGAACAAAAAATTGACAACTCACTTCAGCATCTCAAAGAAGGAGAGGAATATACCTACACAACCACACATGTAGTTGGAATCCAGAATACAACACTCTATTTTTGTGTCAACTTTGAAAAGAGGACTCAAACTTCAATCTAACTACTTCTGAAGAGTTCATAGTTTCATCTCAAGGCACATAGAGCCTTATAAATCACTTCATGTACTTATTTGTCTATTGTGTGCATTTTTACAAAACTTTTGAGCAGTGTGTGTATCTTCCTATTCCACACACACTAACTCCTTTGCATAAGAAGAGGATACTTGATATCCTCAATCTCACTCTCTTTTTACCCATTCGTATCCCACGTAGAATTGTGGAAGTGGTCATGTGTGACTTGTTTGTTGTTTTCAAATGAATAATTGTGGTAGAGGTCAAGTGTGACATAGACATCCCTGTGTGCTGTTGTGAACCCCAATCCAGTGTGTGGATCAAACTATTTTTTAATTTAAACTAGTTGGTGGAAGGTTATCATCAAGTAGAGAGGATTAATTCTATTCTTGATACTGAACATCTTATTTATTTTCATTGCATTTACCTTTTAGTTTTACTCTGTTTTATCAAATATTTCTTAAAATGAAATTGAACTTTGAAAGTTAGTCTTATAAAGTGTTTATAATAGTATTGGATTATTATATTAGTTTAAAAATATGTATTAATTATCAAATTGATAAAACTAAGAACTAATCAATCTCTTGAGAAATTAATTGAGCAATCAAGCTCTTATAAATTCACTATTAGCTAACTTGAAAATTGAATTTTAAATATTGGGGGAATTTCAAAGAACCAATTTTATAGAAATTTTTATAGATACTAAATTCAACCCACCCCCCATCTTGAGTACTCTACTCTGGAAAAATTTGGTATCAGAGGTTGTTTTGTTTTTGAAATTTTAGTTTTCAAAGTTTTGTTCAATCTTTTCAACTGTGATTTTTGATGGATTTCAAAGATCTTAACATTTCTCTAATTTCTAATTTTTTATCTCTTTAAAATATTTTCCAAATTTTATTATGGATAATATACTAGTAATAATTTCTACTAATAGACCTCCATTCTTCAATGGAACTAATAATGCACAATGGAAAATTACGATGAAAATGCATTTATAAAGTATAGGTTTTGAAGTTTGGTATTCAATTATAGATGAGTATATGATTCCTACTACTACTATAACTAATTGGGATGATCCAACTAAGAATACTTTTAAAAATAACTATAAATCCGTGAATTCCTAATATTTTTCCTTGGTAGATGAGGAATTCAACAAAAATTTTACATGTAAAACATCCCATGAAATTTGGGATACTTTGTCCACATGAATGAACTTCTAGTGTAATGAAAATGAGACTTAACACATATATTTTTAAATATGATAACTTTAAGATGAAGCACAATGAGCTTATTTCTAATATGTATCTCTAGTTTAATGAAATAGAGAACACTATGATCTATCTGGGAAGATATGTTTCTCCCAAACAACAAATCATGAGGATTCTCATATGATTTCCTAATAGATGGAGAGGAACTTCTGTCTCAATTAAGGAATCGTGTGACATCATAAAATTACCTATGAAAGAAATTGTCATAAAATTTATGATGTATGAAGAAGAGTTGAAATCTAACAAAGAATAGGAGAATGAACCTAAGAGAAAGTCTGTGGATTTCCAGACTACTAACTCCAAGAATAAGGAAAATGAGAAGGTGATAGCCTCTTTTGGAAGCACCGATAATGATGAATCAACATCATATAGTGATGGAGAGATAGCTTAGATAGCCAGAAGTTTTAAGAAATTCTATAGACAGAAGAAATTTATCAGGACTCCCAATTACAAAGGAAGATATGATAACAATGGTAGTTGGAAAAAGGACTGGAAAAGAAATGACAAATCAGATGAGATTGCCAACTTGGAATGTAAGAGGAGAGGAAATGTCAAAACTAACTTTCCAAAGATAATATACAGAAAGAAGTATGAAAACAAAAATAAAAATTATACAAAATCTATGAAGGAAACCAAGAGTGCCTTTGAGGATATCTCCAATGAATCAGCATCATCTCATGCTGGGAAAGAAGACATGGAAAATATGTGTTTTATGAAAAACACATCTGAGGTAACCTTAGATTCACCTGCACACAATTATTATTATTCTAAAAATGAAAGTGAGTCTGAAAATATGGAAATTGATGAAATATGTTAATATTGTAACGTGATAGAAGAGACTTTTAATGAACTAAATGATAAATATAAATCTTTAAAGAAACAACATGCTCTTACTATAACTATTAAATAAAAACTTACTAATGAAAAGGAAAAGAATGCTCAACTTCTCAATGAAAACAATGAATAAAAAATGTTTAATAAGCAATTGAAGAAGGATTTAGAAAATTTTACCAAAGGGAAAGATCCTCTTACTCAAATTCTTGGAAAATAGATATCTTCTAAGTACACATTTGGTTTTAGATATCAACCTGGACAGAGAAACTTACCTAAAACACATTTTGTAACTAAATCTAGAAAATCTGTTTTTCTACCTAAAAATCAAAAATCTACTGCTAGTACTAGTTATGAAAAATCCTTTACTACCTCTATATTTTCTGGATTAAATAGAGTATATTTTTAAAATATGTTACATAATTATTATAAGAAACCCATAAGGAAATTTTTTTACCTAAATATTTTTTTACTAATGTTTCTGGACCCAAAAAAATATGGGTACCAAAATCATTTCTTGGATAAATAGTTTTTTTGGTAAACTACCTAAAGAGTACCTCTAGAAATATTTGGTAATTGGACAGTGGTTGTTCAAGACACATGACATGAGACTACTCAAGATTTAATAATCTCATCAACATTGATGGAGTACATTTCACCATTGGTGATAATTCTAAAGGAAAAATAATTATCCTAGGCCAGATTGGTAACTCTAAATCATATTTAATTTCTAAAGTACTTTTTTTGATGGATTAGAGTATAATCTTCTTAGTATTTCACAATTATGTGATGATGGATTTCATGTTATGTTTGAAAATTATGCTTTCAATGCTTTTAACTATAAAAATAAATTAGTATTTTATGACTTTAGAAATGAAAATTTATATTCTATTAACTTAGATTCTTTAGCCTCTCAAAATGTTTCGTGTTTAATTTCCTTTCATAAAGAGTCTTGTCTTTGGAATAAGAGGTTAGAAAAATATAATGTACACTCTCTTAGAAATCTTAATATAAAATTCCTAGTCAAGTATCTACACAAACTTGAGTTTCCAATTGATAAATTCTATAATCCTTTTCAAAAGAGAAAACAGCAAAACATATCATTCAAATCAAATAAGGAAGTTTTGACTTCTCAACCTTTATAGTTGGTTCACATGGATTTTTTTGGGCCATATCTAGTTTCTAGATTCAATAGGAATCACTATGTATATGTTATTATAGGTGACTATTCTATGAATACTTGGAGTTATTTCTTAGATCACAAGAGTTAATCATGTACTTACTTCACCAAGTATGCTAAAATAGTGTAAAATTTAACTGGACTTAAAATATAATCCTTTGGAAATGATCATGGACATGTGTTTGAAAATATAGATTTTGAATATTTGTGGTCAAACAATGGATGTATTCATAACTTCTCTGCCCATAGGACACCTCAACAAAATGGAGTTTGGAAAATAATAAATATATCCTTATAATAAATAGCCAGAAAAATTATTAACGAAAATGATTTACCTATTTACTTTTATGTTGAAGTTTTTAACACAGATTGTAACATAGTTAACATATTCTTAATTAGAACTATCCATAAGAAAACTCCTTATGAGATGTGGAACAATAGAAAACCCAAAGTTATTTATTTAAATGTTTTTGGTTGAAAAGTGTACTTTTTAATACAAAGGATAATCTTGAAAATTTTGCATCCAAAACTAATGAAGGAATCATCCTCGGTTACTCAACCTCTAGTAAAGCCTATAGAGTCTTTAATAAAAGAACCAAGTGTGTGGAAGAATTTTTGCATATCAAATTTGATGAAATAGATTCACATTAACCTAATATCTCTCTAGAAAACATTGAATATGATATGACAAACCTATACATAAATGAAAAATCATCTAATCATTCTATTAAGGAATATATGAAATCAAATAGTTCTGGAAATTCTTTAGAATCTGAACATGATGAACCCGAACCTGTAGATGAACCTGAAGTTACTATCCCCTCCTTTTCTAGACCAACTATAACTCTTAAGAACCATCCTTTAGATGTTGATGTTGGTAACATTGTTAAAAACAAAGCTATATTAGTTTCACAAGGTTATAGTCAAGAAGAATGGATTGAATATGAAGAAATTTGTGCACTTATTTCTAGACTTGAAGACATTTGAATCCTTCTTTCTTATTCTACCCATCTAAATTTTAAAATTTATCAAATGAATGTAAAAAGTGCATTTCTAAATGGATACATAATTGAGGATGTTTTTTTTTGAAGAACCCCCTGGTTTTACAACCCCTCTTTTTCAAAATCGTGTTTACAAATTAACAAAATCTTTATATGGTTTAAAACCAGCTCCAAGTGCATGGTATGATAGATTAAGTATTTTTCTTATTTAAAAATGTTTTAAAAAAATTAATTGGTGGTCCTAATATATTTTTAAAGATAATTTCTAAAGATGTTTTAGTAGTCCAAATATATGTTGATGATATTATTTTTTAGATCTTCAAGAAATTATTTGTGTGTTGAATTTTCAAAGATGATGAAAAATGAATTTGAAATGAGTTTAATGGGTGAACTCAAATTCTTTATTAGAGTTATGATTTTTCAAAATAAATAACGAATAATTTTAAATCAAAGTATATATATTAATGATATTTTAAAAATATTTGTCTTTGTTAGTATTAAAATTAGTGACACTCCCCTGGGTACTACTTGTAAGTTGGATCTTGATGAAGTTGGTAAATCTATGGATCAAACCACTTATAGAGGAATAATTTGAAGTTTTCTCTGCTTCCCTTCTAGTAGTCTAGATATAATGTATAGTGTGTGTATGTGTGCCGATTTTCAAGCTAACCCCAAATAATATCACTTAAATGATGTTAAAAGAATATTCAAATACCTCAAACATACTATCAATTAAGTCTTGTATTACCCCAAAGGAAAATCATTTGATATAGTGAGTTATTCTGATTCTTGTGGATAAAATTTATATAGAAAGATCACCTCTGGTACATGACACTTTTTTTGAAAGTCTTTATTTTCTTGGTGTAGTAAGAAACTGAATTCAGTTTCATTGTCTACTATCGAAGCTAGATGCATAGCTGGTGGTAGCTATTGTACTCAAATTTTGGGGATGAAATACACTCTTCTAGACTATGGATATAAATTTAGACTTGTGCCTATAAAATGTGACAACACAAGTGTTATTAAAATTTCTAAGAACCCAATTTCTCACTCTAGAACAAAACATATTGATATAAGACATCCCTTTTTGGGAGATCATTATCAAAAGTAGAATATCATTTTAGAATTAATTATCACTGAATATCAACTAGCTGATATATTCACTAATCCATTTAACTCTAAAAGACTAAATTACATCATACATGATTTAGGAATTTTCAATCAGTAAGACCATGTGTTTTCTTTTCCTTCGGTATTTTTCTCTGAAGATGTCATTGAAACACAGTTTTCATTATAACATTGTTGTTATACTGACATCATTATCATTTTATAAAGGTTTTAATACTGAAAACGATGAATCATTATTTAATATAAGTTTTATGTTTTTATCAAAACAGCATTGTTTCATTAATTCCAGTGAACTCGGTTTATGATTTCACAATTTTTTAATTTCAAAATCCCTAAATGATATAAATTTGAATTGATCTAGTCTACTCCTTTGTCTCTAATCTCTCTCTAGGATGTGACTCTATTTCTTTACCCCCGACCATTCACCTACTGACCTCTAGACTGAACTAATAAAAATGGTGTGAGTTAAGAGAGCTCTTGAAGAGGGAGGGTCTCGTGCGTGAAAGAAACAAAAAGTGGAATCTAGAATATTTTCAGGTCATGTAAATCCTAGTCTGGTAAACCATGTTTTATCCTTAGAGAAATAAGTATTGGTGGAATGACTCTTGTAGAGAAAATATTTTTTGTTGAAAGTACCACAAGATCATGGATGGCATGAATGGTTAGAAAATAATGAAAGAATCTTTGAATATTTTACCCGAAGCTAGTATATGAATTTTATATGAGTATGGATGTTCTGCTGGAAGGTAGTGATGTTGCCTGGGTGAAATTGATTCTGAAAGGGAAGAGAAACTTGTTCTCTTTAAGACATTGGGTTGAATGTATTAAGGTACCTCGTGATGGAATTTTTTATGATTACCAAGGTGTGTCTCCTCGTGAAAGTGAATTATTTTTCTATAGATAGCTCTAAAAGAGATAATTAGAAATAAATAGCACAGGAAACTCATTTCCTCATAATTGAATGGTGAGTGCAGAATTCTATTCAATTTTATTCAGCATCAGATTTTTCCCAAGAAAGGGGACTTTGTTTCTCTCAAGTATCAGAATTTATATTTGGTTCATTTTCTTCAAAAAGCAGTTAAATGGAATCATTGTAGATATATGATGGTGCACATCAATGAGATTAAAAAACATGGGTGTAAGTCAAATTATATTTTCTATTCCAGAATTATTTCAGTTATACTGAAGTATAATGTCTATTTAACTAAGGATGAGGATATTGTAGATAGTGAATGCAGTGTAATCTTCTTAATCTCTAACATCTGTAAAAGAATAAAAAATAATTAGAACCCATGGAGGAAGAAATGGGTTGGTGATGAAGATAGATTGTATGAGAAGTTAAATCCCATAGACCATCCAGTTATACCATGGGATCTAGTGAATCCTAGACTCGGTCCAGATAATCGAGTAACTTATTCTTCAGAAGAGGAAGAGGAGCCTGCTACTCCTGTTAGAGATATAGGATCACCAGTTGATGATCTAAGTGACCCAGACACTACTAGACTAACAAAAAGGGTCTCTATTGGACCTGAAAGTCGACCTTTGGACATACCCTCTCATGAACCTATTCTCAAATCTATAAGAATAATGAAGATGGTGAAAATTAAGATAGTAGTGAAAGTGGCAGTGATAATGAATCTGATAATCCTGATGAGAATCAAGATGTTGTGAGTATAGAAGTTGTTGTAACTAATATTGGTGTATCTGTTGAGGGTGATGTTCAATTAAAAACTTTTTCTCCATATAAACATTTTTCTCAAGTTTTTTATACTAGGAAAATAACTCGTCATAAGGAAAAGAGACCTAGGTAGGAATCCTTGAGTGAGGGGGAGAAATATTCCCTAAGAGTTGACACTAAGGGGGATCCCCAAGGACTAGTTGCTCAAGAATATTCAGAGAATCAAACAGGAAGAGTGAGGATTGATACTCTTAATCCTTTGGATTTTGAAATTTCGGTAGAATGGGTAAGGAATCCTCATTATATAGCCTTGGTATTGGATTATGAAGATTCTGATGATGAATTTGTTGCCCTTGGTGCAAAAAAACCAGTGGATCAGACCACTTATAGTGACTATTTCACTAGTGAAGATTTTGAACAATTCAAGAAAAATATATGTCCCTCCATAAGACACTTAGTGAAATCTCAAATGAGGTATGATATTGATGAATCCAGGAGAGAGAATATTGAGATGACTGAGAATTTGAATGAAATTCGGTCTATAGTTGATGGTGCAACCTCAACTAGTCTATCTCAAGTTGATGCTTCTTCTATTTCAAATATTGTGATAAAAGAAATTCAAAAAAATATAATGACAACAACAGAGAAAATTGTGACAAGCAATACCAAACTCAAAAATTATATGAATAAGTTGACAACTTGGATCAATGTCTTGACCATAGATTATAGGAATACAATGGAAACTAACATTAAAGGACATGAGAACCATTTTTCTCATTTTAAACCTCTTGATTTTCCCCATCTAAGAAAATAAGTTCAGGATATTACCTCCTCTACCCTTGCTTTAATCTCTTCTCCACCTGCTCAGCCTTCAAAATCTGTAGATCTAACTTCTATTAGTTTGGTGTTGAAAGAGGGGTTTCAATATTTGATTGAAAGTATGACCAAAGTTGGAGATAATTCAGATATGGTGCTTCATAATGTCAAGTATTATACAATGAGTGCTTCACAGAATTAGGAAGAGATAACAAAAATTATTAATGAGTTTTTCTCTAAACTCGTCACAAAGCAACAAAAACATAGTCAGTTTAAGTATTTATCCACAAATCATACTCTTCCTCCAGTGACAAAGGCCTTTAAGGAGATGATTTATAAGCAAAAATAATTTACTCCCTTATTGTATAAGTTTATAGACAGCAAGGATGATTTTGAAAAATCTATTAAATATGGTGTAGATATCATTGAAGAGTTTATTAATATGTTAAAATCATATATCCATGTCCAAAGTGAAGCCATTGGGGTACCTCATATTTCCCTACTTATTCCTACTGATTCTATGCCTGCTCAACCTCAAATGTCAATTTTTCAAGCCTTATATCCAATCAGATCGGTCATTATAGAAACTATTCATCCTTGTATTCTTTCTTAGCACATACCTTTTCTTGCTTCTACTATTCCTGAAGGAGTGACTCTAACTCCTCTCAAAATCCGATCATACCCTCATACTTTTTAGATTAACCCTCCTGATGAACCTTCTATTAATCCTTCTGATAAGGGGAAGTAACCCCTTGATCCTACCGTATAGTGTGGATTCATTTTTATTTGATAGTGTTGAGTCCTTGTATTTTTTATTTTTTAGTGTGCTATGTTTATGAATGATCTGTCATTGTTTCTACTTTACTGTTTTCATTGTTCATTCCTCCTACCACTTTTTTCAAATCCCAAAAGGGGGAGAAATATATAAGCATAGTCTATATGCATTATTTTAATAATGTTATGCACTATTATCTCAGATAAATTACTTTAATATTCTCTCTGATATGTTATTATTATCCAATAGTACTCAATAATGCCATGATTTTTTATTATCAAAAAGGAGAAGATTGTTGTCCCAATGATATTGTTGGACACTATCTATAACTATAATGGTTTTAATTATCAAAAATCATTCATATATTAACATATATATTATCTTATGTAAGATCTTATATTATTTCAATGATTCATCTTAAATATTATATCATTTCAATCATATAACTATTTATGTGTGTTTAAGTCTAAACAAGCTCATCTTTGTGTTTATGGATTTTAACATTCTCTAAAATTGCTGAAATGTAAGAAAGAAAGAACATCTAAAAAATTGTCTAAGTATGAGTAACTAACACCGAAAGGAAGATGACTCACTATAGCATCCCGTCTTTTTATAACATAACTTTTCATTCCATTACAAGGAACTGAGGATCTTTAAGGTTTAGTGTCTTGGAAACAAGGAACATAAAACATGAAACAAAAAAAACATTCTTCTTAAACACTTGAAAGGCTTCTCCTCATGTTCACCCTAGGCTCATTACTGCATCTCATAACCTGGGGACATACATCAAAAGGAAGGGTGAGCAGAAGGCCCAGCAAGGGAAACAAGTGAAACATTTTACATATGAACTTGATATACATCAATAAAGTCATGAAAAGGACTTTAATGCATGAAAATGAAATCATGAGGCATATCATAATAAAAATAACATTTTTCATAACTTGAATATGTGGCTGCAACATTTAATATTGACAATCGTTTCGTTTCACCAAGGTCCATCCCCAAGGTGTCGTTAAAAATTACCAAGGTTATTCACCAAGGCATCGTTAAAATTGTAATCTCTAGTGGTTACATCATTACCCAATGCATTGGAGCGCTATCAGGGCGCACCCTTAAATTTGCCTTTATTATCATGTGAGCCACATATATCATCATCAAACATTTCATAAATAACCCACATAGCATAAAATAAATGGGTTTCATTTCATAATCATAACGTTTTAAAAACTGCTTTAAAGACATGATCTTTACGTCACTTTAAACCCACGGAAAGGGAAAGCGGGTCTCATGTATGTAAATCCCAGAATTTAAAATGTAACATTTTGATATATATGTGAATACCCTTGTATAAATAAGAGCTTTGAGTATTCACTTTATAACATAAAATAATTTTTGAGAAAAGAGAGAGGCATTTTGAGGGGAAAATTCTGCAGCATAACGGCTAAGTTTTGGGGTTTTAGAAAACATTGAAATGAGAGGGGACATGGGTCACCCACTCATAAATGATCCATAAAACAGTAGGGTGAAGGAATAAGAAGGACATATGGACATGGTAATGAAATTTTAGGGACATACCATTTGAAATGAAAAACATGGAAGAAAAAAAAAGTTTAGATTTCTCTTATGAAAATTCGGCAGCCTTACGGCGTCACTTAACTTCAAAAGAAAATGATTTGACAAGATCAAATAGGGTCCCTAATCATATGATAATAAGAGATCAGTATGATGTATATATAGATAATTCCCCAACATAACAAAAAGGAACTTGAAAGAATTGACATGAAAGTAGAACTTCAAAACGAGAAGGGTGAAGAACCACTTAAAAATTCGGCAGCCTAACAGCGCCACTTAAAACTTCAAAATACTGAATTGAAGCGATCAAATGGGGTCTCTCATCATATGAACATAAGAGTCCAGTATGATAGATATAGAGATCATACCCAAATATAACAAAAAGGAACTTGAAATAATTGACATGAAAGTAGAACTTCAAAACGAGAAGGGTGAAGAACCACTTAAAAGTTCAGCAGCCTAACGACGCCACTTAAACTTCAAAATACTGAATTGAAGCGATCAAATGGGGTCTCTCATCATATGAACATAAGAGTCCAGTATGATAGATATAGAGATCATACCCCAATATAACAAAAATGAACTTGAAATAATTGACATGAAAGTAGAACTTCAAAACGAGAAGGGTGAAGAACCACTTAAAAATTCGGCAGCCTAACGGCGCCACTTAAAACTTCAAAATACTGAATTGAAGAGATCAAATGGGGTCTCTCATCATATGAACATAAGAGTCCAGTATGATAAATATAGAGATCATACCCCAACATAATAAAAAGGAACATGAAAGACTTGAATGAAAATAGAACTTGAAAACGAGGAAGGTGAAAGAATCCCTTAAAAATTCGGCAGCCTAACGGCGCCACTTAAACATTCTTAAAACGAATTGATGAGAGCAAGGGGGGTCTCTCATCATATGAACATGAAATAGGCAGTAGGATGAATATAAAATAACATCCTCCAACATAAGAACATGGAGTATAAAAGAAATGACATAAAAGAGATTACTTGAAAAGAAAGAGAGAGGTCGGATCCCTTACCTTAAAATGTAACTCTTAAACCTCAAAGGTTGGGACCTTGAGGGCTTGGGGGCACCTTGGGAGGACTCCTTGGGAGGTAATGAGACCAGAAATTCGTTGGGAATGAGTGGGGAGTTGAATGGATGAGAGGAGGGCTTGGTATTTATAGGGAAAGTGAGGGGACAAGGCATTAATGACCAAGGGACACCTCACATGTGCTTTTCTCAAACCCATGTGCTCTCCCTTGGCATTTATCATGGAGTTAGGCCACATGGGGCCCCCAAAACAATAATTCATCACCCTTGGCCGGCCAACCCTTAAAAAAACTCATGACATCATCATGACACAGTTATGATGTCATTAAACATACCGAAACCCTAAAACTGTATTTTTACTATTCATTGAAAATTCAACTTTCTCAGAAAAATCCCAAAATTTCACATTAACCAAATATCAATGCTCTGATTTCAAAAATGAAATCCATTTTATAAAAATAATTTTCTAAATATTTTTAATTTAATTTTTAAATAAAAACACTATTCATCGAAAATTCATTGTTTTCAGAAAAAACCCCAAAAATTACCATAACATAATATCGATGCTCTGAGTTCAAAAATAAAGTCATTTTTATAAAAATAATTTTCTAATTATTTTTAATTAAATTTTTAATTAAAAAACACTATTCACCCGAAAAAACTAATACTTGAATAATAATTAATGAAACCGTTATTTAACTATTTTATTGAATCACATTACTTAATCAAGGTGCCTAGATTATTTTAAAACTTTCTTTAAGTGAGATTACTAATCCATTTGGTCATATTACTAATCCTAATCATAAAATCACTATTCATAATTTACTGTTCATCGAAAATCAAGTTGATCTTATTAGACTCCAAATTTCGTACTGAACATAATTGCAGAAGACCATTTTTTGAAAATCATTACACATTTTTAATTATTTAGGGTTTACATAAACATATTTAAAATATCCTTTTTCTAAAATTCATCAAAAATATGCATACTATATTTATCCGGTCATTTCAAAATTCATAAACTTCATCATAAGAAGAAATACCAATTTTTATTTAAAACAAGGATTACACAAAGTAGTTACGGTCTCGTTACATAACCCCTTATAATACCAGCATAGGACCTAAGAGTAAGGTGTGCTAGGGTGATAGAATCTTGGGGCGGCTCGGTCAACATTGCCCGAGTAGTAATTTCTATCAGTTTGAACTTCTCGCGAAGGCGATTCCGTTCTAGCTTCACATGATGAAGTTCGGCTTGGGTTTGGTCCAGAGCAAAGGCCAATGGTCCTACCTCCTTCCCAAGCTCTGTTAGATGGGCTTCGATCGGTCCATGACTACTAGGTGAGGCCATCAAATCTTCTTTCTATAATAATCAACCAAGATTACTTATATATAGAGACAATAATCAAAACATTTTGTTCATAGCGGTCATATTGACTGATGGTCATATAACAGTCAAAACCAATGGTCTCATTCTAATTATAATCATGTTTATCAAATAAAACATTTGTTGAGTAATAAAAATAACGCATAAAATTAGGAAACAATATTTATTTAAAATTTCGGGTCGTTACAATCTTCCCCCCTTAAGAAATTGCGTCCTCGCAATTTTTTTAAAAATTGGGTTTTGAAATTTCATTGAAAGTCCCACATCGGAAAAGGGGTCAGTAAAACTATTACTTTAAAAGAAAGAAAGGGAAGTACAAAGGTCACCCGAGTTAACCCACACTAGGGTTCCATGTAGGAAAACATGGACATGGAGGAAAAAAACAAAGGGTCAAGTTCTGAGGGAGAGTGATAGAGAACATGATTAGGAGAAAGTTAACCATGAGAAAATCCCAAACTTATGATGTGTGTAAACGGTCTTTGATTACCTAGTAGGAAATGTAAACCAACAAAAATTTTGTTTTATGTTTCTTTTCATAATTTTGAGGATTTCATTTACTACATAGAACAAAAACATAAGAAAATATACCTACCTTCAAGTAGAGTTTCATCCTTTAACAAGTCCCTACCAACACTAATCTTTTCTCCAAATGATGAGAATTCAAAAACAATTGGTCTCATAAAAGCACAAGAATCATCTTCTATAGAATCACATAATCTACAAAAGATTAACTATCTATTTCTTCTATCTTTAAACATTATCCCAAAAACAGAAAGGTTAAGGTAAAACAACTCTTAAAAAAGAAAGAATCCCATAGGAATGGAGACTACTTTTAAATCATCAAAGTTCCATGGTACTACCCAAAGTTCATCATAGACCATTCCATAAATAACGGTCCTTAAAATTCCTCAAAACAAACCAAACTAAGATTGAAACCCAAATACAATAAGGATTTGATAACATAGTCTTCCAGAACAACTTCATTGTTCATCTCCAGACAACATCAACCACTCCTAACATCTTATAAAAAGTAGCTAACCTAAACATATTTTACCCAAGATAGGTTAGTCATTCCCATAAGTAACCTAAATTACTATAAGTTCACCTTAAATTCATCGATTCTTCAAAATATAAGTCAACCTTACTCCTCAATGAAAATACCGTAGTAATCTATTTACCTCGATCAAATATGGTTCCCAAAATAATGAACGTCTTCCAAAATAATAATCATATTTTAATCCCCTAATCATCCCTGTCATATTAATACGAAAATCGTCGCATTTCCTATCACATTGGTTGTCGGAACATGTTCTTCCATTTCCCACCATTAACTAAGAAGAGAAAGCATAATTAGGGGCTTAAGTACTTAGCTAATAATCATGAAAAGGAACTGAAAGCATATAAGGATAAATTGTATATGAAAGGTATACCCTAACTTGTGATCTACTAGGTTCCCATCTAGGTTATGAATGATCATATATTCTTATGTGAACCTTTATTTTATTTTATCTTTGTTCCTTTAACAATGGTTCATACCAAGCTTATGAATTTACCAAAGCACATCCCCCGGGAGTGTCGTAACCAAGAGTGCAGCAAGGCCCGTTGTCGTGTACCAGTTCCCGTTCGAGTCTAGCTCAAAGCGGTGTTTTCGGGTTTTACCCCTATGTACATCTGTGCCAGAGCCACCTCTACCTGCTCGTATCCAGACAGAGATGTATTTGCTTGGCAACCCCTTACTCAATACTCACCAAAATACCAGGAAGATTTCCTATATTAAACTTTTCTATAGGGTTCCTCCTAGAGTTTTCATATCCTAATTTCCACAAATAACTAAACCATCCTTTGATACCAACTATAGCATCCCGTCTTTTTATAACATAACTTTTCATTCCATTACAAGGAACTGAGGATCTTTAAGGTTTAGTGTCTTGGAAACAAGGAACATAAAACATGAAACAAAAAAAACATTCTTCTTAAACACTTGAAAGGCTTCTCCTCATGTTCACCCTAGGCTCATTACTGCATCTCATAACCTGGGGACATACATCAAAAGGAAGGGTGAGCAGAAGGCCCAGCAAGGGAAACAAGTGAAACATTTTACATATGAACTTGATATACATCAATAAAGTCATGAAAAGGACTTTAATGCATGAAAATGAAATCATGAGGCATATCATAATAAAAATAACATTTTTCATAACTTGAATATGTGGCTGCAACATTTAATATTGAAAATCGTTTCGTTTCACCAAGGTCCATCCCCAAGGTGTCGTTAAAAATTACCAAGGTTATTCACCAAGGCATCGTTAAAATTGTAATCTCTAGTGGTTACATCATTACCCAATGCATTGGAGCGCTATCAGGGCGCACCCTTAAATTTGCCTTTATTATCATGTGAGCCACATATATCATCATCAAACATTTCATAAATAACCCACATAGCATAAAATAAATGGGTTTCATTTCATAATCATAACGTTTTAAAAACTGCTTTAAAGACATGATCTTTACGTCACTTTAAACCCACGGAAAGGGAAAGCGGGTCTCATGTATGTAAATCCCAGAATTTAAAATGGAACATTTTGATATATATGTGAATACCCTTGTATAAATAAGAGCTTTGAGTATTCACTTTATAACATAAAATAATTTTTGAGAAAAGAGAGAGGCATTTTGAGGGGAAAATTCTGCAGCATAACGGCTAAGTTTTGGGGTTTTAGAAAACATTGAAATGAGAGGGGACATGGGTCACCCACTCATAAATGATCCATAAAACAGTAGGGTGAAGGAATAAGAAGGACATATGGACATGGTAATGAAATTTTAGGGACATACCATTTGAAATGAAAAACATGGAAGAAAAAAAAAGTTTAGATTTCTCTTATGAAAATTCGGCAGCCTTACGGCGTCACTTAACTTCAAAAGAAAATGATTTGACAAGATCAAATAGGGTCCCTAATCATATGATAATAAGAGATCAGTATGATGTATATATAGATAATTCCCCAACATAACAAAAAGGAACTTGAAAGAATTGACATGAAAGTAGAACTTCAAAACGAGAAGGGTGAAGAACCACTTAAAAATTCGGCAGCCTAACAGCGCCACTTAAAACTTCAAAATACTGAATTGAAGCGATCAAATGGGGTCTCTCATCATATGAACATAAGAGTCCAGTATGATAGATATAGAGATCATACCCAAATATAACAAAAAGGAACTTGAAATAATTGACATGAAAGTAGAACTTCAAAACGAGAAGGGTGAAGAACCACTTAAAAGTTCAGCAGCCTAACGACGCCACTTAAAACTTCAAAATACTGAATTGAAGCGATCAAATGGGGTCTCTCATCATATGAACATAAGAGTCCAGTATGATAGATATAGAGATCATACCCCAATATAACAAAAATGAACTTGAAATAATTGACATGAAAGTAGAACTTCAAAACGAGAAGGGTGAAGAACCACTTAAAAATTCGGCAGCCTAACGGCGCCACTTAAAACTTCAAAATACTGAATTGAAGAGATCAAATGGGGTCTCTCATCATATGAACATAAGAGTCCAGTATGATAAATATAGAGATCATACCCCAACATAATAAAAAGGAACATGAAAGACTTGAATGAAAATAGAACTTGAAAACGAGGAAGGTGAAAGAATCCCTTAAAAATTCGGCAGCCTAACGGCGCCACTTAAACATTCTTAAAACGAATTGATGAGAGCAAGGGGGGTCTCTCATCATATGAACATTAAATAGGCAGTAGGATGAATATAAAATAACATCCTCCAACATAAGAACATGGAGTATAAAAGAAATGACATAAAAGAGATTACTTGAAAAGAAAGAGAGAGGTCGGATCCCTTACCTTAAAATGTAACTCTTAAACCTCAAAGGTTGGGACCTTGAGGGCTTGGGGGCACCTTGGGAGGACTCCTTGGGAGGTAATGAGACCAGAAATTCTTTGGGAATGAGTGGGGAGTTGAATGGATGAGAGGAGGGCTTGGTATTTATAGGGAAAGTGAGGGGACAAGGCATTAATGACCAAGGGACACCTCACATGTGCTTTTCTCAAACCCATGTGCTCTCCCTTGGCATTTATCATGGAGTTAGGCCACATGGGGCCCCCAAAACAATAATTCATCACCCTTGGCCGGCCAACCCTTAAAAAAACTCATGACATCATCATGACACAGTTATGATGTCATTAAACATACCGAAACCCTAAAACTGTATTTTTACTATTCATTGAAAATTCAACTTTCTCAGAAAAATCCCAAAATTTCACATTAACCAAATATCAATGCTCTGATTTCAAAAATGAAATCCATTTTATAAAAATAATTTTCTAAATATTTTTAATTTAATTTTTAAATAAAAACACTATTCATCGAAAATTCATTGTTTTCAGAAAAAACCCCAAAAATTACCATAACATAATATCGATGCTCTGAGTTCAAAAATAAAGTCATTTTTATAAAAATAATTTTCTAATTATTTTTAATTAAATTTTTAATTAAAAAACACTATTCACCCGAAAAAACTAATACTTGAATAATAATTAATGAAACCGTTATTTAACTATTTTATTGAATCACATTACTTAATCAAGGTGCCTAGATTATTTTAAAACTTTCTTTAAGTGAGATTACTAATCCATTTGGTCATATTACTAATCCTAATCATAAAATCACTATTCATAATTTACTGTTCATCGAAAATCAAGTTGATCTTATTAGACTCCAAATTTCGTACTGAACATAATTGCAGAAGACCATTTTTTGAAAATCATTACACATTTTTAATTATTTAGGGTTTACATAAACATATTTAAAATATCCTTTTTCTAAAATTCATCAAAAATATGCATACTATATTTATCCGGTCATTTCAAAATTCATAAACTTCATCATAAGAAGAAATACCAATTTTTATTTAAAACAAGGATTACACAAAGTAGTTACGGTCTCATTACATAACCCCTTATAATACCAGCATAGGACCTAAGAGTAAGGTGTGCTAGGGTGATAGAATCTTGGGGCGGCTCGGTCAACATTGCCCGAGTAGTAATTTCTATCAGTTTGAACTTCTCGCGAAGGCGATTCCGTTCTACCTTCACATGATGAAGTTCGGCTTGGGTTTGGTCCAGAGAAAAGGCCAATGGTGCTACCTCCTTCCCAAGCTCTGTTAGATGGGCTTCGATCGGTCCATGACTACTAGGTGAGGCCATCAAATCTTCTTTCTATAATAATCAACCAAGATTACTTATATATAGAGACAATAATCAAAACATTTTGTTCATAGCGGTCATATTGACTGATGTTCATATAACAGTCAAAACCAATGGTCTCATTCTAATTATAATCATGTTTATCAAATAGAACATTTGTTGAGTAATAAAAATAACGCATAAAATTAGGAAACAATATTTATTTAAAATTTCGGGTCGTTACACTCACCAACAGACATATGACTTACTTACAGACAAATCAAACAGACATATGTTCTAAGTATGTGAATCTGACACCGTTGGAAAGCCTTGTCATTGGACATGACACCGACAGAAAAAAGACTCACTGTTGGACATGATACCAATAGACAAAAGACTCACTATTTCACATGACACAGACGTAGACAATACACCATTAGTTCAAGTGACATACCATTGCATGGTGCTACCGATGCAAAGACTCGCCTTCAGTTGAAATGAGTCACTATCGGTTCACCTATCTCACCGAAAGTTGGAAGGACACACTGTTTATATGAGTCACCAATAGTTCATCTGTCTCAACGATAGAAGGATACACCAATAGAATGAGACACTGAGACCCAGATTCACTGATACCGATGAAAAGGACTCACTAAAACATATAGTCACCAATGCTGATAGAATGATCTAAATAACTCACCAATAATTATGACTCGTTTATAGTCATAAAAACATTTTTTAATTTATTAATTCAAATTTATATCTAACATTCATATTTAGACAAATTAATGTTTTGGCATTAATTAATGTTGTATGTAGGAATTTTGGTAGTCATAATGAGGTACAATGATACAATACATGTGGAATGTACATTCTATCTGTCATCCCTCAAAAATAAGATGTATTTTAAAAAAAAGATCGACAGAACATATATAGGAAAGTGTGGTCGTGCATGCCTGCAAGGAGATACATAATGAAGAAAATCAACTCACATTCAACAACTTTTAAATCAAGAACAGAATAATAAATGAGGTAATCTCAATCAAGATGAAAAAATAATTTAAAAATCACTTCATCATCTCAAATAAGGAGAAGAATATACCTGCACAACCACACCTATAGCTGGAATCCAGAATACAACACTCTATTTTTGTGTCAAATTTTAGAAGAGGACTCAGAATTCAATCTAACTACTTTCGGAGAGTCCATATCTTCATCTAAAGTCACACAAATCCTTCTAAATCCCTTCTCATACTTATTTCCTCTATTGTGTGCATTTTTACATACCTTTTTACTAGCATGAGTATCTATCTATTACACACACACGAACGCCTGTACATAACTAGATGATACTTGATATCCTCAATATCACTCTCTTTTCATCCATTTTTATCCCATATAGAATTGTGGAAGAGTTCATGTGTGACCTATTTTTTTTAACGAATAACTTTGTTAGAGGTCAAGTGTGACCTGGACAGCCCTGTGTGCTATTTTGAACCCCAATCTAGGGTGTGGATCAAACTTTTTATTAATTTAAACTGATTGGTGGCAGGTGATCACCAAGTAGAGAGGATTAAGTCTCTCCTTGATATTGAACCTCTTGTTTATTTCCGTTTTGTTTACCATTTAGTTTTACTCTATTTCATCGCGTATTTCTTAAATCTAAATTGAACTCTGATAGTTAGTCTTATCATGTGTTTATAAGAGTATTGTACTATTATATTAGTTTCAAATACTATATTAATTATCAAATTTTTACAATTGAGAACTAATGAATATCTTGATAAATTAAATGAATAGTAATGCTCTAATAAATTCACTACTCTCTAACTTTGAAATTGAATTTTAAATATTGGGGGAATTTCAAAGAACCAATTTTACAAAAAAAATTATAGATACTCAGTTCACCCCCCCCCCCCCCTCTTGAGTACTCTAATTTGTCCAATAGTTTTATATAGTAACTTTTTTCTACTAAAACTTATACTTATCACATGTAACTTCTTTAAATGGTTTTTTAGAAAAAAAATCATTCTTTTAAAAGTGATTTGAAAATAAAGTGGGGAAATGTTTTTCTCAAAGTATCAACTTGGTACTTGTTTTGAAATAAAATAAGAACCCTATTTAAAATACATGTATTTAAAAAATATCATGGAGTGGTTTTATATTTAATGGTAAGTCATAGGGATGGTTTCTATTTTGGAATATCTACTAATCATCTTGGTGCTCATGCAAAAATTAGCATTTTTATTTTAGGTTAGGATTGAATTTTGGTCGCTCATGGAGCAAACGTGTTTTCTGGGTGGTGGTGACAAGTGTGGTCATGTGGAGGTATGTATCAATATTTTTTTTCATCTATTATTTTTTTACATTATTTATTAAATTATTTATTTATTTATTAATTGTTTCATGGGATAAATTGTTCCTAATTAAGTTATTCTTGATTCCCTACACTATTTGCATTCTCAAGAGGATTAGAAATGCCTCTTCTTCCATGTTACGGTCTGGATTAGTTTTTGGGTTTGGTGTCACCCCAGGTTGGTTCATGACATGATGACTTGACACCAATTAAAAAATTTACCTTGTCATATTCACCTATTTAGTAATTTTATCTCTCACTCTTTCCTCACCTTCAGTTTGTATGAATGCAAAGATAATAGTATATCAAAAATCAAGTTACACTTAGATTTCTAAATGAGTTTTTCCTCTAAGATGGATGAAAATATCCTTGGTATTTAGTGTTCATTATCCCCCATGCACACTACCACCCTTTTATTATCAAGAAGAATCACATGCAAGGGTATATCCTTGAACATTTAATCTTGATAAAAATCAAGTGGAATGAAATCACTAACTTTCTATTTGAGACTGTAGAACCAACCAGGTCTCTCTCTATAAAATAAAAGATTTTTCTTTATCCATTTTTAAGTATAATAAATATATAAGCATTGGTATTCTCATGAAAATGCAATTTTGATCTATTTCCTCTGTGTAAAGCAATCTCAATGTTGCCTCATGATACATTAGAACATATGATATAGGGATATCATTGGTTGTTCTTATAAATTTTACCTTTTTATATAAGATTTTTAAGTCTTCAATCATTTTATAAAGACATCATAAGCGGTAATAATCATCACTTATTCTTCGATAAGAAAATTCTATAATAGAGGAAAGATTTTCCAATATCTCTTCGTATACTTCTTTAATACACTAGGATGATATTCACACAACAAAATTAGATCAAACAATAATATGAATCATAGAATATTCAATGTGATAGAAGGGTCATTTCTCTTTATTTGAGAATCAGGTTCTTCTTTTGGAATATTGGATTAAATCAACTCTCATTATTCTTTTATATTCTATATTTTATATTCTCAATCATAAGAATATATTTCCTATACTTGAATATAGAAAACTTCTTGAATCTCAGTAGTGTGATCTTATCATTTTAAGATGAGAAATAATATCCTTTAACTCTTTATTATTAATTAATCATGTTCAAATATATTCAAAAGACTTAGATTTATCCATCTTCAAATATCCCAAAAAAATAAATAATCTTTTAGTCAACCATGGAATGCATGTTCACATGATTGAAACTTTTTGTTGAAACACTTTATTCTCACAACGTGATATAATTATCACTTTTATACTATATAGTACATTTATAGTGTAGAATCCCACATCAGATAATGACTATAACACACAATTATCATTCCATAGTTTCCTATGGAATGGATATCACTTAGAAAATAAATATAACTCATTTCAAAAAACTAGATATAGCTGGTATCTCATCTTCAAGCTTCTTCATGGTGTGAAAAACCCTCAACATAGCTTATCGTTATCCTTCATTTATAATCCTTCGTAATCTTGTATTGAATCCAAAATCTTCAAAGAATCATAATATTTTATATTAAAGTCTAGCACGTAATCATCAAATTAAACTTCTGAAACTATATTCCTAAAAAAGATCATTTTCTTAAATTTTTCCAACAAGTAAACCCTTGCATATTATCTGAAATACCCTTACTTATCATGTATTATTTTCTACCTTCTCAAAATCTTCAACATAATGGTTGATGAATCTTATATAAGAAACATTTTCTATTATGTATCTTTTAAGGTTTCTTCCTTTACCATATCTCAAATCACTGATTAATTTTATGTAAGAAATATGTTTTCTTATGTATTATAGTGAGGTTACTCATTTTTCTAAATTTCTATTTTTGAATACCCTTATATAAGGTTTTATTATGCTTATATATCCTAATATAGGTCAACGCTTAGAAACTTTTCTTTGAACTCCATCGAATATCTTAATTATATAAGGAGTTCATCCATATCTTTGTCAATTTATTATATTCTAATAGAAACCCAAATATATTACATATTATATGCCTTTAATAACTCTCATCCATAACATGTAACTTCTAAAAATGGTAAATTTTTTAATCTTAAATTTCTTAAATTTTATTTTCCAATACTTTCAATATTCTAGATTATCTTTAATGCATACTTCATCTCACTCAAAATTAACTTTTTATTCCAAAATATAAAAGTATATGAGCATATTGAGGATGGAGGAAATGATACAATATGAGTGAATCTCCCCTAACAAAGACGTTATAATCTTGAGGAAGTGATATAGTGTAAGAATAAATAATGATTATATTACTATCACTTGGCTTATGGACAAAGATTCTATAAAAAAATCTCTTCTCTCTAAGTGTGGCTCGCCTCAATGATCTGGTCCAAAATAAAAATTAATTTCCTAATGAAGAAGTTCAGGTCAAATGTGTTGTTATTTTCTCCCAAAGAATATCAACCTGAATCTTGGTGTCAGATTCAACCATAGAAAAAAATGTATTACAGACTTCGCAAAGTGATCCCACTACATATTTCCCAATCCTCCACCCAAATGGAATTACCTAGACCATAAAATGTATTGAAACCAAGAACCATTGATATCATAACATCCCAAAATATCCCACCTCTTCATATCACCCCTACAACACAATATTCATACACATTCATTTTCAATCCACTATTTAGGGGAATCCATTGAACCCAATTTTCTAGAATGTCAAAACCCATAGTCTCGTAAAGAAGCACCCAATGATGAAGCATCCCACTAAGATACACAAAATCTTCCTTGCCTGGAAGCAAAGATGAATGTTTACACGCAAAAACACTCACCCAAACATGAATAAAGGTGAATGAGCAATGATAATCTTATATAACTCTATTCCTAGACTCCCATAACATCCAATACACAATAGTAAAAAACCATGCCACATATTTTACATCCCTTATAGTTCTAACCCACTCCTAGAAACCAATACTCCAGAAACTATATAAATGAGTCTCCAATCACTAAGATTTCAATGCACCAACTAGACTAATCCCATATCTTTCTGACACATTCCCCATTGAATAAAAGATATCATTTCATTTTGAAACTTGGTTCTTTATAACACAAGCAATGTGATACTAATGAGATGCCCTTCCTTTGAACATTTTCATCTGTGGGAATATCATTTTTCCTCATACCCCAAACTATGAAATTCATATTCTCTTATATTTTATTACACCAAATCATTCCATCCCACATTTCTTCGGAATATTTTACCTGAATCAATGCATGATAATCCTAACTGTTGAAACATATGGTTGATGATTCCATAAAAACACAACTGTCATGATCCACTATCATTATAATGTCCCCAAATATAAACTTATGATACTCACTGAACATTAAATTAATAGTGTTAAAAAAATTAAAAGCATCATAAAATGATGATTCTAGCAGTCGGGATCCTAGGTGGTGCAATGGCCTAGCCACCAAATTATCATTCCAAAAGTTGATGTCTCTATATCTGAAAACACGTTGTGTATTCCCCGTAAGGATATCCTAACGATCCATCATGAACCTCATGAGGCTAAACATCATTAAAAAAATCCACCTTTTCTAGTATTTCATGTACCTTCATTTCATAATCTTATCCCACAAATAGTTTCCAACAATGATATCACAAGCTAGTCTCGCTTGCATGAACTACGTAGACTCTGAAACACTCAGCATTCGGATGCCCCCTCCTCTATTGTTCTCTCTATCCTTACCAAGGAATCCCAATGAAATTTTCCTATTTGGTTAGTGTCCTATATAATGGTTGTCATTATTTTTTATATCTAGTTGACATTACCCTTAGGATCCTTAATCAAAAAAAATGTGTGCATGGAAATAGATGTAAGAACATTATTAACAAGGGTAATTCTTCCGCAAAATGATAAAAAATGATTCATCCAGCTCTGAATCTGCATGATAATTTTGTAGATAATGCATTCAATGAAATTTATCTTGATTCTTCCATTCGACACGGGAGCACCAAGGTACTACATTGGAATGTAACATTTTTATCTCGGTAGTCTATCATATATTTCCCTACCACAGTTGAGAGAACATTGTTTTGAGATATACACATAACTTTGACCATGGTTAATTCTCTTACCACTCTATAATCTATACACATATTTTATTTTAATGAATTCATTGATTGAATTCTTCTACCCATTGATAAAAAAATAATATCATCAACAAACATGATATGAGTCACAATGTCGGGCCCCTCTCTATCTCTGAAAGGAATGATCTCTACTTCAATAATTCTATATTTTATATTTCTTCCGAGTGCATCATATTCTAGAATGAATAGAATAGGTGATACTGGATCACCTTATTAAAGGACACATACAATTTTGAAGAACCCAAAGCCCTTCCCCATAACAGAAATAGTAATCCAATGAGAATAAATGCACCAAAAAAATAAATCACAAATCCATTCCCTAAAACCGAATCATCTCATTACCTTCAAGATGAAACCTCGCTCCATATGATCATAGGACTTATTTATCTCAACCTTGATCCTATTTTTGGAATCAAGGGATCCAATGTTAATATCTTCCATTAATTCATTAGAATTACTAATTTCCCCATTAATGATTCTTCCTTGGATATATTTATGATTCTCCTCAAATAGGACCCTCAGAAACACAATCACCAATATTTTGTTTATAATTTTAGGAAATAATTTATAGGAGAAGATAAATAGAAAAATTGGATGGTATTAGCTGAGAGGCTTTGGGTCTTTCATCTTCAATATTAAGATGGTTGTAGATGCACACAACACTATATTAAGTTCTAGTCACTTGAGTAATTCTTCGACTAAATCAACTACCATAGTTTTGAGGATGTCCAAGGATACCACATAGAATGATCTCATAATACCATCAAACATGGCACACCTTTCAAAATCAACCTAGAAACTACATTCCAAATCTCCATCTCCCCTATAATTCCCCTTACCTCAGTACCAATTTTCCCAGAAATGATCTATTCAAAATGATCCACCACAAGATTCTCAGACACATTTATATCACTCATGTAAGATCTATCTGCAATCCTAATATTCATCCTTTTTAATACTTTATTTACCTTCATGTATGCCTAAAATAAAGTTGTTGTTTTTTGATCTTCCTCCCTAATCCAGTGAATTATAAATCACCCTTTGGAAGTTATTTCAATTTCCAATATTTTTTCAGCCAAATAATTTTGTTTTTGACCCAAATGGATGAAATTCACATCATAACAAGCCTCCTTCTATGGAAGCCTGGCCCCAGAAATCCTAGATCTGGTGTCTACTATCAATTACATTAGAATTATTATAAGGAATAAAATCCCAAAGGGATGATATTTTAGTATCCTTGGTAAACTAGATACATATATGAGTCTTTTATTAAAAATTAATACATTAATTACAACATAATTTTTTCATAAATAAATTTGAGTATAAATTTATTCCATCTAGTATATCCTTTTATATATTTTATAGTACACTTATGGGATTCCTATGGAAAGGAAACATAATAAGGTTGAGCTCACATACTTAGTAGGGGTAAATTGTAGTGAAAGAAATAATGAATCAATTATAATAATAATTATGGAATGGTAAATAAATGGGCACACATACCATGTAATAAACAAACTAATAAGGAAGTACATAAACAATATGGAAAGGTAAAAAATGGAAACACGTGACATCCAAATAACTACATAAGGAAAAATAAATATGGAAATGTAAAAAACTAAAACACATGTCATTTAATCAATGAACTAGAAATGAAATGTATCCACAGATATGTTGACACAAAATATCATGGATGAAAAATAACTAAAAAATGATGGAAATTCATAATTATTGTACATAATGCCTAAGGAACATGAAAACATATAATGCAAATAAGTTTTACAAGATGGTATAAAACTATAGAAAGAACCCCATTTAATTTTCAAAACATATTGGTCTCCTGGGAACAATTCGATGCATCAAGGAGCTATATAAAGTCTCGGCTCTACCCATAATTACCAGTCCAAAGCATTCCTCATATCGAACAACCAAAAAAAATAATATGCCTCGTCAAATATTCATACTGAACAAAGAATAAAAAAGTATCAATATTTCCCCAAATAATAAAATAATATTCAGAGTAGACATCATATATAAAATGGTATATAGTTTAGGTAATAGTAATATCAATGGTAAATGAAATGGATATTTTAGGATAAATTTAATGTTCATTGATCATAGGTGATTGAACATTTCAAGGGGGCTAACAAATAAATCAAGGAAGTGAATGAGAATATTATCCTTGTCCAAATCAATCATTATCCTTTCAGAGGAAGAATAAAGACTTCATAGATAAAAAATATCCCAAGTGGAGTAAAATAAATGTTTTTTGTCATTATTGAATAGAAATAAAAGGATCTTTTAAAAACATTCTTGAGGAAAATATCATTTGTTTAGAAAACCTTTTTAAACAAATTTTTCTTCAAAAATTACTTTTGAAAAAATTTTATTTAAAAATTAATATTTTTAACAAGAAAATGAAACTTAAAATAAATAATTGTGAGTAAATATATACTTTTTTATGAGGTAAAAAATAAAATTCCATTTACATGGTAAAAAGGTTATAAAAATGCCTTGTTTAGAAAACAACAAGAATATTCCTTTGACAACATTGATAAAAGACAAAAACGATAAAAATTTATTTACTAAATAATGTTAAAAATATTTTTTAAAACCTTTTAAGAAAATGGGGTTTTAAAAGAGAACAAGTTCTCCAACTAAAGAGAGGAATAAAGTCTGGTTTTCTTACAAACATTTTCTAGAACATTTTGAGTACCAAAGAGTGGTATAATGGTAATATTACTTAAAAATGGTCATGAATAACCATATTTTAGTAAAATTAAAAAAAAATTAAAAAAAATTCATATAATTTTCTCTAATGTAAATTGCATTGAAAGATAGTTAAAACTAACCTTAAGGAAAATAATCATTAAACATTGCAAAGTGTGACATACCACCTTAAAAATTTTGAATAATAAACCTCATGAAGGAATAACATTAAATTAAATTTTTAAATACCAATAAGGTAAACGTATTTATTATATAACATATAAAAATTGTTAGTAGTTACACCACACAAAATAAGTGAGTGGTGAATATGACATTTATCTCACAGATTTAAAAAGTGAGATGAAAATCTATTACCTTGCGTTTGATTTCCCTCGTGTGTATTTATATTCCTAAATAAAAAGCATATGTTAATTATTTAATTTCTTGATAACCTTTTTCGTATTTATAATTACTTTTATTTCACTTATTACCATGTTCTATAAAACTATTTAATCAATTATGTTTACAGCGGGTGGTTTGACCAAATTCGTTTATGTGTCAAAAACAACTTTGGTAGGTCAACTATCGTCAAAGTGTTCCTTGCATAAAAATCCCTAGAATAATAATCATGAAATTATTATCCTATTTATACATCAATTATACTTCTAAAACCAATCATTAAATATGGTTATGAAAAAGAACCAATGTTACAATTAGGGAGATGGTAAGGCGTACGTATGCATGAGTAATGTTACCATTTTCCAATGATCAGTATGGAAAGAATGTAAGTAAAATAAAACAATTATAGAATGATAATTATATAGTAAATAAAATTTTAGTTAATCACATATACTTATATATATATTTCCTTTTTTGTAAAAGTAATCACAATGTGTCGAGGAGGTGATAGTCCATATGTCCACGAACCATGTTATCACTTTCTAAGTGTGTGAAAGGGTAACAATGAAATTGATATATACCATATTTATAGAAAGGTAATTATTTCATTAATATTATATAAATTTTTCTTATTTCTCATATTTTTAATTTTAATCATTCTTTATACATTCCATGTATCGTGTGATCGAACCACATTACTATTAAGATGTGATAGTCCACACTTCCACAAACAGTGTTATCATATTTAAAAAAATTGAAAGTATAAGGGTATATGTTATAATATAATTGAATATTCATAGAGTAATAATAATTTTCATATATAACAGATATAAATAGAGTTTCCATTCTAATGACCACCAGGAGAGGTGGTAAAGGAAGAATGAACAATCAATATTTCGTGATGTAGTAGTTTATCGTTCATATAAATAGTATATTTATTACCTGTTAGTTGGGAGTGTTTGTAACTGTATATAAAAAAATAAAAATAATAACATCCAAGTATATTAATAAAACTGGTTTTATATATAAGAATTTTATAAGAAGTGTTTAAGGAGTGGATTATGGAAATAAAACTAAAGAACTTAAGAAAATATGTTACCTCTTAATCGGGTAACCCATTTTTTTGCACCAAAGGTCTTCCTTGGATGGATTCCTGGCAAAGGGGATTATTCTATGATTAGGGGAGGTATATTGAAAATCTATTTGGGAAGACCTTGGTCAAGCCAAAGTGTCACTCTTGTTATATTTTGACAAAGTAATTCCACAAATCTTTTCCACCCTGAAATTGGATCCCATAATTGTCTAATTTAGAAAATAGTGGGTATAGGGTCTGTATATATCCATACAATGGCTCTTGGACAAGTTTATAGGTCATTTTTACCATTAATATCAAGGTTTTAGTCCCTTATTAAAATTAATTTTACCTTAATCATTGTAATTTTTTGTTTAGAAAAGGATGAGGTGCAAAGGCCCCTATTATTAAAAATAAAGTCATACAAGTAATGACAGAGGAGCAAACACAACAATGCATGTGCATAAAAATGATATCAGCGCACTTGCGAGCGAGTGTTCATACTGTGATAAGATTTCTGAGCAACCCCGCCACGTGGATGTCTCCCTCTCCGCCCAGCCATTGCCTACATCTAGGGACCTCCACCATCATCCGAGAACTAAGAAGGTACATCAATGTTCACATGCTTAACTCCATCTCGATCTTCCATTGGTTTCCTTTCTTCTTCACTACTAGCAGATGAAAGAAATTCAAACGAATTATAGGTACTCACCTTTTTCATAACTTTATGTATTTGAGATAGAGGGGTTCCACAACTTGGTGGAGGATGGGGAGATCCTGCCACTTTGTCATTTTTTATTCCCTTCAATTTGGGAGAATCTGCATGCATTTCAGGAGAGGGGGCTTGGACAGCTTCCTTCAATGGACTGGTCTTTTCATGCTGCCCAGTTTGAGTGGGTTTATGGAACAAGCTATGGGTAATCATATCATCTTGTGTGTTAGCCTCTTTAAGTGGAGAATAGGCTAGAACAGAAATGATTGTATTCCTGCAGTCTTCCAGAGGGGATACCTCTACATTAGTGTTGTTGGGAGCTATAGAAATAGATGTTTCTCTATCTGCTGTAAACAGAACGGTGTCTTTGACATTTGAGGACTGGGGTTATACCTTTGTATTTTCCTTTGACGAAGTATAGTTACCATCTTTCAGCTCCTTCTTATCTTTAGATTTCCTTGAGACAGGAAGATCCATCTTTTCCTTGCCTCTTCTACTTTTGGCATTGACCAAAATTTGTTCTTGCTTTAGGCAGGAGTCTGCATCTTCTTGAGCAGCAGTTTCTAGAGAATCAAGGCTATCAATTGATTCATTATCATCCTCATCTTTTAGACCCCTTGTGAAAATATCTTTGAATGAGGCTCCATTATCTTTCACAACAAAACTATCATTAACGGATAGGTGAATATCATCCCCCAGATCTGCCCCGGATAAAAGAACTTTCGTATGTTTCTGTGTAGAAGAGATATTCTTGATAGGTTCCTCAGAACATCCCTTTTTGGAATTAGGTTCTTTATCAAGAGACCATCGTGATTTTTCAGGAGACTCAACCTTCGTTTCATCAGACTCCTTTATATGGTCAATACCAATGATAGAAGCTTTCATATTCTGCTATGTGCTTTGTGATGTACCTTGTTTAGGTAGCTTCCTACAGCACTGTAGGTCATTCCCTTTAAGTTGGCAGTTGTCACAAACAATGTTTCTTCTACAAGAATATTCTTCATGCCCAATTACTTGACATGTAATGCAAAAAGAAAGAGTATTTTCATATTCAATTTAAAGACAAATATCATCTTGTTGAGTAGATAAAATCACCTTATCTATTAAAGTAGTACTAAGATCAACCACTACAAGGACCCGAGCAAAGTGGACATAACTTACTGATTCTGTAATGTCACGACCCATCCTCAGGGCCCGTGTCGTGACTACCCCAAGCCCGCCTTCCATAGGCCAGGGGATGGCGACTAGCACCAAAGGCGAAAATCCCGATAACTGGGAAGGCATTGCCTTTATAAAAGTAAACAAAACACCACAGAGTACAAGCGGAAGTAAAACACTAAGTACAAAGAGAAGTGCTGAAAGGTAAATTGGCCAGAATACAAACCCAAAATAAAGTACAACTACAACTGAACAATGTACAACAGAAAAAGGCAAATAGCTAGAAGAAAGGAAGCAGCTCCTGGGTCATCCTCCTCGGATCCTACCTGAAGGGTAGGTATAGATAGCGCAGCTCCTGGATATTCTTGCCTGTCAACCCCCTCCGAGTGTCGTCTCACCGTGAAGTCCACCTCCAGATACTGACTCGTCGTGTAGTCCACCTCCAGGTACTGACTCGTCGTGTAGTCCACCTCCGGGTACCGTCCATTCCTCGAACACTCGGCCTCCGTCAGCACTACCCGTTGTCTGCAATGAACACAACGAGGTGCGGGCATAGCCCGTGCAGGGGTGAGTATAACGATAATCAGTAGGGACCCCGAGACCCTCAAGGTCTCACTAAAACCAACAAATATAACCACAAAGAAGATCTCAATAGATAACCTCTACTTAGGTATATGCCCATACATATACCTAAGTAATCAAGTAACCCATCTCAATCCTGATGAAACACAAAGATTATGAAATCAACGGATAACCACTACCCAGGTATATGCCCATACATATACCTAAGTTATCAAGTGACCCATCTCAATCATGAGGAAACACAAAGGTCATAGACTCAGCTCAAACCAGGATTTTCATTATCGAAACCGTAACTGCTGAAGAGCTCCGTCTCTGGAGTGTACAGTGGTCCTGTCACGACTCCGAGGTACTGCTCACTAACCTAAGACTGCTGAGGTACTCCTCCTGTCGAGTACCGCGGGCCAGCCACCCAAACACTGTAGTGCTTCCCGCCAGGGTATGCCACCCAAACACAGTAGTGGACACCCCCTAGTAGCCTGCAGAGGTACTCTCCGGACGAGTACCGTGGGTCTGCACTGTCACACATGTAGTGCTCCGTCTGCCATGGGTCTACACCTCACAAAGTAGTGCTCCGTCCACTGGGCTAGTCGACTCACTCCAAGTCGAGTCGGTCAAGCAGTCGGTAGGTCTCAGTCGGCTATACGGTCTCCGTACTCCGCACGCTCGTCTCTGGGAGGGTCCGCTCCACGAACTACAGGTCAATACTCCAAATATCTCAAATTCCCATGAAGAAGTATCTCAAAGGACTACCTCGTCACAGGGGTCTCAACGCAACGGACGGCACGTCAATCGGACGCTCGGTCTGTGAGTTATTAGCATTTTCGTCCTAGGGGCCCGGTTGGTTTCGTGAGCGAACCAACCCAGCCGTATCTCAATTGTACCCTGAACTCTCATAGGGTATACTCAAAGGGACCGTTTCTCCACGTGATCACCAACGCCGCTGACAGTTCGTCAAATGGACGTCCGGTCTGAAAGATATCAGCTTTTCCGTTCTAGGGGCTCGGATGAATTTTGAGTACAATCCAACTCGCCCAAACTCCAATTGCATCCAAACCTCAGGCGAAGTATGCCAAAAGTTCTATCTCAACAAAAGGAAATCAATGAGACAGACGGCGCGTCAATCGGACGCCCGGTCTGTGAGTTATTGGCTTTTTCGTTCCAGGGGCCCGGTTGGATTTCGTGAGCGAACCAACCTGACCGCACTCCGACGGCATCCAAACCTCGAGCGGAGTAATCCAAAAGATCCGTCTCACTTAGAGGAATCAATCAAAGTCTACGGCACGTCAATCGGACATCCGGAGCTCGAGATATAAGCGTTTCTGCTCCAAGGTCCCGGTTGGTTTCGTATCCGAACCAACCCGGCCGAACCCAAAGTATTCTGAAACCTTGAGTGTGATATACCGAAACGACCGTCTCGTTCCAAGGATCGCTACGCAACTGAAGGTACGTCAATCGGAGGTCCTTAGCCCAAGATATGGGCAAAAGACCAAAGAGGGTCCGAAAACGGGGGGTCCGGGCCCGGACCGACCCGGCCCGACCCCCTGGGTCGGCCCGAACCGGGTCGACCCGACCCGGCTAGACCCGGCCTGGCCGGCTCTGTCCGGCTCGACCGGCCAGCCGTGGCTCGGCCAGCGCGGCCAAGCGGAAGCCGCGGGCGGGGGTGTGCGCGGCCCGCCCTAGCCGCTAATTGAAGTCGGCGGCGACCGCCACCGCCGGTCTTCCAACGGAGCGCTGCCGCCGCCGGTCGTCGGCGCCGCCGCGCCGGCGTGGCGCTCCGGTGGTCCGTTTCTCCTGTTGTCTTCGCCTATGGTCCTCCCAGGACCCGACCTTCACTGCGAAGGGATTCAAACGCCATAGTGGCCAGCTTCGTCGTCGTCCGTCGATCCGCACATCGATAAACAAGCTACGGAGGGTTGTCGGGCCATGTTTGTTTGGCCTGTGCCCTCCGCGTTAGGTGTTATCAATTGGAAAATAATAACACATGATTTTTAATCATTGAAGAGGGTATAATTTATCCAAAATAAATTATACGATCACCTTGCAATCAAATACCCATGCACGAGGGTTTCAAAAATCTTGAATGCGCGGTGTGACAACGTCGCGCATTCTTGCCGATCGATCCCGCGCGGCGTGACGATGTCGCACAGCCTTGTCGTTCTTTCCCACGCGGTACGATGGCACCGCATCACTCTCTTTCGATCCGCAATGACAAGAAAGAGTAAAAAAAAGGGAGGAGGTTCGGTCGTGTTCATGCGGTCCGGCCTCCTCCCGTTAAACGATAACAAGGGGTTCTCATTACTCGTAGAACGTCAAAGATAGAATCAAGGACAAAACGAAACAAACCCCTACCTCATCATAGACGTTGGACGAGTGCGAGTACATCGCGGAATTGACCGTCGCGGTAAGAGGTGATCGTCGCGTCACGGAAGGGCGTCGCGTCATCGCGGAAGGGCGTCGCGTCGACGATCTCCGAGGGTCGGGTGTTCTTCATCGCCCTTTGTCGGAAGTCGAAGCGTTCTTCGCGTTCTTCGCGTTCTTCGCGTTCCTTGTCGAAGAAGAATGCTTTCCTCCAAATTCTCTCCACGCCCCAAGTCCAACTAAATAAAATAAGTTCAACCCTTATTTTATTATTGACCTAATCTTTTGAAATTCAAACGATAAGAAACGAACAATTAATCCGTTGAATTAATTGTAACAATTTAACTGCCCAATTAATTGGGGCGTTTCTTAACCAGAAAAACGCACGGTTGACTTTCATTAAAGAGGGGTTTTCACGGGTGCGTTACTTAGCGGAAAAGAAACGGCGGGGCTCGTGCGGGCCCCACCTCACAAATATCCTACCAAGAGGATAAGATATTTTTAATTGCACCCTATCCTCTTAACATAGCTTAAGTGGCTTTTAAGTGTCTTTTAAGTGGATTTAAGTGAAATAAAAAAAAGGTGTCGCACCACTTTATTTTATTTCTTAACTTAACCCCAAAAAATTTAAAAACCACACCCGAGCAAACGCAACTCCGAAAAAGGCGTTTTTAAGAAAATACCGGCATTGCGACTTCATCGGTGCCCTCGGAATTCGATTCCGAGCACCGGTTCAAAAGTTAGAAAAACTCGCTCGTTCGTTCACTGAACGTACCTGAGCTAAACTTCAGAAAATGATTCCGGGCACACCGGGCCTCGGAATCAGGTGCCGTCAGAAACTGCGTTCATGTAAAATCCTAAAGAAAATTTAGAAAAAAAATTCCCTTGAATTTTAGGGTCTTTACATTACTCCCACCTCTGGGCTTTACGTCCTCGTAAAGCTTTAAAACAAACTAGGGTTACAAAAGCGGTACAGAGCACGCATCTGAGCCTTCCGCTCCCATGTGCTCACCTGGAGGTTCTCGTACTGCTAGAGAAAGTGCACCCTAGGAATCGGTCTTCCTCATAGGATCCGCTCCTATCGATCCTCGATCCCCACTGGAACCTCCTTGAAATACACCCCATCGCCATCATCCAGCTCCTCATGGTCGATGATATGCGAAGGGTCGAGCACGTATCTCCTCAGTAGAGATACGTGGAAGTCGTCGTGCACCTGGTGCAACTGAGGTGGATGGGTCAAGCGGTAAACCACCTCACCTACCCTGTTGGGGACCTAGAAAGGTCCATTGAACCTTGGAGATATCTCGCTGCCTCGGCTACATCTCCGTAAACCTCGTCGAGGTGAGACCCGTATAAGGATGTGATCGTCATCATCGAACTCCAGAGGTCTCCAGTTCCTTCTTAGAACTGGAACTCAAAATGAATGCTTCCATGAGGGTATGGTTGACCGACTCAAGAGTGATCGGTCACACCCTCCTGAGCATGAGTTTCCTTGTGCTTCCTGGGGTTTCCTTTCTGCCGACCAAGGAAAACCCATCCCGACGTCATAGTTAAACCACAACCTTTTTGCCTAATACCGTCAATTTGTGTATGAACTGTGATTGCCCAGTCCATACTCAAACCAACGTCGTAAGGCCTCGACGCTGCCACCAAGAGATTCCAACTGAAACTCTCGCCTCGAGGGTCTGACCACACTGTTGGCGTAAGTGTGATTATCGATTCTCCTCCCAAGGTATCTCCAGACATGACGGTCAAGTCCATGGCTTACCGAAAACTCTAGGTCTGGGACAAGATTTGCGAAAGCGAGGAATGATTCATATCGACGTCTGTTACTACAGCAGCTAGTAGTGGACACAGATTGTCCCTTGAATCATTTTTAGAGCCATTGGGACACACTCCTTAACCGCATGCAGCCGCACTCTTCCTCCAACCACCATCTCCCTGAGCCTGGCGGGGATAACTAAGGCGGGTGGTTGTAGCATGTTAAGATGTACACCACCTCATGCTGCTCTCCTAGCTCTGCCTCCACATCTACCGCTTCACAGACTCATCTCTCTTTAAATCCTCCTCTTCTTGAAACATTTAACATGCCCGAGTCTCTAAGACTGACACCGGTCTCCTGTTTCTTACTGCACTATGCAGTCTTCATCCGCTCCTGGATGATCTGCACCTTCTTTGCCTACGATCTGGAAGAGCTGCTAAAATTTCTCCTTTGCCGAAAAGAGAAAATCGGTCTCATACCCCTGGATGAACCATGCCAATTGCCTAATATAGTCAATCCTGACATGAAGGGTGCATTCATGCCATGGATGACGTCATAAGGCCTCGACGTAACTACTAAGAGATCCAACTGTCACTCTCACCTCCAAGGGTCGAGTCACACTGTCGGCATCAGTGTGAGGTCACTGGGTCTCCTCCAGTAGGAATCTCGAAAGTGAGGGTCAAGTCAACAGTCTTAACCAGGACCACTCAGTATCAACCAAAAAAAAGGACAGGAAAGCAAACAAAGATAAGTGTCTTTTTATTGTTGCATCCCATAGTACAAAGACATGAATACAACAGCAATATGGAACTAGAAGTACAAGGGACGTATCCACTAGTTCCTCTCCTGTCCACCTGCTCCCAGAGCTCTAATGCCTTGTCCACTGCTCGGCTGTTGCTCAAGCACCAGCCGCTGCTTCTGTCTCGGTGGCTCCTCCAACACCCGCTGATCAACCGTGCGGGGGGTCATATAGTCATGTGCCAGGTGACCCTTCCTGCCGCAGGAGAAACACTGTCCGTTTCTAGCACGCCTGGCACTGACCCCACCCCGGGTGCCCCGCACCACCGATCCTAAAACCAGAGATCGCCCAACTGCTGGTCTGGTCCTCCTGGACCTCGGCATCATCTGTCTACTGCACACATATGACTCGTCTATTGATCGAAAACCCTGCGGAAAAGGAAGAATCTCATGTACATGCTTGGGGTGTAGAGCTACTGGCACAAACTCCACCCTGAAGAAGGTCTCGAAGTCTTCCCATGTGAAGGTCATCCCGTCGCAAAACAGAAACAAGTGGCTCCACCACCTGCCTGCTGCTTCCTGAAGAAGGCTGGCAGCAAAGATCACCATGAAGTCTTTCGGCGTCCCCACTAGCCTGAAGACTCTCACCAAAGCCTCCAGCCAATCCTCAGCCGCCTGTGGGTCCGTCTCTCCCTGAAACCTGGGTGGTCTCTGGCACTGGAACTCGTGCAGCGCGCTCAAGTGGCGTGCATCGCCTACTGCTGGGGCTGGTGGCATCGGTGGCCCAACGTATGGTAGTACCGCTGGTGCCTCCGCTGGTGACTCAACTGCAAGAGGGCCCTGTACCGAAGCCTCATCGCTCGGCAAGCTGTCAGTACGCACGTCCCTCTGGGCTCTAGCTGGTCGTCTGAGAAAAGGTGTCCTGAAAGAAACAATGTGACACTGTCAAACGATTATACCTGGTGAGCTGACCTGGTTTGAGCTGACATTTAAAATCTTATGGAAACACACACGCAATCAGTGTTTTCGTGCACAAAGTCGGAAATCAGTTTTCAGGGTCTTGGTGTATGGATACGTCGGCCGCCCGCACCAACACTGGACTCCCTGAACTGAAAACCACACTCGGTACTCTTAACATTATTGCTTCACCGAAAGAAAATATCGGAGTTATAAGTTCTGCGGTAGAACCGACCCCTCTGATACCAATTTGTCACGACCCGTCCTCGGGGCCCATGTCGTGACTACCCCAAGCCCGCCTTCCATAGGCCAGGGGCTGGAAACTAGCACCAAAGGAGAAAATCCTGATAACTGGGAAGGCATTGCCTTTATAAAAGTAAACAAAACACCACAGAGTACAAGCAGAAGTAAAACACTAAGTACAAAGAGAAGTGCTGAAAGGTAAATGGGCCAGAATACAAACCCAAAAGAAAGTACAACTACAACTGAACAAAGTACAACAGAAAAAGACAAACATCTGGAAGAAAGGAAGCAGCTCCTGGGCCGTCCTCCTCAGATCCTACATGAAGGGTAGGTACAGATAGCACAGCTCCTGGATGTTCTTGCCTGTCAACCCCCTCCGAGTGTCGTCTCACTGTGAAGTCCACCTCCGGATACTGACTCGTCGTGTAGTCCACCTCCGGGTACTGACTCGTCATGTAGTCCACCTCCGGGTACCATCCATTCCTCGAACACTCGGCCTCCATCAGCACTGCCCGTTGTCTGCAACCAACACAACGAGGTGCGGGCATAGCCCGTGCAGGGTTGAGTATAATGATACTCAGTAGGGACCCCGAGACCCTCAAGGTCTCACTAAAACCAACAAAGATAACCACAAAGAAGATCTCAACAGATAACCTCTACTTAGGTATATGCCCATACATATACCTAAGTTATCAAGTAACCCATCTCAATCCTGAGGAAACACAAAGATTATGAAATCAACGGATAACCACTACCCAGGTATATGCCCATACATATACCTAAGTTATCAAGTGACCCATCTCAATCATGAGGAAACACAATGGTCATAGACTCAGATCAAACTAGGATTTTCGTTATCGAAACTGTAACTGCTGAAGAGATCCGTCTCTGGAGTGTACAGTGGTCCTGTCACGACTCCAAGGTACTGCTCACTAACCTAAGACTGCTGAGGTACTCCTCCTGTCGAGTACCGCGGGCCAGCCACCCAAACACAGTAGTGCTTCCCACCGGGGTATGCCACCCAAACATAGTAGTGGACACCCCCTAGTAGCCTGCAGAGGTACTCTCCGAACGAGTACCGCGGGTCTGCACTGTCACACAGGTAGTGCTCCGTCCGCCATGGGTCTGCACCTCACAAATTAGTGCTCCGTCCACTGGGCTATTCGACTCACTCCAAGTCAAGTCGGTCAAGCAGTCGGCAGGTCTCAATCGGATACACGGTCTCCGTACTCCACACGCTCGTCTCTGGGAGGGTCCGCTCCATGAACTATAGGTCGATACTCCAAGTATCTCAAAGTCCCATGAAGAAGTATCTCAAAGGACCGCCTCGTCACAGGGGTCTCAACGCAATAGACGGCACGTCAATCGGACGCCCGGTCTGTGAGTTATTAGCCTTTTCGCCCCAGGGGCCCGGTTGGTTTCGTGAGCGAACCAACCCGGTCGTATCTCAACTGTACCCCGAACTCTCATAGGGTATACTCAAAGGGACCGTTTCTCCACGTGATCACCAACGCCGCTGACGGTTCGTCAAACGGACGTCCTGTCTGAAAGATATCAACTTTTTCGTTCCAGGGCCCCGGTTGGATTTCGAGTACAATCCAACTCGCCCAAACTCCAACTGCATCCAAACCTCGGGTGAAGTATGCCAAAAGTTCCATCTCGACAAGAGGAAATCAATGAGACAGACGGCGCGTCAATCGGACGCCCGGTCTGTGAGTTATTGGCTTTTTCGTTCCAGGGGCCCGGCTGGATTTCGTGAGCGAACCAACCCGACCGCACTCCGACGGCATCCAAACCTCGAGCGGAGTAAGCCAAAAGATCCGTCTCACTTAGAGGAATCCATCAAAGTCGACGGCACGTCAATCGGACGTCCAGAGCTTGAGATATAAGCGTTTCCGCTCCAAGGGCCCGGTTGGTTTCGTATCTGAACCAACCCGTACGAACCCAAAGTATTCCAAAACCTTGAGTGTGATATACTGAAACGACCGTTTCGTTCCAAGGATCGCTACGCAACTACTGGTACGTTGATCGGAGGTCCGTAGCCCAAGATATGGGTAAAATACCAAAGAGGGTCCGAAAACGGGGGGTCCGAGCCCAGACCGACCCGGCCCGACCCCCCCTGGGTCAGCCCGAACCGGGACGACCCTACCCGGCTGGGCCCGGCCCAGCACGGCCCGGCCCGGCCGACTCTGTCCGGCTTGACCGGCCAGCCGCGGCTCGGCCAGCGCGGCCGAGCGGAAGCCGTGGGCGGGGGTGTGCGCGGCCCGCCCTCATCGCTAATTGAAGCCGGCGGCGACCGCCGCCGCCGCCTTCCGCCGACCACCGGACGCGCTCTGGTGGTCCGTTTCTCCTGCTGTCTTCACCTACGGTCCTCCCGGGACCCGACCTTCACTGCGAAGGGATTCAAACGCCATAGTGGCCAGCTTCATCGTCGTCCGTTGATCCGCACATCGATAAACAAGTTGTAGAGGGTTGTCGGGCCGTGTTTGTTTGGCCTGCGCCCTCCGCGTTAGGTGTTATCAATTGGAAAATAATAACACATGATTTTTAATCATTGACGAGGGTATAATTTATCCAAAATAAATTATATGATCACCTTGAAATCAGATACCCATGCACGAGGGTTTAAAAAAAATTTAATGCGCGGTGTGACGACGTCGCGCATTCTTGCCACTCGATCCTGCGCGGCGTAACGATGTCCCACATCCGTTCCGTTCTTTCCCATGCGGTGCGACGGCACCGCGTCACTCTCTTTCGATCTGCAATGACAATAAAGAATAAAAAAAGGGAGGAGGTTCGGCCGTGTTCGTGCGGTCCGGCCTCCTCCCGTTAAACGATAACAAGGGGTTCTCATTACTCATAGAACGTCAAAGATAGAATCAAGAACAAAACGAAACAAACCCCTACCTCGTCATAGACGTCGGACGAGTGCGAGTACATCGCGGAATTGACTGTCGCGGTAGAAGGTGATCGTCACGTCGCGGAAGGTCGTCGCGTCGTCGCAGAAGTGCATCGTGTCGAAGATCTCCTAGGGTCAGGCGTTCTTCCTCGCCCTTCATCGGAAGTCGAAGCGTTCTTCGCATTCTTCGTGTTCTTCGCGTTCTTCGCGTTCTTCGCGTTCTTCGTCGAAGAAGAACGCTTTCCTCTAAATTCTCTCCACGCCACAAGTCCAACTAAATAAAATAAGTTCAACCCTTATTTTATTATTGACCTAAGCTTTTGAAATTCAAAAGATAAGAAATGAACAATTAATTCGTTGAATTAATTGTAACGATTTAACGTCCCAATTAATTGGGGCATTTCTTAACCAGAAAAACGCACGGTTGAATTTCCTTAAAGAGGGGTTTTCACGGGTGTCTTACTTAGCGAAAAAGAAACGGCGGGTCTCGTGCGGGCCCCACCTCACAAATATCCTACCAAGAGGGTAGAATATTTTGAATTGCACCCTATCCGCTTAACTTAGATTAAGTGGATTTTAAGTGGATTTTAAGTGGATTTAAGTGAAATAAAAAAAAGTTGTTGCACCAATTAATTTTATTTCTTAACTTAACCCCAAAAAATTTAAAAACCACACCCAAGAAAATGCAACTCCGGAAAAGGCGTTTCTAAGAAAATACTGGCGCTGCGACTTCATCGGTGCCCTCAGAATTTGATTCCGAGCACCGGTTCAAAAGTTAGAAAAACCCGCTCATTCGTTCGCTGAACGTACCTGAGCTAAACTTCGGAAAATGATTCTGGGCACATAGGGCCTCAGAATCAGGTGCTGTCAGAAACTGCATTCATGTAAAATCCAAAAGAAAATTTAGAAAAAAAATTCCCTTGAATTTTAGGGTCTTTACATGTAACTTGATCTATTATAATCGGAATCCCAATGGCAGATCCAATATCGAATAAAATCTCAGCATGTCGTAAAACCCAGTTAATACCACGTATTTTTATCCATATTTGCACACAGGTATCCTTAAAATCAAGAAAATTGAAGTTCAATTTTCATTCATGAAGTCTAAGCGTAACTGGCCTGAGATTGATGGAACCGATACTCCAAGCTCTCCCTTTGAGATCCAAAGAAGGAAACAGGATATGAAAAATTCCTCGACCGAGGGACACGCATTTGAATTCATTGAATCCCCAAATATCAGCCAACTGACAGATAAGATCATATGTTCACCAGGGTTTCATACCTTTCATTATGGAGATGCGACCGATAAACGAATTCTTGAACATATCAATCTGTGCTGCTATTGCATCCTTAGAGGCCAATACATGAATTGTTGACCCTTTCCGAATTATTCGATGCGACTCGCGATTTGCAAGAGGTATAAAGGATCCCCCAGAGAAACTCTTGAAGGAGGCTAGATTATTTAGAGCATCATGGTCCTTCTTCTTCTCCTCTGAAGCCAAGCTAATCTGTTTTGCGAGTCGAAATGCCTCAAAATAATGGAGATTGATACTGTGCGGGTGAGTTAGGTCAGACAAAACTACGGGATGCGGCGACGGCGGTTTCCTCTCTTGCTCCTCCATCCTCCCTAATCATCAATCATTGTAATTAATTTTAATTATATTCAATAATCTTTTTAGTCAAAAACTAATTTGACTATATTAAATATATAAATTATTTTTATTCCAAATATGGAATCCATTTTACCAAGTTCCTATCATATATTTGAAAAAAATTAATTTAAATTTAATCCCATAGATGGGACGACAATGCGGGTTTTAAAAGTAAAAATGTTCGAGTGTTTTCTATGTTTTTATAGTCAATTTAAAAGTGAAATTGATTAAAATGGCATAAATTTGATTAATTGATAAAAAAATTTCTAATTAAAATTTAAAATTTATTTAAAATTTATTTTAACCTTATAAAAAAATAGATGAAAAATCAGTTTTGAATTATATTTCAGTATTTTTCATTATTCATTAAAAATGAAACTTCAAAGAAAAATACCAATAAATCAACATAACCTAATTTTTATGTTTTTAATTCAAAATTTAAGTTTATTTTGACAATGAAGATTTATAAAATTTCCAAAAAGTGGATTTTAAAAAGGTTTTCCATTAAAAGGTAGTAAAAGTGCCTTAATAAAAATATAGTATTTTATGCATAAAATTGGTTTTGTTATTATCTTATATTTATCAAATCTATTGGATGAATATCCAAAAATTTTGAATAAATATATAACATATATATTAAATTAATATCAATCACTAATTATAATTAATTTAATTTATTAGGATAAAATAGCTTTGTGAGCAAAAGATATTTTTCTATAAAAATATTCCTTTTATATTCAATTGGTTCTTATATTAATTTCTAATTAATTGTAACCAATGAGTTCATCATATATTTTTGTAGGAAATTTATTTCCATAATTTAGATAATAATATTTATAATATCTAGTTTATGTCTTATTATATTAAATAATAATATTTTAATAATATATTATTGTTTGGTAAAACTCGGTCTTATGTGTAACACAAGTCGTTGAAGAAACTTGTTGTTGTGTATGTCACACACTAACTCAGTATCACCTGTACTAAAATCAATATAATATATTTAATTTATTTAAAATAGTAAATATATTATAAATTCTTCTAATATTATATTCCCTTGCCCGCTTGGTGCTGCATGCCATACATGCTATTAAAAACAGTGTTCCAATTTTAAATTTTCATGGCATTACATTCTACCCACCTAAATTAAATTGCTTCATCACAATTTAACCTTGATATTTTAATATATTGTTTGATATTTCCTATGTTATAAATCCCACATCATGATAAGGGTTA
The DNA here is from genome assembly GCA_963277665.1 of Viscum album. NCBI lineage: Eukaryota > Viridiplantae > Streptophyta > Magnoliopsida > Santalales > Viscaceae > Viscum > Viscum album. The sequence continues at coordinate 172,586,362 of OY728128.1, forward strand.
GTAAAACATCCTCTATAAAATAGCGAATGGAAAGTGCAAAGGTTACAAACACTAACATATAACTCGGTCTCTATGTAGAAGAACAATAGTGGAAAGTAGAGTTACATACTTTGAGAAAATTATTAAATATTTATAAGGATTGATTGAGCTAATCAATCAAAAACAAGTCAATAATCAATAAAAACTTGAGGTTCTCAAAACCATAAATCAATGATGATTCATAAGGCCATTTTTTCATTAAAAATTAAGGTATTAGGGAAACATTTTATTTCAAATACATTTTCCTAATACTGGGTAATTTTTTTAATGCCTATGAATATAAGGAAATTTACATACATGATACATTTTAATTTCATCAGAATAATTCCATCTTTTGGTTTTGCTTCGATAAAATTATAATTCATACATTACTTCAACAAATGGATATCAAAAAATTGACATTGATGCTTGAAGCACTAAAATAAACATTTAATGGATCATAAGGCCCATAAAAGAGTGGGAGGTATAAATATTTGTCTCCAACTATTTTATAAAGTTCATACAGTTAATACATTAACCTCTAAACCTAAAAAGGTATTTTACTAGTTCATCATTAATATTTATTAATCAAATTGTTAAACTTAAAACAAAATTAATATTATCCTGGACATTGTGTAGGCTAATGGTGGGCATCAAACCCTTATCGTCCATCGGTCAGGGATTCAGGTCCCATAGACTTACTTTATTTGTTTATTTGTCACTTGGCATATAGGATTTACTTTAAAAATTATATTAATTTAATTTTACAAATAAATATTATGGAAATCCTTCAAATAATGTTAATCACAAAATTTCCTTTTAACTAAGGTTTTCAACACAACACTAATTCATAGTTGCTTCATCAATTTGTTTCCTCATAGGTCCTTACTTGGTCTAGGGTTTATCCATAATATCATTTCTAGGATTTCTAAATCATAACACCTTATCTAAAACAACTTAGGTTTAACCAAGGTTATACATTTTAAAAATATTTCATAGTGTTTTTTGAAGAAAATGTTAATTTTCTTGAGCATATGCCCCAGGAGTGTCAAACTAGGTGTACCATAAGTCCTGTTACCATGTACCAAGTTATGCCAAGTTAGGCCTAATACACCATGTTGTAGTTATTAAACCTAGGTACAACTATATCAGAACCAAATCCAACTATAGTATCCAGACATGATTGTATTACTAGAAAGACCCATATAATCTCTACTTTACCAAAATTATAGGGTGTTATTATGCACTGGTCATCAAATTTTACCTTATTTTTATGTTCTATACTCCATTTTTTCTTAAATATAGTTCTCAAGGATTCTACTAAACTCCTTCGATACCAGCTGTAGGGACCCGACCTCAGAAATCCCAGATTTGATGTCTGGTATCAATTATATTGGAATGATTACAATGAGTCAAATCTCGATGGATCGGGAGTATAGTAGTCTTGGTAAACAATATATATATATATGGGTCTTATATTAAAAATTAATACACTAATTACAAGATAATTTTTTCACTAAATAACTTTTAGGATAACTTTATATATCCCTACATATCTTTCATAATATTCTTATTGGATTCATAGGGAAAGGAAACATAATAGGTGTGAGATAAAATGATTAGTTAGGGTAAAGTATAGTGGAATAAATAATGAATCAATTAGAATAATAATTATGGAATGGTAAATAATTGAACACACATACCATTTAATCAACAAACGGAGAAAGAAGTATATAATAAATATGGAAAGGTAGTAAATGGAAACATATATCATCCAAATAACTAGATATGAAAAAATAAATATGGAAAGATAAGAAATTTATACACATGTCATTTAATAAATTAAATGAAAATGAAATTTATCCATATATATGTTGACGTAAAATATAATGGATGAATAATAACTGAAACTAAATGAGGGGAATTCTTAATTATTGGACGTCATGTGTAAGTCACATGAAAACCTATACTATCAAGACCTTTCATAATACTGTTTAAAACTATGGACATAAACCCGTTAAATTTTTTCAAAAAAAAATTCTCTTGAGAACCTTTCGATGCATCGAGGATCTATATAATTTCTTGGCACCACCCATCATTACCAGTCTAAAAAATTCCTCATATCGAATAACTAAAATAAATAATATGCCTCATCAAATATCCATATTGAATAAATAATATATATTTATAAATATTTCCCCAAATAATTAAATAATTTTCAATGTATAAATTTTATGTAAAATGGTATAATGTTAAGGCAATCGTAATATCCATAATAAATTTAATGGATAATTTAGGGGAAATTCAATGTTCAATGATCATAGCATATTGAATATTTCAAGGGGACTAACAAATAAATTAAGGAAGTTAATTTTAATATTATCCTTCGACAAATAAATCATAAACCATCAATAGGAATAATAAGGATAGTATAAATAAAATATATCCCAAGTGGAGTAAAATAAAGGGTTGTTGTCATTGATCAATAGAAATAAAAAGATCTTCAAAAAACATTCTTTAGGAAAATATCCTTTGTTTTTAAAAAATTTGGAAAAAAGTTATTATTGAAAATAACTTCTGAAACATTTTCATTAATAAGTAACCTTTTAAACATGTAAATAAAACTTCAAAGAAATTATAGTGAGTAAATATGTACTTAACATGTGATGTAAAAATAACATTCATTTTTCATGATAAAAAGGTTAGAAAAATGACTTGTTTGCAATGTGGAAAGAATATTCCTCTGAAAGCATTGGTAAAAGATAAATAGGGTAAAACTTTATTTACTAAATCATGTTAAAAATATTTTTGAAAACCTTTTTAGAAAACATTGTTTTTAGAAGAAAACTGGTTCTCTGACTAAAGAGATAAATAAAGTTCGGTGTTCCTTAAAACATTTTCTAAAAACTTTTGAGTGCAAAAGAGTGAAAAAATGGTACTATTACATAAAAATGGTCATGAATAACAATATAGTAGGAAAAATTAATGGTTTAATTTAACAATGTTCATATAATTTCCTTGAATAGAAATAACAATAAAAGATCATTAAAATTACTCTTGAGGAAAATAATCTTCAATCATTCCAAAGTGTCTCAACCCGCCTTGAAGGAATAACATTATAAGAAAGTTTTAAATACCATGAAGTAAAAATTATTAACTATATACCATATCAAAAGTGTAATTAGGTACACCGCCAAAAATAAGTAAGTGGTTAATATGAAATTTATCTCACAGATTTAAAAAGTGAGATGAAAATACCTTACCCTTCGTCTGATTTGTCTCTTGTGTATGTATATTCCTGAATAACAAACTTATATTAATTATTTACTTTCTCAAGAACCTTTTTCATGTTTATCATAACTTTTATTTCAATAATTACCATTATTTATAAAACTACTTAATCAATTAAGTTTACATCAGGTGTTTTGACCAAATGTTTTTTATGTGTCAAAAACAGCTTTGGTAGGTCAACTATGATCAAAGGGGTAAATACATAAACATGTCCTGAATAATAATCATCAAATAATTATCATATTTATGCATAAATTATACTTTTATAAACAATCAATAAATATGGTTGTGAAAAATGAACCAACATTATAATCATGGAGATGGTAGGCCATACATACGCATGAGTAATGTTCCCATTTATCAATGATCATTATGGAAAGAAGGTAAGTAACACCATATATTTCTAAAAATATAATTATATAATTAAAAACATATTTTTTAATCATATATAATTATATTTATAATTGTTTTGATTTAAAAGTAATCATGTTATGTCGAGAGGGTGGTAGCCCACACGTCCACGAACGACGTTATCACTTTTTAAGTGTGTAAAAGGGTGATAAAGAAATTTATATATGTTTCATTTAAATAAAGTTAATTATTTTATGAATATTATATATATGTTTTTTATGTATCATATTATTAATAATAATCATCCTTTATACATTCCATGTATTGTGTGATCGAATCACATTGCTTTTAGGAGGCGGTAGTCTATACTTCCACAAACGATGTTATCATATTTACACAGAATGGAAAGTACAAGGAAATGTGTTATAAAATAATTAAATATGAATAAATAAATAATAGGTATAATATATAACATACATAAATAGAGTTTCCATCATAATTACCAACATGATAGGAGGTAATGGAAGAACTAATCATCATCTTTTCGTGAGGCAGTAGTTTGTCGTTCACATAAACAGTGTGTTTGTTACCCATTACATGGGAGAGTGTGTAAGTGTAGGGTGAACCCTTAACATAAAAAAGTAATTGTATATTTAGGATACTTTTATTGATATATAATCATGTAATAATAATATTTTAGATATTTTATAATTCAAATAAAACTAAAGAGCTTAAGGAAAGATGTTGCCTCTTAATCGAGTAAGTCCTTTTTTCTTTGCACCAAAGGGATTCCTTGGATGGATTACTTCCCAAGGGGGCATCTAGAATGAAGGAATGGATTTTGAGGATATATATTAGAAGATTTTTTTATACAAAGTGGATTTACAGTTATGAGTAAATGTGAGGATATGAGGCCTTTTTAAAGTGGCGGTGGAGTGGCACGCTTGTAATATTTGGACAAAGGAATTCCATTGAGGTTTTTTACATTGAAAGTGGCTCCCATAATAGTAAAATTTATAGAAAAGTGGTTATAGGGAGTAAATATTTCTATCCAATGGATCTGGGAATTTTTATAGGTTATTTGGGCCCTTAATATTGGGGTTTAGTCCCTTATTAAGATTAATTTTACATTAATAATTGTAATTAATTTTAATTACATTCACTTATAGTTTTGGTCAAAATATAATTTGAAATTATTATACATTATAAATTTTTATAATTCCAAATATGGAATAAATTTTTCCAATTTCCAATCATATAAGTGGCCGAAATTAAATTTAATTTAATCCCAAAGATGGGATGACAATGAGGGTTTTTAAATTAAAAACGTTCGAAAGTTTGTTATGTTTTCATAGTAGATTTCAACATGAAATTGATTGAAATTAACTTAATTTTATTAATTGATAAAAATATTATCTAACTAACTTTAAAACCAATTTAAAATGTAATTTAAACTTTTAAATAAATTAGATTAAAAAGAATTTTTGAATTAAATTTCACTATTTTTCATTATTCATTAAAAAATGAAACTTCGTGAAAAATACCCCAAAAATTCACCCTAATATAATTTTTATGTTTTATTTAAAATATTAAGTTTATTTCTACATAAAAGATTCATAAAATTTCTAAAAAGTGGATTTAAAATATGTTCTTTATTAAAAGGTGGTAAAAGTGCCTTTATAAAAATATAGTATTTTACACATAGAATTGGGTTTATTATTATCTTATATCTATAAAATCTATTGGATGAATATCAAAAATATTTGATTGAATATAATATATATATATTACACTAATATTACTCACTAATTTTAATTAACATTATTTATTAGGATAAAATGTCTTTGTCTGTATATGGTAGCTTACTATAAAAATATTCTTTTTATATTCAATTGGTTCTTATATTCCTTTATAATTATTTATAATCAATGAATTCATATTATATTTTTATAAGACATATATTTTCAGAAGTTATTCAATACTATTCATAATTTCTAGTTTATGTCAAATTATATTAAATAATAATATTTTAATAAAATATTATTGTTTGGTAAAACTTAGTCTTGCATATAATGAAAGACATTGAAGAAACTTATTGTTGCATATATCACTGATAAATCAGTATCACATGCATTAAAAGCTATAAAATATATTTAATTTATTTAAAATAGTAACTATATTATATATTCTAGGAATAATTTATTCCCTTATGTGTTTAGTGTTGCATGTCAAACATTATATTGAATACAATGTTCCTTCTTTAGATTTGTGGTGCGTTGCACCTAGATCGTCTGTTCAATCCATTCAATGTCCATTTTAATCTCCACAATACTAGAAATATTCTTGTTCCTATTTGAATCTCAATCCTAGAGGTCCTTTTTAAGGAATTTAAAATGATCAAATAGTCACATACACACTGATCCATAAAATGGATTCATCCTTGAATTATGAATAGTTTTCTTGAATCTCTAATCCCAAACCCAACTGGCTAAGTAAAAGAAATGATTGATACACTTATAGTTTCACTTTAGGTTAACCACCAACTGGGAGAGTTTTTTTAAGGATCTACTCAATTGTTTCACATAATCTAGCGGAAAAGTGTTGATGCATTTCATGTTTTCCATTATATGGTCAAGCATACTCTAGATCCCCCTACACCCCTTCTGGTTATTACAAAAAGTAAACTTATCACCTAAAAACACCAAATCCATTAGCCCGTTGATATATATTAATTCCTAAAAATAATTCATTTACCTGATCACAAAATAATCCACTACCTTCTTCTCATATACCTTAACTATGGATTTAAATTCACCCCCATGAAATAAGACAAACCCTTAAATTGAATTCAGAGAGATTTTTCCAAAAGATCCCTCTTTCAGATGCATCACAATTGGAAAAATTACATGATAATAATAGTTCATCATCCACCATGATAACTTTGATATTGATATATTGTGTAGAAATATCCACCATCACTACAGACATAATATCCCTCTAAATGATCCAAATATGAGATTTTCATTGGGATCCATACATATCATCTGAGAATCCAGTTCACCTGGAGAAGTTAGGTAATTTATCCTCTTTAATCTTGGGTTCCATAATAGCCAACACAGAAACATTATGCATATGATCTTTAGTAGATATAAACGATCCTTTATCCTAGTACTTGAGACCCCTATCATTCCAAATGATGAAAGACATCATTGAAAAAGATTGGTGATGACCTTCGATGGATGCAACTGACTGAGAATTTGTGTGGGAAACACTGGAAATCTCCTTCACCTTGGATCAAATAATTTGATATCCCTCAATGGGACTGAAAACCCCAATATAATTACAAATATTCTAGGGACCTTTTTATTCCACCCATCAACATCAACATAATAGAAAATTTCAAACTATTTATCTCATAAAAACACTTTCTTTAGTGGTGGAATCGAAGCCTTATAGAGAGAAGACCCGGTATGAAGAGCCTCCATGGGAAGTCTCTTATCAAATGGAAAATAACCTAATATTGATGCATCTTTCCCCCCCTACAGAAATAGGCATACCTCCTTGTTCCATTGAGGAAGAAGATGCAATTAACCCCCTCTACCACCCCGGAATCATTATCCATCAACCCATAAAGGATGGAGGTTCTCAACCCAACCTTCACCACAACACTAGAGGCACCAAGAACTATATGAGAAGAAAACATCAAATATGAATTCCCATGAGAGTCTTTATTCACTAGAGAATACACTAGAGGATAATCATAAGGAATAGGGGGAACCATAATCGAGACCCCATCCTTGGAAGGAGCCTCAGAACACAACCAGTTCCCCACAGTTGGGGACTAAAGAGCCACAGGATCATCTAGAAAGGAATCCCCAGGACAAACCCCATCCTCCACCACCTTTAAAACCGTAGGTCCAAGAGGGATATGAGTAAAAATATAAACCTTGTGTCTATGAGGCCAACAAACCTCAATAAATCTTGGAAGAAATTGATAAAAAAATAAATCAAAAGAACTCACCGGACTGAATGAGAACATGTGATGGTAACGGTGCTGAGAGATCCATCTCTACACATATTCGGGATACTGAAGATGTTATCAGACTCTTGGTATCTTCATCTACCCATTGAAAATATCCCAGACCTTCACCTACAATTTTCAAAATGGAAGGATTAAGTTGAGGAAGTGGGAGACCTAGAACCCTAATCTAGGCCACCATCGAACACAAATCCTTCCCCATATATGAGTCTTAAGACTAGCGGGATAAAGAGAATCTTCATAAACCATGGGCCTAATCTTCCTAGGATGAAGCCTTCAGGAAATCCTCCCTGGATAACATAGGAATACAAAAGTTATACATGGAGATTGAAGGAATTGATACAGTATGATCTAGCCGCCACAAACCCCTGAAATCTTTAAAGAAAGTGATTGAAATTCGATCATGACCAAATCTTTCCTACAAGGACCAATTGCGATAAGTCACTGCCATGTTGAGTTATTCCATAAATAGATAAAATGTTGAACAATTGTCCACCCGATATGAGCACCAAGGGACAAGATAAATGCCTAGAATTCTCAGAAGATAAAAGGATCCATCAATACGATGAGAGCCAGATAAAACATCCATGAAATAAAGCGATATCACACCATCGTTTCTGGAAAGTGGGTCACACAAAAAGGAGGAAGGCACCCTGATGACCATCAATGGTGGAGAATACACTGTCAGATGATCCATTAGGATTTCTATAGATGCCTCAATGGTCGGCAAGGTATCAAGTAGGGAGTGTGTGTGAGGTTTGTACAAAGAATTTAAAAAATCCATATTCCATACATCATCTAGAAATAGTTTTTTCAGACATATACTTCAAATAAGTGTATATTCTAAACATTCAAAAAATCTACTTCAATGAACCTATACTACTTCAAAACATCTAAAAAATTTCAAAAAAATTGAATAGCTTTAAGTAAACTTCAATCACAACTAGAAAAATTCCAAATATTTATACATAAAATAAATACTCCTTATATTATTTCAATGGTAGTCCACTACCTTCACAACTGTAGTTCTTCTTCAAAAATTATCAAAGTATAATTTCATATAATATATCACTATTCAATCATGACGACTAAAAATATGAAACTTCATCAGAATACAAGATAATCGTTATTCAGATTTTTTTCTAACCAACATATTCACATTGATAAAATATTTATCAATATTTACACTCCATGGAAGTCTTCTTAGCATGTGATATTCTAGATCTCAATGAATTAAATATCCTTGAATTATAATTCTACACTATGACATGATGAATATCTTCATATCTCGAGCATTAGCATCCACAATAATTTCAACTTGATTTTACAAATGATTATTCTCTATGAAATATTATTATTGGTAACAACCCAAACACTTATTAAACTTTTTCCATGTAAATGAGTATCGAGTAATAACCAATGGTAGAAATTCCTTTTTCAGAGAAAAATGAAAATAACTAACTTCTAAATTCCATGTTGTTTCTTTAATTCTCATTCATAGTTCATAACTCAATATATGATGACACCATTCTTGTAAATTTCATCCTTCTCACTAACATGTTTGGTTAATTCACTCCCCTTCCAAGAAACTCTTCTCAATACATATTGAAATATTGAGTTTTATATCCTTGATTACTGATAAAAATACACAACTCAATAAAAAGTGGGTCAAATAATTTCAATGTAATGTAGTGGCCTTCAAGAATGATAATCCATGGATGGATTCTCAAATCTATAACCATCCTTTATGATTTTCCAATCACAAATCCTTAAGATATTCAATAGAAATATTATCATATTTATAAGGAATATGTTTTATATATCACTTTCCTTATACGTCAACACTTATCATTGATACATTCAGTTAATATCAATAATCATAAAATGTTTAGGCTATTTTCTACTAAGTTACATCTCAAATGTTTGATTCAATCTCCTTTTCCAACTTATGTATGGATCTTCCTCAACATATCCAATGGTAGAGAGAATAAATAAAATGTGATCCATAGTAAATCCAAGTTTTATCTCACTATTCAACTGTTTTATTCAATGGGATCTTCCTCCATTATCTAGCAAATATTTAAAACACATATTGAAAGCCAGCTTACTAATTAACAAAAAATACAATCACCACAATTCATTAGGCTCATCAATATCTTCATTAAAAAAAATTCCAATACCCTTCACTAAAACACATATATTTCTATCAATATGTATTGAGTGGTTATATTTTTCTCCCCTATTATTGATAATAAATAGAAAGATTCAATTAAAATGTAAAGTCGTTCTCATCTCATACTTTTTTGAAATTTCAACTTCTCCCCCTTGGTAAAATCAAATCCACTTAAGATAAGGTTTGAATCGCATTTATCTAAGATATTATCTATAAATTAAAAAACACTAAGTCTACTTGATCTAGAATGGTATAGAAAACAAAGGTGATTAACCAAAATAGTGAATTTATCCACAAAACTATCTGATTGATTATGATGATTGTATTTATTGTCAATACTCTTAACAAACTCACATATATTACAATCAATATGTATAATTTAGTTATACTTTTGTCTCTCTAATAATGATCATAAATACATTGATCCAACAATAAGGGAAATTTATAATCATCTTATACTTTGTTGAAAATTAATCTTCTCCCCCTTAATAAAATTTGATCCCCTTAATAGAAGGGTAGAATCATATTTCACTAAGTAATAACCCATAAATTAATAAACTCAAAGTACGCATGAGCTAAATCGGTGTATAAAATAATATTTATTAGCCTTTACCTCAAATTTATAGTAAAATTTTTAGGTATGTGATACCAACTCAAATTTCACTTATTTGTGGTTGTCCAAGATTATTTTCAATAAATTTCTAACCTGTACTCAACTCAAAAAACACACAAAAAACCCAATTTCAATTTGGTTTATCCCCCTTCAAAATTTCTTCCTAATTAACAACCTCTCCACTTAATAATAATATTTTATTTAATCTAAATAGGTTAGGGAAATTCATTTTCATCCCTTATTCTCAGATTTTTCTTAAACTATCCATATTTTTTATTCACATATTAATGAATGAAACTTTTAAAAATAAAATTCTTTTCTAAATGAATAAATTGTATATTAATTAATATAGTTATAGAAATCACATTCACTATATCTCATTTCTTACTTTGAAACATTATAAAATTTAGAAATAATTTGTTTTTCGGGCTTAAAATATTAGTAACCATCATAACCATTGATAACATAGTCATTCTATAGTGACTATTAATATTATTATATACTAAGGATTATGATGAAGAGTAACTGAAATAGAAGAAAGAATTAATTGTCTCGACCAGAAGGATCTTACCCTATAAATCCCATTTATCAACGATTAAAAGGGTGAGGGCATCACTGGGATTTTTTTCCTTGACCAAGCCCAAGTCAAGATTCAACAACTGAAACTCAAGTGAAACCATTTATAAGATAAGATCTCGCTTATCAAGATCAAAACCCAAACCATGTTCATCGAACCACCCCAAGAAATTACCACCATTGCATCCCTTACCCTTAGGGAATACACTGGTGTAATAGGTATTATGTATCGATACCCTAATATTATGATTTTTTTAACAAAATAATGATTAAATTTATAAATTTTCTTTATTACTGAATATATATACATTATTATATAATGAGTTTGATAAAATTATATTTTCATATAAAGAAACCAAAACTATATTTTGGGGAAATATGTTATTTCAATTAATACACTATTTTTGATAAATTAAAGAATTTTTAAAATAAATTTTATTTTCATGAAATATTCTTATTACATAATATTAATTTAAATATAAATTCTAATTTAATTTAATGAATTCCAAGGTAATTTTAACAATGGTCAAAAAGTGGTTAGTGTCATAAAAACTAGTGTTTTCCAGTAAAAAGGGATTTTTATTTAAAAGTAAAAACTATCATATTTAAAAAAAATATTTTCGTAAATAGATATTATTTTTGAAATTATCACATCAGAATTATCCAATGGTGAATATTTCATTACATTTTGAGATAGTCTAATTTTTTCGTAAAAATTTAATATGGTATAAATATAGAGTATATATTAGGACATTATAATAGCCCAAAAGTGATATAATAAATATTAAAAAGTGAATCCATGGACAAATATATATTTCTATTTAAAATAATTTATTTTTTAATTTACATGATTAATTTTACAAACCTTTAATGAATCCTTGAAAACCTATATTATATTTTAATGTTTTAAAATTATTTATTTATGAACATTACTCTCTTCCACATCATGAATGGTATTATTTTATGGATTTTGGCTCTTATACTAATAAAATATTAAAAAAACATCAATTTTCTAGAAAAAATGGGTAAAAACCAAGGTAAAGATTGTGGTTTTGATTATTTTATCACTTAGAGTCCAAAACCTAAGTTTTGAAATTAATAAATACCACCCATCTCTTTTGATATAAATACCCACCCAACTTCTCATTACTATTGACTAAAAAACAATTAATCATAAATTTCCTCCCCCTATCCATATATATATCCCTCTCAATGTGTTCCCAAGGTGTTACTAAGCTCTTAAGAAGCTCCTACCAATATTTTGGAAGCACCCTCTCAAGGAATGGGATTCTCTTCCTCTTCCTTTTTATTCAAGTACATTCTTTGTATTAATCATTTTTATTTACAATTTTCAATGTTATATTGTTTTTTTAAACATTCATTTACTATCTTTATAATTACCAAGTAATTAGAGACTTCCTTTCACTATCATGAAACCCTTCCATGAACCTTCATGTACACTTGTTATGTTGCTGAAATTATCCCATAATTTCCCATGCCCAACTATTGTGTTGTAAATACCCATACCAATTTTAAATAAAATTTATTCACCCTGATGTAATTATACTTCACTTATTGGGGATATACATGTATATAAACTTCTCTCCTTAATCATGGGATTAAAAGTGATGTAAGATGATATTATGTTGTATGATCTACATGGCACACAAATTCATGTATAATATATGAATGTGATGGGTGAGCCTAAAATTATATATCCCTGCAATGAATTGTTTCATGTTTTTATCTCGTGAGATACAATGTATAGTTTATAGTAAGTTATCATAATCACACTATGTTATGCTGTCTCATTGGTTAGATTTTACTTATGATTCTGATGTCATGATCACAAACCTATGATGCCTTCATGTTGTAATCTTGTATCATGATTTAAAGATCATTTTTATGCTTATAACCATATTATGTCACCTTTATATGGCTCTTAACTCATATGTCTTACTTTCATCATGTTATTATTTGATTATTACCTTACAGGGATGTATATCTCACCTATTTCTTATATATATCCCTGGGTTATCTCATTAAGTATTAAGAGATAAATGGAATATAAGGGAACATTATAAAGTTTTTAAATAATGTTATTTAGTCCATGTTTAAATTTATTATGATATGTACTTAATTTTTTAAAGAAACTAGCCACTTGATCTTTTTGGATTGTTATGTGTATCTTTATATAATAAATCACGAAATAAAGTGTATAAAGATATGGTTTTTCATAATTGGTATCATAGAAAGGTCTGGTTATTTCTAGGGATTAGTAATGTAAAACATTAGTCAAATTCATAGGGATAAGACAAAATATGGGAAAATGTAACAAAAGTTTAGGAAACTATAGATTGAGTGTTTTCCATGAAATAAAATCTATGTGAGGATACTACATGTGGATGTAACTATGGCACAGTTCTACCTAGGCGTAGTGACCCTAAATGGGACCATTAGAAATTAACATGATCATCGCATGGTGCATGAAAAAGAGGCCTTACTAAAAATCTAGTTTGACACTCCTAGTTGTTATGATTTGGTAAATTCAACATCTCTTTATGAACTACTATAAAGGGAATAAAAATGTCGATGAAGTTTTATTTAATAAAATAGACCATTGATAACGTAAATTAAAACCCAAAAATTCATAGCTTAAGAAATATATATAATTTATAAGTTATCCCTTAAATGTTCATATACTTACATTTAATGGGTTTAATAGTTTAAAAATTCTAATCCAAAACTTTCCTTTATTTTATCCAATGGCTAGAAATATTAATAACCATGTCAAAAACCAATGTGATGGGTAATGTGATGAATGCATAATTGATATGCCCAACCCAATGGATGTATGATTCAAGAAATTTCTGAAAACACTTACTCAATAAACTTATGTTTTGACTACAAACTGGAATTAGGGGAAAAACCCACATCACTTAAAGAAATATAAAGTCTCAATTTAGACTTTAATGTGATAAAGGCCTTTAAATTTCAATGGATATTTTGATCCTTTAATTATGGAATAGTGGGTCAATACCATTGAAAATATATTATTTTTCCACCAATTCTTTGAGAAAGAGAATGTTTGGTTAGCTATTTATTACATAGATAGAGAAGATGATAAATGGTGGGTGTTTATCAATAACATGAACCCCGAAGAATAAATCAAAGTGATTGAGTGGAAAGAATTTGGGGGAAAATTAAATAAATATATGAAAATGGACAAAAATTACACATTAATTACACAATGATGTGAAATGAGGTTCAGAGAATAAATTACACTAAAACCAGTGTTTAGGGACATTAAAACACATGAATATTAAAATATAAAAAATCAATATTATCCTCTTTTAGTGTCTAATCACACCCCTAACTTTATTTTTTCGAGTCCTGAGCAAAAATTATCTTAAATATATGAAAATTGAATTACATTTTTCCAAAACATTTAAATATACAATTCTCACCAAAATAAATCATTCCAAAAAAATAATAAAAGGTATAAAATTCATTTCACACAATCTAGGTTCACAAGAATATCCTAAGCCCAATCCCAATCCATTGTTCAAATTAATCCACATATTTTATCCAATTTCCCTTAATCATGATGATTTTTTTCCTCACAAAAATATATGGGGCCCATTTTTTTATTTAAGGGGGGGAATTGGAAGTTCTTTATGGGAATCACATTAAACCCTAAGTTGAGTATCCAATTTTTTCATTTTTTTTCTCTCATTTTTTGTTTTTTTTTTATTTTGTTTTTTACAACAATATAGATGGAAAGACTATCATTAGGTAAGAAAACAATGGAGTCATGATTCCCTAGTGTCAAATTCTATAAATTTTTCAAATTCCATGCTCTATAATAAAGATATAAATCCTAACTCTGGGCATGAAAAATATGGATTCATGATCCCCAAGTGCAAGATGCAACACATTTGGACAGAACAATTCTATATGTGGTATTTATTTATTTTTTATTTTTGATACTAAAATTAAAATAAAAGTATCCCAAACCATATGTAATGATGAAATGGATCCAAGAACTCGAACTTACACCCAAAATAAAATGTAAATACATCGATACATTTTGATTAAAAGGATGAAAATTTTTGCCGTGAAAAATCACATCGTACAATCACACTATCAAAAAACTATTATCATGAACATAAAAATGCATTAAATCATAATAAATGCATAAAAATGTATATTATATTCATTTTGAAAGTTTAAAAAGTATATTATCATGTTCAAGATTATAGAAATTTATTTCTTATTTATATCCTTAATTTTTTTACATAGATGAACACACACAAAAAATCATTGACACGGAAAATTTATTTTTACATAAATTTCAATACCACCTCCAATTTATAATGATAATGTCCCTAGTGTTCAAGGAATGGAAAAATTTGAAGGGGGATAAGTGTATGAGAGGTGTCAAAAAATATTTGAAATACGGAATAATTTCACTTAGTATCATGAATAAAAATTACATGTTGAAACCAATTGATCTTTTGACCTCTATGTCACTTTCATATACCTCGTCAATGATGGAATATTATGTTTTATTTCCTAGTATAAATGTGATTTTTCTAAAGATACATCAACCTTAGAATCCCCTGGATTTAATACAGTAAAATAATTAGATAACCATGAAAACATTAAGGGGTTATCTTAACTAAAAAACAATCAAAACATAAAGTATGGATTCAGAAAAAAACACATTTTTAATGTTTTTGTTAATGAAAAACATTAAAAACAAATAAAAACAACAAAATTAGCTCATCTTCCTCTTAAAAAGTGATTAATTTAAATTTTTTAGCTTGATTGTTCCTCCAAACTTATCCAATAACAAATTTCAATATCCTAAGGATTTTCTATGAAACACCTCCCATTAAATTTTTATTGAACCATTGGTGTTGGTTGGTTGTTTTTTAATCTTATTCAATAAAAATCCTTTATGTCTCTGTGAATGGGTTAATCTCATGAATATTGAGAAGGTTCTATAAAATTTATTTATTAATCATGATGAA
The DNA here is from genome assembly GCA_963277665.1 of Viscum album. Classification (NCBI taxonomy): domain Eukaryota; kingdom Viridiplantae; phylum Streptophyta; class Magnoliopsida; order Santalales; family Viscaceae; genus Viscum; species Viscum album. The sequence goes on from OY728128.1 coordinate 172,602,459, forward strand.
GTCATCATGGATAATTTTCTTATCATTAGATTTTAGAGAGGATGAAATTAAAATTGAATGTTTTTTTATATCCCCTTTGAAGGAATACTTGGTAGAGGAAGTATGGACCTTGAGTTTCAGATTGGGTTGGATAACATTTTTAAACACAAGTCAAGACTTTGAATTGTACTCAGTTTCATTTTACAAATTTATAAATTAATTTCGTTCCTTTTTAATGGATAACTAATCCCACAAATTGGCCAAATGATTGTCAAGAATGGGTATAGACTCAAATTTTGTTATTTATTATAATGGTTTGGTGAATATTGGTACAAAAAAATCATCAATGGATATATATTATAAAGATTCAATAAATAAATACAAATTTCCATTTTTGAATATTGAAAGTCATTTTCCAATGGATTTAAACACTCATTAATAGTTCCCTCATGTTCCTTAATTTTAATTTCAACATTCCCTAACCAATTGACCACATTATCCTGCTATGGTTACTTATATTCTAAATCAGTTTCTTTGAAATTTTACTCATATTTTTAATCCTATAATGGCATGGGAATCATTAATTTATGTTTTTAATTGGTTTTATTACTCTTAGTAATAAGTAAAACTTGGAGTTTTTCATGTGAGGTTTCTATGTAAGAATATTCTTTAATCAATATTGATGAAGGGATCATCTGAGTGGGAATAGTTTCCATAACTGTTTCAATGAATTTTAATTTTTATCTCAAAAATGAAACTTCTAAATTCATTTTCTACATTTTATCAATAATAAATTAATTAATTTCTAAAGAACAGATTTAATATGAGGTTTATCATTATAGACTTCCCTAATATTTATCTCTTCAAACATCCATGAGAGTGATGGAAATTTTTCCCTTAAACATTCATCATCCAAATGATTTTAAATGTCACCGAGTGTGGAGTAATAATTAAATGTTTAATCAATTAAATTACCTAAGTTAGTAGATTCATAATATTGATTTCCCATTTTATTCAATATTGAGTTTAATATATATTAATTTTGAAGATACTCTATTGGAGTATACATACATTTGGATTTGAGATTTTCAGGACACGGACAAATAGAAATGGGAACCAATGAGAGATATGAGGGTGATAATAGAGTATTTTGGGTGAAAAAAGTATTTGAATGTATAATATAACATACTTAGGTCCCCAAAAATAGTGCTAAAATTTTGTGATGCCTAAAATTATTCTCAAGGTAGAAGCGACCATTGTAGTACAGATAGGGGTCAAATCCCCAGAGACATAAGAAGAAACATATAGAAACATACATTACATGAATTTTAAAACTATTTTTATTGATTTTATTTGAATTAGTAATGAGTTGATTTAAATATAAAACAAAAAAATACACAATTACTTTCACTAAAACAATTAATTATGATCAGTCGAACTTAGATTGGTGTTAGGGCTAGAATGGATGTAATTGTTTTCTAATGAATTTTAACTTTACTAGTTTAAGAAGTATCCAATCAATGAGATAATTTCCAAGTATAATACACCACTTTAATCCATACACAATTACAATTATAATCAAGAATTCACTTAAAGGGACGCTTTCATAATCACTTCAAGGAATTGGATAATACCAAAACTCAAAATTTGTTGTCGTTAAGGTCAGTGAAGATAAAGATGAAAACAATTCATGGAAAGTAACTCCCAAACCATAGAACTAATTTCATAATTTAATAACATAAAATAACATCCAACACATCCCCAAAAAAACTCACTATATGAAAACCACAAAATGGTTATACTTCCATTTATGCAAGGTTTTCAAAAGAATGTGGAAGATAGATTATAAATGTGGAATTGAAGAAGTGAAAAACAATGAAAGAATGCACATTGAATAATTGGGTGAGTAATTTCATAATTTTTTTGTGTGAATAAATTCACACCATGATTCAATGGTATCAAGGTGATAATAAAAATTATATAAAAAGTGAATAAGAATAACTTTTATTAAGAAGTTAATGTGATCCGAACAACTTACATGAGAAAAAATAAAGATGTGATTACAAAATGATATTATAACAATACAATTGAAGGAATAAAACACTTATCCCCCAATAACTTCACCAACACCAACTTAAATTGTCATATTAAGAGCCTATTTTTTATCCCCCATCAATGAATTTCATAACATTTAATTTGTATATTAAAAATAGGGTAGGAAAAAAGAAAGTGGATTATTCAAAGTTGGCTAGAAAATTCAAATCAAGATTATTTCCACATGTTGATGTGAAAATTTGACATTGAATTAAGATTATTTTTGGATGGTAATTTAATAAAAATCTTTTCCTGCATATTTCCTATAATATCTTTTAAATTTTCATTCCAAATTTCTCATTCATTCATATTATATTCCAGAAATGGTGGGGTGACTTTATGGCTCTTGGATTTTGGCCCGTAATTTAAACTTCAACTTAAGCCACCTAGATAACCTTGAAAAACTCTAAATTATATATTTTCATAGTTGAATGAAATGTTCCCCATAGTTTTATCAATCTCTAGTTAAAATTTTATCTTAATTGGGCTTGACTTTGGACTACACTTTTATTTGATGGGCCTAAATCCCATTAGGATTCCTTTGAAGTGTTATTTATAAATCTCCAATAATGTCCATATCCCCTTATGAATATTCCATTTATCCTAAAAGAAAAAATGTTAAAAAAACAGATAAATCATATAATGAAATATCAAATTCAAATAGTTAATATAATTTATTCCACAATCTGATTATTAATTAGGACCAAATTGACACACTTTAAATTGTAATGGATATTATTAACTTATGAGAAAGTGTGTCTAACTCAAATGATTAAGTCTAAGAAAAATATTTTCTTTGATTTCATGCACATTGTGATAGAATAGACAGATGTTTTTCTTGAATAATTCCACGGTCTTCATCCTAGTAGAGAATTTGAGTTATCAATATAACTTATACCCATATCTTTTTCTGATATCCAAGACTCTATATAGAATGACCACTATTGAACTCGAATATCTGAAGAAGAAACTATAATAAAATCTAGATAAAGGTTTTATACACCCAAGTGATTAAAAATGGATCCTTTTTCCATAATAAGGATGGGTCAATGCACCTCTGGATTTATTATCATGAGCTCAACAAGATCATGATATTTAAAATGTGGCATTTAGCATGGATTAATTACTTCTTCGGTCAGCTATGTGGAGCCCATTACTTCTATGAGGTGGATCTTTAGTTGGGATATTATGAAGTAAAGGTATAGAAGGAGGATATCCCCAATAATACTTTTCATATAAGGTACATACACTAAGTGTTTATAGTGATTCCATTTGGAGCCACTAATTCTCCTGTTATATACATGTACATAATGAATAGATTCTTCTGTAATTACCTTGAACAATTTGTGGTAGTATATATAGATAATATTATTAACTACGCCAAAATAAGTGATGAACATTATGATTATTTGATTGTTGTGTTGAATACTTATAAAAGAGAAATTTATTTACAAAGGATAATAAATGTCAGTTTTGGATGGAGAAAGTAACATTAATAGGGAATAATATCACTAGAAAAGGGATATATATATATATATAGATACTTTAAAGATATATTAAATTAAAGGATGCACTAAATCAATATTTATGATGAAGATCAATAGTTTCCTTAGATTAGCTAGGTATTATCATTGATTTTTGAGAAACTTATCAGGATTTTCAACCACACTAGCCAAGATAACTTGGAAGGGAGTGATGTTTTTCTAAACTTAGGAATGTGAGGAGATATTTTAATAGTTAAATAAGAGGATGATCATTTCACATATTCTCACATTATCCACTAGTAAGGAAGGTTTTTTTATCTATATTGATGAATCTAAAAAGGTATTGGGTTGTGTACTCATGTAAGATGAAAAATTTATAGTCTATTCCTCCATTTAATAAAATATCCATGACAAAAATTACCCACAGCAAGATCTTTAATTAGCTACAATGATATTCGCATTCAATATTTGGAGACATTGTCTTTAAGGTGAGAAGTGTGACACATATAAATATCATAAAATCATAGTGTATATTAACACAAAAGGATATAAATATTCACCATTGAAGGTGGTTATATCGGTTCAAGTATTATGATTTTTTAATTCATTATCATATTGGGAAGGACGATAAAGTAGACGATTCTCTGAGTAAAAAAGGATCATATAACCCTTTCAATTATAGGGATTGAAAGGGATCCAATATTCTTGGACATGAAAATATAGTACATGGGAATCAAAAAAGGAACATCATCCTAACTTACTCAAATAAATACTCAACCATCCATTCTTAAAATTATTAAACATGACTAAAAATATAATGAGGAGATACAGAGAAATATAGAGAATATTTTGGAGTTTAACTTTGATAAAGTTGGAGTTATAAGGTTTAGAACCTAGATATGGGTCCCTTAAAAACTAGAACTGAAGAGGGAACTAATGGATAATTCGCATAGCTCATAATTATATATTAATATAATAATCAATTAGATTTATATGGATCTGAAGTAAAATTTATAGTGAGATAACATGAAGAGAGAGAATGTAGAATTTGTATCTTGATGCTGGGTATGGAAACAATTCAAAACTGAATAAAATATGTTTAAGGGTATGTTGCAACCATTTTCTTCACTAGTATGGAAATGGGAAAACATAACCATATATTTCATTATGGTACTCCCTAGGACATCAAAATAAAATAATTCTATTTTATTGGTAGTTGATCTCTTTACTAAGTTAGTACATTTCGTTTCTATTAAGGAAGATTTTTCACTTGATCAATTTTAATTGATATATATAATATAAGTGGTAAGAATTCATATAGTGACACTATCCATTGTATTTGATCAATATCTAAGGTTTACCTAGATTTTCTGGAGGATCCTTTATCAAGTGTTGGATATAGTGCTAAGTTTCAGAACTACTTATCACCCTCAGATGAATGGTTAGTCTAAGAGAACCATGTAAACTCTAGAGGATATAATAAGATAATATTAAATATATTTCCAAGGGTGTTGTGAATATAACCCTCCCCTAGTGGAGTTCTCATGAAATAAAGGTTTTCATTCTATAATTCAAATGGCACCTTATGAGGATCTGTATGAGAAGAGGTGTCAGAATCCAACATGATATGATGAAGTTTTAGAGATAAATCTGATAGGACCGAATATTTTCTAAGAGATGATATATAAGGTTTAAACCATTCAATATTATATGAAATCCCAAAAAAAATTACTAAAATGATATACAAATGATCATTGATGTGACCTAGTGTTTAATGTTATAGATAAATTTTTCCTTTGTATATCACTAGGGATGAAATTTGTAAGGTTTGGAAATAATGGAAAGATTTTCCATAGATACATTATCCCCTTTGAGACAATTTATCACATCAGAGTAGTGTCTTATTGACAAGAACTCACACCTAACATGTCTTAAGTACATAATGTGTTCCATATATCCCTATCAAGTACATACCGAACCCCCCCACATGTATTGAATCCATAGGTTGTACCCGTGGAAAATGATCTTTCATATGATGAGTAGCTAGTGAAGATCATATATAAAATAAAAAACATTCTGTGAAACATGAAAACTCACATTATCAAGTATTATGGTAGAATAAAAAGTTTGAGGATGTGACCAAGAAACCAAAAGTGGTGATGAAAGAGAAGAATCCTCATGTGTCTTAGTGTGAAAAATAAAATTTCATGAGTAAAATTTATGAATGGGGGAATAGTGTAATTAGCCAAACATGTATAATTAAATTCCATTTTGAATAAATAAATTCCCTATTATGTAATTTATTTATAGAAAACAAATGCAATATATTTCATTTTTTACATTATACCATTATAAAATATAGACATAATTTGTCTATCGGGATTAAATGACCATTAACCATCATAACCGTAGATAATGTAGGTTTTATAAAGTGATTGTTAAGATTGGTATATATTAAGGGTTATGATAAATTATAATTGACATAAATGGAAGAAGTGATGGCCACAACCTGTAATAAAAAACCCTATGAAGCCCTTTTATTGAAGATTCCAAGGGATATGGAATAATGGGGATTTTCCCTTAACTAAGCCCAAGTTGAGATTCAAAAATTAAAAATTGATTAAAACCACTTATGGAATAATTTCAATCTTATCAAGATCAAGGCCGAAAACAAGTTCATTGAACCTCCCTAAGAAACTACCACTATCGTACACCTCACCTATAAGGAATAATCTGGTGTAATAATTGTTTATGTATCTATACCCTAGTAGTATAAATTGTTATAATGTATTTTTAATAAAATAATTATTATTTTTATTTTTTTATGTATTAATTTTTATATATACAAGACTATAAAATGAGTTTGATAAAATTATATTTTGGTATGAAGAAAACAAAATTGTATTTTTTGGAAATATATAATTTCAATTAATACTCTATTTTGTATAAAATCAAGAATTTTTTAAATAAATTTTATTTTCATGAAATTTTCTTATTAAATAATATTTATTTAAACATAAATGATAACAGAATTTAATGAAGTAAAATTATATTTTTTAAGGGTTGAAAAGTGGTTAATATCATAAAACTATTATTTTCTACTAAATATGGATTCTTATTTAAATGTGTAAATTTTAAAATTTAGAAAAATATTTTGGTAAAATAAATTTAATTTTTTAAATAATCATATTTAAATTATGCAGTGTTGAATTTTTCATAATTTTCTAAGACAATCAAATTCTTGGGTAAAAAATCATACATAATAAATATATTATATTTATTATGATATCATAATAGCTCAAAAGTGATGTAATAAATACTAGAAATTTAATAAAATAACATAAATATATTTACCTTTGAAAATAATTTATTTTTGATATTATTTTATTAATTTAAAAATCCACTAATGAATCCTCCAAAATCGTTATTATATTTTAAGGTTTTAAAAATAATTATTTACGAACATGACTCACTTACAAATAATGAATGGTATTATTTTAATGATTTAGGTTATTATCCTAATAAAATATTTAAAGACACAATTATTTGGAAGAAACCATGGGAAACCATGGAAAGGTTTCTGTTTTTGATTATTTTATCACTAAGAGTCCAAAACCTAAGTTTCAAAATTAATAAAGAATTCCCCTTGATTTTTCTATAAATACCCAATCAACCTCCCATCACACTACACTCAAAATCCATTTATCATGAATTCACTCTCCCTTTAACTCTCTAAATCCCACCCAAGGTGTTCCCAATCTCTTAATAATGTCTTCATATTATTTTAGAATCACCATCTCATGGTAATAGATTCTCTTCCTATTCCTTTTGATTCATGTAATTTATTTGAATTAAGCCTTTTTATTTCAAATTATTCATGATTTAATTTTTTTTTCACATAAATTTATTGTCCTGATGATTTAAATGTAATGGGATACCACCTTTAACTCTCATTAAACCCTTTCATGAACTTTTATCTACACTTTTTATGCTGTCAAAATTATCCTATGATTTCCCAAGCCCTAAATTTTTGTTGTGAATACTCATCCCCATTTCCACTCAAGGGTATTCACCTAGATGTAACAATCCTTCATTGATTTAGTAAGGAAACATAAGAAAGGGTGATCTCAAATTCTCAGTAAGGGTAAGCATAAAAGAGACTAATCAATGATAATAAATTATAATAATCAAAGCATAAGGGTTTGAGAACATGATCATAACTTACAATAATCCTACATAATCGGACAAAGATAATTAATCATATATCATGGAATAGAGATTTTTCAAAATAATTTAAATAAGTTATAAGTGTGAAAATTATGAATAATTAATCATCATCCATGAGAATGTATCATAATCATAAGACTTATGTTTTTGGAATATATATAATCAAATAAAATTTTTTACTTAGTCAAGGTTCACACCCAATAATATCATTATAGACAAATTCCCATAATGTAAAGGCATGCCCAATTGTTTCTATCATTATTATAGGTGTAACTTACATATATTTAACTATGTAATCTCTCAAGAGTTTCTTAACTCTATCATCTCTAAAGAGATTCTCAACTCCTTCATCTCTTAGGAGTTTCTCAACTTCATCATCTCTAAAGATTTTCTTAACTCCGTCGTCTCTTTGTAATTTCTCAACTCTTTCATTAATACCCAATGCATCAGAGTAATAAAACAAATCCACCTTTCATCATGATATATATCAGCCTCATCCATCACATAAACATAATCCATTCAAATTAGTACCATAAGATCATAAAACATTCATCATTTAATTATAGAATAACCCATGAAACAAAAAAGGTTTCATAAATAATCCATCATCATAATCATAAAAAATCCATATAAAGAATAAATATTGTAATGTTAGAACATATATCTATTAAATCATGATAAATTTAAATGTATTTTTTTATATATGAAAAACAATTTTAAAATATCATTGGAATATTTCTTGTGGAAAATATAATTTTCATTTTTAAATCATTTATTTAAAATATAAAAAATATATATTACAGAAAAAAAAATTCTTTAAAAAGAAACATTGAAAATTTTAATGGAAGATTCAAGATAAATATAATTTTTTATAGATAGAAATTTCTTCATGTGATGTATGTTGAAAAAACATTTCATATTTTCAAAAAAACTTCAAAAGTAACACATTTGGAAAATAATAAAAAGATTTATTTTAATCCTTCATAATTAAATTCAAAATTTAGTTAAAATTTAATTTAAATCATATTTGGATAATATTAAAAAAACTCTTAAAATATTTTAAAGAAAATTTATACATGGAAGAAAATATTCTCAACCGAATAGAAAACAAAGTCAGTTTTCCTTAAAAAAGTCTTTCATTTTATTGATAATATAAATAGAGTAAAATGAAATAAAACAATGAAATATATATAAATAAACATAATATAGTAAATTAAATAATATTTTTGTGTTATTGATCATATGTTTTATTATTAGAAATTTTTAGCATAAACAATCCTGATAAAATGAGATTATAACATTAAACCTTTACAACTTTTATAACATTTTATTAATAAACTACATGGAATAACTAAAATAAAATAAAACATTAAATATCATTAACATAATTTTATTAATTATACAAAATATCAATGGGTGAATAGATAATCTTCATAAAATAAGATAGGTTTATAACATAACATATGCCCCAAAGAAGACAATTTGAGACGGTAAACCCTTATCACTTTGTTAACATTCAAATCAAAACCCATTGCATGAAATAATTTTAATTGTAAAGACCATGAATTAAGAAGGATCCATGATATAAAATCTCAAGTAATTATTATATACAACTCATAAACATAAAAAGGTACATAGAATCAAATATGTCTCAACGAAACAAAATTGAGATAAAGAGCTCATACAACCTTGGTGATCTATAAATAAATCCCTCGTGAAAGAGAGAAAATTATATTGATTATTAAATCCCTATAATTTTAATGAATATCATCCTAAAATAAATTCATGTTAAATATATACAACACATAAAGGGCACAAGTGGTGAATATGGAATGTGTCTAACAGAAATAGAAGTGATATAAGAAACCATTCCTAATATCAAACATGATTCATAAGACTTATAACCTAATGTATAATAAATTAAGATTTATTATAATTATATAAATATTCATATTCATACTTATAATATCACATATGATCCAATTATTACATTATAACATCCATTTATTAACAATTATCTTCTAAAGTCGTCATTTTGAGTGATAATAGCTTCTTTTATCATATATGTTTTATTTCAAAAGTTTTAGTACTTATAATTTTATCATGGTTTCATTATATAAAAAATATTAGTCATTTAATAATTATAATATTTAATCATTATATAAACTTTTAAAAAAACCTTATAAGTCGGTGATGAAAAATGAGTTACATCACTTCGTGGAGATGGTAGTCCATTCATATGCACAAATGATATTTTCCACTTTTCAACGAATGGAAAAAATGAATGTCAAATGATATTTAAACTTTAAATATTCATTATTATATAATAAATATCATATATATTCATTAAATATATCCATATTATCAACCAATTAAATCATAATAAAAAAATCACATCACTTTGCAGAGGTGGTAATTCACGCGTACACATGAGAGATATTGTCATTATTCAAAGGATGTGATAATAAAAAGGTTTATAATATATTTTAATTAAATAATAATAATTATTTCATAAATTTCATATATAAAAATTAAATCCATCATAATAACCATTCATAAAATATGTTAATGGAAAACGAATCATATCGCTACGTGGGGTGGTAGTCCACACATATATATGAGCGATACTTTCATCTCCCATTTGAAGGATAAGAGGTTGAGAATAGACATTGCATCATCATAATAAAAACTATGTATATTTATGATACAATATTAATCATTTTTTATAGATATAAAAATTTTAAATAAGGTGTAAGAATAAATAAAATTTAAAGGTATCAGTTAAGATTTATACCTCTTGTTTGAGAGACCTCATTTGGCTTACACAATAATCCTTGAAAGATTGGTATTAGGGGAATAAAAGAAAATATAGGATGAAGGTAAGTAATATAGTAAGTTTTTTGAGTAGTAATTTTCTGAGATATAAGGATATAATTTTGTGAATAAAGAAGTAAAATAAGATCCCTTTCATGATTGGGGAGAGGGATACACATGAAATTTTTTAAAAGATTTCAACAATAAAAGGTTGATGTCAGGATAAAGTTGATCAAAATATAAATTAATTATAATTTATGATATTATAGTATTAAAATAAATTTATCCAATAACAATTAGACATGTTTTGAGAGTATTCCTACCCTTATCTCTTAGTTTAACCCCTGGTAAACTTTTTTTAACCTTAATCGTGGTAACATAATATTAATATTTTTACTCTTTATTATGACCAAAAATTAATTTTACCCTATTAAATAGTATTAATTATGATAATTTAAAATGTTTAATCCGTTTTAATAGATTTATTTTTTTTTAATTTGAGGAATTTAATTTTAAATAAGCCTGCAAAACACAATGAACATCCATTTTAGAGAAACATTTTTAAGCATAAAATTGAATTTACTAACATTGAATGCCCTGTAAAAAATATTGAATGAATATTAAAATATTTTATTTAACATAAAATATATAAATTTCATTAAAAACATTAATTAATGGATTTTAATTATTTTTATTATGAGAAAAACACATTTCACACATAAAAATTGTTTTTAGAAAAAATATGTTTTTATGCCAAAAATGAAATTATATAAAATTAAAGTATAATTTTAATTACCATGTAATTATTTAGGTCATTTATAATTAAAGGATAATTATGTTAATTTAAAATAAAATTCAAAATAAAATGGGATTTTTTATGTGAAAATAAAAAAACATTTTACAAAAATCGATATTTTCACTATTCACTGAAAAATAAATCTTTTTAGAAAAATCTAAAAAATCACCCTAAGATAATATTAAAATGATGATATAAAAAATAATTTTTATTACCTAAAATAAAATTTCTAAAAATGGTAGAAATTAATTATATTTTCTATGCACAAAATTTAATAAAAATCATTTTTGAAGAAAACACATTTTTAAATCATAAAATAACTTTACTGAAAATTGAGTACTTATTTATTATACATTAATAAATACATTTAAATGATTTAAAACATTTATACATATTTTTTATAATTTCTTGTTTACTATTAAAACACTCTAATTTAACATCTAGGTTACTATTAATTCAATAAGCCATCTTATGACTTTTCCATTCCTTCATGTTTTGAAAATCACAAACAATTTTTCCTTAAAGATTATTTTATTTCTCTAAGGAAATCTATTTTCTTTAATATTAACATGGTTTTATATGTTATTATTAATGTTACTTATCTAATATTAACCTTATTTCTCTTAAGACCAAACTACATTAATAATAATCAAATCCTTATTCAAATCTCAGAACCTTACAGTTTTATATATACCTAGTCTCATCTGTTTTTAGACTCTAATTCCATCTATTTTTAGACTCTATTTTCTCAGAAAATCAGACTATGTTTTCTCAAAAAAATCAGACAATATTTTATCATATAATCAGACTTTGTTTTCTCAAAAAATTAGACTCCATTTTCTCAGAAAACCAGACTGTGTTTTCTCATAAAATCAAACCCCTTTTCTCATAAAATAGGTCTCAAAAAATCAGACTTTGTTTTCTCATAAAATCATACACCTTTTTCTTATAAAATCAGACCCCATTTATATACATATTTATACTTTATTTCCCATTATATTCAGAATCTAATTATTCATAGTTGTTAAAGGTTCTTTTCTTTCTTAAAATATTGTTCCAACATTATCGGATTCTAGTTTACGTAAGTTTCATAAACTTAAGAATTATTTTCTTACATGTTATAATTCCTTACACATGATTATATTACAATGAAATGATATCGTACAATCTGTTTTTAACTAACTATTGGCTAAGTGACATGTTTCCAGGTCCCTCCTAAATTCAAGGGAAAATATAATCATTGGAGGAGGAGATGATTATTGGATTTTCTACCTATAAATACCATGTCTATTTGAAGAGCATAGACAGATCTTGAGATTACATGTTGTGATTCTTAAAGATATTTCTATAAAGAGAGACTCTTGTTCCTTGTGTGATCTATGAACATCTTGTTCCACCATGAACAACTTGTTTAGCCTACTTAGTGTGACTTGGATTGTTGTTGTGTACAGTCTAGTTCTTTCATGTATAAGAAGATAAAGGTGCTGACTACCTTAAAGATTGAGGGCTTGTAGGGAGAGAAAGAAAGACTATGATATTCTTATCTATGTATTACCCTAGTATAGGTAAGATACAATTTATTTAAATTATAAATCAAGGGAGCTTTATCCAAAGTTGTTGGATACCCTTCTCTTTGGGTTAAAAGATTTCTTATACCTGTTTACTTTTTTTGGTACAATTTTTTAATTCCCCTATAATTTTGTTAAAGAAATAAATTATAACATTCATATGCTTTCTTATACTTGTATACTCTAATAAATAATATTCTATATACTTTAAGTTAAAATATTTCCTTAAGAAGACTTTTGTTAAGTTTCTTTATCAGATCCAAATTTTTGGATCCTATGAAAGTTAGTTTATTAGTTAATAACTAAAGAGAGTTTATGAATCCATATTTTTTAACTTTGTTAAACATATATTTTTTTTAGTATTAAAATTGAGAGTTTTTAAGCCAACAATTCACCCCCACCCCTCTTGAAATTGAGCATCTAAATCTATATTTCAATCCTAAAATTTGTATCAGAGAAGATATCTGAAATAATTATACTTGCACATAAACTTTCTTTCTCAACTTTTCTTGCTTAACTTTACTTGTTCATGTTTTCTTAAGATTTTTTTTAACTCTTGTTACTAAATCTATTTTATGGAAATGATATTTTGTATTTTCTTATAGATAGAAATAATGAAAGTTGGTTCTATAGATAACTAAATCCTACCATACCACCAATTTTTTATGGTAATGATTATGAATATTGGAGTGATAGGATGAATACTTTTTTATCAATACTAGTGTGGATAACTTTTTTATTCGTTCTAGGGACTAAAAGATTCCTAACAAGGAAATCATAACCTTAAAAATAAATAAAAACTATAATATCAACTTAATTTCAAGGTACCCAATACTCTTTTATGTTCCATGATTATGAATATCTACAGAAAAATATCTTCTTGTAAAGCTACCAATAGTATTTGGAAGAAACTTGAAGTTACACATTTTGGGAACTTCTAAAGTGATAGAAACAAGTAGAGCTATATTAAGAGCTAAATATCATGGTTTTATATTTCCTAATGAAGAACCTATTTCCAAAGTGCAACAAAGATATATGACTATCATAAACAATCTTCAATATATGAGATAGAAAGGTCTTGATGATGAAATTATTGTGGAAAAGATAATTTATATCATTCCAAATGAGTGGGAATCGAAAAGGATAGATATTGATGAAAATAGGAAAGTGTCAAATATTACAATTGATGGGATATTTGGAAATCTTCTTCAATATGAAATAATAATGAAGAAAGATGCTGATTTTAAGAAGAAAAATAATGGTAATGGAAGTGTTTCTTTCACTAATAAATCTAACTCTAAGACTCCAGAGAGAGTTACTAAATCTAAAGCTATGAAAGATGTTGTTATATCTGAATCAAGTGACAATGCTCAGTCTGAGAATGAATTAGCCAATATTTCTTGAAGGATGAACAATATTTTGTAAAATAAATATTTTGAGTACAGATATAAGAAAAAAGATATAAAGGACAATAAATATTCTGAATTAACTTGTTATGAATGAAAACGGGTTGGACATATCATACATAATTATCCTATGATTAATAGAAAATATAGAAAGGATAAGCATTCTCAAAGGAACAGAAAAAATTACTACTAATCTAAGGCTAATAATGTCTTGAAATTAAATGACACCTAGAGTTCCATTGGTGGTAACTATTCATATGAATCTTCAGAATATGAATCTTATAGATAGAATAATATTGGTCTTATAGCTAGATTACCTATTGAAAATCATTATCTTATTGCTGAGGTACATAATGTTTAATATTTAACCAATATTTCTTTAAATGAAAATTTTCATAATGAAGAAAATTATGAATATTCGGATGAAGAATCTTCCTCATCATAAGATAATACCTTAGCTTGATTTGAAGAAGTTTTTATATTTTCTAAATAACTTAGTAATGTAAACTGTAAGATAAAAACATAGAGAGATAAAATTCTCGAATTTCTATTTTTACAAAATAAGTATTAGATCATTCAAAGGATCTTGATAAAAAAATTCTTGATTTTGAATTTTTTTCTAAAAACCTTAAGGAAGTAAATTCTGAGAAGGATAAACTAACTAAGGATCTTAAAAATTTTATTTATATGAAAAATGTTTTATAGAATAAATCAAATTACAAAACTAAATATTTTGAGGATAAGAATTTAGTCATTAGACTGAAATCTGAAAGTTTTTCCTTAATGAAACTTTTATCAAATTTCACTTCTGGAAGGAAAGAATTTAATAAAATGTATTCAAAACTTTTCCCTATTTAGAATAGTTCTAGATTTGGTTATACTCACTCAAAACTGGTTTTTAGTCATAGCTATATGGTTCCCCAAAGTTCTCCTTATTGTACTAAGTTTCAATGTGGTGGCCATTGGGAGAAAATTCTTCTTTAAATAGAACCCAATCCTTAGGTTTTCATAAATCTTACTTTACTAAGAAAATGTGGATTTCTAATATTTTACTTTCTACAATTTCTAGATCTAGGAAATTTTGGATTCAAAAGTCTAACTATTTTATTTTTAGGAAAATAAAGGAATTTCCAACAACAAAACATGGTACATGGATAGTGAATGTTACCATAATTTGAATAGTAACAAAAACTTCTTTGAAAATATTATCAAGATGAAATAAGGAAAAGTAACTTTCAGAGATAATTCTCAGGTAGAAATTATTTGTATAGGTAACATTGTTCTTCTTAGAAAAGTTTTAATTTAAAATTTTTATTTGTTAATGGTCTTAAGAACAACCTTACAAGAATAAGAAAATTTTGAAATGAAGGTTGCATTTTTTATTATAGGAATGATAAATGCTTATTACAAAACTCCAAGAGCTTATTCTATCTTCCCACAAGAATGATAATGTTTATGCACTTAACTTAAAAGACCTTAGGAGCCATGATCTATATTTCCTTAGTGTAGTGGAAGATCAATCTTGGTTATGGTATAGAATACTAGGACACTATAATCTTAGGAACCTATGAAAACTCTAAAAGAAAAGACTTTTTAAGGATCTAATGGAGTTTATATTTGATTCTTCAAAAGTTTGTAATCCTTTTCAATATGGCAAGAAACATAATTCAATCTGTAAAAAAATCAGTGAAGTCTCAACATCTGATTCATTACATCTAGTGCATATGGATATTTTTGTTCAAACACAAACTGGAAGTATTGGAGAAAAATACTATGTATTTTTTTAGTTGATTATTATACTAGATTTACATGGGTCTATTTTCTAGCAAAGAAATCTGATGCCTTTTCTTATTTTAAATCTTTTTCCACCAAAGATGAAAATGAGAAAAACCTTCAAATGATAACTTTTCATAGTGATCATGGGGAAGAATTTTAAAGTTCATATTTTGAAACTTTTTATACCAAAAAAGGAATTACACATAGCTTCCCATCTCTAAGAACTCCTCAAAAAAATTGAGTAGTTTAAAGAAGAAATAAAATTCTTCAAGACATAACTAGAACCATGTTGAGTGAATATTCTATTTCTAAACACTTTTGGGCTGAAGTTGTTAGTACTACTTATTATACAATAAATAGAGTCTTAATCAGAGATTTTCTTAATAAAACGCCTTTTAAATGTGGACTAGTCAAAACCTAAAGTTTATTACTTCAATGTTTTTCACAGTAAATTATTTGGTCTCACCCAAATTTACCCAAGATTTTAGGGTTAAGCAGTTTCTTGTAGTCTAGCTTGGGTTGTCGAATCCTTAGTGACCTAAGAAATAACCTATAGACACATACATTCTATGGATTTTTTTTGGATATGAAGTTGCCAACTTGGGTTGATTTTATATGGTTTTAAATGAATTCTAAGACTATTAAGTGAATTCAAATAAATATAATGAGTTTATCTCAGGTTATTTCTTGGGGTGGATTGGTTGAATTCATTTTTCAATTGTTTTAACTTTTTATATTTGAGATGGGTTAATTTAAGGAGATCAAACAACATCATCACTTAATGGTTTAATTCATAAACACCCTTACACTAATCACCTATACACTTGAAGGATCAAAATTTTTAACACTTCAAGGTAAATGTTTGTGTTAGCACATGAAGTGTGTGGCCTTAAATTTAACAAGGAAGAAGGAGTTTAAAGATCGCAAACAAAATTATCAATTAAAAGAAGTGATTAGACATTAATGGATTGAGAAATAATATCAAATCCAGCCTGTTTCTACTCTATAGGATCAAACCATAATTGGGTTATCCCTCCATTGATTCTATGGTTTCAATGGAAGCAGGAATTAAACTCATGAGGGAGGAAATGGACAAGTAAAAAAAAGAAATAACGATCACTCCACCATTGTGTGATAATTTCACAAGGTTTTGGGTGAATAAATTCATACATTGAGACAATGGTGTCAACATGATATGAATAAGAACAAAATAAGAGGATAATAAGAACTTTTATTAAGAAAATAAGATGAATTGAACAACTTACATGAGAAAGAAATTTGATTACAAACACAAAGCGGCAGCATAACACTACAATGAAACAAAACAAAAATGATAAATAAATCCTCCAACACCACTGAATTAAATAGGAATTTTTGGAGACATGGGTCTACCCTAGAATAGTGAAAGTTATCCAACTTGAGTATGGTAGGCTTAAGGTGGTGGAAAGCTTGTGAAACTTAGACTTTCACACTCTTGACCCAAGGTGGCAGCCAGCTTTCATCCACCAAAAAATGGTTCCAAAATGACCTTCTAGATGGATGAATTAGAGTGGGTTATAGAAGAATAAAATTCATCTTTGGATGTCCCATAACCTTTTGTAAAGTTTCATCCCAAAATATTTATGTTTAAAGAGATATGTTTAAAATGGGGTCTGTTTTTTTTTTGCCACAGAATCTGGCCTATAATTTTATCTCCAACTTGGGACACCTATAACTGCATTAAAACATCCAAATTATCATTGGAAATTGATTAATAAAATGTTCCCCTTGCTTTAAATTATTGTCAGTGAAATTTTGAGAATCATTTGTCTTGGACCCTGGCCTCTATACTCTTGTTATTGGTATGTTGTCCAGTTTAATTTTCCCAGAATGTGTTTTCATGGAAGCCCATTTTGGTGGTCTTCCAATGTGAATCTTCCAATACTCCAAGAGTATGAATTGTTCCCAATGTAATGAGAAACCAGAAAAGAAAATATAAAAATAAAATCAATACCCTTTTTTATTTTAGGAGGTGTTAAAAAATGTACCATTTAATGGTTCATTTTAAGAGGAAATTACAATAATAATGTGAACTAAAGTTCAGAGTGTAAAATTCACCGAAATGGTGTTTAGGAATAATAAATAACATGAATATTATATATATTAGAAATTAATATTAGCCTCATTAAGTGGATAATAACGTCCCCAACATGATTTTTTCTAGTCCTGATCATAATATATCTCAAACATATGAAATTCGAATTCTCTTTTTCAAAAACTTTTTAATACACATTGATCACCATGAACCCTTATACAAAACAAACATGAAACCCATAAAAATATTTTAATACAATATAGTTTCATAATCATATCCCAATCTCAATCTCGTTCCTTTTTTCAAATTAATCGCTATATTTCATCCAATATCAATTAAGCATGATGATGTGTTGTTCATCACAATAGATGTGGAGCTTCATCTTTATTAAAAGGGGAAATTATGGAAGTGCTAGGAGGAATAACATTTCAATATTAAGATGAGTATTCAATTTTTTGTTTTTTTTTTGTTTTTTTTTCAATTTTGACAGGGTAATTTAAATTACACTCAACATAGTCAAATCATGAAGCGATACTTTGTCGATGACTCCTAGGCTTGAAGACCTTAGGGAACCAATTAAAGCACACATAATCAGGAATCATCTCGATTTATTTCAGTCTAAAACAATGTCAAATTACCAAAAATAGAGATAAAATTACTAATTATGGACCAAAAAACTATGGATTCACAGTCCCCAAGTACCGAAATCCATGCATTAGCCCATTTCATTACTCTACACGCACATTTATTGTTTTTTTTATTTTTGATTTTTGATTTTTTTTAATACTCATATTAAAACTAAAATGATCACTGAACCTAGGATATTTATTAGATAGACCCCATGAACTCAAACTAATACCCCACTATCCAAAGTGCATGCGTTGTGATTCTTTTTTTATTTGGATGAAAATATAAACAATGAAATATCACATTAGATAGCCACACTTTCTAAAATCTATGATCATGAAATATACATGGATTAAAATCAGAATCATGGCATGCTATATTATTTGATATTCAATTTCAATGTGTGAAATGTGTATTATCATGTTCAAGGTTAAAGAAATTTTCCCTTCCACACATTTTTTATACACACAAAATTAATAATTTTTTCCATTATTTTCACCCCCGCCCAAAAAACTTAGAATAACATTTTCCCCAGTGTCTAAATAAAATAAAATTTATAATTGGGTAGAGGTAGATGAGAGGAGTTATAAAAGTAAATTGAAATATAAAATATGGAACAAAGTCACATGGTTTTTTGAAGTTTAAGTTCATGACACTCATGATTACTCCTTTAATCTCCATGTCACTAAGAGGGTTCTCGAGTGGAAAAAGGAAAAAAACAAACAAAAAACAAAACTATATATATATAATAAAAAAAGTACAATATAATTATATATTACAAAATTATAGAATAAGGAAGCACTATAAGTCGTAGGTCAGTGGTAAGCACATGCCCCTGTCTCCCTTCAGTCCCAGGTTCGAGTCCCCACAGCTTCATCAGTTGTGATTGGGATTTCCCCATGACCTATGATGTGTCCTTTTAATTTCTTTAAATTATTATTATTATTATTATTATTATTATTATTATTAACCTAAAACCCCATAAAAATAACACAAAATAAGTTGATGATACATTGTCTTCTTTTTAAATTTCTCGGCAAGGTATTACTCAAGGACCACACAGTGTGATACGGATGAATACAATGTTTCCCTTTCATCCCCATCCTTACTCATAATAGAAGAATAGGTCAACAGTCTAAGGTACTTTCATATTTATAGTTTATTTATTAAATAATTTTTTTAAGTATCAAAATGATTCATTAATCCTATTTTAAAATAAAAATGATTCAAAATGATTAGAAACATGAAAACCATGGGTTTCCTCTTATACAGTGATTTTTTTTAACGTTGCTAGCTTGACATGAACCCCTAATTGATTAAGTATTTTCCTCATATAAGGTTGTTTCACACAAGTCTTCATCAACTTCATGTTTTTTTAATGGTTCAATGAATGGTTTAACTATATGACCATAAACTTTAATGGTTTTACCATTAGTTGATTCTTGAATTTCTACAGCCCCATGGGGGTACACCTTATGCACTATGTATGCACTTAACCTTCTAGACTTAAACTTTACTGGATGTAAATGAAGTTTTGAATTATATAAGAGAATAGTTTTACCTGGTATAATGTGTTTTGTTTTAAGATTTCGAGATTGGTAGGCTTGTACTTTAGATTTATTGATACTTGAATTTTCATAAGCCTCCATCCTAAGTTCCTCAAGTTCATTGAGATCTAATTTCTTTTTTGTTCTGGATAATGAGAGGTTATAATTCATTTTCATAATTGCCCAAAAAGACTTATGTTCAATCTCTACTAGAAAATGGAAGTATTTTCAATAAACCAACCTATATGGTGACATTCCTAAAATGGTTTTAAATGCGGTTTGATGGGCCCATAGAGCATATAAGATTTTGCTCAACCAATCTTTCCTAGATGGATTAACAGTTTTATCAAGAATTTGTTTGATTTATCTATTGCCTAACTCGGCTTGACCATTAGTTTGTGGGTGGTAAGAAGTGAACACTTTGTGAGAAATTACATACTTGTCCATCTGTGATGATAATGGACAATTGAAAAAATGAGTTCCATGATCACTAATGATAGCCCAAGGAATTCAAAATCTGAAGATGATGTTTTCCTTGAGAAATCTAATCATAGTTTGATGATCATTGGATTTTTTAGGAATTAACTCAACCCATTTGGAGACTTAATTGATAGCTAAAAGGAAGTATAGATATCCCCTAGAGTCTGGGAAGGGAACCAAGAAATTGATTCCCTAGTAGTAAAATATTTCAATCACTAAGATGGGAGTGAATGGCATTTATTCCTTTTTGTGATGGACACTACTTGTTGAAACCTAGGAAAGATTTGACAAAATGTGTAAGAGTCCCTTGAGAGGGTGGTCTAGAAGATACCACACTGAAAAACCATAGAATATGTTTTATTAGAGGAAAAGTGACCTCCACATGCCTCACTATGACATAATTTAAGGATGGAATCTTGTTCAGATTCTGGGACACACCTCCAAATGACTTGGTTAGGGTAGAACTTATAGAGATATGGATCATCAAACACATAGTACCTAACATCAGAAAGGAATTTTCTTCGATTTTGAGTCCCTAAGAATTTTGGAATGACTCATGTAACTAAGAAGTTGGTTATGTCGGCATACCATGGGAGATCACTCACTGAATAGAGGTTCTCATCGAGAAACAAATTAGACACAGAAAGGTGATTTGAGATGTCTTTGAATTCCATCCTAGAGAGGTGATCAGCTACAACCTTTTCAACACCCTTTTATCCTAATTTGTTAAATCAAACTCTTTAAGAAGAAGGATCCACCTAATCAATCTATCCTTAGTATCTTGTTTTTGGAAAAGGTATTTCAGGGATGAATGGTCAGTAAATACAATGATGTGTGATCCTAAGAGATAGGACTTGAATTTATATAAGGAAAATACAACATCAAGAAACCCTTTCTCGGTGGTGGTGTAGTTGATTTTTGCATCATATAATGATTTTCTTTCATAAGAAATGACACATAGATTTTTCTCACACCATTTTCCAAATATTCCTCCTACAACAAAGTCACTCGCATCACAAATGATTTCAAAAGGAAGTTTCTAATTTGGAGATTTCATGATAGGTGGAGATATAAGAGATAACTTGAGTGTAGAAAATGATTCCTCGTAGCTTTTTATCCATAAAAATGAAGCATCTTTCACGAATAGAGCACAAAGTGGTCGAGAAATAGAGCTAAAATTCCTAATGAGCTTTCTATAGAAACCAGCATGTCCTAAGAAATATCTCACTCCCTTGATATTTTTGGGAGATGGAAGATAAATATTGATGTCAACCTTGGCTTTTTCAACATCAATCCCCCTACTCGAGACTAGAAAGCCAAGGACTAGTCCCTCTTTAACCATGAAATGTAATTTTTCCCAGTGTAAGACCAGAATATTTTCTTCACATCTTGACAAAAATCTCTCCACATTCCTTATACATCCCTTAAATGTATCCCCAAACACATAGAAGTCATCTATGAAGACCTCTATAAAATCCCCTACCATGTTCAAGAGGATTCCCATCATGCACCGCTGGAAGGTCACAGGGGCGTTGCATAACCCGAAGGGCATACGTTTGAAATAAAAGGTGCTGAATGGATAGGTGAATATAGTCTTCCCTTGATCATCTAGGGAGAAATCAATTTTATTGTACCCTAAGTATCCATCTAAGAAATAGTAGAAGGAATGACATGCGACTCTCTCAAGGACTTGGTCAATGAATAGTAAGGGGAAATTGTCCTTCTTAGTGAATGAGTTTAGCTTCCTATAGTTGATGCAGACTCTCCAACCACTATGCACCCTAGTTGGAAGAATCTCTCTATCCTTATCGGTTATCACTATGATTACAACCTTCTTTAGAAAAACTTTAATTGGGAATACCCACTCACTCTCAGCAATGGGGTAGATGATACCTGCTTTCAACAACTTAAAAAGTTCTTTCCTTGCCACATCCATAAGAGTTGGACTGAGTCTCTCATAAGGTTGAAGATATGGTTTGGATTCAAATTCAAGAACAATTATATTATTTCCAATGAGTGTTCAAATTCTTGTAATAGTATAAAGGGTCCATCAAATTTCTTTCTTATGCTTTCTTAGGACATCCAGAAGCATCATCTCTTGATTGGATTTAAGAGAGGAAGAAATGACTGTAGGAAAGGCTCGATTGTCCCCTTAGAACTCAAACTTTAGTGATGAAATTAAGACCTTAAATTAGAGATTAGATTGGTTATCACTTTACAAGAAAGTATGGGACTTTGTATTGAACTCGGTTTCTTTGTTTAGATTTCTTGATAGAATTGGTTCCTTGTGAACAGAATTTTCATCAACTAAATTATCCAAATTAGTTTCATGAATGGTTATGGGCTAAATATTATTGATTTCACCAATGGTATCATTAATTGGTGATTCAAGAAAATCATCAATAGATGTATCTAAAAGTTATTCAATACAAGGAGAAAAATTTGTCTCATGTGATCAAATAAAGTCAATCTATTCTTGAATTAAACATCCTTCTGTAATTCCTTGATGGTCCTCGAGTTCACTATCAACACTACCAATAATATTAACCTCATGTATGTCTTCATCATCCAAAATTTGATAGTTTTCATTGTAGATTTTTAAGTATAGACTCGTGTTTCCAATGGTGATTGTCATGTTCCCATTTCAGACTCGGATAATAGAGTTGTTTATTGCAAGGAAGGGATGGAAAAGGATGATTGGGGTTTGTTCCCATTTTCCTATGTTTGGATTGTTGTTAAGGACAATGAAGTCAGTATGGTAGATGAAGTTTTCTACTTTTAATAGAACATCCTTTAAAATTCCCTTTGGAACCACAATGTTACTCTTAGAAAGTTAATGTGTGACTAATCTGGGTTGGAGATCTTCCAATACTAACTGGAAGTACATAGCATAGGTAATGATATTGACACTGGAACCTAGGAAGCACATGGCTTTGAAAACTTGTTTATCTCCTAGTTCAACATTGATGTAAGGGCATAATGGGTCTTTCATTTTTGGTTTAAGGGTTCCTTGGATTGTTGTGATAACATTTGCTACTAGAAAGACTTGTTTCTTATGTGAGAATTTCCATTTAAATATGTAGAGGTCCTTTAGGTATTTGGAGTATACAAGAATGGTTTGAATAGAATCGAGGAGTGGAATTTCCAACTTGAATTGTTAGAATATTTCCCACAATGTTTTATTCAATTTAGGCTTGGTTTTACCTCTCATGCATTGAGGAAATGGTACAGGTTGTGGGATTTTTTGTTGAAGAGTTGTTCCTTTCACATTATCATTGGGGTTTAAAAATATGGGGGTCATTCTCCATCATTTTCATGCATTGTTGAATCTTTCAATGGCTTCTGAATTATTTGTTTATGTTTGTCAATTGATTTCACACTTCTTAAAATTATCATCACCTTTAGTTGTTCATGATTTGTTTGAGTGCAAATCGACTCCCCTCTTAAATTTTGGGATGGTACCGCCTGAGTAGGCATGGGTTCCTTCCCAGTTTTTATGTTTTATAGTTCATGTTTAAGGGATGAGACTTCTAAGTTCATTTTCTCCATTTTTTTTACACAATTTTTCAATTATTGGTATATGGAATGATTAGAAGGGGGATTGTGTTGGTTGGTTTATCCCAGGAGGATACTTTGGTTGTTGGATAGGTTGTTGGTATTGGACAATAGTATGTTGGTATTATACTATTTGTGGTTGGAATTGATTATGGTTTTTGAAATTTTTTGTAGGGTAGGGGTTTGTTCCTTCTGGTTCACTAGGTTATAGGTTATATTTCCAGCGGAATCTTGAGTGGTCATTATACCTTGGGTTGAATTTGTTTTGGTATTGGGTCTTTTGGAAGTTTAGGGAATTTACTTCAACAAGTGTTACACCTATAAGAACATACTTGATGGATGGAATGGTTAAAAAATTGTCTATTTTGTGGACATTTTTTTCAAAAATTGTGAAAATATAGTTTACAGTTTGGATTTCCTAGATTTTCCTAAGGTCTATTTCTCTAAAATTTCTAGTGAGTATTGCGATTTTATCCCTAAAGCTTTCCTATTATCTAAGTGTATGCATTCCAGTAGTTATTTATGGATTTTCAGAATAATTTGATGTTCCCCATATTTGGTTTTGTTCATCAATGCTTTCAAGATACTCATAAGTATCATTTGGGGCGTTGTTTTTAAAGGTCCTGTAACACATCATTTCAATGAATTGTTTGTTCCCCAGGCCCAACCTTTCATAAAAAATTATCATTTTTTCATGAATAGAAAAATAATAGTGTGGAACCAAGTTTAGGGTGTCTTTTAACCTCTCTCATGTTTCATATAATGAATCTCTCTCTTTTTCAAAAAGTTTTGGATGCTCTTTTCAAGTGCAATTGTTTTGTGGTGGGGAGAGTATTTTTTGAAGAATTATCCTTGTAATTGGTACCAAGAGTAGATGGATGATGGTCTCAAATTTTTTATCAAATTTTTAGCTCAATAATTTAAAGAAAACAGAAATATCTTCATCTTAGATGATTCTAGTTGATGTGGGGGACACATGGTTTCTACAATGTCATTGAACTCCTTAACGTGAAGGTATGTCATTTCCAACTCCATTCCATGGAATGTGGGACGGGGGTTTAGGACTTTGGGATTAAATATGTAGTTGTAATATCCTAGGTAATTGTGTCTAATGCATGAGGTGTATTGTTCCAGGCATGTGTGATGTAGTCATTCATGGTTTTATCGACTTCATTCCCCAAGATTGGGGCTGCCTCATTTGGATTTCCATTTTACTTCACACTCAGATTTATGAGTTGGTTTCTTTGAATAACTTACATTGAAATGGGATAACTTTTTTGACTTTGGAGTATTTTTAATATTAGGATCTAATGTAAATAGTTCCATTGGGGTACTTGACTCTCCAACCCAAGGACTATCCACCCTAACTAGATGGTTTGATTGGTCACGGGTGTAGGCAGACATGTGCCAAAAGAAAAAAATTAAAAAGGGAAAAGATAATATAATTGGGGTGAGAATAGAATAAATTGGGGAAAATATAATGGGTGTTGAGATGACTTACTTAGGTCCCTAGAAACAGTGCCAAATTTGGCCTCACCCAAATTTACCCAGGATTTTAGGGTTAAGCGGTCGCTTGTAGTTTAGGTTGGGTTGTCAAATCCTTAGAGACCTAAGAAGAAACCTACAGACACATAAATTATATAAAGTGTCCAACTTGGGTTGATTTTATATAGGTTTAATTGAACTCTAAGAGACTTAAGTTAATTAAAATTAAGATGATGAGTTGATCCTAGGCTATTAGTCAGGGTGGATTGGATGGATTCCTTTTTCAATTGTTTCAACTTTTTATATTTGACATGGGTTCATTTAAGGAGATCAAAAAAAATCATCACTTAATGGTTTAATGCCTACTCACCCTAATACTAATCACCTATACACTTTAAGGATAAAATTTTTTAGCACTACAAGGTAAAGGTTCGTATTAGCACTTGAATTGTGTGGCCTTAAATTCAATAAGGACGAATGAGTTTAAATATCGTTAAAAAAATTATCAATTAAAAGAAGTGATTAGACATTAATGGAGTGAGAAATAAAATCCAATAAAGCCCCTTTATACTCCCTTGTATCAACCCATAAGTGGGTTATCCCTCTATTGATTCTATGGTTTCAATGGAAGTGGGAAGTAGACTCATGAGGGAGTAAATGGAGAAGTTAAAAAACAATGAAATAAGGATCACTCCACCATTGTGTGATAATTTCACAAGGTTTGGTCTGAATAAATTCACACCTTGAGACAACAGTATCAAAATTATATAATGAAGAACATAATAAAAGGATAATAATAACTTTTATTAAGAAACTAAGAATAATTGAACAACTTACATGACAAAGAAATGTGATTACAGACACAAAGCAGTAGCATAACACTACAATGAAACCAAACACTAAAGATGAAAGAATCGTCCAATACTACTACCTTAAATAGGAATTTTTGGAGCCTTTGGTCAAGCCTCCAATAGTGAAAGTCGTCCCACTTGAGTATGGTAGGCTTAGGGTGGGGGAAAGATTTTGGAACTTAGACTTTTCCACTCTTGACCTCAGGTGGCAGCCGGCTCGCATCCACCGAACAAAGGTACCTAAATGACATTCAATATGGATGAATTAGAATGGGTTATATAAGAATAAAATTAATCTCCAGATGTCCCCTAACCATATTTCGTCCCAAAATAGTTTATGGATTATGAGATATGTGTAAAATTGTGGGTTATTTTGCTGGTCTGTAGAATATGGCCCATAATTTTATCTCCAACATAGGCCGCCTGTAAATCCATTCAAAAAATCTTAAATATCTTTGTAAACTATTTAATTAAATGTTCCCCATGATTTCATATATCTTCATTTAAATTTTTATAATCATTGGGCTTAGATCCTAGCCTCTACGGTCTTGTTTTTGGGATGTTGTACAGTTTACTTTTCCCACAATGTGTTTCCATGAAAGCCCATTTTAGTGGAATTCCAATGTGAATATTCCAATACTCCAAAAGTTTTAATTTTTCACAATGTAATTATAAACCTGAAAATAAAATATGAAAATAAAATCAAGACCATTTTGTATTTTAGGAGGTGTTCAAAAATGTACCATGTTATCGTGCATTTTAAGAGGGAATTACAATCATAATGTGAATTAATGTTCAAAGTTTAAAATGCACTAAAATGGTGTTTATGAATAATAAATCACATGAATATTATATATATTATAAATGAATATTAGCCTCATTAAGTGGATAATAAGTATTCATCTTGAATACTAAAGATAACTTACACAAATTCACTCCAAAATATGATGAAGGAATTTTCTTAGGCTACTCCACTACTTTTAAGGCTTATAGAGTTTTTAACAAAAAATATTGTACTATAAAATAAAAAGTGCATGTTAAATTTGTTGAAACTAATCCTTTGGTTTTCAAACAACCCCTGCCTATATCTTTGGATGTGTTTTCAAAAACTAATTATCAACCTTTGATGGAAAATTCTTCTAATAAGGAAAATACTGAAGAAAATGTTTCTGAATTATTTAAACTAGAATATTTTCTACCTTATGTATATGAGTAGGTTTTATAAAACCCAAAGTAGTTTTTTCTTAAGAATTTTCCCAGTTGTAATATCATTGGTGATGAAAATCAGCCTTTAAGGACTAGAAGTTCTTTAATAAATGACGTAGAACATCTATCATTTATTTCCCAATTGGAACCTCAAAGAACTAATGAAGCTTTAGGTGATGATGATTGGATAAAATCCGTGCAAGATGAACTAAATTAATTCAAAAGGAACAACATCTGGACCTTGGTTGAAAGACCTAAGGAAACATCTGTAATTAGAGTAAAATGGGTCTTCATAAATAAATGTGATGAAAATGGAATCATTGTAAGAAATAAAGATAGATTAGTTGTTAAAGGGTATAATCAACAAGAAGGAATATACTGTGAAGAAACCTACACTCTAGTATCTAGACTTTAATCTATTCGTATACTACAAGCCTTTTTAGCGTTATTTAATTTCAAACTTTCTCAAATGGAGGTGAAGTGTGTTTTCCTTAACAGATATGTTCAAGAGGAAGTTTATACAGAACAACCTCCTATTTTTGAACACACAAAACATCCTAAACATGTTTTTAAACTTACCAAAGATTTATATGGACTTAAACAAGCCCCTAGAGCCTTGTATGATAGACTTGTAGTATTTTTGTTATAAAACAATTATGCAAAGAGAACTGTGGATCCAACCCATTTTATAAATAATGATAAGAAAAATGTTTTTATTGTTCAAATTTATGTTGATGACATTATATTCAGATCAACTCAAAAATATTTAATTGATTCATTTGCGGATCTTATGAAATTTGGGTTTGAAATGAGTATGATGGGTCAATTAACATTTTTCAATGGTTTTCAAATTTCTCAAAAAATAGAAGGAATCTGTATATCTCAACATAAGTATATTAAATATCTTCTGAAGAAGTATGGATATGACAACACTAAAAGTATAAGTACTCTAATAAATACCTCAAATTCTCTTGATCTTGATGAAGATGGGAAACTAGTAGAAAAAACATATTTTAGAGGTATGATAGTATGTTTATTATAATTAATGGCTAGTAGTCTGTACGTAAAGTTTTCAGTATGTTTATGTTAAAGATATCAATCTAATCCAAAGGAATATCATTTAAAAGCAGTGAAAAGAAGTTTTTTGATATTTAAAGGGAATAATGGATTTAGGAATTTTTATTCTTCTGGAAATGATTTTGTTTAAAAAAACCAGGTGCAGATTTTGGTGGATGTAGAATGGATAAGAAAAGTACATCCAAAACTTTTCATTTATTAGAAAATTAATTAGTTTCTTGGTTATGCAAGAAAAAAACTCAGTATCACTTTCCTTTACTGAAACTGAATATGTAGAATCTTGAAGTTGTTGTGATCAAGTGTTGTGTACGGAACACACACTCACAGGTTATGGCATGATTTTTACCAAAACACAGATATTGTGTGATAATGATAATGTAATTTCCCTAACAAAAAACATCACACATCACTCTTTTGAAAAGAACATAGATATTATTAATCACTTTCTTAGAGATCACACACTTTAAGGATATATTATTTTACAATTTATCGGAATTCAAGATCAACTTGATGACATTTTTACAAAATCCTTACCCTTCGATAGATTTGAATACATTAATCAAAAGTTAGGAATAAAAATCGTAAGGTAATCTTCAATGTTAATTTTTTTTTGAAACCTCTCTCCCAACATTAATTTAATCATTTTCCTAGGGGGAGAACATATGTTTATAATTTTTTCTGGAACATAAAACTTTTATTTCCCTAAATTTTTTTTCAGAACATAAGTTCTTCAACAAGAACCTTATCAATACTAACAATTCTTTCTAAACAATCCAGAAGGTATAATTCCTTACTTAAATCATAGTAATTTTATTTTTTTCATTATTGGTATTTCTATCTTATTTTAAGAATCCCTTAACAGATTCACTTTCCTTAAATCATATTTTTCCTTAAAACCTCAAATTATTGGAATCTACAAATCATTCTTCGGCATTAATATCAACCATCAGATCAGATAAAGTCAATCTCAACTATTGGATCTATTTGAAAATTTGAACTATCACTATGAATCCTATTTAAAGTGACCACATATTCTTATGCCACATCTGTTTTATCATCCTTATTCATCGAATCTATATCCTTATTTAAGTCTATCATTCAATTTTTCCAGTTTCCTTACATTCTTAATGACTCTTGAAGCTTCTCCTTAGATTCTATTGTAGTCTCAATCCAGCAAGGAGCCAAAGGACTGGTTAATGTTTTCAAAAAGTCTATTGGGTCATAATTTCTTTGTGAAGTATAATTCTTTCATTGCAAATTTTATCAAGTTAAATAGATGGGAAAGAAATTTTTTTTCTAAAGAAAAGAATCAAGATCCGTTCAACTCAGACCTTGTAGTGGAATTCTATGACTCAGTTAGTTTCTATGATCATGGTGGAAGAGAGTTGTTTAAGTTCAATCACTATAGAAAATCATACTCTTTATCCTTCAAAAAGGTATCCAACATCCTAAATATCCCCTATGAATGTGAAGCTATTATATGATCACACCGATTACCCGATAAAGAAGGATATATTTTGAAGAGTAAAGTCTAGGAATACCTCACTCTCAAGAATGTCAAGAAACACAAGATTTATCATCTCTCAATAAACCACAGGTTGGTAGCTTTATGGATTCAAGGTTTCATTATTCTAAGAAAGGGTGATAAATATTCACTCAAAATATGTGATATCTTTCTCTTTGTTTTCTTGGTAGACCTAAGAAAGTTAAATTTAGTGAAATATATCCTTCTCACAATTAGTAATATAAAAAGTGGTAACATAAAGTATCAAATATTAATGTATTCAGAGATCATTTTGAAGATTATAGTCTTAATTTTAGAATATTTCATGATCCCATGCACCTCAAAGGATAATAATTTCAAGATTGTGTAACTTAGTGAAGATATTCTAAGAATAATGAAAATAGCATTCAATGTTTAATCTGAAGAGTTTTATGATCTTCTTGATAAGGATGATCATCATGAAACTAAGAAATATGAAGTTGTTAAACCTTCAAAGAAAATAAAGCTTAATGAGTTAGAAGCATAACCAACCAAATCCATTCTGGAACCTTAATCAGCACCCCCTAAACCAAAGAAGAAAAAGAAGTTTTCTGATGAAATAGTTGCTAAGTGGAGGGATCAAAAGAAGAACAGAAAGGAATGTGATCCTATCTTTAGACTTGACCCTATAGAGGCTAAGGCCTTAAAAATTATTGGAGATGAAAATCTTGAAAAACAAGAAAAGGAAAAAAAGCAGAAAGAAAGAGAGTTACAAGTTCAAGTTACTTAGTTGTTGTTAAAAGATGTTGAGACACCAAAACTTGTAACTCTCTTTATTTTTGATTTTTCTCCTTTACTTTTTTTCAAGTTTTTAATCTCTATTAATTTTTAAGGCCTTAGCCTCTATAGGGTCATGTCCAAAGATAGGATCACATTCCTTTATATTCTTCTTCTTCTCACTCCACTTAGTTTTTGAAAGATGTTGAGAAATATTTAGAATAGTTTTAGGTAACGGAATACTACATGAAAGAAGCATCAGTTCCACAACAGGTTGTTGAAAAAGAATAAATACAGAAAGAAGAAGAGGAGGAGGAATATAGTGGAAACCTAATAAAAATGGTTCAAGAATATAATGAGAAGGAGTTTCCTTCTGATAAAATCTCAATAATAAATTCCCAAGATTCATCCACCAAAATTACTTCAGATAAGAAGAAGAAAAATTCTAAAGAATAGGATGTTAACAAAGGATATTATATTGAAGAGAGTGAGGAAAATAATGACATTGTTCAGGAATATGGTGAATAATTTAATGATGTAGAGCAAGATTGTGATATATCAGGTGTTTTTTAAAAGGTTGTTACAAAAAGAAAATTATTTCTTCTCAATACACCTCAGAAAGGTGATGTTCCTGAATCATCCAAAGAAAGGGATGGTAAGGGATTTAAAGATACTCCTACATAGAAAGATGCTTTAGATTCTAAATCACCATCGGCCTTGGTACATGACATTGTGGTGCAATCCATGAAAAATCTTGTGGATTCAATATCATTTTTTCCAAACATTGAATCCTAGTGTCATCTTATTCATAATTCAGTAAACATGAAGAAGGATTCTACAAATTTGTTGATGGAAAAGTTAATCAAGAAAGAATCTGATTTTAATACCTTCAAGATCAACTATGAAGCTCCTATAAAGTCTTACAAGAATATTATGAATTGGTCTATGATAGTAGTTGATGATTTTAAACTTCTTGATGATTATATAGATTCATTCCAAAATTATTTCTACAAGTCTGATGAGCAGTTCAAAAAAATTTCTAAATGGCTAAATTAAGAGAAAGCTTCCAGAATCCAAGAAGATAAAGATCTACATAGAAAACTTAAATCTGTTACTATTTCCCAAAAGAGAGAAACAAATACCACATATCAGTTAGCATAGAAAGTAAAATCACAAGAATAATTAATCAAGTCTCAAGAATAAAGGATTTAGACTCTTGAGAAGAATAACCAAGAAAAAGAAGAGTTACTCAAGAAGTATCAAGAAGATCATAAGGACATATAGAAGATGAAATCCATCCTCAATAAGATTCTACCTGAGAATAATAAGGATGATTTATTAACTTATAATCATTGATATTTTTTTATTAAAACATTTTTTTCAAAGATAATGAAATATATTTGTTATACTTTGATTCGTATTAATTTTTTCTAACCATTGAGGAACCAATTTTTTTTCCTCCATTCCTTTTTTAAAATCACAAATGAGGAGAAAAGTTTTAAAAATAATATCATATTAAGGGGGAGTCTCCCCAAAAGAATAAATTACTTAATAAAGGGGGAGCTTAATCTTATAAGAAAACTTTCTTACAAAATGGAATGTTATTTTCAAGAAAATTTCTTATTCCAGAGAATATGATCCTTAAGGTGACCAAACCTAAGGGGGAGTTAGTCGTATTCACTAAGCCTCAAATATAAGGGAGATAAGTTTTTTTTATGTTTTCCAAAAATAATATTATTTTTCAAAAGGTGGTTTCTGCTTTCTAAAAAGGGGTAGATTGTTAAGTCAATAGTCCATCCTATGAATTTTCCATTCATTTATGTTTTGAAAATCAGAAACTCTTTTTCCATAAATATTATTCTCTTTATCTAGGAAAATATATTTTCTTTAACCTTAACTTACTTTTCTATCTTATTCTTAATTTTCCTTGTCTAATATTAACCATATTTCTCTTAAGACTTAATTACATTACGAATAATCATATCCTTATTCAAATCCTGGAACCTTACAGTTTCTTAGATTCCTAGTCACATATGTTTTTAGACTCCAATTCCATCTATTTTTAGACTTCATTTTCTCAGAAAATCAGACTCCATTTCCTCAAAAAAAATACTCCATTTTCTCATGTAATCAGACTCTATTTTCTCATAAAATTAGACTCTGTTTTCTCAGAAAATCAGACTCTTTTTTCTCAGAAAATCATACTTTCTTTTCTCATAAAATTAGACCCCGTTTTCTCATAAAATCAAACTTTTTTTCTCATAAAATCAAACTCCATTTTCTCATAAAATAATAATCTATTTTCTTAGAAAATAAAACTCTGTTTGTATAAATATTTAGACTATGTTTCCCATTGTATTAAAAATCTGATTATTCATACTTTTTAAAGTTAATTTTATATATTGTTCCAACTTTATCATATTCTAGTTTACTTAAGTTTGTTAAACATAAGAATTATTTTCTTATATGTTATAATTCCTTACACATGATTATGTTACAATGAAAAAATTTCATACAATCTATTTATAACTAACCATTTTTTGAGTGACTCTATCCAGGTCCCTCTGAAATTCAAGGAAAAATATGATTGTTTGAGGAGGAGATGATTGTTGGATTTTTTTCCTATAAATAATCCATCCATTTAAAGAGTGAATATAGATCTAGAGATTACATGATGTGATTATTTAAGTGATTTCTAGAGAGAGATACTCTCGTTCCTTTTGCGATCTATGAACATCTTGTTCATCTGTTAACAAATTTTTCATCCTACTTTGTGCGACTCTGATTGTTGTTGTGTACAATCTAGGGATTTTGGGTATAGAGAGACATAGGTACCGACTACCTTAAAGTTTTAGGTCTTGTAGGGATAGTAATACAAACTCCTATATTCTTATCAAGGGCTTACCCTGGTGTGTGTAAGACATAATTTCTTGAAAATATAAATCAAGGGACTTTTATCCAAGGTTGTTGGATACCCTTCTCTTTGGGTTAGAAGATTTCTTATACATTTTTACTTGTTTTTGTTATTTGTTTTTAATTATGTTGTAATTTTTTTAAATAAAGAAAGTATAACTTTCTTATACTTTCTTATACTTGTAAACTCTGATAAATAAAATTCTATAGGCTTTAAGGTATAATCTTTCATTAAATAAACTTTTCTTAAGTTTCTTTATCGGATCCATATTTCTAGATCCTCATAAAGTTATTTTCTTAGTTAAGAACTAAATAGGGTTTGTGAATCCATCTTGTTTAGCATTTTTAGACATAGATTTACTTTTAGACTTAAAAGGGCAATTTTTTAAACCAACAATTCACCCCCCCCCCCCCTCTTGTAATTGAGCATCTATATCTATATTTTGATCCTACAGTTTTAACAGTCATATTTAAATAATATTGTTTTTATAGTATATCGCAGTTCACTTAATTCTATGTGTTTCATGATAATAAAGTTATCGAGAATAGTATTATTTTAGGCCAAATTTTCAGGGTGTTAAAATTATCAAATTGGAAACATATTTTTTTTTATAGATCTATATTTATGAGAAATTTTTAGGCATACACCTCCTTTTCTTTTGAAAGCATGTCAATTCATAGGAAGTATAGTTTTCTTAATTTTCACAACTTTCCCCCCATATGGAATGGAATTTTTCACATTATCTATCCATATACACTTAATATTTTATCCATGGACCATTTTATTATCATGTAAGGTCCCAAATCCTTTTGTTTCAACAATTTATAGTTTTCTAATGGTAGTGGATCTTAGAGGATGATTAGAATAATTCAGGTGGTGTTGTAAATTGAAATGTTGGAATAGGGAGATTACATGTTGTATAATCCTTACACATCATGTAAGTAAGTTTAAGGTCATGTTCAGGGCCGGTTCATGATGTGTATATTTTTTGGGTCAATAATGAAAAGGTGACACAATTTTAGTGAAAATTAAACCTCAAGTATTACACGACATGAAGGGGGATTACATGTTGTGTAATTATCTGATGTTGTATATCTTTAAATGTTTCATCTTCTTGGGTTTTCCTCCAAAATATATGGATATTGGATCTATCACTCTATCATTCCAGGGAATATGCATCCCTCATTCCATGAATTTTTTTATTCCTTCAACATAGATCTATCTATGGCCTTTTATCTTTGATCTGTGGTGATCTAAGGTGAGTTCTACCTCCATATCTAGAGGTTTCTACTAGTTTTATCTTTTTTCCTCCTATTTAACTCTTCCCAATAATAGAGAATTACCTCCCATGTTTTTATGGGGTTTTCATGGTTTTTTTGGTGTGGTTGTACTGTGAAATCATTAGATGAATGCAATTCTTGCAGGAGAGGTGATTGATTATCCATAATGTGTTTTATTCTCATAAAAATAATTTTGATGGATTTTCTTGTAAGGGGTTCCCTAATTCTATATACATTTATTTTCAATTTTAAATTTATCATGATTTATCCTTTTGGTGGTAATGTAAGTAACCTAATAATTATTTTAACTGGATTAAATAATTGGTTGTGATCACAATTTGGTGATGTTGTTCCTTTGTACTGTGATAACATTTTACCTCTTGATTTGTTAGATAGTGTGATATAAATGACTTTACTTGTTCGAATGTTTTTTGATGATTGAAATAGCATGTGTAAATTGGTAAATAACATAAATCTAAAATTAATCGATAATTAATTGTCTTAAGAATAATTATAGAAGGGGAATGTTTGTAATCTAGTGGTTAATTTAATTCGAGGTTGATCAACTTGGTGCAAGTAGGAATATTTAATTGAACATGGTTTTTGAACCTCAATCATGTTAATTCTTGATGATAATTATTAAAATTCATGTTAATTTAGAATGGTATTTCTCCAGGATTTTTGAAACTAGAATAAATTCTAGGTGAATTTTTTTCCATTGATAACTTGTTATATATTGATTCCCTAGGTTTCCTATAGTTGGAACCTATTAATAAATGAATTTTTTAATTCAAGATAGAAAAAGAACCGGTTGTGTGAGAAATATGTTTGATAGTTACTAAGGTTCCCCTTTTTCTTGAGAAGGTCTATTGCCTTGAGTTTGGAGATGTGAGAGAACATTTTCATGAGAAGATTGAATAAATCATTTTGAGGTCCCAATTTCCCTGTTGATTTCTTGTTTATTTCCTAATGCATTGTGATGTTATCTAGATATGAACCTTGTGATATGAGCCTAGTATGGATGATATTGAATAGTTGAAGTGTGATATAGGGTGGGGAGGCCCATATTAGATGCGAGACTGCTATGGATGAGCATGGGATGATTATTGTGATACATGGGGTGGGCAAGATTGGATGTGATGTGGCAAAATATGATTCTTATATTGGAGAGATGCATTGGTATATGCATGTGAGAGTCAAGGATTTCACTAGAGGTGATATAATGTGTTAAAGATGGGTTTACCCATTGATGTGATGCTAAGATATGGTATGATCGTTTGAATCTATTTAATGGATTGTGGTTGTAAGAACCTGGATCTTCATTTCAGGTATGGATCTTGATTTCGGGTGTTTTTTAGAAAAAAAGGAGAACATAGAAATTTTCTAAGTACATTCCATGTACATATGAGTAAATTTCGTGAACCCAATTACTGCGTACAGCCACGTATTGGGCATGTAACAGCTGAGACATGGTCGTGTGGGGTGACTTGGTAGACCGCTAATGTCGAGGGTTGGTTGAGGAAAATACATGGTGAGTTTATTAATAGTAAATGTCACGTACTTTTTCTTTTAATTGACTAATCGGACATGGGTCGCATCTAATCCTCATATTCGTCTTCTTCTGGTAATGCCTCATAAAGGATCATATGGAATTGTCAATTCTTCTCTAATCCATCAATTCTTCATCCATTCTCCGAATCAAACACTGTTGGTTGTGTTGGAATCGCCCTGGTGATTTATTCCTTCTTCTAGAGTCTCTCCTCTTAATTCCTCCTCTTTTGTGAGTTGTTAAAGGTTTAACATTTTGACATTTTTATAGATCTACGATGTTCTAGGCTAATTCAAAGTCTGACATTCGAGAGTGTTCTTTGTACAACATCGAGGTAGGTGGTTTTTTCCTTTTGTTGGTTTTATTTTGTTTCTTGTTAAATGCATGTGAAATGAATTGGAATTTTTTAGCCATGTAGTAGTTTACATTACTTTGGGATGCTTTATATCCTATATTCACGAGTTAATTTCACAGGGATGTGAGAAACTGGTGTAGTTATACCACAAGGGGAATTTACGTTGAGTGATTCCTTAGAGTTTCTATTATATTTCATTCTATGAGACCACATGGGGGATTGATGGTGAGTGATCCCTCATAGTGTATATATTTTACGTTATGAGACCATAGGTGGAATTGATGTTGTGTGCTTCCCTAGAGAGTTTGTAGTTGTTTTGGAAAGAACATAGGGGGGATTGACGGTGAGTGCTTCCTCAAAGTGGCTTTTCCTTTTTATTGCATTACTTGGCCAGAGGGGCTAGACTGTGTGAGAGACCCATAGGGTTAACATAAATATTGAATGTTTGTGACACGTCTTCCAAGACAAAGCATAAGCTTAGATTCGGTCATGTTAGGTAGTATTCTAAGATAACTATTTGTGATACTTACTTGATTAAATGTTGAGCATTAAATTATAATGAATGTAAATGGAAAATGTAGGATTGTTTACTTTTTTGAACTCCTAGTTTATTTATTGAATTTCCATTATTACCTACTATATATACTCACTGACAGTTAGGCAAAGATCTTATGGTGGTTGCCTACTGGGATTCTTCTCAAACCCTGTTTGGGTCATGCTTTGGGAAACAAATAGATTTTATGGTTACAAGTATAGAAAAGGGAAAGATCCCTTTATCTTCAGGTACTTGACTATTGTAGAGTTCGAGAGAAAGGGACCAAGCTGAGGCTTTCGATGCTGCTGAAGTTTACTTGTTTCTTTTGAACATGTTTTAGTACTATATTTCTATAATTTTGACTTGTTTGGTTGTTTTCCTAGAAATATGTGATAGTAATAATTTATATATGTTCTCTATTTTTTTATTTAATTTCAGTCTTAGGCTGTTTACTGTTGTATGGTATTATTTATTCCGCTACTGTTTATCTTTTTTGTTATTCCACTGTGCATAATATACCAATGATTGAATAGTTTCCCCATTATCACACCCAAGACCCTCTCTTCTAGTCAGCATCCTCTGGAGTTTGAGGAAATGCGCTTAATACCATGTGACCAACTAGGTACGGTTTACCTTTGGGAGCCACTTGGAACTGGGACATTACAAAGTGGTATTAGAGGAAGTACTTTTCTGCTTTGTTTTAATTTTTGGATCCTGTAGATAGGGATAGTAAGGAATAGGTATTTGGTAATAAGTTGTGCACGGTATTAGCTAACCCATGTATAGGGAAAATCCAATTTACCTCGATTATTTCAATTTTTCTTGTTTTTCAATTGTTACAGTTGATTTGATTTAATCATTGGGTGATTCACATGATTTTTACTGTTATGATTTATATCATTAAGTTTCAATTTCTATTGAAACCTGTTTAGATGAGGGTATTCCATCTCATGCATCATATAGGACTTTCTAGAGATCACATGTCATGCATTTTATCATTCCATTTAGGATGCATTACTGATTTCATGCTATTGGGATATATGTTGTGCTATATATGCATGATGTTTTGATAGATTCCATGATAGAATACATACTATTTTAATAGGTTATTTGAAAATTTAAATTTTCTTATGAATGGGCCCCAAAATTTGGTCCCTGAGGTGTTATGGGCCCTCATGGATTAAAATTTGGTGAATCATGTGATTGATTGCATTATTATACATTATGATATACATTAATATGATGCCAAAATTTGATTCACAAGGAGTATGGGCCCCCAAGAATTAGAATTTGGTACTTTAATTCTTGTTTCGGTGTTTTTATGGATTTCTGGGGTAGTTTCTAAGGATTACTATCTAGAAAATTCCAGAATACACAGTGTGTGATGATGAATATAGGACATGTATCCTTCTGTTTGGGAAGAAAATGTTTTTCTTATGTACATGTTGTGTAATTTTTCTACATGCTGTGTAGATAATGACCATGTGACTGACCATGTGAGCAGAGGCATGAGAATTGGAAACCTTTTGTAGGACACACTGTGTACGTAATGAACACACCATGTATCTGTTTACCATGTGAAACCTGTGTGGGTAGAGAAATGGGTTGGAAAAATCTTTTCTTGGACAAGCTGTATACTAGTTTTACAAGACATGTTTTGGTGATCTATATATCCATCCATGTGACCAATGACACGGGTCGGTGAAATCCTTCTAGTACATGTCGTTTCTGTCATATACACAATTTGTAGTTTTTTTATAATATAACCATGTATTTCTAGTCAAGTAGACGTACTTGGGTGGGAGGAAACATTCAAGTACACGTCATGTCTCAAGGGTAACACACAGTGTGTATGGGGTGATACACGACCAGGGTTGGAAGAAGTACACACCTATGTAAAATCTTAAGGGAATATGCCTTGTAGTGTGAATACACACCATGTAACCCTGTTTTGAAAAAGTTGAATGATTTTCCTTTTCTGTTCCATTTTTCACTTCTAAGTTTTTGTTTCTTTCATCTTGTGATGAGGTGTGAGCTTGACCTTGTAGGTTCATACCACCAAGATGTCCTCTAGTTGTATACTAGGTTTGGGGTGATGATCAGACACCAAAAATGGTTGACTAAGGACTACCAGTAGTTTTTCCCATCATGACCTTCATGGAACCAACTGTCATTCCAGATATAGGTGTCGATGAATGGTTCCGAGAATGCTTCATGAGGATTATGCAGACATTTTAGGGAGCACTGCATCCTGCCATGTCAATGGCAGAGTTGACGTGGGTTTTTTAGCAACAACAACCTCCCACTTTCTTAGGGTAAGGAGGACCTCAAGCTGTAGAGTCATGGTTAGAATCCATGTTGTCTATCTTCGAGCATCTCAATATTCCTCCATAGAGGAGGGTGAATCTCTCTAGATACATGCTACGTGATTTTACCAAGAGATGGTGGGATGTGATATCACAGGCGGGACACCAGCGAGTTATGGCTTGGGATGAGTTGTAGCATACTTTCTATGACTACTTCTACCTGGATACCTTGAGGGATGATCGAGCCTGAGAGTTCATGAGTTTGGAGTAGGGTGCACTCTCAATCCTAGAGTATTCTTCTCACTTCACATATATGAAACTCTTCACACCCATTCTAAGGGGTGATGAGTTATTTATGGTGAGGAAGCTTGAGGATGGTCTCAGGCATGACATATGATCCCAGGTGAACATCTTCAGGTTGACTTCCATATCTTCTGTAGTTAACCAAGTGATGATCACCAAGTGAAACCTAATGGATTCTGTAGTTGTGGGATAGGGTGGTTCAGCATCCAGAGTTGGTGCTCTTCCGACTAATAGTAGCAAGCATCTCAGGGAGTCTACACATGGAGGTCTGAGTAGGTGGGATTTTTCTTTAGGTAGCTAGGTGGTGTGCTACTAGTGAGGTAAGGATGGACATAAGAAACCACAGTTCCTGAGAGACCCATTTGAGTGCCAATCTTGTGGAAAAATGGGACATCTTTAGTATTTCTACAACTCCCTCCTTCCAGCAGCTAGTGAGGGAGGATCTTTTTCGACTCCTCATATCAGAGCAGGACCACTTGTCCCACATTAGACTGGGGGATGAAGTTATTCAGGTTGTTCAAGCCGAGGTGGCGGTTTTGGACGCATTAGTTAGACATAGGTTTTTGACATATGTAGGGTGGATCAGCTTAGGGATCTCAAACAGCTTCACAGGGTCGTAGTGCAGGTTAGGCTTTTTTACTGGAGCAGATCCAATAGGATCAAGATCCTGGACCCTCTACGGTTAGAGGTATGATTTTAGTTTCCTCAATTTTAGCTTATACTCTTTTCAATATAGGGGATTCCCATAGATTTATATTTGTTCTTGTTTTATAGATCCATGGGCTATGTATATTTACTTTTGCTGATATCATGACGCTTGACACTCTGTTGGGGACTAGAACGGCTAGTCTACACCAGTGCAAGGAGTTACCTCTTGAGATTGGTGGGTGTCACTTCTTATGGGACCTTTATGTATTAGAGATGATGTGCTATGATGTAACTATTGGAATGTACTGGTTAGTTCCCTTCTAGGATTTTGTCGATTTCTATCACCGTAGGGTGAGTTTCACGTCACCAGAGGGTAGATTGTTTCTACATAAGGGTGAATGGAATGTCCAGGAGATCAAAGTTGGACCCGGGCATCACAAGTTGAGAGGTGTTACAGCCCATATTACTAGTATTTATTTGGATGACCAGGGGATTTCATAGACGGACATTCCTCCAGTGGTGTGTTATTTCAGGGATTTTTTTCCAGATGACTTTTCAAGTTTACCTCTAAAGAGAGTGGTATATTTATCTATTTAGCTTGTGTCAGGAGTGGAAATGGTGTCCATTATTCCTTATAGGATAGCTACACTAGATTTACAGGATATCAATAAGCAGTTAGAAGAGTTACAGGAAAAGGGTTTCATCCAACTCAGTACCTCACCTTGGGTTCACCTATCCTTTTTTCAAATAAGGTGGACGGTAACCTCAGACTTCATGTGGATTATTGGAAGCTAAACCATCTGATGGTCAAGAACCAATATCCCTTTCCAAGGATTGATGATATATTTGATTATATTTGAGGATCCTAGGTGTTCTAGAAGATTGGAATGAGATCAATTTATCATCAGTTGTTCATTAGAATGTCAGATATACCTTTTATAGCCTTTCGGAGTAGGTATGGTCTATACGAGTATGTGGTTATGTCGTTCGGTCTCATAAATGTGCCTGCGGGTTTTATAGAACTAATGAACCAAATGTTCCATCCATACATGTACTCCTTCATGGTTGTTTTTGTGGATAATATATTGTTGTACTCTTGCACTCGACATGAACATGTCAT
This sequence comes from Viscum album, assembly GCA_963277665.1. Taxonomy (NCBI): domain Eukaryota; kingdom Viridiplantae; phylum Streptophyta; class Magnoliopsida; order Santalales; family Viscaceae; genus Viscum; species Viscum album. The sequence continues at coordinate 172,644,775 of OY728128.1, forward strand.
CCATCTTGAGATCATTTTGAGTACACTAAGAGAGCATCAATTATACGCTAATCTCTCAAAATTCCACTTTTGGATGGACCTGATTCACTTTTTGGGTCATGTTATCTCTGAGATAGGAGTATCAATAGACCCAAAGAAAGTGAGAGCAATAGTTTCCTGGGAGAAATTGAAGAACATCATTTAGGTATGGAGTTTTCTAGGGATGGCTGGTTACTACATACATTTTATAAAGGACTTATCACACTTAGTAGTGCCACTGAAAATCTTGACTAATAAGGATGTGAAGTACTTGTGGACAGACTCTTGTGAGTCATCCTTTCAGGAGTAGAAAGGGAGGCTGACTTCTGCACCGATACTGATTTTTCTATAACCAGAAAAGAGTTATACGGATTATTAAGATGCGTCAGGTATTGGACTGGGAGCAGCCCTTATGAAGGGTGGAGGATTCATTGTGTACGGGTCTTAGCATTTGAGGCCAAATGAGAGGAATTACTCGATGCACAATCTCGAGTTGGATGCAGTTTTTCATGCCTTGCGTTGTTAGAAACATTACCTAATGGGATATCATTTTTTGGTGTACACTGACCACAAAAGTCTCAAGTATATCTTTACCCAGTGTGACCTGAATTTGAGAGAGTGATGGTGGGTTGAGTACCTTCAGTCCATTGAATTTGAAATTGCCTACATGTCTAGGAAAGGCAATGTAGTGGTTGATGCATTAAGCAGGAGGACTCAGATACAAGAATTTTAGGAATCCAATAGTGAGTGGTAGCTCATGGATCTATTCTATGAAATACATTTGGAGGTGCACGACAGATAGGAGAAAACATTTCTTTCTTCTGTATTTTTTACCTCTACTCAACTTGATCGAGTGCCAATGAGGAAGCTATCAGATTATGAAGGCATAGTCCTATGGTAGGGTGTGTCAAGGTAGAACCCTACTCTTGGGTGGACCATAGGTGAGGATGAGGTCTTGTGCTTTCATGGATGTGTTTGGGTATCAGTAGAAATACGTGAGGAGATTATGTGAGACTTTCATACTTCAACTTGGGAAGTTCATCCTAGTGTCACCAAGATGTATCAAGATTTTCATCATCGGTATTGGTGGATAGGTATGAAGAGGTACGTAGCTGGTTTTTTTATGAGATGTTTCACCTACAAGTAGGTGAAGGTGGAGCACCAGTGACTAGTCGGGTTTCTACATTAGTTACCCATTCCCAAGTGGAAGTGGAATGATGTCAAGATGGATTTCATGATAGGTTTATCGAGGTCACATCGAGGGAATTATGCAGTTTGGTTTGTCATCAATAGACTCACGAAGGTTACACAATTTATACCAATCAAGGATACCTTTAGTGTTGATGGGCTTGGAAGGTTGTACATCTAAGAGATTGTACGGTTTCAGGGGGTTTTGTGCTCTATCATTTCAGACAAAGATGACTATTTTACATCTCATGTCTGGCAGGGACTACTGAGGGCTTTGGGTACATAGGTACTTCTGAGTACAGCTTACCATCCCCAAAAAGATGGTTAGTTCGAGCATACAATTAAGGTGTTGGAGGACATTCTTAGAGAAAGCATCCTGGACTTTTGGGGTTCTTGGAAGAATCACATACCCCTAATGGATTTTTTCTACAATAAAAGTTTTCAGGCAACGATTCAGATGGCACCATATGATTCTTTGTATGGTAGGTCATTCTTATCACCCCGATGTTGGCTGGATGTAAGAGAGGTAGCTATGTTGGGACCTTGTCTTGTCTAGGATACCACTGAGAAGGTGGAGTTGATTCGGAAGAGGATGGCTACTTCACAGTCTTGGTAGAAGTCTTATTCTGATCTTCAGAGATAACCTTTGGAGATTGAGGTTGGAGACCTAGTTTTCATATGTGTAACACCAAGGTTGGGAGACAAAAAGATCAGGATATAGGTAAATCTTTCACCGAGATACATTGGGTCATTTGAGGTCCTGGAGAGAGTCAGTTTGGTTGCCTATCGGTTACAGTTGCCTCAGAGGTACCAGGATATGGATGGAGTCTTCCACATTTCTCAGCTACAACATTACTTATCATACCCATATCATGCTTTTTAACCTTAGGAGGTTGACTTGGAGGTGGACACATCATTCGATGAGCATCATATCTGAGTTGTTGATCATAGTGAAAATGTTCTACATGGTCGGTCTATTCCTCTGGTACAGGTTTTATGGCAGCACGGGTGAGTAAAGGATGACACTTGGGAGAGGGAGATACGTGTGCAATCACAGTGGCCAAAGTTGTTCAAGGAATCTTCTTCACCACCTTGTCAGGGAAATTCAGGGATGAATTTATTTAAGGGGGGGAAGTCTGTAAGAAATCGGGTCTTCATTTCAGGTACGGATATTGATTTCGGGTGTTTTAGAGAAAAGGGGGAGAATTTGGAATTTTTCTAAGTACACTCCATGTACTTTTGAGTACACACCATGTACCCAGTTACTACATACAACCAAATCTTGGGCATGTAATAGCCGAGACATGGTCGTCTGGGGCGATGTGGAAAACTGATAATGTCTAGGGCTGGTTGAGGTACATACACGATAGTTCATTAACAGTACACACTGTGTACTTTTTATTTTAATTGACTAATCAGACCTAGGTCATGTCTAATCCCCATATTCATCTTCTTATAGTCATGCCTCATGAAGGAGAATATGGAATATCTAATTTTCTCTAATCCATTGATCCATCATCTATTCCCTGAATCAAACATCGTTAGTTGCGTTGGAATTTCCTTGGTGAGTTCTTTTTTCTTATAGAGCCTCTTCTCTTGATTCCTCTTCTTTCATGAGTTGTTCAAGGTTGAATATTTTGACCTTTTATAGATATATGATGTTCTATGATGATTCAAGGGCAGACATTCGAGAGTGTTCTTTGTACAATGTCAAGGTAGGTGGTTTTTCCCTTTAGTTGGTTGTCTTTAAGTTTTATATGCCAAAGTGTTGATTACCCATGTCTCGAGTATTTCAGGTTAATGAAGTTGAACCATGTTTTATCTACCTTATATTTATTGTTGGACTAAGGGTTTGTTGATGTGATATTTTGTGAAATTTAATTTTTAAGGAATACCCCATGGGTTTCTTTCCTTGTTTGAATGTTTAGGGACATTTGGTTCAGGTTTCCAATGAGGCAGACCTTGTTTCCTTGCCTCACTTTATAGGATGCAACTAATTTCCTTTTTCTTCTTGTTAAATGATTATGAAATGCATTAGAATTTTTTTTCCATGTAGTATTTGGTATTACTTTGGGTTTCTTGATATCCTATATTCTTGAGTGAATTACACAGGGCTGTGTAAACCTGGTGTAGTTAGAACACTGGCAGAATTGATGTTGAGTGCTTACTCATAGTTTATATTATATTTCACGCTACGAGACCATAAGGGGGATTGATGGTGAGTGATCCCTCAGAGTGTATATAGTTTACATTATGAGACCATGGTGGGAATTGACATTCAGTGATTCCCTAGAGAGTCTATAGTTGTTGTGGAAAGACCATAGGGGGAATTGATGGTGAGTGCATCCTCAGAGTGTCTTTGACTTTTTATTTCATTACATGGACATAGGGGTTAGACTGTGTGATCTACCCAAAGGGTTAACATAAATATTGAATGTTTGTGACACATCTTCCAAGCTAAATCACAAGCTTGGGTTCAATCATGTTAGGTAGTATTCTAAGATACATGTTTGTGATACTTACTTGATTAAATGTTCAACATGAAATACTAATGAATGTAAATGAAAACTATAAGATTGGTTAATTTTTTATACTCCTAGTTTCTTTACTTCATTTCCATTATTACCTGCAATATATACTCACTGACATTTAGGCATAGATCTTATGGTGGTTGCCTACTAGGATTCGTCTCACACCCTGTTTGGGTCATGATTTAATAAACAAACACATTTTATGGTTGCAGGTATGGAAAAGGGAAAGAACCATTTGGATTTAGGTACTTGACTATTGTGGAGCTGGAGATAAAGGGACCAAGATGAGTCTTGTGATGTGTCTGGAGTTTACTTGTTTTCTTTTGAACTTGGTTTAGTACATTATTTCCAGCATTGTGACTTGTTTAGTTGTTTTCCAAGAAATATGTGACATGCATAATTTATATATGTGCTCCAATTGTTTATTTACTTCCATTATTCCACTTTTTATTGTTGTATGGTATTATTTCTTCTGTTATTTTTTATCTTCTTTTTATTCTATTGTGCATACTCTTCCAATGAGGGCATAGTTTCCCTACTATCACACCCAAATCCATTACTGATATTCGGAAGCCTCTAGCATTCGATGAAATGTTCTTGAGGCCTACTAAAGTTGGGACTAGGTTAGTCACAATATCTATCCCCTCATTGTGGTATCATTTTCCAGAGGGGTTCATGACAGAGTGGTATCAGAGATTCATGTTTGAGAGATTTAATGGAGTTTGTTGTTAGGAACTAGTGAGGTTGAATGGGTTGGTAGGGAAACAGTGTCAGCTAAGTTTAATAAGAAGGGTAAACATGTAAAACTAGATGAGACATAGGTATTTTGATTCCCTTGTTATCTTATCCACGAACCATTAATTTTCTTGATCCTACTAAATTATGTGATACTAGTTTCAGGGTAGATTCGTAAAAAAGGATCATGCATCATTCATCTTTACACATATGTTTGAAATTAGTAGACCTTGGGATAAGTTAAAACCATAACAATATAATAAATAAATAAATTTATTAATGTTAAATATTCAATATTATAGGTTTATGATCTAGAAAAAAAATTCTTTTGTAGACATGGCTCTAATTTGATGTCATCGATAGGTTTGTGCTAAAGATGTTTAGCAGGACGTGCATGTAGGTCACTGCAGAATAGAGGTATACAACGATAACACTTAAAGGAGGAAAATCCGAGAGTTTCAACACCATAGTCTATGGAATTATGAGGGTTATGTTTTATATGTAGTCACATAGGACTAGTTAGAGGATCTTGAGAGAGTTTTCAATTCTATTTGTTCTTAGAAGTATAATAGGGTTTCATTGGATGTGAAAATATTGTGTGGAGCAGTGAGGCAATGGCAGTTATTTTCCCTTAGGGATCATGAGGAGTCAGTAGTATCAATGGATAAGTTAAGAGATTATTTCTATGTAGAGTTTCTTTCTTTCACCATGAATGAATCTAGTCTCTAGGAACATCTTACCATTCAGTAGGGGAGCTCAAGTGTGTGAGAGTTAGGGGTTTGTTTTAGGACCCTTCTACGATATGCTTCTGAAATGTTGTCAGATGAGGAGGCCAAGGTGAGGCATTTCAAGGAGTATTTGTGTCTATAGATCTAGTGACAGGTCACCCCATTTGTGATGAAAATGTATCTAAAGGTGATGGTGTGAGTAGAGGTTATAGAGAGGATGGCCAGAACTAGATCATCATGAGAGGGGAGTCTTCAGGATTACTCACAAAGTAGAGTTGTGGTTCAGGGTTCCTAGTTTCTAGGACAGAAGAGTTTTCAATCAGTCAAGGGTAGGTCCCATACCTTATCATCTCATTTATCCTTCTTTAGTGGCTCTAAAACCTATTCCAATGGATCATAAACATTTTTTTCTTCAGTATTTCAAGGTCATTAGTGATAAGAGTACCTGAATTTTTGGATAAATCATCATGTGACAGGTGTTCCACTTCAGGTTCCTTAGTTGTGGTAGTTTCATATGAGGTATAAATAGAAGGGTGATTGAGTTTTTTATTATAAGAGAGGATATGTGGTAGGTGGAGGAAATTTCTAAGATTCTCCACGTCCTCAGATAGTAGATCATGACCACGGAGGTGGTCGTTAGTAGGGTCAGAGAGGCCATGGATCAGGTTGTATTCTACTTCATTCTTTAGTGCTTCTAGATCTAGGTGATCCAAACATCATTCAATGTTACTTTTTCTTATTTTATACTAGGTTTCATGATTTTTTTGATTTAGGAGTGACTCACTCATTTATATCACCATCCCTCATCCATGTTTTGGGACTTCAGGTAGAGAGGCTTCCAGTTCCCTTAGCATTGACTACATCAGTTGGAGGTCAAGATGAATTGTATGAAGTCTGTAGAAACTATGAGATAGTGATGGGAAAGCAAAACCCTTTGGGATATTTCATATGTTTATAGATATATCCATATGAAATAATCATTTTATGGGATTGGTTTTATTCATTTAAGGGGATTGAGTTCACATGGTTTGAGGTAGGTTACCATATGTTTGAGACTTTAAATTGATAACTATAAATATTTCATTTATAATGTGTTTTTTCACTTTATTATGAAGTAAATATGTTATGAATAAATTGTTTTGATTCTTGTAATTTGTTACTCTCTTATTTTACATATTCTCCATAAGTTTCCATGATGGTTTTCCCTTATGAAATTGTGTTTTGAAATATGTTTTCAAATTTAAATCTTCCTAAGTGATTGATTGGTAATCTAAATGGTTTCTAATATTTGAATTCAGAATGTTTAAGGATTTCTTTTATTTCAACTAAGTTTTCCATAAAATACTAATGGTGTGTTTTGATTTCTAAAAAACATCAAATAGGTTTATAATCTTTAAATATATTGTATATGTCTTATAAACATATAAATATATTGATATGTGTGTGTGTGTGTGTGTTTGTGTGCGTGAATATAATCTGTGTACATATTCTCAAAAGGATGGGGGAATATGTACATTGGAATAATAGGTATTTATATATATATATCCATATATGTGTGAGTGAAAAGTTTGTTTGAAAATATGAAATCTTTGGTTTAGAAGTGGTTCTAAAAATGATTAATGTTTATTTCCAAATTTAAAGTCCCAATTGGTACCTTTAAATGTTTTACCAAAATATTATACCTCTATCAAAGTCCTCTATTTTAGGGAGGGTCTTCATATGGATGGTTTCAAGAGGTGGGACAGGTTGATAAGATGGTTGTATGTGTGAACATGATTGTGATATCATGTGAAGTCCACCTCACCTCCCATTTTTTCTAAATCCATGGGATCCTAGGCATCATAGTGAGAGTCAAGAGATGATTTCTATTTAGTCTAGATTAGATGGAAAAGATCCCTCATGGTAGAAAAATTATATGGTGGTATATGCCAATAGTGAGTCTAGTTTAGGGAGACTGAGTTGGTTTTCAACTTTGGATCACATCGATGGGATGGAAGGTGGTTCTAAACTGAGTAAATTTAGGGTCTCTTCACTTTATTTCTAACAACTTCTCATTATGATCATTTTACATATATTTTTCATTCCCCTATTATGTGGAAATTTATAAAATTTTATCTACTGACATGTTTTTCCTATTGAAATGTATACTTATCATAAGTTACTTCTTTAAATATTTTATTGGAAATACTCTGGTTCTTTGAGAACTGATTTTAAAATAAAAATTAAAATGGTTTTCCAAAAGTATCATATTTATAGTTGTTTTGAATAAAAAATTAGGACCCTATTTTAAATACATGTATTTACAAACTAGCATGAAATATTTTTATTTTTAAAGTTAAGGCATATGTAATGGTTTCTCTTTTGGAGTCCCTACTAGAAATCTAGGTGTTCATGCCAACATTATAATTTTTTTTTAATGTTTGGTCTGTCTTTGGCTCGCTCGTGGAGGGAATGTGTGACATGGATGGGGGACCTATGTGGTCATAAAGAGGTATGTTTTATTGTTTTTTTTATTTTATTGTTTTTTTTACTTTATTAATTCAATTTTTATTTATTTATAAGATGTTTTATGGGTTTATTTATTCCCAATTTAGTTATTATTTATTCCCATCACTAGTTTACATCTCAGGAGGTCTATGAATGCTCTTGGGCCATATTATAGGTCGGCTCAGGGGCCCAGTTCAAGTTCAACCTAAGTTGGTTGATAAGAAAATGGTATTAGAGTAGTTCACCCTTGTTAATTGGGGATTTTAAATAGTTTAGATCTAGGATCATTATAATTCAAGTGGTCATATATTGGTAGTTGTTTTTTGTGACCTATTCAAAAGGATTCCTAAGATTCCAGGGCTATTTTGGATGTTTTAATCTCAAATACAAGCTTTATTCTTAGATTTTTTTTTTGAATTTTTTTGTCTTTATTTGAGTTTTTGTTATTGTAATTGAGATTTTATAGTTTATTTTGTGAAGTTCCAAAGTTTTTAGTTTATTTTTTGAGGTAATTAGAGGGTTTTTGGTTAATGTTCATGGTCTAGAAAATGTGTGAAAGTTGTGAGGCCAAATTTTTTTATTGCTAATGATCTTCACACGATTGGTTCATGTCCTTCCAAACTGTGTAGAAAAACTAATTCCAGTAGTTTTTATGTCCAAATTTTTTAAATTTTGTTTTATTGATTATTATGTCATTTTTATTATTCTTTTTATTATTTTAAGTTTATTTTAGGGGTGTTTACCTTGATTTTTAAATTTTGTTTGGTTTATAAATGTTTTTTCAATATAAAAACCCTAGGTTGTTTGGAAATGAAATAGAAATTGTTTATAATTTCAAATATAAAATATAATATATGAAATGGAATGTGAATTGGGGATTTATAAATTTATTTCTTTGATGATAAAATGTGGCTTTAAATTTATTGGGTTTTCAAAAAATATAATTTTAAAATTGGCCCCCATCCTTTTTATTTGACCATTGGTATTATTTATTAATGTTTTCAAATATATGTGTGTGTGGTCAGTTTGTTCTTACAAGTGTATGTAGTAGTGAATATGAGTGTATACAAGTGTGTGTGTCTTTTTGTGTGTGTGAATCTTTATAAACTATCATTGGTGATTGTATAACTTTATAAGTTTGATTTTGTGTTCCAAAGTGGTTATAAATTGAGACATAGTTTTTAAAAAATGGTTGTGGTTTTAAAAACTAAAATAAGGGGGTGTTCTTGTGATAAATTGAGATGATTTTTAGGTTGATGACCTATGAATGTTATAAATGAAAAATTTATAAAATTATATGATAGAATCAACTAAGAAAAAAATGTCTTAAAATTTAACTATGGAATTTAAAATGATTTCAAATTTTAGAGTGAGATTTCAAAATTTTGAAATGTGAAATGTGATGTTTTGAATGGTTTCAAAGGTTGAGATTTTCTAAATGAGTTTTTTTATTTTGTTGATTACCTTTATAAGGTTAATATTTTGAGTTGATATTTAATTATTTATATCTAGGATTAAAATTAATCATGTTATTAATTTTAATTTTTTTTATTTTATTATTTAGAGTATGAATCACAAAAGATTTATGAGGGATCATAAGGATTTGAGAGTGTTTTGGGTAAATGAGGACAACACCCGAACTTAGGGTTGAGTGGTGGGATAGTTCCATTGTGAGTTTTTTCTATCTTTTGAGGTGATTTGGGTTCTAGGGAAGTATAAAATTGGATTAAGATAGTTGAGGGAGTCTTCAGATCCTGAGGAACTTTAGATCTTATGAAGGTAAAATTCATACTAGGATTTTTTTAAGGGACAATTTTGGATAATTTGAATATTATTGTCCCATATCATTCATAAGTTGGGATGTTGTGGGGTTTCTTTAAGACTACATTTTATCAGTGGTTCCTTCCAGAATAGTTTAAGTAAAATAAGGTGGAAAAGATTATGAGCCTCATTCAGGGTCAATGAATGGTGAATGAGTACAATGAAAATTTTAATGATTTATTTCTATCTTATCTATAGGTTGTGTGGATTCATTATTTAAAGGCTCAAAAATTCATGAAGGGTATTTTTCTAAATATTAGTACTTGAATCCTTTCATCTGGGAAATTATTTTTTGAGGGGTTAGTTAATGAGGCATATCTAAATGAATTGGATTTTCTATGTACACCTTTGGTAAGTAGTGACTTTGTTCCTTTATATTATGATGAAGGCTCCCAATCAAGTTAGAAGTGAATACTGAGGGATTATTTCTTGCATGAACATTATTTAGCTACTACCTATTCATAAAGCAATCCACATCTTATGATATTATAATTTAATTGGTTCAAGAACTCTAATTACTCTTGCATAGATGTTCAAAAGACCTTTTTTTGTTGTGGTTGATTGGGTAACCTTTGAAAGTTATATAATTAGAAGCATATTTTTTGGAATAGACCCTCTCCAATTTTGGGATCTCGATGGTGGCTCATATAGCTTTGAGGTATTCCTTTTTTCCTTTTCCCTTTCTTGTCTTGTTATATCATTTACTCTATGATCATTTAGAATTGAACTATTTTTTGAATAATTTATTTATGTAATTTTTTTTGTTTCGTTATTGAATTTCTCTAGGTTATAACTTATAGTAGTGGACATTCATGTTTTTTCTTACTTTTATTGAACCACAATGCTACATAGATTTTAAATGGTGGGGAGAGACATGATAGATCTTATTTTCATTATATCATGGTCTAGTCAGGTGTTACTTGTCGATATATGGGTCACAATGGGTTTGGTATATTTTTTTTGGGTTTGGTTGGGATATTTAGTTTTGAGATATTTTTTTCTTTTGGGTTGAAGGTTCCAGTTTTCTTACCCTCTTGAACCCAGTGACTTTATGGGGGAAGAAATTTTTTGTTTTAGGAATAATTTTCACACTAAAAACTTATATTTTACATAATATTTTATTTATTTCTTATAATTTAATCTTATAATTGATTTTCAGGTTGAATTTTTGGTGAAATATTAGGTTTTGGTGTTTTGTTTAGTTGTTTGCTAGTGCGTGGTTAGTGAACATGGTTTCATAAAAACAATGAGACTAACCTTTCATAAAGGGTACATATAATTCTTTTTTTCTTGCATTGGTTTTTTCACATGATTAGTTCACAATTTATCCAAAACTATGCGATTCTTATGAGAAACTTTGTGGTAGCTTGGTGGCCTCTCGGATCCAGCATACAACTTACGCATAGTTTAAAAAAACTACAAAAAAAAGAAGGTAAGGGTGTAAATAACTTATACCGAGCTGACACATGGATGGACCATGGTTTTTCTAACCCTTAACCTTAAACATGTGGGGTGCTCCAGGTGTTCCATTAGAGGCACAAAATTTGTCTAACTATGTAGCCAAACTGTGCACAGTGTCTAGGAGTTTAAATTTTTAAAATTACCATCATTAACTTAATTTATTTATCCCATAAATGGGGATCCCACCTTCACTCTCATTCTAAACCTCAATAAATCTCTTTTAATACCTTGTAGGGTCTCCATAAAATGAGCCTCACTTACTCCCTCTCCCTTATTTAGTATGATTTCTTTCCAAATTCTTGGTGTGATCATCTCATGTTGGCATTTCTCCTCCTCCTCCTCCTTATTCCCTTTACTATTCTTGGTTTTTTCCTTCCATTTTTTTACACACAAATTAGGTTAACCATAACTTGAAATATGTGTTTTGGGTCTATTCTTATCCCCTAGGGTCTGTGAGGACCATTTCAAGGCTCATTTTTGGGTGTTCATTGAAGGAAATGAATACCATTACATTTAAGGCAAGTTACCCTATGTCTGACCCTTTAAATTGATAACTATGGATGCTTAATTTTTTTTAATGGTTTTCACTATATTATAATGTAAATATTTTATGAAAATGGTTGTGATTTTTTCAATCAGTTTATCTATTTTTTTACATATTTTCCCTAAGTTTTTAATATGGGGTTCCCTTATAAAATCATGTTTTTAAACTTATTTTAAAATGTAAAGAATCATAAGTGAATAATTGGTTCTCAAAATTATTTATATTATGTGAATTGGTAATTCCAAAGGATGTTTCGGTCTTTTTACTGTGTTTTCTAAAAATTCCTAATGGCATGTTTAGATTTCATAAAATCCTGAAAGATATTACTAATCTTTAAATATACTAAATATGTCTTATATACATATAAATATATCGATATATATATATATATAGATATCCACTTTGTAAATATTCTCACAAGTATCGGTGAATATATACATTGGGATAAGGGGTATTTATATATATTTATATAAATATGCATATGTTTGGAAGTGAAAAGTGTGTTTTAGAATATGAAATCATTGGTTTAGAAGTGGTTTTCCAAATGATTAATGTTTTTTTCTTAATGTTAATTCTTGATTGGTACCTATAAATATTTTCCAAAAAGTGAACACCTCTATAGAAGTCCTCCAGTTTAGGGAGGTTCTTCACATGAATGGTTTCGGGAGGTGGGCTAGGTAGATGAGATGGTTGTATGCTTGAACTCGATTCTGATATCATGTGAAGGCCACCACAACTCCCATTTTTACTAAATCCATGGGATCCTATGTGTTTTAGTGCGAGTTGAGAGGCGGATTCTATTTAGTCTTGATTTGAGAGACTACATATCTCGTGGTAGGGAAATTTTGTGGTAATATGTGCCACTGGTGAGGCTAGTTGTGGGAGGCTGGGTTAGTTATAGGATTTGGATAACATAAATAGGAAAAAATATTGGTTCAAACTGAGAACATATAGTGTTTCTTTACTTGATGTATATAATCTTCTAGTAATGATCATTTTACATGTATTATGTATTCCCCTATCCTTTGGAACTTTGAAAAATGTTTTCTATAGTCATGTTTTTTCTAATAAAGCATATACTTATAGAATGTCTCTTCTTTAAATATTTTTTTGGAAAAATTTGTTCTTGGAAAATTGAGTTGAAAATAAAAAGGTAAATGGTTTTTTGAAGTATCAACTTTCTATGTGTTTCTAAATAAAATAATAACCCTATTTTAAATACATGTATTTAAAAACTAGCATGTAATGGTTTTATCTTTAAAGGTTAGTCACAGTGAGTGGTTTCTCTTTGGGAATCCTTATTGATTTTCTTGGTTTTCATTCCAAAATTATCATTTTTAGTTTTAGGTTTTGGATTGAATTTTGGTAGCTCATGGATTAAATGTGTTTTATGGATGGTGGTGGGTAGTGTGGTCATGTGAAGGTATGTTACACTATTTTTTTCTTATATTGTTTTGTTTAATTTATTTATTATATTCTTAATTATTTATTAATTGTTTCATGGGATAAATTTTTCTTAATTAATTTATGATTGATTCTTGACACTAGTTTCTTGCTTGGGAGGATCATGAATGCCTCTCGGGCCTTGTTACGGGCTATATTGGTTGCCCGTTTTGGGGTCACCCTAGGTTTTTTCATGACATGATTCATTGATACTAATTAAAAAGTTTACCCCATATTACCTATGTACCTATTTAGTTAATGGATCTCTCACTCTTTCCTCACCTTTAGTTTGTATGCATACAACGATAATAGTAAATAAAACAAAAAGTCATGCTAGGATTTGTTAATTAGGTTTTTCTCAAATATGGATAAAAATATCCTTGCTGTATAGTGGTCATTATCCCACATGCACACTACTTCCATTTTATTTTCAAGAAGAATATTGTACAAGGGTATATCCTTGACATCATAATCTCAGCATAAAACAAGTACAATGAAATCACCAACATGTTATTTGATACTTTGGAACCAACCAGGTCTCCCTCTATAAAATTAAATATTTGGATGTATCCCTTTTGAAGTGTGATCAATAGGTAAGCATAGGGCTTCTCATGAAAATACAATTTTGATATCCTTTCTCTATGTGTATAAATATCAAGGTTTCCTTATGATACTTCATCACTTATGATATAGGGATATTATTTGTTGGTCTTATCAATTGTGACTTTTGATATAAGGATTTGTAATATTATTTTATTATATAAATACATTGTAAGATATAATCCTAATAACTTCTTCATTGACCAGTAAATTACCCAATAGAAGCAAGGTTTTCTGATCTCTCTTCTTCTTCTTCTATAATTCACAAGGATAATCTTCACACAACAAAAGTGGAGAAAACTATACTATGAATCATAGAATCTTAAATATGATAGAAGGTTAATTTATCTTTAATTGAGAATCAAGTTATTATTTTGGAATATAGGATTGAATCAGCTCTCATTCTTCTTTTCTATTCTATATTTTATATTCTCAATCACATGAATATATTTTCTATATTTGAATATGTAAAACTCATTGAATCTTAGTAGTGTGATCTTATCATTTTAATATGATAAATAATATCCTATAACTATTTATTCTCAATTAGTCCTATTCAAATATATCCAAAAGAGTCAATATTATCCTTCTTCAAAACATCCAAAAAAATCCATAATCTTTTAATCAACCATGGCATGCATGTTCACATGCATTAAAATTTTCAGTGCAACACTTTCTTCTCACAACATGAGGGAATTATTTCTTTTATACTAAATATTATAGTTATAATGTGTAATCCCATATCATAGAATGACTATAATCCAAAATTCTCATTATATTGTTCCCTATGGATTGGATATCTCTTAAAAAAGATTGTGAAACAATTTCCAAACCCATCTTTAGCTAGAATCTCATCTTCAGGCTTCTTTATAGTGTAAAAACCCTCAACATAGCTTAGACTTCTATATCATTTAAAATATTCATTAATCTTGGATTAAATCACAAATCTTCAAAGAAACGTAATATTTTAACTTAAATTCTTGCATAGCATCATCACATTTAATTTTTGAAACTACCTTCATAAAAAACTTCATTTTTCGTAAATGTTTCCAATTGGTAAACCCTTGTATATTATCTTAAAGACCCTTACATAGAATTTAATATATTCTGCCTTTTCCAAATATTCAACATAATGGTTGATGACTCTTATATAAGAAATATTACTCTTATGTATCTCAATATGGTTCCTCTATTTACTATATCTCCTCTCATTGATTAATTTTATGTAAGAAAATTGTATTCTTATGTATCACAATGAGGTTTCTCCTTTTTATAAATTTTTATATTTTAATACCCTTATATAAAGATTTATTAATATTATATGTCTCAGTATCATTCCACACTTATCCAATTTTCTATGAACTTCATAGAAAATATTATTTATTCAAGGAGTTTATTCATTCCATTGTCAATTTCTTATATTCCAACACAAACAAAATTATATTACATACTCCTTGAACTTCATAACTCTCATCCTTAACATGTAACTTCTGAAAAGGGTACCTTTTGGACACTTTAGTTTATCAACCTTTTATCCTCATATACTTCCAATATTCTATATTATCTTCATTTCATACTTAATCTAAATCAAAAGTAACTTTATATTACGAAAGATAAAATGGATAGAAGCATCTCATAGAGGGAGAAAATAATTCAAGATGAGTCAATAACCCCTTAAAAAGAGGTTAAAATATTGAAAAAGAAATCTAATGTAATTATAAATAATGAGTCTATTGCTAGAACTACCCTTGTTGGCCAAATTACCTTCAAAAAAATTCGATTCCCTCCAACTGTGTCTCACCTCAATGCCCTGGTCCAAAATCAACCTTTATTTCCTGAAAATGTAGGTCATGTCCCATGATGTTCTAATTTTCTCCTAAATAATATCAATGAAAATTTTGGAGTTAGATTCCACCATAGAAATAAAAATTTCATACAGATTTCAAAAAGTGATCCCACAACACATCACCCAAGCCTCAACCCTAATGGAATTACCTATCCCAAAAAAGTACTGAAACCAAGAACCATTTATCCTCTTTTATCCCTAACTATCCCACCTCCTTGCATCACCCATGCAACATATGATCCATCCATGTTCATTTTAAATCCACTGGATAAGGGAACCCAATAAACCTAATTACCTAGAATTTTAGAACTCATTGTATCATAAGGAATCACCTGACATAGAAGTAGCCCTCTAACCAAATATTCCTCGCCTAAAAACAAAGATGCATGTTTAGATATAAGAAACCTCACCCAAACATGGATTAATGTGAATGAGTAGTATCCATATTCTCTAGATATATTCTTATCCTCCCACAAAACCATGTAAAAAATAGTAAAACCATGCTATGTATTTTACATCCATTGCAGTTCTGACCAACCCCAGAAAACCAAGCCTCTAGAAAATCTATCAATGAGTCTCCACTCACTGATAACCAATGAGATTCCCGTCCTTTTAACATTGTCATCTATGGTAATATCCTTTTACCTTATACTCAAAACTATGAAATTCATCTTCTATAATATTTCCTTGCACCAAATCGTGCCATCCCACACATCCCATGCATATTTTTCATGGATCAATGCATGATAATCCTGAATTTTTAAGCCTCTGGTTGATGACTCCATAAAAAATGTCATGATCCTCTATCAGTATAAAGTCTCCAAAGATAAAATTATGATCCTCACTAATAATTGAATTAATAATTTTAGAAAATTTAAAATCATCATAAAAGGATGATTCCAGTGCTTAGAATCCTAGGTATTGCAATGGTCTGCACACCCAATTATCATTCCAAAATCTGATGTTTCCACATCCCACAACACATCGTGTCTTCTCCTTAGGGATATCCTAATGATCCATCATGCACCGTTTGAGGTTATAATTTATACTCAAATAATAATTCTAATTTTCTAGTCTATAATGTACCTTAATTCATAAACATATACCACAAAGAGTTTTCGACAATGATATCCCAAGCTAGTCTCCCTTTCATGCACTGTATAGACTCTAAAACAATCTGTAGTCTGATACCCCCTTCACAATTAGTCTCCAAATCCTTACCATGGAATCCCAATGACTTTTCCATATTTAGTCAATGTCCCATATGAAGGCTATCATGATTTTCTATATCCAATTGAAATTCCACCTAGGCTCCACGATCATAAAAAGGGTGTACATGGGAATAGATGTAAGGATTCTATTAACAAGGGTAATTCTTCCTCCAAATGATAAAAAATGATTCATCTAGTTCTAAATATTCCCAATAATTATATAGATAATTCCTTCAAATAAATTCTTATTAATCCTTCCATCTGATATGGGGCTCTAAGGTACTTCATTGTAATTTTACATTTTTATATTTATAGTATATCTTATATTTCCCTACCATAGTTGAGAAAACATTTTTTTGAGATATAAACGCTACTTTTACCATAGTTAATGTGCTCATCACCCCATAATTCATACTCATCAATGATTTTAATGAACCCATTGATTGAATTATTCTACCCATTGATAAAAAGTCATTTCATCCATAAAATGATAAGAATCAGGATGTCGTCTCTTTCTCTATCTCTAAAAGTAATGATCTATCCTTGAACAATTTTGTATTGTATATTTCTAGAGACTTAATCATGTTCGATAATTAAGAGACTAAGAGATACGGGATCACCTTGCCGATGGACACACATAGTTTTAAAGAACCTGAAGCCCTTCCCCATAAAACAAATAGTAATCTAAGTAGAAGAAAAGCACCAAAAGATAAATCATGAATACATTCCCTAAAATCAAATCATCTCATTACATTTAATATGAAACCAAACTCCATATGATCATAGGCCTTATAAATATATACCTTTATCATAATATTGTAACCAAAGTATTTAATGTTAATATCATCCATAAATTCATTAAAAATAACAATCTCCCTATGAATGATTCTACCTTGGAAAAATATGTGATTCCCCTTAGATATGACCTTCAGTAGAACCTTCCCCAATATTTTATTTATAAATTTAATCAAAAATTTATTAGAGAAGTTATATAGATAAATCATATGGCATTGGTTGAGAGAATTTGTGACTTTCACCTTCAAGATCAAGATATATGTTGATGCACACACCACTATATTGAGTGATCCTCCTTTGAAGAATTCTTGGACTACCTTAACCAACATAGCTTTGAGGATGTCCCAGGATACCACATAGAATGATCTCATAATCCCATCAGGCCCTAAAGAACTTTCCAAACTAAAATTTTAAATTGCATTCCAAATCTCATTATCCCCCGAAATTTTCTCCCTTTCATCATTATAAGTTCCTGCCACTAGTTAAGGAATTTTCAAAAAAAGGAGGTCGTCATCATTCTCACTCAGGCATCCCCTTCCCTCCATGCCAAGTGGCCGAGTAAGGATCTCTAGAAACTGATCCACCACAAGATTACTGGACACATTCATATCATTCATGTAAAATACATCTGCAGGCCTAATATTTTTCCTTCGTAAGACTTTATTTCCTTCTAGGAATTCTTAAAATAAGGTTGTGTTTCGATCCCCCTCCCAAAGATAGTGAATTATCTATCACTCTTTTGTAGTTCTTTCAATTTCCAACATTTTTTGAGACAAATCATTTTTTTATCCAAATTGATGAAATTATCATCATACAAATCCTCCTAGATATTCAACTAAATCCATTAAATATCCATTTTAATCTCATAAATTATAGAAAAATTCATTTTCCTCTTTGAATCTCAATCCTGGGGTATTTTTTAGGCATTTAAGATGATCATATAGTCCCATCCACACTAATCCATTCAATGGATTCATCCCAAAATCATGAATAGCTGGCTTGAAATTATCATCCTGATCCAAATTGGCTAAATAGAAGAAACATGTGTTGTTCCCATAGTTTCATTTTATGTTAACCACCAATGGGGAGTGATCTGATATGGATCTAGTCAAGTACGTTGTTGAATATAGAGGAAAAGAGTTGATACCTTTCAGGTTAGCCATGCAGTGGTCCAGCCTACTCCAGATCCCCCTATATCCCTTCTTTTTATTACAATAAGTAGACCAATCACCTGAAAACCCCAAATCCAGTAGACCATTAATATCCATGAATTAAGAAAAATCATTCATTGACCTAATAACAAAATCTTACCCAACCTTCTTCTTATACTCCTCAACTATATAGTTGAAGTCACCCCATGAACTAATTCAAACCCTTGGATTGAACTTAGATAGATTATACCATAACATCCTTCATCCAGATGAATCATAATTGACATAATTAAAGGATAATAAGAGTTCCTCATCCACCATATTAACTTTGACAATAATATGTTGTGGATAAATATCCACCTTCTCAACTGACATAGTATCCCTCAAAATGATCCATATATGATATTTTCATGGGGATCCATGCATACCATCTGAGAAGCTAGTTCATTGGGTGAAGTTAGGTAGTTTATCCTCTTTAATCTTGGGATCCAGAATAGAGAACACAAAAACATTATTCCTATAAACTTAAGAATATATAAATTCTCATTTATCACAAAACTTGAGACCCCTATAATTCCAAATGATGAAAGATATCATTGAAAAATATTAGTGGTGACCTTGTGGCTGATGGATCCAAAAGACTGATTACTTGAGTGAAAAGAACTGGACACCTCCTTGAGCTTGTATCAAGTAATATTATATCCCTTAATATAAGTGGGAACCCCATTATTATTACCAAACTTCTAGGGACCTTTATAAGACCCCCCTCATCCTCAACATAATCCAAAACATCTAACATGTTACCTGAGAAAAACACTTTCCCCGCTGATGGAGTCGAAACATTACAGAGAGAGAACACCTAATAGTAAGAGCCTCCATAGGAAGGCCCTTATCATATGGAAGAGAACCTAATGATGATGCATATGTCCCCTATATAGAGATAGCCATACCTCCTTGTGGAATCAAGTAAGAAGATGAAGAAACACCCACTACCACCCATGAATCATCAACCATCAACCCTGCAAGTATGGAGGGTCACGACCCAGCCTCTACCAGAACCCTATAGGCACCAAGAAATTCTGGAGAATAAACCATAAAATATGAATTCCTAGGAGAGATAGTATTCACAATAGAAGACATCAGAGGAGAATCATGAGGAGTGGGGGGAACCAAAATCAGGCCCCTATCCTTGGAAGGAGCCTTAGAAGACAAATGTTTCCCTAAATCTGGGGACTAATGATCCCCAAGATCATTTGAAAAGGAAGTCTCATGATAGACCCCATCATCCACCACCATCGCAACCAAACATCAAAGACAAATATGTGGAAAAACAGAAACCTAGTGTTTATGAATCATGTAAACCTCAAAAAATATTGGAAGAACATGATAAAAAAATTACACCAAAGGAAATCACTGGCCTGAATGAGCACACACAGTGGTAACAGTGATGAGGGATCCTCCTCTACACAGACACGAGATACAAAAGATGTCAACATACTTCTAGTCTCTTCATCTATGAATTGAAAATTTCCTAGAGCATCACCCATGATTTTTAGAATGGAATTATTCTCTAGAGGAAGTAGGATACCAAGAAGCCTAAGCTATAACACCACCAAACTCAAATCTTTCCCCAGATGTGTGTCCCATGACAAATGGGACAAAGAGAATCTCCACAAACTGCAGACTCGAACTTCCTAGGACCAGGCCTTTATGAAATCTTCCCAAGAGAATATATGGATAAGAAGGCTATACCTAGAGATCGAAGAAATCTATTTAGGATGATCCATCCCCCCACAAACTCATGAAATATTGAACTAAAGTGATCAGCATTCAATCATGACCAAATATCACCAAAAGGGACCAATAATGATAATCCACTTCGAGCAGATCTCATCCATAAATAGATAAACTTCCAAACACTTTTCCACCATATCTGAGCACTGATGGGAAAGATAAATGCCTATAATGATCGAAAGGTGAAAAGATTTAGCCATAGGATGAGATCATGAGATAACATCCTTGAAAAAAAGTGACCTAGCGTCATCATCTGTGGAAATAAGGGCACTTGATGAGGAGGATAGTGAACAGGAAGGAACCCCAAATCACCTTCAAATATGTATAATCCACTGTCAGATGATCCACTGAGAAGTACACATATTCCTCAACGTTTGGAAAGGGAGAAATCAGGTAGAGCATGTGAGGCGCATACAATTAATTTAAAAAATACATTCTCCTAACATCTTCTAGAATTAATTTTTTTGGAATTCAAAACAAAATAAGGGGAGCTTCCAAACATTCAAAAAAATATAATTAATGGACCTTATACTACTTAAAAACATATAAAACATTTCAAAAAAATTATAATAATTTCAAGTCAACTTAAATCACAACTAAAATAATTCTAGAGATTTATATAGCTAATAAATACTCCTTAGAGTATTTCAATGGTATTCCAATTCCTTCACAACTTTAGTTCTTCTTCAAAAAAATCATCAAAGTATATTTTCATATAATATATCACTCTTTAATATTGATAACAAAAAGTATGGAACTTTTTCAGAATACAAGATGATCATTATTAAAATTTAGTTCCAACTAAATTATTCACATTGATAAAATATGTATCAATATACACACTACATGGAACTATTCTCAGATTTTGATCTTTTATATCTCAGTGAATGAAATATACATACATTATAATTCTATACTCTGAGCATGAATAATATCTTCATATCCTGAGTAACCGTATCCACATTATTTTCAACTAGATTTTCCAAATGAGTAGTATCCATGAAATATTATTATTGGTAAAAACCCAAACACTTATTCAATATTTTCCATATGAAAATATATCCAATAATATCTAATGGTAAAAATTATTTTTTCATTTGAATAATGAAAATAATTTACTTCTGAATGCAAATTTGTTTATTTAATTCTCATTCATAGTTCACAACTCAACATATGATGACACCATTCTTGGAAACTTCATCTTTGTCACTAACATGTTTGGTTACTTAACTTCCCTTACAAGAAACTCCTATTAATATATATTAAAATCTTTATTTTACCCTCTATTATTATTGATAAAAAATAAAACTCGATAAAAATTAGGTCTAATAATTTCAATGTAATGTAGTCACCTTAAATCTTGATAATCCATGGATAGATTATCAATTTTACAACCATCCTTTATGATCCTTCAATCATAGATCCTTAATATCATCCATAGAAATATTATCATATTTAGAAGGAATATGTTTCAGATAGTTATTTCATCAGAAATCAAAACTTATCATTGATACATTCAGTTAATATCAACAATCATCAAATGTTTATCCTATTTTCTACTAATTTACATTTAGATATTATTCTTCAATATATTTTCCCAACTTATGAATGTATATTACTCAATATATCCAATGGTAGATAGAATCAATAAAAGTGATACATATTAACTCAAAGTCTTATCTCACTATTTAACCACTTTATTCATTGGGATCTTCCTCCATCATCCAACATATATTGACAAACACATATTAATAGTTAGCTTACTCATTAACAACAAATACAACCATCACAGTTCATTAGGCTCTTCAATGTCTTCATTTGTATTTTTTTCCAATACCATTAACTACATCACATAGATTACTATAAATATATCTTGATAGGTTATATTCCCACCCCTCTTATTGATAATAAATAAAAATATTCAAGAAAAAAAGGAACGTCATTCTCATCACATACTATGTTTAAATTTCAACATCACCCCTTAGTAAAATCTAATACACTTGAGATATGAATTGAATCAAATTTATCAAATCAATGACCTATAAATTAAAAAACTCTAAGTCTACTTGAGCTGGATTAGTGTAGAAAATATGAGTTATTAACCAAAACATCAAAGTTATCCATAAAAAAATTCAATGGATTGTGATGGTTTTATTTGTTGTCAAATATCATAACTACCTCGCATAGATTACTATCAATATGTATTCTATATTTATAATTTTGTCTCTCCAATATTGATAATAAATACCAATATTCAATAATAAGGGAAATTGAAAATCATCTTATACTTCGTTGAAATTTCATCTTCTCCCCCTTAATAAAATTTGGTCCTATTAAGAGAAGAATAGTGTCACATTTCACTATATAATGATCCATAAATTAATAAACTCAAAGTACACTTGGGAAAACTCAGTGTAGAAAATAAAATTTATTAGCCTTGACATAAAATTTATCTATAAAATATTTCGACATGGGATACAAACTCAAATTTCTCTTACTTGGGGTTGTCGAAGATGATTTTCAATAAATTTCCAACATACAGTCAACTCAAAAAACAAAAAAAAATACCAAGTTGAATTTGGTTTCTCAACCTTTAAGTTATCTTCCTACTTAACAATCTCTCCACTTAATAATCAGAATTTATTTAATCTAAAATTGAAAGGGAATTTTATTTTCATACCTTATTATAAACTTTTTCTTAAACTTTCCAGATTTATGATTCACATTTTAATGACTCTAACTTTTATAAATAAAATTCCATTCTAAATGAATAAATTCATTATTAAGTATTGTAGTTATATAAAATTCATTCACTGTATCTCATTTGTTACTTTCATCCATTATAAAATATGGAATTAATTAGTTTGTTGGGATTAAAATATCATTAACCATCATAAACATTGATAATATAGTCATTCTATAGTGACTATTAATATTATTATATATTAACGTTTATGATAAATTTTAATTTACACAAAATAAATAATTTATGGCCTCAACCAGTATGATCATACCCTATGAATCCCATTTATTGGATCTTCCAAGGGTGACGGAATCACTGGGATTTTCCCTTGACCAATCCCAAGTCTAGATTCAACAACTGAAACTCAAGTGAAAATATTTACAAGAGAATTTCAATATTTTTAAGATCCCAATCCAAACCATATTTTTGGACCACCCCAAGAAAGTACCACCATTGCACACCTTACCATTAGAGCATACACTATTGTAATAGGGTTTTGTGTATCACTACCCAAGTATTAGGAATTTTTATTTTTATAATAAAATAATGATTATATTTATCCCTTTTACTTATTTATTAATATATATACATGATTATATAATGAGCTTGATAAAATTGGATTTTGGTATGAAGAAACCAAAACTATATTTTTAGGAAATATATAATTTCAATTAAAAGATTATTCTTGATAAATTCAAGATTTTTTTAAATAATTTTTATTCATTAATTATTGTTATTAAATAATATTTATTAAAATATAATATATAATATAATTTAATATATTATAATTTTATTTTTACAAGGGTATGAAAGTTGTTAGTGTAAAAACTAGCATTTTCCAGTAAATAAGGATTTTTATTTAAAAGTGAGAATTATCATATTTAGAAAATTATTTAGGTAAATAAATATTATTTTTGATATTATCACATAAAAATTGGCCAATGGTGAATTTTTCATTACTTTCTTATATAGTTTAATTTTTTTGTAACAATTTAATATTTTATAAATATACAGTATATATTTGGAAATCATAATAGCCCAAAAGTTATGTAATAAAGATTATAAAGGGAATCTATATCCAAATATATATTTTACCTTAAAATAAATTATTTTTTATGTTATTTTATTAATTTTACAAACCTTTAATGAATCCTTGAAAACAAACATTATATTTAATGGTTTTAGAAATTATTCTTTATGAACATAACTCACTACCACATCATGAATGCTATTATTTTAAGGATTTTAGAGCTTATTATAATTAAATATTGAAAACCACTACAATTCGGTAGAGATAAAGGGTAAAATCCATGGTAAGGTTTGTGGTTTTGATTATTTTATCACTAAGCATCCAAAACTTATGTTTTGAAATTAATAAATAACTACCCCCTCTTTTTTAATAAATACCCACCCAACCTATAATTCATATTAACTAAAACCCCATTGATCATAAATTTCTTCTCCCTATACCGCTATAAATTCCTCCCAATGTTTTCCAATGTGTTCCCAAGCTCTTAAGAAGATCCTACCAAGCTTTTAGAAGCACCCACTCAAGGAAATGGATTCTCTTCCTCTTCCTTTTTATTGAAGTAATTTATTTGTATTAAGCCTTTTGATTTCAAATTTTTCTTTTTATAATGAGTTTTTACACATCACTTTACTATCTTTATAATTACCAAGTAATTAGATACTACCTTTCACTCTCATTAAACCCTTATATGAACCTTTATTTACACATGTTATGTTTCCAAAATTATCCCACTATTTTCTAAGCCCAAATATTGTGTTTTGAATACCCATACCAATTTCTAATAAAGTATATTCGACTACCTCTAAATATCCTTCATTTTTGTAGGAATTCCATGTATATAAACCACACTCCTTAATCATGGGATTAAAATTGATGAAATATGATATTATATTTTATGAGCTATGCTGCACAAAAATTCATGTATGTGATATAAATGTGATGATTAGGCTTAAAATTATATATCCCTATAATGAATTGGGTAATTTTTTTAGCTCATGAGATACCATGTATGGTGCATGGGTAGTTATCATAATCACATTATGTTATGATGTTTCATTGGTTAGCTTTTACTTATGCTTTTGTTGTAATGTTCACATTCCAATGATTCTTTAATGTTGTCATATTATATCATGTTTTTATGTTCATGTTTATTATTTTAACCCAATTATATCACCTTGATATGTCTCTTGACACACATGTATTCCTTTCATCAAGTTATGATTTGATTATTACCTTACTGGGCTTTATATCTCACCCATTTTTTATATATATCCCCAGATTATCACATGCAGTATTAAGTGATCAATAGAATATAAGGGAATGTTATAAAGTTTTTAAATAATTTCATTGAATCCATTTTTCACGTTATTATGATATGTACCTAATTTTCAAAAGAAACTATCCTATCGTTCTTTTGGTATTTTGTTATGTGTATCTTAATATAATAATTAATGAAATAAGGTATATAAAGATATTGCTTTTCATAGTTGGTATCAGATTAAGGTCTAGTTATTTATAGGGATTAGGATTGTAAAACCTTAGTCAAAGCCTTAGGGATAAGAATAAATATGGGAAAACATCCCTAAATTTTGGGAAGGTATAGAGTGATTGGTGTCCATGCAACAAAATCCTTGTCTGGATTCTACAAGTAATGTAGATCTGGCACATTTGTGTCTAGGGATAATAACCATAAAAAGGTATTATTAGTAATTAACTCAATCATCACCTGATGCATAAAAAAATACCTTACTAAACACCTAGTTTGACATTCCTAGTGGATATAATTTTTAAAATTCAAAACCACTTTATGAACTACTATAAAGGGAACAAAATTGCCTATGAAATTTTATATTAGGAAATATACCTTTTATAACTTATATTAAAACCTAAAAATTCATAGGTTAAGGAATATATATAATTTATAAGTTATCCATTCAATGTTCATAGCTTTACCTTTTATGTGTTTAATAATTTTAAAATTATCATCCCTAAGTTTCCTTTCTTTTATCCAATGGCTGTAACTATGAGGAATCGATTCAATAACCAATGTGATGGGTAATGTCATGACTACCTAAATGAGATACTCAACTCAATGGAATTAGGAGTTAATAACTTCAAGAAAGTACATACTTAATTAACTGAAGTTTTGAACATAAACTTGAATCAGGGGAGAAAACCAACATCCCTTAAAGAAAGATCAAGTTGAAATTGAGACATTTATGCAATAAAGGACTTTGAATTTTAGTGGATCTTATAATCCTACAATAATGTAACAATGGATCAATCACATTGACAATATATTATCTACACACCAATTCTTTGATAAAGAGATTGTTTTTTTACTATTTATCACATAGACAAAGAATCTAATCAATGGTGGGAATTGATAAATAACATGAATCCAGAATAAGAAATAAAACTGATGGAGTGGAATTAATTTGGGGAAAATTTTCAATAAATATTTTCCCCTCACTCTCTAAATTAAAATAGAGATGGAGTTCCTTGGTCTCAATAAAAATGATGATGAATCCATCAATGAATATGAGGAAAATTTACAAGACTTTCATGATATTCCTTCTTCTTTTTCATTGACCCCAAAAGTAAAGGTGGTCACTTCTTCTATGGAAAAAATCCAAATCTACAAAAATATTTAGCGATTTGAGACTTTCATATATGTAAATAAATTTTTTGATGTGCCCTAAAATTTGAAATGGATATCGATGAATCTCAAGGTTCTCATGATAATGGATATAGGATTCCAATAATGGATTTTAATTATAGTGGAGTGATGGAACAATATCATGGTGGTACGAAAGTCCACCATCCCACTTATCGAAAGTGAAGAAAGAAGAATCCCTAAAGTTTCTTGAAGGAAAAAATAAAATGCTCTAGATATGTGAAGGAGAGGTATCTAGATAGAAAATTTTTATTAGATAAACCCACCAATGTGATGGAATAAAGGAATACTCTAGTAAACCCTCAACCTATTGTCCAATGCTTCAAATGAAAGTAATAAGGACACTATGAAAACTAATGCACTAAGACAAGGGTTTTTTATGATAATGGATGATAATGTATGATAACAACCTTCATGGTCTTGAGATCAAGGGTGATCTCATACCATCGCATATGCTGAGGTGGATCCTGACATTGAAGTGATTCAAGTTATGCTAGTTATTCATTCAAGGATAGTAAATGTGTTATTTTATTTGGGTTATGTGAAATATTTTAAATCACGAAATATTATTAAAACTATTCAAAAACCACCTCAAAACATATAAGTTGATTTATCAGTGAAAATAGAAAATTGGGTAATAATTTCATCCCAAGTGGTTACACCCATATTTAATCTACAGGTAGAAGTGTTCATTTTAGTATAGATAGGGGTAAAATCCAAAGAGACCAAATAAGAAACCTATAGACACATACATTTTATGTAGAGACCAACTATTTGGATTCATTTTGTTTCAATACCTAATGAGTTAATATAAATAAAAAACAATAAAACACATAGTTAATTTAAATAAACAACTAATCACGATGTGTTGATCATAGCTTTTTGTTAGGTGTAGAATGGTTGTAATTTTTTTATTATGAATTTTCAGTTTACTAGTTCAAGATGTAACCAATCAATGAGATAAGTCCATAACATAATTCTCTAATTTAATCCATACACAATTCAAAGTATAATCACCAATTAAATTATAGTAATACTTTTATGATTAATTCAATGAATTGGATCTTACTAGCACTCAAAATGTGTAATCGTTAAAGTCAGTGAGGATGAAGAAGAAAATAAGTCAAAGAAAGTAACTCTCAAACTATAGAATGAATTTAAGAATTTGATAACATAAAATAACATCCAATCCATTTCCAAGGAAATATATAGAATCAAACCACAAAAGTTTCACCCTTCCATTTATGTAAGGCTTTTAATTGAATGTGGAAGTCTACATATAAAGGTAGAATTGAAGAAGTGAAAAAAATTGAAATAACGAACGCTCCACCGTTGTGTAATGAATTTCAAAAAAAAAATCATTTGAATAAATCCACACCTTGATTCAATGGTATAAACTTTAAAATAAAAATGATTTAAAATTTTAATAAGGATAACTTTTATTAAGAAATGAAGGTGACCATAACAACTTACATGAGCAGAAATAAAGACGCGATTACAGTATGATAGCATAAAATACAATTGAAATAATCGGACATCTACACTCCAATTGCTTCACTACCACCACCTTACATATGAATATTATGATACTATATTATATCACCCATAAATAAATTACAACCCATTTAATTAGGATAGTAAAAGGTGTGTGGGGAAAAGTTGATAATTAAAAGTTGACTAGAGATTTCAGATCAAGATTCTTTCCCCATTTTGATGGGAACATTTGACTTTGAAATTGGAAAATTTAGGGATAGAAATTGAAGAAAAATATTATCTTAAAGGTGTCATCTGATAGTTATAAATCTTTTGTTCTAATTGGATTAAGAATTTGAATTTTATACTCAAAATGGTGGGATGATTTTATGGGCCTTGAAATCTAGCCTATAATTTAAAATTTAAATTTAGCCACCTGGATCACATTAAAAACCTCGAAATTATATCTTTTTATAGTTTAATGAGATTTTAACCATAATTTTCTCAATCTCAATTTCACATTCTAGATTTACTGGGATTTAATTATGGTCTCTACTTTTATTTTATGGGCCTAAGGCCCATTATGCTTTGTTTATAAATTTATGTATCCATGTAAAATAATGTCTATATCCCCTTATAAATATTAAATTGATCCTAAAAAAATGTTCCACACAAAGTAATCATTTATATCCTTAAATATAAAATTCAAATAAATAATATAATTTATTTGACAAGCTGATGATAAATTGGGACCAAATTGTCGCACTTTAAACATAAATTAATCAATGATGTGAAATGAGGTTCAAAGAATAAAATGAACTAAAAATAGTGTTTATGGTCATTTAAAAACAGGAATATTAAAATATAAAAATCAACATTGGCCTCTTTCAGTGGATAATCAAACCCCCCAACTTTATTTTTTCTAGTCCCAAGAAAAAAGTATCTAAAATATATGAAAATTTAATTCCCCTTTTCAAAAACATTTAAACATACAATTCTCACTAAAATAAATCATGCCAAAAAATATTGAAACATTTCAAAATAATTTCACACAAGATAGGTTAATAAGAATATCCAAATCCCATTCCCATCCCTTTGTTCAAATTCATCCACACATTTCATCAGATTTCCATTAAGCATGAAGATGTGTTCTGCATCACAACAAATATAGGGACCATTTTCTTTTTCAATAGGAAAAATTTGAAGTGCTTGGTGGGAATCACATTAAACCTTAAGTGAAGTATCCAATTTTTTCTATTTAATTTTTTTCTTTCTATTTATTTGCGTTTTATTTTCTTTTTTATTTTTTTGAACCACAAGAGAGATGGAAGGACTAACTCTGGGAAAGATAACTATAGAGTCGTCATCCCCAAGTGTCTAATTCTACAGAATTGTTAAATTACATACTCTATAATTGAGATTTAAATCCTAAATTTGGGAAAGAAAACTATGGATTCATGATCCCCAAGTGTCGTACGCCACACATTTGGAAAAAACATTTCTATGTGGTATTTTTTTTATTTTTTGGATAATCAAATTAAACTAAAAGTGGCCCAAACCCTATATTGTGATGAAGGATACCCAAGAACGAAATCTTACACCCAAAATGAAATGGAAATTCTGTGTGAAATTTTTATTAAAAGTATTTAAATGTTAGAAGTGAAAAATCATATCAAAAAACTACACTTTCGAAATCTATTCTCAGGAACTTAAACATGCACCAAATCATAATCAAGGCATGAAGAATTATTTGACATTCAGATTCAATGTTTTAAAGTGTATTATCATGTTCAATATTAAAAAATTCATTCATTGTTTATATAAACAAATTTTTTACATTGGAGCACACACACAAAAATCATTGTCACATACAAAATTTATTTTTTCATTAATTTGACCACTCCCCCTCCCCAACATAGAATATCATTATCCCCAGTGTTTAATGAAAAGAAAATTTTGAAGGAGAAATAAGTGGATGAGAGGAGTCAAAAAAATATTTGAAATATGGAATAATTTCACTTTGTATCTCAAAGAATAATTTCATGTTGAAACTAATTGATCCTTTAACCTATATGTCACATACATATACCTCATCAATGATGGAATATTTTGTTTCAATTCCTATGAGAAATGTGATTTACCGAAAAATACATCATCCCCATAATCCCCTGAATCATATAAAATAGTATAATTAGAGAACCATGAAAATCCCAATGGGATCCCTTAACTAAAACAAACAAACCCTAAATTAAAAATTAAAATAAATACATTTTAAAAAAATTATTATGGAAAAACAATAGAAACAAATGAAAACAACCAAATTAGTCGGGTTGCCTCTAAGAAAGTGCTTAATTTAAAGTGATTATCTTGACTTGTTCCCCCTAACTTTAAATATCATAAGGATTTTATTCATCTCCCCTTCCATTAAATTGTGATTTAACCTTTGGGTTTAGATGGGAGTTTTTGAATCTGACTCAAGACTAATATTTTGTATCTCACTGAATGGGTTAATCTCATGAATATTGAAAAGGGTACATCCAAATTCATTCTAAATATTGATGAAGAAATCATGGATAATTTTATTATAATTACCTTTAAGAAGATGAAATGAAATTTAATGTTTTTTAATGTCCCCTATGAAGAAATACTTAAGAGAGGAAGGATGGACCTTGTGTTTGAGCTTGGGTTGGCTAACACTTTAAAACCCAAGTTCAGACTTTAAATCAAACTTAGTTTCATTTTAAAAATTTCTAAATTGTATTAATTACTTTTTAATGTATGATTCATCCCAAAAATTATCTTTAAGAATGTTAGGAATCAGTTTAGAATCAAATTTTGTGATTTCTCATAATGGTTCAGTTATCGGTGATCCTAAAAAATCATCAATGCTGATTCAATATTGATTCTAATTTTGGGTAATTTTGAAGATACTCCATTGGAGTAGATATAAATTAGGATTTGAGATTTTAAGGACACACAAAAATAGAAAGGGGAAATGATAAGAGATATGGGGTGATAATAGAGAATATGGGGTGACAAAGAGATGTGAGTTTTTAAGATAACTTACTTAGGTCCCAAAAAATGGTGCTAAAATTTTATGATGCCCAAATTTACCCTACAGGTAGAAGCGGTCATTGAAGTATAGGTACAGGTCGAATCCACAGAGACCTAAGAAGAAACCTACAGACACATAAATTCTATGGAGTTTCCAACTATTTGTATTGATTTGATTTTAAGAAATAATGATTTATTTTAAATAAAAAAATACATAATTACTTGAACTAAAAAAATTTATGATGATGTGCTGATCCTAGATTATTGTTAGTGCTAGAATTGATGTAATTGTTTTCCTGTGAATTTTTAGTTTACAAGTTCAAGAATTATTGACTCGATGAGATTATTCCCTAACATAATTCTCTAATTTAATCCACACTCAATTCCAAGTATAATCCCCAATTCACTTAGAGGGACACTTTCATGATCACTCCAAGGAGTTGGATCATACTATCACTCAAAATTTGTAGTTTTTAAAGTTAGTCATGATGAAGACCAAAATAATTCAATGAAAGTAACTCTCAAATCATAGAATAGATTTAATAATTTAATAACATTAAATAACATCCAATAAATCCCCAAGAAACTCCATATATTAAAACCAAAAACATTTATCCTTATATTGATTCAAGGCTCTCAATGGAATGTGGAAAATGAATTATAATGGAGGAATTGAAGAAGATAAAAACAATGAAAGAACGAATACTACAATATTTTCTGGGGAATTTCACAATTTTTTGTGTGATTAAATTCACACCTTAATTAAATAGTGTCTACCTAATAAGAAAAATGATATAAAAAGTTAATAATAACAACTTTTATTAATAAATGAAGGTGATCCAAACAACTTACATGAGAAAAATGAATATGTGATTATAGAATGATAGTTTAAAAATACAATGGAAAGAGTAAAACATATATCCCATAATTCCATCACCAAAACCACATTAAATAGGAATATTAATAGCCTAATTTTTATCCCCCAGTAATCAATTCCATACGATTTAATTATTATAGTAAAATGTGGGTGGGAAAAAAAGGAAGTGGACTATTCAAAGTTAAACAGAAAATTTGAATCAAGATTATGTCCCCAATTTAATGCTCAAATTTATCTTGGAATTAAAAAAAATTATGGATGGTCATATAATAAAAATATTATATTCCAGTTTTCCTATAATAACTTTCAAAATTTTATTCCAATTTAATCATCCATTTGTATTTTATGCCTAAAATTGTGGGCTAACATTATGGGTCTTGAAATCTGGCCCATAATTTAAACGTCAACTTGGTCCACCTAAATCACCTTTAAAACCTCTAAATTATCTCTTATAATAGTTTAATGATATGTTCCCCATAGTTTTCTCAATATTCAGTTAAAATTTTAGCTTTATTGGGCTTGAATTTTGGGATCCACTTTTATTTGATAATCCTATAGCCCATTATTATTTGTTCAGAAGTTTCTGTATAAATGTCCAATAATGTTCATATCACCTTAAGAATATTGCATAGATCCTAAAATAAAAAAAATTAAACATAAATTTATCAATTATATAAGGAAATATCAAATTCAAATAATTAATATAATGTATTCCACAGGTTGGTAATAAATTGGGCCCAAATTGACACACTTTAAAAATGAATTTCACAATGATGTGAAATTAGGTTCAAATAATAAAATTCACTAAAACTAAGGTTTATGGATATTGAAACACAAGAATATTAAAATATAAACAATGAATATTATCCTTTTTTTGTGGACAATAACCAAGTATATAACTTCTCTCTTATCAATATTTTTAGGGTGAATTTCCTATCGGACCTTGTGATACTCTCTTTATTAGGATTTGGTGTAATTTTTTGTATTGATTGGATTTCCATTTATATATCCAACATATATTTTCATGAGAAGGAAATCACACTCCATATCAAAAATTTCCCTCTGATTCTATACAAATGAAAGGAAAAGGATAGATCTTCTTTGTAATCATTATCTCAAGAATGGATATTATTACCCTATGAGAAAGTGAGTCTAGCTCAAATGATTGAGACTAAGGAAAATATTATCCTTGATGTCATGCACATTTTAAGATAATAGAATGATGTTTTTATTTAATAATTTCTTTGTCTTCTTCCAGGTATATAATTTTAGTTCTCAATATAACTTATACCCAAATATTTTCCAATATAAAAGACTCTATAAAGAATGACCACTGTTGAACTTGAAGTGTTTAATAACAAACTACAAGATAATTTGGATAAAGAGTTTATACACCCAAGTACTTCACCATGGGGTGTGTCAATCCTTTTTTTAAAGAATAAGGATGGGTCAAAACACCACTGGGTTTATTATCAAGAGCTAAACAATATCATGATAATGAATAAGTATCCTCTACTATGGATTTATAACTTGTTTGATCAGAAATATGGAGCCTATTAATTCTTTGAGGTGGATCGTCAGTTGGGATGTTATCAAGTAAAGGTATAGAAGGAGGATATACCCAAGACTTATTTTCATAAAACTTATAGGCACTATGAGTTTATTGTGATTCCATTTGGAAACACTAATGCTCCGGCTATATTTATGGACATAAAGAATAGATTATATAGTGATTACCTTAACAAATTTATGGTAGTATTTATAAACAATATTCTTATCTACTCTAAAATAAAGGAGGAACATTAGGATCATTTTAATGTAGTTCTGAAGACTTTACAAAAGGAAAATTAGTATACAAATTATAGTAAATGTGAGTTTTGTATGGAATAAGTAACATTCTTAGAGAATGTTATCCCTGGTAAAGGGATATCTATGGATACTTTAAAGATAGAGGCAATTAAAGGATGGCCCAAATCATTATCTATGATGGAGATCAGTAGTTTACTTATATTATATGGGTATTATATTTTATTTGTGAGAAAATTATCATGATTTTCAATCCCACTAGCCAAGATAAATTGGAAATGAGTGAAGTTTTTATAGACTAAGGAATGTGAGGAGATAATTAAAGAGATAAATAAGAGGCTAATTATTTCAAATGTGCTCACATTACCCACAAGTAGGGAAGGAGTTTTTTTATCTACAGTAATTCATCTAAAAAGTTCTTGGGTTGTGTACTCATGAAAGATAAAAAATTGATAGACTATGCCTCCATATAATTAAATATCCATGAGAAAACCTACCCAATATATGATATGTAATTAGATATAGTAATATTCACATTAAATAATTGGAGACATTATCTCAAAGGGGATAAGTGTGACACATATACATATCATAAAATACTCATGTATATATTCACACAAAAAAATATCAATATGCACCAATGATGGTGGTTATATCTGATCAGGGATTCTGATTGATTAATACATTATCATCTTAGTAAGGAAAATAAAGTGGCAGATACTCAGAGTAGAAAGGATCTTACAACCCTATCAATGATAAGGATTGAAACAGATCCAATATTCTTGGACATAAAAAATGATGTACATGGGAATCATAAAAGGCACATCATCCAACATTATTTAAATAACTAATCAACAATCCATTATTAATAGGATCAAATAGGAATAAAAATATAATAAGGATATATAGAGAAACTTAGAAAATATTGTGGATTTTAAATTTTCTAAAGATGTAGTTATAATGTTTCTAACCAAGATATTTTCCCCATAAAAACAAAAATTAAAGAGGGAATATATGGATGATGCACATATTTAATATTTATCAATTCAAGTAATAATCACAAAGATGTATAGATTTATGAAGTAAAACTTATGGTGGTATAACAGGAAGAGATAGAATTTAGAATCTGTATCTCAATGCTTAGTATGTCCACAATTCAAGACTCAATGATAAAAGTCTAAGCGTATGTTGCGACCATTTTCTATACCATTATGGAAATGGGAAAAAATAATCATGAATTTTAGTATTGGACTCCACAGAACATCTGAATACAATGATGTTATTTGGTTGGTAGTTGATCACCTTACTAAGTCACTTGTAACACCCCAATATTTCATAGTACGTTATCTCTTCAAAGAAATTCAATAAGTTGCGCTAAACGCAACACTGAGTTTGAGCGCACCAAGACTTACCAAACTAGTCATTCAAAATTGGTTATGAATAGTATTAACTGAATTTTTAATTTTATATACTCCATATAATTTTAGAATCCATATTATGTGTTTCTTATATATTATATAAGAACAAATTCATTTTTTTCAGATAAAAGAAGTATTTTTTAAAAAATTAAATTTTACCGCCTTTTAATGGAGAACTTTTTTAAAACCAATATTTTACACTTTTATATATTAAATTTAAGGAAATTAAATTATTCTTTAGAATCATGACATAAAAAAATTTATTTTGGATAAATTTTTGTACTTTTCTGATAACTTTTATATTTTTATGAATAGTAAAAAATATTAAATTTTAATTAAAAACAAATTTTTAAATCGAAATAATTTATAGTGTTAAATTATTCATTAGAGTTGTTTTAAAGTATAATTAGATTATATTTTTACCATTTAATATATTTTAGGTCATTGTATATAATTTCACATTTAAACTGGACATGAACAAGTGTTAATCTGTTGATAGTTATTATTTCTTAAAAACACACTTTTTGTTTTGACAACAGGAATTAATTTTAAATTAATTTCTACCACTTCTTTGTTTTGAATTTGGACAAATGGATTCCATATTTGGAATCAGGAGGTCCAAATTGTGTAAATTAATAACTTTTATTTTTAGACATTATGAATATTTACTTCAGTAAATATTTTATTTACCATGGTTAAAGGGTAAATCTGGTAAATAAGGGTAAACAAATATTATTATAATAATATTAAATTATTCTAAAATGTGTCCTATTACTATTGGTTGATACATTTCCGACCCTGGTCATCCTTTAGTCAATTTTGGGACCACCTGGAGCAACTTGAGAGTGATAATGACACTTTATATTAATTAATTTAAAGTAAACACAAAAATGACATAAACATATATATTTTAGTAAAAAAATTACAAGGTGTTATATAAGTTATATTTTATATTATAAATATTAATTATAAATGTAAAAATATTTCCTACATAATGGTATTTTATTTATAATTTTTATACATTAAATAATTAAATTTATTTATGAAACACTGATGATGCATTAATTACCTTATTAATGAAAGAATCAAATAAATGGTATTATAAATATTAATATAAAAATAATTTCAAAGTATTTATGACATACACTAATTTTATAGGTCAATATAAAATTTTAGGATTGATTCAATGTATCTTGTTCTAAGTAATCAAGTTGTGATGACTTTCACAAAAACCAAATACCAAATAATGTCAAAATTCACATAAATTAGTTTTTAAAACAAATACTATATTATTGGTTGATATAATATTCCGAAAAATATAAGGTTCATCCAAAGGTATTAAATAATATTATATATTTCATTAATGAACCACTTTAGGTTCTCTTGGAATTTTATTGTAATTTTATTAAACATATAGTGTAAGAATACAAGAAGACACAGTAAAAGATAAACTATTTAACTAAGAGTTAAATCTAAAAGATAAGGTTAAAATGGTAACCTAAACTTTTCTAAAACCTATATTTTGAGGTTATTATGACCCATAACCACCTAATAATAAAAATAAATTCATTTGGAGCCATTATAAACTGAATATGATTGTATAATAAATTAATATTTTAATGTTTTCCTAAAGTGACCATCACCCCTCTTATAAAAGGGAATTAACCCTTCTCTCAAAATCACACCTCCAAAGCCATTTGGATCAGCCAAAACCTGCCAAAATATCCTCTCAACTTTCATAAATTCAACCTAGAGGCCTTAATTTGATCATAAAGCCAACCTAAGGAGCTATTTTGATCAACTCAAAAGGAAACACCTGAAGTAGAGGTAATAATTTCACCACCCTCTTTCAAGTTCTTTTCTTCATCCACTTCCTCTTTCTTTTTAGTTTCCAAGACAAAATAATAAATCCATTACCTACGAAATAATTTGATGTTATTATAAATATGTTACAACCATATTCATTATTCTATCCATCCTATAAATGACAATTTCATCATACGTGCGTGCATAAGGCTTACCGTCTCCACGTCGTGGTGTAGTTAGTTATTCAAACACTTCATTATTTGGATTGGTATAATAATGAGTATAACTGATATAAATAATAAATATAAAATGTTAATTATTCTTTATATATGATATACCATCCAAATTACATATGATTTCTCCATCAATATAATGATATTGTCGCTCGTGCATACGTACGGATTACCATCTCCACGACGCGATGAGATTCATTTCCACATTCACCATTCTACAATGATTATAAAAATATATATTAATAATTAGTATTTAATATATGACATAATAATTATACTTAATATATATATATATATGTACTTAAATATATCTTATTCACTTACTTCCATTCAATACGATATGAAAACAGAAACAGCGTTTATGGATACGTACGGCCTACCGTCTCCATAAACAGTGTTTTACATTTCATATATCTATCTATTATACATATTTATATTCTAAATATATATGATATATAAATCATTTATTATATTTTGGAAGTATGTAAATCATGATCTAAATGATAAAATCAAGAATAACAAGTTAAAACAAGTACTATAAAGAAAGCGATTATTACCTGAAATGTTAATTTAACATGGAAATCATTATTAAATGGGTAGTATAAAGTCACAAATGAATCATGTATGATGTAATAAATATTAATATGGTTATGTTATAATTTAATAACTTATTATTTTCATTATAAATTAGGTTAAAGGTACCCTCGACCAAAGGAAAGTGCAAGTTAAGTGTTAATTCTACAATCTCTTCATTATTCGAGGTTGTTTTTATGTGAGTATCTACTGGGACCTCTTTATCATCCAAATCCATGTTTCATAAAAATATTTTCAAAAGTAATATGTTTAGGTTTTATGTAGGGGACTCTTTAAAAAGATAATCATTTTAAATGGTTTAAATATTTATTCTTCTAAATCATTCTCATTAATGTCCATGTTTTCAAAATGGTTTTTAAGGATTTATTTATATGGAAATGAATGTTTTTAAAATATTAATTCCTTTCAAAAGTTTTAAATTCGTATGGGAAATTTTGATTTAAAAATGTATTTAAATGTATTCCTTTCTAAATTGTGTGACTTTTAAATGTTTTTAGAAAAAAGGTATATTTCTCTCAAAGAGTTTTACAAATAATTTTCATATATGTCAACATCCTCTAATGGATTTTAAACTTGTTTGAAGTTGATTTATTATGATACAAATCTTCCATATTGTATTGAAGGTTTTGTGATATATTTTACTATAGATGTTTTATTTTATACCATTCATGGTTTATGGTTAAATTATTGACAATTCGTATACTAGTTTTAATACGAACGTTTATGTTATGTTTCAAATTTTTCATATAAGGAATGTATTAGACTTAGCAAGTGATGGGTAGAGCCTGCTATAGCTCCTCGGTGCATCGGTAGGTCTCATGAGACAATTAGAAATGGAATTGGCTGAGGACTTTCCCAATTTTGATATATGGTTTTGGCCGAGGCCTAAATCATTTTTAGACATCTTGGTCGAGGCCTTGACAATATCTTTCAGAATGTCTGGCATTATACATTCCCTCAAAATGAAAATAATATTGATGGTTCATGTGGTTATTCGACTAGAAGAATACCCAGGACTATGTTTTATTGTGTCATTATTTACTCATCTCATATTATTTCCATAAAGCGTTCATGTTTATTATCTGTAAAGGCATTTGTTTTCTATTATTCACCATACCTAATGTTTATGTTATCTTTCACTGTATTGATTACTCTTACTGAGCGTTTGAGCTCACCCCTTTCTTTTGTTTCATTTTATCAGGATTTGAAGAAGTTAGTTATGAGTGAATTGTAGGCATATCTAGGAGGATTGGATGTTTTTAATGGAATAAATTAGTGTTGTATTTCTTTTAAAGTTGTAATGTTAAACTTATGTATGTATCTTGTTTCCCAGAATACTAATGTGATCGGTCCTTTGGGACTTGATTCCTTGTATCATGACAATATTATGTAATAATGCACTGACTCTGGTAACTGGCATCGGGGTGTTTCAGTTGGTATCAGAGGAATTTTAGTACATACCTTGGAAAGTAGATTTAGAAAAACTCTGATTAGAGAACATTACCCTAAGATAGACTTTGTGGATTAGTATAGAGGAACTTCCTAGAATTTTGGTAATGTAGAGATTTTCTGAATTTTCCAAGTAATACATCCCTGTCTAGATATGAGCAGGTAGAGGCAGCTCTAGCATAGATGTACCTAGGAGTGAAAACTCAGACAAGGAGTTTCGAGCTTGACCCAGGGTATCCTGGTGCATAAAAATGAGCCTTGTTGCACTCTTGGTTACGACACTCCTTGGGGATATGATTAGGATAATTCAAATTTTATTTACAAGAAATTATGAAGGATTTAGGAGTAAATACTTCTTCAAAGACAACATTTTATGATTATAGATTATATACATAATCTTTTCAATTTACATTAGGTATTTTAAAAGTTTAGAATTATGAATTGAGATTCATAAACTAACCTAGTGTATGCCATTGTATAGAAATAGCGCCTAGTATAAGGAATGAGAATTCCAGCAATACGCAATATCAAATGATTAAGAAGGATCATATCTTTCATTGTATTAATCCAACATTTAAAAGGTAAATAGTCTCCCATATATTCTCATCATATGAATAAATATTATCATGTGTTAATAGGATAAGTAAATAATTCTCTGAGTCTAATGGATTTTAAGGGAAGTAAGAGAAGAAAAAGATGGTAGAGAAAAAGATGGATAAAGGGAAGAGGGGAAAGATGGATTTTCCCACATGTGATAACTTTGGAAAGAATCACCTTGGTAAATGCTTGAAGGGAATGTGAGTATGTTATAAGTGTGGAGAAAAAGGACACGAAGTATGTGATTGCAAGGGTAAGAAAAAGGTTTCAAATTTATTGTGCTTCATCTGCAAGGATTTGGGACACTACGCGAATCAATGTCCAAATCATCAAAGTATGCCCCAAATGATGCTATTGGATAATAATACAGTTCTGATACTACGAAATATGAAGAGGAATTCCTAGTGTTATTATTTTGTTATTAAATAATTATTTCATTTGAGTGTTGTATCAATGATATACTGATTATATGAATTATGGAAGTAAATAAGGATTGTACTATAGTACTATTTCATTAAGGATTTGAGATTGTATGGTACCAAGTAAAGTGACATTGTTTTAGGTTAAACTTTTTGGAAAATAAATGGTTAAAGGAAAGTTAAACCATAATATGGCCCTGATACTGAGGTAGTGATTATGGAATAAGATATGGTTGATTAGGATAAATTATATTAGATATTCTTGACTACCTAGGAACTAATTAATGGTTTGTTTATTCCATCATTTTTTGAATATTAAAAATTTATAAATATAAAGAATATATCTAGTATTCTATAAGTAATAAGGGAGTATGAATGTAATAAATAAGGTATTATGGTAATTCTGGGTGTTACCATGTTTTAAAAGAATACATGATGAAGGTATTCATATGTTATTACGTGGAAAAAGAGATCTTCATTTTGTTTACCTTCCTTATAAATTTTGGACTATGAGTTTGGAAAAAATTATTTTGGTTAAGTCTAAAGGTTGGAATGGATTAAGTTTGAAATTGGATACTATTATTAAGGTTAAAGAAATTATTGAGATTATTTTTGGATTATAATAAAAAGGACAACCCGGAGGTCAGGTAACAACCTTTCGTTTCTGGCAAGGCCGTGAGACTTGAACCCGTAACCGAAGGGCAACATGGGTGGATCACCTACCACTGGAATACATGATGTCCTGGTTTTTATTATGTAATTTTTTTTAATATTCATACAAATTAATT
The DNA here is from genome assembly GCA_963277665.1 of Viscum album. Classification (NCBI taxonomy): domain Eukaryota; kingdom Viridiplantae; phylum Streptophyta; class Magnoliopsida; order Santalales; family Viscaceae; genus Viscum; species Viscum album. Next base: position 172,686,092 of record OY728128.1, read on the forward strand.
ATAAATTCATTATTTTTGAAGCCCTTTACAATTAGGATAAATAGAATATTTTTGAATTCTTTTATCTTTTGGAGTGAAAGATGAGTTTGTGGTAGGAATTAGTTGAAGGATGAAACTCTACTTGTCAAGTATATATATATATATATATATATATATATATATTCATCTTATTATATGAATAAATTAATTCTTAAACTTTAGGGAAGGGATCTTAAAACCAAAAATGTGTTATCCTAATACCATATGTTTTGTTGAACCGATGATATTTTACATCATCTTAGATTGATGGATTTGAGGCCCTCAATTTCACACTTGTCTGTGATTGATGACCTCAATCACTCCCTATAAATATTTACATTTCTCTTCCAATTATGTGTCTTTAATTTCCACTAATTTTCTCATAATCGAGATCATAATTTGGTGGTGACTTTTTCATTTCCCTTTCCCTCTTATTAAGACTAAATTTTTTTATCCCAATTTCTGATGTGGGTTTTCCAAAAAGGTATTTTTCTATTTTTAACCATTTACTTTGGAAGAACAATATCAAATTGAGAGTATGAAATTTATTTATGGAGGGTAGAATTTAACACTCCAATATTTCAAAGTATGTTATCTCTTCAATGAAATTCAATAACCTGCACTACACGAAACACTGAATTCGAGCGCACCACAACTTACCAAACTAGTCGATCAAAAAGAAGTTATGAATATTATTAAATGAATTTTGAATTTCATATATTCCATATAATTTTATAATCCATATTATTTATTTCTTAAACATAATATAAGAACAAATTCATTTTTTCTAATAAAATATGTATTTTAAAAAAATATAATTTTACCGCCTTTTAATGGAGAACAATTTTTGAAACAAATATTTGAAACTTTTATATATTCAATTTAATTTAATTAAATCATTATTTAGAATCGGGACATAGAAATTTAGTTTGAATAATTTTTTGGTACTTTTCTGATAATGTTCATATTTTGATGAATAGTGAAAAATACTAAAAAAATTTAAAAAACAACTTTTTTAATAGAAATAATTCAAAGTGTTATATTATACATTTGAGTGTTTTTAAATATTAATTTGATTATATTTTTATCATTTAATATAATTTAAGTCATTGGATGTAATTTCACATTTAAATTGGACATAAACAAGTGTAAATCTTTTGATAGTTATTATTTCTTAAAAACACGCTTTTTGTTTTGACAATAGGAATTAATTTTAAATTAATTTCTACCACTTATGTGTTTTGAAATTGGAAAAATGGATTCCATATTTGTAATTATTATATCCAAAATGTTTAAATAGGTAACTTTTATTTTTATACATTATGAATATTTACTTCAGTAAATATTTTATTTACCATGGTTAAAGGGTAAATCTGGTAAATAAGGGTAAACAAATATTATTATAATAATATTAAATTACCCTAACATGTGTCCTATTCATATTTTTTGATACATTTCCTTCAATGGGAACCCTTGGGTTGATTTTGGGACCAATTGGATCCACTTGATAGTGATAATGACACTTTATATTAATTAATTTAAAGTAAAGACAAAATTAACATAAACATATATCTTTTAGTAAAACAATTTTTTCAAGGTGTTATATAAGTTATATTTTAGACTATAAATATTCATTATAAAGATAAAAAGTTATAATACATAATGGTATTTTGTTTATAATTTTTAGACATTAAATAATTAAATTTATTTATGACACAATGATGATGTAGTAATTACCATATTAATGAAAGAATCAAATAAATGGTATTATAAATATTAAAATAAACATAATTTCAAAGTTTTTATGACATAAACGAATTTTATAGGTGATTATTACATGTTATTATTGATTAAATGTATCTTTTTCGAAGTAATAAAGTTTTTATGACTTTCACAAAAACAAAATACCAAATAATTTCAAAATTGACAAAAATTAGTTTTTAAAATAAATACTATATTATCGGTTGATATAATGTTCCCAAAAATTTAATGTTCGGACAAAGGGCTTAAATAATATTATATATGTCATTAATTAACCAATTTATGTTCTCTTGGAAGTTTATAGTAATTTTTTCAACCATATAGTGTAAGAATACAAGAAGACATGGTAAAAGTTAAACTATTTAACTAAGAGTTAAATCTAAAAGATAATGTTAAAATGGTCACCTAAACTTGTCTAAAACCTATTGGTTGAGAATATTTAGACCCATAACCATCTAATTATATAAATAAATTAATTTTTATCCATTATAAACTGAAGAATATTGTATTATAAATTAATGTATTAATCTTTTCCTAAAGTGACCCACACCCCTCTTATAAAAGGGAACTTTCCCTTCTCTCAAAATCACACCTCAAAAGCCATTTGGCTCAGCAAAAACCTGAAAAAATATCCTCCCAACTTCCCTAAAATAAACCTAGAGTCCTTAATTTGATCATAAACACAACCTAATGTGCAGTTTTGATCAACTCAAAAGGAAACACCCAAAGTAGAGGTAATAATTTCACCACCCTCTTCCAAGTTATTTTCTTCTTCCACTTCATCTTTATTTTTTGTTTACAAAAAAAATAATAAATCCAGTACCTTATACATAATTTAATTTTATTATAAATATGGTACAACCATATTTGTTAATTTATCCATCCTATAAATGACAAAGTCACCATACGTGTGTACGTACGGCTTACCGTCTCCACGGCGTGGTGTAGTTTGTTATTCAAACACATCATTATTTGGATGGGTATAATATTGAGTATAACTGATTTAAATAATAAATATAAATTTTTAATGATTATTTATATATGATATACCATCCAATTATATTCTATTTCTCCATCAATATAATGATATTGTCACTCGTGCGTATGTACAGATTACCGTCTCCAAGAACGCGATGAGACTCATTCCCACGTTCACCACTCAACGATGATTATAAAAATATATATTATTAATAAGTATGTAATATATGAAATAATAAATCTACTAGATATATATATATATGTGTGTGTGTGTGTGTGTGTGTGTCTATATATGTACTTACATATATCTTATTCACTTACTTCGGTTCAATACGATATGAAAATGGAAACCACGTTTATGCGTACATATGGCCTACTGTCTCCATAAACGGTGCCTTCCATTTCACATATCTATCTATTATAAATATTTATATTATAAATATATATGATATATAAATAAATTTTTATATTTTGGAAGTATTTAAATCATTATCTAAATGATTCGATCAAGAATAACAAGTTAAAACATGTAGGATAAAGAAAGCAATTATTACCCGAAATGTTAATTTAACATGGAAATAATTATTAAATGGGTAGTATAAAGTCATAAATGAATCATGTATGATATAATAAATATTAATATGGTTCTGGAAAATTTTAATAACATACTATGGTCATTATATAGGAGGTTAAACATACCCTCGACCAAAGTAAAGTGCAAGGTAAGGGTTAATTCCTCAATCGCATTATTATTCAAGATTGTTTATGAGTAAGTATTTATTAGGACATATTTATCATCAATGTCGATATTTTATAAAAAAAAATTCAAAAGGGATATTTTAAGGTTTTATGGAAGGGTCTATTTAACTATATCATCATTTTAAAAGTTTTAAATATTTATTTTTCTAAATCTTTTTAATTAATGTCCATGTTTTCAAAATTATTTTAAGGACTTATTTATATGGACATAATTGTTTTAGAATGTTAATTACATTAAAAGTTTCAAAGTGTTATGGGTAACTTTGATCCAAAAATGTATTTAAATTTATTCCTTTCTAAATTATGCAACTTTTAAATTATTTCAGAAAAAAGAGATATTTCCCTCAAATAGTTTTGATTTCATCTATGTCAACATCCTTTGATGGATTTTACACTTGTTTGAAGTTGATTCATTTTGATTAAAATATTTCATATTTTATTTAAGGTTTTGTGATATGTTTGAAAGTGGATATTTTATTTTTATACCATTCATGGTTTATGGTTAAAGTATTAACATTTCGTATGCTAGTTTTAATACGAATGTTTATGTTATGTTTTAACCTTTTCATATGAGGAATGTATTAGACTTAGTAAGTGACGAGTGGAGCCCGCTATAGCTCCTTGGTGTATCGGTAGGTCTCATGAGACAATTATACATGTAATTTTCTGAGGCCTTTCCCAATTTTTATATATGGTTTTGGACGAGGCCTAAATCATTTTTAGACATCTTGGCCGAGGCCTTGACAAGATGTTTCAGAATGTCTAGAATTATACATTCCCTAATTATGAAAATAATAATGATGGTTCATGTGGTTATTAGACTACTAGAATACCGATGAATATGTTTTATTATGGCATTATTTACTCATCTCATATTCCTGCCATAAAGTGTTCCTGTTTATTATTTGTAAAGGCATGTGTTTTCAATTATTCACCACGCCTAATGTTTATGTTATCTTCCACTGTATTGCTTACCCATACTGAGAATTTGAGCCCACCCCTTTCTTATGTTTTATTTACCCAGGAATCCAAGAAGTGTATTATGATTCATATGAAGGGTTAATTTAAAGAGAATAATGGAGTTCTCAAAGAACTATCTATGCTCTATTTTATGTTTGAAATTGTAATGTAAAGTTGATGTATGTAATCTATTTTCCAAGACTGGTAAACTGGTCGGTCTTTGAGGACTTGATTCATTGTAATCATGACAATGTATTAAAATAATTCACTGACTCTGGGTAACTGGATTTGGGGCGTTACATTGGTGCATTTTATTTCTATCAAGGAAGATATTTCACTTTAACAAATTTCCATGATATAAAAAAGAGAAGTGGTAAGACTTCATGGAGTTCCACTATTCATTGTATCTAATCAGGATGTAAGGTTTACCTAGAGGTTTTGGAGAATCCATTATCAAGTGTTGGATATATAGTTGAATTTAAACATTGCTTATCACCCTCAGGTTTATGGTTAGTCTAAGAGAACCATTTATACTCTAGAGGATATATTGAGATCACATTGAATAGATTTCCAATGGGGTTGGGAATATAACCTTTCCCTAGTAGAGTTCACATATAACAATAGTCTTCAATATATATTTCAAATGGTACCTTATGAGGCTCTGTATGGGAAGAGGTTTCAAACTCTAACATGATATGATGAATTAGGAGCGAGGAATTTGATAGTACCTGATATTTTCCAAGAGATAATTGATAAGGTTTAAACCATTAAATGTAATATGAAATCCATGAAAATTTTATAGAAAAGATATGCAGGCAATCATTGAAGAGACCTAGAGTTTAAGGTTATAGATAATGTTTTCCATTTTATATCACTATGGAAGAAATATGTAAGGTATGAAAATAATGGAGAGATTGTCCTTAGATACATTATCTTATTTGAAACACTTAATCACATTAGAGTAGTGAATTATTGAAAAGCACTCCCATCTAACATATCTCAACTACATAATGTGTTCCAAATATCCCTCTTAAGTAAGTACATACCAAACTCCCCGCATGTATTGAATCCATAGGTGGTACTCATACCAAAGGATATTTAATATGAGGAGTAGTTAGTGAAGACCATATATTAGAGAGAAAAAGTACTATGAAACTAGAAAAAGCACCTTATAAATTACTATTTTAGAATCACAAGTTGGAGGATGTGACATAGAAACCAGAAGTGGTGATGAAATTGAAGTACCCTCATATGTCTTAGTGTACAAAATAAAATTTCTTGGGTGAAATTTATGAAGGGTAGAAGAGTGTAATGACCCAAACATGTATAAATAAAATTATATTTTGAATAAACAAATTTCTTATTTAGTAATGTAGTTATAGAAAACACATGCACTATATTTCACTTTTTATATTTGACCATTATAAAATATGGACATAATTTTCCTGTTGGGATTAAAAGACCATTAGGAATCATAATAGTAGATATTATATGTTTTCTATGGTGAACACTAATATTATTATATATTAAGGGTTATAATAAATTCTAATTGACACCAATGGAATAAGTAATGGCCTCAACCAATAATATCATACCTCATGAAGCCCATTTATCAAAGATTACAATGGATTTTGAATCACAGGGAGTTTCCCTTAACCAACCCCAAGTTGAGATTCAACAATTGAAACTTGATTAAAACCATTTATGGTAGAAGTTCAGTATTATCGAGATAAAGTCACAAAGTATGTTTATTGAACCGCCGTAAGAAAATGACACTATTTCACACCTTACCCTTAAAGAATACACTGGTGTAATAAGGGGTTATTTATCTAGAACATAGTAGTATGAATTTTAATATTTTCTTTTTAATAAAATAATCATTATATTTATCGTTTTACTATATTAATTTATACATATATATGACTATATAATGAGTTTGATAAAATTAGATTTTGGTATTAAGAAACAAAAATTGTATTTTTGAAAAATATAAAATTTCAATTAAAATACTATTTTATATAAATTCAATAATTTTTTAAATAAAAATTATTTTCATGAAATATTCTTATTATATAATATTTATTTAAATATGAATGAAAAAAGAAATTAATGAAGGCCAATTAATTTTTTTAAGGTTCATAAAGTGGTTAGTGTCATAAACTATTATTTTCCAATAAATAAGGTTTTTTATTTAAAAGTTTAAATTCACATATTTAGGAAAATATTTTGGTAAAATAAATATTATTTTTGAAATAATCACATTTAAATTATTTAATGTTTAATTCTTAATAATTTTATTAGATAATCAAGTTCTTGGGTAAAAATTTAATATGGTATAAATATACAGTGTGTATTATGACATCATAATAGCCCAAATGTTATGTAATAATTACTATAAATGTAATAAAAGACCAAAAATATATTTCCCATTTAAAATAATTTATTTTTTATATTATTTTATTAATTTTTAAAAAAATTAATGAATCCTACAAAATATATATTATCTTTCAATGTTTTAAAAACATTTTTTTATAAACATGACTCACTTCCACATAATGAATTTTATTATTTTAATTATTTAGTTTTTTAGCCTAATAAAATACTGAAATACAATACTATTTGGTAGAAATCGTGGGAAAACCCATGGTAAGGTTTGTGGTTTTGATTATTTTTTCACTTCGAGTCCAAAACCTAAGTTTCAAAATTCATAAATAATTTCCCTCACTTTTGTAATAAATTCCCACCCAACATACAATTCCACTTCACTCAAAACCCTCTAATCATGAATTAACTCTCCCTATTACTCTCTTAATCCCAACCAAGTTGTTCCCAATATCATAATAATCTCCTCTCAATCTTTTAGAATCACATTTTCAAGGTAAGGGATTCTCTTCCTCTTCATTTTTATTCATGTGCTTTATTTGTATTAAGCCTTTTTATTTCAAATTATTCATGTTTTAATTTTTTTTATATATTTATTTATTATCCTTATGATTAACAAGAAATGAGATACCACCTTTTACTCTCATTAAACAATTCCATGTACCTTTATGTACACCTCTTATATTTCCCAAATTATCACATGATTTTCCAAGCCCAACTTTTTGGTTGTGAATACCCATACTAATTTCTAATCAAGGGTATTCACCTAGATGTAACTATCCTTAATTTATTGAGTACTTATATGTAGTTAACCCTCAGTAATTTATATTTGTATTAAAAGGGATGAAATTTTATCTTATGTTGTATGATCTATGTGGCACACAAATGCATGTACATGATATGAATGTGACGGGTGGGCCCATAATTATATATCCCTCTAATGCATTTTGTAATATTTTTATCTCATAATATGTAATTTATGGTTCATGGGTGGTTCTCCTAAGAACATTATATTATGATTTACTTATGGTTATCCTTGACTTATGTTTATGATTTCATTTTTAATATTGTTGTTGTATTCTTGTGATGTGTTGTTGTTATCATATTATATCATGCTTCAATGTTAATGTTTATGATTATCACCATATTATGTCACATTGATATTCATCTTTAGTCACATGTATTACTTTCAAAATTTTACGCTTTGATTATTCCCTTATTGGTATTTATAGATTACCCCTTTCATATGTACATCCTCTGGTTATCCCATGAATTATTAGATTATTAATTGAATAAAAGGTCATGTTATGAAGTTTTTAAGCAATTTTATTATATCCATGTTTCAAGTTATTGTTATCTATACCTAATTTAACAAATACAATTGGACTCTAAATATTTTGGTAATATTTTATTTTTATCTTTATGTAATAAATCATGAAATAAAGTGTATAAAAGATATATGTTTTCAAACACATGAAATGATTTAATAATCCAATTTTTTTATCTTATTAACTCCCCATAAAGGTATTAACTCAATCATTATTCATCATGGATAATCTTATTTAAAGTGATATCCAAGAATACCCCAAATATATCACTTGAAATATTATAATGTGGGATCATGAAACTAGTTAAATAATTACATGATGGATATATCTTCATGTTTCATAGTGATCATTGAATTCACCAAGATCTCCCCCTTCATGAATCACCTTTAATTTCCTTAACAAAAAAATATCAATAAAAAGTATAGGAATAAGGTGTCTTCTTATTATATTCTTAATGAGAGAAATAGGGCTGATATTTTATTCTTATAGTGACCCAAAAATTTTATAAATAAATATTACAACTTATTTTATGAATATTTATTACATATTATTACAATCCATTCCAAAACCATAAATTTTTATTGTCGTTAGAAACTTGGATACATAAAACAATAGAATATAAAATATCTACATTATTTAACATTAATTTATTCACAAATAAAACCACTCTTATGCATATCATACTTATAAACTATCTTCATAACCTAGGGAAAGGAAACATATGAAAGGGTGATATAATATTCTCAATAAGGGTAAGCATAAAAGATATCAATCAATGATCATAAATGATCATAACCTAATCATAAGGGTATAATAACATGATAATAACTTACAATAATCCAACCCAATTAATCAAAAATCATTAATCATAAATCATGGAATAAGGGTTTGTCACAATAATTGAAATAAGTCAAAATTTGGAAAAATCATCAATAATCAATCATGATCCAAGATAATGTATCATAATCATAAGACATAAGTTTTTGGAATATACATAATCATAGAAAATTACTTCCTTAGTCAAGGTTCACTCCCAACACTATTATTGTGAAAAAATCCCCATAATCTAAATGCATACCCAGTTATTTCTATCATTCCATTAGGAGTAAATTCCATCTAGTTAACTCTGTAATATATTAATAGTTTGTCAAGTATATCAACTCTATGGAGTTTCTCAACTCCATTATCTCTTAGGAGTTTCTCAACCTTGTCATATTTTAGGATTTTATAAACTCTATCATCTCTTAGAACTTTCTCAACTCTTTAATTATTACCCAATGCATTGGAGGGATATAACAGAACCACATTTTTCATGAGATATATTGGGGTCACCAATCACATAAACATAATCCATATATATTAGTACCATAAGATCATAAAACATTCATCATTTCATTATAGCATAAACCATGAAACAAAAAAAGGTTTCATAAATATTTCATCATCAAATTCGTAAAACATCCAAATAAATAATAAATATTGTAACATTGGATCATATCCCTAGTAAATCATGATAAACATAATATGATATTTTTATAGATAAAAACACTTTTAAAATATCATTGGAACATTTCTTGAGTAAATTACCCTTTTCATTTTTAAATCATTTATAGAAAATCCAAAAAATGAAAAAAAAAATAAGGAAAAATTTTTATTTGAAAATAAACATGAAAAATTTTAATTTAACATTCAAAAAAATAGAATTCATGATGGAAAGTAAATTTTCTTATGTGGTGTATGTTAAAAAAAATCATTTCACATTTTCGGTAAAAATTCAGAAGTATAGCATTTGGAAAATCAAAATAAGATTCATTTCAATACTTTATAATGAAATTAAAATATAGTTAAAAATAAATTTAAATTATATTTATAGAATATTAAAAATACTCTTGAAATTTTTTTAATGAAAATACATACCTTGAATAAAATATTCTCGACCAAATAGAAAAACAAAGTCGGTTTTCCTTAAAAAAATTATTTCATTATATTGAGTATATAAAGAGAGTAAAATGAAATAAAATCATTTAATATTCAGAAATAACTATATTATAGTAAATTAAATAATATTTTGTTGATATTTATCATATAATTTTCTCATTGGAAATTTTAAGCATAAATAATCCCTATAAAAATGAGATTGTAACATTAAACCCTTATTAATTTTATGACATTTGATTCATAAACTCAATGAAATAAATAAAATGAAATAAAACATGAAATATCATTAAAATAATTTTATTAATGATACAAAATATAAAAGTGTAAATATATACTCTTTATAAAATAAGATAAGTGTATAATGTAACATATGTCCCATAGAAGACAATTTAATAAAAAAACACTTATCACTTTGGTAACTTTCAAATCAAACCCCCTTGGATGAAATAATTTGAATTTTAAATTTAAATACCATGAATTAATAGGGATACATGATATAACATTTCAAATTATTAGTATATACACCACATAAACATACAAAGGTTCATAGAATCAAATATGTCTTAATGAAACAAAATTGAGATGAAGAGCCCATACAACTTTGGTAATCTATAATTCAAAACCTCATTAAATAGATAAACTTACATGGATTTATAAATCCCTATAATTTTAATTAATATAATCATAAAAAAATTCTTGGGAAATATATACACCACACAAAGGATAAAACTGGGGAATATGGGATGTGTCTCATAGAAATAAAATTGATAAGAGAAACCTTTTCCTAATATCAAACTTGATTCATAAGTCTTATAAACTCATGTATAAAAATATAATATTTATTATAATTCAATAAAATCGTATTAATACTTATAATATCATATGTGATCCAGTTATAACATTCCAACACCCGTTTATTAAAAATTATCTATTATATTCATTATTTTGAGTGATAACTTCTTTGTTTATCATTTAAGTTTTATTTAGGAGGCTCTGGTCCTTATAATTTTATCATGGCTTCATTATATCAAAAATATTAGTCATAAAATAATTTTAATATTTAATCATTATATAAACTTTTAAAACAATTCATATAAAGTAGTGATGAAAAATGAATTGCATCACTTCATGGAGACCGTAGTCCGTACATATGCATGAATGGTATTTTCCACTTTTCAAGAGATGGAAAAAATGAAAGTTAAATGATAATTAACCTTTGAAAATCATTATTATATCAAAAATATCATATATATTCATTAAATCTATCCATATTATCATCCAAGTAAAGAATAATCAAAAAAACAAATCACATCACTTTGTAGAGGTGGTAATTCACACATACACATGAGTGACATTATCATTATTCAAAGGTTGTGATAATAAGAAGGTATATAATATATTATAATTAATTAAGAATAATTATTTCATAAATATCATACATAAAAATTAAATCCATCATAAAAACCATTCTGAAAGATTCTAATGGAAAATGAATCATATCGCTATGTGGATGTGGTAGTCAACACATATGCACGAGTGATACTTTAATCTTCTATTTGATATAGAAGAGGTTCAGAATGAATATTTCATCATTATAATAACATATAAATATATTTATGATATTTCATTAATCATTTTTTATATTTGTAATAAGTTTAAATAAGGTATAAGAAGAAATAAAATTGAAAGAGCACGGTTAAAAGATTTCAATAATATAAGGTTGATGTCAAGAGAAAGTTACTCCAAATATAAATTAATTATAATTTAATATAGTCTAGTATTAAAATAAATTTAACCAATAATAATTATGTAAGTTTGGGTGGGTACTCCTTGTCACGAACCAGCCTGGGGTTGAACCTGAATCGGTCACCCGAGCCGGCTCGCGACAAGTCCCGAAGGGCGTTCCCGATCCCCCCGGGATGGCAACTAGTTCCAGGCATCAAAATTTGATCATTGGGAACGATTTCAGCCCAAACAAAAGTAGGATCGAGGCAAAAATACAAACTAAACAGAACAGATAAACACTAACAGCGGAAATGAAATAAAAGTCAAACGACCAAACGTACCTCCATGTGACCTCTCAGGTTACCACCCAACTAAAGACCAACCTCACTCCAACATCGAGCGAATCAAACCAGAAAACCTGAACAAGGGAACCTACAACTGAAATGGTAAAAGATAGGCATGAGTACAAAAGTACTCAGTAGGTATTCCAAATTAAACCACTGAATCCAAAAGTTTCCTTTCCCAAATCAATCCACTGACACGAGTTTGAAATACAATTATAAAAAGTAGGATTTTCAAATTTTAAAACAAATAACATAAATTTTCTTTCATTTAAAAATATAACACATGCTACATACCATTTCCAAAATCATTTATCATTTCATAAAGAAAATCAAAACAGAAAGATCTTGATTTTCTTTTCTAATCAGTAAGTAAGTAGACAAAACAAGTTGGAACAAACTAGTATAATAGAATGTGAATAAGCCAACAAGGAAAAAAATCAGTGCTAAGGGAAAAAGGTGACAGTAATAACTATAAATTAAGTACATTGAAAGTGAACAAGTAACATAGTCAAGTAACCATGGGTGATCCTAAACATCCCTAGAAAACCCCTGGATGTACTCAGTTTGGAACCACCTGCCAGCGTATGGTGAATCCCCATAGTCTATAACCAACTGATCACCCTCGCGACAAAATCAGCGGCACTTCCCATCTGGCCTCTAACTCTACCAGTGGGTACCAACCCGTCTAATCGGGGTTAGTAAGCAACTGTCACTCGATAATCTATAAGACGCCCAGGAACCCATGGTAGTTTTAATAAGACTGTGTAAGTGGGAGACCCTCACACGCGTGACTCATCTCACCACACTTGCCAACCCCTTACATGGACATCGCTACACGACAACCCTCAAAGGGAAGTCCCCCTGTATAGGTTCCCCATAAGTATATATATATAAAAATATAAATATAATAATACATATATCACATCACCAAAGTACCAACCGGGCCATCACAACACATAACATTCAAACCATTTTCTAAAACACATTAAGTTTACAAACGGGCATTTACATTTTCGCAAAACATATTCTTTTCAAAGAGTCAACACAAGTATTGCACTAAAGTTTGAAGAGCCAAACGGGCCCTAGCCTCCAACCACACACCCAAGTACTTTTCAAGGAAAATTGAACCAACGAAGAGGCACACATTTTGGAACCATCTTTTGAACACAAGAAGCACCATTTTCCCTATTTTGGAAAATAAAGAAAAAATTTAGAAGAAATAAGGGGGAGGTAAGAAGAGGCGTTCTTGATGGAGACTAGCTTTAGGGTGCCATTATCACTTGATTGCACAACCATGTGTGCACCTAGTGCACCCATGGTTGTGTCTTCATCCAATGGAACCCTCTAAAACCAACCAAAACATTTTAAACCAGATTTAATAAATGCACCATTTGCTTTCAGCTCAAAATAGTCCATTTCTCTCATTTATAAAATACAACGCATGCTCATAAATCAAAATCCCTTTCCAAAACAAACTTTAAACCACGCAAAGAGGGAATCAACACATTTCGCATGTAAAGTTTAAATCGTGATCCAAACCAATTTAAAAAACAATTCAATGGGAAAACCCCACTCAACCATCCAATTTTTACCCAAGAAACCCAAATTACATTTTTTTAGAAAACACCTTAGGTATAATATACAAAGGAATAAACCAAGATGTATATAAAAATCTATTTTCAGAAAAACATGACAACTTCAAAACATCCTGACAAGCTTAACATGAGAATCATATAGGTTCGAAACAAGGTTATAAATTTAAATAAACACCAAGCATCAAAGGAAAGGCAATGGAAAGGAAACTCATGGATTTTCCTACCTCAACGGTGCACGATTGAGATGCCGCTCGGCAGAATGTTGAACCGAGCCTCACAATTACTTCGCACACCCTAGAAACCAAGAAAAAAAAGGCACAACCACAAACCCGAAAATTAAGGTTTGAACAGCTCATCAACATGCACCAAAAAAAGAGAGCGAACAAACCTATGCTGAGGGTCATGAGTAGGGGGAAAGCATCGGGATCGGGCCGCGCTGATCGGAGCGCGCTGAGCAGAGGAGCTCACCGGAGTGGACTATTGCAAGGAAAAGTGGGGTTGGCCGGAGACGGGCCGGCTGAGAAACCCTATCTGGAAACTGTGTCGGACATCGGGGAGGCGGTGCCGGAACGGGCGAAGCCGGAGGGCTGGGTTGCAGAGGCGCGGCGGAGGGCCGGAACGCTGGGAGGAGGCCAGGGAATGGTGGCTGGGTGCGGTGAAGGGGAAGCAGGGGTCGGGATGGTCGGGATGGTCGGTGGGAACAGTGAAGGGGAAACAGGGGTCGGGACGGCCGACTGGTGCGGTGAAGGGGAAGCAAGGGCCGAGACACCAGTGATAGGGAGCGGGGACATCAGGACGCCGGCGACGAGGAGGCCGGGAGGCCGGTGCACATAGGAGGGCAAGTTGGGGGGTTTGGGCACCACATAGGAGAAAGGAAAAGGGGGGTTCGGGCGTCGCACAGGAGAAAGGAAGGGGGGAAGAGTTTAGGGTTTCAAATTTTATTTTTTTTAATTTTATTAACACAATATTAATAATAATAGTAATAATATAATAATAATAATAATAGTTATAGAATAAGTAAATAAACAAAGATAAAATCCAGATAATATTAATGAAACTTTATAAAAATAATAAAACTTTATAATAATAATAATAATAGCGCAACTATTATAATAATAATACTTTAACAATCCTAATAATAAAATAATAATAATAATATTTATAACAATTTAATACTACTAATTATATTAATTGTGAACATAAAAAAATTTAATATTTAAACATCGGGTGAACACGCGGTCACCCGGGCCGAACGCACCGTCACCACTAACGATGTGGTGACCGTGCACCGGTACGAAACCCGCCAACACAATTAAACATATAAAAATTCAAACTGGGACCAAGAAAAGATTAAAAAACAAGGGAATCTGCGGTCGGGGTGTGACACTCCTACCCTTATTTCTTAGTTTAACCCCTCACTAAACTCACTTTAACCTTGGTAACATAATTTTATTTTATTTTTACTATTTATTATGACCCAATATTAAGTAGATCCTATTAAATTATATTAATTATGATAATTTAAAATATTTAATCCATTTTACCATACCTAATTTATTTAATTGGAAGAATTTAAGTTTAAATAAGCATGTAAAATGTAATGAAAACCCATTTTAGAGAAACACGTTTTTAAGCATACAACTGAATTTACTTACATTACAGGCCATGTAAAAAAATATAATGAATATGAAAATATTTTATTGAATATATAATATATAAATTTAATTAAAATTGTTAATAAATGGATATTAATTTAATTTATTATGAAAAAAACACATTTCACACATAAAAATGGTTTTTAGAAAAAATGGGTTTTTAATCCCAAAAATGAACTTATACCAAATTAAAGTATAATATTGATTCCTATGTAATTAATTATATTATTTATAATTATGGGATAATTATGTTTCTTTAAGATCAAATTCCACAAATAATGTTAGTTTTTAAGTGAAAAGAAATAAATGTTTTACAAAAAATGGCATTTTCCACTATTCACTGAAAAATAAATCTTTTTTGAAAAATCATAAAACATTTCCCTAAGATAATATTAACATGATGATATAAAAAATAATTTTTGTAAAATAAAATAACATTTCCAAAAATGATAGAAATTAATTATATTTTCTTTGCACAAAATTCAATAAAAATCATTTTTGAAGATAATATTTTTTAAGCATAAAATGGCTTTATAGAAAATTTATTACTTGTTTATTATACATTAACAAATAAATTTGATTAATTAAAAACTTTTATACATATTTTTTATAATGTTTTTCCATTATTTGTACCTTCCAATTTATCAGCTATGTTATAACAGTCACATTTAAATAATATTATTTCTATAGTATATCGTAGTTCACTTAATGCTCAGTATTACATGATAAGAAAGTTATCGAGAATAGTACTCTTTTAAACCAAATTTTTAGAGTGTTACAATTATAAAATTAGAAACACTTTTCTTTGTATATTTATATTTATGAAAAAATATATATTCTAGAACTTCCTTTGATTTTATGAGCATGTGAATTCATAGGAAGCATAGTTTTCTTACTTTTCACAGCTTTCCTCTCATATAAAATTGAATTTTTTACATTATTTGGACATGTACACTTAATATTTTATGATTGATCCATTTTTTTAGCATGTAAGGGCCCAAATACATGTGGTCCAACCCTTTATTAGTTTTTAATGGTAGTAGAGCTTGACGGAGGATTAGAATAATTCTAGACACGTTGGCCACTAAAATGATAGAAACAGGGAGATTACATGTCGTCTAATACTTAAAATCATGTAAATAAGTTTCATGGATTGTGAAGTTTTGATTCATAACATTTTTATTTTGGGGTAAAATAATAAAAAGGTAACACATTTTAGGTGAAAACCAAGACTTGAGGATTACACGGTGTGAAAGGGGATTACATGTCATGTGAATCCCTGATGTTTTTCATCTTTAAATGTTTCATCTGCTTGGGTTTTTCTCCAAACCCTATGGCTAGTGGATCTCTCTCTCTCTAATTATAGAAAATATGCATACCTCCTCAGAATTTTTATATTTCTTTGATATGGATCAATCCTTGGGATTTCTTCTTTGATATATGGTGATCCAAGGAGAGTTGTACCTACATTTCTAGAGGTTTCTCCCGGTTTGATCTCATTTTCTTCCCCTTTCATCCTTATATATGATGGATTATGACCTCCCATATTTTTATTGTGTTTTTTAGTTGTTGTTGGTGTGTTGGTGCTACAGAATCCTCAGATGGATGCAGTTCTTGTGGGAGAGGTGATTAGAGATCCACAACATGGTCTATTATTGTGAAAATAATATTGATGAATTTTGAATTAGTGGATTCACTAATTCTCTATTCGTTTACATGAAACTGTAAATTGATCATGATTTATCCCTTTTTATGGAAATATAGTTAAACTGATAATTATTTTAACTATATTAAATAATTGGTTCCAATCATAATTTGGTGAGGTATTTTCTTTGTATCATGATAACGTTTTTCCTCATGATTTTATAGATAGTGTGATATCTATACCTTTACTTGTTAGAATGTTTTTTAATTATTGGAATTGCATGTGTAAATTGGTTCATAACATAAATCTGTAATTAATCGATAATTAATTGGCTTAATAATAATTAAATAAGAGGCATGTTTATAATCTAGTGATTAATGTAATTTTAGGTTGATCAAATTGATGCAAGTAGACATGTTTAATTGAAATTAGTTTCAAAACCTCAAGAATGTTAATTCTAGGTGATAATGAATAAAAGGAATGTTAATTTAGAATGGTACTTCTCTAGTTTTTTTAAAATTAGAATAAATTCTAGGAGCATGTTTTTTCTTTAATAACTTGTTATAGCTTGATGTTATAGGTTTCCCACAGTTGGTACCTATTAATAAATAAATCATTTAATTCAAGATGAAAAAATAACTGGTTGTTTGAAAAATATGTTTGATAGGGCATGAGGTTCCCATTTTCTTGAAAAGGATGAGTGCCTTGAGGTTGGATTTTTGAGAGCTCATTTTCATGAGAAGGTTGAATGCCTTATTTTGATTCACTAGTTTCCCTATTTAATGTTTGTTTATTTCTTACTACTTTGTGGTGTTCTTTGGATATGAGCCTTGTGATATGACCCTAGTATGGATGATCCTGAAGGGATAATGTGTGAAATGGGGTGGGGAGGCCCAGATGTGATGTTATCCTAGTATAGTTGATCCTAGGATGACTATTGTTATATGAGGGGTGGGGAGGCTGATATGTGATGTAGTGTCAAATGATATATGTGTCGGTGATATGCATTGGTATGTGCACACTGGTTTCGGGGATTTAACTGGATATGATGAAATAGGTTAAATTTGGGATTACCCATTGATGTGATGTTGAGATCTAGTATGATCATTTGAATCTATTTAATGGATGATGGCAGGGTTTCTTATTTATCTTATTTTCCATTCCCTACTACTTGAGTCAGTTGAAGGTGCTTGGTTGCTTACTTTATCCAAGTAGTAGCTTAGGATTGTTTTCCTAGAGTTCCTAGATATGGAATGATGTTAATAAGAAAATAAATAAATTTTTAACCCACGGGTTTGGTTGATGATGAAATCAAAATTCTTAAAAGATATTGATCTTGATAAACCATGGTCTTTGTTTAGATTATTCCTGGAGGGTAAGGGCTTTACATTGATGATTAATGTAATACAATGTGGAATAATTTTAATGGTTAATTAATGGATAATGAATTAATTAATGGAATGAAATGATAAAAATAAAATAAGTAATTAATTTAGCTCTTTTAAGTAATTATGTTCTTATAATATATATCGTCTAAGTCATGGAATCTAGGGGACCAAGTGAAATTAGCTACAACTAAGTATAAGACTATGTTATGTATATAGTGTGGTTTTGATCTATATTATGTCATGTATATTCTACGATTTCATAAATTTCCCCACCCATGTTGGTTGGGAAACTGACACCTAGTGGACTCTGGGGGGTGTTTTCCCAACATCTTGGTAGGAGGAT
This sequence comes from Viscum album, assembly GCA_963277665.1. NCBI lineage: Eukaryota > Viridiplantae > Streptophyta > Magnoliopsida > Santalales > Viscaceae > Viscum > Viscum album. The sequence goes on from OY728128.1 coordinate 172,704,911, forward strand.
AGATGGATGGCTACCCCCTCTGGCCCCATTCTCTTCTCTTGGTAGTTACTTATTTTGGTAATAATGATGGATAATTTTCTCATATATTTGTGTAGAGGGATATGATATCTTGTGGTTATTTTAGGAACATGTATTACTAGATATAGTAACCAATGGAATAATATAGGTATGACATGTATAGGTTGGGATTTCTTTAGGTACTTACTCAATATATGGGTTGTAATCACTTGAGGTATAATACCCAATGTTTGATATACATCATATGAGATATAGTGGCTCCTGATAACTAATTGGTTAATATTTGGTATGTGATATGGGATGGTGTGGTTATGTGATTCACAAGGTGCATGTTTTGGGTCCTTGACCATGTGTTTTTAGGCCGGCATACTTTTGGAGAGAGATGCTCAGGATGCGTGATGTCGGGACAAAGTAGAAAACCAGTGGGTAAGTAGGAGTGGGGTACCCTTTTTATTTTATTATTATATTTATACTCTCATGTATGTAATACTTGGTGAGAGCTGGCCATAGTGAGGCTATGAACATAGTATTACTATTTATGTGATGAGTTATTTTAACTATTATTCACTATGCTTTATCATGATTTATTTTTATTTTACAAATATACTCTTAGGATGATCCTACTGAGTATACTGTTATACTTACCCTACATATATATAAACTATTTTTTAGGTCAATTAGAGCATGTTGATTGGGATATATATTACTAACTCAAGGTTTAGCAGGAGCTCTTTAGGCTTTATGGTTGTTGTCCTATTTATCTTTTTGGTTATTTTAGTTTCCCTTTTAGTTATTTAGTGATGTATGAAATTACATGATGCACTTGGGTTTTCTTTTATATGTATATGTCTGAGAAGGTGTTGGTTGTTTTATTGTTATTATCTCTCTCTTATATGAGTATATCTTATAGGGTAACGCCTCCCATATGCATGTTTTCTATACCCTCGGTGTGACTCACCATCCTGGGACCTATTGGAGGTGAGACTCAAGAAGTCACCATCTCTATCCCCTCATTGCAGTATTATTATGAGGAGGGGGTCATGAAAGAGTGGTATCAAAGGTTCTAGTTTGAGGGATAGAATGGAGTGTAGAGTTAGGAACATGTGAGGTTTCATGGGTTGGTAGGGAAATAGTGATAGGTATGTTTATTAAGTGAGGTAAACATGAGAGACCAGATGAGACACATGTATTTAGAGCCCCCTATGATCTGATGCATGAACCTTTAAGTTTATTGATCCTACTAAATTAAGTGATATTGGTTTCAGGATAGAGACCTATTAAAGGATAATGAATCATTCTTCATTGTTCCTATGTTTTAAATGGGTAGACCTTGGTATTTCTCAAAACCATAGCAAGATAATTAATTTATTAATTAATGTTAAATATTCTATATTCTAGGTTTAATAGATCTAACTATTTGCACTTTTTTAGGAATGGCTCCAGGTTGACGTCCTCAATAGAATTTCATTGAAGATGTTTAATAGGATGTATCAGCAGATCACTACAGAGTAGAGGTTGAAAACTATGATGCATGGAGGAAAATATGATTTTTTGTAAGAACCCATGTTTTTCCGGACTGCAGTTTTGAGCAGAAATTTGAATTTTTGATGTTGGATACTCGTGAGGGGTAAAATGGGAATTTTACCCTAGCAGCTGATCTCAGATAATTTTTCTGACAACTCTGTTGGTCCTGGAATAGTGTGTTTACCCTAGGATATGAGTTTGGAGGAAATATGAGCTGTTCGAATTTTGGCGGAATATTTAATTTTTAATATTATTAAATTAAATATTAATTTATTCACACGAGTTCGTTTACTGATAACTTCTAAACAGAGCATCGGATTGATATTTCGTATGCGCCGTTGAGTCCGGAATGGGGATTTTAGCCTAGGGAAGGCATCAACTCATGTCGGGCACTAGGGCCGGCCCGGGCCCCTTTTTCTTCCTTTTCTTTTCTTCTTTTCGTTTATTTTCTCTCTCTTCCTCTCTCCTCCTTCTTACGTATGCACCATTTGTGGCTTCTCCTTGGCCGTGTCCCATGGTAGAATTGGGAGATCAAGAAAATGGGATAGAAGGAAGGCAAGAGTGGTACCGATTCGAAGCCCTCGACTCGCTGATTCCGCGCAGGGAAACCGGGAGCTGTGAAATCAACCGAAGCATCGGCGGTTTCCGCCCAAAGGTAGGGTCATTTACGTTTTAACCATAAATACCCTTTAAACAAGTTGTTTTAAGTTTTTAAGGCCTTATATTGCTTTCTTTTATGCCCATGGGGCTCGATCTGCTGTTTCGGGGGCGAAAACGGGAGAATAGGGCGTTTTTAGGGATTTCCCGTCGGAAAACCCAGTAGACACGGCGTGTGTTCCAGGGGAACACGCCATGTGTTCTTCCCGTTCAGGGAAGATGAGTTTTTTTTTAAGTACACACCGTGTACTTTGAGTACACGCCGTGTAGTGGTGGTCGTGTGGCTGGTCGTGTGGAATAGAACACGGTTTTAGTGTTTTTTTTTGAAGTACACGCTGTGTACAGTAAAGTACACGCCGTGTACAGTAGAGTACACGTCGTGTAGTGGTACATGGGAATGTGTTCGGGTGAAAATGGAAATGGTGTGACTTTTTGTGAATAGTACACACCATGTACAGTAAAGTACATGTCGTGTACTATTACACAGGCAGGCCCAATGGGCTATGGCCATGTACTGCTCCAGTTTAGTAATTTTGAGATATCTTATGCTTTGGAAGTCAGAATTGGGCGTGTGAGTAGTCTATTCTGAGCTTTTTTCTACGTAGATTGCGATGGTGGAATCATTTTTACATTTATAGGTCATATAAATTGGGTTTTTGGGGTTTTATCTAAATGGAGGGGGGTTTCCGCCTCCCTTTATCGAGCCCAGTCGTCATCTGAGGGTGAGACTTGGTGAGGTTGTTAGGTTGGGTGTTTGGAACAACATGGTTGAGACCTTTAATAGAAGATGATTTGTGAGCTATCTTCCATAATATTTTCTTTAGAGGATGTTTCCCTAGTGATACGTTCCCTTCTAGCCTAAGAGGCCATAAGACTGGATGCTTATAAGGGTCCCCTGAGGGATGCCTTGCTTGTGTGCTGATCTAGGGAGTCCTTGTAGGAACTCTCTCTTGTTTTCATTGAGAGGAACCCTGTTATGGGTCACCTATTTTGTTATTAATTCGAGGATCTTATGTAGGATTCCTCTTTTCTAACGATCCCATGTAGAATTCCTTGTCTCTAGTTATCTGGAGGATCCTGAGTAGGATGACTCCTTGGTGTTTGACTTGTGGGACCCGGCAGGTGCCCGTTGTTTGAATGACCCTGAGTTGTTACGTCAGGTTTTAGTAGAGATGGTTATCGGGTGTCACCTAGAACCCGTTCCAATCTAGTGATTCCTTTGGGCTTTGGATGTGTTGTTGGGTTGGGCGTTCGGGCCACCCGCACTTATTTGTTTATATCTAACATGGGTTGTTGATGTTGTAGTGGCTACCAGAGGTGCTTCCTGGTTGGTGGCTATTGAGCCTGAAGAGAGGAGTCTTCTTGTTTGTTGGGATGACTTTTTTTCCTTTTGTACCTATGTAGTAGGTGGCTTGGTGTTTATTTTTTTTCAACTGTTGTGCGTTTTGTGCGTTTTTATGCCACAAACCCATGTTGGGGTGTCGTGTGGCTGAGGCTGTGGATAATTTTAAATACCTGGAATTGTATAGGTAATTAAATGTGATATTAATATGCTCTTTGGAATCGCTGCTTGGATCCAGGACCATCCTGAGGGGTGTGTTCCTCTGTTTAGCTGTTTGGTCAGGATACCTGAGGGTATGCCATGTTTAATTCTGCATTACTTTTTCCTTGAGAGTAATTGTATGTAAATTGCATGTTTATATGTTGGGCATGGCCCGGTTACTTGTGCCTGAGGGCGGCGTTTTACTATAGCCTGAGGGCGTGACTGTGTTAGCCTGAGGGCGATGTTCTATTTCGCCTGAGGGAAACCTTTCATGACTGAGGGCTTGACTTATGTGCCCGAGGGTGACACTTCGTATTCCTGAGAGTGAGAACTCTATTATGCCTGAGGGAAAGATTCTGTTTCCCCTGACGGCAAGGCCTGAAGGAAAGGTTACTGATTCGTCTAAGGGTAAGGCATGAGGGAAAGGTTACTGATTCGCCTGAGGGCAAGGCCTGAGGGCAAGGTTCTGTTTAGCCTGAGGGCGTGGTTTTGTTTAGCCTGAGGGAAAGGTTCTGTTTAGCCTGAGGGCTTGGTTCTGGTTGACTTGTATAGAGATATATTTTTGGAGTTGGTCGAGAAGGTACTTGTCGATGGGATTACGGACCCAAAGATCGACTTAATGATACACGGCTTGAGTGGTACGACGTCCAGCTCAATGCCCTTGCAAAGGATGTCCAGGAGATCGGGCTTATGGTCCCAAGGATTGACTGATGATGTGGTTTTTTTTGTTATTTGAATCACTTAATCATGAATATTCATATTTATGTACATGTGTATAGGTATGGGACTATACATGTGTATGTATATAGATATGGACATCCATGGTGGCACTTGCCCAATCGACAGAGAATACAGACCCTGATTTCGACTATGGTTGCACGTTTGGTTTACTTCCTTTGTTGTGTTCCAGTTAGGATGAGCACGTTGTTGTTGCATACACTTTCGGGGTTCCCTACTGAGATTATTTCTCACCCCTGTACGTGCACCTCGGTGTACGTGTAGACATTATGTCTGCTTTTCAGGTTGAGCACGAGTTGCATGGTGGATAGGGCTGAGGCCCAGGGTTTCATGATCGAGTGGAGCTTCTTGAGTGGTACTACTGATCGGGCTGCTGCAGTTCGACAGTGTCTGGAGATCAGGTATGTGGATTGGCTCAGAGTTAGTAGCAAAGCCCTGTACTTTTACTTTAAGTTTATTTTGTACTTGTATTTGTATGGTCGGCCAGTGGGTGACCAGTGTTGGATTGAATTGCATAGCTGTTCGGGCTTTTACAGTATTTTACTATTACAGCTAGTTCTATTTCTGTTGTTTACTACTTCCGCACTCTGTTTAATTTTCACTGTGTATGATACTTAGTTATTTCCGCTATTTGCTTACTCTAGTATGAGGGCATAGTCTCCCCACTATCACACCCTAGGCCCTCGCTGCTAGTCGGCAGCCTCTAGCATACGGGGAGGCGTGCTTGAGGCCTAGTGTCGAACCGGATCGGAGCACTGGTTTAGTGGCTTCCGGGTCGGGACATTACATTTTTTTAGTCCCAAAGTATGTAGAAACATAAGGGTTCTATTTTAGATGCAGTCACATAATAATAGTTGGAGGAGGTTGAGATAGCTTTTAGTTCGATCAGTGCTTGGAAGTATCACTGGGTTTCATTGGCTATGACGATGTTTTGTGGAGCAGTGAGGGAGTGGTGGTTCTTATTCCTTGGGGATCATGAGGATTCAACACTCTCATGGGAGAAGTAATGAGTATAGTTCCAAGAATAGTTTCTTTATTTGACTGTGAAGGCATATAGTCACCAAGAGCTGATTACCCTTCGGTAGGGGAGGTCCAATGTGTGATAGTTCAGGATCTGGTTTAGGACCCTTCTGTTATATGATTCTGAACAGTTTCTAGATGAGGAGGCCAGGGATAGACATTTTGATTAGTCTTTGTGTCTATATATCCAATGTTAGGTCACCCCATTTATGATAAAGATGTATCTCCAGATGATGGTGTGAGTAGAGGTTATAGAGAGGAAACTGGCCAAAACCAGATCTTCACAAGAGGGGAGTCATCAAGATTTTTCACAAAGTAGAGCTATAGTCTAGGGTTCCCAGTTTCTTGGATAGATGAGTTTCTGGTCAGTCGATGGTAGGTCCCAACCCTTATCATCTCATTTCTCTAGGGGTGGTGGATTTAAGACCTATTCCAAGGAATCAAACACATGTTTTTCTTATGGAGTTTGATGTCATCAGTGATGAGAGGCCCAAAAATTTTGAGCAATCATCATGTTCTAGGTGTTCCACTTTAGGTTCCTCCATTGAGGTAGTTTCATCCAAGGAAACAATGGCTGGATGCTCCAGTTTGGGATCAGAAGAGAGTAGATGGGTTATGTGTAGGATAGCCCATAGATTCTCATTTTCCTTATAGAGTAGAGTGAGGCTATGGAGGGGGTCATCAGCATGGTTAGAGAGGCCATGGAGCAGGTCGTGGTTAGAATCATTATTTTTTATTTCTAGCTCTATGTGATCCAAACATCATTTGAGGTACCCTTTTCTTTTTTTATACTTGGGTTCGTGATTTTTTATTCAAGAGTGAATCACTCATTTATATCACTTTCCCTCATTCATGCTTTGGGACTTGAGGTAGAGATACTTATAGTTCCCTCGGCATTGACTACGTCAGTTGGAGGTCAAGATTATTTGAATGAAGTATATAGAGACTGTGAGCTAGTTATGGGGAAGCACCTCTCTTATGGATATTTCCTATTTTTATAGATACATCCATATAAAATCATCATCAGTATGGATTAGTTGTATTTATTAAAGCCTATCATGGATTAATTCAGAAGGTAGGTTGTGATCTATGATGATGATAGTGAGACAATAGTGTTATTTAGTGAGAGAGACCCTCATATAGATCAAAGAAATGTTCCATCCTTATAATATTTGATGGCTAAGTTGATGTTGATTTCATCGGAGTATTAGAAGTTGGTGTTTCCAAGGGTTTTGGAGGAGTACCCTGACTTCTTTCCATTGGAGGTTGTAGTGTTACCCCCTTGATGGGAGATCAAGTTTGGGTCGAGATATAGTCAAGCGTGTCTTCTATCTTGATTTCTTCATATAGAATGGAGCCTTATGAGTTGTGGGAGATGCAAGAATATCTCAATGATCTGTTGCAGCTTGGTTTTTTTAGCTGAGTGTGTCACTTTGGGGTGCATTGATTTTTTTCATAAAGAAGTCTTATAGAAGTTTGTAGCTTTATATTGATTATCATCTCTCAAAACAAGTTATAGTAATGAACCTCTATCCTATTTTATGGATTGATGATTTATTCAATAAGATGAAAGAATAAAGTTGGTTCTTGAATATTGATTTTCATTCAGGATATCATCAGATACTGGTAAAGGATGAAGATATTTAGAGGACTATTTTCCATTTTATTCATGGTAATTATGAGTTTTTTATGTCATTAAGTGTGAAAAATGCTTTATTTATGTTCATGGGGTTGATGAATGTATTATTTTTAGGGTTCCTAGATAAGTTCATGGTGGTTTTCATTGATGAAATCCTTTTGTACTCCACATCTGAGGAGGAGCATGTAGAGCATCTTTGTGTCATTTTCAGAGTTCTTAATCATGAGAAGTTGTTTTGGAAGTTTTCAAAGTGTGATTTATGTGATCATGAAGTTTGTTTCTTAGGGAATGTGGTGTACCAATAAGTATTATATATAGATCCTTATAAGATAGAGAGATTTGTGTCTTGGGTGCCTCCCCCCCTGAATAATGGAAGAGGTGTGGAGTTTCCTTGGTCTTTCAGGCTATTGTAGGAGGTTTGTAGCTGGTTTATATCAATTTTAGACTCCTATGATTACTTTGACCAAAAAGGATCGGTCATTCTTGTGGACTGACTAGTGTCTAGAAGCTTTTTGAGTACTTGAAGGAGAAGTTGGTCAGTGCTCCAGTCCAGTTTTTTCTAGCTAAGGGAGTTCAGTTTGAGGTTTTTTTTATGCTTTGTATCTTGTCTTGGGTAGTTTTTTGATACAGTAGAGATCATATGTTTCTTATGGGTATCAGATGTTATTTCCCCATGATAGTAACTATGCCACCCATGATCTTGAGTTAGTGGTTGAAGTGTTTGCTTTGAATTTTTGGTGACATCACCTCATCGGTGAGGATTTTGTGGTTTTTATCAACCATAATATCCTGTGGTATGTATTCTCCAAAAATGAATTAAAATTTCACCAGCATCAGTGGATGAAATTATTACAATATTAAAACTTTAATATTTTTTATACTCTAGAAAGGGAAATATTTTGGTTGATACACTGAGCAGGAATTCGTGTAGTGATGCCTTGAGTGAATATGGGGATTCCTAGAGAGTGATATTGGAACTATTGGTGGTGAATCTTTATATAGGAGAGGTTGGAGAAAAAGGTCTCCTTTCCATATGATAGTGCAGTTGTATTTAGTGCAGTTGGTGTAGGAGTCCTAGTTGGGGGATTTTGAGGAAGAGGTCTAAAGAGACCGAGTTGTTTTTTGGTGATTCCTCTAATGGTTGGTCTATAGATGAACAATACTAAGTGTTGTTTTAAGGAAGGATTTCCATTCCTTTAGTGATGCATGTTATGGTTCTTCGGTAGTTCCATAGTTCTCCTTTGGAAGGACATAAAAGCATGATAAAGATGTTTTGAGCATTGAGATGTTAGTTTTGGTGTCCTTGGTTGAAGTGTGTGGTTGTGGATTTTGTTTCTCAATGTTTGGTCTTCCATAAGGTGAAGGTTGAACACTGTGTTCTTGGTGGTTTTCTCCATCCATTAAATGTTCCATAGTAGAATTGGTAGGACATCTCTATGGACTTATTTACTACCTTGACCTCTAGGAGGCTATTATTCTATATGGGTGATAGTTGATCATTTGATTAAATCATACAACTTTATAGTGACCAAAGAGTCGAGCTCAATGGAGGTTCTATCATGGAAGTATCTAGAGTAGGAAGTGAAACTCCACAGAGTCTTGAGGATGATCATTTCTGATCAAGATCCTCATTTTACCTCTAGGGTTTTGAGAGGCCTCTAGAATTATTTTTGGTTCTCATTTATCCATTATCACTACTTTTCATCTGAAAACGAATGGTTATATAGAGCAGACCATACAGACTCCTTAATATATGTTCCACTCTTGTTTCCAATATTTTGGAGGTTCATGGATGATTCACCTTCCCTTGGTTGAGTTTTCATACAATAATAGTTTCCACTCCACTATTTGTATGGTTTTGTTTGAAGCTTTGTATGGCCGACCTTATTGTTATCCTTTTTTATAGGCTAGGGTCAGAGAGGAAGAAATTCTTAGTCCAGAACTGGAATAGAATATGATAGAGATGGTTTAGGTGATTTACTAAAGGGTGAAAGTATCGAAGGATCATCATAAATCATATGCTCATCATAGCAGGAGACCTATGGAGTTCAACATTGGAGATAACATGTTCCTAAAGGTGAATACTCATCGTGGGCAGTGGAAGTTTAGTCGTGGGAGTAAGCACTCCCCCTGGTTCGTTGGTCCTTTTGAGGTATTGGCTCATGTGGGAGTCATGGTGTATCAGATAGCACTTCCCCCATATATGATCAATATACATGATTTTTTTCACATAACGCATCTCCATCATTATCTTCATGATGAATCTCATGTCATCGGTTGGGGCGAGATCAAGGTAGATGATTATGTGACATTTTAGGAACAGCCTGTGGAGATCCAGGACCACCAAGAGAAGGTGTTGTGTAGGCATACTATTCCCTTGGTTCATGTATTTTGGTGTCAAGGTGATGTGGAGGAGAGTACCTATGAACATTATTCATAGATTCACACTCGGTACCTTGATCTATTTGATGTTTAGATCTTCTCTTATAACATTTTTCTCTTGTGGATGTGGAAACTTCTAGTTTATGAGTTGGTTTATTCTTGTTTCCTCTTTTGTGTTTACTCTCATTTGAGAGGTATCTACCATAGTAGATTATTTAGTATTTGGTTGCGGTTGTTGTGTGGTTTTTAAATTATTTATCTAGTGAGGTGGTTGATCTCTTCTGGTGTCAAGTTCTTTGAGAGGTATCTCATGGGGTGGATTTTCAGATGACCCCATTTCATTTTCTCCCTAGTTTAGTTTTATATTATTGAGGATGATAATTGTTTAGAGGTATCTGATGTAAGGTCCCAGATCTATGTGGTCTAAACCTTTGTGAGTTTTCAAGGCTAGTGGAGCTTAGAGGAGGCTTGGAATAATTCTAAAGGTATTGGATGCTAAAATTATAGAAACATGGAGATTACACACCATGAAATCCTTACATGTTGTGTAATTGAGTTTCACATCTTGTGTAGGGAAGGTTCATAATGTGTATATTTTTAGAGTTAAATAGTAAAAAGATGATTCATTTTTCAGAAAAAACCAAACCTCAAATATTACACAACATGAAATGGGATTACATGTCATGTAAATCCCCAATGTCTTACGCATTTAAACATTAATCCACTTAGGTTTTTCTAAAAACCCTATGGTAAGTGGATCTCTCTTTCTCTCTCTCTCTCTCATTCTAGGCAATCATCATCCCTCCTTCCATGATTTTTGAGATTCCTTTGATGGGGATCAGCCATGGGATTCCATATTCAATCGATGGTGATCCAAGGTGGGTTCTACCTCCATTTCTATGATGTTTCTCCTAGTTTGATCATGTTTTACTCTTTTTTATTCTTTTCATGTGATGGGAGATGATCTCTCATGTTTTTGATGGTTTTATCTTGGTTCTTTTTCACTGTTATGTTGTGGAATCCTTGGATGGATGCAGTTATTATAGGAGAGATTATCGGAGATCTGAAATGTTATATGTTCTCTTACAAAGAACATTGGTGGATTATGAGGTAGTGGATTCACTATTTCTTTATTCATTTACATGTAATCATACATTGATCATGACTTTTCCCTTTTAATGGAAATGTAATTTAACTAATGATTATTTGAATAGGATTAATGAATTGGTTATGATAACAAGTTGGAGATGTTGTTGCTTTCTACCGTGATAATGGTTTTCCTCGTGATTTTTTAGATAGTGTGATATTTATTCCTTCCCTTATTATCATGTTTATTAATTATTAGAATAGCATGTAAAATTTTTTAAAGAACATAAATCTATAATTAATTGATAATTAATTGGATTAATAATAATTAAATATGAGGCATGTTTGTAATCTGTTGGTTAATGCAATTTTATGTTGATAAAATTGATGTAGGTAGGCATGTTTAATTGAAATTGGATGTTAAACCTAAAGCATTTTAATGATTTATAATAATGAATAAAAGTCTTTTAAATTGAAAATAATACTAATTTGTGTTTATTGAAACCAAAATAAATTTTATTAGAATGTTTTTACTTTGATATCTTATTATATCTTGATGCCTTAGGTTTCCCATAGTTGGAACATGTTAATAAATGAATAAATTAATTCAAGATGGAATAAGAACTAGTTGTGTGATAAATTTGTTTCATAATACCTAATTTTTCTATTTTCTTGAGAAGGATGAGTTCCTTGATGTTGGAGCTTTGATATCTTATTTTCATGGGAAGGCTGAATAACTTGTTTTGAGGGCCAAGTTTCCATGTTGATTGTTTATTTGTTTCATGTTACTCTGTGATGTTCTCAGGATATGAGCCTTCATATATGAGTCTAGTATGGCTGAGCCTAGAGGTATGATGTGTGATATAGGGTGGGAAGGCTTGGATGTGATGTGATCCAGGTATGGCTAATCTTGGTATGGTTGTTGTGATACATGGGGCGGGGAGGTCTAGATATCATGTGGTAGAAGATTATTCATATGTTTTAGAGATTCATCAGTAAATGCATCTGGGTTTTGGGGATGGAATTAGAGGTGATGGAATGGGTTAAAGATGGGATTACCCATTGATGTGATTCTAAGAGTTGGTATTCTCGTTTGAATCCATTTAATGGAAGATGGTTAGGTTTCTTCTTTATCTACTTTTCCTTTCCTCACTACTTGAGGTGGTTGGAGGTTATTGGTTGCATGATTTAGCTTGGTGGTAGCTTAATATGGTTTTCCTAGAGTACCTAGATATGGAATGATTCTAATAATGAAATAAATAAATTTTTAACCCATGCTATTGGATGATAATGGAATGAAAATTCTTAAATTATGTTGATCTTGATAAACCATGGTATTGGTTTGGATTACACATGGAGGGAATTAAATTTACTCTATTGATTAATGTAATGTAATGTGGAATAATTTTGATGGTTAATTAATGGATAATGAATTATTTAACTGGAGGAAATTATAAAAAAAAGTAATTAATGTATCTCTTTTAAATGCTTGTGTGCTTATAGGATATCTATTCATGGAAATGAAAGTCGGGAGTCCGAGTGATGTTAGCTGTAGTTGAGTCTAAGACTAGGTTATTTCCATAGTGTGGTTGTGATCTATATTATATCATGTATATTCTATGATTTCATACACTACCCCAGCCATGTCTATTGGGTAACTGAAACCCAGTGGACTCTGGTAAGGTTTTTTCCCCAATATCTCAATCATAGGATGGATGGATTACTACCCCCTCTAGCTCCGCTCTCTTCTCTTGGTAGTTACTTATGCTAGTTTGCATGGCTGTTAGTTTTCCCATATATTTTTGTAGAGGTCAATAATTGATTGTGTTTATTTCTCACACATGTATTACTAAATATAGTATCCCAATGAATATTATAGGTATAAAATGTATAGCTTGTGGTGGATTGAGGTACTTACTCAGTGTTTGGGTTATAATAGATTTTAGTATAATACTCGATGTTTGATACAAATCATATAGGCTATAGTGGTTCATGGTAACTACATGGTAATTATTTGGTATTTGATATGGGATGGTGAGGTTATTTTATGCATGAGGTGCATGTGGTGGTTCCTAAACCAGGTGTTTTCCAGCCATATTACTTTTGGAGAGAGATGCTCAGGAAGTGCAACATTGGGGAATAGAAGAAAACCAATGGGGAAATGATATTTGGTTACCCTTGATGTTTTATTATTATATTATATTATCTCTTGTATGTGATACCTGGTGAGAGTTATCCATGGTGAGGATAGGAACATAGTATACCTGTTTAGGTGATGAGTTAGTTTCATTATTATTCATTGTGCTTTAGCATGATTTCTTTGTCTTTTGCACGAGAGGATATAGGGAGGATCCTACTGAGTATACTTCTATAATAACCCTATGTATATATAAACTATTTTTTATTTTATCTAGAGTAGTTTGGTGATCGTTCTAGATATTAATATCTTAATGTTTAGTAGGAGATGTTTGGGATTTGTGGTTATTATTATCTTTACCTTTTTGGCACTTTTAGTTTTACATCCAGTTGTTTAGTACTATATGAAATTTCATGTTTCCATTGGTTTTTCTTTTATATATATATGTGTGTGTGTGTGTGTGTGTCTAAGAGGGTTTTGGTTGTTATATCCTTCTTATTTCTCTCTTATGTATGTTTCTCTTAGAGGGTAATGCATCCCATATTCATGTTTATTATAACCTCGATGCTAGTCACCAACCCAAGGCCTACTAGAGGCTGGACTTGGGCAGTCACAATCTCTCTCCCATCATTGTGGTATCCTTTTAGGGTTTCGATCATGACATAGCCACTTCAAACTATAATTACCATATTTTTATTCATTCCTTAGGAATATTCTCGGCTTTCTTCTTGTGTGATGACCCATTTTTCATAGAAGAAATCATGGAATATGAAGTCATTTGTGGTTTTTATTTTTTTCTCAATAACTCCTTATATACTAGTAACAATGTTATAAATTTATTAAGAGTATTTATATTATGTTTTCACCTTCCACATAGTTTTTCATCCTTCTATTTGTAACCCTTCTTTGTTAACATCTCAAGTTATTCTTCTTGGACGTCATCCACCAAACCAATCCTTTTAGTTATCTCTTAGATTGATTCTATTTGTTGCTTCAGATTGATTCCTCTACCTTTGATGTTTATAGACTATTTGGAAAGGTACATGAAGTATAATTGTCTCTCAAAGTACAAGTATATCATCCTTTTTTATATTCCTTCTCATACTTCTTCTTGGGTGTACTTTTCTCAGCAATCAACTTTTGTTTCTACCCCAAGGTTGATATGTCTCATTTTCTATAATTATTTGTTAGATTGTGTGGTATTATTTAATTAAAAACATGTGTTAAATTTTTTCTTCTCCTAATCTATAATTCATCACCATTGTGACCACCTTTTTTCAATTCTCACAAAAATATTCAATGCAGTCAAATCTATTTTTAGTGAACATATTTCTCCTTTGTTGTGAACATTTCCTCTTCTCATCCTTGATCCCCCTTGATATTGGCATTCTATAATATTTTTGAGTTGACATGTTGTGATAAAAAACAATTTCCTTATACCCAAACTTTCCACTACATCAATAATGGCCAATGAACCTTGATTTTCTCTTATTTGAACAAATCTAGCCATCTTGAGACCCTTGTGTTTTTTTATAAAAACACCAATAATTTAGGATATTCTTGGGGAGATACTCTTCTTACACATTTTCACATCAATCCCTAATGTAATAGTGGATTTATTAGTATTTTTTTACCCAAATTTTCTTATATTTTTGTTTTTTAACTATACTAGAAGATGAAACAATATTAGAATATAAAATATTTTCTAGGGTATGGTTAACCTTTTTCCATTAGCTTGTAGTTAACTAATAATGTTATGATCTTAATCTATTTCTTCCACTAATTTGAATGTTTTTAGATATAATAATCTTATCATATAATTACATGGTATTTTCTATTCTTTTCTCAATAGCTTGGAAATATTCATCTTGTGTTAGTTATATGTTTCTCAATTTGACTTTTAATTCAAGACACTTCATGTTAAGGGTATTTTTCTCATCCTTGTCTTATGTTACCTTTTATTACCATTATCTATTTGTCATCACAATTAAATATTTATATATTCTATTTATTTCTTATAAGTTATTACTATACATTTTTAAAATTTTATATTTAATCTCCAGTTGAGTATTTTTAGCATTGATCACTATTCATTATGTTTTTTCCAATGGATGGATTCCTTAGTCACTTGATTTTCTTTTTTTAATTTCATCATCAATATTTTTTTTCAATAATTTATCAAATATGAATAATTTTTATTTAATATTCTTTAAGAATGACTCCTTGTATTTTACTTCTTTGATCACAGAGTTTCACTTTTTAACTATATTGCTATTGATTTTTTCATATATTATCTAACTATTATCAGCTATGTTTTCTCATAATGTTTTTCCTTGATAAACTCAAATATATAAGTGAAAAATTCAATATTAACTTTCTTTAAGTGATCCTTAACTTCATAGTAGTGGTCTTCAACTATTTTTTTAATCAATAAAACTGTTTTATTAAAAAGGATAAGGACTAACACTGAAACCAAACGTAGAGAAAAACATACAAGGGCTTATGAGGGTCTAAAATAGTGTAGCCTTATTGAATCCCCTCTAACAATGTCTATAAAATCCTGATAGAAGGATACCAAACTGAAAAAACATGTGATCATGTCATCCTAGGGTGACTTTAAAGAAAGTTAGTTTGCTGCTTTGTTCCTCTCGCACCACTTGTGAAAGGTTTACATGTTATTGTTAAAAATACTTCATAATTAACTAATTTGGTAGGAGATGTTCCAGGGTTGGGGATGGTACCTTGTAGGGAATTTTAGATAATTTTTTATTCCATTTTGAAAGCTACAAGCCTGATTTTTCTACCAACACATGATTTGATGCTAGTTAAGACAACATTGGCCTCTTCTCATGGAGAATTCCCATTCTCGTAGGAGGTTGTGAAAGATATGAAAACAAAACCTCTATTCTCCTCCACTATACCATTACCCCACATGACTCCCATATTGCATGATCCATCGGTGTTCATCTAGAGACATGTTCTATGAGGATGTCATCAGATCCAGAATCTAGGTGAGGGATTGTGAGTAATGAGAGGGATTTGGATAGGGGAAATAAGGATTTTGAGAGAAGGGGTGCTAACCCTAGTCTTTAGAGGCTAAACTAGGTCGATCATCATACTCCTTATTTTGAATTAATTTATTGAGATCAAACTAGTGACTCCCTCATTTCTTACTCTGTTTTTTTCCTTCCATATATTCCAAAATCCAGCTAAAAGGATGAAGACCCTCACCTTACTCTCATTGGTGTTACTAATTTCACCTTGAAACCACTGATCCAGAAAGTGGATACCAATAGGGATTGGGGAGGAAACACCAGTGAAGCCTCCAAAGAACTGCCACACACTTCTACACATTTTCCTTCAAAAAAGAGATGTTATGTAGTTTTTAAGTTGGGTTCACTATAGTAGGTGCACATGGATGCTTGATGAATGAAAATGCATTAGAAGTTATCATCCATCGGAAGAGCACAACTCTTGATGCACCAAACAAGAAATTTGAGCTAAGAAATTATTTCCATGCACTATAGAAGATCTCTCCAGTAATCCAACACCAACAAATCTTGAGACACCTTTTGATAATCTTTGATAGAAATATATCCTGAAAAAGATCCATTAAAAACACATCTATCAGGGCCTTTATTCATCACAATGATATCAAAACTCACATGATGATCCCTATTAAAATATCCTATATGAAAATCAAGTACCTTATAGCTTGATTAAATGACCTGTCTAGAGTAGGACATCCTAGGAAGCCAATCATGTTTCCAAACCACATTTGGTGCCAAAAGTTGATGTTTCCCCATCCAATGATCCAACACACATGGGTTTTGAGGATGGGGATATGAGGCTAAACTACACGCCATAATTAATATATTTTACCTTTTTGATGATTCTTCAAATTTCCATATTTTTTGTGGATAAACATTCCACATGGTGTTCGATTATCAATGACCTCCCAAGCAATTTTTTCATGCCTGGTGTTCATGGTGTTCGATAATATTCTAACATTGATTCCTCCCTCTCACACCGACTTAGAAATTCTCATACACAAATACCAGTGATTCTTACCCTCATGATGTACATCCCAAATGAAAGAAACCATTATATTTTAAATAGATGAGATAACAGCCTTCGGACCTTTTAGAGTGGATCACACATTCATGGGAATTGATGTGAGGACTTTATTAACCAGATTTATTCTTCCACTAAATGAAAAAATAATAATTCTTCCCATTTGAAATATGATATTTAATATGATCAACCACCTTGTCGAAGTGTTGGATTATAATATTGTTCAAAGAAATCAGAGCATCGAGATATTTCATAGGAAAACTCCCCCTATGAATTCTCAGGCTAGATTCTAAGATTTTCAACCTCCTATACGGACACCAGCTGAAGATGAATATGTTTCCCTTGTCCCAATTAATGATCTATACACTCTAGAAGAAATACATGTCTATCCCCATGTTAATACCATGGATTTATCATTCTATTACATTGAAAAAAAAATGATTTTATCATTTGCGAACATGAGATAAACAATATTATGGAGCTAGTTTTTGTATCGGTATGGGGAGATGGTTCCATATTGGAGGATCTTATTTAATAACCTTATCATTGTTTCTTGAATTAAAATAAACAATATTAGAGATAGATGATCTCCTTTCCTCATAACCTAAACTGATTTAAAGAAATCCCAATTATTTCCAAGTAAGGAGATATAAATCCATGGAGAACTAAAACATCTAAACAGAATATCTGAGATCACACCTGAGAAGCTCATGGTAGATGGAACTTTCTGAATGAAGGACCATTAAATTAGATCATAAAACTTATGCAAGTATATTTTTATGGATATATTTGAGCCAATAACCCATTGATTTAAGTCACTTATCATCTCTTTCACTAGACCAATGGATCCCTGGGTCATTCTTCCCGTGAATAAGTCATACTTATCTTCTGATATCCAATGAAGAATAAACATGTCCAGGTTCATGTTGATCACACTAGAAAAAAAAATATAAGGAAACTTAAATGGACTTATGGGCCCATATCACTTTAAAGAATAAGTTTCATTAGGTTTAGGAATCAGAACTAGAGAGTTTTATCTTTCCACATGTGGGATACTACCTCCATGCAAGTAATCATGCACCACTACAACTAAATCACTCTCAAAATATTCCCAATAAGTGATGTAAATTGGACCTAGGAATCCATCTAGGTTAGGTGTGCTTGAAGTATCAAGAACTAGAACTACTTTTTAGATCTCTTATTCATTCGGGGCCAATTCCAAAGTTATGTTATCACTGGATGACACGACACGAGGAATGATATAGAAGATCTCAACATCACCTAATGGGTACCCATCAAGCATAAAATGATTAATCCCTAATATAAGGGAATTGAAATGAGCTTCATCCATACTTCCCACCTATTTTTGGTTGCTTAAGAAGGTATCATACTCCCAAAAAAGGTTAGGCCTAAAGAATCACTGTTTCTCTTTGATCTATGCATGAAAAAAATACCATATTTTTTCACCTTCTCAAAGACACTTAACTCTATACAGGTCATGAGTTGAATGCTCATGATCCATCAGACACTCCTCTATGGTGTTCTTTTTAAGGAAAATATCATTTAAAATAGACTCATCCCAGCTATTCTCTAGTTTTAACTCCATCTATTCGATATTTGATTTTAAAGACTCTAGATTTTTATGGGGAGGGGGTGGTTACTTGTCCAAGAATGGAGATCCACTTTATGTCTCCTCGGTTTGTTTTGAATACCAATCCATAGAATTCCCTAAATTGGTTTGTTCTAAAACACTTCAACCACTATATGATAACCTCGTACAAACAACCATCTTACAGAGAAATGGAAGTGACCACTTCTTTCTTATCTTGAATATAATTCCACTAGAAGAGGAGAGTGATCAGAAAAGTCCTTGAACAAATGTGAAACCTTAGTATCCAGGATAGAATATATTTCATGGAGGTTACCCAAATATTGATCCATTCTACACGATATGTGTCCTTTTACTCTATGGTTGTTTCATTGGGTAAAATGGTCACCTAAGTAGCCCATATCTAAGAGACCTATTTGTGATAAGAATACTAAGAATTCATGGATCACCTTCCCTGAGTAAACACCACCTCCCTTATTTTTTGATGGGTTTATGGTGACTTTGAAATCTCCTCCCACAATCCATAAGGTTTCCCCGAAATCAAAGTCCATAAAATCATTCCATATTATCGATCATTCATGTGTATCACACTTGGCATAAACAAACGTGATAAATAGGAGATGGTATCTTATATTAATTTTAGTGGAAATGTAAAAATAATAGGTAGATACAAATACCATAGATACATTATAATTATAAAATACACATATGTTGGAATTAAGGGGCTCTGCATTCCTAAAATAACACACTTAAATTCTACACATGAAATCCACTTTCTTTGAGGAGTTTTTTTAGGTTCCAAGACTTCCACTAATGAAGAGTAGGATTTGAGAAATTCATGAGATATGTAGTTTGTTTTAGACCATGAACACAGGTCACAGGCATTCCATATTAATAGGTAATATATTAAAAAATGGAGGAAGGGGGTTGGTGACTTCCAACAAGGATGAAATGGGATTATTGTCCTCATAGGATAAGCTTCTCAGCTATAATATAGTTTGGACTCCACTTGGGGGAGAGGGATGGATGGTGGTATTTGGAATCTGAGATTTTGATTTCATTATCATAAGTTAGGAGTCTGATAGAAGGGATAAACTATTGGAGAGGATGATTGGAGAGGGCCCATAGCTTATTGGAGCATTCGCTGGAGGAGGAGGTGGGGGAGAGAAAGTAACAATTTTCATACCTTTGTTATTGGAGGACTTGCTTGAGAGAGAGGAGGGGTCTGGTAATGAGAATATAGAATGTGGGTATAGCACCAAGGCTATTTTGGAAATATTTCTAGGAAGAAGATAAATGAAGGAGAGGTGATCCTTGAGTGAAGGAACCACAAAAGGGGCCTCAGGGGTGACTTGGGGGGGAGGACCCAACAAGTATAGATATTAGATAATCAGACATGGATATGGGGGAAGGGAGTCTGAGGGGATAGATATGATAACCCAAGTGGTCAGGACAGACACAAAATCTTTCTTCAAGGAAGGGGAAGGAGGAACCACTAAAGTAAGAATGAACTAAGAAGATTGATAAAAGCGGTCATACCTCTGGCATACTGAGATCAAATGGCCTTGAAGTTGGAATATTGAGAAGAAGCGCCCCAAAGAGGAAATAATAATTATTTTCCACTAGGAGAAAGGTACTCCTTCTCTAAGAATAATGCTCTATGGGGTAGAGGAGGAAATATTAACCTCAACTAGATCTGAGAAACTAAAATGTCTAGAATCTTCAATGTTTGATCATATAGGCATAGAAAGGAGCCCACTACATTTTATATGGTATAGATAAAGGGAGCATTGTAGAGGGTAATGGAGAGGCTGGGGAGATCAATCTAGAATACAGCCTGGGGAGAATCATGACACGAACTAAGAACCTTTTGGAGAGGTCAACTTGTAAGGGAAAACAAGGTTCTAAAAGTAATGAAGCATAAGTTTCTCCTAGACAAAACGAGCTACAAATGTCTACTGGTGAAGAAGAGATGTGTCTTTCAAGGATGCAACTAGAAAATTGAGTACTAGGGAACCTTAAATTATTTTCCTATTTCTTATCCCTATTCTTTTTGGTTTTTTGGAAACCTCAATGTTGGTATTGATAGATATGGGAACTATATTCTCCATCCCAGGGAACTCAGAACCTTCTTTAAATCTCCACATCATATATTTCTAATAAAAAAAACTAGGAAGGAAACTATGTCTAATCAAAGGAAAACTATATTAGCAATGATACCAAATTTAGTGCCCCTAAAGGATTGTGTAGTCACTCTAAGAGGGATTGGTGAACCAATGAATCCTTTTTATCTTTTTTTTACCCTTTTAAAATACCCTCTTAATATTGGAACATCTATTATTGGTTAAGATAAATATGAATCTATTTATGATTACACATCAAACAATTTCCAAATGAAAGTAGTAGGGAAATAAAGAGAGTATAATAATTTATTTTTTCAAGTTTCAACCCCAATGTGGGAATCTACTATTTTTTGGGGGTTGAATTAGAGACATAAATATTCATTGTATTATGAAAGTGACTAAAAAAGGCTATCTACCCAAAATCCACTTATATGCCCACTTTAAAATTTATTTCTTGGTATTTTATAAAGAAACTTTTAGTTTAAGTGGTAACCTCACATTAAATTGATATCAAATCTGAAAAAACCATTGAAAAAACTATATATCCAAAATTCAAATTTTGAAATTCAAAATTAAAAAGAACTCGCATAATGCAGGAGTGATCTGGAAGGAAAAACCTTGATTCAGGCACCTATGACATGAAAACCACAAGCCAAGTGCATGCCTCATCCCTTTACTGATGCTAATGGGAAACCATTCTCCACCAATACCATAACCCACCAAAAAAGAACATTGACATGCACATCATCGTCATCGTCTTCACATTACAGTCCTTGAAACCCTAAAAACAAAAACCACCACACCAAAAACCCTCTAAGAGTCAACTTCACTACAGAATATTCCATAAAAGAAAAAAACAATATCCAAAATGCCTTAAAACCTTCATTTATACTTTAATAAAGATCAAAAATCCTAAAGAATAAATTAAATGAATAAGAGGAATATAAATCAAACCCAAGACTAGACCAACCCATGAAATGAGGAACCAGCAAACACTGAAGAAAACATCATGAACCATTACTGGTCACCGAGCAAGTTATCACCTTTGGTAAACACCAATGAAAATAGACATACGAAATATACATAAAATATGAAATAAAGAACCAAACAGGACTAAATAAAATTTTCACCATGTAGTTTATAGTCATAATCAAAGTTGATACTAAGAACCTACAGTTCCAAAGGAAGCTAGAAAAAACCTCTTAGATGCAATAAAAAACCCATAACACTAAAATAACAATGGACCCCGCCATAATTGGTTCACCTCTATCACACAACTCTATACTAACATCATGTTATAGTGAGTAATAATTTCAATAAAACCATACATATCTAAATAGTGAAGCTGAAGTAATTCCACTGAGGGTTGTAAGACTTAACAATGAATCTAGATAAATCCTTAATAAAGGAACCCATGAATGTCTAAGTTGTAAATGTCCCTATAAATTATGATCTGTGAAGACCCAAAATATGAGAAGAACCATATAGAGACTCAGAAAGATAAGGATGGAAGATGAGAGATAGAAAACTAAGAGTGGGGGAAAATAGAACCATGAGTTACAGGACTAGAAGATAGACACAGGAAATACAAAATTAACCTAGAACATACACATGATTATTATTTTTGTCTTTACATAAATATATATTTGTTTATACTTATGTGAACTTCAATCATACTAGTTCCTCAATATCTAATAGTCTTCACATGGGTAATGAACAACAACTGTGGTTCCTATCAGTATGTCTCTTAACTAGTCCCTTCTTATTCTTCTTATTCTTATTCATCTAATGTGACATAATTATATTGCTGGATAGGTATTCTCACCTACTTGTCCTTCTCGATTCTTCTCTTGTTCTCTATTTCCTTTTATCTTTCGTGATAATGGGTATGTTGTAGCAAAAATTTAATTAGACTCTTTATCTTTATCATTTAATTGTTTTTCCTTATTAATGCATAAAATATTCATAAATGTAGTATCGAATCCCTATTTTCATTGTCCTTTAAATAATTTGAATTTTTTTAAATATTGTAGTATTGGGTTTTACTCTCTCTCACCGACTTCTCACCATCATCTCAATAAACTCTTAGAATCATGTGAATATTATATCTATAATTTGAATATGGAAACCTTCCTTCCAATTTCTATAAATATGTCCTCTTAATATTCTTTATCTCAACTGGTATTATAAAAATACTCATCATCTCATTTAAACTCATTGAAAATATTCCCCTGATAATTTCTCCATCTTTGATCACCATTAATGATTTTCAAATATTTATATTTGAAAATCCATGAATGATAAATAAATGATCCTCTAAATTCTACTTATTCATTATCCACTAATATTGTATTAAATCACTTCTTAATCACTTCAAGATGATATTTTAATACATAAAGAAAATCTCAGCATATTCTGATTTGATCTTCATTAATCTCAAATTTTTTCAAACTATTAACCCTTATGTAAGAACTTAAGAAACAAAGTAACTTCTAAATATGATAATATAAATCCTTGAATATGGGAATATTATTCATTATAACATGAAGATATCATATCCATAAATTTTAATTTTCCTAAGAAGTTACCCTTATATATCCCCTCATTAACATTTACATGTTATCCCATTACCCTTACTTATCAAAGTGTGGTTTGGGACTTTTTAAAATTTTCAATGAGAAATACTTAGGTGTATCTCTGAGTACCTTTACATATCTTTGTGATAAGATTTATTCATGACGGAACTTACCTTGATATGTCTCAAGGGTCCTTTAAAATTTTCAAATTTCTTGTATTCAATGGTCTAAGAAACTCTTTTGTATCTAGATTAATTTTATAGGTTCTCTTATATATGCCTTAGACTCTTAGAGTGACTAGTATGTATCATCTTAAGTACTATTATTTATCAAAGTGAACTTATAAAAATTGGTTAATTATTCACTCTGTATAATATGTGAAACTCATAGGTGTTCATTAGAGTTTTAGAGTTACCCCTATGTATTGCATGTGAAAACTCTTACATATCAAGGAATGTACCTTTATGTATCATATTGTAATTTTAAAGGTGATATTATGTATGAATTTTCCAATTTTCAACCCCAATTTAAAATTCTATAGCTTTTTCAAATCATCTCAGAGCTTCTTCAAATATCCTTAGAAAAATATCTAATCACTCTAAAAATTTTCAAAAAAATTTAAATGACTTTGAGAATTTATAAAATATTTACTAGACTCTTCAACATAGTTTCCACATAATCTTATAGCATGTTAACTCTACTTTGAGTATTTCCATTAAATCTCAACTTCTCTAATTCACTTTTCTTCTATCATTAAAAAAATTCATCAATTTATAGTGCTTAATTAATTATTAATTATTTTAGGACCAATCTAATACTTTCTCCGCAATTTAAATAAAAAAATTAGGAAAAAAATTCTTTATAATGTTGTTTTATAGTTTTTTCGTTGATTTTATTTATTGAAAATGTTGGTTGAAATGTTCTTGTGTTTTAAAGGAAGATTAGTTGAATAAGGTGGCGCATTTTCCTAGTTTTTTACAAGTTTTTTGGAAACAAATTTTAGAGAAAGAAAAATATTGGTTTTTTTCACAATGGATTTTTTCTGTGAGGTTAAGTATGCAGACTGTGAGTTCAATTCTATAGATCGTGAGGTTAAGTTCACAAAACCATGAAGGAAGTTTGTGGTTGATATACTTCATGGTAGAGTATACAGACTATTAAGTAAGTTTACAGAGCACTGAAGTGAGTACAAATTCATAAGTTGATAATTCTCGGGCCACAATAATATAGATTACATAGTTATAAGTAAGAAAATTTAAGAAATCCCTAAATTTATTCCATGTACTGTGAGGTCGAGTTTTCAGTACATAGTATCACAAAGTTTAGGTAGTATACAAGTGATTTTAAGAAAAAGTATGTAAAATAATTTTGTTTAGTGTATTTATTGAAGGGATTTTTCTATAAAAGGACCCTTAATTAGATAATTAGGTTGAGTTAATGCCATTATATAATATTATATCTATAGAATTTTGATTAAGTTTAAAATAATTTCATTAAGAACAATCTATAAAGGATTGTTTTTTGAGAAGGGATCATGGTAGTTTTTCTATAAAGGGAAACCATGAAGAGATTTCATGGGGTATATTACATGAGATTTAGTCCATGAAGTGAAAGTGTATAGAAGGAATCTTGTGATGGTTATCCATGAATGCAAGTATGTAAGGCATCTCATGTTGGATAGTTCATAGAGGGTAAGTTCATAGAGGTTTTTTTGTGAGGTTAGAGTACACGAAAACTATTCTACATGAAGGAGACTTCATGGTGAATAGTATTACAAAATGGTGAGTTCATAGTAAATAGTGTTCTATCAATTTAAGTAAACTAAACTGTATATTTCATATCTTAGATGGAAACTGATCTTCATGTCACATCTATTTTAATGTGAAAAAAATATAATCTGATATATATCATCAAAAGAATATTTTAAATGAGTAGCATGTTCACATTAAGTAGATAAGGCAATGAGATTTCAAAGTGTGATTGGTTTTAAACCAAGGTATATTAAGTTCACTCTGAATGTTTTAATAGAAATGAGCTATAGTGGATTTATTACATTGGTACATTTTCATTGTATGCTCCTTAGAGAATATTATTTTGTTTAATAATGAAATAAGAGTGAAAATGGGATTTTGTTTTATCCAACATACCCTTACTCACCCCCCCCCCCACCCCTTGGGGTCCTTAACCTAGTGGGAACAATATTTGGTATCATAGATAAAGGTTAAAGTGAGTTAATATCTCTTAATTGAATCCATAGAAATAGTTAATCACATAGATATTCTGATATTTGAGGGAATGAATTTCCAACTATGGAAGAATAGGATACAACACTACTTTTAATCTTTAGGCATGGATATATATATAGTTGTTATGCATTGGATATCATTGATTATGGAAATTTATAGAAATGTTATTTTTATTAAATTTTATATGTATTTCAATGATTAAATACCCACCATTTTTTTCCTTTTGTGTTGAATTATATCATTTTTTCATTTTTGATGAATTTTGGGCATTATTGTGAAGATTTATTAATTCTGGAATTTTAATTATTTTTATCACTTTGATGTTTCATCCATAAAGCTTTCTAAAAATATCCAAATTGTAAAATTCATTTTTTAAGGTTTTATTGTTTATAGGATTTATTTTATAAAACTAGTCCAAGTTCTAATTCAAAACCTAAGAGGCCCAACTAAATCCTACAATGTGGGAAAAATTTTCTAATATAATTGACCTTTTTTCATTAAATGAGTCATATATAGAGTTATAAAAATATAAATGACTTGATTCTAGCATTTATTGAATGATATATCGATAGTAAATGTTTTAATTAAATATCTTGAATAAATTCTCTCATTAATCTAGTTGATGTATGCTTTAATTTTGAGAAATATGAAGAGTCTTTTAAGATTAAAAAATTATGGTTTAGTAAATAAAATATAATTTTTTCTATACATGTAATATGGATATAAAATTTTGAGGAGAATAAATCCAAATTGAATCTGAATAAATCTCTAATTGAGAATTTCCTAAGTCAACTAGAAGGGTCCACTACAACACTGTTACATAAATGAAGGTGGGTAGACCAACCTAAGATCTCAGTTTGGGTTATTCTCACAATCACTATTTGACTAAGGTAAGATAGGAAATTACTATGGAATCTCTCTCTCTCTATCCATCATATATGAAGAATGATGAATAACATCGGAACCAGGATAACATTATAATTATAAAATAAAACTTGCTCTCATCACCCTTCTCATCTCACTATTTTAAATATCTTGCTTCATTCCTTTATTTTATTATCATAATCAATAAATTTAAAAAAATGATATTTTATTTAAATTAAAAGAAATGTGAATATGGATTTTGTGAACTCCTCTCAAGATAAAACCTAGGGTTAACACTATAACAACAGTTAAGAAGGGGGAATAATTTTTTTCCCCAAACCCAAAAATAGGTGTGCATCAAAACTTTTTTCATTTTTGGGGAGATAATTCCAAAAATATAATTATTATATTGTATGAATAGAATCACAAATTATAATCCTTATACACTACATACTAAAATTGAAATAACCTTGTTGAGTAGACATAGAAACATTAATCTTCAATCTAAATTATAGAAACTTTCTCGTACAGACTCAAGTGAAACCTCAAGTATTCACTCTGAGCCTATCATCATGGATAAAAATCTTAACCATAACCTTAGGGAGATTCATGAACCATAATTCCTTAATCAAAACAATCAAATTTTTATTCTATAATTACAAAATTACTTTGAGATAAAAATTGGTATAAATCAATTATTTCCTAAATTCCATGGTTTGGTCAGATAAAACCCAAACAAACATATTAAAGATTTCACATATGTATAATACCCTTTTAGAACCCAAGGAGTGGAAGGAGAATAGGTAAAGTGGATATAATTACCCTTTTAACTTAAAGGAGCTTCCAAAGAATGGTTTTGTATCCTATAACAAGGTAAAGTGAATGACTATAATGAAAATGGAGATACTTTATGCAAATATACTTCAGCACTTCCAAAATCACAACCATCATAAAAGAGATATATTTCATCAGAAAATCATCTAGATAGACCATGTATGGGTACAAAGAGATATTCCAGAATCTGTGTTCTAACTGGCCACATGAAACAATCAAGGAGCACAAATTCCTTGTGTTCTTCTTCCAATTTAACTTGATAATGATATAAACTCATTGGATTCCTCGTCCATAGGATGTCTGATTGATAAGTTACCAGAAAAAACCAAGGGATTGATTGAGAATATTATTCACAACTCACAATAATTTGGAATAAGAGGTATTTGAATAAGAGGAATTCATGAGGTAATAAATTTTCTTTCATTACCCTTATAAGAAACAAATCTTGAAGTGATAACCAGTTCAATGAGATGGATTTCCTCGAAACAAGTTAGTGAACAACAAGCACCAACTAAGGTATGTGGTTTTTTCTCATCAACTAACTAGTGTGCTGAAGTGTATAGAATGGAGAGTTGTTAAGTAGCCTTTTAAACATGTAAATTCCAAAAAAACCCAAGGATGGAGAGATAACAAACAAGTCTAATATGGATTTTGAAATTAATAGAATTTGGTTGGACCCCCTAACAAAACCATTACCCAAACCAACCCATATTCCAGTTGTAATTCCAAAACTAACCACCATTTCAAAAAAAAAGTTGATAGCCAACATTTTTACCAATATCATCCACCCCCTTTATAGAAATATATAACCTATGATTATTCATCCACCAATGTACAACCTTAGGTTCAGCAACAACAAGGTATAGGGATAAAATATATTAGGACTAGAATGAAATAAATAAGAAAAATAATTGAAGAAATGTATATATATATTGGAAAAGTGTCATCCCAAATAATCCATAACCCAAAGGAGATAGTAAACATGATCACAGAAATAATTCTCAAGGATATTCAACCACAATCACCATAATAACCTAAACTAAACCATCCCATCATTTAAGAAATTGAATCTAAAAATTATGGATAGATTTCCAAAAAACATCCCTAAATAGAAGAAAAGAAAGAAGAAAAGGACAAGGATGGAACAAATAATAAGTGATAATAAATACCAACAAAAATTAAATAAACTGATAATAAATATATTTCATTATTACTTACATCATAAATGATGTAATAAAATAAAATTGAGGATGAATTACATTAGAAATATAATATAGAAACTTTTTAACAAGTGGATATCGATATTACCGTAATATAATATCTCAAAAAAATAGATTATGATAAATATTTAAATGAAATTTTCACAAAGAATATTAGGGTTCTATTTAATGATAGGATAATATTAGGAATATGTTTCTCAACCCTTATCACACCATAATTTCTAAACAAATGTCAAGATCCAGGGACATTTTCAATTCCCTACACCATTAGATCATTAACTTTATCTGATGCTTTATGTGATCTAGGGGATTAAATTAATGTATTTCCACATTAATTATATACTTATTTATGGATGGGATACTTAAATCTCACAATAGTGGTGTTCTATCTTATAAACAGATCTAGAGGTTTCCCAAAAGGTGTTTTGGAAGATGCCCTTAATTAAGTCCAAGATCTGTTATTCCAAGCTAACTTATTTGTAATAAACATGGTAGAGGATCAGATCTCGTCACACTCAACCATAATTATGGGGATAAATTCCTTAAATATGTTAAATACTATCATAAATTTCGATGATGTAACACTCCCCATGAATTTTGTATATAGCATTATCCACTTCAATATTTTTGACTCCATGAGGCACCCTTCAGATGATCACACACTATTTACACTTTCCCGAATTAATGAGGTTGAATCCATTAAAGATCCAGGTATTTATTGTTAATTTTTAACCTTATGGAAATATTTTTTCATTTAAATTTACTCGGAAGCGGGGTTTATCTATAATTCTATAAATTCTATAAATTCTTTATTTGAATTAGAAAAAGTGGAAACATCTAGATTTTCTGATCAATCTGATGATTTATTCCCTAAATAAGAAGATGATATGTTCCATTTTTTTATAAAGTTCGAGATTTAGTATTGGTCAAAGCTCATTTTAGTTTCATCTCTTTAAAAACCCCAAAATATGGAATTAAATACACATCCCACCAATTTGAAATATGTGTACCACATAAAAGGGGAAGAATTAGCTATGATGATTTCTAATAATTGGTCTAAAAACTGCAAAAAAACTGTGATCAGAATTTTTGAGAAATAATTTCCTAGAAATAGGTTGTATCTTAGGTTATATCCTAGGAATAAATCTAAAAATATGATCACATAGAATTTTTATTGAGGGAGATTCCAAACTTGTTAGACAGTCCCAATGGAGGTTGAATCCCACCTTGATGGAGGTTAAAAAAGAAAGAGATGTAGAATCTCTTAGAATAAGGGGTCATCTATCCCATTTCAAATTTAATAATGGTCCATCCCCATTCATTTAGTTTCTAAGAAAACTGGACTAACAAATGTGAGGAATGAAAAGAACGTATTAATCCCTATTAGAATTTAGAATAACTAGAGAGTGTGTATAGAATATAGTAAATTAAACCAAGTCACTTGGAAATTTCATTTACCCATTCCATTCATTATTTATAAATTATAGAGATTGGAATGGATAACTCAATATTTCTTTTTTTATGGATTTTTAGTGTATTTCCAAGTAATAATTTCTCTGTAGTACAAAGAGCATACCACCTTTACATGTACCTTTAGAACCATTTCTTGTAGGAGTATTCCATTTGAATTATGTAATGCTCCAAGTAAATTTTATAGGTTCATTGTAAGTATATTTTCATATCAAAATAATTGTTATTAGAGGTATCCTTGTATTATTTCACAATTTTTAGAAATTATTTTTACCATTGTTTGAAAAATCTATAAAAGACTTGAAAACTTGCATTGAAAATAATATTGTTTTAAATTTTAAGAAGTGAAATTTCATTAATGAGAGTGGAATATTACTTGGTATTGTCATTTCAAAAAAAGGCACTGAAGAGGATAAATAAAAAATTGAAGTGATAAATTTATTTCCTTTCTCAACTTTTGTGAAACATGTTAGATCATTTTTAGGACATGAAGGATTCTACAAATGGTTTATCAATGATTTTAGTAATATTTATCTACCTATATCCAGATTAATTTTGAAAGATAATTTTTTTTTTAAATTATGAGTGTATATAATCCATTTATAAATTGAAGAGGATATTGATAAAACCATCGATGATGCATCCACTAAATTTGGAAGAACCCTTTAAACTACTTTGTGATTCTTAAAACCAATCTATAGTAGTCCTTTATCTTATAATTGAGTGTAGGACACAATTAATTTACTATTCCTAAATAACCTTAAATGTAACATAATTAAACTATAAAATCACATAAAAAGAATTTTTGTTGGGTTTTTTTCTCTTTGGAAAGATTCAGATCATATCTACTTGGAACTAAAGTCATTGTGTTTTCTAATTATGTTGCTCTTACGTAATTGATAAAGAATGAAAATCTAAAATTCAAACTAATCGGATGGATTTTTTTACTTCATGCATTTAATATAGTAGTAAATGATAAAAATTAACTAAGATCCAAGCACTTGATCACCTGGTTAGGCTGCTCAACAAAACTGAGTTTGAAATTTTAGACCAAAAACCATTGAATGGTCACATTCTATAAGAGAAATTCTACTTGATTTAAGGATAAATTCCTTGGAATTAGAAATTATCAACTATATGGTATCTTCTTAGGTCCCATATCACTTAAATACCCACCAATTTCAAAAACTAAAATAATAATTCATATTTTAATTTTGGGAAGATCTATTTATTTGGAAATATTGTAATGATCAAATGATAAGAAGATGATTTCCTGAAAGTGAAATTGAATATCTTTTTTAGTTTTTTCGCATCATTAATTGTGTATGAAACTTTAGACCTCAAAGTATGATATGAAACTTCTTATAATTTTGAATTTATTGGACCACTCTTTTCAAATATGAACATGAATTTTGTAAAATATGTGAAAAATGTCAGTTTTCAAGAAATATTTTAAAGAGACAATAAATTCCACAAAATATTCTTAATTATTGTGAGAATTTATAATTTAGGAGAATATATTTTATGGAAAATTATCCAATATCATTTGGATAGTACTATATATTTCTTTCAGTGGATTATTTTTCAAAATGAGTGGAAACCAAAGCCATCAAAATTGATAATTCTCATGTTGTTTGTGATTTTTTTGGCATAACATCTTATGTAGGTTTGGAGTTCCTAGATCCATCATCAGTGATCAAGGGAATAATTATTTCAAAATTATAATAGATAATTTTCTATGAAATTATGGTTTGCGTCATAAAACAAAAACACCCTCCTATCATCCATAAACTAATAGCCAAGCTAAAGTTTCCAATAGATAAATCAAAATAATTATAGATAATACTATTAAAACTAATAGGAAGAAATTGTTACAAAGGTTGGAAGACACTCTATGGTATTATAGGATATCCTAAAAAACCCAAAAGTAATGATCCCATATAATCTGATTTATGGGGAATATTATCACATGCCAATGGAATTGGAGCACAAGTAA
This sequence comes from Viscum album, assembly GCA_963277665.1. Taxonomy (NCBI): domain Eukaryota; kingdom Viridiplantae; phylum Streptophyta; class Magnoliopsida; order Santalales; family Viscaceae; genus Viscum; species Viscum album. Next base: position 172,736,667 of record OY728128.1, read on the forward strand.
TATTGGGCTATGAGGGAGATGGATTTGGACCTATATAGAGCTATAAAAGAGATGATATTGTAGCTAAAAGAACTAGATTAAATTATAATAGTGGATTTTTAAAATTCAATGATTTATCTAGAGCACAATAGTGAATCATGACAAGATGATTCAACTAAAATCCTTCTATCATGAAGATCAAGTGTTGTTATACAATTCAAGAGTTAAGCTAATACTTGGTAAATATCATTCTATATAGTAAGGCCCATTTAAATTTCCTCATGTTTATACTTTTTTTGTTATTCATATTATAAAGGAGAGAAAAAACCATTAACTATTAATAGAAATTGCCAAAATAAATTTTTGGGGAACTAACCACTAGAGCTACAGGAGGATATCACACTCCTTTAAAATGTTTATCAATAAAATACATCAGTTTTATCTCTTTTTAACACCTTTTTTCTTTATGTGATTCACTTAAAAATATTCCTAAATGTTAAATATAAGTTAATAAATTGATTATATAGAATCATTTAAGTGTGTGTGAGTAAAAAATTATAGTTTAAAATATTCACATTTCTGTTTTTCAAAAAAATTGAATTTTTGTCAAAACATTTGAATATTTTTCAAAACAATTTGTGTTTATTTTTCAATGTTGGTATTTTTTCACAAAATTTATCTCAAATTATTATATTTTCCATTTTTAAACCCATGTTAATGGGTTAACCAAGTTATCCCATTAAAATAAACTTAAATGAATAATAAAAATGAATTTGTTTTGAGTTCAAAACTTTGTCAATTTAACCAAAATAACACTAATTTTTTTAGACCTATGCCAAATATAAATTTATTTATCTTTAAAATCAACTTCTAATGAGGCTTATAAACCTTTTGGACATATTCTTCATATTCACTTAAATTCTATAGAAAACCAGACCATGCTCGATTAACCCTAATTTGATTTACTTCTATTAAAACAAGAGGGTTTTAGGTACTTGTGTTTTAAAATATTGAGGTATTTGATTAGTTTTAAAATCTCTATTTTTTAAGATAATAACTTTTATTTAGTCATGCCTTTAACTTTAATCCTTGTATTCCTTAGTATCCATAAACATATTATTTACTTAGGTATAATAAAAGACACTTTTCTCTATCCAACCTGCTCTAGAAGTAAAACTTTTATGATCTATATAAGATTAATTGTGGGGAGATGTTCTCTTATGGTGTTCTAAATAATTTTTTACTACTTTTAGTGGAGAATAAAAGGCTGAAAATTTGATTTAGAAGTTGAAAAATTGAATCTTCTCCTTTTTATCAATGTATTTTTGAAAAAAAAATTAATAAAATTATGACGGGACGAATCTGTTGGAAGAGAAATAAAAATTGATTTTTAAACCTTAAAATGATATATTATTAGTGTAATAAAGGGTAGGAAATATACCCTACTATTATAAACTCAAAATTACCCTCACCTAATTCAAACATAAAATCTGGATAGATTTTGAAACTATAAAATAAATTCAAATCTATGAAGGTAGTTGAGTGGAATCACATATGATACTGAAATATTGAAAGGTGTTCACTTTAATTGAGAATTTCATGTTTATTGGAGTTTATTTTCTATGGTTGAGTGAGGAGGAGACCCATTATTTAGTGTAAATTAGATTCATTCATTTTTTTATTCAAAAAGTGATAACCCTCTTAATTCTAAATTAGATATTTTTAACATCTATGACCTTCCATTCTTAAGCCACTGAAAAATAATTAACAAGTAATCATGATTAACATTAGTACTTCAGTCACATCAAGTGGTGATTTAGTAATTTAACAATCCTATGTTACCCTTTCTTGTGTTTGGATGAGAAAAGATTAGTTGAAAATTCAAATCAATTTGATGAGGAAAAATTTTAGTGAGGTAAGTGTTTAGTGTTCATGGGAGGAGAAATGAATTGGTAATTAACTGAATGAGCTTAAGAGAAAACTTGAAATAATTGGTTTTTAGGATTCATGATATATTTTTTTTCTTGATGTTATATTGGTGGATTTCAAGGGTATGTGCTTTTAAATTTTCTTTTTTAGGATTTCAATGTTTACTTATCTATGAGTCCAAGTATTAAGTGTGGGGAAATTGATGAAGATGATTTTTCATTACTTTTTATATGTATTTAGATGATTTAATCCATTCCAATTTTTCATTTTGATATGAACTATATTATTCTTGTATTTTTGTGGAATTTTGGGCATTATTGTGAAAAAAAATAATTCTGGATTTTAATTATTTCTATCACTTTGATGTTTCTACCATTACCTTTTCCAAATTTCACAATTCATTTTTTTAAGGTTCAATTTTTCATGGGATTAATTTTCTTCTATATACCAAGAGATAATTAAAACCCTAAGAGTTCCAAATTAATCAATCAATGTGGAAAACCTTTTTAGTATATAGAATTAACTAAATTTCATTAAATGAGTCATATGTCATACTACACAACTCTAAATTAGGTTATTGTATTTTTCATTTAATAAAAACTCAATAGTTCATGTACACATTAAGTTTTATAGAGATATTCACTCATTTATCAAATTTATTTATCACGACCCGTCCTCGGGGCCCATGTCGTGACTACCCCAAGCCCACCTCCAATAGCCTAGGGGCTGGCGACAAGCACCAAAGGCATAAATCCTGGTAAAAGGGGAGGCATTTCCTTTATATAGGAAAACATACACCACAGAGTACACAAGCTGAAGTAAACTCTAAGTAAACTGAGTACAACAGTAAGTGTTGGAAAGTTAATGGTCCAGAATACAAACCCAACTGAAAGTAAAGTACAACTGAAAAGAAAGTACAGTAGTAGAAAAGTAAAGCAGCAACTCCGAGCCGTCCTCCAGAACTCCCACCTGAGGGGAGGGTACAGATAGCCTCAACAGCTCCTCGGTCCGGCCGTCCGCTCCGTGTACATCCCGCCAAGTGGTCCACCTATGGGTATCGTCCAGCTCCACAAGCTTCCACCTCAATCAGTGATGTTCGTCATCTGCATCCAACACAACGTAGTGCGGGCATAGCCTGTGCAGGGGTGAGTATACGATACTCAGTAGGGACCTCGAGACACTTGAAGGTCTCTCAGAATCCACGAAGGATAAACCAAAAAGGAAGGATAAAATCATGAAGTATCAATAACACTACTTAGGTATATTCCCATACATATACCTAAGTCATCAGCTATAGTTTGGCTCCAGCTCCAAAGCCCAAGCACAACCCAGTCCACATAGGAAAGCACAACCCAATCCACACAGGAAAAGCAAGTAAACCACATCAATGATAATGATTGAGAATCAAGACTCTACTCACACAGGTATACACTTCATAAGGCGATAGAGATGATCAGATGTAGCCACTGGTTCATCTAAGCTGTCGGACCCACATAGGATACAAGACCAGCTAAGCTGTCGGACCCACAAAAGATACAAGACCAGCTACTCTGTCGCACCCACATAGGATACAAGTACAGAGTCAAATACTGCCGGACCCACATAGGATACAAGAACAGTAGTCATCACCGTCGAACCCACGGAGGATCCCAGTATGGTCGTCGTCATTTCTGAACCCATGTAGGATCCAATTACAGTCATCCTTGCTACCGAACCCACGGAGGATCCAAGTGCAGTCGTCATCGTCGCAGTCACAACCAGCTCTAGGGTTCCCGCACACAGCATGCTCGATTCCGGGAGGGTCCGCTCCACGAGCCAAGGGGGGTAGATACATCAACTATCATGAATTCCAGATTTTATGTATCACAAAGTTCTGTCTCGTAAATAGGAACTCAACGCGACAGACGGCGCGTCGATCAGACGCCCGGTCTGAGAGTTATTGGCTTTTTCGTCCCAGGGGCCCGGTTGGTTTTTAAGCTAAAACCAACCCAACCGTACTCCAGCTACGTCCAAACCTCAACAGTATTAATCCAAAATAACCTTCTCACTAATAGGAAACCAACAAAGTCGACGGCACATCAATCGGACGTCCGGAACTCGAGTTATAAGCGTTTTCGCTCCGAGGGCCCGGTTGGTTTCGTGTTCGAACCAACCTGTATGTACACAAAATTCTCCAAAACCTTGAGTGTAATATACCGAAACGACTTTCTCGATCAAAGGATCCCAACATAACTGACGGTGTGTTGATCGGAGGTCTGCAGCCCAAGTTATGGCCAAATGACTGAAAATAGTCCGAAATGGGGGGTCTAGGCCCGACCCGGCCCAACTCCCCTGGGTCGGCCCGAACCGGGTCGAACCGACTCGGGTCTGGGTCTAGACCGGCTGGGCGTGGCCTGGTCCGGCTGGGCGTGGCCTGGCCCGGTCCACGCGACTCACCCTGGGCCAGCCTGGGGGTGCGCTGGCTCGGCCAGCGGGCCGAGCAGGGGGGACGCGCTCCCCCCCCCCTTTGTGCTCCACGGACGTGGTGGGTGCCGCGTCCTCCTCCTCCAGATCCCGCGCGGCCGCGGGATTTGGCGGCTTGCCGCCGCAGCTTCAGCCATGGCGGTTCCTACTGGTGGCGCGCCGGGGCGCTGCCACCTCCGGGCGGTCGGCCGGTGTCGGCCGCCACCACGCTGCCAGAGATGTCTGCATGCCACCGGAGCCGCTCCGGTGGTCCGTTATTGCTCCCAAATGCGTCTTCAGTCCCCCCGGGACCCTTATATTACTAAGAAGTCCTCCAATCGCCATTACGGCCTCGCTTCTCTGTCGCCAATTGTTCCGCACAACACGAACAAAGCAGCGGTGAGTCGGGCTTGTTCGTTAACCCGCACCCACTGAGTCAGAGGTTTTAAGTACCACCAAACAAAATAATACCAAGAACGAGGGTATAATTCTCATGAAAAAGATTATACAATTTCCAAAATCCCCTACCTTGACAAGGAAGACGATCATCGGCATCGCGGTACACGACGTCGCAGAGAAGAGGATCATAGGCGTCACGGTACACGGCGTCGCGTCGTCGATCTCTGAGGAACCAGCGTTCTTCATCATCCTTCGTCGGAGGTCAGTGTTCTTCTTCATTCTTCGTCGGAGAACGGCGTTCTTCATCGCGCAACTAAGCTATCTCCCTTAATCCCTAAAATAATAGGCTTCCCAATTATTTTATTATCCACACAAAGAAACCCCCTCAGAATTAATTCACCCCCTTAATTAAAATGTGTCGTCATTTAATTAAAGATGGGAGGAAGAAGGTTCCCCCATTGTTGAAGGTGTTGGTGGTTAAATTAAAAATGGGAAAGAGGAAGGTTCCACATTAAATTATGAGTTGACATAATTTAATGGATTTAGGCGACATTAAAAAGGAGGTTTGTCAAATAAATGGGGGTTTACTAATGGTTTTAGAGGGAATTAAATGGTGGGGCTCATGTGGGCCCCAACTCCCTTAAATCCACACTTGGGTAGTTAAGTGTCTATGGGCCCCACCCTTAACTACCCATGGGAGGAAAAACCTCCTCATGAAATAAAAATTATTCCGACAATTTTTATTTATTCCTTAAACAAACCCCCATAAATTATCTTCTCCTCTTTCAAAAACGCATCTGCAGTAAGTGTCCCTTTAAGAAATTATCGGTGATGCGAGTCCATCGGTGCCCTCAGATTTCAATTCTGAGCACCGGTTCAGAAGTTAGAAAAACCCACTCATTCGTTCACTGAACTTACCCGAGCTAAACTTCAAAAATTTATTCCGGGCACTCCGGGCCTCGGAATCAAGCGTCGTCAGAAGCTACAGACTCGTAAAATTCCAAAGAATTTTTAAAAAAAATCCTTGAAATTTTTGGGTCTTTATATTATTAATGCATAAAAGTGGAGGAGGATAAAGTCTATTTTCTAACATAAAAATTTCACTTCATTAAATCAAAGATAAATTTTCATACATGTGCCATATGGATCTAAAATTGTGTAATAAGAGATAAAATTGAAGTATTATAACATTCTAGAAGAAAACCTATGAATTATCTTATATTTAGTGAGAAAATTTTTCTCAAACCTTTGGAAGACAATAATTGAGGGAAATATTCCTCATCCTTTCCTGATAAATAAGAGTATTCACTTCCATTTCCATAGTTGGAAGGAGAGAGGGGATATGATGGAGAATTCACACACTAGATTTATATTGCTTTTTATTCTTTTCTTTCTTAGTTTGTAATTTCATTTTCTTCACCATTGTTCTTAGTTGCCATTTTTATATATGGTTAAATTTATGAGTGATTGGGGAAGGGGGTGTTTTCATTTTCTAAATCTTGAGTTATTGTGCTTCATGTAATAAAACACTTTATTTATTCCATTAAACAAGTTTAAATATTCAAATGGTAGTTTTTATTATCAAGTGTGAACATATTTGGTTTTATATTATGTTATTATTATTAACTTTGTTGATAATAATTATCACCCCCACCTAGTTGTAGTATATATATGATGGAATGGGCTAGAGATACGTGGCTAAGTTCTCGATGATTGTCAGCATGTAAGTGTTAGTGGAAAATCTTGGATATTTAGGAAAAATAATACTTTTTGGGGAATTGAAAAAATCAACTGGGATGGTATACTACAATGCTTATACATGAATACATTAGGGTAGACCAACCTAATAACTCATTTAGGGTTATTTTAACCATCACCATTTGACCAAGGGGGGAGAGGAAGTGACTATGGAATCTATCTCACGTCATCTTAATAGAAGAAGAATTGATAAATTGGGAAGTATGATGGAATTTAAAATGACAAATCTACCCTAAACTTATGACCCTTATCATTTCACTATTTTCAATATCTTGATTCCTTGATTTTTTTTCTTTCAAAATCAATCAATTTTCAAAACACCCCACTTCTATAACATGAAAGAAAAGTGAAAACTAATTTTATGCACTCCTCTCCAGATAAAACCTTGGGTTAACTATATATCTACCTTTAACCTGGGAGAAATAACTTCTTTTTCCACACCTAGTGATAGGTGTGAATCAAATAGTGGGTATTTATCATATGTATTCCAAATATAATTTGATTCTGATGCTAGAGCTATTAATGATTTAGGGGGAGCTTTATCCAACAAAATCTACAGGAAGGTATGTTGTGTAAATCCCGGCACACTATGTGTGAAAAGATGATGAATACCTATGAAGGTGATTTAAAATTTTTAGAATATAAATTAAAAGTACTATGGAATAATTATGAAAACCTGAGGATGAACCCTAATGAATCAATTGATTAATTCTTTGATCTGGTGAACATGGTTTTTGAGGATATACGAGGTCTCAACGAAACACTTGATGATGTGAAGATCATCAAGGACATCTTGATAATATTGAAACATTGATTCAATCTAAAATTCTATATTCTTGTGGATATATATCTAAAGGATCTAACATTGGATAATTTAAATAATACTCTTATCATATAAGAGATTAGAGATGATGATATTGAGGTTGTGGACAATGGTAAATCGAAGGAGGTGATATTCAAGGCCATGAAGAATCTCACCATGGAGGATGGCCAGGAAGAAGAAGAGGTGGATGAATTCATGTTATTCATTTACTTAAATCTATAAATGGTAAAATTAATTTTCAAATGGAAATATAAAATCACATGTTTTAAATGTGGATAGGTTGAGAACCTTGTAGCCAAGTGTCCCAAGAAATTTCAAAAGGATGGTGAGGGTGAAGAAGTTCCTATAAAGAAATATTAAACTAATGTAAAAGGAAGGAAAATTATGAAAAAAAACTTCTTTGATAATAATAACATGTATTCATAATAAAATTATAGTTTATAATAACGTTATTTATAAGAAATATAAGACTTAAAAGATCATAGAGAAATTTATATGCTAGCGGTTGTGGGTTGTTCCCAAATAAGGGAAGAGAACGAAAATGAAAAAGGATAAGTGGAAGGAATGGTTGATCTCCAAGTTTAATTAGAAGCTACACTTGAGGAAATAGATATTTGGAGATCTAAAAAAATAAATCCAATAGAGTGTTTCATGATACTAAGCTATATATAAATTAGTAATAAGAGGATAGGGATGAGCTAAAAGAAGAAACTGAAAAGCTCAAATCTATAAATCCAGAAACCTCAGAGAAGGTAATTGAGTTCAAGATCAAAGTTGAAGAATATACTAGGGTTATCTATGGTTTCACTAAAATATTGAAAGATCAGTTAAAACATATAAAATAGCTATATTATGATGTTTTTAACCTATGATGAAAATTTTGATAATGAAAAACACTTTTTATGGGTGAAGTAAAGGAAGAAATTTATAATTCGAAGAGAATATGAGCCAAAATATCTAAAAAATCACTTAAGGGTATGTGTTCATGAAGATCCAAACCTTCACCAATGGGTGGAACCTCATGAAGGTTTATAGGCTACCATAGAAGTTGATGCATTAACTTATGCATAGTGTATGTTAGTTCAAGAAACTCTATGTATCGTTGAAACCTTCACAAAATGAATTTATGAGGAATTATATTTCAAGTAACCCATCTCACCAACTTTGATACACCTATAAATACCTCCCTCAATATGAATTTTTAAATGATGTGGCCTTTTTACTTCCAAAAAATGCATTGAATTTGTGAAAATCTAACCCTCACGAGTGATTGATGAGATGGATTCCCAAAGGTAACCATCTATCATGAAATAGCCTCCCATGGATTCTTGAGAAACTAAAACCATGGCTGATATTCCTTTCATGTATTTCTACAGTGTTCGCATTATAAGAAATACCTTTTTATCTCTTGGGGTTTCACAATATAATAAACCTTTTTGAAACCATCCCCATGGGAACCAATACATTACTCCGAGGTAAGGCCACCCTATTTAGAAATATATATAACCTTGAGAGACCTGTTTCCCTTCAAAAGACCCTTTCTCTTCATGAAACCTTTGTGCTTCATGAAACCATAAACTTTAAAAACCTCCAACCTTTTCTAAAATCATCCATCAAGCCTCTCCATGGTGACTCCTTCTATAAAACATCCTTTCACAAAAGTTGAATACCCGAAGACCCTATACCTATCCAAAACCAGTCCATCCACACCCTAATTTCCTTTGAAAATGATATCATCAACCCTTGTGTCTTCCCCATTTTCTTGAATCATGGTGTGGACCATTACCTTTCCTTTTTCTCCTAATAATTGTAACCCTAATTCATATTTCTCCTAAGCATTGGCACCCTAACATTGGTATCCAAATTTTTTACTTCACCATAGTAGTGTTTATGATATACGCCATCTAGAGGTGTATGTGTAGTAGATATATAAGCATTGAAGATGGAATCATCCAGGTAAATAGCTTTCCTTTCCCTTTTATGAGGGATAATTTCTTATCCTCCTCTCAAACATGGATATAGTCTCCCCGGGTGTATGCCCTTGCAACGCCTAAGTTGTATGATGTAAAACTACATTTCCCGCATCCTAATCATATGAGGTTAAATTGCACAACAACATCCTCAAGATATAATGTAAAAATGTAGCCTTGACCTACACAGTGAACATAGGATTCCCCATGTATGACTATCAAGGAATGACCCATTACCTCCTACCCTATGTGATGAACACAGGATTCCCCATGTACGATCATCATGGGATGACACCCCATTCCCCACCATGGGATGAGACACCTGCAATGGGAAACCCACATACATAATCCCCACACCATCCTTCACCACTAGGAATGGAACCCCAACACCAAGGTAGCCAACATTATTAATCCCCATATTATCCCTTGTTTCTTCTCCTTCAATAGTGTATTCGTCCTTACCACATGATATTAAACTACATGGATCAGTCATGTTGCATGACCTTAAACTGCAGCATTAAACTACGTATGTTTTGATCCCTATCACTTAATGGGGTACTCAGACACCTCCATGAGGTTCAAACCAAACATCTCTATAAATCTAGTATACCTCCCCTAGGTTCAATCCCAATGCCCTAATATTCCCATAAAATAATCATATCTTCTCCTCGGAAGATGATAACTCAAAATTGTGACTATATTCCCCATGTGAACACAATAAAATCCACCAACCTTTACCCACAATACTTTAAAAATGTGACCAATCTATCTCCAAAATATTTTAAACATTTGACAAAATTATCCCCATAGTATTTTAAACTTGTGACTTACCTATCCCCATAATACATTAAACTTGTTACTAACCAGTCCCCACAAGACATTAAACATGTGACCAACTTGTACCTACAAGACATTAAACCTATGAAAAACTCATCCCCATAAGATGTTAAACTATTGTACCACTTTAAACCACTACCCATATAATAAACATGGGATTCCTTAGGGAAAAATACTCAAATTCCATATATCCCTAACATCAACTACCCCATGACTAACACAAGATTCATTGAGTTCCATACCTAATATGTCTCACACATGATATTCCCTATAGTAGATGAAGACTTTATAGGTTCCTAAAACACCCAATATCCATAAATTTTCATAAATTCCCAATGTTACCATATACTTTGACCACAGGTTGTTGCCCTATCGGGATAGAATCAGCATAATTAACTGGAATCCACCTTAAGATCGTATTGGGAATGAGTTTCACAAACATGAATTGAATCTCCGAGTGAGACCCAAAAAAGGTGATGAGATCTAAGGATTAATCCATGAAAGGAATAACCAACATCACATCATTATGTTTCGATCAATAGTCCAATATCACTAACCACAGTGGTAGAGTTCTCCCGCCTTTATAAAGCGAGAATTCGGGGTAGATAACAAGTGCATCGACATAGATGACATGTAGACCGGCTATAGAAATGTGTCTGAAACAAAAATGGTGAACCAGATGAAAAATTATTATCCTTTAACTATGAGTATATTAGTAATTTTTGTCACAATCATATCAAATCATGAATAGATTCACATATCTAGCACCAAGTCCCTACCAAACATATTGTAGGTTTGGTGTAGAACTCTTTTCCTAAAATTGGGGGCAAGTGAAGGATGTTGTGCATCCCCCATATGATACATCATCAACAGGGATATTTCTTCTATCTTATAGAAATATGAATTATGTTGTGAAATTTTTTAATAAAATTCATGGTTCGTTTGGTGAAGGTTGGAAAAATATATTTCCAAATAAATCAAGCCACAAAAAACATATAACGACCCACTACCAATAGGAATGGGTGTAGGTGAACTAACGGTGTAACAATCCTGCACCACTACACTCCCACTAAAATGGACACATATTCCATGACTACTAGTAACCCTCATTCCATATCCCCTTATAAGATTATCAAAATAAGGTTCATCAATTCCCTTGTTCATCAGTACAAGTAGGAAGGGGTAATCCTAACCAGGGATATGTCCTAGAAAGATCTGGAAGCCATGAAACCATGTCAGCACCACCTACCATGAGGGTTTTGATGGGGTAATTCCCCTTAATCATAATGAATAAATATTTTGGGAGCCTCTCTCTAGAATGATACAATAGCTTCTTCCCCTTACACCACTGAAGTAGGGGAAGAAAAAGTCACACCCACAGAGACCACTACCAAAGAACCGCCTGAGACGGCTCTCGTCTGGCCACACCACCGCTGTCAGCTTACCTAGTAGGTCAAATAAAAGGTTTATATCACCCCTACTCAGTTGGCCTTGGTCTATAATGCACAATGCTGATGCTAGGGGGAATCCATAAAACTTTCCCATTGATATACTTCTTCCTCATCTCCAGTGGCCCCAACCACCATCAGTGTATTTTACCTTCCCCATGCAACCACTTCACAGGGAATTATCTTTGACATCTTATGATCAAGAACCCAACCACATCTTAGGAAAGCTGCGTTTACTCTCCCAGTTAATGGTGCCACCAGAAACCATTATGGTTCATACCATGATGAATAATTTCACTATGGAGGTCCTCCCCACACTACTACCAACTGGAATGAATGTCATCCCCATGTCGAGGACATTCCCTACTCTGAATATCCATCCTACTGTATGAGGAAAAAAACTTCTATATAGGTCATGCCCATAGAAATGGCCAAAGAAAACGAGGTAGGAATACAAGTGATTCTCATTTGCTGACAGTCGGTGAGCTTCATTTCCATCAAAGACAAGAAAATAGGAAATTTCATGACACCATTGATATCTTAGACTCTAACATGAAGGATGAATGTATGAAAGTACCTTCACCTTCACATTCATATTTGGGGGTAGAAACCCATCAACTGAGACTAACTATCACTAGATTTGAGGTCCATAAAATCCTCAAATCCCTCTATAGGTACTTATAGTTAGATGATGGTTTAATATAATTCCAAGGAATCGTAGTGAAATTGTCTCAAATTCCATAGTATTCCCTCCTCTTAACTGCCAAACTAGAAGTAGGAGAGATCTTGGGGTTTGGATTGATACCCTTAGATGATGGTGATCACTCTACTGAGCCCCAAAGATATGTTTCCACTATTTCTCCTAAGGAAGTTGTGAACAACCCATCGTACCTAGAAATGGTCTTGAAACTGACCTCAATTTTGAAATACATACCAATGTTATGTGGATTATTGGCCCATGTGACACCCCACCTACCAGAAAGTAAGAAAAAAAGTAGGTCAGTGTTAGTGCCACTTTCAACTTCCCGACTAGCACCAGTTGGGAATCGGGTTAATCAAAAGTAGCACAATCCTTTAGGTAATGAACTAGAGGATTTTTGGGGAATAATAGACACTGAACAACTACTTTTCACATTCTAGGCACCTATAACCCTGTATTTTTCAATCTAAAAGTCCCTCACTCGAGACCAAGTGTCATGCTTCCACCATAATATTTGGGAGACTCTCAAATGCCTTCTAGACCATCATCTGACTTACCTAGGAATACATATACATATTGATTTCATCCAAAAATAGTCCAAGAGGTTTGAAATCTCAACTCTCTAAGTAGCTCAGTACCCTAAATCCTATGGATATAACTAGACTTTCCAATAGACCTATATCAAGAGCCTCGTTGTGATTCGACAAGCCATGCAAGAGGAATCCCAACATGTGAATATTAGAGGATGGGGGAAATATGAATCCCTCCACTTCAGCCATATCCTATGAAAAAAATAGGATCTTGAGACCAAGTCACTCTCCAATGATAAAAATTATCCTCTGACCACTAACACTATAAGTGTCTTTAATATCAACCCTATGGATGATTTGAGAAATCAGAACATTGAAACAAGGCATGATAGGGGGAACCTACCCCATAGAGAGGCATGGTATGAAGAGGATCCTCTGATAAGTTCTCATACTCATCAGTAGAGACTCGAATTAGGTATTGGTAGTTTTCCTAATGAGGTATTTCCACCTTCCCTTTGACACCTCGATAAGTTCAAGGGGCCAATGGGCCCATCAGACCATTCAAGTTCACGTTAGAAACTATGTTAGATGATATTTTGGCTACTTTTCTATTCAATCTAGAGGGATACAATAGACTGACTAATAATATTATCTTCGAGTAACATCTAGTTCACGATAATTTCAAAAGGGACCTCATCTATCCTCCAATTGCTCCCCCAATCCTTCTTGTCTAGGCACCCAAATTTGAACTAGGTGGCCTCACGCATCTCATCAGGGAAGAAGCTGGTAGATATTAAAAACAACCAAGATATGATTCACTGACTCCACCTAAGTAATGAGACTATCCTCTTCAAGAACAAGGTCACTCCACCTCTTTGGCAGATGATCCATTCAGAGCACTACTGACCACAAATCCTCATAAGGAATATGTGAAATCTACTTTTGTCACCCAACTTGAGGATCAGAAAATGAGATAGGTTTTAATCACACCTGAGAGGAATCCATATCCATCATGGTTAAACTTTATTTACCCACCATCATAATTTAGAAATACAATATTTTTTCCATTCAACAGTACAGGTGATCCACTGCAAAATATTTCCCACTTCACCTCATGGTGTGGCCTAATGTTTGGGACTTCAAAATAGCAGGAAGCTGACAAGCTCTAGTATTTCATCCAGACTTTGGAAGGACTGACATTTTTCTAGTATATCCAGCATCCCCCAAGATCTATTTCTGGTTAGGAGGATTTTTGTAGGTAGTTACTCTACCGGTTCAAATCCACCGTTCACAAGACCAGTATCGCGGATCTCTCTATATGAAAATAGAGGGGTGATGATAGAATTGTTGACTTCATCTCCCAATGTAAGGGGATCACATACTATCTTAACATGCATATTTCCTAAGAGTATCTTCCAACAATATTTGTGTGTAATTTTAAATATGATTTAGTCTGTACCCTCAAATCCCTGAATTATCCAGGGGGATTTTGAGAATTTTCCAAACAATATTAGTGTCTTGAAGAATCCTTAAAGCAGAACATGAAAAAATCAAACCCATTACCCCTTCCAACACCTGTGCAAAGTCCTGTGAAAGAATAAATGACTAACTTTTCACACGCAAAGGCCCTTGAGATTGTTCACCTACATGTTCCTTTACTAGATGAATCATGCCAAGTGTAGCCTCTCTAAGGGTAGTATCACTAACCACAACCTCATCGGGAACAACCTCATTGGTAGAACGTTGTATCATCCCCTCATTAGGTCTATTAACCTAGGGTCCCTTTTATGGAAATTAAGAATAAGACCTACTTATTCATGGATGAAATGTTCCCAGGGTACTTCACCTATTCCCTAGAAAAAGTGATTCTAAAGCTTCCAGAATGAAGGAGGCCCTAGGAGTCCAAACATACCAATCACACCAATCATTTCTCATACCATAGGATCCTTGGAAATACCATCAAATAATTATTAATATTCAAATATTATCTCTTGGATCAGGTGAAACATGGCCTAGTCAAATTGGGAAATGTACCAACATAGGTAGCACATGTCTCCATTAACCATGATAGGGACAGCAAAGACTCTGGTGAGTAGAAACAGGCCCCTAGAACTAGAATTTATATGTATAATAACTGGTTGTCTTATAAAATAGTCACCCACACCTATGGTATCATCCATGAAAAAATAATCAACCCATAACCTTCTAAAATTTCTATATCTCTTCTAGATGATATATCCACATCGGTAACATGGCCTCACAAGTCATGAAATAATAGACATTGGTAACACAATGGTGACCAAAGTCCCCTGTTGGTGCCAAAACTAGCCTACACACTTGGTGATTTCATGCTAATCAAATTGGGAGAGGTACATATAATTTACCTTGTCATGGATTATTCCACTAATGAATAATAGGAATACACTTATTTCAATGATTATAGGTTGGTAGACTCCTTTAGGGACTTTAGTGATGAGGAAGGTTTTGTGACCCCTCAAGATCCTCAATATGACGTTGTCGAAGGAGAGGTAGGGAGTGTATCGGTAGGTGGAATATCTATTCTTGCACTTAAAACTATAATTTTTATATTTCTAAGACTAGATAGCATGCCTCGCATAGGACTCAACAATCACAACCCTCATAAACCACTCCGTTAGGTGGGCCTCCACAGCTGGCTATATTAGTGGACCATGCAACTTGGTTGTGACTACATAATGATCAGTCATGTCTATCCAAGTCCCAACCTTATCCATCTGGTGCCTAGCCATAAAGTGTTCAGAGTAGACCATATAACCAATAGCAGAGTATAGCTAGCACTAGTTGGGCCCCAGTTTCTCATCCAATGGAACCTACTAAACTTCCTAATAAATAACATCCCTCTATAGGAAAAAATATTCCATTTATAAGGAAATGTGACATACTAAAACACCCCTTTGGAATAAAAGTGAGTCTCTCAATCCTTGAAGTGCTCCACCTATCAAAGGATATGCATGATTCCTTTATTTAATCCTTGAAGATCCCCCATAAGTTTGAGATTGAGGTTACTGTCATTGAGGTCTATCATATAGAGTAAGCCAAGTAGGAAGGATTTCAAGCTGTCATTTCCTTAACTAAGGAATAATAGGATGCTATCATTCTAGGGAATATATTCCTATTATATATCATTGTCCAGTTTAATAGTGTGTAAATCTACCACTTCCTAATGGATACCATCTCTAGAATCAATATCATCTAGACTCAAACACTCTTCAAACTGGGGCTTACAGAAACAGATATGAATCCCTCTAATCTAACAATTTAGGAGTACGATAAGAGTAAGAAGAATCTATGTAGAAATATTTGGCTGAAGACTCAATTTTTTGGCCTGGTATTAAGTTCTGAATTTATTGTAGTCTCATGGGATACTAATTATAATGACCTATTGGAAAGGACCTGGTTTTATTTTCATGCAGTGGTTTCCTATTCATACTACTAGTTCATCAAATACTCCCTAGATAGTCGAGTAGAGGTACTCTAAGGTGATGCATCCCCTTAAACTCTTATAAATACCTCTATCTAAATTTTGGGTACTACAAAATGGCAGGAAATCATATCCAGAATCACATATCCAAGCCTATCAATTCCCCCAATGATGTGACAGCCACTACCATAGATCCTCGGATAGACTTGAAAGATAGATTCATCCTCCTGATCCACTAGTTAGGACCCATGACTCAAAACCTAGGTAATTGTTTCATTGTCTCCAAGAAAAAATATTTCTCACATATTACCTCATACTTCTACATGGTACAGACTTAGACAGTTCTAACTACTATATAATATCGAGAGATCCACCCCATGGCCACTGATCCATGGCACTGCCACATGTTTCAAAATACAGGGTTAACTCGGTGGAAGTCTGTAACACCCCAAGATTTTTTGAATTATTTTATTTCAAATTAATTTAATATTTCTGATATTTTCAATTTCATGCAACACTGTTTATTTTATATTAAAGTTGTAATTCCCTGACCCCTCTAGATTGGATTCGGTGCATTACTAATGATATTGACATGATTACAAGGAATCAAATCCCAAAGGACAGAGTAGTTTAGTAGTCTTGAAAAAACTAGATACATTCATGTAACTCATATTACATTGGGAAAGGTAACAAAATAAAACACATAAAAAAACTAAAAGACTACATCCATGAGAACTCAATAAATGGTCTCCTCTTTATAACTTGTTGATGTTAAACAAATGAAAGGGGTGAGATAAAATTCTCAGTAAGGGTTACAAATAGAGAAATAATGAATCAATAATAATTGTATCATAAAAAATTAGGAATATTCAATATGGCCTTATGAATAAATGAAAAACTCATGCCACTAATAAACTGAGAATGAAACTATATCCATAGGTTTTGTCATAGTGAAAACCTCATGGATAGTAATAACTGAAAATGGATAAAAAGAATGCTTATTAATTGGACGTTATGTATCTGCAACATGATACCACAATACCATAGAAATGGTTTAAGTCTATGAGTAGAAACCCACCTGATTTTTGGAAACAAACTCGAAGGGTTTGTCTCCAACTGATTTGTCTCATGAGACCTATCGATGCATCGAGGGGTTATAGTGGGCCCCACCCGCTACTGCGTGTCCAAAGCATTATTTATACATATATTTAATAAAAGTACAATATTCCTTCTCAATATCCATATATATTTGAGGATATAGATTCATCAAAGGATTTTTACACAAATAAAGATACTTTTAAATGAGACCATTGGAGAATTCTTTAGGAAATACTCATTAAACATTCCAAAGTGTCTCATACCACCTTGAAAAATTCAAATCATAATCCCTTAGAATATCATGAGAATAACGAGACTCTAGATATGATATAAAAAAGGGAATTACATACACCAAAAGAATGAAATAAGTGGTAAATAATGAATATATCTCATAAAAGCTAATGTGAGATGAGAAAAATCCTTTTTACTTTAGAAAGAAGAGTTCTTTTGGAAAATACTTTGTATTTGTCATGAAATCAGTTTGTAAAAAATGAATATCCCAAAAAATTAAATACTTGGACGTTAAAATTATAGCTTAGGCATGAAGTATGTCCCACTGAAGTTAAATCATGTAAAAAGTGATTTTAAAGAAGCTTTAGAATTAAAACAATTTAGGGCGATTTAAAGAATTCATTAAAGAGATTTTAAAGTGAAAAGGCATGTTTTATTTAATAAAACCACAAATAAACCAAAATATAATATAAAATTTTTGATTTTAAAAGATAAACAAGGATTAAAATAGATTATAGAGTGAACATCAAAATGGGAAATAATTTTAGAAGTTCCTTGAATCAAGCTTTCATTTTAGAAAAAAATTTGAAAGATTATTTTAAACAAGAAACATCCCACGAAATAACGAAGGATTATGATTGGTACACATATATAATACATTAACATAGAATTTATGAGTAGTAAATAATAATAAATAATAATTTCATTGAGGTGAATATAGAATAAGATTAACCCGAATGAAAAATGAAGGTTTGGGTGGAAAACCTCCATCACTTTGTAATCAATCAGTTCGAATGCCCCAAAATTAAGAATCATAAAATGATACATTTACTAATATTATAATAAATATATTCATGATATGAAACATCAATAGGAAGTATACATACAACATACACAATTAATAGTAGTGAATACGGAAAATCTCACAAAAATGGAAGTGAGATGAAGAAACCCCTTACCTTAAGTCTGAATGTGTTCCACTCTTGAAATTATGGTCCTGGAATATGAAATTAGACTTATTAATAACTTATTTCAGAAACTATTAGACATTTATTTAGTTTATAATAATTCTTTTTATTTTATTTATTCCCTTCTTGATAAGTTATTATATTGAATTTCATTGTTCCGCAGTGTTCATTTTCATTATTTTCATAATCGGTTCACTTGTTATTAAGTAATGGAGTTCATGTGGAATGGATATAAATATCCAGAATTAAATTTTCATATTATTAATGATCATATATAAGTGTTAGTGGTCATTTATATAATTTTTTTATATGTCATGAGAATTAATTATTATATAGAACTTTAATGATAACTATTTCAGTTAATTTGTGGGTTTTGATTACAACGAACTCATTTTTCTTTAAAACTTAATACCATTTTTACAAGGATATTACGGAACCTCAAATAGGTTATATTACATATATAATAATCTGGTTTAACCATAACAATAATGATTTCATGGCCAGAATTTAGAATGATAATAGAAATCAAAATCCCATCATCCTTGAATGTGGTAAATTGACACATCTCGAATGGTGTTCTTGCTACTAGTATAAAATAAGGTAAAAGAAAGATATGATTATAACTTATTCCACTATCATTACAACATTCTAGTAAATGTAAGTTACTGAAGTCATCATGACATTTGGATAAGTAGAGGTAATAATATAAAAATAAAACAAATGAACTTGAAAGGGAAGACAAAGAATTGAAAAGAGGAATTTACCTCTTTAACCAAAATTCCTTGAGAGCCTCTTTAAGGGAGAGGTTTTGGTCTTTTTATTAGACCAAGGATTTTTGGACGTGGGATAGAAGGTTGGGAGGATATTTGGATAGAATTTTTAGAAGGAACAAGGCTTGAGAGGAGTGAATAGAAGAGGGAGTGATGGGGGGGTTTATAGTGGAGGGGAGAGGGGATTTCTCAATTTTATATTCATTACTTTATTATTTCTCCAAAATACATGGAATAGTGAGTATTCTATGGCCAATAATAGTAATTTTATCATGTGAATCTGAATAAATTGGGCTTATATCAGTATAACATCATACATGACTCTATAATTAGTGTATTTAGCTTATTATGTAAATTATGGTATTTCAATATTCATCAAAAATTCAAGTATTTTGAAAAAATCACAAAAATTTACCCCAACTATTTTTTGACGTGTAGAATCAAAAATGAAGTACATTTTTTAAAAATAATTTTCTAAATATGATTAATTTAATATTTAATTAAAATTAAAATTTATTCTAAAAAAAATATCTTTAAAACATTTATTTACTTATTCCAAAACATAGGTATAGCGTACTCCAACTTGAATATTTTTTATATACTATCATAGGTAAGGTTACTATTCATTATGGTATATCACTATTGATAAGGATATGTTACTATTAATAAGGGTAGGTTACTATTTATCAAAAATTAAGTTTTTCTTATCGGACTCCAAACAACTTACTCATTGCAACCGCGTATGTCAGATTTTCGAAATTCACATCACAAAAGTGAAAAACTTATGTTTACTTTTCTAGGTTATAAAAAAGTGGTGTTTGTAGAGGCTCAGTGATCCATTAATTCTATAATAAATCTATTTGTAAATTCTTGGGGTGTTACATTATCCCCTCCTTACAAAAAAATTTTCCTCGAAATTTGAAATTGAACTTCAAAAGTTAATGGTTGATACTTGAACAATCTCTTATGGAAACCCATATCAAAAATAGGGTAAATAAAATATCATCCTAGAAAAAGTTAATGGAGATGAATTGGTCACCCCAAAAAGTATGCTTTCGAATGAGGTGACATTAGTTGGAATAAAAAAAACTGTATATGGAAGAAAAATATAACTATGGTGTTCTGATGGGACATGATAGAGGACATGTTCTGGTGAATGTTTATTACTAAAAAAATCATTGATATTATCAATGATAATGTTTATAGGAAAAAAATTATTTAAGACTATTATCCTTGAGTCGAGGAATTATTCCACTCTATAAGATTATAAATATACATTTATAATTATAAACTCATCCTTTTATTATAGTTTAACTATCTATACCTCACCACACAGAATGGGTTACGCCATTTGGGGAAGCAATACATTAACCTCTAAAAGCTCATAAAATTATCAACTTAAACCATTTTGTAAATGGTTAAAAATTACAAAATATAATTATTCAACACATCATAATGAAGGCCTCTAAATTTATAAGATTAACTTATCAGTAACCCTTAATCAAAAAGAAGCAGATCTAAAATTCACATTCCAAAAATGTGAATAACATCATCATGTATTTTATTGAAATATGGTAATAACTTGAATTACCATAAAAACCACATCAAAAACATGAATTAATTTGTATTCCTTAAGTAAGATACATGTTATTGGATATATTCCTTAAATACAAAAGTTCTGTAAACTCCATCAATGATAGCATAGACCACTTCTCGACAAGTCAATAATCAGTTCCATGGTAGTCAGTACTTATCTGAATCAATCATTTCTTCAGAATAATCTCAACTTGAGATATATATATTAAGGTTTTTCTTTCCCTTGATCATGTATTTTTTTAAATGTTTAACTTTCTACTGAATCGCTTTTCCTTTTTACCATTCACCATATGACCTCAAATCCTTAAATGAAATAGTACTGTAATACAATCCTTATAAATCTCATAATTCTTAAAACCATTAAAATACTGACAAAATATTAAAATGACATGATTCTTGACTAGGAATATTAATCATTCTACTTCATCTTTGGTAGCATCGTAACTTGATCATTATCCAAAATCATCATTTGGGGTATATTACTTTGATGATTGGGACATTGATTCACATAGTGTTCCATCTCCTTGAAGTTAAAGCATTGTACATTGGAAATAATTTTATTACCATTGCAATCATGAAATTGGTGTCCTTTTTCTCCACACTTATAGCAAACTGCCATTACCTTCAATCATTTACCATGGTGATTCTTTCTACAATTTTTACATGTGGGAAAACACGTCTTTCCCTTATTCCCTTTAACCCCATATTTCTCTAACATCCTCTCATTCTTTTTCTTCCCTTAAAATCCATAGGACTCAGAGAAGTCTTTGCATACCTTGTTAACATATGATATTATTTCCTCATATGATGAGGATACTTGGGAGACAATCTTCTTTTGAAAAGATGGCTTAAGACTATTAGAGATATGATCCTTCTTGTGCTTCACATCACGTGCATTGGTGAAGTTTTTATTCCTTATTCTAGGTGCCATTTATAATCAATTTCCATATAATATATTAGCTCATAAAATTATGAACTCTCTATAAATATAAACATGGTATAGCACATAGCATAAATTTAAACATCGAAAATCCTAAAACCATATTCTTTGTTCACTTTGGGCAATAAATCCTTCATAATGGTGGGTAAATAAAATGTGAATTATCCAAATCATATCCCACGGGAGTGTCAAACCAAGAGTGCAGCACGGCCCATTTTCATGTACTAGGATACCCCAGGTCAAGCCTGAAACTCCTTGTCAGATTTTTCAATCCTAGGTACATATGTGTCAGAGCCACCTCTACTTGTTTGTATCCAGACAGGGATGTATTTTTTAGAAAGATCCACATAATATATTCCTTACCAAAATTATAGGATACTCTTGATTATTTATCCTCATAGACCATCTTAGGGATTTTTTCCCTAACCTACGTTTTCTAAATCTAGTTCTCGTGGTTTCTACTAAACTTCCTCTGATACCAATTGTAATGCCCTGACCCCTCTAGATCGGAACTAGTGCATTACTAATTACATTAGAATGATTACAAGGAATCAAATCCTGAAGGACCGAGTAGTTTAGTAGTCTTGAAAAAACTAGATACATACATGTAACTCATATTAAATTGGGAAAGGTAAAAAAATATAGCACATAAAAAAAACTAAAAGACTCCATCCATGAGAACTCAATAAATGGTATCCTCTTTATAACCTATTGAAGGTAAACAAATGAGAGGGGTGAGCTCCAATGCTCAGTAAGGGTTAAAAATAGTATAATAATGAATCAATACTAACTTTATAATAAAAAATTTGGCATAGTCAATATGGCATGATGAATAAATGAAAAAATCATTCCATTAATAAACTGAGAATGAAACTACATCCATAGGATTTTTCATAGTGAAAACCTCATGGATAGTAATAATTGAAAATGAATAAAGAGAATGCTTATTAATTGGATGTCATGTATCTGGAAAATGATACCACAATACCATCAAAACGGTTTAAGTATGTGGATAGAAACCTATCTGATTTTTGGAAACAAACTCAAAGGGTTTATCGCCAACTGATTTGTCTCATGAGACCTGTTGATGCATCAAGGGGATATAGTAGGCCCCACTCACCGCTGCATGTCCAAAGAATTCTTTATACATATATTTAATATAATTAAAACATTCCTTCTCAATATCCACATATATTTGAGGATACAGATTCATCAAAGGATCTTGACATAAATAAAGATACTTTTAAATGAGTCCATTGAAAAATTATTGAGGAAATAATCCTTAAACATTCCAAAGTGTCCCATACCACCTTGAAAAATTCAAATCATAATCCCTTAGAATATTATGAGAATAATGAGAGTCTTGATATGATATAAAAAAGGGAAGTAAATACACCAAAAGAATTAAATAATAGGTGAACAATGAATATATCTCATAAAAGTTAATGTGATATGAGAAAAAACCTTTTTACTTTGGAGAGAGGAGTTCTTTTGGAAAATACTTTGTATTTGTCATGAAATAAGTTTTTAAAAAATGAATATACAAAAAAATAAAATACTAGGACATTTAAATTATATTTTAGTCATAAATAATGTCCCACTTAATTTAAATCATGTAAAAAGTGATTTTAAATAAGCTTTAGAATTAAAACATTTTAGGGTGGTTTAAATAATTAATTAAAGAAATTTTAAATAATTAATTAAAGAGATTTTAAAGTGAAAAGGATTGTTTTATTTCATAAAACCATAAATGAACCAAAATAGAATTTAAAATGTGTGATTTAAAAAGAGAAACATGGATTAAAACATATTATAGAGTGAACATCAAAATAGGTAAGAATTTTAGAAGTTCCTTGAATGAAGCTTGAATTTCTGAAGAATTTTTGAAAGATTATTTTAAACAAGTAACGTCCTATGAAATAAAGAAGGATTATGATTGGTACAAATATATAAGCCATTAACACGGAATTTATGAGGATTAAATAATAATAAATAATAATTTTATTGAGGTTAATATAGAATAAGAGAAACCCAAATGAAAAATGGAGGTTTGGGTGGAAAACCTCTATCACTTTGTAATCAATCGATTCGAATGCCCCAAAATTAAGAATCATAAAATGATAAATTTACTACCATTATAATAAATATAATCATGATATGAAACATAAATGGGAAGTATACATACAACATACACAATTAATAGTATTGAATATAGAAAATCCCACAAAAAAGGAAGTGAGATGAAGAAACCCCTTACCTTAAGTCTGAATGTGTTACTATATTGAAATTAAGGTCCTGGAATATGAAAATAGACTTATTAATAACTTATTTCAGTACATTTTAGACATGTATTTAGTTTATAATAATTCTTTTTAGTTAATTTATTCCCTTCTTGATAAGTTATTATATTGAATTTCATTGTTTCGCAGTGTTCGTTTTCTTTATTTTCATAATCGGTTCACTTGTTCTTAAGTAATGGAGTTCATGTGGAATGGATGTAAATATCCATAATTGAATTATCATATTATTTATGATCATATATAGTTGTTAGTGGTAATTTATATAATT
Organism: Viscum album; assembly: GCA_963277665.1. Taxonomy (NCBI): domain Eukaryota; kingdom Viridiplantae; phylum Streptophyta; class Magnoliopsida; order Santalales; family Viscaceae; genus Viscum; species Viscum album. The sequence continues at coordinate 172,761,113 of OY728128.1, forward strand.
TTTTTACGTGTCATTAGGATGAATTGTTATATATAACTTTAATGATAATTGTTTCAATTAATTTGTGGGTTTTGATTACAACAAACTCATTTTTATTTATAATTTAATACCATTTGTAAAAAGGGATTATAGACCCTTAAATAGGGTATATTACATAAATAATAATCTGGTTCAACCATAACAATAATGTTTTCATGGCCAAAATTGAGAATGATAATAGAAATCGAAATCCCATCGTCCTTGAATGTGGTAAATTGACACATATCAGATGGTGTTCTTGCTACTAATATAAAAGAATGTAAAAGGAAGAGATGATGATAACTTATTCCACTATCATGAAAACATTACAGTACATGTAAGGTACTGTATTCATCACAACATTTGGATAAGGAGAGTTAATAATAGAAAAAGAAAACAAATGAACTTGAAAGGAAAGACAAAAAATTGAAAAGAGGAATTTACCTCTTGAACCAAACTTCCTTGAGAGCCTCTTTAAGGGATAGGTTTTGGTCTTTTTATGAGACCAAGGCTTGTTGGACGTGGGATAGGAGTTTGGGATGGTATTTGGACCAAATTTGGAGAAGGCACAAGGCTTGAGAGGAGTGAAGAGAAGAGGGGGTGATGGGGGGTTTCATAGTGGAGGGGGGAGGGGATTTCTCAATTTTATATTCAGTACTTTATTATTTCTCCACAAGACAAGGAATAGTGAGCCTTCCCTGACCAAGAATAGTAAATTTATCATGTAAATTCGAACAAATTAGTCTTACTTCAGCAAAAAATCATACATGACTCTATAATTAGTGTATTTAGCTTATTTTGTAAATTTCGGTATTTCAATATTCATAAAAAATCAAGTATTTCAAAAAAATCCCAAAAATTCACCCCAATAATTTTTCAACATGTAGAATCCAAAAATGAAGTCCATTTTTCAAAAATAAATTTCTAAATATGATTAATTTAATATTTAATTAAAATTAAAATTTATTCTAAAAAAATATCTTTAAAACATTTATTTACTTATTCCAAAACATAGGTATATCATACTCCAACTTGAATATTATTTACATACAATCATAGTTAAGGTTAATATTCATTAGGGTATACCACTATTCATAAGGGTGTGTTACTATTCATAAGGGTGGGTTACTATTCACCAAAAATTATGTTTTTTTATCGGACGCCAAATAACTTACTCATCACAACTGTGTATGCCAGATTTTCGAAATTCACATCACAGAAGTGACAAAATTATGTTTACTTGGCTAGGTTATAATAATGTGGTGTTTGTAGAGACTTAGTTATCCATGCATTCTATAATAAATATATTTGTAAATTCTTGGGGTGTTACAAAAGTACTATGTCTGGATTGCATTATATGAAACATCAAGTTAATCATGCACTATATAAAACATAAATCTTACCTTTCTCTACACGGAACACTGAGTTTTGCTTATTTTACACACAAGAATGACTTTCATTGATGGATTGTGTAACACACAAGACTGAGTGTTAATGAAAAATAATTCATTATTAAAATATTATTATTTAATAGGATATAACATGGCCATTAAATTGAATATTATAGTATTAAATAACATATGAATATATATATCTAAATTCATTTGTTACTTAATAATTATAAAAGAATATATAAATCAAATGAATATAAAGGGACTAATTTTATAAAAGTCTATTTTTATGTGAAAAAGATGATTTATATTAAAGTTAAATTAATTACTAATAAGGAATGATGTTAATTAAATTTATATGTTATGTATTCAAACAAATATTTTTGATAATCATACAATATATTTGATAGATATAAGATAATTACAAACCCAATTTTATGCTTAAAACCCTATATTTGTATAAAGGTGGTTTTACCACCCTTTAATGGAAACCCCATTTTAAATCCAATTCTTGGAACTTTTATAGATTTAATATGTCTAAATGAAATTCATATTTTAAATTTAAAAATAAAAATTAGGTTAGGATAAATTTTTGGTATTTTTCTGTAAGGTTTCATTTTTTAATGAATAGTTAAAAATACTGAATTTTAATTCAAAAATACTTTTTCATCTTATTCATTTATAATGTTAAATAAAATTTAAAATGGGTTCTAAAGTTTAATTAGATAATAATTTTATAAATTAATCCAATTTAGTTCATTGGAATCAATTTATCTATGAAATTGGGTATAAAAACATAGCAAACTTGTCGACGTTTTCACTTGAAAGACGTGTAGTGTCATCCCATTAGAAGGATTATTTTTAAATTAATTTCTACCACTTATGTGATCATAATTTGGAAAAAATGATTTCCATATTTATAATCATCATAATTTATAATTTATAATAAGTTCAACTTTGTTTTTGACCAAAATATTAGTGAAAGTGATTAAAATTAATTACAATGATTAAGAGAAAATTAGGTTAACAAAGTAATAAACCATAAATTTAAGACCCAAAACGACCTATACACTTGTCCAACACCCATTTTCTACCCATAATTCATCCATGAACCTTTAATTAATGATCTGGGTTTGTTTGGTATGACTTTTTTGGGTAAAAACATGGGTACACCTAACTTATTTTTAAAAATACCAAGTGTGTCCATTCCCTTCTCTATAAAAGGACACAACCTTTCCCTCTTCTTTATACCTATGAAACCACTTATGTTTTGAAAATATCTACCCAATCCAATTCCTAACATCCCTCCCTTACTCCTAGAATCCTCCCCTTGGGTAGAAATCAATCAAATTAATCCTTTTGGAACAAACCAAAAGGAGTTACCTGATTAAGAGGAGGCTTGAATGAGTACGATGAGAGTCAAGACACAAGGTAGTGGGTTTCATCTCTCTTTTTATTTCTATGAGATAAATGCCTTAATCATCAATAATATCTTTTTTTTGGTTTTTATACTTTACATTTATGTATTCTATGATTCTTATACTTTAATTTATGGGTATTTACATATCCATTTAATGATCTTTCTTTCACAGGGTCTTTGTTTCAAAAGTTACCAAATCGGTAAAGTGATTTTGTCTCAATTTTACTTCTTTAAGACACATTCCATGTTATGAACCTATATATTTCTATGAGGCTTATATGTTTCCTTTGACATGTAGCATCATGAATCTATTTATTTTCATGATATTTTATGCTTCATGTAATGTTATTCTTTCCATTTTGTTATGATCATAGGTTACCAAATTGGTAACATATTATAGTTACAATTTCAGCATTTATCAATATTTTTTATAATTATGCTCCTAATGATGAAATATTATGATCCATATCTCAAGAAATTTTCTGATTTTTCTGAACCTCTGGTTATTCATGTTATATCCAAGTAATGGTACTATTTTTTCACTCTTTGTTACATAAGATGGTAAAGAAAGTGTTTTTAAGAAAGTCTAACTTTACCTCTCCTTTCAGTTGAAAATCTATGTTCCTTCAAAACCATGTTTTCAAAAATGGTTTCTAAGAATATTATACTATTATATAATCATTAAAAGACATTTTTTCATTTTTTTTCTTTTATCATTGTTTTAAAAGAAACTTTCTGGTCACTTTCCGATCAAGGAATTTTTCTAACATTTTTATCATGCAAAAGGAATGTTCTTTTTACCTCATATAACATGTAAATATTTAGCTGTTATACTTTCTGAAAATATTCCCTTTCATTTTTAAAAGGATAATTTGTTTGTAAATTTTTATTAAAAATTAATTTTTAAATAAATGGGTTTCAAAACATTTTCAATCATCTTTTACAATTTTTCAAGGAAAATGGTTTTCAAAACTTTTTCATGCCTTTTTTATAAGTTTTCGAAGTATTTTCAAAGAAATGGTTTTCAAAATGTTTTCAATATTATTTTATAATTTTTTAATGAAAATTATTTAAAAAAATCATGATACTTTTATAAGTTTTCAAGGGAAAAAGGTTTTAAAAATGATTTAAATCCTTCATTCTAATTTTTCAATGCATTTTTGAAGAAAATGGTTTTCTAAGGGTTTTATGTTTTAAAAATAATTTTTAAATAATAACTGATATTTTCATCACTAAGTGTTTTCAAAATATCTTTACAAGTTATTTTTCATCTAAGATAACATCCATTTATGTTACTCATTCCCTTCTAGGAAATGATCCAAAGGTTCCATTCATATCCTTTCTTGAATGGTTTAGGTTTTTATGGAATGATGCTTATGAAACCCATTTTTATTCCACAGGTTATATGATTTTGAAACCTGCTTCTTTTAACGGGTTATGCTTTGATGAAATTATTGTGAAACATATCTATTTTCCATAGGTTATGATGTTATTAAATGTTAATGATACCCATTTCATTTCATAGGTTGTGATAGAATGTTTATAAAACCCATCTCTTTTTATGGGTCATGATATGATGAATGTTTTAATTATCTTGTGGAACATGTATGAGAGATTTTATTATGACATGGGTTTTTCCTATATCTCCCTTAAAATAATTGGGTAACAATGGATGAATCAGAGTATAAATGTTATGTGTGAACCTGATTACTTGTTCACAATGTTATGCATGGACCTAGTTTCATGTCCATAAGTTTATGCATGAACATGATTACATGTTCAAAATATTATGAGTGAAACTTATTATGTGTTCATAATTCTATGCATGAACCTAATTACATTCTCACAATGTTATGCATGGAAATAGTTTTATGTCCTTAAGTTTATGTGTGAACCTGATTTAATGTTCACAATGTTATGCATGAACCTGATTTCATGTTCACAAAATTATGCATAAACTTTTTTGTATGTCCATAAGTCTATGGGAGGGCCTTATTTAATGTCCTTGACTTATTTTTTGAACCTGTTCTTACTTATATATGTTTGTGATGTTATACATTGATGTGTATTCCATAATTCCATGTCTTATTTGTATTTCACTTTTCCATGGATTATGCTCTTGATTTCCTTATGATTCATGTCTTATGAACTGCCAATATTTATTCGATGTCTTATGATTATGATTTCTGATATGCAGGGTATGATCTTAAAATGTTAGGCTCACATTCTCATACCGTTATGTTCATTTTATGCTTGTGTATTTCCCTTATTTACCCTTACTGAGCATCTGTTCTCACCCCTTTTTTTCCTTCCCTAGGTTGTGAAGGAATGTTTTAGGTATAAGTACTAGAGGGGAAGATATTTACTGAAGACAATGAAGATATTTAACCCAGTTAGAAGATTTTATTCCATGTTTCCAAAGACACTAAAATATTATGGTCCTTGGGCATGTACTTTTTTAATATGATGAATATTCATAAAAAATGATGCAATATCCATGTATGTTAAGCCTAGGTCACTATAGTTGGTATCAAAGAAAATTTTTAGTCAACCTTTAGAGTCTGGGATGAGAGAACCTTTGTGATAACCCTAAGGAAATATTGAGGGATAAGTCTAAGGATAAAGAAAAATTATAGGAAAATGTTCAGGAATTTCGGTAAAGGATGGTGTGAGTAGTTTCTTAGAAATAAATCTTTTCCTGGATACTACAAGTGGATGTGTCTCTAGAATAGATGTACCTAGGAGTAACAACTCTAATAAGATGTTTCAGGCCTAACTCGGGGTAATCTGGTACATGACAATGGGCCTTAATACACACCTAGTTTGACAATACCAATGGATATACATTGGGAATTCACGAACTCATCATGAACTATAATAAAGGATTTAAATATAATTTGGCTATGAATAACCTAGTATGAAAATAGGGTGTCATATATTGAGGAAGGTTTTATGATTTAGACATCCTATAAGTAATTATTTTTATGATTATGTGGTTTTCTTTTATAATAAGTAATACTCACACTATTCTTCTGGTTTTATTCAATGGAAATAATTAGAAAGAACTAGACTAATGTTGAATGCAATGGGAGATTTGTTAATGAGAAATCGAGTGGGATTATCACTGGAGTGAAATATGTTTTGATCATTACTAATCAGTTTTCACATATTATGATTAACAAAATTTACCTTAACCAACTCTCTAACTCACCAAGTAAAATATGGAAGGATTTCATTGATATTTTTAGCAATAGAGACCATGTAGGAATGAAGATATGGTTTCCTTTGTGTTTGGAAAGAATCACCTAAGTGATTGTCTTAGATGAACAAGAATATGTTTTGATTGTGGAAAATAAGGACCTAAAGCAAGTGACTTCTAGGGGAAATTAAGAGTTTGGTTATGAAATGGATGAGAATATTTCCTCTCTAAGACAACATCAAATGTTAAGTGTTTTATGTTTTGAATAAATGGTCATTATGCAACTCAATGTCCCAAGAGGAATTCTCCTGGAGAGAATTAGAAAGGTGGTGTGAGTAATGGTTATATTTTTTTATGATGATGATATTATAGATGAAATGTGAAAAGAAGTAGGTATAAGTAATGGGATTAGGTATCCTTCTTATGGATTATGGATTAAGTGGAATAATATAAGTTTTTATATATTTGGGATTCAAAAATTATGTTATATGAATGGTTAAATAAATAAGGATTGTCCAGTTTATGTTTTTCGCTAAGGATTTCAAATATTATGTTGAATGTTTCTGATGGAATGGAAAAGTTATTTAATAAAAATGTGATATTTTAAATAAGGGAAGATAACCCATAATATGTTACTTATGTTAAGATATTATTGTTTGGATAAAGATTTGTGAGATATGAATAAGTAAATTTGATGGTAATGATTACTTTGGAACTAATTAAGGACTAGTTGAAATGTAGTTAATTCTATCATGGATGAAGTTTAAAACTTATTGGATTTATGTAATATATCCAGTAATCTATTTAATAAGGAATCATTCATTTTTTAATAAGTATTTATGGTAATTCAGGTCATTACCATGTTTCTATAGAATATACGATGAGGATATTCACATGTTTGGAATGTAATAACCAAGAGCTTAATTGTGATGGGATCAATGTCAAACTTATTTAGTGTTATTCTTTATAAAGTTTTGTATTTTAATCATTCATAAGGATTATAATGTTAACTATTTATGGGGATGTTTAAGTTAAACTTTAGATAAAGTTTGTGAGATTAATGTATTATCTCGCCACAGGGGTATTTATGCATATTGGATAACCTCCTCTAACAATATTATGTTAATGGTAACTTAAGAGAGATGAGATGAGTTATCATGGATCTCATGATCTGTTAGTGCTTCAGGAATGAAAAATTCACCTTCTTTTTTGGAGAAAGAGGTAAAGTGGAAATTGGTCAATACATGACCAAATGGGGATATTTTACTTATGAAAGGGAATAAAAGGGAATGAAATCAAGTAAGTATAACTTCTCATAAAAATTATTCATCCTTGGGGAAATTATTTTAAAACCTAAAAGGTTGTCCCATTACCTTATTTTCTGATGAATCAAATGGGCCCTTAGATAATCACAGATTTATGGATTTCTGATTTTTAACTTTCTCCTGACCAAGTTCTCTATCACTATCCTCCATAACTTTTTAGTTATATTTCTCTTCCAATTCCATGTTTTCACTAGACACTTATGTTCACATATGTGTCACCCTAGTTATATGTTACTTTGGGTAACCGTTATGTTTCAATATTCCTTTTTTAGAGGATGTTTTAAGATTCATTTTTTTAGACACATTCCATGTAATTCACCTATATTTTTTCATGAGGTTTATATACTTCTTTTGACATGATACATCATGAATCTACTTATTTTAATTATATTTTAATCTTCTTTTAATTTTATTCTTTCCATTTTTTTATGATCTAATTTTACCAAATTTGTAACGGTTTATGGATACAATCTCACCATTTATCAAGATTGTTTACGATTATGCTCCCATTGATGAAATATTATGATTCATATCTCAAGAAATCTTATTATTTTTATTAACCTCTGGTAATTCATGTTATCTCCAAGTAATGGTACTATTTTTCTACTCTTTGGTATATAATATGGTCAAGAAAGTGTTTTTAAGAAAGTCCAACTTTACCACTCCCTTCGTTCATAAATATATGTTCCTTCAAAACTATGTTTTCAAAAAGGGTTTCCAAGAATATTATACTATTATATAATTATTAAAGGAAATTTTTACCCTTTTTTTCTTTTACCAGTGTTTTATAATGAATATTATTGTCTATTTCTGATCAAGGCATTTTTATATCCTTTTTACCATGAAAAAGGAATATTCTTTTTACCTTATACGATATGTATAGATTTACCCACTAACATTTTTGAAAAGATTCCTTTACATGTTTAAAAGGTTAATTTTTAAGAAAATTTTTTTTAAAAGGTAATTTTCAAATAAATGGATTTCAAAACATTTCCAATCATCTTTTACACGTTTTCATGGAAAATGGTTTTCAAAACGTTTTCAAGGCTTTTTTATATGTTTTCAAAGTATTTTCAAAGAAATGGTTTTAAAAATGTTTTCAAGATTATTTTATAATTTTTAAAGGAAAAAAGGATTTAAAAAAATCACAATTCTTTCATAATTTTTCAATGGAAAAGGTTTTTAAAATGATTTAAATCCTTCATTATAAATTTTTAATACATTTTCAAAGAAACTGGTTTTGTAAAAGTTTTATTTTTTAAAAAGTATTTTCAAATAAGAAAGTATTTTTTATCAATAAATGTTTTCAAAATATCTTTCAAAGTTATTTTAAATATAATATTACATCCTTTTATGTTACTCATGACCTTCTAGGAAATGATCCAAATGTTCCATTCATATCCTTTCTTGAATGGTTTATATTTTGATGGAATGATGCATATGATTCCCATTTCTATTCCATGGTTTATATGATTTTGAAACCCACTTCCTTTCATGGGTTATTATTTGATGAAATAATTATGAAACCTATATCTTTTATATATATTATTATGTGATGAAATTTTAATGATACCCATTTCATTTTGTGGTCATGATAGGATGTTTATAAAACCCATCTATTTTTATGGGTTACAATATGATGAAAGTTTTAATTATCTTGTGGCACATGTATGAAGGATTTTATTATGAGATGTGTGGGACCTATATCTCCCTCCAATGAATTAGGTAACAATGTATAACTCGTGAGTATAAATTTTATGTGTGAAACTGATTACATGTTCCCAATGTTATTCATGGACCTAGTAGTATGTCCATAAGTTTATGTGTGAACCTAATTACATATTCACAATGTTATTAGTTAACATTATTATGTATTAATAATGTTATGCGTAAACCTGATTACATGTTCAAAATGTTATGAAAGGACCTGGTTTCATTTCCATAAGTTTATGCATGTACCTGATTACATGTTCACAATGTTATGTGTGAACCTGATTGCATATTCGCAACATTATGTGTGGACATGATTGCATGTCTATAAGTCTATGATAGGGCATGATTTCATGTCCTTAACTTAATTTTTGAACATGTTTCTAATTATATATGTTCACAATGTTATATGTTGATGTGTATTCCATAATTCCATGTCTTATTCATATGTTATGATTCCATGGATTATGCTCTTGATTTTCTTCTGATTCATGTATTCTGAACTTCCAATATTTATGACATGTCTCAGGATTGGGATTTTTTATATATAGGGTGTGATCTTAAAATGTTATTCTCGTGTTCTCATACCCTTATGTTCATGTTATTCTTATGTATTTACCTTATTTACCCATACTAAGAATTTGAGATCACCCCTTTCTTATGTTTCCTTTCCTCAGGTTATGAAGGAATGTTTTAAGTAAATTACTAGAGGGGAAGATCTTTACTGGAGACATTGAAGATATTTAACCTAGTTAGAATATTTTGTTCCAAGTTTCCAAGGACACTAAAATATTATGGTCCTCAAGCATGTACTTCTATAATATGATGCATATTCATAAACAATGATGTAATATCCATGTATTTTAATCCTGGGTCACTATAACATCAACCTGATATCATTGATTTTATATCAAAAATGTTTATTGCGATTAGAAACTACAAGGGATGGGCTCAGTATCTTTTTCCCCACAATTTTTGTGGTATAAGAATCCCTCACTAAGGATCCCAAATCTATGAGAGCAAACACTGGTGATAACCCTAGGTACACCAATCCAAAAGAGTCATATTCTCCCTTTGATCCCACTACATTGTAATATGAATATCATCTAGATGACACCCCTATTTCATTTTAAGAGGGTGTCTCCACCACTATTGATAAGTTGACACTGGTAAACCATGGGACTAGGGAAGATATGAAGACAACATTGATATGTGAAACTATGTCTCCAGAAGAACAACATCAATATATGGCCTCCCTAAAATATAATTGTGTTGTGTTCTACTAGAGCTATAATGAAATCATGGGCCTTGATACCTTGGTTTTCATTCATTTCCTTGGCCTCCCAGTGAGTCACTACAGGTTCAAACAGTCTTCTAGAAAAATTCACCCCTCTCATGGTGTCATAGTCAAGGCTAAAATTAACAAGATTATTGAGGAAAACTTCATCATAGAAGTCTAGTACCCCAAGTGGTTGGCCAATATGATCACATTTAAGAATAATAATGGGTAGATTATATTCTACAATGACTTTCAAGACCTCAACCACCATTTCCCAAAGGATGATTTTCCCCTTCCAGTGACATATATTCTCATTTATGTTATGGCTGGGTTCTAGAACCTCTTCTTAATGCATGGATATTTTAGGTAAAATAAAATCTATATGGACACCAAGTATGAGGAGGCCACTTCCTTTATGGAACCCTTGGGTAACTTATTCTACTGGCTGATGCCTTTTGGTTTGAAGAATGTCGGATCCACCTACCAGTGGGCTATGCACCATATTTGTAAGCAGCTCCGTAATACACTTGTGGAATATATGTGTATGATTTGGTGGTCAAGTTCTACTAATTTTAGTACCATCTCAAATACCTTCAAAAATTGTTCAGTTTCCTCTAATCCCATTTCTTGAAGATAAAACTTTGGAAGTATGAATTTGGTGTTACCAATGGAAATTTTCTAAAATTCATCATCAAGTATAAAGGCATTATAATAATTCTTGAGAAAATAAATCTTATCAAAAAAATTCCTCCCCCATGAAACCTTCAGAAGTTGTGATACCTTCAAGGCCACTCGGCCAATATTTTCCTATTTATTGTAAAGTTGGATGGTAAGTGTAAGACCTTCTCAGGGGTCCTGAAAAAATGTGTTGTTTACCAATGGGATATGGACTTCCATATTCTGTTTGAGGGCATTAAAAAATACCTTCTATGACCTATGGTACTTATTCCACCAGCCCTAAGAAAGTCTTCGGTCCTTTATGTTACCTCCCTTTAATGGTCCCTTGTATCCCTTATATCCTATAAGAACAATGAGGGCATGATGAACAGCCTATATTACCTCATCTTCATGCTCCTCGACACGGAGGCCAGATACTCCCCCAACAAGAAGAGTTTTCTCACATTGGTTTTTATAGTGATGAATTTGAAACATTACTTATAGCATTATGACATATAGTCAGTTTATTGTATTGAACCACTAAAATACATTATTAACAGCCACATACTGATAGGGTTATCGGTGTACTAGAAGATAATCCTCTGATAGTTCAACAGTAGGTTTTTTCCACAGAAATCCATTAATTTCCAAGCACTGGTAATCTTTTTGGCCACACATCTAACCCTTGAATAACATCCCCTAGATATTGATTTCCCAAATGGATCTATTATCTCAATGGATCAGGCTATACCATGTTGGTATATGAATTTTGAGGGTGCCTCCCAGATTTTGACTGGTATAAGGATCAATGGATCCAAAATCAATAGGTTAGGCCTAGGGATCTTCTTCATCGCTACTATATAATCCTTCCATCCATATTTGTACCTATTGTTGGAAGGATGCACTAACAATGAGGTGGAGTATCAAGATATCATTACTAGTCTCGAGTTGTCCTTGGATATTGATATTCCCAATTTACATGTGAAGGTTGACTCCAAGATGGTCATCAAGAATATCAATAGTGACTAAACTGTTATAAAGAAAGAAATTATTCCCTTGCTGGAATAGAATCATCAACTAATAGACCAATTCCATTCACATACAAAGGAGACTCATGTTACATGGTCACCGAATGGTTGCGATTTTTTTTCAAGCCTAGTTTTATCTATTAAAAATCCCAACTAGGATGACTTAATCATTTATGTGGAACACTGGAAGGTCATTTCCTCACTATGTTTGAGGGAAATAACTAATTGGTTGCTGGTACTTCAACACAATGACCCTCAAATTCCTCCACGGTTGAGGAAACACCCAATTGGATGGATCCCTTAATTGAGTGTCTCCAGTACACCACTCTCTCAATAGGTCAATCTAATCATGAGTGGATCCACTGTCATGGAGTATAGTTCGCCCCTAGAGTATCCCTAACTTTGAGAATACTCTCTATAGGAACAGGCTTGATGAAATTCTTATCCATTTCATACAAGGGGATGAGATACCTCAGGTCATGCAAGAGGTCCACAATGGATTCTATGGATCCCATCAAAAAGTAAATAATCTCTCCGAAAAAATTTAGAGGTTTGGATATTTTTGACTAGTCATGATTTGGGAATACATTGATTTCACCAATATGTGTCATCTATTCCATATCCACACTAAATTTTTTTCATCAATCACCTTACATTCTCTACACCACCAAATATTCTTTTCCCTTTATAGTTTGGGAACTTGATGTTATGGGTCCCAACCCACCAGCTATAGCTCAAAAGTGAAAGTTCATTCTGAGTGAAAACTACTTCTTCTCAAAATGGGAAGAAGTGGTCCCCCTAAAAGAAGTCAAAACCTAGTATGTGATCAAGTTCATGAACTCCAACATCATTCATTAGATTAGGGTTACTCAGACTATTCTCACATATAATGGAACTAACTTTTGGGTTGTCGAGTTAAAGAAATTATACACTAAGTGAAACATTTGTACTAACCAAACTTCCCACTATTATTCACATATTAATAGATATATTGAGGCATTAGGAACCATCTATAACATACTACATAAAATGTTGGTCTAGAAAAAAATATTTTTCCTGATAAACTCCCTAACTCCCTCTAGGACTATTAGAGGATAAATCAAAATTCCACCCAAGAAACCCCATACTCTCTAGTGTATAGAACAGATGTATTTTTACCTATATAGTTTCAGTTTCCATTGCATAAAATGGCCATTTATGATCAGTTAACACCATAAAAATAGCATAATTCCATCTATCTGAGTTTGAATCCCATCAGGAAAATAGGCTTCAGGCATTGAAGAACTTAGATACACAATAGAACTAGGTAGCATAAACATTTAAAATGAAGGTTTTCCTATGATCATTCCTTAAAGGTTACATGGTACTAGCTCTCGGGATTCCATTGAAACCCGGTAAGAAACCTCCAAAGTTTGAAGCAAAGTGTACTTGTTCATCACCATGGATGGGGAACGTATCACACCTCCCACCAATGACAAGATTATCAAGCAGTACTTTGCATAAACCTCTATCAATATAAACTTTATAACCTTAAACTATCAGTAGTTGTGGTGTAAGATCTATAACCTTAAACTAGTAGCAGTTTTGGTCCAATCTCTATGACCTTAAACTAACAGCATCCATGTTTCAAGCACCATGAACATAAACTAGAATCTTCTCCCATAGTCCAAGTTGTAAGACTTTAAACTATAAAACCAATTTCCAAATAAGATAATGTTAAACTATATAATTACCCTATGAGAAAAATATAGGATGTCTCATTTGATAAATGTGAGATGACCAAAAATCAACATCCACAGCACATGACATTAAACTGTAGCCTTTAATTGTGTAAAAAACAAAGTATTCCTCCTATGAAAAATGTGAGATGACCAAAAACCAACATCCTCAGCACATGATGTTTAACTGTAGACTTACCCTATGTGAAAAACATGGGATACCACATATAATAAATGTGACATGACAAAAAATGAACATCATCAACACATTACATTAAATTTTAGCCTTTCCTTGTTTAAAAAACATAGCATTCCTCATATATAAAAAGTGATATGTCTAAAAACCAATGTCTTTATAACATGATGTTAAACTATAGATTTTCCCTATGTGAAAAACATAGAAGGCATCACATGAAAAAATTTAGATAACCAAAACCAATATCCTCAACCCATGATGTTAAACTATAGCCTTACCTTGTGCAGTAACATGGGATTCCCCATGATATAAGCATGAGACAACTCCACATCCTCATCACATGATGTGAAATTACATGATTCCATGGGACCTCATTAGAGAGGGTACCACTCACCCAGCATTGGTTTTCTACCACACCATGTTCTAAAACTATCTATGGCTTGATTCCTTATTTATGGAATATGTTGTGACACATATGCCTCTTTTCATAAGACCCATCCACAAGTTTCCTCTCCTAAATCAAGGTTATCTTATACATTAATCCCTTTATGAACTCCTACTCAAGGTGATAAAAACTTTCATTGGAATCCTCAATAGGTGTAATCCACAATAATGTTTCTAGACCCATCAAAGGATCGAGATTACCTCAAGACCTAACTTTAGGAATAATGAGAAGATCATTGTACAATCCCCATACACAACATCTCGGCACATGACATTAAACCATAACTAGTGCATGATGTTAAACTATAATGATGCCCTATGAAATGAACATGGGATTATATGTATAATAAATACAGGATTCATTATGTAATGATATGTGATACCATAAGAAACAATCATGGGAAAGTTCCACTATTAATCAGGTGGAAAAGATATGTCCTCACAGTATAACTACAAACTATGTGTTCAACATCCTTACCAAAAGACGTTAAACTAAATGGTCCACATTATTGGAATTGGTTCCCTAGAACCAACTACATAGTAATTTAGATTACATGTACATTAAAATAAGTGGATATTAATTTAAAATATATTATCACATACTGATTTTTCTTCAGTATAACATTTATATGATAATTTCCTAAAGTATCTATCACATTAATAAGTTCATAGCAGTTCCCCATTATGATGAGAACCTTCAAATTCCATGATGATTTTCTTAATATATTTATATGGTAAGATAATGTACTATGATGAGGAATATACTATATAGATATTCAGTTGTGAATTCTTGTAATAATGTGAGGCTTCTTCTCATGAAGTTCACACTTGGTAATCTCTAATATGTGAGATTATGAGAATAAACTCACCAGCAAGAATCCAGTATGTTTTGGTGACATCAGATATTCCTATCTGGGAGCTTTTGTAATGGTCCTTATACATTAATATCATCATTAATGAATTTCATGACTCACTCACATAGATTTTATCATGAAAATTATGATGGTATATGTTTACAATGAGGTGGGGTATATTGGGTGTGTCACGAATGACATGTTATTGATGGATAAATCAAGGAAGGATTTTTACTTTCCGTATTTATGGAAGATGATATCATGTCCCTTTCATTGGAATAGAACTATCATGTTAAATTACATGTCCATGGTGTAATGACATGTTTATTCATGATATTCAAAGAAAGACATATCGAGCACATATGTTGATGGCATGGATGTGAAACCTACTTGATGTGATATTGTGAAAAAGAGATTATATTTCATAATGATAATTCTTATATAGTTGTTTTCATTGTTAAATTAAGTTCCTTATCTTGGGTTCCTTGACCCATTACTAGACATTCATCTTGAACTTTAGGAAATCCCACCTAATTACAACAAGAAATAATCCTAGAGGTCCATGCATTAAGTGTTTCTGTTGATCTCGATTAAATTATATTTGAATTTAATTAATGGAATAAATATTATTATCAATACCAAGGAATAATTTTATTCATGTTTTATTAATGACATAAATTAAATAAATATTTACTCATCGGACTATGAAAAAAGTATATTTATTTATTTTATTGAATATTTAATAAATATTTATTTACTGGTTTGTGAATAAAATATTTATTTAAGAGAATTAAACATTTTATTCATGTATTCAATAAATTTTGAGGAGTTCAAACATACCAAGATCATGTTTGGTAATGAATATTTATTTTCAATCTAATAAATAACATTCATCAATGCATAAGTTAGCACTCACTGTAAAATATTATTATTATTATTATTATTATTATTATTATTATTTTATGGAATCATGTTTTATAATGGTTATTATATTATTTTGTGGTGGTGTTCAATTAAATAATATTTTAACCTAAACCCTAGCTCTATAAATAAATGGTTATTCCTATTGTGTAGGATTAATAGAGATATATAGAATTTTTGTATACAATGAATACTCTCTCAAATTCCCCTTTTTATCTCTCTCTCAAGAACAAGAAATGAAAGAGATATTTCTTTATGATTGAAGGAAGAGTGATCAAAATGAAGGAAAAAAGACAACTGGTTCTTTGTGCTAGCACCTGGAAATCAATTGGTGTTTTTCGGAGATAAAAGGAGTATATGTGGATCACCATTAGAGGGTTTATACCCTTGGATCCTCACATCACAATGAACGAAATATGAAAAGGGTCTTTTGGAAGATCAAAAATGTCATCAAATAAAGGATCATAAGACAAGGTGTTTATTTTCTTCATATCTAAATAAATTAATTATAAATTTAACATGAAAGATCTATGCTCGGGGTTTTAGGGAAAAAATATTAAAATAAATTTTAACATATCACCCACCACTGTACGCTTCTAATGTGACTAGAACCTATAAGTGGTATCAATGGGATCATGTTTTAAATTGATAATTATTTATTTGATTGTTGATTTACATGAAATCATGGTGGATGATTCATTTCATATTATTTGTTATTTAATCTGATTTGAATTAACACATTATCAATATATTAATCATGTTTGTTAAATATTTCATTTTCTTAAAGTTCTAATAGCTATTCATGAATGACTAGAGATTCCATCAAGAAGTTCCAAATTTCTTAGATGATAAAATTGGGTTATACGGCATGTAGTTAGAGTACACGCCATGTGCCCATGTGTGTTTCACCTAGATGTGTTGTAGGATACATGACATGTCAAACAGTTAATTACACATAGTGAATTTATTTCACACTACGTGTAGACCAAGCCAACATAGCACAAGGGAAGTTAGATTACAATACGTGTAGCCGATGTACACATTGTGTTGTCTACATAGATTAGCAGCATAAATCGTGCAATTAGTGTGGTCATTATACCTGGAAAAACCATGTGAGACTAAAAACCTAGAGAATTTATGACATACTTGACATGTATATAGTGTGCACATAGTTTAGTTCAACATTTCCTTGGGCTTAAATACATGTCGATCCATTTGGATAGATCAGAAGACCCGAGGCATTTAGACCACACGGTACGTATCTAGCTTTCACACCTCATGTAGTCTAGCTAAGATACATACCTAATCCTAAGAATTTATCCTAGGAAAGTAGAAATTGGATACATGGTGTGTAGCTAGCATGTAAATGTTGTGTATTCTGACCGAGTTAACAAGATGAAGCCTCAGGCATGTAACCCGGATATACAACAACTAAGGTATATGTCGTATAGCTGGATAGTACATGCCATGTAGTCTCCCAATTAATGGTAAAATTAAATTATATTAAATTGATAATTATAGAATTAAAACATTATTTCATTGATTGTAATTTTAAGTGTTTTAAATTTTAATAAGGTTTTTAAATAATTATATTTTCTCAATTAAATTGTTGTACTAAATCTATAATAATTGGTTCTGACTTTTATTTACCATAATGTCCATTAAGAAGGGTATCTCCAAATGAATTCGGATGGTCATTAAGATAAAATGGAATTAATTCATTCATTTATTAATTAATTAATGAAAGTGAATTTATCTTAATATTAAATAATTAATAAGAAATGAATGTTAATCACTTTTACTTTTTCATATATGTTGCATGTATGACCTTTCATGATCTTGACCAAGACTTGTGTATGTGTTAGATGTTTTAATTTAATTTATTATATGGGTTTTCAATTATTTATATTAAATTAAATTTTATGGCTTGTTATTCATCCCCCCACCTCCGCTATTGTTATAGAGGACCTACATGTCCATGGTTATTTATGTCATCCTCATTAACCAATCCTTTAGTTCCCCTCACCAGCATATGAGTTATAAATACATGAAATTAATAGAGTATCCCAAGTTGTGTGGAGGCGGTTAAAGATGGACCATTATTATTACAACCTAGGTGACACATAGGTGGATAGGTGGAATATTATAACTCGTACTAAAACTAGAAATAGGATTTATTCCCCTAGGTCATAGGTTGGTTTATTGTCTTCTAAATAAATCAATTGTTAGATAAGATCATGATTAGTTAATTTATTATTTATTTGTTTATATCATATGTATTATTTATTTTATGGATTAAATACTAATAACACATAAATAAAGTAATTAATGTAAAAATATAGAATTTAAATAAATGGATTATGTGTAAATTTTTTATCCACATGGTTAATTAATTAAGTAAAATTCACTTAATATTAACAGGTTATGTAATAGATAAAACAAGATAAAATTCATGCATAATAAATTGAAATTACAAAAAAAATATTAAGTAATAATTGGACTTAAACTACTTGATTAAGAATTAAATCCTTATAACTAAGTGTTGTACTAGCCATTATTTGGAATCCTACTTTTAACAGGGGTTATTATGAAGGTTATGGGTTAACTTAACCATATTACATCTAGAGAAGTATCCCCTGCTAGACTTAATATAACTTGGAGGAAAGTGTTGAGGATATCCAAGTTAGGATTTTAGGACTAGGGAGTCCACTCAATAGATCAAGTAAATTTAAAACCATAGTTAGAAAATAGCTACCAACTTAAATACCTTTAAGTATCTTGATCAACCATTGTTTGGGTTATGCAAAGGGGAATATGGATCCTTACTACTAGAATATCCAAGAAACTAAACATTATGATTTCAATGGTGAGGGATATTAGGACCTGCTAAAATAGTGGGATATTTAATAAAATTAATTATTATTATTTATCACATAATTTTTAATCAAGTTAATTATAATAGAAAATGGATAGAAACCCCAAAAATCATGCAATACTTACTTAAATTGGGTTTTCCTAAAAAATAAAAACTTTCATATATGGTATAATTGTTTATGTGATTAATTATTATCATAAATTTTGTATTATGTGTTGGAATACCCTACTCTTATTCTTCCACCCTAGAAGGTGAGCAAAGGTGGAAAGGATGTCCACCAAAGATATGTTTAGGGTGCTTCGTATGTCTGTTGCATTATACTATATACTATGTCCAGAGATTTTATGATATATAATAAGTAAATGGATGTTTAAAATATGATATCTCATATAAAATATCTTGAGAAAGATAAGTAAAGGATTGAAATAAATAAGATTGTCAATGCACTATATCAGTGTAAAGTTGAAGAAGGAAATCTAATTGCAGAACATGATTTCAAAATGTTGGGGCATATTGACCAGTTAGAAAAATTGGGATTCCACATGGATAATAAATTATCTATTAATATTATATTATTATCATAACTACCATTATTATCCATATTTGTTCAATCCCAGATAAATGGAATGGATAAGTCTCTCAAGAAACATTTTCCATACATTACTAAGAGAATAAGGATTGGCTTAATCCTATTTCTTCACCCATATTGGTAAAATTATTAAAAGACAAGAATGAAGATCCAATGGCTAATCTAAATAAAAAATATCTTTTATGGTGTCCTTAAAAGAGAAAAAATATTAATAGGTATAAGAATTTATACAAGGCTATTTTCCTCTTATGTGGAAATAATGGACACTAGAAAAGAAATTGCAATGAATTGAACAAGTAAGAAGTTACACCCACGTCAAGAATTTTCATCAAGTTTTTATTCACCACTTTTTTATTAAATATAATATGTTTCAAACATTAATGTATTAAATATAGAAAATGAGAAAAATATGATGGTTATAAAGTAAACCCAAAAGGAGCTGAGAAAGGGAAATTTATAAGTCATCCAAGGGGATATCACTATTTCCTATTTCCATATTTGGTTGATTCATGCTTGTAATAAGTCTTACCAAAAAATTTATCTCAATGTATGGATCAATAAAATGATTCATTATTTCATTTTTGGAATAAATGTTTTCATGGTACTTAAGTACTACACTAACGGTTCAGTAACTCTT
Source organism: Viscum album (assembly GCA_963277665.1). Classification (NCBI taxonomy): domain Eukaryota; kingdom Viridiplantae; phylum Streptophyta; class Magnoliopsida; order Santalales; family Viscaceae; genus Viscum; species Viscum album. The sequence continues at coordinate 172,781,374 of OY728128.1, forward strand.
GAATCACAAATATCCATTGCAATGAGTGATAAATTTAAAATTTAAGACTCTTACATAATTACAACAAGATAATTATTTATCAAATAAAACTGAAATTATTTAACCTTTTTATACCCATTAAAGTGTTTTTCTCAATTGAGCTAAGATATTAGATATACAAACAAATAGCTTATCATTTTTTATATAAAGAAACCTTATTAAATAAAGTTATTTCAAAAAACCTTTTAGATTTAGTTCAACATATCCACATGAACCACTCTAAAACTAAAGGTAACTACATTTACGTCATCATATTCCTTCAATAAATTTTATAAATTATCATTGAATTAAATGAGTGAACTTAGTAAATATTTTGGAATCTCTAAGTTGTCTTGTCTAAGAATATATTATCCAAGTAATCATTGATAATATAAGTAGATTAAAGGTTATCCAAAACTCATGTTTCTTTATATACATCAATTTCAATTATGGTAGTAAAAGTAAGATGAATGATGGGTCTTATATATATTTCAAATCTTCTATTATTCCTTCCATGACATATTTTTCAAATATAACTGCAATAACTAACCATATGTCAACTATATCATATAATGGATATCATATCAACTTTTATATAATAAGAATTTCTTAGGACACTATGAACAGTGTTTTTTGAAAACTGTTTGTTAAAATCTAGATTTAGCTATAAATGAACATTAAAACAGTAATCTCCATCTGGGTTAATAATTCTATGAGTTAAGGCTCTGAATACACATGAGTTGGAAAAATAATATGAGACTACACTAATCTTATTGGGAGGAGTAGTTCTAGATACACATATTGTGTAGCAATTTATAACCAAATAGGTGGTTTATTTTCACCAATATCGGTGATACATGTATTATTATTTAAAAATAAATATTTTTAAAAATAAGCAATAAATGGTAATATGTTAAGGTTGAAAAGTATGTATAAATTCATGTAATGGACTCCATGTATCAAGATTTAGGGACTCTATATTTTGAATGTTTCTAAGACTTGATAGTGTTGTTGAGTATTCAAGAGAAACTGGAATGGATAGTACAAGATGGTACCAACATAGCATGATATATTATTGAAATTTTTAGTCTATGAAAAAACTTATTCCCCACTCATCATGACTAAAACACTTTTTGAATTATACTTGTCAAAGCATATTTTTATGATCATCATATTGGGAAATTTATTGTCAAGGACACCTCATTTAAAGGATTCATTATGGAATATTTCTATAAGACGTGACCAAAAAGGTGACCCTATGTTATATGTATACTATGAATAACTAAAAGGGTTAGTGACATCAATAAATTCCAATAATATATCTAGATTGAAAACATTCAATTATGGATAAATCATGTATAGGGATCATAGAATATTCATTTAGAAACAAATGAGTGACATGTGTCTCTAATAGGTTAGTGGGAGAATTATTAGTTTTCAAGATAAATATGTTTATAGCATATGGAAAAAAATATGTCTCACCAGTTTATTAAGACTAAGGAATGATATTTCTCTAAGTGTGACTTAAAGTAACAACTGTTTTATGGGGAACAAGATTTAAAAAATGGATCTATGGGTTTTATGAATCTAGTCATAATACATATATTAACATAATATTGAAAAATACAAGTTGAAACAATTCAAGAATCAATTTTTTTTGTATAATCCTTCTAGTAGAACATGCATGGGAATACAGAGAGCTTATAAAGATTAAAAGAATTTATCAAGACTAAGTGATAGAAATCCTTCTCATGTTCCATGATATGTGTTGATGTTTGATGTTACTAATTCATAAATCATAATAGGTGAATATCAAATAGATCCAACATAATTTCATAGACTTGTTGATATAACTATTTTTCAGTACTTTGAAATGTAGAACCAGGTGAGTTCTTGGTGTTTAGAGAAGAGGGAATACTAATAATCAAGGTAATTGAACACTTGTATTCACTTAGTTAAATTTGATTGAATATCATAGAAAAGGATAAGGTGATATTCAAGAAAAACTTATTACAGCTTGTGGTTTCCCTATCTACAATATCTAAGTATGTTATGTATTTTGATGCAACTTAATAAGTGGTTGTAGAAATATCCTATTCAGATTTGGTTCATACCAAAATAAAGAGATTTACCCTTTTATGATAATCTTTTATTATAAACTTTGTCAGGATGTTTGGATTCTTACATGGGAACAAGAGGTGGATACTCAGTTATATGACTGCTTTAGGGATTTTCACAAGATATTAATGTTATAGTAAATAGATTTTCCACATACACTCATGCCTTTAACAACCCTATCCAAATAAACATGGTAGGACTATAACCTATAGCTATACTCAAAATAAGCATTTTTTCATGTGAGTAATAACTTATCATTAGTAGTTTTCTCTAGTTTAAGTGGGAGTTTGTTGGAGTTGGTGACCTAGAACCAACTACTTTGTAAATTATATTACATTTATATTTAAATAAGTGAATATTAATTTAAAATATATTATCACATATTGATTTTTCTTCTGCATGATATTGATGTGATAATGTCCTATAGTATTTATCACATTGATAAATTCGTAGTTGTTCCCCTCAATGATGATAACCTTGAAATTACATGATGATATTCTCAACATAGTTATAAGGTTTGATAATGTACTATGATAGGGAACATGGTATATATATCATCATGTGTGAGTACCCATAACTGAATAAGGATTATGTTCATGAATTTCACACTTGGTAACCTTTAAGATGGGATATTATGAGAATAGACCCACCAGTGGTAATTCCACATGTTTTTGTGTCATCATATATTTCTATCTATGAGAAATTTTAATGGTCCTTAGACTTTAATATTATCATTAATTAATGTCATGAAACATGCACTTTTATTTTTTGACAAAAATCATGATGAAATAAGTTTGCGGTGAGTTAGGGTATGTTGGGTACATTATGAATGACATGTTATTAATAGATAAGTTAGGTAAGGATTTGTCCCTTCTATCTTTATGGAATCTAATATCTCATCCCTTTGACTATAACTGAACCATCATATTAAATTCCATGGACATGGGGTAATGATGTATTTATTTCATATAGTCAAAGAAAGACCTATCGAGTAAATAGGTTGATGACATGGATGTGTAACTTTTCTGATAAGATATTGTGACAATGGGAATATATTACACAATGATCATTCATATGTGGTTATTGTTGTTCCGACATTAAGTTCTTTCTCTTGGGTTTTGTGACCCGTTGTACATAATAAATTCCATATAGAATTTCTTTTTCTCTCTCCCTCTCAATAATGATAAATGTAAGAGATATTCCTTCAGGGTCAAAGGATGAGTGGTCAATGAAAACGATGCAAGAAAATTGACCTGTCATGCTAGAACCTAAAAATAAATTGGCATTGCTCAAATATCAATGGAGAAAGTGTGGATCACTTCTAGGTGGATTATACCCTTGGATCCTCACATAACAACAAAGGAAATCCAAGAAGGGTCTTTTTCAAGATCAAAAATGTCATTGAATAAATGTTCCTAATATAATGTATTTATTTTCTTCAGATCTAAATAAATTAATTATGAATTTAAAATGAAATATACTTGCTCGGGGTTTCGAGGAACCAAATATTAAAAGAATTTTTAATATATTTCCCACCACCACATGCTTCTAATGCAACCAGAACCTATACACATCCCCATCACACAATGTAAAACTATGTGATACCATGGGACCTCACCAGAGAGGATTCCACCATTTCGGTATTGGTCAACTTCCAACCCACATCCCAGAACTACGTGTAGCTTGATTCTCATTCCCATGGGATATGTAGTGATGCCCAGATCTCATATCCTAGGTCCATCCCCACCACTAACTCGTTTTGGGGTATTTCCCCTTATGTTCTGGCTCAATACTTACCTACCAATATGCTCATAGAACACGTTTGAGTGTATAGAGAAATTCTCCCAAAGCATTTAACTTCCCACGCGATATTCCCCCACTTCCACTTTCACTTTTTTATTCCTTTAAGTTTTATACTCATCATCCTCTCAATATGAATACCCCCCCTAACAAAAATGGTGCCTACCCACACTATCTCAATTACCAACTTGGGAAGGTGCCTTGAATAATCTTTAAAAACATTATTCATTCCTCGCATTTTTAATGTGTTCAAAATTTGAGCCTCATTTATATGTACCATCCTTGATCTGTATGTCTATGGAACCTTTATTTCAAACATGGTCAATAGTGGTTCCTACCATTTGGTAACCTCTTTCTTAGGTCCAGATCATGGAATTCATGATTTCCCTTCATTCCCACATTATTTTTATCTGGTAGGAACTTCAAAACCCTATGTTCCATTCTTCCATATGCTCGTGTATGATTACTAAGTAAGTAGGCATCATTTGGACTTCCCCAAGTCATACTATTTTTTACTTTATTGTTCCCTCCCTTGTAACGATGATAACTTTATGTCACTCGTTATTTCTCACACTGAGCATTTCTCACATGGTCTTAGAAGTCAAGGAGGAATTTCCTTAAGCTAGGTTGAGATGCTTGAGTATCGCTTAAATGGAGTGTCACACTCTTTGGTCCAAAATCTATGACCTTAAACTAGGAGATCAATTACAAGAATCATGACCTTAAACTATGGGAAAACATCCCCAAGGGTCTATCATGTGAAATCAAGCCTCCTTGGCACTCATTTCACATTGTATTACCACTCTTTCATGCCAATTTCTCCCCTATTCGTTCCATGTATCATGACCTTAAACTATGTGAAAGTTTTATTGGATAAATTTCATGTGACATAGGGCCTCCTTTCTCCTCCATTCATATTGGGTTTCCTTTTCTTCTACATCATATAAATATCCTCAGGACACCTCTTTCACCCCTTGGTCAAAGCTACATGACCCTAAACTAGAGTAACCCTTGGTCCAAGAATTATAACCTTAAGTTATGTGTAACTAGACAACTGTAGCACCTAATTCATATTTTATTTTCCTCACCACTAGTTCCCAAGAAAAATAATACCCCCATATCTTGACTCATTCTCACACAATAGGATTTAATATTTATGGGACCAATGTCCTACCATGTCTCATTCCAGAACTAGATGTGTCTTGATTCCCAATCTATAGGGTATGTAGTGTCATCTAGACCTTTTATCTTTGGGAACATCTACCTCCTTTCACGATAGGTTTTTCCCCCTCATACCATCCAGACCTCTATGGGGTATCACAAATTAATCCATTAATTGTGACCTTAAACTATTTTCTACTTATTGGTCCAACCGTCATGACATTAAACTACCCAAGGTAATTGGTGCAAATTCCAGTCTGATTGAAAACTCGTAGGGGAAATCTAAGTAAGATTTGGGCTTTCATCATCCAAGTAACCCTTTCAATTTAGAGAGAAATGATGGTATAAATAAATATATGCAATGTAAACCCCTGAGGTTTTATGAAATATTTTTTTCAAATGGATTTAATATTTTCAATATTTTCATTACCCGTAACACTGATTTTATATTGAATTATGTGTAACACTAAGTTTAAATGAAATAGGACATACTATAAAAATATTATTATTTAAAATTATAGTTATCTCCTATGTCATTAGGATGGTGGGTATAAATAAGATTAAAAAAATTATAAAAATAAATTTTTTACACATGTATATAAAATGAATTCATTAGGGACCAATTAACTAGAAATTAAAATAAAATCCATTTGAAAATAAAGGGAATCATTTTTTGAAAAAACTATTTTTATGCACACAAATGTGTTTTACCTCAATAAATTAAATAAATAACTTTTAGAGAATGATTTTAATGAAATTTACATAATATATATTCAATCAAAATTTTAACATTCATCTTATGTGTTTTTTGGATAATAGATAAGAATAAATTCAATTTTACGCTTAAAACTGTATTTTTCTAAAAAGAAGTTAGGTCTCATTTTTTAGAATTTATTTTGAAACTAATTTTTGACACTTTTAGAAAATATATTTTATAAAATAACATTTATTTTTTAAATCATCGTGTCAAAATTATCTTAGGGTGAATTTTTGAGTAATTTTGGAAAATATTAATTTTTTGATTAATAGTAAAAATGATGGATTTTAATTAAAAACTTCATTTTTGATTAAATTATTTATAATTTTAAATTATATTTTAAATTGTTATTAAATTAAAATTTGTTTGAATATATATCTATTAATCCAATTTATTGAAGTTTCAAAGGATCATGCAGTCACACTAAAAGGGGGGAATCAGGTGTGACTTGTTTTTATTGAATTCTTTTCTTTTCTTTAACCCCCTTCAAACCTTTGTCACCTATTAGGATGATTGGATCCTATGTGTAATGAAAAATGTAAATTAAACATAGCACACATTATTTTTTACAAGGTTTGATACTAAGACAGACTCCTTGCTACAACCAGTTATACCCCCTTGTTATAGATTCTTCAAATTATATAGATGGTTACAACCTGGGAAAGTACCATTCCCATCAATATTGAGTCCCACCATGTTCCACTCTAGAGTCCCACTAGAGATCAAAAGTTACCACCTACACAAGTGACCCCTATGTCCCATAAAAGGATCTTTATACTATATCCCACAGTATTACCAACATCCCTCCAGCCTGCTCTAGAGTCCCACTGGAGATTTGTTCTACTTTAGAGTCCCACTAGATACTTCCACAATCTTGAGTCACATAAGATATGATACCCTGATAAAAATTTATCTTTTATATTCAAACTACTTTTTCACTACCTCAAGATGAATTATTTGTCCAAAAATAAATCATATTACCTAATATACTCACTTAAAATATTCAAGATCTTAAGAAATTGATAAAAAAAACTACCTAATCCTTCTCACTGTCCATTGGTCATCAATTATTCTAAACACGAATCAGTTTACTAACTATTTTAGTATGAATTAGGAAATAATTTTCAGTTTTAGTCTAAAAAAATTTTACACTAATCAAAAAAAACATTATGCATGCATTAATAGATGTGTATGAAAACTTCAATATGTATTTTTATGAAGATCTCATGCTCCTTTCATGTGATAACATCACTCGATTCCTATTCACTCTTGTATAATGCACGCACACACTTCATGAAAATTATATCACCCACTGTTAATTCTTCTTCATGTATCTCAACTCAAGAACACTTAATTCCTTATTTTCACAAAATATATCTTGTGAACCCATTATTCCTCTTTGCGAAAATATATCATGTAATGACACTATTCTTCTCTTGAATTATTCTTTGCATAACTCACTGGTTATCAATATATCCTTTGTGAGAACACAAACATGATTCATAATTCATCACAGAGCCTAGCACAGCTTTCATAACTCTCAGTTGTTTCTTCATGAAACTCAATGGATATTTACACTGGTTCATGGATATCAGGTCATCTTCATGTGATCACGAAGGTCTCAGAAGACATAGCATGAAAGGGTGGAATACAATTCTTGAATACAGAGCATCTATTTTCTTTATTCCTCTCTAAATATCCCTATAATTCTATCTTGGATATGTGTTTGTATTATACTGAAAATGATAAAGGTATGTGGTATTTATAGACAAAATTCCACTAAATCGACTTGCACACACCTCCCCACTTCAAGTGCATTGCCTTAACTTCATGACTAAGGTAATAACAGTCACTATTCACCAATGTGTTCACAGTTTGATCCTCATTATATCATGAAAACAAAGTTTCATGATGATTCTATCTTACACAAATAATCAGGATGATGAAATTATTCTTAGAAGCTTTATCTTAATAAAACAGATGATTCTATATGAATATCCCAGTGAACAGAATTTCTATGAAGAAGACTATGGTCATAGTACAATATGTATTTTTTAAAATAGGATGAATAGTTATGTGAACCATGAGTCCCACATCGGTTTTCCTTTTTGTTTCCTACTTCCTTTTATAATAATTTATACCTATCATTCTAAAAAATTGAATAACTGGTCCTATCTCATTACAAGGTGACACTTCCCCATGTTGGTATACAGCTCTACCACAATGTTGCCTCGCCGGGTGGCTCACCTATGCTCCCTTTCACCTACTCATAGAGCGCATATGAACATGCACACTCCCTTACACCCTTTCTAGTTTTCTAGGGGTTGACTGCCTACCTAAGTAGTTGTTTCAGTCCACCAGGATGGCTAGTGTGTGGTAGGCCTAATTTTTGGTTTACTCTTTAAATAAAAGTGTTATCTAATTTAATAACATAACACTCACCTCCAATACGCTCAAATATATTCCCCTTCAAAATATTTTACACATTACATACTCATTGAAACAAGTATTTAGTATAAATAATAGCACATAAACCATCAAAATAAAAACTCATTGACTTTTCATCTTCTCAACTTATTGAAAAAAAAATCTAACTTTAATAAATCACTTGGTTTCTTCAATCTCCCCCTTTGGATTTTTTGTAAATACCCACATAATTTTAAAACTCAATGATATATTCTACCACTTATTGGAAATAAAACCAAAGATATAGATATGGGAAGTAATTCTCATCACAAAAATTCAGATTTTAATAATATATTATCTTTACTTGACAGTTATAGTCGAATTTACATCATATAAGGATGGAATCACCACTAACTTTTAAATGACCTAAAATTAACCAACTCTAAGTATATGTCAAAAATTATCTATGTAGAAAACAAGAGTGATCAAATTTTAACATCAATGATGCCATTGAATTTCCATCATGTGATACTAACACTGAAACCTCCTATAAGGGATTTTTCAAAATATTTTCAACTAATCTTCTGCATACATCTTAGAAAACATATTGAAATCATTCAAGTGAAATAATATGTTTCCCCTTTTAAATTACCTTTCCCTTTTTAATCTAGTAATAAATCTCTCCCTTTTAGAATTGATTTTTTTAGTATGAAAATAAGAGTGGGATCAACATAGCTCAATGAAAACAAGATTCAATTTCCATAATTTTATCATTAATAATTATCAAATTCATACCTCATCATAACTTCTAATATTCATAAAAAATTAGCTGAGATAGATATATCTGTAAATTGTTCATTTGTGATCCCCTTAAAGATATGAGCTTAATACTTCTTCATCATGATTGAATTTCTTCAAGAATGAAATCCAAGAATCTTTTGAAATTATTTAAATTTTCCAAGAAGATAATATAAAGTCAATATTCTTCCATGATGGACAAACTTATAGCTATAATATGTTCACAAATTTTATCAAATTTAGGACTCCTAATGAATTCATGTTTCACCTTCAATTCCCTTCATGAAAATAAACACAATATGCTTATGGGAATAATGTGGTTCTTCAATGATAATTAGTTAGATAAATAGGGCTGAGAGTTTCTTCTAAACCCATAAATATTCTTAGATGAAAAAGGATTCTTCACATTTTATAAAAAATAGATTTATTTGTATCTATTTGTATCATATTTCTTGAATATTCCAATTATTCTGACTACAAGATCAAGCATTTTTTAGGAACATTCTCAGTCTTCACTTTGTACGTATAATTCTTTTTCACAAATATATAAGTCATAGATTATTTTCCTTTATTCTTTAAGAATTTTTATTATCCATGTAACCATGTTAAACATTTTTTAACCGAATGTCCAGAAATATTACACCTTTCACACAAAACTTTAGCATTCATCAAGTTATCCTTTTAAGGAAACTTTTCTGATTCTTCATCAGAGATGTCTTTCACCAAATCAATCATGTTGTTTCTCTTCTGGATTGATTATTTATTTGACTCAAATTTTATTCCTTTAGTATTAATGTTCATGGACAATTCAAAATGGTCCATGATGTGACCTTTACTACCACAATAGAATCATCTTTTCTTTGGTGTGAAACTCTTCACATCATTCTTCACAAACTTCTTGGGAGTTATTTTTTAATAACCTTCTTCCTCTTTTCATATCCCAAGGTTGACCCTTCATCTTCATTTATTACCTACTTCACTTCTTGTTGTGGTCTTATATTCATGTCAAAAGATGATTTTTGAATGGTTGGTTTATATCAAAACTCATCATAAAAATAAATACTACTTTTTAAATAATCATATAAATTTTCAAAGTAATCATATATTTTCTTGATAGAATAATTCTCATTCATTTAGTTCTGCATCTGTTATATAGGTTTCCACTTCTCTTTATCTTTTCTCCCCCTAAATTGTGACATTATATAAATTTTATAAAACGAAATATTGTTCCAACAACTAATTTTTTGATGCGCAAATTTCATACAGAACCACCAATACCCATCAAATCTTGATTTATTCTTCAATGATACATTATGATTGTCTTTAACATTTTACTTCTTTTGGGTAGAAAATTTTTATTCTGTGATTTATTTGAGTAAAAATAATTTCTATACTTATTCACATCCATCTTTAAAGAAGTAATGGATTCCTGAGAATATTTATTCACCCATGTTTGTCTAGATTTTTAATTTTTAATAGTCATCAAAAAACTATTAGTACACACAGATTTATTAGGGAAAAGTGTTAGCTTCTTCAATGAGCATACAATAGATTTATCCTTGTATAATCTCAAGTTCTACTTAACACTAGATTGATTATTTTAAAAAATAGTACTCTTATAAAATAAATCCTTGGAAATACTTCTTTTCTCAATAGCTTGTGAAGTATCATACTTTATCTCTTCTATGTTTCTCAACTTCACTTTTAATTCAAGGCATTTTAATTTGAGAGGAATATTCTCATATTCAATTGATTTCATGCCTTCTTTCCATTGAATCTTCATCTTCTAAATATAATCTTCTTGCTTTTGGTTTTCCTTTAGTAACAAACTATCAAGATCATTGATTATTTCAATTTTAACATCTATCTACAAATCTTTGACATTCAAAGATGTATTATTCATTTCATTAAGTGCATGGATAACTTTTGTAAAGACCATTTCCAAAAATTATTTCTCACAAATACTACTTTCCAATTCTTTAATAGATCCATCATATCTTTCTTTGCAAAGATATATTTTTTCTTTCTTTTCATTCACAAGTTTTTTGAGAGTGTTGGATATGATAGCCTTTTTAAGTAAATCTTATTCCATAAAATTAGCCTCTTATTCAAGCTATAATTTTTCATCCCAAAAATCCATGAAAACTCTGATAATACATGTGACTACTTCTTTGGTAACTTTATTCCGATCTTCTCTAATTACATAGTTGAACATATCTTCATCACTATAAGAACTTGATTCATTATAATTATAATAAACTAATTTTACTAAATAATTACAACTTTTAGTGACTTCATGTAACACCCCAAGCTTCCATGGTATTCTTCTCTTTGAATAATATAATAGTGTGCGTTGTATGCAACTTCGAGTTCTAACACACACCACAACCAATCAAACTAGCCGTTATGAATAGTAATACCCACTTTTTGAAATTTTATAAATTTTATCTTTCAAAATGGAATCTATTTTTTAATTTTTAATATCGAAATTAGCTTAGGGTGAATTTTTGGTATTTTTCTAAAAACATTCAATCTTTTATGAATAGTGAAAAACACTGATTTAGTTTAAAACTGAATTTTTATTTAAATAATTATTTATTTTATTTAAATTTATTTAAGGTCAAAATAGATACATAATACCTATATAATTTCAATGTAATTCATTTGAGTTAATTTATAATAATTTTAGATATATAAAAATTTTATTGAACTTTTCACCGTCTTTTACCCACCTCCTAGGAGAATTTGCAAATTCACATAAAACTTAATTTTACCACTTCTGTGAGTGGACTTTAAAAAATCCAAGTGACATGGTTTATATCAGTAAGTAAAATTTGGTTCAACAAGATGAAAATAATTTTTGGGGAATAGAAACTTTTTACTTTTATTTACCACGGTTAAAAGTAAATAGGGTAATTAAGGTAAAAATGATATTACTATTACCCTAACACATGTCCTAATTCTATTGGATAAGTATAATTTGACCAAAAAAACCTTATAAATAAAATATGAACCTATTTGGTCCACTTGGTTTAGATTAGGACATTTATTATTATTTAACTCAAAGAAGAGTTAAAAGAGTTAAAATAAAAGTTTAATAAATAAAACGCTATTAATATAGTGTTACACATAAGATAAATTCAACTATAAATATTATTTAGAAAGATAAAAATATTTCCTACATAACGGTATTTTATTTATATTTTTTAGACATTAAATAATTTAATTTATTTATGATACAATGATGATATAGTAATTACCTAATTAATGAAATATTAAAATAATTGATATTATAAATATAAAAATAAATGTAATTTGAGACTTTTTATGAATTTCAAAAAAATTATAGGTTAATATGAAATATTTGGGTTGGTTATATTATTTTTTTTATAAGTAATAATATTTTTATGAATTTATAAAAATCAAAATACCAAATAGTGTCAAAATTGACATAAAAGAGTTTTAAAAACAAATATTATATTATTAATTGATATTATATTCCTAAAAATACAAGGTTTGGAAAAAAGACATATATAATGATATTTTTATCATTAATTAACCATTTGGGTTTCACTTTTAAGTATATAGTAAGTTTATTAACCATATAATATAAAAATACAAAGATACATGGTAAATGTCAAACTATTTAACTAAGAGTTAAATCTAAAAGATAAAGTTAATATTGTGACCCAAACCTATCTAAAACTGATTGGTTGAGTGGTTTTCGACCCATCCCCACCTTATCCTTTAAATAATCCATTTTGGAGCCATTAGAAACTGAAAATTATTTTATTATAAAATAATATTTCTAGCTTTTCCTAAGGTGCCCCTCACCCCTCTTATAAAAGGGCACTCCACCTTCTCTCTAATTCATGCCTTAAAAGTCATTTGGATTGGCCAAAATCGGCCCAAATACCCTCTAAACTGTCCTAAATTAATCCTAGATTCCTTAATTTAGTTATAGATCCAACCTAAGGAACCCTTTTGATCAAATCAAAAAGAAGAACCTGAAGAAGAGGTAAATATTTCATCACCTCTTTCAAGTTCCTTTCTTCTTCCACTTCCAATTTCTTTGTTATTTTAATTCTAAAATAATAACTCCAGTATATTCTATATACTATGATATTATTATTAATATGGTACAACCATATTCATTATTCTATTTATCCTTTTAATGACATGTCACCATACGTGCGTACGTACGGATTACCGTCTCTATGTCGTGGTGTAGTTGTTACTAAATACATTATTATTTGGATGGGTATAATAATGATGTGTAATTCATTTAAATAATAAATATAACATGATAATTATTATTTATATATTATATACCATCCAATTATATATTATTTTAATATAAAAAGAATGATATTTTCGCTGGTGCGTATGTACGGGTTACCGTCTCCACGAACGCGATGAGATTCAATCCCCACCGTATCCATTCAAGATTAGTTTTCATTTGATGATTAAAAATAATGTTTAAATAGTTGATATAATTTTGGATATGAATAATATACATCCCATCAATAACAATTATGACTCACTTAACAATTAATATAAAGGAAAACGAATCCATTAACACCTGAAACAACGATAATACTAAGATATTATTAACAAAGTAATGTTAAAAGATCATATATGATATCATATTAATGCATATGATTCTTGTATAATTTAATAACAATTATTACACCATTATACAGGAGGTTAACCTACCCTCGACCAAGGAAAATTACAAGGTAAGGGTTAATTCTCTAATCTCTTCATTATCCGAGGTTATTTATACATAATTATCTACTGTGGCCTCTTTATCATCCACATCCAAGTTTCTTACAAATGTATTCCAAAAAAAATTACTATTTTATAGACTATTGGTTAAATTTATTCATACCCTTGTTTTAATTTTATAATATGTTTATAAATTAATATTTCTGTCGTTTTCCAGACAAGGCCCTTTATAACCTTTTCGACAAAGTTAAGGAAAGAATGTCTTTTTTTAACTTATATGGTGGGTGAGGCAATTTTCCGCCATTATGAAATTACCAAAGCTTCCCTTACAAGCTTATAAGAATATTTTAAAAAATAAATGTTTTCTTTTATAATTACATGACACTTTAAATGATTTCAAAATAAAAATTGATATTTCTCTAAAAAATGTTTTGATTTCATCTATGTCAACATCATTTAATGGATTTTAAGCTTATTTGAAGTTGATTTATTATGATACAAAACTTCCATATTGTATTGAAGGTTTTGTGATATGTTTGACTAAAAATGTGCTATTTCATACCATTCATGGTTTATGGATAAAGTATTGACATTTCTTATTCCATTTTTAATATGAATTTTTATGTTATGTTTAAACCTTTTCATATGAGGAATGCATTGGACTTAGTATGTGATGGGTGGAGCCCGCTATAGCTCCTCGATATATTGTTAGGTATCATGAGACAAACTAGTGTCTTGGCAAAAGGCCTTGAAAAAATCATATTTTTAGTCTTGGAACAAGGCCTTGACTATGTGGTTATGATACTCTGACATTATGCAATCCATCATTATGAAAGTGGTTATTGATTTTGCATGTGATTATTTGACTAGTATAATATCCATGTGAATAATTAAATGGAATTATTTAATTTTATTTTTTCCATATTATGCTGAATTTCTAGTTTAAAAGGCTTTTTTTTAGTTATGCATTGCCTTAAATGTTTATGCTTATTTATGAAAGTTTCTGCTATATTTTTATCCTTACTGAGCATCTGAGCTCACCCATTTCTATGTTTTATTTTTCCTAGGATATGAAGAAGTATTTTATGACTGAATTGTAGGGATAGTCTGAGGGGATATGAGTGTGGACTATGGAGACTATGTTGTTGTAGTTTTTCACTTTATCATGTAATGTAAGACTTATGAATGTATCTAGTGTTTCCAAGGATACTAAACTAATCAGTCTTTCAAGACTTGATCTTTTGTGATCATTCCAATGTTATGTAATAATGCACTAACTCTGGATAACTGGGGTCAGAGCATTACAGTTGGAATCAGAGGAAGTTTAGTACAAACCTTGGAATCTAGATTAAGATAAACTCTTATTAGAGCACATTACCCTAAGATATACTTTGATGATTAGTATAGAATAACTTCCTTGAATTTTGGTATTATATAAATTTTATGAGTTTTCCAAGAAATACATCCCTGTCTGGATACGAGTAGGTAGAGGCAGCTCTGGAATAGATGTAACTAGGGGTAAAAACTGAAAACACTGCCTTGATCTAGACTTGAATGGGAACTGGTGCACGATAATGGGCCTTGATGCACTCTTGGTTACAACACTCCTGGGGGATATGCTTAGGATAATTCTCATTTTCTTTAAAAATAATTATGAAGGGTTTATGAGTATATACTTCCTCAAAGAAAACATTTTTTATGATTATGGACTATATCTATAAACTATTCAATTTATGTTAAGTGTTTTACGAGTTTGGAATCATGTATTTCGATTCATAAACTAATCTAGTTTATGACATTTTTTAGAAATGGTGCCTAGTGGAAGGAATGGAAACCATATCAATGCATGCACTCCATGTAGGGATTTCCCTCCTGCTCAAGATAATTATAGTGGAGCTGGTGATACAACTGGGGCTGATCAGCTTATCACCATACTGGGATAACTCACTCAGGTTATGAATAATAACCTTACCCGTATGGAGCACCCTGATCCACAGTGTGTAGGATCAATGTCAGATCTCTTCATGAGGTAAAAACCACCAACATTAAATGGGAGTAAAATCCATTAGTATTTGAGCAATGGATAAATTCCTTAGATAAAATATTCCACACCTTGGGGAGTAGTGAAAGTGAAAAGGTTGTCAGGGCAGTTTACCACCTCACTAGAGATGTTGATCAATGGTGGTCATTGATTCAAAACAAAAAAGGAATATGATGAAATATCAAATATGGAATGGAGGTAGTTTAAAGAACTTTTCTTAGAAAAATACTTTTCTCGTGGCCATCGAGAAGATACGGAAAGGAAATTTCTGAGTCTAAGGAAAAAGGAGGATGAGAATGTCGCAAAGTATGAAGCTAACTTTACAAGGTTAGTGAGGCATGAAACAGATTATAAACATAACCCAAGAATTAATATTGATCATTTATTTGATGGGTTAAAACCATTTCTCCATCTAGCATTAGTCTCACGATCCTTCTCATCGTACAAAGATATTGTCTCATGTGCTATCAAGACAGAAAAATAATTCTCTAAGTCTTACGACTTTAAAGCAAAGCAAGAGAAGAACAGATCTTCTGAACACTCTGGAAATGGAAATAAGGGGAAGAAGGAAAAAAGTTGAATATCTATACTACAATAAATGTGGGAAGAAACACCCTGGAACTTTCCTGAAGGGAATGGGAGTCTGTTACAAGTGTGGTGAAAAAGGCCACCAAGCTCGTGATTGGAAGGGGAAGAAAGAGGTTGTCTATGTTAAATGCTACAATTGTATAGAAATGGGGAATTATTCAAATGAATTTCCTAATAGTCAGGGGAACTTACCTCATAAAATTCCAAGGGATCAAGGCCAAGCTTATTCCATCACTACTTCTGAGTTTGAAGCTTCAAAAGACATAGTGGCAGGTAATTTAATGGTTTCCTCAAGTTTAAAAAATGCTTTATTTGATTCTGGATCATTGCATTGTTTCATATCTTCCCAGTTTGCTAAGAAAATTAGATATTTCCAATTTGATTTAACAAGGGAGTTTTCAGTTAAAACTCCTAAGGGAAGTATCATTTCGACAAAGTTTTGTGAATCTATTCCCATTAGAGCATATAAATGTTCTTTATCTATTGATCTCATCGTCATACCTATGATTGAATTTGATATAATCATCGGTATGGATTGGATTTCTGACCATGATGCGAAGATTTATTATAATAAGAAGGAGGTTATGATTTTTGATGATGATGATAAAGAACACATTATCTTTAGAGCAGAAGCATCACCACCTGATTCTTATCTAGATCCACCCCCAGTAGCTTAACTAAATTCAATTATTGGGGAGGAAGAGAATGAAATAACTGTGGGTGATGAAAGGAATGTTAAAATAGAGGATTTACCTATTGTGAAAGAATATATTGATGTGTTTCCAGAATATTTACCTGGACATCCTCTAAAATGAGAAATTTAGTTTTCCATTAACTTAATTCCTAGTTCAAGGCACATATCAAAGACCCCTTATAGAATGACAACTGTGGAATTAGTGAAACTAAAGAAACAACTAGAGGAATTGAGTAATAAGGGATTTATTTTCCCTAATGTTTCTCTATGGGGAGCCTCTATCCTTTTTGTTAAGAAGAATGATGGATCTATGAGGTTATGTATCGACTACAGGGAGATCAATGCTATAACAATAAAGAACAAGTATCCCCTACCTCTCATTGAGGATTTATTTGACCAACTGCATGGAGCTCAATACTTTTCAAATATTGAACTTTAATATGGATACCATTATTTGTGTGTGAAGAAGGAATACATTCTGAAGATAGCATTTCGAACCAGGTACTGGCATTACGATTTTAGAGTAATGCCTTTTGGATTGACTAATGCACCCTCTGTCTTCATGGATCTAATGAACATAGTTTTAAAGGAATATATCTATGATTTTTTAGTGGTATTTATTGATTATATCTTGGTATATTCTGAAAGCTAATAATATCATGAAAATCACTTGCGCATTATCCTGAAGTCTCTTAGAATACATGAATTATATGGGAAGTTTAGCAAGTGTGAATTCTGGCTTCAGGAGATTTCTTTTCTTGGAAATATTGTCTCTAAGGATAGAATTTTCGTTTATCCTTCAAAGACCAAGGAAATCCACGAATGGCCAGCACCGACAAGTATAACTGAGGTATGCAGTTTTATTGGTTTAGCAGGTTATAATCGATATTTCATCTAGAATTTTGCCCAGTTGGCTAACCCATTAAAAAAGATCACACGTAAAGGGGTTAAATTTGTTTGGAAAAAATAGTGTGAATAATGTTTTGAAGAACTGAAGAAAAGATTAGTCAATGCTCCTATATTGACTCTACCATCGGGGAATTATGGGTTTGTTATTTATAGTGATGCATCGAAGAAAGGACTTGGTTGTGTCCTTATACAGAATCATAGGGTTATTGCCTATGCATCACGATAGCTGAAAATTCATAATCAAAACTATACTACTCATGATCTTGAGTTAGCAGCTGTAATATTTGATTTTAAGATTTGGATACACTATCTCTATGGTGAAACATGTGAGATTTATACTGATCAAAAGAGTTTGAAGTATATTTTCTCACAAAAAGAACTCAACATGAGGCAAAAGCGATGGCTTGAACTACTCAAGTATTATGATTGCACTATACACTACCACCTGGGGAAGGAAAATAAAGTGTAAGATGCTTTGAATAGAAAATATAATGGAGTTTTGAACAAGATGAGAGTTGAAAAGGATCCTATATACATGGATCTAGTAAATATGGATATGGGAATAACCATGGAAGGTGAAATATCAATACTTTTTCAAATAGTTGCCAAACCATCTTTACTATAAAGGATAATGACTTCTCAGACCGATTATGAAGAGTTTCAAAAGAAGATTAAAGCTGTGAATGATGGGATATTGAGTGACTTTGTGTATGAAGATGGAATTTTGAAATTCAGGAAGATACTTTGTGTTCCTAACATACCGGATCTAAAAAGGGAATTTTTGGATGATGCTCATAATTCCAATTTCTCTATACACCCTAGGAGCACCAAAATGTATAGTGATTTGAAGGAACATTTTTTGTGGGACAACATAAAGAGGGATATTGTTGATTTTGTGTCAAGATGTATGGTTTTTCAACAAGTGAAAGTTGTAAGGCAATATCCTAGAGGAGTCATGAAACCTCTTCCCATACCTGAGTGGAAATGGGATAATATCACGATGGACTTTGTCATGGGACTACCAAAGACTCATAGAAGGAATGATGCAATATGGGTCATTATTGATCTTCATACCAAGTCATCACATTTTCTTGCTATAAGAGAAGATTTACCACTTGAACATCTAGCAAGACAATATATTAATGAAGTGGTGAGACTTCATGGAGTACCCCTATCGATTTTTTCTGATCGTGATCCACATTTTACTTCAAGATTCTTGAAAAGTATTCATAAAGACCTGGATATTGAACTTCATTTGAGCACTGCCTACCACCCCCAAAATGATGGACAATCAGAACGAGCTATTTAAACCTTAGAAGACATGTTTAGATCCTGGTCACTTGACTTTCAGGGTATGTGGGATCAATATTCACCTTTAGCATAATTTTCCTATAACAATAGCTTCCATTCAAGTATTCAGATGGCACCATATGAAGCGTTATATGGAAAAAGATGTCACACACCAACTTTTTGGGATGATGTTAGTGAAATAAAACTTGTAGTCCCAGAACTTTTTGAGTAAATGATAGAAAAGTTAAAGGTAATCCAAACCCACATCAAAGCAGCTCAAAGTAGGCAGAAGAACTATGCCGATAACCGAAGGAAGGATTTGGAATTTCAGGTAGGAGATCATGTTTTCTTAAAGGTATCTCCATGGAATGGAGTTATACGTTTCAGTAAGAAAGTTAAATTGAGTCCCAGGTACATAGGACCTTTTGAAATTCTAGAACAAATTGGGGTTGTAGCTTATCGTTTGGCAATGCTGCCAAATCTCTCCAAAGTACACGATGTATTCCACGTATCACTGTTGAGAAAATACATGCTTGACCCAACGCATGTACTCACCTATGAGGAATTAAAACTAGAACCTGATCTGTCTTATTACAAAGAGCCTCTCAAGATTCTTTATACAAGAGAACAAGTGTGGAAAAACCGGATGACTCATCTCATAAAAGTTCTGTGGAGAAACCATAAGATGGAAGAGCCAATGTGGGAACCTGGGGAACTTATGATGAAGAACCGCCCAAGTCTTTTTATGCAATAATACTCTAGAAATTTCAACGATGAAATTATTTGAAGGAGGGGAGAATGTAACACCCCAAGCTTCCACGGTACGCTTCTCTTTGAATAATACAGTAGTGTGTGTTGTACGCAACTTCTAGTTCTAACACACACCACAACCAATCAAACTAGCCGTTATGAAACTTAATACCCACTTTTTGAAATTTTATAAATTTTATCTTTCAAAATGGACTCCATTTTTTAATTCGGAATATCGAAATTATATTCGGGTGAATTTTGGGTATTTTTCTGAAAACTTTCAATTTTTAATGAATAGTGAAAAACACTGAGTTATAGTTGAAAACCGATTTTTTATTTAAATAATTATTTATCTTATTTAAATTTATTTAAGGTCAAAATAGATACATAATACCTATATAAGTTCAATGTAATTCATTGGAGTCAGTTTATAATAATTTTAGATATATAAAAATTTTATTGAACTTTTCACTATCTTTTACCCACCTCCTAGGAGAATTTGGAAATTCACATAAAACTTAATTTTACTGATTCTGTGAGTGGAATTTAAAAAATCCGAGTGACACGGTTGATATCAGTAAGTAAAATTTGGTTCAATAAGATGAAAATATTTTTTTTGTGAATAGTAACTTTTTACTATTATTTACCACGGTTAAAAGTAAATAGGGTAATTAAGGGTAAAAATGATTTTTTATTACCATAACACATGTCCTAATTCTATTGGATAAGTATAATTCGACCAAAAACAGCCTTAGGAATAAAATATGAACCTCTTTGGTCCACTTGGTTTAGATTAGGACTTTATTATTATTTAATTCAAAGAAGAGTTAAAAGAGTTAAAATCAAAGTTTAATAACTAAAACACTATTAATATAGGGTTAAACATAAGATAAATTCGACTATAAATATTCATTAGAAATATAAAAATATTTCCTACATAATGGTATTTTATTTATATTTTTTAGACATTAAATAATTTAATTTATTTATGACACAATGATGATGTAGTAATTACCTAATTAATGAAATATTAAAATAATTGATATTATAAATATCCAAATAAATTTAATTTGAGACTTTTTATGAATTCCACTAATTTTCTAGGTAAATATGAAATTTTAGGATTAGTTAGATGATTTTTTTCGAAGTAATAATGTTGTTATGAATTTAGAAAAAACAAAATACCAAATAGTGTCAAAATTGACCTAAAAGAGTTTTTAAAACAAACATTATATTATTAATTGATATTATATTCCTAAAAATCTAAGGTTTGGCAAAAAAAACTTATATAATTATAGGTGTATCATTAATGAACCATTTGGGTTTCTCTTGTAAGTATATATTAAGTTTTTTAACCATATAATATAAAAATACAAAGAGATATGGTAAATGTCAAACTATTTAACTAAGAGTTAAATCTAAAAGATAAAGTTAATATACTGACCCAAACCTGTCTAAAACCTATTGGTTGAGTGGTTTTAGACCCATACCCACCTTATCATTTAAATAATCTATTTTTGAGCCATTATAAACCTAAAATTATTTTATTATAAAATAATATTTCTAACTTTTTCTAAGGTACCCCTCACACCTCTTATAAAAAGGAACTCTCCCTTCTCTCTAATTCACACATTAAAAGACATTTGTCTCAACCAACCTCTGCCCAAATACCCTCTCAACTATCCTCCCTTCATCCTAGAGGCCTTACTTTTGTCATAAATCCAACCTAAAGATCCCTTTTGATCAAATCAAAAGGAAGAACCCGAAGAAGAGGTAAATATTTCATCACCTCTTTCAAGTTCTTTTCTTCTTCCACTTACTATTTCTTTGTTATTTTCATTCTAAAATAATAAATCTAGTATATTATATATAATGTGATGTTATTATGAATATGGTAAAACAATATTCATTATTCTATCTATCCTTTTAATGACATGTCACCATACGTGAGTATGTACGTATTACCGTCTCCACGTCGTGGTGTAATTGTTATTCGATACATTATTATTTGGATGGGTATAATAATGATGCATAATTCATGTAAATAATAAATATAGCATTATAATGATTATGTATATATGATATACCATCCAATTATATATTATTTTAATATAAAAAGAATGA
The DNA here is from genome assembly GCA_963277665.1 of Viscum album. Taxonomy (NCBI): domain Eukaryota; kingdom Viridiplantae; phylum Streptophyta; class Magnoliopsida; order Santalales; family Viscaceae; genus Viscum; species Viscum album. Next base: position 172,803,556 of record OY728128.1, read on the forward strand.
TATTTTCACTCGTGCGTACGTACGGATTTCCGTTTCCACGAACGTGATGAGATTCAATCCTCGTCGTATCCATTCAAGACTAATTTTCATTTGATGATTAAAAATAATGTTTAAAGACTTGATATCATTCTGGATATGAATAATATACATCCCATCCATAACAATTATGACTCACATAACATATAATATAAAGGAAAATAAATCCGTTAACACCCAAAACAACGATAATACTAAGATATTATTAACAAAGTAATTTAAAAGATCATATATGATATCATATTAAGGTATATGATTATTGTATAATTTAATAAAAATTATTTCACCATTATATAGAATGTTAACCTACCCCTAACCAAGTAAAAGTACAAGGTAAGGTTTAATTCTACAATCTCTTCATTATCTGAGGTTGTTTATATGTAATTATCTACTGGGGCCTCTTTATCATCCACATCCATGTTTCTTAAAAATGTATTCCAAAAAAAATTTACTATTTTATAGACTATGGGTTAAAGTTATTAATTCCCTTGTTTGACTTTTATAATATGTTTATAAAGTAATCTTTCTATCGTTTTCCAAACAAGGTCCTTTATAACGTTTTCGACAAAGTTAAGGTAAGAATGTCTTTTTTTAACTTATACGGTGGGTGAGGCTATTTTCCACCATTATGACATCACCAAAGCTTACCTTATAAGATTATAAGAATATTTTAAAAAATAAATGTTTTCTTTTTTAATTACATGACTTTTAAATGATTTCAAATTATAAATATATATTTCCCTAAAAAAGGTATTGATTTCATCTATGTCAACATCCTTTGATGGATTTTAATATTATTTGAAGTTGATTTATTATGATACAAAACTTCCATATTGTATTGAAGGTTTTGTGATATGTTTGACTATGGATTTGTTATTTCATACCATTCATGGTTTATAGATAAAGTATTTAAATTTCATATGCCAGTTTTAATATGAATGTTTTTGTTATGTTTAAACCTTTTCATATGAGGAATGTATTGGAATTAGTATGTGACGGGTGTAGCCCGCTATAGCTCATCGATGCATTGGTAGGTCTCATGAGACAAACAAGTGTCTTGGCACAAGGCCTTGACAAAATCTTATTTGTAGTCTTGGCACAAGGCCTTGACTATGCGGTTATGATAGTCTGGCATTATGCATTCTATCATTATAAAAGTGGTTATTGATATTGCATTTGATTATTCAACTAGTAGAATATCCAAGTGAATAAGTAAATGGCATTTTTTAATTTTATTTTTTCCATATTATGCTGAAGTTCAAGTTTAAAAGGCTTTTTTTAGTTATACATTGCCTTAAATTTTTATGCTTATTTATGAATGTTTCTGCTATATTGTTATCCTTGCTGAGCATCTAAGCTCACCCCTTTCTATGTTTTATTTTTCCCAGGATGTGAAAAGTATTTTATGACTGGCCTACAGGATGTAATTTAAGACATATAAATGTATCTAGTGTTTCAAAGGATACTAAACTAATCGGTCTTTCGAGACTTGATCTTTTGTGATCATGTAAATGTTATGTAATAATGCACTGAATCTGGGTAACTGGAGTTGGGGCGTTATAGTTGGTGTCAGAGGAAGTTTAGCAAAAACCTTGAAATCTAGATTTAGATAAACTCTGATTAGATCACATTACCCTAAGATAGACTTTGAGTATTAGTATAGAAGAACTTCCTAGAATTTTGGTATTATAGAGATTTTGTGAGTTTTCCAAGCAATACATCCCTGTCTGGATACGAGCAGGTATAGGAGGCTCTAGGACAGATGTACCTAGGGGTAAAACCCGAAAACACCGCTTTGAGCTTGACTCGAATGGGAACTGGTGCACGACAACGGGCCTTACTGCACTCTTGGTTATGACACTCCTGGGGGATAAACTTAGGATAATTATCATTTTCTTTACAAACCATTATTAAGGGTTTAAGAGTATATACTTCCTCAAAGAAAACATTTTTTATGATTATGGATTATATCCATAAACTGTTCAATTTATGTTCAGTGTTTTATGAGTTTGTAATCATGTATTTCAATTCATAAACTAATCTTGTTTATGCAATTGTTTAGAAATGGTGCCTAGTGGAAGGAATGGAAACTATATCAATGAACACACTCTATTTAGGGATTTCCCTCCTACTCAAGATAATTATAGTGGATTTGGTGATACAACTGGGGATGATCAGCTTATCACTATACTAGGACAACTCACTCAGGTTAAAAATAATAACCTTACTCGTATGGAGCACCCTGATCCAAAGCGTGGAGGATAAATGTTGATCGCTTCATGAGGAAAAAACCACCAACATTCAATGGGAGTACAAATACATTAGTAGTTGAGAAATGGATAAATTCCTTAGAGAAAGTATTCCATGCCTTGGGGAGTAGTGAAAGGGAAAAAGTTTTCATGGTAGTTTACCGCCTCACTGGAGATGTTGATCAATGGTGGTCATTGATTCAAAACAAAAAGGAAGATGGTGCAGTATCAAATATGGAATGGATGGAGTTTAAAGAAATTTTCTTAGAAAAATACTTTTCTCGTGATCATCGAGCAAATATGGAAAGGCAATTTCTGAGTTTGAGGCAAAAGGAGGATGATAATGTCGCAAAGTATGAAGCTAACTTTACAAGGTTAGCGAGGCATGCATCAGATTATATACGTAACCCAAGAAGTAAGATTGATCATTTCTTTTATGGGTTAAAACCATTTCTCTATCGAACCTTAGTCTCACAATCCTTCTCAGCATACGAAGATATTGTCTCATGTGCTATCACGACAGAAAAAGAATTCTCTAAGTCTTACGACTTTAAAGAAAATCAATAGAAGAAGAGATCTCTTGAAAACTATGGAAATGGAATTAAGTGGAAGAAGGGAAAAGTTAAATATCCATCCTATAATAAATATGGGAAGAAACACCCTGGTACTTGCCTGAAGGGAATGGGAGTCTTTTACAAGTGTGGTGAAAAAGGCCACCAAGATCGTGATTGCAAGGGGAAGAAAGTGACAATCAATGTTGAATTCTATAATTGTAGAGAAAGGGGTAATTATACAAATTAATTTCCTAAGCATCAGGGGAACTTAACTCAGAAAAGGACAAGGGATCAAGTCCAAGCTTATGATATCACTACTGCTGAGTTTGAAGCTCTGAAAGACATAGTGGCAAGTAATTTAATGGTTTCCTCATGTTTAGAAAATGCTTTATTTGATTCTGGATCATCACATTGTTTCATATCTTCCCATTCTGCTAAGAAAATTAAATATTTCAAATTTGATTTAACAAGGGAGTTTTTTGTTAAAACTCCTAAGGGAAGTATCATCACAACAGAGTTTTGTGAATCTGTTCCCATTTGAGCATATAAATATTCTTTATCTGCTAATCTCGTCATCATACCTATGATTGAATTTGATATAATCCTTGGTATTGATTGGATTTCAGGCCATGATGTGAAGATTTATTGTAAGAAGAAGGAGGTTATGATTTTTGACGATGATGATAAAGAACACCTTATCTTTAGATTAGAAACATCACCACCTGATTCTTATCTAGATCCACCCCTAGTAGCTCAACTAAATTCAATTATTGGGGAGGAAGAGAATTAAATAACTGTGGGTGAGGGAAGGAATGTTCAAATAGATGATGTACCTATTGTGAAAGAAAATGTTGATGTGTTTTGAGAAGATTTACCTAAACATCCTCCAGAACGAGAAATTGAGTTTTCCATTGACTTAATTCCAGGTTCAAGGCCCATATCAAAGACCCCTTATAGAATGGAAACTGTGGAATTAGTGGAACTAAAGAAACAGCTAGAGGAATTGAGTAATAAGGGATTTATTCACCCTAGTTTTTCTCCATGGGAAGCCCCTGTCCTTTTTGTTAAGAATAAAGATGGATCTATGAGGTTATGTATCGACTACAGGGAGATCAATGCTATAACAATAAAGAAAAAGTATCCCCTACCTCACATTGATGATTTATTTGACCAACTGCATGGAGCTCAATACTTTTCAAAGATTGACCTTTGATCTGGATACCATCAGTTGTGTGTGAAGAAGGAATACATTCTGAAGAGAGCATTTTGAACCAGGTACGGGCATTACGAGTTTACAGTAATTCCTTTTGGATTGACTAATTCACCCTCTGTCTTAATGGATCTAATGAACAGAGTTTTCAAGGAATATCTTGATGATTTTTTAGTGTTATTTTTTTATGATGTCTTGGTATACTCCAAAATCTACGAAGATCAAAAAAATCACTTTCTCATTATCCGGAAGACTCTTAGATGATGTGAATTATATGGGAAGTTTATCAAGTATGAATTCAAGCTTCAGGAGATTTCTTTTCTGGGATATATTGTCTCTAAGGATGGAATTTCCATTGATCCTTCAAAGACAAAGGCAATCCAAGAATGGACAGCACCAACAAGTATAACTGAGATACGCAGTTTTATTGGTTTAGAAGGTTATTATCGACGTTTCATCCAGAATTTTTCTCGATTGGCTAACCCATTAACAAAGCTCACACATAAAGGGGTTAAATTTGTTTGGAAAAAAGAGTTTGAAGAATTTTTTGAAGAAATGAAGAGAATATTGGTAAATTCTCCTATATTGACTCTACCATCGGGGAATGATGGGTTCGTTATTTATAGTGATGCATCGAAGAAAGGACTTGGTTGTGTCCTTATGTAGAATCACAGGGTTATTGCTTATGCATCACGACAGCTGGAAATTCATAAGCAAAACTATCCTACTCATGATATTGAGTTAGCAGCTATAATATTTGATTTGAAGACTTGGAGACACTATCTCTATGGTGAAAAAAGTGAGATTTATACTAATCACAAGAGTTTGAAGTATATTTTCTCACAAAAAGAACTCAACATGAGGCAAAGGCGATGGCTAGAACTACTCAAGGATTGTGATTTCACTATACACTACCACCTGGGGAAGGAAAATAAGGTGGAAGATTCTTTAAGCAGAAAAGATCAAGGAGTTTTGAATAATATGAGAGTTGAAAAGGATCCTATATACATGGATCTAGTAAAGATGGATATGGGAATAACCATGGAAGGTGAAACATCAATACTTTTTCAAATGTTTTCCAAACCATCTTTACTAGAAAGGATAAAGAGTTCTAAGACCGATGATGAAGAGTTTAAAAAGAAGATTAAAGTTGTGAATGATGGGAGATTGAGTGACTTTGTGTATGAAGATGGAATTTTGAAATTCGGGAAGAGACTTTGTGTTCCCGATATACCGGATATAAAAAGAGAATTATTGGATGATGCTCATAGTTCCAATTTCTCTATACACCCTGGGAGCACCAAAATGTATAGAGATTTGAAGGAACATTTTTGGTGGGACAACATGAAGAGGGAGATTTCTTATTTTGTGTCAAGATGTATGGTTTGTCAACAAGTGAAAGCCGGAAGGCAACAGCCTGGAGGAGTCATGCAACCTCTTCCCATACCTAAGTGGAAATGTGATAATATCACAATGGACTTTGTCATGGGACTACCAAAGACTCCTATAATGAACGATGCAATATGGGTCATTGTTGATCATCTTACCAAGTCAGCAAATTTTCTTGCTATTAGAAAATATTTACCACTTGAACGTCTATAAAGACTATATATTAATGAAGTAGTGAGACTTAATGGAGTATCCTTATTTATTTCTTCTGATCGTGATCCATGTTTTACTTCAAGATTCTGGAAAAGTCTTCAGAAACCCCTGGATACTAAACTTTGTTTGAGCACTGCCTACCACCCCCAAACTGATGGAGAATTAGAACAAACTATTCAAACCTTAGAAGACATGTTGAGATCCTGCTCACATGACTTTCAGGGTATGTGGGATCAATATTTACCTTTGGTAGAATTTTCCTATAACAATAGCTTCCATTCAAGTATTCAGATGGCACCATATGAAGCGTTATATGGAAAGAGATGTCGTACACCAACTTGTTGGGATGATGTTGGTGAAAGAAAACTTGTAGGCCCAGAACTTGTTGAGGAAATGATAGAAAAGGTAAATTTATTCCAAACCCATATCAAAGCATCTCAAAGTAGGCAGAAGAGTTATGTCGATAACCGAAGGAAGGATTTGGAATTTTAGGTAGGAGATCATGTTTTCCTAAAGGTATATCCATGGAAGGGAGTAATACCTTTCTGTAAGAAAGGTAAATTGAGTCCTAGGTACATAGGACCTTTCAAAATTCTAGAACGAATTGGGGCTATAGCTTATCATTTGGGAATGCCGCCAAATCTCTCCAAAGTTCACGATGTATTCCACGTATCACTATTAAGAAAATATATGCCTGACCCAACGCATGTACTCACCTATGAGGAATTATAACTAGAACCTGATCTATCTTATTGCGAAGAGCCTTTCAAGATTCTTGATACAATAGAACAAGTGTTTAGAAACCGGATGACTCATCTGGTAAAAGTTCTATAGAGAAACCATAAGATGGAAGAGGCAACGTGGGAACTTGAGGAAATTATGATGAAGAACCACCCGAGTCTTTTTACACAGTAATACTCTAGAAATTTCGAGGATGAAATTATTTGAAGTAGGGGAAATTTAACACCCCAATCTTCCACGGTACGCTTCTCTATGAATAATATAGTAGTGTGTGTTGTATGCAACTTCAAGTTCTAACACACACCAGAACCAATCAAACTAGTCGTTATGAATAGTAATACCCACTTTTTGAAATTTTATAAATTTTATCTTTCAAAATGGACTCCATTTTTGAATTCGGAATATCGAAATTAGTTTAGAGTGAATTTTTGGTATTTTTCTGAAAACTTTCAATTTTTGATGAATAGTGAAAACGCTGAGTTATAGTTTAAAACCGAATTTTTATTTAAATAATTATTTATTTTATTTAAATTTATGTAAGGTCAAAATAGATACATAATACCTATATAAGTTCAATCTAATTCATCGGAGTCAGTTTATAATAATTTTAGATATAAAAAAAAATTATTGAACTTTTCACCGTCTTTTACCCACCTCCTAGGAGAATTTACAAATTCACATAAAACTTAATTTTACCACTTATGTGAGTGTAATTTCAAAAATCCAGGTGACATGGTTGATATCAATAAGTAAAATTTTGTTCAATAAGATGAAAATAATTTTTGGTGAATCGTAACTTTTTTACTTTTATTTACCACGGTTAAAAGTACATAGGGTAATTAAGGGTAAAAATGATGTTATTATTACCCTAACACATGTCATATTTCTATTGGATAAGTATAATTCGACCAAAAAAATCTTAGGAATAAAATATGAACCTCTTTGGTCCACTTGGTTTAGATTAGGACATTTATTATTATTTAACTCAAAGAAGAGTTAAAAGAGTTAAAATCAAAGTTTAATAACTAAAACATTGTTAATATAGGGTTAAAAATAAGATAAATTTGACTATAAATATTAATTAGAAATATAAAAATATTTCCTACATAATGGTATTTTATTTATATTTTTTAGACATTAAATAATTTAATTTATTTATGACACAATGATGATGCAGTAATTACCTAATTAATGAAATATTAAAATAATTGATATTATAAATATCCAAATAAATGTAATTTGAGAATTTTTATGAATTCCACTAGTTTTATAGGTTAATATGACATATTAGGGTTGGTTATATGATTTTTTTGAAGTAATAAGGCTGTTATGAATTTATAAAAAACAAAATACCAAATAGTGTCAAAATTGACATAAAGGAGTTTTTAAAACAAATATTATATTATTAATTGATATTATATTCCTAAAAATATACGGTTCGGCCAAAATACTTATGTAATTAAATGTGTATCATTAATGAACCATTTGGGGTTTTCTTGGAAGTATATAGTAAGTTTATTAACCATATAATATAAAAATACAAAGAGATATGGTAAATGTCAAACTATTTAACTAAGAGTTAAATCTAAAAGATAAAGTTAATATAGTGACCCAAACCTGTCTAAAACCTATTGGATGAGTGATTTTCAACCCATACCCACATTATAATTTAAATAATCCATTTTTTGAGCCATTATAAACCGAAAATGATTTTATTATAAAATAATATTTCTAGCTTTTCCAAAGGTTCCCCACACCCCTCTTATAAAAGGGCACTCCCCATTATCTCTAATTCACACCTTCAAAGCCATTTGGCTCGGCCAAACTCTGCCCAAATACCCTCTGAACTATTCTCCATTAATCCTAGAGGCCTTCCTTTAGTCATAAATCCAACCTAAGGAGCTCTTTTGATCAAATCAAAAGGAATAACCTGAAGAAGACGTAAATATCTCATCACCTCTTTCAAGTTCCTTTCTTCTTCCACTTCCTATTTATTTGTTATTTTCATTATAAAATAATAAATCTAGTATATTATATATACAGTGATGTTATTATAAATATGGTACAACCATATTCATTATTCTATCCATCCTTTTAATGACATGTCACCGTACGTGCGTACGTACGGATTACCGTCTCCACATCGTGGTGTAATTGTTATTCAATACATTATTATTTGGATGGGTATAATAATTATGTGTAATTCATGTAAATAATAAATATAACATGATAATTATTTTTTATATATGATATACCATCCAATTTTATATTATTTTAATATAAAAATAATGATATTGTCGCCCGTGTGTGCGTACGGATTACCATCTCCACGAACGCGATGAGATTCAATCCCCATCGTATCCATTCAAGAATAATTTTCATTTGATGATTAAAAATAATGTTTAAAGACTTGATATAATTCTGTATATGAATAATATACATCCCATCCATAACAAATATGACTCACATAATAAATAATATAAAGGAAAATGAATCTGTTAACACTCGAAACAACGATAATACTAAGATATTATTAACAAAGAATTGTTAAAAGAGCATATATGATATCATATTGATGTATATGATTCTTGTATAATTTAATAACAATTATTTGACCATTATACAAGATTTTAACCTACCCTCGACCAATGAAAAGTACAGGGTAAATGTTAATTCTACAATCTCTTCTTTATATGAGGTTGTTTATATGTAATTATCTACTGGGACCTCTTTATCATCCACATCCATGTTTCTTAAAAATGTATTCCAAATCATTTTTACTATTTTATAGACTATGGGTTAAATTAATTCATACCCTTGTTTGACTTTTATAAGATGTTTATAAAGGAATCTTTCCGTCATTTTCCAAACAAGGTCCTTTATAACCTTTTCGACAAAGTTAAGGTAAGAATGTCTTTTTTTTACTTATACAGCGAGTGAGGCTATTTTCTGTCGTTATGACATCACCAAAGCTTCCCTTACAAGCTTATAAGAATATTTTCAAAAATAAATTTTTTCTTTTATAATTACATGAATTTTAAATGATTTCAAAATATAAAGAGATATTACTCTAAAAAAGGTTTTGATTTCATCTATGTTAACATCCTTTGATGGATTTTAAGCTTATTTGAAGTTGATTTATTATGATACAAAACTTCTATATTGTATTGAAGGTTTTGTGATATGTTTAAATGTAGATGTGTTATTTCATATCATTCATGGTTTATGGATAAATTATTGACATTTTGTATGCCAGTTTTAATATGAATGTTTATGTTATGTTTAAACCTTTTCATATGAGGAATGCATTAGACTTAGTATGTGACTGGTGGAGCCCACTATAGCTCCTCGATGCATCGGTAGGTCTCATGAGACAAACTAGTGTCTTGGAACAAGGCCTTGAAAAAATATTATTTGTATTCTTGGCACAAGCCCTTGACTATGTGGTTATGATAGTCTGTCATTATGCATTCCATCATTATGAAAGTGGTTATTGATATTGCATGTGATTATTCGACTAGTAGAATATCCATGTGAATAAGTAAATGGCATTATTTCATTTTATTTTTTCCATATTATCCTGAATTTCAAGTTTAAAAGGATTCTGTTTTAGTTATACATTGCCTTAAATGTTTATGTTTATTTATAAAAGTTTCTGCTATATTGTTATCCTTACTGAGCATCTGAGCTCACACATTTATATGTTTTATTTTTCCTAGGATATGAAGAATTATTTTATGACTGACCTACAGGGATAGTCTGAGGGGATATGAGTGCGGACTATGGAGACTATGTTGTTGTATTTTTTCACTTTATCATGTAATGTAAGACTTATGAATGTATCTAGTGTTTCCAAGGCTACTAAACTCATCGTTCTTTCGAGACTTGATCTTTTGTGATCATGCCAATGTTATGTAATAATGCACCGACTATAGGTAACTAGGGTCGAGGCATTACACTTAAACTAGAAATTAGTCTTTATTTATCTTTGAATTCTTCTTCAAATTCTTTTTCCACTCTTTTCTTCCTTTTTTCAAAGTCTTGAAGGAAACTTCAACATTTTTAACATCCAGAGTAGAGATATTATTTTTCATCTTAATCACTTCTAAATTTTATTCAAACTCAAATACTCACTTCATATAATTATGATATAAACAATTGGGAAAGTAAAGTAGATCCAACCATAGGTGTAATTTCCTTTAATACCAATTGAAGTTTCAAATGTATCGTAAAGTTTCACCAAGAAGGGGGTGAATCAGGTGTGACTTTTTTTACAGAATTATTTTCTTTTTTATAACCCCTTTCAAACCTCTATAACCTGTTAGGATGAGTGGATTATATATAAAATTCAAAATATAAATTAAAAACATCACAAAATATTCTTTACAAGGTTTGGTACTAAGACATACTCCTTTCTACAATTAGTTATACACCCCGATTACATATTCTTTTCTATATATAGATGGATACAACTAGGGAAACTCCCATTCCCATCAACACTAAGTCCTATAGTGTTCCACTCTAGATTTCCACTATAGATAACAGGTTACCACCTATATAAGTGACTCCTGAGTCCCATAGTAGGATCTTTATACTACATCCCACAATGTTGCCAACATCCCACTGGCTTGTTCCAGATTCCCACTAGAGACTAATTCTTCTTCAAAGTACCATTTAAGAATTCAAAAATATTTTTTCATGTGAGATATTATCCACTTCTAGAAATATATTTGTTGGATTTAGACTACTTATACACTACCTCAAGATGAATTCTTTCTCCTTAAACAAATCGAATCACCTAATATTCTTGTGTTAAATATTTATGAACATTACTTACTGATAAAAAACTGTTTGATATTGCTCACTATCCATTAATCATCTACTAATCTAAACTTTAATCAGTTCATTAAATACTTTATTATGCCTTCTAAAATAATGTTAGGATTTAGTCTCAAAAAATTTACACTAATCATGCAATGTATTTTTCATGTGCACTTGTCAAACTCCATTCATGTATTTAACTATTCATGGTGTACTCGCTTTATGCATGAATTAATAAATGTGTATGAAAAATACCTTATGTATTTTTTCACAAAGATCTAACACTCCCTTCCGGAAAACATATCACTCATTTCCTCTTCAATATTGTATGATTCAAGAACACACTTCCGAAAAAGTATATCACCCACTACCAATGTTTCTTCATGTATCTCAACTCAAGAATACTTCACTATTCCTTCACAAAAAATATATCATGTGACTCCATTAATACTCTTTGTGAAAATATATCAAATGAACCACTATTCCTCACATGAAGGATTTTTCGCATAACTCACTTCTCATCAATATAACCTTAATGATAACTCAAACATGATTCATAATTCTTTGAAAAATAAAAGGATAGATCAAGGAACACTCGATTGTTTCTTCATGAAACTCAGTGGATAGTTACACTATTTCATAGATATCAAGTCATCTTTACGTGATCATGATGGTATCAGAAGTCTCAATATGAAAACTTGGAATACACTTCATGAATACAAAGAATAACTTTTCTCTATTTCATTCTCAAGATATCTCTAAGTCTCTATCATATATACGTTCATCTCATACTAAAAATGAGAAAGGTCTGGGGTATTTATAGAAAAAACTCCACTGACTCAACTTGTGTGCACCACCTCACTTAAAGCGCACCGCCTTAGCTTCCTAACTAAGATAATAACCATAATTTTTTTCTAACATATCCTCAATTTAATCTTCATTATATCATTCTAACAAAGTTTCATGATGATTCAATCATATTTATATCATTAGGATGTTTAAATGATGCTTTGATTCTTCATCTTGATAATAAAAGATGTCACTATATAAATAGTCTGATGATCAAGAGTTCTTTGATGAAGCTTGATGAATAAGATGATGATAGAAGTTCAATCCATATTTTTTAAAACTGGATGAACATTTATGAAAACTATGAGTCCCACATTAGTTTTCCTTTCTGTTTCTTACTTCCATTTATAATAAGGGATGCTTCTCATTCTACTAATTTGAATAATTGGTTCTCTCCCATTACATGTTGGTGCCCTCCCCTCCCCCCCCCACACACCCTCATTCCAACATACTGGTCGGCCATTATTCTACCCTGAATGGTGGCTTACCTCTTCTCCCTTACACTTTATAATGTCATACATATGCATATTCACACTCACTTCCACCCACATTGTCTGTATAGGGGTCTACTTCTCACCTAAGTAGTGGTTATAATCCCCCAGGATGGATAGTTTTTTGTAAGTCTAATTTTTTGTATACTCTTTAAATAAAATATTTAACCAATTTTATTCTATAAAACTCACCAAAAATCCACTCAAATATCTTCCCCTTCTATATTTTGTAAACATTATTTCCTCGTTGACACAAATCTTTATCATAAAAAATAGTACATCAATAGTCACAATAAAAACTCATTGACTTTCAGTCTTCTAAACTTATTTAAAACAATTTAAACTTCAATAAAACACTTGGTTTCTTCATTTAGTTCATTGAAATCATTTTAATATTGAATTTTGATAGAATAACTTTGTAAAATTTTGAATGTTTTCTTTTTGAAAAACCTGCTTTATCATTGCGCCTACAAGATTAATTTTAAAATAAATTTTTTCACTTATATGAATAGAATTTAGAAAAAATTATTCCGTATTTGGAATAACAATTATTTATATTATCTAATAAGGTTAAATTTATTTTTTTCTATAACTATTAGTTATAAAACAAAAAATTATTTATCACGTTTAATGTAAAATGGGTTTATCGGGGGTTAAACTAAAAAGATATGGGTTAAAATGACCTAAAATGTTTTATAAAATCTATTTTATGGATATATTTAAACCCTATAATGTATAAGTCTCAATAAAACTCCATTTTTTATCCTTATGTAATGAGAAAAATGTGGGTACACATTTTTATTTTCAAAAATTACAAGTGTCCCACTCACCTCACTTATAAAAGGCCACCCCATTTTCGATCCTCTTCATACGTTAAAAAATTTTTGTTCAGACAATACCTACCCAAATAACTTCCAAATTTCCATCCTATCATCTTATAATCCTTAATTTTTGAATAAATAAAACCTATTAAGTATTTGGTTCAAACCTAAGGATGATACGTGAAGAATAGGTAACATTCTTCAACGATCATTTTTATATTATTTATTCATCCACCTCTTTAAATTCATATTAAACCACAATAATATAATAAAATCAGTATCATGAATATATTTAGATGTTTTTATGTTAATTTCATGACCTACAACCATCTATACTTTCATAAAATGGGTTATTAAATCATTTTTTGTGTGTATGGCGGGTTATTGCCTCGCAAACTGATGTCATTCATTTTTTTATTAACATCTCTCACGGTTGGGTATGATAACATATATAAATTATATATATGATATTTATGAAATAATTATACCTTTTGAGTCATTATATCATATATTAAATTTTACTTTCCATTTTTTAGGGGATATGATAATGTCACTCATGTGTATGGTGGACTACCGCCTCGCGAAGCGTTGTGATTCATTTTTCACTAACGCTTTACATGGAAGATAATAAATATAAATTTAATGAATATATGTGATATATATGAAATAAGTATGATATTTATGAAAGATTTATCAATCTAAAAATATATTGAATAATTTTATTTCTTACTTTTTCACTCACTTAAAGATGATAATGTTGTTCATGTATGTGTGGATCGTCGCCTTCATGAAGCGATGTGACTCTCTCTTTTCATCACCACACCAAATGGATGATATGTATGTGTATATTTAAATAAATAATATGGTATTTATGATATTATTATTATTATTTAAAGATAAATTATTACTTACCTCTTTTCCATAATGATCGTTCAAAAATAGAAATGTTACTCATTGTACGTACAACCTACCGTCTCCATGATTGTAACATACTTCATTTCTCAAAAACATATTTAATGATTGGTATTAAAATTATAATTTATGTATATATATTATAATTATTTAATTATTATTATTTTGGATATTATGTAACCATGATCAAAGTAATATGACCAAAAATAATAAATAAAAACATATAGAAAAAACAATGAGGTTATTATCTGAAATGTGATTTAAACAAGGAATTGTCAATAAATGGGTGATAAATGTTCATAAATAAATAATATATTATATGATATATATAATTATAGTTCAATAATAGATTTATAATAAACTTAAATTTATTATACATGATTTTTGAATGCGTACAAAGGAATTCGATACTTAAGGTAAGGGATTTATTGTCTCTCTTTTATTTTTGGAAGACATATTAAAATTTACCACTTATTTATTTTGTGTAGTATTTATACTACCCCTTTGACATATTATATCATGAATATACTCCTTTTATTTATATTAATATTTTCATTTAATTTTATTATTTTAGGGTTCTTATGATTCAAAGTTACCAAAGTGGTAAGATTTTTATGTTACAATATCATCATTTAGTGGGATTGCTCATGATTATGCTTCCAATGATAATATATTATGATATTCATATCAATAAACTCATTTATTTTATTCTCCTATGGTTTTATATGGATAATTCATGGTTTCCCTTCATTTTCCACTCTTATATACTCAAGATTTCAAAATAATGTTTTTAAGAAAAATCATTTTTATTTCTCTCTTCGGTCAAAAAGTCATTTTTCTTCTGAAACCATGTAATATAAAAAAAATTAAAATTTTTCTAACATTATTAAAATTATTTATTAAATAAATTTTTAACCATTTTTTACTTTTTTACAAAATGTTTTGAAAGGAATATTCATGTCATTTTCCAAACAATTTCGGTTTGGATTTTACCCAAAATGTGAAAAGAATCTCTATTTTAATGTGTATATCATGAAATGAAATTCCCACCATTGTGATTATAATTTTATTTGAAGCTTTATTTATAATTTTTCAAATTTATTTTCAAATAAAACGATTTTTATAATATTTTAAAAAGTGTTTTTAAATTATAAATTATATTTTTATTAAGAAATATTTTAAATGATTTTTAAAGATTTACTTTATAAGTTTTAAACATTATTTTCAAAGAAAATTATTTTAAAAATATTTTATAAAGATTGGTTTCAAGATTTTATTTTAAAATAAAGGTTATTTTACTAAATAAATGTTCCATGTGATTTTTATTTCAAAATCATTCTCCATATAAGATGAAATCATTTAAGGTTACTTATGATTTACTAGGGATATGATCCAAAGATTACATTCTTATTCTTTCTCTAAATGGTTTAGGTTTTTGTTGATGTCATTTTTATAAAACCTATTCCTCCTCTGTGGGTTATACCATGATAGAACTATTATGAAACCTGCTTCTTTTCATAGGTTATGCTATGATCATATTCATAATATTTTTATTAATGGGAAGAAAATAAGGAAACTTCCAAAAAAATTCTAGGGGCCTAAAAAAATGAAATCCAAGAATATACCCCCTAATAAAGTCCACCCCTCAGGAGGAAGATATTTCAAATGAGATAATACAGTGATTTCATTAGAGTGGTATGCTGAAGAGGAAATAAAGTCTACAAACTTATTGTATTACCTCTATGTATGAAGAATCTCTATCTAGATATTGATAAAACCTCTGCACTTCCTGAAAATGTAAATGGTGGACCAAGGAACCCTTCCACCACCTTTCAGAGACTTGTGAAGAATGAGGGAGTCTATTTCCACAGCATCCAAAGTTATATTATTTTGATGGAAAATATGGAGGCCAGTGAGGAGGTTCAAGGCCTCTTCTTTCAGAGATTGACCTTGTCCAAAGAAAGCACTAAACCTGTCTATTTTACACATTTTATGATATAATAAAATATTTATGAAACCCACTTCAATTCATGGGTTATGATATAATTATTGTTTTATGATCTTGTGGCACACATATGTATGATTTTCAATATTTTATGGTGGTTATGTTATAACCAAGTATGTTCATTACGTTATAACCAAGGATGGTGGTTACATTATAACCAAGGATGGCGGTTATGTTATAACCAAAGAGTGGTGGGACCTATATCTTCCTACAATTCAATGGGTAAAGATTTATTTCTCATGATATATAAAGGACTATAATGGGGATTTAAATCAGTTTAGTAAGCGAATTTTTCCATTATGATGATCTTGGGAGTGAACCTTGAATACTATGATAGTTTGGGGAGTGAACCCATTCCACTATGATAGCCTTGGAAGTGATCCTTTACTACTATGGAAATAATTTTCTATGCTTATTTTTATGCCAAACTTTTATGTCTTATGCCAATTTTATGCTCTCATGTATGATGTTATTTGATTATCTTATGATTCTTGCCTTATAAACTGCCAATATTTATGACATGACTCAAGATTCTAATCTCTAATTTGCTGGGTATGGTTTTCATATTATGTACTCATATTCCCATACCCTTAGGTTCATTTTATTCTTACGTATCTCTCTTTTTTAACCTTAATGAGCATCAAAGCTTACCCTTTCTTATGTTTCCTTTCCTTGGGTTATGAAGAAAGTTTCTAAGTAGGTTATGTCTGTGAAGACTAATAAAAAAGCAGATATCTATGGAATATTTTTAATATCTTTCACAAAATTAGAATATTGTGTACCTATTATCCAAAGACACTAAACTATTATGGTCCTTAGGCATGTGCTTGTGTAATGTATTGAATATTCATCTAAAAAGATATAATATCCATGTATGAAAATCATATGTCATTGTAGTTGGTATCAGAGGAAATTTTTAGTTAACCTTTGTAAACTAAGATGATAAAATATTAGCGAGATATCTAAGGATATTTCTAAAGATGTATCAAGGGATATGTCTAAGGATAAATCTCAAGATGAGTCAAAGTATAAGAAAATTTTCTAGAATCTTATTAAAGGATAGAACAATTGGTTTCCAAGAAATTACATATCAATCTAGATACTACAAGTGGATGTAGCTTTATCATAGAGGTACCTAGGGGTAATAACTCTGAAAAAGATGCATTGATCTGGACGTGATCATAACCTGGTGCACAAAAATGATTTTGACACTCTTGGGGGTATTATTTGGAAATTTACCAACTATTTATGAACCATCATGAAGGATTTAAATATATGATGACTATGAATAACCTAGGATAAAAATAATTTGTCATAGATTAAAAATAAGGCATCATGATTTAGATATTCTATAAGTGACTTTAATGAATATGTGGTTATCCACTATAATTAGTATTTCTCACACTATGCTTTTTAGTTTTATTCAATGGTGGGAACTATAAGTAATTGGGTTAACATTTAATGTAAAAGAAATTTTTTTGATGAGAAGCCAAATCGGGTGATGTCTAGAGTGAAGGATGTTTTGATTATGCCTAATCAGCTATCATGAAACTTGATTAACAATGTTCACCCTAACCAACTCTCAGACTCACCAAACAAGAGAAGGATAGAGTGTGCTAAGAGTTTAGGTAGTGGAGACCATGGAGTAAAGAATATTAATTTCCTATATGTTGAGAATGTGGGAAGAATCCATCAAGGGAATGTCTCATAGGGGCGAGAATATGTTTTGGGTGTGGAAAATAAGGACACAAAGAAAGTAACTGCAAAGAAAAGATTAAATGTTTGGTACCATAATAGATGAGAATAATGGACTCCCTAAAGTATTATCTACTTTTGAAATTTTTAAATGTGGAAAGTATGGGAATTATGAAAATATATATCCTAGGGGAAAATATCATGAATATAATCTACAAGGTGGTATAGGTAATGGTTATATTTTTGATGATGAAGAGACTCTGAATGATATATGAAACAAAAGAGCTATTAAAGAATAAGATGATAAACCCTAGTTAATGGATTAATGATGAGGTAGAATAATCTAAGTGTTTATGTATTGTAATTATAGAATTATTTCATATGAATATATATAATTATTTTTTTATAATTTTTTAATTAAATATTTTCAATAATAAGTTGAATGGTACCGATGACCAAGAAAATTAATTTAACAGCAAGGTGATACTTTAAAGAAAACACATAATTAAGGAATGATTCCCCTTAATATGTTCTTGATATTGAAAAAAGGTGTTTAGTATGGATGAAGAGATAATTGATATGGATAAATTAAATTAGATAGTGTTGATTACCTTGTAACTCATTAATGATTTATTGAAAAAGTGTTTTATGCTATCATTTATGGAGTTTATATTATTTTTTAATTTAAGTAATATATCCAATAATATATGTTTTATGTAAGGAATGATTAAGTATGTCAATAACCAGACCAAATACCCTAGTAACCTAATAACTAAGTCAGTCCTAACATAGCCTGAAGGGCGTTTCTGATCCATGTGGCTTTGCGATAACAACCTGGCATCATAAAATAAGAAAGTGGGGATAAATTTTCCACAAAAACAACTAAAGAAAAATAAACAATTCAATATACATACAAGAAAAACTCCATAGGGAAAACTATATCAAAATTAAAACATGCATAAATAGCCCAAAGTACAACCCTAAGTACCAGAAAACAGGATGACCACCCCAAGTCCCAATGGACACAACCCTCCAATCCCAAGGATCAATAGCTACTACCACCTCTAATTGGCACCTTATCCTTGCTCGAAATTGGAAGAAGATAGTCTAAAACCACCCTAAGGCATAGGTAGGGTTTGAGATAAAATATAATTAGGGTCTCACCAAGTAATACATAATATGATTCCAACATTCAATTAACCAAATATAGATTTCAATTTTAAATAAATAGGAATGGAAATTCAAAAGCATATTTCAAACAAATCATGATTCACATTTCAAATAAGGGAAATAGTTTTAAAAAATGGCCTAATAAAAATTTTATATAAAATAATTAATATAAATTCGTAAGAAATTTTAAATAGTTTATAATAAGAAATCAAATATGTTTCAAATACAAAAAATGAGAAACATGGTCATCTGCAAAAAGGTATGATAGTTCCAGACAACGAGATCCTTGCACACTCAAAGGTGAATCATGGAAATATGTTTATACACATGCCCCTATAATACTAACCAAAGCGGACCCATCACCATCCCATCGAAGATGTGACCAACTACGCTAGGCTTTGTTTCAGTTGTAAAGCATCAAAATATTGTTATCCTAATAAATCATTAACTACCTAGGATTTCATGTTCTCTAATAAAAATATATGATGGGAAATTTATTTTAAGGCTACTTAAATTACAATTCATCCCATTCACTATTTCAAATATGCTAAGTTTCTATTTAAAAACTGAAAGAAGTTTTTAATCAAAACATTACTTTTTCAAGATAAAACCAATAGGTTTCTATCAAAATAATTTTAAGAATTTTTTTCTAAATACCAATCTGAAATAAATTCCATAAAATCAATTTATAAATTTAAAATTCGAAAAATTCCATCAATTTCAAAAATACACTATAATTCAATTTAATTGGAGGTTTTTCCCAAATTCATGCCAAATCCAATTTAAAAACCACAATTCAATAGAATTTGGGTTTTTAATCAACCAATTAAAAGAAAAATAATTTATATCAAGAAATTGAATTTAAATCAAATAATTGAATTTAAATAAATCAATTTAGGGTTAGTAAAAATTGGCCATTATAACAAAAACACCTAATTTTGGATCATAGGATCTCAAAATGAAAATTACTAATCAAGAAACTCCAATGAATAATGTTGGAAATGAGTATTCGATAATAAAACCTAGATTTAATATATAAAATAATAGGTATTAGATCCTCTAATGATACAAATATCTAAAAACCCTGGGGAGGAAAGAAGAGATAATGGGAGAGAGAGTGTGGGAAGAGGAAACCTAATCGGTAGAGATCGAACGTGGTTTTCCATGATTTGATACACTTCTAGAAGGGTATTAAGAGTCTAAAATCTCCTCTTTGGTGATCTTGAGGAAGAAGATATCATAGGGGGTCAATCTAGGTCTGGTGGGTACTTAAAAATGAGGTTTTCGGATTTTTATAAAAAAATATTTTCAGATTAATTAAATCTCGTGCATGGTTTCTTGGGTAGGGTTTCACAGTTTGGAAAACTATTCAACCTAACCATGCACCCCATTCTGAAAGGGTGAGTAGTTTCTCCTTAGTGGGTACACAATTTGAAAACCCATTCACCTAACATGAAAACCCTCAATGTCTAGGTTTGCATAGTTTTCCTTGAAAGGGTTCATGGTTTGGGAAAACTGTGAGCCAACTATGCATAGCAAAAGAAATTTCCAAAACTTCACTTGAAGCTCTATTAAATGAAACCCAACTAAAGCATGGTAAAAAGAGGGGTTCAGGAATACCTAAAAATTGTAATAGGATGTTACGACCTCCCCCCATAGAAACTTTTTTCCCACAAAAATTATTTTAAGAAGCTTCCAAGTCAAAAATATAAGGTCATTGATCTATCATTAGTGCCTCCCTCTCCCAAGTATCATGAGAATCAGAACCATGTTGTCATATCACTCGAACTAAAGGTATATTCCTCCCAAGAAGTACCTTGGTTTTAGAATCAAATATCTTGACTAGACGTTCAGTCATTGATAAATGAGGTTCAACCTCTAGATCACTCCATAGAAGGATATGAGATGGATCAGAAAGATAATTTCGTAGCTGAGATACATGGAACACGTTATGTATCGATGTCAGTTGTGGTGGAAGTGATAAACAGTAAGCAACTTTCTCAACCTACTCAACAACCTCAAAAGGTCCCAAAAATGAGGAGAAAGTTTCCCCTTCCTCCCAATCTATTGATGACCCAACTAAGGAAAAACTTTCAAGAACCCCTATTCACTAACTAAAATTCTCAACATACTATGATAACGATCATCATAAGACTTATATCGTATCTATACCATAAACATTATCTAATGAATCAACTGAATATTTTATTTCATCTCTTGAACAAATCTAATTCTAACCAAGTATATTTCACCAATCTCTAACCAATACAATAGAGATCTACATGGTCGTACATAAAAATCCTTAAAAGGATCCATTATGATCATAGAATAGTAACTATTTTTATAAGAAAACTCAACCAGTCGGAAATTATCATCCCAAGATCCTCCAAAGTCAAATATTCATGAATGAAGAATATCTTTAAGAATCTATAAATATCTATTTGTCTAGTCATCTTACTGTGGATTAAATTTCATTCCCAAATGGACCTGAGATCCCAATTCCTCTTGAAGGACTCTCTAAAAGTTATAAGTGAACTAAGGATCTCTATCAAATACTATAGTATATAGAACTCCATAAAAATGAAATATCTCTTTAATTTAGAGATTTCACAACTCCTAAACTTTGGTTTTCTCATGAAAGGGTATAAAGTGATCCAATTTAGTCATCTAATAGATCACAAACCATGACACATTCTTCTTTATTGGGTATGAGGAATCCCAACCACAAAATCCATAGATATCCCATCCCACTTCCATGTTAACACTAGAAGTGGTTGAAGAAAACCCAAAGGTTTTTGGTTCTCAACCTTGACCTATTGGAATGTGTAACAATAAGAGATAAAATCATCAATGCCTCATCTCATACATGGCCACCAAAATATATTCCACATTTCAAACAACATCTCTATGGTTCCTAGGTGCATTTCCCACTAAGAATTATAGTAATCCACCATCATAGCTTTCCATACCAGTAACAGAAAAAAAAATTGGTTCAGATAGTATAGAATGCCCTCAATGGATAATGACCAGTCATGTATAGTATCCACACCATAAAGAGAGTCTATAATGTTATGGAACTCATCATCAAGATTATACTCTAGAAGAATAATTTTGAGAATAGTGGATATCAACTGAACACTAAATAAGGAAACCTTGGTCCCTGATTCTCAGACAACAATATGAAACTGTGCAAAAAGATCCATCAAGTTCCACTCTTCTGATGATTCTTTCATAGCCTGGATTGGAAGTTTCCTGCTCAGAGCATCTACAGTGACATTCCCTTTCCTCGGGGTATTTTCAATACTAAAATCAAAATATATCATGTATTCCACCAAATCCTCTGGTGAATATTCAAATCCTTTTGAGATAAGATATTACTCAAGCTCTTGTGTTCATAAAACATGGTAAGCCTTTCTCTGAAGAGGTAGTGCCACCAACTCTTAAGTTCATGCATTACAACTGTTAGTTCAAGGTCATCGGTCAGGTAATTATTCTCATGTTTCCTAATCTAATATTATCCATAAGAAATGACATGATCACCTTGCATAACAATGTTGCCCAAACCTGAACCTGATGCATCACAGAAGACTGCATAGCCCTTCCCAGCCTCTGGAAGAGTCAAAATTGATGAAGTAGTCAAAAGATGTTTTTTCTTGGAAAAATAACTCTAAAAATTTCCATCCCAAGAAAACTTCACTCCCATCCATATTAGAGATGTCATTAGAGAGGGAAACTTTGATAAGTCCTTTACAAACTGGTGATAATACCCAACTAAACCCAAGTAGCTTTTGTCACGACCCTCCCTCGGGGTCCGTGCCGGGACTACCCCAAGCCCGCCTTCCATAGGCCAGGGGCTGGCGACTAGCACCAAGGCGTAAATCACAGTAAAAAGGGAAGGCATTGCCTTTGAAAAGTAAACAAACACCACAGAGTAAGAAAACGAAAAAGTAAATGGGCCAGTATACAAACCCAAACTGAAATTCAAGTACAACTCGAAAGGGAAAACAGCAACTGTAAAGTAAAAGCCGCTACACTGAGCTGTCCATTGGAAATCCCACCTGAAGGGTGGGTACAGATAGCTCCACTGCTCCTCGGGTCCCGCCGTTTGCTCCGAGCACGTCTCGCCCAGTGGTCCACCTCCTGGTACCGTCCTGCTCTGCAAGCCTCAACTACGATCAACGTTTTCCGTCATCTGCAACCAACACAACGTAGTGCGGGCATAGCCCATGCAGGGGTGAGTATAAGCTACTCAGTAGGGACCCCGAGACCCCTGAAGGTCTCCCAAAATCCACAAACGATAAACCACAAAGGTGAGATAAAAACATGAAGTAACAACCGACACTGCTTAGGTATATGCCCATACATATACCTAAGTCATGAATTCCAATACGCTCTAACCTCCGAGCCTAAGTACAACTCAGTCCACACAGGAAAGTATACGTATTCCACACAGGAAAGAAAAACGAAATCCACACAGGATAGCACAACACAATCCACACAGGAAAGCAACAGGATTCAGCTCACATAGGTATACTTCTTCGGATGAAGATAAAGATGATCACTGATCCATCTAAGTCGTCGTACCCATGAAGGATCGATAGGTAACTAACCCCTACAATGACCCACACAGGATCGGGCCCACACAGGACCTGTAGGCACTGGTTCACACAGGACCGCTGAGCGCAGACCCACACAGGATCGGACCCACACAGGATCGGGCCCACACAGGACATGTAGCACTGATCCACGTAGGATCGCTGAGTGCTGTAGTCGTCGTCGTCGAATCCACCAAGGATCTCTGTACTGTCGTCGTCACAGTCACAGTAGCAGTAGCAGTAGCAGTAGCAGTCGCAGCCAGCACTAGGGTTCCCGCACACAGTAGGCTCGTTCGGGAGGGTCCGCTCCACGAGCCGAGAGGCTGATACATAAACTATCACAAAGTCCAGAGTTGATGTATCCAAAAGTTCCGTATCGCCAACAGGAACTCAACGCAACAGACGGCGCGTCGATCGGACGCCCGGTCTGAGAGTTATTGGCTTTTTCGTCCTAGGGGCCCGGTTGGTTTTTAAGGCAAAACCAACCCGACCGTACTCCACCTGCGTCCAAACCTTGGGCGGAGTAAGCCAAAAGATCCGTCTCACAAAGAGAAACACAACAAAGCTGACAGCACGTCAATCGGACGTCCGTTGCTCAAGATATGAGTGTTTCCGCTCCAAGGGCCCGGTTGGTTTCGTGTACGAACCAACCCGGCCGAACTCAAAGTATTCCGAAACCTTGAGTGCGATATACCGAAACGACCGTCTCGATCCAAGGATCACATCTCTGCTGACGGCATTTCGTTTGGAGATCCGTAGCCCAAGTTATAGGCATTTGAATCCAAACCGCTCGGTAACGGGGGTTTCGGGCCCGGGCCGTCCCAGCCCGAGACCCCCCGGATGGCCCGAACCGGGTCGAACCACCCCGGACAGGGTCGACCCGGACTGGCACGGCCCGACCCGGCGCGGCCCGGCCCGGCCCGGCCTGGCGAACCAGCCAGGCGCGCCGGTTCGGCGCAAGGCAGCGCGCTGGGCACGCTGCCAGCTCGGCCGAAGGCCGAGCTTGCTGGAAACGGGGGGGCGCCTGCCCCCCTTTGTGAAACCGGCCCCCCTCATAATGGGGGGCCAATTAACCGCCCGGGGGAATTTAATTCCCCCGGTTTGCACCATCCCGGCCGGCCCGACCTGGCCGGCGGGCTCCTTCTCAACAGAACCGGCAAGGGCCGGTCCTCTTCCATCTTCCGGCACCGGCAGCCTGGTTGGCCGCCGGTCACCACATTCCGCCGCGGCCCGGAACCGGACGCGGCCTTCGTCGTTCGGCGTGGTGTGATGGCACCGCGCCCCTCCGCCGTGGCCCCGCTCTGGCCGCGGCGCCTTCGGTTTCCTTCGACGTGGCACGACGGTGTCGCGTTCATGATAAATCTTTCCACGGCGCGGCGCGACGGTGCCGCGCAATAATTGTCGAATGATATCTGCATGGTGCGACGGCACCACGCCATCACGTTTCATCCGCAAGAAACATTCAAGAACAAAGGAGGGGGGTTCGGCCGTGTTTTTGCGGTCCCCCCCCCCTCTAGTTAAACGATAGCACATAATCATTTATCCTCAAGATTGTCATGCTAAAACCAAGAACGAGAATAAATAAATAAACAACAACAAACCCCTACCTCGATTTCAAGAACGATGTTCGTCAACGACCCATGGAAGACGAGCGTCGCGGTGGTCGGCGTCGCGGAAAAAGGACGTCGATGCCGTGAAGCGAGGATTCGAAGCTCTTTGACGGCGATTTCATCGCGGGAAACCGTCGCGGAAGAGATGATGCGGAAGGAGACGTCGTCGGTGTCGCGGGTATGGCGTCGCGGAAGACGGTTCCCGAGAACGTGGCGTTCTTCGTCGATGTCCGAATGTTCTTCGCGTTCTTCGTCAAAGTTTGAAGAAGATGGAGAGAATTATTCAAAACCTCTCAAGATGGCTAAGGAGACCAACCAAAATAAAATAAGCTAAGGCTTATTTTATTCACACAATTATCAACTTGAATTTCAAAGGTTTGAAATTCAAACAACTCAACTCAATTAATTAACCAAGTTGTCAAGTTAATTAAAGAGGAGTTATAGGGAGTTTAAAAAGAGAAGATGAAGTGTTAGGGTTCGTGTGGGCCCCACCACACTTAATCCTCTCAAGGGAGGTTAAGTGGATGTGGGTCCCACCCCTAACTCCCTTTGGGAGAAGTTAACCAACAAGTTAAAAATAAAATGTGTTTCCACATTTTATTTAACTTCTTTTAATTTTTCCCAAAACTAACTTTCATTCCGCATAAAACGCAACCTCGAAAAAGGTCTCCTTAAGCGAATATCGGTGCTGCGATTTCATCGGTGTCCTCGGATTTCAATTCCGAGCACCGGATCAAAAGTTAGAAATTCCCGCTCGTTCGTTCACTGAACATACCCGAGCCAAACTTTGGAAATTTATTCTGGACACACCGGGCCTCGGAATCAGGTGCCGTCAGAAACCGTGTTCTTGTAAAATTCCAAAGAAAATTAAGAAAAAATTTCCCTTGAATTTTACGGGTCTTTACATTACTCTCACCTCAGGGCTTTACGTCCCCGTAAAGATACATCAAAAACTAGGGAAACAAATGAGGGTACTGAGCACGCATCTGAGCCTCCCGCTCCCAAGTGCTCTCCTAGAGATTCTCGTGCTGCCATCTGATGCGCACTAGAGGAATCTACCGTCCATGTAGGACCCGCTCCTGTCGATCCTCTACCTCCACCGGAACCTCCGTAAAAGTCGCCCCATCGTCAACGTCAAGCTCTCCATGGCCAATGATGTGCATCGGGTCGTGCACGTATCTCCTCAGTTGAGATACGTGGAAGACGTCGTGCACCTGGTGCAACTGAGGTGGTAGAGCCAGGCGATAAGCCACCTCGCCAATCCTGCTGAGGACCTGGAAGGGTCCGATGAAGCGCGGAGATAACTTTCCGCCTCAGCCAAATCTACGTATACCACGTCGAGGTGAGACCCGCAAGAAGACGTGGTCGCCATCCTCGAACTCTAGTGGCCTCCGCCTCCTATCAGCGTATGACTTCTGCCGACTCTGAGCTGTCCTCATCCGCTCCTAGATGACCAGGACCTTCTCTGTCATGGCCTGGACCATCTCCGGTCCCACAAGTGCTGACTCCCCAGGGTCTGTCCAGCACAAAGGATATCTACAAGGTCGGTCGTACAACGCCTCGTACGGTGCCATCCCGATGGTGGAGTGGTAGCTGTTGTTGTACGCAAACTCCACCAAGGGTAGGTGGTCCTCCCAGCTTCGACCAAAGTCAAGGACACATGTGCGGAGTATGTCCTCGAGAGTCTGAATGGTCCTCTCCGTCTGACCATCCGTCTGAGGGTGAAAGGCTATGCTCAAACGTAGCTGCGTCCCGAACGCCTCCTGTAACCCCTTCCAAAGCCGGGAAGTAAAGCGAGCATCTCGATCAGAGACGATAGATTATGGCACACCGTGGAGCCGCACAATCTCCTGAACGTAGAGATGTCCCAAGCTCTCCACTGAGCCCTGCTCTCTGATGGGTAAGAAGTGTGCCGACTTGGTGAGTTGGTCAACAATCACCCAAATGGAGTCATGACCTCAGGAAGTGCGTGGAAGTCCAGTCACGAAGTCCATAGATATGTCGTCCCACTTCTACTCCGTAACCTCCAAGGGCTGTACCAAGCCTGCTGGTACCTGATGTTCTGCCTTCACCTGCTGGCAGGTGAGGCATCGAGAAACGAACTCTACTACAGCCTTCTTCATGCCCGGACACCAGTGCTGTCGTCTGAGATCCTGGTACATCTTCGCCACTCCAGGATGTACCACCAAAGGAGAAGTTTGAAACTCTCTCAGCACCTCCTCTTGCAAAGCGACTGGTACCATGGTACATCCTCTGAAAAGGATGTCGTGCTCTACTCCAAGGGAGAAACCATCAGGTGCCTGTCCCGAGGATATTTGTGCACACCGTGTCTCACATTCAGCGTCCTCACGTTGTGCCTATCTGACCTGCTGTAGTAGTGGAGGGGTGACTGTGAGAGAATGGAGGAAGGCTGCTCCATCTCTATCCACAAAGGATATCTGCAAAGAGGCTAGCTGCTCCGTCGCCTCCTCAAGTAGCTGAATGCCCGTCCTCCTACTGAGGGCATCGGCTACCACGTTCCCCTTCCCAGGAGTATAGACTATCTCAAAGTCATAGTCCTGGAGGAACTCGAGCCATCGCCGTTGTCTCAGGTTCAGTTCCTTCGGCGAGAAGATATACCTGAGACTCTGATGATCAGAAAAGACTGTAAAGCTCTTGCCCATCAGGTAGTGTCTCCATGTCTTCAGAGCGAAGACCACTGCTGCTAACTCCAGGTCATGGGTAGCGTAGTTCTGCTCATGCGGCCTCAAATGACATGATCCATAGGCGATCACTGCCCGCTCATGCATCAGAACACATTCGAGTCCGGTCCCTGATGCATCGCAGTAGACTACGTACCCTACTCCCTCCTCAGGCAACCTCAAGATAGGTGCACTGGTCAATCTCTGTCTCAGCTCCTGGAAGCTCTACTGACATTTGTCTGACCACACGAAGGGTTTCCCCTTCTTTGTTAAAGTTGTGAGTGGTACTAAAACTCTAGAGAAGTCCAGCACGAATCTCTGATAGTATCCAGCTAGTCCCAAGAAACTCCGAACCTCCATCACGCTCCTGGGTGGCTCCCATGCTAACACAGCCTCGATCTTCGTAGGATCCACTGCAACTCCTGCCTCAGAGATAACGTGTCCCAAGAAGTGGACCTCACGTATCCAGAACTGGCACTTCGAGAGCTTACCATAAAGCTGGTGCTCTCGGAGTGTGTCTAGTACAACTCGCAAGTGATAGGCGTGCTCCTCCTCAGTCGTAGAGTAAATCAGAATGTCGTCGATGAAGACCACGACAAATCGATTGAGGTATGGCTGAAAGATCCTGTTCATGAGGGCCATGAACACTGCTGGAGCATTGGTTATGCCAAAAGGAATAACCAAGAACTCATAGTGGCCATACCGACATCTGAATGCCGTCTTCTGCACGTCCTCATCTCTGACTCTGAGCTGATGATAGCCTGACCTGAGGTCTATCTTCGAGAAACATCGTGCTCCCTTGAGTTTATCAAAGAGGTCATCAATCCTTGGTAGCGGATACTTGTTCCTCACTGTCACCTTGTTCAGGCGATGATAGTCAACACAAAGTCTCAAACTCCCGTCCGCCTTCTTTGCGAACAATATCGGGGAAGCCCAGGGTAAAACACTGGGTCGGATGAACCCCTTGCCCTACAAGTCCTCCAACTGTACCCGTAGCTCTCAAAGCTCGTCGGGGGCCATCCGATATGATGGAGTCGATATCGGAGATGTCCCGGGGTACAGGTCAATATAAAAGTCTACCTCTCTATGAGGAGGTAGCCCTGGAACGTCGTCGGGAAAAACGTCTGCAAACTGATCCACCACTGCAGGAAAACCAGGACTCCGCACGTCAACTGCTCCTAGGATGAGGCTAGCCAACTGATGAGTGATGGGTTGTCCTCTCCTCTTAGGAAGTCCATCCTGTGCTGCAAAGGCTCCCTTCTTGCCGGTGAAGGTAAACCTGCTCCCTTCAGTGCGTACACATCGCACCTTGCGCCTAAAACAGTCAATCTGTGCATGGACCGTAGATAGCCAATCCATGCCCAAGATGACGTCGTAAGGCCTCGACACTACTACAAGAAGATCCCAGCCAAAGCTCTCGCCTCCTAGAGTAAGCTCACACTGCTGGCACCAGTGCGTAATCGTCAAGTCTGCTCCTGTAGGAGTCTCTAACCGTAAGGATCGAGCCAACGGATCTGTCGGAATCTCCGAGCTCCGAACAAGGGCAGCGGCTATGAAAGAGTGACTCGCTCATGTGTCTATAAGTACTGCAGCAAGGGTGGAATAGACACAGATAGTACCTAGAATCATCTCTGGCGCGCCGTGGTCGTAGGCCTCTGCTGCCTGGAGCTGTGCCTGTCTCTGCCTTCCAGCTCCCTGTGGTCAGGGTGGACCTCCTGGTGGTGGTGGTGGCAGAGCCTCAAAGCATCTCCCACCACCTGCTGCTCGGCCAGCTCCTCTTCCTCGTCCGCCTCCTCCCTGCGGACCGCCACGGTCGACCCTCTGCCTCTGCCTCGGTGGTCCCTCAACCGTCTACTGCTCCTCGGCACGGCGGGTCGGGCAGTCACGATCCATGTGGCCCTACCCGCCGCACGAGTAACACTGTCTGCCTCTCGGAAGACTGGCTCCGCGTTGTGTGCCCCGCACTGCTGAGCCAGTGTCCTGAGGTCGTCTACCTGATGTTCTGGTCTGTCTGGACCCCAGAGTCATCCGTCGACTGCCAGCTGCAGAAGACTCTGCCACGTGCCACCCTGCGGTGGGTCTCGGCGCTGGTGTAGACTCAGCAAGGAAACTCTCGATCAAAAGGGCTCGCTCCAGTACTCCTGTCTGAGTCGGTATGCTGAGGGAGATCAGTGATGCCCTGATCTCGTGTCTCAAACCCTACTCGAAGGTCTAGGCCCAGAAGAATGGGTCCCGTACCATGTCGGTCGAGTAGCGTGAGAGATCAGTAAATCTCGCCGAGTACTGAGTGATCGTCATGCTGCTCTGCCGCAACTGAAGAAGCTCCTGGATGCGCACCGCACGGAGGGTGGCCGGAACGAACTCTGAGCGGAAGAGGCTCTCGAAGTCCGTCCAGATGAGAGAGGCCTCATCGTGCACCTGGAGAATCAAGCTCCACCATCGGCCCGCTGCTGCGTGCAATAGGCTCGCAGCGAGGATCACCATGAGGTCTGCAGGTGTCCTCACTAGCCTAAAAACTCGTACCACTGCCTCCAGCCAGTCCTCTGCTGCCTGGGGGTCCGTCTCCCCATGGAACCTAGGTGGTCACTGGAACTGGAACTTGTGCAGAGCTCCAAGGCGACGTGCATCGTCAGCGGCTGGTGCTGGAAGCATCGGTGGCTCAGCGGGTAGAGCTACCGCCGGTGCCACTACTGACAAAGGGCCCTGCACCGAGGCCTCGTCGCTCGGTGGGCTGTCGTCACGCTCGACTCTCGGAACCCTAGATTGCTGCCATCGTTGGGCCAACCAGAAAAGGAAACAGGTGCGTCATGGTCAGAACAGTATACCTAGTGAGATGATATAAAGTAATCACAAAGAAAACTTTGAAACACACACGCAATCAATGTTTCCGTGCATTAAGTTGGAAATCAGTAGTCAGGGTCCTGGTGTACGGATACATCGGTCGTCGCACCAACACTGGACTCCCTAGACTGATAACCACACTCAATACACTAAACATTATTGCTTCACATAGAAAAGATCAGAGTTCGCGGTAGAACCGAACTACTTTGATACCAATTTGTCACGACCCGCCCTCAGGGTCCGTGTCGTGACTACCCCAAGCCCGCCTTCCATAGGCCAGGGGCTGGCGACTAGCACCAAGGCGTAAATCCCAGTAAAAAGGGAAGACATTTCCTTTGAAAAGTAAACAAACACCACAGAGTAAGCAAGCGGAAAAGTAAATGGGCCAGTATACAAACCCAAACTGAAAGTAAAGTACAACTCGAAAGGTAAAACAACAACTGTAAAGTAAAATCCGCTACACCGAGCTGTCCACTGGAAATCCCACCTGAAGGGTGGGTACAGATAGCTCCACTTCTCCTCAGGTCCCGTCATCCACTCCGAGCACGTCTCGTCCAGTGGTCCACCTCCTGGTACCGTCCTGCTTAGCAAGCCTCAACTACGATCAACGTTGTCCGTCGTCTGCAACCAACACAGCGTAGTGCGGGTATAGCCCGTGCAGGGGTGAGTATAAGCTACTCAGTAGGGACCCCGAGACCCCTGAAGGTCTCCCAAAATCCACAAAGGATAAACCACAAAGGTGAGATACAAACATGAAGTAACAACCGACATTGCTTAAGTATATTCCCATACATATACCTAAGTCATGAATTCCAATACGCTCTAACCTCTAAGCCCAAGTACAACTCAGTCCACACAGGAAAGTATACGTATTCCACACAGGAAAGCAAAATGAAATCCACACAGGATAGCACAACACAATCCACACAGGAAAGCAACAGGATTCAGCTCACACAGGTATACTTCTTCGGATGACGATAAAGATGATCACTGATCCATCTAAGTCATCGGACCCACGAAGGATCGATAGGTAACTAACCCCCACAATGACCCACACAGGATCGGGCCCACACAGGACCTGTAGGCGCTGGTTCACACAAGACCACTGAGCGCAGACCCACACAGGATCGAACCCACACAGGATCGGGCCCACACAGGACCTGTAGCACTGATTCACATAGGATCGCTGAGTGTTGTAGTCGTCGTCGTCGAATCCACCAAGGATCTCTGTACTGTCGTCGTCGCAGTCACAGTAGCAGTAGCAGTAGCAGTCGCAGCCAGCACTAGGGTTCCCGCACACAGCAGGCTCGTTCGGGAGGGTCCGCTCCACGAGCCGAGAGGCTGATACGTCAACTGTCACAAATTCCAGAGTTGATGTATCCAAAAGTTCCGTATCTCCAACAGGAACTCAATGCAACAGACGGCGCGTCGATCGGACGCCCGGTCTGAGAGTTGTTGGCTTTTTCGTCCCAGGGGCCCGGTTGGTTTTTAGGGAAAAACCAACCTGACCGTACTCCACCTACGTCCAAACCTCGGGCGGAGTAAGCCAAAAGATCCGTCTCACTAAGAGAAACACAACAAAGCTGACGGCACGTCAATCGGACGTCCGTTGCTCAAGATATGAGTGTTTCCGCTCCGAGGGCCCGGTTGGTTTTGTGTACGAACCAACCCGGCCGAACTCAAAGTATTCTGAAACCTTGAGTGCGATATACCGAAACGACCGTCTCGATCCAAGGATCACATCACCGCTGACAGCGCATCTTTTGGAGATCCTAGCCCAAGTTATGGGCATTTGAATCCAAATCGCTCGGTAACGGGGGTTTCGGGCCCGGGCCGTCCCGGCCTGAGACCCCCGGGATGGCCCGAACCGGGTCGACCCGCCCCGGACAGGGTCGCCCCGGCCCGGAACGGCCCGGACCGGCCCGGCCTAGCCCGGCTCGGCCTGGCCTAGCGAACCGGCCAGGCGCGCCGGTTCGGCGCAAGGCAGCGCGCTGGGCACGCTGCCAGCTCGGCCGAAGGCCGAGCTCGCTGGAAACGGGGGGGCTGCCTGCCCCCCTTTGTGAAACCGGCCCCCCTCATAATGGGGGGCCAATTAACCGCCCGGGGGAATTTAATTCCCCCGGTTTGCACCATCCCGGCCGGCCCGACCTGGTCGGCCGGCTCCTTCTCAACAGGACCGGCAAGGGCCGGTCCTCTTCCAACTTCCGGCACCGGCAGCCCGGCTGGCCGCCAGTCACCACGTTCCGCCGCGGCCCGGAACCGGCCGCGGCCTTCATCGTCCGGCGCGGTGCGACGACACCATGCCCCTCCGCCACGGCCCCGCTCCGGCCGCGGCGCCTTCGGTTTCCTTCGACGCGGCGCGACGGCATTGCGTTCATGATAAATCTTTCAACGGCGCAGCGCGACGGCGCCGCGCAATAATTGTCGAATGATATCTGCGTGGTGCGACGGCACCACGCCATCACGTTTCATCCGCAAGAAACATTCAAGAACAAAGGAGGGGGGTTCCGCCGTGTTTGTGCAGTCCCCCCCCCCTCTCGTTAAACGATAGCACATAATCATTTATCCCCAAGATTGTCATTCTAGAACCAAGAATGAGAATAAATAAATAAACAACAACAAACCCCTACCTCGGTTTCAAGAACGATGTTCGTCAACGACCCGCGGAAGACGAGCGTCGCGGTGGTCAGCGTCGCGGAAAAAGGATGTCGATGTTGTGAAGCGAGGATTCGAAGCTCTTTGATGGTGATTTCGTCGCGGGAAACCGTCGCGAAAGAGATGACGCGGAAGGAGACGTCGTCGGTGTCGCGGGTATGGCGTCGCAGAAGACGGTTCCCGAGAACGTAGCGTTCTTCGTCGATGTCTGAATGTTCTTCGCGTTCTTCGTCAAAGTTTGAAGAAGATGGAGAGAATTCTTCAAAACCTCTCAAGATGGCTAAGGAGACCAACCAAAATAAAATAAGCTAAGGCTTATTTTATTCACACAATTATCAACTTGAATTTCAAAGGTTTGAAATTCAAACAACTCAACTCAATTAATTAACCAAGTTGTCAAGTTAATTAAAGAGGAGTTATAGGGAGTTTAAAAAGAGAAGATGAAGTGTTAGGGTTCGTGTGGGCCCCACCACACTTAATCATATCAAGGGAGGTTAAGTGGATGTGGGTCCCACCCCTAACTCCCTTTGGGAGAAGTTAACCAACAAGTTAAAAATAAAATGTGTTTCCACATTTTATTTAAATTCTTTTAATTTTTCCCAAAACTAACTTTCATTCCACATAAAACGCAACCTCGGAAAAGGTCTCCTTAAGCGAATATTGGCGCTGCGAGTTCATCAGTGTCCTCAGATTTCAATTCCGAGCACCGGATCAAAATTTAGAAATTCCCGCTCGTTCGTTCACTGAACATACCCGAGCCAAACTTCGGAAATTTATTCCGGGCACACCGGGCCTCAGAATCAGGTGCCGTCAGAAACCGCGTTCTTGTAAAATTCCAAAGAAAATTAAGAAAAAATTTCCCTTGAATTTTACGGGTCTTTACAGCTTTGAATCTTGAAAACATTATGTAGTTATTCTCATGTCATAATAGATTTCAACTTTTTAGGATCAACTGACATACCATATTATAACACCATGTGTCCTAATAACTACACTTCCCAAATCTAGAAGTCGCATTTCAAAATCTTGGTATAAATCCATTGATTTCTCAATAATTCTAGAACTTCTCATAAATGATCTACATAATCCCTCCCAGATTTACAGTAAACTAGGATGTCGTCGACAAAGACAAATAGGAAGTAATAAAGATACTCAAGGAAGATGTTATTCATTAAATCCATAAATACACCAAGATCATTGGTTAAACCAAATGGAATGAAAAGGTACTCATAATGGTCATACCTGCTCTGAAAGAAGGTTTTATGAATGTTAGATTTTTTTATTCTAAACTGATGGTAACCTAATCAAAGATCAATATTTCAGAACCACTACTCCCCTTTTAAATGATGTAACAAATCACTAATCTATAGAAATAGATAATTTTTCTTTACCATAATTCAATTGAGTTTTCAGTAATCAACATAAAGGCAAAGTGAACCATCAACTTTCTTAGAAAAGAGAATTGGCACCACCAAAGGTTACACACTAATTCATATAGATCCTTTACCTATAAGACCATATAGCTGAGTCTTTATCTCTTTCATTTTAGTAGGTTCCATGTGGTTAGACGGAATAGACACTGGTTGAGTACTAGGCACTAAATTGATAGAAAACTCTACCTCCCTTAATGACGGAAACCTAGAGAATTCAGAAGGAAAAACAT
The DNA here is from genome assembly GCA_963277665.1 of Viscum album. NCBI lineage: Eukaryota > Viridiplantae > Streptophyta > Magnoliopsida > Santalales > Viscaceae > Viscum > Viscum album. The sequence continues at coordinate 172,838,757 of OY728128.1, forward strand.
TGGGAAACTCGATGAAAAATGGAGGTAGATCACTATTAAAAGATTCTCACTCTAGATCAAAAGAAAACATATATATCACTTTCCCCAACTCTATATAAGAAGGTATGGATCTACTCGACCTTAGGTCCCATTCTCCTTGAAAGATACGACATACATTATCATGTGTGGTAAAGGAGACCCATTGAAGATGACAATTAATATAGGATTTATTTAAAATGATCCAATCCATCCCAAAAATTATTTCAATAGGTTTCACATAAAGAACTAGAAAATCCCAAGAAATATCAACATAAGATAAAGAGAAAGCACAATAGGGACTATAGAGACCATGTTCTCTCTTTGTTCCAAGGGGTGTAATAATATCCATCATATAAGATAAAATCTCTATATGAAGATTTAGAAGTTTAACAATACGGGTTGAAATAAATTAATGAGATGCACCAATATCAAATAAATTATCCACTGATGATGAAGTTATAGTGATGGTACCTCTCACGGTCTCTAGACCCATATCTACTTACTCTAGACACTCTTCTATTGCATGAAGAATATTCATTGTGGATGCCTATAGCTGGAAACCCTTTGTTCATGAATAATCAGATTGAGCCATAGTTTTAGAAGGTGTTTATGATCTCATTACACTACATGGAGTGGAAAAGACATGGAAAAACTTTTTCAAGTGACCTGAGTGTCTATCAGAACTACATTCCTTGGGTGCCTCAGTGAAAACCCTCTTTGAATGCCTAGTATTTACACACTATTAGAAAATAAAAGGGATTATTCTAGGAATTGTGGGAGGTTTATAAAAACCCTTTTATCAAGAACCACCATGAGAATCATCATGCTTCCTATTCCCTTTAGAGTAATTCACACTACCACTGGGAGAAAAATAAACTCCTGATAAACCTGACTTTCTAGCCAAGTCCATTTTAACCATTAGTGCTTTATCTAGACCATCAGTATAAGAATGAATATTTAGTAAGAAAACCTGACAATGAATATTAGATCGAATTCCCAACATGAACCATTGAGTCTTCATCTTCTCATTTTACATAATATCAGGTGAAAATAGCACAAGATCAGTAAAGTGATTTTCATAGTCTATCACGGTCCGGTATTTATTATCAAGTTTGAAAAACTAAATAGCCTTGTCCAACAGCATCGAATATTGATAGAACTAGTTTTTGAAAATACCTTTTGACTTATTTCCACTCTAAGACATCATGTTTATTTTCCATCACCATTGTGTCCCACAACTCCTACTTGGTCCCTTTAGTATGAAGGTGGCACACTTCACCTTGATCTCCTCAGGTGTCTCCAAGAATTCAGAAAAATTATCAATCCTAATCAAAAATTCCTCAACCTATTGAGGATCATTGGATCAATTTAATGTTGGTGGATTCTACTTAAGGAACTCTTGTTAATGATTCTGTAAATCATCCCTTTATGGTTCCACAACTAGAGCTTGAATAGGAGCTAGTGGTGGTTCTTGTCCTAGATCTTGGATAGTAAGCACAATCACCTCAACCAGACTCAGTTCCAAGAAAGGATTTTCTCATTGAGGTTATCCAAAAGCTCCCTCATAGATTGGATTCTCATGTATTCTAAGAGGCATGATGTTACACAACTTCAGCAGATAACATTTAAGACATCATATTTAACACATAAACATATCAATGAGGGAAATTAATCCCAACATATAAGAACACAATATTTGGATTTTGATCTATCAAAATAATAATTAGGGAAAAGACTAGAAATAAACCTCAAAATGTCCTTCCCAAAACCACCCCTAGTGACTTAAGGTGCATTTTGGTGAGATATTTCTAGGAACTTAATTGAAACTACCTCCTAAGTCCCAATAAGATTACACAACTTCATATTTATGTCAAGGCAAGATGAAAAACCACCCTTTAATACCACTTTGTCACGAACTAGCTCAAATACCTTGATAACTTGATAACTGATCCGGTCTTGACATAGCCTGAAGGGAGTTCCTGATCCCCATGGGTTGGATACTAGCCCCTAGAATTATACAATAAAAAAGTGGGAACAAATTTTCCACAAACATAGTGGAAGCAACATAAACGAGTCAATATGTATATGAGAAAAACTCCACAAGATACTATACCAAAATTCAATCAGGCATAAATAGCCCAAAGTACAACCACAAGTACTAGAAAACAGGATAACCACACCAAGTCCCAATGAACACAACTTTCTAATCCCAAGGATCAATAGCTAATACCACCTCCAAGTGGAACTTTACCCTTTCTCAAACCTAGAAGAAGATAATCTAAAAACACCCAAAGGAACAGGTGGGGTGTGAAATAAAATCCCATTAGGGTCTCATAAAGGAATTCATAAAAATATGCCAATATTTAATTAACCAAATAGAGCTTTCAATTTTAAATAAACAGGAATAAAATTTCAAAATCGTATTTCAAAAAAATCATTATTTACATTTCAAATTATGGAAATACTTTAAACAAATGTATTAATAAACATTTTATATAAAACATATTATATAAATTCATAAGCCATGGTAAATAGTTTACAATAAGAAATGGAATATATTTCAAATAGAAATAATGAGAAACATGGGAACATTTCAAAAGGTATGATAGTTCCAGGATACATTATGCTCATGCACTTGAAGGTGAATCATGTCAATATGTGTATAAACACGCCCCTTTGGTATTGACCAAAGGGGATCCATCACCAACCCATCGGGGATGTGACCTGTTGTATAAGTTTTTTTTAGTTGTAAAGTTTAAAAAGTGTGATATCCTAACAAATCACTAACTACCTAGGCTTTCATGTGATATAATACATGTAGTTTATTTAAAGACTTCTTAAAATATAATTCATCCCATTATCCATTTCAAATATGACAATTTTACATTTTAAAAACCAAAATGGGTTTTTAATAAAATCATGTCTTTTTCAAGATAAAACCAATGGGTTTCTATAAAAATCATTTTAATAAATTTTTTCCAAATGAAAATTTGAAATCCATTCCACCAAATAAATTTCACAATTTAAATTCTATAATTTAAATTTCACAAAATTTCATCAATTTCACAAATACACCCCAATTTAATAGAATTGGGGGTTTCCCCAAATTCATGCCAAATCCAATTTCAAAACCATAATTCAATAGAATTGGGTTTTTAATCAAACAATTGAAATAAATTTCGGTTATATCAAGTAATTTAATTTAAATTAAAAAATTGTATTTAAATCAATAAATTTGGTGTTAATAAAAATTGGCCATTATAACGGAACCACCTACCTCAGGATCACAGGATCTTGAAACGCAAAGCCCTAATCGGGAAACTTTAGAAAAGAACATCTGAAACGAGGATCCACGAATCAAAACTACATTATTAAATATATGAAAAATGATAATTAGATCCTCTAATGATACAGAGATCTATAAACCCCAAGGGATGAATGAGGATAGAATTAGAGAAAGATAATATGAAGAGGAAACCTACTGGGTAGAGATTAAACGTGGTTCTCTAAGATTTAATCCACTTCAGGAAGGGTGTGGAGGGGTCAAAATCACCTCTTAGGTGCTCCCAAGGAAGAAGAAACCATAGGGGGTCAATCTAGGTCTATCAAGAACCTAAAAAAAGAGGATTTTTGATTTACAAAAAAATATTTTCAGATTAATTAAATCTGGTGAATGGTTTTTTTACATGGCCCCACAATTAGAAAAACCATGCTCCCCATTCTGAAGGGGTCCACAGTTTCTACTAGGTGGTCTCATGGTTTTACAAACCATGTTCCAACCATTCAAACCCTCACTATCTATGTTTTCATGGTTTTCCTTAAAAGGGTTCACTATTTGGGAAAATTTTGCACCTACCATGATAACCCAGGAACTTCCAAAACTTCACCCGAAGCTCCATTAAAACAAACTCAACCAAAGCATGGTAAAAAGATGGTTTTAGGAATACTTGATCCTAGTAATAGGATTTTAAAAATCATGTATGTATTCAGTAATTTTTTATGTTAATTTAGGTTATTACCATGTTTCAAGAGAATATATAATGAAGGTATTCACATGTTTGGTATATAACAATCAAGAGACACTTTATGGCATATAGAGGATTAATTATTAGTTTATTTTTTAAATTTAGTGACCTTATTTATAAAGTTTTGGATTTTTATATTTTAGAAGGTTGATAAGGTTAAACATTTATGGAATGTTTTAAGTTGAAATTTGGATGAGATTTTAGAGATTAACATATTACTTCACCATATGAATATTTATCCATATTGGATAACCAGTGTTAAACTTTTTTTACTAGAGATGTAAGGAATGAATTATCATTATTTTTCAGATCTTATTTAGTGCTTTAGATAGGAAAGAAAATTCATTTATTAGAGTTAGAGATGAAGTGGAAATTGATTAAGATACAACCAAATGATGAAATTGTTGCTAGAAAATAAAAAATTACGTACATTTTCATATGTTATTAGTATAGATAGAAAATGAATTCCACAGCATTATAAAAATGATATTGGAATAAAATATTTCCCTATTATCATTATTTATTATGATATAAATGACCTTTTTTAAGCCCATTTGGTTTATGGATTTGTGGCCATTAACCTTTTATAGATCACCCACTTTCTTGTGATCAATGTTTTCTATCACTCTTTATCCATATTTGGGTGTGATATTTCTATTAAATGTCTATGTTTTCACTTCCCATATATATTATCCTATATAGAAACCTTTAATGTGTTATTCCATATGAATTTTGAAAATACCTTTCTATATTTCAATATGATGCTTTATTAACCCTTATATGATGTTGGTTTCTATAAAGGAATTTTCAAATATTAAACCTTTGATGACTGAGATGAATTTCAAGGGAGAAATTATTTTTAAGGGGGGTAGAATGTAACACCAAGAGATTTTGTGAAATATTTTTTCAAATGAATTTGATATTTTAAATATTTTTTTTCACTTGACACTGTTTTTATCTTGTGTTACATGCAACACTAATTTTAAACGAAACATGAAATACTATTAAAATTTTATTATTTAAAATGATATTTATATCCTATGTTGTTAGATTGGTGGTATGAATAGTATTAACTAAATTATGAATATAAATTTTTTAAACATGTATATATAATGAATTATTTAGTGACCAATTAATTAGAAATGAAAATATAAACCATTTGAAAATAAAGGGAATCATTTTTTGAAAAACTATTTATATGCACATAAACATGTTTTACCACAATAAATTAAAAAATAACTTATGTTGAATGATTTTAATGAAATTTTTATATTATATACTAAATAAAATTTTTAACATTCATATTATTTGTTTTTTATACAATAATTAATAATAAATCTAATTTATGCTTAAAATTTGTACTTTTATAATAATAAATTTTTCTCCTTTTTGTGCACTTATTTTAAAACTATTTTTTAAAAAATTGTATAAAATTTCTTTGAAAAAATAAAGTACATTTTTTAAATCATAATTTAAAATTATCTTAGGTTAAATTTTGGTTAATTTTCTGAAAAGATTAATTTTTTGATGAATAGTAAAAAATAAAAAATATTAATTGAAACTACCTTTTTGTTTAAATTATTTAAAAAGATAAATTATATTTTTAATTAGTTTTAAATTAAAATTAGTTAAATTATATATCTATTAATATAATTTAGGTTATTGGAATAATTTTTGTATTGAATTTTTACATAAAAAATTTGTAAAATTTTGAACATTTTCTCATTGGAAAACCTGCTTTCTCATCATATTTATGAGATTGATTTAAAAATTAATTTTTCCACTTATATGAATGGAATTTGGAAAATTGGATTAAATATTTTTAATCAGAAAAATTTATATTATAGAATAATTTAAACTTAATTTTTTATCATAATTAATAGAAAAAAAGTAAAAATTATTTTTTTTGTAAGGAGAAACAATAAAAATTAAAAAAATATTTGCAGTGGTTAAGTTAAAAATGGATTTACCGGGGGTTAAACTAAAACTCTAAGTGTTAAAATAACCAAAAAAACTTGTCTAAAATATATTTTATGGCCATATTTGGACCCTATCATGTATAAGTCTTGATAATACTCCATTTTGGATCCTTTTTGCATGAGAAAAATGTGGTTTCACCTTTTTCTTTTCAAACAATTACAAGTTTTCTACTCACCCTGCTTATAAAAGGTCAAACCATCTCCTCTCCTCTACATACATTAAAACCATTTTAGTTCAGAAAATACATGCCCAAATACCTTCCCAAATTATATCCTCTCATACTTGAATTCTTATTTTGGGCCTAAATCCAATCTAGGAAGGTTTTTTTTTGCATACCTAAGGAGGATACCCAAAGAAGAGGTATCATTCTTTAATGATCATTTTTATTTTATTTCTTCCTCCACCTCTATAAATTATTATTAAAATATGATGATATAATAAATTTAGTGTCTTACATATATTGAGATGTTTTCATGTTAATTTCATTACCTAAAACTATATCCACTTTCATCAATTGGGTTACAAAATCATTGTTCATGTGTACGGTGGAAAATCGTCTCACAAACTGATGTCCTTCATTTTTCCATTACCATATTTCATGGTTGGTTATGTTAATGGATATAAATTATATATATTATATTTTTAAAATAATTATACCTATAGACTCATTATATAATATGTACCTTTTTAATTTACAATCTTTAGGGGATACAATAACGTCACTCGTGTGTAAGGTGGAATAACGTCTCGCAAAGAGATGTGATTTGTTTTTCACTAACCTTTACATAGAAGATAATAAGGATATATTTAATGAATATATGTGATATACATGAAATAATTATTATATTAATGACATATGTATTACTCTAAAAATATAATTTATCATTTTATTTCTCACCTTTTCACTCAGTGAAAGATGATAACGTCGTTTGTGTGCGTGTGGACTACCACCTTCATGAAGTGATGTGACTCTATCATTTCATCACCACACCAAATACATGATATGTATAAGTATATTTAAAGAAATAATATGGTATTTATTATATTATGATAATTATGGAAATATAAAATTTAGTTACCTCCTTTCTATAATGATCATTATAAAATGGAAATATTACTCATGCGTACGTATGGTCTACCATCTCGATGATTCTAACATACTTCATTTCTCAAAAGAATGTTTCATTATTAGTATTAAAATAAAATTGATGTATAAATTTGTTAATTATGTAAGTATTATTATTATGGTAATTATTGAACCATGATCAAATTAAGAGGACTGAAAATAAAAAATAAAAACAAATACGAAAAACAATGCAGTTATTACCTAAAACTTGATTTTAACAAGGAATTATTAATAAACAGGTAATAAATAGTCATAAATAAATAATATATGATATGATATATATATATAATTATTGTTTTATAATTGATGTAAAATAAACTTATATTTATTATATATGAGGCTTTAACATGTACTAAGGAAGTCAATACCTAAGGTAAGGGATTTCTAGTCTCTCTTTTATTTCTGGGAGACATATGAAAATTCACCACTCATTTATTTTGTGTGGTGTATATACTTCCCCTTTGAAATGTTATATCATAAATATCATACTTTTAATTATATTAAAAGTTTCATTTAATTTTATTCTTTCATGGTTCTTATGATTCAAAGCTACTAAAGTGGTAAGGTTTTTATGTTACAATTTCGTCATTTATCAGGATTACTCGTGATTATGCCTCCAATGATTAAATATTATGATATAACACTCAAAAAATAATTTATTTTATTATTATATGATTATTTATTTATAATACATGTTTCCCTTCATTTTATACACTTTATTTACTCAATAGTTCAAAATAATGTTTTTAATAAAAATCATCTTTATTTATCTCTTCGGTCGAAAATTCATTTTTCTTTAAAAACCATGTTTTATAAAAATGTTTTTAAAATTATTAAAATTATTTACTAAAAAAATTACCTATATTTGAGTTTTTTATAAATAAAAAATTGAAATTAATCTTTATTTCATTTTATAAATAATTCTCGTTTGGTTTTTACTAAAAATGATAAAGGAATATTTGTTTTAACATGCATGGTATGAAGAGAAATTTACACTATTATGAATGTTATTTTATTTGAAGATTTATTTATAATTTTTCAATGTTATTTTCAAATTAATGTATTTTTAAATTTTAAAAAAAATCAAATCAAAAAGGATATTTCCCTCAAGAAATGTTTTAAATATATTATAAAGCTTCCTTTAAAAGTTTTAAAGTTTATTTTCAAAGAAAATAATTTCCAAAATATTCTATAAAGTTTAGTATAAAAAAGTTATTTTCAAAGAGAGGTTAATTTCCTCAAGAAATGTTCCAAGTGATTTTTATTTCAAAATCATTCTTTATCTAAGATGACATCCTTTGAGGTTATATTTTATTTACTAGGGATATGATCCAAGGATACTGTTATTATTATTTCTCTAAATTGTTTATTATTATGATTAGATAATGTTTATTAAACCTATTTCTCTTGTATGGGTTATATAATGATATAACTCTTATTAAACCTGCTTCTTTTCATGAGTTATGCTATGATGAAATGATTATTAAACCTTTAACTTTTCCATAGGTTGTGATGTGATGAAATATTTATGAAACCCATTTCATTTAATGGGCTATGATATGATGAATGTTTTATGATATTTTGGAAAACATATGTATGATTTTCATTATGTGATAGTGATTATGTTATAACCAAGGATGGTGGTTACATTATAACCAAGGATGGTTGTTACATTATAACCAAAGACATGTGGGGCCTATATGTCCCTCCAATGAATTGGTTAAATATTTATATCACATATGATAAATAGGATTGGAATGGGGAGTGAACCCAGTTCAGTAAGGGACTTTGTTCGCTATGATGGTCTTGAGAGTAAACCTTAACCACTATTATGGTTAGGGTAGTGAACCCATTCCACTATGATAGCCTTGGTAGTGATCCTTTACTACTATGGAAATTATTTTATATGGTTATGTGTATGAAACAATTTTATGCCGTATGCCAATGTTATGCACTCATGTATCATGTTATTTGATTTACTTATGATTCATGTCTTATAAACAACCAATCTTTATTTCATAACTCAAGATTCTGATCTTTGATATGAAGGGTGTTTTTTCATATGTTATTCTCATGTTCTTATACCATTATGTTCATGTTATACTTATTTATCTCCCTTGTTTATCCTTACTGAGCATCTAAAATCACCCTTTATTATGTTTCCTTTCCCCAAGTTATAATAAAGGTTTTAAGTAGGTTATGTTTGTAAAGTGTATTAAAAGAGAAGATCTTTATGGGTGATGTTGAAGTTATTTCACTAAATTAGAAGATTATGCACCTGGTCTCCAAATACACTAAACTATTATGGTCCCCAGGCATGTGTTTGTGTAATTTATTGAATATTAATCTAAAAAGATGTAATATCCATGTATGAAAAGCACGGGTTTCTATATTAAATTCCTATGAAACTTACTAATGAGCCCCGAAAAAAACCATGATACGCTCACTAGAACCCATTGGTTCAGGAAAAAGTTAGAGAAAAATCATAACTCCTTTTTCTTTATGATCTCCTCTATAAGGTTTCACCCATTTCATTTCCTTTTCATAAATACCACTACACTAACCAGGAAATATTTATTCATGTTCGTTCACATGTACTATCCACAAGATTATAAAATGTTCTATTAATGTCCTAATCATATGATGTTAAACCGTATAAGACATCATCCTCTCCATAATATGCTAAACAAGGCATTCAAATTCCTTACTGCAAGACATTAAATTGAAACCCCTTTATCCCCATGGAATGAAATAAAACTACAAATCATCTTAGGTCCTTTCCAAAGAAGACCTCTTCCCCCTTTGATATTGGTCACCTACTACACAATTTTAGTTCCTTGATTGTCACTTGGTATCCAATAAAAATTTCCCCTTGGAAGATGATTCTCATCTTTATTCAGACTGATACTCCCACCCTATGTGTTCAAAACCATGGTGGAACAATCCAGATAGTTTTAAACCCCACTCAAACATTCCATAAATTCACCCCATGCTTCAAATATAGTATTATCACCACCTTTCATGTCTGAATAGGCTTCCACTAAAATCAATGGTACCTAACCACATTAGATCACCTACTATCCTAGGCACATGCTCTGAAAGAATTTTGATGAAATTTTGATAGGTTTCATGTTTCAAACATGTAAATTCCTATACCTAATTTTTTTTACCCATCCTTGATGGAACAATAGTGGGGTCTATGTTTAGAACAAGATTATTAGTCATCTGCTATCATCCTATCACTCCCTTTGAGTTCTATATCTTGGGATTCTTGATTCACAGCCTTATTTCTTCCCCTTTTTTCTGATATAATTCAATTACCCATGCATTAATCCATTCATGGATACACTCATTTTGTGAAAGAAATTTATTTGTGAAGAGATTCCCAATATCCAACCAATTCCTTCTTGTTCAGGATACTCCTGGTGGATAACGAACAACTCAGACCTTGAGTGTTCAGTCCTTAGCTAGCACTCTCATATGAGTAAGAAATATTCTATTTGTCCATTTTTTCCCACACTAACCATGAATCATGTGGGATTATGGATTAATTATTGGTTGTATCATGAATATGATTGTGATGAAGCAAAAAATCACACATGTGAACTTGTAGAGAATTAAAGAAAACAACTTCAAAAGTTTTAAGATGGTTATCCACATGCTGGAGCCACCCATTTATTTCAAATGAGGGAAATCTCCATAAATTTTTTCCTAGGAAACATATTACTCTAACCCATCCAACCATTGATAGGCATCCCCTAGGGTCCACGACCACATGGTCAGACTAGATTCTTCCTCCTTAGCAGCAGGGAAAACTTCATCAACCCAAACTCACACACAGTCCTACTCAGATCAGCACTCAACTTCTAGAGATTCTACCCCTCATGGACCTAGCCTCAACAACCACTAATTACACCCATAGTTGCTTGATAGTATTCTCTTCAGAATTAGTGATGGATTCATATTGCTATTCCTTCACCTCTAGTCGAGTAATATCCTCCTCAACCTACTAGAGTGTCATGGTTTTATTAGAATTCACCTCATACCAAGACATATAGATCTCCTTCCATTCCACTTGGACTCATTTAGTGATAAATTCTTGTCACATAAAATGAATTCCATTGTAATCTACACCACCATTCTTTAGGCTCACAATACAATGATAAAAGGACCCTATCTATATTATCATATTATCCCATGGAGTTCGAGTGATAAATTTTCACACACTCCTCCATGATCTATGCTATAATATTCAGTTCCCCTCATCCATGTAAGATTCGGATTCCTAAAATTCCTCAGGTGGAATAGGCTTATATTCAGGAAAGGCTACTAACACATCTATCATGGGGTTATCCATAGGAATATACTCAGATAATCTAGGCTCTGAGTCTACAAGAAAATGGAATTCATCTTAATCTCCACCCATGGCTTCAGCTACCACCTCTTCAAGAACTTTTGGGGATGATTCGACCATCACATATTTGACCTTATTCATTGGTGGAATGATTTTTACCACCTTTATTGAGGCTTCAACTATAATAGCCACCACTTGTGGTGCCATTGGGTTATTGCCTACTACAATATCCTCCCCAACCATTTCCATTGGTGGCGTTATTTAAATCACCTTCATTGAGGACTCAGATCTAGCTAAAACCTCCTAAAACACCTTTGTAGTAGGTCTGAATACCACATCTTCATCATCCACCTCCATAGAGTTAAAATCATTTGACGCCACTATATGAACCACAATGTTGGTCATCATTGCCTTGCCTGTAGGCCCAGCTTGCTTAGGCATCACCCCTGGTGGCTATGTCCCCAATATAGTTTTTTTTTCTATACAGACACAAGGTTAGTGGGATTAAACTTTTGAAAGGTAAAAAAAGAATGAAAAATATATGAAAGAGATAAAAATTATATGAGTTGTAAATTATAACCAAAAACACATAAAAGTTTACCAGAATCCCCCCACTGGTTCCATCTCAATAACATAGGGCTGGAAACTTGTGACCAAAACATCAGGGGGAGCCTCTATGCCCTCCCCTTCAAGGGTTGGGACTATTATGCCTTCCACTTTAGTTTTATCATGAACCCTCTCCTCCTCCATGCTCACTAATTCTATTATAAGTAAAAATGGGGTTAGAAAAAAATCCTATAGTTTTGGAAATACTTAAGATTTAAAAAATCAAAAAATTTAACTGATTAGTGACATATCTTCCTTTTCGAGGGATTTTAGGTAGGTGTCACTCCCCTCATATTACTCTTCAAGTATCCCCACCTAACTGGATATGGGTGTATCTATTTAATACATAGGAAGATCTATAGGATAAGGCATCCCCAGCATCACCTTCACCCGGCTAGTCATTGGATGCGTAATTCCATGAAAGTGGACCCGGTCTTCATATCCGTAATATATTGCACCACCTCAAGTTAGGGATCATGAAATTCATCCCTTTCAATGACCATCCCAGGAAGGTTTATCCCCTCATCATTAAGATGCATCCATATCCCATTGAGAGATATGAGCTGTTTTTTTATCCCCCAACTCTCCCAATCATCGTGTAAAATAGTGTAACCAAGGATATCTGGGGGCACAACTGCTTCCTCTGAGTCTAGTTTTTCACCCTTATAATCACTCTAGAGGATCCTTCTACCTCCAAAGTCCATTTTATTGAATATTTTGGGCATGTTTCTGCTCATACTACTACATTTCAAGGAGCTATGACTGATGCACTTTTTTTGTTGGTTCATCTCTTCCTCTATGGAATTCCCTAACTTCCACAAAATTCCTATAGCCTCATATATGTGAGGAACCTTCTTCGTCATCCACTTGTGTGACCTAACACCTCAACATCTCCCCAGGATATGTACTTTCTTAGCTAATAACATATTCATGGAAGATTCCATACATGGCATTGGTCGGTGGAAGCTTATTTTGTCCTTTATCATCTTCACACGTGAACATACACCATATTTTCTAGAAAAATAAGGACTGATGTTCAGCATGTACCCCTTTATACACCTTTAGAGTGAATCTATAAAATACCATAACTTCTTGTATAATTGGTATAGAGTGTATAGTTTGAAAATTTCTTTGAAATACACCCTCGCTATTAGTACCCTTCCTCGAAAGGCCAGGAGGTATGACAATTGCTCCACCATCCCCATTACATCATCTATAATCATCCCCATTGGGAGGGGCATGTAGAAGATAAAGTTTTTTGTTAGCCCAATCCTCATTAACATGCCAACTGGATCCATCTTGGGAGGCTAACTCCAGATAATGTTAAGTATTGATGGTTAGAAGTTGTCCTAGGGGGAGATAGAATTTGGGTACCCATACCCCCATGTGAAAGGCGGCCCATCCATATAATAAATGGATGTTCCCACTCATACAGAAGTGGGTATTCCTATAGATGATGTGGCAGAGCATCTTGTACAATTTTTCACTAGAATCGCCAACTTGATGCACAATCCTATCACTATCACCACTACCATAACCAATGTTCTTGGCCACACCCCCCATGTGAGCATCATGGATTGGGAGCATCCACCCACATACGAGCACTGTAATAAACCCTACAATTCTGACTATGGTGGATTCATGATTGATGTTATATCCCCACATGTGATATTATCTTGACTATAGAATTATATAGTATAAGTGCTTCTTTCCTCACTAAGATGCCATTGGAAACTGGAACGGCCTCCCTATCATATTTTCAATGGTCTCGTTCAAAAAATAACCAAACTACTACAAGAAAAGGATGTATTGTATCCCTATTTTGTGATCAATCTCTCCCTATAATAAACATATAATTATCCTTTTATGGATTGAATATACTCTGAGTCCTCCCAAACATCCTCTATGCAGAGGAATTAATCATACATTCCTCTTTGGATCAAGATTCTAGTGATTTGATAGAGGTCCAAAAAGTTGACACTGGACTCCCCATGGTGTAGGTGGAATGTGTTGGTCCCTAGTGACCACTTAATCCGAATATTAGGCATTATGTTTGGGTGAAGGTAGAAATGAAACTATGAAATTCATGCCACTTCATATAGACCAACCCTTTTCAGCTACACCTCAAACTCATGATAGGACTAGCATGCCCAGCATGCCTAGGTCCACTCATCCAAAAAGTTTCCACTATGGGTAAAATCCCACTCTTTGATCCAAACTTAGATACCATCTACCAGAACCACCTTTATAATGGTCTCGTATTGAGTAGGATACTTATATTCACCTAGTACTTCCCCATTGACATTGTTCAGTGGGTTACACAATGAGTGGGTTGTGATCAATTCATGGTACTTCATAGTGTGACCCTCAGTAACTCTATGTCACTATTATATCCTATGAGAGCTTTTGAACCTAGCAAGCTCATATTGATTAGTATTGTAGATGAACACATCATCTCTCATATTGAATCCATAAAATTGTAGAAACTTTCAAATGGGATACTCTTGTTGTGCATATTTCAGTAATTCACTGAGTGTTTCATAATATAATGCACTCTAGAAGATTTATTAGATCATAATGCTTCCATACATTTGCCTTTGTTGAGCCACATTAGCCTCGGCACCTTCAGTATAAATTCTATAAGACTTAAAAAGTGTTTAGGACCTGATTTATAAAGGTTGAGTTTTAAATATCAAGTTTATGAAATTTAATAGGTTCATGGGATTCTGTTCGTGAAGGGTGTATTTACAAAGGAGCCAAAGTTTCGCAAGTGGTGAGGATATAAACCATATAATGCTTGTGAAGGTCATTAGTTTCATGAAAATAGATTGAGTGACTATCTTTTTTGAAAATATCATGGTCCCCCTATGACCCTAACCCCTATTTATATTCATAGGGTCAGGCCAAGTTTTACATTTGGGGCTTACTAATCACCAATTTTTTTAGGCTTCCCCTCAGAATCTAACCCTCCTCTCCCACATCGGCTCCCATTCTAAGGGGGGTAATTTTATGATACTAAAAACACTTGTTACAGGATTTTTTGAGGAAGAAATGGATATTTTTAAGTGAATACAAGACAAATATGACAAAAAAATGCACCTAAGGGTCTGTGTTTTCAAAGAGGTGGAACCTCACGAAGGTTACTAGGGTGCTGCGGAAGTTGAGGTAGTAAATTCAGCGCAGCATATGTTCAATAATGAAGCTACATGTCCCATGTAAAACTTCATGAAACATGTTTTCTAAGCATTACCTTTCATGAAACACACCTCCCCACCTTCACCAAACTTGTAAATATCTCCCTCTATCCAACTTTTCAAGGGATGTGACCTTTGGACTTCTGAAAAAAGGCACTTAATTCTCAAAACACTAACCGTCACGAGTGATAGAAGAGATATATTCCTTAAAGTATCTATATTTTTTTAAAAAACTCCCATGGGTTCTTGAGAAACTTGAATCATGGTATAGATTCCTTTCACAAAGGTCCATGACCTTCTCATTAGAATAAAGACCTTTGTAGATATTGGGGTTTCATGAGATAATTATCCTTCATTAAACCAATCCCATGGGAACAAATACTTTATTCCAAGGTAGGGACACCCTATTTCCCAAAATATAGAACTTTTCAAGACCATTTCCCTATATGATACCCTTTCTCTTCACAAGACCCATGCACTTCGTGAAACCCTCAACCTTCGCGAACCTCCAACATTCACAAAACTCATTCAATAATCCTCTCCATGGTGGATCCTTTCAACAAACATCCTTTCTTGAATGTTGAGTGCCGATGGACCCTATAACCATCCAAAAATAGTCCATGAACACCCTGATTTCTCATGAAACTAGTATAATCAACCCTTGTGTTTTCCCTCTTTACTTCAAGCATGGCCTGGACCATTACCTTACCTTTTTATCATAAGCATTGTAACCCTAATTCCACTTTCTTCTAAGAATAGGAACCCTAACACTAGGATCCCCATTTTTCACTTCACTATGTTATTTTTTACTACATCAACTATCCATGGGTGCATGTGCAGTAGATACATAATCCCTGAAGATGGCATCATCAAGAGAAAATACTTTCATTTCCCTTTGATGTGGGATAATTCCTTATCCTCATCTCCAACTTGGATATGGTATAGGCCCCTATAACTTCTAAGTTGAATGATGTAAAACTACATATCCTAACATCCTAGTCATATGATGTTAAAAAACATGAAAACATCCTCATCACATGACGTAAAACTATAAACTTACCCAATGCGATGGTCATAGGATACCCCATGTGTGACAGGCATGGGATGACCCCTTAACTCCTACCCTATGTGATGAACACATGATGCCCCATGTATGATCATCATGGGATGAAACCTACTTCACCACCATGGGATGAGACACCTATAATAAGAAACCCACTTGTGTAAGCCCCATACCATCCTACACCCCCATGGATGGAACCCCGACACCAAGGCAGCCTCCATGCAAAATAACCACACTATCCCTTATTATTTCTCCATCGATGACATGAAAGTCCTTACCAAATGAAATTAAACTACATGGACTGGTCATGTCAAGTGGCCTTAAATTACAACATAGAACTATGTGGTTTTGATACCTATCTCTTGATGGGGTATGTAGGATTCCTCCATGAGGTTAATTCCAAAAATCTATAAAAACCTGAGATACCTCCCCAATTTTCAATCCTGATGCCCCAACATTCCCATAAAATCTTCATGTATTCCCCTTATAAGACTGAAACTCCAATGTGTGATCATCTTCCCTATGGGAATACACTAAAATCCATCTACTTTTCCTCATAAACCATTAAACCTATGACCAACTTATCCCCACAAGATTTTAAACTTGTGATAAAATTATCCCGATAATACATTAAACCTATTATCAAACTATCACTACAAGACATTAAATCAATGTCCTACCTATCCCCATAATACATTAACCATATGACCAACCTATCCTCACAAGATGTTAAACCTGTCACCAACCTATCCCCATAAGGTATTAAATTTGTAACCTACCTATCCCCACAAGATGTTAAACCTATGACCACCATATCCCCATAAGATGTTAAACCTATAAACCACCTATCCCCATAGGATGTTAAACTTATATCCCACCTAAAACATATACCTTGTATAATAAATATGGTATGCGTGTGGTAAAAAGCCTCAAATTCCTTACACCCCTAGAATCAACTACCCCATAACTAGTAGAAAAATGGCCTTTAACATGAGTTTTTTTATTTCAAAACTGTTTTTTAACTGATGTTGAAGCCTCCAACATAAAAAATGGTACTTTTGATGTTGTTTTTTAAAAATCAGTGTCAAAAATTAAAAAAATACCTTTTGATGTCAATTTTCCAAAAAACCCACATCAAAAGTCTGATTACATATGGTTTTTAACATTTCTTTATTATATAAAACAATGTTAAAAGACCTAATGGATGAATTTTAATGTCTTTTATTCATTAACTTATGTTAAAAACGTTATTTTAAAATTGTTTCATGAAAAAACTATGCTAAAATCCTTCATAAAAGACTTTTAGCATCGAATTTTTTTTCTGGAACTGACGTTAAAAGTCATTTTTGATGTGTTTTTTTCAAATAAAAAATATTAAATATGTTTATAAGATTTTATATAATTTCCTAAGATTTGATTTGACTGGTCATGGAGCTAAAATGGAGTTACGGGTCAAAATTTATGGTCATCAGAAGTTGGACTTCTCTATGTTTCGATTGATATAACTTGTTTCAAAGAAAACATGAGAAACATAAATGAAAATTACATAAACAAAATGAAAAAAAATAATGATTTGAAAATATTTCAATGATTTTAGGAGTTTCCTTCAAATTGATATGTTTTTTATCGTCATTTATCTTCTTTTTAGGGTAGAACACCTATGGCAATGAAAAATGTGATCTGTCACGACCCGACCCTACCCGGGCTCGAGCCGCAACTACCCCAAGACCACCTCTATAGGACAGGGGCTGGCGACAAGCTCCAAAGGCTAAACAACTCGGGGAGGCATTTTCCTGAGTACCTGTACACACACATGCAACACACTCAATGAAAAAGTGCAGAGTAAAAGGAAAAGTAAAGTACTAACTGCTATAAACAACCATAAGAGTGCATCGACCTCTAAACAGTACAAAGAAAGTTTTGAAGGTAAACTAAAAATAAAAGGAGAAAAACATGCAACCCAACCAGAAAAGTGCCACAACCCAGCGACAGGTAAACAAAAGTAAACAGTTGGGAGAGTCCCACACCTGGAACCCGACTACGACCACCGCACATGGTCCAAGCTGCAGAACTCCTAAGCTCCGCTGAAGTCATGACCAACCTATCCGTCGTCTGCAAGGGCACACCAAGTGCGATCAAAGCCCAAGCAGGGGTGAGTATAAAAATACTCAGTAGGATTCCCCGAAGGCTAGAGGGATCAAAAAAGGAGGTACTGAAGAGGTGAGCAGTAGATTGAACAGGGAAAAGTAAAGGAGTACAATCTAGAGTGCAGTAAAGAGTACAGCTCAACCCAACAAGAGGAAGGAAGTAGACTCATCTAAACACAAGGAGCTAGAAGCGGTGAGAAGATTAACTTCTCGTCGAGTCTTCTCTACCTATAGCATGAGATTAGACTCATCCAACCATGAGAAGATAGACAAGGAAATAATGTGCCATACCCCACGTGTCTTCGCCTCTCCTGGAAGGAGAGTAACCAAAACCTAAGAGTGGGTACTGGAACAAGGTATATACATATCCATATTCTCAATCAAGAAGCCCGAACAAGATCGTAAGGGGGTCTCCATCCTATAACTCAGACCAAGAAAGTGAGTAGCCAACAGTCCCAGAAGTAAACACCATCAATGCCCAGTATCCATACGCCTACCCCAAACTGCAAGTCAAGGGGCTCAAATCACCACACCTTGACACTATCCACTTTGGGTGGCACTGACTCACCCGCACGGTTTTAGGTAGCATCACAAGGATGTCTCTCGGTGGGGAAAGAACCCCTCGTACTAGAGATTTCTGGGGGAGCGTCAAGCCACATCTCGTCACTGTCTCACAGTCGAGAGGTCTTCTCAAATTCAAAGTTGTCACATCACTGACCCGTACAACCAAGGGTCCTGCTCTAGTAGTCATGGATAAAAGCCACAGACTAGCCTAGTAGCAAGGACTGAGTCTGAGAGAAGTTGTTGGGTAACCCACTGCCCAGCCCCGCTGGAGGGTAAACCCTCAGAGGTCGTTGGGTAACCCACTTCCCAGTCTCTACTGGAGGGTAAACCCTAAGAGGTTGTCGGGTGACCCACTTCCCAGTCTCTGCTGGAGGTTAAACCCTAAGAATTAAATGAGAAACCCACTACCTAGTCTCTAATGGAGGTTAAACCTGAAGAAGTCGGTGAGCAACCCACTGCTCAGTCTCTTCTGGAGGGTAAACCTGGAGAAGTCGATGAGAAAACCACTACCCAGTCTATGTTGGAGGTTAAACCCGAAGAAGTCAATGAGAAACCCACTTCCCAGTCTCTGCTGGAGGGTAAACCCGAAGAAGTCAATGAGAAACCCACTTCCCAGTCTCTACTGGAGGGTAAACCTGGAACTGCTCTGGCCATCCCTACTGGATGGTACAACATTGGCCAACAGAACACGGAGTGGGTATCGCGCAACCACCCAAATCCAGAACAAAACCAGGGGAAACCACTCAACCCTGCTGGTCTAAACCATCGTGAATAGGACCAGGGGGAAACCCACTCAACCCTGCTGGTTGAAACCATCGAGAACAGGAGGACCCTCTACGTCGCGAGAGGTCAAAGGTACGTAAAGTAGAACACGGTACACACATGGGGAAAACACGACATGTGGCCCTAAATCATCTCCAAACCAAGTGCAAAAACGTTCTAAGGTACAAACTACAACATGTACCTCCAAGAATTCTCGTATACTCCCAGAGTATACTACATTTCCAGCCCAAAGGCTATCGTTCACACGGCACCCAAAGTCAATGCAAAAAGGCATAAACATAGTTTCTCCAACCTGCTTCCTCCACAGCCCTAGTATGGCTAACCACATCTCTTCAAACATCAACTTCACTCATACAGGAGTGAACACGATCACACGCCAAGGGTTTTCTACAAACATCACAGGAAGAACCACCACCGGTAAACCTTTCATACTTCCACATTTAATGAGATCTTGAAAGAGACTCCACACATCCAAATGGATTGTACAGTTGTAATTCTCACAAAAAAACATGCGAGATAGACTATTTACTCTCCTCCAATGGATATCCGATGGAAAAGTCACCAACACCTCTTTACGCCCAAACAACGTCTCGCGGTCCCGAGCCTCGGTCCCAAAAAATAGTCAGGTGCATCGCACCATTGTAATCCCCTTGGGAAACATGTCAAATTGACTGCTCATTTGAGTGTAATGGATATCCAGAGAAAAAAGATGTATTTCGTCGTACCGCACATGAGCGGTGCTTTGTGGGACCCGCATCCCGGTCCCGAAGCGCTGCGAATGGATTGCACCATTGCGATCCTCTCGAAAAAGTACAAGAGATTGACTATTCACTTGTCCGAATCGGACACCTGGTGAAGGAGATGGAAATCACCGTCAACTCCCCAAAACAACCCTCATGGGCCCCACACCATCGTGCAGAATTAAAGCAGGTGGATTGCACCATTTCAATGCCCTCAGAAAAACACCCAAAAACAACTGCTCGCACTCCCTAAACGGACATCCGACGAGAAAGTTGTGAAATGTTGCTCGCAGCTTAAAAGACGGGTCGTGGGGCCCATGTATCAACTACGGATTTGATGCCCAAAAACCCTCTATAAAACTCCGCCTCGATGCTAGGGTCGCAACACCGCTGACGGTGCTCAAAACGGACATCGGATGTGTCCGCGCCATCCAAAACAAAAACCCCCAGACAAACGTCAATCCACATAAAGGTGTATCGTGCCACCGAGGCCCCTGTTTCGGGAATTAAAAACTTCCAAAACCATCTCATATTCTTCGCCTCGAGCCGAGGTTCACACTGCCGTAGATGGCATGCAAAACGGACACCCGTAGTGGAAGATATGGGTGTCCAAAATTAGAGGGGACAAACCCCTTGGGCGGGACCTGCCTGGTCCGGCCGGTCCGCCTGGTCTGGGTCGGCCCGCGCCGGCCGGCCCGGTACGCAGCCCCGGCCCGCGGTTCAGCTGCGCGGGCCGGTCGTGGACCCGCGGTCCACCCGCAGACCAGTCGAGGGCCAGTCATTCTTGCTGCGTGAAGACCTGCCGAGGGCGGGTCTTTGTTCCCCACGGGGTCGCGCGCTGCGACCCCAGTCTACACGCGTCATCCGGCCGGCAAAGCCGGCCGATCCTCCTACTCCGTGCCCCCAGCTGGCGCCCGCTCGTCCAGCGCCTCACCCTCCTGCCGACCGCCCGCGCCGCCCTGCTGCTGAGCCGCCGCAGACCGCTTGGCCAACCGCGCCTCCGCCTGGACCTCCGTCGTGCCGCCGCGCCGCCGCGCTCGCTCGCAGAAACGCCGCGCTAGACTGCCGGAGTACCCAGATCCGCCGAAAAAACCTCAAATCCCACCAGAATCTCTGTTGGGCCGTCCCGGACTCCCTGGGACTCAGAATTTCAATCCGAAAAAATTATCGGAAGTCTCAAAACACCCTCTTTGCAAACACAGCCTTTACTCAACAATCTGACAGCATTTTGACGCATATATAATTCAAAGGGGGGGTTCGAAAATTTAAACAAAACCTCCTACCTGCAGGGGCGTAGCCTGGAGCTTCGTCGCACGTGCCGCTACCGCGTCTGCTGCTCGATGCCGCCTTGATCGGAGGAGGGAGGTGGAGGAGAGGAGAGGAACTCCTCCTTCATTGGGAGGGCTTGCGCTAGGGAAGAACAAGGGAGGGGAAGGGGAGGTGGTTATGTTTAAATAGAAAAAAAAATTAATTAATCTTTAAAACATCCACCAATAGGCCCGTACCCAGACTCCCGACGAGGTCGAGCTTTAGCCGCCCCTAGGGTAAACACCACCTCCCGAGCACAATAGTGGTCTTGGAATTTTAATTCGAGGCCCCGTCCAAAGTTATAAAATTTAGCATCCGAAGACACTAAATTACAAAAACGCCCCTGGAGGTATTTTTCACAGAAGGCCTACGCCCATGAAAGTTACACCCCTCCTAGGGTAAAAGGCACGCTCCATACTCAATGATTCCCTCGGTTTTCCAATCTGAGCTATCGTTTAATAGATACTTGAGTTTAACCATTAAACGAATAAATTAATTATTTTATTTATTTGTTTAATGTTCCGTCAATGGGCGAGGGGTCCCAAAGTCCCATGCCGACATGTTTTATGTCATTCCTAGTGTAAACACCCCATTTAGGACCCATCCGTACACTCATATTTCTGATTTGAAGCACTGTTTAGGATTTATCCCATTTATTTGGCGTGCCCAGTGTGAATGCACTGAAAATTTAATTCTACCCACACCAGGGCTCGAAATCACACGTCATCTGAAGGCGCTGCTCTGGAATAACATCAAGAATATTCCAAAGTATTTTATAGAAAAAACTAGGTTCTTACATAATTGATGGTGAATTTTTCACCTCGGTTGGTAAATCTCATCCAAATGTGTTATCTTCATAACTCGATCTTAATAATAATGCATCATTATAAAGAAAATTATCAAGATATTTAGTAATTAATTAAAATAATAATAAATAAATTACATGATTAGAATAGATACCTTGTTAAAATCATCGATTGAATATGCATTGAAAATTTTATTGAATCAAAGAGGTCGAAAATGTTGAAAGAAAGAGAATATGGATTTATATATAGTAAAAGAAAATATTTTTAACCATGTTTTATTAAAAGTTAGGTGGTATTGTAAAAAATGAAACATGTTGTATGAAAAAAATTAAAATACTGATCCCATATATTTTAAATTTTACTTTTAATGTCGGTTACTAAAAAACAGACGTTAAAAGGCTTATAATGTTAAACTTTAGACGTCCATAAATTTTGATTCATAAGTTCATTTCATCTCTACAACTAGTAAAATAGAAGCTTGATAAATGAGATACAACTTGTTAATTGTTTTTAACATTGTTTTTTTATTTTGAAAAACCAGTACCAAAAAGTGACTTTTAACATCAGTTCCTGAAAAAACCCGACATTAAAATCAAATATTATAATGTTCAACTTATGACATCCATAACTTTTCATATCTCGATCTTTTTTATCTTCACAAATAGTAAAATAGAAGATTAATAAATTATATAAATATTGGAATGGATTTTTAACATTAGTTTTCTAAAAAAAATTCCAAAAAGTAACTTTTAACATCAGTTCTTGAAAAAACAGACATTAAAAGTCAAGTCTTATAATGTTCAACTTATGACTTCCATAAATTTTGATCTATAAGTCTGTTTTAGCTCAATTAATAGTAAAATAGAATATTTATAAATAATATAAAACTTTTTAACAATTTTTAACAACCATTCTATGAAAACCTGATGCCAAAAAGTGACTTTTAACATCATTTCATAAAAAACCGATGTTAAAAGTCAAGTCTTATAATGTTCAACTTTTGGAATCCATAACTTTTGATTTGTGAGTCTGTTTTAGCTCCACGACCAGTCAAATAGAAGGCTGAGAAATGATATAAAACTTTTAAATTATTTTTTACATCATTTTTTTTTTTGAAAAAATGAAGAAGAAAATGACTTTTAATGTTGGTTCCTAAAAACCGATGTTAAAAGTAAATTCTTATAGTGTTCAACTTTCAACATGCATAAATTTTTATCTTTAAGTCTGTTTTAGATCTATGACTAGTCAAATAGAATATTCAGAAATTATATACAACTTTGTATTGATTTTTAATGTTGGTTTTTTGAAAATTTGATTCTAAAAAGTGACTTTTAACATCGGTTTCTGAAAAAACCAACGTTAAAATTCAAGTCTTATAATTTTCAACTTATGAAATCCATAACTTTTTATATGTAAGTATATTTTATCTCCATGACCAGTAAAATCCAATCTTGGAAAATTATATACAACTTGGTATTGATTTTTAAAGTTGGTTTTTGGGAAAACAGATGCCAAAAAGTGACTTTTAACATTGTTTCCCAAAAAGAATCAATGTTAAAAGTCCCCGATGTGGACATTTAACTTTGATTTTTATGGAAAAGACATTAAAAGTGAGATTTTAACAACATTTATTTTATAAATGACATTAAAATCCCTTGTGAAAATTCTTTAACATTGGTATCTAAGAACCAAAATTAAAATTTCAATGGTAAAGACCATTTTTCTACTAGTAAATGAATGACACATGAAGCTTTGGGTTACATGCCTAAGATTCCTCAAAAATGATATTAAATCCAATAGAGTAAGACTTTATAGGTTCCCAACACAACCAACATCTATAAATTCTTATACATGCCCAATATTTCCATTTACTATGATTGTAGGTTGTAGCCCTGTCAAGACAGAAGCATTTTAATTAACCAATATCTAACTTGAGATGAATTCAAGAATGAGTCAAACAAACAATACTTAAATATTTCAGGGATACCTAGTTAATGAGAATATCTCCAAGGAGGAATCCATGGAAGGAGGAACTAATGTCCAATCATCCTATTTTGGTCAAGGAGAAAACATCACCAACCATGGTAGTGGAGGTTTCCCACCTTTGGAAAGTAGGAATGTGGGGAAAATAATTAATGTGTCTCCATCAATGAAGTGAACCCCCGGATTTAGAAAGTGTAAAAATAGAAAAGTTAAAGATCAAGTTAGAATTTTGACTCGTGGTATGACATCAGGAAAGGATATCACATGAGTAATAGAAAATTTGAATGTGGATCATGGAGGTCAAGTAAAATAGTAGAATGAATTGCAGTAGAAGAAAAATTAATATCTTAATAACAAGGATGGAAAGTATATTGATCATAAATAGAAAGTGGTTGTGGTTGATGCAAGACTACAATCGCCCACTTAAAAGTTGAAGGTTGATTTGTGTACGAATCAGAATCAGAATAATATAAAAACCTAAGGGAAAACTAATGTTGCATTAATGACACTCAAGATTACACCTCATATCAGGTGTTATTATTGTGTAAATGTGTGAAATTACCAAAAAAAATTAACCATATCCAAGAGGTACTGAAGTGAAAAAGATAAGAAAAGTTAACCAAGTAGATTTCAGTATTCCAGGCATGATTTTCGTCATTAGTGTTTCTAGTGAAGAGGATTTGAAAGTATAGATAGATATTGATCATAAATAATACATAGGGATGTGTTAATAAAGATTCAAAGTGTGTGTGAATAGAATCTCAAGGAGTAATATAGCAGGATGAAAATGAAAAATCAGTTTACAACTTTTCAAGATAAATGTATTCCATCATATTATGAAGAAGATCAAGCATGTATATCAACACCAATTATGAATCCAAAAACATTGATCAAGAAGAAAATATTTAAGCATGTAGTGGTTGAATATATTTACCTCTAATAATTAAATCATTTTGGTGTATGTATCTTTGATAGTGTATACACTTCTCAAATGATGGGAAATAAGGATCTCATCATAGGTATTGAGTAGGATAAAAAGGGTTTCATCGGGTTTCATAATGAAAAAGCCTAAATATTATTGATACTAAAAAATAAAAGTTTAGGGTAAAGATATGAGATGTGTGTATGTAATGGTTTTTTAAGGTCTCAGTCACAACTTGTGTAGTGTTATTCAACATTCATGCAATCATATTTAATAAGAATGTGTGTGCTTTCAAGGGAAAAATATGGAGAAATTTTTATGCAGGGGAAGCACATGAAGGGGAATCTCTATTTTTTAATGGATAAGAAGATATTTTCTTTCTATTTAGGGAATAAAAAATAGGTTTTTGTATAAACAACTTAGCCATTTTATCCAACCAGCCTTAGAAAATATGGTAAAATGTGATGGAGCTCAAGATCACTCAAATATTTCACATGATCACACACATACATGTGATGCATGTCAAAAAGGTAAGACTGATCAAAATATATATAATTCAAAAGAGAAACAGTTAATAATAGTGATTTAACATGGTCATATTTATGTGTTTGGACTTATATCATAAATATCTATTGATGGGAAGAGATATTACATTCTATTCATTGATTATTTCAGTGGGATGGCATGGATTGTGGTCATAAATTACAATTATAAGGTGTTAAGTTGAATAACACAATATTGGAGGGAGGTTAAAAAGATGTTTGGATATAAAATTATGAAATTATGAAATGATAATGGCATAGAGTTTCCCAATAGCCCAATGAAGAAATATCTCTACAAGAACAAGATAAGGGATGAAGTCTCAGTAGTGATAACTCTTTAAAAAAAATGGTTTGGTCAAGAAGAGAAAATATATCATAAAGAACAAGGCTATAATTTTTTTTATTGAAATGGACCTAACAGTGAAGTTTTTATGGTAAAAATCATGAAATTGGTTTACTTTTATAATAGATATTTTTGGTGTCTGAGAGAAAAAAAACTCCATACAAGTTGTGGTTTTTAACGAACTGAAAATTGAAGTACTTTCGAATCTTTTAAATTAATTGTTTCATTCTCAATAAGGAGAAACATAGGATGTTTGAATCCCATTGAGAAGAATGGATTTTCCTTATCTACTTAGGGAAAATAAAGGCATAAAAATTCTTCAATAAGTGACTATCAAAGGTTGTTAAAATAAAATAATTCACTATAGTAGATAATTTAAAGAATCATTAGAAAATCAATGAACAATTTCAAGAGGATAGTGACAAATATGTGAGTATCTTAGGGGGACTGAAAGTTACAGAGGTATATCCAGAATAATACATAGCTAAAGATCAGGATGAAGTCAGATATGTATCTACATGTAATCAAAAATGAATATTTTAAATTTATGTGTAGAATATAATTGTTCATATGATAACACCAGTATATATGAGTAGAATAAACTCACTATAGTAATAAAATCTATTATCTTAGGTAGAGATGAAATTTTTTTAAGAAACTAAAAAATATGAGAATTGGGTTCAGGTGATTAAAGAAAATATTGACTAAATTGAGAAAAATCAGACTTGGTAGGTAGTTTTGATGTTGAAAAATAATTATGTCATCAGGAAAAAATGGGTATTTCATAATAATATAAATGAATATGAAATTTTGATTAAAAAAATCACAACTCATGTGTAATGGGTACTTCTAGTTAGAGGGAATTGAAGTTGATGGAAAATTTTCACTGGTTTCAAGGTTGGATATAATTTTACTATTCTTATCCATATAAGTGAAAACACAATTAAAAGTTTTCCATATGGATATAAAGTTATCATTTGTAAAATTAGTTTTTAAAGAAGTGGTTTACATTAAATAGTTATATGGTTTTATTATCCATAAATATGAGAACAATGTTTATAAACTAAATAATTCTTTGTATGGGTTGAAGGAGGCACCAAGATCATTTAATTCAAGAATTTATTAGTACCTAAATAAGATTTTATTTTAGTATGGTTGTAGTTTATTAAAATATCTATGCCAATAATGAGAGTAATTAATGGATGATTGTTCTAGTGTACATGGATGACGTGATATTTAGTGGATAATATAAAGAAATATAATAATAGTCTATATAATTCATGAACTATGAGCTCTAAATGTTAATGATTAGTGAGCTTATATTTTCCCTTGGCCTAAAAATGATACAAGGAAGAAATGGTACATTCATTTATTAATCTAAATAATCTAAGAAGATTTTGAGAATATTTGGAATTGAGGATTCCAATAAAATAATAACTCTAGTTTCTACCCAGATGAAATTATCAATTAATGATAAAGTAAAATTTTCCAATGTCATAGAATATTGGAATATCAATGAAAACTTATTGTACCTAATATTGTCACAACCTGATATTATTTTTTCCACATTCCAAGTGGCATGGTATCAAATAAATATCAAAGAAATCCATATGCTTGTAGTGAATAGAATACTATGGTATATCAAAGTCATAGGGGATTTTGGATTTCTTTACAATAAAATATTATAATTGTAGTTATTTAGATATATAGACACTAATTGGGCTAGTTCTATAGATGATAAAAAGTCAAAATCAGGTGGTGTATTCTATCTTAGCATGTTATTTGTTCCTTAGCTGAGCAAGAAACAAGATTTAATTTCTATAATCACTATATAATCTTAATATATTCTGGCCACTCAAGACGATATTCAATTAATATAGATAAATCGTCAGCTTGAATGAATGGGAGTTGAATTAAAGTCTGTGATCATAATCGATTGTGATAATTCAAGTGTTATAAATCTTATCAAAAATTCTTTCCACCACTCAAGGATGAAGAAAATTAAAATCAAATTTCATTTTATCAAAGAGAAAGTGGAACATGGGTTGGTAATATTAAAGTATTTTCCAACTAAAAATCAAGTTGAAAACGTCTTTATAAAGACCTTACCCAAGGAATCTTTTGAAAGAAATCAGCTAGCTCTTAGAGTTTATTAAACTCCCCACACTTGAACATTATGGATGTAGGGCCCCCACTCCCTGAGGTTTATTATTAATTTCTATTTTTGTTTATTTGTGTTATTTTCCCTATTCCAAACCACAAAGGAGTGACATTTGGGTTCATTAACAAATTGGGAGAAATCTTGTTGATGGAGGAAGAAAATTTATTGATATTGAGGACGGTCATTCCATGATAAATTGCGGGGAGCAAAGAAATAGGGGGATTTTAAATCTTGATTATGTTGAAGTTCCTCATTAATTAAAAACATATCATGAATGGATTATTTATGGGTTCATTATGCTAGTGGGTTATAATGTGTGGTCAAAAAATTATCCTTCTTATGATGCACTCTCTTTGTAATATAGAAAACTATTGGTATTGATCGCTAATAAAATTTGGTATCATCTATCAAGATCAATTGGTATCTATTAAACATTTGGTATTGATAAAATTTTATCATGTGGTATCAAGAAGGAATTAATTCATTGAAAATATTTTTAAACTACTATATATTTTCACATTGATCTTGACTCATATGGGCTTAGAGTACGTGTCCAGTATATCTTTGATCACTATCTAGAGCCTTAGAGTGTGGATAGTGTTCAAAATATTGATAAAAAACCCAAAGGGGAAATTATTGGGAAAAAATATCTCATTATGTAGTTTCAGATTTTTATGTTTGATTGTGTTTTTTAAAAATTTTGGTTGAAAATGTTCATGTGTTTTCCTAGAAGAGGAGATAAAGAAGGTGGCTCAATTTCACAATGTTTTCCAATTTTTTGGGTGTGAAATTTAAGAGGAAAATCAATTTTTTTTTTTGAAAAGGTTACTTTTTCATATGTTCAAATATATAAACTATGAGTTTAGGTTTGTAGACCATGAGGTTAAGTTCACATAACCATAACGGAAGTTTACGGATGATGGACCATGAGGTAGAGTATATAGATAATGAAGTAATATTTTAGAGCATTGAAGCGAGTATGCAGTCATATGTTGATAATTTTTTGGGCCAAAATGAATTAGAGTATATGGTCATAAGGAATAAAATTTTGAATATTCTTTGATTTGGTCCATGAACCATGATTTTGAGTATACAGTAATAATTATCATGAATTTTAGGCAGTTCACATATAATATTAAGTGAATGGTTGAATAGTAATTATGATTAGTGTATTTATCATAGGGTTTTTCCTATAAAAGGACCCCTAATCACTTAATTAGGTAGATAGAAGACCGTTATAGAATATTATCACTGGATAATTTTAGCTAAATTATGAAGTAGGTTTTGAATCACAAGTCGTGAATAAGATTTCATGGAGAAGATTTCATTGTAGTTTTTTTGTGAAGTAAAAACTGATAAGAGTGTTTATGGATTGGAGTACATATGAGATTGTATAAAAAGTTAAAAGAATTAAAGGAAATTCATGAAGGTTATCTATGAATTCAAGTATGTGGGGTAGATCATGTAGGAAATTTCATGATAGAAAAGTTCATGGATGTTATATATGAGGTTGACGTATGTGGATATTTTACTCTATGAAGGAGATTTTGTGGTGAAGAGTAGTTCATGAAGAGAAGTTTGTGGTGAATATTTTTCCATTAAGTATATGTAAGAGTCTATTTTATCTCTTGGATGAAAACATATCTTCATATCACACCCATTTTAGTGTGAACTAAATATAATTAGATATGGATCATCAAAAGAATATTTTGGTGGAGAAATGTGTTCGCATTAGTAGAGAGAGCAGTGAGATTTCAAAGTGTGATTGGTTGTAAACCAAGGGTAATGATTTTTCTCAGAACATTGTAATAGTAGTGTGTTATAGTGTATTTGTTATATTGGTACATTTAATTTTCATGATCCTTTACTAGCCCGGTTAAGGTGAACCAAATAAAATTTTTGTGTCATGTGCATTTTTTTCATTTCTATTTATATATTTCTATGGGAAGGGGGGGTAATAGTAATTTTTTAATGATAAAATAAGCGTGTAAAGGGGGATTATTTTTATCTAGAATACCCTAATTCACCCCCCCCCCTAGGGTACTAAACCTAGTGGGGATAATAAAAAACAACTTCATTATCCAAGGTTATTTCCATGTAATGTGGTAAACTTCATTCTTGAAAATCCATGGATGGATTGTCAATATTATATCCAGATTTGTACTTATTCAATCATAAATCCATAATATTTTCAATATCCAACTTCTCAAATTCATAAGGAATATATTATATATATTTCTTCTATTATACATTGTCAATTTTCATTGAAACATTCAACTCCTCTCAACAATCATCAAATATTTAGGCTTCCTCCTACCAAGTAGCATCTTAATATTTTGCTTAAATATCCTTTTCCAACTTATGCATTGATATTACTCAACATATATAATGTCATAAAGCTTCAATAAAAGTGCTTCATAGAAAATCCAAGATACATATCACTATTTCACCTCTTCATTCATTGGGATATTCCTCTATCACCCAACATATATTGAAAAAAACATATTGAATAGAATATTACTCATTAACAATAAATACAATCATCATAATCCATTTATCTCTTCACAAAAAAACACAATATTCCACAAATTAACATAAACTCCAATACTAAAATATAAAAGGACTCCAAACTCCTATACCTACTCTCATAGAATATAACTAGCCACATGTACTAATATTTAAATCTAAAATCCCTTAGATTCTAATTAATAATCAAACACCATACACCTATAACAAGTAAATAATTTCAATAAATACTCCAAATGGCTTGTATAGGGTGTAAATACATTGTTCCCAATACTCAATAAACACCCAAACTCTCCCTAACTACCATAAAATGATGTATAAGTAATAGAAACACAAAGTGGAAAGATGATTAAAGAATAAAAATGATTACTATATCCTATTAGTACTAAAAATGTAAACATATATATTTGGTATTGGATCCCAAGTGATATCCAATCCCCCATGGAATCCAATCATACCATCTTTGATCCTAGATCAAGATCTATGAAAACAATTCGACATTGTCAATGGATAAACGAAGAGGTAAGAGGATAGTTTTTATATCCTCTATATGAGGTAAATAACTATATATATATAGTATATAACTAACATTAATCTCATGTTAAAAATTATATATAACTTAGGGAACCTCTATAAACATGTTACGATGTCATTTTCTCATGAACTTACCTCTTTAGAGATGTTCATTCCTATTATAGAGATAATCAACCATTATATTTATTATAAATTTTTTCAGAGCATAAATTAAATGAGTCTCAAGTCATAACATGAAAAATAAATAGTTTATAACATGGATTTAGAGTAAATAATCATAAAAAATTATTTAACCTGATAAATCACATCAAAAACCAAATGAAACTCATAAAAGGAAATAAAATTCGATTGATTAAATTAATTTTGGTGAAAATAGTTTAAAAATATATTTTTAGAAGAAAACTTAATTTAAGTTAAATATCACACTACCCAATGTCACTACTAATATAAACACTATAATATTATTCTAGAGTGGTGGGGTTATCTATCAACTCAAATGTGAAATTACATCCCAAGGAGGTATAATAGAGTAATCTCTATAATCAACTAAAAATTCAATGAATAGAATATATGGGAACATTTGGGATTTATCTTTATTATAATGAGATAGAGGTAGAAATCAGAGGAAATAAAAGTGTTATAACCTTAAAATTTATGCTAGAATGGTTGAGATGCATCCAATAAAATATCTAAATGAAAGAGGGAAGCATGGATGATTTAGGAAAGGAAATGGAAAGATAAAATGAAGATGAAATGGGTTGTTGGGTTTTTCTCCACAATAAATCCTAAATCCCCCTTTTAGTTATAAATAAAATTAGAAAAATGAAATCTTTTCCCTTAAAATTTTAAAAAATATCCCATGGTCTATCAATTACCTAGTGGGGGTACAACATCCATTCAATAACCACCACGTATTGGGTGTTTATTAATTAGTCACTTCTTATGGGTGGTTGTAGTATCTTCCACCCACCTAGAGACTATTGGGTACCTATTACCAGAAAAATAGGTACTGAGTGCTTCTCTAACACTAACATTATTTATTTTCCTTCATTTCATCCTTTCCAATTACTCCTCTAATCTATTTTTAGCTTCTAAATACATATTTAATAAAAAATTATAAAATTATAAGTTAATTTAAAACTCAAATGACATGGGTCATTATACATTGTGTCAAAGGAACTCCTAAGTAAGTCTTTAAGTATTTTAAAGATAAATATATACAAATTTATGTTTTCCATATGTTTATTGATCAGTTTATATTGGTGATAAAAATTCTACTTCTAGACGATAATTATTCAATGGAGGAATATGTGTTTCTTATAACTCTAAGAAGAAAATTTTTGTCACTTTAGGCATAGTAGAAGAAGATTATGTAATGTCATCAAGAGATATAACACAAATTATTTAGATAAAATCATAGCTTATAGAAATGATACTAGAATTCACATATCCATTAGTGACTTGGAGTGATAACTAAAGTGTAATTAATTAATTAAATAATATATTGCATCATTAATGGTTGAAACATATTAACATCAAATATCACTTCATCAAGGATAAGGTGGAGTGTTTTGAGCTCAAATTTGGGTATGTTTCAAGAAATGAATAAGTTAAAAATATCTTTATAAAGCCCTTCTATGTGACACTATAATAGACGATCAATAGCCTATGGAAGATATGACTAAAATAGGTAAGAATGGATGACTCAAAAGAGGTAAGGGAAATAAAAAATAGATAAAATATGGATTCTATGTTCATTATCCATAATAAATCTCACCCCCCCCCCCATTTATATGTAAAATAGGAATAATGAAATCTTTATCCTTAAAACTTTTTAAAAAAAATTATCCTTCTACTTTTAGGGTTCCTAATAGGGGTACAAAAATGATATAGTGACCCATGGGTACCTAGAGTTTTTGAACCACCCACCCATTATGGATGGTTGTTGCCTCTACCACCCACCTGGAGACTCCTAATTACTTAGTACCAGACCACTAGGTACTCATTTCTTATCCAGCACTGACCCCCTTCACTCGATGATAACAAATTATCTTGGTACAATCTTACACTCCTCCAGTCTATCTTAATTGAAATCCCAAATTTCATACTCATCATATGAGAGGAAAAATACTATATTGGTTAATCTCTGGCCAATATAATGATCAAAAACATACCCAACCACCCCCGATTAGCTAAGTCATAAGGATTACAAAAGAAAGATATCAAAGTATGAAGGTTCTCAAGGTAGGTATATCTCTAAACTTAGGTATGAAGAAATACATATACAAATCATGCACCCCTAGTATACCAAATACTTAGTGTATGAAACTCCATGTGGTATACTTAATGGTTCATCAATTGCAAAAAACTCATTTTGTGCCTCATGAGCATATTTCATACCCCAATATGAAATCATATCCATATTAAATTTAACATTTCATCATAACCTATAATACTCCATGATAAACATTGATTTGGGATAACTTAAATTCATACATTGAGAGGTCAATTATCATTTCAATTCATGTAATTTATGCATCCAATGTGAAATAATGATAAAGTGGGGACTTACTTTATATATAATGATACATTTAATATTCTTAAAATATTTTAAGAATGCTGATAAACCCATACATAATCTCATATCAAATCATATTACAAATGATAGACCTCCATATCGGCCATATATTTGCTTCACTTTTTGGGTTTTGATAGAGTCATTACATATCTATATAATTCCTTCCTCGTATCTATGTGACCATATGACAAAATCCTCCCACTAAAATCCATTAGTGATTAAAATCTATGAATAAAAGTTTTTTTGAATAATGGTGAGGCTTAGGAATCATATTCCTTATTTCCAACTCTTTAAACAAGTATTTAAACTCCTTTACTTCAAAATACCCAATCTTATGATGTTAATAATGACCATTTTCTACATAGAAATATTTTTATGTTAATCATCTTCATATTTATTAGAAAATTTTCAATAAAAACTATTTCCCTATAGATCATTTTTATAAAAAAAATAACTCTTTATATTTTTCATTACCAACACATACTAAAATCTTTTAGGATATAAAGTGATATTAACTTTATTATAGTAACTAAATGTAACTCTTTAAATTTATACTTACCATTATACTCTATAAATATTTATTAGTTTAAGTGAAATTGATTTTTTATTTTGACTGGTATGATCCTTTATTTATTATATTTAAATTTCTCTATGTCCAAAACTATCACAAATATGAGATTATGATAGATTTATTAATAATATATATTAAGGAATGATTGGAATATTGAAAATATATAGTATGGTATGATTACATGAGTTGGAGAGAGTTGAGGATATATTTATTGATATATTTCATGAAACTTACATGGATTTACTACAATCATTATATAGAGACTCATTATATAAAGTTGTTGAGAATTGGTGTGGGTGATTTTTATATGATTTTGGTGATAAGAGAGAGTATAGTGTGGTCTTGTTTGTGAAATAAGTAAAAAAAATAAATAGAGAAGATGGTTTATTTTGGTAAAGTGTTGGAAAAATTATGGTAGAGATGGTTTATTTTAGCAATTTTGGTTTGAAGGAATAAGGAAAAGGGATTCCATATAAGGCTAATAGGCTATAGTATCCATCCACCTTTGAAAGGAAATGGCTAATCTTGATAGTCACTTTGCATCAGGTCGAATTCATGGAGGAGGAATAGTGTATATATGAAGTAGTTTGATATAAGTATGAAGTTTTTGAGGTGGTGTTAGGGTGATACGTCACTGTGCAGGGTGACATATTAGTATGTGGTTGTGGTTTGGGATGGTTCCTCAAAAAGTTATGAGGTGGAGTGACAATGTTCCGGGTAATAAATTGAGCATCTTTCCTTATGAATATTTTTTGTAAGATAGAAAAAAGATTTGGAACTATTCATATATTAAAATGTATGTGGAAATGATAATATGGTGTCATTCCTTTCATCTTCAACCTACAACACAAGGGTTTTCATACATGAAAGAATGAGGCTCCAACATCATAATTTAAACTAAAAAACTCCCATGATCACATATATGCATTATAGAATAAATCATGTTTTTTTCAAAGGTAAGAGTTGAATTATGAAGCAATTTCCCATGCCGTAAATTTTTAGAATGGAACTGAAAGTTTTTTACGATAAATATGAACTTCATAAGATAAAGTAGTTTCATATGATTCATCTAGTTGTTAGATTATTTATGGTAGATTTGTGAGGATGTTCCTCAACATTTTAAATTCCAAGAAAGGTACCAAGCATGAGTTTTTTTAAAAATATTCTTCCATGATATTTAGAGATTTAATATAGATATTATATACCATAGTATTTTGGAATTCAAAAGGAAACACAAATTCTATGGATTGAGTGTTTGAATGATATTTTTCTATAATAAAATCTCTTCCACATCTGTAGAATCAGAACATGAACAAAGAATAGGAAATGGTCATTGAATTTAAAGGTTAAGATAATGGAGATATATGTGGTATATTTATTTGAATTATATAAGTTCATCATATCACAATATGGCCATTTTTTCCTTATTATTTTATTTATATATTATTTTTTTACCATGTATATGATTTCTTAGGGGTTTATATTTAAATTTTGAGTTTTTGGGATGTTTATACTTTTTTAACATGGTTAGTGCACAAGTTTTAGGAGAAATCATGTGTTTACACTTATAAAGGGACTTTGTTAGCTTATTTTGTTCATACAAGGTTTATTCTACATGGGTAGTGCATGGTTGGGTCTAAACCATAAGAAATCCAGGGAAAATGGTGTGATCTCTTAGTGTGTAAGGGTGATGATGAATAGATTCCACATGGTTAGTGGAAGTCATATGATAAATGTGTGAGTAGTTTACAGTTTTTAATAGATCCATTTTTCATGATTGTTGCACGGTTTATTTAATCATGCAACCAAATCATGTTCTCTTCCTGTTTTTTAAAAAAAAATAGTGAAATTCCTATTATTCCATCCTAATTTAACCCCAAATCCATATTTTCTCCTACCCCTCAACATGAATATCCCTTGGACTTCCTCTCATTTTTTTCTTTCCCTTCCATGGTGAATTTAAGGGATTTTTTCATGATTTAAGGTTGGTTCTTCAAGGTTAGGCCCCTTCATCCTCTATGTATTCCTTATATCCTCCTTATTGTTTTTCTCTTCTCCCCTTGTGGAATTTCTATTTAGTTAAATACTAGAGTAGGTGTTTCAAATTTTTTCTTGTATTCTTAATGTTTAGGGTGTGAGGTTTCTCTTTTTGGTTATATACACATCGCATTATAAGTTTGGGACCATTCACCGTTGATTTGAGGTAGGTTTCCCCTTACATTAGCATTTATGTTTATAAACCATGATTTCTTCCATATTTAAATATATGTTATTGATATGAAATGATATTATTAAATGTGGTTGAGGATTAGAAGAAAAGAAAATGGGGTTTTACCTTGATTTTCAATTGATACAAATGGTTTTTCAATTTAAACACATAGTATAAATCTATTTTTACCTTTAATTTCACACCAAATGTTTAATGAATTGCTTGAATAGATTTTATAATGATATTTCAAAATCATAAAAGGTATTTTGGCCTTTAAACTAGTTTATAAAAAAGTTTCTTGAATTTCAAAGGTGTGTTTGGTCCTTTGAAAGGTCAATTTCAAATTCTTGGAATATTTTAAATATTTCAAGGTATTAGATATTGTCTTTTTAAGTTGGTTTTGTAGTGTCTAAATCTAAATATGATTATGAGTCCCAATTGGAACTTTGTAGAGAGTATTTTTATGATGAAAACCCACCCATGGGACATTCCCTTATATTTTGTTTTTAAGAATAAAATATTCATTGGTATAAGATATGTTTTCAATTTAATTATGCTTATTGAATAAGCGATCACTCTAGCAGGCTCCTGCTTGGCATCCAAAAGACCCGAGATCAAATCCGGGAAGGGATGAATTTCTGGGGGTACTATAGCAGGGTACTGTAGTAGGGCACTGTAGCGGGGGCACTGTAGCAGACACTATAGCAGTGGTGGGACTGTAGTGGTGGCAGCACTGTAGCGGCGGAGGAACTATTGCAGGATACTGTAGCGGCGGCGGGTACTGTAGCAGGTACTATAGCTGTGCAGGGTACTGTAGCAGTACTGTTCACAGAGGGTCCTTTGGGCCAAAAAATGGGCTTTCAAGCCTGTATTCAGGCCACTTGGCCTTGACCCTTCAGGCTATATATTGGTTCTCCCTCTACCCTCTAAAGAGGTCTTTGCTTTAAATAATAAACAAATTGAGGCTTCGGCCCCAGCCTTTAAAAAAAAGAATAAGTGATCATTCCATGAGAAGTTCTCAAGGGTACGGAATTATTTATAGTTTCAGTTTTGTGTAATTAAACATATATTTATATGGATATATATATTTATATTTTTACCATTGATTGTTTCTATTGAATTGGATCACTTCTATTTTTTGTATATCATGGGAATCAAGAGTTTTCGGTGGAAGTTATAAGAACACATGTAGCACTAGTTTAGGATCATGCTTTGGCTAGTGATCCTAAGTATGGATTTGGCCCTACTTTGGGATTTTCCCCTCTATTAAGCCAGGTAGAGTATGAAAAAGTGTTAGGGTGGTTTTATTGCATCAGGAATATAAATATAATGAATTGGGTTTAGTATTATTCTAGATGTTCCCATCAGATCCTAGGTCCTCCCATGATTATTCATGCCTACTTATTTTATAATGTCTACATTTATTTTATTTCTATAGCAATAGAAAATTTATTATTTCACATTTCCATTGACTCACTATTGCTATTATTATTATTATTATTATTTGTTTTTATTATCATCATATTATTTTTATTTAAAGGAAGTTGATGAATTAATATTTTGAAAAATATTCTAAATCATTTTAGATTAAATCTTTTAAGGATCATATATTTTAGAAAAAATGAATTTCTCTATTTTAAATTGAACTATTTTTAAAATGGTAAAGGGAAATAGATCGTGATTGGATGAATTATCATAAAAATACTCTTTAAAAATACTCCCATATTTTGTGGTCAATTGAATACCTATGAAGAGGAGTAATGATTGTATAGCATCGAAAGGATATTTGGTCTTCATGATCTCCCTAAGTCACTTAAGATCAAGTTTGTAACCTTTATATTGGAAGGTCCAAGCTGTAAGTGGTAGAGTTTGATCATCCAAACTGAGACACTGGAGGATAATTATTGGGAATGTTTTAATTCTTCATTCATCTAGTAATATTTCTCTAAGATTACGAAATTGGTAAATTTAATGCCAAAGAATTTTAGGTTTTTTTTCTAAATTAATACTATGTTTGATAGCTTTCTCCATACACAAAACTAAACTAAACAAATCCATGCCATATTTATTATTAATAAAATTTAAGAATAATAAAACCACTAGAAAATAAAATATATTTTAATTAATTATAAAAATTCAAAAAAAAATATGATTAAGGATACTTAAAGTTTTAAAAAAGACATTTTCAATAAAAACATTTTTTTCTTTATATATATTAAATTTTAATTTAAAAGATAATTTTCAAAATTATAGAATTTTAATTTTAAAAAATGAACTTCATTTATGAATTCAACATATCAAAAATATCCTAAGGTTAATTTTTTATATTTTCTAAAATAATTTATTTTTAGGTGAATGGTAGAAAATGCTGATTTTTCTAATACTATCACTTTTATGACATTATCATAAAAATAATAATGACTTAAAATTCATTGACACCTTTTTATATAAAATATATATATTTATAAATTAAAATAAATCATTTTAAAACACTATGTTGATTTTATGAAAATTATGTTTAATGTTTTGGAAACTTAAGTAATATTTTACTCTAAAACTGTTTTTTATTTTCTTATATTAAAAATTAGTTCTCATAAAATATAGAAACTAAATATATAAAAATGGATTTCATATATGAGATAAAAAATATTAATATTATAAAATATTTTCAATTTCATTTGAGGCATAAAATTATGATTATTAATATTAAAATTAATGACCATGGTAATGGTGAAAGGGTTATTTTCAAAGAATTCTTTTATAAATGTTGTGTAATTTTTATCTAATAAATTAAAATATTATATTTTATAAAAAAATATCTAATATGATTTTTTCACATGTATAAAAATATTTTATCACACATTAGTTGGTAATTAATGATATATAATATTAAGAACACTTATTTTTAAAAATAGCATTTTTCTACAAAATAGTTCTTCTTTATATTAAATATTTCAATATAAAAGTTAATTTTATATTATTTATAAATTTAATTTAATTATATGGGGATTAAATTTAAATTTATCACACCTAAATTTAGTAATATTGGTTCTCATATATTTTTAATAAAATATAAATTACTTGGGTAAAAACTAGTTACCAAGGTAAAAAAACAAAATGGTAAAATATAAAAAATAAAATGGTAAAGGTATTGAAACATGTCTAAAACATGTGTTAAAATGAGTGGTAAAGGATTTATCAACTTTATATCACAACACACTAAATTATTTATCACTTTTGTATCCATTTACCCTATAATAGTTTCATTCTATTATTGAAAAATAATGGATATTTTTAAAAGGTCTCTTTTCTTGACTTATATAAGGGGAACACTTCCACCCCATCATGAAACCCTTTTTTATTATAATTTAATCCTAAAAATATGAAATTTTTTCCTCCTAGAAACTTCTATCATTTTTATAATCCTCTTATCTCAATTATTTATCTTAATCCTTTTATTTCCAAGGAGACTTTCAAGAGAAAGTTCAAGGTCCGAATGTGAGTATTAATTAATCCTTAACTTTTTATTCTTAATTTTTAACTTCAAACCCTATCCTAACCATATTAATTTAATGAATTAATTATAATTATAATAATTAATTTTTATTATATTAATATAACAACCATTATTTATTCATTACCATCCACTTAGAAAAATAAAAGAATGTTAATCATGCATACGGTGGACTATCTCCTCCACGAAACGATGTCTTCTGTTTTTCATCACCATATTTAATTGTTGGTAACAATGATGTATTTGATAAATTAAAATATTTAATATTTTAAAATTATAATTCTGAAATTATAATTTATCATATACCTCTATTTTATTCCATTCGTTTAGAAATGGAATTGTTAATCATGTGTACGATGGACTGTCATCTCCACAAATGATGAATTTCATTTTTCATCACCACCCTCCATGGATGGTTATAATAATGAATTTAATGAAGATATATGATATTTATGAAATTTTTAAGCTTATTTTAAATTTATATTAATATTATATAAAAACATATCCTTACTCGTAAAATCATTATAACACACTCTCGTTTGGGTGAGTTTTTTCACCTAAGTGGGCGATGTTATAATGTTTATATAATGAATTATTAATGAAACTTATATAATTATAATATCATATAATAAAAAATTATTTAATATTTTTTAATTATTATGTAAATTTTTTATTTATATTTAATATATTTATTAATATATCACTTTTTAATCGTTAAACACGCTGAAACCAGTTCTTCGCAATTTCAAATTTCACAAACCATACCACTGTCATTCACTAAATGAAAATAGGATATGATGAATAATTAAAAAACATGATTCTAGTATCTTGTATAATTTAGGAATGATGAAAAAAATTAATAAACAATAATTGTAAACGCTATTATAAAATTACTATAAAACAAGCAATCGGAGTTTCTAGCATCCAATGATGAAAATAAATTATAAATGACTAATATATTTATAACAAATAGTTATAAATTAGGTGTATAAATATAAATATATATAAATAAGTTTCTATAATAATTTATTAATATATTTATGTCTATTATATAGGAGGTTAGAGTGTATTTGAGTAAGCAGGAAATAAGGTAAGAGTTTCTTTGTCTCACTTTCGATTCCATGAGACATGTTTGATATTGTGCACCATAATTTATTTTATATGGTGAATTTAACACCCTATTACCTTAAAGTAGAATTAATATCTTTAATTTCATGATATTTTAATGTCAATTTAATGGTAACCTTATTATTCTTATGTTACTATTACCGTAAGTTTTTTCGGAAACTCAATTCTCATTAATAGAGTTATGAATGTTCTTCTTGAACTTATTTCATATAATTTGGGTATATTATGCTATTTGAATTTATTATATTGTATTTTATCTTTCTTTATAGGGATTTACATTTCTACTACATAAAATCCTTTCTAAATGTCTCTTGTTTCAAGAATTATGATATCCATAAGGGGTTTGATTAGCTCAAATTTCCTTTCATTGTGTTAAAATGTTATTCCTTATGCATAATTATTTTAAGTTTGATAAATTATATAATTTCCTATTTCATAAGATAATAAATATTTTAACTCTAGGGAAAATTATGTGTTTAACTCAAGGAATATTTCTTGGATAATTTATTTCTCAAAGTGAAACATTTTTAAGGAAAAAAATCCCATATCCTTTAAAGATAATTTTTTTATCCATTTTCAAGTTCATTATTCCCAAAAATGTTTTCCTTTCTTATTTTGAAATATAATTATATTTTATCTCATGTGACCTTTTTATTTCCCTTATCCACTTTTTAAATTGAAGTTTTTTACTCTTTTTATGATATGGGTTTTAGTAAAGGTTATTTAAAATATTAAAGAGGTTTTTCATCCTTTCAAATTAAAAAATTTTATCTTCCAATAAACATTTATTTTTTTAACCATTATTTAATTCCATAGACCTATTATTTGATGTTTCTTTTTCAAAAGTAAATTTTTTCAAAAGTTTTCACTTTAACTTTTTGAAAATTTTATGTCTTTTTCAAGGCTCCATTATTGAATATTTATTTTAAAAGTAAATTTTTTCAAAGTGTTTTTACTTCACCTTTTTAAATAATTTATGTCTATTCAAGGCTTCATTATTGATATTTCATTCCAAAAATTGATTTTGAAAAATCATTCTTTTAAATTTCTGAAAAGTTACATTTTTTAAAAAAGAATTTTCAAAGTGAATATAACTTCATCTTTTATGAAAAATAAAAAATAATTTTATAAAAACTCTTTCTTGGTTTTGCTACCATTTTCATATTTATATATAAAGGAATTATTTACTTGAAATTTTTTTTTCAAGAATCACTCTCTAAATGTTCTAATAAAATTATCATTTAGGGTGATTGAATTTTAGATATCAATTGTTTACATTATTGATGTCAAATTTAGTGATACCATCTATAAATTTTTTGAAACACATTTTCCTTTACATAGGTTCTTTATGATGTAATAAATGTAACCCATTTTATTCCTATGGGTTTAATGATATGTTTAATTCTTGATATCTTATGGCATATATATATATATATATATGATTATGGGTGGTTTCTTGTATCACCCTCTAATGAATTGGTTGTTTTTTTATATCTCATGATATATGAATGTTGTGTGTGGACATGATCACATATATATTTTTTCAAATTATTGTGTATGGGAATGATTTTCTATAGATTTTTTTACATGATTGTGTGTGGACATGATCACATATAACTTTTTTCACATGATTTTTCATGAACATGATCATGTATATATTTTTTCAATAATTTTTCATGGACATGATCGCATGAAGACCTGTTCAAATGATTGTGTATGTAAATTATCGAATATGATTTTTTTCACATAATGGTGCATAGACAAGATCACATATATCTTTGTTCACAATATTATGTATGGAAATGACCATATTTTTCTTTATTCACAATTACATGGTTTACTATACCTATTCCACATTACTATATTATATTCCTATTATTATGATCCATGGTTCATGTTTATTATCTCACACTCTTATGCCTTGGTACATATAATTTCATTTGATATTTCATGTCTATTTTTTATGACTTATAGAGAACTCTTATTATTACATGTTCATTTAGTAATATATTTATCCCCTACTAATGTTTTATCATATGCTTATGATCTAACCTGTGATGACATGATGATGATTTTTCCCTTACTGAGCATTCAAGATCACCCATTTATTATGTTTTCATACTTCTTATTATAAAGATGATTATAACCTATAATAACTTTATAAGGGGGTATAGTATTGTTTGATAATGGATAACTATTCACAAATTTTGTAAAATAAGTTTCATATGAAATTGTTCCTCAAAGACATTAAACCTTTTGTTATTTGGATTATGAGATGATTTATGAGTTATAATGTTTATCTTATGGTGATTTTGTAAAATAAATATAGGTTCATATCACTTTTTATTAAAGTAGATGTTTAAAGAAAGTGTTTTTAGCATCAGACCTCATAGTAAAGGTCTAGGGTGATTTATTTAGTATTAGAGTAGGGTTTAGTTATTTTTTAGGATTAGTTTAGATTGTTTGGATTTTGATAATATAAATTTATTGAAAACCATCAGGATAAGTCTAAGGGATAATTATAAGAGTGGGATAACATCCTAAAGTTTTTTTATGGTAGGAATTGTGTGGTTTCATAGAAATCACATCCCTATATAGATACATTCAAGTGGATGTGTCTATGGAATATATTTTCCTAGGATTAATCACCCTAAAAAATGGCTAGTTGAGTACGAATGAAATCTTTAATCTGGTGTATGATGTGTTTCCCTAATACTGGACACCTGTCTAGACACTTCTAGGGGGTATACTTTGGTTAATCACATTCTATTTACAAGACATTGTGAAGGATTTATTTCCTAATTACATTAATGGATTAGTTTAAAGAGTATGAGAGAACCCAACCAAAAGAAACCTAGATTAAACTAAGAGTAATTTAAGTTGAATGGAATTTTTATGTGATGGTTTCAAATAGTAATATATTTCAAGGTTCATTTTTTCATAATTCCTTTATCATGTTAATATTGATCCCTCATGGTTAACTCTTTTGGTTTTATAAATGGATGGAGTTTGGAGGAATAAAGTTAATAATGGATGTGATGGATAATATAGTGACATTCCTAATAAGAAACGAAGTGATATGGAAGTTGGTGTTGAAAATATTATGGTTTAGATCACCCAAATATCTCAAGTTATGATTAATAACTTGATTTTTTTTGAACATTTAAACATACTAAACAATAGAGGGATATAGTTTCATAAAATATCAAGAG
Source organism: Viscum album (assembly GCA_963277665.1). Classification (NCBI taxonomy): domain Eukaryota; kingdom Viridiplantae; phylum Streptophyta; class Magnoliopsida; order Santalales; family Viscaceae; genus Viscum; species Viscum album. Next base: position 172,883,694 of record OY728128.1, read on the forward strand.
ATAAAGATGTTAAAGTAAATAAGATTAAATTTCTGTCATATCAAAATTGTGTGAATAGACACCCAAGAGAATATCTCAAAGGAACTATAAGATGTTTTAATTATGGTAAATGAGGGAATAAATGAATAATATTTGAAGTAAAAAGGAATATATTAGTTAGAATAATGTAAAAAAAGATTATTCTTAAGGATATACTAGTATTTTGATGTTTTAGATGTTATAAATTTGGTAACTATGGAAATAAGTGCACTAATCTAGGGTATTAAGATGAAAATAAACACCAGCAACCTCCTAGACCATAGGAACAAAAAAGACTATTTAAAGACTACAATTTAACAGGATAGTGAAAATTAAGTGATTTTAGGTGTTCTCTAATCTATATTTGCATATTTCTTATATTGTGTAAGTTATCACCAACTATTATCTTTTAAATTATAAATAAAAGAATCATGGTGTTATCGTTATTATATCTAATGTGTATGAATATACTTCAAGTTTTATGGGATTATTCTACATCAAATTATTAATAATTATTTTTTAGATTAATATTCTATCTTCACACGGACACTATATTAATTACAAAGATAGGGAAATCGTAATTTTAAACCAACCTATGATCAGATATTAGTGAAAGTATGACTATGAAATCTCATGGAAAACTAATTATATTATAGGATTTATGATACCTAATCATGATTGTTGTTTTTCACAAATGATTAGAGATAAACCCAACATTATGATTCACCTATTTTGATGAAAAAATATATATTTCCTAATTCTATTGATATCACTATAGAAATTATATCACAACTCATGTATATCTCTTATATACCCTTAGTTAGTTTCACTATTAAGTGATGATTAGAATTCTGTTGATGAAATTTATTTAATGGAGGGATAATGTAATGCCCTGATATTTTGGAATAAATTTTTTTCTAAATTAATACTATGTTTTTTTAAAGGGAATTCCCATGTGTATCCTTTTCAAACCCTCCACACATGGTAACCCCCCTCCTCCATGAAGAGGTCACTACCCTGAGGTAGATCCCCAACTAGGGAAGAAGCCATTGCCAGCCGAGATGGAAGAGTGTCTTAAAGGGTGATAGCCCGGTCAACGATGGTTCGTCAAAGTAATTTGTCAGCACATTGGGTCACACCTCATTTTGCCCGCCCAATTGAGACCGAGGAGCCCGGAAAGATGGGTGGATCCCGGAGGAGAGGCTCGCCCTGAAAGCAGACTCCCAAGATATAAACCCTGAACCTCCCAAAGAACGGTGTTGTTTTTACCACTCTTCTTCACCACCATGCCACCACCAAAGTGGCAAATTAATACTATGTTTGATAGCTTGTACATATGCAGAACCAAACTAAAATAAACCATTAAATTTTTACTATTAAGAAAATTTAATAATAATAAAACAAATAGTAAATAAAAAATATTTTAATCAATTATAAAATTTATACAAAATATGATTAAGAACACTTAAAGTTTTAAAAAGGTCATTTTCAATAGAAATGTTTTTCTTTATATATGTATTGAATTTTCATTTAAAAGATAAATTTATAATTTTTATAATTTTAATTTTAAAAAATAAATTTCATTTTTTAATTACACATATCAAAATTATCTTAAGGTGATTTTTTTTTATTTTTCTAAAATAATTGATTTTTAAGTGAATAGTAAAAACATACATTTTTTTGTGAATACATTCACTTTTATCACATTAGCATAATAAAAAATGAATTAAAATTAATTTAAACATTTTTATATAAAAATATATATTTATAAAGTAAATAAATCATTTAAAAACACTATTTTAAATTTATGAAACCTATATTTAATGTTTTAGAAACTTAAGTTATATTTTACTCAAAAAAACTACTTTTATTCAATCATATTAAAAATTAGTTTTCATTTCTTGTAAAAACTAAATCTAAAAAAATGATTTAATATTTTAGATCAGCATGTTTAGATTTTTTAATAAGTTAAATTTCATTTTGGACATAAAATTATGAATACTGAGATTAAAGTTAATGACCATGATAATAGTGAAAGGTTATTTTCAAATATTTTTTTTATTAATGTTGTGTAATATTTATATAATAAATTAAAATGATGTATTTTATATAAAGTCTCTGATATTATTCTTTAAAAAATTTATAAATATTTGATCACTCATTTAATTGGTAATTAATGTTATATAATATTAAGAACACTTAATGGTGAAAACAATATTTTTTTACAAAACATTTTTTCTATATATTAAATGTTTTAACTTAAAGGTTAATTTTATATTATTTATAAATTTAATTAAATTATATGGGGATTAAATTTAGTTTTATCACAACCAAATTTATAAATAGGTTTTACCTTATATTTTTAATAAAATATAAATTGCTTGGGTAAAAACTTATTACCAAGGTAAAAACCAAAATAGAAAAATGTAAAAACAATCAAGTGGTAAAATGATTTTAAAATGTTTAAAACATGTTTTAAAATTATTGGTATAGTATTTATAGATATTATATCACCACACACTTATTATTTCTCATGTTTGGATCCATTTACCCTTGAATAGTGTCATGTCATTATTGAAAAATAATGAGTATTCCCAAAAGTGTCTTTTTTTAACTTATAAAAGGGGAACACTTCCACACCACCATCCCAACCTTATTAATTTTAATTTCATCTATAAAATTTCCCATATTTATCCTCTTATAAACCTATATCATTTTCATAAGCCTATAGTCTCAATTATTTAGCTTAATCCCTTCATTTCTAAGGAGAAATTCAAGAGAAAGTTCAAGGTCCCAATGTAAGTATTACTTAATCCTGAACTTTTTAGTCTTAATTTTTCACTTCAAAACCTATCCTGACCATAGTAATATAATGAACCTAATATAATTATTGTACATAATTATTATTATATTAATGAAACAACCATTATTTATTCATTCTTATCCACTTAGAAAAATAAAATAACGTTAATCACGAGTGTGACGGACTACCACATCAATGAAATGATGTCTTTAATTTTTCATAACCTCATTTAATGGTTGGTAAAAAGGATGGATTTGATGAATTTATATGATTAATATTTAAAAATTATAATACTTAAATGATAATTTATCATATAACTTTATTTTATCCAATTCATTGAGAAATGGAATCGTTAATTGTGTGTGTGGTAGACTATCGTCTCTATGAACAATGAATTTCATTTTTCATATTTTCCCTTAATGGATAGTTATAAGAATGAATTTAATTAATATATATGAAATTTATGAATTTTTTAACCCTCTATAAAATTTATATTAACATTATATAAAAATATATCCTTACTTGTAAAATCATTATAACACACTCTCATTTGAACCGATTTTACCACCTAAGTGAACGTTGTTATAATGTTTATAACATGAATAATTAAGGAATGTTATATAATGCTAATATAATTTAATAATATTATATTTAATATTTTTAATTATTCTTTAAATTTTTTATTTATATTTATTATATTTATTAATATATCACCCTTTGGTCGTTAAACACACTGAAACTAGTTCTTCAAAATTTACATTTTCAGAAACCATACCTTTATCATTCACCGAATGAAAATAGGATATGATGAATAATTAAAACACCATTATTATAATATATTTAATAATTTTGTATTGATTAAATTTTTTTAATAAAAATTAATTGACACTTCCATTATAAAACTAGTACGAAACAAGAAATTGAGGAATCTAGCATCTAATGATGAAAATAAACCATAAATGACTAATATATTTGTAATAAAGGGTTATAAATGAAGTTTATAAATGGAAATATATATGAATAAGGTTTTTTAATAAATTATTAATATATTTATGTCTATTATATAGGTGTTTATAATGTTTTTGAGTAAGAATAAAATAAATTAAGGGCTTCATTGTCTCGTTTTCAATTCCATGAGACATATTTGATATTGTGAACCAAAATTTCATTTATATGGTGTATTCACTACCCTAATGGATTCAATTATAATTAATATCACTCATTTAATGATTTTTTAATTTCAATTTCATGGTAAAACTCTTATTCTAATGTCACCATTACCATATGTGTTTTTTGAAACTCAATTCTCATTCATTAAGTTATGATTATTCTTCTTGAAATTATTTCATATAAGTTGTGTACGTTCTTCCATATGATTTTATTATATGGTATTTTATATTTTTTTTCTTTGGATTCACATTTATACCATATAAAATCCTTTCTAAATATCTCTTGTTTCAAGAATTATGATATTCATAAGGGATTTTGTTAACTCAAATTTCCTTTCTTTGGGTTAAAATGTTATTCCTTTAACATCATTATTCTAATCTTGATAAATTATTAAATTTCCTATTTTATAATATATTCCCACTTTTCTCTCTAAGTAAATTAATTTTTTAACTCAAGGATTATTTCTTGAAAATTTTCTTTCTCATAGTAAAACATTTTTATAAAAAAATATCATCTCCTTAAATATGGTTTTTTCCTCTATTTACATCATTATTATTCCCAAGAATTTTTTAATTTATTAATTTGAAATAAAATTATGTTTTATCTCATGTGAATTTCATATTTCCCTTATTCTATTTTTTAAATAAAGTTTTTTTAATATTTTTATGATGTAGGTTTTCAACAAAGGAATTTCGAAATATTAAAAAGGTTTTTTATCCTTAAAAACTCAACTATTTTATCTTCCACTCCACATTACATTTTATAAAATTTATGTAATTTCAAGGGCCAATTATTGAAGTTTATTTTTCAAACCTAAATGTTTTCCAAATTTTTCACTTCACCTTTTTAAAACGTGTATGTATTTTCCAAGGCTTCATTAATGAATATTTATTTTAAAATAAAATTTTTAAAAGTATTTTATATTTAACTTTTTAAATACTTTATATATTCTAAAGGATTCATTATTGAGATTTAATTTAAAATACTGATTCTGAAAATTCCTTATTTTTAATTTCTAAAAAGTTACATTTCTAAAAATTACTTTTCAAAGTGATTGTAACTTTATCTTTTATAATAAAGATAAAATTATTTTCTTAAAACTATTTTAGGTTTTGATATCATATTCATCTTTACCTATAAAGGCCATATTTACTTGGAAATTATTTTTTGTGAATCACACTATAATTATTCTACTGAAGTGATCATTTAGGATGATTGATTTTTGGGTATTAACCATTTACATTCTTGAGGATAAATTTTGTGTTAGTGATTATCCACTAAATGAGGCTAATATTAATTGGTAATATATATAATATTCATGTTCTTTATTATTCATAAACACCATTTTAGTGCATTTTACACTTTGAACATCATTTAACATTATGATTGTAATACCTTCTTAAAATGCCCTATTATGTGGTACATTTTTTAACATCATTTAAAGTACCAAATGATTCATCTGATTATACATATTTTAATTTGATAATTGATCTACACTCCAATATGAACATGTTTCATTCAGGGATCAATGGAGAATTAATGGAGGATGATGGAGATATTTGGCAATGAAAGGAAGCAATTCTGGAGAAGGCAGATTGGACATCAGCCTACTGATGAGACTGTGGGTCCCCACATACAGGCCAAATTAATCCCATATTCCGTGAGCTGCTAGAAGACATGTATAGGAACAAATCACTCTTTAGGTGTTAATGCTGATTCGGCCTCCATGGTGGTCATTTAGGCGTCCCAAGTTAGAGATACAATTCTGGGCCAGATTCTGCGGCCCAGAAAAACAGCCCACTAATTTGTTCATATATCGGAATACACAACTTCAAATGGTCCCATATTTTACAGGCGGTTAGAAGATATCTGGAGATCCATTTTCTTCTTCTATGGCCCACTCTGATTCGTCCTTCTAGAAGGTCTTCCAGACGCGTCTGTTCGGTGGATGAAAACTGGATGCCACCTCAGGTCAAACGTGGAAAAGTCCAAATTCCACAAGCTTTCCACCACCTATAGCCTACCAAAATTAATTAAGATGCTTTTTACTGTTGGTGTCTCGACCCAAGGCTCCCAAAATGCCTATTTAAGGTAGTGTTGGTGAAGGAGTTTAGAATCTTGGATGCTTTGTTCAATTGTAATGTTATGCTGCATTTTTGTTGCCTCAATTTTGTCTTTCACATGTAAGTTGTTCAATTCACTTTAGTTTCTTAATAAAAGTTCTTCTTCTACTCTTATTCTGTTGTTCTTAATATCACCTTGATACCGTTGGATCAAGGTGTGAATTTATTCACACCAACCCTTGTGAAACTATTCACACAACGGTGGAGTGATCATTTTATTTTTGTAGTTTTCTTTACTTCTCCATTTCCTCCCTCATGAGTCTACTTTCCGCTTCCATTGAAACCATGGGGTCAATGGAGGGCTAACCCACTTATGGGTTGATCCAAGGGAGTATCAAGGGGCTGGATTGGATGTTATTTATCACCTAATTAATGTATAATCACTTCTTTAATTGGGATTTTTATTTGATGATTTTTAAACTCCATCGTCCTTGTTGAATTTAAGGCCACACACTTCAAGTACTAATACGATCCTTTACCCTGAAGTGCTCAAAACTATGATCCTTCAAGTGTATAGGTGATTAGTATTAGAGGGTGTAGGCATTAAACCAGTAAGTTATGATGTTGTTTTATCTCCTTAAATGAACCCATCTCAAATTTAAGAAATTGAAATCATTAAAAAGAAAATACATCCAATCCACCCCGAGCGATAACCTAGGATCAACTCATTCTTTTAAATTGAATCCACTTAAATCTATTAGATATATTTAAAACCCATCCAAAATCAATCCAAGTTGGCCACTTCATAGCCAAAAATCCATCCCTTAGGTTGTGTATCTTAGGTATCTTCTTAGGTCTCTGTGGAATCGACAACCCAAGCTACACTACAAGGACCGTTCTACCCTTCTTCTCTTGGGTAAATTTGGGCGTGAACCAAATTTTGGCACCGTTTCTGGGGACCTAAGTAAGTTATCTTAGACATTATCATTCTTTTTCTTCATCCCTCTTCTCTTTTCTTACCCCTCACTCCTATGGAAGTCAATTTTGAACAAGTCCAAACATGGGGAACCTCTTCTTACTTTGATCACTCAACCCCATGTACAATGTACAGTGACCATCCTAATTCCTACTTGTGGGATAATCAACAAAATATTGATCCACAATGTTTTTATTCATATGATCTACAATACATTCAATCCTATTATGAGTTTCAATCCCCACAATGCCAATTTGAACACCCTCTTGTGCAATTCCAACAACTTAATTATCCACCTGAAATAGACCATATTTCTCAACCCCTTACCCATCATGATCCACAACCATTACTTGAAAAATTGTGTCAACAAATGGAGATAATGAATTTTGAGGTTTCATCATTAAGGTTAGAACTCCAAAGCATTAAAAATTGTGAGGAACCCATCCCTACACAAACTGTCTCTTCCATAACCTTATGTGAAGTGTCTAGTTTCACACAAACCCCACATGAATTTATTGAAGAACCAACCTTTGGATTTGGGATAAATGAAGAGGATCAAGGAAATTTTAAAGGGACTTTAAATCAGGAGTAAATTAACTTTTTGGATTCAAAAGAGGAGAATTTGACATCATGGATTGAGTCTCCTAAGTATAACTCCATTGATGAATTTTCAAAAACACCAACCTTTGAACCATTGGGAGAAATCATAAACTTTGAGTCCATAAATACTCTTAACACTGATCTTTCCAATTTTTTGGTTGAATCTTCTATTCAAAAGGAACCAATTTTTTTGAGAAATTTGGAAAATGAAACTGATTTGGATTCAAAATCTCAACCTGTGTTTGAATGTACTATCCAACCTGAGCTCAAAATTATTGTCCTTCCTTCCATGATCAACTATCTCTTCATAGGATATAACCATGAACATTTTTTTGGAATTAATTCTTCTCTTGAAACCAAAAAAGTTGGAATTACCATTGATGTCTTTGGAAAAACTACAGTGGAAACTGGATCAACCACTTCAAACATTCCTTGGATTTTCCCACTCATTGTAGAACATAGGATTGTGAATGAAACAAATTATAAACATAGAATCAATCTCAACCAAGTATAAGGGGTGAAACATGTGATCCTTAAAATGTTGAAAGATGGTATTGGATAAGTTGGGGGGTTCAAGTCGAGCTAATGACGTTAAACAAAGCGCTGCATGGGAGGCAACCCATGGTTTCCAAGTTTCCAATAATTTTGTTGTTTTAATAAACTTTATATTTTAAATAGGTTTAATTAATCATTTTGATATTTAATAAAAAAATATACTTTTGACCTGTTCTTCTATTCTATGTATGGATGGGTACGAAAGGGGAGCACCTTATTCATCTGTGTCACTACTCTTTTGTTTTGTTTGTTTGTTTTCCTTTTTCCACTAGGGAACTCTGCAAGTGACATGGATATCAAATGACTAAAAGGGAGCAGTAAGAACTTCAAACTTCAACCACCAGGTGACTTCATTCCATAACCCTCATTTTCAATTTCCTTTTTGAACTTTCATTCTCTACCTATACCACCTTCTAAATTTTCTTTTCTTTAAACACTGGGGACAGTGTTATTTTAAGTTGGGGGGGGAGATAAAATAAAAAAATGCTTTTGTGTCAAAAAAAAAAGATAAATGATTTGAAAAAAAAAATTGTGAAAATGGAAGGAAAAATTCCTTTAACTTTGAACATGGTAATACAAATTGAAGACTTTGAAACTTAATATCAAATAATTTAGAATACCCTAATTCTGATTTTAATCCTTGTATAATTTCATGAGCATAGATTTTGAAAAGTGTGGCTGTCCAATGTGATATTTCATCATTTATATTTTCATCCAAATAAAAAAATGCCACAATGCACGTCCTCTAGACTATGGGGTACTAATTTGAATTTTTGGGGTCCCATAATAAATAGCATAGGCTGGTTTTATTTTTATGAATAATATGAGTATTCACAAAAAAAACTAAAAAAAATTATTAAAAAATAAAAAAATAAAAAAATAAAATAAAAATTTGGGTGTAGAGCAATGGATTGATAAAATGTGAGGCTTTTGGCACTTGGGGATCATGACTCCAGAGTTGTCTAGCCCTGAGTTTTTCAATATATCTCTATTTATGGTAATATGACTTTGTTTTTGATTAAGTTAACTTGAGACGATGCCCGAGTATGTGGGCTTCACTTGGTGCCCTAAGGCCTTTGAGTCTGGGAGTCATCGGCAAAGTCTTGCTACATGGGTTAATTTGATTAACTGAAATCTCAATTACTATAGCAATATTGCAAAAAAAAGTATGAAGAATACTCATATTAGGATTAAATTTGATTCCACCTAGCGCATCCATGATTTCCCCCTTGAATGAAAATGAACCCCCATATCTATTGTGATTCACAACACATCATTACACCTAATTGAGTTGGATGAAGAATGATGATGGATTTGATCAAAGGAATGGTCTTGGGATTGGGATCTGCTTATGAAACTATCTCGTATTAAAATATTTTTATGGGTTTCATGATTGTTTGGTATAAGGTTTTTTGGTGATCATTGTGTATTAAAATGTTTTTGGAAAAGGGAATTCGAATTTCATTTTTGATGAGATATATTTTGCTCGGGACTAGCAAAACTCAAGTTGGGGGGTGTGATTATCCACTAAATGAGGATAATATTCATTGTTAATATACATAATATTCATGTTCTTTATTATTCATAAACACCATTTTAGTGCATTTTACACTTTGAACATCATTTAACGTTATGATTGTAATACCTTCTTAAAATGCACTATTATGTGGTACATTTTTTAACATCATTTAAAGTACCAAATGATTCATCTGATTATACATATTTTAATTTGATAATTGATCTACACTCCAATATGAACATGTTTCATTCAGGGATCAATGGAGAATTCATGGAGGATGATGGAGATATTTGGCAATGAAAGGAAGCAATTCTGGAGAATGCAGATTGGACATCATCCTACTAATGAGACTGTGGGGCCCAACATACAGGCCCAATTAATCCCACATTTCGTGTAATTCTAGAAGACATGTATAGGAACAAATCACTATTCAGGAGTTAATGCTGATTCGTCCTCCATGGTGGTCATTTAGGTGGCCCAAGTTAGAGATACAATTCTGGGCCAGATTCTGCGGCCCAGAAAAACATCCCACTAATTTGATCATATATCGGAATAATCAACTCCAAATGGGCCCATATTTTACAGGAGGTTAGAAGACATCGGGATCTCCATTTTCTTCTTCTATGTCCCACTCTGATTCGGCTTTCTATAAGGTCTTCTAGACGCGTCTGTTAGGTGGATGAAAACTGGCTGCCACCTCGGGTCAAACGTGGAAAAGTCCAAATTCCACAAGCTTTCCACCACCTATAGCCTACCAAAATTAATTAAGATGCTTTGTACTATTGGTGGCTCGACCCAAGGCTCCCAAAATTCCTATTTAAGGCAGTGGTGGTGAAGGAGTTTAGAATCTTGGATGCTTTGTTCAATTGTAATGTTATGCTGCATTTTTGTTGCCTCAATTTTGTCTTTCACATGTAAGTTGTTCAATTCACTTTAGTTTCTTAATAAAAGTTCTTCTTCTACTCTTATTCTATTGTTCTTAATATCACTTTGATACCGTTGGATCAAGGTGTGAATTTATTCACACCAACCCTTGTGAAACTATTCACACAACGGTGGAGTGATCATTTTATTTTTGTTGTTTTCTTTACTTCTCCATTTCCTCCCTCATGAGTCTACTTTCTGCTTCCATTGAAACCATGGGATAAATGGAGGGATAACCCACTTATGGGTTGATCCAAGGGAGTAGCAAGGGGCTGGATTAGATGTTATTTATCACCTAATTAATGTATAATCACTTCTTTAATTGGGATTTTTATTTGATGATTTTTAAACTCCATCGTCCTTGTTGAATTTAAGGCCACACACTTCAAGTACTAATACGATCCTTTACCCTGAAGTGCTCAAAACTTTGATCCTTAAAGTGTATAGGTGATTAGTATTAGAGGTTTTAGGAATTAAACCAGTAAGTGATGATGTTGTTTTATCTCCTTAAATGAACCCATCTCAAATTTAAGAAATTGAAATCATTAAAAAGAAAATACATCCAATCCACCCCGAGCGATAACCTAGGATCAACTCATTCTTTTAAATTGAATCCACTTAAATCTATTAGATATCTTTAAAACCCATCCAAAATAAATCCAAGTTGGCCACTTCATAGCCAAAAATCCATCCCTTAGGTTGTGTATCTTAGGTATCTTCTTAGGTCTCTGTGGAATCGACAACCCAAGCTACACTACAAGGACCGTTCTACCCTTCTTCTCTTGGGTAAATTTGGGCGTGAACCAGTTAGCATCTGGAAATGTTGTGAAACCCATTTTTCTTTCCATTGGTTTTATATAATGTGATGAATGTAACCTATTTTCTTTACATGGATTTCATGATATATTAAATTATTGATATCTTATGGCACATGTATGTATGGATGATGATGGGTGGGGTCATGTATCAGCCTATAATGTATTGGTTATGTTTTTATATCTCATGAGATAAGAATATTGTGTATAGAAATGATCATATATATATTTGTTTACATGATTGTGCATAGATATGATCATGTATATATTTTCTCACATTATTATGAATACATATGATTGTGATAGATTTTTTTCACATTATTTTTCATAGACATGATTGTATATAGATTTTTTCACATGATTATGTGTGGCCATGATCGCGTATAACTTTTTTCACATGATTTTTCTTGGACATGATCACATATGGATTTTTTTGGATAATGGTGTGTGGAAATGATCATGTATAACTTTATTCACAATATTTTTTATATTCATGATCATATTTTTCTTTGTTCACAATATTATGGTTTACTTTACTTATTCCATATTCTTATGTCATATGCCAATAATTATTCTCCATGGTTCATGTTTGTTATCTCACACTCTTATTACATGGAATATATTTCTTCATTTGATATTACATATCCTTTTAAAATGACTTATAAAGAACCATTGTTATTCCAAGTTTTTTTAATAATATATTTCTACTATTCTCATGTTTTCTCATATGCTTATGATCTAACCCTTGATTACATATTGATGAGTTATCCCCTTTCTGAGCATTCAAACTCACCCCTTTCCTATGTTTCCATTTCCTGGGATATGAAGATGAGTATAACCTATGATAAGTCTATAAGGGATTATATTATGGTTTTATTATATATAAATGTTAAAAAGTTTTATAAAATAATTTTCCTATGTAACTATTCCTCAAAGATACTAAAACATTAATTCTTAGGATTATGAGATGATTTATGGGTTTTAATTTTTATCTTATGGTAATATTGTAAAATAAATAGAGTTTCATCTCACTTTGTATCCAATTCAATGTTTGAAAAAAAATTTGTCATCACCGGACCTAGGAGTGTGGATCTAGGGTGCTTCAGTTAGGCGATGGAGTTGTATAGCCTTCAATAGAGAAATAGATTAGTCTTAAAGAATTTTAATTATTTCATTTATCTAGTACCCTATCTTATAGATCTAGACTTGGATGATTCCTTAAATTCTTAGTATTTTGAAAGTATCTTTCATCTATATATTCAATTGAGTGTGTTAGAGTTTAGTTTAATATATTATACAAAAGTAATAAGGTATCCAGATCAGGTTGAAGTGGTCTTAGAAAGAGTGCTTGAAGTTTCTGGTACTTCCTTTATCCTTGAGAGTAGTGAAGGTATCTATAATAATGTAAAGTGGATGTGGTGTTAGACTAAGAAGACAGGTGGTGGTATCAAGGGGCATTTTTGTGTCTCTTCATTGGATTCATTATGGGATCAGACAATGGTGTTCCATTAGTATAGAGATTCAGATCATAAGAATACCTCATGTCAAAAAGCACTGAAGACTTGTTATATTTTTTTCTATTTGGGTCTTCTGCAAAGATTTTTTAAAGGATCCACTTAGAAAGGGAATGGAATAAAATCTACCTATTTGAAGGATACTCAATCTCAACGCATTGAATATGATATCAATTAATTGGTTGTGTGATGTATTATCCATTCTTTCTTATTCCTCCTATACAATTTTTATTCATTGTTCTTTGTTGAGGTTATTTTGATTCTAAGTCTTTTGGATTTTGAGGAAACATTTGACATTATCTAGTATAGTGACTTCTTATGGAAATTCCAAATCATTGATGGTTGTGTTTATAATATTTTCAAGTCTTTGAGTGTGGTTTATTATTCTTAGTGGATGAATATTCTAGGTGAATTATAATATAGTTAGGAGACCACCATAATTGGTGTGACCTTGAGTTGTCTGGTGATTTCATTTCAATTTTCATCGAGTATATATGTGATTTATAGAGTATCTGGTCATTATTTATGGACATTGAAGTTTTTTGGGAGGTGAATTGATTTTAGGAGATACGTTTGTCTCATTTTGGTTAGTATTTTAGGACTTAGTCATGGTGTTCCTTGGTTGTGGGGAATTGAGTCATGTCAGGAGGGTGTAGTTATGTTCTTATCCTTATTATTTATCAATTGAATCTAAAAAATATTTCTGGTAGAAAAAAATATGGTGGAGAGAATATTTACACCCAAAACTTATTTTTACTTGTTATTTTATTTATTTATTAGTTTTTTTAATTGTTTATTATATATGAGAGTTTCATATTTAAATTTTTATTTTTGGTTAGTTTTTTCTTATATCTCATGGTTAGTGTGTATGGCTTATAGGAACTGTGTAGTTACACTTATGAAGGGACCTTTCCGAGTTTATTTCTTTCTTTTATGGTTTAGTCTATATGGGTATTCCATGACTAGGTCTAAACTATGTGAAACCTTGTGTGAGTTCTTGGTGCATAAGTATATTGGAACATAGATTACGCATGATTAGAGGAAACCATGAAACAAGAATATGGGTGTTTTGTAGTTTTTAATAGATTCATTTTTCATGGATGGAATATGGTTTCTATAAATATATATCCAAACCATGTAGGTTCATAGGTGATCCTAGTAGGAGGTGCATGGTTGGGGCATGGTTTGGTAAACCGTCTAGTCTGCCCATATATTTTAAAATGGTGAAATTCTTATTTTACCCTCCTTCTAATTTAACCCCAAATACCTATTTTCTCCTCCCCATCAATTTGCATAACCATTTCCCCTCTTATCCTTTTTTTATTTCCTTCTATGGTGAATCCAAGGGTTTACTTCATGATTTAAGTCCAATTATTCAAAGTTAGACCCCTTCCTCCTTTATTTATTCTTTTTATCTTTTGTATTCTTGTTTTTCTCTTATCCCCTTACTATGTTCCTATTTGGATTAACCCTAGGGTGAGTTTTTGACCATATAACTTGGGATTCTTAATGTTTAGGGTGTATAGTTTATCTTTTAGGTTACATACACCCCAAAATCAATGTTCGGGACCATATGCCTTCAATTTGAGATATGTTTTCCCATGAATTAGCCTTCAAATTCAGGAACCATGATTTATTGGGTGTTTAAATATGTTTTTTGGATATGTAATGACATTATTTAATTTCATTCAGTATTAGGTGGAAGGAAAATGGGGTTTTCCCTTGATTTTGATTTGATGCAAAGGGTTTTTCAATTTAAACACATAGTATAAATCCATTTTTACCTTACTTCACACTCTAAGTGTTCAATGAATTACCTGAATAGATATTATAGAGAGATTTCAAAGTCATGAAATGTCTTATGACCATTAAACTAGTTTCTAAAGGAGTCTCATGAATTCCAAAGGTGTTATTGGTCCTTTCAAATATTGTTTTAAAATTCTTAGAATATTTTAAATATTTTAAGGTATTAGATACTACTTTTTTAGAGTTGGTTTTGTAGTATTTAAATACATAGATGGTTATAAGGCATGGTTGGGACTTTGTAAAGAGGATTTTTTAATGAAAACACACTCACAGGATGTTATCTTATCTTATTTATTTTTAAAGAATGAAATAGTCCTTGGTATAAGATATGTTTGATATGTGCTTATGATTGTTGAATAAGGGGTTACTCCATGAGGGGTTTTGGGGGGTGAATATTTGTTTATAGTTCTATTTTTTTGTAAGTATATATATATATATATCCATATAGATATTTGTATTAATATTTGTATCATTACTTATTTTTATGGAATTAGATCACCTTCATTTTTTGTATATTATGGTAATCAAGAGTGGCTAGTGGAATTTTTGAAAACATATGTTACACTATAACAGGATCATTCTCTAACTAGTGACCCGTGGTATGGATTATTCATTGATTTTTGATTTTTCCCATTGGTTTGGTTAGGTAGGGTATGGTCAAGTATTAGGTAAATACAAATACATTAGGTGTGCTGATGTGATGGATATGATTTAGTAATATTCTAGGCATTCCCCAAATCTCCTAGGTACTCCCATCTTCATTAGTACATGATTATTTTATAGTGGCTACATTTCACTTATTTATATGGTAGTAAACTGGTTATTATTTCACGTTACCCTTTCCTCTCTATTTCTATTATTATTATTATTATTTTCATTACTTTCATTATATTATTTTACTTTAAAGTAAATTGATGAATTGATGTTTTGAAAAATGTTTGAAACATTTTATGTTAAATGTTTAAAGGATCATATATTTTAAAAATTATTTAATTTCTATCTTTTAAATGAAACTATTTTTGAAAAGGTTAAATGGAAACAGATCATGATTGGTTTTAAAACTAATAATGAAAAACCTATATTTTGGTAAACTGTGTATAAAACCAGATTAACTTGGATGTCTTACTTAAAGTTAATTCATTGGGTATGGTTAATTTGGAATAAATATAGAGTTTCATACTCATGATTATCTATATATTTCTATTTCAGGTTCATCTTATAGTATAGAATGGAGCGATGGTGGTACTGAGGTTGGATAGTGACTCATGGAGTCATGTGGAAATCAAATTGGGTGACAGATTTCTTTTTTATTTTGTTGTATCAGACAAGACAACCACTCCTGTATTAATTTTTATTTCAGAAATATGTTTTCTCTTGAGCTGGATGTGTTGTTTATTTATTTTTTATACTTTATCTAGTTTTTTGTTTATAAAACTATTTTTTTTTATTGTTATAGACATCCAATGTATGGATAGTTCATGCCATAATTTCTAGAGTAATTCCCCTACTTTTTAAATTAAAATTTCTAGGATAAATCATTCATATGTCCTCTCATCTGATTATATAGTACTTATCATTAGCCTATTGGGATCGGTAATTCCCCTTGAGTATATTGAGATCTAGATCAAGTGCCTAATTCAAGGGTGACCTGGAGCTAGTTCATGACACATTACATGGGATACTTTGTGAAATCATGAATATTGTAAAAACATTGCATGATCCACACTATTGTTGAATCTTTATAGAGTTTAAAATTTATAAATACTAATTAAATTAATTCTAGATTGGGAGAGAGACCTATATTAAATGGAGATATTGGTTTTATAAAAAGAGAGGGTGCACAATATTGTAATATCATATTCTAAACAAAAGAATATAATATGGGGAGAGAGATAAAATACTATTCATATTCAAATATCTTGTTTCTATATGATAAAAAAGGAGGAGAGACTCAATGGTGTTCCAATGATAACATCTAGAATATTTTTAAGGAAAATGCTATAGAGAATAATGCATGGGCTTACCATTATTATACCTAGAGATAGAAGGAGTTATTAAAAAGGATAATTATAGTTTTTGAATTATCATTATCTGGGAAGAATGTGATCTTATAATTAAAATAGGGAAGACTCAGACTCAACCCTCATTCTTGAGGAGTTTATTTCATTTTTTAAGACAAATAATAGTAGAAAATTGGATATCAAATTGAATTTATCTAGATTCAAAGGTGAAAACAGTTTGTGACCATAATGATATTGAAGATACCCTAAAGTATACAAACTCACTTTATCCTTCACATAAGTAATGATTATAGTGAAGAGACCCTCAAGTATATAAACCATGTGTATCACTTTCATCTAATATTGTTTAAAACAAACTTTATTAATAAAAAAATATCTTATAATAGAAATAAGATGAAAGTATAAATCCTTTACTCATATCCACATTTGATTCATATAATCCTTTGTATTCAAATATCTAATTTAGAAACCCTTTTATTAATCATTTTAATACAAAATACTAGATTTATTAATTATTTCCTAGATTTTGAACTCTTTTATACCTACAATAGTTGTATAATATACATTAGGTATCATGTACGCTTCCAAAATCAATTAATTTATTTCTATAACATCAATAACTAATATGGACTTTCCATAAAGTTTAAAAAAGTACTTCATGTGTCCATGAAAGTTCTATCTTATTAAAAAAATATCTTTCTTTCTGACACTAGCTTTAGGTTTCAAATAACATTGACTGGCTATTCGAAGTAATATCATTAGACTTTCCAACTAACTTTTCTTCTTATGGATTAAAATTTTACCCACTTGTAAAATCAATATAGTTCCAAAACCTAGAAATATCATTCAAAGTTTATCTATCATCAACACTTTTATAAAATAGGGAAAAATTTATAAAACTCATTCACATTTTTGGAATATTTCCAATAATGATCATAGAATAAATTCTATAGCCATAACTAGAGTTAAAGGAAACCTCGGTCTCTTCAAGTCATTATCACACTCTACCATATTAATTATATGAGTATAGACTAAAGTTTATTTGATAATATTTCATATAATTCCTTTGAAAACTTAAGTAAGTAATTCTGTACTTCTCATAATAATCTATATTTAAGTGTTGAACAATTTTAATAGAAGCTTACTTAGGAAGGTATTTCTTTAACACATATAATTATATCTCTTTCTTGAGAAAAATTTCTAAATTTTTTTTACCAGTATAGATATTTCTTACAATAATCTTCTATTTTATCTCATATTGATCTCAAAGTAATGATTATGATGATGTTATTTATCTATAATTTAATTTTTTATCATATGATCATCATGTTTTATATTAATTTCATAAGTAATATTATTAAATATTCTCCCACTAAAATGATTCCCCCTTTTAGTATAAATCATATACATTAATGGTATAAGATCTATATTCCACTATTTAATGAGTCTGTTTTGGAATTCCTCTCACCAATTATCTATTTAGGTAGGCCATATTTCAAATCATATAATATATAACTTTTGGATGATCAAGCAAAGAATATTTTTTACAATCCATCATATAGATAAACTCAACAACATTCATCTGGTATTTTAGCTATTAGGGATTCCAAAATAATTTTACCCTAAATAAAATTAAAAAAATGAGGTACCTAACTCTTAAGGTCACCTCATTACTTTATTTACTAAAAACAATAATCCAGGTAACCCTATTTTCATAGAACCTACTCAGTTGGATGATTGAGGTCTTGAAAAGTGTTTGAATTGAAAGTAATATGACACTTAGTATTCTTATATTGGATTTAATCTCACCATTTTATATCATGTATTCCCTTTACATGTATACATGATTCTTATAGTTTATTTTAATATCCTTATTCATTCTACCAAATCAATATGCTTAAACCATATTGATGTGTTACTCTTTACACAACTAATGGCTTGTGTTACAAACACAAATTAAAATTATATTATATTCATACATATCTAAATGAATCTCCTATAAAGGTATTTGAAGCCCTTTCATGTAAAGTTTTAAAATCATATTAAATCAATAATCCCTATAATATTAATCTTGGAGTGACATATAGACAACCCCCACTTTTTTAGACAAGGAATGTGCCCCCAGGATAGTGAGAATTTTGACCCCAAGTCTCTCTACCCAAGGTTACTTTACATAACAGAGACCTCAATTCCATCATAATTATGACACATAATATGTATAAACTATAATCAACCATTAAAATCAGGCTCATAACCTGATACAAGTTAAAATTAAGGTATAAGTAAACTAAATTGATTATCATACCTAGCATATAACTCCTTAAATGTATGTATGATAATAAATATAATTTTTTTTAACTCTTTAAACTAAAGTATACATACATTCATAATATAACAATTATAAATATGAATAAAACAAGGAATAAACATGTTAGGACCAAAAGGGGCCTAGATACCCTGAGAGGGGGGGTGAATCAGGGTATGGATATTCTATTTCAAAATTCTTCTTGCCCCACTAGATCTTGACCTCTATATTATAAGGGTCACTTTGTTTGATCTTATATTTTTAACGTTTATCTTTTTCATTTCTTATTTATCTAATAATGATGCTTTGGATGCAATGTAGGGAAGCAAGTAGGTAGACACATAGATTTTTACTTGGTTCACCCTCATTGGGCTACGTCCAAGGAGCATACAACGGCGATGTCTCGTTGTACCAAATACAAAAAATCTCACTGCCAATTTACAATGTTCGGGCTAGATAATTTCTATGCCCAGGATCATTGTCTTTACAATGTTTAGGGTTAGCTCACTGTTTTCCCAAGGGTCACTCCATGTTTCTCTCTCTCTGGCTCACTGCCGGTGGAGAGGATCACCTTCTTCCTCTTCCTTTGCTCACTGCTCTGAAAGGATCCACTCACATTTTATAGACTTATAGGTCTCTTCATTATCTCTAATGAAATTTTCATCCTTAATTGTTAATAGATGCTCTGTTGATGTCCCACTTTCACTCATAGATGAATCTCACTTTGCACCAGGTGTACTGGGAAACCCCAATTTTTACATGAAGCCTCTACACTGCCTTGAACGTAATTCTCTGTTTTTCATGAAATTCACTTTTCACACAACACCACTTTTATGCACAACCACTTCTTTTACATACAGCCTTTGCTTTGTGTGCAAACACTTCTTTTACACGCAACATTTTTCTTTTATGCGCAAACTTTTTTTTGCACGAAAAAAATTATTTTACGTGCAAACTTGTCATTTTCACGCAACTCCCTTGTGTACTCCAATTTCATGTGTCATAGCTTGAATACTCTCTAAGTCTTGAGCTTCACTGAAATAGGGGGTCACTTTATATTTATAGGAAAAATTGACCACTACGTGAAAAACCCTCCTTCAGCATGTAATTCACTTCCAGCATGAAAAACACATCTTCCACACAACATCGTTTTTCACACAATGCTCCAATATTTCATGCACCTAATGCCTTTTCCAATTTTCGAGCTTCTAATCTTGAAACACCTCTTGTACGAAAAACTCCAATCCTCTATTTTGTGCACCACGCTAATATTCCGTGCACCACTTTCCTTTTTCACGCACCATGAAAATATTTCGTGCACCACTTTCCTTTTTTGCGCACCTCCCTTTTCCAAAAACACATCTCTCTATTTTCTGATTTTTAGGCCCAAAATTTGGAAAACACTAGAAAATGGGACCACCTTGTATCTGATCTTTTTTTACTACCTCCATATCGTCCATTCCTTTTTCTAGGTTCTTCAATCAAACATGGATATCCAACAACATCTCTTGAACCTGAAAAATCACCATGTAAACCCCCTTTGTCAAAAAATTCTACATCGTGGACTGCTTTGTGAACAAACACAACATGGAGGTCCGCTTTTTCAATAACCACAATCACCTAAAAAATGATTCAATGATACCTTGAGCGCTTTTTTCCCAACAATATCCCCCTTTAGGTTTGTTGACAACTCTTCTCATAAAAATTCTCTGCACTTTGATACCTCATTAAAGCTTTTTCCAACCACTACCACCCTTCACCTCTTGTGATTTTGATAATGTTCGAGGATTAACTTAACACGTACTCTAAGCCCACATGAGCAATGCTCTTCATGAGAAAAAAGAGTAAATGAAAAGATCATCAATGAATCACTTCATTTATGACACCAATTATTGATACCAAACTACTCCCAATTGCTAAACTGATACCAATTGTGGATCACTGGAAACCTTCTCACACTATTTCAACATCACTCTTCTACTTTTATCACAATCATAAGCTGTTGTGATGTCTACTCATTGACCGGTCACTTATCGCAACGTCAGATTTAAAACTCTCCCCCAAACTGATTTCTCTCCCCCTATCTCGCTGCTCCACCTATTAGCTTCTCCCCGTGACTTTGACAAAGACATTTTATCCTTTCATTAGCCACAGTTTCTCCCCTTGAGGAGTCACTATTTCTCCCCCTTTTTCAATGAACCCAAAGGTAACTCCTTTGTGTTCTGAGATATTAGAAAGAAGACATATTATCATAGTAGAGAAAAACACACCATACCTCTAGGAGAGGGGGATTCCATAGCCACACTTTTTCAAGTGTGGAGAGTCGACTGGACTCCCAGAGCTAGTCAATTCCTCTCAAAAGCTTCCTTGGGTAAGGCCTTTGTCAAAATGTTTGCAACATAGAGTTATGTAGGAACATACTCCAACTTCACGTGTCACTAATCCACCTTCTCCTTGATAAAATGATATTTAATCTCAATGTGCTTTGTCCTTGAGTGATGGACTAGATTTTTTCTTAGATTGATAGCACTTGAGTTATCATACTGGATTCCGATCAGAGACTTCACTTCAATTCCCATGTCATCATGATACTGCTTCATCCACAATAACTATGTGCATGCTTGAGTGGACGCAATATACTTAGCTTTCATGGTGCTTAATGAAATGCAATATTTCTTCTTGCTTAACTAAGAAATACACAATCCAACAAGATAGAATGCACCTCCTGACGTAGATTTCCTATCATCTGCTAAACCAGCCCAATCTGCATTAGTATATCCCAATAACTCTGACTGAGATTTTTCATTATATATCAAGCTAAATTCCATAGTTCCCTTGATATACCAAAGTACTCTTTTCACTGCAAGCATGTGGCATTCCCTGGGATTTCTTTGATATCGTGTTTCTTGGCATGTGGCGAAAACAATATCAGGTCTTGTCGCTGTTAGGTACAGTAAACTCCCTATAATATGCTTGTATTTTGTGATATTAACTAATTTTCCATCATTATCTTTTGATAATTTCATCCGGGTAGCAATCGAAGTTTTCACATACTTGGAGTTTTCCATTCCAAATCTTCTCAGGACCTCCTTGGTATATTTATATTGAGAAATGAAAGTTCCATTATTTCCTTATGACACCTATAAACCAAGGAAAAATATCAGCTCTCCAATCATTGATATTTTGAAATCACTTTTAATAAATTCAAAAAATTATCTGCACTGGGCTTCATCTAATCTGCTAAATATTATGTCATCAACATAAACCAGCACCATCATCCTTTGATTACTATTGTTATTGAAATAGATATTGCAATCAACTCCACCACACTGAAAACCAAGCTTCTTCAAATACTGATCAAGTATTGAATATCATGATCTTGGTTCTTGTTTCAACCCATATAATGCCTTATTCATCCAAAAAACCTTGTTCTCATCCTCATGAATGAGAAAACCATCTTGCATCTTGATATAAACTTCTTCTTTCATAACTCCATTCAAAAATGCAGATTTGATGTCCATCTGTAAAACTTTGAACTTCTTTTCACTACAATGGCTAGGAATAATCTGATTGTATCTAACACTGCATCTTCCATGTATGCACTGGCACTGTCTGATTACCAGTTATATCTTTCAATTAAATTTCAGCTCAACTCTTCAACTTTCATGCTAATATGGATTTTCCTTCCTCATGGTCATTATCAGTGTCTACTTCTGAATTATCATTTTCCACTTCTACTCCCCCTGAGTCTCTTACCACTTCATTGCTTTAAATAGAAAACTTTACACTGTGTCATTATTCAATGACATCATTTCTTTCAACTGCTTTTCTTAGATTCTTGTTGAGACACTATTGATATTCTCTCGCAGCTTCTTGGTATCCTTAAAATAGTCAATTGATGACATAATGTTAGAACAAAATAGATAATTATTAAATACATTAATTTTGCTACTTCTCCCACAATATGTCTCCTCTCGATCTTCTCTCGATAGACAACACTTGATTTGGGTCATACAATTGTTTAATTTATGGATCTTTCATCTGATGATGATATTTCATGCTCCCCTTATGTTATGAAACACTTTCTGTGGTTAGGATTACTTTTTATACACATAATCATTCTTCTCCTCCTACTTCATTTATTCTCATCTGACACTTGGCATTGAGCCATCAACAAAATCTCTAATCCTACTGAGTTGGAACTCGGTGTGGGAAATAATAGATAAAGTTAATAACACAATCATTTTATATTGTTCTCATTTTCTCCCTTTCTTATTCAAGTCTGGTGCTTGATTTGAATCAATTGAAACTCTAGACCATATTACCTCATCACTTTGCATCATTAAATGCCACCTCCCCTTGGATCGTATCTCCCTAAAACCTGAAACACATGAATCATTAGTTAACAGCATTTATATACATAGGGAGAGGGGCACTTCTAGAATCATCAAGAAGAGGATTGCAGTTGATCGTGATTGGTCAACCATTTGATTCTTTCATTCAAAACCTCAAACTTTTTCCTTGACTTCTATAACTGCCTAACCAACTCCAACTGTTCTGGCCTTATGACTAGGCATTATTTACCCACATGCTGAGCCTTTTTCTGATATGTACATTCTACAGGCCTGGGATTTCTCACTATTTGGGGTTTAAACCCAGTAGTACACAATTACTTCTTTGATGTTCCACCAAAATTCCATTTCCCTTGATTCCTTCTCTGAATAGGAATCTCTCTGCTTGTAATTTCCCTTGCTTCTTCCTCCATTGCAAGGATCTTCCTCTTTCCTCCACTTTTCTCCATGGCACATGACATGCGAATTTCTCAATGCATTCTTTGTTAATTTTTCTTTTATCATTTGTTTGAATCATGCCACCCTTTCTTATTATTGTTGAGTTTTCCACTGATTTAACATTCTTATTTTTCACAAATAGAGTAAATATTCCATTAATCATCCATGTTTGTTCACATTCTCTCCAATAGAGTTGTTGTGAGTGTGGCTGAGGAGGCAACTGATACACATTTCTTTCATCTCCTTGTGATTCCCCTGAGGTAGTAAACCTATTTATCAATTTACCACTTTGTCTTCTAGTGAATGATTTCTCATTATACACCATTGGAGTCGAGAATCTATTTTCGAGTTCCTTTTCCTTTCCTGATTTCTTCTTGCTACAATGTCTTTCCAAATTCCCATAATTAGAATATATAAAACATTTTCCATAAAAGGAATACCTCATTTCATCATTTCTCTGTCGAGATGTTACTGTAGTTTGATTTCTTCCTTTGATATTGAGATCTTGAACTTCCTAACACATACTCTTGGTGTGTCCCATTCTTCCACAGTAATAGCATCTAATAAATGTGTTCCTCTGAGAGACTTTTCTTTTTGATTTCTCATAACACTTCTTCTTATTATCATATTTAGTAAAGTCTCTATTTTCACAGCCTAAAATGTATTTCTGAGCCTCTAAACATAATCTTGAAGTGTGTCCATGAATCCCATAGAAATAGCACATGTTTTCACTAACTCTTGTGAATGTCCTCTTAGGTTTGTATCCAACACCTATATGATTTTCTCCATTTATGGAACTATTCATGGCTCTATTTCTATCATGAACAGGAGGGGATTCATTAAATCCAATACCAGTTTTTCCTAAACTGTATGGTATTTGAGCTGAGAAAATACGTTGTTGTTTCTCCCCAAAAATATCATACTTTCTTTTCATTTTATCACCACCAGCCAAAGGACAATCGAATAGTAAGTGCAGTGCATCATTAAACATAGGCTTTCTATTGAAATTTTATTTATCCATTTCTTTATTGGCTGAATATATCTCTTCCTCTAGTTTTTAAATCTTCTTATCTCTTGATTCAAGTTGAGAATTGAATTCTCTTCTCAGATTCATCCCACTACTCGTCTTATCTTCCAGTTCTCATAAAATCTTTTCTACCATATCACTTTTCTTCTTCACTTTCAATTTTTCTTCTACAACAGAATCAAAACAACATGCATTCTCTTATTGTAGCCTTTGATTCTTTTGAACTAGTTTAGATAGTTCTATAACTAGATCATCATTTCTAGATTTCATATTCTAAATTTCAACTGACTTCTGATTCTCTCCCTTATCATCAAATTTACATTTCTCTCTCTTTGAAGACATATCTTGCAGTTATTCAGCCTGGGAATCATTCTTCTTTATTAGGTCTATATCCACATAAATAAGCCTTATATTTAATCCACTTATCTTGTTTGCCTCAATTTCCAGTACTTGGATCCGGATATCTTTAGATTTGACTTCATCATCCAATATCTGATCCAATTCCTTTTTCATGTCGACATTTTCTAAAAGTTTCCTTTTGGAAACTTCATTATCATTAGTAGTTTCAGCATCACTTTGAATTTTAAGTACTTCACTCATTTCTATATCAATATTGAGTGAATCCACCTTTTCCCTATCAAATTCATACAATACTTCCTTCAACAAGATATTTGATTCTTTTAGTTGAATCACACTTTTCCTATAAAGACTTCCACAATGAGGAATACCATCTGAATTTTGATTCTTCTTTGATGTTTTTCCCTTTTCCATGGCACACCAAGATAAGGGCAGACTGATTTAACCACACAAATCGACTGCACCAAGTCAGAGCAAACAAATCCAATAAAAGAAACTTATCCCTCTAATACCAATTGTTAGGACCAAAAGGGTTCTAGATACCCTGAGAGATGATAAATCAGGTTATGGATATTCTATTTCAAAATTCTTCATGTACCACTAGATCTTGACCTCTATATTATAAGTTTCACTTTGTTTGATCTTATATTTTTAATGTTTATCTTGTTCATTCCTTATTTATCTGATAAAGATGCTTTGGATGCAATATAGGGAAGCAAGCAGGCAGACACAGAGATTTTTACTTGGTTCACCCTCACTGGGCTACGTCCAAGGAGCATACAACGACGATGTCCCACTGTACCAAATCCTTTAAAGCCCACTACTAATTTACAAAGTTCGGGCTAGATAACTTTTATGCCTAGGATCACTGCCTTTACAATGTTTAGGGTTATCTCACTACTTTCCCAAGGGTCTCTCCCTATTTATCTCTCTCTGGTTCACTTCTGGTGGAGAGGATCGACTTCTTCCTCTTCCTTTGCAAACTGCTCTAGAAAGGATCCACTCACAGTTTATAGAACTGTAGGTCTCTTCATTATCTCTAATGAAATCTGCATCATTAACTATTAATAGATGCTCTATTGATATCTCACTTTCACCCGCAGATGAATCTCACTTTGCACCAGGTGTACCGGGAAACCCCAATTTTTACGCGCAACCTCTACACTACATTGCGCGTAATTCCCTACTTTTTTGTGAAATTCACTTTTCACGCAACACCACTTTTATGTGCAACCACTTCTTTTACATGCATCCTTTACTTTATGCACAAACACTTCTTTTACGCGCAATAGTTTTCTTTTATGCACAACCTTTGTGTTCCGTGCAAACAATTATTTTACACGCAAACTTTTCATTTTTGCACAACTCCCACATGCACTCCAATTTCATGTGCCAGAGCTCGAATACTCTCTAAGTCTTAAGCTTCACCAAATGAGGGGGTTCACTTCATATTTATAGGAAAAATCTACCCCTGTGTAAAAAACCATCCTTGAGCATGTAATTTCCTTCGAGCGTGAAAAACACATCTTTCGTGCGACATCATTTTCCGTGCACTGCTTTAATATTTCATGCACCTCGTGCCTTTTCCAATTTTTGAGCTTCAGATCTCGAAACACCACTTGCGCGAAAAACTCCAATCCTCTATTTCGCACACCATGCTAATATTTCACACATCACTATCCTTTTTAATGCACCACGCAAATATTTCATTCACCAATTTCCTTTTTCATGCACCTCCCTTTTCCAAAAATACATCTCTCCATTTTCTGATTTTCAGGCCCAAAAATTTGGCAAACATTGGAAAACAGTGCCACTTTTTATCTTCTCTTTTTGTACCACCTCCAGATCATCCATTCCTTTGTCAAGGTTCTTCAATCAAACATGGAAATCCAACAACATCTCTTGAACCCGAGAAATAACCATGTAAACCCCATTTGTCAAAAAATTCTACATCGTGGTCTGCTTTGTGAACAAACACAACATGGAGGTCTACTTGGTCAATAAACACAATCACCTCAAAAATATTTCGAGGATACCTTGAGGGATTTTTTCCCAACAAAACAGAATAATTAGACAATTCATATATTTAATCATGAGATAAACAATTTATGAACAATTTATAAATAAACACTACTAGAAAAATAGGTTATAGCAATGGTTTAGAACCGTTGGTATAGTCCTCCAAACCATTTGTATAAATTATATTAATGGTTTGGTGTACCATTAGGATATTTACCATTGGGAAAGACCTTTACCAACAATTTGGTTAAACCGTTGGTATAGGAAATTTAATAGGAAATACTTATAGCAATGATTTGGTCAAATCATTGATATAAGTATCCTATCAAAAAAACCAGCACCTAGTTTTGATCTTGAGACCTATTGATTATATTCCAAAACACTTTCCCACTCTACTGAAATGTCATTTATGTTTATATTTATGAAAATGTATATATGTATAAAAATAAATTTGAATTTTGAATTATGTATTTTTATTTTTATTATTACACATATTTTAATATATAAATATATTGATATTGTTGTTTATATAATATATTTGGTTAAATATGATTTATATATTGTTAAATATGTATTTACACTTAATATATTATATATTTAGTGAAAATGGTTTATAAAATTATTAAAATTTAATATTAATTAATAAATTTATAATTAGTATTTGACAATTAAAAAAATAGTGATAGAAAAAATTAATAAATTACTTAATACCTATTTAAAAGTTAAAAACATGGTTTAAACTTTAAATAGCCATTACTTTTGATCCGAGTTTCTATTTGGGCTCCATGAGATATCAAATCGAATCCTATTAAAATATATACATCAAATTGATCATTGAATCTTAATAATTATTTTTTTGAGGTCAAAAAGGCTTGGTGGGACTCAAAAACTAGGTTTTTAGTTAGGATACCCAAATTTTTGAACATTTGATGGGATTTTAACTTCATTTAAGAGGGTATTCTTGTGTTTTTTCAATGGATACTAAATTTATTCCAGAGGCTTACACTTATATTGACATTATGGTGTTAAAATTTTAATATTTTTCATATTCTAGTGTTATTTATAATTAAATATAAACATATATATAAATATTCATATATATTTATATATTTATATATTTATATATTTATATATTTATATATTTATATATTTATATATTTATATATTTATATATTTATATATTTATATATAAAACTTTAACTGTATAGATAAATTTTTAAAAATGTTTACATATAAAATATATTTTTAAATATATAAACTATATATAAAAATATCCATTTTATTTAAAATAAAAATTTATATATATTAAATTAATTATATATTACAAAATATATATGCATATATATAATGATAGGTGGCCTTTACCAACATAATTAAATGTCTATTACTGAATACTAATTAGAAAATTGTTATTTAATATTAATTTTTAGTAATTTTATAAACCATTGTTCACTTAATATAATATATATTAATTGGGAATACATATTTAGCAGTATATAAATCATATTTAACCAAATATTACATATATATATCAATACCAATATATTTATATATTTATATATTAAAATATGTGTAACAATAAGAAAAATAATACACAATTCAAAATTATTTTTATAAATACATATATATATATATATAAGTATTAAAGGCATTACAAAAAAGTGGTAAATTATTCTAAATATAATTCGGAGAACCTTGGATCAAAAATCGTTGGAATTTTTTTAATAGGATACCTATACTATCCATCCATCCAATGGCCCGAGGGCCTTAGATTTTTTTCATTATATGATAAACCCTCTTTTAAGGGAAGAAGAGAGGAAACCGAAATAGACTTCATGGACTTAAAACATTACACGACCCAAAGATCAAGAAAATACAACTCAAGCTCACACCTTGGAATTACCTCTCCCCAGCATTAAAAATCTGTAAAGCTCTCCACCATTGCAAGACTGTACGGCTAGCAAGTGTCCTGTGTCAAAGCATAGTCCCGATCCAATGGCTAACGCCATACACTCTCAAACATCCAATTCCATGCAGCCTGCATAGGTGAACCGCCTATTCTGAATCATCCTCTAAGGCATGTTCCATGAGGTCAAGTCTGGATGAACCTTCATAATCTGAGTCTCGAAAACCAACTCAACATAATTCTGAAAATATCCAATCATATGCGAGAACAAACAACACAAACCAGCAACCTTCCATTCTGAATTCCAAAACCAAAATGGGATCAAACCAGCAAGCATTCATTAGCACAGAGTCCAAGCACCAGAGACGAATCTAGAAGCACCCCACTGTAGCCATGAAAAACCTCTAACCACATCTGTAGAAACCCGAAGAGGACGACAATCTAAGGAGCATGAAGCCGGGTCTTTGTCACCTAGGACTAGAAGAACCAACAACACCTCGAGGGAAGATCTCTGATGAGGGGACCCATGCATATCTAAGCCAGCAACGCCTCTCTGGGCTTGGAGCCAAACAAATCAAGGCCACATAAAAACCCTCAACAAATTCCTAAATGGATGAACCACTAAAATCTAGAGGACCAACAGGACACGAGGGCACACTGAAGAAAATGTTGTTGCAAAGACTCCAGCCACACATTGCACCAAGAAATAGCACAGAACCTGTCGCCTCCCTCCAGACCGAACACAGAAACCACAACAAACCACCCAAAATACACTTCCATGACACAGAACACTGGGGTAGAAAACCAAAATTGCACCAGATCTGGACGAAGCACAGATCTGGAACCACTGCTTGGGGATGTCAATGGAAGATCTGAGCCAGAGATCCTCCCCAACTATTTCTAGCAGAACCATCACCGTCGCAGAGTGCTGAAGTCGACCCGACCCAGGACAAAACCAGAACAAAGCCGCCTGAGATGCGTTGATGCATGAAGCCAACCGTGAAGCCACCGCTGAAATTTAGAAAAACTATATTTTTATACATATAAAATTTTATGATATATTGTATATCCTAATTCATGTCTTACTTATGTTATTTATTATATTTAATGATACATAATCCTATTTTTGATATTACCTTCTAGTTCCTAGGTATTTTATTTAATGATGCAGTGGATATCACCTCGACAATTTGAGGCTCTATTTTGTATCATGCAATTAGTTATTTCTCACCTTATGATATCTATATTGTATATTACAGTATGTGTAAAACTGAAATATTTCTACTAGATCATTTATTATGATATATTATATTGTATATAATGAATCTATCATGGCATATGATATGAAATACAATAAAACAATCTATAGTTCATTTTCTATATCATTTTTAATGATGTCTAAAATGACTCTTATACGGTATATGATTTCTTCATTTTTAAAACATGATTTTAAAAATCATGAATCATGGTAAAGCTCTGACACCATTGATGGGAATATAAGGATCAAACAACAATTTTTCAATATATATAAAGTAATTAAAAACCAATAATTACTATGATTATGATGTATGATACTAAAACCAAGTATGTATAAAATAAATACTCATGTACCATTCACCATAGAGATACTACTTCAATATTTTATCACGGTTTTTTGATTAAGATTCATAAGAGTCACCCAACAAACTCCCTCTTCTATAGTATATCTATGGGTTGATATAAATCATCCAACACTCAATAGGTATTCTACCCCTTCCATGACATGCTAATGTCTCAAGTGGTAAAGGGGTGAGGAGAAAGGGAGTTGTGGGTATGGGATAATCAGTAGGAACTCAGGAACTCAATTGAAATTTAAACATCTCAATGGAATAATCCCCTTATATATCCATCAGTGCATTTATGAGTGTGCATTTGTTAATTAATATGTCAAAAAATGCATGAGTAATGCTTCATAAATTTCATAAATTCATCATTTATCCTCCCATGTGTTTTCTCATATGAAATGTTCACAATTACGATGACCAACATGGAAGAATACCAAAAGTTATGAAACTTATCATTTAGTTTCTAATAAATTTTAGGATTCATAGTAAATCATATATTTCAATTCATGAAATATGATATATCCCAAGTTTTACAATACAATTGGCATAGACAGTGTATTTTTATCACTATAACATGATTTAAGATATGCCCTTTATCTAGACATTCATATTCCTTAGATCTGTGTATGTTATACCATACAACATGTACATATCATACACTATGATATAGGGTATTTAGGGTATATCCCCATTATAAATAGTATAAGATAAGTATAAATAAATTAAATTAACCAATAACTAATTAAACAAATCCTGCTTTATCCTATTAGCCACCAATACTAATTCATTACTTAATAGCCTCATCTATTAACTTGTAAATCCTTATCTTTCTATTATTTCTTTCTAATATAATTATATTATTATTTATATATACCAATTAACTACAATCATATAATAAAAATACAATCTTAATTTATCTATTAATTCCAAGTAGCTCAATTATAGGGGTGTTTGGGATTAAATAAATCAATTTAAATTGATCAAAATTAACCACCCTAAATAGATAAAATATAGTTTAAATTTGTTAATCAATTCAATTTAATTGATAAATATTTTATATTTGGGTTTTTTGGTTTGGTTTGATTTTATTAACCTTAACTGCTGATAACTATTATTAATAGAAACTAAATAATTAAATAAATATATAAATCAATTTTGAAAGTGAAATTGATGATTAACTTTCTATGATCAAAGTTGAATATAGCATACATCATTATTGATTTTTTAGTATAATGAAACGTGATGAACATATGCGATGATTAAGTGAATATAAATCATTAAACCACATTAAAAGTTTTAACCTGTATAAATATTTTCCATGTTTATGGGATGGTTTTTTAACTATTTAATTCATTTTAATATTAAATGGATATTTTTTAAGAAATATTCCCTCTCTATTGTTTATTTTATCATGATATTTGTGTTATCTTAAAACCCTCGGTTATGAAAGTTTGGGGTTCTATCCTTTTTTATGAATCAATTTTGTATCTTGTAATTTTTTACCATATTTCCTTAATTGGTACAAATAGATTTTAATTGATATAAATTTATCGGTTTGGTTTATGTTATTTATGGACTAATCATTAGTCAGTTTTGATTTTCACTCTATATAAATTTTTTTCAATCAGACGTTTAAAATCAATGTCCTTAACCAATTTTAACCAATCACTCACATCCCTACTCAATTATTTATGTTATTTTATTGGTAATTTAATTAATCACATATGAACCTATAAATTTCAATATTTCCAAGATAAATAATGTCATATTCTAAGAATTCTCTTTATTATTATATAAGAAAACATGTTAATTCAAGAAATTAAATAATCAAATAAATAACATTATTAAACATTAACTAAAACTATTAATGTTATATATAATGTAAACATGTTTTAAAATTTATTTATTAGAACAAATACTAAAATTAGAATATACTTTACTTTCTTATCAAACACGTGGAATTTAATATAATCAAACAAACACATTACAAAACTACACTAACATTTCATATCATGTCATGTGTTAATTTCATTCAAATAAACTAATCATACCTTATTAAAAAGATATTAAATCTATACTTATCAAACCCATGTGTGAATAATATTTATGTTAAAATAAATGACCATGTAAATCAAATAATATTATTAAAAATAATAATATTTCATTATACAAAATTAAACTAAAATAACTATTTATAAAATTATTTAACTAAACATTCTTCCCATTAAATCATTTGAGTAAAAAAATATAAAAAATCAATAAAACATTACTTACCTTTAAAATAAATTTTCATAAAAAAAAGTAACAAAGTAAAAACCTTTTAAAAATATATATATGTATAATTTAAACAATAAAAGTACAATAAGGTTTTAATTATCTCAAATAAATTTTCAAACTATTCCAAATGGTATGATTCAACACACCCATGAAATTATTTAAAAATAATTTAAACATTAACAAAAGGGGTCTCACTTTTTTTCTAAAAACTACTTTTTTACCTTTTAAAATCACTTTAAAATAAAAAAATCCACTCAAGGTATGTTATGCTTCAATTACTCTAAAATATACAAGATTAGTCAACAAGAAAATTATTGGAAAAAAATAAAAGTATTTTGTTCCATAAAATATCTATTTTCAAATCATTATAAATGAAAAATATATAATTTGGTGTAATACCTTAAAATATACTTAAAAACATTTCAAAAAAATTTAAATAATATTAGGGAATCAAATGACATAAATTACACTTATATTTTTAGATTGAAAATATAAAATATGTGAAAAAGAAAACTTCAAAGGTACAAATATTATTCAAGATCCCATATGTTTAAAGTGAAACTATTCACACACTATAATAAGAATCCAAAGAAGTTTTAGGAAATGAAAACCATTACAGTTTTATTTTTGAGTCAAAAAAATATTTTTATTCCAATTCCAAAATACCTTTAAAATATCCATTTATAAACAAAACATTTCTAAAAAAATAAGATATTAATCAAAATTAATAAAATAAAAAATGTATATCAATATTAATAAAATATAAAAAAAAATCATTAATCAAAATAAATCCCACACAATAAATCCTAAAAATTTCTAAATTAATTTTATACAATATAAATATAATCAAATAGTACAAATACTATTCAAAGATACAAGAAAATATAAAAGTGAATATATTCTAATTTATTTGATTGAAAGGCATTATAAAAATTCTAATATAAGAAAAATTAATTTCAAAAGTCCATTAAAGGGACCATTATTCTAAGAAAGTTATTAATTAGAAACTAGTACATTTTTAACTAGAAGTAATTCAACCTATAAACAATATGTAACAACCTATAAAATACACCATATAATCATAAGTTAAATGTAACATAATATTAATAAAAACAATTATTTTTAAATAATACATAAACATTCTATGAATATAAGAAAATAAAATAATGAATATAATCCAATTTAATTAATTAGAATCATTATTAAAAAACCAGCCTATATTTTAAAATACTTGACATTATTAATTTTAATCACTCTAAAATAGATTTTAAATCCACATTGAAGAAATCATTGACTAAATAAGCAGTTAGTAAAATTACTAAGATATTCATAAAATAAATTTTAAAGGATTTCCCAATTAGAGTTGAACAACATAAGCATAACCTATAAATATAATAGAATTCAAAAAAAAGACATGGTATAAATATAAAGGAGTACATTTCCAATTTTTTAATTTAAATATCATTATTTTTATAATTATTTCCATAAAATACAATCCAAAATAGTTAAAATACTCACAACGTACCCAAAAACATTTCATAAAAAATAATAATTTCCCTTAAATTTGTTAAAAATGGAATTTATATATAAATTCGGCTAAATATAAATCGTTTAATTACAAAACATTGATTTTATATTTATTTATAACCATATAAACATTTATAAAATGATAATCTAGGAAATAATTGAGATTAAAAATTCATTAACATATTTCAAAAAATAATTTTTAAAAAACCCAAAATAATTTCCTGATATCCAACACTTTTCTTTTCATAAAAATGTTATAAAAATTTCATATAAAAATTTAACACTTATCATGTATAAATTTACCAATAAATAAATAAAATAAATAGTAAATAATACAATTAAAATAATATAAATTAAACTATTATAAGTTTTAATTAATTACATCACCACTAAATATCTATTCAGGAAACACTAAATACTTATTAAGTTTCTTATAATTAACTAAAAAATTTCAAATAAATATCACTCAAAATATAATTATCAACCTTGTGTATAATTATATAAGACACATTACTAGAAAATCAAAAAATGTTAAAAGAATATTACAATTCATTCATGGGTTGAAGGAAATCATGCAACCAGAACTTCCTTGAATACTCAAGATTCCTCCATAATCATACTGGGATGGAATGTTTATGGGTTAATATTTAAGTCCTAACAATCATATCTCTAGTATATACATGAACTGACTACCAAACACAAACTCTAATACCATTTTTTAATGACCCAATCTAGATCACAAGGTCAAACTCGAATCACTATATGACCTCAAGCATGCTTCTCAATCACCAAAGGCTAGAATAAATGATCAGGAATAAGGTGTAATATATAATTATCTATTTACCCAAACTAGTAAAAATTTCAATATCCGAATATAGGTTCTAAAGAAAAACATAAAATCAACTAAAAACGTATGAATATATATGAATACAGGAAATAAATTACATGTGAGATTATAAACCAATTAAACAAATACAATATGCCACAACATAACATAAACAAAAATACAAAAATATACAAGGACTTCAAATTACTCTAACCACTTCCATGGAAGAAAACTATCCACATATCCTAATCTTTAACTCTGACCTCCCCGAGATGCCTAACAATAATTAAACACTAGACACCTGACATAATAAAATAATGTCTAAAAAAACTCTAATAGGTATGTGTTGGGTGTGAGTATACCATACTCAGATGTCAGTCACTACTTGATTCCTACCTAACAACTAAAAAACCAAGTACAAGTAGTAGCAACAAAAAGTAGTCAGATAATTAAAGAATAAAAAAATTATTATATTATATCAATTTTGAAAATAATATAAATAGATACCTTTAGTTTTTGTTCCCATGTACTAACCAAACTACCGTGGAAACCAACCATGCCTACTTTGAGTCTAGATTGAAATTCATAAAAACATTTGGACGCCCTTAATGAATAAGAATAAGGTAAAATTGAAGTATGGATATCCTATATAGGAGTAAAATAACCATATATATATATGAATACATCCTCGTTTTGTAGAGAAAACTACCCATGTACCATAAGTACATATGTGTGTTTGTTTGCGTGTGTAGTTTATAACTATAATGAATCATGTGGTGAATATTGTTTCTTGATGGTATTTAGAGGATATTCATATGATAAACATAGTGGATTAAACCCATTAAATTGATTGATCTATCATAAACAAAACCACATGTGGAATATGAAGAATATAAATATGAATTATTTTACTTATATCATAGTGAACTTCATCTTTTTCTCTTTGATGGAGTATTCTTGATTGAGATCACCTAGAAATAACTAATAGAATATTTCCTCCATAGGTAGTACACCAGCCACTTAAATCCTTGTTTATAATGAGAGAGCCCCTGAACTCCAAATGTTTGTTGGAACTTTCACCTCAATGATAAATGGAGAATTGTTTTGAAGAGATATCTAGATATATTATGGTAGTGTCACACATACTCAATAAGGGTATATCATCCCTCTATATAATATATCTTCATTCAATAAAGATATTTTAATGGTACATACCAACACTTTATAACCGATATATGTTATGATCATGTATGCCTATTGAGAAATAATCATGTTAATGTTACAAATGATTATGTATATTCATAAATGAATCAATTCATTGATTCATAGTTTAAGGAAACCACATAAAAGACATGGTCAAATCCATTAACCCGTATCATAATTCCATCATAAGATATGATATAGGCATCTGATGCCTTATAAGATATCATGACATTGTAATATGTTATATGAATCACATTAATATTGTAGGCTGTTATATAATATATAATATGATATATGATATACCCATTTTAGTTCATTCCTAATAATATC
Source organism: Viscum album (assembly GCA_963277665.1). NCBI lineage: Eukaryota > Viridiplantae > Streptophyta > Magnoliopsida > Santalales > Viscaceae > Viscum > Viscum album. Next base: position 172,920,649 of record OY728128.1, read on the forward strand.
CTACTTTCACTAAAATACCATAATGAATTTATGTATAACTCTATAAATCATTTTTCATCCATCCAAACTCTTTTGGATATGGTCTATAAAACTCTCTTCATTTTGGAATAAACACTTTGTCCAAAATTTAACATGTATTCTAAGCCTTAACTATGTGACCCTATGGGCATGTGTAGCATTAAAAACAAATATAAAATCCTGATTTCATATATATAAAAAAGGAGAAACCTCTAGAAAAACATTAGTGTTTCATAAGATGCAAAGGGGTTTTGTGTGAACTCAATCAAACAAATTCATATCTCTATATGATCATTTCCATAAAAATATGTATCATATACATCATATGTATACCTATATATCCCCTTTTTCATGAAATCAAGTGACCACTAGATGTGTAACGTATCAATCTAGTATAAACCAACTCACACATTCATGATTCTTCAAAAAATACTGACCATATCATTGAATACATCACATGTCATTCATCTAGAAGATGAGAACATCACAAATACCTCATTGAAGTAGCTGATCACATCACATGCCACTCAGTTAAGCATGACCATGTATTTTATCTATCTAATTAAATCAAGGGCCCAAATGTTTTTAACTCATCATATGAGTAAAAAAATTCTATTTTGGTTGAGATTTAATCAATTACATGATTGGAAACATACTCAACTACCCTATTATTATATAAGACTAAAGGAATACATAATAAAGGTATCAAAGTATGAAGGTATTATGCTAGTAATCTCTCCAACATCAGGTAGTGGGGATTCATAATAAGCATACACCCCTAATTATATCAATGACCATATAGAATTCCATGTGATATGCTTTGGTGAGTTGATCTAGATAGAAATTATTGACTTTTTACCTTATGATTCTATTCTTTGTATATGATATACAACTATTTGTATCGATTAAAATATTATACTCATGTTAATCTTAACATATCATCATAACCCATAATACTCTATGATGCTTATTGATTAAGGATAATTCAAAGTCATTCTTTGAGGGGCTATTATCACACCATTGTTCATGTAATATAACTATGGCACACATGAATGAATAATAAATAGATATTTACTTTATTATAAAATCATGATATATTTTACATGCATTACATCCAATCTCTCATATATCTTATACCAAGATATTCAATATGGACCTTATACTTTTATTGTGAAAATGGTTTCATCAATGGATCTGCTACATTATACTATGTATCCACCCAATAGATCATTGAAACACCCCTCTCAATGATCTCTCAAATAAGATGGTACTTATGAAGGATGTGTTTAGTGCTTTGGTGAGTTAGGAGTTCCTTATCCTGAGAAATAGATTTTTTATTATCACAGTAAAGCTTTATCACTCCCTCAATTCTAGGAAAGACTCCAAGTTCAGAAATTAACTTCTTGATCTAAACTGCTTCCTTCATAGCATATGATGTAGTGATGTACTCTATCTATATTATTATGCCCACTATGGTGGCTTGTTTATAACTCTTCCAATTGATAGGTCCACTATTTTAGAAAAAAAATAAAACCTAATTGAGATCTCATATTATCTTTTTAGAATTTGAAACTATCATTAGATTAACACCTTAAAATGATCTCATCATGGCCTCCAAATATAAATAACATATCCTTACTCCTTATTAAGTACTTAAGGATGTTCTTGAATGTATTATAGTGAATATCACCATGATTGGGTTGGTATCTAATAGTTATTATTAAAGCATAATCTACATCGAGATGAGTATATAACATGGAATACATGATAGGTCCTATACAATATGTATAAGTAATTTTATCCATCCTTTCTAAATATTTAGAAGGATCTTGATTATTCTTAATATTTGTTCCATGAAACACTATTAAATACCCTTTCTTAGAGTTATCCATGCTAAATAATTTTAGCACTTTACTAATATATATGCTCTAACTTAGCCAAATAAATCTATTAGATTTATCCCTATAGAACATTATACCCAAAATGTGGGCCTATTCACCCATTTCTTTTATTGAGAATCATTTTCCTTACCACATATATAGAGAGTGTAAGTTTGGGGTATCATTTATAATAAGTAATATATCATCTAAATAAAACTTTAGAAATACCACCACACTCCCACTAATTTTCTTGTATACATAATAATCATCTATGTTTTTTATGAAATCATACTCTTTGATTTCATTATCAAACATAATGTTCCAAATCCAAGAATCTTAATTCAATCCATAAATGGAACATTGAAACTTTAAAACCTTAACAGACTTATTTGGAACTTCAAAACCTTAAACCTTTATTATATACACATCCAACTAAATTATCATCAAGGAAAGTATTTTTAATATCCACTTGATATATATCATAATCATAATGAGCTATTATGGTAAGAAATATTAAAATGGGATTTATCATCACAATTAGTGAAAATTTATCTTCATAGTCAGTACCATAATTTTTCTGTAAACCTTTTCCACTATGAATGATTTATAGGTATAAAATCTACCATCCATGTCAGTTTTATTTAGGAAAACCCACTTTCAAACTTTGGGCCCCACACCTTCAGGTGTATCCACTATGTTATAAAAAAATTTAGTGTGCATTGAATAAATCTCACATTACATGGATTTTAGATGTCACGAACCATCCCCTGGGTCCCATGCCATGACTACCCCAAGCCTGCCTTCCATAGGCCAGGGGATGGCGACTAGCACCGAAGGCATATTCCCTAAAATTGGAAAGGCATTGCCTTTATAACCTATAAACTCACGCAACCAAGCACATAGAAAGATACGAACAAGAGTAAACTGAATAGTAAAAGGAGTGTATACTGTAAGTAAAAGGGGCCAGAATACAAGCCCAACTGGAAAGTAAAATAAAACTGGAAAGTATAAGTAAGCTGAACAGCTCTGGTGAACACTCGCTAAGGATCATACCTGAAGGGTAGGTACATCTCTCGAATGGTTGTCTCTGTAGTACGCCTCATATAAGGTCCACCTCTAAGCTACCTCCAGTCCTGGTACCCTCATCCTCAGTTAGCACTTTTCATCATCTGTACCAAACACAACAAGGTGCAGGCATAGCCCATGCAGGGGTGAGTATAACGATACTCAGTAGGGACCTCAAGACCCTCAAGGTCTCACAAAATCCACAAAGGATAAACCAAAAAGCATGTAAACTAGTGAAAACCCTAGTTAGGTATATACCCATACATATACCTAATTTATCAAATATTAACCATCTCATTCATGAGGAAACACAAGGTCCAACTCCTTAGACAAAGTAAAACTGTTCCATGAAGGAAAAATTACCACAAAGGTAACACCACAAAGGTAAGTACCACAAAGGTAACGCCTCACAGAAGGATACCACAAAGGGAATCACCACTAAGGTAAGTAACACACTGGTACTCCACATAGAAGAATACCACAAAGGTATCACCGTGAAGTTAAGTACCACATAGGTACGCCACATAGAAGAATACCTCAAAGGTATCACCATGAAGGTAAGTACCACAAAGGTACGCCACAAAGAAGATTACCACTAAGGTAAAGACTCAACTCACACCAGGTATAACTTAGTTAGGGTAGTAAAGATGATTAGATGTAACTATTAAATCATCTTACTCTGTTAAGAGGCAGACCCACATAGGATTCTAAATCATCGGACCCACAAAGGATCCTAGTACAGCAGACCCACATAGGATCCTAGAGTAGTCCCACATGGATTCTTAGAGAGGATATAAGTGAGACTCTCGAACACAGACCCGCGTAGGATCCCAAAGCACATACCCACATAGGATCCCAAAGTACAGAACCACATAGGATCCCAAATCACAGACCCACATAGGATCCCTTTCTCATGTTACAGCCAACTACAGGGTTCCCGCACTAAGTTCTCTTGATTCCGGGAGGGTCTGATCCTCAAGCAACAGGTTGATACTCCAACTACCACGAAGTCCCATGAAGAAGTATCCCAAAGGACCACCATGTAAAAGTGGTCTCAAAGAAACAGATGGTGCGTCAATCGGACACCCAGTCCGTAAGTTATTGGTCTTTTAGTCCCGAGGGCCCGGTTGGATTCGTGTTCAATCCAACCCAGCCATACCCCAACATTATCCAAAACTCAAGTGGGGTATACCAAAAGGACCTTCTTGATCCAAGGTTTCTGGTGCTGCAAATGGTTCATCAAACGGATGCATGTAGCTCAAGATATGGCTGAAAACGTGGGAAGGGTCGTAGCTGGTCAGGGTCCGGTCCGACCCGGTCGGACTGACCCGGCCCAACCTGGCCTGGACTGACCCGAACCGGTTTGGGTCGACTCGGCCTGACCTGGGTCTGACCCTGGGTCCATACATGGGTCTGACCTGGCCTGACCCAGGTCTGACCCTGGGTCCGACCCGGCCCACTGGGTCCGGCCCGGCCCACCAGCACGGCCCGCGGTGCAGCGGCCCACACTATGGCAGCCCACGGTGATGCGGTCTATGGTGCAGCGGCCTGCGGTGCAGCTTCCCGCTGGCTCGCGGCTAGCCTGACAGCCATCCTCCTCCACACAGCACAATCATGCGTCGCGCCTCCACCGGCGGCCGACAGAGTCAGCTGCCCTCCCTTCACCACCGCGGCACAAGGTTGCGGATCCTGTTCACCCGGCGGCGCGGACACGCGCCATCGCCTCCCCTTTGCATGGCCGGCAGACACCGGCCGCCACCCTCACTCTGCCACAGCCGACGGGCCGTAGCCCTTCTCCGGCGGCGCAGTTGCACCATCGTCGTCTTCACAGCCGACCGTGGTGTCGGCCACCGCTCCTGAGTCCCACCGGTGCCAATCGCCATCACCGGTCGCCATCATCCTCCATCGCAAAGAACGCATCAAAAACCACAAGTTTTGCGAAGAGGTTGATCCATGTTCATTTTTTCCGCACCCTCTGCGTTAGAGCAGTAACAAGTGACTCATGGGAAGAGATTTAAGGTAAAAGAAAATTAAAGAAGATAAATCAAAATCACACCCCTACCTTGGAATTCATTGGAGGTGTCGAGAGATTTAAGATGATGTCGTTGAGGAACGTTGGCGTCTGTTGCCTCTGCAAGGTGCTTCCGATCCGGACTCGGGGTCGGTTCCTCGTTCTTCATTAGAGCAAGTTCTTTGTTGGAGAATGTTCTCCCAAAGCTCTCCTCTCCTTTTCCCAAACTTTTCTCCCGCGATAGGTGTGGTGCCAATTTAAAATCTTAGAGATTAATTTAATTAAATTTGTTCATTAATTAAATTAGGGTGGCACAATTAATAAGGAGAGAACCAAGATTCACCTCCCTTATTAATGTGGGAGTTTAAGAGGGGTCGGGTAGTCCCCACCATTGAATTCAAATTGGGAGGATTAAATCTCTTGTGGTCCTCACCTCCATAAATCAAAAGGAGGTTACAAGAAAAATAAAAATGTTAAATATTTTTATTTTTTATATTCTTCCATTAAAAAGTAAAAAACTAACTTCCACCATCGACCTGTTGCGGTTGAGGTGAAAGTCTCCTTAAGTGAATACTGGTTCTGCAAGTTCAACAGTGTCCTCGGATTTCAATTCCGAGCACCAATTCAAAAGTTACAAAAACCCTCTTGCACGTTTACTGAGCGTACCCTAAAAAGGTTCAAAAATTCATTCTGGGAACATCGGGCCTCGGAATCACGTGCCGTCAATTTTTACGGACTTGTAATATTCCCATGTAATTAAAAAAAATTACATGGAATTTCTAGGTCTTTACATTAGAAATATCTTGAAATCATAACTCCCAATATCTTCTTTGTAGGAAGTAGGTTCGTCTCCTATGAACATTAATTCATCATCATTTTCTATAAGAAATCCAGATCTCTTGGGATCTTAATGAATCCTACCATACCTTTAGGTTCTTGTGTAACTTGAGTCAGTTCTTCTTCTATAACTCTTTATCAAACTAGATTAACTTTCATCACATGAACACAATATATTTGTTAATCTTTAACTACTATAAGTTTAACTTTTCTCTCACTAACTCCATGATTGATTTATTAATTCTCAAAGAAAACACAATTTCAATCCACATACACTTTATATTCAGTAGGATTATAAATGAAAAATGACATTGTATCTTTGAGATAACCCACAAAATGGAATATCTTGGATTTGGGGATGAATTTATCTAAAGAATGATGTTTTACATATGATTCACATCCCTAGATCCACATAAAATACATATTATGATGTTTTTATATCTATATATCATATAGTGTCTTTATGACTACCTTAGATAGAATGTGGTTAAGAGGAATTTAGTATTCTCAAGATAATATCCCCTGAATAAAATAGGAAGGTCACACTAACTCATTATAGATAACATAATATAAGTGTATGGATTTAGCCAATATTTCACATGGATTCATTTGGTTATGAATCAATGTGTTGATTCATTTTTGGATACACATAATTATTTGAAATTTTCAAATGATTATATATCAACTAGAATATGTTAATTTAATGTATATTAGTTTTCAAGTATTGGCATCCAACATTCAACTCACTTAATTTAACTAGGAGATCTTATATAAATGGATGGGATACCCCTATTGAGTATTTGAGACACTACCATTCTAGTGTTGAAGATGTCTTTATTCCAGTTCTCCATTTATTATTGAGGTTGATATGCTATCACACCTAAAGAGTTCAAGGACCCTCTCATTATGAATTAGGATTATAATGTTTGGTGTACTACCTATGGATGAAAGATTCCATTGGTTATCATTAAGTGATCTCAATCAAGCATACTCTATCCAAGAGTAGAAGATGGAATCAAACTCTTTTACTACATCAAATTTTATGCTTCAACTCTAAGAATATTTATTTAATTTGTAAAAGTATTATTCCAAATTTCAAAACTAAACAGGTTTATTTGGAAATTCAAAACCTTTAGGTTGTATTATATACACATCCTAAACTAAATTTCCATTAAGGAAATTGATTTTTACATCCATTTGATATATCTCATAATCATAATGAGTTGTTATGTAAAGAAATATCTGAATGGAATTTATCATTGAAAATTCGGAAAAGGTCTCTTCATAGTCAATACCATGAATTTTTATGTAACCCATTACCACCAGTAAATATTTATAGTTAAACACTCTACCATCCATGTTAGTTTTCTTTCAAAAAAATAACTTTCACCCAATTGGTATGACTCCTTTATGTTCATCCACCATGTTCCAAACTTGGTTAGTGTACATTGAGTACATATCAAATTCCATGGATTTTTTACATCTCTCAAAATCATAAATATCAATGTCCCCTTGGTAGGTTGTGGGTTTATCACCTATGATCATTACTTCATCATTGTTTTTCATAAGAAATCTATATCTCTCAATATCTTGATTAATCCTATTAGACCTTCAAGTTTCTTTTGTAAACTAAGTTGGTTATTCTCCCATAACTCTTTGTGGAACTGGATCAACATATATATTAGGAAAACTTCTTCTTTTTTGTCCAATACTTATAAAAGTTTAAATTTCCTCCCATTGACTCCTTGACTGATATATAACTTATCAATTATAACACCATTTCAGGCCACAAAGACTTTGTGTTCATTAGAATTATAAAAAATATCTCACTATCTATTTTGAATAACCAAAAAGGTAAAATTTCTCTAATTTAGGGAGGGTTTTATTAGAATATGAATGTAATATATATAATTCACAACCCCAAATCCTCATAAAATACATACTTTGATATTTCTTGATCCATATCTCATATTTTTTAATTATTGCTGACTTATATGGAACATGATTAAGTAGGAATGTTGTAGTCTTAAGAGAATATTCCCATAATGAAATAGGAATATCGCACTAACTCTTCATCGATTGAATCATGTCCAACAGGGTAAAATTCCTAATCTAATATACACTTTTCCACTATGTAGTTCTAGGAGGAGTGGGTTGTGAAAAATTACATAATCTATCATTTATTAGTGAATTTCTAGCTCAATTATTCACCACTATAATCTGATTGGAGAATATTAATACTTTTTCCTAGTTGATTCTATAATTCATTATAAAACTATTTAAACGTTTCAAAAGTTTTATATGTTTTACTAATTAGAAACACATAACCCTACTAACTAAAGTCTTCCATAAAAGTTATGAAGTACCTAAACCTACCACTTTATTGTGTACTCATTGGTCCATATAGATCACTGTGTATAAGATCAAATAGTCCACCAGCCCTCCCATATTTTCTACTAAAAATTGTTTTAGAAAATTTTATAATAAAAAAGATTCATAATTATCACATGATTCATAATTTAATGATTCCAACAATATATATTTATGTATTCTTTGAATGTTTTTATCATTTATATGTTTAAGTTAGAAAATCCAATGGTTGGTAGGATAGGAATCAACCTTTAACTTCTTATTCTGAATGTTATATAGAGGATTATATATATCTAGAATATATAAACCATTTACCATATTCTAAAATTATATAAAACATTTCATTCATATATATATAATCATGTTCTTAATAAAAAATAAAAATACCATCTGTTCCAAATGAGATGCATATATCAAATTTCTATTTATGGCTGGAAAATAACAACATTTTTCTAATTCTAGAATTAATCATATATGTAAAACTAGATCATAAGTACTGAACTCCAATGTAGAAACTCTTTCTCTATTTCCTTCACATAGATCTACTTCACCCTTTTTTCAATTTCCTCCTATCTCATATCCTATGTTTATCAGAAAAAATGTGTGTTGTGCACTCGAAATATAATACACATGAGTCAGAGTTGAAGAAATTAATTTTTTTAGCATTCACATTTAAATGCTCATAATTCTTAACTTTTAGAACACTTCATAACCTTAGATATAGATCTAGAATAGTTTTATAGGGAATATCTATAATATATCTCAAAATGATATACATGATGTTTGCCTTCTAATTCATTTTTTTTCATAAATACACCTTTAAGGGTAAAAGTGAGAACTTACACATAAATCCACCAAAACATGATAGGAAACTAGAAAAAACAAAAGGATAAATAGCACATTTAAAATTCAAAATTCAAATGAAAGGAAAAAACCTAAAAAATCACACCAACTGGAACACCCTTGATCTCAACTTCTCCATCCAACCTCAATTTGTGCTTCTCAGAGCATGTGTAATCATCCATCACCATCAGGATGGAGCGCCACCTATGATAACCATTGTTATAATTATTTAAACACCTCTAGAACCAATAATTCCAACTTGAAATGTCTCTTTTTCTAAAGTATATTCCATTAGGAAAATCCCCAAGAAACACCATTTTCAAGAATATGATACCTTTAAATGAATCAATAAAACTACATAGGTGAAAAGGCACAACCAGAACACAAATATTTTCCATCAGATATACCACCAGCCTAAGACCGTTCATAGAATATTTGGCCTCAAAAGAAAAACCACATATCCTAAAATCAAACCAATTAATAAATGAGGCTTTAGCCCCAACCTTTTAAAAAAACTGAAAGTGGGTACATGGATTGATCAGAGATGTAAACATCGCTCTAAGATGGAATACGAACTAACCGAGACCTAGGAAGAACCAAAATTGGGGACCGAGAATAAAAATGAAATCCAATAGAAAATGAGGTTAAATAAAATGATGAAGAGGAGAACCAATGGAGGCCTAAGGAACTGGGGGTCTCATAGGTAGAGTAGGTGGTGGTGAATAAATCCCTCTAACCTTAGAGGGATCTAAGTAAGAAACAAACCTTGATAAAGTAAGATACAAACTGGGATTGAAGGTAAAGAAATGCCCTCTGAGCAGTAATGAGGAAGAAACAGAGCTAAGAGGCGGGAGGGAAACCCTATATCCCTCGAGGAGGAATCCTATAGGAGAGGGTAAATTAACAATGTGAGAATGGATTCATCCTCAATAGACATGATTTATTCTATAATATATAACTAATACATGATTTCAGGTGAGTATCTTATTTATATCTTTTCATCAAGGACTTTTAATGAAACTACTCTTACTAAAAATCATAACCCTATATATAATATCAATTTAATGAGACAAGAACAATATTATATCATGGTTTACACCATTTTGAGAATTTAAATAATACGTGACTATATTTGGTAGAAAAAAATTATTCATATCATATATGATTCTTGGATAGTTGAGTGGATAACTCTTTAACAAAATCCATCTTAGAGATATAAACTTAACTCTCTTCCTTTGAGATCCATTCTGTTAAGGTTTTCCATCTAAGTCTAACCCAAAAAAAATTAATAATTAGGAAGCTAATTTTTAGGGTCACCTTATTACTTTATTACCTTAAAAACATAATCCATGTGCACCTATATACTATGGTTTCCTATAATCAATGATCTAGGTGTTGAAAATTTCTACTTTGGAAGGAATCACACACTTAGAATTTGAGGGGTTTTCTTTTAAAGTCTCCCCAATTTGATATACATCACATGAATATTAAATTCATAACTATTTTATCCCATAAAATATTTATTATATCATGTTTTATCCCTTTATGTATTCATGATTATAATGATTTGGTTTTGTAATCCCTATTCCATTCACCATATTAATCTTTAACACTTTACACAGCCCATAGTATGTGTTACTCACCCAAAAATAGAAGACAGACATATTTATACATACCCAAATGAATTATATAGATAAGTTATATAATCTTTTCATGTAAAGGTTAATAATTATATGAATTTATTAATCTATAGATTAGTAAGCCTATATCCACAAATAGATAGGCCCCACCTTTCTAGAACAAGGCATAAGCCTCCAGGCCGGTGGGAAGTCTGACCCAAAGTCCCAAAACCTATGGATTATTTACTTAAGAGAGATTATAGTTAATCATAACTCTAATATCTAATGTGTATAAACTATATTAAAAAACTAAATTAAAGATGATGAATTTAATTACAAGCTAAGGTCAAATTTTAAAGGATCCCAATGGGATGTCTCCAATATTGAGAAGGGGTGAATCAGTGTTGGTATATAGTTAAACCAATTTAAAAAAAATTTCCATTTTCACCTCTTCACTTATATATTAAATGGATATATCTCTATCTATTTATTTATACATTGGTCAGTATGAATACAGATATAAATAAAAAATAAACACAATAAGAACACCAAGGTTTATTAACTAGGTTCACATCCTTTTAGGATGACAATATACCTGGTGTATGGTGGTTATTATCACACCCATACATAGATACATTTTTATTATAAAAATAAACATGGGTAAGTTTGTAGCCTTGGAATCATTATATTGGAACTGACTAGGTATAAATAAATCAATGGATTATTATTCTATAATTTCAATAGAAAACAGGATTTGATCTTCTCCTTATGAACTGTGATCAGAAACTTAAATGGAGTCTTCTATTGAAAAAAATATATATGATCTCCTTCCATAGTATATAGAAATCTTTAGTGATGCCTCAATATCAACATCAAAGTGTTGTCTCACACATGTAGAAAACAAAGTCTGCACTGATATCCTTCAAACTTCTATAACATAATATTTTAGGCTAGATATCTCACTTTCTTTAGCCTGAATATGATCTAAATTAGAAAATTTAGAACCTCTATTCTATTTTAATTATTATTAAAGGAATAGGAAGAATCCATTACAAGTAGTTCAAGATCCCTCTCTATATTTATTCGATACTTAAAGATCTATAAGGAGTTTTTATATCGATTCAGTCACCTCTTTTTCCTTCTACTTGAAGAATGTGTAATATAGTTGCATCATTGGATCACTCTCCTTTATTTGTATTCTCATCCATTTTTATATTCACTTCATTTTCTTAATATTATTCTCATGATATTAAAATTTTAATCCCAAAAAATCTTTTAATTTAAAACACAGATATTTTCCTTTTCCTCACCCAAAGACTAAACTTCTTCCTTCCATAATATCTACACAATTCTTGCACTTTATTTTCTTCAGAATTATTCTATAAAGTTTTCTTATCATTCCACATTTTCATCGAATCTCATAAAACTATGTTTACTTTTTTCATAATGTGATTATATTTTGAATCCTTCATCTCATTATATAGAAATATCATAAAGGGTTGTACCTTATATTTTTTTAAGGTTGTTTATACCCTATAAATAATTTATATATACCCTGTAAATAATTTATATATACCCTATAAACTTATTTTCATATACTTTACAAACTCCATTGTACCCTATGATATCAAATATATGAAGATATTTAATCATAACTTATGATTGTATCTTATGAAATCACCCTTCTCTACTTATTTGTAAGGTATCATACCTTACAATATTTATTTTATAAACTCTATGAACTCAGTATATACTCTATAAACTTCTATAGGTACTTAAGAAACTCCATTAAACTCTAAAAATATCTCCAATAAATTATAAATCCTCATAGATGAACTTATTTCTTCATATTTATCATTATTTCACTATCATATTCACTTATCTCCACTTCTTGAATCACAGATACTTCATAGCATCGTGATATTTCCTTATTTAAGAACACAACAAATCATCATCATGTTTTAGTTTCTTCTCTTCAAAAATTCATCTTCCAATTATCATATATATCTTCCTATTAACCTTATTGAACTACTTATTATTTTCAAAAAAATGCATGAATTTATAGGCTCTTTATAGAAAAACATCACCCAAATATTCTTTTGATAAAATTAAATTTTATATTATTTCTTTTGATGTATCTTCTCAAGATTATTTCATACCTATATAAACTTAATGTTTTAGTGCACTTATAGTGTGTACTTATTCCAATGATCTTGAGATTTAATACACTATGATCTTCTCCATAATTTGTCTTCATCATCCTCAATATATTGAGCTTCTGGGATCATCATTATTTTATGGTGAAGGATATTTATACTTATTTTAGTAGTTTTATAATTATTATTTTATTATTATGATCACCTAATAAATTTATCCATATTCTATAAATAAGGTTTTATCATTCGACATGAGAACCCTAAAGGATCAAGGTGGGATTTGTTTTGGTTTCATATTAATGTGTTTTTAAATGATGAATAGTGTAGTACATGTGTGATTCCCACATCAAAAAAAACTATTCAATTCCCTCTTCTTAATAAATATGGATGTTCTATTAGACACCTATTGAAATCCCTTAGATCTACTAACTCTGGGGATCCATTGTGTCACCCCACATGATGTATCTCTTACCCTAGAACCACCCTACACATATCCTGCAAATACTGGACCACAATGGCCATGAATCCCCCATGCCGCTCTTTGTTAGCTCCCATATTAGATCTTGTTCTACTTTCTTCATGATTTCTAGGTTTCTTGAGGGGTTGAGTTAGCCAAAAATTGGCCAGATTTTCTCTTCTCTTCCTCATAAATTCATTTTCTAATATAATACATCCTCAAGATCCAACTCAGAGCCTTCCTAGTTTCTTTTTTAAAATCTTATCAACTACATCCAAGTCTATTTGATATTTCTCATAAAAATAATGAGGGTAAAACTTTATGAATACCTAAAACCATTCATCTTCACAACATTCTTGGGCTCTTCACCACTCTTCCAATAAATTTTTCATTAACATATTCTCATCATGTAGCTTCCCTTAATGCCTTTGATCCTTATTAAAAATAAATACAACAAAAATAAAAAGTGGGCGAAATAATATACCTCTTTGTTCTTATTGTCAATACCTTCTATAAAATGATATTTTAGTATGTGATATGACTCAACTATACTTCTCTAAAATTTTCTCATTTTATTCTATACTCTTTATTAATAATAATTATAAAGTGAACATAAGTGGATGTAATACTTTATACTTAATCAATTCACAATTAATCATCCAACTCAAAGTCTGCATGATCCATGCTCAATATAGAAATCATGATGGTTTGAATTAGATATAAAAGTTTTCTATTAATAAACTAAACATGATACCAATTAATACTAATTACCGTGAATAATTTAGGTGTTATTCATATATCCTCAGGATGAAACTAAATGATGTTAATTTATAACTTTTTCTAATTGGAATTATAACCTGGGATCCTATAATCATCTTAATGCATAATTAAAAAAAATCAAATCACATATATAAAGTTTTATAAATAAACTATGAGATATCCTCATACTTATATATTTTTTATTCCATTGATAAAATCAATTTCTCCTCCTTAATATTAGAATTTATTCTTGAGAAACCAAGGATGAGAGAGTGGTCATACATGACTTTTCTATGATAGTTTTTCAAGAACCTTATAGAATTAAATTTTATATGAATTATGAACTTCTGGAAGATTATCAAGACATACCACCACTTTTCTCCCCCTCAATGGAGACACTCCATCAATTTCTTTATCAAGCTTAACATTTTAATTCGATTCTATTTACAATTTTGGTTGATAAATCATACCAGGATGCTGATAACATTATATATAGAATAGTTATTCTAGATTTATTGTGACAACATTCCCTTCATAATTTATCCTTAAAATAACAGGTTTTACCTTTTATTTCATGTGTTAAAGCACATAAATATAGCATAAAATTAAGGGAATAAGGTATATATCATTTCGTATCAGTGTGAACTGTTGGGTTGATAATTTCTTCTTATCCAGTTTTATATATCCATTTTATCTCTAGGTCGACATGAATTCTTCATGAATTCATTTATTTATTTCTAAGTATTCTTTTATAGAAATGATACTTCTTCTTTCTCATATTTTTCTTTTTGTGGGAATTTATTCTTTTTATAATCCATCAAGGCACATAAATCACTTGGTGAAATCTTCATACTCTTTGGGATTTCTTCTTGGGATAGTATGATTATTAGACAATCATCCAAGTTATGTGAATACTACTTGAACCTTCCACATAGTACTTTTATATTCCTTTGGTCATTATTTTTTGAAAACCTCTCATGAAAATCAGATTCTTCATGTGCAATCATTTTCCCCTCTTTCAATGGAACTTTTTTTTGCTTCTTCTAATTTTGATATTTTCTCCAAGTCCATTGGAAAAATAATTATACACTATTTAGTTATTTTCTCTACCTTGTTCTTCCCACATGGAATATTAGGAATAATTTTCATCAAATCATTCTTCTTGGTTTTATCTTGGACTAAATTATTCTTTTTTAGCTTTTTTCTATCAATGAACAAACTCGTGATTTTTTTAAAATAGTCACAGTGTTCCCTCTCTTTCCAAAAAATAAACAAATCACTTATTTTGGTCTAGAATCTCTCTTGGACTTTTTGGATATATTTTGAATTAGGTTTTTCATTTTTTTTACTATACAATGATAGATTTTTATTCTTATTCGCTTCCTTTTTCTTTATAACTAATGGTCTTATCGCTTTAAATGTATTTGATACATGTTGGGTGTATTTATACCAATATGATTTCTTCCTGTGACCACCTTAGTTTCAAGAATCACATAGATCTATAATTATTTCAAACATATTTTGATGAAATAATATTTTTTCCATCCTTCTATTATATTTTATTCATTCCATCATTTATCCCCCTCGATGTAGGCTCTCTTTTAAATCCACTGGTTTCCATATTATGCTAATAGTTCATATACATATGTTAAAACCTACTATAGCACCAAAAAAGGACTATAAATCATGATCTTTTAATTTTCATAAAAATATAGACAAATTTACACACTTTATTTTTTTGTGCATTTTTTCTCAATTTATTAATCTTTATTTTGGGACCAATTATAACAACTCAATATTGTCGTAAATAAATATTACATCATCTTTTTTGGAATAATTAAAACATTGCACAAATATATTCCCAAAGACTATATTAGTTTAGTACCTTTGGAAACATGGAAACGTAAACACGGGTACATGAGTAAGCTACATTATCTCCAACTAGGTTCTCTACAACTATAACCTCTCTTAGATATATCATACATAAAATATATCTTCATAACTTAGGGAAGAAAACATAAAAATGGGTGAGATCAGATTCTTATTAAGGGTAAACAAGGCATATATGTAAGCATAAACATTAGTATAAGGGTGTGATAATGTGATCATATCATTAGAAGATCATACCTTGCATATCAAATATCATAAACATGAATCGTGAAATAAAGGTTAGAAGTTCATAATGCATGAATCATAAGGAAATATAGAGCATAATCCATGAAATCATAACTTAATATTAAGACATGGAATTGTGGGATTCACATAAACATGTAATATCATTCCCTATAATTCAAGATGCATTTCTAGAACTTATCAGGGCACTTCATGGGGACTATACCTATTGGACGGGACACACCACCATCCCCAGTCGTAGTCCTTTCCTTATAAGGGATCATGTTTCAGTATCTTCCCATATTATATTGGGTTTCCCCATCTTCCCATAGTGGATTGAGTTTCCCTATCTTCCCATAGTGGATTGGGTTTCCCTATTTTCCATCTTTATGATGACTACACATACTGGGATGGACACACCACCATCCAAAGTCATAGTCATTTACTTATAAGTGATTGGGTTTCCCCATATTCCCATAGTGGATCAATTATATCAACTTGATTCCCATCATTATCTCATGACATATAAATCTTTATCCAATGCATTGGATGGATATATAGTTCCCACTCATCACATAATAAAATCATGCATACATGTTGCATAAGATAATAAAACTTTCATCATATCATGACCCATAAAAAGAGATGGGTTTTATAAACATCATATCATAACCCATGAAATTAAATGGGTATCATAAAAATTTAATCACATCATAGCCTATGGAAAATATATAGGATTCATAATCATTTCATCAAATTATAACTTGTGAAAAAAATTGGGTTTCAAAAGCATATAACTCATATAATAGAAATAGTTGTCATAAAAATCATGATATTAAAACATAAACTATTCAATAAAGAATAAAAATGGTATTATTGGATAATATCCCCAAATAAAACTTAAACTATAAAATATTATTTCATCTTAGATGGAGAAGGATTTTTAAATATTGCTTGAAATTTTTCTTAAGAAAAATAGCTTTTCTTTGAAAAACATTTTCATAAAACCATTTCTAAAATCCTTTTCATATAAAGAAATATTTATAATTTCATTTAAAAAATTTATTGAGGAAAATATATTTTCCTCTTTGAAAAATTCTTTTTAAAGCATAAAGAATTTTGAAAACCTTTTTTTTAAATAGATTTGAAAACTTATAAAAGAATCTTGAAAATATTTTGAAAACCATTTTCCTTGAAAACTTATAAAAGAATCTTGAAAAAAATTGAAAAACTTTTTTCTTTGAAAATACTTTGAAAATTTATAAAATAATATTTTATATCATTAAAATACTTTTCTTTGAAAACATCCCTTTGAAAACATATAAAGGAATATTTGAAAATCATTTAAAACACTTTTTAAATATAAAATAATTTTTGAAAGTCATTTTTCTTTGAAAACATTTTAAAATAAAAAAAATTACATAATATTAGGAAAATAATTTTCTTTTAAAACATAACCATGTAAAATTTCAAAGTAATCATCAGGTAAATGATGGTCATGACGGCGGGTAAGCCTATACATGCGGAACATTCCTTTTGTACCTTAAAAGTTTAGAAATGTGACTTAACCAGAAAATGACAAGGATATTCATTTTAAAACCATTTTTTAAAAAGGTAATTAATGGATAAAAATGTCCTTTAAACATCATATGATAAAATTAAAACCTTTTTTAAAACCATTTTTAGAAAACATAGTTTTGAAAGAACATGGATTTTTGACCGAAAGGAGAAATAAAGTCAGATTTCCAAAAAAACATTTTCTTAATTATATTAAGTACCAAAGAGTGGGAAAATGGTACCATTACTTGGATATAACATTAATATCCATATTGAAATAAAATTAATGTGAGTTATTGAGATATGGATTATAATATTTCATCAATGGAATCATAATTATAAACATTCTTGATAAACAATGAGATTTAAGCTATAAACTGTTACCACTTTGTTAAATTTGAATCATAATAAAATGGAAAGAACAACATTTAGCTAATTTTTACGTATCATTAAAACAATTATATTCATTATATAACATTTCAAAGGTAGTATATACACCTCATATAAAAATATAGGTTCATAACATGGCATGTGTCTCAAAGAAGGAAAATTGAGGCAAAATTACTTTACCAATTTGGTAGCTTTTGAAACATAAACCCTATGAAATTAATATCATTAAATTGATATATGAATATACATAAATTTAACTATAATAATAATGTAATAAATATATAGTCAGTATACACATCACAAAAAATAAATGAGTGGTGAATAAGATACGTATGTCATGGAAATAAAAAGTGAGATGAAATTCCCTTACCTTAAGTCTTGACTTTATTCGTACATGTTCAAAAATATTGTATAATAAATATAAGTTTATTATATATCTAACATATAACAATATTATTATATCTAATACCATATATTTATTTTTTATGACTTTATACTACATTTTTATTAATAGCTCCATGTTAATGTTATGTTTCGGGTGATATTTGATCTATTATTCGCATATGTTTCAACTTGTTATTCTTGATCCTATTACTTAGATCGTGATTTACTTATTTAAAAAATGTAATAAATGATTTATATATCATATATATTCATTATATAAATATTTATATTAGTCTATATAATATATAAATATTAAATGAAATACACCATTCATGGATATGGTAGGTCGTACGTACGCATGAACGCTACTTCCGTTTTATTGTCGTATTGAATGAAAAAAAGTAAATGAAATATATATATATATATATATATATATATAATTACATTATTATTATAACATAATATATATAATATAATTTTACTAAAAACACCCTTAATACATTGCATGTAAAGTGTGAATGAATCGAATCACTTTGAGGAGGCAGTCATCCACACTTCCACAAACGAAGTTATCATAGTTACAAAAAAATGGAAAACATAAAGGAATGTTATATATAAAAATTACCTAATCATAAATAAATTATAAATATCACATATATCATATATAAATATAATTTCCATCATAATTCCCAACTATTAAAGGTAGTAAAAGAAAAATGAACAATCATCATTTTGTGAGGTGGTAGTTCGTCGTACACAAACGGTAAGTTTATTACCCATTAGATGGATGTGTTTGTAATTTTAATTTGAACCCTTAACATAACAACATGTAAGTATATTTAGGATACTAATTTTATTATTTAACCATTTAATAAGAATAATTTTGGTGGTGGAGAAATGAAATAAAGGAAAGTAGCTTGAGGAAGGATTTTACCTCTTCTTTGGGTAACTCTTTTTGGTTTGCACCAAAGGGCTTCCTTAGTTATATTTCTACCCAAAGGGAAGCTCAAAGTAGTAAAAGAGGTATTTTGGGAAGTTAATTTATTATATATTGGCCAAACCTAAGTGGATTTATAGGTTTTAAGAAGGGGGGATACGTGGTTTCCTTTTATAGGGGAGGGAGGGGACACACTTGGTTTTTTTTAAAACAAGTTAGGTTTACCAACTTTTTACCTAAAAAAAGTCAAAAAAAATCAAAAAAAAATCAATAATGGAAGTTTTATGGATGAAATATGTCTATAAAACGAGTTTTTTACAACTTTATAGGTCATTATGGCCCATAAGTTTAAGCTTTAGTCCCTTATTAAGCTTAATTTTATCTTAATCACTGTAATTAATTTTAATCACTTTCACTAACATTTTTGGTCAAAATTTAAATTGATCTTATTAGAATATAAATATTATATTTATTAAAACCATATATTTTCATTTTTTAAAATTAAATTCACATAAGTGGAAATTTAAGTTTAATTCTAATCCTACAGATGTGGCGAGAAAGTGGGTTTTTAGAAGTGAGAATGTTCAAAAGTTCATTAAGATTTTATATCTAAATTCAATATAAAAATGATTCAAATTACCTAAATTGGATTAATATATGTATAATTGAGTTATTTTGACTCTAAAACAAACTTAAAATATAATTTAACTATATAAATAAATTAGACAAAAAAAATATTTCAATTAAAATTCAATATTTTTTTACTATTCATCCAAAAATAAAGTTTCTCATAAAAATAAAAAAAATCACCCTAAGATAATTTTGAAATTTTGAATTCAAATATTAAGTTTATTTTATCAATTTAAATTTCTATAAGTTCTTAAAATTAATTTTATTATTGTTCACAGAAGGATATAAAAAGCATTTCTTTTAAGAAAATAGTATTTTCAAACATATAAAGACTTTACTAACACAGTTACATGTATTATTATCAATATTATTCATATATATAACCATTATAAATAATATTTAAAAATTATTTATCACTATTCATATTACTAAGTTTAATGGCTATGTTATAACTATCATTTTTAAATAATTATAATAATAAAATGTCATTTCATAGAAATTCAATGTTGCATATAACACAAGCCAAGTCAGTGTTGCATATAGCGTAAGCTAAACTTTATATTGAGTGTAGTGTGTGATTAACTTAGTGTTGCATATAATGCAATAAAAACCTAGTTCTTTTATATAAAAACCTATATTTAGTGTTTCATGAAAATAAAAATATCAAAAAGATTAAATTAATTCAAAAATAATAATTAAAAAATATTAGGGTCTTACACCAATACCTTATATACTTGTTTCCAATCACCTTGGATATAGTGGTTAAATCCTCTATTTTTTTCTTCATCCATTATTCTATGGATTTTGATTTTTAGAATACACTATTAACAAAAATAGATTTAGTATGAACATTTTCTTCAGAGGTGGATGAAACCTTTTTATTTTGGGATGTTATATATTGATCTTTAGATGATATAAATACATTTTTACACAAGATAAAGGTCCTTTTATATAAGAAACAACCTTATAATTTCATATAGAAACATATTTCTTTTCATCTTATTATCAAGACTCAATTTGATATATTTCTATATTCTTTAATATAACTTCAAATTCTAAGCATTTCATATTGAGGATTTTTTTCACATCCTACAGTATTTTTAGTTTGTCTTCATTCATCTTATTGATTTTATTAACTTCAAAATAATTCATTTTTTTCTTTTTTTATAGAAAATAGTAAATCTCTTTAACTCTCTTTACTTTGATCTCAAATTGTATATTTTTGATAATAGGTACTTCATTAAATGCATTATTCCTTTATTATAGAATTTTAAAAGATTATTATTTATATTGGATTAATTTTAAAAAATATATATCAATATTAGAGTATTTTTACCCAAACTCCAATATCCTTATACTTTTGGCCTCAACTTGAATAATAATTTTTCTACATTTTAATTAATTTTTTGATAAGGACTTCTCCTTAATCATTGATTCCTTTTTAAAGTGGGTTACTTCTTTTTGAAATTATTTAAGGGATCTAATAATAAAATAAGATACATATTTGGTAAACCGTTATAGGGTTTATTTTAAATAATAACATGAGTCAACATATTCCTTATCAATTAGTTCTTCAGAAATACGGTTTTAACCACTTATGCTTAGTTATTTAAAAAAATTATTATGATAATATTTCACCATTACCTTATCATCTTGTATGAATTATTAAGTACTATAGGTTTAGTATTTATCCTTCTTATTTATATTATATTTCTCAACCAAATATAAAATTTTCATGCATAATTGATATCAACATGATGGTATAATGATGAATTTATATTTTCTTCATGTTTTCACAAGAGTGATTCCTACTTCATCTTTCTTAAATTCTTGGTTTTTTTATTTTATGTCTTGGAAGGGATGAACATATGATTATAAATTGATATAAATACTCCAAGTTTTCATTCTTTTTTTTATTTTAACTATAACCTCAAAAAAATAAAACTTTGAGATTGTATAGAATCTAATAAGAGGTGTGACCTTCTCTAATACCAATTGAAAGGGTCATAATGGGATGTGTCCAGCACTGAGAGGGGGTGAATCGGTATTGGTATATTGTTAAACCTATTTGAACCTTTTATTAATTTTCACCTCTTTACTTATTTTGTGAATGGATCTCTCTCTTTCTATCTATCTCTTTAGTTAGTATGTATGCAAATATAAATAGTAAATCAACACAACAAGAACACCAAAGTTTTTTAATGAGGTTCTCCTCTTTTTTGGGTGACCATGTCCCTAGTTTACAGCGGTTATTATCTCACTCTCACATATCTTCATTCTTATTATCAAAATAATTATATGAAAGGCTATATTCTTGGACCCATAATTATGTATAAATTTTCAATGTTACCTCAATCTCAACATAAAAGTTTTTTCTTTCACATGCACCAAAAGAAGTATACACTGATTTCCTTTAGAATTTTTTAGTATAATATTTTAGGTTGGATCTCTCACTTTCTTTATCCTAAATAAGATATGAATTAATAAATTAAAAACATATTTTCTCTTCTACTTCTTATTCAATGCACAAGAAGAATCCTTTTCAAGTAGTTTGGGATCCCTCTATCTCTCTCTTTCTTTGATACTTCAAGGTCTATAAGGAGTTTCTATATTGGGTCCCTCACTTATTTTTCATTTAACTTGTAGAATATTTAATATAGTTAAAGCATTGGGTAATTATCCTTTCGATGGACTCTATTCTACTTTAATATTCACTACACATTCTCAATATTATTCTCATAATATTGAAATTTGAATCACTGAAAATCATGGAATTTAAAACATGGATCTTTTCCTTTTTCTTGCATGAATACTTAGCTTCTTCCTTCCATAATATCTTGAAATTTATTGTAGTTTATTTTCTTTATAATTCTTCCAGGAATTATACTTGTCATTCCATGTTTTCATGGAATCCCTTGCCACTATGTTTCCCATTTTCATCATGTGATTACAACATGGAACATTTATCTCAATATATATAAATGTCATAAAGGTCTGTACCTTAGGTTTTCATAAGGTTGGTTGTACCCTATGAAAAATTTAGGTGTACCCTGTGAACTTCTTTTCATATACCTTATAAACTCTATTGTACCCTACAATCTCAACTCTATGGATATATTTAATCATATCATATGGTTTTATCTTATGAAATTTTCCTTATCAATTTATCTTTAAGATATAATACCTTATGATCTTTATTACATGAACTATGAAAATTCATAATATAATCTATAAAATTTTGTAGGTTCTCTATGAAATCCACTCAATTCTATGAATATATCTAATTAATTTTAACTCTTCAAAAATGAACTCATTTCTTTATCTTTATTATTCTTTCACTTTCATATTCATTTCTCATCATTGTTGGAATCATGGTTACTTCATTGCATCATGATATTTCCTTCTTTAATAGCACAGTAAAGCATTGTCATGTTTTAGTTTCTTCTCTTTGAAAATTCAACTTCTATTTCTCATATATATATTTTGGTGAACCTTCTCGAGCTACTTCAGATTTTCAAAAAAACCATGCATTCATAGGCTCCCGATATAAAAAAATCACTCAAATATTCTTCTAAAAGACTTATAATGTATATTATTTCTTTCAGTGGATCTTCTCAATATTCTTTCAGGCTTCTCTAAACTTTTTATTTTATTTTACTTACAATGTTCACTTCTTCTAGTGATCTTGATATGTCATGCACCATGATCTTATCCAACCTTTAACTTTATCATTCTCAATGTATCGAGCTTTTGGGATCATTAGTAGTTCATAGTACATAATATTCATGCTTATTCTAATTGTTTTATAATCATAATTTTATCCTTATGAAGACCCAATCAGTTTATTTTTCCACTATAAATGAGGTGTGATCATTCAAAATACAAACTATAGAGGCTCGAGGTGGTAGATGATGTGTTGCATCATTTTATCAGTGTGTTTTTAAATGATTAAAAGTGTAGTTCATACATGAGTCCCACATCGAAAAACATCTCTAGAGGTGTCTTATTAATAAACCTGAATTTATATTTGACTCTAATTGAAATCCATTATATCTATCAACTCCATGGATCCATCTTGTCACCCCACATGGTGGATCTCCTCCCCCGATTCCACCTTGCACATATCCTACCAATGTTGACCCACACTATCTATAAACCCTCTATGCTTCTCTTAACTGAAACCCATCTTAGATCTTGGTCAACTATCTTCATGATAATAGTGCTAATAAAGTCTTTGATCTGGTTAAAAGTTGTCCAATTTTTAGATTCTCTTCCTTATAATTTTCTTTTCCAATATAGTACAGCCTCAAGTTCCAACTTCCAACCTTCCCAATTTTCTTTTTTAAATATCCTCAACATCATCCAAGTCTATTTGATACTTCTCATAAAAAAACCCAAGGATGTAACTTTATGAATATCTTAAACCATTCATCATCACAACATGTTTGGGTTATTCACCTCTCTTTCAATAAATCTTCATCAACGTATTGACATCATGTAGCTTCCCTTGATGCCTTTGATCCTTCTTGAATACAAATACAATACAAACATAAAGTGGGTTTAACAAAGGTAGATAAAAACTAAATATTATGTTATCATGACTATAATGAAATGCATGGAATGAAAATTTATAAAAACAAATTTATCATATAAATTAAAGCATACATAATATTTATATTTTATAAAAAAACTATAAACATGAATATTCAAAAGTATTAAACAAATAAATAAAAATTTTATTTATTTTATAAACATGATGTATTAATATAAACATTTCATATTTTATTTAGTCATTAAAATACCCTATTTATAATGTTTAACACTTATCATTTATAAAAAATTTATGGACTATAATCAATTTTATCCACAATATTAAATTTTATCATTTTTTTCTAATATCATATTTTAAAATTTCTAAGAGGCATTCTCTATAATAATTTATGATAAGAGTTAGTAGGAACCCTTATGTATGATTTCTTCAGTGAATGAAAAACCCTTACATATGGGATAACCCATAAGTAATAGATTCATAGAAAACCTTATGTATCGAGTCATCATCTTTCAAAAAATATATAAAACTTATGTATATAGTATCTCATACATAATAATATTTCTTGTGTAAAGTTAAAAACCTTACATATGGGGTAACCCATACATAATATTTTTTATCATGAAAATATAAAAACTTACATATGGGTAATATGTATGTTCTAGTAATCATTAATAATATATGTTATATCATAGCTACAACTTAGTTATATATTTTCATGCAACTTGGTTTTTGGTCATAGCCTATGATATTTCATATCATAGATTATAAGATAAAACAAACCCACAGGTTTTTAGTGTATTATACCTTACAATACACACCAGTCATACACTACAACTAAGAAAAAATAGAATTATAATATCTTATATCTTTAATCCAAGTCATCCAGTGGTTAAAATTCATCCATTACATATCGTATGTTATGACATGGCCTTAATCAGATTACAATACACAAGTTCTCTATAAAAACAATAAAAGAACATATTGGTTCATTGAAGACCCTGGCTTGAATACCACTAATGGGTTTGGGAGTATTATAATATGATCAATGTAGTAGAAGAAACTTATAACACACCAATCCATTTTTTGGTAAAAAACCTATTTAAACTTTTT
The DNA here is from genome assembly GCA_963277665.1 of Viscum album. Classification (NCBI taxonomy): domain Eukaryota; kingdom Viridiplantae; phylum Streptophyta; class Magnoliopsida; order Santalales; family Viscaceae; genus Viscum; species Viscum album. Next base: position 172,946,336 of record OY728128.1, read on the forward strand.
CTAAACCTCGTTTATTTTTTCATTTATTAATTCTTCATGTTTTAATGGGTGACTAAGATTTGTTTTCAGGAGATGACCCTGGGTTTAGGATGGAAATTTATATTGGGTGTATCATCATGCCATTTCAGGTGAGGATCACACTATAATTAGGGGTGATCAAGTGAAAATCATGTCTCTACATGGGAAGGTTTCACCATGATAGTTTTTTATGTGAGATTAAGTCCTCTTTGTTCTAAGAGAGGTCGTGTTGTGGCCTAGGTCACTATGATGTGGTGGGGTTTTCATGTGAGTGTTTAGGTATGGTTGATAACCACACCATGGATAAGTGATTCATAGTGGGGAGGATTTTTTGTAAGGTAAACTCCTCTAGAATAAAGGATAAGTTAGTGGAGTATAAGGATCACACTATGGAAGTTGCCATCACACTATAATGATAAACCTAATATATTGAGTTGTTTGGTTTGGAAATACTTATATAAGAGGATCACTACATGGTATAGGGAATCACACCATTATTAAATCCCTTATATATTGAGTTACATGGTCCAAAAATCCTTACATATAAGGATCATTCTAAAGTTCCCTTTGAATTATTGATGTTGTCTTTGTTGTCCAACCTATATGAGAAATCTATTTGGTTTATTGATAAGTTTTTTTTATGATTTGGGAATTAGTATAAAGTATTTATGGATGAGTTTGAGTCATTTAAAGAAGTACATAATCCTTTATCTAGAGCAAGAAAAATGGAAAGTTATTTTATCGTATAACTTTGTGATGATTATAAGACTTTAACATAAGTCATTGGAGCTCATCGTATGACTCATCCTAACTGTATGAAATGATCATAATACATTTTATATTTATTGTATGAATTCATGGATATTATATATCTTCATTATATGAATCTATTTTTTAATCCTTCTTATTGTTAGCCTTTGATGCACTGAGTGTAATCCTTTGAAACGATGAGTGTAAGTATTTAGTGTAAGCCTTTGCTAAGTATAAGAATTATGAGTCTAATTATTTGAGAATATAGTATCCAAATTGAAAATTTCATGAGATCTTATGACTTCAGAGTGTGCCTTTGATCTAAGTCTATTAATTCACTAATTATATGACTTCCAAATTCATATTATAAACCAAAAAATAATGAGTTTCTAGAATGTTTAATTTTGAAGAAAAGTGAAATTAAATTTGACAATGCTTTTTTTTCATGTATTTCCAAATTATCATGGGCTTGGTTAACATCCATGATTCAAGAAAAAAATATTGGGGATTAAATGAGATGGATTGTGGATGAATCCCATGGGTATTTTGAATTAAAATATTTGAAATCATTCTTCATGGTTGTAGTTTCTATTTTTTAGTAAGATTGGACTGAGATATTTTGTGTGGCTAGAAAATGATTTTCTAAAAATCAGTTTGAAAAATTCTATTCTCATTTATTACATGAATATAAAAATAATAAATGAAGAGAAGAATAATATATTAATTTTTTCAAAGATAATGATATGTTATTGTATCAAAGAGGAAGAATTTTTTGGAATCATCGACCTATGCTATATTCTTGTTTTTTTAATAGTTCAAGGAAAGATATTTATTCTTCCATTGATCTAGATACTTAATTCTAAGAAGGAAAATGATCATTTCATGATTTCATGCTCTCATTCATGGTTTTTTCATTCTGAACTAGTGAGAATAAGGTTTATCTATTGTTATTTCACTCCATTTGGTCTAATAATTGATAACCTTCTATAAGAAGACATTATATTTGATATAGAAGAATCCTAACACAATTTAAAGATTTGATTCATTATAGATAAAAGGAATAAACTTGATTAATAAGTTATTCCTTTATAAAAAATTCTAAACATTAAATCTAGGGGAAGTGGATGATGCCTAACTATATAAAGAAATGGATAATTCCTTATAAAAAATTATGTTCTAATTTCATGAATTTTTAATCACTAAAAGTTTATAGTGATAAAAAATACATGTACTCAAAAAAAATTGAAACAAATAAAGTAATAATCACTCACATTGAGGTATAACTTTGAAAATATATATTATATTCTACTTGTCTTTAATATTATTTCATACAAGTGAGGAAGAGATTATAAGGATCGAATTGAGAATTTAATCAATCATATGGGTTTTATTTAAAAGAAATAATTTTTAAAATATAAAAATAGGTACTACTGATTCATCCCCCTCCCCCCCCCCATCCCTACCCCTTCCCAGTAGTACCCTTACTAATCTAGGCTCTAAAAGTGGTATTAGATCTAACTTAGTTCCCTTGAGATTTTACATATTTTAAGTCTATTATGAAGAATAATAATTATATAAATATAAAATATGTTCCATTTTTTTATGGAAATAATTTACATGGATTGAAGAATCAAATTTTATTATATATGTTATCACAGGCACTAGAATTATGTGATGTTGTCACTATGTACTATCCACCAATTCCAACAGATGGTGCCGTGAATTTTTTAGACAACGTGGATCTTGAGATAAATGGTAAGGTAATAAATATTCTAATATCATCTTTATCAGACAAAATTTTAAAAAAGGTGATGGGGATACATACAGCTAAGGAAATGTGAGATAAACTAGAGAATATGTATGAAGGAAACATCAAGATCAAAGAATAAAAATTAAAATTATTATGGGAAAATTTTGAAGACATATAAATAGCAGAATATGGGAATGTTGATGAATATTTCATAAGTTTAAATGATATATTTAGTTTTATTTGAAACTTTATGTAAAATATTTATGATTAACATATTGTTAAAAATTTAATGAGGAAATTTCTAGATATATTTTACCTAAATATGTCATCTTTTTAAGAAATTCAAGATTTATCTCTTGATGAGATGCACAATACTACACTAAATTATGTGATGATAAAACTATTAGTTTTAATGAAAAGGGAAAAAATAATAAATGTACTTCAAATATTTGAATAAGTTATATATTAATGAGGAATAACTATTTAATTCCCTAAGTGATTCAAATAATATGATGATAGTAATGATAATCACAAAAAAATCATGGCTCATGTATCTAAAGAACTCAAAAGGGGAAAAGTTAAATATAAAGGAAAACTTCCTCTTAAATTTTTTATATGTGGATGAATTTTGAGTTTTTCTATATGTATTCTTAATAATAAGAAACTTATGGAGTTAAATGAATAATAAGAAGAAGAATAACCACAATATAAGTCAAAAGGAAAATTTTATAAAAGTTATGATACATTTAATGAAATAAAAAAAGAATACATTTATAAATAAAAAGTGAAAAATGCTAAGAAAAGAGGAAGAAAATAGCTCTTCCTAAAGTGGTGAGTCATAGGTGAAATGTATTATAACATAAAATAACTTTATGTTACATGTTAAAATCAAATAAAATCATTCCAGTAGTGGAGAAAATAAAGGAGATCAATCCTACATGATTCACTTATTGAGGAAAAAACTTGATGTTTATCTTGAAATGAACACTGGAAGAAAGAAGGAAGTTAAAAAGTTTAACAAGGAATTCGATAGGCTAAAAAAATTTAATATGAGTTTCACAATAAGAAAAAATATTTTTTTATGAGATTAAAGTTATCAAGGTGAAATTGGTTGATAAATAAAGGGTTATAAAAGAATTAGATAAGAAGGTGGATACTCATAAATAATATCCTAAGAAGTCTAAATCAAGGTGTCTCAAGAATAAAAATACACTTTTAAATATGAATAATGATTATGATAAAAAAAATTAATTAAAGGTTAGGTACACTTATAATTCTTAGAAAACATTTATGGGTAGTTAGGCAATTTTTTGACCAGTTAAATCTAAAAATATTAAATATATATAGCTTAATAGTGTAGGTTCAATGAGAAATTATAGGTAAAACTAGGTTGAGGGAAACCATTGGAGAAATTATAATACTATTAAGGTGGTATATAGTGTCCAAAATAACTAAGGTTCTTTAAAACCTATGAAAACAAATTGATTTTGTATCAAAATATCAAGAGTATTATCAAAAACAGTCTCAAAAATTTTATAGAATATTTAACTTAATGGGATACTACTGGTGTTATAAAAAATATATATGAAAATATTATGATTTTTAGTATAAAATTTCTCTCACTTGGAATAAAATAGGGCTATAATTTAGGGTTATATTCTCAGATAATAGTAACAATATAACTATGAGGAGATGGATTGAAAATGAAAACTCATATGTGATGCTTAACCAAAATAGGTTTAAAGCACTTAAGGAAACTTTTGGAATGTGTGACTAGTAATTTTGTTGTGCTAAGGAGTGTTTGAACATGATTTTACCTCAACAAAAACAAATTTATAAAGTTTATAAGTTTGAACATATAAGCAACACTAAAAAATCATTGATTATAGAGGTTTCTTTAAAATCTAGTAAAAGGAGAAGACATTGGATTATTTTTAATAGTTATTCATCACACATATCATGAGATAAGAAACTTATGAGATATATTTAGGAATATTATGGTGGATCTTTTGATTTTTTTGGAATGAAATTTTATTGAAAATTAACTGAATTGGGGTTTTTAAATAAATAAATATAATTATTATAAAAATTTAGAGAATAATTCTTACTGAATTTGTAAGATCATGTTTTTTTAAGGGAAAGTAGTGTGTACTAATGTGAATATTCAAAACCAATTATTTTTTAGGCCATATTCAAAATGTGACTCCGTATGAAATGTGGTAAAAAAAATAATCCTAAAGTGAGATACTTTAGAGACTTTTTAATCCCTTGCATCATCAAAATGAAATACTCAAATTGTGGAAATTTAATGATAATGTTGAGGAAGGTATATTTATTAGATACATGTATAATTGGAAAGGCTAAAAAAATTTGAATAAGATACTTAATAAGGTGAATAACTATTATAATGTAAAATTAATTGAAAACTAACCCATAAATCATGATCTAGATGTATTAGTTCATGAAGAAGATGAATAAAATAGCTTGTATATTTATGGATAGATTAATGAAAATGGATTGAAATTGAACTCAATATAGAAGGTGTTAAATCTGGTCAAATAGATGATGAAGATGAGGTTGCAAAGATTTCAAAACAAAAAATATAAAAATTTAAAGAATTATGTAGTGGTATATAATATTATTGGAAATAATTCATCACATGTTCAGACTAAAATAATGCTACAGGTTTGAAATCAAATAGCTTTAATCTCTCAAGTTGAGCCACATTCAGTGGTTGAATAATTTCAACATAGAGAATGATCCTTGATATTTTAAAAATAAAATGAAGCAACAATTTGAGATGTTTATGTTGGGTGCGTTGAGATAATTCTTGATATTATAAGTAATGAAAAAATAAAATTTTATTTTCTTATCCCAAAATAAGTATTCTAGATAATTTTTAAATAAATTTGATATTGAGTAGTCAAATATAGTGTCTACACCCATTCAAGTGGGACTAAAATTATCTAAATATATTAAAGGTGAGTGTAAACTAAAGATATTTTATAATATTTATTTAGAGTATACTTATCTAATATCTTTTAGAATAAATATTTTTTATATATGAAGTCTATGTGCTAGATATCAGAGTGACCCAAAGGAGTCACATCTTATGGATTCCAATAGAGTTCTCAAATTCATAAAAGGGACCATGAGTTATGAGATGTTGTATAAGAAGATAAATAATTTTAATCTTTCTGTATTTACATATTTTGATTGGGTAGCTTACTATGATGATAAAATTTCCACTTTAGGTGTAATTTTCCTCTTGGGAGATAGTTATGTGAGTTGGAATTGTAAGAAATGTAACTCAGTTACACTAAGTACTACTAAGTCTAAATATATTATCACTACCAGTTCCTACACTCAAATGATTTTGATTAAGTAGAATATTGATGATTTGAGGGTAAAGGTGGAAAAACCTCTCAAAATTCATTATCATAATTAAATAACTATATAAGTATCTAAAAATCATGTCAAGCACTCAAGGTTTAAGTATATTGATATTAGATATCATTTCATTAAAGAAAAGGTGAAAACTGGAGACATCGAACTAGAATTTTTTCCTACTCAGGACCAGTTGGATGATATTTTCACCAAGTTCATCCATAAGGATAGATTTGATTTCTTAAATCTAAACATGGGTGTTCATACCCTCCTATATAATTAATAATCTTTGAGAGGAACCCCACAGATCCATGGATCATGTTTTCAAATGGGGAGAGAATCTATAAAATTATTATCTTTAAAATTAACTTTATTTCCTTATCCATTCTCTTTTAGTGACATTATTTTTTTAGAAAAAAGGGAGATTTTTGAAGAGGTAAGTTCATGGATTAAGGGGGAGGTAACTTTATCACTTGTAAAAAAATGATTTCCATCATCGAGATATGAGGTTCTCTCAAAAATACTACTCTAACCTATTTTGGGGTCATGATATACTTTTCTTTTGGAAAAAAATTGATATGGTTTCTCTTCAATAAGAAGCTATGTTTTGAGATGGTGTTGAGAAAGAGTTTCATGGGTTTGAAACAAATGAAAAGGGTTATATTGAAGTTATATGTGAATTATTGATCTTGTATTTATTGTTAAACCTATATAAGAAATGTGGTGGGTTGCATGAGAAGTTTTTTTGATGATTTTAGAAGTGGTACAAAGTATTTATAGATGACTTTGATTCATTTAAAGAGGTCTGGAGCTCTTTATCTAGAACTAAAAAATGTAAAATTATTTTATTGTATGGATTTCAGCTGATCATTAGACTTCATCATAAGTATTTTGGAGCTCATCATATGACTCTTCCAAACCTTATGACTTTATCATAAAACTTTTCTTATTGATCATATGACTTCATGGATATTGTATGTCTTCACCGTATGACTCTACGTCAAAATCCTTCTAAGCATAAGCCTTTGAATAACTGAGTGTAATCCTTTGAATAAATTGGAATGGGTCCTCAACGTAATCCATTATTGATCATAATTATTCATATAATATTCCTTTGAGAATTCATCATCCAAATTGGAAAATTCTTAAGAACATAAAACTTTATAGTACACCTTTGATCTGAACATATGAATTCCCAGATCATATGAATTCCAAATTCATACAATAAACTAAAAAATGATAAGTTTCCATAATTTCAAATTATAAATAAAATATAAATTAAATGTGATGATACTTTTTTTTGTGCATTTCCAAAATATCATAGTCGCAGTAAATATCCCTGATTCAAGATAAAATTCATTAGGATTAAATGAGATAGATTATGATCGAATCTCATTGTGATTTTGAATTAAAATATTTGAAATCATTCTTAATGATTTCTACTAATATTATTCAATAAGATTTTACTAATATTTTTAGTGTATTTATAAAAGATGAATTTTCCAAAAATGAGTTTAAAAAATTCCATTCAAATTTATTTTGTGGATATATGAATAAGAAATGATGATAATAAGGGTGTGTGTGAATTTTTTGAGAGATAATAGTACACCACTTTATCAAATAGAGATTATTTTTGGGAATCATAAACCTATGATAAATTCAGGTTTTTTAAAAGAGTTTTAGGAAATTTGTTTCTTTTTCCATTGATTTAGATTATTTTTTATGAGAAGGAACAATATCGGTTCTTTATTTCATGCTCTCATGCATGGGTTGTTCATTTTGAGCTAGTTAGATAAAGGTTGGTCTATTATTGTTTCACTCTATTTATTCTATCGTATGAGTAACTTCAAGAAGAAGGACTTATATTTTATGTAGAATAATCTTGACAAACTTTTAAGATCTGATTCATTCTATATAAAAGGAATAAATTTAAAAAAAATATTTGGTTCCTGTCTAAAAAATGCTAAACATTTAAGATATGGGAAGTGGATGATACCTACCTAAATAGAGAAGTGAATAATTATTTCTTAAACCATGTATTCAAAATTCATGAATTTTTAATCACTATAAGTTTATAGTGATAATAAAATACATGTACTCAACAAAAGTTTGAACATGGAAATGAGTGGTCTCTCACATTAAGTATGAACCTTTTAAAAATCACTTATATTCTACTTATCTTTCATATTATTACGTATGGGTGTTTAAGTGATTATAAGGAGTGAATTGAGACTTTAATCAATCATGGGGGGTTTATTCAAAAGAAATAACTTGTAAAAATTAAAAATGGGTACTACTTATTCACCCCCCCCCCCCTCCCTCTCAATAGTACCCTCATTGATTTGGGCTCTATACATGACATGATGGAGGGTGTCTCATCTGGGTGATAATCCTTATGTATCACATGAGAATTATTGCATATTATTTTGTGAATTTTTTTAGGGTACGAGTATCACATCATGAAAAGGGATGTTTCATTATGATGATAAATCCTCATGTGTCATCCATGGAACTCTTATGTGTGCCTCTGTGAAATTTCACAGGGAAGGGTGATCATTTCGTGACCCATGGATTGGGACATGAAGTTTGGTGAGGGAATACACCACATCATGGGTGTTGGTTTAGAAGGATATTTTCACCATGAAAGCGGTAAGCCATGTCATGTTGTCCTGGAGCACGGGTCCTTTGGTTCTTCCTATAAAAGGTACATCATGTTATGACCAAAAGGTCCACACAATAAATGGGACCCAAAAGATTCATTATACCATTCTTTAAATGTCTATGATGCAATGCAGGACCTATGCAATTTCTTTAAAAAAACTTAATTAAATTTATATTTAAATTATTATAATTTTAGAAGGGGTTTCTTTTCCCCATTTTGTACAGACTCATCTTAGCCCTTTCCTCTCTTATATTCTTCTCTTCTAAGTGATATCCTCCTAGTTCTATAATAGTTTCATGTGTAATTAATTCCATTGTATCACTTTCAATAACTATATAAATCCTATTAAGGTAATCTTATGTCTCTCTTGATGTTTCATAGGCTTATGTTAGTTATTTTTTATTCCTATTTTTAGGGTTTTTCTTTGGTTTCATGATTTTAGCCATTTGGGAACAAATAAACCAAATGTATTCATTGAGAATATTCCTACAAGAATAAGTTGGGTGCTCCTTAATCCATCCCTAAGGTCTGTTTTGTTTTCCATGTGTGTATGATGTGTAGTTTCACCAATCTAATTTATGCTTGAACTAAAGCATAATTAAATTATTTATAATTTTTCTTCCTATGTGAATCAACATTTTGGGTCATGAGTGGTTCATTGATAATTTTAGAGCCTAAATTGTTATCCTTTAAGTGATGTCTGCCTTGAACTAATTAAATGAGAAGTGTTTGAGCTAGCCCAAGGGGTGCCCTAAATGAAATTTTGATCTAGTCAGATGAATTTAGTTTCCTTAAGATGATTCCTAGGTTGAGAATATGTAGTGAATGTATTCCTAGGTTAAGAATATGTGGTGGGTGTGGGATAGTGTAGGGTATACCTAGGTGAGTATGGGTTTGAGACTTATATTATTTGGTGATATACCATGTGGTATTCTTATCCCTCCAAGACTTATATTATATTTTGATAGTTGGGTGGGTTAGATACCCTCCCAGGACTTGGTTTATTTAGTGATATACAGAACGGGCCACTTATGGTCCCCTGATACTTATACTATATAGTGATATTTATGTAGGATGCTTATCCCCCCAAGGATTTATCATATATGTTAATATCCAAGAAATCCATTTATCCCCTTGAGACTTATGTTATATAGTGATGTTTGGGCGGGATGTTTATCCCCCGAAGGACTTATATTATTTAGTAATATACCAAGTGGGCCACTTATCCCCTAAAAAATATGTTATATGGTGATATCTGATTGAGCTATTTATCCCCTCAAGTAATTATTTTATATGGTGATATACAGGTAGGCTTCTTATCCCCCCAATACTTATGTTATATAGTGATATATGGGTGATCCACTTATCTCCCTGAGGAATTATGTTATTTGGTGATATACTAGAATAAATGCTTATCACCATGAGAATTATGTTATATGGAGATATCCAAGAAAGTCATTTATCCCCTCTAAGACTTATATTATATGGTGATATCTGAGTTGGTCACTTATCACCTCGATACATATGTTATATGGTGATATAATATGAGGGATTATTATCACCCTAATGAGTGTGATATGTTGATGTTATTATGGGAAAATGTTATCTGACCCTAGACCTTAATTATGTAAATGATTAGAGACATTTATCACTGGCCAAAGTATGTATGGTAAATTCTAGGTGTCACCATAGAACCCTAGGATCAAGTGTGATTTATTTTATTATGTGTAATTTATTTATTATGGTACATCATCATGAACTGTTTTTAGATTGGATATTTTTAGGTACACCATTATTTATGTACTACTGAATTATACTCACACCCTACTTAGCCCACCATGGGTACTAGGGAAAACTTCATGGTTTCAGTTTAGGAAAAGGTAAATGATCCATTTCTTGATGGTTGATTGGGTTAGTTGGTATAGAGTATGGGTAATGGGATCGATCCAGGACTCAGGACCAATGTTATGGTCATTTCCCAATTTTTATTTTATTTTGATTATTTTGGACCTTTTTGTATATGATCCACCCACAAGGGATCATGATGATGTATGTGTACATTTTTTGACATATATAGTTGCTCTTATTGGTATATCATGGGTTGATATATTTGTTTATTAGTGTTTAATTGAGATAGTTGTTTATTCTGGTCTATCTAAATGGTCGTTATTGTATTTACTTTTGATATCATTTATAGTTACCTGATCTAAGGGTATAATCCCCCTAAAATATTATTAGGCCCTTGCTATTAGTTGGTAGCTTCTAGTTTATGGGGAGGCATGCCTAAGGTATATAATTTCCTAGTCTGGTCATGGAGAAGGTGAACCGAGATTAGAATATTATAAATTGGTATTGGTGCCTTGTTTATTTTCTTTTGTTTTACTATTTGGGCATGGTATATAGGAGATAGTATTTTTTATAGATAGGTATGGATCTTATTTCTGATAGTATCTAACCATGTATTATGGAAGTTTATATTACTATATATGGTACTATTATTCTTAGTTTCCACTTTTATAGTTGGGTTACTTTACTAAATATGATGCATTTGATCATTATTTATGATTTATAGGATTTTACTCTTGGATTAAGGTGGAAATAAGGTGTGTGTCTATAAATCGTTCCAGGTACATAGGATTCACATTACATTCATATGATTTTTTTTGATTTGTTACACTGATTTTGATGTATTTTTCGGTTATTTAATGTGTCAGGAGAAAATTATATAGTGTTTTCCTATATAACTTGATGGAGGAATCTTATCTAACTGATCCCTTAGATGGTTTTTCATTATTACTTGTGATTATTTATCCTACTTATTATATGGTATTATTTAAATTAAATTTATATAAAAACTTAAATAGTTTCTTCCTCTATAAATTTTTATCAATGTTTTATTTAATTGAACCATAGTTATGATACTATTATTAAAAAATGAAATAAATGGTGTTGAAATGATGTGGATTATATATGTATTTGATTATGACCTTGAATATGGGTAAATGGGTATATAGAGAGTTCCCAAGTTATGATACCTTTTTATATGGGGTGGGAATATAGAGTAACAAAATTTTATGCCTATTACTACTTTCCTTTAAACTGTGATATCAAGAACTATGATAAAAATGTGTTTTGAGGCATGTGTTTGTCATTATAGAGACATGACACTATGATTTCCTCTAGTGGATCATCAATAATGAGAGGGTGAGAATTAAACACAAGTAATTAGGTCAAAACCCCTTGTTGCATTGGAATTTACCATTAATGGTCATTTTTGGAAGAGCTTATTTTGGGTTATGCGGTCGATGGATAAAGATATCCCACAAGTTATAGCTTATATTTTTTAGATAACATGAGAGTTTAAAATATAGAACACACATTTTTTCATGAGTGAGGGTGGTACCAAGGATTCTAATATTTGGGTGGAGTCAATATAGACTGTTTTATTCATCTTGATACACCCCTTAGAGGAAGTTGAAGTTAGTGGTTAATATTCTGTGAAGGATATCTAAGAACTAGTTAGATATTCTAGTACGTGTAGGCCAGCATGTTAGGTTATCATAGGATTATTTTTAGGTTTGATTTTATAATAATTTTTTTCCAGAGACCTTGGGGTGGATAGGGCCCATGAGTTTATGTATCTCACTCAAAGGGAGGCATTGGTGATAGAGTATGCAGCATGCTTTACGATGCTTCAATGTTTTTCCCCGATGATATTTAGGTATAAGGAAACCGGGGAAATATTTTTTAATGATTTCTTGAGGTATGAGATTTAGGTCTAGGTGAATTTTTTTCACTGTCCTTATATCTTAGAAGTCATAAAGTACGTCCTCATATTTTAGAGGAACTTGGATGAGGGTAGGGGATCTAGGAAGTTGGATTCTACTAAGGGGTCCATCAATGGGTCCTTAGACAGTAAGAATCATTGGTTTGATAATTCTCACTAGAGAATCAATAAATATAGTATCAAGGGTGGTGGTCCATATATTACTCCCTAATGATGTGTTTTTATGGAGTGTTATCATTTTAGAAAGTTGGTTTATGTTTGTTCTTAGTATAGTCAGCCTCCAGTTTTGTGCCGATCATACAAAAAATAGGTCCCATGTAGTGATATTGATGGAGTAATCCGTAATTAGCTAGTAGAAGAAGATCTAGTCAGACGTAGGGTTCTAGAGTGGTACCAAGATTCCCAAAATTGAGCGATAGGTGGAGTTACATGGTTTATTTAGGTCTAGGTGAAGGACGTGATGCCCAGGGGCATGGGAAACAGCGTCAGTAGGGAGGTTCATTATAAGGGATTCAAATAGGAGCTTAGATAATAGAATCGGGTTATTTGTATTCTATTGAGCCTATTATTATGGATTGTGATTTCAAGCCATATATGGTTAAAGTTATGTTCTTGGTCACTTTTACCTTATTGTTTTCTTTATTTGATATAGGTGTGTCACATTATTTCATGTCTACTGACTTTTTTGATGGATTAGGACTAGACATAAAGTACCTATATAGGTTTATTTTGATTAATATAACTTTAGGGACATGATATGGAGGTATTAATAGATTTATTATTATTTCACAATGATTGGGGTTTATAGATTTTTTTGGTATTTATTTATGTTAGATATGATAAGTTTCTATGTGACCTTTAGATTGGATTGGATGGTTTAGTATTAATCCCACATGAACTACTATCTTTAATGGGTATCATTTATGTTTGTTGAGGGTATTGGTTATGTATACATTGGATAACGGTATATACAGGTGGGTCATACAAGACCTAGTCATCAAAAACTAAGTGGTATTATAGCCCAGGTTTCTTGTTTTTCTTTGGATGATGAGGGGACACATCAGGAAATATTTCCTCCCATAATTGAGCAATTTTAGGATGTATTTTCTGAGTATTTATTAGGGTTTCAACCCAAGTGTGATATTGAGTTCATGATTGAGATTTTTCCAGACATATATCCCATATAAATTCCATTATATAGGATATATCATATAGATATTTGAGAGATGAAGACTTGGGTAGAGGATTTAGAGGTGAAGGTATTGATACAATTGAGTACATCCCCTTGGGGTTCTCCAATCTTGTTCACTAATAAGGAAGATGGTTATTTGGTATTTTTTATGGATTATTGGAAGTTGAACTAGGTTATTTTCAAGAAATAGTTCCCACATCCATGTATAAATGATTTATTCGACTATCTAAGAGGATCTAGAGTGTTCTCCAAGACTGACTTGAGATTATGTAATCATTAGTTGAATATAATGCCTTCTAATATACCTCATACTACATTTAGGAGTAGGTATATCTTATACGAGTGACTTGTGATGTTTTTTGGTTTATCAAATTCACTGTAAATTTTTTATGGATTTGATAAATTATATATTTTATCCTTATTTATATTATTTTGTGGTCATATTTATTTATGATATTCTCATGTTATCTTGGTTGAGAGAAGAGCACATTTGGTATTTATAGGTTGTTTTGGGTACACTTAGCGAAAATTAGTTATATGAAAATATCTCAAAATGTTAGTTTTAGATTGTTTGATGTGCTTCTTAAGGAACATAATATCTAAGGTTGGTGTATAGGTAGACACTAAGAAGGTCAAAGTTATGGTTTATTAGGATCAACCCAAGAACATTTTTGAGATCTATAGTTTCTTATGGTTGTTCATTTTATACCAAAGTTTTATATAGTAATTTTCCAAATTTCTAATCTGATGTCAGACCTGACCAAGAATGGGGTAAGGTTCCTCAGTCTCGATGAATATGAGAGAGTCATTCAAGATATGAATGGGAGGTTAAAGACAACATTCATACTAAACTTACCCAATTCAAGTAAGGATTATATAATATATTATGATGCATTGGGAGTTAATATTAGAGTGGTTCCAGTGTTGGATGGTCATGTACTTGCTTATGGGTCCAGGAAGTTGAGTCTACATGATAAGAATTATCTGATGCACGATCTTTAGTTGGTAGTGGCAGTGCACTCCTTGAGTTTTCAGTGGAACTATCTTTTAGGTGAGAGGTTTTTGTTATATACTGACCATAAGATATTGAAATATATTTTCTCACATTGATACTATAACCTTCAACAACAAAGGTGGGTTTAGTACCAACAGCCTTTTGATTTTGAGCTAACATGTACCCTTGAAAATGGGGATGTTGGTATCGATGTGCTGAGTAGGAAGACTCAAGCATAGGTGGTGCAAGATTTGAGTAGTGAGTGGTAGATGATGGCCTTTTTTGTTGATATAAATCATGATATTTAGGATTATTGGGGATGAGTGACCCTTATATTATTGTTTATCACTTTCTAACTCCTTAGGAGGGTGAATGAGAGCCAAGTATTGGATTTAGACTGTCGGGTTATGAAGAAAAATATATATGGTGGGGATTCACAACTTTATTAGTATCTTGATGTTGATGATATCCTTTATGTCTACGGTCACATTGTGTTCCCCGGGAGGATATGAAATAACATGATGAGTTACTCACACACCTCAAGATGGTTTTCACTTATGATTTTAAACAAGATGTACCATGGTATATACAGACAATATTGGTGGCCCAAGATGAAGAGGGACACTATAGTTTTTGTCACACAGTGCTCTACCTATCAGTAGGTAAAGGTTGAGCACTAGTGGTTTGTAATTATTCTTCAATTATTACCAATTATTGAGTGGAAATGTGATGGTGTGACCATCAATGTTTTATGGGATTATCGAGGATTACCTATGGAAGTTATATAATTAAGATAGCGTTGGACTAGTTGACTAAGGTTTCTCATTTTCTACTGATTCAATAGAAATTATCCATTGACATTCTGGGTAAACACTATGTAAAGGATATAGTATATCTACATAGGGTACCTTATAATATTATTTCAAACTAGGATGATCACTTTACATCATGATTCTAGTGAGGGTTATAAATGGTTCTAAACACATATGTGTATTTGGGCAGATATTGGTCAAAAAAATAGTTTTTTAAGTGTGAATAAAAGAGAATAATTGGTGCCCTATTATAAGAGCACGGAGGGGCACTCTTGGAATTCTTAAAAATATTAAATTAATATAAATTAATTTTATAATAAAAATAGATTAAAACTTATTAATTTAGAATATAGGATGATGAAGGGTATAAATACATTCATCTAATTAAAATTAGACATGTTTTGACTATTTTTTAATCCTTATCATTTTTTTAACCCTTATTTAACCTTTTTAATTCTTATAGTGATATCATGTAATTTATACTTTGAGGGTTAATATAATTACTATAAAATGAAAAAATACCAATAAATGAGTCATTAATGACATTTTTATACTTATAAAAATCATTTAGACTAATTTTATATTTTTTTGAATTTTATATCATTTAATAAAATATCATTTATTTTAAAATATCATTAATGTAAATTTTGACACTCTTCATTACTTGACCTTTTTAAAATAACATAAAAACATGATATCTTAAAAAATTATATCATCAATAACATGTCAAAGTAATCCATAAAATTAATTTATGGAATTAATTATCACGATTTATATTTATTTTAATATTTTTAATATCATTTATTTGATATTTCTTTTAATTAAACAATTACTTCATCATCACTGTGAAAGCATTTAATTTAATTATTTCATCCCTAAAAATTAAAAATAAAATATAATGATGAATATAAATATTTTATATTTAAAAATTATATTTATAGTCAAACATATATCCTATATAACCCCATATTAAAAATATTTCACTTGTTAAAAACAATAGTATGACAAAATTGACTTTTCTTTGAATTAAATACTATAAATGGATTGAAGTTATCCAAGTGAATCAAAGAGCACATAAAATCGAACCATGGATGATTTTGGTGAAAATTAACTCATCCAATAAAATTAGTACAAGTGTTAGGGTAATTTTATAATATTTATAATATTATTTTTACCTTTGATTACACGATTTACCCTTAACCATGGAAAAAAATATTACTAAATTTACTATTCATAGTGTCCAAAAATAGAAGGGGTCTATTTACTAAATTTGGATATTATAATTCCAAATATGGGATCCATTTTTCAAAATTGAAAACACAAAATTGGATTAAATTAATTTAAAATTAATCTTGTTGACGGATGGAGAAAATGAGTTTTAAAATTAAAAATGTTCAAAAGATTGAAATATTTTTGTATTCAAATTCAATATGAAATTGATTCCAATGACCTGAATTGGATTAACTGATAAAAAATTTATCTAATTATACTTAAAAACATTCAAATATATAATTTAACACTATAAATAAATTTGATGAAAAGGTAGTTTTCAATTAAAATGCAGTATTTTTAACTATTCATCAAAAAATGAAACTTTTCAAAAAACTATAAAAAATTAAACCAAATTAAATTTTGATATTCCTATTTAAAATAAAAATTTTATTTTTTCAAATATAATTTTTAAAAGTTTCAAAAACTATATTTAAAACAAGTGTTCCATTTAAGACTGCAAAACTGCCTTTTTAATAAAATAATTCTTTTATGTGTAAAATTGAATTTGTTCTTATATCATGTATAGAAAACATATAAAATGAATGTTAAATTTTATATTGAATATTATATAAATATATATATATAATTAATATAATACAACAAGAGTTATTTTTTTATTTATTGGTATAAAATGCACATGTTCACATTTAAATAGTTTTTCAAAAAAACATTTCCTTTTATTTTAAAAAGGGTTTTAAATTCATTTATAATTAATTTGTACAAAAATAATTAATTATATATACATGTGTAAACCATATATTCATAATTCAGTTAATCATGTTCATTACAGACATTCTAACATCTAGGTTATGATAATATTTAGTTGTTCGTTTAAGCTCGTTGTAACATATTAGGTACGCTATCGAACATAGAATTTATTTTTTTTAACTTGGGATATTGAAATTATTATACATAAAAAATTATTTATAGATACTTTTCCTAATGTATCAATACCATAATATTTTTTGTTTTTTCAGTTAGTGGTACATGTTTTTAAATAAAATGTCATTTTTAAACAGAAAACACGCATTTTGAGTCATGAAAGTCACACTGTGTATCAAATCGATTTAAGGATGATTTATACACGTAAAAAATGACTTATGGATTATTATTATAAATTATTAAAAAAATATGAATTTTTTTTATTGGTTTTGAGTACGTCATGCATCTTTTGAACTAAAATGTCAATTTAAAAAAAACACACACTTTAAGTCATATCGGGAACATCCTATATCAGATTGACATGCGGTTGATTCTTATAAATCAAAAATGAATTGTGGATAATTTTCATAGAGTGTTAATAAAATATGAGTGTGTTGTAGGATCTAAATGTAGATTAAGATGACTAATTAAAAGAGGGGGTGAATTGTAGGTTTATAAACTTTTGTTTTTATCCTTAAAAAATATATATGTTTAACAAGGTTAAAAAGGATGGATTTAAAAACCCTCTTTATTTCTTAACTAAGAAATAATATTTCTTTGGATATGAAAAATGGATCTGATAATGAAACTTTAGAAATGTTTTATTACAGAAATATTCTACCTTAAAGTGAATAGAATCTTATTTATCATATTATACATGTATAAGAAAGTATAATAAAGTTATACTTTATTTCTTTAAAAAAATGCAGCGGAATTAAAACTTTGAACAAAAAAAAGTAAAAAAGTATAAGGAATCTGTTAACCCAAAGATAAGGGTATCCAAAAACCTTGTATAAAGGACTCTTGATTTATACTTTTAAGAAAGTCTATCTTACCCACATGAGGGTAAGCCCTCGATAACAGTATCGGAGTCTGTCTTGATATCCCCTCAAGCCCTAGAACTTTAATGTAGTTTTCACCTCTGTATTCCTATCCCTAGAAGTCTTCAAACTTTAAGATAGTCAGAACTTCTATCTTCCTATCCTCAGAAGCCCTCAATTGTACACAGTAACAATTGGAGTCACACTAAGCAGGCTGAACAAGTTGTTCAAGGCTGAAAAATATGTTCATAGATCGCACAAACCATGAGAGTCTCTCTCTCTAGAAATCACTTCACAACACCAAAAAATGTAATATCTAAATTTTTTTTATATAATTGGCTCATTCAAATGATTGGGTATTTATAGGCTAAAAATACCAACGGTCAGCCCCTCCTCCAATGGTAATATTTTTCCTTTAATCTAGAAGGGACCTTTACACATGTCACTCATCCAACAGTTAGTTAAAAATAGATTTTACAACATCATTTCATATAAGAAAACTTGGGAAATATTATCATGTGTAAGAAACAAAAATATTATTAATAAACATTAACTAGTTTAGGATCTGATAAAATGAAATGTTACTTTAAGGAAATGAGGTAACTGTAAGAAAAGGATTTAATCATATTCTTAAGAAATTGAGAATCAAAGTCTAAAAATATGAACAAATGGATTCTAAAATAATAGAGAATCTTAATCTGAATTCATCCGAATTTAGAATCTAATTTAAGAGGATTTTGGAGTTTGGAAAAGTGAGAATTCAGAGTCTGGAAAAATGAGGACTCGGAGTCTGGAAAAATGAGACTTCGGAGTCTGGAAAAATGAGAATTTGGAGTATGAAAAAAAATGATAATTCAGAGTCTAGAAAACTAAGAATTCAAATTCTAGAAAAATGAGAATTTATAATCTGGAAAAATGATAATTTGAAGTATGAAAAAAATGAGAATTTAGAGCCTGATTTCCAGAGAATTTAGAATCTAATTTCAGAAGAAATTAGAGTATGATTTCAGAATAAATAGGAGTCTGATTTATGAAGAAATCAGAGTCCAGTTTTAGAAGAAATCAGAGTCTTATTTTAGGAGAAATTGGAGTCTGATTTCAGGAGAAATTAGAGTCTGATTTTAGAAGAAATCAGAGTCTGGTTTCTCAAAAAATCGGAGTCTTATTTCAGAAGAAATTGGATTCTTATTTCAGGAGAAATAAGAGTCTGATTTCAGGAGAAATCAGAGTCTAGTTTTAGTATAAATCAGAGTCTAATTTCAAAAGAAATCAGATTCTGATTTCTGAAGAAATCAGAGTCTGATTTCATAAGAAATCAGAGTCTGGTTTTAGGAGAAATCAGAGTTACAATTCTGGGGAAATCAGATTCTAAGAAACTGTAAGGTTATGGGTTAGGTAAGGATCTGATTTTTAGTTTAAGAAAAAGATGGTTAGACTTGGTTTGAGAAAAAATTAAATAATAGATTGAAAACCAAGGGCAAGGAAAAAAATTATTAGAGAAATAAAATTTTCCTTAATAAAATAATTATTAGATAAAGATAATTTTTCTTAAGAAATGTGTTTGTGATTTTCAAAACATAAAGGAATGGAAAATTCATAAGGATACTTATTGACTTAACAATATCCCCCTTTTGGAAAGCAGAAAAAAAATTTCATAAAATAATATAAGGAATAAGGTTTTCACTTTTTGAACTTTAAAATAAATATTTATCTCCCTTTACTTTGTTTATGGACCATAATGAATACGACTAACTCCCCCTTAGGTTTTGAAATCCCTAAGGATCGTATTCTTGACTTTCTTAGAGAAGTTACATCTTATTACTTAAAAATATCTTCTTTGAGTAATCACCCCCTTACTTGGACATATTCTTTATTAATATTATTTTTTATCATTATTTTCTATGCCTTTGTTGTTTTCAAAAAGGAATGGAGGGAAAGAAGAAAAAAATTGTACCTGTAATGTTAGGAATGTACAAGACAAAATAATGGAAAGATAAAAATTTCATCAAGATGTGAAAATTTTGTTACAAGGAAAATATAACAAAATATTTTATTTAATAAATCATTAATCCTTCTTCTCCTTTGGCATAATCTTTCTCATGGTAGCCTTCAGCTTTTTCAACTCTTTATGATCGTCTTCAAACTTCTTAATCAACTGATCTGGATCCCGATTTTTCTTTTCAAGAACTTTGATTCTTTCTTCTTGAGACTTAAGAATTTCACCTTGAGACCTTATCACCTCTTATTTATCTTTGAATTTTTCTACCATATCTTTCCTAATTTCTCTTTCCCTTTTCAAATTAAGAGCAACTAAATTCATCTTTCCATTTAAGTCTTTATCTTCTTGGATTTGGGAAACTTGTTCTTGATTCATCTTGTTTGAGAGACTTGTTCAAAAGTTCTTGATCATGTCATATGACTTATCAAAGGCATCCTTTACTAAATCATTTAAATCATAAATGATTTTAATATCATCAATCTTTAACTTAGACCACCTGTTTATCTCTTTTCAAGATCTTCTATGAGCATCATAACCAATCTAGAAAGTATTAAAATCAGTTTCAAGTTTTACAAACTTTTTCATGAGAATTCTTGTTGAATGTGACTTTTGATTGATTTTTTTTTAGATAACCTAACATCTAGATTCAATACTTAGAAATAAGGGAATGGTATTCACTAGATTCTTCAAGGACTGAACAACAAAATATTTTCCCAAGGAAGATGAAGATTTTGAAGTAGATTCCTTTATTGGCTAGGAAACTTTATCTTTCTCATCTATTTTTACCTTAAACGTTCCAAAAATAACTTCCTTCTTGGATTTTTTTAACTTTATATTTCTTTGGAGAATCAACAACCACTTTCTTACCTTTCTCAACTTTAGATATTTCCTTCTCAAATTTTTAAGTCTCATGATCAATATTAAAAACTTGAATTATTCTATCATCATCATCAACTTCTTTTTCACCAACTTTATCAGCAACTTCCTTAACGTCATAAGGATGAATAAAATCATGATTACTACTTTCATCATTTGTAGGTTTATCAACCTAATCCTAAGAATCATTATCTTTCAAAATTGATTGACTTTCCTCACCGTTATAAGGGATATCCAAAATAATGGCATCCTTATTGAAAGACAAAGAATAAGTCTTTCTATAACTCTTGAAAGAAAACATTTATCTTCCTCCTTATTCATAAAAACTAATTGTATCATATAATTCTATAATAAGATCATGATAAACTGGATCCTAACTATTTATCTTGGAAACAAAAATGATTTCCCACCCATTCTTCTTAATGATTTTTTAAATCAGAGAATCATACTTCACAAAGAAATTTGGATCAAACAACCTTTCTTATTAAATTAACCAGTCCTTGAGTTCCTTGTTGGAGTCCATCAGATTTTTTGAGGAAACTTCAAGAGGCATTCAGATCTTAAGGAAATAGAGAAAACTGAATTGATGATTTGAAGAGTGGAAGAGCTTCGATGAAAAAACACTGGTATAACTGATGTGGGATGTCAATAGGGGGTCCTTTATATAGGTTTCGTGGTGATGGTTTATATTCCCAAATCAATACAACATTTGAGATTTTCTTGATCTGATCTGACAGATGATATCAATGCTGAAGAAGAATTTATAGATTCTGATCTTTTGAGGTTTTAAGAAAAAATCATATTTAAGGAAAGTGAATCCATTAAAGTTTTCTTAAAACAAGATAGAAATGCCAACAAGTAAAAAATGAAATTACGAAGATTTAAGTAAGAAAACATACCTTCTGGATTACTTATAAATAATTGTTAATATAGATAAGGTTCTTCTTGAAGAAATTAGGTTTCAGAAATTATATTAAGGAAAGAAAATTTTAGGTTATGAAAATTTTATTAAGGAAAGAAAATTTTTAGGTTCTGAAAATTTTATTGAGGAAAGAAGATTTATTGGTTCTGAAAAATTTGTTAAGGAAATATAAAATATTGAACATATGTACTCCCCCTATGAAAAGGAGTATTTTAATGTTAGGATATAGGTTTAAACAAAAGGTTAATATGTATGATTACCTTATGGTTTTCATTCCTAAATTTTGTTTAATTTAGGATCAAAATATAGATTAAGATGCTCAATTACAAGAGGGGGTGAATTTTAGGTTTAAAACTTTCATTTTTATCCTTAAGAAAATCTATGTTTAACAAGGTTAAAAAATATGGATTCACAAACCCTCTTTAGTTCTTAACTAAGAAACAATATTTCTTTGGATCTGAATAATGGATCGGATAAGGAAACTTTAAAAATGTTTACTTAGAGAAATATTCTACCTTAAAGTGAATAAAATCTTATTTATCATAGTATACAAGTATAAGAAAGTTATACTTTCTTTCTTTAACAAAATACAGTATAATTAAAACTTATAACAACAACAATTAAATAAGTATAAGGAATATTTTAACATAAATAGAAGGGTATCTAACAACCTTGGATAAAGGTGCCTTGATTTATACTTTCAAGAAAGTATATCTTACCTACACCAGGGTAAGCCCTCAATAAGAGTATCAGAGTCTATCTTGTTATCCCTGAAAGCCCTCAAACTTTAAGGTAGTCATAACCTTTGTCTTCCTATCCACGTAAACCCTCAAACTTTAAGGTAGTCATCACCTCTGACTTTCTATCCCCATAATTCCTCGATTGTACACAGCAACAATCGGAGTCACACTAAGCAGGCTGAACAAGTTTTTCACAGCTGAAAAAGATGTTCATATATCACACAAAGAATTATATTCACTCTATCTAGAAATCACTTCACAACATCATAGCATGTAATCTCTAGATTTGCGTTATATCTTCGGCTCATTCAAATGTTTGGGTATTTATAGGAAAAAAATCCCAACGGTCGGCTCCTCCAACAGTCATATTTTTTCTTAAATCTCAAATGGACCTATAAATGTGTCACTCAGCCAATGGTTATTTAAAAATAGATTTTATGACATAATTTCATGTAAGAAAACTTGTGAAATATTATCATGTATAAGAAACAAAAATATTCTTAAGAAACATTAACTAGTTTAAGATATGATAAAATAAAACATTACTTTAAGGAAATAAGGTAACTGTAAGAAAAGAATTTAATAAAATTCTTAATAAAGTGAGAATCAGAGTCTAAAAAGATAAAAAAATGGATTCTGAAATAATAGATAATTAGAATCTGAATTCTGATGAATTTGGAATCTGATTATAAGGATTTCAGAATCTAGAAAAATGAGAATTTGGAGTTTGGAAAAATGAGAATTCAGAGTCTAGAAAAATGATAATTCGAAGTCTTAAAAAATGATAATTCATAGTCTAGAAAAATGAGAATTCAGGGTCTAAAAAAATAAGAATTAGGATTCTGGAAAAATGAGAATTCGGAGTCTAGAAAAATGAGAATTCAAAGTCTAGAAAAATGAGAATTCAGAGTCTAAAAAAAATGAGAATTCTGAGTCTAATTTCCAGAGAATTCAGAATCTAATTTTAGAAGAAATCAGATTCTGGTTTTATAAGAAATCGGAGTATGATTTTATAAGAAATTAGAGTCTAGTTTCAGAAGAAATCAGAGTCTAATTTTAGAAGAAATTAGAGTCTGATTTCATGAGAAATCGGAGTATTGTTTCAGAAGAAATTGGAGTCTAATTTCAGAAGAAATCGGAGTCTGATTTCATAAGAAAACAGAGTTTTATTTTAGGAGAAATAGGATTATAATTTCAAAAGAAATCAGAATCTGATTTTAGAAGAAATGAGAGTCTAATTTCAGGAGAAATCAAAGTCTGATTTCTGAAGAAATCGAAGCCTGATTTCAGAAGAAATTAGAGTCTTATTTTAGGAGAAATCAAAGTCACAATTCTAGGGAAATCATATTCTAAGAAACTATAAGGTTTTGAGTTAGGTAAGGATATTATTTTTGGTTTAAGAAAAATATTGTTAGACTTGGTTCGGGAAAACATTAAATAAGACATTGAAAGCCAAGGGTAATGAAAAAACTTTTCTTAGAGAAAGAAAATTTTCATTAAGAAAATAATTTTTAGAGAAATATAATGTTCCTTAATAAATGTGTTTTTATTTTCAAAACATAAAGGAATGGAAAATTAAAAAAGATACTTATTGACTTAACATGTGTTTTATTGATTTTTAGTGAGTTATGCATGTTTTTAACTAAAATTTCATTTTTAAACTATAAACATACACTTTGATTCATTCAAGTTATATTATGTATCATATTGATCTGCGGATGATTCCTACATGTAAAAAATTATATATAGATAATTTTACTAAAATATCATAAAAATATGAGTGTTTTATTGGTTTTCAGTGAGTGAAACATTTTTAATTAAAATGTTATTTTAAACTAAAAATAGGCACTTTGATTCATACTAATTACACAGTGTATTAGATTGATGTGATACTGATCGATAAATGTTAAAAAATGATGGATGGATCATTTTCATAAAGTATTAAAACAATCTAAATGTGTTTGATTAGATTTAGTGAATGGTGCATGTTTTTAATTAAATTTTCCCTTTTAAATTGAAAACACACACTTCAAGTCATACCAGTCACACCATGTATCGGATTAATGTGAGTTTGATTCCTACATATCACAAATAATTTATCAATAAATATCTTAAATTATCAAAATAATCTTAATGGGTTTTCTTAGTTTTTTAGTATGTCATGCATATTTTGAACTAAAATGTCAATTCTAAATAAAAACATGTGATTTGAGTTATATTGTCCATATTGTGTGTTCGATTGATGTATGATTGATTCAAACACATCAAAAATAACTTATGAAACATTTTCCTAAATTATCAAGAAAATATGAGTGTGTTTTATTTGTTTTTAGTGAGTAACATGCACTTTTAACTAGAATGTCATTTTTAAACTGAAAACACACACTTTAATCCATACTAGTCACACAATATTTCAGATTGATATGTGACTAGTTTTTAATAAGAATAAATGAATCATGGATCATTTTCTTAAAACTCAAATATAATATAAGTGCTTTTTCTTGGTTTTCAGTGAGTGACTTGTTTTTAACTAAAATGTCATTTGAAACTGAAAACACGTACTTTGAGTCATAAGGGTTGCACTATGTATCAGATTGATGTGAAACTGACTGATAAACATCAAAAATGACTTATATATCATTTTACTAAGTATCAAAAAATATGAATGTGTTTTCTTGGTTTTAAATCAATGACACACATTTTTAATCAAAATTTCACTGTTTAAACTAAAAACACACACTTTGAGTCATATTGATCACACCATGTATTATATTGAGATGTAGTTAATTCCAATACCTCACAAATGAATTATGGATCGTTTTTTTCAAATTATCAAGATAATGTGAGTTATTTTTCTTATTGATGAATATGTCACATTTTTTTGAACTAAAATGTCAATTTTAAACTAAAAACACACACTTTGAGTCATATTGATCACACTGTGTATCAGATTAATGTGCACCTAATTCCCACATGTAAAAAATTAAAAAATAGTTCATTGTATAAAGTATCAATACAATATGAGTTTGTTTTCTTAGTTTTGATTATATGAAGTGTGATTTTTAATAAAATGTCGATTTTAAATAAAAACGCACACTTTTAGTCATACCAACCACACCATGTATCAGATTGATGTATGGGTGATTCCTATACATGACAAATAAATTTTGTATCTTTTTCATAATCTATCAAGACAATTCGATTTCACTTTCATGGTTTTCAATTAGTGACATATGTTTTGTACTAAAATGTTACTTTTAAACTAAAAACATAAACCTTGATTTATACCAGGAACATCGTTTATTTGATTGACATGTGGTTGATTACTACATGTCAAAAATAACTTATAAATCATTTTACTAAAGCATCAAGAAAAATTGAACATTTTTTATCAGTTTTGAGTATGTCAAGTGTGTTTTGTACTTAAATACTTATTTTAAAAAACAATTTCATTCATACCAGTCATGTCATGTGTCAGATTTATGTCTGGTTGATTTTTATACATAAAAAATTTCTTATGGATCATTGTACTAAATTATCAAGATAATCCAAGTGAATTTTCTTGGTTTTCGATAAGTGGTGTGAATTTTAGACTAAAATCTTACTTTTAAAAAGAAAAAATTCATTTTGATTCATAATGGCACATCATGTGTCTGATTAATGTGTAGTTTGTAACATCTTGGTCTAGGATCCACTTAACCCATGCCCCGATTTGAGGGGTCGCATGGCCTCA
This sequence comes from Viscum album, assembly GCA_963277665.1. NCBI lineage: Eukaryota > Viridiplantae > Streptophyta > Magnoliopsida > Santalales > Viscaceae > Viscum > Viscum album. The sequence continues at coordinate 172,972,972 of OY728128.1, forward strand.
AGCACGCCTCCCCTTACATCAGAGGCTTATGACAAGTAGAGAGGGTCCAAGGTGGTATATTGGGGATACTATAACCTCATATTAGAGTGTCACATAATAAAAAACTAGGCAACAATAGAAGCATAATATAAACAGACACTATAATGATAGGACCAATAACCTGTTGTAGTAGAAGCATGATATAACCGAATACCACGGTAGAGAAAAATACAATAAATAACCATGAAAGCGTAAATAACCAATAATTTTTAATAATATCAAAATCCAAAAGGTTCAATCATATACATGATGATTTCATGTAATGATAATATAAAAAAAGTGGAAACAGGGGATAAGAATATACATCATGCTATAAAAAAATACAAAAAAGGACAAAAAAATATCTACTAGAATCTCAAGCATAGGCTCAGCCCTCAACTCACATGATACATACTATGAGTAAATAAGAATCAAGCATCCATAGTAGGGTGATTTCCATTATCCATACCTACATACAGGTAATCTACTTGGGTACCAAAGGCGGCCCGAGTAGGGTGTGAGATAAAATCTCAGTAGGCTGCCACCAATGGTGTATAGAAATAATCCATCCTATGTGCATAGAAACAATAGTGTTAAGGTATAATAATAATGAGAAACACTAAATAAATAAATACTAGCCCACTCAGGTTCCTACAGGATGCCTGGATAACTCTACTTGCTTTAGCAAAGGCTGGTGTAAGAGTCTGATCAGTAACCATATATATAGTAATAATATATATATATATTATATTTATATATTGTATCCACCAATATTCACTAAGTTGGTGAGTATTTAAGTATCCATATACCTTGATACTAGGTGATAGTTAGACATGGGGTGTAACTCAAGAATCCATAACTAGTCTAATGTGTTATAGGCTCCAGTAAAGGGTACATTCCCTAAATCTCATAATTAATGTGAGATGTCCTGATCATCATTTGATATAGGTGGGTGAGAAATCATTCCCAGCACCCAAAGTAAGGGAACATGGTACATCATTCCCATTGTCCAGATAATATTATAATGGTGAGAGATTTCATGCTCAACTCCTAATGTAAGTGAGAATTAAACATCATGCTCAATAAGTCCCTTAACCATCATCCACCATCCAATATAAATGGCATATCATAATAATAGTAATAACTTGTGGAATCACCTCATAATAATCATAACCATCAATACCAATATAACCAAGGGCATCACAATCCATAACATTCACATTTTATAATTATATAACAAGAGGTGTGGCCTTTCCAACCATTATCAGTCATCTTAATTAATCCATTTAATTAATTTAATCAATTAAAACCATCTTGAAGATATATTATTCAATTATATGGTAATTAAATTCCATTTCATGAAAAACCAATCACTTAGGTGGTGCTTTGGTCAACTAAACAATTATATAAGAGTGGGAAATTCCATTTCCAAGACAATTTGAACACTTAGAAGGTGTTCTCTCCATTTAAAAAATTATATAATAGTGGTAAATTGATTTATCACACCCAAAGGGGTGTAAATGAATGATTTCTTCATCCTCTAACCATTTATCAAGGGTCCATAGAAGTATAGCAACATGCTAAATTTTATTTAGAAAGGTAGAACTCATTTTAAGGCAATGCATGATAATGGATGGTGTGTGGAATAGTGGAGGTTCTATGAAAACAACTTGAATTTGAATGAAAAAACTATACCACCTACCTTAAGGAAATAGAAGATTCCTCATCCAATATCAGCTTCAGATTCGAAGTAGTTTGGAAAAAAATGAAGAATGGTCCAATGCCCTAAAAATAGGGTATATGAGCTTGTACCTAAATATCATAATAGGTATGAATATAAACCAAGAATGGAATAAATATGATTGGATATCATATCTATATCTATATAATTCTTCTAACAATGATCAGTTTGGAGTTCATATGGAGGATTTATCAAGATGCCAAGATAGAGGCAAAAAAGAGTTCATGGGAGAAGAGAGAGAGCTCCATCCACTGGAAATGAAAATGGGTGAAGGAGGTTTAAGGTTTTAATTTCATTAATGGAAAAAATGTAATTTCACCCATCCTGAATTGGGCACATGGTTTGTCCTCATGGTTGTCCAAACCGTGCACCAATCGTGTGCCACACCACTAACCAAGGAGGACCCCACACAGGCTAGGCGCATGGTTTACCTAATCGTGAGAAATATGTGTGAATATCACTATAAAAACCCCTATGAGACTCACATAGGCATGTGCTTGAGATCACATGATTACAAAAAAACCATGTGACCCCTAATCTTCTCTAAAACACCTCACACAGTTAGAAGTAATCATGTAAGTTGGGATATACGGTTTCTCTTAACCGTGTAGCCCAGTCAGTTTCTCAAAATTTTGGGGATCTAGAATCTAAAAAATCCTCGAAAACCCTCATGACATCTGTGATTCCATTTAGAAACATTATAATGTCCTAACTAAGTAATTTAATCCAAAAACAAATGGTCCATACCTTTGAGAAAATACAGGTTGTTACAACCTCCCCTCCTTAAAGCAACTCATCCCCAAGTTGTCCTTTTGATGGTAAAGAGTTATCATCTGAGAAATTCTATGACCACTGAGCTCATATATCATCTTCCCTCTCTTGGGTCTCATCTTTTACTTGTCTATGGTGTCATAGAACCCATACCAAAGGAACTGACCTTCCTCAAAGTGTCTTTATGCTCTGAAACACAATACACACTGGATACTCCTCAAAAGAAGCATCCATCTCTAACTCAACCTCATCGGGTTGGAATATGTGTGATGGGTATGAATAGTATCAGAAAATATAAGATACATGAAATATATCATGCATATATTGGTATCTCTGATGAATTTTTAACTGGTAATCCACTGGTCTAATTCGTTTCATAACCTCAAAGGGTCTAACGAACTAAGGTGAAAGCTTACCCTACCTCCAAATACATTGATGGCCCAAACTGGGATAAAATCATAAGAAAACCTGATATCTAACCTTGAAATCAAGAGTCCTTCTATATCTATTGTCATATGACTGTTTTCTAAACTAAACTATCATCATGCACTTTCCGGTCAACTGGGCCTACTTTATAGTCTCCTAAACAAGACTTGGTCCAAGTAAATCTACCTCCCCTACCACTATCTAGTATAGATTTGAACGGAAATTCCAACCATATAAGGCTTCATAAGGATCCATATCAATGGTATCCCAAAATATATTATTATAATATAACTCAATAAGGGGTATGTGTTTCTCCCAAGAACCTTCAAAGTCAAGGACACATGCACAGAGCATGTCTTCTAACACCTGAATTGTATGCTCTGTTTGTCTGTCATTCTGAGAGTGATAGGTCATGCTTAGAATCACTTTTATACCCAAGTCCTTATGTAACACCTACTAGAACCAAGATGTGAATCAATATTCCCTATCAGATATGATAGTTCATGTAGATCCATGAAGACGTACGACCTCCTTGACATATATACTACTTAGATCATCTACCAAGAAGGTCTCTCATATAGGTAATAAGTGTAAAACCTTCTTAAAATGATCAAGAACTACCCAAACTATATTGTTTTCATGAGGTGATCTAGGTAAAACAGTCACGAAATCTATAGAAATGTCATCCCATTTTCACTTGGGAATGGAAAATGGTTGTAAAAGTCCTACCGATCACTGATGTTCTGCCTTTACCAGCTAACAGGTAGAACATCATGTGACAAAACTATTTATATCCTATTTCATTGTAGGAAACCAATAATGCAAACATAAGTCTCAATAAATATTAGTGATACTGGGATGTACCACCCAAACCAAGGCATGAAATTGTTGCATCAACTCCTCTATAATGTCCTCTAGGAACCAAACATGCCCACGAAAGCTTAAAGTATCATCCTTATCCAGGGTCTAACCAGAATATGTTTCATCATCTGAAATATTTTCCCTTATGACTAAGCCTTTGAGATCAGATAGTTTCCTCATTATCAACTCTTTTAAAAGGGTATAGGTCACTGATAAAGATGGTAGGATATTATTTCCATGATCCTATTGAATCTCAACATACATTTCTGAGAACAAAGCCATGATATTCCATTTTCCACTAGCCACTTGAACTACCTATTCCTGAGTCTTTTGGATCAAATCATTAGCTATAGAAATGAATTTTCTATCCATATAGGCAACCACAAAATCGAAGGAGTGTTGATACTCAACCCATCTACACTACCATAGAATCAAATCACACTATGTAAAGATGCACTTGAGGTTTTTGTGATTATTTAATTCCACAAAATGATCTCTAAGTAAATAGCACCTCCAACAGTGTAGATTGTGAACTATAGTAGCTAGATCGATGTCATGTGTTGAGTAATTCCTCTTATGATATCTCAACTATCAAGACTCGTATGCTAAGACTCACTCATCCTACATTAGAACATCTCCCATACCAATACCTAATGTTTCATAGAAAATAGTATAGCTCCTACTTGGATTAAGAAAAATCAGGATCATCACTAAAGTCAATCTTTCTTTCAACTCCTGAAAGGATTCTTCACAAGCTTCTTTCCATATGAATTTCTCACCCTTTTTAGTTAATCTCATAAGTAGAATTTCTATGCATGAGAAATCCTAGATGAAGAATATGTAATATCTTTCTAACCTCAAGAAACTTTGTATATCAAAGAAATTCTTGGGATGCTCCTAGGAAACTATAGCTCTTACTTTCTTTGGGTCTACTGATATCCTGACTCTGAGATGATATGACTCGGAAAGTGGACTTTGTCGATCCATAAGTGGAATTTTATAAGCTTAGCATAAATATGGTTTATTCAGTATGATATAAAGATGATTGGAATGGTTGTGTTGAGAACATGAATTCAATAAAATTTCATCTACAAAGACTACCAAAAATGAATCTAGATACGAGTGGAAAACTCAATTCATTATAACCGTAAAAATAGTAGGTGTGTTCATGAGACCAAAAAACATAACCAGGTACTCATAAAGATCATACCTACTCCTAAAAGTTTTGTAAGCTATATCTGATTACTTGACATTCACCTGATGATAGCCTGACCTCAAATCAATCTTTGAAAACACCCTCGCTTCTCAAATCTGATCAAATTGGTCATCTATTAGAGGAAGTGGATACCGATTATTTACTGTGATCTAGTTCAATCGATGGTAATCCATGCAAAGATTATGGGTACCTTCTTCCTTTTTGGAAAAAAGGACTGGTCAACCCCAAGGAGAAGTTTTGGGGAATATAAATCTTCTAGACTCTAGTTCCTCCAACTATTTCTTAATCTCTGTTATCTCCATAGGTTCCATTCTATGAGGGTGAATGAACACTGGTACTACTCCTAGAACTATCTCAATAGTGAATTATACCTCTCTCACTAGAGGTAACCCAAAAAATCATTAGGTAATACTTAACAGAATCAATCCACCATAGGAGGAAAATAGTGGATCATAACCCCTGATTATCTAAGAAAAGACTAGCAATCTGGGCTATCACTTTTCCCAGCCCCTGATGCTCAGGTCCCGATAGCATAGCTTGGATATCACATTCTCCCTTATACATATTCTTACTACCCTATGGTGATGTAAAAATCACCCTCCGATGATAGTAGTCAATATGGGATTGATATGGTACTAACTAGTCCATCTCGATGATTACATCAAACCCAGTCATGTCAAGGACAAAAAGATTTCACTCAAAGAGATATATGTCTATCTCAAGGGGAAAATAATTACAATGACAAACAATCTACCTAACAGGGTATTTATTTTCATCATGACACATAAATTCTTGATCTCAAGGCCGAGACTCTCTGTGATTTCCTTAGATATAAAAGAGTGTGATGCACCTATTTCAAATAAAGTAGACACTAAAGTAGAGGCTACTAGAATAGGACCTCATACAATAGAAGGTCTGGAACTATACTACTCTAAAGAGATGTTACTGGCCTAGATCTAGAATGTGTAGTAGTTTTAGATCATCTCTCTCTAGGAATTGATGGAAAATTCATCCAAAAGTGTTGGATATGCCCCATCCTTCCACATCCTCTGCATTCCATTGGATCCTGTGTACACTGAGGTTTCATATGTCATGCCTTCCTACACTGGTGACATATAATAAAGCTATCAACATGAGTATTATGACTCCTTCTAATTCCATGAGAAATCTCAAAGTGACACTTATGTCTACTAAAAGAACCACTAGCTGGTCTGGGTGTCAAAATTCCCTAGCTCACACCATCAGCTTCTCTTAGATTCCTCTCAGTAATAAGGGCCCAGTTGGCTATCTTTGGAATGGTAGTCAACCTAAAAACATTGACCTGAGATCATATGGTTTATACCATCCCGTCCTTGAATCGTTTGGCAGTCATAATCCCGTCACCAAATAGAGTTATCATGAACCACTACAGCTCAGTAAAGTGAGCAGAATACTCCATGATAGAAATGGATCCCTACTGCTGGTTCATAAAATCTATAGCTCAATAATCCCTTAGGTTCTATGTAAATAATTAGTCATAAAATATTATCTGGAAATATACCCAAATCATATCACAATATTGATATGCCTTGGTAATAACATCCCACCATCTCTTTGTAGAATCACATGTCATATAAGTAATAAGTTTGACCCTCTGCTCTAAAGGCATCTCCAGATGCTCAAATATAGAAAGCATGGCCTCCATCCATGACTCAACAGCATGTAGTCTATCATCCCCAAAAAAGGTGGTTGGATACTAGTGATGGAACTCCCAAGTCAACTCCTCCATATTCAGGGTAGGTTGAGTGAAATATTTCATAGATTGAAACATACAAATGAAAACCTCTCAAAACTAGGCACTGGTTCCCATATCAAGAATAGCGAGTGGTGCCATATGTGTCACTATAGGAGGAATCACTGGAGGCTCAGAGCCTACCACCTCTAGTGCATGGTTGTGACCACCTTACTAGCATACGAATTGAGGCTGACATGGTGGCATAATTATACAATTCCAAATGAATGCCTCAGAAAATAAACTAACAGTTGAATAGATCATAGATAGATAACTAGGTAAGGTACACTAATTTATATATAAAAGAGCACACCTCTCTGTCTACTCTAAAATTCAGGTATATGCGATAATAAAAGACCATAATAGTCCATAATAATGTAAGAGACACCCCACTACCCACTATTAAGGATAGGTTCGGGTCTATGTCTCATATCACATAGTAGGGGTTTCAGTATATAGAGTGCCAATTATAAGTTATAGAGGAAAACTTCCTTTAATTTATGATTGGAATCCAATTTAGCAATAACCTTTTTAATTAAGAAGTTCAATTTCATTTAATTTTATAGTCTTTTATATATAATACATATATATCACAGTTCTTATAATGTAGGTCCAGAATCCACAACATGGTATAATTGATTAATTAAGGTTTCATCACCGATCTATGTAGGAAAACAACATTTATATTGATTTATGCACTTTAATTAATCCAACTATATTCTCCCTGTAATAAATTTCATCACATTTAAATATATTATAATCAGACACTAACTGTATACAATAGAAATATGCATGAAAAAAGTAGACATGGCATGGAAAAAATCATGGCATATTAGTCCTATTGTGCCTAAGATGATGTATGTAATAACACTCCCTAATTTCATCAGGAATAGAAAAAGGAATCTCATTGTAATAGAATCAATAAAAATAACCTCATAAGACATGTGCATCACCCAATAGTGAAGTATTATCAACTATAACAGGCATAATCAATAACTACAACGTCCCATCCTATATAATTTGGTTTCTCCTTGTATGTAGGTTTTCTATGCTCAGGAAAATTCTCATTACCCAATTCCATTGTCTCCTAGTCTCTTGTATAATTACCCAAATAATAATACGAAAGTAAAAGAAGCACTAAAACTAATTTTTCATATCCCGGTCTAGGATCCACTTAACTCGTGCCCCGATCTGGTGGGTTACATAGCCTCAAGCATGTCTCCCCATACGCCAAAGGCTGCTGACTAACAGTGAGAGTCCAAGGTGTCATAATGGGGTGATTATACCCTCATATTAGAGTGGCACAACAGATATAATAAACAAATAGGCAACAGTGGAATCATAATATAAATAGACACTATAATGATAGGACCAGTAATCTTCCATAGCGGAAGCATGATATAATAGAATAGCATAGCATAAAAAAATAAAATAAATAACTAAAGAAGTGTAAATAACCAAGAAAATGTAATAATATCAAAATCCAAAAGGATGAGTCACATACATGATGTTGTCATGGCATGCTGATATAAAAAATAGGGAAACATGGGACAATCATATACATCATGCTATACAAAAATACAAAAATGAAAAAAAACTACTCCACTAGCATCTCAATCATATGCTTAGTCCTCTTCTCCCATGTTCCATACTATAATTAAAATAAATTTAGCATCTATAGTAGGGTGCTTTCCCTTATCCATACCTGTAGACAAGTAATCTACTCAGGTACCAAAGGTGTCCCTAGTAGGGTGTGAGATAAAATATCAACAGGCCACCACCAAAAATGTCTAGAAATAATCCATCTTGTGTACATTGAAATAGTAGTGTGAAGATATAATCATAATTAACAACACTAAATAAATAAATACCAGCCCATTCAGGTTCCTACAAGACACTTGACTAGCTCTACCTACTTCGGCAAAGGTCAGTGTAAGAACCTGATCGGTAACCATATATATAGAAATAATATATATAGTGTGGTTATATACTATATACACCAATATGAACTAAGTAAATGAGGATATAAGTATCCATATACCTGGATACTAGGTGCTAGCTAGACCTGGGGTGTAACTCAACCGTCTATAACTAGTCTAACGAGCTATAGGCTCAAAAAAAGGGTACATACCCTGAATCTCACACTGAATGTGAGATGTCCTAATCATCATTTTATATAGGTGTGTTGAAATTTCATGCTCAACACCTAAAGCAATAGAATGTGGAACATCATGTCCATCTTCCATATAACAGTATAATGGTGAGAGACATCATGCCCAACACCCGATGTAAGGGAGAGTGAAATATCATGCTCAAAAAGTCCCTTAACCATCATTCACCAGCTAATATCAATGTGATATCATAATAATAGTAATAAATTGTGGAATCAACTCATAAGAATCATAATAATCAAGCCCAATATAACCAAGGGTGTCACAATCTATAACATTCATATTTTATAATTATATAACATGAGGTGTGGCCTTACCACTCATTATCATTTATCTTAATTAATTAAATAAATAAAGGAAAATCATTTTGAATCCAAGTAGTTCAATTATAAGGTAATAAAATTCCATTCTATGCAAGACAAGCACTTAGGGTGTGTTTTGGTCAACTAAGAGTGGTTAAATCCATTTCCAATCCAATCTGAACACTTAGAAGGTATTCGATCCATTTAAAAATTATATAATAGTCATAAATTGATTTATAACACCCAAATGGGAGGAAATGAATGAGTACAAAATCCTATAACCAATTATCAAGGGTATATAGGAGTATAAAAACATGCTATAATTTATTTAGAAATAAAGAACTCATTTTAAGGTAACGCGTGGAAATGGACGACGTGTGGCATAATAGTGGGGCTATGAAAACAACTCGTCTTTGAAGGAAAACAACTAGACCACCAACCTTAAGGTCATAAATGACTCCTCATCCAATATTAGCTTCATATTAGAAGTGTTTTGGAAGAAAAATTATGAACGGTCCATCTCCCTGAAAATAGGGCATGTGATCTTGCACCTAAATAGTGCAAGATATATGAAGAGAAACTAAGAACATAAGTAAAAGTATTGGAGAGCATACCTATAGCTATCCAACACTTCTAATGATGATCTATTTTGATTCCAAATAGAGGAGTTATCAAGTTCCTAGATGGATGATAAAAATATTTCATGGGAGAAGGGAGAGATCTCCATCCACTGGAAATGAAAATGGAGGGAGGTGGGTTAAGGTCATAATTTCATTAAGGGAAAATATATAATTTCACTCATCCTAAAAGGGGAACACAGTTGTCCAAATCATGCACCAACAGTGTGCCACACCACTACCCAAGCATGATTTCCTTAACTATGCACAATCCATGCAAATCTCACTATCTCAAACCCCTCTGAAACTCACACGAGTGTGCGCTTGGGATTTCACGGTTTCAGAAAAATAATTCATCCCCATGCTCCCCTCTAAAACGCCCCACACTGTTAGAAGTAACCATTCAGGTTGGGCTGCACGATTTCTCATAACCATGTGGCCCATTCTGTTTCTCTAAATTTCAGGGCTCTGAGTTTCAAACAAGCCTCAAAAACCCACGTGACCTCCATGAATCCATTTGGATACATTATAAGGTCCAAAATATAGAATTTAAGTCAAAAACAAACAATTCATACCATTGATAAAAGATGGGTCATTATATGGTTGATTCTTACATGTCAAAAATGGTTTATGGATCATTGTCTTAAATTTTCAAGAAAATTTGCACACATTTTCTTAGTTTTGAGTATGTGATGCATGTTTTGAATTAAATGTTGATTTTAAATCAAAACATGTACTTTCAATCATATTGAGAACACAGTGTATCAGATTAATGTGTGGTTAATTATTACACATGACAAATGACCTATGGATCATTTTCTTAAAGTATCAAGACAATATGAGCATGTTTTATCATTTTTGAGTATGTGATGTGTGTTTTAAAATAAATTTTCAATTTTAAACTAGAAATGTACACTTTGAGTTATATTGGTCACACCATGTGAAAAATTAATGTGCGGTTAATTCCTACATATCATAAATGACTTATGGATAATTTTCCTAAAATATAAAGACAATCCAAGTGTGTTTTCTCTATTTTAGTGAGTGGAGCATTTTTTTTAAACTAAAATGTCATATTTAAACCGAAAACACACACTTAAAGTCATATTGGGAACACCATGTGTCATGTTGATGTGTGATTTATTCCTATATGTCAAAAATGATATATAGATCATTTTCCTAAAGTATCAAGACCGTTCGGGTGTATTTTCTCAATTTTTAGTGAGTGGTGCATGTTTTGAACTAAAATGTCACTTTTTAACTAAAAACATGCACTTTGATCCATACTGCACTTCAAAATAATTATCTTTTTTCAACAAGGTTATATCTATTGGTAAAAGTGCATTTTTTGTTGGTAAAATGTTTTACCAACAAAAATTGTCCTATCACTAAACTATTGGTAAAAACTCTATTGCTAAATGTTATTGCAATATATAAAATTATTATATTGTAATTATAATAATACTAATAGATAATATATATATTGGTAAAAATATTTAGCAACAGATTAATACAACTAATATATCTATTGGTAATATTATTAACATTTATAAACAATATCAACAATTAATATTTCTTTGTAAATTATACTCTAAATGTTGGTAGTCTAATATTTATTGTTAAAATTTTATATTATATTTATTAATATAATTATATATAATATATTATTATATTTATTATATAATAATTAAAAAATTAGATTATATAAAACACCAAAAAACTAAGAATTTATTTGAAAAAAAAATACATTCCAATATAATTTAAATACATGTTCAAACTTCATGAAAAGATAATAATCTCTAATAAACATATTACAAACATGATTAAACATGTTCAAAGGCTAAATGAATTTACATGGAACTCAATGAAACTTTGTCTGCAATATATTTCTCACAAACATCAGACATCGCTATCTTGGAATCCTGATAACTTCATATGATATATTATCTACTGTAGTGGGTCAGGACATGCACAACTTCACCATAATCCCTTTGACTATAGTGGACCTCACTTCTATGCTTGAAGCGGCACTTGTCCCTACTCCCTCCACTTTATACATGCATCATCATGAGTAACATTCTGATCACACAAACAAAACAATTAGAAAATAGTTTTAATTTAAATGAAACATATAAAAATAATAACACATGATATAAAAATAACATCCAATGACTACAATAAGAGGATAATCTAACCAGTGGAAACAACAACCATAAGATAATCTAACTAGATGCCAAAACAACCATAAAATTATCCATCATGGCCACAATAAGACTATATAAGTAATACCAAAAAAAATTCCATAACATGTGATATAAAAAACAATGAGGAAAATAATAGAAAAATGACTAGAAGAATTGATGGCTGCAAAAAAAATTACAAGTGACCACATTAACAGAAGATATCCAGTGACCAAAACAAATGAAAATAAAAACACATGATATAAAAATAATAAGAATATTATCTAACATGTGACCACAGAACATTTATAATGACACTAAATTCAATTAAGAGTGACACATAACTCAAAATTATATAATCTAGTCCAAACCATATGATACATGAGTTGGTTTTACACCCCACATCCCTAAAAATTTATTAAAGAAAATGCAAGTTCTAGTGCATACACAAGGTTCAATTTCACCATCAATGAATTGAAATAGATTTCAATTATACATGAAATTAACACACATATCAGGGAAAAATAAAGGTCACCATTTTAGCCAAGTATCTCAGCCATTCTCTAGAAAAAGCTGAATCAGATGGACCACAATTAAGAGGTTACAATTAGGCCATAATCACAGTCGTTTGAGGGAAGTAAATATGGAAATATAAACTACATTTTTAACATTTATTCACCTAATAAAACCACTCAAAGTAGCTATAATGTAAGTAAAATTAATAAATTTGTAGAATATTTCCTGAATTTTACATTGACATCAACAAAGTTTGCAAGCTACAAGCCATTCTTTAACACCAGGTAAGAGTTTGAGGCTGAATTGTCAGAACCATGCCAATAACTATTTGTAGTAGCCACAAGGGAAGGTTAATAAATTAAATATATTCCTCCAATAATATCTCCACTCCTATGGTGGTGATATTACTTGATAAGATAACATATGAGAGGGAAAGACACATAGAAATATATCCATGATTCATAGAAAACCTCTTGCCTATAACTATACTCCATATATATTTCAATATAAATGTACTCCACATGGGCCTTTGAATCATCTAACTCCATATAGATACAAGGAGAAATGGGTTGGAATAGAACTTTTGTTATTTATTCTACATATAGGAAACACTGAAGCAAATGATCAATCATCCTCATAATAGATGGATTTTGAAAGGAGGAAGGTAAAGCAGGGAGACATACCCATATGGATAAGGAAGACGAATCTCGATTCATATAAAACTCAAACAACCTCTTAAAAAGATAAAATCTGAAATAATTGAAGTACTAATAAGCTCTAGTCCAATCACAACAATCTTGTACATATTCATCTTTTAAACAAATTATAAAGTGTTGTTGATCAAGGAGACTCGCTATAATTTGATTCTATAGATCCCATGTTCCATTAATGAAGTATTTGAAGGCGCCAATTGGGAGATGTTTCCATTCAAAATGAGCCACTAATGATAAGTCAAGAAGGGAAGAAGACCCTGTGAACTCTGATGGATAAATAGATAGGGATGAAGCTCTGTGTTTGAGACCTAAAACCTTAGGAAATAGAGAAATTTCAGGAAATCGTGGAAGCCGACATGGGTTAGAGGGAGGTACAACACCCTAAGGAGGAGGTGGAAGGGGGTCAGGGACCCCTATCCTATAGGTTACTACAGCTAAAATGGACCACATTCGGGGCTCACAATCAACACATTCCATGGCCGGAAAAGGAGGGAGGTGCGCCACTAGGGTTCCTCCTAGCTGGGGCGTGTGACACAAACAGGAAGGGGAGGGCATGGGGAGATGTATTGGAGAAAGGGATAAGTTGAATGTAAAAATAAAAAATAAAAAATAAAATAAAATAAAATAATAATAATAATAAAACAACATTTTTTATAAGAAAATGAAATTAATCAGGTTGGGTGTGATAATGAAATACTTGGTAACGGTGATCTGATCATTGCGGCTCGAGACTTTTAATTTAAGAAAGAGAGTTTCATATTATTGGTATAATTTTAAAAAGATCATGATGTATAATAAATTTATATATAATTTACATATAATGAAAAAAAATTATATATATTTTTAATAAAAAAATATATTATATACATATAATGAAATCATATATACGTGACTTTCTTTTTTTAGTTTTTACTACATTCGGTCTCATTCAAGTCTCCAAAAATTATAATCATTTATCACCAATTTTATATCATATATATATATATATATATATTATCACAAACATATAATGTGTCAATGAAAACATGTGATTATATGATTTTATTAAAATATTTATAATTTATAACATTTATTAAAAATAATATATATATATATATATATATATATATATTTTGGTAAAATATTTTATGTTATTGAATAATTTATTGCAACAGGTTTTTATAATGGTAAAAAAATTATTGGTAATAACAATTAATAGTAATAGATTTATTTTTTGATAAAAAAATGTTAGTATTGATATGATAAAGCAATAGATCTAATTATTGGTAAAAGATTTATTGGTGTTAAACGATCAATATCAATAGATATAACTGTGGGTGGAAACAAGTGTTGGTACTTAAAATTTTTACCAATAAAATTTAAATCTGTTGGAATTGCTCATTTTTACCAATAGATATATCATCTGTCAACAAATTTATGTTGGTATAAGCATTTTTTTGTAGTGTCGGGTACACCATGTGTCATATTTATATGAGGTTCATCCTTTTCTAAGCCTTTATCAAGAATTGATTATTCTCAAAGCAATGTGTGCTCTTTATAGAGCACAAAATGGTTAGAGAAGAATCGATTCTTGATGAAGTCTCCACTTCATGATCTCTATAAAATTTAACTAAATAAGTAGTAGATAAAAATGATAAGAAAATTAACCAAAAAAGAAGTAGATAAAATGATGAGAAAATTAACTAAATAAGTAGTAAGAAGTCGACTCTTCATGATGTCTGTATACATTCTGACATCATGCATTCTGCCTACTCGTTTCTAAACAAATATATTTCATCTTTTGAATACATGGACTGTTAATAGTTCTGGTTGAACTAGAAGAATATAAAGAAATGGTTAATCACTATGCTAAAGTAAGCATTTAGCGGTGATTTAAACTATCGCTAAATCATTTCAGGACGGTTTATTTTTTAATTTAAAAATAACAATTTTTTAATTTTTTAATTTTCATAATTAATTAATTATTTTTTATTTATTACCATGCACATTCACATGCACACATATTCCATATATGGCATGTATAAATTCTGTGTTGGATGAGATTCGAACCTCTTACCTCTTGGTTATTGTCACGACCCAGTCCTAGTGGGGCCCAAGCCGCAACTCCCCAAGCCCGCCTCCAATAGGCCAGGGGCTGGTGACTAGCACCGAGAAGGCATGTTACTAACATGGGAGGCATTGCCTATAAACCTGTACAAACGCACACACATCTCCAAGCCCACAAATCTGAAAAGTAAAACTACTAAAAATGGAAATGCATGCATACACTAAAAATCTCAACCAATAGAGTACGATAGGAAAGTAAAGTACAGAAAGTGTAAAAACCCTGGGCCAAAAGTGCAAGTCCACCAAAAGAAAGTCTGTAACAAAGTCCAACCTGTAAGGAAAGGTACGGGGACTGCAATATGTAGTCGTAAGAACACACCTTGGCCCGCCTGATCTCACTGAGCACCATCCGGTCTTGGTCCACCTAGAATCCTTTCAAAGGCTTGATCGTCTGCACAAGACATGACACGTGCGGGTAAAGCCCGTGAAGGGGTGAGTATAACAATACCCAGTAGGACACCCCGAAACCATGAAGGAAAATACAACAAGGGAAATAGCACAAAGGAAAAATACAGTCAGCTCCACACAGTATATGTCTACAGAACATATAACAAGAATATCCAGATATACTCATACATGATCAACTATCGTGAAACCACCACTAAGATCCAGCTCGAAGATTCCACTAAGAATGTAACAAGGAGAACACACTCCTAGGTCTGAATAGAGAGACGCGAATTACTCATTCCAGGATAACACACTCCACAAGTACCTTGAGAACATGATGCTCAGATAAGGATCACAACCAAGTCATGGGGTGATTCCGACAACTCAGTTTGAGATAATCCGCTAAGCAGAGGATCGGCGCCCATGTAAAGTTGGTCACGTCGATACCAAGAAATCTACCTAGGGTTCCAGGAATGAATAGAGGATCCAACTCTAAGTCTCACAGAGGGGATTCCAACAACTCTATTCAGGAAGTTCTACTGAAGGGATCATACTCCTGTGTAAAGTAAATGATACCAGAACCTTCAGGGAAAAGACCAAGGGTACGAACCCTAAGAAAACTAGTCCAAGTCACAGAAGACAAATGGATCAATCCATTTAAGACAGGTTACACGACGTGTAGTATGGTTACACACCATGTTCCTTGACCCCGGGTACTGCCTGTGTAAACGGCCCATGTCATTCATTCAAGCCATGTAAAACCAAACTACACGGTGTGTAGAAGAGTACACGTTGTGTTCCTTGACCCCGGGTACTTCCCGTGTAACCGGCCCATGTCATTCGGCTTGTCAGATAGAAAGAAACTACACGGCGTGTAGAAGAAGTACACACCGTGTCCGAGCACCTGGGGCTCACTCCGTGTACGCTGGCCATGTTCCTGTACACGGTCTATGCCCGTGTCCGTGTCGCCTGCCCGTGTACCAGTACACAGGGTATCCCATGTATCTGGCTGGGTCTGGCCGGGGAAGGGTATACACACCGTGCACTTGGCCGTGTACCCAACCCGTGTTCGTGTACTCCCAGAGTACACGCCATGTGGTCTGCCGACGAACACACACCATGTAGCTCATACTAAATGGCGTGTAGTCATGATTTTTCCAGAAACATCGTCTTCTTCCTCGTGTCGCGGCTAAACCTCCAGCTCCTCGGTTTCTCATCCATTCATCCCGATACTCCAGGGATTGGTTCGTTTTGTCATACGAACATCGTAACGGGTGTTTTCGGATCTTAAATCGGATCATAAACCTCGAACGTTCCATCTAAAGAAAAACACTCAAAAACTTGTATCTCCCGATCCGCTCCGAATCACCTACCGGAACCGTTGTCGCACCTCCATGACATCGCTCTGGGGTTGGATCTTCAATCTCGGATCGTTGCGCCAACAAACGAATGCATAACGATCGATTTCCTCCAAGAACGCGTAGAACGCAACGAAGAACGCGAGGGAGAAAAATGCAAGAATCAAACAAGAGGGATGAACCTTGATCATTATTTGTGACGATTCAGGTTCATCACTGTTAGATCAAAACCGAACAACCCCAAAATCCCCGCAAAACCCGTCCCGAAAGAACGATCAATCCACGGGCTAATCTATTTGTGGATTAGTACGCGTTCATCAAGGAAATCAAAAACGGGGAAGGAAAACAAAAACAAACATCCTACCTAGATTCGTGGTGTTCGTTGGCGAAGATCCGGTCATTGTGTCGTTGTCGCCGGCGAAGCTCGTCAAGAACATCGTCACCGCGTTGGGAGGTTTTCTCCAGAGTTCTCCAGGGAGATTCGGGGTTATGAGAAAAGTAACCCTGATCCCCTGCGAAATCTATTTTTAAAAAGGAAAAGAGATATTTCACTGCAACAAATATTTAAAATAAAATATTTTAATTAAATATTTTATTACGGTTGCGTCCAAAAACCAGATTTCACCACCAACCTGTGTCGGCTGATGTTAGGTCTCTTCTAGGGTAAACCCACTACTCTGAACGCAATGGTTCCATCGTATTTTTGATCCGAGCAACTTCTCAGGATTTATTCCACTTTTTCTGTAAAACCGCATGCGCACGTTATTTAATTATTAAATTAAATTCAAACATTTGTTCTGGGATCACTGGGCCTCGGAACTGCACGTCGTCTCAGAGCCTGGTCTCAAAATAATTCCCATATAATATTAAAATAATACATGGAAAAATTTGGGACATTACATCACACCCACCTTATGGCTTTTACATCCTCAAAAAGCCAAAACAAGGGCTACTCAAAAAGATGTGGGTACTGCACGTGAATCTGAGCCTCTCGCTCCCACGTGCTCTCCTGGAGATTCCCATGATGCCACCGGACACGCACTAAGGGAATAGCTCGCCCACAAAGGATATTCTCATGCTGATCCTCAATATCCACTGGGTACTCAGCAAAGTTCTCTCCATCATCGATGTCTAGCTCGCCCCAGTCGATAACGTGTGATGGATCATGCACGTACCCCCGTAGCTGCGACACATGGAAGACATTGTGTACCCGGTCCATCTGAGGTGGTAGATCCAAGAGATACGCCACCTCGCCAACTCTACTTAGAATCTGAAAAGGGCCAACGAACCTTAGAGATAGCTTGCCGCCTCGGCCAAATCTCCACAATCCCCGTCGAGGTGAGACCCGAAGGAACACATGGTCTCCCTCCTCGAACTCCAAGGGACTCTGCCTCCTATCGGTATATGATTTCTACTGACTCTATGCAGCCTTCATCTACTCTTGGATGACCTGCACCTTCTCTATAGCAGCTCTCACCATCTCTGGGCCCATGAGTGCTGACTCTCCCGGGTCAGTCCAGCAAAGTGGCGATCTGTAAGGTCGCCCGTACGTAGCCTTGAATGGTGTCATACCAATAGTGGAATGATAATTTTTGTTATAAGAAAATTACACCAGAGGTAGGTGATCCTCCCAACTACGACTGAAGTCAAGTATGTAAGCTCGAAGCATATCCTCCAGGACCTGGATGGTCCGCTCTATCTGACCATTAGTCTAGGGATGAAACGCTGTGCTCAAGCGTAACTGAGTCCCAAAAGCTTCCTGTAATCCCTTTCATAACTAGGATGTGAAATGATCATCACGATCTGAAATGATCATGGATGGCACTCCATGAAGTCAAACAATCTTCTTCACGTAGAGGCGTCCCAATATCTCTACTGAACTCTGCTCCCGTATGGCTAGGAAGTGGGCCGACTTGGTGAGTCAATCGACGATCACCCAGATGGCATCGTGTCCCCTGGACATATGGGGTAAACCCGTCACGAAGTCCATGGATATCCCGTCCCACTTCCACTCTAGCACCTCAAGGGGCTGAGTCAAACCTGCTGGCACCTGGTGCTCAGCCTTTACTTGCTGACAAGTAAAGCACCTAGAAACAAACTCTGCCACACTCTTCTTCATTCCTAGCCACTATAACTGACGTCAGAGGTCCTGATACATCTTTGCCACACCTGGATGCACCACCGAAGGAGATGTATGGAACTCCCGTAAAACCTCCTCTTGTAACATCACTGGTACTACCGTATGCCCTCTAAAAAGAACAATGTGCTCCCCACCTTCTGAATATCCATCACCAGCAATGCCTGTGGATACCTGAGAACGTAGAGTCTCACAGTTAGAATCCTCAAGTTGTGCTTCCCTAACTCGCTGTAATAGTGGAGGGGTAACAACCATCGACTGAAGGTAAGCTCCCTCATCTCCATCCAAGAAGGATAACTATAAAGAGGCCAAATGCCTCGTCGCCTCATCCAGCAACTGCGAACTGGATTTCCTACTGAGAGCATCTGCCGCCACATTCCCCTTACCAGGAGTATAAACAATCTCAAAGTCATAATCCTGGAGGAACTCAAGTCATCGCCTCTGTCTCAAATTCAGATCCTTCTGAGAAAATATATATCTAAGACTCTTGTAATCAGAGTAGATGGTAAACTGCTCGCCCATCAGGTAGTGTCTCCACATCTTCAACGCGAAGACTACCACTGCCAACTCAAGATAATGGGTCACGTAGTTCTGCTCGTGTGGCCTCAACCGACGTGAGCAATAGGTAATCACCACTTGACTCTGCATCAGGACACAACCAAGCCCAGTTCCTGATGCGTCACAGAAAACTACGTACTCGAAACCCTCCTCCAGTAATCTCAAGATCGGGGCACTCTTCAAACTCTGTCTCAACTGCTGGAAAGCCTGTTGGCATCTCTCGGTCCACATGAAAGGCTGCCCCTTTCAGGTCAAAGCTATCATGGGTGCTGCAATCCTGGAGAAATCAAGGATGAATCTCTGATAGTAGCCTGCCAACCCAAGGAAACTCCGCACCTCTGTCATGCTCCGGGGTGGCTCCTATGCTAGCAATGCCTCCACCTTGGATGGGTCCACTACTACACCATCTGCCGAGATAACATGTCCTATAAAATGGACCTCCTATAACTATAACTGACACTTAGAGAGTTTCTCATACAACTGGTGATCTCGGAGTGTGTCCAGAACCATCCTTAGGTGTCTCGCGTGATCCTCCTCGGACGTAGAGTACACAAGGATATCATCGATGAAGACCACTACAAACCGATCTAGATAAGGATGAAAGATCCGATTCATGAGCCCCATGAACACTGGCGGGGTGTTCGTCACGCCGAAGGGCAACACAAAGTACTCATAGTGACCTTAGCGACATCGAAAATTCGTCTTTGGTATATCCTCATCCCGTACTTGCAACTGGTGATAGCCTGATCGTAGATCAACCTTTGAGAACCATCGTGCCCCTCTCAACTGGTCGAAGAGGTCATCCATCCTCGGTAGTGGATACTGGTTCTTCACGGTCACCTGATTTAAGCACCGGTAATACACACATAGCCTCAAGCTCCCGTCTTCCTTCTTGAAAAACAGCACTGGGGCCACCCAGGGTGAAATGATGGGTCTCACAAAGCCCTTCTTCTGCAAGTCATCCAACTGCACCCTCAGATCACGAAGCTCTACAGGAGCCATCCGATATGGTGATGTTGATATTGGTGTCATCTCGGGTTGAAACTCAATGCAAAAATCTATCTCCCGATGGGGAGGTAGCCCGGGGACATCCTCCAGAAAGACGTCCTCGTACTCAGCCACTACTGCTGGAAACTGGAAACTCGTAACATCTGCTGCGCCAAGGGCTAGGCTAGCCAACCGATGTGAAATCGGTTGTGCCCTCCTATGCACGAGTCCATCCTGCACTTCCTGGGTCTATCTTTCATCGATAAAAGAGAACCTCATTCCATCACTGCGGACACACCGCACCCTTTTCCTAAAACATTCGATCCGGGCATGAACTGTGGATAGCCAATCCATACCAAGAATGACATCATAAGGCCTCGACGCTACCACCAAGAGGTTCCAACCAAAACTCTCACCTCCAAGGGTCAGGTCACACTGTCTACAAAGGTGTTTGATCTCTGAATCTTCCCCAGTCGGTGTTTCTAAGTGTAAGGGTTGAGTCAACGGCTCAACAAGAATCTCAAGGTCTCGAAAAAGATAAGAAGCCAGAAAGGAATGACTATAACCTGTGTCTATCAATATGGAATCCAAAGTATAAAAGACACAGATAGTACCTCTAATCATTCCGGGAGTACCAGGGTCATATGCCTCTACTGCCTGCAGCTGTCCCTACCTCTGTCCACCAGCTCCCTGAGCCTGGGGTGGACTTCCTGGGGGTGGTGGTGGTAAAAGGTCAAAATGCCGACCACCTCCAGCTACTCTCCCAGCTCCTCTACCACGTCCATCACCCCGCGGATCTGTCTGCTCCACACGTTGCCTCTAACTCGGTGGTCCATCAACTTCTCCCATGTCAGTAGTA
Organism: Viscum album; assembly: GCA_963277665.1. Classification (NCBI taxonomy): domain Eukaryota; kingdom Viridiplantae; phylum Streptophyta; class Magnoliopsida; order Santalales; family Viscaceae; genus Viscum; species Viscum album. The sequence continues at coordinate 172,994,667 of OY728128.1, forward strand.
CGACGGGTCGGACAATCTCGAGCGAGATGTCCCCTACCATCACATGAGTAGCATCGCCTCTCTTGAGGTTGGCTGGATGCACCCAGCGAACCCTATACGGAAGATCCCCTATCTTGGGATCTCCTCTGGAAACATCTCCCATGCCTGGGTTCCTGACGTCGGCTCCCTGCTGCCGAGGTCTCTGCTCCAACTCGCCCACTACTGACAACTGTCGGCTGTCTCTGCTCTTCCAAGAATCTCTCGACCACCAAAGACCATTCGAGAACCCCATCATAAGTAGGAATTCTCATAGGGATGATGCTAGATCGAATATCTCTGCACAAGCCTCGTTCAAAAGTCTGAGCTCTGAAGTACTGATCTCTAACCATATCCATCGAGTATCGCGAAAGGTCGGTAAACCTCAACGAATAGTCAGCCACCGTCATTGTTCCCTGCTGGAGCTGAAGAAGCTCCTGTATGCGTACCGATCTTAGGGTAACCGGTGAAAACTCCTCTCTGAAGAGACACTCAAACTCCGACCATGCAAGTGTTGCCTCGTCGTGGGTCTGGATAACCAAACTCCACCATTGTCCTACCGAGCCCAGCAGAAGGCTCCCTGCCAGGATCACCATCTGGTCTACTGGTGTCCTAACCAAATGGAAGACTCTGGCCACTGCCTCAAGTCAGTCCTCTTTTGCTTGAGGGTCAGGCTCGCCTCGAAACCTGAGGGGTCTCTGTCTCTGAAACTCGTGGAGATCGCTCATCCTGCGCTCCTCCTCCACTGGTATAGCAGGCACTAAACACTGCTCCATAGGTGGCGGGATAAATGGCACACCACCTGGTGTTAAAACTGGGGGATTCGGTCCCAGTATCGAGGTTTCATCACTGAGGGGGTCATCCTCATGATCTAGCTGCTGGATCCTTGCGGGTGCGCGTCACGGAGGCATCCTGTTAAAGAAACAAGATGTATCTCAGTCGGTGAGTATATCTGGAGAGTTGACTCAAAAGGACATGGAAACCACAACCCATTCCTATATGATTCATGTACCATTATTTTTTCCCCTACAACTAGTGTTCTCATGTTCTGAGTCGAAAAGAAAGTTATCAGAGTCCTGGTGTATGGATACATCGGCTGACTGCACCAACACTGGGGTCCCTGGCCTGAAAGCCGAACTCGAAACACTTAACACTGTTTCCCCAAACCAACTCACAGACTCTTGGTCCTAAGGTAGAACCGACAACCTAAGATACCACTCTGTCACGACCCATCCCAGTGGGGCCCGAGCCACAACTCCCCAAGCCCGTCTCCAATAGGCCAGGGGCTGGTGACTAGCACCGAGTAGGCATGCTACTAACATGGGAGGCATTTCCTATAAACCTGTACACACGCACACACATCTCCAAGCCCACAAAGATGAAAAGTAAAACTACTAAAAATGGAAATGAATGCATACACTAAAAATCTCAACCAACAGAGTACGACAGGAAAGTAAAGTACTGCAAGTGTAAAAACCCTGGGCCAAAAGTACAATCCCACCAAAAGAAAGTCTATAACAAAGTCCAACCTGTAAGGAAAGGTACGGGGACTGCAATCTGTAGCCGTAGGAACACACCTCAGCCTGCCTGATCTCACTGATCACCGTCCGGTCCTGGTCCACCTAGAATCTTGTCAAAGGCTCGCTCGTCTGCACAAGACACGACACGTGCGGGAAAAGCCCGTGCAGGGGTGAGTATAACAATACCCAGTAGGACACCTCGAAACCACGAAGGAAAATACAACAATGGAAATACCACAAAGGAAAAATACAGTCAGCTCCACACAGTATATGTCTACATAACATATAACAAGAATATCCAGATATACTCATACACAATCGACTATCGCAAAACCACCACTAAGATCCAGCTTGAAGATTCCACTAAGCACGTAACAAGGAGAACACACTCCTAGGTCTGAAGAGAGAGACGCGAAGTACTCGTTCTGGGAGAACAAACTCCACAAGTACCTTGAGAACATGATGCTCAGATGAGGATCACAACCAAGTCTTGGGGTGATTTCGACAACTCATTCTGAGCTAATCCGCTAAGCAGAGGATCGGCGCCCGTGTAAATTTGGTCACGTCGATACCAAGAACTCTACCTAGGGTTCCAGGAATGAATAGAGGATCCAGCTCTAAGTCTCACAGAGGGGATTTCAACAAATCTATTCAGGAAGTTCTACTGAAGGGATCATACTCCTGTGTAAAGGAAATGATACCAGAACCTTCAGGGAAAAGACCAAGGGTACGAACCCTAAGAAAACTAGTCCAAGTCACAAAAGACAAAAGGCTCAATCCATTTAAGACAGGTTACACGGCGTGTAGTATGGTTACACGCCGTGTTCCTTGACCCCGGTTACTGCCCGTGTAAACGGACTGTGTCATTCATTCAATCCATGTAAAACCAAACTACACGACGTGTAGAAGAGTACACGTCATGTGCCTTGACCCCAGGTACTGCCCGTATAACCAGCTCGTGTTATTTGGCTTATCGGATAGAAAAAAACTACACGGCATGTAGAAGAGGTACACGCTGTGTCCGAGCACCTGGGGCTCGCTCCTTGTACACTAGCCATGTGCCCGTACACGGTCTCTGCTCGTGTCCGTGTCGCCTGCCCGTGTACCAGTACACAAGGTATCCCGTGTATCTGGCCGGGTCTGTCTGGGGAAGGGTATACACATCATGCCCTTGGCCGTGTACCCAACCCGTGTCTGTGTACTCCCGGAGTAAATTCCATGTGGTATGCCGACGAACACACGGCATGTAGCCCATACTACACTGCGTGTAGTCGTGATTTTTCCAGAAACGTCGTCTTCTTCCTCGCATCGTGGCTGAACCTTCGTCTCCTCGGTTTCTCGTCTGTTCGTCCCAATACTCCAGGGATTAGTTCATTTCATCATACAAACATCGTAACGGGTGTTTTCGGCTCTTAAATCGGATCATAAACCTCGAACGATCCATCTGAAGAAAAACACTCAAAAACTCATATCTCCCGATCCGCTCCGAATCGCCTGCCAAAACCGTCGTCGCACCTCCGTGACATCGCTCCGGGGTAGGATCTTCAATCTCGGATCGTTGCGCCAACAAACGAATGCACATTGATTGATTTCCTCCAAGAACGCGTAGAACGCAACGAAGAACGCAAGGGAGAAAAATACAAGAATCAAACAAGAGGGACGAACCTTGATCGTTGTTTGTGATGATTCGGTTTCGTCGTCGTTAGATCAAAACCGAACAACCCCAAAATCCCCGCAAAACCCGTCCCGCAAGAACGATCAATCCGTGGTCTAATTTTTTCGTGGATTAGTCCGCGTTCGTCGCGGAAATAAAAAACGGGGAAGGAAAACAAAAACAAACATCCTACCTGGATCTGCGTCGTTCGTTGGCGAAGATCTGGTCGCCGCGTCGTCGTCGCCGGTGAAGCTCGTCAAGAACACTGTCACCGCGTTGGGAGGTTTTCTCCAGATCTCTCCAGGGAGATTCAGGGTTATGAGAAAAGTAACCCTGATCCCCTGCGAAATCTCTTTTTAAAAAGGAAAAGAGATATTTCACTGCAACAAAGATTTAAAATAAAATATTTTAACAAAATATTTTATTACGGTTGCGTCTAAAAACCAGATTTCACCACCAACCTGCGTCGGCCGATGTTAGGTCTCTTCTAGGGTAAACCCGCTGCTCTGAATGCAACGGTGCCATTGGATTTTTGATCCGAGCACCCGCTCAGGAGTTATTCCACTTTTTTTGGAAAACCGCACGCGCGTGTTATTTAATTATTAAATTAAATTCAAACATTTGTTTCGGGCTCACCGGGCCTCGGAACTGTACGCCGTCTCAGAGCCTGGTCTCGAAATAATTCTCATATAATATTAAAATAATACATGGAAAATTCCGGGACATTGCAGTTATTCTCCAGCGACTTTACCACTTCAGCAGGCTCTTCATATGGTGAGTAAACCGAATTTAATATACATACATACATACATATACATACAAACATACATACATACATACATACATATATATATATATATATATTGATAGAAAAAACAAATAATACATAAAAATAGATACTAACTAAAAAAATTAATAATTAGTTATTAATTGTTAGTAATTAATAATTAATTGTTAATTATTAACTATTAATTATTAATTATTAACTATTAATTATTAATTATTAATTATTAATTGTTAATTATTAACTATTAATTATTAATTATTAATTATTAATTGTTAATTATTAATTATTAACTATTAATTATTAATTATTAACTATTATTGATTAATAATTAATAAATAAGAAATAAGAAATAAATTAATAGTAAATAAATAAATAATACATTAATAAATAGAAAATAATAAATATTAAATAATCATTAATAATTAGTAAGTAATAAATAAATAATAAATAATTAATAAGTAATGAATAAATAATTAATTAATTAAAAATAAATTAATATATGATAAATAAATAATAGATAATAGATAACAAATTATAAATTATAAATAAATAAATAAATAATCTATAATGAATATATAATAAATATGAAGTAAATAAATAAATAATAATATGTTAATAATAAATTAATAATAAACTAATAATTAAAGCATAGATAATAAATAAATAATAAACAAATATAGAAGAAATATATATATAATAAAAATGAAAAATAAATAAATAACAAATAAGATGTTAATAATAAAATAATAAAATAATAATTAATTGATAATTAATTGATAATTAATGTATAAGAAATAATTAAATAATAAATAAATAAATAATGGTGAAAAATAAATACTAATAATAATAATAAATAAATAAATAAATAATGAATAAGTAATCAATAATTAATAATCAATAATCAATAATCAATAATCAATAAATAATAAATGATAAATAAATAAATGAATAAATAATAACTACTAAATAAATAATAAATAATATTTCACTTATAAATTAATAGAAAATAATAATTAAATAATAAATTAAAAATAAACCAATAAATAAGAAATATATAATAAAATAATCATGAAAAATAAATAAATAACAAATAATACATTAATAATAAATTAATAATATTATTATAATAATTTAATAATAATTTAATAATTAATGTATAAATAATAAATAAATAATAAACAAATAAAAAATATAAATAAATTATAAATAAATAAATAAGAAATAATTAATAAATAACAAATAAAAAATAAATAAATATTAAATATTAAATAAATAATAAATAATATGTCAATTATAAATTAGTAATAAATAATAGTTAAATAACATGTAATAATAAACAATAAATAATAAATAATAAATAAATATTACTTATTAATTTAATAATAATTTAATAATAAAAAATAAATCAAGAAATAATAAATTGGTAATAAATAAGTATTAAATTAATAATTAATCATTAATAATTTTAAAAAATAATCAATAATAAATAATAAATGATAAATGGATATAAATATCAATAAATATATATACATATAACTAAATTTATTTAAATATATATAAACAAGCATTTATGTTATATAAATATATATAAACACACACAGATATATAATTGTATATTAATATAAATAGATATATATAAACACAAGTAAATATAAATATCTCTATATATATTTACACATATAAGATATAAAAATATATAAACATAAACATGTATAAATATTTACAAATTTATATATGTGTATATATATAAAGATTTATAAATACATATAACCATATATATATATATATTAGATAATAAATCATCAAAATATGGGAATCCATAATAATTTCAACACCATATAATCAATAAGAATGTAAATCAATGGAATAAAATCATAAACGGTATAAAAAACATATAAATACACTCTTAAATGAAGATCAAATCTCATCAAATGTTCAAAAAACATGATATTTGAATAAAAAACTCAGTTTTTTAGGGCTTACAGGCCTATTTTTACCTATAAAAACAGTGACCTAGGTCTCCCCAGGTCAACACGATATAGATATCATCACAAGCTTCGATTTGATATGTGATAAATCTCAAATGAACACCCTGATCAAAAGTTATGGTCGTTTGAAGTTGAAGTTCGACTTCCAACTTTTCTTAAAACTGTAATAAATTTTATTCTTCTAATTATTACCAAATTATTATATAACTTGGTTTTAGGTCATTTTATAAGCTTCAATTTGACTGGTTTTGGAGCTAAAATGTACTCCTAGATCAAAAGGTTTGGTCATTTGATGCTAAAGTCTAATATTCAACTTATCCTGGAATTAATTTATGTTTCAGATAATTATTAACTAGTAATTATAAATATTTATTAATTAAAAATTTATAATTAATTAAAATTATAAATAATAAACAATATATGATTGTAAATAATAAACAATATATGGTAGTAAATAATAAATCATAAATCATAATTAAAAATTTTATATTTTATATTTTTTCCTTTAATTTAGCGGCAGTTTTTTAAAACTACTGCTATTTTGTGGTAGTTTCTAGAAAAACGTTTTTAAAATAAATTTATTTAAAAAAATTAAAACTAAAAATAATTTTGTCACGTTTTTTAAAATCACTGCGAAATCTTTCTTTTCCTATGGTGAATAAATATTTTAAATGAAATTGTAAGTATCGTCAAAAATACCTCTTTGGGGATTGTAGTTTTTTGATGGAATATGATATCTTTCATAAATTTTCAAACATAATAACCACAATCTATGTCCTTAGTTTGTTTTAGACATTGCATAAACATTGAGGAAAATAAGTAATTTGTATTGATATATGTTTTGATTGTGAAATTTTTTTATAGATATTATAATACTTATCTAGTTGTAGAATTTGATAGGATTATCATGCTCATAGACCATCCTCATACCATGATTTTGATGATATTTAAACATTTTAATATCATGACAAAAAAATCATTAAAACAATATATAAAATGTATAACTTAAATTTTACTTATAAAATTTTGATTGTAGTGTATTACAAATTGATAAATGTCCTCATGTAAGGTCAATTTGTTGGTAATTCATGCATTGAATCCAAAAAATAAATCGAAGTATCCAAATTGATTTAAATAAGCAACCAATGCACCCTAAAAATGAATAAGTAATGAAATAAATGAAAATATATTTGATATGGTTAAATTGTAGAGTTTTACCTCTATATCATGGGTATTAAGAAGATTTTTTCATCTGTGAATTTCTTTTCAAACCTTACAGTCAGTTGGTCCACTATTTTTAAATATTAATTTCCTTTCAATGAAATTTTTGTGTAGAAGTAATGTGAGTACTAATGATTATTTTATGTTTCAATTTTAATTAATTCATCTAAGGGGATTTGAATTTAAAGTTACCAAGTGGTAAAGAATTCCATAACCCAATTTCTTTTCATTGGGTTGTATTACTTCTTCATTGTCTTTGATATTCTAATATTATCTATATAATGACTTTTGATTATATTATATTGTATTTACACTTGTTTTATGTGGATTTATAGTTGTTATGCATAATAGATTCATTGATTCTCACTTCAATGATATGATCATTTTAAGGGTTTATTTCAAAATTCCATTCTAATTGAGGTTGTTTATTCTTTAATTTCAATTGAAGGAAATTATTTGATCACTTTTTAATAAACCCTTTAATTTTATTCTCCTATAGTTATTCATGATCTTTTTAAAGTAGTAATACTATTTTCCCACTCATTGGTGCTTAAATTAATTGATAAAATGTTTCTAATAAAACCCGACTTCATTTCTCTCTTCGATTAAAAATATGTTTTCTTCCAAAACAATGTTTTATAAAAATGTTTTCAAAAATGTTTTTAACCACTTCACAATTATTTATTAAAGGAATTTTTGAAAAATATTTTCAAAGGAATCTTCATGTTGTTTTCAAAATAATTCCCATTTGGATTTTACCAAAAATGTGAAAGGAATATTCTTATTATTTCCCAAACAAGTCACTTTTTAACCTTTTATAGTGAAAAAGGAATGTTCTTTTTATCTTTTATGGAATTTATGAATTTAACCATCATCATATCTTTGAATATTCCTTTTTAATTTTATAAGGTTACTTTTAAAAGAAATTATTTTCCCAGTATTCTGGAAATTCTTAGTTTTTAAAAGTGATTTTCAAAGAAAAGGATTTTCAAAATATTTTATTTTTTTAAAAATGTGATTTTCAAAATGAAAAGGATAATTTCCTCAAGAATATTTTTAAAGATATTTTTATGGTATTTCTATTCATTAATTACAAAAAAACTCTATTTCTTACTCTAATGGGTGTATGTTGTATTAATACTATCCTTATTCTTTCTATGGATGGTTTATAATCATTTTGACCAAGGAAAATATTGGAATTCACTTCCTTGATTCGTTTTTATAGTCATTAACTTTCCCTTGAATTATTCACTTTCATGTGATCATTGGAAATTAAATTTCCCCTAAATATCCATATTATTTATCATGGATATATTTATTTCTTAAACCATATATCATTTCTACATATGGTGTTTAATTTGAAAGTTATTTGTTTATCTGGGGAAATATTGATAAATTTGTTTTCTTTACTCAATATGGATATTTGATGATATGGAACATTGGTCATGAATTTAATCAATTATTCAATATGTGAAGAATTTTTTTGGAATTATAGTGATGGGTGGGGCCTCACATTATATAGCCCCTCGATGCATCGATAGGTCTCATGAGACAATCAAGTTAATCTAGCATTAAACAGGTTTTTACCTTTTGAGTAAACCATCTTATGAAAGGTCTTGACGGTAGAGGTATCATGATGCCTGATATCATGGCATCCAATAATTAATAATTTCCTTCATTAAGATTTTAGTTATTATTATCCATGATATTTTCACAATGATATTACCTTTGGATGCATTTCATTCTCAGTTTATTGATTAAATGGAATGTGTTTTCAATTTTTTACCTCTTTGTATTGATTATGCCTTATCTAATTATGATATCCAAGTTATTGATTAAATGGAATGTGTTCATAGTTATTTACCTTTCCATATTGATTATTATCTATGAGATTTTTCATATTGATATTATCTTTGGATGCACTTCCTTCTCAATTTATTGATTAAATGGAATTTTTGTTCTGTTATTTACCTTACCATATTAATTATTCTTATTGATTCATGATATCCTCCACTATACTTATCCCTTACTAAGAATTTTGGATCACCCTTATTTTTTTCCTTTACCCTAGATTTTATAAAGCTTACTATGACTGATATGCAGGATATGCTAGAGGGAATAATGTTATTCTTGAAAAAAATGTGTTGTAATTTCTATATTCAAATTTAATATGGGACTCAAGTATGTATCTAGTTTACCAATACTACTAAACTATTATATACATTGGGATGTGATTCCATGTATCTTATTCCAATTTAATAAAGTTGGCATCGGCTTTGATCTATTGGGGTCGAGGTCGTTGTAGTTGGTTTCAGAGGAAGTTTAGTAGAAACCTTGGGAAATAGATTTATGAAAACATAGATTAGGAAACATAACCCTATGATAAACCTTGAGGATATGTATATGAATATCCTAAAGTTTTGTTAAGGTGGAGATTATATGGTTTTCCTTACAATACATCCCTGTATGAATACTACAAGTGGATTTGGTTCTGAAAAAGATGTACTTAAGGGTAATAACTCCAAAAAATGTGTATCATATTTGACTCGAGAATTACCTAGTACATGACAATGGGCCTAACTGCACACCTATTTTGACACTCTCTAAGGATATTCTTAGGTTAATTCACATTTTCTTTGCAAATAATTATGAAGGATTTGAATAGATGGTGACAATTAATGACCTCGATCAAACCTAAGGTGTCTTATTTTGAAAATAACGTGTCATAATTTAGACATCCAATAAATGATTATATGGTTTTTCCACTATGATTATTATTTCTCACAATATACTTTTTGGTTTTAGTCAATAGCTGGAACATAGAGGAATCAAGTTAATATTGAATATGAAGGAAAATGTGGTGACTATGAGAAACTAAATGGGATGATGATATGAGTGAAATATATCATGATTATTCCTAACCAATTTTCTCAAAATATGATTAAAAACTTATACCTTAATCAACTCTCATACTCACCAAAGAAGAGAAGGATGGAGTTAACAAATAACTCTAATAATGGAGACCATGGAGGAAAGAAATATTGATTTCTTTCATGTAAGAAATGTAGAAGGAGACACCCTGGAAAATTTCTCAATGGAATGGGAAAATTATTTATGTGTAAAAAGGAAGGGCATAAAGAAAAAAATTGTCAGGGAAAAATTAAGAGTGCGGTGGAAGGAAATAAATCTCATCCTAGGGATCCATTTATAGTTTTTTGTATTAAATGTGTATATCTTGGCCATTATCTAAGTCAATTCCCACTTCTAAAGGATAAACCCTAGACTAAGAAAGGGTATATGTGGAAATAACATGGATGAAGTATTTATGTAATGGTGTTTTATTTAAAACCTTAGTAAAAAGGTTATTTAATGATTAAATTTATTTCAAGGATTTCCATTATATTTTTAGGGAATTTTATATGAATTATATAAATATAGTTTAGAAAAAGGGTATCTTACACATTAGGTGACAACCTGTTGCATCTGGAAAGGTCATGGGGTTTAAACCCATGACTGAAGGATGATAAGGGTTTCACACCTACCGCTGGCTTATATGATGTCTTGGTTAATATGTCATTGTTTTTAAACAATTTAACAAATAAATATCAATGATGAACCAGTGGTGTTAATTTTTAGGTTTAGATATTAATTTATTATATTGGATAACTTGTGATAGAAATGTTAGTTTTGTAAAATATTTAAAGATAGATAGAAATACTTTTCACTCTTTTATAGATCTTATGATCCATTAGAAGTGAATTTTAGTGCTTCAGGCATAAAAATTTCATTTTTTGATATTCATTTCTTGGATAAATGGGTGAATTGGAAATTGATCAAAGCACAACCAAAGGATGAAAATTTTCGTATGAAATATGAATGTATCAAGTAATTATATTTCCTTATATTCTTATATATTAAAATAATTTCACAACTTTAGGAAAAGGATCGCGAAACAAAAATGTTATCTTATTAAATTCATATCCAATGAATTAGATGATCTCTTAAATAATCACATGTTTATGGTTTTGAGGCCCTTAAATTCCCATTTATCACTTACTTTATTATTATAAATGACCTTTATCACTCTATATAATTATTTATGCTTTTATTCTATGTTTGTATCTTCACTTTCCACCAATTTTATCCTATGTAGAAACCTATTTATGTGTTATTCCATATAGACTTCATACTTCAATTTCTCTCTTATCAAGAGGATATTTTATTAACCCTTTTATGATGTGGGTTTTTTAAAAAAATAATTTTCAAATATCAAACCCTTGATTACTGAGATAAAGTTTAAATTTTGAGGATTTAATTTATTTAAGGTGAGGAGAATGTAACACCCCAATATTTTAAAAAAGAACATTGTTTTAAATAGCATGTATGACACACAACACCAATCATGGAATGGAATATAACACCCCAATAATTTACAATATATTTATTTTTAAATAAATTCAATATCTTTCATTACACGAAACACTGAATTTATCTTTCCTTACCTGAAACAATGAGTTTCTTTGATAGCTTGTGTTACATGCAAGACCGAGTTTTACCGAACAATAATGTACTATTAATATTATTATTTAAGATGATAGTTATTGCCTTGCCATTGGAATGGTAGGAATGAATAGAATTAAATAAATGATGAAAATATATATTTTTCACAAATTTATTAGTTATCTATTGTCTAGTAATAAAATGATAATCATTTAAAATAAAAAGAAACTTTTTCTGAAAACTAGTATTTTTCTAAAAAGGGGATTAGTCATGCTTTGTATACATAATTTAAATTTAATTTTGTAACACTTTTAGAAAAATTATTTGAAAAAATAAAATTAATTTTTGAAATTTTAATACCAGAATTATCTTAGAGTGAATTTTTATGATTTTTCTAAGAAGTTTTATTTTTTGATAAATGGTGAAAAATACTGAATTTTAATTGAAATCTATATTTTTGTTTAAATAATTTATAATGTTAAATTATATTTTTAATTAGTTTTAAAGTATTATTAGTTAAATTATATATCAATTTAACCAATTTCTATCATTTTAATCATTTTCATATTTATTTTAGATATAAAAACTTTTTAAACTTTTGAACATTTTCCCTTTAAAAACATGATTTCTTGTCACGTCTACGGGATTAATTTTAAATTAAATTTTGCCTTTTATGTAAATTTAATTTTTAAAAATTGATTCTATATTTTGAATCATCGTAATTTATAATTTATAATAAGGTCAACTTAATTTTTGAGAAAAATGAATAGTGTATGCAGTAAAAATTAATTACCATGATTAAGGTAATATTGGATTTATATGGGGTTAAACTAAAAATATTAGGGTAAAAATAACCTATAAACTTGTATAAAAACTATCTAATGGACATATTTAGACCATGAAATCTACAAGGTTTTATAATGGTCCATTTTGGACCCTTTTGACATATGAAAAATGTGGGAGCACTCAATTCTTTTCAAAAAACCAAGTGTGTCATCTCCCCCGCTTATAAAAGGCCACCCCCTCTCCTATATTAGTTCCACTTTAAAAAAATATTTGGTTTGGAAAATACCTATCCAAATAACTTCCCAACTTCCCTCCCCTAATCCTATAATCCTTATTTTTGGAATAAATCCAACCTAGGAATGCTTTAGTGTGAACCTAAGGAGGATACACGAAGAAGAGGTAATGTTCTTCAACAGGCACCTTTTTTATTTATTTATTATCCTACTTAAATTATTATTAAATCGTGATGATATAATAACCTTAGTATCTTCTATATAGTAGGATATTTTTATAATAAATTCAGTACCTACAACCATCTCCACTTCCGTCAAATGGGTTACGAAATCATCATTCGTGTGTACGGAAGACTATCCCCTTCTAAACCGATGTCATCCATTCTTCAATTACCACCTTTCATGGTTGAGTATGATGATGGATCTAAAATATATAAATTATATTTATAATATATTTATACCTATGGATTCATTATATCATATATATCCTTTTACATTCTATTTTATAGATGATATGATAATGTTGCTCGTGTGTACGGAGGACTACCGCCTCACGAGCGATGTGATTCTTATTTCACTAATGCTTCACATGGAAGTTTATAAGGATAAATTTAATCATTATATTAAAGTATCAGGATGCAAAAAAAGTGTGGAAGTTGGTGGGGGGAAACTTTACTTCTTCCGTAATCGATGACCAATCCAGGGTCAATACGATGATGAATGCCAATATCCACGGATTGAAATCAAAGATTTAGACAAAGAGAAGAACAACACTGGATCTGAGAAAGAGGATCTTTCATATCATTTTTATAATTAATTTAATAATTTCTAAAGAAATTAAATACCTGGGTCTTCGGTAATTTCTTCGTTGATGATCATTGATTATCCGGAATGACCCTTCCAGATTACCTTCATTGCACTTGTGAGGATCCAAAGTAGAATCCCTCTAGTGATGATCCACACATGCTCCAATGGTCTATGATTAATGTCACTCACTACTGGAATTCATAGATATACCAACACTTTGATGCCAACGTTTTGAACAAAATGTTGGTAAAATCCCATTATTAATAGCCTTTCCCAATGGTTTGCCCAAACCATTGGAAAATGCCTCCTTTTCCCAACGATTTAAATGAAACCATTGGTTAAATTCCCATTAAAACAACCCATACCAATGGTTTCTAAAAACCATTGGTATAGAATACATTTCCCAATGGTTTTTTAAAAACCATTGGGAAAGGTTTCCCTAAAAATATTGCAGCCCCAATTCTCCTCTCTGCACGACTACAGCCCTAAAAATGAAGATCTGATGAAGCTCTCTGGTTACCCAGGCTGGGAAAATCCTTCCATCCTCTTCAATCGACATCAAATCTGTAAGTCCTAAATTACTTTTAATGTTCTTAATATTTTTTTTTTCTTGTCTGTTTTGATTTGGCCTAAATGAGAGGGCTTTCTCTTTACCCAGGCCGGGAAACTGCTTCCACTCGATAGATTCATCTTAAATCAAAAAAAAAATAGTTATACACTCCAAATCTGTAAGTACTAACTTAGTTTTAATGTTTTTCATATATTATTTTTATTTTCTATTTTGATTTTTTCTAAACCATGTCGTGATGTCCCTAGAATGGCATAAACAATAAGTGGAATTTGATTTGTTTTATATTTTTGTTCAACACTTAAGTTTCATTATTTTATGGATCAACTTTATTTGAAGTCTTCATAGCCACTCCTTATGTGTAGTTAGTGAACTATATGAAATAATTGTAGGTGAATGATTCTATATGAGATTTTATGGGTTATTGTGAGGATTTTATTTCCCTTTAATTGATTGGTTCATAAAACATAAGTTGGTGCTCCATATATTAAGTAATTGGAATTGGTAAAGTAAAATGTTGGTCTCGGATTTCCGATTTGGTTATTTGGATGGTATTCTCTATCAAAAGCGGGTATATCTATATTGAATATGGGTGTATTTTCCAATTGACTAATGTATTTATTAAACTGACCATGAAATACACATTTCCCACAATATGGAAGCGCCACATAAATCATAGATAGACACTACACAGCACAATACAACCATGGGAGACACCCCTTGACATCTACAGATAGTTAAGGGGACATTAACTTAGGAACTGAAGTTGATTGTCACTCAAGCCTTGAGAAATTCCCATTGCTGGTAGAAAAGATACCAACACCTTTATTCTTAGTATAGTATAATGAAATGTTTTACACCCTCATGAACAAGTAGACCATCTAGTTCATGGACTGGTGCCCAACCAGGTTCAAGAGTAGGACCAACTACTAAACATTGATTATGGTTCCTCTGAGGTTCTTTCCATAGTAAAGAGGGTTATGTGCACAATATTAAACTCAAATAATGTAGCATAGGTGTATATTCAATGGCTAAGTGTACTAGTATAGTGTTTCTAACAATGTGATATATAAAGAACATAATGAAAAATGAAGAGATTATTAAATGGAACTATTTCCTCCTTTCTTGTAGGGACATGATTTGAACTATGGGGAGGTGTGGTTCTTATATATTGGGCAGTGACATGTATAGTCATAAGATACAGGTATGTTTTTGTTTAGTTTTTATTTTATTTTCTTTATCGCATTGGCCACTTAGGTATTTTACTTCTTTCTACGGACGGAGGGTAGTGATGCTATACTGACTAGTTGATGTAGATCACTTGTATACTGTAATACCATGAGGTGTGAGTGTGAGGAAACATTGGAAGATAGAGGAACCTTGGGGTCTTCCATGAGATGGAATTGTTTTTCTAAAACATTGTGTGGGAATATTTCTGGAGTATGTTGGAGTCATGAAATAACCCCAAGTGTCTCCAGGAGATAGCATAAATAACCCCAAGTGTCTCCAAGTGTCTCCATACATCGTATCATCCTCGCATGGGTTGGCCACTCGCCCAATCCTATCAAACCTATCCTAGTCTATCCTCTCAGTCACATAGTCTAGACTCATCAATCGAGGATTATTCCATGCCTCGATGCACATCTCAAAATCCAACTAGTCAAAGAGTATTATTCACCTTATGATTTTCCTAGTCACAAAAGCACACCATGTC
Source organism: Viscum album (assembly GCA_963277665.1). Classification (NCBI taxonomy): domain Eukaryota; kingdom Viridiplantae; phylum Streptophyta; class Magnoliopsida; order Santalales; family Viscaceae; genus Viscum; species Viscum album. The sequence continues at coordinate 173,010,460 of OY728128.1, forward strand.
GAACCCATATACATTATATTCTCAATAATCCGGTTAAGAACCTCATCAAAATCATGTATTATAACCCATACCCACTAATCAGGTTCCATCCTAAGATAAATTACACCAAGCCTCTTGGCATTATAATGCCAATTTGTCTGAAAATACCCAATACCCACACTAGCATCTCATCCTTCGTCTCTTTAGTTGAACTCTTGAATCATTAAATGGAGTAAAACCTTTCATAATAAATTTTATATACTAAGAGGGACCATCACACTCTAAGAACCTACCAATATTCCAATCCATCCTCATAAGTATTTCCTCATCAAACGCTAGATGTACAATTGCCACACCTATCACTACAAGGCCCAATCCTCTTAGGAATATTTTACTTGATCTAAATCCTCATCGTTAGTGACATCAATCACATTAAAGCGCATAAATTTAAACTGAACCCTACATTCCAAGAATTATTCATGTGGACAGGCCCCATGGAAACAGGCTAAGAACTAAAACCATAAATAATAATGCCAAATACATGCATCATTTTTAAATAAATATCTCAAGTGTAAACATAAAAACCAAGAATAATAAGACCCCATCCCTTGTATCTAATAAAACCAAACTAAGTTGAAACTCGGGCCAAATTGATTATATACCATTAATAGGAAGAGTAATTGTTAATTAATAGGAATGTACTATTTGATAGTATCATTTTGAAACATTGATCTGTTTCCCCTTTGCTTGCAGGAACATGATTTGACCCAAGGGGCATTGTGGTACTTATATGTTGGGCGGTGACAGGTATAGTCATAGGAGACAGGTATGTTTTAGTTTAGTTTTTATTTTATTTTCTTTATCGCATTGGTCACTTAGATCTTTGACTGCTTTCTATGGACAGAGGGTGGTTATATTCTGTCAAGGGTGCCAGAAGGAGTTCAGATTGATTCAGTCCACCGGCTTTGATCCAAGGTAAGATTCTATGGTTACTACTTGTCTCGCACATCATGTATTTGGATCTCTAGTGTTTTTTACTCCATATTATGTTATCGGTAGGGCGTTGGATCATTTCGTGTTGGTTCAGGTGGATTTAGTTCTCTACTTCCAATCTAGGTAAGGATTTAATGCCACTGGTTGGTTTCTCACTGGTTATGTAGCATCCTTCATGTGTTTTAAGGTTCTTAATATCCTTTGTGTAGTGTGTTGATCCCTGCTCATTGGTTTCGAGTCTCCAATTCAAGGGAGACTCGCCTGTGTGTGCATAGGTAAGTAAGTATATGTATTTGGGTTCCCCCGTTACGTGTATAGTCACTCATTTTGGTGATTATGCACGTATGGGGCTAGGTGTTCCCATGTATATATATATAAATGCATATGCAGGTGAGTGGAGACTGATATATGCATATAAGCATATGTGCAAGGATCTCCTTGCACATGATCATGGCCATGCAGGTGTGTGCATAGTGTTTAGGTGCCCTTGCATGTGTGTGAAGGTGCATATACCCAGTGGAGGAGAAGCAACTTTTAGTTAAAAAGCTCCAAGAGTCGAAGTGGACAGATTGGTTCCACCTTGAGGCAGATTCCCTCTTGTAGCCTCTTTAATTTAAGAATGATTTAAATTGAATTTAGCTTATTTCTTAATTCTGCTTAATTATATTGAATTGCATATCTTGAATAAGTGTTCTTTAATATAATTGTTTCATTTGATAAATAAAGTCGTGTTTTTATAATAAAACCCCTCCAACGGAGGTGCGCTGTCTGAAAAAACTCACAGTGATAGTTTAGGGTGTATGATTCTTTTCCGTCATTTTGTTTCCCTTTAGATGTTGCGTTATTTTTCCACTCACTACAACCTTCCGACGATCCCTTGTTATAACATATTAAATAGTTTATTTGTTCTATCATGTCTTTTGTGACCTTATCTTATCGTGAAACCCATTTCGTGTGTTTTCCTGGCCTCTTGGCCACCCCTTATGGTGTTTACCCGAGCCTATATATCTAAAAACACTGATGGTGTCATTTTTTAACACCTGTCAGGATTATGGTTCTCCCCACCATAAGCTTCATCTTAACACTGTTTGGGGTGTTTTCCTGGCCTCGATGTACATGTAATTTTTTACATATATGAATTCTCCCATAAGATTTGTGTTGCATCCTGAGATGTTAAAACATACTCAAATTCTATTGTTCTCAAGGTGATTGAAGTTTTATTATTAGAGTTCCAAGAAATGCATATACCATTGATAAGTAATAAACCTGCATAATTTGACTCTCAATCAGTAGTTTCAACTACCTAGTACCACTTTTAAAAACAACGAATATAAAATATATATCTTTATCATACCACAATCCTGAATCAAGAGTCTGTTTTTTATAACATAAGATTAGTTTCTATAATGTGAAGGACAACTACATAGGATTTATTTGGAATCCTGGCAGGAAGATGCTACCCCGCGGATGTCGTTGGACCGGGCCAACATGTCGCAGCCATGCCGCAGTCACGCCGCGGTAATTTCGTGATTTGGCCCTCCTATGGGAAGACACCTCATGGAGGTTCGCAGTCCTATCGGAATTTGATGTATGATACCTAGATAGAGTTTTAGATACATTACCCATCCATAGTTAATGGGGAGAGAGGTGACGGCTGGAATGTTGCTCCACTTCCTCCCACTCCGTTCGCTCCTGGCTGGAAGATGCTGCCCTGCGGATGTCGATGGATTGGTCCAACATGCCACGGTCACACCGCGGTCACGCCACGGTCACGCCGCGGTCACGCTGAGGTAATGTCATGATTTGGCCCTGCTCTAGGACGACACCCCGTGGCGGTTCGCAGTCCGGTCAGAATTCGATTTATGATACCTAGATAAAGTTTTAGATACATTACCCACCCATAGTTAATGCGGTGGGGGGCTTGACGGCACTCAAAAAGCCCAAATGACGTGTATGAGTCAACTCCACCTCAAACCGAGGCACGGTGTGGCCGGTACCACTCAAAGTGTCTCACTTTTATTTGAAATGGACAACATTTTAAATGAAAACAACAACTGAAATATGGAAAACCAACCAAACGGATTCTTATTGTGTTGATAATTTAGCACAATGATCCATGAGTCATGTACGAGTCAACCCTGCCTCAATCTGAGGCACGGTGTGGCCAATACCACTCAAAGTGTTTCACTTTTATTTGAAATAGACAACATTTTAAGTGAAAACAACAACTGGCATACGGAAAACCGACCAAATGCAATCGGATTCTGTTGATACTTTAGTAAAATGATCCATGGTTCATTTTTGATGTGTACGAGTCAACCCTTCAATCCGAGTCATGGTGTGGCTGGTATCACTCGAAGTTTCTCACTTTTATTTGAAATGGACAACATTTTAAGTAAAAACAACAACTGGCATACAGAAAACTGACCAAATGCATTCATATTGTGTTGATACTTCAACACAACGATCCATGGGTCGTTTTTTATGTGTATGAGTCAACTATGCCTCAATTTGAGGCACAGTGTGGTCGGTCCACTCAAAGTGTCTCACTTTTATTTGAAATGGACAACATTTTAAGTGAAAACAACAACTAGCATATGGAAAACCAACCAAACACATTAATATTGTGTTTATACTTCAACACAATGATCCATGGGTCATTTTGGACATGTACGAGTCAATCTCACCTCAATCTGAGGCACGGTGTGGCCAGCACCCCTCAAAGTGTCTCACTTTTCTTTGAAATTGACAACATTTTAAGTGAAAACAACAACTGGCATAAGGAAAACTAACCAAACACATTTGGATTATGTTTATACTTTTGGAAAAGGATACATGGGTTATTTTTTATGTGTACAAGTCAACCCCGCCTCAATCTGAGGCATGGTGTGTCCAGTACCACTCAAAGTTTCTTTCTTTTTTTTAAAATGGATACGCTTTTAAGTAAAAACAACTAGCATACGGAAAACTGAACAAAATAATTTGTATTGTGTTGATACTTTAGTAAAATGATCCATGTTTTATTTTTCACATCTAAGATTCATCCCCACCTCAATACGAGGCGTGGTGTGGCCGGCACCACTCAAAGTGTCTCTCTTTTGTTTCAAAAGGACGTCATTTTAAGTGAATACAACAACTGACATACAGAAAACTGACCAAAGGCATTCATATTCTATTGAAACTTTATGAAGACTATACATGGGTCATATTTGATGTGTAAAAGTCAACCCCACCTCAATATGAGGTCCGGTGTGGCTGGAACCACTCAAACTATCTCACTTTTATTTGAAATGGATAGGATTTTAAGTGAAAACAACTGGCATATGGAAAACTGACCAAACGCATTAGGATTGTGTTTATACTTTAGTAAAATGATCCATGGGTCATTTTTGATGTTTAAGAGTCTGACCCGCCTCAATATAAGGTGTGGTGTGGCCGACACCACTCAAAGTGTCTCTCTTTTGTTTAAAATGGACATCATTTTAAGTGAAAACTACAACTGACATATAGAAAACTGACCAAACGCATTTGGATTCTGTTTAAACTTTAGGAAAAATATAAATGGGTCATATGTGACGTGTAAGAGTCAACCTAGCCTCAATCTGAAGCACGGTGTGGCCTACACCACTCAAAGTGTCTCTCTTTTGTTTAAAATGAACATCATTTTAAGTGAAAACAACAATTGACATATAAAAAACCGACCAAATGCATTCTTATTCTGTTAAAAATATAGGAAAACAATCCATGGGTCATATGTGACATGTACGAGTCAATCTCGCCTCAATCTGAGGGCCGGTGTGGCCGGCACCACTCAAATTGTCTCACTTTTCTTTGAAATGGATAGGATTTTAAGTGAAAACAACTGGCATACATAAAACTGACCAAACGCATTCAGATTGTGTTGATACTTTAGTAAAAAGATCCATGGATCATATGTGATGTTTACGAGTCAACCCCTCCTCAATCTGAGGTGCAGTGTGGCCAGTATCACTCTAATTGTCTCTCTTTTGTTTAAAATGGATATCATTTTAAGTAAAAACAACTGGCATACAGAAAACCGACAAAACGTATTTTTATTATGTTGATACTTTAGAAAAACGATCCATGGGTCATATTTGACGTGTACAAGTCAACCTCACCTCAATCTGAGACGCGGTGTGGCCGAAACCACTCAAATTTTCTCACCTTTATTTGAAATGGAAAACATTTTAAGTGAAAACAACAATCGGCATACGGAAAACCGACCAAAAACATTCAGATTATGTTTATACTTTATAAAAACGATTCATGAGTCATATGTGATGTGTAAGATTCAACCTCACCTCAATCTAGGGCACAGTGTGGCCGGTATCACTCAAAGTGTCTCTCTTTTATTTGAAATGGACAGGATTTTAAGTGAAAACAACAACTTGCATACATAAAACTAAACACACACTTTCATATTGTATTAATACTTTAGGAAAATGATAAATGTGTAATTTGTGATGTGTACGAGTCAACCATACCTCCATATGAGGCATTTTGTGGCCGGTATCACTCTAAGTGTCTCACTTTTTTTTAAATGAACAACATTTTAAGTGAAAATAACAACTGACATACAGAAAACTGACCAAACATATTTGTATTGTGTTGATACTTTAGGACAATGATACATTGGTAATTTTTTATGTGTACAAGTAAACCCCACCTCAATATGAGGCACGATGTGATGGGATCCTACTCTGATCAATAGATCACACCATACTTGTACCATTTAGTGTTCATAACCTTAAGAACATTAATATTATTCTCACTAAGGTCAATAAACTTATAGTTCCATTCTTCTAGACCATTAAAAGTTGAACTTATGATCATTTTAGTTCTCCCTGAATTTTAAATCAAGTAAATAGTTCCATACTTTACTCCTTTTGTAACGAATATGGAACCATGGGTCAATTTACCTACCCCATTTTAAAATTTAGTTTCATATCATGCATCATCAAACTTTCTCTTTATATTTAGGAAGAAGAAAATCACTCCCAGGTAAAATCCATTTTCATACATCTTTTATTTTCTATAAATGTTTCTTTTGTTTGAGGATAGATCATATTTGGGTGTTCTTTCATTGTCAAAAGATCTTATTATGATCCTCAAAAACCTTATAAGTATTTCTAGGATTAGAAAAAAAATTGGGATTTGAGCCAATTTCAAACTCTTATTCAACTCTAATAAGTATTTCTCATACTATTCTGCCTATTATAATTTGATGGGGAGGTGGGGGGGCTGTGCTGGTTGGGGGGGTTGTGCAGGGGTGAGGTGAATTACTACTAGAAGAGTGGTTGTCATATGAATATTGAAATGGGTGTAAATAATGTTTGAGTTATTGAAAATGTTATTCAACTCTACTATAAGATTTTTGTCATACGAATTATGAAATAGGGAATTGTAGTACATGACATGGTTGGAAGAGTTTGATGGTTTTATGTGTGTGTTTTTTGTGCTATTGCAGGTGTTTTTTATGTTGTTTTAAGTCTGTTTGTATGTGTTTTTGTGCTATTTTTTATGCAGGTGTATACTGGAGGGGCTACTGGAGGGACTGTTATGCAATAGTTCTATAAATACACAATACCAACAGTTTTAAACTATTGGTATACTTTGAGAAAATTTTAAAAACTATCCCAACGGTTTTAAAATCGTTGGTATAGTGTTTAGTCTTCAATATATACCAACGGTTTCATTGTAACCATTGGTAAAAATTCTATACAAACATATACCAACGGTTAGCCTAAAACAATTGTTAAATCAATACATATAGTATCCTATACCAATGGTTTAGATCAAACCATTGGTATAGGGATTTCCTCATGGCTTACTGCCCTATGGTTTGGAAAACCGTTGGTATAGGCTATACCAATGGTTTTCCAGCCTATACCAATAGTTTAGAACCATTGGTATAACCTTTATTTCCAGTAATGACTCATTCTTTGGGTGCTAGTACAGCGGAACGAATATCTTGTGTCGATCATTCTTAATCACTCATTCTTATTTCTTGAAGAACTTCTCACATTATTGAGAGGGAGATATGAGGGGAGTCGAGAGAGAAAATGTTTGGCTCAACAATTCCCAATTCACCAGGGGTTTGGAAGAATAGACGTACCTGCCTATTAATTGGCATGGGGTTTTAGTTACAATATTTAATTGTGAAACAGTAATTAAATGCAATTATAACTATTAGAGAAAACCCATGCTTCATAATAACAATAACAGCACCATTATTTGTAGTGCACCAACTTTTGAAAAACGGAACCATAAATGAAATCTTATTCCACATAATGATAAAGGTATTATTATTATTTCTTTCTCTAACTGGATAAACATTATTTACTGAATTGTAAATAATTAATTTATCAATGGACATGGTCTTGGTCCGTTCGAACTCCTCTTCCATTTATTGAACACCCAAATAAAATATTTTATTCTCTTAAATAAATATTTTTATTTAAAAACTAGTAAATAAATATTTATTAAATGTTCAATAAAATAAATAAATAAATTTTATTCTCAATTCGATGAATAAATATCTATTTAATTTATGAAATCATTTTAACTTGAATAAAATTATTCCTAGGTCTTGAGAATAATATTTATTCCATTAATTAAATTAAAATATAATTTAATATTGACCACCAGAAACACTTAGTGTGTGACCCTCTAGGATTCTTTATTGTTGGCATTAGGTGGGCTTGCCTAAAGTATAAGAGTATTGTATAGCAATGGGTTAAGTCACCCAAGAGAAAGAACTTAAAGTCGCAATGATGACATCCTCATATGAACGCTCACTGTTTAATATAATCCCTTTTTCAGAATATCTCATCAAGCAGGTTTCATGATAGTTTCATCAACCTATATGCTTGATATGTCATTCTTTGACTACCTGAAATAAAATTTTCATTACACCATGACTATGGAATTTAGGGTGATGGTTCTATTTCAATCAAAGGGTCGAGATATCAACTTCCATAAATGGAAGGGACAAATACCTCCTCGACTATCCATTAATAATATGTCATTCGTGACGCACCCAATGTACCCTAATTCCCTCCAACATATGGTGTGACAGTTTTCATTAGAAAATATAAGTGAATGATTCATGACATGTATTAATGATAATATTAAAGTCTAAGGACCATTACACATACTCATAGATGGGAATATCTAATGACACAAAAACATGAGGAATTTCTACTGGTGGGTTTGCTCTCATAATCTCCCATCTTGGAGATTACCAAGTGTGAACATCATGAGAAGAAGTCTCATCTGCTTACGAGTACTCACGCCTAATGGTTTGTATACTATGTTTCCCATCATAGTATTCCATCCAACTGTAGAACTGTAATTAAGAATATTTTCATAGAACTTCAAGGTTTTCATCATAGCGGTGAACTGTTATGACCTTATTAATACAAAAAATACTCTAGGTCGTTATTACATTATAGTCCTGCAGAATAATGAACAATATGTAATAAATTGTTTAATATTTAAATACATTAAATATTCATGTAATAAATGTACAAACATTTGGTTCTAGGACACCAACTCTAATAAAATCCCACTTATACTAGAGCCAGCTGCCTATGACTTTCAGTATACTAGACCTCACATGATGATCATATTTGTGCTGAGTCAAAGCTTTAGTCAAGGGGTCTTCCATGTTGTCTTCCATGGAAATACTTCTCGTTTCAACTTCAACTCTCTGAGAAAAATCCCTCAAGAGATTATACTTTCATAGTATGTGATTCATTTGCTAATGTGAACTTCACTCTTTTGCGAGAGCCACCGCTATTGTATTATCACAATAAAAGTATAATGGTATCTTTACAAATAGGTACCACATATAACTCTTGGATGAAGTTCTGCATCCAAACTGCTTCTTTAGCTACCTCAGAAGCTGTGATATACTCAGACTCTATTATAGAATCTATGAACACACCTTTCTTTGAGCTCTTCTGGCTCATAGTACCTCCATTCAAGGTGAAGATGTATCACATTTGCAACTTCATGTCATCTTGATCAGTTTAGAAACTATCATCTACATGTCCTCTGATTACTAGTTTCTCGTATCCTCCATAAACTAGGAACACACCCTTAGTACACCTTAGATACTTAAGGGTAGTCTTAAATTCCATCCAATGGTGGTCACCTGGATTAGCTTGATATCTTCCTACCACACTCAATGCGTAGGAGACATCTAGACTAGTACATATCATAGCATACATGACTGACCCAATCGCTGATGTGTATAGAATACTTGTCATTCTCTTTCATTCCTCATGCATTTGAGTACATGTTTTCTTAGAAATATGAATGCCATGTGATGCTGGCAACAATACCCTATTATATTTTTCTATACTAAATCACTTTAGTATCTTTTCAATGTATGTACTTTGACTTGGGTCTAGCAATATCTTGGATCTATCATGATGGATATTTATCCCAATAATATATACTTCCTTGCCCAATTCCTTCATGGAGAAGCATTTATTCAACTATTCCTTAAAAGACTGTAAGATTGGTATTTCATTTCTAATAAGTAATATTTCATCAATATATACTATTAGGAAAACGAATGCACTCCCACTAAACTTTTTGTATACACAAGGCTCGCATTCATTCTTTATAAAACCAAATTCCATTATGGATTCATCAAAATGAATGTTCCGTGACCTAGATGATTTATTTAATACATAAATGGATTTTTGAAATTTTAATATCTTATTGGAATCCTTTGGAGTCACAAACCCTTCAGGTTGTGTCATATAAACATCTTCCTGAAGGTTCCCATTAAGGAAGGTTGTTTTGAAATCCATTTTTCAAATATCATAGTCATAGTAAGCAACAATGGACAATAGAATTATGATGTATTTTAGCATCACAACTGGTGAAAATATTTTATTGTAGTCAATTCCTTGACGTTGTTTGAACCCTTTTGCAACCAATCATGCCTTATAGGTACTGACTTGTACTTTCATGTATAGTTTCTTCTTGAATACCCATTTGAAACTAATAGTATTTACATCAACTAGAGGATCTACCAAAATCTAGACTTGGTTTTGGTGCATGGAATCCATTTTAGAATTCATGGATTCTTGCCACTTGGAAATTTTTGTGCCACTTACTGCTTCCTTATAGGTTAGATGATCATTATTATTAACTAATAATTAGTCACCATCCTTAGTAACTAGAAAATCATATCATTCTAGTTCTTTGACATCTCTTTTACTCCTACATAGTACCTGTGTCTCTAGAATAGATCTTTCTTCTATGGGGCATTGTGGAATCTGCTCCTATACCAACTCTTGTGTATCTTGATCCATGACTTCATAGAAGTCTATCTCACTCCCACTATCTCTTTTGGAGATTTTCTCCCTCTCAAGGAATATGGTGTGTCTTTCCACTATAACCTTTTTGTCTAAGGGGTCATATAGGTAATATCCCCTTATTCGCTTAGGGTATCCTATAAAGGTACACTTAGTGCCTCGGGGTGCGAGTTTGTTACCTAAAGAGGCCTTAACAAACATTCTGCTTCCCAACACATGTAAATTTGATAACGTGGCTTTTCTTCCACTCCAAATCTCATATGGAATGTTATTTATCAATTTAGTTGGTACATGGTTTAGTATGTGTGTCTCTGTTTATAACACATATCCCCAAAAGGATAATAGAATACTTTAATTACTCATCATTGATCTCACCATGTCCAACAAGGTGTGGTTCCTCCTTTTTCTTACATCATTCCACTGGGGTGTATAAGGATGAGTGAGTTGGGATATGATCTCAAACTCCCATAAATAATCAATGAAGTCTTGATTAATATATTCTCCACCTCAGTCTGAGCATAGTTTCTTAATATTCTTACTAAGATGGTTCTCAAATTCATTCTTTCATTCCTTGAACTTAACAAAAGAATCTGATTTATACCTCATTAAGTAGATATATCTATATCTAATAAAATCATTAGTAAAAGTTATGAATTATGAGTACCCACCCCTTACTTCAACTGGAAATGTTCCACACACATCGGTATGAACCAATTCAAGAAGCTCTTTGGATCTTTCACATTTCCCACTAAATGGGGATTTGGTCATTTTGCCTTGTAAACATGTGTGACATACACCAAGTGGTTTTAGTTTGGAATAATATAAATATCCATCTTGATGTAACTTTTTCAAGCATTTCTCATTTATATGAACTATCTAGTGATGCCAAATTTGGGTGTGGTATGATTCATGTGAAGTAGTTTCGTTATCAATTGTCATTAATTGGTTTGTATAATCCAACACGTAAAGACCATTATATAAATGTGACTTACCAAAACAAATTATATCTTTATAAAAGAAGAAACATTAATTTCTGAATTTGAAAATAAATCCATCTATATCTAGTCTGGATACAAAAATAATATTTTTGGTTACAAAAGGAACATAATAAAAACCTTTTAATACCAAGATCATCCTAGTCAGCAACGTGAGGTGGTAGTCCTCGATAGCTACAGCAGCAAGTCTAGCTTCATGGGCTGCTCATAGATCTACCTCCGCTCGATCAATTTTCTTGAATCTAATTAATTCCTGTATTTGGATACATATGTTTGAACCACACATTGTATCTAATACCCAGTTTCTAGAAACATATAAATTTAACTTGATAAAAATACACTTGAAGTTTCTCCTTGCTTCTTTAGCTAGGTGTAGTTTTTCTTCCAGTGGCCCTTCTTGCCACATGCGAAACAAATAACTTCTTGTCCCCTTTTTTCCCCCTTGATCTTCCTTTTCTTGGAAGGATGTGAAGAATCTTTGGTCTTAAATCTCTTCACCTTCCCTTTCCTCTTATTCACCATAAGGATATAAGGATTTTTATGCTTCATGTCTTTGTCCATTTGGTGAAGGAGGATAAGAAGATCTGGTAGAAACTTCTCAATGTTGTTCATATTGAAATTCACAACAAAACTAGAGAATCTATGAGGGAGTGATGTGATAATGAGATCGGTACCCATTTCTTTGGGGAGTTTAAACCCTATAACCTCTAGACACTCAATGTGGCCAATAAGCTTGACTACGTGAGGACCTTATGGGGCACCCTCTCCAAGATTACTCTAAAAGAGTGCCTTAGAGATCTCAAATTATTCCTATCTTTCTCTCTCCTAGTAAAGACCATGGAGGTGCTCAAGAATGCTATCGGCATCCATGTTTTTGTGAGACTTCAAGAGTTCACTAGACATTGATGATAACATCAAACATTAAATGTCAACCGTGTTGTTCATATGTTTTTCATAGACCATGAACTCTTTATCACTCACCTATTGGGAAAGAGGATTAGGTAATGAGGACTCCAGTATGTAAGATTTCCATTCATGTCATAGAATGACCTAAAGGCATCTAAACCATTCCTAGAAATTACTATCAGTGAGGATGTTGTCTTTATCCAGTATTGATCATAGGGATAGTGTGTTTGAAAAGTTTTTCATTTTTATTATAAAATTAAAAGAGAAGATAATTATTAATTTCTTGATTACATTTTATGATAAATAATAAATTAATTTTATTAAGTCTCCCACTATTTTATCAAGTCCCAATGGCCCTCACCATTGAACTCAGAATGTCTAGTTGTTTGGATATTCTAGTGGCAAGGATCCATATTCCCATTTGCATAACCCCAACAATGGTTGGTCAATCTATTTGAAGGTATTTAGGTAGACATGTCTTTTCCAACTATGGGCTTGTAACTCCTTGATCTGTTGAGTGGACTCCGCAATCCTGAAATTCTGACTTGGATTTCCTCAACACTTTCCTCCAATATTACACCAAGTCTATCAAGGGCTACTTCTCTTGATGTAATATGGTTAAGTCAACCCAAAACTTTCATAAGGTATTCCTGTATAAAAGTAAGTGTCCCAACAAGGGTTGGTCAAACACATAGTTTTATTGAGTTTTTCCCTTAATCAAGTAATGGAAGGCTTAGTCTGGCTTAATATTTTATTGAGGGATTTTTATCTCTTATAAGTAAATTGACCTATTATCTTTATCACATGCTCGTTAATATTAAGAGAAACTTACTTAAGTGGTTAACTATATCTTGATAATATTTACACATAATCCTGTTTTATTTTAGTTCTATCTTGAATGTTTATTAATTCATTAATTATGTAGTTCTGACAACACATCCATAATGAAAAATCATGCAACTGACAGAAATAAAATAAATTAAAGGGAATGATCATGAGCTCTTCTAATGGTTAGTTTATCTAGAAATTGTTAAACTAACTACTGACCTAGGTTAGAAACACCTTGAACCATTTATGATTCATTTTTATAGCTTTCCACTTATCCACCTTTGTATCTCCTTGGATTGGTTTCACCTTGGATTCTTACTTGAACTGCCTCCACAATATTGGGAGATCCATCAATTACATGTGATTTTTAACTCACAGTAAGGTGAGGGGTAAAAAAGGGGGTTTACATAAAAGAAACCATGGGCACTTAGACCCTACATATTAATGAGGAGAGATGGCACACAGGCCAATAATTTAATTTAAAATAAAATAAAATGTAAACCAATCGCATACAAAGGTCTGGTCTATATCATGATCATCCACATACATGCAATGAATTAAACATTTAATAAAACTAGCATTAAATTATTTAATTGTTCTTATTAAGATAAATCACGCTTGAATCGATTAAATATTATCTTTAATTAATCAATATTTTTATCTTAATACTTTTCTGAATTTCCCTGAGATTCACATCTATAAACTTGGAGGTAACACGGTGAACACCCATTTGAATCTACATGATATGTAATTATGAACATTACACAAACATTAATGTTTTAATTTTGTGTAATTTGGTAAAGTAAATGGGGTTTAGTTCTAACTACACATCATGTATTGCCTTCACCATCTTATCTGAAGTACACACCTAGGGACTTAGTGTGTGATGCGTACTTAGGAAATCTTGGAGTACACGGTGTGTCCAGTGGGCCACATGTTGTGTTGTATTTGGGTTACACGATTACCGATTGGCTTAGCTATGTATGGGATACACGATTTGGCCCTTGACCTGAAGGGACTACACGTTGTGTCCAGTGAGCCACACATCATGTAATCCGGATGACCATGCATCAGTCTGTCTTGGTCAACACGTGGTGTAATAATTAACTACACCACGTGTCATTAATGCACACAGCTTGAGTAATTGTCAAATTACACCTGATGCATTGAACACAACTACACGATGTGTAATCCAGATTACATGGTGTGTATGGAAGATTACACAGCATGTAACTTCGAATACATGACGTGTATTGTTGTGTTTCCTGAAAAAAATCATCAGCACCTCCTGAAGAGATCCTTGATTTAATTTTAATTAAAAAAATATTTGTTTTTGTTAGATCTATGAGAAAAAAAAGAGTAAGAACAAATCTCTAAATTCATATTACAAGAATTATTAAACATGAATTGAAAAACTTAATTATTAAAGCATAAATCATCAACAAATTATTTAAATAATTATAAATGATGATGATCCCCATTCTAATACCACTTGAAGTATCTAGATGTAGTAGAAGCATGGTGGTTGGTGGGGCCCAACTTTTCTTTTTCTGTAATCGATGGCCAATCCAAGATCAATACGATGATAAATGCTAGTATACATGGATTGAAATCAAATATTTAGACAAAGATAAGAATAATGCCATATCCAAGAAAGGGGATCTTTCACATCATGTTTATAATTAATTTAATAATTTATGAAGAAAATAAATACCTGGGTCTTCAGTACTTTCTTTGTTGATGATCGTTGATCATCCAGAATGACCCTTCCGTATTGCCTTCATTGTGCTTGAAAGGATCCAAAGTAGAATCCCTCTAGTGATGATCTGCACATGCTCCAATGGTCTCCAATCAATGCCACTCATTCTCCAGGTGCTAGCACGGTAGAACAAATATCTTGCGTCGATCGTTCTTGATTGATCATTCTTCGATCTTGAAGAACTTCTCTCGTTCTTGAGAGGGAGAGATGAGAGGAGTCAAGAGAGAAAATGTTTGGCTCAACGATTCTCAATTCACCGGGGGTTTGGCACAATAGATATACCAGCCTATTAATCGACATGGGGTTTCAGTTATAGTATTTAATTTCTAAACAGCAATTAAATGCAATTATAACTATTAGAGAAAACCCATGCCACATAATAATAATAACAACACTATTATTTGTGGTGTGTCAACTTGTGCAAAATGGAACCATAAATGAAATATTGTTCCACATAATGATAATAGTATTATTATTATTTCTTGTGCTAACTGGATAAACATTATTTACTGACTTGTAAATAATTAATTTATCAACGGACACGGTCTTGGTCCGTTCGAACTCCACTTACGTTTATTGAACACTTGAATAAAATATTTTATTCTCTTAAATAAATATTTTTATTTAAAAACTAGTAAATAAATATTTATTAAATGTTCAATAAAATAAATAAATATATTTTATTCATGATCTAGTGAATAAATTTTTATTTAATTTATGTGATCATTTTAACTTGAATAAAATTATTCTTCGGTCTTGAGAATAATATTTATTCCATTAATTAAATTCAAATATAATTTAATCGAGACCACTAGAAACACTTAGTGTGTTACCCTCTAGGATTCTTTCTCGTTGGCATTAGTTGGGCTTGCCTAAATTCCAAGATTACTGTCTAGCAACGGGTCAAGGCACCCAAGAGAAAGAACTTAAAGTTGAAATGATGACACCTTCATATGAAAGCTCACTGTTTAATATAATATATTTGTCACAATATCTCATCAAGAAGGTTTCATGATAGTTTCATCGACCTATATGTTTGATACATCATTCTTTGACTACCTGAAATAAACTCGTTGTTGCACCATGGCCATAGAATTTTGGGAGATGGTTCTATTTCAATCAAGGGGCTGAGATATCAACTTCCATAAATGGAAGGGACAAATTCTTCCTTGACTTATCCATTAATAACATGTCATTTGTGACGCACCCAACATACCCTACTTCCCACCAACATATGGCGTGATGGTTTTCATCAGTAAATCTAAGTGTGTGATTCATGACACGTATTAATAATAATCTTAAAGTCTATGGACCATTACACATGATCTTAGATAGGAATATTTGATGACACCAAAACATGTGGAATTCCTACTGATGGGTATATTCTCATAATCTCTCGTCTTGGAGATTACAAAGTGTGAACTTCATAAGAAGAAGTCTCATCTACTTATGAGTACTCACGCTTGATGGTCTATATACTATGTTTCCCATCATAATATGTCATCCAATTGCATAACTATATTTAAGAATATTTCTATAGCACTTCAAGGTTCTCATCATAGCGGGAACTTCTATGACCTTATTAATGCGACAAATACTTTGGGACATTATTACATTATATTCATGCAGAACAATGAAAAATATGTAATAAGTTGTTTAATATTTAAATAAATTAAATATTCATGTAATCAATATAAAAACAGCTGGTTCTAGGATACCAACTCCAAAATATATGTAATATACATGACATAATTATGATATTCATAGCATATTTATCATTCTATAAAGATAATATATATCTTTTTTTTCCTTTTCACTCACTATTTTTGACGAAAACGTTTTGTGTAATTTGTTTGACGGTATGATTGTGAGGGTTAAATAGTTTCACAATCATTCATGAAGAGTTAAATATTTTCAAATGGACTCCAATGAGTTTTGTTTTTTGATCTGGAAACACCCAAAGGTTCCCTTGTTTTATATGTTTCACAAACCTATTTTTCAAAGGTAGGTGGTCATTGGGAAATGGTTCCAATGACACTTAGGGACTCACATTGGTTGAGAGGATGGGATTTCAGGATCATCACACCCTTTTGGTGAGGAAATATTTCCTACTCTAGGACTATCTTAAATATTAAAGACATATTTATGAATTCTTCATTCATTCCCAAGTATAACGTGGGTCTCCCTCGAGTTAACAATCAATTATTAGCATGCATGGAATTTAGCATCATCTGTATGTATTTGAGGTTCTTCATATATGGATATATTTGTATGTATTTGAGGTTCTCTATTAATGGTACCCTTTTATGATAGGATTAGAGATTCTTTTGTCGTTTATTACTATGATGTTGGTTTTAATCTACGCAGTGGGGTGCTATGGAGTTTATCATTATCCAAGGAGACAGGAGTTGTTTTGATGTCGGGATCAGACCCATAAGATGTGCTTTCTACATATCCTTGTGAAAGGAATCAGAACCCACGTAGTTAGATTTCACTTAACGAGACGCATCATACTTTTAAGGTCATGTGATGGGGACCAAACCGTGCAGTTTAACATTATGCGGTAGGGACGTCTAGGTGGACAGTGTCTAGACAAAGTTTGATGTGTAACATACACTAAGGCGGCCCAAGGAACTTGGAAGTGATGTGGTATCCTAGGTTTTACATGACCCTACTGATAATATGGCCTAAAGAGAATTAGGGTTGATTTGGGGTTTTGGTTTTGGACCTCATGGAGGATTCCTACATATCCCATTTGGATGGGAATCAAAGATCACATAGTTCAAATGGGGTTGAGGACCCACACCTGTGGAGGTCCTATAAAGGTTTTTCTCACAGGGAATGTGGCCCTTTGAGAGTATTGAGTTGGGGATTATAACGAATAGGAGGCCCTCTAGATTGGGGCCATGAGGAACATATCAAATCATGGTGATTTGGAGGTTTAATTGGAGATTACACCTAAGAGGATTCCCTTTTGGTTGGATACATGGATTTTAGGACCCATTCCTATAGAGGCCCTCTGAAGGAAGATGAGAGAAAGATCTGAAAAAAGAAGATTATATGTCAATACATGCATCTGACCGTGTGAATTTCATGATTGTAACTAACCTTTAATCCTGCATGAGTTAAGCTCGAATGTGAGAAACAAGAGGAAGTATAATATCTGAAAAAAAGAACAATATTATTCATCCTCTGGTGGATGAGGGGGTGATGGGAGAAAAGGAAAGGGATTTGATGTGCTCATATCCTCTCCCATTTCGTATCTAGGATAGTCACATCAGACTAACCATATGGATATGACCCATAATAAAAGGCTAGGGGATTACTTTAGGAGGGATGCTATGCTCCGGATTCTAGAGAAGAGAGGAGGATAATCCACTGACCCTTAAAGGTAAAGGCAGGCATGATCCTCTCCCTCCCCACCTAGAACCATAGGTCCCTGGTCCTAGATATGATGAGGTAAGGTCAAGGCCCTAACCCTCATGTCTGGTACTAAGAGTTCTCTGGCACTGCCCCTAGGTTCGGGGTCCTCATGACCGATGGGATGCATAACTGCAAGAACCTAGAGGACCCTACCTATCAGGTGGGACAAGTGCAGGAAACCTATGACCGATGGACTTCATAATTGAATGGGATATACACAGGTGTGTCTCTCATAGTGGTCACGCAGGTCAAGAGGCTTCGGTGGAGGCTTCAACTTGGCCCCCCTCATATTAGGGATCCAAATGAAGAGGATCCCTTACATTAGTGGATTAAAAGAGGTCTTAGAAGGTACCTCGTGCAGGTCAAGGCTTGGAGAGAAGAAGGTGCCTCACGTAGGGTGTCCTGGGAGGAACTGGAAGTGCTTCACGTAGGGTAGGCCTATGCGGGCTGGAGATGCCTTGGGCGATGGACAACCTTAGAAACAAAACTTAGGAAAGGCCTTTCTCTAGGCACCAAGGGTTTCCTTTGGTGTCCCTAGAAGGGTCTTGCGTAGGTCCTAAGTATGGGGAGGGACCTTCGTTCTGGTGCTTTTCAACTAGGGGAGGGGGTCCTCATGTAGGTGTATTGTGTTTTAGACAATGGAGGGACTTTGATCCCACTACCCCCCTTAATTACCTCCTTCTTGGGTTTTGGATGGATACCTAAAATATTTTTGAGGGCATGGGCGAAGGGGTTGCACGGCCAGAGATCTAGAACTTCTTCTATTTTCTGGTCTTGCAAATGAGGAACCTCGGGGTCCTATTTATAGGCAAACATGGAACCCTTGTCGGAGGAGGTCTCCCGCGTAGGTACTCAGCGTAGGTACCCCGCATAGGGGTGGCTAATCCTTTAGATCTGTATAGGTGGTTCCTGGGTGAGCATTCTGGCATACAAGTTGGGTGTGTGCAGGCTGACTTAGGAAAACCACCTATGCAAGCTCACTGGTCGAGACAACAGCCCGACACTGACCCCCATGAAAAATGGATAGTCACACCACAAACTTTTCAGGTTAGTTCGGGGACATTTTGGATCATGACACATACAACCCCACCTCTCAACCTCAATCCACTACTTACTCTCGGAGGGGAGGTTCTCACCATTGTTCCATTGGATTGGTCAAAGTTTATGAGGAATCTTTATCCCTTGATGTGTGAGAATTCTTACGGCACGTGGAAATCCAATATGCTCCTTCTTCTGGCATAAAGATGAATTTATAATCAAACTCAACATTTTGTATCTAAGTGAGGATGAATTATACAAAAAATTTCACATAATACATTTTTCAAAGTCAACACTCACATAAAGATAATAACATCGCTCATGTACGTGTAGACTACCGCCTTCACGAAGCAATATGGCTCTCTTTTTATCACCACACCACATGGATGACATATATGAATATATTTAAAGAAGAAATATAATATTTATTATATTATGATCATTCTATAAGGTTAAAATATTACTTACCTCCTTTCTATAATGATCATTGAAAAATAAAAACATTACTCATGCATATGTATGACCTACCGTCTCTATGATCGTAACATACTTCATTTTTCATAATCATCTTTCATGATTGGTTTTAAAAAGTATAATTGATGTGTAAATATGATAATTATTTCATTCTTATTATTCTGGAGATGATAGAACTATATAATATGTGCAAGAACCGAAACATTCATGACAATGAATGAATGAGAAAATAAGAAAATTAACACCCAAAACAATGAAAATAATGAAAGATTATTAATGAACGGGTGATAAGATGTTATAAGAGGATCATATATGATATTGTAAATATGATTATGGTTCTAGTATAAGTTAATAACATACTTAGAACCATTATACAAGTGGTTAAAACATGTTCGACTAAAGGAAAGTGTGAGGTAAGGGATTTCATCTCAATTTTATTTCATCAAGGCATGTTGTAATGTTATACACCTAATTTGTTTTATATAGTGTATATAATGACCATTTGAAATGTAATATCATGAAAAATTCATTATTCATGGTATTTTAAGTTTCAATTTGAATTATTTCATCTAAGGGGGTTTGAATTAAAATTTAGCAAGTGGTAAAGATTTTCATAACCCAATTTCTTTTCATTGGGTTATATTACTTCTTCATTGTCATTGATATTCTAAGATTATGTGTATAATGACTTTGGATTATGTTATGTTGTATTTAAACTTGTTTTATGTGGATTTATAGTTTTTACACATAATCAATTCATTGATTCTCACTTCAACTTTATGATCATTGTAAGAGTTTATTTCACAATCTCATTATAATCGTGATTATTTATTCTTGAATTTCAATTGAAGGAGATTATTTAAACATTATATAATAAACCATTTAACTTCATTCTCCTCTGGTTATTTGTGATCTTTTTTAAGTAATAGTACTATTTTCCCACTCTTTGGTACTTAAATTAATTGATAAAGTGTTTCTAAAAATCCAACTTTATTTTTCTCTTCAGTCGGAAATCTGTTTTCTTCCAAAACCATGTTTTCTAAAAATGTTTTCAAAAATATTTTTAACCTCTTCAAAATAATTTATTAAAGGAATTTTTACAAAATGTTTTCAAAGGAATATTTATGTCGTTTTCAAAACAATTCACGTTTGGATTTTAATGGAAATCTGAAAGGGATTTTCTTTTCATTTTACGAACAAGCCATTTTCTAACCTTTTACAATGCAAAAGGAGCATTCTTTTTATCTTGTACGATATGTATGGATTTTTCCACTGTTATTTATTTGAAGCTTCATTTTCAAGTTTATCGGGATACTTTTAAAAGAAAATGGTTTCCCAATATTCTGGAAATTCTTAGTTTTTAAAAGTGATTTTCAAAGAAATGGATTTTCATGATGTTTTATGTTTTTAAAAAAATGATTTTCAAAATGAAAAAAGATATTTTTCTCAAGATTTTTTTTCAAGATTTTTTGTGGTGTTTCTATTTATCAACGACAACAACCCCTTATTCTTACTCCAATGGATGTATGTTATATTGATATCATCCTTATTATTTTTATGGATGGTTTATGATCATTTTGACCAAGAAAAGTATCGACATTCACTTTCTTCATTCATTTTGGTAATCATTAACTTTCCCTTGAATTATTCACTTTCATGTGATCATTGGATATTAAATTTCTCCTAAATATCCATATTATTTATCATGGATATGTTTATTTATTAAACCATATATCATTTCTACATATATTTACTTTGAAATTTATTTGTTTATCTGGGGAAATATTGATAAATCCATATTCTTTACTCAATACGGATATTTGATGATAAGGCACATTGGGCTTGAATTAAATCGAATATTCGATGTGTGAGGAATATTTTGGACTTGCAGTGATGGGTGGAGCCCAACATTATATAGTCTCTTGATGTATCGGTAGGTCTCATGAGACAATCAGGTTAAGCTAGCATTAAATAGGTTTTTACTTGTAGATTAAATCGTCTTGTGAAAGGTCTTGATGGTAGAGGTATCATGATGTCTGAGATCATGACATCCAATAATTAAGCATTGCCTTCATTAAGATTTCAATTATTATTATCCGTGATATTTTCACAATGATATTATATTAGGATGCATTTTATTCTCAGTTTATTGATTAAATGACATGTGTTTTCAGTTATTTATCTTGTCATATTGATTATGCCTTATCTAATTATGATAGCTAAGTTATTGATTAAATGACATGTGTGCTTAATTATTTATCTTTTCATATTGATTATTATCCATGAGATTTTTGTATTGATATTATCTCTGGATGCACTTCCTTTTCAGTTTATTGATTAAATGACATGTATGTTCAGTTATTACCATATTGATTATGTTTATTGATTCATGATAGTTTCAGTTGTACTTAACCCTTACGGAGCATTTGAGTTCACCCTTATTTTGTTTATTTCCTTCAAGATTTCATGAAGTTTACTATGACTGATATGCAAGGATATGCTAGAGGGAACAATGTTATTCTAGAAAAAAAATGTGTTGTGATTTCTATATTCAAATATAATATGGGACTCAAGTATGTATCTAGTTTACCAAAACTACTAAACTATTCGGTCTTTCGAGATGTGATATCTTGTATCTTATGTCAATGTAATAAAGCAGGCACCAGCTATGGGCTACTGGGATCAAGGTCGTTACAATATAAGATTTGAGGATATTGTAATTTGTGGTATGCATCACATGCTTATCGTAGGCTACGACATAGGGTATATCGTACAATACGAAACCCATTTTAGTGCATTTCCAACATTTATAACTTGAGGAACCTTCATAAACAAGTTCTGGTGGGCTTTTATTATACACTTAGTTTTTTGTAGAAGGTTGTCCCTATTATAGAGATAATCCACTGCAATATGTTATAGAAATCAATTCAGGGTATAAATAAACAATGACCTGACTCATAACATGCAAGATAAAGAGCTCATAGCATGGATTTAGAGTAAATAATAGTAAACAACATGATTTAACTCAAGAAATTTCATGAATGAACAAATGAAAATCATAACAAGAAATAAGACTTTTAATTAAATTAATCTAAAAGGAACATAGTTTAAGAATATATTTTTAGTAGAAAACATAATTTCAGTTAAATCTCACTCTACCCCATGTCGATACTAACATGCATGAACACTGTAATAGTATGTTGAAGAGGAGGGGTTGCCTACTGATTAACATGTAAAAGGTCATTCGAAGGAAGTAAAAGAAATCACCACAATTAACTAAATCTTTGAAGAATGGAAGAGACATGAAGATTGGGGATTTATTTTTCTTACAGAAGGTACAAATTGGAGGAAGGAAAAATGGTCTAACCATAGTTGTTAAAATGGATGAGCCTATGGAAGATCTAACTAAAAGAGGGAAGCATGGATGATTTGGGGAGGAAAGGGCGTGAGAAAATGAGGAGAGGTTGTTGGGTCATCCTTTGCAAAAAATCTCAAAGCCCCCCTTTCAGTTATAAATAAAAAAGGCAAAATGACACCCATCTTTTAAAAAAGGTCAAATGACATCTTTGCCCTTAAAATTTAAAAAAAATGGCATTATAAGTGCCTAATGGGGGTACATTGACCATTCAGATATCTGACATTTATGCACCAACCATTTGTTATAGGTGATAGTAGCCTCACCCACCCCCTCAAGACTACTAGGTACCTAGTACGGGACCATCGGGTACCCCATGCTTCACTAGGACCAACCCCCTTCATTTTCCTCCCTTTCATCCTCACTCATTCCTCCTCCGACCGTGTTTAACTTCTAAATGCACAATCAAATAATAAAAATTTAAATTAATTTAAAACTCAAACAATATGAATCATTATATATTATATTAAAGGACCTCTCTAGTATGACTTCAGGTAAAACAAAGATAAATCTATTCAGCTTTATGGTTTTCCATATACTAATTTGGCAGGTGACATCCGAGAATGGAAGTCTACTTCTAAAAGTGAGTTTTCTTCGCTAAAGGCATCACAAGCTATAACATAAATTAGTTCACAAAATCATAGCTTGAAACATATTGACATCAAATATTACAACATCAAATATTTCCATGCGCTTATTGACGAAGAGAAATTTGGGAGCTTTGGGAGGATTCTTATTCATCATATAATAAATCAACGGGGAAGAAGCGTTTTGAGGAATTTCCTTTAAAATAAAAATTTTGGCCAGAACTAGATCATTAAACTGAACAAAAGAAAACAAACAAGCATTCTAAAAACCAAAGAGAATAACCGAAGAGGCGTTATGAAATCAGTACACCAAACACATGAAGAACTAGGAGCAAGAAATGCAACCCCACCGAAAATACCAAACCCCGCCAAAAATACCATCATCCTCCCTGGCACAAGGGAAGCTCGCACCATAATATCAGAACCCTTGGTGACAAAACAAAAAACATCCTTCCAGCGTCACTTCGCATGCTTAGCCTTCTAGCTTCACTTTGCACCATGCTTCGCCTTAGAATGACTCTGAAGACCAACTTCAGAGCCGAATACCTTCTTGCAGGTAGCACAGGTATGTTTAGAAGGGGCAGAGGACTTCGGGGTCTGAGAATTTTTGTTGCCACCTGACTGGGCATCACCCTTCCCAGGGTGCTGCTTCGAAGGATGTGGAGTGGCAGTGTGCACCACCGTCTTGACATCAGTCTTCTGAGGAGAAGTGAACTTCGCCTTCTTGGCAGGAACCGGTGTTTTTGTGGCAGACTCCCCAAGGGCCCTCTTGCCTGCTTCCACCTGAGAAAAAACAAGCCCACATGTCATCAATATACATTAAAACAGACGAAGAAAATGCAGAACGAAAAGCTGCAAAACACCTTCTTCAGTGCATCTTCATTGTCATCTGAGTCTTCCTCCTCAGAGTCGTCCTCATCATCATCTTCAGAACCATCATCAGCATCACCCATCTTCTGAACAATCATCATTGTTGTTAGATACATACAAACACAATGGTGACATTAACATTCTACTAAGACGCAATACCAGATCATCTTCATCATCGCTGTCATCCAAATCTTCATCATCCTCATCTTTTCTCTTTATATCCTCAAGTTTCGCCTTGGGCTTCTCTGCAGTCTCCGACTTCACAGCAGCTTTAGAAGGCTTTTCAGGAGCAACTTTAATATCTGGTTTTCCTTGAAATTTGAAATGGAATTAAAATGAGAGAAAATTGAGGTATTTAAAAAAGATTACTGTAATATAAATAACAAGAAACAAGGAATTTGGTACCGTTCTCCATGTGTAATGGAACATCATCGTCATCAGATTCAGAGGCTGAACCATGAGAACAACACATAACAGGAATAATATTAGGTGTAATTCAAATAAAAGCGTAAAAATGTAAAACAAACTGTAAATTTTCATCTCAACTCACCAGACTCGGAAGTGGCAATGAGAAGACGAGTCAAGGAAAAATAAAAAATTAAAAGCAAAAATAAGATTGTTAGAAAACAGGAAAACACGATTTAAGTTTCAATATGACTATAATTAACATGCTACATTTACAAGCACATTAATGTTTGGGTAGAATTAAAAACAGGTAAGACATGACATGAAGAGCAAAGCTAAATGAAACTATTATGAGGATATTCTTCAGTTGCAACACTTTTGTATCCCATAAAGCAAACACTAACATTCTTCAAGTTATGGGATAGCTCGAAATCCTTCTCGAACACCAGATCAAAATTCAGATGAGTATTCACAGCAGAAAGCCTTCCAAGAACAAGTTTTTGATTGTCAATCTTCAAAAAAAGGGGGACTGGTTCATTTCCTTTGTCGGACTTAGATTCACCAAGAGTAGCCTGACCATGGAAAAATAATAACATATGATAAAAATGAAGCATATGCAGTTGCAGCATTTAAGCACAGACAAAATGAAAAATAATTATACATGAGAAAGATGAAGAAGCTTATCAGCCTCCATCTTGACTTTAACAGATTGTCCACCTTTCACTTCGATTCCTGAAAAACATAAGAAAACAAGGCCAAACAGCAAATTATGAATAACGCATTGAATAAACTTGCACTCCATAATTTTATAATTTGATCAGGATGACAGCCAATAAAAGAGCTCGGGGCCATTTATTTAAAGAAACTACTTGATAAGATTAGTTTCATTTAAAAAAAATGAAAGAATCGTTAGATTTAATATGATCCAAAAAGAAAAAGTTTTGAGAAGGCCATTTGAACATGCACCATGCATACGTGATTAATTACTTCATAAAAAGAATGTTTGGGTAAAAGAATGTTTAGGTGAATTAATCATTTGGCATAGCACATCGGCAGGAAAAAGGGATGATAAAACAGCTGAAAAACATACACATCATAGCAAAACACCATCTGAAAAACATCTGCCAGATAGGAGAAGCATTCAATATACACACCCATGACATAAGATGATAAAGTGAGAATTAATCACAACATACTAAAAAGTCAGAAAACAACGGGGAGAAGAATAATCACTGGATTAAAATAAACCGGAAAAGGTCATTGAAATCACGAAGAAAATGACGTAAGGTTTATATGATTTCATTAACGGGTTTTTAGCGTTGGAAACAAAGAGATTAGGGAATAAAAGATCGTAATGAGTTGCAAAAACTATAAAACCGAGGGCATGAACATGAATCGGAAAGCAAAGCAAAAAAAAAAAAAGCAAAATTACAAGATATGTTTACGAAACGAATTAGAAACGCCGGTTTGAAAGATTCAGATTCTTCGTAGATGAACAAGTAGTTATCACGTTTCTAGCATAAAGGGGAGTAAAAGAAAATATGTAGAGACTGGAAAGGGAGAAAAAAGGAGTGTCCCTGAAATTAAAAAAAAATGATGCTCCGGGAAGGAGGTCAGCAGCAATTGAATAGACTGGAAGGCAAAACAGACGAACAGGAGTAATTACTGAAGCAACAATAATCTAAAACAGCGCAGCATACGAATGAAATCACAAAAAAAAAAGATTAAACAGAAGCTAATGAAAGCCTAAATAAAGCTGATGATGGATCATACCCCAAAACTCCATGGATGCGGCCATAGACCTAGGGTTTCGGCTGGGGGGCTGAGGAACAGGCTAACCGAGAGTGAGGAAATGAAAAGGTTAACTATGAATTTATAACCGACGCCGTGACGCTCCACGTACGAGGGTTTTTAAGCTGATAAAATATATTTTTTTTATTGGATTTAGATAAATAAATACGTCGGATCGCGGCTTGAAAAGGGATACGTTAAACGGATGGCCGGGCCGGGCTGGGTTAGTCCGCGTTGTCATGTCTTTTACGGATCGGACCATCCAATCTATATTTTATATGGATTGTAAAATCGCAGGCCCGAGCTCTATTTTTGCGGATCCACGGACTAGCGGGCTGACCCGTATTTTTTTTCATTTCAAAAATTAATGTTTAAAACATTTTAAAGTTTTAATTTATAATGCAAAATAAATATTAAAAAGAACATGTAAAAACAGTATATATTATTTTTAAACCGATTATACAATTTAAAAAAATCTAAATATAAATCAAAAAATATAGTATATGTGTGTATAAATTATAATAGGTGACCCGTAATATTATTTGTTATATGTACTTGTTTAAGAATTGGATCATAATCATTTAAAAATAGCATGGGTATATGATATTTTTGTTATGGGTATATTATATTTTTATTAAAAAAATCATGTATGTGGACCGTGGGGCGGTCACTAAGGGTCACGGCCTGGTCCACTTGGATTATGGGTTTTGTGGACCGGGCCAAATGATACCCACATTTATGCAGGCCTCTTTTTTAGAATCCTAAGTCCGTCAAAACCCACGGACTAACGGGGTGGCTTGCAGACTCCCGGTCTTTTAATCAGATTGGTTCAGTCCATTGATGTCATGAAATTAATTGATTATTGGGTTGGTCCGACATAAACTATACTAGTTTTTTGAAAAATACATATTATTAAAAAATTAATTTTAAAATAAAAAATACAAATAAGAATTTGAATTGATGTTCCACCACGAATAAAACAAGCATCAAAAAATGGACTCATTTGATAACTTTAACATTTGTTAACAAATCAAAGTTTTTGGGGCTAAGTTAAGGTTTTAGTGGTTTTATAATTTCAGTTTAATTGTTTTGATTACTTATTTATGTATTGTGAAACAAAATTATATATGGTGTCATCTTATGTGACCTTTTAAAGTGTACTGCATCGACATGTGCAACGTGTTATTTTCAAACGACCCGAATTAATTCAAAGTCTCAAATATTCCTACCATGTATAGCGTTGGTATTGTTGTGTCACTTGTCGAGATTCGGAACGAACCAACCTCCCAACCTCAAATGCGGAACAAAGTTTCTGAAAAGGTCTTAAACTCACAACCCCACAAAGTGATGTATATGAAACTAAGAAATTATGCACCACAATAATGTAACGTCCATAAAATAGCAAACACTCAAAACAAACAACCAAAACGGGACCAAACAAAACGAAAATTAAAGCACTCAACTAATATAAAGATTTACAAGGTTCAAAACTAGTCATTCTCCGTGGGAAAGAAATAATAGTATAAGTGGAACAAGATATTGCAATAGAACAATCACTCCAACACACAAGCTTAATAGAAACTTAAATTCAAAAAATTAATGTTCAGTGCGCGTGACACCGCTCTATCAATTTATAGACGAGCACCCGCTACAGAAAACACAGATATTTAGCGGCAGTTTGAAAAACAACCATTGAATGCTTCGTTCATAATTTTTTAGCAATGGTTTACTGAAAAACCACTACTGTATTTGAAATTTTATTTTTTAAAATTATTTATTTAATTTTAACGGTGGTTTTAGAAAACCTCCCCTAATTAGTAGCAATTTTTAATAAATTGTTGCTAAAATCAATGATGAAAAAATTATTGATATTTAATAATTATTTATTATTTACTATTTAATAATAATAATTTATTATTTATTTATTATTATTTATTAAAATTTATTATTTATTATCTATAATAACGATAATTTATTATTTATCATTTCAGTTAATTATTAAGTGTGTGTGAAAAACATGGCCAAAACGTCTTCATATAACCAATGTTCTAAGAGAAGATTAAAATCAAAATTCGGCATAAAAATAACCTAATTTTTTATTTGAGTGTCTGTTTATACTCCACGACTTGTCGAATCAAAGCTTATGAAAAGAACCACAATGAAATTAGATAGTAACACTACTACAAATATGAACTTTGTCAGCACTAAAAAAACACTGATGTTGTAAGCGCTTTTAAAAGCCAATGACTTTTGTCAATGCTAAAAATAGCGCTAATAAAAGTGTCATCCATCAACGTTGATAAAATGAACCTTTTATCGTTGCTATTTTAGCGCGGATAAAGAGAACTTTTATTAGTGTTATTTCCAGCGCTGATAAAAGTCAGACTATGGCAGTGTGGTGTTGAAATTACAACACACAATATCAACAAATATAGAATTTAATTTCAATTAAATTTGCATCACGATACAACAACAAAAACATTGTACAGTGATTACAGACATTTCAAACATCGGTATATACAATCACATGAGTACACACAATTTATCACAAATAACAACAAATTCAAAAACATTGATGTTTTACTGTCTTTAGACCCCAACCCCCTCTCAAAAGAGCATGATCATGCTACTGATTGTTGAACAGACCACCCCAACTCGACCAAAATAGTGTACCTGTACAAAAAAAACAATTCTTATGTTAGTAATACCATAAAAAATAAATTAAACATAAATATGATATAATGCATTAATAAAATGTCACTTTTAAACTGAAAACATACACTTCAACTTATACAAGACACATCGTATGTCAGATTAATGTGTGGTTAATTTCTACACATCGCAAATGATTTATGGATCATTGTTCTAAGGTATCAACACAATCTGAGTGCATGTGCTTGATTTTGAGTATGTGGCACATGTTTTGAACTAACATGTCAATTTTAAATAAAAAAAAGCACCTCGAGTCATACTTGCCACATCGTGTGTCAGATTGACATGAAATAGATTCCTACATATCAAAAATACTTTATGGATTGTGGTCCTGAAATATCAAGATAATTTGAGTGTGTTTGCTTGGTTTTTAATGATTGATGCACGTTTTTTAACTAAAATGTCATTTTTAAATTGAAACATACACTTTGAGTTATACTTGTCACACCGTATATCTGATTGACATGTGACTAATTATTACACATCACAAATGACTTATGGAACATTTTCCTAAAGTATCAAGACCATATGAGTGTTTTTGCTTAGTTTTCAGTGAGTGATACACTTTTTTAACTAAAATGCCGCTTTTAAACAGAAAACACACATTTTGAGTCATATTGGTCACACCGTGTACGAGATCATGCTGTAGCTGATTCCTATACGTCACAAATGACTTGTGGATCATTTCTCTAAATTCTCAAAACAATCTGAATGTATTTACTCATTTTTGAGTATGTCACATGTCTTTTGAACAAAAATGACAATTTTAAATAAAAACACGCTCTTTGAGTCATACCAACCACACCGTGTGTCCGATTGATGTGCGATTAATTTATAAACATCAAAAATAACTTATGGAACATTTTCATAAAGTATCAAGACAATTCAAGTGTGTTTCCTTGGTTTTAAATGAGTGACACACATTTTTAATTAAAATCTCATTTTTAAATTGAAAACACACACTTTGAGTCATACATGACACATTATGTATCAGATTGACATACAGTTGATTCTTACTCATCAAAAATGATTTATGAATCGTTTTACTAAAATATAAAGATAATCTGATTGTTTTTACTTGGTTTTTAGTGAGTGACATGTTTTTAACTAAAATGTCATTTTTAAACTGGAAACACACACTCTGAGTTATATTAGTCACACTATGTATCAGATTGATGTGTAGTTGATTCCTACATGTCATAAATGATTTATGGATAGTTTTCCTAATGTATCAATATAATAAGAGTGTGTGTGTTTATATTTCAGTGAGTGACACATGTTTTTAACTAAAATATCACTTTTAAACTGAAAACACACATTTCGAGTCATTCTGGTCACATTGTGTATCAGATTGAGTTGCAGATGATTTCTACATGTCAAAAATGACTTATGGATTGTTTTCCTAAAGTATCAAAAAAATCTGAATGTGTTTTCTAAGTTTTGAGTATGTCATGTGTCTTTTGAACTAAAATGTCAATTTTAAATAAAAACATGCACTTTGAGTCATACCGGGCACACCTTGTGTCATATTGACGTGTAGTTGATTCTTATATATTAAGTGACTTATGGATCATTTTCATAAAGTGTTCAAATAATTTGAATGTGTTTTCTTGGTTTTTAGTGAGTGACACGCGTTTTTAATTGAAATATCATTTTTAAACTGAAAACACACACTTTGAGTCATACAGGTCATATCATATATCAGATTGACATGCAGCTGATTCCTATTTGTAAAAAATGATTTATAGATCATTTTCCCAAAATACCATAAGAATCAGAGCGTTTTTCTCAGTTTTTAGTGAGTGGCACATTTTTAACTAAAATGTTATTTTAAACTGAAAACACACACTTTGAGTCATACCGGTCACACAGTGTATCAGATTGATGTGAGACTGATTAATAAACATTAAAAATGACTTATGGATCATTTTAATAAAGTATTTAAACAATATAAATGTGTTTGATTAGTTTCAATGAGTGACACATGTATTTAACTAAAATTTCACTTTAAAACTAAAAACACACAATTCAAGTCATACCGGTCACATCATGCATCGAATTGAGGCAAGGTTGATTCCTGAATATCAAAATTGATTTATCAATCAATATTTTAAAGTATCAAATCAATATGAATATGTTTGCTCAGTTTTAAGTACGTCACACATGTTTTAAACTAGAATGTCAATTCTAAATAAAAACACGCACTTTGAGTTATATTGGCCACATTGTGTGTCTGATTGATGTTTAGTTGATTTAAACACATGAAAAATGAATTATGAATCATTTTACTAAAGTATCAAGACAACACGAGTATGTTTTCTTGGTTTTTAGTGAGTGACACATGTTTTTAACAAGAATATCATTTTTAAACTAAAAACATGCACTTTGAGCCATACCGGTCACACCGTGTAACAAATTGATGCATGACTGATTTTTAAATGGCACAAACAAATCATGGATCATTTTCCCAAAACACGAATACAATATAATTTTTTTCTCAATTTTTAATGAGTGACACATTTTTAACTAAAATGTAATTTTAAACCGAAAACACGCACTTTGATTTATACGAGTCACACTGTGTATCGAATTGATGTGAAACTGATTGATAAACATCAAAAATGACTTATGGGTTATTTTAATAAAGTATCAAAATAATCTGAATATGTTTTCTTGGTTTTCAGTGAGTAATACATTTTTAATTAAAATGTCACTTTTTAAAATGAAAACACGCACTTCGAGTCATATCGACCACACCATGTATTAGATTGAGATGCACCTGATTTCTACACATCACAAATGATTTATGTATCATTTTTATCAAAGTATCAAGATAATATGAGTGAGTTTTCTCAATTTTGAGTATGTCACACGTTTTTGAACTAAAATGTCAATTTTAAACTGAAAACATGCACTTTGAGTTATACTGGTCACACCGTGTGTCAGATTGATGTTCACCTGATTCATATTTTTCAAAAATGAAATATAGATCATTGTAAAAAGTATCAATACAATCTAAGGGTGTTTTATTAGTTTTGAGTATATGAAGTGTGTTTTGTACTAAATTTTTTATTTTAAATAAAAACACACTTTTATTCATATCGACCACACCGTGTATCAAATTGATGTGCGGGTGATTCCTATATATCACAAATGAATTATGTATCTTTTTACTAAATTATCAATACAATTTGAGTGTGATTTCATGGTTTTCAGTTAGTGACATGCATTTTGAACTAAAATGTTAATTTTAAACTGAAAACAAGCACTTTGAGTATTATTGGGAACACCGTGTATCTGATTCATGTGTGGCTGATTCCTACACGTCATAAATAACTTATGAATCATTTTTCTAAAGCATTAAGAAAAATTGAGTATGTTTTATTAGTTTTGAGTATATGAAGTGCGTTTTGCACTAAAATGTTGATTTTAAATAAAAATGCACACTTTCAGTCACACTGGTCATGTCATGCGTTAGATTGATGCGTGGTTGACTTTTACACATCAAAAACGACTTAAGGATCATTATAACAAATTATCAAGATAATCTGAGTTCATTTTTTGAATTTTTAATAAGTAACGTTCATTTTGAACTAAAATGTTACTTTTAAACTAAAAACATGCAATTTGAGTCATATCAGACACACTGTGTGTCAAATATGTGTGGTTGATTCCTACATGTCAAAAATGTTTTATGGATCATTGTCATAAATTATCAAGACAATATCAACATGTTTTCTCAGTTTTGAGTATGTGATTTGTGTCTTGAACTAAAGTATCAATTTTAAATCAAAACACACACTTTCAATCATACCAAGAACACAGTGTATTAGATTAATGTGTGGCTAATTCTTATATATAAAAAATTACCTATGGATTTTTTCCTAAAGTATTAAGACAATATTAGCATATTTTCTTAGTTTTTGAGTATGTGATTCATGTTTTAAACTGCATGGTCAGTTTTAAATTGTAAACACACACTTTTAGTTATATGAGGCACACCATGTGCCAAATTAATGTGCATTCAATTCATACACGTCATAAATGACTTATAAATATTTTTCCTAAAAAATCAAGAAAATTTGAGTGTGTTTTCTTTATTTTAGTGAGTGACACATGCTTTTATCTAAAATATCATTTTTTAAATTGAAAACACACACTTCAATTCATACCGAGAACACCGTGTGTCATATTGATGTACGATTGATTCTTACATCTAAAAAACGATGTATGGATCATTTTTCTAAAGTATCAAGACCGTACAAGTGAATTTGATCACTTTTCAGTGAGTGGTTCATGTTTTAAAATAAAATGTCACTTTTAAACTAAAAACATATACTTCAAGTCATAATAAGCACACCATGTGTTAGATTTATGTGAGGTTTATCCTTATTGAAGCCTTTGTCAAGAATTGATTGTTCTCAAAGAATTTTATGCTCTTTATAGAGCACAAAATGGTTGGATAATAATCAATGCTTGACGAAGTCACCTCTTCATGATCTCAGTAAAATTTAACTAAATAAGTAGTATATAAAAATAATAAGAAAATTAACCCAAAAATAAGTAGATTAAATGATGAGAAAATCAACTAAATTAGTAGTAGGAAGTCACCTATTCATGATGTATGTATACATTCCAACACCATGTATTCTTCCCACTCATTTCTAAACAAATATATTTCTTCTTTTTAATAGAAGAGTATTGAAGAGTTCCTCCTAATCCTATAACAGGGCTTGAACTCCGCCCTAGGAGGCGATGACATCCGAGCAGGACCCTCCTCCCTCGATGGGGGGCGGGGGACCTTCGCCGCCGCTTCCCGGTGTCCATGATTTCCTCCCCTTCTTGGATCTACTGTCTGCCTTCATTCCCCCTCATTTCCCTCTCTCCCAAAGTTCCCGAGTTGTTTGATGGAATTTCACTACTCCCGGTCTCGGCTCGAGAGTTCACGGATGCATCCTCCTTGCTGAACACGACCTTGATAGCTCGATTCAAGCAACGACGACCGCCAGTGGATATTTTTGATAGGTTTGTCTTTGCCTCTTGGGGTTTACAGGAGCGGGCCACTATTGGTCTCCTTGAATCAAGGAATATTATGATCCGTTTTGCTTCCGAGGAAGATTTGATAACGACATGGTCGTCCGTGCCTCGGTCTTGTGAAGGCTCCAGGTTTTTTCTCTTCTGATGGTCGTACGACTATCATATGAAATGGGATTCTCCATCCTCGGCAATCTGGGTAAGTTTTCCAGAGTTACATCTCCCCTTTCAGAATTCTGTTATTCTTCGAATTCTTGGTAATATGGTAGGTCGTTATCTCTACTCTGATAGTAGAACTAGGGCTGTATGTCATTTGGTCTCACCTCGGGTTTGCATTGAAGTGGATTTCTCCAGGACTCCGGTTAATTATCTGATGATTGCAGTGGGTGAGGAGTTCAGGTATAAGCAGCTTGTGATTTTCGAGTCATGGTCTGAGTATTGCTCTCGCTGTTTCAAAACTGGTCACCATCTAGATAAGTGTAGAAGTAGGAAGGCGTCTCTGTTGGTAGCCGAGGATGGGAAGTTTGATGCGGTGCCATGCTCTCTGCAGATTCAGGCTCTAGCTGGTGAGAAGATGGCGGGGTCTACTCATGGTAATGTAGAGCAGGGCTTCCTGAAGGAGGCAGGGGAGAAGAACCCAAGAGTAGATGCGGTTTTTGGAAGACTGAAACGTGATCTGGGCGTGTGTAATCCAGGAGTGATGGTGGCTAAGGACTCGGCATTGTGCATGGGTACTGGAGTTGAAGGAGTGGATACTCAACAATTATTGGTGGGACCTTCAGTTTGCATTGAGGAGATGAGGGTTGGTCCTGCTAAGGACTTGCAGGCGCCTAGGCAAGGTGGTTCTTTTGATATCAGTGGCGAACAGGCGAGGCTTTCACCCGGGATGAGCTCAAGTCCCAGGAAGGAGGTTCTGATCTTTGAGCCTTCCTTTGTTAAAGGTCAGAACAATCTGGTTGACCCTCATGGCTGGGAGGGGGAGGATTCTATCATGCAACTCCAATACATGGGTCACGGTTTTGAGCAGCAAACAGGTCCAGATCTGTCTAGCCCCCCATGTAGTGCTGCCCTTGTGGGTGTCAACCGCATAGAGGCTGAAACATCTGGATTGCCTATGCAAGGGAAGTCTTATTTGCTTTCAGTTAAAGATTCTAATTGCGGAAAAGGGAGGCAGGATGGGGTTAGTGTCTTGGATCCCTTGGACCCAAACATGCCCATTCTTAATCCCACACTTCTTCAGAAGGCTGGAAGCGAGGGGAAGATGAATGGCTCGAAGATCAAAGCAGGAAAGGTTGTTTCTCCGTGCAGGCCAAGGTCCCTCAAGGAAGTCCCAGGGGTGGAGTTGAAAAACCATTTTGAAGGTCTGGCAGATGAAGACCAATCATTGGCTCATGAGGAGGATGCCTCAGGCGATGACAACTATAGCCAAATCTCTGGGGACAGTTTTGATCATCTCCAAGGGGAAGGCCCTCATAGTCCAAGGAGGAAGAAAGGGCTAAAAGGAAAGCGTGACTCGGGGAAATGCATTGTGGTCCAAGGAAAAAAACCCAAAGGTCGCAAAGAATACTCTCACCTGCCCAAACCGATGGAAACCAGGTCGACAAAGCACGGGGGAGACAAAGACAGGAAAGGCCTACACGCCAGGGAAAGTGGAGATCCAAGCAGAGATCCAAGAATGAGGGAAGAAGAGGCAGGGGGTGTCTGAAGCTCATACTCCACTCCAAGGAAGAAATGATTGAAAATAACCTCCGACCCAATGCCTGAGATGAGGACATTTTAAGAATTTATGAAAGAAGGCTGAAAGTTGATGCCTCCATGGAGCAAGAAGTGTGGATAGACAAGCAAGACCAGATCATTGGCCGGGGTTTTAACCAATCCAAAATCACCTTGGAGGAATTCATTCAGACTATGGATAGAATGGTGACTCACCTTGAAGTTCTTATCAGCGCGGATCTAGACACCCAGGTTAGTACTTTACACTGGGAATTATATAGAGTGTCTGATTCAAATAATCTTAGCCTTGTGTTTAATCACTTTGTGAGTTCTTTCAGTACGTAGTGATTTCTGTTTTGCGAACTATGGTTTCCCACTTGCCCTTAAAGTGGTTTAATAATAATAATAATAAAATTATATTTGGTGGCTATTTCTTCTTTTGAATACGTGTATTGACAACAACCCTGTTTGAACTGGAAAAATATAAATAAACTAATGGTTAATGAATATTTCAAATGAAATTGTAAGTATTATAAAAAATACCTATTTTGGGATTCTAGTTTGTTGATGTAATATGATACCTTTCATAAAATTTCAAATATAATAACCATAATCTATGCCATTAGTTTATTTCATACACTATAGAAACATTGTGGAAAATAAGTAATTTTTATTGATATATATTTTGATAGTGAAATATTATTATAGATGCCCTATGTATAAATTGAATTTTACTTATAAAATGTTGATCGTAGCGTATTAAAAATTTATAAACGTCCTCATGTATGGTAGATTTTTTGGTAATTCATGCATTGAATCCAAAAAATAAATCTCTGGAGTATCAAAATTGATTGCAATGAGTAGCCAATGCTCCCTAAAAAACAAAAAGGAATAAGTAATGAAAGAAATGAACATATATTTGATATAATTAAATTTTAGAGTTTTACCCCTGTATCATGGGTATTAAGAAGATTATATTGTTTGTAAGTTTCTTTTCAAACCTTATGAACAATTGTCCACTATTTTTAAATATTCCTTTCCTTTCAATGACCTTTGTTGTGAAGAAGTAATGTGAGGACTAATGAGTCCAAATTTTTGTTCGTATGTTTTTTACTTTAAATAGTACTGATGTATATGCTTGTAAAAATATATGAATAATATTTAACTATAATTAACATAGTAGATCAACTATTGGACTAACAGATTATGAAAACAAATCCCATATATACATTTACAACTAAGACTCTGATACATCCATGCTTGAGGATTTCTTCTACATTATCAAGACCAAGATAGTCTGTAATGGCCTCTCTGTGCATTTGTTCTCCAAAATCAATGATTTTCATATTACCATATCTGAATGTTGTATCTGCATGAACTTGTAATATTAGTAAATGTGGTAGTTGGACCGATGGGGTAAAGGTACTCTCTGAAGGTCTTTTAGATTAATTGGTTGATCCTTTTGATTGATTTGATTCAACATTTTGTTTCCATTTCATTTTATCCATCTATAATAACATTCCTTAATTCATACATTTTTTTCAGTAATTTTAAAGTTTTGAATAAAAAATAAATTGAAAAGGACATACCTCGTTGTCAATATGTATTTTTACAAGATCAAATAACCATGTTATAAAATTTCTAATAGCAAGTTTGACCGTGTGAACATCCAGATCATCAAGGGGAACAAGTAGCTTGGCGCTCATCTCCTGAGCTACATGAATCCCTACTCTCACATGATCTTTTGGATTTTTTTTGCTGTGTAGAATATCTATTTGGAAATTGTACACTATACCCCTCATAATAAGATGATGGTTGGTTCTAATAGATATAAATCACAATCAATTTCACCCTATAGAATATTAGTACAAGGAACATATTAGTATCTTCCCAATTTACATTTCATAGAAACAACTATAAAAAACCGATTACCTATGGTAAGGCATACCTTTGAGGGGAATGAATAGACTCAAAGTTGGGGGGGGGTGGATCTTCATGTAGTGGTTATTTTGTGTTGTTTCTTCTCTTTAATTCCTTCCCATAACATTCTTTAACAACTCATATTACCAATTAAGTTTTTTCTTCTAGAACATTTATTCATGCCGACATCTCCTCCATTTTATTATCTTTATCTACCTTATGCATTTGTTTTTTTTCAAAATATGTTTGATAAAACACTCCAAAACCCACACCTTTGATGTGGAAATATTATTTTGGACACTTTAGGTCCATTTAATTTAGTCATTCATCATGTACAACCGATGATGACTATTGTGTCTAAATTGGATAAAAAATATAGTAGTCATTATTATGTAACACCGATTTAAAGTAGGATTTTTTTATTATGTCATACTTACACATGATTCCCATACTTTTTATGTGTTTTCATTTACCAGTATTATATCTTTATTTACACGAGACTCATTCCATGGAACATAACGTGAGATGAAAATGGATTTGGATTTTGATTCATCAATATCGACATATAAACAAAAGAACCTAATTATTTTTTTGTTTAATTCCAAATAAAAGTATTACTATAGTTTTAAATACATACTATTTTTTCAAGTGAAGAGTACATCATCCTTGATTTATAATAGGGGTACATTGGTTTTGAGGTACTCTACTTATTTTCACCACTCAATTATTATTTTATAAATTTAAAATTCTTAATAAAAGTGTTTAATACATATATTTCCAAGTAAATTATTACCAATAAAAATATACCTGAAATGATGCCTCCTCATGATGACCAATAAACACATTACATGTTTTTTGGTTTATCATGTATGCATATATCTATAGTGGGTTTGAATTACTTTCCCTTTAACATCCCTGAGATGATGCTTCATAAGAATTGTCTGAAAGGCTCTGTGAGCCTTTCCAATGACCATTAATAAAAATTTCATTCGACAAACATCTAGTATAAATGCACTCTACAAGGAATAATG
This sequence comes from Viscum album, assembly GCA_963277665.1. NCBI lineage: Eukaryota > Viridiplantae > Streptophyta > Magnoliopsida > Santalales > Viscaceae > Viscum > Viscum album. The sequence continues at coordinate 173,049,689 of OY728128.1, forward strand.
AAGAGTAAATCAACATTTCATTGTTTTATTTTTTAGTAAAATAGAGAAATTATATCATAATATTACCCTAATATCTTCCTAAATTAGTTCCTTCATCATAGGCACAACACAGTTCCACATATCTACATCAATAATCACATGAATTCGAGTGGTGAATCCAATGTAACTAATGAAAATGGACTTTTTGGGGTTAATAGACTGACCATGTGTATTCCATCCAACCTTGAATTTTATACTTATGATTTTCACCTTAATAATTTTTCTTAAGACCATCACACTACGATGCTCTTTTTTTATCAAACATAGGTTGTTCAATTTCTACTATTTCCTCGATTTCAACATTATCAATGTGTTGTTCCTCAGGTTTGGTAACATCAACATGTGGAGAAACCTGTTGTTCCTCTGTATTGAGAGCATCATCACGTTAAGAAACCTATTGTTTCTTAGGATTGGGAGCATTGGCATATGGAGAATACATTATTTATAGAAGTGGTTGAATATTTAATTTATATTATATAAATGTAGTAGTGAACACATAATACCATGAGGTAACACAATGTACATTAAAAAAACTTTAACACGATTATTGAACTCTTTTTTTTCTTTAAAGGTTAAAGGGAATTGACCCCTCTATCGAGTATCCAAATCCCCTCATTATGGTATCCTATAACATAAAAGACCCATTCTACATTGGGACTACCATGAAATGATTGCAATGTCCCAATAAAAGGTCCATCCTCAGTTGAATTGACATACGACCCTACAATGGTTTTGGTCAATAACAGAATAATTTACCACTTTCTATTTGAAAGATATAAGACATAAAACACTTGTAAAACTTGTGATTCCATTATGAACAGTTCATCCTTGTACCCTTATTTACTGAAACCCACTTTCATGAATCCTAATTCATAGATTTTAATTTAACTCTTAGTATCAACCCACTTGCATTAAAAAATCAACACTTAATGTTATATAATCCAACTCCCATATTTGTTTGATGATTCCAAAGTATGACATATTCACACAAATTGATTTTTTTTCCTTTGTACCATATACATCAATCGTTTCTACCATAATAGTAACTCCACTATTTTTCATGATACTGTGTTTATCATATTCTTTTATATAGAACATATAACCATTAATTACATAGTAATTATAAAATAATACATGCACACTTGGTCCTATTTTTAGCTACTGAAGTCTTTCTAAAATTAAATTTACATTTTTAGTTGAATCCTTATAAATATAGTCTCAAAACCATCCTATAAACCATAAATTATGTCCATTTGATATCTATATTTCATCCCTTGATGGATTTAAATCCATAAAAATTACATTGTGGGTTTCAATATATGGAACAACATCTAAACTGTTATATAAAACATAAAGGTGAGATTACTCCCACTCTGTAATGGTAATTCCTACTACATCTATTATGGAAATTTCTTTACACACAAGTAACCTATTATGATGAGATTTTGGTAGACCAATGATCTCTACATTGGATAAGAAGTCAGCACATAATTCAATGAATTCCTCAACAATATACCACTCTACAATACAACCTTCTAGATGACTTTGATTTTTTACACACCCTTTCAAAATATTCAAATACCATTTAGTGGGGTATATCCATCAATAATGTACAGGACCACATAGCCTAATCTCTCTAACCAAATGAACCATCATATCCAAGAATTAATATGGGAATAACATCTCTAATTCACATAATATGATAGATTTTTTCCATAGTTGAAAAGTTTTATAGGTCTATAACTTTACTACATATAGCTTTAAAAAGGAAACAAAGTTTTGTTAATGTTTTTTTTCTAGGTGAAACAGAAGCGCTTATTAGGATCGATCCTAACTCAGAAAATGTTAAATTTGATGGATCATTATAAAATTGTAAAATACATGAACATCATGACCAATATTTTTTTCCAAAGAATATTGATAATGAAATACACCAAAAACAAGAGGATATATTTTCACATAAAATTTATAATTAATTAGAATAGATTGAAAGAAATAATACCTCTATCTTGATATCTTTCTTCGATGATGTTGTTGATCATTTGAAACCATTTTCGATTTACCATTGTTGTGCTTGTAGGATATAAGTGTAGAATACCTATAATGGTGATCCACATACGCTCCTCTGATCTCCGAACAATGTTGATGGATTACCGGGTGCTAGCATGACAGATCAATCATCTCGCGATGTTCGTCTGGATCACTATGAAAATTCCTTTAGGCTTAAAGAATCATCCTTGAAATCTCATTCTTGAGAGGATGGATGAGGGATGAGAATCTCTAGCATTCTTTGGTCTTGAGAGAGTGCTCTAAATTTCATTGTGCACAACAATTCTCATTTTTGATCTATCTCGATCAACATCTACATAATAGACATAATCTTCTATTTAAAGAAATAGGTTTAGGGTTAAAAATATTATTTAATTATAAAATACCCTAACATATATATTAAAACTCATCCCACCAAATTCCATATAATAATAATAATATTATTATTTTCATAGCGTGCACAAAATGACACAATGATAAATATTGTTTAACCGGCTTGAAAATTAATATTTATCACCATACACAATCTTGGTATGCTCTTCCTCATCATTTATCGAAAAAAATAAATATTTAACTAAACATTTATTCATAAAATAAATATTTTATTCACAGTATTATGAATAAATATTTATTAAATATTAAATAAATAAAATAAATATTTTATTCACATTTTGATGAATAAATATTTATTAAATATTCATGTAATTAAATAAAAATATTTATTAATGAATAAATAATTATTTATTATTTTTCAAATTAATATTTTTGATCGATAAATCCTTAATAAAATTATTCCTTGTTCTTGAGAATAATATTTATTCCAATAATTAAATTTAAATAGAATTTAATTGTGATCAATGGAAACACTTAGTGTGTGACCCTCTAGGCTTCTTTATCATTGACATTAGGTGGGTTTGTCTAAAGTCCATATGTTGTTGGAGTTGGTACCTTAGAACCAAATTTTGTATACTTTATGATTACTTGTATTAATAGTTTCAAATATTAATGAAATCCTTTTCACATCAGGATTGTTCTTATGCATAACATAGCATGTGATAATGTCAGTTGTCACATTGAAAGGTCATAGCAGTTCCCTGCTATGATGAGAACCCAAAAGTATTATGATATTATTCTTAAATATGTATTCTATAGCTAAATGAAATCATTTGAGTGACACAAATGATACATGCTATCAGGGGTGGAGACTAAAAGGACTTTAAGTCACATTCTCATGATGTACACCCTTGGTAATTTCTAGTATAAGAGATTATGAGAATGAGACCCACTAATAGGAAATCCATATTTATATGTATCATTGAATGTTCTTATCCACAAACATGTGTATTGGTCCTTAGACTTAAAGATTATTATTAATAAATATTATGAATCACATATGTAACACCCCAAGATTTCATAGTACGTTATCTTTTTTAAAGAAATTCAATAGCTTATATTTTATGCAACACTGACTTGACGTGCATTACATGCAACATTGAGTTTCTGTGAAACAACACATTAGTATTATAATTATTTAAATGATATATTTATAACTTATCCATTAAATATAGTAATATGAATAGTAATAAATAAATTTTAAATTTTATTTATAATTTTTTTACATAAATAAAACATATTTATAATGAAATTTATAAGTTTCGGTAAAATAGTTGTATGTTTAGAAATACTGTTTTCTTAAAGGAACTAATTTTTATAGCCTTTTGTGAACAATAATAAAATTAATTTTAGACACTCATAGAAATTGAATTTAGTAAAATAGACATAATTTTTTAATTTATAATATCAAAATTAGCTTTGATTGAATTTTTGGTATTTTTCTAAAAAGTTTCAATTTTTGATGAATAGTGAAACTACTGCATTTTTGTTTAAAAACCGACTTTTTCATTTAAATAATTATTTTATTTTAAATTTATTTTAAAGTAAAAAAATAGATAAATAATAAAAATATTAACTCAATGTAGGTCATTGGAACCATTTTTATAATAGAATTAGATATAAAAATTTATTGAACTTTTGAACGTCTCTTTTACCTGCATTCTAGCCACATTTGCGGGATTAACATTAACTGTAATTTTACCACTTATATGAATTTAATTTCGAAAAAGAGACATAAATGGTTGTAATCAGTATAAAAAATTATGGTCTAATAGGATAAAAATAATTTTTGGTGAATAATACCTTTTGGATTTTATTTACCATAGTTAAAGGTAAATAGGGTAATTAAAGGTAAAAATAATATTATAATAATATAAAATTACCCTAAAACTTATCCTAATTTTATTGGATAAGTTTTTTTCAACCCAAACCAATATTAGGTCAAAAATATGATCCTTTTTAAGCCAATTTTGTTAGATTATGATATTTATTATATTTTATTGAAAGAAAAGTTAAAAATTTTATATTCAAATTTTAATAAATATATCATTTTTAATATAAGGTTATATAAGTGATATGGTTGACTATAAATAGTTTTTAGAAATATAATAAATTTATATACATCATGATAATTTATTTATAATTTTTAGACATTAAATAATTAAATTTAATTATGACACAATGATGATGCAATAATTGATTTATTAAAGGAAGAATCAATTAAATGATATTAAAAATATTAAAATAAATATAATTTAACTTAATTAATGAAATAAAAAAAATTATAGATAACTTAGACATGTTAGTGACATATTTTAAGTATTTTTAGAAGTTATCATGTTGGTTATATATTTTTAAAAATAAAAATATTGAATAGTATCAAAATTGACATAAATGATACTTTAAAATAAATAATATTTTATATATGTTATAAAATTCATAAAAAACTAGAATTCGGACAAATAACTTTTATAGTTTTAAATATTTCATAAATGATTCAATTGGGGTTATTTTATCATTTTATAGTAACTATATTAACCATATAGTGTAAAATACAAGTTGTCACAGTAAAAGTTAAATTATTTAACTAAGGATTAAAGACAAAAGATAAGGTTAATTATATGACCTAAACATGTGTGAAATTCACCGATTGAGATGATTTAGACCCATAATCATCTTATTCTCTAAATAACCCACTTTTAAGTTATTTGAAATTAAAAATCATTTTATAATAAATTAATAGTTTTGGAGTTTCCAAAAAGTGCCTCTCACCTCTCTTATAAAAGGGCACCCCTCTTCTTTTATTAACACCTCTAAAGCCCCCTTTATCAGCCAAACCCTACCCATTTCCTATCAAAACTTCTATAAATACATCCTAGAGGCCATAAGTTGGGCATAAATCCATCCTAAGGAATCCTTTTGTGCAAATCAAAAGGAGATACCCGAAAAAGAGGTAATTGTTTTATCACCTCTTTAAAAGTTATTTTCTTCTTCTACTTCCTATTTATATTTTATTTCCATAACAAAGTAATAAATACATCATATAATATATTCTAATATGTTTTTATGATTACGGGACAACCTTATTCCTCCTTTTACCCATCCTATGGAAAATAATATCACCATGCGTGTGTGCGTATGACTTACCGTCTCCACGCCATGGTGTAAACTATTTTTCATGTATACATTATTTATATGGGAACAAAGATGAATATAAAGGATTTAAATGATAAATATGAAACGATATTATTTATTTAAAATTCATATTCCATCCAATTACATACCATTTAACCATTAAGTAAATGATATTGTCACTCATGCGTATGTACGACTTACCGTCTCCACGACGTGATGAGATTCTTTCTCCACATTAACCATTCAAGAATGATTATAAAAATATATATATTATGAATAAGTATGAAATATATTACATAATAATTCTAATGGAATAATATATATTTTTATATATACATATATTCTATTTACTTTCTTCTATTCAATACGACAAGAAAACAAAAATAACGTTCATGTGTACGTACGACCTACCGTCTCCATAAATGGCATGTTCCATTTCATTTATATATCTATTATATATATTTATATACTGAATATATATGATATATAAATCATGTTATACATTATTTAAGTAATTAAATCACGATCTAAGTAATATGATCAAGAATAACAAATCAAAACACATACGATAAACAAAGAGATTATTACCCAAAACGTTGTTTTAACCTGGAATTGTTAATAAATGGGTAATATAAAGTCATAAAAGAATCATGTATGATATAATAAATATTATTATAATTCTATTATAAGTTAATAATATATTTAAAAACATTATACAGGAGTTTCATACATGTTTGGAGAGTATCATACCTAAGGTAAGGGAATTCTGTCTCACTTTTAATTTTCGTGAGATATAAGCCATGTTCACCACCTATTTTTTGTATGTGGTGTACGTAATGCCCATATTATATTTTATATCATAAATACATTTATCTTCATGGTATGTAAATATTCATTTTAAAATATTAGGCTTATGATTTAAATGTTCAAAGTGGTAGGGTTAATTTCCCAATCTCATTATTATCTGAGGTTGTTTATATGTAAGTATCTACTGGGACATCTTTATCATCCATTCCCATGTTTCTTAAAATTTATTTCAAAATATTATCAGATTTTTTTTTAAATTCATTCTTACCCATGTTTTAATTTTTATAAAACATTTTTAAATGAATATTTCCATCATTTTTTAAATGAGGTACTTTATGAAATTTTTGATAATTTAAGGAAAGAATGTTTTTTTAACTTATACGGCGCGAGAAACTATTTATTCCGTCATGAAAAATTAATGTTTTTACATTTCCCTTACAATATTATAAGGTTATTTTTAAAATAAATGTTTTCTTTTATAATTTTGTGACTTTTAAATGATTTCAAAGTAAAAAAAAGGATATTTCTCTCAAAGATTTTTAATGATTTTATTAGACTATTTTCATTTATATCAACATCCTTTATTGGATTTTATGCTTAACTAAGGTTTATTTATAATAATACTATCTTTCATATTATATTGAAGGGTTTATGATATTTTTGACTGTGTATGTGCTATTTTTATACCATTCATGGTTTATAGTTAATGTATTAACATTTCATATAGTAGTTTTTAATAAGAATGATTATGTCTCACCATTTTCATATAAGGGATGTATTGGACTTAGTAAGTGATGGGAGGGACCCACTATAGCCCCTTTATGCATCGATAGTTCTCATGATACAAACTAGATATGTACCTGGCCAAGGCCTTACCCATTTATTTTTAGATATGGATATGGCTGAGGCCTTAAATAACTATTTTCAGATACCTTAGTCGAGGCCTCGATGGTATGTTTCAGATGTATGGCATTATGAATTCCCTCATTATGAGATTATTTATTGATATTACATGTGATTATTAGACTAGTAGAATATCCATGTGAATGTTTAAATGGCGTTATTTGTTTTATTCTTTCCATATTATGTCCAAGTTTATATTTAAAAGGCTTGTGTTTCAGTTTTATACTTTCCTTAAAAGTTTATATTTATTTATGAAAGCTTATATTGTACTGTTTAACCTTACTGAGAATCTGAGCTCACCTCTTTGTTATATTTTATTTTCCTAGGATGTCAAGATGTAAATTATGTTTGATATACAGGGTTAATCTAGGAGAATAATGGTGTTCTCAAAGGATTATCTATGTTGTATTTTATGTTTTTAATTGTAATGTAAGGATCATGTATGTAATATATTTCCTAAGACTACTAAACTAATTGGTCCTTTGGGATTTTATTCCTTATAATCATGCCAATGTATTAAAATAATGCACTGGATCCGGGCTTCTAGGGTCAGGGCGTTATAGTTGGTATCAAAGGAAGTTTAACAAAAACCTTGGAAATAGATTTAGAAATCTTAGAATATGGATCATAACCCTAAGATAGATTTTGAGGATAAGTATAGAATAACATCAATTTTTTTGGTAATGTAGATATTATGTGGGTCTTTCAAGAAATACATCCCTATCTAGATACTATAAGTGGACGTGGTTCTGGAACAAATGTACCTAGGAGTAACAACTCTGACAAGGTGTTTCGGTCTTGACTCGGAGTAACCTAGTACACGACAACGGTCTTTACTGCGCACTTGGTTTGACACTCCCAGTAGATATGATTAGGATAATTCATATTTTATTTATCTACCATTATAAAGAATTTAAAAGTACAGATGACCCCAAAGTAACCAAAGTTTAGGATTCTAGGATTTACGATGCATAAATTTATGTTATGTTCTATACCATATTTAGAGTTATGCAATGTACATAACTTTATAATCTAATCCAATATATGTCATCTTATAGAAATGGCGCTTAGAAGAAGGAATGAGAACTCCACCAATGCACATGATCTAAATAGTAATAAGGATTATATATTTCATGGTCATAAGACAACATTTCGAAGGGAAATAGTATCCCATGTATTCTCATCATATGAGGAAATAGTATCATGTGTTAATTGGATAAGTAAAGAATTATCTATGAACTATGGATTTGAAGGGAAGCAAGAGAAGAAGAGGATGATAGAGAAAAATATGGATAAAGGGAATAAGGGGAAAAAAGATTTTTCTACATGTGATAACTATGGAAAGAATCACCTTAGTAAATGCTTGAAGGGAATGCGAGTTTTTTATAAGTGTGGAGAAAAAGGACACCAATTTCATGATTTCAAGGGTAAGAAAAAGGTTTCTAATGTACAATGATTCAACTGCAAGGATATGAGACACTATTCGAATCAATGTCATAATCGTCAAAGGAATATACCCCAGATGATGCTATTAGATAATGATCATGTTATGATACTATTGAAGATAAAGAGGAATGATTAATATGCCTATTCAAGAATTATGTCATTTGAATATTTTATTAGCAATGTATTATTTATAAGAATTATGGAGTATATAAGTATTGTACTGCAATACTATGTCATTGAGGATTTGAGATTGTATGATACTAAGAAAAGTGACATAGTTTCAAGTTAAACTTTTTGGAAAATATATGGTTGAGGGAAAGATAACCCTTAATATGTTTCTGATACTGAGATAATGATGTTGGAATAAAGAGACGATTTATTTGGATAAAGTATATTGGATATTATTGACTACCTTGTAACTGATTAATGGTTTGTTTATTCCATCATTATTGGAGTTTGTAACATTTTTAGATTTAAGGAGTATATTCAATATTCTATGTTTTACGTAAGGAATAAGGAAGCATGAATGTATTTAATAAGGTTTTATGGTAATTCAGGGTATTACAATGTTTTAAGAGAATACACAATGAAGGTATTCACATGTTTGGTATGTTATATAAAAAATATCTGCATTACATTTTGTTGATTTTAGAAATTTAGTGACCTTTTTTATAAATTTTTGGATTGTGAGTTTGGATAGAATTATTTTGGTCAAGTCTTAAGATTGGATTGGGTTAAGTTGAACATTCGATATTATTGTTTGAGGATTAAGTACAATTTATTGGATATTATGTAATAACCATTTTGTTTTTAGTAAATATTTAGAGGATGAAGGAAATACTTATAGGCCTTATGATTTATCAAAAGTGCTTCAGGCATAAAAAAATTATTTTGAACTTTCATTTCCAGGTGTAAGGGATGAAGTGAAAATAGATCAAAGTAAAACCAAAGGATGAGATTATTCTTATGAAATGGAATTAAATCAATTAAGTGTTTATCTAAATAGTAAAATAATTCTTCAAATCTAGGGAAAGGATCCTAAAACCAAAAAAATTCCATCCTAGTACTTTTCTGATGAATCAAATGGTCCCTTAGATCATTATAGATTTATAGCTTTGTGATTGTTAACTTTCTCCTAATCATGTTCTCTATCACTCTCCATCAGAACTTGATGGTTAGATTTTTCTTTCATGTCCATGTTTTCATATATGGAACCCTTTATGTGTTATCTCTAGTAACCTTAGTACTCCTCTTTATTTATTTTAAATTAGAACTTTTATTAACCTTATTTCTGATGTGGGTTTTTCACAAAGGTATTTTCTAGTATCAACCTTTTATTTTCGAAGTGCAATTTCAAATTGTGAGGGCATAATTTATTAAAGGAGGGGAGAATGTAACATCCCAAGATTTCATATTACATTATCTTTTTTAAATAAATTCAATATCTTGTATTTCACGCAACACTGACTTGGCCTGCGTTACATGCAACATTGAGTTTCTGTGAAACAACACATTAGTATTATAATTATTTAAATGATATATTTATAACTTATCCATTAAATATAGTAATATGAATAGTAATAAATAAATTTTAAATATTATTTATAATTTTTTCACATAAATAAAACATATTTATAATGAAATGTATAAGTTTTGGTAAAATAGTTATATGTTTAGAAATACTATTTTCTTAAAGGAACTACTTTTTAGAGCCTTTTGTGAACAATAATAAAATTAATTTTAGGAACTCATAGAAATTTAATTTGGTAAAATAGAAATCATTTTTGAATTCAGAATATCAAAATTATCTTAGGGTGAATTTTTGGTATTTTTTTGAAAAGTTACAATTTTTTATGAATAGTGAAACTACTGCATTTTTGTTTAAAAACTAAATTTTTCATTTAAATAATTATTTTATTTTAAATTTATTTTAAAGTATAAATAGTTAAATAATACACATATTAACCTAATTTAGGTCATTTGAACCATTTTTATAATAGAATTAGATATACAAATTTATTGAACTTTTGAACGTCACTTTTACCCGCCTTCTAGCCACATTTATGGGATTAACATTAACCGTAATTTTACAGATTCTATGAATTGAATTTAAAAAAATAGACATAAATGATTTTAATTAGTATTAAAAATTTGGTCTAATAAGATAAAAATATTTTTTGGTGAATAGTAATTTTTGGATTTTATTTACCACAGTTAAAGGTAAATAGGACAATTAAAGATAAAAATAATATTATAATAATATAAAATTACCCTAAAACTTGTACTAATTTTATTAGATAAGTGTTTTTAGACCCAAATCAACCTTATGTCAAAAATATGATCCTTTTTAAGCCACTTGTGTTAGATTAGGACATTTATTATATTTTATTTAAAGAAGAGTTAAAAATGTCATATTCAAATTTTAATAAATATATCATTTTTAATATAATGTTATATAAGTGATATGGTCGACTATAAATAGTTTTTATAAATATAATAAATTTATATACATCATGATAATTTATTTATAATTTTTAGACATTACATAATTAAATTTAATTATGACATAATGATGATACAATAATTGATTTATTAAAATAAGAATCAATTAAATGATATTAAAAATATTAAAATAAATATAATTTGACTTAATTAATTACATAAATAGATTTTATATATAACTTATACATGTTAATGACATATTTTAAGTATTTTTTTGAAGTTATCATGTTGGTTAGATATTTTTAAAAATTCAAATATTGAATAGTATCAAAATTGACATAAATGATAGTTTAAAATAAATAATATTTTATTAAATGTTATAAAATTCATAAAAATATATAATTCTGAAAAATAACTTGGATAGTGTTAAGGATTTCATAAATTATCCAATCAGGGTTCTTTTGGCATTTTATAGTAACTATATTAACCCTATAATGTAAAAAGACAAGTTATCACGGTAAAAGTTAAATTGTTTAACTAAGGATTAAAACCAAAATATAAGGTTAATTATATGACCTAAACATGTCTAAAATTCATTGGTTTAGATTATTTAAACCCATAATCATCTTATACTCCAAATAACTCACTTTGGAGCTATTTTAAATCGAAAATCATTTTATAATAAATTAATAGTTTCAGAGTTTCCAAAAGTGCCTCTCACCTATATTATAAAAGGGCACCTATCCGTCTCTTTTATTCACACCTCTAAATCCATTTAGATCTAAAAAACCCTATAAATTTACTCACCCAACTTCCCTCACTAATCCTATAGGCACATACATTGGGAAAAAATCCATTCTAAGGAGTCCTTTTGTGAAAATCAAAAGGAGATACCTGAAAAAGAGGTAATTTTTTATCACCTCTTTCAAAGTTATTTTATTTTTATATTTCCTCTTTTTATGTTGTTTCCATAACAAAGTAATAACTATATCATATAATTTATTCTGAGATGTTTTTATGATTATGGGACAACCATATTCCTCCTTTTACTCATCCTATGAAAAACAATATCACCATGCATTCGTACGTATGATTTACCATCTCCACATCGCGGTGTAAATTGTTTTTCATATATACATTATTTATATGGGTATAATGATGAATATAAAGGATGTAAATGATAAACATGACATTATATTTTTTTTCTGTACAATTCATATTCCATCCAATTCCATACCATTTAACCATTAAGGAAATGATACCGTCACCCGTGGGTACGTACGACTTACCATCTCCACGACATGATGAGATTCATCCTCCACATTAACCATTCAAGAATGATTATAAAAATATATATTATGAATAAGTATATAATATACAACATAATAATTCTACTATAATAATATATATTTATATATATACACATATTCCATTTACTTGCCTCCATTCAATATGATAAAAAAATAGAAACAACATTCATGTGTACGTACGACCTACCATCTCTATGAACGGTGTGTTCCATTTCATTTATTTATGTCACATCCGTTATTTTTAAATTATTTATTTTATTAATTTTTCAGGCATCAGGTAGTCCAGGTTGAAGCCCGACTTAAAATTTTTAGTTCTTATTTAAAGAATGCATGTCTTGGCTTTGACAGCGTTCAGCGCACCACGGTCGGAGCTGCGCAACCTCACCCGAGTCACCGCATGACCTCGCCCGACTCACTACACGACCCGCTTGATATTCAAGGTAGATAAATAGAATGTAATGAATAGTAAAACGAAAATAAAATAAAAATGAGAAGTGTAATAAAAATTTAAGGAACTATTTTAATGATAATAATTTTGTTTGAGAATATTATTATTATTAATAGTGTTAAGAATCTAAAAAATTTAATTATGTTATTATTAGTATTGTAATAATAATGATTATTGTTAATATTAAAATAAGTTAATATATTTTATTTTATTTTATTTGGCTTCAAAATTTTTTGTCGAGGTGTGGGCCGAGTCCTGATTGATTTTGGTGTTTTTTTTCGATAAACAAGTTTTTTTTCGAGGCATGACATCATGCGACGCACGGGCGAAGCATGGTTGTGAAGCCATATGGCTTCGCCAACGCTGCCATGTGACCCACCCATTGTTCAATTAACCAAATAAAATGAATTAATAATAGTGAAATAAAATTAAATGTGTGGAAGAATGAAAATAAAAATAAAATGAGAAAAATGTGTTAATGATTTAATAAATTGTGTTTTAATGATAATAATAATAATATTATCATGGTTTTAGTTTAAGAATATTAATAATAATAATAATAATAATATTATTATTATTGGTTTTATTTTTATTTTTTTATTTTTTTTTCTTTTTATTTTGCTTGTTCTTCTTCTTTTTTCTAGGGTTTACAAACCTCCCCCTTCCCTAATCCCATCACAGCACACCCCCTCCCACTTGCGCGATGCACCTCACTGCCAGCCCTTCTCCCCATCTCCCTCACACTGACACCCCTACCCCGACCAGTCCTTTCATGTTGCAGCCCCCAACTAGCCCTCCACGTTGTGCCACTCTCCACACCAGCCCATCGCCCACCTCCCATTCCTCCCGGCCAATGCCCTGCCTCCCCTGCTCGGACCCGCCGCCCTCTTTCTCCATCTGGCGACCACCGCCCTGCCTTCCTCTCCTCCCATCCGGTGTTCCTCCTCCCATTCCGGCCAACACACCCTACTTCTTCCCCGGACACCACTAACGCACCCTACTTCTTCCTCAGACAGCCTCCAGAACCCTTACAGTGGCCTTCTGCTCCCTTTGCCGCAAGTGCGGACCACCCGGGTAATCCCTTCCTCCTCTTTGCTAGGGGTTTAGTCCTACTCATTTGGGGTTTTTGGTGTTTCCATCATTTAGGGTGTTAATTAGGGTCTTAATTTTGCATATTTTTGTTCGATTTCATGGATTATGGTTGGCCTTTGGTTCGCTTGTGGTGCATTTGGCACACAAATGAATTTTGCACCAAATTTTGAGGGTTTCTTCAACCGAGGTAGGTGGTTCCATGCCTTAACACCCTTTGATAATTTTATTATGCTTTTTTAAAATTGTGGGTGTATTCTACCTATTCTTTTCTTGGTGAGAATAATAATTTCAAGGTTTTTATATCTTTAAATGTTGGTAATAGGATTTAAAATGAAGGCGAGTGTGCTTTGTGCATGAAAATTGGCGTTTTGTTTTACAAATATGTTTTATGAATTGGTTGTTAGGTGAGAAGCATGTTTTAGTGTGATAATGTTGGGTGTTAGTTTTAAAGCGACATTATTTTTATGCGAAACTGGGTAAATTTAATGTAAACCTCTATTGCACCACTTGTTGTTGTTTTATAAATTATTCAAATGGTTTATTACCTAAATTATGTGGTGTACATAATGTTTTAAAAATGGTTTGAGTTTTTAAAGGTTGGGATTGGATTTTAATATAGGGATTTGGTTGTGTTTTAATATATGTTTTGATGTAATATCCCTAGAAAGTGTTCCAAGGGTTGTTTGGATGGTGCGAAGTGTGTTTCCAAGGTCTTTGATGAGTGTGAAAATTTAAATGGATATTTTGAAAAGGAAAATGAATTACTTTTGGTGTGTTTTCCTTACTGTGCACCTTTGAAATTGAACTAAAAATTATTTAACAATGGAAAACGTGTTTTGATATGGTTACCTTGGGTATTTGGTTTTAAAGTTGCGTCACTAAATCGAATCACATGGTTTTTTGTGTAAGGTCTTCTTGGTTTTTCTTAAAATGATTTAATAAATTGTTAAAAGATGTATTGATTTATTTGGATGGCGTGAAAGCAGTGTTTTTGAAAGAGTTGAGTATGTATTTGTTTTTAAAGTAGAGCATCATAATAAAATAAGATATGTTTTTGGTGTAAACCCTCTTCGTATCACTTGGTGATGTTTTGTAAGTGGTGCAAAACTAGTTTTAAGGTGAATGTGTTAATAAAGTGATTTCAAATGGCTTTACTTTTTGAAAATTGGTATGTTTATTGTGTAATCCCTTGTTGTGCTATTTAATAATGCTTCCTATGTTGTGAAAATTTATTATTTTATTCTTTAAGTGTTGCCAAATGGGGATTTGTGAAATGAGTAAGTAACAACAAGTGTATTTTGGAAAGGTATTTGGTGTGTGTGTGTTTTTTTAAATGGTTTAGATATACAAATAGTGGCCTTTTTGTGTAGTGTATTGCATGGTTTGTGATATGTGAAAGTGATATACTATGTGAATGTGGAACTTGATTGAGCACAAGGGAAACCCCGAGTATCTAGGTGGGTGGACTAGAACTAGTATGCTAGTGATCCCATGAGGTTTGGCCCCTATTTCACGTAGAAAGTTTGACACTTACAACACTAACTAAACTATGATGATGATGATGGGGGACCACTAGGTTATGGGTATGTTCCCTACTAGTGGCTCGTTCACAAGAACATATATTTGTATGGTTACTTTCCACTGAGATACGAGGTTCTAGGGCCCCACTCGAGCTAGATAAACCTTAGGGGATTTGCCCGAAATTCTCTATTACCCATGACGCAATGCCCTCCATCGACATATAGAGGACCACTCTTGTTTGTGTGTGTTCTTTGTAAATTTCCTTTTTCACTTTAAAATAATGTTTGTGAAATGGATTATCATAGTGTGGTCTTTTTCTTTAATTTTAACTTGTAAAATGTTTTTATTAAAAGCAAATCATTTTAAAAGTATGGTTTTAAATAAGCATGTTAAATTATCTCTTAGGTGTTGTGGCATGAAATATTTTTATTGGGTAACTTCCTATTGGGCTTTTCACTCACACCCTACATACACCTTTGGGTGTATGTAGACCTTGTTTCTTATGTATTCCAGGTTGTGACATCATGCTTAGCGATGGTGGCTCGCGTTGTTGATGGTATTCTCATGTAGGTTGGTGTTCATAGCTTGTGGATATCACACCTCTCTTATTGCTTTAAGGTTTGAGTTTGAGTTTGAGTTTCTTTTGTTATTACTATTTTTTTGGGATGTTGGTTCAAGTTGTAAACCTTTAAATTTGTTTTTAGTTAAGGTCATGTTTGGTTATCTATTTTCAGTTTGAGTTTTTTTATCTTGTCAGTTGTTTTGTGTTTACTATTTTGATTAAATCATTACCATGTGTTAGTTTTGATACCCAGACACTTGTGCCAACCCATGGGGATTGGGAATGCCCTTTGTGTCATGTCACAGATTGGGTCGGGCACCGGGTCGGATGGCGACCCGACCTAGTTCGTGACAAAATGGTATCAAAGGCAGGTTTTCTCTTTTGGTTCATGATCCTTTGGGATAGAGTCATAATAGACCAAAGTTAAGGGTGTCATAACTCAACGTTCTAGCTATGAGAAAGGTACATGACCAACACACCTCGTAGCGAGACTCGAGTTACCAGGATAAGTGAGGTTTGTTTGAGTTGTTGGTCCTTGTGATTAATCTTGTTTAGGGTAAATGAAAAGGGAGTAGGGTCAGTTTTCCCAGTGAGCTCGTAGGGTCTGGAAAGCCATGTGGAGTCAGGGACGCTGTCCTGGAATACTATTTGTAGTGTTGACGTGATTGGCATATGGCCGCCAACCATATGTCCAAGTCACCCACGGACACTAGTATCCTCTTGCATCGTTCCTCTTCGCTTTGTTTTGAATTCGTGGAAATATGGTTTTCAAGTAAAAATGATTTGGTTTTTTATATAATCGGTGGTTGTGTGGTGAGTTGTGTTTGTTGGTGTTGTCTTGGTTACGGTGTAGTTGCGTGCGACACCAAAGGGAGAAGCTCCATTCGGGAGTCTTGAATACCTGACTGCGAGGTAGGAGATGCTTTTGGTTCGCTTGTGGTGCATTTGGCACACAAATGAATTTTGCACCAAATTTTGAGGGTTTCTTCAACCGAGGTAGGTGGTTCCATGCCTTAACACCCTTTGATAATTTTATTATGCTTTTTTAAAATTGTGGGTGTATTCTACCTATTCTTTTCTTGGTGCGAATAATAATTTCAAGGTTTTTTATATCTTTAAATGTTGGTAATAGGATTTAAAATGAAGGCGAGTGTGCTTTGTGCATGAAAATTGGCGTTTTGTTTTACAAATATGTTTTATGAATTGGTTGTTAGGTGCGAAGCATGTTTTAGTGTGATAATGTTGGGTGTTAGTTTTAAAGCGACATTATTTTTATGCGAAACTGGGTAAATTTAATGTAAACCTCTGTTGCACCACTTGTTGTTGTTTTATAAATTATTCAAATGGTTTATTACCTAAATTATGTGGTGTACATAATGTTTTCAAAATGGTTTGAGTTTTTAAAGGTTGGGATTGGATTTTAATATAGGGATTTGGTTGTGTTTTAATATATGTTTTGATGTAATGTCCCTAGAAAGTGTTCCAAGGGTTGTTTGGATGGCGCGAAGTGCGTTTCCAAGGTCTTTGATGTGTGTGCAAATTTAAATGGAGATTTTGAAAAGGAAAATGAGTTACTTTGGGTGTGTTTTCCTTGCTATGCACCTTTTAAATTGAACTACAAATTATTGAACAATGGAAAACATGTTTTGATATGGTTACCTTGGGTATTTGGTTTTAAAGTAGCATCACTAAATCGAATCACGTGGTTTTTGGTGCAAAGTCTTCTTGGTTTTTTCTGAAATGATTTAATAAATAGTTAAAAGATGTATTGATTTATTTGGATGGTGTGAAAGCCGTATTTTTGAAAGAGTTGAGTATGCGTTTGTTTTTAAAGTAGATTATTATAATAAAATAAGAGATGTTTTTTGTGTAAACCCTCTTCGCATCACTTGGTGGTGTTTTGTAAGTGGTGCGAAACTAGTTTTAAGGTGAATGTGTTAAGCAAGTGATTTGAAATGGCTTTCCTTTTTGAAAATTGGTATGTTTATTGTGTAATCCCTTGTTGTGCTATTTACTAACACTTCCTATGTTGTGAAAATTTATTATGTTATTCTTTGAGTGTTTCCAAATAGGGATTTGTGAAATGAGTAAGTAGCGACAAGTGTATTTTGGAAAGGTATTTGGTGTGTGTGTGATTTTTAAATGGTTTAGATATACAAATAGTGGCCTTTTTGTGTAGTGTCTTGCGTGTTTTGTGATATGTGAAAGTGATATACTATGTGAATGTGGAACTTGATTGAGCACAAGGGAAACCCCAGGTATCTAGGTTGGTGGACTAGAATTAGTATGCTAGTGATCCCATGGGGTTTGGACCCTATTTCACATTGCAAGTTTTACACTTACAACACTAAATAAATCACGATGATGATGATGGGGGACCACTAGGTTATGGGTATATTCCCTACTAGTGGCTCATGCACGAGAACATATATTTGTATGGTTACTTTTCATCGAGATATGAGGTTCTAGGGCCCCACTCAAGCTAGATAAACCTTAGGGGATTTTCCCGCAATGCTCTATTACCCATGACGTGGTGCCCTCCATCGGCATATAGAGGACCACTCATTTTTGTGTGTGTTCTTTGTAAATTTCCTTTTTCACTTTAAAATAATGTTTGTGAAATGGCTTATCATAGTGTAGTCTTTTCCTTTAATTTTAACTTGTAAAATGTTTTTCTTAAAAACAAAGCATTTTAAAAGTATGGTTTTAAATAATAATGTTAAATTATATCTTAGGTGTTATTGCATGGAATCTTTTTATTGGGTAACTTCCTACTGGACTTTTCACCCACACCCTGCATACACCTTTGGGTGTATGTAGACCTTGTTTCTTGTGTATTCTGGGTTGTGACATCGTGCTCAACAATGGTGGTTCGGGTTGTTGATGGTCATCTCATGTAGGTTGGTGTTCATAGCTTGTGGATGTATCACCTCTCTTATTTCTTGGAGGTTTGAGTTTGAGTTTGAGTTTCTTTTGTTATCACTATTTTTTTGGGATGTTGGTTCAAGTTATAAACCTTTAAATTTGTTTTTAGTTAAGGTCCTATTTGGTTGTCTATTTTCAGTTTGAGTTTTTTTATCTTGACAGTTGTTTTGTGTTTACTATTTCGAGTAAATCGTTCCCATGTGTTAGTTTTGATACCCGGGCACTTGTGCCAGCCCATGGGGATTGGGAATGCCCTTCGGGTCATGTCACAGACCGGGTCGGGTGCCAGGTCGGATGGCGACTCGGCCTGGTTTGTGACAATATATCTATTATATATATTTATATACTGAATATATATGATATATAAATAATTTTATACATTCTAGAAGTAAGTAAACCATGATCTAAGTAATATGATCAAGAATAAAAAGTCAAAACACATACGATAAACAAAGCGATTATTACCTGAAATGTTGCTTTAACTTGGAATTATTAATAAATGAGCAATATAAAGTCATAAAAAAATCATATATGATATCATAAATATTATTATGGATCTGTTATAAATTAATAATATGTTTAAAAAAATTATACATGAGTTCCATACATGTACGAAGAGTATCACACCTGAGGTAAGGGAATTCTGTCTCACTTTTAATTTTCATGAGATATCAGCCATGTTCACCACCTATTTCTTGTGTGTGGTGTATGTAATGCCCCTATTATATTTTATATCATGAATAAATTTATCTTCATGGTATTTAAATATTCATTTTAAGATATCAGGCTTATGAGATTTAAATGTTCAATGTGGCAAGATTTAATTTCATAATCTCATTATTATCCGAGGTTGTTTATACATAAGTATCTACTAGGGAATCTTTATCATCCATGACCATGTTTCTTAAAATGTATTTGAAAATATTATCTAAAATTATTTAAATTAATTCTTACCCATTTTTTAATTTTTATAAAACATGTTGAAAGGAATCTTTCCATAGTTTTCCGAACGAGGTACTTTATGACGTTTTTGACAATTTAATGAAAGAATGTTTTTTAACTTACACAGAGTGAGTGGCTATTTCCACCATCACGATGCCTTAAGGTTTTGTTGTTTCTCTTACAATATTACAAGGTTATTTTTAAAATAAAAATTTTATTCTATAATTGCATGACTTTTAAATGATTTCAAAGTAAAAAAGGAATATTTCTCTCAAAGAGTTTTAATGATTTTATGAGACTATTTTCATCTATGTTAACATCCTTTATTGGATTTTATGCTTAATTTAGGTTTATTTATTATAATAAAATATTCTATATTATATTGAAGGGTTTATTATATTTTTGATTATGGATGTTCTATTTTGATACCATTCATGGTTTATGGTTAATGTATTAACATTTTGTATACTAGTTTTTAATACAAATGATTATGTTTCACTATTTTCATATAAGGAATGTATTGGACTTATTAAGTGATGGGAAGATCCTGTTATAGCCCCTCGATGCATCAGTAGGCCTCATGAGACAAACTAGATATGGACTTGTCTAGGGCCTTGCCCATTTATTTTCAGATATGGATTTGGTCGAGGCATTAACCAACTATTTTCAGATGTCTTGGTTGAGGCCTCGATGATATATTTCAGATGTCCAACATTATACATTCCCTCATTATGAGATTATTTATTTATATTACATGTGATTATTCAACTAGTAGAATATCCATATGAATGTTTAAATGGAATTATTTTATTTATTATTTCCATATTATGTTCAAGTTTATTTTTAAAAGGCTTGTGGTTTAGTTTTATACTTGCCTTAAAAGTTTATGCATATTTATGAAAGCTTATACTATACTGTTTAACCTTACTAATCATCTAGGATTACCCCTTTATTATGTTTTATTTTCTTAGGATTCCAAGATGTAAATTATGTTTGATATGTAGGGTTAAGCTCGTAGAATAATTACATTATCAAAGGATTATCTATGTTTTATTTTATGTTTTGAATTGTAATGTAAGGATCATGTATGTAATCTATTTCCCAAGACTTCTAAACTGATTAGTCCTTCAAGATTTTATTCCTTATAATCATTCCAATGTATTAAAATAATGAATCGGCTCCAGACATCTGGGGTCGGAGCATTACAACATAATTTTATGTATTGATGAAAATTGCGACGATAGATGTTTGCAATGTAGCATGATATGTTGGGTGCATCATGAGTAATACTCCATTGATGAATAATACAAGAAAGTATTTGTACATTATATTCATTAACCTAAGTCAATATCTTAGTCCCTTTGATGAAAATGATATAGCCTAAATAAATCCATGACCACGATGTTCTATAGTCAAGTCTAATTTATGGAAACTCAAAGAAAGTGACATCGAACACATATGTTGATGGCACCTGAACACAACCTTCTTGGTTAAAGATATCATGAAAAAAATATTATATTATATAGTAAGTGTCCGTATGAGGTTTTATATCATTGCGATACTAACTTATTTCTCTATAGGAGTCTTGACATGTTGCTATATTTTAACCTTGTACTTTGGACTACTATGTCTAATGGAACTAAGAAAGAGGCCTAGAGGGTCACACACAAAGTGTATCTAAAATCTTAGATAAATAATAATAATATTTATTATTTATTCAAAAAGTTGAATAAATATTATTCTTTCACATTATTTAATAATTATTCATATTTTCTTGATCACATATATTTCGTCACTAGTTATTTGATAGAATATTTTATGAGCATAATATTTAATAAATATTTATTTGCATTTAATGAGTATAATATTTATTTATTTATTGGTGAATAATGCAATGATATTTATTTATTAAATAAATAGTCATCATTCAAGGTTTAATAAATATTTTGGAGGAATGAAGGACCAATTTTAATGTTATGTTGAGAAATAATATATAATGAATATTTTTTAAATAAATAATATTTAATTTAATTCACGAGTTTAACACATGTCAAGAAATAATAATAATAATATCATTATTATAGACATTGATTTTTTCAGGGATTATGGAAATAATAAGGGCATATGTAGAATTATTATTTTTAACCTTAGCAGTATATAAACCCAATTATATTATTTCTTAATGGTGGATTGTCATGTCATTTGTTTCACATAATGACATCCCGAGAGAATTCTCTTGAAGTCCTAGAGTACTCCCACTTCAAGAATGCTCGCAAGAATGGAGAGAGATACTCCTCTTCCACCACTATCAAGCCTATAAATATCAAAGAGAATCATTCTTCAAGAGATTCTAGGGGTGATCAAATGAAAACAATACAAGCATTAGGATTTAATGCACTATCACCCAAAGATTCCTACAATGGAGTTTGGAGGTTTGTGGAGCAAATTTGGATCACCACCGGAGAGAATATACTCTTGATTCCTACAATGCAATGATAATATGATGTAGATACGTTATCAAATCCATCAATAAATAAATAATTCATCATAAGGTAATTCTTTAATTGTTCAAATTAATTATAAATAATATGTGAAGATCATGCATCTTGGTTTTAGTGTTCAGTCGTCAATTAATGTTTGATTCAATTCCGCCAATCATGAAATTTATCATCATGTAAATCTTCAATTACACATTGATTACGAACAAAATTCAATTTAGTCATGCCCCATCTGGAACATCTGTTGTGCCCAAAACCTTAAAGTTGTATTAGAGGAGTCTCATAATTATTTATAATTATTTAAAGATCATTGATTTATTTACACATTTATTGTTAGTTTTAAATTTTAGTTTTATCATTATTTAATTATAATCATGATATCTATTCTTATTCCTCTCCATTATTGAAAATATAATCAAATTAATTAATTGTATGAATAAAATAAATTCTAAGAACTCATCCAGAGGTGTTGAGGATTCTATCCAGTTAACACTAGTGTACATGTCATGTAGCCCGTTGGTACAAATCTTGTACCTATGTTCAATGCACCAAGAATTAATTCATAATTAATTCAAGCCATGTGTATTTATTATATGAGGCGTGTATTTAAATACACCATGTATTGACTGGGTCAGGCTGGTGCATTGTCAATCGAACTACATGATGTGTAACATCCGTACACGACATGTAGTCCATTAGTCAAAGATGACCCATGAATCCCATGTACACACCATTTACTCCATTATTTTCATGGCAAAATTACATTTTGAGTCCCTAGTTATGTGCCATAGATGGAAAATGAGAAATATACATGCCGTGTAGCTGGATTATACACACTGTGTATATTACTAAATAGCACAAAATTAAAATTGAATTTATTAAACTATTTATACCATATCAACATGTGTTGTGTATGGTCATTAAGTTGATAGTACACACCATATAACGGGTTATATATATATATATATATTAAATGTCTAATTAATTTCTACAAAATGTTTGAAATTGCATGTCATGTATATGTTCTAATACAATCATTACTCAACGTGCATTAAAATGTAAAGACCCGTAAATTTCAAGGAAATTTTTTTCTTAATTTTCTTTGGAATTTTACAAGAGCGCAGTTTCTGACGGCACCTGATTCCGAGGCCCGGTGTACCCGGAATCATTTTTTCGAAGTTTGGATCGGGTACGTTCAGTGAACGGACGAGCGGGTTTTTCTAACTTTTGAACCGATGTCTGGAGTCGAATTTTGAGGGCACCGATGAAATCGCAGCGCCAGTATTCGCTTAGAAACGCCTCTTCCGGAGTTGCGTTTGCTCGGGTGTGTTTTTTAATTTTTGGGCTTAAAGTTAAGAAATAAAATAATTTTACGACAACTTTATTTTATTTCACTTAAGCCACTTGGAAGACACTTGAAGCCACTTAAAGATGGCTTAAACTGAGTTGATCCTGATAGGATGCTATCCAGAAATATCCTACCCCCCTTTGTAGGATATTTGTGAGGTGGGGCCCGCACGAGCCCCGCCGTTTCTTTCCGCTAAGTAACGCACCCGCGAAAACCCGTCATTATGAAAGTCAACTGACACGTTTTCTTAAATTCTTAACAGACCATTTAATTGGGCGGTTTATTTCGTAAATTAAATGAGCTGTTTCTTTCGTTGAATTAATTCAACGAATTGATGAGTCGTTACTTACCCTTTTTCGTGTGTTGGCATAATAATAAAATAAGACCAACCAATCTTTTTGGAGGATTACTGGTTGAGAGGTTTGACAGAGTCCTCGTGCCTTTATCCTTCTTCGTGAAGAACGCGAAGAACACGAAGAACGCGAAGAACGCCGGCCTCCGACGAAGAACACCGAACCCGGAAATCGACGCGACGCGACGCCGTGTTCCGCGATGCCGACGTTCCCTTCCTGTAACGTTCTTCTGCGACGTCTCTTCCTCCGCGACTGATCTTCGATCGGCTGCTTGAGTTCGCCGACTCAACGCCGTGTTCCGCGATGACGCGATGCCTTTCTGCGACGACGCAACGATCTCCACCTTCTGCGACGAGCAATTCTGCGAAGGACGTGCGTACGACGACGACCAACGAGGTAGGGGTTGTTGTGAGTTTATTCCTTTTCCCGTGATTGTTCTTTTTCTTTTTAAAAGTAAAGAACCGGAAAAATAAGAACAATTTTATTCCATTAAAATTGTAGAATTCTTATGTTGAATTTGTTTCCTCCCGTTGTTTATCTCTAACGCGGAGGGTGTGGGCCAAACGAACACGGCCCGACAACCCTCCGCCGTTCTTCGTTTTTGTGCGGATTTGACGGGCGACGACGGAGCATGTCGCAATGGATGTTTGATGTTTCCGCAATGAAGGACGAGTCCCGGGAGGAGCAGCGGCGCTGACGGGAACAAAATCGGACCACTGGAACGATTCCGGTGGCCCGCGGAGCACACCGGCGGCGCCGCCGGACAAGACCGTCGCGGCTTCAGCCGCGGCGGCGGCACCTGCGGACCCACGACCGCGCGGGTTTGGTGCACTCGGACGCGGCAAAGCCGCATCCTTGACTCAGCGCGGCCCCACGCGGGGGGGGGGGGGGGGCACCTCCAGGACGCGGGGGCAGCGCTCCGCGGCACCCCGGCCGTTCGGCTGCTCGGCCGAACCGGGCCAGGCCGGTCCGACCGGCCGGGCCGCGCCCTGGCCGGACCGGACCGGGTCGGGTCGAACTGGTTCGGGTCGACCCGGTTCGGCCGACCCCGGGGGGGGGGGGGGGGTCGGGCCGGGTCGGCCCGGGCCCGGACCCCCGTCTTCGGACGGTTTTCGTTCAAACGCCCGTAACTTGAGCTACGGGCCTCCAAACGACTCGCCGTTAGCGGCAACACGATCCTTGGATCGAGACGGTCATTTCGGTATATCGCACTCAAGGTTTCAGAATACTTTGAGTTTGGCCGGGTTGGTTCGTACACGAAACCAACTGGGCCTTCGGAGCGGAAACACTCATATCTTGAGCCACAAACGTCCGATTGACGTGCCGTCAGCTTTGTTGAATTCCTCTATGTGATATGGATATTTTGGCTCACTCCGAACGAGGTTTGGATGCAGGTGGAGTACAGTCGGGTTGGTTTTGCCTTAAAAACCAACCGGACCCCTGGGACGAAAAAGCCAATAACTCTCAGACCGGGCGTCCGATTGACGCGCCGTCCACGACGTTGAGTTCCTGTTGACGATACGGAACTTTTGGATACATAAACTTCGGACTTTGTGTCAGTTGATGTATCAGCCTCTCGGCTCGTGGAGCGGACCCTCCCGAACGAGCTTGCTGTGTGCGAGAACCCTAGTGCTGGCTGCGACTGCTTCTTCGACAGCGACGACTGTGCAGAGATCCTCCGTGGACTCCGACGACGACCGTGCAGAGATCCTCAGTGGACTGCGGCGACGACTGTGCAGAGATCCTCAGTGGACTGCGATGACTACTGCACTCAGCGATCCTACGTGGATCAGTGCTACAGGTCCTGTGTGGGCCCGATCCTGTGTGGGTCCGATCCTGTGTGGGTCAGCGCTCAGCGGTTCTGTGTGAGCCAGCGCCTACAGGTCCTGTGTGGGCCCGATCCTGTGTGGGTATTTGCGGGGGTTAGTTACCTATCGATCCTTCGTGGGTCCGACGACTTAGATGGATCAGTGATCATCTTTATCGTCATCCGAAAAAGTATACCTGTGTGAGCAGAATCTCGAGTTACTATCCTTTGTGGATTGTGTTGAGCCATCCTGTGTGGATTTACTGTTTACTCCCCTTTGTGGATTGTGTTGAGCTATCCTGTGTGGATTTACTGTTTACTCCCCTTTGTGGATTGTGTTGAGCTATCCTGTGTGGATTTACTGTTTACTCTCCTTTGTGGATTGTGTTGAGCTATCCTATGTGGATTTACTGTTTACTCTCCCTTGTGGATTGTGTTGTGCTATCCTGTGTGGGTTTACGTTTGATTTCCTGTGTGGACTGGGTTGTGCTTGGGCTCGGACGTAGGAGCCGAACGGGAATTGATAACTTAGGTATATGTATGGGCATATACCTAAGCCGTGTCAGATGTTATTTCGTGATTGTATCTTTCTTTGTGGATTATCCTTTGTGGATTTTGGGAGACCTTCGGGGGTCTCGGGGTCCCTACTGAGTAGATTATACTCACCCCTGCACGGGCTATGCCCGCACTTCGTGGTGTTGGTTGCAGACGACGGACAACGCTGATCGTGGTGGAGGCGTGTGGAGCAGGACGGTACCTGGAGGTGGACCACTGGGCGGGACGTACTCGGAGCGGACGGCTGGACCGAGGAGCTGTGGAGGCTATCTATACCCACCCTTCAGGTGGGACCTTCAGAGGACGGCTCGACGCTGCGGCTTTTCTTTACAGTTGCTGTTTTCCCCTTTCAGTTGTACTTTACAGTTGGGCTTGTATTTCCGGCCCCTTTTACTTTCAGCACAGCTTGTTACAGTTTTACTTAGTGTTTACTTTTCTGCTTGCTTACTCTGTGGTGCTTGTTTACTTTTCAAAGGCAATGCCTTCCCTTTTGTTGGGATTTACGCCTTGGTGCTAGTCGCCAGCCCCTGGCCTATGGAAGGCGGGCTTGGGGTAGTCACGGCACGGGCCCCGAGGATGGGTCGTGACAAAACACAACAAAATATGTAAATACCATGTGTCCCATGTATTCATTAAGTTGATAGTACACACCATGAAATTATGTGGTAAGTCATATATTCCACATGTCACGTGAGTAAAAAATATAAGAATATAAAACACATTGGGTAGTTCAGATGGGTACTCACCGTGTTGCCTCCAAGGTACATTTTTATACATAGTTAATTTAAAAAAAAATTATTTAATTTGTTTTAAATTATGATGTATTAGAATATCAAGAAAATTCAAATGAGAATTAAGATAAAAGAATTGATTAATTAAGAACAATTATAATTTAATTCTATTTTTTATTAAATGTGTTATTCATTGCACGTATGTGGATGATCATGAGCATAGACCCGACCTTTGTATGTGATTGGTTTCTTTTAATTTATTATTAACTTAAATTGATGTCCTACATGTCATACCTACTCTCATTATATAAGGGACTATGAACCCATGGTTTCTTTTATGTAAACCCCTTAACCAATCCTTTGGTTCTCCTCACCCACTTGTGAGTAAAATCATATGTAATGGATGGATCTCCCAAGATAGTGGAGTTGGTTTAAGTTTGGAGATGAGGTAAAACCAATCTAAGAGAGATAAATAGGTGGATAGGTGGAAATATGTAACATGAACCATTTCATAGTTCAAAGTGTTTCCCCCTAGGCCGAGGGTTAGTTTATCATCCTTTAGATAAACTAACCATTAGGAAAATATCATGATTATACCAATTTATTATTTTATTTATATCAAGTTGTGTGGTTATTTCATTATGAATGTTTTTTCTTGATCATATGAATTAATTAATTAATGAGCATGCAATATAGAACTAAAATAAACTGGATTATACATAATTTTTATATAATACATGGTTAATCACTTAATTAAATCCACTTAATATTAACAAGCATGTAATAAGGATAAAATGGGGAAATTGCGTATAAATATAAAACCCCTCAATTATATATATATTAATTCATTATAGCCTTCCACTACATGAGTTAAAATTGAACCATAGTTCATAGTGTTTGACCAACCAAAGTTGGGGTGATTTTAATTATTATTGAATTATAAATTAAAGTTTTAGTTTGACTTAACTTAGTTCACATCAAGGGTTTACTTACAAAGTAGTACTTGATGTAATTAAGAGGAAATAGTTGAGGAAATATAATTTAAGGATCTCAGGATTGGGGAGCCCACTCAATATATCAAGGAACTATGAGTTAGTGTAGTTGACATTTGGAATACCTACCTAAAACCCTTGAAATTTCTTGACCAACCAAAGTCAGGGTGATGAGAAGGGGAATATGTATCCTTTAGACTATAATGATCAAGAAATAAGATATTATGAAGCTAATGGTGATGGCTATTGGGTTTTGATAAAATAGTATAAGATTAATAAATATAATCTAATATTTATTTATCTAACTTTTATTAGATAAAGTAATAAAATTTTTCTTATCTTATTTGTAGAAAATGATAATAAACATGAATTCAAACATATCACTTAAATAAAAAATTGAGAAGGAAAACCTTCACACCAGAACAAATTAGCAATAGTGTAAATGGCACTTACATGTTATCCTATGCCATGAAAGGAAATTGTATGTACTGTTAGAACCTATTCTCGAAGTTCCTCGTAAAGAGGTTAGCGAGGAAGGTTTGTCTCTCTTTGATAAACATTTCAATGATGCCATATATTCTCAATGTTCCATGATATCATCCATGACCAATGAGATTATAAAGCAATATGGGGACATGGATGCACATTAAACAATATCTCACCTTTGGGATATCTTTCAACAGAAGATGAGACAAGAGAGATATGATATCTCCAATTCTCTATTTACCACCAAGCTTGGAGTGTTGGTGCCAGCAGAGCCTCATGTAGTTAAGCTTATTGGCTATATTGAATGATAAAATATCACCAGGATTAAATTAATAGACGAGTTTTGCACATATCTCATACTTTCCTCACTAAACATGTAACACCCCAAGATTTTACGTTATGTCTTTAAAAAAAATTAATCTCTTTGATAACTTACTTTGCACAAAACACCGAGCTTAAAAAAACTCCAAAATATTATTATTTTAAAACAAAATTTATTACATAACCATTATAATGGTGGGAATTAATGATATTAAATAAATTATGAAAATATAGTTTACACATTTTTATAAAATTAATTCATTGGTTACCAATTAATTATGAATGAAAATAAAAACCAATTGAACATAAAGAAAGTATTTTTTTATAAAAAAACTATTTTTATGATCACTAGTGAAAGATAATGATGAAATTTGTATGTTATATATTAAATAAAATGTTTTTAAATTCATCTAATATGTTTTATAGGCTTAAGATAAGAATAAATCTAATTTTAAGCATAAAAAGCTATATATTTTCTAAAGGCAATTTTACCGTATTTTGATGGCGCACTTGTTTTAAAACTAAAGTTTTAAACTTTTTATAAATTTTATTTGTCAAAATATAATTTATTTCTGAAATAAAAATATCATAATTATCTTATGGTGAATTTTGTATTTTTTTCGTTTATTTTTTGATTAATAGTAAAAAAATATTGCATTTTATTTGAAAACTACTTTTTCATATAATTTATTTATATAGTTAAATTATATTTTAAATTTATTTTAAAGTATAATTAGTTAAATTATACATAAATAAATCTAATCTAGGTTATTTTAATCAATTTCACATTGAAATTGGATATAAAAACATTTCAAAACTTTGAACTTTTCCCTTTAAAAACTCGCTTTCCTATTGTATTCGTGAGATTAATTTTAAATCTATTTTTTCCAATTAAATAAATTTAATTAAGTAAAATGGATTCTATATTTGGAATCATAAGATCCAAATTTGGTAGTATGGTCATTTTTATTTGTATACATAAAAAAGTTACCGTGGTAAAAACATTATTTACCCTAGTATAGGTAAAATAATAAAAAGGGTTAAAGTTAAAAGTTAAAGACTTAAAATACCTAAAAACTATAAAATTTAATGTTTTTTTAAAGTATTTATTGACCCTAACCATAATTTACAACATTAATGATAATATAAATTCTTGGAAATTAATTCCACCTCAATGTGGTTGGCTTTAAACATAAAATAATCACTTTTTAATCATGTAAACCCACCTCGCCTCAAGTATAAATACCACCCCATTTCAACTAAAAATCCTTAAATATCCTAAAATATATTAAAAAACCTATAATCCTCAGTATACTCACGTCCAAGTGCTTATTTTATCACAAAAATACCCAATCCAAGGTCTTTAAGGGGTCCTTCAAGGAGGTGATATTCAAGAGGCAATTTTCTTAAAACACCTCTCTTATTTTCTTTTCTTCCTCTACTTTATTATAAACACATTCATGAATAAAGGAATTATAACTCTATAATAATTTATATACTTAATTTTTATGTTTCTAATGGAATATATCATAAACATTTCATTTCTCATATACTTTACTTCAAAGAAATAAAACTATTTTCCAAATTACACCAGTTAATCGCCTCTATGAATAATAATTTTGGTCGATTTCCATTACCAACTACATGGATGGTCATAAAAGTATAATTATGGTTAAATAATATTTTAATAGGTATATTATAACCTATTTAATATTCTGAAACTAATATATAGACATAATATTAAAAAATGAAACAAGTTTGTGATGGTCAAAAAAACCGCCAAATTAAACTAAACATTTATCATCAACAATTCATCAAATGAATCATCATAATTTAAGAAAAAAATGATATATGATACCATTTAAATTTATGGAAGTACATTAATACCATTTAATCTCACTTTTGGAGTTTTATTTCCATTCGACAAGAAAATCCATAATTATACACAAATGAACCGACCATGAAAACCATGAAATAAATGCAACCGAAACAATGAAAATTATGAAATATTATTAATGAATGGGTGGTAATATGTTAAAAAAATATCATATAATATATTATAAATATAGTTATGAAAAAAAATTAATAACAATTTTTAAACCATTATACAGGAGGTTGAATCATGCAAAGCTAACGAGAAGCATTAGGTAAGAGTTTCTTCTGTGAGATATATGCCTTATTCAGCACTTATTTCTTGTGTGTGGTGTATATACTTTACTTTGATATATAATATCACAAATATAATTATATTAATGTTATTTAATGTTTAATTTTATAATTATTACTTTTATGGGGCATACAATTCGATTGATTACAAAGTTGTAAAAGAATTCTTAACCCAATTTCCATTCTTTGGGTTAACCTTCTACTTCGCTGATTATGTCATGATATGATTAAGTGAGGGGTGAATTTTGATTATATTATATTTAATTTACACTTTTTTATGTTTATTTACAAATAATACACATAATTTATTAATTTTATTAATTCTCACTTCAATGATAGGATATTTACAAGGGATTTTCTTTTTAAAAAATTATCCTTTTTAAGTTTCCCTTAAAACTATCTTTTTATTACATGTTCATACTTTTCTAAAATTGTTTCCAAAAATGTTTTTACTATTGTATTATAATTATTTAAATTCATTTTAATCATGTTTCACTTTTTACAAAATGTTTTGAAAAGATTCTTTTTTTCGTTTTCTAAATAAGGTTTATTTGTGACTTTTTTGACAAAAAATACAAAAGAAATGTTGTTTAACTTATATAGAATGATAAAATTTTCCCACCATCATGATAATTTAATGTTTTGACATCTAATTTAAAATATTATATGTTTATTATCAAATAAAATGTTTTCCTTTATTATTGTGCGGCTCTTTAAAAAGAAATCATTTGAAAATGGAAATGTTATTTTTCAAGAATCATTTCAAGTGATCTTTAAAAATTACTTTCCATATATGATAACATTATTTTAAATTACTTATTATTTAATTGGGATATTATCCAAGTAAAATATCCTCATTCTATTTATGGTTGGTTTATGTTTATTTTGGCATGATTTTTATGAATCTCGTTTCTTTTCCATGAGTTATGTTATATTAAAACATTTATGAAACTCATTTATTTACATGGGTTCAAATGTGATAAATTATTTATATTCTTATGAAATAGATATGTATAATTTTAATTGTATTATATGTGGGATATATATCTCCTTCCAATTCATTGGGTAATGATGGATAATTCATGAGTGCAAATGTTATGTGTGAACCTGATTACATGTTCACAAATGTTGTCGTGAACCTAATTGCATGTTCACAAATGTTATGCATGAACCTAATTAAATGATCACAATGTTATACTTAAACTTGATTACATGTTCAAAAATTTTATGTGTGAACCTGATTACATGTTCAAAAATATTACGCATGAACTTGATTACATGTTCACAATGTTATTCATAGACCTGTATTTCATGTCCATAAGATTATGCGTGGACCCGGTTTCATGTCCATAAGTTTATGCAAGGTCCTAGTTTCATGTCCTTAACTTAATGAGTGTAATTGTTTCTATTTATACATGTTTACAATATTATAAGTTCATGTATATACCACAATTTCATGTTTTATGTCAATGTTACACTCTCATGGCTTATGTTCTTTGATTCTTTTATTCATATCTTATTAAGTGCCAATATTTATGCCATGACTCAAGATTTTTAATATATGATATGTAGGGTATAGATTTTCAAATGTTAATTTTATGTTATCACACCCTTATTCCCATGTTATTTTTATGTTATTATTGATATCTCATATTTTTACCATTACTGAGTATCTGATATCACCTTTCTTATGTTTTCTTTTCCCCAGGTCACGAGGAAAGATGTTAAATAAACTATGTATATAAGGATTTCACATGGATGATGTTGATGAAATATTGTGATAGTTGGGTATAGTGGGAGATAATTTTTATCTTTATGAGCTAGTTGTTTATAAACCCATGTTGTTAAGAGTTTTTCCTAATTCTCCAAAACTCTTAACCTAAAAGGTCCTTGGGTATGTAAGTGATCCAATATTTCCTTTCAAAGTTGTAAGTTTTATTGCACAAAATTGGGTCACATTTATCAGTATCAAAATCAGGAATGTAATGTTTACATTTTTAGAAATGGATCTAGAAGTGCGGATTTTGGGCTGTTACAGTTGGTATCAGATCTAGGTTTAGAAAAAATTGGAGATTATGATGTTTTCTTTTGTGGTATTCTTATGAATCATGGATATCATCAGAGGTTTATAATTTCCAGTTTGATCATAATTTTAGTGTATTATAAACCCCTTTTGAGTCTTTAAGTTATGAAACTTTAAGGTGACCAATAATTAATATTTTTGGAGACATTCATTTTTGAGGTAATTATGAGTTATTACATTTTGGGATGAAAAATGAAAGGTATGAGATAACCTTTGAGGTTAAAACATATTAAGGTTATTTTTAAGGATGTTTCTCACATTTATGTACTTTATGAAGATTATAATAATATAATTTTTGGAAATGGACAACCCACAAGATGGGTGAAAATCTGTCACATTCAACAAGGCCGTCAGAATTGAACCCACAATCAAAGAGCAATAAGAGTGAATCACTTACCATTAGCCTACGTGATGTCCTGGTTAGTATAAAATTATTTTATTTTATTTAAAATATCTTATGAATAAATGTTAAGTTAATTTTGGAAAAATATGTTTTATATTTAACCATGAAATTGGAAATGATTGGGTGATTAAGTGATTAATGTTATTTTATAAGATGTTTACAATTTTAGGAACCTTATATGATTAAGGTAAATATAATACTATGAGATTTTATTTGAGTAATAAAGTTTGATTTATATTTTGAAAGCATATATGATTTTACTATGTCCTTATGGTGAGTCAGGTTATTTATGGAAATGGTTAGCATATCTTAGATATTATGTAGTTTAGGAAATTACATTTTTGGTATGAGACATTAATATTGATTGGTGTTATTTTTAGATAAATATTAAAATTTATCTTGGAAGACTATGTGATCAAATCCTTCTAATTTTTGGGTTTTAATCTTAGTTTAGAATAGTTTTAAGGAATTTTAAGGTTGGTATTTATCAAATGATCTATGTTTAACTTTGTGTATTACTATTTAATTTTGTATATTAAAGTAGTTTTTCATCATATAATGGTTTATTCTTTTTAGAAGATTATATCTTGTACTAACAATTTTGGTTTTGGTTAATGATTAAAGATAAGAGGAATATATTGTTTTCTTTTTTGGATTTAATGATCTTTAGAAGTTGATTCTAGAGCTTCAGACATTAAAAAATTTTATACACATCATTTGGAGAAAAAGATGAGTTTGTGGTGAAATTTTATTAAAGGACGAAACTCTACTTGTCAAGTAAGTATATTTACTCATGTTCTTAGATATGGAAGTAATGTAATCCCTCCACTCTATGAAAAAGATCTTGAAACAAAAACTTTACCCATTTAATTTTCTTATTTAAAAATAATTGGCCTCTTAACTCATCATAGATTTATGGTTTTGTGCTGGTTAAATTTATAATTACTATGTTCTATATCATTATCCATCAGAATTTGATAGTTATAATTCCCTTCCATGTTCATATTTTATCTTTCTTCTAATTGGAATCCTATTTTTGTGTTGATCTTTACCTTTTACTTTTCCTCCTTTTATAGAGGAATTTTTGTCGACCCTTTTTATGGTGTGGGTTTCCCATAATGTAATTTTCAGATATCCACCTTTGATTTTCTATGTGTAATTTCAAATTTTTGAGGAATCATTTTTTTGAAATTCTTGATTGTATCGGGATGGTAGCTCATCGATTGACTCTTCCACCAAAAGCCTCTAAAGTTCATGATGTGTTCCATGTATCTCTCTTGAGGAGTAAATACATGATATTTCACATGTACTAAACTCAGAGGTCATACCTATAGATCATTTCTTATAAAGAACAATCTATAGATATTATGGATCACAAAGATAAATTTCTATGAAACAAGGTCACTCACCTGGTTAAAGTTTTGTAGCGAAACAACCAATTTGAAGAAGCTATGTGGGAACCTAAGGACGTGATGTGGCAGAGGTATCCTCATCTATTTATACATGAGTAACAAATTTAAAGGGAGAAATTAATTTTAATGGGGGGTAGTATATAACACCCCAAGATTTTACATTATGTCTTTTTTTAATTTTTTAATCTCTTTGATAGCTTACTTTTCACAAAACACTGATCTTAAAAGAATTCCAAAATATTATTATTTTAACACAATCATTATCACCTAGCCACTAGAATGGAGGGAATAAATTATACTAACTAAATTATGAAAATATAGATTACATGTGTTTATAAAATGAATTCATTGGTTAAAAATTAATTAGGAATTAAAATAAAAACCAATTGAACACAAAGGAAGTGTTTTTATAAAAAAACTATTTTTATACTCACAATGGAATTTTATATTAATAAATTAAATTGATCACTATTAGTAAAATATCATGATGAAATTTATATTTTATATATTCAATAATTTTTTTAATTCATCCAATATGTTTAATAATATTAAGATAAAAATAAATCCAATTTTAAGCATAAAAGCTATAATTTTTCTAAAGGCAGTTTTGTCGCTTTTTGATGATGCACTTGTTTTAAAACTAAAAGTTTATAATTTTATAAATTTTATTTGAAAATATAAACTTAATTTATGAAATATAAATATAAAAATTATATTAGGGTGAATTTTTGGTATTTGTTCGATAAGTTTCATTTTTTGATGAATAGTAAAAAAATACATCATTCTATTTGAAAACCGCTTTTTCATATAATTTATTTATATAGATAAATAATATTTTAAATTTATTTTAAAGTATAATTAGTTCAATTATACATAAATAAATACAATTCAGTTCATTGGAATCAATTTCATATTGAAATTAGATATAAAAACATTTGAAACTTTTGAAATTTTCACATTAAAAACCCGTTTACCGGTTGCGTCTGTGGGATTAATTTTAAACATAATTTTTCTAATTATATGAATTTAATTAAGTAAAATGGATTAAATATTTTTAATTATAAGTAATTTTTTTAGTAGGATCATTTTCATTTTTATACATAAAAAATTTACCTAGTAAACAAAAATTATTTATTGTAGTATATGTAAAATAATAAAAAGGGTTAAAGTTAAAAGGCAAAGGCTTAAAATACATAAAAAATAGAACATTTAATGGGTTTTTGAGGAATTTATCAACCATAATCAGAATTTAATACATTAATTATCATCCAAATTCTTGTAAATTAATGCCACCTCAATGTGGTTGGCTTTAAATATAAAATAATCATTCTTTAATCACTTAAACCCACCTCTCCTAAAGTATAAATACCACCCATCACCAACCCATTTTGACTCAAAATACTTGAATCTCCTAAAATATATTCCAAACCCTATCCTCCTAAATATCCACACATACAATTGATATTGTTCTCACCAAAATACCAAATCCAAGGTCCTCAAGGGGTCCTTCAAGGAGGTGATATTTAAGAGGTAATTTTCTCAAAACACCTATCTTATTTTCTTTTATTATACTTTCTTATCAACTCCTTAAACCATTAAGGAATGATAAATCTAGAATAATGTATATACTAGAGTGTTATTTTTATAATTTATTGTCTCATAGCCATTTCATTTCTCATCTTCTCTTATTAAAACAAATGAAAATATTCTCCAAATTATACCAGCTAATCACCTTCGTGAATAATGATTTTGTTCAATTTCCATTACCACCTACATGGCTAGAAATAAAATTATAATTATAATTAAATAAAAATTTAATAGGTATATTATAACCTATTTAATGTTCTGGAACTAATATATAGACATGATATTAAATAAAATGAAACAAGTTCTTGATGGTCGGAAAAACTGCCAAATTAAACTAAACATTTATCATTAAAATTTTATCAAATGAGTCATCCTAATATTATAAAAAATGATATATTGGACCATTTAAACTTATAAAAGTGAATTAATACCATTTAATTTCACTTCTAGAGTTTTATTTCCATTCTATAAGAAAATCCATAATTATACACAAATGAACCGACCATGAAAACCATGAAACGAACGCACCCAAAACAATAAAAATTATGAAATATTATTAATGAATATGTGGTAAGATGTTATAAGAATATAATATAATATATTATAAATATATTTCTAAAAATAATTAATAACATTATTTAAACTATTATATGGGAGGTTGAAGTACACAAAACTAATGGGAAGCCTGAGGTAAGAGTTTCTTATCTCACTTTTTCTTCTTTGAGATATATGCATTATTCACCAATTATTTCTTCCATTACCATGTTTTTATATATTTTTTACAAATTTTTTTTACTATTATCATATAATTTTTTAAATTCATTTTACTCATGTTTAACTTTTTACAAAATGGTTTGAAAGGATTTTTTTTTTCATTTTCTAAAAAAGGTTTATTTGTGAATTTTTCAACAAAAATATAGAAGGAATATTTTTTAACTTATACAGAATGAGAATATTTTCCCACAGTTATAAGACTTTAATTTTTTTACACATCCTTTACAATATTATAAGGTTATTTTCAAATAAAACTTTTTTCCTTTATTATCGCACGAATCTTTAAAAATAAATGATTTGAAAATGGAAATGTTATTATTCAATAATTATTTCAAGTGATCTTTCAAAATTACTTTCCATATATGATGAAATTATTTGATGTTACTTATGATTTATCAGGGATATTATTTAAGGAAACTATTCTCGTTCTTTTTATGGTTGGTTTATTTTTATTATGGCCTAATGATTATGAATCCTATTTCTTTTCCATGAGTTATGTTATGATAAAACATTTATGAAACTCATTTATTTACATGGGTTCCGATGTGATAAATGATTTATGTTCTTGTGAAACACATATGTATGATTTTAATTATGTGATGGGTTGGACCTATATCTACCTAAAATTCATTTTTTAATGATGGATAACTCATGAGTAAAAATGTTATGCGTGAACCTGATTACATGTTCACAAATGTTATGCGTTAACTTGATTACATGTTCACAAATGTTATACGTGAACCTGATTACATGTTCACAATTTTATGCGTAAACCTTATTACATGTTCAAAAATGTTATGTATGAACCTTATTATATATTCACAAATGTTATGCATGAACTTGATTACATGTTCACAACGTTATGTATAGACCTTTATTTCATGTCCATAAGATTATGCATGGACCTGATTTCATGTTTGTAAGTTTATGCAAGGGCCTAGTTTCATTCCCTTAACTTAATAAGCAAACCTTTTTATATTTATACATGTTAACGATATTATAAGTTCATGTGTATTCCATAATTTCATGTTTTATGTCAATGTTATTCCCTCATGGCCTATGTTATTTGAATATTTTATTTATATCTTATAAACTACCAATATTTATGCCATGAATCATGATTTTGAATCTATGATATGTAGGGTATAGATTTTCAAATGTTAATTTCATGTTATCACACCCTTATGCTCATATTATGTTTATGTGATTATTGATATCTCATATTTTTACCCTAATTGAACATCTGATCTCACCCTCCATATGTTTTATTTTCCCCAGGTTATGAGAAAATATGTTAATTGAACTATGTATGGAAGGATTTCAAATGGATGATATTGATAACCTATTATGAAAGTTGGGTATAGTGAGAGATAATGTTGATCTTTATGAGCTAATTTTTTATGAACTCAAGTTTTTTAAGAGTTTGTTTTAATTATCTAAAACTATAAAACTTAAATTTAGTTGGGTATATAAGTGATCCAATATTTACTTTTGATATTGTAAATTTTTTTAGAAAAAATTGGGTCACATTTATCAGTATCAAAGTCAAGAATGTAATGTTTATGTTTTTAGCACCAGATTCAGAAGTATGGATTCTGGATTGTTATAACCCAAGCCATTCTCTTATTATTAATTATAACATGATAAATAATGAGAATATTCATTTAGAACTTCTTACTATGATTCTCCAAGTGGAAAAGGGCATGGGGTATGACAAATCCACAATCCTTATGGTGAGTAAAAAAATAAGAACATGGAAAAGGGGCCCAATACTCCTAACAAGTCTAAAGATATTGAGCCCCAACCTTCCATGAAGAGTAAGATCCAGAGTTAGGGAAAGGAAAAGTATGCAGTATGTATTTCATGTGGAAAGAAAGGCCACTAGAATAAGAAATACACCTAGAAGCAAGGGGAAGCTAAAGGTGCATTCATTATCGAGTGTAATATTTCAATATCTACACATTTGGTATTAGATATATATTTCAATGCTCACATCTGTATCAAAATGTGGGAACCAAGTAGATTCTAAAATATTTCTAGAGGAGAGGTGGATTTGTGAGTTGTCAATAGTGCAAGGTTGGCTACTCTAGATATTGGAGACTACCACCTTTTAT
This sequence comes from Viscum album, assembly GCA_963277665.1. Classification (NCBI taxonomy): domain Eukaryota; kingdom Viridiplantae; phylum Streptophyta; class Magnoliopsida; order Santalales; family Viscaceae; genus Viscum; species Viscum album. The sequence goes on from OY728128.1 coordinate 173,089,333, forward strand.
TGCCAACATGAATGACATTGGTTTTAAGAGATTATTTTTATGTACTGACTATTATCAAGAACACAGTTTATGTATCCTACCTAGATACATATGTTTTTATTTTCAAATTTGGAAATAAAATTTATTTATTTTATAAAGAGAACATATGTTATGGTATGAAACATTTAAATAATGGTCTTTATATATTCAATTATGAAAACCAAGTATTCTAAATTGATAATGAATCATGTTTTTATGACTCATATAACACCCAACTATGGAATCACCATATTGTTCATGTAAACATGAAGTTTTTGAAAAATCTTTGTCAATATAGTTATTTAGATTCTTTTGAGCTAAAACCAATTGAAATATATCATGATTGTTTACAAGGAAAAATGAAAAAACCACCATTTAGTGGACACGGTGAAAGGGACACATAGCTTCTAATATTGGTACACACTGATGTATGGGGAACATTTCCAGTAGAATATAGAGATGGGTATTCTTAATTCATAACTTTTATTAATGAATTGAGTAGATATGGCTATGTCTACTTGATGAGGTATTAGTATGAGTCATTTAAGAAATTCAAATAATTCAAGAATGAAATAGAGAATCATCTTGTAAATAAGATAAAGAAGCTTTGATCAGATCGTGGTGATGGATATCTTAACCAAGAGTTTATCAAATTTCTATAGGAGTTTGAGATTCTATCTCAAATCAATCCACCTTACACACCATAGTGTAATGGTGTTATAAAAAGGAGAAATCATACCATACTACACATGGTAAGGTCGATGATGAGTCATGCAGATCTTTAATTATCATTTTTTGGGGATATGAATTACAAACTATGACATAAACAATAAAATGAGCACTAACTAAAATAGAAAATGAAATTACCCTCAAGGTAAAAAGTGGAAATAAGCCTGTTTTTTCACATACATGTGCATGAGGTTGAGGGGTATTTTTAAGGCCTTCTTAGGAAACACACTAACACCCAAGGTCACAAAGTATATCTTTATAGGGTATCCTAGGGAAACAAAGGGATACTACCTATAAAACCCCTCTAAAAAGAAAGTGATTTTCACTAGAAAAATTGTATTTCTTGAGTGGGAGCACATCCTAAAGAAGGATAATGAGAGAAAGATTGAATTCGATGAAGTTTATGCTCAAGATACAAAAGAGTTGGTGCTGGAATAGATTCCAAAAGTCCCCATGGAATAAGTTATTCCTAAAACACATGTACCATATAGAAGCACCAAAGAGATAGGATAAATAGAGATATATGGTTTTCTAGTCACCAAATATGGTGACTCATTATTGATTGATAATAATGAAACTCTCTTCTATAAAGAGATATTAGATATCTTAGAATCTATGAGATGGAAAGATTTTGTGAATTATGAAATGGATTCCATGTATTAGAAAAAAGTATGGGTTCTAGTCAATCTTCCTGTTAATGTAAAGACTGTAGGGTGTAAATTGGTATTCAAGGAAAAAATAGTCATGAAAGGTAAAGTAAGCACCTATAAAGTAATGCTAATGGATAAAGGGTTTAAAAAACATCAAGGTATTGATGATGATAATTTTTTTCACCAATTTCGGTGTTTAAATCTATAAAAGTTCTACCTTCTATAGCTTCTTGACATTACTATGAAATTTGGCAGATAAATTCAAAAACATCTTTCCTTAATGAAAACCTTCAGCTTGATGTCTATATGATAAAACCAGAATGTTTTGTGACTCCAAGTGATTCCAAAAGGATATAAAAGTTGGACAAATCCATTTATATATTAAATAAATCATCTAGGTCATGGAGCATTCGATTTGATGAAGCTATAAAAGATATTGGTTTAATAAATAATGGATGAAAGCTATGTGTTTATAATAATTTTAGTGGGAATTCAGTCATTATCCCAGTAGCATATATTGATGAAATATTACTTATTGGAAATTACTTACTAGTCTTATAGTCTGTTAAGGACTGGTTAAAAAGTGTTTCTACATGAAGGACTTATATGAAGCATCCTATATTCTAGGGATTAAGATCATTAATGATAGATCCAAGAAGCTAATTAGACTAAGTAAAAGTACATACATTAACCAGATACTAAATAGATTTAGTATGGAACAATATACGAGGGAATTAGTTCCAGTTTCACATGGTATATATCTTTCCAAGAAAATATGTATTAATAAATAATAGGAGAAATAGAGAACATGTGAGATACCATATGATTCAATGATAAGATCAATCATGTATTCCATATTATGTACTAGAATTAATGTTGCCTATGCATTGACCATGGTAGACAGATATTAAGTTAATCCAGGGGAGCAACATTGGTCTACTGTTAAGGCCATCCTTAAGTATCTGAGAAGAACTAAGGACATATTCCTAGTGTATGGAAGATATGATGAGTTGCTCATCAGGGGATATACTTAAGATATATTTAAAATAGATCAAAATGATCTGAAATCATAGTCAGGATATGTTTTCTGTCTTAATAGAGAGATTATGAGTAGAAAGAGTTCAAAGCAACCAGTTGTAGCCAATTCTACAGTGGAGTCTGGGTATATAGTGGCTTCTAATGTAGAAAAAGAATTCATTTGGATATGAAATTTTTTCTAGGAGTTTAATGTGGTGCCTATTAGTAAATATCATATCACATTGTAATGTGATAATATTACAATAGCAACTCTTGAAAAAGATCCAAGGTCACACCAATAGACAAAACACACACTCTAGAAGTATCATCTCTTGAGGGTTTTTTTATCAGATAAGTAAATTTGTAGAAATCATAGTTTCTATAAAATAAAATGTGGTATAAACCTTAAATAAATAATTATCTCAGTAGAATCTTGAGTATCATGTGAGAGCTACTAGACTCAAGATTGTAAGCAGTTGGATCCAGTGAAACTGATATTCTATTGGTATTGGTGCCCTAGAACCAACTTTTATGTACTTTATGATTACCTATATTCATATCTTTGAATATTAATAAACTTTTTATCACATCATTATATCTCTTTTTCATAACATATCATGTGAAAATGTCCTAATAATATCTTTCACACTGAAAGGTCATGGTAGTTCCCCACTATGATGAGAACTTGGAAGTGCCATGAATGTATTCTTAAATATATGTTCTATAGCCAATTAAAATCATTTTAGGGACATATATTATACAATATATTAGGGGTTTACACTAATTGGAATTTGAGTCACCTTCCCACGATGTATTCCCTTGGTAATTTCCAGTGTAGGAGATTATGAGAATGAGACTTGATAATAGGAAATCCACATTTATACGCGTCATTGGATTTTTCTATTAGCAGACATGTTTATTACTCCTTAGACTTTAAAAATTATTATTAATGGATATTATGAGTCAAGTAATTATATGTATTGAATAAAACCTCAATGATAGATATTCTCAGTGAAATAGGATACGTTGGGTGTGTCATGAGTAACACTTCATTAATGAATAATGTGAGAAAGTACTTATCAATTATGTTCTTTAATGAAAGTTTATATCTTAGTCAATTTTATGGAAATGATATATCCTAAATAAATCCATGACCATGGTGTTCTGTAAGAAATTTTAATTTCCAGAAAGCCAAATAAAGAGGCATTGATCACATAGGTTGATAACACCTGCATTCAACTTTCTTTGTCAGAGATATCATGAAAAAGGGATTATATTATATAGTAAGTGTCCATATGATGTTTTATATCATTCTAACACTAAATTATTTCTCTAAGGGTTCTTGATGTGTTATTAGATGCTAACCTTATACTTTGGACTGCTTCATCTAATGCCACTGAGAAAGAGGCCCAGAGGGTCGCACACTAAGTGTATCTAAAATCTCATTTAAATAATAATTTTATTTATTATTTATTTAAAAAGTTGAATAAATATTATTCTTGTATGTGGTTTAATAATTATTCAAGTTTTCTTGATCACATATATTTCATCTCTAGTTATTTGAGTGAATATTTTATGAGAAAAATATTTAATAAATATTTATTTTCTATTTAGTAAATATAATATTTATTTATTTATTGGAAAATAACACAGTGATATTTTTTTATTAAATAAATATCAATTATTCATGCTATGATAAATATTATGGAGGAATGGAGAGTTGGGTTTAATGGTCTCGTGATAAATAATATATATTGAATATTATTTGAATAAATAATATTTAATTTAATTCACAAGTTTAGAACATGATAAAAAAATAATAATATTATTATCATTATAGACATGGGGTTCCATAGGGATTAAGGAAATAATAAGAGAACACATGAAATTATTATTTTTTGACCCTAATGGTATAAAAACCAAATTATATTATTTCTCAATGGTAGGTTTCCATTTTATTTTTTGTGTACAACATCATCCGGAGAGAATTCTTTCGAAGCCCTAGAGATCTCCCTCTCTAAGAATTCTCTCAAGAATGGAGAATGATCCTCATCTAATACCACTCTTGAGTCTAGATAGATCAAAGAGAATCCTTCTTTAAGTGATTCTTAGGGAAATCAAAGGAAAATGATGCAAGCATTAGGATCTACCGAACTGGAACCCAAAAATTCCTATGATGATGTTTAGAGGTTCGTGGAACATGTGTGGATCACTGTTGGAGGGAATCTACTCTTGATTCCTACAAATCAATGATGGTACAACATAAATAGGCTTTCAGACCCATCAATGAAGAAAGAATTCATCAAAAAGTAATTCATTAATTATTTACATTAATTATAATTAATATGTGATGACCCCACATCTTGGTTACGACGTTCAATATTCAATTAATCTTTGATTCAATTTTGTTGATCATGACATTTATCATCATTTATATCTAGGATTAATCATTGATTACATCAAAAATCCATGTTGAGCATGCCCCATTTGACACCTTTTCTATGCCCGGAACCTTAAAAGACACATAAGAGAAAAAAGTTAATGTCAAAAATTCAACAACCACATACGAGAACTTTCTATGTAATATAATCACTTTTTTATAATATCTTATCAAGCAGGTTACACACTCGTGTCATCAACCTATATGCTTGATACGCCTTTCTTTGACTATATGAAATAAACACCGTTAAATCATGTCCATGTAATTTAATGTGACAATTATTTTTCAATCAAAAGGATGAGATATAAACTTACATTAATATGAAATGGATAAATCCATCCTTGGATTATTCATTAATAACATGTAATTTTGACACACCTAACATACCTTACTTCCCGTGAATATATAACATCATAGTTTGTTGGGAAAAAATCCCTCAAGGTAACATTATAGTATTTTTGGGTTGATTGTGTTTATTGACAAAACAGGTTTCCATGGAGAATTGTCGAGTTCCAGAGAATTTGTTAACAATCCTTGTTGACAAAGAATGATGACAAAGGATTGGACGATCTGGGGGTGGTACAAAAGAGCAGTATAAGGTGGCGTCGTTTCCCAGTGTTTGCCAAATTTTTGGGGTTCAAAATTTGGAGTTTGGTGAGCATCGCGAAAATAGGATATCCTTGAAGATCATATTTTAATATGGCAAAGGCATGAATTTCGTGAAGAGAGGATGCATAGATTAGATTTCATGAAGATCAGAAGAATGGAGGCGGTGATGCTTCACGATTACGTCAAAGCTTCGTGAACGACAGAGTTGAAGCGCATCGCGGCAGTGAAGGGATTTGCGAGGGAGCTTTGCAGAGAAGGTGCGAAGTAATGTTGATGGTGATGCTTCGTGATTACGACGAGCTCCGCGAACAGAAAATTTCCGTGTTGCTTCGCGATTTGGACAGAATTCTGGCAGAAACTTCGGAGCTTCGCGATTGGCGATGACGTGGCGTTGACTTCGCGTGGAAGGGTCGAGGGTCAGTGGAATCACCTATAAATAGAGGCTGACCCCCTTGAGAGAAGTAGAGATAATTTTCAGAGAAGATCATTTGCTCTCATTTTGTGAAGGTGGTTCGCGGAGCCAGTGTGCTTCGCGAAAGAGGAGCTTTGCGGCAGCTATTGTAGCTCCACGAAACCTGCGAGCTCCATGTTGTCTTAATAATATTTGTGAGGGATGTTGCTTTGAGATGGCTTGAGATTTGCGAAAGTGCTTCACGAAAGTGCTTCGCGAAAAGGCAGGAGCTTCGTGAAGGCTTGTTTGAGCTTCGTGAAATTGGGAGCCTCGCGAAGTAGGGTGCTTTGCGAAGGTGTTTCCAAAGTAATTGCCCAGTGGTTAAGAGGCAAAGGGGTATTCATCAGTGGATGAAAGTTGGACTTTAACAGAGTATCTATCAATAGTTGAGGATGCGTGCATTCATGCAAGTGAAGAGACCTACAGGTCTATAAACTGTGAGTGGATCTCTTCTAAGTGCAGTGAGCATAGGAAGAGTAAAAAGGTGATCCTCTCCACCAGCAGTGAGCCAGAGAGAGAGAAACAGGGAGTGACCCTTGGGAAAGCAGTGAGATAACCCTAAACCTCGTAAAGGCAGTGATCCTGGTCATATAATTGATCTAGCCCAAACATTGTAATCCACATCTAGTGAAGAATAGTGGAATTTGGTACAACCGGCAACTTGTCGGCATATGCTCCTTGGATGTAGCCCAGTGAGGGTGAACTAAGTAAAAATCTTTATGTCTGCCTATTTTCTTCCCTGCATTACATTCAAAATATCATCATCAGATAAAGAAGAAAAGAAGTGGTCATAATAATCACACGAGTGCAAACAAAGTGACCCTTGTAATAAAGAGGTCAAGATCCAGTGGGGTAGGAAGAACTTTGCGAAAGAATATCCATACCCTGATTCACCCCCCTCTCAGGGTATATAGGCCCCTATTGGTCCTAACAATTAGTATCAGAGGAATGGTTTCTTTTATCAGATTTGTTTGCTTCGACTTGGTGTAGTCGATCTGTGTAGTTGAAGATACAGTTTTCTATTATCTCAGTCTTCCATGGGAAAGGGAAAAGCATCAAAGAAGAATCAAAAGTTAGGTAATTTCCCTCAGTGTGGAAGTCTTTATGGAAAAAGTGTGATTTAGTTAAAAGAATCAAACAGCTTACTGAAAGAAGGCTTGGATGAATCAGAGAGGGAAAATCTAGATTCACTCAATAATGATGTTGTAATGAGTGAAGTACTTAAAATTGAAAGTGATGCTGAAACTACTGATGATGAAGCAGTTTCAAGGAGGCCACTAGTAGATAATGTCCACATGAAAATGGAATTGGATCAAAAATTGGATGAAGCGATGAAATCTAAAGACATCCAGATCCAAGTACTAGAAATTGAGGTCAACAAGCTAAGAGGCCTCAATCAAAGGCTTATTGATGTGGTTACTGACATAACAGAGAAGAATGATTCTCATGCCGAAGAACTACAAAAGATGGCTAAAATGAAAGGAAAACAGAAGGCTAGTGATTTTGATGAGAATCAAAAGTCAGATGAAGTTCGGAATCTGAAAGCTAGAAATAATGATCTAATAACACAATTTTCTGAAAAAGTTCAGAAGAATCAAAGACTACAACATGAGAATTCATGTTGTTCTGATTCTATTGAAGAAGAAAAATTGAAAGTGAAAGAGAAATGTGACATGGTGGAAAAGCTGACATGTGAATTAGAAGATGAGATGAGTAGAGGTCAGCTTCTCAAGAGAGAACTTTATATCCAACTTGAATCAAGGGATATGGAGATTCAAAAGTTGGAAGAAGAGCTAGAATCGGTCAAGAAGGAAGTAGAGAGTTTCAATGCTAAAGGAAAGCCTAAAATGAAGGATGCCTTGCATTTACTATTTGATTATCCTTCCATAGGTGATGATGAAGTGAAAAGAAAATTTTATATTTCTAAAAAGAGGCAAGAACAAATTTTCTCAGCCCAAAGACCATATAGTTCGGGAAAAACTGGTATTGGATTCGATGAATCCCCTCCTGTTCATGACAAAAAGAGAGATGTGAACAGTTCTAGAAATGGAAAATATCCTGCAGGTGATGGAGATAGGCCTAAAAAGACAATTACAAAAAGAAGTGATGACATGTGCTATTTCTGTGGGATTCATGGCCACACATCAAGCTTCTATTCAGAGGCTCTGGAATACATTTCAGGATGTGAAAATAGAAACCTTGATAGATCTAAGAATACAAAGAAACGTCATGAGAAATCAGAGAGAAGAGTCTCTCAGAGGAGAAAATTCATCAGATGTTATTATTGTGGAAGAATGTGACATACAATGAGTATGTGCCAGGAAGCTCAGGAGCTCTATGTTAGAGGAAGAAATAAAGATGCATCAACATCTCGACATAAGAATGATGAAATGACGTATGTATTTGATGGAAAATGTTTCATATGTTCTGATCATGGGAATTTGGCCAGACAGTGCAGCAAGAAGAAATCAGGGAAGGAAAAGGAACCCAGAAAGAGAATTTTGACTCCAGTGATGCATAATGAAAAATTATACACCAGAAGAAAAAGTGGTAAGGTGAAGAATAGGCTTAGAGTCTCAGGGGAATCACATGGAGCTGAATGAAAGGTGTATCTGTCACCTCCTCTGTCACACTTACAACTGGCCTCTAAGAAAGAACATGAAGATATCTAGAAGAAAAAGGGAGTAAACACAACAGTTGTGAGTAAGGAGAATGTACGTTCAGTGGAGGACCCACCACCAATGACAAATGGGGTGGAGACTCATAAATCTGATAAAAGGCAAATAAATAAAGAATGCGTTGAAAAATTCACAAGTCATGTTCCACGGAGAGGACTGGAAGAAAAAGGAAAATCCTTGCAATGGTGGAAGAAGCAAGGGAAGATGACAAGCAAGGAGATTCCTGATCAAATAAATAATCAAGGAAAATGGAATTTTGGAAGAACCTCAAAGAAGGAAATGTGTACTAGTAGGTCTATACCCCAAGTGATGAGAAAGGTCGGGCCTACAGAATCTACATATCAGAAAAAGGCTCAGCATGTGGGTAATGAATGCTTAGTCATATGGCCAGAGCAGTTGAAGTTGGCCAGGCAGCTGGAGGAAGCAAGAAAGGAGTGTGATGCACTCCAAGAAAGAATCAAAGGGTTGACCCATCAGGATCAACCAATACCATCTTCTTGAGGATTCGAGAAAGACCCCTCTCCCTATGAATATAAATTCTATTAACTGATGATTCATGTGTTTCAGGTTTTAGGGAGATACGATCCAAGGGGAAGTTGCATCTAAGGATGTGAAGTGGAGAGGTGATATGCTTCAGAGATTAAAGTGATTCAAATCAGGTACCAGAGTTGAAGAAGAAAGGGAGCATCAGAGCACAATAGGAAGTGATTGTGTTATTAACTTTATCTCTTGTTTCCTACACTGTGTTCCAACTCAGTAGGCTTAGATATTTTATTAATGACTCAATGCCGAGTGCCAAACTGGTATAATTGATGTAGGTGGAAAATAAGAATAGATGGTGCAAGAGAAGAAGAATTTTTATGGGCCTAACCCCAGGAAATGTTTCATAACATAGGGGAAGCATTTAATAACAAAATCAGATGCCAGATCCATCAAGGAAATAATTGGATGACCCAGATCAGGTGTTGTCTATCGAGATAAGAAATACTGTGGGAGAAGCAGAAATGATCAAGCATTTCATGCTTATTTATTTTGATCTAACATTGTGGTATCAGCTGACTGTTTTCAGGATACCAAGAAGCTGTGAGAAGTAGTTGAAAGGAATGATTCCACTGAACAATGAAACAGTGAGAAATTTCTTGATAAACTTGATGAGGAGGAAAGCAACAAAGGGGGAGCATAAGTGACAAATGCTGATTTAGAAAAGAAAAATACTCATCTGCACAATAGTCAAAGAGATGAGATGAAATTGACATGCAAAATATCATTGGTGATTAGTCAGCTCTAGATTAGACAAGGAGAATGGAATCACTGTAGAAAACATCTTTTATATCCCAGGTTGAGATGAAATGCTTTGCTGATGCAGCTGAAGATGAAAACTCGGATCATGACGTGAATGGAGAGAAAGATCAGAATTGAGAAGAATCAGACGTGGGAGACTGTTTTGAGGCCAGATGATAAAAATGTCATCGGGACTAAATGGATCTTTCGCAATAATATGAACGAATATGGAATAGTGATTTGAAACAAAGCACGACTGGTGTGCAAAGAATACTCCCAAAGAGAGGGTACTGATGTTGATGAGACATTTTCACTAGTTGCAAGGCTGGAGACAATCAGATTATTCCTAGCCATTGCAGTGCAAAGAAAATTCAAAGTGTTCTAGATGGATGTCAATTATGCATTTCTGAATCAGTTTCTGGAAGAAGAGGTGTACATTGAGCATCCAGATGGTTTTCTCATTCATGAGGATGAGAACAAAGTTTGCAGGCTGAAGAAGGCATTATATGGGCTGAAACAAGCACCAAGAGCATGGTACTCAAGGCTTGATCAGTATTTGAAGAAACTTGGTTTCCAACGTGGAGGAGTTGATTACAATCTTTATATCAGCAATGACAGTAATCAAAGGATGATGGTGTTGGTGTATGTCGATGAAATAATTTTTGGCGGATCAGATAAAGCTCAGTGCATACAGTTTTCCGAATTCATGAAAAATGAGTTTGAAATGTCAATTATTGGAGAGCTAACATTTTTCCTTGGTCTACAGGTGACACAAGGAAGGAATAAAACTTTCATTTCTCAATCCAAATATGACAAGGAGGTCCTGAGAAGGTTTGGAATGGATAATTCCAAAGAGATGAAGAATCCAGTTGCTACCCGGATGAAATTATCAAAATATGAGGATGGAAAGTCAGTTAATGTCACAGAATACAAGCAAATTATTGGAAGTCTATTGTACTTAACCGCAACAAGGCCTGATATTGTTTTTGCCACATGCCAAGCAGCGAGATATCAGAGTAATCCCAAGGAAATCCACATGCTTGCAGTGAAAAGAATATTTCGGTATATCCAGGGCACATTGGATTTCAGCTTGACATATACTGACAAATCTCAGACAGAGTTATTGGGATATACTAATGCAGACTGGGCCGGTTCAACAGATGATAGAAAATCAACGTCAGGTGATGCATTCTATCTTGGTGTATTGTGTATTTCTTGGCTAATCAAGAAGCAAGATTTCATTTCGTTGAGCACCGCAGAAGCTGAGTATATTGTGGCCACTCAAGCATGAACATAGTTATTGTGGATGAAGCAGCAGCTTGAAGATATGGGAGTTGAAGTGAAGTCTCCGATCGGAATCCAGTGCGATAACTCAAGTGCAACAAATCTCAGCAAAAATCCCGTCCATCACTCTAGGAAAAAGAAAATTGAGATAAAGTATCATTTTATCAAGGAGAAGGTTGAGCAGGGAATCGTGAAGTTGGAGTATGTGCCTACAGAGCTACAGGTTGCAGACATTCTGACAAAGGCCTTACCCAAGGAAGCATTTGAAAGGCATCGACTAGCTCTGGGAGTTCAGTCGATTCCCCGCACTTGAAACAGTGTGGATGTGGGCCCCCCCTCTCCCCGAGGTATGATGTGTTTTTCCCTAATGTGATGATGTGCTCTCTACTCTGTTATGGAGGGGGAGAAAATAGTGACCTTTGGGTTCGTTGACAAAGGGGGAGAAAATAGTGATTGCTCAAGGGGAGACAGTGTGGAGATTTGATAAATCATGAATGATATGGGGAGAAGCTGACAAGTGGAGCATCCAGATAGGGGGAGTGCAATGAGATAGAGGAGAGTATTAAATCTGACGATGCTAGAAGTGATCGATCAAAGAATAGATATCACGACAGCTGAGGATCGTGATAAAAGCAGAACAGTGGTGTTGGAATGGTGACAGAAGGTTTCCAGCTATCACCAATTGAAATCAGTGTGGTTCAACAATTGGTATCAATTTAAGAATTGGTATCAGGTTGGAATCGACAATTGGTGTTTGACATGAAGTGATTCATTGATGAACTTTTCATACTACTCTTGTTTCTCACGCCGAGCATTGATCATGTGGGCTTAGAGTACGTGTTAAGTGAATCCTTGAACGCTATCAGAATCACAAGAGGCAAATGGTGGTAGCGATTAGAAGAAGACTCAGTGAGGTATCAACGTGCATAAAATCATTCTGAGAAGAGTTATGAAGAATTGTCAACAAACCCAAAGGGGGAGATTGTTGGGAAAAAATCCCTCAAGGTATCATTTCAGTATTTTTGGGTTGATTGTGTTTGTTGACAAAACATGTTTCCATGGAGAATTGTCAAGTTCTAGAGAATTTGTTGACAATCCTTGTTGACAAAGAACGATGAAAAATGATTGGACGATCTGGGGGCGGTACAAAAGAGCATTACAAGGTGGCGCCGTTTCCCAGTGCTTGCCAAATTTTTGGGGTCCAAAATTTAGAGTTTGGTGAGCATCGCGAAAATAGGATATCCTTGAAGATCATATTTTAATATGGAAAAGGAATGAATTTCGCGAAGAGAGGATGCATGAGTTAGATTTCGCGAAGATCAGAAGAATGGAGGCAGTGATGCTTCACGATTATGTCAAAGCTTCGCGAACGGCAGAGTTGAAGCGCATCGTGGCGGTGAAGGGCTTTGTGGGGGATCTTCGCGGAGAAGGCACGAAGAAATTTTGACGGTGATGCTTCGCGATTACAACGAGCTCCGCGAACAGAAAATTGTCGTGGTGATTCGCGATTTGGACAGAATTCCGGCGAAAACTTTGGAGCTTCGTGATTGGCGATGACGTGGCATTGACTTCGCGCAGAAGGGTCGAGGGTCAGTGGAATCGCCTATAAATAGAGGCCGACCCCCTCGAGAGAAATAGAGAGAATTTTCAGAGAAGATCATTTTCTCTCATTTTGCGAAGGTGGTTCACGGAGCCAGTGTGCTTCGCGAAAGAGGAGCTTCGCGGCAGCTATTGTAGCTCCGCGAAACCTGCGAGCTCCCTATTGGCTTAGTAAGCTTTGCGAGGGACGTTGCTTTGAGACGGCTTGAGCTTCGCGAAAGTGCTTCGCAAAAGTGCTTCTCGAAAAGGCAGGAGCTTCACAAAGGCTTGTTTGAGCTTCGCAAAATTGGGAGCCTCGCGAAGTAGGGTGCTTTGCGAAGGTGTTTCCAATGTAATTTCCCAGTGGTTAAGAGGCAAAGGGGTATTCATCAGTGGATGAAAGTTGGACTTTAACAGAGCATCTATCAACAGTTGAGGATGCGTGCATTCATGCAAGTTAAGTGACCTATAGGTCTATAAACTGTGAGTGGATCCCTTCCAAGTGCAGTGAGCATAGGAAGAGGAAAAAGGTGATCCTCTCCACCGACAGTGAGCCAGAGAGAGAGAAATAGGGAGTGAACCTTGGGAAAGCAGTGAGCTAACCCTAAACCTCGAAAAGGCAGTGATCCTGGGCATAGAAGTGATCTAGCCTGAACATTGTAATCCACATCTAGTGAAGAATAGTGTAATTTGGTACGACCGGCAACTTGTCAGCGTATGCTCCTTGGACGTAGCCCAGTGAGGGTGAACCAAGTAAAAATCTTTATGTCTGCCTGTTTGATTCCCTGCATTACATTCAAAATATCATCATCAGATAAAGAAGAAAAGAAGTGGTCATAATAATCACACGAGTGAAAACAAAGTGACCCTTGTAATAAAGAGGTCAAGATCCAGTGGGGCAGGAAGAACTTTGTGAAAGAATATCCATACCCTGATTCACCCCCCCTCTTAGGGTATATAGGCCCCTATTGGTCCTAACATAGTTTTGTTCAGTAAATCGAAGTGTGTGATTCATGACATGAATTAATAATAATCTTAAATTCTAAGTAACATTACACACGCACACACTCATAGATAGGAATATTCGATGACACATAAATATGAAGAATTCCTATAGGCGGGTATATTATTATAATCTTCCATATTAGAGATTACCAAGAACAAAATTCATGAGATGAAGTCTCATCCACTTATGAGAACCCAAACCTAACAATCAACATATTATGTGCCTCGTAATAGAATGTTATCTAACCATAGAACTCGGTTTAAGAATATCTTCATGGAATTTCAAATTTATCATCATAATGGGGAACTGTTATGACCTTTTCAATGTGAAAAATACTCTAGGACATTATCACATTAATTATATATATAAGAACAATCAATATATAATACTATATTTAAATTAATATTCATTTCTTTGAATATAAATGAAATCTAAATAACATAGTAGTTGGTTCTAGGGAACTAACTCCAACAGACTCCCACTTACACTAGAGCCAAATTCTCATGACTAGTTAGTTCTCACATACTAAACACGATTCTGCTGAGTGTGGATTTAGTTTATGGGAAAATCATGTTTTCATGACTAGGGTTAGTAAATCCACACATCTAAGTGTTGAATCTTCTTACTGTAACATTACTACCTTAAGAAAATCCCCTAAGTAGTGATATAACTAAGTATCCACATCCTGTTCCCATGTCAGAATCCTGACATCCTCAACTAAGTCCATATTCAAATCTTATTATAATAATGATAAAACTCATTTTTTTAGTATAACCCAAAATTAAAACAGGAAGTTTCTAAACCTCTCCTTAATCTACATCAGAAATAGAAACATACTCAGATATTTTAGATATGGAAACCACTGGCAGTAATAAGTTTTTCTTTTATATTACCTTAGCTTTTTTGTGATACTAGATCTAACTGAACTAAGTGAAGACAAATGTTCAATTACCTTGATCACTAGTATTCCCACTTCTCAAGACACTATGAACTCATCCTGTTCTACTTTTCTAAGTACCTTTGGATAGTTCTAACTATAATTCAATGCTGTTATGTTGGATCTATTTGATATTTACCTACTAAGCATTATGTATCAGTAATATTAGACATCAATACATATCGTGACATATGAGATAAATTCCTAACACTTAATATTGTGTTTTTTTAATCTAAATAATATCTTTCTATTCCTATGAATTTTCTACTAGAAGGATTATATGCAAACAACAATTTAGTCTTGAACTATTTCAACTTGTATTTTCAATATTTTGTTAATATATGTACTATGACTAGATTTATCAAACCAATGGATCTATTTTTTAGAGCTTGTTCCCTAGAGAATAGTTTCAACTTTAAGTCACACTTATATAAATTTCATTCCTTAGTCTTAACAAACAAGTAAGACACAACATTTGTTTTCCATATATTATCAAAAATCTATCTTGAAAACTTATAGTACTCCCACTAACCAGTTAGAGACACATGTCACTCATTTATTCCAAATTAATATTTTATGATCACTATGAATGATTTATTTATAAATGAATTTATATAATATATATATCTCATTGGAATTTATTTATATCACTCTCCCTTTTTAGTTATGCCTTGTAGACATATAACATAGGGTATCCTTTTGGATGCATCATATATAACTCTTTCGTAAGGATTCTTCTAATGATGTGTCCATGACTATCAATAAAAAATATAATGATAATATAATTATGATTTGAAAAATATAATTTAAAAGGATTTTAGTCATGATGATTGGTGTAATGGTTTTATCATAGAATAAACCTTTTAATGACAAATCATTCTTTATTGGTACCATCTTATACCATCTATGTCCAGTTTCTCTTAAATACTCACCAACAATATCAAGTCTTAGAAATATTAAAAATACGTAGTCCCTAAATCTTGTCAACCTTATCACATTTCCATTTACTAATTATTTGTTGTAATATTTATTCTAAAAGAATAATATATGTATTTTCCACTATAATGATTATAAACCACCTATTTGGTTATAAATTACTATGTAGTACATGTCTCTAGAATTAGACCTCCCACAATGCTTAGTGGAGTCCAACATTCCTATTCCAATGCATGTGAATCCAAAGCCTTAACCCATATAAGTTAGGTATACTCTCAATATCTTTAAAAATATTGGATTCCTTTATGGAAATATAGTTGGTTTTGACTAAAATTTAATATCCTTAATGGCTATAGAATTATTAACTCTGATGTACCTTAGTGTTTGATGTTAGTTTGTAGCTAAAAAAATATTTTAATAAATAGTTTTCAATAAAAACTTGTGGTAGTGTCCTAATATATTCTTATCATATTGTAATTGATATGATATCCATTATACAATATAGTTGGCATATAGATGTTTCACTTCTATTTAAAAAACATATATTGAAAAAAAACTATGGAATATTTGTAATATATATAAGACTCATCACTGATATTTCTTTTACTACTATAATGATATTAATGTATATAAGGAAATGTGAGTTTGGGAATAACTTTACTCCACATGTATGATCAATGATTACTTGGATAATATGTTCTTAGACAATACATCTCAAATATTCCTTAATCTTTACCAAGTTATCTCATTTACTTCACTGAGCATTTTTAAAATTTATCAAAGGAATCCCATAAAGTATATAAAGTTAACTTTATCTTTAGAATAATTCACATAGATATCATGAACTAACTATTAAAATATTTTCAGTGTACTATTATTTATAAAGGATTCTTTATCTAAAACATGATATGTAGTTTGTTTGTATATCCAGTTTCTTAGATCAATTAAGACTAAAACACTTTTATGGGTATGAAAAAGCAAACTAATTTTAGTTTTATTTGAAAAATAATTATATTTCCACAATAATTAAATGTATTATATTTTATATTCATCATTCATTGTGATGGATATATGTGATTTAAGATTTACTAGACCATTAGTTTAGTATTGAAGTACCATAACAACATTTATTCCAAATATAAAATAATGTCTCATTGTGTTGAGATGGACACTGAGATAAATTTTTTGCTGACACTTATTAAAAACTTGAATCAATTCATATGATAATGAGAATTAGTGTGCTCCCCTTGGC
This sequence comes from Viscum album, assembly GCA_963277665.1. NCBI lineage: Eukaryota > Viridiplantae > Streptophyta > Magnoliopsida > Santalales > Viscaceae > Viscum > Viscum album. The sequence goes on from OY728128.1 coordinate 173,106,199, forward strand.
TGACATAGGAATATCCCTTTCTCATCTCCTTTTGAGTTTACTCTATAACCTTGCTATTCTTTCTCATTTACTATATTTAAATAAATATATGTTGTAAGAATATTTTATTTTGATGAAAAAGTGGTGAATATAAATTTTATGAATATACCTGAAGTGGATTCAACTTCTTAATTCTTCAATTCATTGCAATTTCTTTCCCACTATCTATTCTTTCCACATAAGAAGCAAATAAACACATGTTCATTCTTCTAAATTTGAATATTTTGTCTTTTTGAATGATACTATAAAATATATTTTTAATTTAGATTATCCATGGTATATTAAGCCTTTTATTTTAAACTTTTCAACAAATGGGGTGGAAAATGTGTTTCAACTAATCTGTAAAGACCTAGAAATTCACTAGGGCAAAAAAGGAATTTAGCGGCGGTTTGATTTTACGTTTCGCGGCGGTTTAAACCGCCGCTAAATAGATTGGTGGAGGTTTTGAAAAACCGTTGCGAAATCGTGCGTTGGGAAACTATTCGCGGCGGTTTTCAAAACCGTTGCAGAACGTTTCGTGACGGTTTTTTAGCGGAGATTTTTTTATTTTATTTTATTTATTATTATAATTTTTAATTATTTTTTTAATTAATTAATTATTTTATTTATTTATTTCATATTAATTTTATTTATTTATTTATTTATTTTTTATTTTTCATATTTTTTTATTTTTCATTTTTCATATTTATTTTATTTATTTATTTATTTATTTATTCTTTTTCGTATTTATTTATTTATTTTAATTAATTAATTAATTAATTAATTAATTAATTAATTAATTAATTAATTATATTTATTTTATTATATTTATTTTATTTCATATTTATTTATTTTATTTATTTATTTTATTTATTTATTTTATTTCGTATTTATTTTATTTATTTATTTATTTACTTAAATTCGTATTACTTTATTTACTTTATTTATCCATGCATGTACATCCCATGCACATGCAAATGCACATGCCCATGCAATATAAAGAAATACTGTGAGATTTGAACCCCTAACCTCTTGCATATTTTCCAAAAACTTTACCACTTCAGCAAGCTCGCCATGTGGTTAATAAACAGAATTTAATATACTTATATATATTAATTGAAAAAACAAATAATACATAACTAATAGATATAATAAATAATAATAATAATAATAATAAATAATAATAAATAATAATAAATAATAATAAATAATAATAAAAAAATAATAATAAATAATAAATAATAAATAATAAATAATAAATAATAAATAATAAATAATAAATAATAAATAGTAAATAGTAAATAATAAATAATAAATAATAAATAATAAATAATAAATAATAAATAATAAATAATAAATAATAAAGAATAAAGAATAAATAATGAATAATGAATAATAAATAATAAATAATAAATAATAAATAATAAATAATAAATAATAAATAATAAATAATAAATAATAAATAATAAATAATAATAAATAATAATAAATAATAATAAATAATAATAAATAATAATAAATAATAATAAATAATAATAAATAATAATAAATAATAAATATGAAATAAAAATATATTTAATAATAAATATTAAATAATAAATAACACATAATAAATAAAATATTATTATTAATAAATAATAAATAATAAATAATAAATAATAAATATGAAATAAAAAAATATTTAATAATAAATAATAAATAATAAATAATAAATAATAAATAATAGATATTAAATAATAAATGATAAATAATAATAAATAAGAAATAATAAACAATAAACAATAATAAATAATAAATAATAAATAATAATAAAGAATAAATAATAAAAATAAATAATAATAAATAATAATAAGTATTAAATAATAATAAACAATAAATAATAATAAACAAATAATAAATAATAATAAACAAATAATAAATAATAATAAACAAATAACAAATAACAAATAACAAATAATAAATAATAAATAATAAATAATAAATAAATAATAATAAATAATAAATAATAAATAATAAATAATAAATAATAAATAATAATAAAGAATAAAGAATAAATAATAAAAATATCTAATAATAAATATTAAATAATAAATAACACATAATAAATAAAATATTATTATTAATAAATAATAAATAATAAATAATAAATAATAAATAAGAAATAAGAAATAAGAAATAAGAAATAATAAATACGAAATAAAAAAATATTTAATAATAAATAATAAAAATAAATAAAAATAAATAATAAACAATAAATAATAATAAACAAATAATAAATAATAATAAACAAATAATAAATATAAATAATAAATAATAAATAATAAATAATAAATAATAAATAATAAATAATAAATAATAAATAATAATTAATAAATAATAAGTAATAAATAATAAATAAATATAAATAATAAATAAATAAAAATAAATAATAAACAATAAATAATAATAAACAAATAATAAATAATAATAAACAAATAATAAATATAAATAATAAATAATAAATAATAAATAATAAATAATAAATAATAAATAATAAATAATAAATAATAAATAATAAATAATAAATAATAAATAATAAATAATAAGTAATAAATAATAAATAAATATAAATAATAAATAATAAATAATAAATAACCAGTAACAAATAATAGATAATAAATAAATTAAAGTATATAATAAATAATAAATAATAAATAATAAATAATAAATAATAAATAATAAATAATAAATAATAAATAATAAATAATAAATAATAAATAATAAATGAAACACATGAAAAAGTATGAAAAGACGTGATAAAGGATGAAAAATCATGAAAATGCATGAAAACGGATGGAGAAGCATGAAGAATGAGGCATTAAAAAGAATGAAAAAGCATGAAAACTCATGACAACTCTGGAAAACCCCTTAAGAATTCAACACAATCATCATAATAACCCACAAAAAACCATTGATAAAGATAACAAGTCATGGAAACCCAAATAAACAGTAATAAATGGAGCAATCGTTAAAACCCGTCAAAACGGTCATAAAGTGACAAAAACATTAGACTCACATTAACGGAGATAATTTATGATCCGAGAGACCGTTCCAGATCAGTGACTAGTCAAATCAAAGATCCTAAAACGATCTTTGAGCTGATAGGTGAAAGAGACCGAATGGACCAACGGATCGAAAGTTACGACTGTTTAAAAAAAAGGTGATGGGGAACGGGTCCTAGAAATGAGGCATCGAAAAACATAACAAACCCGATACCCACTAAAAAGGCCATAACTTATGATCTAGGAGTCCATGTGGGCGCCACGAACAGTCAAACCGAATCTTATGGAACGACCTACGATCTGGAAGGTGGAGGAGTCCGAACTGACACGCGGATCGAAAGTTAGGTCCATTTGAAGACAAGTTCGACAGGACACCGGTGACGGAAACAGGGTTTCGGAGGCCTTCAGAGGGGTTTTTGGGGTCGAAAAACACAACAGAAGCTTGCTTGTGTCGATCTGGTGCGTAGCTCTCTTCTATCAGTAGACATGTTTATTACTCCTTAGACTTTAAAAATTATTATTAATGGATATTATGAGTCAATTAATTATATGTATTGAAGAAAACCTCAATGATAGATGTTCTCAGTGAAATAGGATATGTTGGGTGTGTCATGAGTAACACTTCATTAATGAATAACGTGAGAAAGTACTTATCAATTATGTTCTTTAATGAAAGTTTATATCTTAGTCAATTTTATGGAAATGATATATCCTAAATAAATCCATGACCATGGTGTTCTGTAAGAAATTTTAATTTCCAGAAAGCCAAATAAAGAGACATTGATCACATAGGTTGATAACACCTGCATTCAACTTGCTTTGTCAGAGATATCACGAAAAAGGGATTATATTATATAGTAAGTGTCCATATGAGGTTTTATATCATTCTAACACTAAATTATTTCTCTAAAGGTTCCTTGATGTGTTATTAGATACTAACCTTATAATTTGGACTGCTTCATCTAATGCCACTGAGAAAGAGGACCAGAGGGTCGCACACTAAGTGTATCCAAAATCTCATTTAAATAATAATTTTATTTATTATTTATTTAACAAGTTGAATAAATATTATTCTTTTATGTGGTTTAATAATTATTCAAGTTTTCTTGATCACATATATTTCATCTCTAGTTATTTGAGGGAATATTTTATGAGAAAAATATTTAATAAATATTTATTTTCTATTTAGTAAATATAATATTTATTTATTTATTGGAAAATAACACAGTGATATTTTTTTATTAAATAAATATCAATTATTCATGCTATGATAAATATTATGGAGGAATGGAGAGTTGGGTTTAATGGTCTGGTGATAAATAATATATATTGAATATTATTTGAATAAATAATATTTAATTTAATTCACAAGTTTAGAACATGATAAAAAAATAATAATATTATTATCATTATAGACATGGGGTTCCACAGGGATTAAGGAAATAATAAGAGAACACATGAAATTATTATTTTTTGACCCTAATGGTATAAAAACCAAATTATATTATTTCTCAATGGTTGGTTTCCATTTTATTTTTTGTGTACAACATCATCCGGAGAGAATTCTTTCAAAGCCCTAGAGATCTCCCTCTCTAAGAATTCTCTCAATAATAGAGAATAATCCTCATCTAATACCACTCTTGAGTCTAGAGAGATCAAAGAGAATCCTTCTTTAAGTGATTCTTAGGGAAATCAAAGGAAAATGATGAAAGCATTAGGATCTACCGAACTGGAACCCAAAAATTCCTATGATTATGTTTAGAGGTTTGTGGAACATGTGTGGATCACTGCTGGAGGGAATATACTCTTAATTCCTAAAAATCAATGATGGTACAACATAAATATGCTTTCAGACCCATCAATGAAGAAAGAATTCATCAAAAAGTAATTCATTATTTATTTACACTAATTATAAATAATATGTGATGATCCCACATCTTGGTTACGACGTTCAATCTTCAATTAATCTTTGATTCAATTTTGTTGATCATGACATTTATCATCATTTATATCTAGGATTAATCATTGATTACAACAAAAATCCATGTTGAGAATTCCCCATCTGGCACTTTATTTTGCCCAGAACCTTAAAAGACACATAAGAGAAAAAAGTTAATGTCAAAAATTCAACAACCACATACGAGAACTTTCTATGTAATATAATCACTTTTTTATAATATCTCATCAAGAAGGTTACACACTCGTGTCATCAACCTATATGCTTGATACGCCTTTATTTGACTATATGAAATAAACACCGTTAAATCATGTCCATGGAATTTAATGTGACAATTATTTTTCAATCAAAAGGATGAGATATAAACTTCCATTAATATGAAATGGATAAATCCATCCTTGGCTTATTCATTAATAACATGTCATTTTTGACACACCTAACGTACCTTACTTCCCGTGAATATATAGCATCATAGTTTTGTTCAGTAAATCTAAGTGTGTGATTCATGACATGAATTAATAATAATCTTAAATTCTAAGTAACATTACACACACACTCATAGATAGGAATATTCGATGACACATAAATATGAATAATTCTTATAGGTGGGTATGTTATTATAATCTTCTATATTAGAGATTACCAAGCACAAACTTCATGAGATGAAGTCTCATCCACTTATGAGCACCCACACCTAACAATCAACATATTATGTGCCTCGTAATAGAATGTTATCTAACTATAGAACCCGGTTTAAGAATATATTCATGGAATTTCAAATTTATCATCATAATGGGGAACTGTTATGACCTTTTCAATGTGAAAAATACTCTAGTAAATTATCACATTAATTATATATATAAGAACAATCAATATGTAATACGATATTTAAATTAATATTCATTTCCTTGAATATAAATTAAATCTAAATAACATAGTAGTTGGTTCTAGGGAACTAAATCCAACAGACTCCCACTTACACTAGAGCCAAATTCTCATGACTAGTTAGTTCTCACATACTAAAAACGATTCTGCTGAGTGTGGATTTAGTTTCTGGGAAAATCATGTTTTCATGACTAGGGTTAGTAAATCCACACATCTGTGTGGTGAATCTTCTTACTGTAACATTACTACCTTAAGAAAATCCCCTAAGTAGTGATATAACTAAGTATCCACATCTTGTTCCCATTTCAGAATCCTGACATCCTCAACTAAGTCCATATTCAAATCTTATTATAATAACGATAAAACTCATTTTTTTAGTATAACCCATAATTAAAACAGGAAGTTTCTAAACCTCTCCTTAATCTACATCAGAAATAGAAACATACTCAGATATTTTAGATATGGAAACCACTGGCAGTAATAAGTTTTTCTTTTATATTACCTTAGCTTTTTTGTGATACTAGATCTAACTGAACTAAGTGAAGACAAATGTTCAATTACCTTGATCACTAGTATTCCCACTTCTCAAGACACTATGAACTCATCCTGTTCTACTTTTCTAAGTACCTTCGGATAGTTTTAACTATAATTCAATGCTGTTATGTTGGATCTATTTGATATTTACCTACTAAGCATTATGTATCAGTAATATTAGACATCAACACATATCGTGACATATGAGATAAATTCCTAACACTTAATATTGTGTTTTTTTAATATAAATAATATCTTTCTATTCCTATGAATTTTCTACTAGAAGGATTATATGAAAACAACAATTTAGTCTTGAACTATTTCAACTTGTATTTTCAATATTTTTTTAATATATGTACTATGACTAGATTTATCAAACCCATGGATCTATTTTTTAGAGATTGTTCCCTAGATAATAGTTTCAACTTTAAGTGACACTTATATAAATTTCATTCCTTAGTCTTAACAAACAAGTAAGACACAACATTTGTTTTCCATATGTTATCAAAAATCTATCTTAAAAACTTATAGTACTCCCACTAACCAGTTAGAGACACATGTCACTCATTTATTCCAAATTAATATTTTATGATCACTATGCATGATTTATTTATAAATGAATTTATATAATATACATATCTCATTGGAATTTATTTATATCACTATCCCTTTCTAGTTATGCCTTGTAGACATATAACATAGGGTATCCTTTTGGATGCATCATATATAAATCTTTCGTAAGGATTATTTTAATGATGTGTCCATGACTATCAATAAAAAATATAATGATAATATAATTATGATTTGAAAAATATAATTTAAAAGGATTTTAGTCATGATGATTGGTGTAATGGTTTTATCATAGAATAAACCTTTCAATGACAAATCATTCTTTATTGGTACCATCTTATACCATATATGTCCAGTTTCTCTTGAATACTCACCAACAATATCAAGTCTTAGAAATATTAAAAATACGTAGTCCCTAAATCTTGTCAACCTTATCACATTTCCATTTACTAATTATTTGTTGTAATATTTATTCTAAAAGAATAATATATGTATTTTCCACTACACTGATTATAAACCACCTATTTGGTTATAAATTCCTATGTAGTACATGTCTCTAGAACCACACCTCCCACAATGCTTAGTGGAGTCCAACATTCCTATTCCAATGCATGTGCATCCAAAGCCTTAACCCATATAAGTTAAGTATACTCTCAATATCTTTAAAAATATTGGATTCTTTTATGGAAATATAGTTGGTTTTGACTAAAATTTAATATCCTTAATGGCTATAGAATTATTAACTCTGATGTACTTTAGTGTTTGATGTTAGTTTGTAGCTAAAAAAATATTTTAATAAATAGTTTTCAATAAAAACTTGTGGTAGTGTCCTAATATATTCTTATCATATTGTAATTGATATGATATCCATTATACAATATAGTTGGCATATATCTGTTTCACTTCTATTTAAAAAACATATATTGAAAAAAAACTATGGAATATTTGTAATATATATAAGACTCATTACTGATATTTATTTTACTATTATAATGATATTAATGTATATAAGGAAATGTGAGTTTCAGAATAACTTTACTCCACATGTATGATCAATGATTACTTGGATAATATGTTCTTAGACAATACATCTCAAATATTCCTTAATATTTACCAAGTTATCTCATTTACTTTAGTGATCATTTTAAAAATTTATTAAAGAAATCCCATAAAGTATATAAAGTTAACTTTATCTTTAGAATAATTCACATAGATATCATGAACTAACTATTAAAATATTTTCAGTGTACTATTATTTAAAAAGGATTATTTATCTAAAACATGATATGTAGTTTGTTTGTATATCCAGTTTCTTAGATCAATTAAGACTAAAACACTTTTATGGGTATCAAAAAGCAAACTAATTTTAGTTTTATTTGAAAAATAATTATCTTTCCACAATAATTTAAGAGTATTATATTTTATATTCATCATTCATTGTGATGGATATATGTGATTTAAGATTTACAAAACCATTAGTTTAGTATTGAAGTACCATAACAACATTTATTCCAAATATAAAATAATGTCTCATTGTGTTGATATGGACACCGAGATAAATTTTTTGCTGACACTTATTAAAAACTTGAATCAATTCATATGATAATGAGAAGTAGTGTGCTCCACTTGGCTGACATAGGAATATCCCTTTCTCAGCTCCTTTTGAGTTTACTCTATAACCTTGCTATTCTTTCTCATTTACTATATTTAAATAAATACATGTTATAAGAATATTTTATTTTGATGAAAAAGTGGTGAATATAAATTTTATGAATATACCTGAAGTGTATTCAACTTCTTAATTCTTCAATTCATTGCAATTTCTTTCCCACTATCTATTCTTTCCACATAAGAAGCAAATAAACACATGTTCATTCTTCTAAATTTGAATATTTTGTCTTTTTGAAGGATACTATAAAATATATTTTTAATTTAGATTATCCATGGTATATTAAGACTTTTATTTTAAACTTTTCGACAAATGGGGTGGAAAAATGTGTTTCAACTAATCTGTAAAGACCTGGAAATTCCATATAATTTTTTTAAAACTATTTGGGATTATTAAGAGTCTGCAAAAATTGACAACACTTAATTCCAAGGCCTGATGTGCCCAGAATAGAATTTTGAACTTTTTTTAAGGCACATTTAGTAGACGTGCAGGTGGTGTTTTCTATCTTTTGAACCGATGCTCGGAATTGAAATCCGATGGCACCATTGAATCCACAACACCGAGATTCACTTAAGGGAGGCTTAAATTTGACCTCAGTAGGTTGGGTGAAAAATATAGTTTTGCGGACATTTTGAAGAATAATAAAATAACATAAAAATGTTATTTTATTTTTCTACCAACTATTGAGCGGCGGTGGTGGGACCACTGGGTTATCAAGAAATTTAATGGATTGACTATTCTATTTCGTAACCACACCGTTGAGAGATAAGATGTTCATTAATTAAAACTCATTAATGAACCTCATTAATCATACGATGCGTTAATCTACCTTACCCTCTTTTTAAATGAAGCTCGGGCTTGGGTTTTTGACACGGAAGGGAGGAACCTCTAACGAAGTGCCGTGATGGCTTCCACCAATGAAGAACGGAGGCTTGGACAAAAAAATTGGAGGAATCAATCTCGGATCGACAAACGCCGACAGCTTCATCAAACGTGGATTATTCTTCCACAACCGTGATGTCTCCTCCAAATCCAAGGTAGGGGTTTTTTATGTTTAAATTCATGAGATTTTTTTTATTTTCCTCATTCTTGAAAATCATGAAGAATCGTGGAAGTATTGAATGGGTTTTAGTTTATCTTTGAAGATTTAATTACTACCCACTTGATATAATGCTAACGCGGAGGGCACAAGACAAATGAATAAGGCCAGAACCCTCTGCCACTTCAGTTTTTGTCGCGTTCTTTTGGGGTGAATTTCGAACTTAGAAACAACTTGAATTCAGGATCCATGCAGTGATGACAGGATCCTAGGAGGCCCGTAGGTGCAATCAGAAGGGAAAACGGACCACCAGAGATCACCCGGTAGCCCACGGAAGTCCTGCCAGTAGGTGACGATGGCAGATGGCTCTCACTGACCATAGATGGAGGTGATGCCCGTAGGCACTACAGTGGTCGGCAGGGGCGGCCGACCTGCAGCCGACTGCATTGGCAGAAGGCAGCACGCCGTCGCATGCCGCGATAAAGAGCTGCGACTTCAAAGCAGTGGCGGAGGGGACCCATGCACTACAGGTCCCACTAACAGGAGGGAGGTTCCACGTGGCGCCACTAGTTGATTAAACTGAACATCTTTTTCATTTAGTAAGGGGGCGACCACCTGGCTGGCGGACAACGCCATCCACCGGGCCGGGTCGCTCAGCGGGCCGCGCGCAGCTGAGGCGGGCTGGGCCGGTCCCTGGCCCAGCCCACTCGGGCCGAGCCTATGGCCCAACCCACTTAGGCCAGCCCAGCCGGTTCGAGCCAGGCCGGGTTGGACCCGGACTGGGTTGGCTCAACCCGAACTGGGTTGGATCGAACTCAGACCCCAATTCGGCCCAAATACGCTTAAAATGTTGTATCTCAGAAACCTAATGTCCATTTGACAAACCGTCTGTGGAACTAGAATCCTTGGAATGAGATGGTCCTTTTGAGATACTCCCCCAGAGTTTTAGAGAAAGTTAGAGTACGACCGGGTTGGATTGAACCTGAATCCAACCGGGACCTCAGTACTGAAACACTTATAACTCACATACTGAATGTCCGATTGACGCGTCATCTGTCGCATTGTGACCCTTACGACATGGAAGTCCATTGATTTTCTCCTTTGTGGAACATCGTGGCAGTTTAGGCATGACCGATATCTTGAAGATCAGGTACTACAGATCTCAAACGCACCGGGTGCGGGGAATCCTATGGATGGATATCAATTGAAGAGCGACCCTGTGTGGATCAAAATCATAGAGACCCTGTGTGGATCAAAATCATAGAGTACCTATGTGGATCAACATAATAGGGACCCTATGTGGATTAGAATCATAGTGACCCTGTGTGGATCAACATCATTGCGACCCTGTGTGGATCAACATCATAGTGACCCTGTCTGGATCATCATCATAGAGACCCTCTATAGATCAACATCATAGAGACCCTGTGTGGATCAACATAATAGAGACCCTGTGTGTATAAACATTCTAGAAACCCTGTGTGGATTATCAATGCGCGACCTGATGAGGACCAACCCTAGAGCGGCCCCTCGCGGATCAACGACATACGACCCTCTATAGACCAACAATGGAACAAATCCTTCATGGATCAGTTGTGGATACTTCATAATGGAATAAAATGATATAGCTTAAGACTAATCATATTTATTACTAAACTCTGAGTTATATAGCTGGTGTGAGATGCCTTTTTCTCTGTGATTTGTGATTGATATCATGCTTTGTGGTTTTTCCTTTGTGGAATTCTGAGAGACCTTCGGGGGTCTCAGGGTCCCTACTGGGTATTGTTATACTCATCCATGCATGGGCTTTGCTCACACCTTATTGTGTCTTGTGAAGATGATGAGCAGATTGGCTGAGACTCTAGGGAGCCAAGACCAGGCGGTACACGGAGGTGTCTGGTTGATGTGGAGAGCTGTGGAGATGAGCTATACCTACCCTTCAGGTAGGATCCTTGGTGGACGATCTCAAGATTTTCTTTCTATTGTAGCTATATCTTTCAGTTGGGCTTGTATTTCGGCCCCTTTACTTCCAGTACACACTTTTCTACTATAGTTTTACTACATGGTTTTCATCTTGTCGTGTTCTTGGTCTGTGTGTTTGTAGGTTCAAAGGCAATGCCTTCCCATTTTTGGGAAATGCCTTTTCGGTGCTAGTCACCAAACCCAGGCCTATGGAAGGTGGGATTGGGGTAGTCATAACACGGGCCTTGGGGGATGGGTCGTGACAAATTGGTATCAGAGGAGTCGGTTATACTGAAGAACTAGGACTCTGATCTTTTTAATGGAGCAATAGTGTTAAGTGTTTGAGTTTGGTTTTCAGTTTAGAAAGTCCAGTGTTGGTGCGGTGGCTGACATATCCATACACCAGGACCCTGAATTCTGATTTCCGACTTGGTGCATGAAAACATTGATCACGTGTGTTTTGGAAATGTTTTACTTTTGATCTTTTTTGAGTCATCTCACCAGGTATAACTTATTGACTGTGGTGCACTTGATTCTTTTCAGGATTCCACCACATAGATAGCCAGCCAAGATTCCAGAGAGAGTTCATGATGACGGTCCACCGAGTGACGAGGCTTCAGTACAGGGACCTCTTACAGCGATAACACATTCGGGTGGTGCACCGACAACACCACAACCCATTGGGAAATTTTTTCCACTAGCCCCACTAGTGGATGATGCAAGCTGACTGAACGTATTACACAAGATCCAGCTGTAGAGGCCTCCAAGGTTTCGAGGTGAGACAGATCCCCAGGAATCTGAGGACTAGATGGAGACTGTAGCTAGATTTTTTTTCCTAGTTGGGACACCATAATAGTAGATGGTGATCCTAGCTGCTAGTCTTTTCTAGGGAATGATAGGGAGATGGTGGATCCTGACGCTCCAGTTACACAAAGAGGTGACCCTCACTTGGATGAACTTCGAGGGCCTCTTCATGGAGGAGTTTGTTCCAGCAACACTACGTTCTGTGCGTATTCAGAAGCTCCTACATTTACAGCAGGGCAGCTTGAAAGTAGCCCAATACTCAGCGATATTCATTGACCTCTCACGCTACTACACTGACATGGTACAAGACCCTTTCTTCATGGATCAGACCTTTGACCAGGGTCTCTGGTGGGAGATTAGATCATAGATGATGTTGCTCAATATTCCAATGTAGGCTGGAGTACTCAAGCAATAATTATTGGTGGAGAGCTTCTTAGCTGAGCAGGCACCGACGGTGAGAGCCACCACTGGATGATAGGTAGCTGAGTCATCTACAGCAGGCAGTAGGCAGATGACGCAGAGGTCCAATCGGGCCAGACCTTCCAGAGGACAACCTCAGGATATATATTTGGAGGTGTAGAGATCAAAAGGTAGATCATACCAGTAGAGGAGTAGACTATGCTTCACGTGCGGCGGGCAGGGCCACATGGCTCATGATTGCCTGACCCGTCATACCGAAGATCAGCAGACGGTCAAGGGACTGCCGAGGCAGAGGCATAGATTCGAGCGAGGAGGTCCACAGGGTGGAAAATGTGGAAGAGGAGAAGGTTGTGCAACATGTGGTGATTGGTAATTTGAGGTTCTACCGCCACCACCTCTAGGTGGTCCACCCCAACCTCAGGGAGTAGGCGGACAAAGATGATCTCAGCTTCAGGCAGCTGTGGCCTACGACCACGGTTCTCCAGAGATGATTCGAGGTTTGATATGTGTCTACTCCACCCTATCTGCAGTACTTATAGACATAGGTTCCAGTCACTCTTTCATTTCTATGACTCTCATTCGGAGTTCAGAGATTCTGGTAGATCCATTGGCTCGATCCTTACGATTAGAGACTTCTATGGTAGAGGATTCGATGATTAAAAACTGGATCCGGTAGTGTGAGCTTACTCTATGAGGCTAGAGCTTTGGCTGGGATCTCATAGTAGCATTATCGAGGCCTTACAATGTCATCTTGGTTAAGGACTAGTTATTCGTGGTCCATGCTTAGATTTATTGTTTTAGGAGTAAAGTGTGGTGTGTCTACGAGGATAGGACCAGGTTTTCCTTCACCAGGGAGAAGGGAACCTTTGCAGCTCAGGATGGACTTTATCAGAGGAGGGTGTAGATGATCACTCATCAGTTGGCTAGCCTTACCCTCAGAGTAGTTGACATGAGGAGTCTGAGTTATCCTGTAGTGGTGGAACAGTATGATGATGTCTTTACTGATGATGTTCCGGGACTACCTCCTTTCATAGATGTAGACTTCTACATCGCCCTGTACCCTGGGATGACACCGATATATACTCTATCATATTGGATGGCTCCCACTGAGATTCATGAGTTACGGGTATAGCTGGAGGACTTGTAGAGGAAGGGGTTCATAAGGCCCAGTGTTTCTCCATGGGTATCCCTAATTTTGTTCTCTAAGAATGTAGATGGGAGTATGAGGCTTTGTGTGGACTATCGGTGCCTGAGCCAGGTGACCATGAAGAACAAGTATCCACTACCGAGGATCAATGATCTCTTTGACCAGCTAAAGGGAGCACGGTGATTTTCAAAGATAGACCTCAGATCAGGCCATCATCAGCTTAGGGTACGAGATGAGGACATCCTGAAGATGGCCTTCAGATTCCGGTATGGCCACTATGAGTTCTTGGTGATACCTTTAGGCATGACCAACGCTCTGGCAGTGTTCATGGTGCTCATGAATAGGATCTTCCAGCCTTACCTCGATTTCCTCGTGGTAGTTTTCATTGAAGACATATTGATATACTCAGAATCAAAGGAGGAGCACGCCACACACCTGAAGATAGTTATGGATACACTCTAAGAGCACTAGCTTTATGGAAATCTCTTGAAGTTCCAGTTCTAGATACGATAAGTATACTTCCTGGGGAACGTTATCTCGGAGGCTGGAGTTGTAGTGGATCTGGTGAAGATAGAGGTAGTTCTTTCTTGGGAGCCACCTAGGAGTGTGACTAAGGTACGAAGTTTCCTGGGATTGGTTGGGTACTACCAGAGATTTTTACTTGACTTTTCCAGAGTTGCGACACCCTTGTCAGCTTTGAAAAATAAGTGACATCCCTTCGTGTGGATGGAGATATGTCAACATATTTTTCAGGAGCTGAGGAAGAGATTGATGAGAACACCCATCTTGAGGATATCAGAATATAGTGTTGGGTATGTAGTATACTACAATGCATCAGGGACCAGACTAGGATGTGTCCTGATGTAGGAGCGAGCGGTGATCGCCTAATACTCATGGAAGTTGAGACAACACGAGTAGAACTATGATACCCATGACTTGGAGTTAGCAGTAGTGGTATTCTCCTTGATGATATGGCAACACTACTTGATGGGCGAATGTTTTACACTCTACTTTGTCATAAGAGTCTCAGGTATATCTTCTCATGGAAAGAACTGAACCTAAGACAACGACAATGACTAGAGTTCCTCTAAGACTACAACTTTGAGACAGTCTACATTCCTAGGAAGGGTAATGTGGTGGTAGATTCACTTAGTAGGAGGTACGATCTACAGTTGCTGAGTGAGGAAATAGAGCAGCTAGCTGTGTTGCAGATATCCTTTATGGATAGAGATGAAGCAGCTTACCTCTAGTCTATGAAAATTACTCCCCCACTCCTTCAGTGAGTCAAGGATTCATAGCTTGGGGATGTTGACTGCGAGGCCCGAAGTGCTCAGATGTCCTCAGGATAGGCTCTTGATGGATTTTATAAAGGTGGGGAGCATGTCATCCTCTTCAAAGGATGCACCATGGTGCCAGTGACACTACGGGAGGAGGTGTTGAGGGAGTTCCATACATCCCCTTTAACGGTACATCCTAGTGTGGTGAAGATGTACTAGGACCTTCAACGTCAGTATTGGTGGTCAAGGATGAAGAAAGAGGTGGAGGAGTTCATCTCATGATGCCTCACTTGTTAGCAAGTGAAGTCCGAGCATCATGTACCAGTAGGCTTAGCTCAGCCACTTGAGGTACCAGAGTGTAAGTGGGATGATATATCCATGGAATTTGTGACAGGGCTACCACATATGTCCAGGGTCCATGATTCTATCTGGGTGATCGTTGACTGACTCACCAAGTCGGCACAATTCCTACCCATCCGAGAGTATAGATCAGTATAGATCTTGGGATGTCTCTACGTACAAGATATTTTATGGCTTCACGGGGTGCCATCGATGATCGTCTCATATCATGATGCTCGTTTTACACCCCGCTTGTGGAAGGGATTATAAGAGGCATTCGAGACTCAGATACGCTTTCGCACTGCCTTTCATCCTCAGACAGATGGTCAGACGAAGTGGACCATATAAACACTTGAGGACACAATTCATGCCTGTGTCCTTGATTTTGGCTGTAGTTGGGAGGACCACCTTCCACTGATGGAGTTCACTTACAACAATAGTTATCACTCCACCATTAGCATGGCTCTATTTGAGGCCCTGTATGGGCGACCATACAGATCACCTATATGCTGGACAGACCCAGAGGAGTCAGCACTTATGGGTCCAGAGTTGGTACAAGATACCATTGAGAAAGTGAAGATCATCCAGGAGAGGATAAAGACTGCACAGAGCCAGTAGAAGTCTTATGCTGATAGGAGATAGAGACCCTTGGAGTTTGAGGATGGAGACTATGTCTCCCTATGGGTCTCACCTAGATGAGGATTTCAAAGGTTTGGCCAGTGCATAAAGCTATCTCTAAGGTTCATTGGAACTTTCTAGATCCTCAAAAGAGTAGGAGAGGTGGCGTACCATCTAGATCTTCCCCCATAGATGCACCAGGTGCATAATTTTTTCCATGTGTCGCAGCTGAGGAGGTACGTGCATGATCCATCACACGTTATCGACTGGGGTGAGCTAAAAATCGACAATGGGGTGAATTTTGCAGAGTTCCTAGTGGAGATAGAGGATCAACAGGAGCAGGTCCTTTTTGGGTGGTTTATTCTTCTAAAGCAAGTTCATTGGCAGCACGGGAACCTCCGGGAGAGCACATGAGAGAAAAAGGCTTAGATACATGCTCAGTACCCCCCATTTGTTCCCATAGTTTTGTTGTAGCTTTTGGGGATGAAAATTCTTAAGGTGGGGAGAATGTAATGACCAAAAAATTCCATATATATATATTTTAAATTATTTGGGATTATTAAGAGTCTGCAAAAATTGACGGTGCTTGATTCTGAGGCCTAGTGTGCTCGGAACAGAATTTTGAACTTTTTAAGGTACGTTCAGTAGACATGCGGGCAACGTTTTCTATCTTTTGAACTGGTGCTCGGAATTGAAATCCGAGGGAATCATTGAATCTACAGCACTGAGATTTGCTTAAGGGAGGCTTAACTTCGACCTTAGTAAGTCGGGTGAAAAATATAGTTTTGCTGACTTTTTGAAGAATAATAAAATAACATAAAAATGGTATTTTATTTTTCTACCAACTATTGAGCGGCGGTGGCAGGACCGCTGGGTTTTCAAGCTATTTAATGTCTTGAATCTTCTATTTCGTAAACACACCTTTGATAGATAAGAGGTTCATTAATTAAAACTCATTAATGAACATCATTAATCATATGATGCGTTAATCTCCCTTCCCCTCTTTTTAAATGAAGCTCGGGCTTGGGTTTTTGACATGGAAGGGAGGAAACTCTAATGAAGTGACATGACGTCTTCCACCAATGAATAATGGAGGCTTAGATAACAATGTTGGAGGAATCGATCCGGGATTGACGAACACTGACGGCTTCATCAAATGTGGATTCTTCTTCCACAACCGCGACGTATCCTCTGAATTCTAGGTAGGGGTTTATGTTTAAATTCATGAGAATTTGTTTCTTTTCCTCATTTTTGAAAAGCATGACAAATCGCGGAATGAGTAATTTATCGAGTCAAGCCATTATGTTATAAGTAAATGGGTGTCATTTTTGGTGATAGGTGTATGGGAACTGATTCATCGGAAATGAATATCCATTATAAAGTGAATCCTAAAATAAAAAATGAATTGGTTTCATATCCTTATCTTGCCTTTTCATGTTTATGAAAATTAAAGGAGTGAACCCAATAATTAACTACAAAATGACATGAAACTTATACTTGAGCACTTACCGATACCTGGCCATCTAAGTGGGTAGTTTGTGTAGTATGCCTTGGGTAGTGATTTTTCTTATGAGTAGATTTCATTATTGATGCCATCTCATTGCTATTAGTCTTGTTCTAAGGTGTGTTCTTTGAATTTGTAGACCAATGTCACCGCGTCATCCTTGTGTTGTTCACAAGGAGGGTGGTGATGACAATGCTCCAGACATGGTGGGCCCTGAGCCACCGGTCTTACTTCCAGGAATGCCCCATGAGGAACCACCTGCTGTACCTAATCTGGGAACTGATGCCCAAGTCTGTGATAGTATCCTACGTCTGATAAAATCCATGCAAGGTGCTCTATGGGTTGCACCTACGATGACTGATCTGACCCATGAGTTCCAGCAGCATCCTCCTACTTTTTCAGGGGATAACGGTTCTCAGGCTGCTGAATCTTGACTAGAGGCAATGTTTTCTATCCTTGAGCATCTGGAAACTCCTCCAGAGTAGAGAGTCAAGATCACTACATATATGCTTCGGGATTCATCCAAGTGTTGGTGGGATGTCGTTACCCAGGCCAGACATCATCAGGGCATGTTATGGGTTGACTTCCAGACTGTAGGTTCCAGGCGCAGTAGAAGCACATTGGTTGGGTGTACCCAACTTTAATTTTAGCGTTAACAATGATCAATCCGAGATCCATCATGATAATAAAACACCGGATCTTCAGAATAGAATAAAGAACGAAAAAGAAATAGGGGAGTCTCGAAACCATAGATAGGATCATCATATGTTGGTTATAATTAATTTAATTAATTGAAAAGAATTACCTTGATGGAATTATTTATTCGTTGATGTTTCTGGTCACAATTCGATGTGATCCATCATTGCATCACAGAATCCAAGTGTAGGATTCATCTAGAAGTGATCCACATGTGATCCACATATCTCTGGACGTCGCTGAAGGGATCTCTGGGTGCTAGTACGAAAGAACCTTCGCTTGCGATGTCCGCCTTCGATCGCCTTGATCTGGTGGAGGTGGATCTCTCTCTCATAGCTTGAGAGCGTTCTTGGTGGAAAATGAATTCTCTCTTGTCTTGAGAGATTTTCCAAATATGTTCTGCACAACCACAAAAAAATGTATAGGCTAATGAGAAATATATAATTTGGATTTTTAATTACATAGATTAATAAAATGAATTAATTACCCAAAATCATTTATTCATTTCATTTAATTCTTACTAATACCCTGTGTCTAAAAATAATAGTTGAATATTATTATTACTTGACATTAACCCATAAAATTACACCTAATATTATTTAATTAAATAAATAATATTATTTCTCATAAATTCCCCAAAAAAATACACGACGTGTATATTTAATATACACAACATGTACTTTTATTTTTCCATTTTTCTTTATTTCCTCCACTACATTTATTAGACCTTGAATAATGGCTATTTATTTCTAAAATAAATATCACTGCATTACTCACTAATAAATATATTATTTCTCCCACAATATATTCTCTCAAATAACTAGTGTTGAAATAAATGCGATCAGCCATCCTTAAATAATTATTAAACCAAAATCAGGAATAATCTTTATTTAACTTTTTAAATTAATATTTAATTGAGATACTTGGACACACTTAGTGTGTGACCCTCTAGGCCTCTTTCTCAGTGGCATTAGATGGAGCCTTCCTAAAGTCCAAGGTTAATGTCTAGCAACACACCATGACACCCATATATAAAGAAGTTAATGCCCCAATGACATGTCACCTCCCATGAATTCTTACCATGTAATATAATCCCTTTGTCTTGATATCTTGAATCAAGCAGGTTGCATGCTAGTGCCATTGACCCATGTGCTCGATTATTCTTTCTTTGACTTTTCATAATTGAACTTTCCCATTCCTCACCATGGTCATGGATTTATTTAGGCTATATCAATTCCATCAAAGGGCCTAAGATATCTACTTCCATTATGGAACAGAAGGGACAAATCCTTTCTCGCATTATCTATTAATGTAGTATCACTCGTGACGTACCCAACGTATCCTAACTCACTACAAATAGTGTTTTTTTCACAATTTTATTCAATACATCTAAGTGTTCGAGTTGTAATACCCATTAATAATAATCTTAAAGTATAAGGACCAATACACATGTCTACAGATAGGAACATCCAATGACACTATGAAATGTGGATTTCCTACTGGTGGGTCTCGTTATCATAATATCCTCTTGGATATTAACAAGGGTGCACACCATGAGAATGTGGCTCAAAGTTTTATGAGTCATCACCCCTAATGGACTCTATTATTTGTGTCCCTCAAATAACATCATCTAGACATAGAACATATATTCAAGAATAGTGTTATGGCACTTCCGAGTTCTCATCATAGTAGGGATCCGCTATGACCCTTTAATGCAACAGCCATCCTTAGGACATTATCACATGCATCGTCACACAGAAGAACAATAAAGATGTGATAAGGTATTTATTAATGAATAAAGTAGAATGTAGTTGGTTCTAGGCCACCAACTCCAAAATACTACCACTTGGACTAGAGATAACTGCTAACAACCTTTAACCTTCTAGTTCTCACATGATATTCATGCTTCTGCTAAGGTAGGCCTTTTGTCATGGGGTCTGCCACGTTCTCTTCAATGGACACTCTACTCACTGAAAATTCACCCTTTTGATAGAAATCCCTCAAGAGGTGATACTTACGGAGTATGTGATTTGTCTGTTGATGTGACCTTGGTTATTTTATAAGAGCCACCACTACAGTTTTATCATAATACAATGTGATTGGATCTTTACTGCTAGGCCCCACATCAAGCTCCTGGATAAAGTTACAAATCTAGACGGATTCCTTGGCTACATCGGAAGCCAATATATATTCAGACTCTGCTGTAGAATCGGCGACAACTAGCTGCTTTGAACTATTCCAGCTCATAGCTCCTCCGTTGAGACATAAAACATATCCAGATTATGACTTTAGATCATTCTGATCTGTCTGAAAACCAACATCAGCATACCATCTAATGACAAGCTCCTCGTCTCCTCCATACACCAGGAACATATCCTTAGTTTTTCTTAGATACTTAAGGATAGTATTAACAACAATCCAATGTTGTTCTCCTAGATCTTCTTGATATCTACCTACCATGCTTAGTTCATAGGAAACATCAAGCCTGGTACATAACATGTCATACATGATGGATCCTATAGTCGAAGCGTATAGGATCTTACTCATTCTATCTTTCTCTTGTTGTGTCTAAGGATACCTTTTCTTAGAAAGATGCAGGCCATGTGACATTGGAACTAATCCCCTATTAGATTGTTCCATACTAAATCTATTTAGTATCTAGTCAATGTATATGCCCTGACTTAGTCCAAGCAGCCTCTTGGATCTATCATGAATGATCTTGATCCCTAGAATGTAGGATTCTTCACCCAAGTCCTTCATGGAGAAACACTTGTTCAACCATTCCTTAACTGACTGTAAGACTGGTACATCGTTTCCAATAAGCAATATGTCGTCAACATATACTACCAAGATAATGATCACATTCCCATTAAACCTCTTATAAACACATGGCTCACATTCATTCTTAATGAAACCAAATTCCTTTATGGATTCATCAAATCTAATGTTCCATGACCTGGATGATTGCTTTAATCCATAAATGGATTTTTATAACTTACAAACCTGTTTGGATTCACCTGGTGTCACAAACCCTTCTGGTTGTGTCATATAGACATTTTCCTGAAGGTTCCCATTAAGGAATGCTGTTTTGACATCCATTTTCCAAATCTTGTAGTCATGGTAAGCTTCTATGGAAAGTATGATTCTTATGGATTTAAACATGGAAATTGGTGAGAAGGTTTCATCATAGTCAATTCCTTGACATTGTCTAAATCCTTTATCCACTAGCCTTACTTTATAGGTTCTAACTTGAACTTCCATGTCTAATTTTCTCTTGAATACCCATTTTCATCCAATAGGCTTTACATCAACTGGCTCATCGACCAAAACCCAGACTTGGTTCTGATACATGGAATCCATCACATAATCCATAGATTCTATCCATCTTATAGCTTCTGAGATTTTTAATGCTTCCTTATAGGAGAGAGGTTCATCATTTTCCAACAATAATGATTCACCATCCTCAGTGACTAGGAAACCAAATATCTCTAGATCCCTTACCTCTCTTGAGCTCCTACGCAGTACTTGTGTTTTTGGAACTTCTTCCATGGGGACCTGTGGAACTTGTTCCTATACCAAATCCTGTGTCTCTTGATCATCAACTTCGTCGAAGTCAATCTTGCTCCCACTATCCTTTTTGAGGATGTTCTCCCTCTCAAGGAATATTGATTTTCTAGCGACAATCACTTTCTCATCTGAAGGTTTATATAGGTAATATCCTTTCGTTTCCTTGGGATATCCTATAAAGATACACTTTGTGCCCTGTGGTGCTAGTTTGTTGCCTGAGAATGACTTAAAAAATGCCTCGCATCCCTATACACGTGTGTATGAAAAAATGGGTTTATTTCCATTCCATAACTTGAAGGGAATTTCATTTTCCATCTTGGTTGGTACTCGGTTTAATGTGTATGCTGTAGTCTGTAATGGATATCCCCAAAAGGATAATGTAATATCTGCATGACTCATCATCAACCTATCCATGTCCAACAAGGTGTAGTTCCTCCTTTCACTAACATCAGTGGTGTGTAAGGAGGAGTGAGCTGAGATAGAATCCCAGACTCCCATAGAAGATCGATGAACTCTTGGTTCATATATTCTCCACCTCGATCCGATCGAAGATTCTTTATCTTCTTACCAAACTGATTCTCTACTTCATTCTTGAATTCCTTAAATTTATATAAGGCTTTTGAATTATAACTCATTAAGTAGACATATCTATATATACTCAAATCATCACTAAAATTAATGAAGTAAGAATATCCACCTCTAGCTTCTACTGGAAATGGTCCACACACATCCGTGTGCACCAATCCTAGAAGCTCTGTGGACATTTCACCCTTTCCACCGAAAGGCAGCTTGGTCATTTTCCTTGTAAACAACCATGACATCTATCAAGTGGTTTTAGATCAGTAGAGTTTAAATAGCCATCTAGGTAGATATTTGTCAAGTGATTCTCATTTACATTACTGAGACGGTGATGCCACAACTAGGTGATGCATGAGTAATGTGATTTTGTTTCATTATCAATTGCCAACACTTCGTTTTCATAATTTAATACATAGAAACCATTATTTAAATGCACCATACCATAACATACATTATTATTATAAAAGAAACAACCCTTATTTACAAAATTAAAAATAAATCCATCCATATCCAAACAAGATATAGAATTTATATTCTTGGTAACACTAGGCACATAATAACAGTTATGTAAAACCAAAATCATCCCAGTTGGAAATGAGATGTGGTAATCTTCAATGGATAACACAACCATCCTCGTGCCATTGGCAGCTCAAAGATCCACCTCTCCTCTAGAAATATTTCTAAATCTACTTGGTTCCTGCATTTGAATATAGATGTGAACCCCACAAGATGTATCTAATACCCAATGTGTAGAAATTGAAATATTACACTCGATAACGAACACACCTTTAACATCCCCATGCTTATGGGTGCAGTTCCTCTTCCAGTGGCCTTGCTTGCCACATGAAAAACATACCACCTCCCATTCCTTGCCCTACATCTAGATCTTCCCCTTCTTGGAGGGACAGTGCTCGGGGGCTTCAGACCTTTTATAAGTCTTTGTCCCTTTTTTCCTTGTACTTTCTTTTCTTATTCACCATAAGGACTATGGGTTTTTAACTCCCCATGTACTTATATACCTAGTGAATTAAGGCCAGAAGTTCCAATATACTCTTCTCACTGTTTCTCATGTTGTAGTTGACAATAAAGCTAGAGAAGGTATTGGGTAGTGATGATAGGATGAGATCTGTATGCAACTCATCCGGGAACTTAATCCCTAAGATGTCGAGGCATTCAATGTAGCCAATGAGATTGACTATATGAGGCCCAGCTGACATAGACTCTCCAAGCTTAGTTGTAAAAAAGTATTGGAGATCTCAAATATCTCCTGTCTCTCCTTCTCTTGATAGAGATCCTTAAGGTGAGACATCATGCTATACGTGTCCATGTTTTCATATTTCTTCAAGAGCTCATTAGACATGGCTGAAAACATGAAACACTAGACATCTGTGGAATCATCCATGTGTTTTATATAGAGAGATAGTTCCTCATCACATTCCTCTTTTCTAGGTGCAACTGGAATAGGCTCTTCCAGCACATACAATTTCCTCTTGTGGTAAAGGATGATGTGTAAACACCTCTGCCACTCTTGGAAATTGGTGCCAGTGAGAAGGTTTTCCTTCTCAATTATGGTTCTCAATGATATGTTTAAATTCATTTTTCTTTTTGTTTCTACAAATTAAGATGATAAAAGGATTAGTACTTTATTATGATAAAACTAAGACAAATAAATAAATTAATACTTATTAGTCTCCCACTATTTTATCAAAATCCAATAGCCCTCATCATTGAATTTGAAATATTATTTTTCCTAAATATTCTAGTGGAAAGGATCCATATTTACCATCACATTACCCCAAATAGGTTTGGTCAAGCAACTTCAAGGGTTTTAGGTAGGCATTCTAAATGCCAACTACATTAACTCACAGCTCCTTGATCCACTGAGTGGACTCCCCAATCCTGAAATCCTTTTATTTTTGGATTTACTCAACCTTTGCCTCTTGGTCACACCAAGTACTACTATGGCAGTCAACCCTTGATGCGAACCAAGTCAAGTCAACCCAAAACCTTGAATTAGAATTCCCCGATAATTGAAATCACCCTAACTAGGGTTGGTCAAGCACTTTGAACTATGGTTTGATTCTAACCAAGATTATGGAAGGCTATACTGACTTAATATTTCTTTGAGGGATTTTATCCTTATATGTAAAATTCCATTTTATTATCTTTGATTACATGCCTGTTAATATTAAGTGGGATATACTTAAGTGATTAACCTTGTCTAAGATAATATTTTACGCATAAGCCGGTCTTATTTTAGTTCCATCTTGTATGTTTATTTAATTCATTAATTGTGTGATCATGAAAACACACCCACAATAAATAAACCATGCAACTGATAGAAATAAAATAAATGGTATGATCATGATCTTGTTCTATTGGTTAGTTTATCTAGTAGTTGATAAACTAACCCAAGACCTAGGGAAAAAACACCTTGAACCTTTTGGGTTCGTGTTTACAACTTTCCACCTGTCCACCTTTGTATCTCCTTGGATTGGTTTCACCTTGGATTCTAACTTGAACCGACTCCACCAGCTTGGGAGATCCATCCATTACATATGATTTTATCTCACACGCAGGTGAGGGGTAAAATGGGGTTTTACATAAAAGAAACCTTGGGGGTGCAAGCCCTACATATTAATGAGGAGAAGGCTCGCAGGCCAAAAAATTTAATTTAAATAAATAAATTAAAATAAACCATTCACATACAAAGGACTTAGTCTAGCTCATGAGCATCCATACATGCAATGATATTTATGCATAAATAAAACTAGAATTCAATTCTTTAATCATTCTTGTTTAAGATAAATCATTCTCGAATCAATTAATTATATTTAATTAATCAATCCTTTTATCGTAAAACCTTTTTTGAATTTCCTTGAGATTCTCATCCATCATAATTTTAAACAAATAAATTCATTTAAAATTATCTTTGTACGTAACTTGTACCTTGGAGGAAACCTGGTGAATTCTCGTTCATAACTACCCAATGAGTAAAAATGAACATTATGCAGATCTTAAATTAAACACATATATATAAAACAACTATCACATGTTGTACCTTAGCTTTACGCCTGCACTATGGTACACATCTCAAGGGTTTGTATAATATAATAATAAATTTTAATAAATCTGTGTAATTTGGATGAGTACATGACATGTAGTTCTGACTACACGGTGTGTAATTTTGTTCACCGTCCATACGAAGTACACGCTTGGGGACATGGAGTGTAGATGTAATTTGGAAATTTTCGGAGTACACGACATGTTCAGTGGGACACACACCATGAAGTATCCACGTTACACGGTTTCCAACTGGGAAAGATGTGTACGGGGTACACGGTCCAAACCTATCCCGAAGGGACTACGATCTGTGTTCAATGGAATACATAGTGTGTAATCCGAAAACCATGTGCCACCTGTTCCTAGTCAACACATAGTGTCATTTATGACTTAGGAATACTCCAACACACGGTCTGATTTGGCGGACCAATCCGACGCATTGAACCTAGACTACATGACGTGTAATTTTGAATACACACTGTGTATTCGGGTGTTGTACGTCCAGGAATGTTTGGAACATCCATATGAGATCCTCTATTTTATTTTAATCAATATTAAAAGAAAAATTCGTTTCTGTAAGGTGAACGAGAAATGTGAGAGGAGGAAAAGATCTTGAGATTTAGATTTTAAAGAATGATTAACTTGAATTGAAACAACTAAATTATTAAATGCATAAATCACCAACAAAAAACTTAAATAATTATAACCAACAATATGATCCCTCTGATACCATTTGTAGGTTTAGGGCATAGCGGAAGCGTGTTGGTTGGGTGTACCCGACTTTAATTTTAGCATTAATAATGATCAATCTGAGATCCGTCATGATAATAAAATGCCGGATCTTCAGAATAGAACAAAGAACGAAAAAAAGAGGGGAGTCCTAGAACCATAGATAGGATCATCATATGTTGGTTATAAATAATTTAATTAATTGAAAAGAATTACCTTGATGTAATTATTTCTTCGTTGATGTTTCCGGTCACGATCCGATGTGATCTGTCAATGCGTTATAGAATCCAAGTGTAAGATTCCTCTAGTGGTGATCCACACGTGCTCCATGTATCTCTGGACATCGTCGAAGGTATCTCCGGGTGCTAGTGCAGAAGAGCCTTCGCTTGCGATGTCCATCTTTGATCGCCTTGATCTGGTGGAGGGGGATCTCTCTCTCATAGCTTGAGAGATTTCTTGGTGGAAAAGGAATTCTCTCTTGGCTTGGGAGCTTTTCCAAATCCGTTGTGCACAACCAAAAAAAAATTCTAAGCTAATGAGAAATATATAATTGGGATTTTTAATTACATAGAATAATAAAATGAATTAATTACCCGAAAGCATTTATTCATTTCATTTAATTCTTACTAATACCCCATGTCTAATAATAACATTTTACTATTATTATTACTTGACATGTTCCTAGAAAATTACACCTAATATTATTTAATTAAATAAATAATATTATTTCTCATAAATTCCCAAAAAAAATACATGGAGTGTATATTTAATATACATAACATGTAATTTTATTTTTCCATTTTCTTTATTTTATCCACCACATTTATTAGACCTTGAATAATGGATATTTATTTCTAAAATAAATATCACTGCATTACTCAATAATAAGTATATTATTTTTCCCACAATATATTCTCTCGAATAACTAATGTTGAAATAAATGCGATCATCCATCCTTAAATAATTATTAAACCACAATCATGAATAATCTTTATTTAACTTTTTAAATTAATATTTAACTGAGATACTTAGACACACTTAGTGTGTGACCCTCTAGGCCTCTTTATTAGTGGCATTAGACATAGTCTGCCTAAAGTCCCAGGTTAGCATCTAGCAACACGCCAAGTCACCCATAGAGAAAGAGGTTAACACTGCAATGACTTTTCACCTCCTATAAACGCTTACCATGTATTATAATCCATTTGTCTCGATATCTTGAATCAAGTGGGTTTCATGCTAGTTCCATCAACCCATGTACTCGATTATTCTTTCTTTGAATTTTTAGAATTGAACTTTCCCATTCCTCACTATGGCCATGGATTTATTTAGGCTATATAAATTACATCAAAGGGCCTAAGATATCTACTTCCATTATGGAACAGAAGAGAAAAATACTTTCTCGCATTATATATTAATGTAGTATCACTCGTGATGCACCCAACATATCCTACCTAGCAGTAAACAATGTGTCATCACAGTTTTCGTCAATACATCTAAGTGCGTGAGTTGTAATACCCATTAATAATAATCTTAAAGTCTAAGGTCCAATACACATGTCCGAAGATAGGAACATCCAATGACACTATAAAATGTGGATTTCCTACTGGCGGGTCTCATTCTCATAATATCCTCCAGGATATTACCAAGGGCATACACCATGAGAAGGTGCCTCAATGTTTTATGAGTCCTCACCCCTAATGGCCTATATTATTTGTGTCCCTAAAATAACATCATCCAACCATAGAACATATATTCAAGAACAGTTTTATGGAACTTCCGGGTTCACATCATAGCAGGGATCTGCTATGACCCTTTAATGAAACAACTATCCTTAGGACATTATCATATGAATTATCACACTAAATAATAATCAAGATGTGATAAGGTATTTATTAATGAATAAAGTGCAAAGTAGTTGGTTCTAGGCCACCCACTCCAACACAAACTGCCTTCCATGATCAGTTCTTTGCTCAGTCACTGAGAGATGATAGAGCCGGAGATTTCATACATCTCGAGTAGGGTTATATGTTAGTTATGGAGTATTCAAAACATTTTACTGATTTATAGTTATTTGAACCACTTCTAGCTGATGATGAGATTTCACATGCTAGACGTTTTGAGGATAGGATCAAGAACACCATCTAAACTCAGGTGAATGTTTTTCACCTTCCTACCTTCTCTGTAATAGTTTATAAGACCCTTATCACTAAGCATAACATGAGGTATAAAGTGAGTACTGGGTTTAAAGGATCAGTGCTGCATCAGGCCAGTAGTTCTTCTGGTGGTAGGAAACGTTCCCTTGAGGTTTATCATCAGGGAATTGGCAGCCAGAGTATCCAGTCTGATAGCTCTATAGTGTGTAATTAGTGTGGAAATCTAGGGAATAATAATGCACAGTGTGATAGAGACCCTATGGAGTGTTGGGCTTGTGGTCGTATGGGTCATCTTCAGCGCTTTTTTAGGACCTTTTCACCAACTTCGTGTGGAAAAGGATCAGCTTCAACTCCAACTTCAGGAGCGAGTTCTTTTGCACCATGTTAGGTGGGTAGTTGGAGTAGCACTAGCAGGTCTAGCTGAGGAGGAGGTCATGGCCATGGTATTCTGATCCCTGATCACCAACAGCACCAGCAGAGAATTCATGATCATGGTAGTCCATCTGTTGGACAGGGCCGTGGATCTGGTCAGCTGCTTGCCTTACAGCCGATACCTAAGAATCAGGCTGTGGGATCATCTACAGTACAATGTACTATTATAGTAGCATCTGCTATTGTATCTACTTTGTTTGATACTAGTGCTTAAAACTCTTTTATTTATGTATATATCATGGAAATTCTCGGACTAGAGATACAATATCACTATAGTGTAATGACATCAATACACCATTAGGAATACGAACACAGGGCATATGCCAATGTTGGGACTATCCTCTGGAGGTTGGCAGTTACCCTTCATTGTGGAATATCGTTGTTCTCAAGATGACAGGCTTTGATGTTATTCTCAAGATGGAATGGTTGGTCCACTATCACACCTTTGCAGACTATTATCACCGAAGGGTTTCTTTTACATCACTAGAAGGCAACAGTTATCTTTTCAAAGGTGAGTGGGATGCCCAGGTTGGGAGAGAAGGACCAAAGCATCATGGGATAGGTGGAGTGACTGCCCAGATAGAAAATATTTTCATGGAGGATCAGGGTTTGCTTCAAAATGATTTCCCTCTAGTATTTGATCATTTTAGGGAAGTCTTTCTGTAAGAACCTGTGTTTTTCTGGACTGTCGTTTTGAGCAGAAATTTGAATTTTTGCTGTTGGATGCTTGTGAGGGAAAAAATGGTCATTTTACCCTACCAAATGATCTCAAATAATTTTTATGATAGTTCCGTTGGTCCCGGAATTGGGATTTTACCCTAGTATAGTAGTTTGGAGGAAATCTGAGCTGTTCGAATTTTGGCAGAATATTTAATATTTAATATTATTAAATTAAATATTAAATTATTCACGCAAGTTAGTTTGGAAATAAATTTAAAATGGAGCATCAGATTGATATTCCATCAGCACCATTGATTTCGGAATTGGGAGTTTAGCCTAGGGGAGGCATAAATTCATGTCGGGTGTTGGGGCCAGGTCGGGCCCATTTTTCTTCCTTTTCTTTTCTTCTTTCTTTTTCTTTTCTTATCTCTACCTTCTTCCTCATCCTTGAACATGTCTCCTATGATCCTCCTTGTCTGTGTTCCATGGGATATTTGGGAGATTGATAAATAGGGAGAGTTGGGATGCGCGAGGGGTACTGATTCGAAGCTCTCGGCGCGCTGATTCCGTGAAGGGCAACCGTGAGCCGTAAAATCAAGCGGAGCTTCGACAGTTTCCACCCAAAGGTAGGTCTGTTTACGTTTTCACCATAGATACCCTTTAAAAAAGTTGTTTTAAGTTTTTAAAGCCTTATATTTCTTGCTTGTATTCCCATGGGGCTTGATCTGTTGTTTCGGGGGTGAAAATGGGCGAATCAGGCGTTTTTAGGGATTTCCCATCGGAAAACCCAGTATACATGGCGTGTGTTCTAGGGGAACACGCCGTGTGTTCTTCCCATTTGGGGGAGACAATTTTTTTTAATTACACACCGTGTACTTTGAGTCACGCCGTGTAGTGGTGGCCGTGTGACCGACCGTGTGAAATTGAACACGGTTTTAGTGGTTTTTTTGAAGTACATGCCGAGTACAGTAAAGTACACGCCGTGTAGTGGTACATGGGCATGTGTTTAGGAGAAAACAGACACGGTGTAACTTTTTGTGAACTGTACATGCCGTGTACAGTAAATTACACACCGTGTACTATTACACAGGTAGGCCCAATGGGTTCTGGCCATGTACTATGGCCATGTACTTCCCCATCTTAGTAATTTTGGGATATCTTATGTTTTGGAAGTCATAATTGGGCGTGTTAGTAGTCTATTCTTAGTGTATTTCTACATATATCGCAATGGTGGACTCCTTTTGACTTTTAGAGGTCATCTAAATGGATTTTTGGGGGATTTTATCCAAATTTAGGGGTTCTTCCTCCAGTTATCGAGCCCAGTCGTCACCTGAGTGTGAGACTTGGTGAGGTTTCTAGGTTGGGTGTTCGGACCAACTTATTTGAGACCTTTAATATGAGATGATCTATGAGATATCTCCCATAAACATTTCTTTAGAGGACGTTCCCCTTGTGATACGTGCCTTTCTGGCCTGAGAGGCCGTGAGACCGGATGCTTCTAAGGGTCCCCTGAGGGATGTCTTTCTTGTGTGATGAACTAGGGAGTCTTTGTATGAACTCTCTCATGTTTTATTTGAGAAGACCCTTGTTATGGGTTGCCTCTTTTGTTCTTCATTCAAGGATCCCATGTAGGATTCCTCTTTTCTAAGGACCCCGTGTAGGATTCCGTCTCTCTAGTTATCTGGAGGATCCTGAGTAGGATGAATCCTTGGTGTTTGACTTGTGGGACCCGACGAGTGCCCGTTGTTTGAATGACCCTGAGTGGTTACATTGGGTTTGGGTAGAGATGGTGATTTGGTGTCACCTAGAACCCATTCCAAATTGGTGCTCCCTTTGGGCTTTGGATGTATTTTTGGGTTGGGCGTTCGGGCCACCCGCACTTGTTTGTTTATATCTGACTTGGTTTGCTGATGTTGTAGTGGTTACCAGAGGTGATTTCTAGTTGGTGGCTATTGATCCTGACATGAGGTGTCTTTCTTGTTTGTTGGGATGCCTACCTTTCCTTGTGTTCCTGAGTAGTAGGTGATCGAATGTTTAATTTCCAACTGCTGATTGTTTTTGTGTATCGTTGTGCTACGCGCCCATGTTTGGGGTGTCATATAGGTGAGGCCTTGATTAATTAAATACCTAGAAATGTATAGGTAATTTAATGAATATGTATAACTGATGTTTGGAATCATTTCTTGGATCCAGGGCCACCCCGTGGGTGCGTTTCCTTGTTTAGCCATTTGGCCAGGTTACCCGAGGGTATACTGTGATTTGAGCATGCTTGAATTGCCTTGAGAGGAATTGTATATAATTGATTTCCATGTGTTGGGATCGGCCGAGTTACTTGATTCGCCTAAGGGAAAGGCCTGAGGGCAGGGTTACTTGATTTGCCTGAGGGCAAGGCCTGAGGGCAGGGTTACTGATTCTCCTGAGGGCAAGGCCTGAGGGGAGGGTTACTAATTTTCTTGAGGGAAAGGCCTGAGGCCATGGTTACTGATTCGCCTGAGGGAAAGGCCTGTGGGAAGGGTTACTGATTTTCCTGAGGGAACGTCCTGAGGGAAAGGTTACTTATTCGCCTGAGGGAAGGGACTGAGCGCATAGTTCTGTTTAGCCTGAGCGCATGTTGATATTTAGCCTGAGGGCATGACTATTTTAGCCTGATGGAATGGTTACATTTAGCCTGAGGGTAGGGTTATGATTAGCCAAATGGAATGGTTCTGGTTAACTTGTTCAGAGATATATTTCCGGCATTGGCCAAAGCAGGTATATGTTGATGGTATTACTGACCCTGAGATCGACTTAATGATACATGACTTGAGTGTCACGATGTCTAGCTCAATTCCCTTGCACATGATGTCCAGGAGATCAGGCTTATGGTCCTATGGATCGACTGCATATGTTGTTCGTGTTATTTGAATCACTTAATAATGAATATTCATATTTATGTATATGTGTATAGGTATGGTACTATACATGTATATGTATATAGATATGGACATCCATGGTGGAAATTGCCCAGTTGATAGGGTTTACATACCCTAGGTTTGATTGTGGTTTCACGTTTGGTTTACTTCCATTATTGTGTTCCAGCTAGGATGAGCACGTTGCTGTTGCATACACTTTTAGCAGTACAATTATAGGTTTCTTGTTGGGGAGCCCTAATGATATTATTTCTCACCCCTGCACGTACACCTCATTGTACGTGTAGATCTTATGTCTGCTTTTCAAGATGAACACGAGTTGCATGGTGGGTAGGGCTGAGGCCCAGAGTTTCATGATCGAGCAGAGTTGCTCGAGTGGTTCTACAGATCGGACTGCTGTAGTTCGACAGTGTTTGGAGATCGGGTATGTGGTTTGGCTCATAGTTAGTAGTAGAGACCTATACTTTTACTTTCAGTTTTTTTGTACTTGTATCTGTATGTTCATCCCAGTGGGTGACCAGTGTTGTATTGTATTGCATAACTGTTCGGGATTTTACAGTATTTTACTATTACAGCTTATTCTATTTCAGTTGTTTACTTCATCCACACTCTGTTTACTTTTCGATGTGTATGATACTTAGTTATTTCCACTATTTTCTTACTCTGATATGAGGGAATAGTATCCCCACTATCACACCCTAGGCCCTTGCTGATAGTCTGCAGCCTCTGGCATACAGGGAGGCGCGCTTGAGGCCTTCTGGCGAACCGGCTCGGAGCACCGGTTTAGTGGCTTCCGAGTCGGGACGTTACAAAGTGGTATCAGAGGAGTTTTATTTTCCTGATCTTTACTATTTGGGATATAGTAGACAGGAGTATTAGGAATGTGTCAGAACCTATAATGGATATCGGACTGGTGCATTGAGAACACTTGTTCTGGTAAGAAGTCCTGGTTTCCAGGGTTTGGGATTGCTATTATGATTTTTCTATGTTAAAGTTGTATATGATTTAAGCCTTGAGCGACACACATGTTGTATGGTGTTCTGATTTACTATGGATATCTGGCTCTTTTCCATTAGTAAGATGTCAGGGATGGATTTTGACTCTTGGTCGGCAAAGGCAAGAGGTTTCTCATGCATCATACTAGGCAAGTAGGATTCACATCATATAGGCCTGCTAGTGTGTGTTTTTACTGATGACTGAGACCTTTGTGTCTATTTACACATACTTTTTTACTTTGATGGCCGGTTATGTGGATCTACGTTGAGGAATTTTTGTTGAGGCTGATGACTCATTCCTTGTGCACAGTTGGTGCAGTGACCCTAGTTGGTCTATGTGGCATGTGATGCATTTCTTTTCAACCCTTATTGGGTGTTATTTCTCGGGTCTGTGGTTATCTAGTCGGATCGTTGAGAACGATGTCGATATATACCAAGGATTTTCTTGTGAACTGGACCTCCTTGTGGTATTTGCTGTATACAGATACCCGATGAGCGTCAGTTCAATTTCTATTCTACTTGGGTTGTGAAACCCAGGGAGTAGTTCCTTATGAGGATGCTCAGAGAGGATCATGGCCCTTGTAGGTTTTGTTTTGGTTTAGTTTTCCTTGTTCGTTGTGATATTTAACATCTTCTGAGAGGTTTTGGATCTTTTGGGCTAGGTGGTTAGACCTTGTGACCCACTTGTGAGGATTTTTCTGTAGGGCTAGGTGGAATACCTAGAGGCCCTTGGTTTTGACTCAAACCTTTGTAGGTCGATGTCTGTTCTGTTCTGGGGAAACCTATGTGAAAATGGTTGACCTATGTTGGAATCCTAGTTGGGTTATGGTAGGATGCTAGCGTCACTCGGAGGGAGCTGGACACGCATTTTGTTAAATCTTAGTGTACTCCTGTTAGAGATGATCATGATCTATCTTGATTCGTGTTGAGTATGCTGAGAGAGCTTCAACCCTACATCGATCTCCTTTTTCTTTCTCAATGTTCATCCCTGTTGAGGATGGAACGTGTTCTAGTTGTGCTCTCGGAGTGGTTTAAGGAAATCCATATGGTGGGGAGTGAACCATTGGCCTTTTGAGGGTGGTTCTCCTTGTTAGGTTAAACTTTGGTGTTTTCGGTGAGCTTCTGAGCACAAAGTTTTCTTTTAAGACAACGATAAGGGTATTCTTATGGTGGGGAGTACCAAATCAGTCGTAGGTGAATGTATTCCATGTAGAAGATGGTTGTTCATGCTATGAGGCTGGTTTTTGTTCAGTCTAGATAGCTTTATTGTGTAGATTTTCAGGTTGGGAGCATGGATGTTGGTCCTTCAGTGGGCTTCTCAGGGACGAGAAGGTTTATGATGGGGAGTTTGTAAGAACCCGTGTTTTTCCGGACTGTCGATTTGAGCAGAAATTTGATTTTTTGCTGTTGGATGCTCGTGAGGGGTAAAATGGTAATTTTAACCTACTAGATGATCTCAGATAATTTTTATGACAGCTCCATTGGTCCCAGAATAGGGATTTTACCCTAGTACAGGAGTTTGGAGGAAATCTGAGATGTTTGAATTTTGGCAGAATATTTAATATTTAATATTATTAAATTAAATATTAAATTATTCACACAAGTTAGTTTGAAAATAACTTTTAAATTTAGCATCAGATTGATATTATGTCTGCTCTGTTGAGTTCTTAATGGGGAGTTTAGCCTAGGGCAGGCATAAACTCATGTCGGGCACCAGGGCCGGCCCGACCCCCTTTTTCTTCCTTTTCTTTTCTTCTTTCTTTTTCTTTTCTTCTCTCTCCCTTCCTCCTCCTCATTGAATACATCTCTTATTCTCCTCCTTGGCTGTGTTCCATGGGATATTTGGGAGATCGATAAAGAGGGAGATTTGGGATGCACGAGGGGTACCGATTTGAAGCTCTCGGCGAACTGATTCCGTGAAGGGAAATAGTGAGCCGTAAAATCAAGCGGAGCTTCAGCGATTTCCGCCCAAAGGTAGGTACGTTTATGTTTTCACCATAGATCCCCTTTAAACAAGTTTTTTAAGTTTTTTAAGCCTT
Source organism: Viscum album (assembly GCA_963277665.1). Classification (NCBI taxonomy): domain Eukaryota; kingdom Viridiplantae; phylum Streptophyta; class Magnoliopsida; order Santalales; family Viscaceae; genus Viscum; species Viscum album. The sequence continues at coordinate 173,141,805 of OY728128.1, forward strand.
ATATTTCTTTCTTGTATGCCCATGGGGCTCGATATGTTATTTCGAGGGCGAAAACGGGCGAATCGGGCATTTTTAGGGATTTCCCATCGGAAAACCCAGTATACACAGCGTGTGTTCCAGGGGAACATGCTGTGTGTTCTTCCCATTTAGGGAAGACAAATTTTTTTAGTACATTCCGTGTACTTTGAGTATATGCCATGTAGTGGTGGCCATGTGACTGGCCGTGTGAAATCGAACACGGTTTTAGTGTTTTTTTTGAAGTACACACTGTGTACAGTAAAGTACACACCGTGTAGTGGTACATGGGCATGTGTTCGGGTGAAAACGGACACGGTGTAACTTTTTGTGAACATTACATGCCATGTACAGTAAATTACACACCATATACTATTAGACAGGCAGGCCCAATGGGTTCTGGCCATGTACTTCCCCGTCTTAGTAATTTTGGGAAATCTTATGCTCTGGAAGTCAGAATTGGGTGTGTGAGTAGTTTATTCTGAGAGTTTTTCTACTTAGATCACAATTGTGTAATCTTTTTGACTTTTAGAGGTCATTTAAATAGAGTTTTGGGGGATTTTATCCAAATGGAGGGGTTCTTCCTCCAGTTATCGAGCCCAGTCGTCACCTGACGGTGAGACTTGGCGTGGTTGCTAGGTTGGGTGTTCAGACCAACATAGTCAAGGCCTTTAATATGAGATGAGATATGAGCTATCTCACGTAACCTTTTCTTTAGAGTACGTTCCCCTTGTGAGATGCTCCCTTCTGGCCTGAGAGGCCATGAGACCAGATGCTTCTAAGGGTCCCCTGAGGGATACTTTGCTTGTGTGTTGAACTAGGGAGTCCTTGTAGGAACTCTATCATGTTTTCTTTGAGAGGACCCCTATTATGGGTTGCCTATTTTGTTCTTCATTTGAGGATACCATGTAGGATTCCTATTTTCTAAGGATCCCATGTAGGATTCCTTCTCTCTAGTTATCTGGAGGATCCCGAGTAGGATGACTCCTTGGTGTTTGACTTGTGGGACCCGGTGGGTGCCCGTTGTTTGACCGAACCTGAGTGGTTACATCAGGTTTGGGTAGAGATGGTGATCGGGTGTCACCTAGAACCCATGCCAAACTAGTGCTCCCTTTGGTATTTGGATGTATTGTTGGGTTGGGTGTTCGGGCCACCCGCACTTGTTTGTTTATATCTGACTTGGTTTGCTGATGATGTAGTGGTTACTATAGGTTCTTCCTGGTTGGTGGCTATTGAGCCAGCCGCGAGGCGTCTTTCTTGTTTGTTGGGCTGCCTACCTTGCCTTATGTGCCTGAGTAGTAGGAGTTCTGATGTTTAATTTCAAACTGCTGATTGTTTTTGTGTATCGTTGTGCTACACGCCCATGTTTGGGGTGTCTTATGGCTGAGGCCTTGATTAATTAAATACCTAGAATTGAATAGGTAGTTTAATTAATATGTATAACTACTGTGTGGGATCATTTCTTGGATCCAGGCCCCCCCCATGGGTGCATTTCTTTGTTTAGCCATTTGGACAGGTTACCCGAGGGTATACCTTGATTTGATCATGCTTGAATTGCCTTGAGAGGAATTGTATATAATTGCTTTCCATGTGTTGGGCTCAACCCGATTACTTTATTCGCTTGAGGGCAAGGCCTGAGGGCAGGGTTACTTGATTCTTTTAAGGGCAAGGCCTGAGGGAAGGGTTACTGATTCGCCCAAGGGAAAGGCCTGAGGGCAGGGTTACTGATTCTCCTGAGGGCAAGGCCTGAGGGTAGGGTTACTGATTCACCTGAGGGAAAGGCCTGAGGGTAGGGTTACTAATTATCCTGAGGGAAAGGCATGAGGGAAAGGTTACTTATTCACCTGAGGGAAAGGCCTGAGCGCAAGGTTCTGTTTAGCCTCAGGTAATGTTGATATTTAGCCTGAGGGCATGACTATATTAGCCTGAGGGTATGGTTACATTTAGCCTGAGGGCAAGGTTATGATTAGCCTGAGGGCATGGTTCTGGTTAACTTGTTCAGAGATATATTTCCGGTATTGGCCAAAGATGGTATATGTAGATTGTATTACAGACCTAGAGATCAACTTAATGATACATGGCTTGAGCGGAATGACGTCCAGCTCAATTCCCTTGCACAGGATGTCCAAGAGATCGGGATTATGGTCCCAAGGATTGACTGCTAATGTTGTTCTTGTTATTTGAATCACTTAATAATGAATATTCATATTTATGTATATGTGTATAGGTATGGGACTATACATGTGTAAATATATAGATATGAACATCCATGGTGGCACTTTCCCAGTTGATAGGGTTTACATACCCTTGGTTTGACTATGGTTTCACATTTGGTTTACTTCCATTGTTGTGTTCCATCTAGGCTGAGCACGTTGCTGTTGCATACACTTCTAGCAGCACAGTTATAGGTTTCTTGTTGGGGAGCCCTACTGAGATTATTTCTCACCCCTGCACGTACACCTCAGTGTACGTGTATACCTTATATATGCTTTTTAGGATTAGAATGAGTTGCATGGTGGGTAGGGTTGAGGCCCAGAGTTGCATGATCGAGTAGAGCTGCTCAAGTGGTTCTACAGATCAGACTGCTGCAGTTCGACAGTGTTTGGAGATCGGGTACATGGTTTGGATCGTAGTTAGTAACAGAGCCCTGTAATTTTACTTTCAATTTTTTTGTACTTGTATATGTATGGTCATCCCAGTGGGTGACCAGTGTTGTATTGTATTGCATAGCTATTTGGGATTTTATAGCATTTTACTATTACAGCTTATTCTATTTCAGTTTTTTACTTCTTCCGCACTCTATTTAATTTCCGTTGTGCATGATACTTAGTTATTTCCGCTATTTCCTTACTCTGATATGAGGGAATAATATCCCCACTATCACACCCTAGGACATCGCTGCTAGTCAGCAGCCTCTGGCATATGGTGATGCATTCTTGAGATCTTGTGGCGAACCGGCTCGGAGCACCGGTTTAGTGGATTCTGGGTCGGGACGTTACAAAGTGGTATTAGAGGAGTTTTCTTTTCCTGATCTTTAATATTTGGGATATGGTAGACATGAGTATTAGGAATGTGTCGGAACCTGTGATGGATATCGGACTGGTGCATCGAGAACACTTGTTCTGGTAAGAAGTCCTGGTTGCCAGGGTTTGGGATTGCTGTTTTGATTTTTCTATGTTACAGTTGTATATGATTTTTGCCTTGAGCGACAAACATGTTGTGTGGTGTTCTGATTTACTATGGATCAATCACTCTTTTCCATTGATAAGATGTCAGGGATGGATTTTGACTCTTGGCTGGAAAAGGCAAGAGGCATCTCATGCATCATACTAGGCACGTAGGATTCACATCATATAGGCTAGCTAGTGTGTGTTTTTACTAAAGACTGAGACCTTTGGGTCTATTTACACATAATTTTTACTTTGATGGAAGGTTACGTGGATCTATGTTGAGGAATTTTTGTTGAGGCTGATGACTCAATCCTTGTGCATAGGTGGTGCAGTAACCCCAGTGGGTCTATGTGGCACGTGATGCATTTCTGTTCAACACTTATTGGGTGTTGTTTCTCGGGTCTGTGGTTATCTAGTCGGATCGTTGAGAATGATGTCGATAGATACCAATGCTTTTCTTGTGAACTGGACCTCCTTGTGGTATTTTCTGTATACAGATACCTGATGAGCGTCAGTTTAGTTTCTCTTCTGCTTGGGTTGTGAACTCCAGGGAGTAGTTCCTTCTGAGGATGCTCGGAGAGAATCAGGGCCCTTGTAGGTTGTGTTTTGGTTAAGTTTTCCTTGTTCATTGTGATCATTACCATATTCTGAGAGGTTGTGGATCTTTTGGGCTAGGTGGTTAGACCTTTTGAACCAGTTGTGAGGATTTTTCTGTAGGGCTAGGTGGAAGACCTAGAGACCCTTGGTTTTGACTCAAACCTTTGTAGGTCGATGTTTTTTCTGTTCTAGGGAAACCTGTGTGAAAATGGTTGACCTGTGTTGGAATCCTAGTCAGGTTATGGCAGGATACTAGCGTTGGTCGGAGGGAGCTGGACACACATTCAGTTAAATCTTATTTTACTCCTGTTAGAGACGATCATGAACTATCTTGATTCGTCTTGAGTATGCTGAGAGAGATTCGACCCTACATCGATCTCCTTTTTCTTTCTCAATGATCATCCCTATTGAGGATGGAACATGTTCTGGTTGTGCTCTCAGAGTGGTTTAAGGAAATCCATATGGTGGGGAGTGCACCATTGGCCTTTTGAGGGTGGTTCTCCTTGTTAGGTTAAACTTCCGTGTTTTCTGTGAGCTTCTAAGCTCAGAGTTTTATTTTAAGATGAAGATAAGGGTATTCTTATGGTGGGGAGTACCAAATCGATCGTAGGTGAATGTATTCCATGTAGAAGACGGCTATTCATGCTATGAGGCTGGTTGTTGGTCAGTCTAGATATATTTGTTGTGCAGATGCTCGGGTTGGGAGCATGGCTGTTGGTCCTTCACTGAGCTTCTTGGGGACGAGAATGTTTATGGTGGGGAGTTTGTAATAACCCGTGTTTTTTCAGATTTTCATTTTGAGCAGAAATTTGAATTTTTGCTGTTGGATGCCCGTGAGGGGTAAAATGGTCATTTTACCTACCAGCTGATCTTGGATAATTTTTATGACAGATCTGTTGGTCCCAGAATATGGATTTTACCCTAGGACAGGAGTTGGGAGGAAATCTGAGATGTTCAAATTTTAGAAGAATATTTAATATTTAATATTATTAAATTAAATATTAAATTATTTAGGAAAGTTCGTTTTGAAATAAATTTTAAATGGAGCATCTGATTTATATTCTTTCTGCGCCGTTGAGTCCGGAATTGGGAGTTTAGCCTAGGGGAGGCATAAACTCATGTCGGGCGCTGGGGCCGGCCCATGCCACTTTTTCTTCATTTTCTTTTCTTCTTTCATTTTCTTTTCTTCTCTCTCCCTTACTCCTCTTCCTTGAACACGTCTCTTGCACTCCTCCTTGGCTGCTTTCCTTGGGAGATTTGGGAGATCGAGAAAGAGGGAGAGTTGGGATGCGCGAGGGGTAACGATTCGAAGCTCTCGGCGTGCTGATTCTGTGAAGGGCAACCGTGAGCCATAAAATCAAGCGGAGCTTTGGTGGTTTCCGCCCAAAGGTAGGTCCATTTACGTTTTCACCATATATCCCATTTAAAAAAGTTGTTTTAAGTTTTTAAATCCTTATATTGCTTTCTTGTATGCCCATGGTGCTCGATCTGTTGTTTCAGGGGCGAAAACGGGCGAATCGGGCGTTTTTAGGGATTTCACGTTGGAAAACCCAGTAGAAACGGCGTGTGTTCCAGGGGAACACGCCCTGTGTTCTTCCAGTTTGGGGAAGAAATTTTTTTTATGTACATACTGTGTACTTTGAGTACACGCCGTGTAGTGGTGGCCGTGTGACCGGCCGTGTGAAATCGAACATGGTTTTAGTGGTTTTTTTGAAGTACACGTCATGTACAGTAAAGTACACACCGTGTAGTGGTACATGAGAATGTGTTTGGGTGAAAAAGAACATGGTGTAACTTTTTATGAATAGTACATGCCATGTACAATAAAGTACACACCGTGTACTATTACACAGGCAGGCCTTATGGGTTTTGGCCATGTACTCTGGCCATGTACTTCCCCATCTTAGTAATTTTGGGATATCTTATACTCTGGAAGTTAGAATTGGGCTTGTGAGTAGTATATTATAAGCTTTTTTCTGCATATATTGCAATGGTGGACTCCTTTTTACTTTTATAGGTCATCTAAATAGAGTTTTGGGGGATTTTATCCAAACGGAGGGGTTCTTACTCCAGTTATCGAGCCCAGTCGTCACCTAAGGGTGACACATGGAGAGGTTTCTAGGTTGGGTGTTTGGACCAACTTAGTCGAGACCTTTAATATGAGATGAGCTGTGAGCTATCTCCTATAACCTTTTATTTAGAGGACGTTCCCATTGTGAGACGTGCCCTTCTGGCCTGAGAGGCCGTGAGACCGGATGCTTCTAAGGGTCTCTAGAAGGATTCCTTTCTTGTGTGCTGAACTAGGGAGTCCTTGTAGGAACTCTCTCATGTTTTCTTTGAGAGGAACCCAGTTATGGGTTGCCTCTTTTGTTCTTCATTCGAGGATCCCATGTAGGATTCCTCTTTTCTGAGGATACCATGTAGGATTCCCTCTCTCTCGTTATCTGGAGGATCTCGAGTAGGATGAATCCTTGGTGTTTGACTTGTGGGACCCGGTGGGTGACTGCTGTTTGACCGACCCTGAGTGGTTACGTCGGGTTTGGATGGATATGGTGATCGGGTGTCACCTAGAACCTGTGCCAAACTGGTGCTCCCTTTGGTATTTGGATGTATTGTTGGGTTGGGCGTTCGGGCCACCTGCACTTGTTTGTTTATATGTGACTTGGTTTGCTGATGCTATAGTGGTTACCAGAGGTGCTTCCTGGTTGGTGGCTGTTGAGCCTGACACGAGGCATCTTTCTTGTTTGTTGGGATGCCTACCTTGCCTTGTGTGCCTGAGTAGTAGGCAGTCTGATGTTTAATTTCCAACTACTGATTGTTTTTGTGTATCGTTGTGCTACGCGCCCATGTTTGGGGTGTCTTATGGATAAGGTCTTGATTAATTAAATACCTAAAACTGCAAAGGTAATTTAATGAATATGTATAACTGCTGTGTGGGATCATTTCTTGGATCCAGGGCCACCCCGTGGGTGCATTTCCTTGTTTAGCTGTTTGTCCAGGTTACCTGAGGGTATACTGTGATTTGAGAATGCTTGAATTTCCTTGAGAGGAATTGTATATAATTTCTTTCCATGTGTTGGCCTCGTCCCGGTTACTTGATTCTCCTAAGGGAAAGGCCTGAGGGCAGGGTTACTTGATTCGCCTGAGGGCAAGGCCTGAGGGCAGGGTTACTGATTCGCCTGAGGGCAAGGCCTGAGGGCAGGGTTACTGATTTTCTTGAGGGCAAGGCCCGAGGGAAGGGTTACTGATTCGCCTGGGGGAAAGGCCTGAGGGTAGGGTTACTGATTCGCCTGAGGGAAAGGCCTGAGGGCAGGGTTACTTATTCACCTGAGGGCAAGGCCTGAACGCAAGGTTCTGTTTAGCCTGAGGGAATTTTGATATTTAGCCTGAGGGCATGACTATGTTATCCTGAGGGCATGGTTACATTTAGCCTGAGGTTAAGGTTATGATTTTCCTGAGGTCATGGTTCTAGTTAACTTGTTCAGAGGTATATTTCCGACGTTGGCCGAAGTAGGTATATGTCGATGGGATTACAGACACATAGATCGACTTAATGATACACGACTTGAGTGGCACGACGTCCAGCTCAATTCCCTTGCACAAGATGACCAGGAGATTGGGCTTATAGTCTGAAGGATCGACTGCTGATGTTGTTCTTGTTATTTAAATCACTTAATAATGAATATTCATATTTATGTATATGTGTATAGGTATGGGACTATACATGTGTACATATATAGATATGGACATCCATGGTGGCACTTGCCCAGTTGATAGGCTTTACATACCCTAGGTTTGACTGTTGTTTCATGTTTGGTTTACTTCCATTGTTGTGTTCCAGCTAGGCTGAGCACGTTGCTGTTGCATACACTTTTAGCAGCACAGTTATAGGTTTCTTGTCGGGGAGCCCTACTGAGATTATTTCTCACCCATACACGTATACCTCAGTGTACATGTATACCTTATGTCTCATTTTAAGAATGATAATGAGTTTCATGGTGGGTAGGGCTGAGGCCCAGAGCTGCATGATCGAGAGGAGCTGCTTGAGTGGTTCTACAGATCGGACTGCTGTAGTTCGACAGTGTTTGGAGATCGGGTATATAGTTTGGCTCGTAGTTAGTAGCAGAGCCCTATACTTTTACTTTCATTTTTTTTACTTGTATCTGTATGGTCATCCCAGTGGGTGACCAGTGTTGTATTGTATTTCATAGCTATTTGGGATTTTACAGCATTTTACTATTACAACTTATTCTATTTCAGTTGTTTACTTCTTCCGCACTCTGTTTACTTTCGGCTGTGTATGATTCTTAGTTATTTCCACTATTTTCTTACTCTGATATGAGGGAATAGTCTCCCCACTATCACACCCTAGGCCCTTGCTGCTAGTCGGAAGCCTCTGGTATATGGGGAGGCGCGCTTGAGGCCTTGTGGTGAACCAACTCAGAGCACCGGTTTAGTGGCTTCCGGGTCAGGACGTTACAAAGTGGTATCAGGGGAGTTTTCTTTTCCTGATCTATACTATTTGGGATATGGTAGAGATGAGTATTAAGAATGTATCAGAACCTGTGATGGATATCAGACTAGTGTTTCAAGAACACTTGTTCCAGTAAGAAGTCCTAGTTTCCAAGGTTTGGGATTGCTATTCTGATTTTTCTTTGTTACAGTTGTATATGATTTATCCTTGAGCGACGCACATGTTGTGTGGTGTTCTGATTTACTATGGATCTCTGGCTCTTTTCCATTGGTAAGATGTCAAAGATGGATTTTTACTCTTGGCCGGAAAAGTCAAGAGGCGTCTCATGCATCATACTAGACACGTAGGATTCACATCATATAGGCCTGCTAGTGTGTGTTTTTTCTGACGACTGAGACCATTGGGTCTTTTTACACATACTTTTTACTTTGATGGTAGGTTACGTGGATCTACGTTAAGGAATTTTTGTTGAGGCTGATGACTCAGTCCTTGTGCACAGGTGGTGTAGTGACCCCAGTTGGTCTATGTGGCACGTGATGCATTTCTATTCAACCCTTATTGGGCGTTTTTTCTCGGGTCTGTGGTTATCTAGTCGGATCGTTGAGAACGATGTCGATAGATACCAAGGCTTTTCTTGTGAAGTGGACCACCTTGTGGTATTTTCTGTATACAGATACCCGATGAGCATCAGTTTAGTTTCTCTTCTGCTTGGGTTGTGAACTCCAAGGAGTAGTTCCTTCTGAGGATGCTCAGAGAGGATCAAGGCCCTTGTAGGTTGTGTTTTGGTTTAGTTTTCCTTGTTCGTTGTGATCTTTACCATCTTTTGAGAGGTTGTGGATATTTTGGGATAGGTGGTTAGAACTTGTGACCCAGTTGTGAGGCTTTTTCTATAGGGATAGGTGGAAGACCTAGAGACCCTTGGTTTTGACTCGAACATTTGTAGGTCGATGTCTGTTCTGTTCTAGGGAAACCTGTGTGAAAATGGTTGACCCGTGTTGGAATCCTAGTTGGGTTATGGAAGGATGTTAGCGTTGCTCGGAGGGAGATGGACATGCATTTGGTTAAATCTTACTGTACTCCTATTAGAGATGATCATGTGCTATCTTGATTCATCTTGAGTATGCTGAGAGAGCTTCGACTCTACATCGAGCTCCTTTTTCTTTCTCAATGTTCATCCCTGTTGAGGATGAAACGTGTTCTGGTTGTGCTCTTAGAGTGGTTTAAGGAAATACATATGGTGGGGAGTGCACCATTGGCCTTTTGAGGGTGGTTCTCCTTGTTAGGTTAAAATTCAGGGTTTTCTGTGAGCTTCTAAGCTCAGAATTTTCTTTTAAGACGATGATAAGGGTATTCTTATGGTGGGGAGTACCAAATCTGTCATTGGTGAATGTCTTCCATGTAGAAGATGGTTATTCATGCTATGAGGCTGGTTGTTGGTCAGTATAGATAGCTTTTTTGTGCAGATGCTCGGGTTGGGTGCATGGTTGTTGGTCCTTCACTGGGCTTTTCGAGGACGAGAAGGTTTATGGTGTGGAGTTTGTAAGAACCCATGTTTTTCCGGACTTTCGTTTTGAGCAGAAATTTGAATTTTTCCTATTGGATGCTCGTGAGGGGTAAAATGGTCATTTTACCCTACTATCTGATCTCGAATAATTTTTATGACAGCTCTATTGGTCCCGGAATATGTATTTTACCCTAGGACAGGAGTTTGGAGGAATTCTGAGCTGTTCGAATTTTGGAAGAATATTTAATATTTAATATTATTAAATTAAATATTAAATTATTCAAGCAAGTTCATTTGGAAATAAATTTTAAATGGAGCATCGTATTGATATTCTGTCTATTCCATTGAGTCTGAAATTGAGAGTTTATCCTAGGGGAGGAATAAACTCATGTCGGGCGCCAGGGTCGTCCCGGGCCCCTTTTTCTTCCTTTTCTTTTCTTCTTTCTTTTTATTTTCTTCTCTCTCCCTTCCTCCTCCTCCTTGCACACATCTCCTGCACTCCTCCTTGTCCATGTTCCATGGTAGATTTGGGAGATCAAGAAAGAGGGAGAGTTGGGATGCGCGAGGGGTACCGATTCGAAGCTCTCGACGCGCTGATTCTGCGAAGGGCAACCGTGAGCCGTAAAATCAAGCGGAGCTTCAGTGGTTTCCGCCCAAAGGTAGTTCCGTTTACTTTTTCACCCTATATCCCCTTTAAACAAGTTGTTCTAAGTTTTTAAAGCCGTATATTTCTTGCTTGTATTCCCATGGGGCTCGATCTGTTGTTTCGGGGGCGAAAACGGGTGAATCGGGCGTTTTTAGGGATTTCCCGTCGGAAAACCCAGTATACATGGCGTGTGTTCCAGGGTAACATACTGTGTGTTCTTCCCATTCAGGGAAGACAATTTTTTTTTAAGTACACATCGTGTACTTTGAGTACATGCCATGTAGTGGTGGCCGTGTAACCGGCCGTGTGAAATCGAACACAGTTTTAGTGGTTTTTTTGAAGTACACGCCGTGTACAGTAAAGTAAACGCCATGTAGTGGTACATGAGAATGTGTTCAGGTGAAAACGGATACGGTGTAAATTTTTGTGAACAGTAAATTCCGTGTACAGTAAAGTACATGCTGTTTACTATTACACAGGCAGGTCCAATGGGTTCTGGCCATGTACTATGGCCATGTACTTCCCTGTCTTAGTAATTTTGGGATATCTTATGCTCTGGAAGTCAGAATTGGGCGTGTGAGTAGTTGATTCTGAGTGTTTTTCACGTAGATCGCAATGGTGTAATCCTTTTGACTTTTAGAGGTCATATTAATTTATATTTTGAGGATTTTATCCAAATGGAGGGGTTCTTCCTCCAGTTATCGAGCCCAGTCATCACCTGAGGGTAAGACTTGGCAAGGTTTCTAGGTTGGGTGTTCAGACCAAATTAGTCGAGAAATTTAATATGAGATGATCTATGAGCTATCTCACATAAACTTTTATTTAGAGGATGTTCCCCTTGTGAGACTTTCCCTTCTGGCCTGAGAGGCCGTGAGACCGGATGCTTCTAAGGGTCCCCTGAGGGATGCCTTGCTTGTGTGTTGTACTAGGGAGTCCTTGTTGTAACTCTCTCATGTTTTCATTGAGAGGACCCCTGTTATGGGTTGCCTATTTTGTTCTTCGTTCAAGTATCCCTTTTAAGATTCCACTTTTCTAAGGATCCCGTGTAGGATTCCTTCTCTCTAGTTATTTGGAGGATCCTGAGTAGGATAGCACCTTGGTGTTTGACTTGTGGGACCCGGCAGGTGCCCGTTGTTTGACCGAACCTGAGTGGTTACGTCGGGTTTGGGTAGATATGGTGATCGGGTGTTACATAGAACCTGTGCCAAACTGGTGCTCCCTTTGGGCTTTGGATGTATTGTTGGATTGGGAGTTCGGGCCACCCGTACTTGTTTGTTTATATCTGACTTGGTTTTCTGATGCTGTAGTGGTTACCAGAGGTGCTTCCTTATTGGTGGCTGTTGATCCTGACATGGGGCGTCTTTCTTGTTTGTTGGGATTCCTACCTTTCCTTGTGTGCCTGAGTAGTAGGTGGTCTAATGTTTAATTTCCAACTGCTGATTGTTTTTGTGTATCATTGTGCTATGTGCCCATGTTTGGGGTGTCGTATGGCTAAGGACTTGATTAATTAAATACCTAGAACTACATAGGTAATTTAATGAATATGTATAATTGCTGTGTGGGATTATTTCTTGGATCCAGGGCCACCCCATGGGTGCGTTTCCTTGTTTAGCCGTTTGGCCAGGTTACCCGAGGGTATACCGTGATTTGAGCATGATTGAATTGCCTTGAGAGGAATTGTATATAATTGATTTCCATGTGTTGGGCTCGACCTGGTTACTTGATTCGCCTAAGGACAAGGCCTGATGGTAGGGTTACTTGATTTGCCTGAGGGCAAGGCCTAAGGGCAGGGTTACTGCTTTGCCTGAGGGCAAGGCCTGAGGACAGGGTTACTGATTCGCCTGAGGGAAAGTCCTGTGGGTAGGGTTATTGATTCGCCTGAGGGAAAGGCCTGAGGGTAGGGTTACTAATTCGCCTGAGGGTAAGAACTGAGGGAAATTCCTGAGCTCTGGGTTTTTTTTAGCCTGAGGGAATGTTGATATTTAGCCTGAGGTCATGACTATATTAGCCTGAGGGCATGGTTACATTTAGCCCGAGGGCAAGGTTATGATTATCCTGAGGGCATGGTTCTGGTTAACTTGTTCAGAGATATATTTCCGGTGTTGGCCAAAGTAGGTATATGTCGATGGGATTACGGAACCAGAGATTGACTTAATGATACATGACTTGAGTGGAATGACGTCTAGCTCAATTCCCTTGCACAGGATATCCAGGAGATCAGGCTTATAGTCCCAAGGATCGACTGCTGATGTTGTTCTTATTATTTGAATCACTTAATAATGAATATTCATATTTATGTATATGTGTGTAGGTATGGGACTATAAATGTGTACGTATATAGATATAGGCATCCATGGTGGCACTTTCCCAGTTGATAGGGTTTACATACCCTAGGTTTTACTGTGGTTTCATGTTTGGTTTACTTCCATTGTTGTGTTCCATCTAGGCTGAGCATGTTGTTGTTTCATACACTTTTAGCAGCACAGTTATAGGTTTCTTGTCGAGGAGCCCTACTGAGATTATTTCTCACCCCTACACGTACACCTCAATGTACGTGTAGAACTTATGTCTGCTTTTCAGGATGAGCATGAGTTTCATGGTGGGTAGGGCTAAGGCCCAAAGTTGCATGATTGAGCAGAGCTTCTCGAGTGGTTCTATAGATCGGACTGCTGCGGTTTGATAGTGTTTGAAGATCGGGTACGTGGTTTGGCTCGGAGTTAGTAGAAGAGCCCTATAATTTTTCTGTCAGTTTTTTTGTACTTGTATCTGTATGGTCGTCCCGGTGGGTGACCAATGTTGTATTGTATTGCATGACTGTTTTGGCTTTTACAACATTTTACTATTACAACTTATTCTATTTCAGTTGTTTACTTCTTCCGCACTCTGTTTACTTTCCGCTGTGTATGATACTTAGTTTTTCCCGCTATTTGCTTACTCTGATATGAGGTCATAGTCTCCCCAATATCATACCCTAGGCCCTCATTGCAAGTCGGCAGCCTCTGGCGTACGGGGAGGCATGCTTGAAGCCTTGTGGAAAACCGGCTCGGAGCACTGGTTTAGTGGATTCTGGGTTGGAATGTTACACTTTCCTAATTAATTTTCTGGATTTCCACCTAATATAGAGATAGATTTTTCAATTGAGATTGTTCTTGGAGTAGCTTTGGTGTCCATTACTTCATACAGGATGGCACCAACTGAGCTTCAGGATCTCAAGCAGCAGATAGAGGACTTAGAGACCAAAGGTTTTATACGGCCTAGTATCTCATCTTGGGGTTCAACCATGATTTTCTCCAATAAGGTGGATGGAACCTTACGTCTATGTGTGGATTATAGAAGGTTGAACCAGCTTACAGTCAAGAAGAGATATCCAATTCCTTAAATATATGATCTCTTTGAATAGCTCTAAAGAGCAAAGGTGTTCTCTAAGATCGACCTGAGATCAAGTTATCATAAGGTGTGAGTCAGACCATCAGACATACCTCATATAGCTTTTCGTAGCAGGTATGGTCTGTATGAGTATCTTGTTATGTCTTTCGGTCTTACGAATGTGCCTTCCATTTTCACAGCTTTGATGAATTGGGTTTTCCATCCCTATTTGGACTCTTTTTTCGTGGTCTTTGTGGACGATATCTTGGTGTATTCATGCACTCATAACGACCATGCCAAAAATCTTGAGATCATTCTGAGTACACTGAGAGAGAATAAACTTTATGCCAAGCTTGCTCAATGTGACTTTTGGATCGACAAATCCAATTCTTGGGTCATATTATTTCAGAATTTGGAGTATCTGTTGACCCTAAAAAGGTTAGTGCTGTAGTTTCCTAGGAGCATCCTAAGAACGTGTTTGATATAAAGAGTTTCCTAGGGCTCGCTAGATATTACAAGCATTTCATACATGACTTTTATCATCTTTATGAACCTCTTACTAGTCTTACTAAGAAGGGTTTCAAGTTCACATGGTCAGAAGCATGTGAGAAATCCTCTCAGGATCTGAAAGGGAGTCTTTTCTCAGCACCGTTTCTGATTCTTCCAGAACCTAGTAAAGGTTATATTATCTTTTGCGATGCATCAAGAATTATCCTTGGAGAAATGTTGATGTAGGAAGACAAAGTTGTTGTGTACAAATCTCGATAGTTGATCCCTCACGAGAGAAATTACCTGATGCATGACCTTGATCTAGCATCAGTTGTCCATGCCTTACATTGCTGGAGACATTATCTCTTGGGTGAGAACTTTGTGGTGAATACAGATCAAAAGTGCCTCAATTATGTCTTTTATCAGCATGAATTAAATCTATGACAGTGAAGATGGGTTGAATATCTACAATCCTTTGATTTTTAGCTTTCCTATATGCCTGGAAAATCCAATGTGGTTTCAAATGCAATGATTCATAAAACTCAAATACGGGCCGTACATGAAGCCAATGATGAATGGAAGTTAATGACCCTATTTTCTGATCTTAATATAGAGTTTCATGACAGTCACGGGCAGTCTTACCTATCAGCCTTAATAGTTACCTCTTATCTCCTTGATAAGGTGAAGAGCAGGCAGTTTTCAGATCCTGAAGGTTTGGTTATCTGTGAGAGTATATCAGGTGATAACCCACCTATGGATTGTTCTCTGGATAGAGATGATGTCCTCCATCTACATGGACATATCTAGGTTCCTACAAATGTGATAGAGGAGTTTGTGAAAGTGTCCCATGCTTCTCAGTGGGCAGTTCATCCAGGCATCTCAAAGATGTATTGAGATATGCGATGCTAGTATTGGTGGCTTGGGATGAAACATCAGATTATAGGCTTCATCACTAGATCTTCCACCTATCAGCAGGTGAAGGTGGAGCACCAAAGACCTGCAGGCTTGTTATAGACACTTCCAGTCCTAGAATATAAATGGGAAGATGTTTCTATGGATTTCGTAGTCGTCTTACCTAGGTCACTAAGGGGTAGAGATTCTATCTGGGTAGTCATTGATCAACTAACGAAATTGCCCCACTTCATTCCTATTTGGAAGACTTTCTCAATTGATGAGCTGGGAAGAATGTATGTCCATGAGATCGTACGACTACATAGGGTTCCATGTACTATTGTTTTAGATAGGGATGCTCATTTCACTTCACTGTTCTGGAAGGGTTTATAGAAAGATACAGGAAATCAGGATCTTTTAAGCACAACTTTTCACCCTCTGACTGATGGAAAATTAGAATGGACAATACAGGTTTTGGAGGATATGCTCTAAGAATGCGTCCTTGATTTCAGCAGTTCTTGGGAGAAGCATATCCCTCTCGTCGATTTCTCCTATAATAACAGTTTCCAAGCGATGATTCAAATGGCTCCTTTTGAGGCCTTATATGGTAGGATATTCTCTTCACCCTTGTGTTGGCTAGAGGTAGGTGAGGCAGCCCTACTAGGTCCTCGTCTCATTCAGGAGACTTCAGAACAGGTCTAACTGATCAGAAACCGTATGAATACTGCTCAGTCTAGATGAAAATCTTATGCCAATCACTGTCGAAGACCTCTTGAGTTTGAGTTTGGGGATCATGTTTTTCTTTAGGTATCACCCAAGCATGGTCATAGACTATTATATAAGTAGGGAAAGTTGTTGCCGCGTTACATCAGGCCATTCGAGATTCTAGAGAGAGTCGGGCCAGTATCCTATCGGTTACTACTAACACAAAGTTACCATGCCATGCATGATGTATTTGATGTCTCATAGCTTCTCCAATATCATGTTGATCCATATCATACCTTTGATCTTGAGGAAGTTGAGTTAGATTCCTATGCTACCTTTGAGGAGTATCCAGTACGCATCGTTGACCGAAGCATGAAGGTTCTCTGAGGAAAGTTTGTCCCTCTTGTATGGGTGCTATGGAAGAAAATCTGAGTATGGGATGAGACTTGGGAGAGGAAAGATGATGTACATGATTAGTGTCTAGAGTTGTCCTCATACAGTGTCTCTTTACCCTTAGAAGGAGAACTCAGGGGCAAGTTCTTTTAAGGGGGGAAGACTGTAATAACCCGGTTTTTCACACAGGTATGGATCCTTTAATTTTAGGTCTAACTCTTTACTTTGGAACTAATATAGATTCCTAATGAGTTAGAAAAGGTTCTGAGGGTGTTTGGGGCTTGTTTAGAGCTCAGAACACCTCTTTTTAGGAAAACAGGCCAAGTCACATGGTTTGCGCATGGTTTGTGCATGGTTTTCCTAACCATGTAGTTTGTGTTATTTTGGATAGTGGAATATCACATGGTTTGTGCATAGCCATGCGACCTAACCTGAAACCCCCCTTTTTCCCAGGCCAAGTCGCATGGTTTGCGCATGGTTTGCCTAAACATGCAGTTTGTGTTATTTTGGACAGTGGCATCTCGCATGGTTTGCACACGACCATGAAACATAACCATGCAAAACACCTTTTCCCCAGATTCGAGCAGGACCATCTTTCATGGTTTGCGTGCAGTTTGAAAAATCATGCGGACAAACCGTGCGCAGACTAAAAACCTGGGTAAAATGTCTAAAATTCCATTAATGATCTATTAATCCAGCCCCTTCCTCCCTAATCTGAGTTTATGTGGGATGGAACTAGTTCTCTCTCATTTTGGAGTATTTTGAAGATCCAAACTTGGAATCAAGAGATCTTCTTCATCCAACTTCCGATCGAGCTTCCGTTCATCACATTGGATGCGAAACAGTAAGTACTCGAGTCCTCTTTATCTGTACTTATTCTCTTTCACTCTTGACCTATTTATCTCCATGTGAGAGTTTTTCACCTTTTCTTAGATCTACTCCAATCCAAGGAAAATCAAAGGGAAATACTGGAGGAGAAGTCTCATACAACCCTAAGGTGGGTGGTCTATAACTCATCACAAAGGTTCGTTGTTTTTGGAATGTTCGTATGGGGCCCACCGGTTTCGTTGGGAACTATTTCTTAAATTAACATTCCATGATTATACTTGTTAGAATTGTATGGTTATGCTCTTTCCAAATATGTGATTAGTTGTTAGTGTTTTCACCCACAACTCAATCCACCTCATGTAGAAGGTTATGCCATAATTGGGTTTTAGTGTTTCAACACGTTTGAGCCACTATTCGGGTGTGCCTTTACTTGACCTTTATAAAGGTGAGTCTTTTATCATAAATGGCATGTGCCATATATGCTCACAACTTGACCTGCCTAAGGTAAGTGGTTAAAAATGTTTATTAAATGTGAAATATGAAATGTGAAATGGAAATTATACTAAGTATATAACTTGGACATATTAAAAGAGATTTAATAATGGTTACATGTCCATAGAACCCCTTTCCATGTTGATGGAAGGTAGTGGAGTGAACCTCAATAATTGATTATGCCTTAATAGATAACTAATACTTGATTAAATGTTTGTAATGCTACTTAAACTATCCACACTAATGGAATACAAGGCTTGTACCAATGGTTTCAAATCTACTTGACCTATCCACACTAATGGAATGAAAGACTTGAACTAAATGAATTATTACATGATTACAATATCAAATAGGAATGGACTAACTCGTGCTCGCCTTGGATTTTGAGAGGAGAATACCTTGGGTCTCGGGAACCCCATTCCGATTTAAGGATACAGTTTTCTTAGGTTGATACCCACCAAGATTCTATTTCTTTTCTATTCCTTGGATGCCCGATATACTACCACTGGGTCCCTTCTTCTTACAGGATACCTCAGATACACTCCTTGGATCTAGCATTGACTAGTAGGTGCCATGGTTAAATCCCATAGGGCCTTGTCTTTTCTTAGCCCCATTTTACCTTGGTCGATCACCTTGGACTCAGTAGGCACCTTATTGTTGAAATTCATTGGATTACACTCCTTGGATTATACTCTTACCCCTTAGCTAGACTCAGATACTACTGGGTTAGATTTCTGTGAGTTTACATTACCTTGGTTTTTACCTTAGAACTCCCTCATTGGATATCATTTTTTGGTTGCCTTGTTACCTCTTGGGACCTTCACTACTTATACTATCATGAGGTGATGTCATTGTTTTCTATGACTCACATGACCTATTTACATTAAATGGTAATTGATTAATTAATGATCTAGTTACATGTTCAGACACCAGCCAAGGGATGAAGCAGGTACATGGTTATTTAGTTATATTTTACTAATTGGTTTACTTTATATATGCATTCCTACAAACTATTATATTCCATTACACGGGCTAGATTTTATAGACACCATTGTTGGTGGCCCACTGAGATTTATCTCACACCCTCTACGGGTGCCGTTTGGTACCCGAAGTAGGTTACATGGTTATAGGTATTGACAAAGGGAAGTATGTAGCTTCCAATACTTGATTGTGTGTTGATAGGATGAAGCTTGATAGCAAATGACCGAGTAGGATCTCGGGATGCTTGGAGTAGACTTTTTTTTATTTTACCTTGTGGAACATGTTTTTTTAATTCTCTTGTATCCATGATTTCCAGTTTTCTAGTGACATGACATTACATCATTACTGTTCCAGTTGATATAGTTATTATTATTCTTGTTTATCTATTGCATCAGTTTGATTCTGCCATTTATTTATATTGATTCTACTATTTACTATTCATTTATATCCCTTCTGTTGTGCTACAATATACTAATGAGTGCATATTCTTCCCATTGACACACCATATACCCTCGCTACTAGTCGGAAACCTCTGGAATTTGGGAAGATGCGCTTGAGGCCATGTGGCCCACCGGGCTCGGGGCACCATTAAGTGGCATCTGGGTCCGGGTCGTCACAATTTGGTTAGCCTATCGACCAAAACCCATATCACATTCTTATTACAAGGGGTATATGGGAACCTAACCACAAATTCCATAAAAATCTAACCTCACTTATAATTAAACACTAGAATTGGCTGAAGAAGACCCAAAGGTATCTGGTGTTTGGATTTAACCTATTGGAATTATAATAGTGAGAAAGAAAGTTAGTGATGTCTCATATCATACCTTACCACTAGAATCATTGCCTCATATCATAGAACATATTTATTTTACTCAGGTATACCACCCACTAGGAATTATGGTAACCCCCATCACTACCTTTCTCATAGGAAAAGGTACAACATACTGGTTCTACAAACATAGGATACCCTCTGAAGATAATAACCAGTCACTAATGGTTTCCCCACTATAATGAGAGCCCTTAATTACATAGAATCCATCCTCAAGATGATACTCCCAAAGAATCATATTGACAATAGAGGAGGTCAAATTTACTATTTCCAAAAAAAATCTACAACTCACTCTCCCAAACTCCCAAATGAAACTAAGCAAAGAGAGCCATTAGATTCCACTATTCTGATGATTCTTTAAAAACCTTGGTTGGAAGTTTTATTCTCAAAGAATCATTAATGTAATTCCCCTTATAAGGGGTTTAGGAAATTTTGAAATCAAAAGACTACAGATACACCACCCAAGGCCACTATCAGCGATTCAAATATTTTTGAGAAAATATAAAACTAAAGATTTTTTGGCCATAATAAATGGTCAAAATTTCTCTAAAAATTTAGTGCTTCCAACTCTTAAGAGAATGCATCAATATTTTGAGTTTGAGGTCATGGTCTGTATAACTATTTTCATATGTCCTAATCTTTCTGTATCCATAGGCTACCACATGATCACAATTCATAAGAATACAGCCTAAACCCGAACATGATGTGTCACAAAAGATCACATAGTCCTGCCCAGACTCTGGAAGATTCAACAATATAATAGAAGTGAAAAGAAATTTCATCTCATCAAAATAAATCTAACATTTCACATCCCACAAAAACTTTACTCTATTCCAAGTGAGAGCGGTCATAGGAGAATCCAACTTCAAGAAATCTTTAACAAACCTATAGTAATTCCTCACCAGGACCAAGAAGCTTTGAATATCAAAAAAATTATGAGGTTTCTACCATGTCATAACATATTTCACCTTTTGAGGATCAAATTAAATACAATGTTCTGTGACCATGTGTCCTAATAACTTCACTTCCTATATCCAGAAGTCACATTTCAATAACTTTTCATAGAGTCAGTGATTTCTCAACATTTCCAGAACTGATCACAGATGACACACATGGTACTCCTCATAATTAGAGTAAAATAGGATCTCTTACATAAATAACACCCTGAATGAGTCAAGATACTCATGGAATATTCTATTCATCAAAGACATAAAGACTGCATGATCATTGGTTAGACCAAATGGCATAATAAGGTACTCATAATGAACATACATACTCAAAAGGCAGTCTTTTGAATGTAATATTCGTTAATTCTCAACTGGTGATAACCAAACCAAAGGTCAATATTTATGAACCAATTTTCCCTTTTCAAATGGTCAAAAAGGTCATCAATCCATGAAAATAGATAATTATTCTTTACCATAACTTGATTTAGTGTTTGGTAATCAATACATGGGTGAAGTGTTACATCATATTTCTTTGCAAAGAGAATAAGCGCTACCCATGGTGACACACTTGGGATAATGAAACCTCTCTATAGTAAATCATCCAACTGAGTATTCAACTCTTTCAACTATTTGGGTTCCACATAGTATGGGTGAATAGACACTGGATAAGTATCTGGTACTAAATCAATAGAGAACTCTACCTCCCTTACCAATGGTAAGCCATAGAAATCATAAGGAAAAACATTGGGAAACTCAATGAAAAATGGAGTGATATTATCACTTAAATATGACAACTCCAAGTAAAAATAGAACATAAATATTACCCTACCCAACTCTATAAAAGAAGGTATGACTATACTGGATATTGAGTCTCATTCTCCCTAAAAAACATGTCACACCCCATCATGCATAGTAAAGGAGACCCATTGAAGACAAAAATCAATTCAGACCTTATGAGTAATCAATGAATCCATATAAAAAATTAAATCAAGAGGTTTCATGTTTAGAACCATAAAATTTCATCGGAGATGAATCTTAGAGATAGAAAATACAAATAGGACATCAGAGACCCTACTCTCTCTTCATTCTGAGGGGAATAGTAATATCAATCACATAAGAAAAAATCTCTATATGAAGGTATATAAGGTTCAAAACATAAGTTGATATAAAATTGAGAAATTCTCCCATATAAAATAAATTATTCACTAAATATGAAGTTACAGTGATGGTACCTATCATAGTCACTAGACCAACATCAACTTCCTATAGAGACTCTTCCACTATGTGAAAAAGCTTCATTCTGGATACCTGAGGCTATAAACCATCAGTTATTGAAGCATATGATTGAACCATAACACTTTTTTGTGTTTATAACCCCATTTAACTAAATAGAGTAGAAAAGATATGGTATAAATTTTGTAGGTGTCTTGAGAGACCCTAAGAACTGCACATCTTTGGTGACTTAGTACAAACCCATTTCGAATGCCTAACCTTGCCACACTAAAAACAAGTCAAAGGTCCTCTTACAGGAACTATAGGAGGTCTATATGATTCCTTCTATCTAGAATCACCATGACACTCATCATGATTCCTCTTACCTTTAAAGGGACACAAAAAACTACCATTGGGAGAAAAAGTAACTCCCATCAATCCTAACTTACTAGCCAGGTCAAGCTCAACCATCAATTCTCTATCCAAAACATCAACATAAGAAGTGAGATTAAAAATGAAAAACTATGATTATATATTGGTTTTTAGATCTATATTGAATTGTTGATCCCTCATCTTCTTGTTGGATACAACTTCAGGCATGAATTTAGCAACCTCAACAAAACAGTTTTCATACCACATCATAGTCCTATCACTTTTCTGGAGGTTGAGAAGCTCCATAACTTTTTCCAAAACCATAGATTATAGATAGAACTACTCATTGAAAATAAATATAAATTCATTCCACTATAATACCTCATGTTTCTTCACCATTACCATCAAATCCCACCATCTCCTGCTAGACCCCTCAAGCTTGAAGGTAATACATTTCAATTTAATAGAATCATGTGTTTACAAGAAATAAAAAAGAATATCAATCCTTTTAACCAATCCTCATCCTCTTTAGGATCATTTGAGTCTTGGAAAGCTGGTGGTTTCTACTAAAGAAACTCTTGAGCATGATCTCTAACATTATCCCTTCTTGGTTCCACTACATGATCCTAAATGAGAACAGGTGTAGGTACCTATCCCAAAGCTTGGAAAACACACACTACTATCTAAAATAGATTATGGTCCACTATAGGATTCTACTAATTTGTTTAACCATTATCTTCCTTTTATTCCCTCTTCAAACGTCTTCTCATAGGATTGATTCTGAACACATCAATAGACAATACTGAAACATCATCAAGGGTACACAGATCATAAACTCAATTAGTAGTCACAAGAATATAAATTCCATAAATAAGAATTCAAGATTTTCATTTTCAATATACTTATATTAAAGGAATGTGAAAGACTATAATTGGATAAAATTATTCCTCAAGAAACTTTTCCCAAAAATTCATATTGACATAAAGCTAATTATGATGAGAGATGGCCAAGAAATCACTCAAAAATACCTCCTAAGTTCTAATGATGTGACCTACTATCCACCCAGACAACCCAAAATTCATACTAATATCAAGGAAGGATGTAAAACCTAGATCTGATACTACTTTTTCATGAACCATCCTGGATACCCTGTTACCCTAATACCTGAGCTGACACAGACATAACCCGAAGGTCATTCTCGATCCCTATGGGTTGGTGACAAGCACCTAACATCATACAAGAATAAAGAGGGAATAATTTTTTCCACAAAATAGTATAATATAAATGATATAAGTTGGTATTTAAAAACTCTTCAAGGATAAAATACCAAAATAAAATAGGTAAAACAATACCCAAAATAGTACATCATCAAGGACAAAAAATCTGTCATGATAAAATCTCAATCATCCCATGTAACAGGTGGATCACATATCCACTAGTCACCTCCATCATTCTATGTCCTAAGGATTAATAACATCCACCACCTCCAAGGGGCGCTTTCCCTTTGTTTGGACCTAGAAAAAGATAATCTACAAATGCTCAAAGGCAAAGTTAGGGTGTGATATATAAAGCCTAATAGGGTCTCACAAAGTGTTATATAATAAATTCCATAAAAATAAACCATTTATTCATTCGATTTAAATAAAATAAGGAATCATATAGAATTTACATATTTTCAAAAAAAATTCTTTCAAATGAAAAATATGGAAGATATATCAAAATGGGATTAAATTATAGAGACTCAATCTTTTCCATGTAAGACTTTAGAATATTCCTAGGAATATTTTCAGATCCAAGCATTGAGAAGAGGCACAATTATAAGGCCCAATGATCCTAGAATTAATTTTATAAAAACATTAAATATATTTATATCACATGCGCATAGTTTTTTAGAAATAATGAAATATATATTGAATGGAGTCTCAGATCAGAAATATAAGACCATGATTGAATATAGATTATGAGTTTTAACCTATGTGTGACCTAAAGTTCTTCAGCACTGAATGTTTGTATGAGGAATCCATTGAAAAGTATGTTTAATTAAAATAAATAAATAAATATTTTTTTATTAAATGTACTAATTAAAATCCTCTATAAATACCCTCTTATGATAATTTTCCAATGGTTGGCTGTATAACCATGGATAGAATTAAGAGGAGGAGGATATAATTATTCATTGGAAGATCGGGATTAGAGAATGATGGATGATTGGTCTAAGGATAATAGTGAGATGAATGAAAAATGTAGAGGGATCATCACCTTCATCATTAGAAGATGCATTCTTCACCAACGATTGATCCATAATCGAGGTAGGACTTGTAAATTTTGGGTTTTTCCCTTTTAATTAAAATATTGAGCATGAATTTATATTTTCTTTAATTTATCTGTGATTATATGTCCTTTACATGAACCCATTCAATAATTTTATTTGTTTAAATCAATTATTTATTTTTTTACACTATGTTGTCCCCCATGATTCTACACCTATCAATAATTGGCTAGGATCACATCAGCTAATGATGATTATAAAATTTGTGTTATATTTCTTTCTCCCTTCATTCTTGGTATTCTTAATCGGCAATTGATTGATCGATAATTCAATCATATCTGAGAATTAAGTTGGATGTTGGTGTAGATGATAGGGTTCCCACAACCTAAGATGTGAATTTTCTAAAGATAAAAATGATGGATGTTTTTTTAGTGAAAACGACTGGAATCTAATTTATGGATGGCCATGGAGGGCAGTGTGTATTATTATTATTTTTAATAATAATGACTAGTGATAGTTATTACTAATTTTAATAATAATAACATGTGTTATTTATTTATTTATTATTGCTAATAATAATATTGAAGTAATGAAATAAATCAAAATCAAATTTTTTTTATTGGCATGGCATGCACTGTACACCTGATTGAGGGGGGGGGGGTGGCATTGTATGTGTGATTCCATTTTCCCCTTTTATGTAAACATTTTATTATATATATTTTATAATAATGATATTTAAATCATTATTATTAATGATGAGTGAGGGAGTTTTAATTTTCACCTACAGAAAGGTGGGGAGGGTCTTGGATCTCCCTTTGAAATAATGTTTAAAATAATAATAATAATAATATAAATTATTATTTTTATTATCAGGTCTTGAATCAGTTGTAACTTATTCGTGCAACATCAGATTGAAGATCCGTTTACGACATCCTGATCCTGGTATTGAGATCCTTGATTCAAGACCAATTTTGGATACCTTTTTTCAGCTCATGAACCAGGTCCATGAAGTGACCAACAACAACAACAACAACAACAACAACAACAACAACAACAACAATAATAATATTGTTGTTGTTACGAAATATAGCATCTGACATAACTTCTTCATATGATGTCAGAATGATGAACTGTTTGTGGAATTCTGACACTAATATTGAGGAAAACATTACAAAACCCATATAAAGTATTAACTTTGGACTTGTGGATCGGGTCCACAAAATTCCATTCGAGCACATCACTGTGATTTTTTTTCACCGGGTGACCGATTTGGGAAAGTGAATAGCCTATCCTAAGTATTTTTTTGTGAGGATCACAATTGTGTGATTTTTTTGGCCATTCATGGCCATTTTCACTGACGTATCAGTGTTTGTTCATTTTTTCCCATCAGACCAATGATGATCCTCATGTGTTCGTTAGGCTTTTGGCCAGACAGACCATGTACTCTGGGAGTACACAAGCATGCCTAGGGGTACATAGAAATGGATCGGTACCTGGGCACATCCAGGTACATGGACAGGAAGTGGAGTGGGACCACACACCATGTGGACCCCCTTACACATCGTGCACTTCATTATGAATCTTTTACCTATT
The DNA here is from genome assembly GCA_963277665.1 of Viscum album. NCBI lineage: Eukaryota > Viridiplantae > Streptophyta > Magnoliopsida > Santalales > Viscaceae > Viscum > Viscum album. The sequence continues at coordinate 173,167,581 of OY728128.1, forward strand.
GTATCTCCTTTTTTTTAACTCAAAATTTGGCCCACAAGTGCCTATACTGAGTGTTTTTATACGTATAATGAAATGGTGGAATTCGTAGTGGATTTTGAGATATAATGTGAGATTTTGTGTGCATGATTATTCCTTAGGTAATGCATGACTATGATAGTGATTAGGTAGGATCATCAGAAAGATTCCAAATATAGAGGCAAAACTCCCCTGTCGCACTAGGGCGTAGGTCCTATATCTATAGAGACTGTACCCCTATCATACCAGGGCATGAGCCCTCCATACTAGTTGTATAGATACAGAGATGACACTCCCCTATTGTACAAGGTTTTGGGTCCGCTATCCACATAGACAGTACTCCCTTGTCACGTTAGGGCATGAGACCTCCATACTCATTGTACAAATATAGAGGTGGCACTTCCCAATTACATAAGGGTTAAAGTCCTCTATCCATAGATACAGTACTACCCTATCACACTAAGATAATATTCCTCTATACTCATTGTACATATATAAAGGTGACACTCCCCTATCACACTAGGGTGTGATTACTCTATCTATAGAGATGATACTCCCATGTATCACTAGGTTGTGGGTCCTCTATACTCATTGTGTAGATATATAGGTGAAAATCCCCTATTTCACCAAGGAGTGGGTCCTCTATCCATAGATATTGCACTCCCTTGTCATACTAAGGTGAAGGTCCTCCATACTCATTATATAGATATAGAGGTAGCACTCCCCTATCATACCAAGGCTTGTGTCCTCTATCCATGGAGATAGTTTTCCCCTATCACACCTGGGTGTGGATTATCCATACTCATTATACAAATATATAGGTATAACTCCCCTATCATACCAGGGAGTGAGTCCTCTATCCATAGAGATGGTACTCCCTTATCACACCAGGGTATTATTCCTCTATACTTGTTATACTGATACAAAGTTAGTACTCCCCCATTACACTAGAGCATGGGTCCTCCATATTCCATGAATATATATAGATATGGTACTCCCCTATCGCACCAGGCTATAAGTCCTCATGAATTATTTGGACAGACACATGAGATGTTGGGAATTAGAGATAGTCCCTTTTTAGAGCTGTAGGTAGACTCATTATTCTTAGTTGGGTTCTGATATTGAGATCCCCTTTCTTTTTTAATCTGGGTTTATTATATATGAACACACACACACACACACAAATATATATATAAATATATTTGTTATTGGTTTTAGTTTCCCTCTTTATTTGGGATGATATGACTACTTATATCATGTCCTCTATTGCTCCCTCTTCAATTTTTAGGGTGTCCTACCAGGTATGTATGTACTCACACCTATAAGGGATTTTCCCATACATGTAGTGCCTTATGTAGATGATGGAAATATTGGAAGTGGATTTGGTAAATCATAGGGATACTTGGGTGAATTTTACCACATACGGTGGTCGGGGCTTGGAGACCATAAGTCGGGCTCTCTTAGCTTTATTTATTTTTCAGTTATTTTCAGGTTGGAATATCTTTTCTGGTTAGTCATGTATTTCACCCCTTTTCTTTTTAGATTACAATGATGTACTCTTTTTTATTCCTTAGAGTTTATTACATGCATGAATTTTACTCTTGATGTTACAGTCTTTTATTATTATTCCTCTACACTTCTTCATTAAGATGTTTGGGTGCATATGTACATGTAATTTAATAAAAGGCCTCCTATTTTAGTTATGACTTTTTTCACTTATCACTAGCCCCTAACCTATGGAGGTGGGCTTGGGGTAGTTTCGGCTTGGCCTTCCATTGGCTAGGTGGGCCCTGGTGGGTCAGGCCATGATAGATTGGTATCAGAGGTGGTTCAACCTTGGGATGGTGTTTGGAATTTTTTCACCTTATGAGGTTTGGTTGTGAGTTTAGGGAAATATTGTCAAATTATATTGAGTGCATATTTTAGGCTAGGGAACCCAGTGTTGGTGTGACAATTGATGTATCCATACACAAGGAATATGGCTACCTTCTTTTCGACTCAGCATACTGAGACATTGGTTGTAGGGAACATTGGTACATGTATCATATATGATTGAGTCCCTTTTCTATCCTTGAGTCAGATCCCCATATATATATTCTCTTTGACCATTGTAAGTCTTGATAACTTTTAATATGTCTCTATGATGATAGTAAACTAGGATTTAAAGAAAGTGTCATGATGATGACTAGTTGAGAAATGAGGCCTTAGTTTAGGGACCCACCCAGGAGATGTTCTCTCTAGGTGGGCACTGATTTTTGATACCACTTGTTGATCAATGCATGGATCCTTCTATGGGTTATGAAGATGATCATCTACATGTTGAGAAGTCGATAACCCCAGTAGGGTAGGATGATATTATGTGTGATATTAGTTCATTATGAGAGTTCTAGATATGGATACCATTAAGGTTCCATGATGATACATACCCCAAGGTGGTAGAGGTTTGAATCAAGGTAGTGTTCTAGGTTTTTTGGATTGCGTGGAACCCGACTGATCAGATGGTTATATTGGTGACCAGTCTTCACCATGAAGTAGATAGTGGATCTAAAGATACCAATAGATGATTCGCATATGTTGAGTGTTATTTATGAGTTTTAGAGATAGAGGTATCCCAGGATTTTTGGTGATCCAGAACACTTTCTCATGTGGTAGAGGCTTGGATCGAGCTTGTGGTGTGACTGTACCGCTTGGATAGGACCCCTCTGGATGTTGGTCATGGAAGTGAGACTTATATAGGTTGATGTGGGGAATTGTTATATACTTATGTTATTGAAATTTTATGTGTATTATAACATGAAATAAATAGGGACACTTCCCCCATCGAGATATGTTCTTACGATGTGATTCAAAACAGTGAGGGCGAGTCAGTGCCACCCAAAGTGGATAGTATCGAGGTACGGCGTATGAGTTCCTTTGACTTGTATGTTTGAGGTGGTTTTGATGTTCTAAGGTGTTTAATAAATCCCTGGTTGTGGTGATTATGTGGGAAAGGGAATGAATAGCTTCATTCAATAAAAACTTGCGTCTCAATGGCTTCGAGTGCGGTTCAGGGTATGACATGTATCTACACTACTCCAGCTTCAGCTATAACACAAATTCATAATCCAAATTTCTATGGACATAGACCATATTTGAGACCTATCAATACCCTCAGGGGACTTTTTTCTCTAACCTTGTGATGGAGGGTCCCACAGAGAGGATTAGTGATCACACACTTTTGATAGTGTGACCTGACTCTAGGAGGAGAGAGAGCCTCTCATGGGATCTTTTCATAGATAGTGGTGAGGCCCTATGATGTTTTCCTTAGTATGGGATAGTAAATTACCATTCGTTCTCATATGATTGTTAATAGTGAGTTTAATAATTCTTCTAATTTGCTGGGATAGAGTTTTTATCCTTTTATAAGGAGTGATCCTCAAGTAGGGAAGGATGATCTCATTTACAAGAGGTTACAACCAATTCATTATCAGTTGGATACTATTACCCTTGGAGTAGTAGATTCTTTAATCTTCTAGTTTCATACGATGGTAGAGGAGTATAAGGAATTCCATCTTGAGTATGTTTCAGGTTTACCTCACCATCGAGAGTTTTTTATGGAATTGCACTAGGTAAGACCCGATATCTTCCCTAACATATCAGATGACCCCATGTAGCTGTGAGAGTTAGAGATTTTATTGGAGAAGTCTATAAATAATGGAATTTATAATACCCTATGTGTTCTCCTAGTAAGACCTATGTTGTTCTCTTAGAGGAATATGTGAGCTTGAGGTTGGGTGTGGATTAGTATCACTCAATCCGGGTGACTATCTGGGAGGAGTATCTACCCCTTAGACTCGATGAACTCGTATCCTAGTGTATGGAAGTGTATATTATCTCAGAGTTTAACCTTATGATGGGTTATCACCAGTTCCAAGTTTAAGAGGTGGGTGTACTGAGAATCGCTTCTTAGATCCAATGTGGTTGCTTCGAGTTCACGGTGATACCCTTTAGTGTGTAGAATGTACCAAAATAGATTGTAAGACTTATTATCTAGATCCTCAAACTTTCTTGGATCAGTACATGGTGGTATTTAGTGATGGAAACCTTTTGTCCTCAATATCAGAGTTGGAGCATGTGAGACACATGATGATAGTGGTAGACATACTCTAGGAATGCTATTCGCATTAAATCTCTCATAGAGAGTCAGTTCTAGATTCAAAGGTCCACTTATCAAGATATGTTTTATTAGACATGATAGTGATAGTGGAACCTACAAAGGTTTATGAGGAAGGATCTTTATGGCCACCTATGGTGTGAATGTGGCTACATATTCTCATAGTGAGGTTTTCTATTCATTTTTGTTAAGCGAGGTGATATAACAGTTGAATTATTTGCAGCTAACCCCAATGGAGGAGAGGGGTGCGGCTTATATTCAGTCGATGGTGTAGACTCCTCCACTTTTATAGTGTGTGAGGGTGGATAAATTGGGAAGCATAGACTATGAGTTCCTACATGATCAGATATCCTTAGGATATTCACTAGATGAATTCTATGAAGGAGTGAATCATGTCATACATTTCCAGGGATGGATAGTAGTTCTGGTTACGTTGCAATAGGAGGTGATGAGAGAGTTTCAAAATTATAGTTTGGTTGTACATCCCAGTGTAGGGAAGATTATAGATACCTTCAGTGATAGTTTTGGTGATCTGGCATGAGGTAGAGTGTTGCTCAGTTTGTCTCTCAATGTCTCACATGTTAGTAGGTAAAGGATGAGCATCAGGTAGGTTTGTTGCATCCTCTTGAAATCCCTAAGTGGGAATGGGATGATGTATCCATGAAATTTGTGATAGGGCTTCGACAAATAGTGAGAGGTCAAAATTCCATATGGGTAATAGTTGACTGACTTACCAATTTGGTGCACTTCCTTTCCATTAGGGAGTGGGAGAGTCATACACGATCTCAGTATCACCTCAATTTTGTTTAGTTTGTGCTTTTTGGGGATGAAAATATTTGAAGGAGGGAATGATTTAGAGGCTATATTTATTCTATGTATGAATTTGAAATATTCCTAAGACTATTTTCAAAACAATGAGTCGAGAAGACATGTGATTCCGAGGCTCGGTGAGCCTAGAATTAATTTTATAAAAATATTAAAAATATTTTATATAACGCACACACAATTTTTTAGAAATAATGGAATATCTCCTAAACAGAGTCTCATATCAAAAATCTGAGACCATGGTTGAATCCATAGCTTGGGTTTTACCCTAGGATTGACCTAAAGTTGGTCAGTTCTAGATGTTTAGATGAGGTGGTTGTTGTCGAGTAAATTTAATTAAAATAAATAAATAAATAATTTATTTTTTTTATTAAATGGACTAATTAAAATACTATATAAATACCCTATTATGAAATTTTTCCAAGGTCCTGATACATAACCCTTTATACACCTAATAGGAGGAGGATATAATTATTTATTGGTGGATCATGATCAGATAATGACAGATGGCCAGATCAAGGATAATTGTGAGATGAATGATGAACACAGTAGGATCACCAAATTCATTGATAGAGGATGCATTATTCACCAATGATTGATCCATAATTAATTAAGGAATCATTAATTTTAGTTTTCACCCTTTTGATTAAAATATTGTGGATGGATTCATATATTCTTTTATTGATCTATGATTATATATCCTTCGCATGATCCCATTTAATAATTTGATTTGTTTAAATCAATTATTTATTTTTTATGAAATGGTATCATCCATAATTACTCACCTATTGATCATTGGTTGGGATCACATAAACCAATAATGATTATCACCTTTGTGTTATGCACCTTTATCCCTCTGTTCTTATCATTCATTATCAGTAATCTATTGACTGATAATTAAATGATATCCAAAAATACCAATCATTATATGTCATTCTTTGGAATGATGGATCATGGTCATGAGTTTGGATTTATATTTAGATACGATGGAGGCATGGGGACAATGACATGAACTCAATTTTGGATCAGGTATCACTGGTTTATAAGGCGGATTGAATGGATCTCTTAGGAGGTGCAACAATTGATGTTTCTGAGCAATAAGTATCCTAAATATGACTATCGACGATGATGGCATATAGTGTTAGTATGGACGATAGTGTTTCCATGAACCAGGAAATGTGGGTTCTATAGATAAAAATGATAGATGGTTTTCTGGTGAAGAATGGCCAAAATCTGATTTCCGGCTGGCCATGGAGGGCAGTGTGTATCCTTTTTATTTTTAATAGTAATAACTTGTGATGGTTATTACTAATTTCTATTTATTTAATATTATTTCTAATAATAATATCGAAGTAATGAAATAAATCAAAATATTTTTTTAAAGGGGTGGTATGAACTGCACACCCAATTTAGGGGGGAGGAATTGTACACATTATTCCCTGTTCCCCTTTTATGTAAACATTCTATTAAATATATTTTATAATAATGATATTTAAATAATAATTATTAATGATGAGGGAGGGGGTTTGAAGTTCCACCTACAACAAGGTGAGGAGGGGTATGGATCTCCCTTTGAAATAATGATTATAATAATAATAATAATATAAAATATTATTAATTTTTTATCATATCTTGAATTAGTTTAACTTATCGTGAAATGTCAGATTAGTAATCCATCTATGGCATCACAATCCAAGTATCGAGACACCTGATTCATGATCAATTTTGGATACCTTTTTCTGACCCATGGATCGAGTCCATGAAGTGCCCATTACTACTACTACTACTACTACTACTACTACTACTACTACTACTACTACTACTACTACTACTAATTCTACTACTACAACAACAACAACAACAACTACTACTACTACTACTCCTGCTGCTGCTGCTACTGTTATAGAATATAGTATCTAACATAACTTATTCATAAAATGATAGAATGAAGAACTGTTTGTGGTATTGATACCCTGATATCGAAGTGGATATTTCAAGACCAATATCAAGTATTTAATTTGGACTCATGGATTGGGCCCACAAAATTCCATTCGAGTGTGTTATGGTGAAAGGAGTTTTTCACCGGGTGTATGATTTGGGCAAGTGAATAGAATATCCTGATTTTTTTCCATGAGGATCAAAATGGTGTGATCTGTTTGGACATTCATGGCTGTTTATGATGAAATATATATGGTTTTATGTTTTAGCCTGTCAGATTGACAATGAGCCTCATGAATTCATCCAGATTTTTTCCAGACACTCCATGTACTCTTGGAGTACATGGGCACACCTAGGGGTACACAGACATATCCTGGAACCCGGGAAAATCCAAGTACATGGCCAGGTAGTAGAGCAGGACCACACACCATGTGAACCCCCTTACACACTATGTACTTCTTTTTGAATCTTCTACCAATCATATCTCTTTTTTTTGACTAGTATATTGGTCTCTGAGTATCCCATCCTACGTTTTTTCCATGTAGAACTCAGTGGTGGAATTCATCATGTATTTTGAGATATGATGTGATATGTTATGAATGTGATTCTTCCTTAGGAGATTATTTATGATGGCAGTGATTAAGCAGGATCATCAAAGAGATTCTAGATACAGAGGTGACACTCCCCTATCACACTAGGGAATTAGTCCTCTATCCAAAATGATGGTACTCCCCTATCACACTAGGTTGAGAGTCCTCTATACTCGTTATACAGATACATAGGCGACACTCCCCTATCACACTAGGGCACTGGTCCTCTAACCATAGAGACAATACTCCCCTATCGTACTAGGGTGAAAGTCCTCTATACTCATTTTATAGATACAGAGGTGAAACTCCCCTATTAGCCCATGGTGTGGGTCCCATATCTATGGAGACGGTACTACCTTGTCACACTAAGTATTGATTCCTCCATACACATTGTATAGATATAGAGGTGACACTAACTTATCACATTAGGGTGTGGGTCCTCTATCCACAGAGACATTACCCCCCAATTTCACCAAGGCGTGGGTTATCCACACTCATTATGCAGATACATAGGCGACTCTCCCCTATCATACCAGGGCATAGTTCCTTTATCCATAGAGATGTAACTCCTATATCGCATGAGTGTGCACATACTCTATACTCACTATATAGACACATAGAAAAAATACCCTTCCATAACAGGGGTGGGTCCTCTATCCATAGAGATGGTAATCCACTATCACACCAGGGAATGGGTCCCCAATACTCTTTGTACAAATATAGAGTTGTAATTCCCCTATCATACTAGGGTACGGGTCCTCCATCCATGGATATGGTACTACCCTATCCCACTAGGGTGCTAGTCCTCTATACTCATTATAAAGATAGAGAGGTGATACTCTCCTACCACACCTGGGTGCATGTGCTCCATATTTTGTGTAGATATATAGATACAATACTCCCCTATCGAATGAGGGAACAAGTAATCTTCATGCCTTCTTTGGAAAGACGCATGAGATGTTGGGAATCAGAGATAGTCCCTTTTTAGTGTTTTAGGTAGACTCATTGTTCTTAGATAGGTTTTGAGATTGAGATCCTCTTTCTTTCTCATATGGGTTACTTATATGAGCACACACACACACACATGTGTGTGTGTGTGTGTGTTTTTGGGTTTCATTTCCCTCTTTCTTTGGGATGAGATGAATACTTCTATCATGTCTTATATCACTCCCTCTTTAGTTTTCAAGGCATCCTAATGGGCATGTATATAATTACACCTGTATGGGATTTCCCACACATTTCATGTATTATGTATATTACAGACATATTGATAGTGGATTTATTGGATCTTAGGGATACTTTGGTGTATTTCACCACATATAGTGGTCGGGGCTTATAGACTAGGAGTTGGGATCTATCATCTTTCTTTATTTTCCAGTTATTGTTTGGTTAGGACATTTTTTCAAGTTGGGTGTGTACTTTCCCCCCTTAATTTTCAGATTATTATTTTGTACTCTTTTTTATTCTCTATAGGTTATTACATGCATGCATTTTACTCTAGATGTTACAGTATTTTAATATTATTCCTCCACACTTATTTATAGAGATGATTGGGTGTATACATACAAGTAATTTAGAAAAATAAATTCCATTTTAGTTATGAATTTCAGTGATTTTTTCTATCCCCTGGACTATGGAGGTGGGATTAGGATAGTTTCGGCTCAACCTTCCGCTGACCAGGCGGGCCCTGGTGGGTTGGGTCATAACATAAATGGATATTTAATATAAAAGCACATATATAAATCAATTAGCATGAAGAAAATATTTCAAATAAATGGCATGTAATAATCAAATCAAAGTATATCATAGAACCATTTAATAATCCATGTAGTACTTTAGTTTCTAATAATAGGATCCTCACACTACTCAATTAGTGATCTCGGCTCAATGTGTGCACACATCCCTTAGCTCAGGCCGCCAAGACTCAACTCTCCACTAGGAAAATCATGAAATAGTAAGTGTATATTACTATTTTCATCATAAATACACTGTTAGGGGGTTAGATCCCAGAATTATTGTCCTAATTACTTACTAAATACCTAGGATATCATATATTTCAATCAATAAATCAATCAATCATGGAAAATAAAACAATTCAATTAAATTCAAAATAAAATCTTCCAATTTCAATTTTCAACATACCTTTATCATTTTAAAAAAATCATAGGTTTTTATAAATTCAATCATTTTTTAAATAATATTTCAATTTAATACATTTATCACAAGGTTCAACATCAAATCATTTCACTAAATTAATTCCCAAATCAAGCAATCAATTTTCTCAAATCCACCCAGAAATTTAAATTCCATTGAAATTGGGTTTTTTTTTCACAATTTCCATGCCCTTTTCAAAATAAAATATCAATAAAATCAAATATGAGATTTTTAATCATTTAAAAAATTAATTCAAATAAATTAAGAAAACCAAGGTTTCAATTGAAGGGTAAATCCTTATGGAACCACCTACCTTTAAAAATAAGGATCAAAACCACACCCAAAATGGGAACACCAACATAGAATAAAGGTGAATGAGATCAAGAAATCAAACCTAGAATCAAAATTTATAAAAAAATAGATTATATCCATCAATAAAATGATTTTCTATCACTCCCTAAGGAGGATACAAGAGTATATTAGAAGAAACCACATGAGAGGAGATTCATTTTTCTAAAGGAGATCCAACGAGGTCATCAAAACTTGATTCACAAATAGAAGAGGTTGGAGGAGTCAATTTCACCTCTTGAGAGCCTTCAAGGACCATGGAATTAGATTAGGGTCTAAATAGGGTTATTAGTGGTTAAAACTGGGGGTCCTAGGATTTTAATATATTTTTAGGGGATTTAATTACCACATGCATGATTTACTAGATAGGGGTGCACGATTAAACAACCATGAACCCTAATAGCATGAACCAACTATTTGGGAAACATAGTTTCCACTAGGTTGGTGTATGTTTTGGAAAAACCATGTGGAAACTATGCACCAACCCCACACTTCACAAAAAGTTCCCAAAATTTTCCAAATTTCACCCGAAACATGCCGACACAAGCCCCAACCAAAGGGGAATAAAAACAAGGGTTAGGAAGTTCCTAAAAGATGGTAATGATATTTTAAAAACCAGGCTGAGTTTTTTGAATCAAGTCTCTATATGAAGTTTTAATTTGAGGAAGGATAACTAGATGAAGGAATTCTGAGTCATCAGAAAAATAATATCAATCGAACATATGCGAGTCCACCAGATGAAAAAATGCACCAAAGTTCATCATTCAAACATTTATGAATACTTTGGGAAGAGGAGGAATATGAAGAGCACCAATCATAGAAGATATTATTTCACTAGTAAAAAGTAATCATTCGAAGCATGTCTTGGAAATGTGAATCACCAAATAGGGAAAATTCATATGCACTGAACAGAGAAACATTACACCAAATGGAATGTTATCAATGAATTCAGTGGAAAAACATATACCAGCTAGATCATTGATGATATTTAAAATATTTTATAAAGTCCTTAGTATGATGATGCTAAAATGATCTTTCAAATTATGTAATCTGTCATGGTGAAAGATTATTTGAAGAAGTTTCTTAACATTAAGGTTAAGGAAGTTTGAAGAAGGTTGCAAATGCTGGAAGTTTTCATGAAGATTGAAGAATATTATAGAAGGATTAAGAATTATCTAACGAAATTGAGATAATTGAGAGTTTTAATATTTGAGTTTTCATTGAGTGGGAAAATGAATTTGAGTTCCCACCTTTTTTATCCTATGATCTCTCCTATATAAAGGGGTGTACATACAGCCTGTAATAACACTGTTCATACACATAAAGAAGATGAGGTGATGTATTTTTTGGAGTAGTGGGAGTTTCCGACCAAGGAAATACTTTGTTTAAGAAAAGGAACTAGATAGAGGTATCAAGTAGATGTTTACTGACTATAGATTTTTATTAGAGACATCAAAAAGAGGTTTAATGGACGTAGGTACAAACAACATAGTTTTATTAGATAGATGTTCCAGTCAAAAGGGAAGTTTCAAGGCACATTGGATGGAGGAATACTGAATTGAGGGTGAGGAAAAAAAATTAAGGCATAGATTTTAGAGGCACACTAGATGGAGGCATACTATATGGAGGGTGAGGCACATCAGATAGAGTCATACAAGATGAAGGAAGATGCACACTAGATGGAATCATAAAATGAATATTTTCTAAATGAAGTTTTTTGTGAGATACTTAAATGTTTTTATATTATGTTTTCTCGGATGCATACACAAACTTAGTAACTAATGGGAGTTAGTAAAATATACTATTAGAAGATAGGTGGATCTTTTCAGAAGATAACTTAACCATCGGATGCAGTATAAATACCCATCACTTGAAATTGATGAAAATATTATTAGTGAAATAATCTATGGAATGATAGGAGTCACCATGGTATGGATGTTGGTTCTCACAATGAGTCTGACATTATAAAAATACTTGTGTTATGTGTGATGACCCACATCATCATGGGTTTTGAAAATTATGGAAAATTTGAACCTCTTTTTCCTAGGAGTATTCAAGGGGAAATGGTAAATTATTTTATGATATGGTATTAGATATTTTTGTGATCACTTCATTGGTCCTAGAATAGGGTTTTTACACTAGGACACGACTTTGGTGAAAATTTGAGCCGTTTTATTTTTCATGGTATATTTAATATTTAATTAATTAAATATTAATCAATTCATGCATGTTTAGTTAGTATTATATTTTAAACATAGTTTCAGATTTATATTCTATATTCATGGTTGATTTCAAAATGGGAGGTTTTACATAGGTGCGACATGACTATGTGTCGAGCACCAGGGCTATGCTTGGGCCCCTTTTCTTTTCTTTTATTTTTTCTTTTATTTTTTCTTATTTCTTTTCTACATTGTATTGATTCATAGGAACATGGGGGATTTAACTTTAGATGTAATCATATGAATTAGGGAGAGGGATATAAGAGAGGGATATGGAGAAGATGAGGTTCCGTCACTGAGCTCTGGCCACGTAGGAACATTGTGCGACAACTGTGGATCACAGATCAGACCGAATCTTTGGTGGATTCCACCTAGAAATAGGACTGTTTTATTTCTTCACCGTTAATCCCCATAGTGTATCAATTTTTATATTTTAACCCCATTTTGGGTTTTATGAACCCTTATGGGGTCAATCTATGGATTTTAGGGAATAAATGAGGGTTTTAGGATGTTTTGGGGGATTTCTGCTTAGGAAAAACCATGTACACAATGTGTGGTTTTAATAACACATGTTGTGTGTTCTTCTTGTATGGGGAAGATGAAGTTTTGGGACTACAATCTATGTACTACGGAGTACACACCGTATAGTTGGATTTTAGTGTGTGGATGAGTACCAGACTAGACACCCCACATGGGGGTGCTTGGCTATGTAGGGCACATGGGTAGTCCCCATGTGGGGTGTATGATGTGTAGGAATACAAACCTAGGTGGATAACATGGCTAGGTAAATGGGAAGGGACACCATGTGGGGATACATTCCATGTACAGGTGGTACGCATCATATACTCATTCATTTTACATGCTGAGTGGGGTAAGGTACATGGGTTGGAACCCATGTGGGGGGTAAACACCATGTACCAAGAGGCACACATCATGTAATTTGAAAAATTACACACTGAGTGGCCAAAGGAACATATTCAGGGATGATCTATGGGGTTACACACCATGTACCCCTAAGTACATGTCTTGTACATTTCCTACATCGGTCTATTTTTCCTGTTTTTCACCATAGTTTCAGAATTAGACTTGTGAGTATTCCATTATGAGAATTTTTCTACAAGGATTATAATGGTTGAATCCTTTATGAATTTAGAGGTATTCTGTATGGTTTTTTGGATTGTGATATTTTAGAAAGAGGATTTATTTTTAGGTTTAGTTTCAGAGTCCTCTTGGGGTTTGGGGTGTGAGATGCAAGTCCTGGGTGATGGTTGTGATCTCATCAGTGGGCCTATCTTCTGGATGCCGATCAATGTGGTTTGATGTTATTTTAGAAGGTTCAAAAAATGTGGGATTGAGTAGTATCTTTGAGGATATCTTGGTTTTTCCCTATATGATGGGACTAGTTGCTTGAGGTTAAAGTAGTGTGAGGTTTATCTCTTGGGTTTTAGGATACTAGAGCTGTTGGATAATTTGGGATAATTTAATGCCATTTGATTTCAACTATGGATGGGTGTTGTTATGCTATTGAGATGAGTCAGAGGAACTCTTGAGGATGACCTTATGGTATAGTTTCTGATCGACTGATCAATGGTTTTCATAGTTGGATATTTAGAATGCCTGTGAGGTATGTCATTTTTGGATTCCCTTATTGTTGGGTTGGTACCCATGGATGGGTTGTTTTTCAGGAAGGGCTGCAAATGTTTGTCTTATGTGGGATTTTCTCCAAGATTTGGATTGTGCCAAGGAAACCTAGTGGAAGGTATCCTGCTTTTTAGGTGGTCATGAGGACTATTCTGAATGCCCCTATTGGCAGGCTTGTTCTTTTGGATGCCTTTTTCTGGATAGTTATTGATCGTGGACTAGTTGGAATCCACTTTGGGCCATTTGGGTTATTCTGCACTTGTTGTGTCCTATGCCTTTGGTTGAGCTAGAGGTACCCCTTGTAGGGTTTCCTGCTCTTATTGTGGCCTTTGGGCCATTTGAGAATGTTTTTGTGAGCATGTAATGATATCTTGGGTGCAGTAGGGGAGTCCCATTGTGTACACCACCTTATGCTATGACATTGGGTAATTTGGGAGCCCTATGTTTGGTTTAACCCTAAGTTCATTCATGGAGATCCTGTAGTGAATTTTTTGTTTAGATGCGAAGATCTAGGGTACTGAAAGAGGCCCCTGTGATTTTTTGGACAAGAGTGGATTGATGCTATTATTTTATATTTTTGGATTGTGGAGTCAAGGTTGGATCATACCATATTTTTTGGTAATTGGACATGATGTTTGAGGTAGTTGGTTTGTGTAAGAGACAATTGGGATATCTTGGTTCGGGCGTTGTCTCCAAGTTGTGATCTAGTTATCTCCTCCATTGGATGGTATTATTATATAGTATTAGGGATCTAATGGATGATTTAGATGAGTATAAACCCCATCTACTTGAGTGTTATCCCTTACTAGTGTGTCTTTGAGCTTGTGAGATGTTGAGGCACTCATAGAGTAGTTTTTGTGTGTCGTGGATGTTGTTGTGATCCCGAGGCCATGGATTCTATGCACTCTAAGTTATTTATGGAAAACTCCTTATTGGGTCTACAGCTGATGCCCAATTTATTTTTTAGGACCTTTAGGACTGACATGTTCTCAAGTTATGTCGACCTAAATGTTCTTTTCACCAGTTTATATCATGATATTAGAGTTCTAGAGCCCAATAGATACATGTTTTTCATGTGGACACCTATGGTTATACCCTGGTGTTCAACATTTATGCAAGTCTCATTTATATATCTTGGATATCCTATGTAGATCTGGTGGGAGCACCAGTTTTCATGTGGATAGGTGATTTGCGTGCTGTAAATCCTTTAGTAGGGGCCAAAGTGGGGGTAAATTTACATTGGGTGTCAGAAGATAACCCATAGTTTTATTTTTTCCTTATATTTGTTTCCCCCTTTTATAAATTTTATTTATTTATTCCAAATTCTATTAGTTTCCATATAGTATGGGCATATCACATGTGTATGTACTTATTATGATAGTAGATTTATAGGTTCACCATTAGGGGTTGACTATTGAGATTTATTTATCACCCCCTATACATGAAACTCAGTATGTGTATAGACTGGATGTCTAATTTTAGGTTATAGAACAATTTGTGTGATGGATGGGGTCTAGGACTAACATTTCTTGATTGAGAGGTTCCACTCATGTGGAGTTTCATGATTGGGTTGGTGAAGCTCAAACATCATGGAGACTGGGTTTGTGGTTTGTCTTGATGTTGGTAGTAAATCCAATTGTATTTTTTTAGTTGTTTATTTTTTACATGTGGTTATTTGAGTGTGGGATTTTCTATTTTATATTTTTCATCAGAGTATGTATGTCTGTATACCAAATTTCATTTATTATAGCATGCTTCTGTTTCATCTACTTATTATGCGTACCCTGATTTCTATCCCATGCGTATGTATTTTGGTTATTTCTGGTGCTATTATACTCTAAATAGAGGGTATAGTATCCCCAATGTATCCTGTAGATCCTCAACACTGGTCTCTAGCATCTAGAATTTTGGGAGGTGTGCTTGAGGCCTTGTGGTGATCCAGATCAGGTGATGTGTTTGGTCGACCCAAGCTGGTTTGTTATCATAACTTTCTAGTTTTATGATTTGGGGAGTTGGTAGAAAGGATGTCTAGAATTGTTTAGAACATATGATCAATATTGGGATTGTGTGTCATAGACACCATTACCTATAGTAATTAAATGTTTCTAGGGTATGAATTTTTAGTTCTTTTATTCCATTTTTATGGTTGTGTGATTTCACCTAGCATGATGAACTTGGGTTTTTGGATTTATAGTTTATTCTAGTTTTTGGATCTTGGCCTGTAGTTATGATAAAAATGTTTAAAAATCATTATAGGCATGTAATATTCACATGACATATGAATATATATGGTGTTTTATATTTTATTCTGGTGATAGGTCTTGTGGATCATGTGGTGATAAGTTCCTCAGTGTTAGATATACAATCCATTTGTTGATGGATGCATGGAAACCCTAGTGGGTTGGTAGTGGGTTCCGAGTTCCCTGTTGGTGTCTTGATGAGGGAAAGGGTTCTGAGGGATCTTTGGATTGAGATTGAGTTTCTCGGAGGTGGTGGTTCCCCTAAAGTTACAAGTTTTTAGTCCTTAGGAGGGAGTTGTTCTTTCCCCATATTTTCTTCTAGGTCATGTGGTGGGGCCCATGTGCTTTCTATCAGCAATGGATTGGGTGGGCATGGTTTTTCTTCCTTGGTGGCACAATTGAGGTCTATTATCACTAGGATGTGGTTAAGTATGGGGATTTTTGATGTTTTACAAGTGGAGTATTGGGAGTGCTCCCTAACTTGTGGCTTGCTTGAGAGGGTAGGTTTGGTTGGTTTATTGGCCCTATACATTTTTGTTTGCACCTTGGGTAGTACAATGGAATAAAGGTTAGACACTTATGGTTTTGGATCTATTCTCATGTGGTTGATCATGGAATGAGGGAGATGCCTCAATTTTTAAGAGGAGTGCTGAGGGTTCTCTGGTTGGTTGGGACTGACCTGCATGAGGAGCATGGTCACCAGTTTTAGGCATGTTATCCTAGCTTCGTTAGGACTTGGACCATGTGATCGTGAGTTCTGTTTCTCATTCAGGAGTAGTTTAAGGAAAGCCTTGTGGGGGGGGGGGGGATCACCATAGGAAGTTGGAGGTCTTGAGCCTCATTTATGTGGTTCATTGAGTGTGGTTGTTGCAGGTTGTCATGCTGGTTCTCATGTATGAGTGGTTTGGCCATTTATATCCATTGCATTTGGTGATGGACATAGTGAGGGTTGTGTGATTTACCATTGGGTAGTGGGGTGATGATAAAGATACTCCTATGGTGGGGAACATCAGATCGGTTAGGGGTGAATATCCCTCATGTTGGGAGAGACTTGTGGATGCTGTAAGACTAGTCTTTAGATTGTCGAGATAGTGTTAGTTACACCATTTATTGGGTGAGTTCACGGATGTTGGATATCCACTGGTATTATTAGCGGTGAGAAGCATTTGTGGTGGAGAGTTTTTGATGACCCGCATCATAAAAGGTTGTGAAAATTAGGTGAAATTTGAACCATTTATTCCTAGGAGTGTTCAGGGGAAAAATTATAAATTCTCATTTGATATGATCTCATATAATTTTTTTGACCACTCTTTTGGTCCCGAAATAGGGTGTTTACCATAGTACATGAGTTTGGTGGAAATACTAGATGTTAAAATTTTCACAAATCATTTAATATTTAATTAATTAAATGTGAATTTATTTGAAAATTTTATTTTGGTCATATTTTTCAAACAAATAATCAGATTTAGATTATGTCTCTATGGATGAGTATGAAATGTGTTTTTTCCTAGTTTAGGCATAACCTTATGTCGGGCATTGGGACCGAGTCCAAGCCCCTTTTCTTTTATTTTCATTTTCCTTTTATTTTTTTCTTCTATTTTCTTTTTTATTTCTTCTTTTCTTACTTGGATTACTATATAAACCCATGGGGGATTTCCCTTTTTGGGCCATCAGCTGAATGAGGGTGAGGGAGAGAAGAGAGGGAGAGGGAGAAGAGGAGGTGCCACCGTAGAGCTCAGGTCATGCCAGATCATCATACAATGGCTACAGATCATGGATCAGACTGAATATTTGGCGGTTTCTACCAAGAGGTATTAACATTTTATGTTTTCACCATTAATCCTCTTAGTGTAGTCAAATAAAAATTTTAACCCCATTTTGGGTTGTTGGGTATCCCTAATGGGTGGATCCACGACTTTTAGGGAATAAATGGGGGTTTTAGGCAGTTTTAGGAAATTTTCATCTGGGAAAATCCTTGTACATGAAATGTGGTTTTAAGAACAAATTTTGTGTGTTATTCTTGTTTGTGAAAGATGAATTTTTGGGACTACACTCCATGTACTATGGGGTACATGCCATGTAGTGGGCTTCCAGTGTGTGTCTGAGTACTCGGTCAGACACCCCATGCGTGGGTACTTGGCCGAGTAGGGCACATGACCACTCCCCATGAGAGGTGAATGATATGTAGGAATACACACCTATATAGAGTATATGGCTAGGTATATGGTAAAGGACCCAAATTAGGGATATACATTGTGTATAGGTGGGACACGCTGTGTACTCAGGCATTTTACATGCCGAGTGGGGCTAAGTTACATGGGATGTCACCCATATGGGGGTACATTCCATGTACTGGGAGGAGCACACCATTTAATTTGTCGAGTGTCTAGAAGAACATGGTTAGGTAGGATCTATGAGGTTACACACCGTGTACCCCTAAGCACACCTAGTGTACTTTTCCTTAGTCTGTTTTGCCTATTTCTTTCCCTAGTGGAATCCTTTCTACATTTAGAGGTCATGTGGATTGTTTTTTGGACTATGAGAGTTTAACATGAATATTTATTTGAGTTTTTGTTTCATAATCCTCATAGGGTTTGGGGTGTGAGATGTGAGGCTTTAGTGAGGCTTGTGAGCTTGTTAGTGGGCCTATCTTGTGGATTCCAGCCATTGTTGTTCAAGGTTCTTTTGGATGGATCCTAGAAGGTGGGATTGAGCAGTATCTCTAAGTAGATCTTCATTTATCCTTGTGTGCCGGGACTGGTTTCTCGAGGTTAGAGTAGTTGGGGTTTATCTCTTTAGCTTGAGGATACCAGAGATATTAGAGCCTTTGGGTTGGGTTGACACCATGGGACAGTGAATACGACTAGGTTTCATTGTGATTTTGAGATGAGTCTAAGTTAATCTTAAGGATTCCCTTGTGGGATTGTTTCTGATTGATTGATCTATGATTTCTGTAGTCAGATGTTGAGAACTCCTATGGGGAATGACATTGTTTAGACACCCTTGTGGGTGGGTTGGTACACATAAATGGGTTGTTTTTCAGGAAGGTTGGCTGATGTTTCTCTTGTATGGTATTTTACATGAGGTTTGTCTTGTACTAAGGATCCTGATTGGAAGGTTCATACTTTTAAGGTGGTCATGAGGATCATTATGAATTACCCTATTGGTGGGATTGTGCTTTTGGATGCCCTTTTTTTGGCTGCATTGTTGATCAAGGAATAGTTGGAGGCCATTGAAGGCCATTTGTGTTATTCTACACTAGGTGTGTCCCATGCCTTTGGTTAAGCTAAAGGAACTCCTAGTAGGGTGTCTTTCTCTTATTATGGACTTTGGTACATTTGAGGATGTTTTAGCAGGTGTGGCCTAAGAGATTTGGTGTAATAGGAGAGTCCCATGGTGGATGCCACCTTATGCTATAACCCTAGGGACTGTGGGAACCCTGAGTTTTGTTTAACCTTAAGGTGGGTCATGTAGAGAACATGGTGGATGTTTTATTTGGATCCTGAGATCCAAGGTGCTGAAAGAGGCCTCATTCTTTGTTGGATTAGAGTGGATCAATGCTACTAGTTTAGCTGTTTGGACGGTGGGGTTGAGGTTGGATCATCACAGATTCTATTGGTCATTGGCTATAACATTTAAGGTAGTTTTTTTCATAGGAACATGGTTTGAGGAGAGCCTTGAGATATCTTGGTTTAGGTGTTGGCCTTGAGTTGTGATATGGTTCTCTCCTCTATTGGATGGCTATTGTTAGACGAGCTTAGGGATATAATGGACAATATGGATGAGTGCAATCCACATCTAGTTGAGTGTTATCCCTAACTAGTGTGTCTTCAGTATCATGAGGTGCTAGGCACTCATAGAGTGAGTTTTTTATTCCATGGATATTTTTGTGCTCCTAGGGGTATGGATACTTTGTGCTCCCAGTTATTTATGAATCCCTCCATATTGGGCTATAGTTGGTGCTCGATTTATTTTAAAGGACCCAATGGGATTAAAAAGTTATCTAGTTTTGTAAACCTATATGTTCCTATCACTTGTTCAAATCATGATATTGGAGTCCTATAGCCCAGTAGATATGCTTTGTTTGTGTGGAAACCTATGGTTACACCCTGGGGTCCAATATTCATGCCTTTTGTGTTTATAAATCTTGGAGATTCTATCTGAAGGATGCGCCAGTTTTCATGTAGATGAGTGAGATGCATGATATAAATCCTATGGAATGGGAAAGAGAAAGGTATATTTACCTTGGTTGTTAGGTTATAACCCATGGTTGGTTGTTTTCCTTGGGTTTGTTTGCCCAATTTTGATATAGTTGTTTTCTTTATGCCAACTACTATTAGTTTTTGTCTAGGATGAGCATATTGTGTGTTTATAAACTTATTAAGATAATAGATTTATAGTTTCATCATTAGGGATGGACTACTGAGATTTATTTCTCGCCCCCTGCATGTGTACCTCAGTGTGTGTGTGGACCTTATGTTTGATTTTAGGTTGGATCATAGGTTGCATGATGGATGGGGTTGAGGTTTAGTGTTACTTTATTGAGTGGAGCTGCTCATGTGAAGTCTTGGGATCAGACTGGTGTAGCTGGAGCATCATGGAGACTGGGTATGTGGTTTGTCATAGAATTGGTAGTAGAGTTGGTTCAATTTATTTTCTATTGTTTATTTTTTATATGTGTTTATCCCAGTGGGAAACCATTTGTTTTTATGTTTTTCATGATAGATTCTATAGGAATGTATGCCACATTTAATTTATTAGAGCTTAATTCTGGTTCATCTACCTATTATGTGTACTTTTATGTTTATCCGCTGTGTATGTATTTTGGTTATATTAATTGATATTATACTCTACCAAGAGGTTATAGTCTCCCCATGATATCTTGTATACCCTTTCCACTGGTCAATATTCTCTGGCTTTAGGAAGGTGTGATTGAGACCTTATAGCATGTCAGATTGGGTGTCGTGTTAGGTCAACCTAAGTTGGTTTGTTACATGATATTTTTCCTTATATGAACAATATATAATAAAGTTAAAAGAGTGGGGAATTAGTTCTAAATATCCATACATATTAACTGATAATAGAGGTTTGATCAAATTAAAGTAAGAAATGTTTAATTTGAATATAATTAGTAAAAATTTGTCACCATTCATTCACCCCCTATTAGGGTGACTGCATGATCTACCTGATAATATCACCTTCAATTCCGTTCAATACAAATAATTATGATTTCTCCACATAGATTTCTTCTAATAAGTCTCCATAATGAAATGTATTATTAAAATCCAATTGTTCAAGAAGAAACCCTTCTATTCCAACCAGATTGAGAACTATTTGAATCATTGTGAGTTTTATAGTAAGAGAGAAAATATCATCAAAGTACACTCTTGATTTTTGGAATTAATTCTTAACCATCCAATCCTTTTATTGTTTCTTACTAGCCGCTTCCTACCCTTGATAATAAAAGCATTTATTCCACAACACCCTCCTTGAATAATTTTTTATCTCCCATGTATTAAAAACATGCAAGCTATCCAACTCCTTCACTTATAACTCCCACTATAACGAGTTTCTCATACTTATTACCTCATACAAGATCT
The DNA here is from genome assembly GCA_963277665.1 of Viscum album. Classification (NCBI taxonomy): domain Eukaryota; kingdom Viridiplantae; phylum Streptophyta; class Magnoliopsida; order Santalales; family Viscaceae; genus Viscum; species Viscum album. The sequence continues at coordinate 173,189,304 of OY728128.1, forward strand.
CTAGTTATCCACCATTTTTTGGTTCCCCACCATTCATAAGTAGAAAAAAGTTAATTCTATAACCAAACCATTACACTAATATTTTGAACATGGTAGACTACCTCACTCATTAAGGTTTTTCTCCTTTTAGACCTTGAACTTTTGAAACTCTATCCCAAGATTCCATAGTCCTTGATCATTCTAGTATATTGGGTAATGATACTTCCAAAACTTAATCAACATATTATATTATGCAAATTATACCTCTTGAAATTTTTTTCTCCTTGAACAACCTATCACCACCCACTTTCTATTAAGATCAAACTTAGATTACATCAGTTATTCTCTCCCAAATACATCTTTATCCTCATTCTGATCCTTCCATAGGATCTCATCATTGAGGATGAAATTATAGACCCTAAAAACCTTATACTGATCATTATCCTTGAAAGTTATAGGATACAGTAGAAGTGGCTGGCTCTATTCCCAAAAATGGATTTTCATTAGTATAATTATATTTTTTATCAGAATTGGATGGATAGAAACCCTAAAATCCTCAAGATAGGATATTTTACATATAATTTATAATTAATTTATAAATATAATTTCTTCTTTTCTTTTAATTATTTCCTCATTGTTGAATCAATTTACCACTATTGTCATACCGTCATTGTGATAAAGGATTCAAGTGTAGAATCCCTCCAGAAGTATCCACAAATATTTCACTAACCTAGGAATGTAAGAAATGGATTATTTCACACTAGTACTGAAGACCAATTGCCTTTCATTGTTCCTATTGATCAAAACTAGAATTCCATATAGACTGAAAGGAATCAATCCAGTTCTCTTAGGGAATTATAAGGGAGGGGGATGATCAATGCTATCAATTATTGAGATCATTCTAAAGAAATTTATCTCCAGTCTTGTTAGAATTATTTATAGATATATGTTTCAATACCCAAAGATTTTATGACATATTTCACTTCAAAAAAAAATTAATTTCTTTGATAGCTTGCAATACACACAACCCCGAGTCTAAATGAACTATAATATAAGATACCATTATAACATACCCATTAAAAATATAGGTATGAATAGAAATAACCACATTAATATAAAATATATATAAATGTTTTTTTTCAATTCAAATTATTTTATTAATATATAATCAATAATTTCTCAATTTTATTAAAATCATTTTATGCTTAAAAATACATTTTCTTCAAAAATGGTTTTTATTTATTTTTCATGAGGAAATATTATAATTAATTTATTAAATTTTTAGAAATTATATTTGATAAAATTATATCATTTTAAAAACCATCATATAAAAATTATCTTAGAATGAATTTTTGATAATTTTCTAAAAAGTTTGATTTTTTGATGAATAGTGAAAATACTGATTTTCATTGAAAAGTATCTTTTCATTTCAATAATTTTAAAAATTATATTTTGTTTTAAATTGGTTTAAAAGTAAAATTAGTTAATTTATATTATTAATAATCCAATTATGGAAATTATAATCAATATTATTATTTCTTTCAGTATAAAAAACTTTTATACTTAAGAAAACATTTTTTATGGAAAACTGCTTTTCATCACATCTTGCTAGTTTAATTTTAAATTAAATCCTAACATTTATGTGAATTTAATATGATAAAATTGATTTAAAATTTTTATCATAATAATTAATATAATTTAATAATGTCAATTTAATTTTTGGTCATCATGAATAATAATCTTAGTAAATATTTTTCACTTCAGTAAAAGAGGTAAAATTGGGTTAAACCATGGGGTAAAGCTTTAAAATCTCTCAAAAACATTAATTTATCATATTTACAGGTTACTTTTGACCAAATATATTTATAAGGAGTAAAATAATTTATTCTAAAACATTCTTTTTATTTTTTTAACCCAAGATCAACTTTTTTGAAGATAAGCTCTATTTTATTCAAATTAAAAACAATTTTTGGGTATTTGAATTTAATTGTATGGTTGGAAGATAAAATTCATTTTTGGATTTATAAAAAAGTATAAAATTCTTCCATTTTTATTATTTAACCAAAAAATTCATGGAAACCAATTTATTACTTGATTTCAAAGTAAAATTATTTTTATTATTAAATTGGGTATTTGCTAAAAACCAATTTTCATGCGTTTTACATTCTTATGTTAAAAGTAATTTGTTCCACCCATATAAATTGAATATGATAAAATGTATTCAAAATTTGAAATTATCATTTCCAATTTTTTTTTTATAATTCCAATTTTATTTTTTTTATATAATTATGTTATCATAGTAAAAGTTAAGTTATCACAGTTAAGGTTAAAATAAGTTTAAAGTAGCTTAACTAGGACATAAAACTTAAAATGTAACAAAAACTAGTCCAAATGTGACCATTTGAGTTTATTTAGACCATATCACTTATTTTATTTTATTTTTGTGTTCCCTGGTTCCAATTTACATGATTATGATGTTTATATTATTTAATCTTTTAATAAATTCCAAGCCTGTCCTTTCCCTCCCTTTTAAATGGATACCACTTATCCTATCTTCTACACAATTAATGAGCCTTATATCTCATCCAAGACCTAACATAATAAATTTTTATATTCCTTCACTATAACCTATATATTTTTCCTTTCAAAATGACCAACCATTCAAGTCTTAAGGTATATGTCAAAGGATATTTCTCAATGAAGAGGTATAACTCTAAACCGAGTACTTTAGATTTTATTTATTTTTCTACTTCCCCAAAATATATTGTACCCATAATAAAATAATTAATACATTATCATAAATATAATAATATATTATTATGATTATGGAACAACTATTTTCCACCTTTTTCCATCCCATGTAAATCAAAAACATTGCTCGTGCGTACGACTAACCATCTCCACATAGTAGTGTAATTCGTTTTTCATCCCCATTTTACTTGGATGGTTATAAAAATGGAACTAATGAGTATATATGATATTTATGATATAATTATGGTCCTATAAATATAATATATAATTTAAATTTTTATTCTTCCACTCATTAAAAATGATAACGTCGCTCATGCGTATGTGTGGAATACCACCTCGATGAAGCTATATGACATATTTTTCATGTACACATTTCATAGATTATTCTAAATATGTATATAATGAATATATATTATATTTATATCATTATTAAAATTATTATTATTATGTATTCATGATCAAGATACAAGTATTAAATCCACTGAACCAAAACATACATAAAAAACGAAACAATTCACACCCGAAAACAACGACTTTAATAAAGAATTATTAATAAATTAATATTGTAATGTTATAAGTGGATCATTTATGATATTATATTTATTTATATGGTTATGGTATAAAATTATAATAAATATAAAATTATTATACATGAGTTTAAAATCACTTATGAGGAAATTAAAACTTGAGGTAAGGGGTTTCTTAACTCAATTTCTTTTCATTTGGTTATATTACTTCTTCATTGTACATGTTATGCCAATATTATGTGTGAAATGAACTATAATTATTTTATGTTGTATTTATAATTTATTTATATGGATTTATATTTGTTACACACAATCAATCTATTGATTAATTCTCACTTCAATGTTGCAATCTTTTTAAGGGATTTCATCTCAATTCCCACTCCATTGAGACATATTTGGTATTATGTGACTATTTAATTTTATATTGTGTATATACTAACACCTTGATATATTTTACATGAATTTATATTTATTCATGATGATTAAATTTTAAATTCACGTTTACTCTTTCAATGAGTTATAATTTAAAAGTTTCCAAAGAGGTAAAAATTTATTTTACAATCTCATTTTTTTGGATTTCTCTTATTTACATTAAAGGAATCTTATAATCTATCCTTTATAAACTCTGTCTATTTTATTATCCTTATGATATTTAAGGAGTTTCCATGTTTTCTTATAACTTTTAATCTCTTTTTCATTTGAATGAATCAAATAAATTTCTAAAGGAAATGTCAATCTTATTTTTATTTTTGATCCAATATATTTTAATTTTATGTCCACATTTTTGAAAATTATTTTAGAAAAGTTATTTTTATTTACCAAAATGATTTATTAAGAAAATTTTATATTATCCTTGAATTTTTAAAAGTTTTTCAAGGAGATTTTTTAATGTGTTCTGAAAGTTTAATTTTCAACTTTCTTTACAAAAAGTCAAAAGGAATGATTCTTTTCAATATATGCAGTGTTAACATATTTTCCTACCGCCATAAATGTTTTATGCTATTTATCTTCTTATATAAGTTTTAAATGGTTTTATAATGATAAATATTTAATGAAAATTTATTTTAATGCTTCACTTAAATTTTCTTTATTTCTAAAAATGTCATTATTTTATTACAAAACCTATATTTCTGATAAATTGATAGTCATCTATTATCTCTTATTAATTTTTTGATCATTAACTTTTGCTGAAACATTCACTTTCTATGGTAAATATTTATTAGACATTAAATTTATCTTAAATATACACATTCTTTATTTCATGCATATGATTATTTCCTAAACTATATTCCATTTTTATATAAGGTGTTTTAGTATGAAAGTTATTTGATTAACTAGGGAAATCTTTATATACCGTATTCTTTACTCAATACAAATATTTTTTGATAAGGCATATTTTTTTATGAATTAAATTGATCATTCAATATATGAGGAATGCATTCGACATGCAGTGATTGGTGGGACCCATTTATAGATATCCACTTGATTCATTAAAGGGTTAATGAGAAAAACAAGTTGATCAAACTTATTAAATGAGTTTTTTATGTATACCTACTCATCGATTAAGCTATCTTTTCACAAGGCCTTGATGATAAGATATCAGGATTTTTGGAATCATGATGTCCAATAATAATCGTTTCCTTTATTTATAATTTAGTTATTATTATCCATGATATTAATAAATTGATATTATCCATGGATTCATTTCATGCTCAATTTATTGATTAAATGATATTCATTTTCAGTTATTTTCCTTTCCATATTGATTGTATCTTATTTATCAAGATAACTTCCATTGTATGTAACCCCTACCAAGAATCTGAGCTCATCCTTTATTTGTTTTCTTTTCCCCAATATATAAAGAAATATAATATTAATAATATCATGGATTTGGGAATGTTTCTTATAATATATTTTTTATATTTCCAATGTAATATTAAGATCATATATGTATCTAGTTTTATGATACTGTTAAATAAATCGATCCTATATGGTGAGATCCCTTATATCTTGTACCAATATAATAAATCAGACATTAGCTCTATGATTTTGGAGTCAAGATTTTGTAGTTGGTATTAGAGGAAGTTTAGTAGAAACCTTGGGAACTAGATTTTAAAATAACATAGCTAACATGAGAATCATGACAATCCCATATAGTATTTTAGAAATTTTACCATTATAGGAATTTTTATTTTATGGATTAATATTCAAGATGATTATGATCTAACTTGATGTGTACCATTATTTAGTGATTAAACCTAATATAATAAAGTTAATGAAGACCCATAGTCAATTAAGGGATTTCCTTATGGAGAAATCTAATAAAGACAGTGTTGTAACTAAGTAAATCATGGACATATTAGGGAAACTGGCTCAAGTTATGATGAATAGCCTTCCCCATATAGAGCAAAATATTATTCCACAATTTTATTCAACTATTTTGGATCACTTAATGTGATATAACACTCTATATTTTAATGGAACTACTAATACATTAGTAGAGGAACAATGAATTAAGTCCCTCAAAAACATATTCTTGGATTTGGGAAGTTACATTAGATATTCCAAATCAACCTATGATAGTATATGAGGGAAAGGATGAACCTAAACCCCCAATGGAAATTAATTCCATTATATGGGTTTTACTACCTATTCACAAGGGTTATTTATCTCATATTATTAGGGAGAAACTCAACATTGAGGATATGCCTATTGAACAAGAGTTTTTAATGTCTTTTTATAGGATATTCCTAGTCTTCCCCCAAATATAGAAGTTGAGTTCTCAATAGAACTCATATCTGGTGCTACAAATATTTCAAAGACTCATATAGAATGAACCCAAATGAGTTAAAGGAATTGAAGAAACAACTCCATGAGAATATAGATAAGGGATTAATTCAACCTAGTGCTTCACCATGGAGAAAACCTATTCTTTTTGTTAATAAGAAAGAAGGTTAAATACATATTTTCATTAATTATTGGGAACTTAACAAGATCACTATTAAAAAAAGTATCCTCTACCCCATATCAATTATCTTTTTGATCAATTATGATGAGTTAAATATTTTTCCAATATTTATCTTTGATTTGGATATCATCAGCTAAGTGTCAATAAGGAGGATATACCCAAGACAACCATTCATAAAAGGTATGGTTATTATGAATTTATTGTAATGATATTTGGACTTAAAAATAATCTTGATATCTTCATGGATTTAATGAATAAAGTCTTAGATATTACCTTGACCAACTTATGGTAGTATTTATAGACAATATTCTAATATATTCAAAGAGAAAGGGAGAGCATGAAGAAAATTTGAGGGTTGTTCTAATGATTCTGAGAAAGGAGAAACTATATTCCAAATTTACCAAGTGTAACTTTTGGATACAAAAATTATCATAGGTCATATAATTTCAAGTGATGGTATATTGGTGGATCCTTCAAAGATGAAATTTATTGAGTAATAGACCATACCAACCACAATAATCAAGATCCATAGTTTTCTTGGGCCGGATAGATACTATTCATTTTATGTGATATATTTCTCATGAAAATATAATCCACTCACCATGTTGACCTAAAAGAAAGCCAAGTTCTTATAGACAAATGAAAGTGAGGATAATTTCAAAGAACTAAAGAGAAGGTTGGTCAGTGTGCCTATTATTACACTAGCCTATACTAGATAATGGTTTGTGACATATAGTGATTCATCAAAGAAGGAAATGAGATGAATCCTTATACACAATTATATCTTTATGGCTTATTCCTCTAGCTAATTTAATATTCATGAGTATAATTTCCTGAGTCATGATTTGGAGTTTTTAGTAGAAATTGTTTCCTTAAAGATATAGATCCATTATATGTATGGTGAAAGTTGTGATATATAGAATGATAATAAAATCTTTAAGTATATATTTAAAAAGATATAGTTGAATATACACTAGAGAATATGATTAGAGTTGACCAAAGATGATGGTTTCTCAATAAATTACCAACATGGGAAGGAGAACAAGGTGGTTGATACTCTAAGATGGAAATACCATGATAGTTTTTTTATGATGAGGATTGAAAGTGATACAATATTTATAGATTTTTTGAATATGGATCTTGAAATATTGAAGAAATGGGACACATCTTATCGTTCTTAGGTTAATGTTCAACCATCCATGCATGAGAGGATTAAGTATGCACATAAGGAAGATGTGGAATTCTAGAAGAAAAAGAGGAATGTTCTAAAGTTAAACCATGATCACACTAGAATGATAAGGTTTATAAACCAAATATGAGTTCCATTAATACTAGACATAAATAATGGACTGTTGGATGAAGATCATAATTGATAATTTTTTATTCATCCCAGTGGTACAAAGAGGTATAAAGGTCTAAAAGAGTATTTCTAATGGGATAACATGAAAAGGTATATTGCATAGTATATATCTTGGAGCCTTGTTTTTTAGTAAGTTAAGGCCATGATATTTAAGTCTAATGGGATTTTATAACCATTATCTATACCAGAATGGAAATGGGAAAACATTACCCTAGATTTCATCATTAGACTCTCTAAAACAACTAATGACCATAATTCTATTTGGGTTGTAGTAAATCAACTTATGAATTAATCATATTTTATTTTTATTAAATAAGATTCATCTATTCATCATCTTAATCATTTATACATTAAGGAAGTTGTGATATTGTATGGAGTACCACTCCCAATTATATATGATTGGGATTCAAGTTTTACCTTGAAGTTTTGTAGAAGTCTTTAATTGGATATGGATAGAGAGTTGAATTTTAGTACTTATTATCAAACTTAGAAATATGTTCATTTTGAGTGGACCATTTAAAAATTAGAATTTATGTTGAGGGATTTCTCTATTTATTTTAAATGTGTTTGGGATTAACACCTTCCTTTAGTATATTTTTTTTATAATAATAGTTTTTACTCAAGAATTCAGATGGATCCTTATAAAACCCTATAAAGAAGGAAGTTCATAACTCCAACATTTTGGGATGAATTTGAAGAAATAAATTTATTAAGACCTTATTTATCATAATAAATAGTAGGGAAGGTTATATCCATTAAATACCAAATAAGGGAATATTATAGTCGATAAAAAAGTTATGCTTACAATCATTAGTGAGATATATATTTTTAATATGGTGGCATGGTATTCCTATGAATATATCCTTAGAAGGAGGTTATGATATTTTGAAAAAAATTAAAAGTTAAGCCCTATATATATCATTCCCTTAAAAAAAATTTATCGTACCAATATCATATCTTTTCACTTGGCATTTCGAGTGAATATATCATAAGTTCATGATGTGTTTCATGTATCTCTACTAAGTATGTACATATATAATCCTTCACATGTACTAAACTCAGAGGTCATACTACTAGATAAAGATTTTTCATTTGAGGAACAACTGATGGAGATTTTTGATCATATATCGAAAGTTCTATGAAACAAGGCCACTCACCTGGTCAAAGTTTTTTGGCAAATATAAAATCGATGAAGCTGTACGGGAATCTGAGGATGTGATGAGAAAGAAGCATCCACAATTTTTTGTATTAGAGTGATAGAATTTTGAAGGTTAAATTATTATAGGGGGGTATAATTCAACATCTTAAGATGTTATGATATATTCCTCTTCCAATAAATTTAATTTATTTAATAGCTTGTGATACACGTAACTCCGAGTCTAAATGAACCATAATATATTATACTATTATAACCCACCCATTAAAATTAGTGTTATGAATAGGAATAAGAACATTATGAAAATATATTTATAAAGGCTTTATATAATTCATATTATGTTATTAATGTATAATAAATATGTACTTAATTTTAGTAAAGTCATTTTATGCTTCAAAAATACATTTTCTTCAAAAATGGGTTTTGTTTATTTTTGTGAGAAAATATTATAATTAATTTATACCACCTTTATAATTTTTATTTTATAAAAAATAAATAATTTTTTCAAATTAGAATATCAAAATTTTATTTAAACAAATTTTTGATAATTTTTTGAAAAGTTTGATTTTTCAATGGATAGTGAAAAATACCGATTTTAATTGAAAACTATCTTTTTTGTTTCAAGAATTTACAAAGTTATATTTTGTTTTTAAATAGTTTAAAAGTAAAACTAGTTCATTAATATTATTAATAATCCAATTAAGGTCATTAAAATCAATATTATTCTTGATTTTGGTAGAAAAACATTTTATACTTAAAAAGGCATTTTTTTGGGAAACCACTTTTCGTTGCGCTTTGGTGATTTAATTTTAAATTAAATTTTGAAACTTATATGAATTTAATTTGATAAAATGGAATCAATATTTTTAATCATCATAATTAATACAATTTAATCAGTCCAAATTATTTTTTTTTCATTATGATTAGTAACCATAGTAAATATTTGTCACCTCTATAAAAGAGGTAAAATTGGGTTAAACCATGGGGTAAAGATTTAAAATATCTATAACACTTTACTTTGTTATATTTTATGGTTATTTTTAAATGAAATATATTTCTAAGGAGTTAAATAATATATTTTATAAAATTATTTTTAATTTGGGAACCCAATATTGACTTTTGTGAAGATAATTTATATTTTATTCAAATTTAAAACTATTTTTGGGACTATGAATTTAATGAAATGGTTGGAAGATTAAATTCAATTTTTTATTGATAAAAAATTCTAAAACCCTTAATTTTTTTATTTAACCAAAACAATTCATTGAAACTAACTCATTACTTTATTTCAAGGTAAACTTATTTCTATGTTTAAATATGGTATTTTCAAAAAACTGTTTTTTCTTAAATTTTTCATTATTACATTAAAAGTAATTTCTTAAAAAATATAAATAGAATCTGATAAAATGGATTTCAAAATTTTAATCATAATGTACAATTTTTTTATAATTAAACTATTATTTTTGGTCATATAATTATGTTATCATGGAAAGAGTTAAGTTATCAGAGGTAAGGTTAAAATGGATTTAATGTGGTTTATCTAGGATATAAGGCTTAAAATGTTACCAAAACTTGAAAAAATGTTATTATTTGAGTTTATTTAGACATTATAAAATATTTTATTTGAATTTTGGGTGCATTGGTTCTACTTTACATGATTATTATGTTTACATTATTTAATCTTTTAATAAATTCCAAGGGCATCCTTTCCCTCCCTTATAAAAGGATACCACCTCTCATCTAAAATAAAAAATTAATAAGTTCTATATATAATCCAATAAATAACATAATAAATTAATATATTACTTCACCATTTTATATATATTCTGGTCTTTCCAAAACATCACCCTATTAAGGCTTAAGGTATAATCCAAAGGAGGTTTCTCAATGAAGAGATATAACTCTTAACCGAGTACTATAGATTTTATTTCTTCTTATAATTAATATAAATCTATTGTAAACATAATAAAATAATTAATATAGTATCATAAATAAACTAAGATTTTTTTATTTTTATGGTACAACCATTTTCCACCTCTTTTCCTTCCTATAGAAAACAAAAACATTGCTCGTGTGTACGTATGACTTACTGTCTCCATGTAGCGGTGTAATTCATTTTTCATCACTATTTTACTTATATGGTTATAAAGATTTAACTAATTAATATATATTATATTTATTATATAATTATGTTCCTATAAATATAATATATCATTTTACTTTTTATTCTTCCACTTGTTAAAAAATGACAACGTTGCTCGTGCTTACATGTGGACCACCACCTCCACAAAGAGATGTGATACATTTTTCATGTACAAATTTCATGGATTATTATAAATATGTATTTAATGAATAAATATGATATTTATATCATTATTAATATTTTATATATTATGGAATCATGATAAATATGAAAGGACCAAAACCACCGAACCAAAACTTACATAAAAAATGAAACGGTTAACACCCAAACACCAAGATTTTAATAAACAATTATTAATAAACATGTATCAAAATGTTATAAGTGGATCATATATGAAATTATAATAATTTACATGGTTCTGATATAGAATTATAATAAATATAAATTGATTATAAATGAGGTTAAAATCACTTACGAGGCAAGTTGAACTTAAGGTAAGGGGTTTCTTAACTAAATTTCTTTTTATTGGGTTATATTACTTATTCATTATCTATGTTATGAAAAAATTATGTGTGTAATTAACTAAGATTATTTTATGTATTATTTAAAATTTATTTATGCGTGTTTTCAATTTTTACACATAATTACTCCATGGATTAATTCTCACTTAAATATTGCGATCTACGTAACAGATTTTGTCTCAATTTCCACTCCATTGAGTCATATTTTGTATTATAAACATATTTAATTTTATTTTGTGTATATACCAAACCTTTGAATTATTTAAAATTAATTCATATTTTTTAATAACGATTAAAGTTTCAATTCAAGTTTACTATTTCAAGGGGTTATAATTTAAAGGTTACTAAATATGTAAGAATATATTTTACAATCTCATTTTTTGGGATTGATCTTATTTACATTGAAGGAATATTTTAATCAATCCTTATTAAATTCCATATATTTTATTACACTTTAGATATTTAATAACTTCCATGTTTTATTCTAGAATTTCTTTTTCTCTTTAATCAATCAAATAAATCTTTAAATGAAAAGTCAATCTTATTTCTCTTTTTGATTAGGCATATTTTTATTCCATGTCCATATCTTCATTTTTTTACAAAAGAAATTTTTATTTACTAAAATAATATATTAAATACATTATATGTTATCCTTAAGTTTTTAAATGTAAATAACTCAACTCTAATAGCCCATATTTGGTGACTACTTTATTACATTGTCACTATATACAAGTGATCGTATCCCAAAGGACTGAATTGTTTAGTAGCCTTTTTAAACTATACACATAATTGAATATCACATAAATTTTAAAACATAAAAAAGAATTTTATTTTAGTACATCATTACTCTATCTATCATATCCTTTCATATCAATCATAACACTCTTCCTAGCATCCTGGGAAAAGGAAAAAAATATGGGTGAGCTCAAAGGCTAAATAAGGGTTATGTACAACGAAATCTATCTTGAGTTAATAAGGAATAATCAATATGAAAAGGTAAATAGTTGAAAATACATACCATTTAATCAATAAATTGATCATGAAGAATAATATGATAGGAATAAATTATGATCAAATGATTCCATATAAATTACCACATGATATTGAAACTTATCCATGGAGATCATAACGATTAAAATAATCACATTGTCATCAATAATAAAGGAGTTTATAATTTTTAAGTTCTTAAACATACCATCAAAGCCTCTCGACAAGACATCTTACATAAATGGCTAAGGCCTTGGCTAAATACCCAACCCATTTTTTCTCATGATATCTACCAATGCATCGAGGGGATATATAATTACAGTCCACAACCATCACTTAATAATTCTAATGAATTCATCATATTAATAAACAATACAACTTAATCAACATGCTTTAATAATAAAAAATAGTTGTTATAGGAATAAATAATAAATAAAATATCAATAATTTACCCAGTCAAAAAGATCATAAACCATCCAAAGAAATAATATGGATGATATCATTACAATATATCCCTATTGGATCATAAGTAAAATAAATGGTTGTTTTCGTTGATAAATATAAATACCATAAAAAGGTCATTTAAAACATTATAGAGGAAAAATACCATTTTAAATTTGAAAATAATTTTTGAAAACAACTTTTTAAAGAATATTTTTTTGAAAAGAATAATTAAAAATCATAAAGTAAGCTTAAAATACTTGAGTGGTCACGATGGTGGGAAATTATATTCATGTTGAGTATGTTAAAACAAATATTCCTTTCATATTTTCAATAAAAAGTGAAAAAGTAACACATTTAGAAAATGAAAAGAAGTTTCCTTTAAAATTTTTTATAGAAAGTAAAACACGGGTAAAAATTAATACATAAAATCATAGTATAATAATAAAAATATTATTGAAAACATTTTAATAAAAATATGAACACGGAATAAAAATATTCCCAACTAAATATAAAACAAATTTAGTTTTCCTTAAAAACATTCTTTCATTCTCTTGAGTACTTAAAAGAGGAAAAATGAGAGTAAAATTTTTAATTTTTAGAAATAAAAAAAGGATAATAATATAGATTGGGTTTAATATATAAAGATAAAACCATTCCCCTAATAAAGACTGAGGCATAACAATCTCGAATAATGATGAGATTGTGAAATAATCCCTTACCGCTTTGGTAACTTTTGAACCATAACCCCAATGAAAGGGATAAACTAAAAATAAAATTTAAATACAATGAATATAAATGAAATCATGATATACCATATCAAATGGTAAGTATATACACCACATCAAAGAAACAAGTGTTGAATATGATATATTTCTCACAGAAACAAAAATGCAACAAGAAACCCTTACCTCAAATTCAAATTTCTTTTAAAGCACTCTAAAATCCAATATAATAAATTTAAATTTATTATAATTCTATAAAAAAAATTATGAACATAATTATAATATCATATATGATCCACTTATAATATTTCAATACCAATTTATTAATATTCCTTTATTAAAATATTTATTTCTAGGTGTTAACTGTTTCAATTTTCATTAATGTTTTATCTCTTTATTTCTAGTACTTTTACTTTTATCATGGTTCAATAATCTACATAATGTTAAACTTGTTTTAAATATCATATATATAACATCTCGGACCTAGATTCCACTCACCAGTGCCCAAATCCCAGTTGGCTACATGGCCTCAAGCGCACTCCCCAAACTCCAGAGGCTGCCAACTAGCAGCAAGGGACCAGGTGAGCCATTGGGGAGACTATCCCGTCATTACCAAAGTATATCACATCATAATTGAAATGCATTCAATATCATATGTAGAGAAATAAGAAGACAACCTGAAATTAAGACATAAAAGGAATACATATAACAAAACCAGAAATGCCACATACTCAGTGATGCATATGATACATGTATTTAGAAAATATCCAGAATAGGTGCATGTTAATATAATACAATACAAGTATCCAAAATGAAAAAAAGACAAAAAAAGTTCCATAGCATCACAAGCCTTATCTTGGTCTCATGCCCCTGCTCTAAAGTAATGACCAACAGCCAGTGTAGAACACTTTCCCATGTTATCACCAGAAAACATATAATCTGTTTGGGTCCCCACGGAGGCCTAAATAGGGTGTGAGATAAACATCTCAGTAGGTAACCACCCAGAAGTCTATATAGTTCTAAGAAACACAAAGAAGTATACTAAAAAGGTGTGAGTAAATAGTAACATAAGTGTGAAAGCCTATGACATATGTCTAATGTATAAGTAATACCAAACAACCTTTCAAGTCTCCCTGCAACAAGTGTTAGCTCCTAAAAAGGTAGCTATAAGAAATGTAAATAAGTAACATGGTCTCATCGTACATCCATCCATATCCAACCCACACGACCATGTCGTATAAAGAAAACAAAAAAACCCACAACCTTGTTGTATAACCAAGCATGTCACATATCCTACAACCATTATTTATAATAAATTGTAGACCATGAAGGGATAGATCCAAGGTATCAAGAATCAAGGCATCCTCATTGAGTTTTAAGAGAATCTTGATGGAAACTTGGTATAAGAACTGATTGGAGTCCTAGGAGTATGTGTAATGACATGTCCTACATGATTCCAAGCAAGTTGGATCTAAGGGGTAGCAAGGCCTAAGGCATCCCACAAAATCAAGACCCTTGGATCATACTCTATCCAAGGTTTCCACTACAATGTTCCATATCCATGGAGATCCTTCCATGGAATTTATTAAAACTATCATACATTCATACATTTTAACAACTCAATTCCATATGAGTCTAACCACTCATATAATCCATTCCATAAAATCAAGTCACATGGATAAACCCACCCATGCATCACCATTATCCATTTAACATGTCAAATGGGTATACCCACCGATTAAATAATCCATTTACAATTTATCATATCCCATGGGTATAGCCACCCATTCAATTGAACCCATTTGTGCCATTCACTACATTTGTTAAATTCCACAATTAACCGATTCAAGTTTGAAATATAATATATATCAGGGAAAGGGAGGAAAACCTTCTCCTAACCAACCCACTCAACTTATTCTATTTTAATTGAATTCCTATGACAAAGAGACCCCAAAACACACCCCTTGGGTTGTTTAACATGGAATAATTAAGGTATTTCCATAAGGTTCACCACATGGGTTACCTTGGTCCAATAAACAGGTACCAACGCATCATAACAGATCTTACGGTGATCCCTAATAGGTCCTATTACATCTATTGCAAGTAACCCGTTCAAAATTGGGGCCATGCCGAAAAGTCCAATGGGCAACATAACAACCAATAGCTCTAAAAAGCACCAAAAGTATAAAGAAAGTATAAACCACCTACCTCGACTCAAAATAAAAGTTATCATCCAGTATCAAGTCCTAATTCATCCTGGTTTAGGATAAATCTGAATAATGGACAAAGAATAATAAATTAAGGAAAATGATCCTAAAATAAAATAGCACAATCGATAGCCATAAAAATCAATAAAGGCTAAAAAGGAATATAAGACTTACTATTACGAATCCAAGGAGACAAACCACTCTTGAATCAGAGGTTAGAAGAAGATTAGATCTTAAATATAAGGATAGATTCCTTTGAGAGATCAAGAGGAGTTTTCCTCTGCCGTGCATTAAAGAGAACTGAAAATAGTTTAAAAAGAAAATTAATTTAATAATTTTTTTAATAAAAACCCAAAATTCAGGGCTTCATGGTTTACCCGAATGGTTTTTCAAACAACGAATAAACCTTGCATGGTTTTCTGTAGGCTAGGGGTTACCCGCATGGTTTACAAATCATGTTAAAACCATGTGAAAATCCTCTGTCATGTTCTAAAAAAGACTACGTACCTACTTGCACAGACATGCATCTCTTCCTGCATTGGTGTGTGCCTATTCCCATATGGTTTCTTCAAACTGTGCGACCAGTAAGACCCTTCTGTATAGCCTCACACAATTTAGTCAAACCGTGCGACCTACCCCACATAGTTTGTACTAGCCACATGTCATGCCATTTTTAGCCCAAAACCTTGTTCAAGGCTTCGAAGAAGCTCTAGACACCTCCAATACACCTGTGATCAAGTTGGGCACTCACATAAGGCTATACTTAACAATTAAAATTGAAAATTAAGGGATCTTTAACTCATACAAAAACCCAGGTTCTCACAATCTTCCTCACTTATAGTAATTCTTCCCCAATCTTCTCTCTGAAGGGTGTTCAAGATTCATCTAAGAACAACTCTATCCACTGAGAACATATATCAACCTCCATCTCCTATGTCTCATCCTGTAAATGGTTGTACTAACAAAAAACCTGTACTAGAGGAACTGACCAACCTCAAAGAACCTTCATGCTCCTATCAAAAACATGGATTAGAAGCTCTTCAAAGGATGCATCAACCTTTAACTCACCCTCATTGGGCTGAAAAGTGTGAGACAAGTCTGAATAATAGCAATGTAGCTGAGATACATAGAATATTTCATGCATGGATCGGTACCTTTGAGGTAACTGCAATCGATAGGCTGCTGACCCAACTCTCTCCAAGATCTCGAATGGCCTGACATATCATAGTGAAATATTACCCTATCTCCTGATCCATGTGTGTCCCAACCTCGGTGAAACACACAGGAAACACAATCCCCAACCTTGAACTCTATAGGTCAACTGTGGAAATGGACATAAGATTTTTGAAGAGACTGTGTTGTAGCCATCTGCTTCTGAATCAATTGGACCTGCTCAAAAGTATCCCACATGAGATGCAATCCAAATAAAGCTGCCTCACCTACCTCCAACCAGCACATGGGTGATCGGTATGGTCTAACATTCAAAGCCTCGTATGGTTCCATCTATATCATTTCCTGATAACTGTTATTATAAGAAAAATCAACTAGGGGAATGTGCCTCTCCCAAGAGCCCCCAAAATCCAGGATGCATGCACACAACATATCCTCTATCACCTGTATTGTATGCTCTAACTGGCCATAATTCTGAGGGTGGTATACTATGCTCAGAAGCACTTGTGTACCCAATTACCTCTGAAAACTATTCACGAAATGAGTTTTATAGTGGGTGTCCCTATATTAAATGATAGTGTGTGGGACCTTGTGAATTCATACTATCTCATGAATATACAATCTTCCAAGAACATCAACACTAAAGGTCTCCTTGATCAGAAATAAGTGAGAAAACTTTGTGATCCTGTCAACAACAACCCACAAAAAATATTTACCTCAAGTAGGCCTTAGTAAACCAGTTACAAAATCCATTACGACATCATCCAATTTCCACTTAGAAATAGATAACTACTACAAGATCTGGGTTGGTCAATAATGTTCCACCTTCACCTACTGATAGGTGGAACACCTCATAAAAAAACCAGCTACCTATATCTTTATACCCAACCACCAGTACTAAATACCCGAGTCACAGTACATCTTGGTGACTCTAAGATGCACTGCCAAAGCCAAAGCATACAATTACCACATCAGATCCTCACATATATCCACTATAACCCAAAAAAATCCATGGATACATAGGATATCATACTCACCTTTTGTCCAATAAGGAGGTGGATCCTCACCTTCCACACACTCCCATGGGACTAGGACCTCAGAATATGATTGATACCTCATCATAAATCTTCCTAGTAGGGTAGAGGTAACAACTAAGGATGATAGATATTTATGTCCCTATCTATTGTGCACCTCTAGATTCATCTCAGAGAACAAATCCATAAGCCACCACTTGCTACTGGGCCGCTGCACTGCCTGTATTGGGGTTCTACTTCTCAACACATCATCCACGACATTACCTTTACCAGGAGTGTAGGAAAGATCAAATTCAAAGGATTATTGGTACTCAAACCACCTATGCTACCTCAGATTCAGATTATGCTATGTAAAAATATACTTGAGGATTTTGTGGTCTGTGTACACCACAAAATGCCCTCCCAGTAAATAGTGTCTCTAATAGTGCAACGTGTGAAAAACCAAAGATAACTCAAGATCACGTGTACGGTAATTCCTCTCATGTGGCCTTAGCTACCAAGAAATATACGACATGAATCTATTTCCTTGTATTAGCACTGCTCCCAACCTAATACCTAATGCATCACAATACATAGTGTAGCTCCTGCCCTAGTCTGGTAGTATTATGACTGATGTTGATGTCAACCTTCATTTCATCTCTTGAAAGGATATCTCATAAGAATATGACCATACAAAATTCATACCCTTCTTAGTCAATCCCATCAACGGTGCTGCTAAGCATGATAAGTCCTGTATGAAATTCTTGTAGTAACTAGACATCCCCAAGAAAATAATTATGTAAAAAACATTCTTGGGATGTTCCTAGGAAACTACAACTCTCACCTTCTCTGGATCCACTGACACTCCCATCTCTAAGATGATGTGACCTATGAAGTGAATCTGATCCATCCAAAAGTGCCACTTTGTGAGATTATCATATAACCATTGATCTCTTAGTGTATTCAAAATGATCTCAAGTTGTTTGGCATGGTCATGTAGATTGTGAGAATAAACCAAGATATCTTCCATAAAAACCACCAAAAATGAGTCCATGTAAGGATGGAACACTCAGATTATCAAATCCATGAAAACCACTGGTGCGTTTGTGAGACTGAATGATATAAACATATACTCATATAGACCATACCTAATACTAAAGGTTGTACAGGGTATGTCTACAAGTTAAACACATACCTAGTGATGTACTGACCTCAAATAAATCTTTGAGAACAATCGATCTCCTCAAAGTTGATCAAATAGGAAATCTATCCATAGTAAGGGATATCAGTTTTTAACTATCGACTGGTTTAATTTCGGATAATCCACACATAGACTAAGGGTATGATCCAAATTTTTGCAAAAAGTACCAGTGAACCTAGTAGAGATGTGCTAGATCGAATAGACCCCTTTAACTCTAAATCCTCTAGCTGCCTCTTGAGCTCTTAAAACTCCGTCGTAGCCATACTGTAAGGAGAGATGGATACTGGTGAAGATCCTAGAACTATCTTGATGGAGAACTAAACCTCTCTCTTAGGAGGAAAACCAGAAAAGTAAATGGGAAAGACATCCGTGAAGAACTAAACCATTAGAGGAAAGTCTAGTTGACTCACTCCCTGATCATCTAAAAACAAACTAGAGATATCGGTTTTCATCCCACCCATCCCACAGTTCTTTGGTCTATATCAGCTCAATGGGAAATCCCATTCACCCTAGTGAGTATACACCACACCCTCTAGTGATGTAAAGGTCACCCTATGGTGGTAGTAGTCAATGTAATATCAATAAGAAACTAGCCAGTCCATTTTGAGAATGAAGTTAAAACCTATCATCTTGAGGGCATAAAAATCCCAAATGAAGTGAAACCTACAAACCCCAAGGGGGGACTCCCTACACTGGCACACATCTTCCGTTCTGATCCCCAATGGAGTTTCTAGCATCATAAATCTCTTAGGATACAAAACAAAAATCCCAAGGCCTTTCACCACTGGTGTAGATATAAAACTATGCGATACACCTTTATAAATAAGAGCAGGTACAATAATAGAGGCTAATAGGATCGTACCTCTCACCGAAGATGGTCTGACACCTTTCTCCTAAGGGGTAGGATGTACAAAATAGAACTGTCCTGCACCACCACCCTATGATACAACCTCACTACTTAGAGTAATCCCACCCTGATTCCTTGGTGTAACTAGTGTCTAGATTCCTCTTCCATTCCCACCACTACCTCAGAATGACTAGAAAACACAGATCCAACTCCCTACCTGACATGGAGCTAAGGAACCTTCTTCTAAACCTGGTGTCAGAGTTGTCCCACTACCACTCACACCTAGAGGGAAGGTCCTACAAAACCGCTGTACATGGCCAATTCTTCCATAAGATCGACACTCTACTGGGTCATGATCACACTGATTATTCATGTGGCCTCGTCTTACACATTAATGAAAAATAACTAATCTACCAACACTCACAGCCTGAATTACACTCATCTTATGGGAAGCCTCAAAATGGTGCTTCCTTCCCAAAGACGTAGAACCACAGGGTCTAGAAGTAGCACTACCCTACTCTATGCCCCTATATTCACTCAGGTTCTACTATGTAATCAGTGTATGATTCATAATATTAGTGATAGAATTAAATCTGAACACGTTGAACTGAGATTTGATAGCATGCTAAAGACCTTCCTCGAAGCATATTTCTCAAGATAGCTCATTAGCAAGGTACATCGATGCAAAACATTGCAACTTTGTAAAGCATGCTGAGTACTCCATATTTTTCATTTATCCCTACTCCAGATGCATGGACTCGCTATCCTGCTCTATCCATAGAGTCTTGGGGTAAAATTAGTCATAGAAGTGGGTTTGGAAATCAGTCCAACCCATATCTCTCAACCCGTCAGCCTGGTTTAGAACATCCCACCAACAATTTTCTGCTCCATGTAGCTTGTAAGTGGCGAGCTTGAACCTCCACTCAGGTGGCATCTCTAGATGATCTAAGATAGCTAGAGTGATCTCAAGACACAGTTCAACAACCTGTATATTGACATCCTCTGAAAACTTGGGAGGATGTTGTTGTTGGAACACCCACATTAGATCATCTATAACTGAGGTAGGATGCGGTGCTCCCTAAAAAGTTTTCATATAGAAAAATAACCCCTCATGTAATTGTGCCTTAGAACCTATGTCCTGAACAACCTATGGTACTGCAACTGGCACTAAAGGAGGATAAACTGGTAGCCCATGGACTTCCACCTCTAGAGTGTGGTTATCGACACCCTCGCAGCATACCACTAGAGGTCATCATAGTGACATGTCTCTACAATTCCAAACACATTCCTTAGAAAAGAAACCATACCAAAGTCAAAGATTAAAATCATAGGATAGGTCAAAACCCTCCTAAAACCAAGTCATAACCCACAACCATCTCCTAAAGCTATGAATGTATAAAAACATTCACCAAAAACCACTAGAATCTCTACCTATTTCCCCCCCTCAAAATCTAGGTCTAGGTCAAGTCTCTATTTTCCATTTCATTTCATTTTCATTTGATAGTCATTTGTTTAAATGATTTAACTGATTTACCACCAATTTCTAATCCACGAGGGATTATTAAACCTCATGAACCAAAATTTGATGCCCATATAATTTATACCAAATCACATTCAGTTCACTATGAACAAAAGACTCAATGGGT
Source organism: Viscum album (assembly GCA_963277665.1). NCBI lineage: Eukaryota > Viridiplantae > Streptophyta > Magnoliopsida > Santalales > Viscaceae > Viscum > Viscum album. The sequence goes on from OY728128.1 coordinate 173,210,946, forward strand.
GCATCATTTCACAATCCATAAGGGCCCATACACCTTATGAATTGAAAGATGACATCACTTATCTATACATGACAAAAATTCTATCACAACAGTAGATATAACTATCAAAACATCTATCACAACAACATGTGTTAGGTAATGAATTCTAAATGGCATGGAATAATGCATGGAATGTGATTTCTAACAAGTACCTATATGATGAGTGAGATGGAATACCCACATCTCATCAGGTTACAATAAAAGTATAACCACAATCATATCAATAGTAACAAAATAAATCAAGTGCATCACCAAATGGTGAAACCAAATCAACTGTAATGGTCAAAATCCCAAAAACAACAATGTTATTTGAGGCAATTTGTCTTTCCCCTATATGCAGGGTAGCTACTCCCAGGTACAACTTATTAACATATTCCATTCCATTCCGATCCCTATATGTTGTTTCCAAAGAATAAGTCAAATCAGAAAATAACTCCTTTGATACCACTTTGTAATGTCCCCAACCCAAATGCCACTCAATGGTGACCAGATCCTAGTTAGCTACATGGACTCAAGTGCATATCCCCAAATTCCATAGGCTTCTGACTAGAAATGAGGGTCTAGGTGAGTCATTGGGGATAATATGCCCTCATTACCAGAGTATATCACATTAGAATTCAAATACATTCAATAGAGGAAGTATATAAATAAGTAGAAAAATTGAAAGTAAGACATGAAGAGAATATATATAATAAAACCAGAAATTTCACATACTTAGTGATTCATATGATACATATATCTAGAAAATATCCATAACATGTACATGGAAATATAATACAATAAAAGCATCCAAAATAACAAAAAGACCAAAAAGTGTCTGTAGCAATGCAAACCTTATCTTGTTCTTATTCTCCCCTTCTTCAAAGAAATGATCAATAACCAATGTTAGGGTGATTTCCCCTATTATCACCTATAAACATATAATTTATTTGGGTCCCCAAAGAGGCCCAAAGAGGGTGTGAGATAAACATCCTAGTAGGTAACCACCCAAAAGTCTATATAGTTCTAAGAAGAACAAATAAGTATACTAAACAGGTGTGAGTAAGTAGTAATGTAAGTGTGAAAGCCCATGGCATATGTCTACTACACAAGTAAGACCAAACATCCTTTCATGGCTCCCCACAATAATTATTATCTTCTAACAAGGTAGCTATAAGAAATGCAAACAAGTAACACAACCTCACCGTACATCCATCCATATCCAACCTATACGACCTTGTTGTATAAAGAAAACACATTAAAACCACAACCTTGACATATATCAAAGCATTCAAAATATACCATGGCCATGCCATATAATGAAGTGTAGACCATGAAGGGATGGATCTAAGGTATCAATAACCTAGGTATCCTCATTAAGTCATAAGATCATCTCGATGAAAACTTGATATAGGTAATGGTTGGAGTCCTAGAAGCATGTGTACCAATATTACCTACACAAGTTCAAGAAATATAGATCCAATGGATAGAAAGGCATGAAGAATCCCATAGAATCAAGACCCTCGGATCATGCTCTATCCAAGGCATAAACCACCACATTCTAGATCCATGGAGATCCATCCATGGAATCTATTAAAATTATCACACATTCATACCATTTAACAACTCAATTCCATATGAGTCTACCCAATCAAATAATCCATTCCATTAAATCAAGTCACATGGATATACCCACCCGTGAATCACCATTATTTGTTTAACATATAACATGGGTATACCCCCACCCATTAAATCATCCATTCACAATTTATCATTTCCCGTGGGTATATCCACCCATTCAATTGAACCCATTTATTCCATTTACCACATTTGTTCAATTATAAAATTAACTGATTCAAGTTCAACATATAATATATATGAGGGAAATGGAGGCAAACTATCTCCTAACTAACCCACTCAACTCATTCAATTTTTAATTGGCTTCCTATGAAAATGAGATCCCAAAACACACCCCTTGGGTTGTTTAACATAGAATAATCAGGGTATTTTCATAAGGTGCACCCCATGGGTGACCTTGGTCTAGGAAACAGGTACCAAAACATCAAAAAAGATCCTATGGGAATCCATAATAGGTCTGATTACATATATTACAAGTAAACCATTCAAAATTGGGACTGCACCAGAAAGTTTGGCGGTCAACATAAGGGCTGATAGCTCTAAAAATCACCAAAATATGAAAGAAAAGTATATAACACCTACCTCAGGTAGTATAGTGCTCATCTAGTATCAAGTACGAATTCATCCTAATTTGGAAGATATATTAAGAATGTAAGAAGAACATGAAATTAGGGAAAATGTTCCCAAAATCAAATAGCGCAATCAATAGCCTGAAGAATTGAGAAATGCTAAAAAAGGAATGTAGGCCTTACTATTGCGGATCCAATGAGGAAAACTATGCTCGAATAAGTGGTTAGACAAAGAGTATATCCGAAAATAAGTATATAATCCTTTGTGATCTCAATAGGAGGTTTCCTCTACTATGGGTCAAAGAGAACCGAAAAGGGTTTGAAAAGAAAATTAATTTAATAAAAAAACGTAATAAAAACAAAAATACAGGGGCTGCATTATTTACCCGCATGTTTTTTCAAACCATGCGGAAACAATGCATGGTTTCCTGTATGCCAAGGGTATCCCTCATTATTTACCCACATTGTTTACAAACCATGCATAAACTGTGTGAAAATCCTCTATTGTGTTCTACAAAACTACATACCTGCTCACATGGGCGTGAACCTCTTCCCACATGGTTTCCTCAAAACGTGTGGCCTGTAAGCCCCTTATGTCTAGCCTCATAGGGTTTAGTCAAACTGTGTGTCCTACCCCACATAGTTTTTACTAACCATGTTCCAGGCCATTTTCATCCCAAAACCTGGTTCCGAGCTCCAAACAAAACCCATACACCTCCAAAACACCTGTGGTCAAGTTGGACACTCACATAAGGCCATAATTAAGCATTGAAATTAAAAAACAAGGGATATATACCTCATACAAAAAACTAGGTTATTACAATATATATTAATTATATATATATATATATATATATTCATCCATAAAAGGTAGATATAGAAAAATGAATTACACTTTTAATGGAGAAGGTGGGCCATACATACACATGAGCGTTGCTTTAATTTTTCGAAGGATGAAAAAAAGAAAGTTGAATAATAATTAATATTTATAGAATCAAAATAACATAGTGAATAAATAAATAATTATTAAATCCATCAGTATAATTATCCAATTAAAGTGGCGATGAAAAATAAATTACACTGCTATGTGGATATGGTAAGTCATACGTACACATGAGCGATGTTTTCAATTTCCATAGGATGTAAAGAAGGTGGATAATGGTTGTTCCATCATCATAATAACAATTAATTATATTTAAGATGATAAAGTTATTATTTTATGATGTATACCATGGATTTAGAGTAGTTATAACAATAAATAAAATTGAAAACCCTCAATTAAGAGTTATACCTATTCATTGAGAAACCATTTTTGGATTACACCTCAATCCTTGAAGGGATCATCTTTTTGGAAAGAATAAAAGCTATAGGATTTGGTGAAGGAATATAAGAGGTAATTATGATTGGGATTGGCTTATATATAATTCTCAAAAAGTGTTAGGAAGAGAGGAGAATAGTTTCCCATTTATAAGTGACGGGAGGGGTAGTCTTGGAATTACTTAATGTATTAAATTAATATAAATTATTTTTTATAATAAAGTGACTCAATATTGACATATTTAGAATATAGTAAATTTAAATGTATAAATTATCTCATAAAATAAAATTTATAAAAGTTTTAGTGATGTTTTAACCCTTATCAATTATGTTTAACCCCCATTTATCCTTTTAAAAATTATAACAATATCAAAATTTTATACTATTTACGAGTCAAGAATGTCACCATAAAAGGAAAATTTAAACATAAATAGACCATGGTTTATATTTTAAACCAAATCCCATTCAATTTTATGAATATATAATTTTTATTAATTTTAAATCATTTAATAAAATATTATTTATTATAAAATATTATTAATTTATTTCTTGAAACTATTCATTTACTTTGACTTTAATGTCACTAAGACAGTTATAGAATTTGAATATAAACCTTTAAAACATCCCTAATATGTTATATTTATCTATAAAATTCATGTAACAACAATAATTAATCTAAATTATATTACTTTTAACATTTTTAAAATCATTTATTTTACTTTTCTATTAATTGAATAAATAATATATCAAGACTACATACGAATTTAAGGTAATTATTAAATCACTAAAAATTAAAAATAAATTTCCATGAAAAAAATAAATTTCTATATAAAATAAAAATTTATAACTAAACATATCCTATTTTTATCCTTATGTAAAAAATTTAAAGATATTAAAGTCAAGAGAATAACATTTTGTATTTATTCTTTTGTTAAAATAATATAAAGGTCATAATGGAAGAAAAATGGAACCAAGTGGACATATATCCAAGAATTGGATGGAAATGGTAGAAATAAACTCATCTAATAAGATAAAGGAAAGTTTTATATAAATTTTAAAGACTTACCTCAAAGTTTTAATCCTATTCTACCCGTTTTACCCTTACCGAGGTGAAAAATATCTACCAAGGTTATTATTCATAAGGGAAAAAAATAAAAGGAAAATATTAAAAAATTTATACTCATAATTATAAATATTGATTCCATTTTCAATATTAAATTCATAGAAGTGATATAATTTAATTTAAAATTAATCCCACAAAATGTGAAGAAAAATAGTTTTTTAGAATTGTTTTTATGAAGTATATAAGTTTTTATACTAAAATAAAACATAAAATTTATTATTATGAACTTAATTAGATTATTATTAATATAAATTAACTAATTTTACTTTTAAAACTATTTAAAACAAAATGAAACTTTTTAAATGATTTAAATGGAAAGATAATTTTCAATAAAATCTGTATTTTTCACTATTCATCGAAACATCAATCTTTTTAGAAATTTATAAAAATTCACTGTAAAATAATTATGTCATGATGATTTAAATTTTTTTTTCATCTTTTTCAAATAAATTTTCTAAAAGTGGTATATAATAATTATATTATTTATTCACAAAAATAATAAAAACCATTTTTGAGGAAAAATGTATTTTTAAAGCATTTAATGAATTTAATAAAAATATACTTTCTTCAGTTAAAATTTCTGATGCCTACTAAACTAGAATAAAAAATTTTAGGATCATAGAAATACCTAAATCATAAGTATTATTTTCTCTGTAAAAAAATAAAGGAGTGAAATGGCTATATAGGGATTAGGCGCCTGGGTCATACAATTCATATGACCATAGGAACATCATGAGAAGGGGTTATGAACATCATGTGATCTATTCATGATCATGAGAAAACCCTCTATAAAAGTACCCTTGATCATGTGAAGCCCCATCAGACCATCTGTTTGATCATGTGAAGTCCTTTAGATGAGTCTTTTTGATCATGTGGCATGTCAATTGATAAATGTCTGCCAACTTCCCAAGGGGATCATGTGATAAAAGTTGAAAATTATGGTACCCTTATGAGAAGAAAAGTTACACTATTTTTCATGTGAAGGGGTTGTATGCTTCATGTGATCAGTTCAATGGTCACACTATGGACCTCCGACAAGCCAACTTTATTTTTATAAGGGCCCCATACACACTATCTTGATCTCACAAAGGTCCCCAAACATGTTGGAAAAATTTTATGAATACCCTGTAACATGTCAAATCAGTCAAACAAAGGCATCCAAATGAGTCCGTATGATCATGAAACATATCGATCAATAGGCACCTAAATATTTCCAAAGGTATCATGTGATAAAAGTTTAAAAAGATGAAGTATTCGTGTGGAGAAATTTAATTTAATTTTCATGGAAATGAATAATGTAGTCTGCATGATCAGTTCATGGATCACTCAAAGACTTAGGAAAATTCCAACCTCACAACATGAAGGCCACTAGACATGTCACCTTTATCATGTGAAGGATTTCAAAATTTTCCCGTTTGATCATGCGACACCCTGATAGAAAACCAATGAGAAAACACTATAGAATTTATATGATAAAAGATAAAAATGAAGGTACCCTTATACGAAGGGAGTCAAGGATATTTTCAAATGAGAATGGGTTATGAACTTAAAATAATGAGTTCATTGATCACACAAAGGACCTTTGATATGCTAGATTGATCTTACGAAGGGCCCTTGACATGTCAACTCAATAATATGAAGGTTATCAAACATATACATTTGATCATACAAAAGAACTTTATAAAACCACGGGCTCAAGAAATATAGTAATGATGGAGTCATCATATGATCACTATTATACGAAATAAAGATGATGTCATTAATGACATGTGGATGGATCATGAAAATAATGTATGTAATTCCCCCATAACTAACTCAAGACAATATATGAGAGATAAGTTCCCTAAAAAGTGGCATATATTAATGATGATGATGCCTATAAAACCTCCCCTCAACACATAGAAGAAACACACACAGATATGAGAGAAAATTTCTGAGAGTGAAGGATCACAAAATCTCAAGAGTCTTCTTATTGAAAAATTCTAGTGAGTAACTTAAGGGATTACATGATATGTATATGTTCTTAATGTGATTATTTCATTGATCATGTAAAGGATCTACATCATGTTAACTGGATCACATGAAGGGCCTTAAGCACATTTTCTTGATCATGTGATACCTCAATAGGATAATTCCTAAAAAATATTAGGGTGTTTATACTAAGAATAATGAAAATGATGGAATCTTCATGCGAAGGAAGATACACTATTTTTGACATGAAGGCCTTATGGGCTTAGAATAATTAGTTCCTTGATCATGCAACAACCATCAAACATGTCATCTTGATCACACAAAACCCCTCAAATATGTGAGATCCGGTCATGTGAATGGCCTTAGACATGTCAAATTAGATCATGTGAAGAACCTTGAATATTCCATCTTTGATTATGTGAAACACCTTGTACATGTTAGCTTTGATTATGCAAAGAACCTCAGACATGCCATCTTTGATCATACAAAGTCCTCAAACATGTCATCTGGATCACACAATAGCCCTCAAACATGTCATATTGATCACATGACAACCCTTATACATGTTAGATTTGATTATATGAAAGGCACTATACATTCTATCTTTAATCACAAGAAGCACCTTGGACATTCCATCTTTGATCACACGAAGCACCTTGGACTTATTTGCTTAAATTTTTTGAATGACCACATATATTCTAGGTTTTATTATACAAAGACCCCTATACATTTCATCCTTGTCATTTGATATCCCTTCCACAAGTCAACCATGTTAGGTATACACCCTAGATATATCAGGCTGACATTCTTATAAATTTCAGGCAGACACCCGTAGACATGTTAGCCTTGTCCTGTAGGAATACTTAGTCATGTACCCTCGAACTGTGTGAACCCCCAACCATGGGTCTTTGGTTGATCATTACCACTTTATATGGGAAGTTTTTGTAATAGACCAGGATTAATAAATCATGAAACCTTATTTGTATTATGGGATCCTTATTCCATCCATGCATACTCATTCGACCACTCATGGTCCCCACCCTATATCCGTTAGAGTACAAGGACTGAATATCTCTCATGGGAATCCACCCTAGTGTAATTCCCTCCATATCCAAAAAACTATAACTCATGGGACCCAAATTATCCTATGATTCCATCACCCTTCCTTTTCCATCAGGGTATTAGAAGTGGGATTATACATAGGTGTCCTCTTAAGTTTAAGCCTCGACCATACCCTCAAGTACCTTAAACCCATTAATAGGTTAAGAATGATATTGAACTATGAGGACTCTTATTCCTATCAAAACATGATATGTAAGAAATATTACTAAGGCCTAAGCTCCAATGGGTATATAAATTGGCATAAGTCCCCTGGTATTCCATTTACTCTATCTCACAAGACCCACCCCTTATGGGTCTACCATTATTCCTTATCTATAATAGGATTGGGAAACTTAACAGAACTATGAGTAATATGATTATAGTTATAAGAAAGATATGTAGGATTCCTTCCTATGGCCTGAGCTCCATATCAAACACTCCATCAGGGTTGCTTCAATGCATAAGTCCCACATCCATGCACAGTTTTCCCAATCACTTTCAATATCTTATTTCTCACACCAAGCATAAATCATGTGGGATTATGGATTTGCAATGATTGTGTCACTAGCATTATATAAATACCCCCAACCAGGGAAACCTTAGTGTGTAATCCCCACTCAATAATATGGTACTAATGACTCCTTAAATGGGATCCACCATAGTGTAGGTCCCTAAAGAATTCCCATATAGATAAAATCTAGGGAAATAACCTTCAAGAGTATTATTTATCTAACCCCCACCCATCAGTAGGTTAAGGATGGACCTAACTATGAAGACTCTAATTCCTGTTATAAGAAAAATATGTATAACACCTTCCCAAGGCCCAATCTCAATACCCAATGCCTAACTTATCTTATATATATCCTCACCGCATGATGTTAAACTGAATGGTGTATTCCAATTATATAACATAAAACTATGTCAAATTAACTACATAATATTTTATTCCTATTCTCATAGGATACATAGGATGCCTCTTAGAGGTTCAATCCTATTCTCAAAACACCAATAACCTTCTTGGAAAGTAGTAAACTCCAGTGTGCCTGATCATATGGCTTCAAAACACAAGCATTCACCAATTTCTAAGAAAGAATGGGAACTAGATGGAGAACCTTCAATACATACAGATGATTTAGTTAATAGAAAACCCACTTTATTATACAGAGATTCAGCACCCAACTATTTTATTAGGGTAACCAGTCCCATATCAGGATTTGGAAAATATTCACGAACATATCTTAAATATATAAGAGTCATGGAGTAGGAAATAATTCCCCACAAAAGGGTGTGATGAGCCCAAAATCCCACCCTCTTGACCAATGTGAGTTCATAAGTATCATTGGGCTTGAAACCCAAAATGATTGCCTACCTTTGGAAAGAAGGCCCGTAACTTGTTACAGATGTGGGATCTATTAGGAGTTTTCACAAGTGATAAAAATGGTGAACCCAATGTGAATGATCATGTATCCATACTCACCCCCATAATTAATCATAAATCCCTAATCTTCATTAGAAAAAAAATGGTTAACTTGATGTGAAATCCTTTAACCATGTCATCTCTTTCATGAGTTGAATAAAGATAGATTTACCAGTCCCCATTTGATCATTTTTTTCTGAAATTTTAATGAAAAAAATGGTAAACCTGATGTGAAATATTTCAATAATGAAAAATATTTAGGGTTCCCCTGAGACAATCCATTTCACTGTTCACATTCCATGTGATACAAATTGATGAACAAACAACAAGAATAAACAATTGTGTTACCCATGCATATCTAGTTGATAATTTGTCACACTTGAGATGATACACTAATTGAAAAACTTGTTCCTTATTGTATTTGTGAAAATAGATATTGTTTTCACAAAAATAACCTTGACCAGATATCATTTCATCATCAAGAGAATGTTTTGAAACCTCAGCTATGACACCAACATCTGTGGGTCTTAAAACAACATCACCCACCCAACAATTTCAGCATCAAGTAAAAAATGTGATGGTATGGGAATACCACCAATGTGGTATGATCACAACCCTTGAGTTTGAATGTATAGGTCTCTAGAAACTTAATCCTACAAGCCCATCTCATTCATGGAAAAATTCAATGAAACCAATGACATCTATCACCACTACCAACAACTTTAGAAGCTTATCTCTAGAGCATGAAAATAAGAACCTTCCTTTCCTTAGGAAATTGGATCAAGGATTTGACCATGAATCCATTTCAGATCAAGATATTCCTAGGAGGGATCATATAAAATAATATCACTAGATCCATCCTACCAATTCCCCTCAGTCTCCTACTAAGGGCACTACCCTATAGGTCGCTACCTTCGGCACTCATGCTTGGGTGCCAAGGAGATCCCACAGGGTGTGGAAAGATATATATCAAAGGGAGTGGTCTTATATTTCATCTTCCACTGATGAATCTTGTCAACATATTTTGGTGGTTTCCAATTATAAATATCATATCCCTACTCACCCATATTATGTTAGCATGCATATTTTGGTAGCAAGCATGGAGGAGGAACATATCCCTTCCCCCACACATGAATCCCATCATCATATCCTAATGGAACAAGGAGAACATGAGTGGACTTATATCAATTCTTCAATTGAAGACATCTTCTAGTATATCTTGGAGATTGAGGATGTTTAGGCCTATATTACTGCACATACTCTGCTGAACTGCCACTATATCCCAACAATAGCAGAAGAACTCTGTTGGTATATTCTGGAACTACTGCAGATATAGGGACATACATATATTCCTATCCTAATATCCAGAGTATCATATCACCATGATCAACAAGAATATGTGGATACTATAGAGCAAGTGAAAATTCATACTCCCATCCTGAAGGATTATCAACATATCTCGATAATGGATGAGGCACAATACTAGGCTAATATTCCCATTCTTAGTAGGGATCACTGACCAAGTATAGAAAAATCTTCAGTATTGGCATTAAACCCTATCGAAGAAAGCCAACAACATATTCAAAATGAATGTGACTGGACTCATACCCCTACTCCATCAAGGCTCATAAGTACAATTTGGAAATCACCCCAAGGTAGGATCATATCCCCACTAATGAAGCTACTCAGCATATTCCATTATCTTACAGGGGCCAAGATCATATCCTGACTTATGACAATGAAATAATACACCTATATCTTCAAAGGATATATAGAAGAAGGCTCATACACCTTATCCCATTTTGGTGGTCCATTAACATATTCCAATGGGGAATTTATATTTGAATCGGGACCATACCCTCATTTCAACCAAGGTTGAACGACATATTTTAGAAACCAACCACAAGAATGATTATATCCTCTACAATGATACAAAATATCACCGACATACTCTAGTAAATTATTAGTAGTATCCTCATATTCCCACAACCAAATATGAACATCAAAATATTTTGGAGACTGTCATGCAACAAGATCGTATCCCTGCTCAACCCCAAAAGGAAAGTCAGCTTATTTCGGCCATGACGTAGAATGAGGATCATATTCCTATTATTCTCAATTCTAGTGTCCTCAAGGACAAACAAAATATATCTAAAACACCTAAAGGGTCCTATAACTCTCAATATAAAGAATAAGGCGATAACTACCTCAATATTCCTCCTTGTGGTAGTATAGAGATAGATCACATGGACCCTACTCTTGAAATACATAATGGAAAACCTCCTAATGGTAATATCTTACATAGACAAGGAAATATTTCCCTTTTAAAGACACATTCATATAGAGAGGTTCTCAAAATACTAGGGTTAACATTATATAGTTCCCCATCAACTGCCAACAACTCACCTCGATTAGTAGGTGACCTGAGAAGCGACCTCTATGGTCTGTCCAAGTAGAGGAAAATAACTATAATGAAGTAAAATCTAAGAAAGATTTGTGGATGGAGATGGATAAAGACAAACTTACAACCATGTTTTCAACCATTTCCACTTTTGACTGCAAAGTCCTAGATGGAATAGATGAGGAGTTCATGCCTTACTTATGCCATAATATTTGGGAAAACCATCAACGGTTGAAGGCTAAAATCCTTACTTATCAAGGATATGAGGGTAACCTCCAGATCATATATACAATCTATTTTTATCTAGATATGGATATGTTCTCCAAGGCCTGATATCCACGATTGTAAGAGTATAATAAATGTATATGGAATTTCTATCTCCACATCATGAAAAATCTCCAACGACTAATTGCTAAAGACTCATTAGATGTTCATATCCAAGGATGGGGCATGTATGGAGAATTTCACTTTACCATATCCCCAAGACAACAAAGTTCCCTGGATATAACATTGAGTAATTTCATAACCGTAGGATAGATCCGGGGACTAGGTAATTCATGAGTCATTTGGTAAATATAGTGAATATCCTCTACTTTGTGGATATAAAGACTCCACAAACAAAGAGAGAGAGACACTAGCAGACTCCTGAGCTAGGCCTCTCAACAAAATGGTAACAAATTTCAAACATTGAAGCTAAAGTCATATATTACCCAAAATATCCCCATAGTAAGTAACTAAAATCATAAGTATCCATTGCACTGGGCCCATGAAAGAACAATATTGTTCCAAATTAAGAATATCATAGAAGTGACTCATATGAAATCCATCTTGGAGAAAATCCATACCATAGGGAAAGGGAATTTTTTATCTCAATCTCCACCATTAGGTTTATCACCCCCAAGAGGGTCATGAAGAATTTAGTGGAAGTTATAGATAAAACCCAACTCATAGAGTTGGGGTGTTTTTTATCTCAATTTATATCTCATGAGTAATCAAATCCTCAGCAAAAGAATTAGAAAGTTCCAATAATGACCCTGAATAAACCCCATCATATAAGATTGGGGGAATTTTTTATCATTATAATCACCCCATAAGGAATTGGTCTTTTCTACTATAGGAGGAAAATACTGTGGGAAAGCATCCCAACCATTCCTCCTATCATGAGATTGTAAAACCCGGTTCTTATTTTTGAGGTACGGGTTTCTTCTTTTCGCTCTTCCTTAAGTGTTTTTGAGAAAATAAGGAAAATGGGGAAAAATCCTAAATTTTGAAAGTACACACCATGTACTTTTCCACATCCCGTGTACTTTTGGCCGTGTGGAATGAGTACACGGGGCATGTGGCCATGTCGGCGATGAAGGGTGTAGAAACTAACTACACGTCGTGTAGTGGTCCCTTACACACCGTGTAGTCATTCGGCAGGAAAATAGTAAGGCGGTGGCTAGCTATGCACCAGAACATGCCATGTACTCAAGAAGACATGCCATGTAGTCATGTTGATAGATGAACAGTGCCACACTGGCGGGAAACTGCCAGATGAATAGTTAAATGAGGGAAGTACACACTGTGTACTCGGAATTACACACCATGTACTTTGTTCTTTCGATTAAAATGGGCAGTAGCCTCCCCTGTTCACAGGGAAGGCTTAGAATGGGAAGAAGGAGCAGAAGAGGGAGGCCAGAGCTTTGGAGATTCGCCTGGCACACGTCGGGAATCCATTTCCGCCTCGGACGATCTCGTTGGAACCGCACAGGTAAGCCCTCCGCTCTTCTTAAGCCGTTCTTACAAATTATTTCCCGTAGGGAAGTTATTTAAGTTTGAACAAGGTTTTCTTTCACCTCATATCTACGCCATTCTAGGATGAATCAGGGATCGTCATTCGCGTATATCGTTCATGGGTGTTAAAGGTAGGTGGCTTGGGGTTTATTTTCTAACTATTGTGCGTTTTGTGCATTTTTGAGATACAAATCCATATTTGGGGTGTCGTGTGGCTGAGGCCGTGGCTATTTTAAATATCTAGAATTGAATAGTTAATTAATTGTGGTAATAAAATGCTATTTGGGATCACTTCTTGGATCTAGGACCACCCCGAGGGGTGCGTTCCTATGTTTAGCTGTTTGGCCAGGATACCCGAGGGTATGACATGTTTAATTATGAATTACTTTTTCCTTGAGAGGAATTGTATTTAAATTTCATGTTTATATGTTGGGCATGGCCTGGTTACTTATGCCTGAGGATGTTGTTTTACTATAGCCTGAGGGCGTGACTGTATTAGCCTAAGGGAAACGTTCAATTTCGCCTGAGGGCAACCTTTTGTGCCTGAGGGCTTGAATTCTATGCCTGAGGGCGACACTTCCTACACCTGAGGGAAATTTCTGTTATGCCTGAGGGAAATGCCTAAGGGCGAGATTCTGATTACCCGAGGGTGAGGTTTTGCTTGCCTGAGGATGCTGACTACTTAATTAGGAATTCAGTTTGGTGTTTTCTTAATATTAAATGGTTAAATGAATAATTAAATAGAAATAAAACTATTTAAGTTAGTTACTTTTGAGTACTGCTTAGTTTATTGCATTTACTACTGTACACTATTGTTGCATGTTTACACGCAGTTGGGCACGAGCCTTTGGTGGGTGCCTAATGGGATTTATTTCTCACACCTTGTTTGGGCCATGATTTTCATCCCAAACAGATTATATTGCTGTAGGTGTGGATAGGGGAAAGAGTCCTTATATAGGTACTTGATTGCTACTGAGGAGTAGGGGAACATGGGACCGGGCTGAGGATCATGATGCTACTGGCTGTTTTTTTATGTTTTGTTTTCCTGTACTTGTACTGTACTGTATTGTTGTGTAACATGTTATGTCTGATTTCTTAGAATTTGAGGCATGTTGTACCATTATTTATATACTGGTTGGTTATTTCTACTACAGTTGTTTAATTCAGTTGTGTATGGTTTACAGATTCCGCTATTGTTGTATGTTCTTATTTCTTTCTGCTGCACTACACTTTGAAAAATGAGGGCATAGTTTCTCCACTATCAGACCTGGGCCTCCGCTGCTAGTCGGCAGCCTCGGGAGTTTGGGGAAATGCGCTTGAGGTCACGTGGTGAACCGGGTTTGGGGCACCCGGAACCGGGACGTTACAAAGTGGTATCAAAGCGAGTTATTTTCTTTTACTTACTATTTGGAGCCTTAGTCAGGGATAGGAAGAGAACGGTAGTTGGTAATAAACTGTGCCCGGGAGTAGCTAACTCGTGTACAGGGAAAATCTAATTTACCTCGTATTGTAATTTTTCTGATTTTTCAATTTTATAGTTGATTTGTTTTCACCGAAGGGTGACGCACTTGTGATTGTGCTATTTATATTTGATCCATGTGTTCGATTTAGTTGAAACTCGATGAGATGAGGGTATTCCACCTCATGCATCATTTAGGCACTTGCTAGAAATCACATTCAATGCATAGTTCCATGCCATGTAGGTGCATTAGAAATTGAATTTTGTTGTGATAATTGTTGTGCTAGAAAAGCATGCAGTTGTGATAACTGCTTTGATAAATACCTGATATGTGATAGGGTATATCTGTATAAGTTGTTGATAGAATGGATGCCAAAATTCTATTTTTGGGGAGTATGGGCCCCCATTTACTAGAATTTGGTGGATCATTGACTGTTTATTTTATTATAACACAGATAAGATGTCAAACATTGATTCGTGGGGAGTATGGGCCCTCACGGATCAGAATTTGGAACTTAGGTGTTATTTTTTAGTATTTTTTGGGTTCTGGGGAAGTTATGAGGCATACTTTCAGGAAACCTGGTATACACGCCGTGTAGTACCTTAAACACGCCATGTATGTTCTTCTGTTCAGGAAGAAAAGAAAACTTTTTGAGTACATGCCGTGTACCTTGAGTACACGATGTGTAGTCTCTTCCCGTGTCACAAACCGTGTGGGCGGTGACACAGGGAAGGGGAGAGCTTGGAGTAAACATTTCTTGTAGCTTCTGTACATGCCCTGTAGTGTTGGCCCGAAGACCCGGCCGTGTAACTAACAAACACGGGCCAGTGTAATCGTTTCTTGAACACACCGTGTCAATGAAGAACCCGCTGTGTAGTGTGACCTGGGGACCCGACCATGTAACTAACAACACGATTTGGGGTAATCCTTTTGTATAAACACCGTGTGTATATAGAACACGCCATGTAGGTTGATCCGTGTATCCGGTTGTGTAACTAACAACACGGGTCAGCGGAGCTCGTCTAGTACACACCGTGCACCTGTGGGACACACCGTGTAGTCTTTTCCGAGGACAGACTATGTGGAGTTGGCCGTGTGGCTAGGAAACGGGGTAGTTGACACGCCGTGTGCAGGTGTAACACGCCGTGTAGGGTCAAGATGGGTAGTAGGCCATGTCACAAGAGATATGGGAAGTTGGAAAATTACACAATACATGCCGTGTAGATTAAATACACACCGTGTAGTTTTGTTCAAACGGGAGCCATGTGGCTCAGCCGTGTAGAAGGACCCGGGAAGTGAAAGAGGAGTCAAGTACACACCGTGTAGTTAGTATACATTCCATGTAGTCTTTTTTTTTTCAAATTTTGAATGACTTATTCCTACTGTTCCTTTTTGGGTTTCTTCATTTTTTGTCATTGTTAATCTTGTTCTAAGGTGTGCATTTTACCTTGTAGAGTCATGCTGCCGAGACGACCACGCGTTGTTCACCAGGAGAGCGGCAACGAGTATACTCCAGAGATGGTGGGCCATGGGATACCAGTGGATCCTCCAGCAGATCCAGATACGGCGCCAACTGTTATACCAGAAACAGGCACGGAGACACAGTTCCGGGAAGGCTTTATGCGGTTCATGCAGACGTTTCAGGGAGCACCACTGGTTGCCACATCTATGGCTGAGCTGACTCGTATATTCCAGTAGCAGCATCCGCCTATGTTTTCAGGGGATGGCAGACCACAGGCTGCAGAGTCTTGGCTAGGATCTATGGAGACTATTTTCGAGCATCTTGAGACACCTCCAGGGCGGAGGGTCAAGCTTGTGACATACATGCTGTGTGATTCCGCCAAGAGGTGGTGGGATGTTACCACCCAGTCAGAGCATCAGAAAGACATGGCGTGGGAAGATTTTCAGGTAGTCTTCTATGAATTCTTCTTTCATGAGATGTTGAGGGTAGACAGAGCTCGAGAGTTCATGAATCTGCAGTAGGGCCCTATGTCGGTGATAGACTATTCTTCTCGCTTTACCGAGATTCAGAATTTTTCACCTGTTCTGGTGGGTGATGAGACGTTGAGGGCCAGGCGTTTTGAGGATGGTCTCTGATATGACATCCGAGCATTGGTGAATGTTTTCAGGTTGCCTTCAGTACATGCCATTATGAATCAGGAACTGATTATAGAGAGGAACCTGTGGGATGCTAGTGGTGTGGGCCAGGGCGGTTTAGCACCAGTTTCTGGTACTATTTCTACTGGAAAGAGGAAGCGACAGATGGACTTCTCTCAGGGTGGCAGTACCAGCCAGATAGTTTCTTCAGGTGTCCCGATTAAGTGCTACCAGTGTGGTAAGGAGGGGCACAAGAGACCGCAGTTTCCACGTGATCTAGTGGAGTGCCGAGCTTGCGGCAAGATGAGGAATCTACAGTGCCTTTGTAGAGAGTTTCCACCAGTGGATATTGAGAGGGGTTCTGTACAGGCTCCGCGTGCGGGAGTAGGACCAATAGCTTCATACCAATCAGGGAACTGGAATATGTCAGGGCGTGCTGGCAGGGATGGTGGTCATGGCCATGGTAGCCATACACCAGGATCTCAGAGGTAGCAGGGCGGGACAACTCTGGGTAGTTAGGCTGTGTCACAGGGCCGTGACACTGGGCAGGCATATACAGTTCAACAGACCCAACAGGAGCAGGATCTCAGACCTTCTACAGTCAAAGGTACTATTCTAGTAGCTTCTGTCTTGTCTTCAGTACTTTTTGATACGGGTGCTACACATAGTTTTATATCTATGCCCATTGTGGAGTGCCTTGGGCTCTGTGTTTATACTTCTTCTAATATCATGATGCTAGACACTCCGTTGGGGACTAGGACGACTGGTGTGCATCATTGCAAGGAGTGCCCCTTGAGGTTGGTGGGTGTCACCTCCTTTGGGACCTCTATGTCTTAGAGATGACAACTTATGACGTCATTCTCGGGATGGACTGGTTGGTTCCCTTTCGAGCCTTTGTAGACTACTATCATCGTAGGGTATATTTCACATCACCAGAGGGCAGAGAGTTTCTATACAAGGGTGAGTGGGATGTCCAGGCGAGTCGAGCTGGACCAGAGCATCATGGGCGAGGTGGAGTCACAACCTAGATTGGGAGCTTATATCTGGATGATCAAGGGACTTGTCAGATGGATTTACCTCTAGTTGTTGATCGTTTCAGGGATGTCTTCCCTGATGAATTTTCAGGTCTACCTCCAGAGCGTGAGGTGGATTTCTCTATTGAGTTTGTGCTAGGAGCAGCACCGATGTCCATTCCTCCTTATAGGATGACCATGCCTGAGTTTCAGGAGCTCAAGAGGCAGTTAGAGGAGTTACAGTCAAAGGGTTTTATCCGACCTAGTACTTCTCCTTGGGGTTCTCTGGTCCTATTTGCGAAGAAGGCGGATGGTACCCTCAGACTCTGTGTGTATTATCATAAGTTGAACCAGTTGACGGTTAAGAACTGATATCCTTTGCCAAGGATTGATGATCTTTTCAATCAACTTCATAGAGCACAAGTATTCTCGAAGATTAACCTGAGGTCAGGATATCATCAGCCGCGCGTGAGACCATCGAATATACCGCTTACAGCCTTTTGGAGCAGATATGGTCTATAAGAGTATACAGTTATGCCGTTCGAACTCACAAACGCGCCAGCAGTTTTCATGGCTCTGATGAATCGTGTGTTCCATCCATATCTGGATTCTTTTGTGGTAGTATTCGTGGACGATATCTTGGTGTACTCTCACACTCGACACGATCATGCCACCCATCTTGAGATCGTATTGAGTAAAATGAGAGAGCATCGACTATATGCTAAGCTCTCAAAGTTCCATTTTTGGATGGACCAGATTCACTTCTTGGGTCATGTCATCTTAGAGGCAGGAGTTTCAGTAGACCCAGAGAAGGTGAGAGCAGTAGTTTCCTGGGAGAAGCTTAAGAACGTGTTTGAGATACGAAGTTTCTTAGGGATGGCTGGTTACTATAGAGGCTTCATCCAGGAGTTCTCCTTCTTAGAAGCGCCCTTTATGGGTTTAACTAAGAAGGGTGTGAAGTTCGTTTGGTCGGAATCTTGTGAGACAACCTTTCAGGACCTGAAAGGAAGGTTGACATCAGCACCAATTCTGATACTTCCAAAGCAAGGGAAGAGCTATACAGTTTACTGTGATGCATCAGGTATTGGGCTAGGAGCTGTGTTGATGCAGGGCGATCGAGTTTTTGCATACGGTTCTCGACAATTGAGGCCACATGAGAGGAATTACCCGACGCATGATCTCGAGTTGGATACAGTTGTGCATGCGTTGCGCTGTTGGATACATTATCTATTGGGAGAACGTTTTGTGGTTTTCACTGACCACAAAAGTCTCAAGTATATCTTTACTCAGTGTGACTTGAATCTGAGGCAGCGAAGGTGGGTCGAATACCTTTAGTACTTAGATTTTGAGCTTGCCTATACACCTGGTAAAGGTAATGCAGTAGCTGATGCCCTGAGCAGGAGGACTCAGGTACCGGCTGTGCGGGAGGCCAGTGATCAGTGGAAGATCATGGCATTGTTCTCTGAGATGCATTTGGAGGTGCATGAAAGTCAGGGGAAGACTTATCTTTCCTCTTTAGCTATGAATTCTACCATCCTGGATAGAGTGAGGATGAGACAACTATCTAATTCAGAAGGCCTAGTTCTACGGGAGTCAGTGGCAAGTGAGGACCCTCCTCCTAGTTGGATGATAGGCGAGGATGATATTTTGTGTTTCCATGGACGAGTGTGCATTCCAAGGGATATACATGAAGAGCTGATGCAGGAGTTTCATGCTTCAGCTTGGGCAGTTCATCCCGGGGTTACCAAGATGTACCGTGACTTGAGACGTCAGTAATGGTGGCTGGGTATGAAGAGAGATGTAGCTGGTTTGGTTACGAGGTGTTCCACCTGTCAGTAGGTGAAGGCAGAGCATTAGAGGCCAGCTAGACTGTTACAACAGTTACCCATTCTGGAGTGGAAATGGATGATGTCGTGATGGACTTCATGACCGGTTTACCAAGGTCTCTTTGAGGCAATGATGCCGTGTGGGTTGTTGTGGACAGACTCACAAAGGTAACTCACTTTTTTCCGATCAAGGATACTTTCAGAGTTGATGAGCTCGGAAGGTTGTATATCCGAGAGATCGTATGTCTTCATGGGGTCCCTCGTTCTGTTGTTTCAGATAGGGACGCCCATTTTATGTCTCGTTTCTGGCAGAGTTTTCAGAGGGCACTTGGTACACAGGTTCTTCTAAGCATAGCTTACCACCCTCAGACCGATGGTCAGTCAGAGTGTACGATATAGGTGCTTAAGGACATGCTGCGTGCATGCGTTCTGGACTTTGGGGGCTCTTGGGAGAAGCAGATACCCCTAGTCGAGTTTGCCTATAATAAAAGCTTTCAGAAAACTATTGAGATGGAACCATACGAGGATTTATATGGTAGGCCATGCCGATCACCTTTGTACTGGTTAGAGGTAGGTGAGGCAGCTTTACTAGGACCACGTCTCGTGCAGGAGACTTCTGAACAGGTCCAGTTGATTCAGAAGCAGATGGCTACCACACAGTCTCGTCAGAAATCTTATGCTAATCGCTGCAGACGACCTTTAGAGTTCGTGGTCGGGGATCAGGTTTTCTTGCGTGTTTCACTGAGGTTGGGACATAGGCAGATCAGAAGGAATGGAAAACTTTCACCGAGGTATGTAGGGCCATTTGAGATTCTGGAGAGAGTCGGGCCAGTTGCCTATCAGTTGTAGTTACCTCAGAGGTACCAAGCCATGCACGACATCTTCCATGTATCTCAGTTGCACCGCTATCATTCAGACCCATCTCACATCTTTCATCCTGATGAGGTTGAGCTCGGGGTAGATGCATCCTTTGAGGAGAATCTGATTCGTATCGTTGATTGAAGCATGAAGGTTCTCCGAGGCCGGTCAGTTCCTCTCGTACGGGTGCTATGGTAGCATGTCCGAGTGTAGGAAGAAACCTGGGAGCAGGAGACCGACGTACATGATCAGTGGCCAGAGTTATTCTCAGCTTTATCTTTTCCACCCTTGGAAGGGAAATTCAGGGACGAATTGCTTTAAGCGGGGAAGTTTGTAAGAACTCGGTTCTTATTTTTGAAGTACGGGTTTCTTCTTTTTGTTCTTCCTTAAGTGTTTTTGAGAAAATAAGGAAAATGGGGGAAAATCCTAAATTTTGAAAGTACACGCCATGTACTTTTGGCCGTGTGGAATGAGTACACAGGGAATGTGGCCATGTCGGCGATGAAGGGTGTAGAAACTGACTACACACTGTGTAGTGGTCCTTTACATGCCGTGTAGTCAGTCGGCAGGCAAATAGTAAGGCGGTGGCCAGCTATGTTCCAGAACACGCCGTGTACTCAAGAAGACACGCCGTGTAGTCATGTCGGCAGATGAACAATGCCACGCTGGAGGGAAACCGCTAGATGAACAGTTAAATGAGGGAATTACATGCCGTGTACTCGGAAGTACACACTGTGTACTTTTTTTCCGCTTAAAATGTGCAGTAGCCTCCCCTGTTCACAGGGAAGGCTTAGAACGGGAAGAAGGAGCGGAAGAGGGAGGTCGAAGCTTTGGAGATCTTCCAGGCGCACATCGGGAATCTGTTTCCACCTCAGATGATCTCATTGGAACCACAAAGGTAAGCCCTCCACTCTTCTTAAGCCATTCTTACCAATTATTTCCCGTAGGGAAGTTATTTAAGTTTTAATGAGGTTTTCTTTCACCTCAGATCTACGTCGTTCTAGGACAAATCGAAGATCGTCGTTCACGTATATCGTTCGTGGGTGTTAAAGGTAGATGGCTTGGTGTTTATTTTCCAACTGTTGTGTGTTTTGTGCGTTTTTGTGCTATGAACCCATATTTGGGGTGTCATGTGGCTAAGGACATGACTATTTTAAATACCTAGAATTTTATAGGTAATTAATTGTGATAATAAAATGCTGTTTGAGATCACTGCTTGGATCCAGGACCATCACGAGGGGTGCGTTCCTCTGTTTAGCCGTTTGGCCAGGATACCTGAGGGTATGCCATATTTAATTATGCATTACTTTTTCCTTGAGATGAATTGTATTTAAATTGAATGTTTATATGTTGGGAATGGCCTGGTTACTTATGCCCGAGGGAAGTGTTTTACTATAGCCTGAGGGCGTGACTGTATTAGCCTGAGGGAAATGTTCTATTTCACCTGAGGGAAACCTTTCATGCCTAAGGGCTTGACTTCTGTGCCTGAGGGCGAAACTTCCTACGCCTGGGGGAAATTTCTGTTATGCCTGAGAGTAATGCCTGAGGGTGAGATTCTGATTACATGAGGGTGAGGTTTTTCTTGTCTGAGGACACTGACTACTTAATTAGGAATTCACTATGGTGTTTTCTTAATATTAAATGGTTAAATGAATAATTAAATAGTAATAAAACTGGTTAAGTTAGTTACTTTTGAGTACTTCTTAGTTTATTACATTTACTACTGCACACTGTTGTTTCATGTTTACACGCAGTTGGGAACGAGCCTTTGGTGGGTGCCTACTGGGATTTATTTCTCACACCCTGTTTGGGCCATGCTTTTCGGCCCAAAAAGATTATATTTCTATAGGTGTGGATAGGGGAAAGAGTCCATATACAGGTACTTGATTGCTACTGAGGAGTAGGAGAACATGGGAACATGCTGAGTCTCTCGATGCTACCGGCTATTTTGTTCTTTTTTGTTTTCCTGTACTTGTACTGTACTATATTGTTGTGTAACATGTTCTGTCTACTTTCTTATAATTTGAGGCATGTTGTACCATTATTTATATACTGGTTGGTTATTTCTACTGCATTTGTTTAATTCAGTTGTGTATGGTTTACGGATTCCACTGTTGTTGTATGTTTTTATTTCTTTCTGCTGCGCTACACTTTGACAAATGAGGGCATAGTTTCCCCACTATCAGATCTGGGCCCTCGCTTCTAGTCGGCAGCCTCTGGAGTTTAGGGAAATGTTCTTGAGGTCACATGGAGAACCGAGTTTGGGGAACCCGTTGAGTGGCACCAGGAACCGGGACGTTACAGAGATACACCTCTTTCATTTGGGGCCCACTCAGAAAGTATGATCAGAAACTCCCTTAAGGTCACAATTCACAAACCAAGAAATGGGAAAAGTCTGGAAAAGGTAATCAAACCCTATAAGGGTCATAATACAAGATATTCCAATAAGAACAAGGGTTAGATAAATGACCCTGACACAACCCTAGAAGGAGGAGAAAGTGATACAAAACTGACCTGTTATGTGGAGAGTGATGGGGTTACTACTGTTGTACGGTATGGCTTAGTGAATGTCATCCCCATCAATAGGGAAAATGACATAGAATAAGACCCAAATGTTTAGGGATGGAACATGGAAACTATACCTCAAGAGCTAGGTGATATAGATACACAAAATGATGCTACACATACATGAGATTAGAGAAGGTTCCAGAACCTGGAACCTATGAACGATGATTTTCCACCTCCTCAAAGAAACTCTACCAAGGATAAAGGGAAAGGTGAGAATACATCCCACTCACCACCCAAAAGTGTCAAAATTCCCTCCAAATAATAACAAATATAATAATATGAGAATGAGATATAGAACCTCATAAAACTCAAAAAATAACTAACAAGGGGAAATATCCCCATTGGTCTTCACCATAAAGTTGAATCTCGTATCCCACCTCACACACATTAGGAGAGAGATAATATTCCTACAAGAGAGGAATTTAAGAATCATACTGGATCTAGATGTAGGAAACTGATCTACATAAATGAGAAAGTTGAGGATGATTGTGAATTTATTCTATTATGATGACAAATTATCCCCCATCAGGGTGATCAACCGGTCCTAGAATAGATCAAGAATTGACAGGATATGAAAGTGGGGCCACTGCATCAAGCCTCACCCACTTTCTATAGATGGGGGGTAGTCTGGATAGTGATACCTCCAGAACTATTTAACACCATTGAATCCATAAATGCTTAAATTTTAATGACCAGAAATTTTTAAATGATATTTATTTCTTGAAAATATGTGTTTAATTTTTACACAACAAAACTATTTCTCATTAATAATGAATTAAGTATATTTTAATGTGACCATCTGGTTTTGACCATTATAGGACCATTGGTCAATATAACCATTGGAAACTATACTCTTAATGTTATAATTTTTAGTTATAAATAGAAATTAAAATGGTTAATTAGTTCAGAAAGAAGAGTTGATGGCCACATCATGTAGAATCAGGCTGTACGAAGCCCATTTTTCTAAACTTGGGAAGGAGGTAGCATCATTAGGATTCACTCTGAATCAATCCCAAGATAAGCTTTAACATGTTAATCTTGAATGAAATAACCTATGGGAGAAGTTCAAGTTAGTGGATATTACCACTAGGGAGATGTTATCCGAGCCTCCCCAAGAGTCTATCACCATCACACACCTTACCCTTAGGTCGTATGTAGGTGTTATAAGGGGTTATGTATCAAGTACTTAGTTACTTAAATTGTAATCCATTTGTTTTAATAATTTTTTTAATCATTTCGGTTTTAAGAATATTTTTTCTTAAAAAAATATATGTTTAATTGAGACAAATTTGATAAATTGATTTTATAGGTAAAAATTGTACTTTTCAGAGATTTCTCATAATTAGAGAATTATTATGGTAAAATAAACTTCATTTTGAATTTCAAATGTGAAAATTAATCTAGTGTGAATTTTTAGTATTTTTCTAAGAAGTTTCATATATTTGATGAATAGTGAAAAATACATTATTTTTTCTTTTAACTAATTATTAAATAATTAATTCTGCAAAATTATTTTCAAAAAATGGACATACACGGTTGTGATCAGTAAGATATTTAGATTCTTATTGGACA
Source organism: Viscum album (assembly GCA_963277665.1). NCBI lineage: Eukaryota > Viridiplantae > Streptophyta > Magnoliopsida > Santalales > Viscaceae > Viscum > Viscum album. Next base: position 173,235,671 of record OY728128.1, read on the forward strand.
AACTTAAATTTTTAGTGAATAGTAACTTGAACCTTTGGAATAGTAATGTTACCCTTATGAATAATAATATGAAAAATGGAATAGTAACCTCACCTAATGAAGTATAAATATAATTTAGGCATTTTAAATGGTAATGTGATATACTTATATCATAGTATAAGTAAATAAATGTTTTAGAAATTATTAGTTAAGTATTATTATTTTTATAAAACATAAATGTTTATTTACAACTATATAGTTAAAATAATGATTTAAATGAAAAATTAATTTTCCAAAAATGGAGTTCATTTTTTAATTATACACATCAAAAAATGTTTAGGGTGAATTTTTGGGATTTTTATAAAACAATTGTATTTTTAGTGAATAGTAAAACATACAGTTTTGAATTTTTGGTATGTTTAATGACATCATTAATTATGTAATAATTATGGTATACTCTTTAGGATTAAAATATGATAATAGGAATCCCAAGTGTCCAATACCTTGGGAAAATACCATGAACAATCCCATGGTTTTGGAAATACCACTCTTGAGGTGTCCTTAGAAATTAATTAAAAACTCCCTCAATTTTTCTATCAATACCCACCCATTTATCAATTATATTTAATTAAAAATTCACTATACTCAAAGACCTAGTATTATTAACTCCCCAGGAATCCTCCCAATGTTCCCTCAATCCCCTAAGGTCCCGATCTTCAAGTTTTAGGAGTCACTATTCAAGGTAAGGGAAATATCAACTTCTCTTTTCCTTTCAAGTTATCTGTTTATGTGGTATGTCTTTAAAATTTATATACTATGTTATTATATCCACTTTATTATATCTAAATACTATATTTATAGTCTTTTATGAATGAGATACCCTTGTACCCTCTTTTTTTAATATTTTCTAAAACCATGTTTCATACCCGTTATGCTGCATAAATTTCTTCTCAAAATTTATCTCCTTTTCTCAATAAATTCATTTATTTTATTTTGTGAATACCAAAAGCTATTTATTATTTAGGTTTATTAAAATAGATTTAAAAAATGATATATTTTATTTTTGGATTAACATACATGAAACCCACCGTCCTTTTATGTGGGTTTAAAAGGATAAATGATCTTGTTTTTAAGCACTTTCTAAAACACCATGATTTTGGTATGAAACCCGTTTCTTTTATTCTATATGGTTTATTTATGAAATTTATTATTATTATATATGTTCCTCAAACTTATTAATGGTGAATCCTGATAGTTCTCTAATTCATTGAGTAATTAATTTAATCTCTATAGATGACAAGTTTTATGATACCTTGGTGAATTACCTTGATAAAATTTATGAAACCTTGGTGATAAACCTTGGTGATATGATTATGAATGACACAATTAAATGTTTTATCCACATTTACATGTTATTATTCATGTTTTTTTATTTATTATATGCCTCATGTTCTATTTTTCATTCCATATTGATATTCTTCAAGTTATTATCAATAATTCTCAAGATCACATGTAAACTGTTTCACTTGTTTTCCCTTATTGGGCCTTCTTCTCACCCTTTACTTTGATGTATGTACCCAGGTTATGAGATGTAGTAAATGTACTTAGGAGTAACCTTTAATAATCCTTTCAAGTTCAATAAAATAATGTTTTAATTTTTCATGTATTATGTACCTTATTTATAAGACACTAAATTTTAAAAGATCCTCTATTTGTAAAATGGAATGAAAAGTTATATAATAAAATGGAGTGATTCCATAGTTGGTATAAAAGAATGGTTTAGTTATTTACAAAAATTAGGATTTTAAATTTTTTGGAATAACCCTATAGAAAATTATAAATATAGTAAAAATTCCAGGTATTTTGGTGAAATATTAAGTAAGTGGTTTCCAAACAAATAAATCCCTATATACATATGAACAAGTGGATGTGGATATAGAAACGATGTATCTAGAGGTAAAACCTGAAAAAACTTCTTTGATATAGAATTAAATGGGAACTGGTGCACAATAATAGGCCTTACTACACTCCTGGATTGACACTCCTGGGGGATTTGTTTGGTTAAGCACAAGATTTTTATGAATCATTATACAAGATTTATCAAAAAGTAAATTATTTTTAATGAATAAAATGTTGAAACATGATGTTATAGGACATAAAAGTTTCCTTATAACTATAAGGTTTTTAAATGAAACATGTTTCTCACTAAGGTTTTCTTATTTTAGAAAATGGAGGGAAATAGGAGAAACCATGTAAATAGTGAGCGCAACGGACCAGGCACTGATGGTATTCCGATGGAATCTAGAATGGAAACCTTCATGAGAATGATGAATCAATTGACTTGAGTTATGGGAAATAACTTGAATCAAGATGAGAGACTGGTTTCACCATAAAGGGAACAACTTTCTATTGAGTCCTTTATACATCAATTACAATCATCTTTTAGTGGATCTACTGACCCATTGATTGCTGAATAGTGGATAATCTCTATCAAAAATATATTTTCTATACTCCATTGTTCAAAACAAGATCAAATCACCATGGTTGTTTAACACTTAGAAGGAGAAGAAGATAAGTGGTGGAATTGAGTTAAAAACACAAATACTAGTGGGGAGATTGAAGCTATGGAGTGGGAAGAGTTCAAGGGAAACTTTTTCAAAAAAAAAATCCCACGTTCAATGTGAATGGAAATAGAGAAGGAATTACAAGTGCTGAAATAGAAGGAGAATGAATCTGTGAGAATATATGAGATGAACTTCACAAGACTTTCCCGTTATACCTCTATATTTTTCATGGATCATAATGGGGAGGTTGATAGATTATTTATTGAACTAAGACCTCATCTATAGAAGAATTTGTCCAAAAAATACTATAAAAAATATGAGAAAATAATACAGAGTGTTATGAAAGTTGAACTAGAGTTTTGTGAGATGCAGTGGTCTCAAAAATATAATAAAAAGAAGATATATTTGGATCCAAACTTAGGGAGGAGCTTTGATCAAGGAAGAGGATGAAATCAAGTGCAACATTCCACATGGAACAAATGTGGGAAGAGTCATTCAGGGAATTACTTAATCAGGAGTAGGAAGTGTTACAAGTGCGGAATATATGACCATATCGCTCAAAACTTTCATAGTGAGGTGAAGCCTCAACTTCCCAACACTAATGATAAAGTGAAGATGGTGTAGTCCATACATGAAGTCCAATTCTTTAAGTGTGTACAACTTGGGCACTTTTACAATCACCCTCCAAATCCAAGGGTAGTATAGGGGAATCACCATCAGCCTCAACATAGGACAAGGGAACAAGGTCGTAATTTTCTATCATGATAAATGATGTTGAAGCTCTAAATGATGTGGTGGGAGGTATTCTCATTATTCTCTCAAATATATCAAGTACTTTTTTTGATTATGGTTATATTAATTCTATTATTTCCTCTAAGTTTTCAAAGAATATTGAATCAATACCTAAACTTCTATAAGTAGAGTTATGAGTCAAGACTCCTATAGGGATTATCCAAGTATAAACAATGTTTAGAAAAATCTAGTACTCACTTTGGTGAGCATAATCTCATCACAAATCTAGTAGTTATTCCCATGTTAGAATTCAACATTGTACTGAGGATGGACTGAATTTCAAATTATAATTCTAAGATCAAATTAAGAATAAAGGAAATCTCAGTAGTCTTGAATAAAAAAACTATAGTTGTTTTCAAAGGAGAGATATCTTGACCTGAGTTTTTTCTAAAAGCAATACCCATAGCCTTCTTTATAGATATGATCGATGAAGACGAAGAGGTAAATTAAAGTGATCAAATAGAGAATGTCCCCATCATTTAGGAATACATTGAGGTATTTCCTAAGGATTCACCTAGGCCTAATCTATAAATAGAGTTATACTTCTATATTGAACTTATGTATGGATCCAAGATGATATTAGAAACCCCTTATAGAATTGAAAATGTGGAGTTGGAGGAATTAAATAAGCAACTCCAAGATCTTTTGGAGAAGGGGTTTATCCAGCCAAGTGTGTCTCCTTGGGGAGAACCTCTTCTCTTTGTTAAGAATAAGGATAGATCGATGCGACTATGCATTAATTATAGAGAACTTAACAGAATCACAGTGAAGAATAAGTACCCTCTTTCAAGAATTGATGATTTATTTGACTAGATTTGTGGGGATCAATTCTTCTCTAAGATTGATCTTTGATCTGATTATCATCAATTGAGGGTGAATAAAAAAGATATTCCAAAGAACTACTTTTGATCAATATATGGGTATTATGAGTTTATTTTTATGCCCTTCGGCTTGAATAATGCTCGTGATATTTTTATGGATTTTATGAATAGAGTCTTTAAGGACTATTTTGATAACTTTTTGGTAGTTTTTATTGATGATATTTTGATATATTACAAAATTTACGAGGAGTATGAGAATCATCTAAGGGATATATTGAAAACTATGAGTAAGGAGAGGTTATTTGGAAAGTTTATAAAATGTGATTTTTTGATACAACAAGTTTCTTTCTTGGGGAACATTGTAACGAGTGAAGGAATATCAATTGACCCTACCAAGACAAGGGTTGTGGAGGCGTAGCCTCATCTTACAAAAATAAATGAGATTCTTAGTTTCCTTGGTTTATTAGGATATTATAGGAGGTTTGTGAAAAAAATTCACAACTTTCTAATCCACTAACCAAGTTAACTCAAAAAATGGATTAAGTTGATCTAGAAAACGGAGTGTGAGGAATGTTTCCAAGAGCTAAAGAATAGATTGGTTACTACACCTATGTTAACTTTACCCTCTACCGAAGAAGGATTCATTATTTTTAGCAATGCATCTCTTAAATGGATTTGAGTGCATCCTCATTCAAAATGAAAAGGTTTTTTCTTATGAATCTTTAAAGTTAAAGGATCATGAGTAGAATTATCCTATGCATGATCTGGAGCTAGCTGCGGTTGTTTTTTCTCTGAAGATTTGGAGGCACTATCTTTATGGGGAGAAATGTGATATATACATAGACCACCAAAGTTGGAAGTATATTTTCATGAAAAAATAATTTAACGTGAGACATAGAATATGGTTGTAACTTATTAAACACTATGATTTTCAATTCACTATCACCCCAAAAGAGAAGACAAAGTCGATGATGCATTAAGTAGGAATGACCCTATTGTGCTAGCAATGATGAGGATTCAAAGAGATCCTTTGATTAAAGACCTAGAAAAATTGGACATGGAAATCGTAAGGGAAGGGAAATCATCAAACATATCCCAAATTATTTCTAAACTATAATTATTATAGAAGATTAAGAAATATCAAAGAGAATATCCTTTGTTATAGAAGAATATAGAGGCTCTAAAGAATGGGAAGTTTCCTAAGTTCAATATTGATCAAGAAGGTGTACTGAAATTTCGTACAAGGCTATGTTTTCCATATATTCTGGCAATAAATTAGGATTATATGGATGAATCTCATAGCTCAACTTTATCTATACATCCTGGAAGCATGAAAATGTATAGATACCTTTATGATCATCATTAGTGGGATAAAATGAAAAGTGAGATTGCTGACTACACTATAAGGTGTCTATTGTGTCAATAAGTGAAGGCAAAGAGACTACTTCCTAAAGTGGTATTATAAAAACTACCCATACTAGCATGGAAGTGGGATAATATCACTATGAATTTTGTCACTGGCCTCCCAAGAACTTCCAAAGGAAACAATGCGATATGGGTTATAGTGGACTATCTCACCAAGAATGACCATTTTATCTATATTCAGGAAGATTTATCTCTTGAAAAACTTTCAAAGATATACATGAAGGAAGTGGTAAGGTTGTATGGAGTTACACTATCCATTGTATCTGATTATGATCCAAGGTTCATATAAAAATTATGGAGAAGCATTCAACATGCTCTGAGTATCGAATTGAATTTCAGTATGGCCTTTCATCCCCAAAATGATGTAAAATCTGAAAGAACTATTCAGTCACTCAAGGACTTGTTGAGAACATGATCAATGGAATTTAAATGTGGATGGGATCAACATATTCCATTAGTTATGTTCTATTATAACAATATCTTCCATTTGATCATTCAAATGGATCCCTATGGAGCTCTATTTGGGAATCAATGTAGAACTCCTACTTATTGGGATGAAGTTGGTGAGAGAAAGCTTCTTGGGCCTGATCTTGTGAAAGAAATGACAGAAAATGTTCATGCTATCCAACAACACATAAAAGCTGCTCAAAGTTGGAAGAAGAGTTATGTTGACAACCTTCGAAGGGAATTGGAGTATGATGTTGGTGATAAAGTCTTCCTTCAAATTTCGCCTTGGAAGAGAGTCATGAGATCTGGGAATAAAGGGAAGCTCATCCCTAGGTACATTGGCCCCCATGAAATCCTTGATCGCATAGGAATAGTGGCATATCGACTTGAAATTCCTCCAAATATAGCTCAAATTCATAATTTTTTCCACATATCTCTCTTTAGGAAGTTCATATCTGACCCTTCACATGTAATGAATCTAGAGGTGGTAAAGCTGGAATACGATCTCTGTTACGAGGAGCATCCGATGGAGATCTTGGACCGTAGGGAAAAGGTTCTATGTAACAAGACTACCCACATAGTAAAAGTGTTATAGAGGAACCAAATGTATGAAGAAGTGACATGTGAACCCGAGGAAAAAATGAGGCATAAGTACCCTAACATTTTGTAAACTAAGAGAATGAGTTGAAATTTTGGGGATGAAATTTCTTACGCGGTGAATAATTTAATGACCCAAACTTTTTAAATGATATTTTTTTCCTGAAAATGTGTGTTAAATTATTATAAACAAAACTATATCTTATTAATAATTAAGTAATTATATTTTAATGTGACCATCGGGTTTTCATAGTTAATATACTCTTAACGTTATGATTAATCAATATTACTGTTGGAAACTATACTCTTAACATTATGATTTTTGGTTATAAATAGAAATGAAAATGATTAATTAATGTAGAAAGAAGAGTCTATGGCCTCATCCAGTAGAATCAGGCCATATGAAGCCCATTTTTCTAAGCTTGAAAAGGAGGTAGCATCTTTGGGATTCACTTTGGACCAAGCCCAAGCCAAGCTTCAACATGTTAAGATTGAAAAAAATCACTTATGGGAGAAGTTCAAGTTAGCGGATATTACCACTCAGGAAATATTATCCAAGATGCCCCAAGAGTCTATCACCATCACACAACTTACCCTTAGGTTATATGCAGGTGTTATAAGGGGTTATGTGTTAAGGCCTTAATCACTTAAATTGTGATACCTTTGTTTTAATAAAATTTTTATTTAATCATTTCTGGTTTAAGAATAGTTTTACTTAATAAAATATATGTTTAATTGAGGAAAATTTGATAAATTGATTTTACAGGTAAAAATTGAACTTTTTATATATTTCTCATACTTATAGAATTATTATAGTAAAATAAACACCATTTTTGAATTTCAAATGTCAAAATTAATATAGGGTGAATTTTTAGATTTTTCTAAGAAGTTTCATATTTTTGATTAATAGTGAAAAATACTATATTTTTTTCATTTAAATAATTATTAAATAATTAATTCTTTGAAATTATTTTTGAAAAATGGACATACATGGTTGTGATCAGTAAGATATTTAGGGTCTGATAAGATCAACTAAATTTTTTGGTGAATAGTAACTTAACCCATTGGAATAGTAATGTTACCCTTATAATTAGTAATCTAACCAATGGAATAGTAACCTAAACTAAGGAAGTATAAATATAATTTAGGAATATTAAGTGGTAATGTGATATAATTATATCATGGAATAAGTAAAGAAATGTTTTAGAAATGTTTAGTTAAGTATTAGTATTTTTATAAAACATTAAGGTTTATTTATAAATATATAGTTAAAATAATGATTTAAATGAAAATTAATTTTCATAAAATGGGGTTAATTTTTGAATTATACACATCAAAAAATGTTTAGGGTGAATTTTGGGGACTTTTCTAAAATAGTTTTATTTTTGGTGAATAGTAAACATACAGTTTTGAGTTTTCAGTATGTTTAATGACATCATTAATGATATAATAATGATGTAATAATTTTGGTCAACTATTGAAGATTAAAAAATTTTAATAGGTGTCCCAAGTTTCCAATACCATGGGCAAGCCCATAGTTTTGCAAACACCATTACTGAAGTGTCCTCAGAAATTAATTAAAACCTCCATCACTTTTTTTATAAATACCCACTCATTTATCTATTAGATTTCATTCCCAATTCACTATCCTAGAATATCTGATAGAATTACTTCCAAATTATTCCTCCTAAGGTTCACTCAAACCCCCAATATCCCGATCTTCGAGTTTTAGGAGTCATTATTCAAGGTAAGAGAAATCTCAACTTATATTTTCCTTTCAAGCTATCTGTTTTATGTTGTATGTATTTTAAATTTCCATTATATGTTATTATATCCATTTTATTATATCCCAATACTATATAAAGAGTCTTGTATGAATGTTATACCATTTATCCTCTCTTTTTAATGTTTTTTAAAGCCATGTTTCATAACTGTTATGCTGCAAAATTTTCTTCTCAAAATTCCTCTCTTTTTTCTCAAGAAATTCATTTATCTTATTTTTTGAATACCAAAACCTATTTCTTATTGATGGTTATTCAAATAGATGTAAAAAATTATCTATTTTATTCTAGGATTAACATAAATGAATCTCTACTTCCTTTTCTATGGGTTTGAAATGTAAAAAGGATCTTGTTTTTAATCACTTTCTAAAACACCATGATTTTGATATGAAACCCATTTTTTTATTATCCATGGGTTATTTATGAAATGTTTTATTATAATATATTTGGATAAATTAATTAATACATATGAATATTGAACCCTGATATCACCCCAATTTATTGGGTAAAGAATTTAATCTCTAGTTATGACAAGTTTTACGATACCTTGGTGAACAACCTTGGTAATTTTTATGAAACATTGATGATAAACCTTGGTGATATGCTTATTAATGACTAAATTAAATGTTATAGACAAATTTAAAATTTATTATTCATGTACTTTTATTTATTATATGACTCATGTTCTATTTTTCATTCCATATTTATATTCTTCATGTTCTTATCAATAATTCTCAAGATCACATGTAAACTGTTTCACTTATTTTCCCATTACTATGCCTTCTACTCACCCTTTACTTTAATGTATGTCCCCAAGTTATGAGATGTAGTAAATGTAATTAGGATTAAACTTTAAGAATCCTTTCATGTGGAATAAAATAATGTTTTAAGTTTTCATGTATTATATCCCTTATTTCTAATACACTAAACTTTAAAAGATCCCCTGTTCATAAAATGTAATGAAAAGTTATGTAATAAAAAGGTAGGATTCCATAAAAAAAGAATCCATAGAGGGGTGGTGAACACTCATGAAACCAAAAATTAATCCACATACCAAATTGGTGGATGAAAATTTTCCTCCTACCAATTTCGATAATCCTATCTTCTCAACATTTGATGGCTTGGGAGATCTAGAATAGAATCTCATGCACTTCAAATAAAAATACAGCCCAATGATGGGCCCTCAAGTTCTGTATGAGGAGACCAAACTAAGATGCTTTATACTAACTATTATAGGAATATCCTTCTTTAGAAATATTATCTTTCCACTAGGATTCATCAAGGGTTGGTAATACCTTTTTCATCAATTAATCTATCAATTTAGCTCCATGTTAATAAAATCCATGATTTTTGACCTAAAAAATTGAAAAAAATGTAAAAATGATAGGGTTTCAAACCTTATTACTAGATGTAAAGATTTAACCTATTCACTTAATGTCTCACTCCTACAGGATAAATTTCTTGAACTTTTTGAATATTTGAGATGAGCTATAAACACCTTTAATTCCAATGAAATATATGGGTGGATTTTGTGAATTCACAGAGATTTCAAAATTCCTAAAAGATGCAATTTGGAAAATGAGGGAAAAATCTTATCCCATAACCATGAAATAGGGAAAAGGTATAGTAAGGTAGATATTGTTATTTCTATTATCAATCCAATACATTTTCTCATCCAAACACCCAGGCAGGCCCTGAATCACCTAGAACCTCCTATCGAGTGGGAGTAGTTACAAAACTTCCCTCAACCATAGGCATAAAGAGATCAGAGTCACCCTCAATTTTAGGAATGGATGAACAAAGTTCATACCTTATAAAGTGAATAGTTTATTAGTTATTTCCTTGTTGTTATTGAAAATAACATCCAAAATCTAATATATCCTAAGACACCCAATGAGTTCAGCCTTAGTGAACTACCTGACTACTGCCCTTTTTGTTGGAGACTGGGTCACACCACTTGAGACTGATTTTTTTAAAATACATCCTCTAGAGCATGGTTGATTCTGGACAGGTGATACTAGGAAATTCCCTAACACAAGTGACTTGTGTGACCATCACCTAACTAGAATAAGAGGGTTACTGGAAATAAGTTCTGTCTAGGTGTAAATAGAAGCTAGATAACTGGATGACTTGGAAAATAGTTGACCAAGATCATGGCACCCTAAGAGTACAGCTTTGAAAACTAGAAATGAATCTATCACATCGGGATATTCCATTGAATACACCTCCCATAGGAAAATATAATATTTATACCCATGAAAGGACACAATATAAAGAGTCATATACAACTCCCATTCAAACTATGAATCTTATAGATTTCTTTGCCTTATCATTCAGAGAATGGGAACCACCCCACCAAATGGAACCCTCATCATATTAAGAGATCATTCTTGGTCATGTTAGCATAGTTCACATAAAATATCCCTTCTATATTGATGAATACACCCCTAAGTACGAGTTCCCCATACTGGATCAGGGATCCAGAGGTCGAGGACATATAAGCTGAGGGTACATGGGATGATGTGGGCTTGGCCGAACCCAATATATTGTTCACATCCACATAGAATCCATATATGTAACTTATACCCAAGGGTGAGAACTTAAAAAAGACTAATAAAATCATGAAGATGTCTCATAGTCCATAAGTGGTTATTCAAACCATATAATTTTAAATGGATGACTTATGTGGGTGTGTTTTCTTGATCAACCCAAATAAAGGGGTAGACCAGTGAAGACTACACCACTTGCAATAGATGCTCCCTAAAACTTTTCCCAAGAACTAGGATTTTCTACCTCGAACACCTATTCTCCAAATATGTATGATAAGTAGAAACCCCACCTTGGGAAGCACATACCTTTGGAAAATAAATATGACATTCTAAAATACTGAGTGGTTATCCCAATCAAACTACCAATCCTAGATACTCTCCACCTTTAAGAATAACTCATAAAGGAACTCATTAAGGCCCTTCAGAGACCATATGATTTTGAAATATAAGTTTCTACAACTGAGGTTTACCAAGTGGAGACTACACCAAAATAATGTCATACCACTATATTATTCCCGAAACATGACCAGGAAGAAGTTATCTAGGGATATACCATACCCTTGTATGTTTTTAGGAAAACTCAATAATGTCAACATATGAATGGATGTGGTTGAAAATGGATTTGAGATCAACATTATCCCAGTCTGGACCCTCTTATGTTTGGAATATAGTGAGGGGAATTTTCTCTAACAAAAATAACCATTCAAGGGTAATATAAGAGAAAGAAAATGCCTCTCAGAAAGATAAATCTTATAGATCAATTTGGGGATATAACTTCTAATAATGACTTCATGGTTATCGAACAAGAAATAATGTGAAATTTCTTGCTCAAAAAACCTTAGCTTCATATCCATGTGGTGGTACCTTTAACATTTCATCAATTCTTAAAATACCCCATCAATAATAATCTTGGGATACTACATGGTGATAGTTCTCCCTTTGAGTCTTGCAAATATGTATATGCTAAGACAAGTTTATACAAGAGGGAAGGTAAACAACAAGTGATGGATGGTGATATGTAGGTTAACACTACCAATGGATTGGGAACCACCCCTATGAATCCTTGTATCATGATTGATAGTGATTATATGCTTCCCATAAACTTGATTGAGGTAGTAGACTCAATCCTGACATGCTATTGTGAACCAGGAACTTAACCAGCCCTTGTCCATATTATAGAAATCATGTCATATAAATTGGGTTCATCAGAGGTAAGTATTAATAATTCTATAATTGTATATGACAATTCCCTTGTTATATTAATAAAAATTGAAAATTCCCCCAAGAAATTCTTTGAATATCAGGTTGTCTATATATCTACAGCCCTCAGTAGCAGCATAAAGTATGACAAGAATCCCCAAAATATATCTATAATAACTATGGTAGCTCAGGATGCTGGTGTCTCTTCTCATAACCTCTATTATCTAGGCAGAGATAGATATGACCTTGAATTGCCCACCATTTTTGAAAATTTCCCCACAAATACAGAAGTGGAAAAAGAAGAGGATGACCTAAAGAATGTTCCTCCCACATTTGAGGAAGGTATATCCCCTACCATAAATGAGCTCAAGAAGGGGAATATTGGAACAAAATAAGACCCGTGACCTAATTTTATTAGTTCTACCATGCCTCTTGAGGAGTAGGAGATGTATATTTCATTTCTAAAGTGGCATAGATATGTGTTCTCTTGGAATTATATAGAGATGACTAGGATGAACCTTGTTGTGGCTACTCATCACCTGGGCTTCGTTGATGGCCATTGAGGTTTCAAGCAAGAATCCATGGGAATTATCCCCTCTCATGATACTAATGCAGAATCAAAATCTGAAAAAAATGATAAAAAACAACTTTTTTATGAGTGGTGAAATACCCAAAATAGATTTCTAGCATTGTCTATGTCATGAAAAATAATGGGAAGATCAGGGTTTTCATTGATTTCAGAGACCTTAACGAACACCAACTGAATTATGACTTCCCATTAATAATCAAAAAAAATTTGGTCTAATAAACTAATATATTATAAGGCCATTCCTTTATATATGTGTATTCTTGGTATAATTAGATTAATATGGACCCTAAAAATGAGGAAGCCACTTACTTTAGAGAACCTTAGGGTGTCTTTTTCTATCAAGTCATTCCCTTTGGGTTAAATAATATTGGCACTACTTATCAATGTTCCATGAATCATATCTTTAAAACCTTCTTAGGAAGGATCATGGAATGTTATGTCTATGACCTAGTAGTTAAATATCAACAATGTCATTATCATCTCACTAATCTTAAAGCAATATTCAAAAAATTACAGCAGCACAGTTTGAAGATGAATCCTATGAAATATGATTTTAGATTAACATCAAGAAAATTCCTTGGATTTGTGATATGCCACCATGGCATTGGGGATGATCTTTAAAATACTAGTGAAATCCTATAAATTACACCCAATTAGAATCTTAATGAACTTAGAGGGATCCAAGGGAAGCTTGATTATATTTGGTGTTTCATCGAAAACTTGGCAGGAAAATCTCTCAGCTTTACTAAGTTAATGAAGAATGGAGTTTCCTACTGATGGGATGGGGATTGCCAAAAGTATTCATAGAAGCTCAAGAAGTACCTGCTACATCCAATGGTTATAATTCCACCAATATAAAGAAAACCACTTATCCTATATGTGGCCGCTATGTAGCAATTACCTGGCACTCTCGCATAGAAAATGATGTAGGGAATGAAAAAAATTTCCACTATCTCATTCAATTGATTCCAGATACCTAGACTCGATATTATGATACCAAAGAGAAGTTTCTCACACTCATATTTTTAGTGAAAAAGATGTGGCATTACTTTTAACATCATGATGTGTAACATCCCAAGTTTTAAATAAATAATTATTTATTAGTATCTTTATTAAATATTAGAAATAATAATAAAATTGTAATTAAATTATTAATATTAAAAGGGTAAATAAAGGAAAACATTATAGTTTTCAAAATTATGTTAAATTATTATTTTAAATAAAATGTTTTTATATAAATATGGTATTATTTTATATATTTATGTTTTCAATGATCAATATTGATTAACACATATTTTTTCATTTTTTATTAAATTAATAAATCATGAAATAATATTTATTATAAAAAAATATTCATAAAAAAATACTTAAACTCATATAAATAGTTTTAAGAAATTATTTATATTTGAAATATTATTATATTAAGGATAATATATTGTGAGGATAATAATAAATAAATAAAATTTAAATATTCATATTAAAGATAATGTTTTAAAATTTAAGAAAATTATGAATTTATGTAAAATGATATAAAATTTATAAAGTTTTGAATTATATACATAATTAAATATGAAATTATTGCACTAAAAGCATTATTAATTTTTTATTTTGAACTTGTTTAATCAAATATTAAAAGCATATAGATTATGATAATATTCTTATTTCTAATATTATGAAACTAATATTGATAATAGTTTTTGTTTAAAATAAAATAAAATAAAATATTGATAAAATAAAAACAAAGAAAATTGAGATAAGGGTTTAGGGGGGTGTCAAATCACTTCGGGATAGAGACCTAGGGGCTTTAAGTAGAGCTGCTTCACCGAGAAGAGCTGTGAGAGGCTAAGACCAAGCTCTATTGAGGGTCCAATCCAAGCCAAGGGAGGATCAGTTGCTGGTAGGGGAGTGCGATCGAGTTTGGCCACCGAAGATGGTGGACCGAATGATGTCGAAGAAGATACAAATGACATCGATGAGTCTCAAGCATAGTTAGGGTTTCAGTTTTTGTCAAGGTAGGAGGCATTTTCATAGTCTTCAAATCTATGATGAGTATGCATTTATTTTGTTTTCTAGGTTTCCAAATCTCTTTAATTATGATGTTCCTCATTTTGTTTTGTTTTCTCCATCGATCTTGGTCTGTTGTATATCTATCCCAGTTTGATTTTAGTTAGAAATATGACCATTAATAGTAAACATTTTGTTTTTTTTTGTATGTAGATGTTGATTTGTTTTTCCCTATAGTGATTCTAAATTTATTATGTGAATGTTTTGTGTCAGATAGTCATCAAATTTCTTCACTGTTTGCTTTTGTATTCTCATATTGATCCACAAGATTAAACCTGTATTTGTTTTTAAATCTTTGAGAATCTCCGCTCGTATGTAGTTTATCCAATTGTTTATATATATACATTGATGTATAATCAATATATATTATGGCTATAAAAGCCTTATATCTGGGTGCAAATAAAAACAGAGAACCCAATTTCAGTCCAAAGAAGTTGAGATAGAGTCTAAAGCTACAGATGGATTTCTATTTGTCTGCAAATTAAGTAAGGATATGTATTTATCAAAAATTATGTTTTAATTTAAATTCATGTTAAACCTACTGTAACATATTCTTTTAACTGTTTTAAAATTTGTGTCTCATAGTGAATTTATGATATTCAAACAAAAAACAAAAAATTCATACTTATGTTATCTTTGTAGTAAGTGATTGATTTTATTTTTATGTTTCAATTTATAATTTATAGTTTTTTAAGGGATATATATATATATATATATCAAATTTTATGTTTGAATTTGTTTTCATATTAATTCTGCCAATGGATATTTTTATGTCTCAGTATGGATTTATGTTATTCAAAACCTCATACTTGTGTTCTCTTGGAATCAAGATATTGTTTTTATTTTTGGTAAAAATTCATTCTCCAATAATTAATTCTTATCATAAGGGATTAATTATTTATTTCTAATTTATTTTCATCCTTAAATTTATTTGTATTGGAAAAATTATTATTTTCATAATTTAATATGTATGTTTTCTAAAACCCTATTTTAAAAATTCCTTAATGAGGAATTTATTTTCAAAAATTATATTGAAATTAGGTTTTAATAAAATTTATAAGGGATTAATTTTATTTTTATTTTAAATATTTTAATTAAAATTTATGATTTTTGTATATGTAATATAATAATTCAAGAATTCCCAAATCTATACTCTTAAAGTATATATATGTCATGTATTTATTCTAATTAAGGGAGTGTTTATATAAGGGAATTATTATCTTTTCAAATATAAATTTTATGAATGTTTTTATGCGATTTCCATTTGTGATTTTATATTATTATGTTCTTATATTTTATGTGTGACCAAGAGATTATCCTCAAAATTAATTTTTTTTAATACTTATGGTATGAGAATATATATATATATATCAACATATTTAACCATTAATGCATGATTTGAATGCACAATAAAATCATGTATGAATATGTGTTAAATTTCAATCAAGATCTTGTACAAGATTATATTAGAAATTTATTCATGGATGTAATTTTTTATTTACAATGATTCTTTTATAAACTTTATGTGCATGCTTATGATTATTTATCTATTATTCTATGTGATTTGAAATTTACAATCGCTATTATTTTTGGTGAAGGGTTTATGAATTTACACTATTAATTTATGTATAAAATGATAATGTCAAAAATCACATTTTGAATCTATTAAATGGGAATTTAATATCTTTATTTAAGGACGATTATTTAAATAATAAATTTTAACATATCATAAAATTTATTTTATGAGGTTATGAATGAATGTGAATACATGGATGTCAATTATTTAATCCATGAAATGGTTAATTGAAATAAGTTTTGGCTGTATCAAAACTCCCAAGAGACTTCCAATGAAAGTTCATATATATAGATACTTATATATGTAAATAAAAGTGTGTGTGTATTTTATGCATAATTATATTTATAAAGAAAAAACTCCAGTGAAAATTATATATATATATATATATAAGGAATGCTCAAAATGTTTTTATAAAAATTGGCACTTAGACATGGTAAACCTAATAGGGAGTGGGGAGTGGTCGGAATGGCACGAAGGCCTTCATTTTTTTTTATTATTTTTGATAATCCACCTTTCAAGGGATGATTTGAAACCCTTATAGGGCCCGAAGGCTCAGAGACAATTACATGACCCATAGGTCTTAGAGGGAATCACCCAGATAATACAACTTGGAACTGCTCCTCCACAACATGTGTCATAATATCAACACTCCACCTTCACAGGGCTGGTCAACTATCTATCCTATGAAAAGCTGCATAGGCCTGGTACCGATGGCAATGCCATACCCTCTCATTCTTCCAATTCTTGTTAGCTCTACTCTAGTGAATGCGCCTGCCCTGAATCCTCCTCTGAAGCCTTGTCCCTTGTAGTCTGACTGGTACATCTGCATTCATGTGGCCCTATGGCCTTGGGGTGGTCCAAAGGCCTTAAGGTGGCCCGAAGGCCTTGAGAATCAACTGGCCCAAAGGCCTTGGGTGGCCCAAAGGCCTTGTAGGACCTGATAACCAAACCGGTGGCCCAAAGTCCCAGATGGATGAATAGTTCTGGCTGCTACAGTACCGAACAGTGCCTGCTACAATACCCACTACAGTACCAAATAGTATCTGCTGTAGTGCCTGCTACAGTGCCTATTATAGTACTGCTACAGTACCCCTAGAAATAAGCCTCCACCTGGATTTTATCTCCGGTCTCTTGGGGAGTGAACCTATCCCATAAGAAAGTGGGTAAACACAGACAAACTTCTATGCTTCAAGTGTTCTGAGGGATTTTTTTTTCAAAATCTTAACATTTTCTATAATTCATTGGATTATTTTTAAATCATTTTCAAAGTATAATTAATTTCAAATTATTATAATATTTTTTAAAGGTATTTTTCAAAGATTTTTTTCTCTAGCCTTAAAAAAAAACTCATTATTGGGAAATTATGATCACCCTTTATTTTAAAACTAGTTTTCATAGGTTTAGTAGAGTTTTCCAAAGGCGTTCATTTCAATGTTGGAGTTAGAAAATGTGAAGTATTTTTATTTATTTTACTTTATTTTTGTACATCTTTGGTAAAAATTTAAGGTTTTTTTAATTATATAGAACCTAGATCTGAAAAGTTCTTATAATATATAAAATGTTGTGTATTTTTACAGTTTCATTTATATATATATATAATACACATAATTTTTTTATGTGATAAACCCCGAAGCATGGGTTTGGGTCCTAATATGAAGTCTACCTAGTCTCTCGTATCGACCCACTCAAGTACATTCTCATCCTCCCTATGTTAACTGGACGTTTGTCCTGATGAGAGATTATCATACACTAGTATGATATCCAATTCTTATCTTAGAAGGTAGTTAAAGGGAAGGCCTTGGATAATTTCCTTTTGGCACATCCCACCCCAGAAAGCATGTCATTGGATACCAAACTACAAGATGAAGAAGTTTTCTATACCCCTGGAACATCATGAATATGGGAGACATATTTTGATGATGACTCCTAAACTTCTATTGGAAAGATAATGGAAAACTGAAGCTAAACCAGTTTGGTATAAGGATTTTATTTTTTCCCTAAAGTAATTTTACCCTATTATTTTTCACTTTCTGAAGGATAGACTAATAATGAGGAAGAATACAAAGCCTTTATCGCTAGTTTGGAGTTATCCTATAGCTATAGGTGGACTAAATAAACATTAAAGGGTATTTATAGATAATAATCAAAGAGACCAATGGTGAGTATTCCATCAAGAAATAAGAATTCCCCCCCTCATCGTGTACATTAGAGGATTGATGGTGGAATTTCAGTTTTAATAAACACTCATCATATCCCTCAATAAAAAAATGCTCATACTAATGCACTAACCAATGTAGCTATAGTCCTCTTCAATATTGATCAGGATGAAGTGGTTTTATGTATCAGACACTGTAGGGTGGTCTTATAAGTCATTATTTGCGACATTGAAGAAATCAATCAGGTCAACGCTTCCCCAGAGCATGATAAGATGATATCTACCCCTGGATGGATGAATCCCATAATAAATTACCTTCAAAATGGGACCCTCCTATCATAACAATAAAAAAGGGAACATATTCGATGTTGATTCTCAAACTTCACACCTTAGGATGGAAAAAATAAAAAAAGACCTTTATAAATAAGGCTTATATGGATTCCGCCTTAGATGCATTACAAAATGAGAGATTCCCACTATCATGGAAGATGTACATGTGGGATCCTATGATGATCACCAGTATGGATCTAAACTCTCCCACCAAATTAGGAGTCTTGGTTACTATTAACAAACAGTGATACAAGATTGTGTGGAATTAACTAGGAAGTTTCATGCATGTTATATTCATGAAAAAATTATCAATCAACCCCCAGAGTTACTATATACAACTAAGTATTCCTAAACATTTTCCATATGGGGAATGGAAGTTGTGGGGCTATATCCCCTAACTATAGCTAATAAGTTTAAATAAATAATTACTATTAGAAACATATTTTATAAATGGTTTGAGGCTATACCCCTCAAGGAATTCATGAAGAAGAATATAATTAAAATTTTAAATTCCAATATTATCACCAAATTTAGCATCCCTCACACAATATTGACAGAAAATGAAACTAAAAACTATTCTTCTGAGATAAAGAAACTATATCAGGAATATAGCATCGAGTCGAACCATTAAACCCATTATCTTGAATCATAAAATGGATAGATAGATTCATTCAATAATACCCTAGGAAATATACTCTAGAAAATGGTGGAAAAGGATAAGAAGTCTTGGGTGTACAAGCTCCTTCATGGTTTATGGGACCACTATACCACCATGTAGACTACCACAAAAGGAACCCCATATTCATTGGTTTATGAACAAAATGTAGTGTTTCCCATAAAATTCCAGTTACCCTCACTCTAAATAGATATTTTTGGACAACTCTCAGATGAAGAACAATAACAAAAGTAGCTAGATGAGTTCGAAAAACTCAATGAGAAAAGGTTTTGTACAATACACAACCTCAAAGTTCATTAGAATTAGATTGTGAGAGCCTTCAATAAGATTTTTATCCTCCTATAATTCCTCCAATGAGAATTGGTATTACTTCTTATAACCTTAATGATACCAGGGAAGAATCCTCTAAAACCGGAACCCAAGTGGGAAGGGACTTATATCATATATAAGGTCTATTCCAATAGAGCTTATTCATTGAGAATGATGAATGGGGGAATGCGTTATGCCCCCCCACAAATGTGAGGTTTCTTAGAAAGTACTTTTTATAGCTACCATAATGAAATCCATGTCATGGAAGCAATAATTTAAGCTAAACAACATTCTATGTTTTGGTAGAAATACTTTAAACTGTACTATATTCCAAGTCTTGGTGGAAAGTCTCTAAAGTTCATAACATTTTACATATTTTCTACATGAAGTTAAACTATAGGGAAAATTTCACACCACATGATGTCAAATTTCATGGAGGATGATACTTCATGAGAGATTCACTACACATAAGTTATATTTGTGCAGAATAAAAAAAATGAAATACCCCCGTCCCTATATGTGATTCAGATCTACATACGGGGATTTTAGAAGAACTATGTGCAGATTGATTCCTATTATCACATGATATATAGTAATACCCAGACCTCAAATCCTAGGTCTAAGAACAATATAATTGAAAAAATGTCCCCTTCTTGCATATGGGCCAGACCGATATAGGGAATTTTCCATACAAGAACTATGAGTTGCTTGATTCCTATTGCCACAAGATACATAGTGATGACCATATCTTAAATTGGTGGATCAACTATAATATATATAAAAATGAACCCCTACCTATATATGGGATATAACTATGTAGGGAAAATTCTGAAGAACTAAATGTGGCTGGATTCCTATTATCACAGGATTCCTAGTGATGCCCAAATCTCAAATATTGGGTCCAGTTACAATATAAATGGAAAATGTCCCCTCTCAGCATATGGTTCAGACCTTCACATGCTATTTTCCATATGATAAATATATGTGGCGTAATTCTGGTTATTATAGGAGACATAGTGATGCCCATATCTTAAATCAAGTGCCCAAAAAAATATTTATAAAAATGAATCTCTCCCTACATATGGTTCAGAACTATTTAGGGAACCCTCACAAGAACAACATATAGATCAATTCTTGTTATTTTAGGACACACAGTGATTCTTGTATCACCAATCATGGGTCCAACCATGATATAAATAGAAAAATACCCCTTCTATGTGTATGGGTCAGATATATGTAGAGAATTATCCTTCTTAAGAATTATGTGTGGATTAATTAATGTTATTAAAGGATACATAGTGATGTCCGGATCTCCAATCTTAGTCCTAGCTGCAATATGATAAAAATTCCCCTCTCCATACATAGGAACTCAAGTAGTGCAGATAATTTACAATACAATAACTAAGTGTGTCTCGATTCCTATTTCCCCATGATATGTAGTGACACCCAGATCTCAAATCTTAGGTCTAAACACAATATGAAATAAAAAGAGATAAATAAATTCACGCCTCGCTACATATGGGTCAGACCTATATAGAGAGCTTTCCCAAGAACTATGTGTGGCTTTATTCCTATCATCACATGATACATAGTGATGCATGGATCCTCTATTATAGGCCCAACCATGAGTTGGCATCACTACTAATCATGTCCGTTCATGGGAGTCAGATCTTTGTAGAGGCTCTAGTCCATATTAAATTTTAAACACCCTCTCATATGCCCTGTCACAAACTCTCACACTGCTCAATCTATTACCTAGTTATCCCTTGTTTCTCATGATGATCATGACTCATGTGAGGTTAGGGAACCTAGAAATACACTATAACTAGAAAAATATAGACACATTTTGGATAGGTAATTAAATCATAGTCACATGTTGCTAAACTATATAACAACATCCTAGTTTCATGACATTAAACTATACGTCTTAGTCACATGAAGTAAAATTGCATGACAATATCCTAGTCACATTATGTTAAACAAAATGATAACATCCTAGTCACATGACATTAAACTGCATGAAAAGATGTCTTCATGCCAAAAAATCATCCTCCATATGAATGCGTATTCAAGAATTGCATATTTTATCCATTCTCCTTGAAAATGTGTTCAATACACATTGGTGTAGCCTTTAGGGTGATCAAACCCTTCTTGAGTCTTACGTTCCCCATGAACCAACTTCATATCTTCAATATCTAAGTTAATACCAATGAATTCCCCCAGTTTATATCCTTATCTTGGAACCCCATGGGTCTTGGCCTCTCCTTATCTTAGTTCACCTTTATAGAAAGCTAGTAATAGGGAATGGTTAATCAAAAGGGACCCCACTAGGAATCACTGGTGAATAATGAAATGCCTTAGAGATTATGCCAAGTAGATGTTTTGGTCCAAGAGGAAAGTCCCCACTTAAATCCAAGAGCTATTTTCCCAACTATGTGGGATACAGGCGCTTCTCCATTACTGATGGTCTACCTATACCCACCAATCCTTGTATTTAGTTGAATTATATATTCTTAGGTTATGATTTACACTTACCATAAACCAAATATTCAAGTCTATTCATATACCCTCAATGCTACTCACCTATGAATCATACCCATTTTCAAAGAATGATTATGAAATCAAATTCTTATACCCTTTCATTCTGATGTGTGCATACCCTATAAAGACCCAACTTCCATGGATTCATAAATCCCTTGTACACCCCTATTTCTACGATACAAACTTTATACCCCCTTTTTCATGTCTAAATCACTAGATACCTTGAGAAAATATTCTCTTGGAATTTCATGGACCTTGATCCCACATCCTCCTAGTCATCCCTTATATCATATTGGTAAAAGGTACTAAATAATCAAGAAGTAACCCCTACTAGGTTTTTCTGGGGAATAAAAAAACACCTAAGAGATTGTTCTTAGGGGATGTTTTGGTTCCTGAAGTGACCCTGATAGGATTTACGGATGAATAACACAACATCTAAGAGGTTTTTCCTAGGGGGTGTTTTGGTCCCATATGAAAGGTTCCCCTTAATCCCATAATCTATTTCTCTAATAGTGTAGCACTATTCCCACTAATCATTGAGTGATCATTCTTGATATAGTAATTTAGATACATGATTTATTTTATTAATTTTCCCCATGCCAAAGAGGGATTGAGAATATCTCAATATTTTATGCCTTTATATTCCATGTCCTAGTGACAAGAATTTAAACTATATAGAATTTATATTAGAACTACATGTGGATTGATTCCAATTACCATAGAATATGTAGTTACGCTTGGGTCACTAATCTTGGGTCCATTTCTGATGCAATGATAAAATTACCATTTCCCACATATGAGTTCGATATATGTGGGGAGCTAGTATCAGAACTATGTGTGGCTTGATTCCCATTAACATAGGATACGTAGTGATATCTAGATCTCAAATCTTGATTCCAGTTGCAATATTAAGCGAAAATCTCCCTCCCCGCATATGGGTAAGACCTATAAATGGAATTTTCCATCTCATAACTATGCGTATCTTGATTCTAATTTCCTTGATATATATAGTGATTCCTAGATATAACTTTTATAATAATCCACAAATCATTCCCTACATGATAACTAGATCCATGTAGATTCCTTTAACACATGAGAGGCCCATTCTCGAAAGTAATAGTGACACTTCCCTATAGACGAGCCTGATCTATGTAGGGATCTTTCTAATAAGAACTATACATGGCTTGATTCCCATAATATGAGATATGTAGTGATTCTTGGGTCTTATTTTAGGCCTATCCATGAATTCTCAACACTCACAACTATGTACCTCGATAATAACCAATTTTTTTTGTGGGGATTCCCTCTCATACCAAAATGTGAACACCCCCACATATTCCTTGTCATTCACTCTTGCATGAATCAATTGAATACCCACTTGTCTCTTATTTCTCACATAAATCATGAATTATGTGATCTTAGAGAACCTAGAAAGCGGATCTAACCAGTGAAATCATGGTTTGTTTTATCCAAATAGGAGGAACAAAATACTAGTTTTATGACATTAAACTGAACGATAATGTACTAGTTTCATGATGTTAAATTACGTGACAAAATCCTTGTCACATGATGTTAAAATACATGAAAATAGGTCTTTACAATGAAAAAATCACCCTCTTTAATGATTTTTCACTTTAGAATCACATGTTTTATCCCTTCACATAAAAATGTGTTCAATACACATTGGAATAGCCTTTAGGGTACTTGAACCCTTCTTGAATCTTATGTTCCCTATGAACCAAATTCATATATTTGATATCTGAGTTGACACAAACCGATTCCTTGATTTTATATCCTTCTATTAGAACCCCATGGACCATAAGCTCTCATGCTCTTAGTTTCCCCTATAGAAAAATGGTAATAGGGGATAATTAATAAAAAGGAACCCCGTTATGATTCTTTGGTGAATAATTCAATGCCTCGGAGTTTATGCCTAGTGGATGTTCTGGTCCCATAGGAGAGGTTCCCCTTAAATCTAGGATCTATTATCTTGAATGCATGGGATACATGATTCCCTCCACTACTAATGGTTGATCCATACCCACTGGTCTCTACCCCCCATTGACTCAGATATTCTTAGGATATGATTTACACTTACCATAACCCAAATATTCAAGTGGATTTGGATACCCTATATGTTACACATATATGAATCATAACCATTATCAAATCAAGATTATAATATAATATTCTTGTACATCTCCATCATAGGGTATGCATCTCCCGTGAAGACCCAATTTCCCTGAGTTATTCATTCCTCTTAGTAAAACATCCTAGTCACATGACGTTAAACTATACAACAACATCCTAGTCACACGAAGTTAAACTACATGAAATATGTTCCACTCTACAAGACATAAAATTTCTTAGAGTGGGCCATCCTATCTATAAATCTATGTCAGAGATGAATGTTTCATCTCCATACCAAAATTAAATATGGAAATTTCCTTTCCTTATATATGAGCCTGATCTACGTAGAGGACCCCTTAGAAAACTATGATGATTAGGCTCACTAAGGTAAAGGGTAAACAAGCACCCCCTCCCTGTATATGAGATAGATCTGTCTCTTTTTGTAAGAACTATGTGTGGCTTGATTCCTGACCAACAAGGATATACAATGATTCCTAGGTTTGTTGTCCTGGGCACAACCACATGTTTATCACTATTAAAACCTTCCTTGGTTCTTGATCCATATTGAAAGTTTTCAATATTGGTTGGTCATAAGACTATAAAAATTCACACACCAGTGAAATCCTATCCCAATATGACATCCCTTTGCCTTAATGGTACCATCAACAGTGAGAGATCTTACACCTAAATAGTAGTGGATGAACTCCCTTTTAGGGGAAACATTCCCCTCTCCCCTACATATGATTTAGATCTATCTAGAGGAATTTCATTAAAAGTAATGACTATATCATGATTCCTACCCTTAAAAAATGCATAAGGAAACCTATGTAAGCTCAAAAATAGAAATTTCATATGCCCTTAAGCTTTGTTCCATGTTGCAAGATCTTAAACTAATTAATTATGTCTAATTCATACAAGCCTGATTCACCTATGTATGAATTATATTTACATATGGTTTTCTTACTTATGAGGTATGTTTGCATAAGATGGGCCCAAACACATGTCTACCTAGCATTAATATTGTGAAAGGATAAAGATGCTACTAACATCTAAATTCCCTTGATTGAAGAAAAGTGTTCTTAAGGATATCTTTTACAATTTCACCTTAGTTCCTACATACATACCACATGATGTTAAACTAAACAGAATAAATCCTCATCACACAATGTACAACTACACAATAGATGTACCCCCACTATATGATGATAATATATGAAAACTGTATTTGATCATCACTTCTTATCAAAGGACCACAAGAGCCTGGACCTAGTCAACCAAAGTTTGGGGTGCTTCTATCATCTTTCTGAGAACCTTAATCCATAACCAAAATTCATGTATTGAGTGTCTTAGATTGTCGTAAGATTCCATGGACCTTGTAAAGAACACCCAACTTCAAGGGACCCTTTATTTTACTATGCATGTCTGGCCGTGGCTTCTGTATATGAGCTCCCAACCTATCAACCAAATATGTATTTGACTTTAAAAAAGGGATTTTGATTATTTTGATCCCTAAAATCATCACAGTGGAGCTTATTTCCATAGAGGTATTCATGATCACCCTCAGTATGACTATACCACATCATCACTCATGATTCGAGAAACATTATCCCTGAATTACATCACCCTCATACTCCATTTGGAAGGGTGTTGGAGTACTCTCGACCTTGGGAATCCTAATTAGGATGTTGTTTAACACTCCCCTAATATTAGGTCCAAATTATAAGACCATAAAATATTTGTGAAAGTGACATAAAACTTGTTAGGATGAAAAACCGCAATGGGAGTTCTGAGGAAAAATCAACTCTCTTCTCATGAGACTCTTCATCTATATAGTTTAGGAAAAATTTAGAGCATAAATAAAAAAGGCATAAAGCTCATAGAGCTTATCTTATGACCCTACGAAAATAAAATCCATTCATGTAGGACCCCCTTAGTATATAAAATAGTTAAATTTATGATTTTTCAAATCACCTCCCCATGATAACATGTTCAATATGCAGTGACACAAATTTTAGGGCACTCGAACCCTTCTCAAATCATGCATTTTCCATAAACCACCATTATGTATTTGAAGTCTAAGCTAAAACAACCACTTAATTGATTTGATACACTTATCCTAGAACTCCATGTCCTTGATTCATTTATCTTGGTTCTTCCCTATAGAGTATTGGTAATAGGTACTAGATACTATGAAGGGACTACACTAGGATTCTATAGTGAATAACACAATTCACCGAAGATTTGAATTAGTGGATGTTTTGGTCATAGAAGAAAGGTCCCCCTTAAATCCATGATCTATTGTCCTAGATACATGTGATACTAGTTTTCACCATTACTGATGGTTGTACTATACCCACTAACACCAGTTTTCAATTGAATCAGATATTCCTAGACCATGATTTAAAATCCTCATAACTAGACGATTCATAAAGATTTGATATCCTTGATGTTACATCACCATGTATTATACTCATTCTCTGTTTCTGACGCCTTCTTCATGGTTGTACGTTATACATGTTTTGTTTCCTTGAATTCCCACTTTCCAAAGGTGGGTGAATTTCATAACTTTCATCATTGATGTCTACTCCTTGATCGAGACGGGATGATGGGATGTCAGTTCCTCCTTCAATGGATTCCTCCCTAGATCTCATTACCAATTTTGGGTCTCCCTCATAGATTTAAGTCATGCTCATGAAACTCAGTCCCATTACCATATTAAGGAGTAAATCATTTAATTACGTTGCTTTTATCTTGACAGGGCATAAAACTTCTATAATAGAAGTTATAAGCACGGGGCACATTGGAAATGTGTAGACATTGGGTATATTGGTCACCTTCAATGAATTCCACTTTTAGAGGGAATATCATGTGATGAATCTTAGGTGTGGAATATAAGGCATCTCATTTCGATCACGAGGTAGTTAATTCTAGGGGCGTAAGGATTTTGAGTATTTTTACCTTAGGCATCCCATATTTATTTAATGGGGTAGGTATTGTCAGGTAATGAGTTTAACACATTGTGGAGATAGATTGGAACATCTTATTGAGATAGATTAGGTCACAAGTTTAATGTCTTGTAGAGATAGATCAGGCACATGTTTAAAGTCTTGCAGGGACAGGATGGGTACAAGTTTAAAGCCTTGTGGGGAAAAGATGGGATCATGTTTAAAGTATTGCAAGTGAAGTTTGGGAATAGGTTTAAATTATTATGGGAATAATATGGGAACATGTTTAAAGTCTTGTAGGGAGATGTTGTGTACATGTTTAAAGTATTGGAGGGATAGGATGGGCGCATGTTTAAAGACTTTTCAGGACAAGTTGGATGTATTTTTAAAATCTTTCAAGGATAGGTTGGGGGAAAGTTTAAATTATTATAGGGAAAGGATGGGTGTAGGTTTATAGTCTTTTAGGGATAGGTTGGGCACAAGTTTAACATCTTACGTAGATAGGTTGGGCACAAGTTTAATGTATTTCATGGGAAGGTTGGGTATAGGTTTAAAGTCTTGTGGGGATAGGATGAGGGTAGGTTTAAATCCTTGGGGTGATAGGTTGGGAACAAGTTTAATTTCCTATGGGGACAAGATCAATGTGTTTTAGCCCTATGAGTTAATATTTCACACCATATTTTATGGTCAAGGGGGTTGAACCTCTAGGAAGCATCTTACATACCCTATTTGGGAAACAGGGATCAAAACCCATGCATTTTGATGCTGCAGTTTAAGGTTGTGTGATAGGAACAATCCATACCATTTAACTTAATGTGGTAAGGATGCTCATGTTGTGAAAGGAGCATCAATGAGGGATGGTTTGGGTCTTATTCATGAAAGTTTTTTGATACAAGAGGATCACTCTTTAGGGAATGGTATAGGGCTTACACATAAGAGCTTCCCTGGGGTGGAGGATTATCCCGTGGTGAGGGAGATGATGGTATCCCATGATGGTAGTACATGGGAAATACTATGTTCATTTAATAGGGTAAAGCTACAATTTTACATCATGTGATAAGGACATTATAATGAAGTTTAATGTCATATGACTAAGATATAGATCTTGGAAGTTTTATGTCCTACAACTCAGATGTGGAGGGGCTTACTACTTGAAGGGTACCATGTCAAGGAAGGAAGAATATTCATTATAAGGAATCCCCACCAATACAGGTTGATGATTTCACATTATGGTACCACCTCTAGGGATTATGTGACCATCACTCATGCACTTCTGGGTGGGGAATGGTGTTGGTACTCCATGGGGGAGTGGACATCAGGAGGCCCGACATTAGGGCACCTATTATTAGGAGTGATAGGAATTAAGGTACCTATTATTAGGATTAGTAGGTAGTATTAAGGCCTATAACACACTTATAGAAAAGTGAGTGACCATTGGAGTAGGTGGTTTTAGTTACACAAGCATTTGGTATGGGGTCCCTAGGAACTCAACTTTTTCCAAGGGGCATCAGTTGAAAGGAGGGACCCTGGAGAGTTTTAGAGGAGGGGTTTCATGAATTTTGGGAATTCACAGAGGAAAGAGGTCTCATGGAGGTTAGGGTTTTCATTAAGGATTATGCTTCATGAAATAGGGTGCCCCTTCCTAGGGGTGAAGTCTTGGTTCCCATGGGGTTGGCTTCATGAAGGATATGTGTCTTAGGGAACCCTAAGAGCCACAAGATTATTTCTTCTTCCATGAAGGCTATGTACCTTCACAAAAGGCATATTCGATTTGGGTTTATGTTCTTAAAATACCATTGGAGGTGGTTTCATGAAGTATGGATAAATTTTAAGGTCCATATATTCTTTTTTTAACACAGGTTAGGTGTATCATGATCCCAAAGTATTTCTTGAAAGCTGAAAGGTCACTTCTCCTTGAAATTCAGACCTAAGGGAGGTATTTATAATACCTACAGAGGTGGGGGTGTTAGTTTTATGAAGGATGGATGCCTTCACGAATCTATAAGTGATTTTAATATGTAGGGGTCCATGACGCAGAGTTACACTACATGGAGGTTACCATCAACCCTTCGCACAGCCTGAGGCTTCCACAAGTAGCCACTGTACGACTCTGTACTTATGTTACATGGTGGTTACCATCAAACCTCCATGTGTATAGGACCTTTGTGAGCTTCGGTCATTTGTGAAGGGGGTTTCCTTTGAAAATACAATAGCTTAAGTGGATTTTTGGGCTGTTATGTCCCATATTTGCTCCAAACCAAAAAACAATTCTTTGAACTCTCCCATGACACATGTATTTCAACATCAAAAAAATTCCACCACTTAGAATTATATTATATGAGGGAAAAGAGGGTTATATTTTGAGGGAAAACCAAAAAAATATAGTAACTACAAGCCCTATCATGAAACTATTTCATGAACCTTAGGTGTTTGTACACCTATAAATAATATAGGGGTCCCTAAGGGGGACCATGAGATTTTCATGAAAAGATAACCCAGTTCTCTCTATTCATGAATCTTAGGACTTTTATGAGTGTTTTTTTGATATCAATCCTCATTGTTCATGAACCTAAAAACCTCAATGAACTTACTTCCATGAATAAACCTCTATGAATAGATACTCGTGGACTTGAACTCCATGATGAGACCTTTGCAAACATTACCTTCATGAGAAGAACTCCATGAACTAATCTCAAAAACTTCCTAAGCATAGGAAGAAATGGATGTTGAAGGTGAAAATGATGATACTAATCATTGAGAGGATATGGATGGAAACTTAATGATCGGGGAGAGCATCTGGAGTTCATTTGAATTTGACACACTCACCACACTACTGATGGAAATTCAGTAGGAATACTCACTTTTCAAGAGGCTACCATTATATGAATTTAGGCTGAGGGATGACATATT
This sequence comes from Viscum album, assembly GCA_963277665.1. Lineage (NCBI taxonomy): Eukaryota > Viridiplantae > Streptophyta > Magnoliopsida > Santalales > Viscaceae > Viscum > Viscum album. The sequence continues at coordinate 173,266,051 of OY728128.1, forward strand.
CATCCCTGATGTAGGTATAGATGATCCCCCTACTAGTTTAGAATCTCACATGGAATATAGTAGTGGCATAGGGCTGCTAGAGGACACATCCTGAAGGACCATAAATATCTTATAGAGAACAATATCTGGAACCATATAAACAACTTCAATGGGGAGGTGTTGGATATAGAGACATCCCTACATCAACAAGAGACAATTGTTAATCTGGGTTTGGGGGACCCACTCAAGGGGTGAAAAAACAGTTGGGATCTGAACCCAGGTGGAAACTTTATAGATGAGTGGCCTTGGGTGTATTGGGCATGCTGGTCATTCCATGAGTTTGAAAAATATCTGAAGCTAGTAGGGCTTTATGAAGCAGCGTGGGCCTCACAATTCCAGGTATAACATTACCTTGATATCATTCCAGAGTTTAAAAGAAGGTGGTCACTAGGGACTAACACATTCCATCTACACCATGGGTAGGTCAACATCATCTTGTGATATCTTTAACAAATTTATAGGATCATGATTCAAGCAGCGATTTATGATGAGTTACTACCCACAGAGAATGTTTGGGAGGACCAGAAGTAGCTACCAGCCCTTAAAAGGGAGTTTCTTCATTTAATGTAAGGGGAGGATAAGAAAAAGCATGGGATGAAGGAAATATTAGTCAAGAAGTGGTTCATGTACTTTTTAAATGATATAGTGGAAAGGATAACCAGGAGGCCACACACATACCCTGATTTATTCTAGCGAGCCAAGGAGCACTCCCACCAGAGGATTCTGGAGGCAAGCTAGTGGTATATGTGGGAATAAAGTGTGAAGACCAATGCTCCCACAGTCATGATAGTAGGGTTTATTTCCATACTGATCTATGGATGGAAGCTCCCAATGATAGATGCACACATGGGGGTGTGACTGAGAACCTTCACCATGACGACTATGTTGTTGATGGGGTAGCACATCATACTATCTATCTTGGTATTGGTGAATTTATACAAGGTGATTCACCACATCATCCAAGGGAATAATCCTCTCCACGTTTTTGGTCCCTTCCTCTTCTTTTATGGTTGGGTTTCCACACACATGGGGGATATGAATATCTGAACCCCATCTTTCCTCACAGCATGAATTTATGGCCATCAATTCTAAACATCATTGGGATTCTCCCTCTCAAATTAGGATTAGTGGACACACTGGTGAGGATTGTGTTAGTGGACCACATCATATTTACCCCCTTCCCATAGGGATAGTGACCGATGATGGAACAAGGACCGTTGAGCAGCAGTCGTACCTCTTGGGCTTCTGATGTGGGATATTAGTGGTGAGGGTTGACTGAAAGGTGAAATATGAGCTATATAAACCTTACTAATTTGTGAGGAAATTTTTATTCCTACATTGATTAACCCTGAAGGTGTACACATATGTAAATTATGAGCACCAACCCTCAGTCCTTTAGTAGATATAATGAATATTTATGGGGAAGACAGAAAAGGGAGGAACGATTTTCCACCTCCTACCGCCTACTAGAAGCCCATCCATGAATACGTGAAATGTTGGGAGAGTGAATATCTTGGGGAAATTATGAGGAAATGAACTAATCATGTAGAAAAATAATCCCTCATCCCCAAAAATGTGAGTTCAAGGATGAGTGGGGGTTGGAGCACACCATGGGGGCAGGGTCGACCTAGTGTGTAGAGCTATGGATGCTATAGATCCAATAATCCCCGACTCTAAACAAGTGATGGACACAAAGATAATAGAAAAAAATGCTCAAATATCTTGGTAAAGTGGTCATGTGAGTAAGGTTAACACTATGTACTAGTTCTAAGGTCATTTTTACAAGGTCTGAGGAAGTGTCTGCGCCACCTGTATGTGCCTGATGATGCTGTATTTCCCAATGATTGGGAGAGATGGGGGGTCTATATACAAATCACCACCATCCATGGGATATGGAAGCACGTCAAACATGATATTATCTCCTAAAATGGTTGTTAAATTCCAAGGTTGGCTTCCATGTGCCCCAGGATGAGGCGGTGTGATATATGAGAGTTGGATGATTTGGTCCACTCTTGGGGCACTACATTCCCTTTAACCACCTGGGTGAAGGTGATTCTAGGCATGCCCTATCCCCATGATCTCTCAATAGGAGAGTTATCCACTTATGAAACTTTATATTAGGGGTCATACGAGTCATAGGGGAGTGACACCTATTGGTATTCTCCTCGGGATGGAGGCCCTACTGTCAATCAGGTAAATATTCGGACCTTGCATGCCTTGAAAACTACCCAACATTTAATATTTCTAACTAAAACCTTTTTCACTTATTTAGGAATTAAAGATAATAGAGGAGTGATAGGTTTGTGATGAACCTCAGGCAGAGGGTGAGGAAGCCTCCACCCTTGAAGAGGAGAGCGTGGGGCCCATCCCTGATGTTGTGGCCATGGGAGGCCAACCTTCAGTCGAAGAAGCACCTATGACTAAGGTGAAGACTGCTAGGGTATTTCCCTTTATAGGAAAATTTCCCCCACTAAGGGGATTACTTATGTACCTTCGTGAGTTTATGGTTATGATATACCATTCCTGTAAGTTCCTTCCCCTTTATTACCCCTTTTCTTTCCTTCCTTTCCATTCTATATCTGATTGACTCAAACTTAAATAGTTTTTCAAGTCATGGTAGGGGATCAAAAACTGTTTCCAGTATCCAATTCAGTGGTACCTTAAGTTTAGGCAGTGACATCAGGTGATTATCTCCTAGTGTAGGTGGTCGGGGAGGCTGTGTTGGTCAGGCCAACCCTGGAGATGAAATAGGAAGTGCATGATGAGACCATAACCTTGATAGAGGTGGTTGTGACGGTGACCATAATGGGGTTAGCTAAAGGGTTCATGGTGGATTATTCTTATATGGAAGAATAACCAAAGGTGGATGTGAGAGCTAAAGTCTCAACATAGGAGGTGAGAATTATGCCAGAAACTGGGGTGATTAAGGGGGATACGATGGACGCTCTTGCCTTGGAAGTACCATTAGTGGTAGCTTCTAGAGTTGAGGCCTCAATAGAGGTGGATAAGATCATGCCACCAATGTAGGTGGTCGAGGAGGATGGGATAGTTTTTTTTGCCTTATAGGTTCCGTCGAGGGTATTTGGGGATCCCTTAATAGATAAGGGGGCTAGAGAGGATCTATTTCCCATAAAAAATGGATTTCAACCCACCTGAGGTCATTCTTGTTGACAATATGGACATCATCATCTTAGTGATCTTTCCTCTATATGAGCCTACACTGCCCGAGTACTTTGAGGATTTTGGCTTGGATGATGACGAGGAGAACTGATTTATTCATCACAATTCATTGAATTACATGTATAACTTCATCACCCGAACCCCAATTGTTAACCTACCAAAATGGTTTTGATCCCTCCTCCGACGTCTAGTCAACTTGGGGACTAGAAGTGTGGACTCTAGCAGCCTCCATCCACTGTCTTGGGACTTATTTGTTGAACGAGCATGTGCTCAGTGGCATGATTTAAATATTTCATAGAAAAGGAACTTGGATGAGGGTTACAAGGTTATTTATGTAGATAAATGAGATATTTACTATCTGGAATGGCTAGAATAAGAGAAATATTCCATGGAGAACACTTGGGTTGAGATCATCAGCCATATGAGGGTCTGTTTGATGCTAATTGAGGATAAGGTGATAGAGGTGGAATCCCTGGTGGATTAATTCCAAGATGAGTAGGATGAGGTGAGGATCGAGACTGAAGAGGTACACCCTAAAGCCAAGGAATAGGCATCTAATCTGGTGGAGCGACAGCAGGACCTGGAGACTACTCAATAGAGGTTGGACGAGCTCGGGTGCTTGATCGCTGAGGCCAATCATTAAGGGAATCACGCTCTCTTTAAAAATAAAGGAGAGTATCCCATATGTGGATTAACCTATATAACTTTGATATTTTCTTTTTAAATACTCCATATTCATATGCATTGAATATGTTTTTTTTCTGCATCTTGATCATATTGACAAGACAACCAACAATGAATCCCTAAGCCCACATGAGTAATGCTCGGTGTGGGAAATAAACAAAAGACCGTTCAATTATTAGAGAGTACCTAACAAGGGTCAAACACCCATGTTCTGAACTTGTTCAATGACCACTAGGAGTGTCCTGACTGAGAAAGTTCTAGATACAACACAAGACTCTCTAAGTAACCAATTTATTTCTCAACTGTGTAAGTACAGAAATAGAGTAATGCCAAGGGTGTTGAATTCTACCTGAACAAAGGAGAATTAATAATTTAATCAAGAGGCCTATGATTTGGAACACAATGGGGGTGGCATGATGATGGAGGATAACTACTGACCATGTTTGAAACACAACATCCATTATTGTTTTGTTGAGGAATGGGAAAAAATGAGGGTTGACCACTGACCATGTTCTAAATATAGAACCTTTCTCGAAATGTTGTGTGAAGTATTTTGGGGAATGTTCCTAGGAAAGTAGGTGATCTAGTGTGGCATAGGTCCATTCCATCAAGGGGGACCCATTCATACATGAAAAATAATGAGGATCCAAATAAAGGGACACGAAGCATGGAGTTGAAATAATGAAATGTTCAAATTGAGTTAAACCCTATTAGAATTTTTCCACCATATATTTTAGAATTTAGGGTGGGAATATTAGTCTGAAAAAAGTCCAGAATCATCTTCCAAGGGAGCATCATCTCAGATTCTGAGCAATGGTCGAAGAATATAAATGATGTGGTAGGTGGCCAAAATTGAAGGAAAGGGCTTCTCAGAAGATGGTCTAAATATGCTCCAAAGTTTTACATCATGAAATGAGGATGAGAGACACATATTTTAACATCATATATTGAGTATGGTGCATTATATAGTTTAATTTCATGATTGGGATGCTAATTCATACAATTTAACATCTTTTAACTAGAATAGTTGGATCTTAGTTTAAGGTCATAGAGTTCCGACTATAACTTTTAGTTTAAGGTAATAAAGCTTGAACCATATGGAAAGTGTCCCAAAAGGATATGTGTATCATCATAGAGTGATAAACCAACCTAAAATGAGTCCCAAAAGGACCCAATTCCACATAACACATTTCTAAGAGAACTATTATTGAGTTTAAATTCATGTTTCTTGGACTTGGGCTCCTAGTTTAAGGTTTTAGAGTTCAGACTAGTGGGTTCCTTAAAGTTCTTGGAACAACATAAAAAATTAGTAAACCAACATGAAAGGAGGGCCAAGGGAGGCCTTGTTCTATGAAAATCATAGGGGTAAGGCTATAAATAGTTTGAGGTCGTAATGCTTGGACCAGGGTGGTATGTCTTTAAGGAATATACATAATATCAAAGGAAGGTTACCCAATGTAAAGGGAGGGGCCTAGGAGGCCACCTAATGTAATAGAAAACACCTTTAAGACAAATTGAACATAGTTTCAGGTCATGATGCTTGGACCAAAGGGTGAACATTCCAAAGGGATATGTGTGGAATGAAATGGTGACAAAACCGATGTGAATTGAGGGGATAAGAAGGTCCAACACCATGACACACATTCCTAGGGTGACTTTCACACAGTTTAAAGTCCTGATGCTTGGACCAAAGGGTGAACATCCCAAAGGGATATGTGTGGAATGACATGGTGACAAAACCGATGTGAATTGAGGGGCAAAGAAGGTCTAACACCATGACACACATTCCTAGGGAAACTTTCACATAGTTTAAAGTCCTGATGATTTGAATTGGGATCCTAGTTTCAGGTCATAAAGTTTAGACCATGGTTTCTTGTCTGTCTCATCCTTGGTTGAAGAAAAATTACCTCCAAATCCTAATCCCGCATGATCCATGCTCTATGCAATAAATAAGGAGTGGTATATAGTTCTCATTGCTTTTAGGGGAGAACAAATTGATGGGTAAAGTTGACTGATAAATTCCACAAGGGTGATCTTGAACTTAAAGACCTAGATAGTGAAAAGGGGATGCCCGATTAGAAGGGAACAACTGTTAAGTTTGTTCAAAACATAGTTTCTATACCCGGATTAGTTTTGGATAAAGAGAACAAACATGGGATCGACCATTGAATGAGTTCAAAATATGTGATCTTCTATTCATTTCTAAAGATACTTTGAGGTGTAAGACCATGATGGTAGGTGAGACATTTTAGAATTAGACCATTTCTGTTAGGGATCCTATTCATATAGGGGGATGAAAATTTTCAAAAATCAAAGGAAACACAAAGAGTGGAAGTATAAATGGTGAATGTCCTGGAGGGAATACTAAGTAACCTGGGAGCTATTCCTCGACATGATCAAACACACAAGATGAATGTGAGGGTAAATGAGAATCAAGCCCGAACCAATGGGGGAAATACCCCTAAATGAGTTAATGGAAGGGTGGGACTAGGATGAGACATCCGAGTATCACTACATACCTCATGATAATGAGAATAAAGCCACATGTAGTTCTAGAACACGATGTGGTAGGGGACCGATTCTAGTGGGGTGAAGTCCTCTCTAGTGAGGATATCAAAACATCTCACATTATGAGGCATCCTGATTTTGTATGGGGTAACTTTTTTTCGATCATCCCATAATTACGAGGCATCCGAGTTTCATATGGGGTAATATTTTTTGGTCATACCAAAATTTTTGTATGAGGCTTACTTATTTTATATGGGGTAATGTCACAGTTTAATGTTGTGTGATGTGGATGTTGGTATTTTTAGTTTAAATTCATAAAACTCAGACAATTGTTGTTTCTAGTTTAAATTAATTGAGGTTGTACTATGGGGGATGCAGTTTAGGGTCACATAGATTTGACAAATGGGGTAGCTATTAGTTTAAGTTCATAGATCTTGGACCCAAAAATGGGAGGGGGCATGGGTGTCCTAAAGAGATTCTTATGGAATAAAAGAGTAATAACCCATTGTGAAAGGAGGTCCAAAAGTTCCCTATGCTACAAAAAGCTCGACAAACCACACCTAGGTAAAAATCACGTTGATGGGGAAATGAATGATCCCATAATTAGTTGATAAAGGGGGATGGGCCTGGGAGAAGATATCTAGGAATCACTACATATCCCATGAGGATGGGAATTAAGAAATACAAAGTTTTGGAAGGAATCATGGTAGGAGATTGATGCCGAAAACTGATTTCCTCATGATTGTGGACATTGAATTATCACAAATTATAATATGAGGCATTCTGAACTTATTGGGTAAGGATAAAATTTAATATCATGTTCTAAAGAAGCAAGTGTTTGTTCATACCATATGTGTTATATAGGGAATTTTAGTTTTGTATTGGGTAAATCTATAGTTTAACATCTTGTTATAAGGAAATTAACATGGCTTACGCATTGAGTTGACTATTCTTTTCTACCACATGTTGGTTCATGAGGGAATATTAGCTCACTGAGGGGTCAAGGTACATGAATGGAGATTATACCTAAAGGGTAGGACCATGATGGAATTTTGGGATGATAATTCCATTGGTAAGGGGTGATTTTTATGTGGGGTTTTAAGGTTTTGAGCACAATAGAAGCACGGTTGAGCCGATACCCAAATTTAATTTTTTCCAAGATCAATGATTATTCTAGGTTCAATACGATGATGAAATTCAGTCTCCATGGAATAGAATAAAATATTTAGATAAAGAAGGAAGAGTCCCAAAATCTTTAGAGAGGATCTTTCACATCATGTTTATAATTAATTTAATTAATTTCATAAAGAAAAGAATACTTGGATATTTGGTACTTTCTTTATTGATGATGTTGATAATCCTGAATGACCCTTCCATATTATCTCATTTCACTTTTGAGGATCCAAACTAGAATCCCTCTAGCGATGATCCACACGTGCTCTGATGGCCTCCAATCGACACCACTTGTTCTCCAGGTACTAGCGCTGCGAGGTGAGTGTATTGTGTCGGTAATTCTTGATAACTTGTTCTTCGACCTTGAAGAAGATATCTTGTTCTTGAGTGGGGTGGGAAGAGGATTCAAGAAAGAAATTTTTTAGATCAACAATTATCAATTCACCGGGTGTGCAGTTCGATACATGGAACAATAGACGTACATGTCTATTTATCAACATGGGGATTCCGTTACAATATTTAATTTCATAACAGAAATTAAATACATTCATAACCTTAGAGAAAACCCCTGCTATTAATAATAATACCGTGTCATTATTTATGGTGTGCCAACTTGATCAAAACAGAATTATAAATAAAATTCCCCGTCACAAAATAATAGCAGCGTTATTATTATTTTAATTTGTGCCAACTAGTTAAATAATTACTTATCATCTTGAAAATAATAATTTTACTATCGAACTGGCCTTGGTCCGCTCTAACTCCACTTCCATTTATTGAAAACCTGAATACATAAATAAATAATTTATTCTCTTAAATAAATATTTTATTTATAATATAGTAAATAAATATCTATTAAATGTTCAATAAATAAATAAATATTTTTTAACCACGATATAGTGAATAAATATTTATTTAATTTATTAAATAAATTTAACTTAAATAAAATCAATCCACTGTCTTGATAATAATATTTATTCAATCAATTAAATTCAAATAGAATTTTACCAAGACCACTAGGAACACTTAGTGTGTGACCCTCTAGGATTATTTCTCGTTGGCATTAGGCGGGCTTGCCTAAAGTCCAGGAGTACTGTCTAACAATGGGTCAAGGTACCCAAGAGAAATAACTTAAAGTCACAACTGTGAAATACATATATGAACATTCACTATTTAATATAATCCATCTGTCTCAATATCCCATCAAGATGGTTTCATTCTAGTCTCATCAACCTTTATGCTTGATACATCGTTCTTTGACTACCTGAAATAAACTTGTCGTTACACCATGGACATGGAATTTTGTGTGAAGGTTCTATTTCAATCAAAGGGATGAGATATCAGCTTCCATAAATGGAAGGGACAAAGCTTTCCTCGACTTATCCATTAATAACATTCCACCAGTGACACACCCAAAGTACCCTACTTCCCGCCAACTGTCTGCATGACAATTTTTATCAGTAAATCAAAGTATAAGAGTCATGACATGTATTAATGATAATATTAAAGTCTAATGATCATTACACACACTCACATATAATAATATCTGATAACAAAAAAACATGTGGAATTCCTACTGGAGGTTCTGTTCTCATAATCTCCAGTCTTGGAGATTACCAAGTACGAACTTCATGAGAGGAAGTATCATCTTCTTATGAGTAATCACACCTAATGGTCTGTATACTATGTGTTCCATTATAGTATGCCATCTAACTACAGAACTATATTTAAGAATATTGACATATCAATTCAAGGTTCTCATCATAGCGGGGTACTAATATGACCTTGTCAATGCGACAAATACTCTAGGAAATTATTACACTATAGTCATACAGAAAAATGAAAATTATGTAATAATATTTTTAATATTTAAATATATTAAATATTAATGTAATCAAATTACAACAATTTTTTTCTAGGACACAAACTCTTACAAAACCCCACTTGGAGTAGAGCCAAATTCCTACGACTTTTAGTCTGCTAGACCTCACATGATGACCATATTTTTTCTGAGTTAAAGCATTAGTCAAGGGGTCTGCCACATTATCTTATGTGGAAATACTACTCACTGAAACTTCACCTCTCTGATAAAAATACCCCAAGAGATAATACTTTCGAAGTATGTTCTATGTCCGCTGATGTGATCTTGGCTCTTTTGTGAGAGCCACCACTACAGTATTATCACAGTAAAATGTGATGGGATATTTACTGATAGGTATCACATCTAGCTCATAGATAAAGATTCACATCCAAAATACTTATTTATATTCCTTAGAAGATATGGTATACTTGGACTCTACTGTAGAATCTGTGACCAAACTCTGCTTTGAGCTCTTCCAGCTCACTTCACCTTCATTCAAAGTGAATATGTATCCTATATGTGACTTCATGTCATCTTTATTAGTCTAGAAACCAGCATCTGCATATCCTATAATAACTAGTTCCTCATATCCTCTATAAACCGGGAACATATCCTTAGTACACCTTAGATACTTTAGGATAGTCTTTATTGCCATCCAATGGCGGTCACATGGGTTAGCTTGATATCTACCTACCACACTCAATGCATAGGCGACATCTAGCCTAGAACATAGCATGGAATACATGGATAACCAAATCACTGATGCCTATGGATTCATTTCCATTATATTTCTTTCCTTATGTGTCTGAAGGCACATTTTCTTGGAAATATGAATTCCATGTGATGCTAGCAACAATCCCCTCTTGGATTGTTCCATATTGAATCTCTTCAGTATCTTAGCAATGTATGTACTTTGACTTAGTCCTAGAAATCTCTTGGATCTATCATGAAGGATATTGATCCCAAGAATATATAATACCTCTCTCAAGTACTTCATGGAGAATCATTGATTCAACCATGCCTTAATAAACTATAAGACCGATATCCTGTTTCCAATAAGTAATTTGTCATAAATATATACTATTAGAAAAACGAATGCACTCCCACTAAACCATTTATAGACACAAGGTTCACATTTGTTCTTGATAAAACCAAATTCTATTATGGATTCATAAAAAAAAAATGTTCTATGACTTGAATTCAATATTTAATCTATAAATGGATTTCTGCAACATACATACCTTATTGGCATCTTTTGGAGTCATAAACCCTCCAGGTTGTGTCATGTAGACATATTCCTGAAGGTTCCTGTTAAGGAAGGATATTTTGACATCCATTTTCCAAATCTCATATTCATGGTAAGAGGAAATGGCCAATAGAATTCTGATAGATTTTAGAATTTCAAATAATAAAAATGTTTCATTGTTGTCAATTCCTTGATGTTGCTTGAACCCTTTTTCAACCAGTCATGACTTATAGGTACATTATTTTCCTTCCATATCTAGTTTCTTCTTGAATACCCATTTTCAACCAAAATTATTTACACCAACTAGAGGATCTACCAAAATCTAGACTTGGTTTTGGTACATGGAATCCATTTTAGAATTCAGGGATTCTTGCCACTTGGAAACATCTATGCCACTTATTGCTTCCTTGTAGATTAGAGGATCATTATTATCAACTAATAATGAGTTACCATCCTAAGTAACTAGAAAAATGTACCGTTCCGGTTCTCTAACCTCTCTTGTACTTATAAGAGATTCTTGTGTCTCTGGAATAATTCATTCTTCCATGGGGCTTTGTGGAATTTGTTCCTGTACCAAATATTTTGTACCTTGAGCCTCAACTTCATTGAATTCTATCTCACTCCCACTATCTCTTTTGGAGATGTGCTCCCTCTTAAAGAATATGGTGTGTATTTCCACTATATCCTTTTTTTCTGAGTTATTGTATAGGTAATATCCAATTGTTTCCTTGGGGTATCCTATAAAGGTACACTTTGTGCCTCGGGGTGCAATTTTGTTACCTAAAGAGGCCTTAACAAATTCATCACTTAACCACACATATAAATTTGATAACATGGATTTATTTCCACTCCATAACTCATATGAAATACCATTTATCGATTTAGTTGGCACTTGGTTTAGTATGTGCACTGCTATTTGTAACTCTTATCCCCAATAGGATAATGGAAGACTCGCATGACTCATCATTGATCTCACCATGTCCAACAAGGTTCAATTTCTCCTTTCTCTCACACCATTCCACTGGGGCATGTAAGGTGGGGAGAGTTGGGATAGGATACCAAACTCCCATAAGTAATCAATGAAGTCTTGATTAAGATACTATCCACCTCGGTCTAAGTGGAGTTTCTTAATATTCTTACCAAGATGGTTCTCAACTTCATTCATATATTCTTTGAACTTATCAAAAGAATTTGACTTATACCCCATTAATTAGATATATCCATATTTACTAAAATAATTATTAAAAGTTATGAAGTATGAGTAACCTTCCCTTGATTCAACTAGAAATAGTCCACACACATCGGTATGAACCAATTCAATAATCTCTTTATCCCTTTCACCTTTCCCAATAAATGGAGCTTTGGTCATTTTTCCTTCTAAACATTCATGAAATACACCAAGTGGTTTTAGTTCAAAAGAATCTAAATATCCATCTTGATGTAACTTTGTCAATCATTTCTCATTTACATTACCTAGCCGGTGATTCCAAAGTTGGGAGTGGTACGAGTCATGTGAAGTATCTTTGTTATCTATTGCCATTACTTGGTTTGTGTAATACAACACGTGAAGACCATTATATAAATGTACCTTACCAAAACAAATGTTATCTTTGTAAAATAAGAAACATTCATTTCTAAAATTGAAAAAAAATCCATCTGTATCTAATATGAATACAAAAATAATGTTTTTAGTAAAAAACAACACATAATAGAAACTCTTTAACACCAAGATCATCCTAGTTAGAAATGTGAGGTGGTAGTCCCCGAAAACTACAACAACAAGTCTGTATCTGTTGGCTGCTTGTAGATATACCTACCCCCAGTTAATCTTCTTGAATCTACTTGGTTCATGTATTTGGATACATATGTGATCACCAAAATCTATATCTAATACCCAATTTTTATAAACAAATAGATTTAATTCGATAACAAATGCACCTGATGCTTCCCCTTACTTCTTAGGTTGGGTGCAATTTTTCTTCCAGTGGCCCTTCTTGCCACATGCGAAACAAACAGCATCCTATTCCCTTTCCTCCCCTTTGATCTTATTTTTCTTTAAAGGGAATGAAGAAGCTTTGGTCTTAAAGATCTTTTCCTTCCCTTTCCTTTTATTCACCATAAGGATAGAAGGCTTGTCACACTTCATATCTTTATCCACTTGGAGAATGAGGATAATAAGATTAGATAGAGACTTATGAATGTTGTTCATATTAAAATTAACAACAAATTCGGAGAATCTACGAGGGAGTGATGAAAGAATGAGATCGATGCCCAGTTCTTTGAGGAGTTTAAACCCTAGAACCTCCAAGTGATCAATTTATCCAATGATCTTGACTACATGAGGCCCATCTGGGGAACCCTCTCCAAGCTTACTCTAAAAGAGTGGCTTGGAGATCTCAAACCTTTCCTATATTTCTCTCTCCTGGTAAAGACCACGAAGGTGATCAAGCATGCTATAAGCATCCATGTTTTCATGAGACTTCATGATGTCACTAGACATTTATGATAACATAAAACATTGAACGCCAACCACATCATTCATATGTTTCTCATAGACTAGGAAATCCTCATCACTCACCTCTTTGGTGGGAAAATCAGGTAATGTTGACTCCAACACATAATACTTCCATTTATGGAGTAGGATAACCCAAAGTCCTATAAACCATTACAGAAAGTTATTTTCGACGAGGATGTTGTCTTTATCAAGAATTGGTCGTAGGGATAGTGTGGTTAATGTTCTTGTCATTTTTATTCTACAATTAAAGGAGAAAATCATTAGTACTTTCTTGATTACATTTTATAATAAATTAATTTTATTAAGTCTCCTGATATTTTATCAAGTCCCAATGGCCCTCACCATTGAACTCAGAATGTCAAGTTGACATGACATTCTAGTGTAAGGGATCCATATTCACCTTTGCATAACCCCCAAAAGGATTGGTCAAGCTATATGAAGGTTTTTAGGTAGGAAGGTCTTTTCCAACTGTGGGCTTTCAGGTCCTTGGTTTGTTGAGTGGACTCCCCAATCCTAAAATCATGACTTTGGATTTCCTCAACTCTTGCCTCCAATATTAAACTAAGTATAGTAAGGGATACTCCTCTTGATGTAATATGGTTAAGTTAACCCGAAACCTTTCATAAGGGATTCATATATAAAAGTAATTTTCCCAACAAGGGTTGGTCAAACAAATAGTTTTATTGAGTTTTCCCTTAATCATGTAACGAAAGGATTGGTCTGACATAATATTTTATTTAAGGGTTTTTATCTCTTATGAATCAATTTCTTATTATCATTATTACATTATTTTTAATATTAAGTGGAACTTACTTAAGTTATTCCCCATGTCTTGATAATATTTATGCATGTGCCTGGTTTATTTTAGTTCCATCTTGCATGCTTGTTTAATTCATTAATTATGTGACCGCGACAACACATCCATAATGAAAAACCATGAAAATGACAGAATTAAAATAAAGAAAATGGTATGATCATGAGATTTTCTAATGGTTATTTTATCTAGTGGTTGATAAACTAACCCTGACCTAGGGGAGAAACACCTTGAACCTCTTATGTTTGTGTTTATAGATTTCCACATGTCCACCTCTGTATATCATGGGATTGGTTTCATCTCAGCTTTAGCTTGAACCCCCTCCACTAGCTTGGGAGTTCCATCCATTACATATGCTTTCAAACTCACACACAGGTGAGGGGTAAAATGGGGTTTTACATAAAAGAAACCTTGTGTACACATGCCTTACATATTAACAAGGAGAAGGCTCGTAGACCAACAAATTTAATTTAAATAAATAACTTAAAAGATACCATCCATATAAAAAGGTCCTAGTCTAGCTCATGATAATCCATACATGCAATTATATTTATGTGTAAATAAAACTAGAATTCAATTCTTTAGTCATTCTTGTTTAATATAAATCACCCTCGAATCAATTAATTATCATCTTTAATTAATCAATCATTTTATATTAAACCCATTTCTAAATTTCCTTGAGATTCTCATCCATCATAATTTTAAACAAATAAATACATTTAAAATTATATTTTTACATAACTTATACCTTGGAGGAAACCCAGTTAATTCATGTTCATAACTACCCAATGAGTAGAAATGAACATTACACATATGTTAAATTAAACACATATATATATAACACCTATCACATGTCGTGCCTCAGATTTACACCCTCACTATGGTAAAAGTCTCAGGGGTTTTTATAATATAATAATAAATTTTAATAAATTTGTGTAATTTGGAAGAGTACATGGTGTGTAGTTTCTTCTAAACTGTGTGTACTATAATTCACCATCCATATAAAGTATGATCCCAGGGATACGATGTGTATATGTACTTCTGAAATCCTTAGAGTACATGGCATGTCCAGTGGGCCACACGCCGTGTATTATCCGCGTTACATGGTTTCGAGACGGGAAATCCATGTATGGGGTACACGGTCCAACCCTAACCTGAAGGGACTACACACAATGTCTAGTGGTCCACATAGAGTATAATCTGGAAAATGTGTGACACATGTTCCTAGTCAACACACAAAGTCTTTAAGACTTAGACAAACTCCAATGACACGACTTGGTTTGGTGGACCAGTACAGATGCATTGAACCTTGATACATAGTGTGTGAATCCAACTACACACTGTGTATTATAATGTTGTATGTCCAGGAACCTTTGGCACATCCAGATTAGATCCTCTATTTTATTTTAATCAAAATTAAAAGAAAATATTGTTTCTGTAAGGTTAATGAGAAATTAAATAGGAGGAATAAATATTGAGATTAAAATTTTTATAATGATTAATTTGAATTGACAAACTAAATTATTGAACTATAAATCATCAATGATTTATTTAAACAGTTATAAACTATGATGTAACCCCTTTGATTCCACTTGAAGGTTCTGAGCACAGTGAAAGTGCGGTTGATCCGACACCCAACTTTAATTTTTTCCCTGATCAATGATTATTCCATGATCAATACGACGATGAATGCCAGTCTCCATGGAATAGAATCAAAGATTTAGATAAAGAAGGAAGAGGCCCGAAACCTTTATAAAGGATCTTGCATGTAGAGACCCGAAGCTTAACGTACATAGAAATTACATTAATTTTACGGAATACTTAGTACATAACAAAAACACACACACAAGGACCGTAATAGTTTAGTGTCTTTGGAAACTCAGAATATAATCTTCTAATCATGGTGAAACATCTTCAACATCTCCCATAAAGATCTTCTTCTTTTTAAACCTAAATCCTTTCTTTATGTCCTGGGAAAAAGAAAACATAAAAGGGTGAGCTCAAATGCTCAGTAAGGGTAAACAAAAGAAATATCAATCATGTCATATTTATAAGAACATATCTTTTGGAAATCTTAACCTGCAAAAGAGATCATAATTTCATAACATGGGATAAATCATAGTAGTGAAATGTAATCCCAATAATCATAACTTAAAACATGAAACTTTGTGGAATACACACATAATCATAGAGAATCATTTCTTATTAGTCAAGACTCATTTCCAAGACTATCTTAGTGGACAAAGTCCCTTTCTGAACTAAGTTCACTCCTCGTTTCAGTCCTGTTTCACTGAACCGGTATAACCTACCGTTCCAGCCATGTCTATCTCATGAGATATAAAATCTTTACCCAATGCATTAGAGGGAGATATAGGTCCCACCCATCTCATAATGATACCATTTTTATGTGTTCCACAAAATCATAAACCATACATCATACCATAACCCATGTAATAAAAATGGGAATCTTAAACATCGTGACATCATAAAACAATTCATTTAAGATAAAGGAATTCATAAAAATAATTCCATCACAATATAATCAAATCAATGTAATAATAGGGATAGAAACAGAACCCTTTATTATCTTAGATGAAAAATAATTTTGATAAAACACTTGAACTCCATTCTTGAGGAAAATATCCTTTCAACTTTAAAAACACTTTTCCTTTATTAACATGTCATAAAATTTTAAGCTAAAAGAAGTTGTTTAAAAATAAACTTGAAAACTTGTAAAGGAAGATTCTTGGAAATTTGGTTTTAAAAATCCATTCATGCCGTATAAGTTAAAAAAAACATTCTTCTCGTACTTTTGTCAGAAAAGTCAAAAAGTACCTCGTATAAAAAACGACAAAAGATTCCTTTCATATCTTTTACTAAAAACTCACCGAAGAGTAAAATTGGATTTAAACAATTTTAGGTGGATGGAAATAATATTACATATTGAGGAAACATAGATGTGGATGATAAAATACACCCCAATAAATACCGAAGTATAAACAATCTCAGATAAAAATGAGATTGTGATATTTCCCATACCTTAGGTCCGATATGCTTTGTACGTGTCCGAACCTCCTGTATAATGATTTAAATAATGTTATTTACTTATTCCAGAATCATTTCATTACAACTTGTTATTCGAGTGTTTATTACTTTTTGTTCTTATGCGTGTTTTGTCGAATAAATTCTTATTCTTCTATTTAGGTTATAGATACCTCATTTCCAGAATGTTATTAGTGTAATATATATCATATTCATTCATTCAATTCATTTATATAATCATTATTCAATGAAGATCATGTAGAACGAGCCACATCACATCGTGGAGACGGTATTCCGTACGTACGCACGAGCGATGATATCATTCCCATGATCATGGAATTGTATTGGAGTGTATCTATACTATTTCAGAATCAATATCACTTTAAAATAATCATATATAGTCATTATTTACACCATTATACCCATCCAAGTAAGGTGGTGGTGGAAAATAGATTACACCATGGCGTGGAGACGGTATTCCGTACGTATGCACGCGCGGTGATTTCATTTTACGTAGGATGGATAGATTGTGAAATAGGGTTGTTTCATACTTATAATAACATATCGGTATATGAGTGATACTGATGTTATTACTTCATAATGAAACAACTAAAGAATAAGAAGTGGAAGAAAAAATAAAGATGAAAGAATCGGTAACAGACATTACCTCTTCTTTGAAGTGCTTCTTTGAGACCTTTTTTTAGGGCACTAAAATTGGTCTTTGAAGAAGACCAGGACCTCTAGGATGTCTCTAGGTAAGCGGAGAGGAGAAATTGGCAGGGGTTGGCCGAGCTTGAAGGCTCAAAGTTGTGTGAGGAAGAGAGGGAGGAGGTTCCCTTTTATAAGGGAGGAGAGGGGCACCTTTGGAATAACTAAAACTATTATTTTATTATAATGTCAAATTCGGTTTTAAATAGCTCAAAATTGATTTATTTAGAAGCTAAGGTAGGGATGGGTCGAAATAATATCATCCAATAGAATTTAGACAAGTTTAGGTTCCTATTTTAACCTTATAATTTAGATTTAACATTAATTTAAATAATTTTACTTTTACCGTGTCTTCTTGTGTTCTTATACTATAAGGTTAATAAACTTACTATAAGAAGCCAAAAGAACCCCAAGTTGTTTATTATTAATATATATAACCTTATCTAAGTCATTTTGCCGAACCTTAGATTTTTAGGAATAAAATAACAATTAATAATATAATATTTGTTTTAAAAACTATTTTATGTCAATTTTGACACTATTTAGTAATTGATTTTTGTGAAATTCATAACAGAATGATTAGTTCTAAAAAAGTTAATTAAATCAATACTAACATGTCATATTAACCTATAAAATTAGTTTAATTCATAAAAAGTCTTAAATTACATTTATTTGGGTATTTATAACATCAATTATGTCAATATTTCATTAATAAGACAATTACTGCATCATCTTTGTGTCATAATAAATGATAATTATTTAATCCCTAAAAATTCTAAATAAATTCGTATGATGTAGATAATTGTATTAGATTTCTGGAGACTATTAATGTTCGAAGTTTCATGAAGTGTATTACTATATTAAAATTATTATACTTATAAGATTTAAGAAAGTGACATGTTGTCACATTCTTTGGTTTTAATAATAATTAAATTATTTTCATGGACAAAAGTCCATTAAATGAATCTAATCCGACCCTAAGGTGATATGGGTCGACTTTTAGTCATCCAATAGAATTTTTACATGTGTTAGGGTAATTTTATAATATTATATTTACCCTTAATTACCCGATTTACCTTTAACTATGGTAAATAAAATTTACCGTAGTTACTATTCATAATTCCAAAAAATAAAAAGTAGCTTATTAACATAATTTGGATCCACTGATTCTAAATATGGAATCCTTTTTTCCAAATTCAATACACAAAAGTTGCAGAAATTAAATTGAAATTAATCCCGTTGTCGAAAGAAAATGGGTTTTTCTTTAAAACATTGCAAAAGATTGAATTGATTTATCCTACGAATTCAAGGTAGAATAAATGATAATGATATAAATTATATTAAATGGTATAAATATATTATATTTATACTTTAAAACCATTCAATATTATAATTTATCCATATAAATTATTACGATGAAAAAAGTTGTTTTTAATTAAAATATAGCGTGTTTTTACTATTCATCAAAATATGAAAGTTACCAGAATGATATGAAAATTTATCCAAAGTAAATTTTTATTTCATGATTCCAAAGAATAATTTTATTTTGTCAAATTGAACTTATAAATATGTCAAAAACTAGATTTAAAGTGGGTGCGCCATCAAAAGGCGGCAAAACTGCATTTTTTGAAAAATACTTATTTTACCCGAAAAATTTATTTTGTTCTTATACCATGTTTTAGAAAATGTGAAAGATGAATAATAATGTTATAAGATTCAAAATTTAGTTAATACTATTCATAACGGATAGTTCATAATAATATTATAATAATATATCGTTGTTTAGTAAAACCCGGTATTGCGTACAACACATGCTATCGAGGAAGGTCGCGATTGCGTGTAATGAAAGCCAAGTCAGGGTTGCGTGCTGTGCAAGAATCCTTCATTGTTTTGTATAACATAATCCAACAATATTTCATTTATACATTGAATATATATATATATATTTATATACTCAATGTTGCGTAGAATAACTGTTATCAAAATTGTGTGTAACACGATCCAAGAATAGTGTTGCGTATACTGCAAGCTAATACGGTGTTGCATATAGCGCAAGGTAATCTTGGTGTAGCATACAACACAAGACATTAATGAAATTAAAAGAATATTTTTCATAAAATCTCAGGGTGTTACATTCTACCCCCCTTAAAATGAATTTCGCCCTTGAAATTCGTCGGGGTTATAAATGGTTTACTATTCGAAAGTTTCTTTAATAGAAACCCACATCGTAAAAAGGAATACCAAAACCAATGTTTAAAAACAAAAGTATGAAACGTAACAGTTACCCAAATAAACTAATCACTGAGTTTCCACATAGGTGAAAATATGGATATGGAAGAGAAATCTAACCATCATGTTCTGATGGAGAGTGGTAGAGAACATGGCTATGAAAAAGCCAGCAATCACAAAGCCATAAATTTGTGACAATATAAGGTACCATCTGATTCTTCAGATATAAGAGCACTAGGACAACATTTTTGGTTTTCAAGATCATTTCCCTAAATTTGATGAAATTGGAATTAGAAGAAATACTTTCGTGATTTTGGTATAGTCTCACTGTTTTTCGTTCTTTGGACAATTTCCACTTCATCTCTTAAAGAAATTAAGTTGAATTTGTTATTCGTGATGTGTTAGCAGATCATGTGATAGAATGATGAGTCATTCCATCTGTCTCAAACAAAAGGTTAGAAAAGTTATCAAAAAATACATAAGTCCATCTATAGTGAGATTAATCATATATGGTTCCTAAAATGGACTTATACTTCATATATCATACTGCTTAATATAATAAAACTAGTTTCTACTTAACAGGGACTTCCTGTAGGCCAGTGGTAGGCGATAAAGGCCAGTCACACTTCGGTTGTGGGTTCGATTCCCACAGCCTTGTCCGACGCGAAGGGCTGTCGCCCGTCCTATAGGTTGTCCTTTTTCTAAAGCTATATTACTATAACATCCCATCAACAATATCAAAAAAAGTTTTATCCTTAAACAATACTAACTTATGTCCAACATAATCCATTCCAATCTTTAGGCTTATCTAAAATACTTCGGTCCAAGCTCATAGTATAAAGAAAATGATCACGTGAATGCCATCATTTATCCCCCATAAATCATAAGATATATCTTGTTGGTCAAATTACAAACATGTGAATACCTTAATCATGTATTCTCTTGAAGAATATCCTTAGTGAAAACATGAATGCAGTTAAAAGTCAACACTTTCCACATACCAAAATCCTCAAAATTCTATATCCTCAAACCATGATATCACTTAGTCCTTAACAATCATGAGCTCATGAATACTATAAAACATATTAGATTCTCTTTATCCCTTCATTATGTGAATATCATCTGCTCTCCAAAAATATTTCAATCACTTTTCATGGTTACTGATGCCATAAAATTATTGAAAACCACAATAGACCAAAACATAAATATTCCAATATTCCACAATACTATATACAACATTATTCCGGAATCCCATTACATAAACACTTAATCATTCCACCACATCGTTGTCATATTCAACATCGCCAATGGTGATCGCATGTGACTTCCCTTTTTTACTTTGCCTTAAGTGGTTTCTCATGTCAATCATCACTAACCCTTGGATTAGGACATTTATTAGCATAATTCCCCATTTCCTTGCACTTGAAGCATTGAAGTGTAGTAGGTTCATTCTGTGAATCCCTTCCTTTGTTTGCATCATTAGGCATCTTCTTCCCATCATTGCGGCATTCAAATGCTCGATGACCTTCCTTTCCACATTTGAAACATTTACTTGTCCCTTTAAGGCAATATCCACCATGCTTCTTTCCACACTTTGAGCATAAGGAAACATTCATCTTCTTTTCACCATTATTCTAAGATTTCTCCTTGAACTCCATCTTTTGTTTCTTGTCAAAACTATGAGATGGATAAGTAACACCAACTTCCATTTCTACCTTGATAGCACAACACACAATTTCTTCATAGCTAATGAAGTCTATTATAGCTAATGCCCTTCGAAGATTTGGTTTTAAGCCACTGAAGAATTGATCAACTTTAATTTCAGGTTGGATGATAAATCCAGATGCATACCTTGCAAGACTTGTAAAATTCGCTTCGTATATACCAACAGATTCATCATCCTTTTGCTTTAGTTCAAGAAACTCCTTCTCCATCTTTGTTCGAAGAATACGAGGGAAGTACTTATTGAAAAATAAGTTGTTGAACTCGTCCCATTCCATGGAATCAATTTCATCTCTTTGCCTCGTATTCTTGATAAGATTCCACCATTGATCAACTTCACCTTCCAAACGATATACTGCTAAGATGACTTTATCATGTTCAGAACATTGAAGAACTGAAAATATCTTTTCATTGGTACTGATCCATTGTTCAGTAATAAGTGGATCAGAAGACCCACTAAAAGAAGGTGGACGTTGCCTCATGAAGGACTCAATAGAATGTTGTTCCCTTCTCTACTCATTTGGAAGTCCATAATGATTCATAGCTTGTGTAAGTATAGTAATAAGATTTTGCACTCCATCTCCCATAACATTTGTTTGTTCAGAAGGACAATCATTGCATTGTCCATTACATTTATCAACACGGTTCCTTCGGGTTCCAGCCATTGTCTATAACCCAAAAAGAATAGTGTGAGAGGCAAAAATCATGCTAGGGAAAACAACATAATAATGGGGGAGTATCCTCAATATCTAACATCTTAGGTTAAATTCTATGATCGTTACCGTAGTTCTAGTACTGTATCCTATACGTATACTTATCCTTAGGGACATCCATAGACATACCTTAGAAATATATCTAGGGATCTCACTACTGTTTTCGCATCTTAGTTTCCAAAGGTTGACTAAACCTTTCCTCTGATACCAACTATAGAGACCCGAAGCTTAACGTACATAGACATTACATTACTTTTGTGGAATACTTAGTACATAACAAAAACACACACACAAGGACCGTAGTAGTTTAGTGTCTTTTGAAACTCGGAATATAATCTTCTAATCGTGGTGAAAGATCTTCAACATCTCCCATAAAGATCTTATTTTTTTTAAACCTAAATCCTTTCTTTATGTCCTGGGGAAATGAAAACATAAAAGGGTGAGCTCAAATGCTCAGTAAGGGTAAACAAAAGAAATATCAATCATGTCATATTCATAAGAACATATCTTTTGGAAATCTTAACCTGCAAAAGAGATCATAATTTCATAACATGGGATAAATCATAGTAGTGAAATGTAATCCCAATAATAATAACTTAAAACATGAAACTTTGTGGCATACACATGTAATCATATAGAATCATTTCTTATTAGTCAAGACTCATTGCCAAGACTATCTTAGTGGACAAAGTCCCTTTCCGAACTGAGTTCACTCCTCGTTTCAGTCCTGTTTCACTGAATCGGTATAACCTACCGTTCCAGCCATGTCTATCTCATGAGATATAAAATCTTTACCCAATGCATTGGAGGGAGATATAGGTCCCACCCATCTCATAATGATACCATTTTTATGTGTGCCACAAAATCATAAACCATACATCATAGCATAACCCATGTAATAAAAATGGGAATCTTAAACATCGTGACATCATAAAACAATTCATTTAAGATAAAGGAATTCATAAAAATAATTCCATCACAACATAATCAAATCAATGCAATAATAGGGATAGAAACAGAACCCTTTATTATCTTAGATGGAAAATAATTTTGATAAAACACTTGAACTCCATTATTGAGGAAAATATCCTTTCAAATTCAAAAACACTTTTCCTTTCTTAACATGTCATAAAATTTTAAGCTAAAAGAAGTTGTTTAAAAATAAACTTGAAAACTTGTAAAGGAAGATTCTTGGAAATTTTGTTTTAAAAATCCATTCATGCCGTATAAGTTAAAAAAACATTCTTCTCGTACTTTTGTCAGAAAAGTCAAAAAGCACCTCGTACGAAAAACGACAAAAGATTCCTTTCATATCTTTTACTAAAAACTCAGCGAAGGGTAAAATTGGATTTAAACAATTGTAGGTGGATGGAAATAATATTACCTATTGAGGAAACATGGATGTGGATGATAAAATACACCCCAGTAAATATCTAAGTATAAAAAATCTCAGATAAAAATGATATTGTGATATTTCCCATACCTTAGGTCCGATATGCTTTGTACGTGTCTGAACCTCCTGTATAATGATTTAAATATGTTATTTACTTATTCCAGAATCATTTCATTACAACTTTTTACTCAGGTGTTTATTACTTTTTGTTCTTATGCGTGTTTTGTCGAATAAATTCTTATTCTTCTCTTTAGGTTATAGATACCTCATTTCCAGAATTTTATTAGTGTAATATATATCATATTCATTCATTCAATTCATTTATATAATCATTATGCAATGAAGATCATGTAGAACGAGTCGCATCACATTGTGGAGACGGTATTCCGTACGTACGCACGAGCGATGATATCGTTCCCATGATCATAGAATTGTATTGGAGTGTATGTATACTATTTCAGAATCAATATCACTTTACAATAATCATATATAGTCATTATTTACACCATTATACCCATCCAAGTAAGGTGGTGGTGGAAAATAGATTACACCACGGCGTGGAGACGGTATTCCGTACGTACGCACGCGCGGTGATTTCATTTTCCGTAGGATGGATAGATGGTGAAATAGGGTTTTTTCATACTTATAATAACATATCATTATATGAGTGATACTGATGTTATTACTTCATAATGAAACAACTAAAGAAGATGAAGTGGAAGAAGAAATAAAGATGAAAGAATCGGTAACGGACATTACCTCTTCTTTGAAGTGCTTCTTTGAGACCTTTTTTAGGGCACTAAAATTGGTCTTTGAAGAAGACCAGGACATCTAGGATGTCTCTAGGAAAGTGGAGAGGAGAAAGTGGCAGGGTTTGTCTGATCTTGAAGGCTCAAAGTGGTGTGAGGAAGAGAGGGATGAGGTGCCCTTTTATAAGGGAGGAGAGGGGCACCTTTGGAATAACTAAAACTATTATTTTATTACAAAGTCAAATTCGGTTTTAAATAGCGCCAAATTGATTTATTTAAAAGCTAAGGTGGGTATGGGTAGAAATAATCTCATCCAATAGAATTTAGACAAGTTTAGGTTCCTATTTTAACCTTATCATTTAGATTTAACATTAAGTTAAATAATTTTACTTTTACCGTGTCTTCTTGTGTTCTTATACTATAAGGTTAATAAACTTACAATAAGAAGCCAAACGAACCCCAATTTGTTTATTATTAATATATATAACCTTATCTAAGTCATTTGTCCGAACCTTAGATTTTTAGGAATAAAATAACAATTAATAATATAATATTTTTTTTAAAAACTATTTTATGTCAATTTTGATACTATTTAGTAATTAATTTTTGTGAAAATCATAATAGAATTATTAGTTCGAAAAAAGTTAATTAAATAAATACTAACATTTCATATTAACCTATAAAATTAGTTTAATTCATAAAAAGTCTTAAATTACATTTATTTGGGTATTTATAACATCAATTATATCAATATTTCATTAATAAGACAATTACTGCATCATATTTGTGTCATAATAAATGATAATTATTTAATCCCTAAAAATTCTAAATAAATTCATATGATGTATATAATTGTGTTATATTTCTAGAGAATATTCATGTTCAAAGTTTCATGAACTGTATCACTAAATTAAAATTATTATACTTATAAGATTTAAGAAAGTGACATGTTGTCACATTCTTTGGTTTTAATAATAATTAAAATATTTTGGTGGACAAAAGTCCATTAAATGAATATAATCCGACCCTTAAGTGATATGGGTCTACTTTTAGTCATCCAATAGGATTTTGACATGTGTTAGGGTAATTTTATAATATTATATTTACCCTTAATTACCCGATTTACCTTTAACTATGGTAAATAAAATTTACCGTAGTTACTATTCATAATTCCCAAAAATAAAAAGTATCTTATTAACATAATTTGGATCTACTGATTCCAAATATGGAATCCATTTTTCTAAATTCAATACACAAAAGTTGCAGAAATTAAATTAAAATTAATCCCATTGTCGAAAGAAAACGGGTTTTTCTTTAAAACATTGCAAAAGATTGGATTGATTTATCCTACGAATTCAAGGTAGAATCAATGCTAATGACATAAATTATATTAAATGGTAAAAATATATTCTATTTATACTTTAAAATCATTCAATATTATAATTTATCCATATAAATTATTGCGAAGAAAAAAGTTGTTTTTAATTAAAATATAGCGTGTTTTTACTATTCATCAAAATATGAAAGTTACCAGAATGATATGAAAATTTATCCAAAGTAAATTTTTATTTCATGATTCCAAATAAGAATTTTATTTTGTCAAATTGAACTTATAAACATGTCAAAAACTAGATTTAAAGTGGGTGCGCCATCAAAAGGCGACAAAACTGCATTTTTTGAAAAATACTTATTTTACCCGAAAAATTTATTTTGTTCTTATACCAGGTTTTAGAAAATGTGCAAGACGAATAATAATGTTATAAGATTCAAAATTTAGTTAATACTATTCATAATGGCCAGTTCATAATAATATTATAATAATATATCGTTGTTTAGTAAAACCCGGTCTTGCGTACAACACATGCTATCGAGGAAGGTCGCGATTGCGTGTAATGCAAGCCAAGTCAGGGTTGCATGCTGTGCAAGAATCCTTCGTTGTTTTGTATAACATAATCCAACCATATTTAATTTATACATTGAATATATATATATATATACTCAATGTTGCGTAGAATAACTATTATCAAAATTGTGTGTAACACGATCCAAGAATAGTGTTGCGTATACTACAAGCTAATACGGTGTTGCGTATAGCACAAGGTAATCTTGGTGTAGAATACAACACAAGACATTAATGAAATTAAAAGAATATTTTTCATAAAATCTCGGGGTGTTTCATTGCACATCATGTTTATAATTAATTTAATTAATTTCATAAGGAAAAGAATACCTGGATCTTAAATACTTTCTTCATTGATGATGTTGATATTCCGTAATGAACCTTTTGGATTATCTCATTGCGCTTGTGATGATCCAAACTAGAATACCTATAGCGGTGATCCACAAATGCTCTGATGGCCTCTGATCCGCACCACCCATTCTCTGGGTACTAGCATGGAAAAATGAGTGTCTTGTGTCATTCATTCTTGATCACTTGTTCTTTGGCATTGAAGAATGTATCTAAATCTTGAGAGGGGTGGGAAGAGGATTCTAGAGTGAAATTGTTTATCTAAACAATTCTCAATTCACTGGGCATGATGTTCGGTACATGGCATAATAGACGTGCATGTCTATTTATCGACACAGGGTTTCAGTTACAATATTTAATTATGTAACAACAATTAAATACAATCATAACCTTAGAGAAAACCCATGATTTTAATTATAATACCAAGTAATTTTTTATGGTGTAAAAACTTGTCCAAAATGGAATTATAAATAAAATTACATGTTAAAAAATAATTGCAGCATTATTATTATTTTAATTTGTGCCAACTAGTTAAATAATTATTTTACTACCGGTCCAACCTTAGTCCGCTTGAACTCCACTTCCATTTATTGAACACTTGAATAAATAAATAAATAATTTATTCTCTTAAATAAATATTTTATTTATAAACTTGTAAATAAATATTTATTAAATGTTCAATAAAATAAATAAATATATTTTACCCACAATCCAGTGAATAAATATTTATTTAATTTATGCAATCAATTTAACTTGAATAAAATCATTCCACTGTCTTGAGAATAATATTTATTCCATTAATTAAAATCAAATAGAATTTAACCGATACCACCAAGAACACTTAGTGTGTGAACCTTTAGGATTCTTTCTCATTGGCATTAGGAAGGTTTTCCTAAAGTTCAAGAGTACTGCCTAGAAACAGGTCAAGGCACCCAAGAGAAAGAACTTAGAGTCACAACAAAGACATCCACATATGAACGCTCACTGTGTAATATAATCCCTTTGTCTCAATATAACATCAAGCTGGTTTCATGATAGTATCATCAACCATTATGCTTGATACATCGTTCTTTGACTACCTAAAATAAACTCATCGTTACACCATTGCCATGGAATTTTGCATGATGGTTCTATTTCAATCTAAGGGATGAGATATCAACTTCCATAAATGGAAGGGTCAAATCCTTCCTCGACTTATCCATTAATAACATGCCACTCTTGATACACCCAATGCACCCTACTTCCCACCAACAGTCTGCATGATGATTTTCATCAGTAAATCAAAGTGTGTGAGTCGTGACACGTATTAATGATAATATTATAGTTTAAGGATCATTACACATGCCTGTAGGTACGAATATCCGATGACACCAAAACATGCAGAATTACCATTGGTGGGTCTGTTCTCAAAATATCCCATCTTGGAGATTACAAAGTACGAACTTTGTGAGAGGAAGTCTCATATTCTTAAGAGTAATCACACCTGATAGTCTATATACTATGTGTCCCATTATAGTATGTCATCCAACAACAAAACTATATTTAAGAATATTTTTATAACACTTTAAGGTTCTCATCATAGTGGGGAACTGCTATGACCTTGTCAATGTGACAAATACACAAGGACATTATTACACTATAGTCATGTAGAAGAATGAAAAATATGTAATAAGATGTTTAATATTTAAATATATTAAATATTTACGTAATCAAAGTGTAACTAGTTGGTTCTAGGATAGAAACTCTTACTGTTTCATGGATATCCTTAGAGACAAGATGTTAAGGAACCACTATGTATCCCATGATAATAGGAATCGATCTATACACAGTTCTAGAAAGAGGTGAGAGATTAGAATTACTTAAACAACTAGGATGAAGAAAACCATTTGAATGAGGCACCAAGTGGGATGAATACACATATTTTAAGATCATAATTCTTTGATTGGGGCTCCTATTTTATGGTCTTAGAGTTCAGACCAATGGAAAATATTTTAAGGTCATAATGCTTGGACCGTGAGAAAGTGATTCGAGGATGTTTGGGTGGTATCAAAAAGTTAAACATGATGTGAAAGGATATGAGAAGGAACTTCTACATAAAAAGTGACTCTAAATCTAGTTTGAAATAGTTTAAGGTGATAAGGCTTGGACCATGGAAAATAGTTTAAAGTCATGATGCCTGAACTAAGGGCGTAAATGTTTGCTTCAAGGTTATTTTTTTGGCATGAAAGAGGTAAAAACCGGTGTGAAATGAGGGAATACAAGCCCACATACAATAGGAATATCTTGAAATAAATGACATGTAGTTTAAGGTTTTAGCACTTGGACCATAAGTGGGGACAAAGGGCTAAATTTTAGTTAATTTTCGGCTAGGCTTAGAGACAGGATGTCTAGTCATCACTATGTATCCCATGGGAATATAAATCACGCCACACATAGTTCTAGAGCATGGAATGGTAAGAGAACGATGTTGGTAAAGGGGAAAGTCCTCTATGATGTGGTAATCCCATGTTCATGACATGGGGTAAGGCTATAGTTTATTGTCATGTGCAGAGGAAGCTGGTTTATGATCATCCCATATTCATCACATGAGGTATCCCGGTTTTACATGGGGTATAGTTTTTTGATCTCCCATAATTATCATATGAGGCATATTGGTTTTGTATAGGGTATTTTTTGATCAACCCAAACTTATCATATGAGGCATACTAGTTTTATATGGGGTATTTATTTTTTGTCATCCCATACTTATCATATAAGGCATCCTAGTTTTATATGGGGTGAGGTTATTGTTTAACGTCATGAGATAAGGATATATCTACTAGTTTAAATTCATAGATCTTAGACTTTAGGGGATCCAAATAGTTTAAGGTCATAACTCTTGGACCATGAATCCTTATTTAAGGTCATATAGTTTGGACCAATTTCAATTATTTTACGGTTATACTATATGGACCATGGGGATTATTTTAGTTTAAGTTCATAGAGATCGAACCCTGGTTGTTATGATTTAAGGTTTCATAGATTCGACGAGTTGAAAATTGATTAAGGTCATACTGCTAGGACCAATGGATCCTCATGTGAAGTACTGCTTGAGAAAATTGGAAATGGTGGGAGGTGTGATGTGCTCTCTATCCATGGAGATCAAAGAGTATGTGCTTTTAGAATAGACCTTTTTCATAATATAAGGTCCTTCCCATTTGGGATCCAAATTTGGTGGATTTTTTTTCGATATCATCAATGTTCAGAGATCTAGTACCATGTCACCCTGGAGGAAGGAGTGGAGGAAAAAATTCTTGTTGAATGCTCTCACTATATTATTCTTGTACCTCTATAGGTTGTGCATGGCCTACAACCTATTTTACTTGAGGGATTTCAACTCATATAGACAGACTTATTCCATTATTTTTGGCATCTTTTGGTCATAAAAAATTGTTTAGAGCAATGTAAGACACACCTCAATGGTAAATATTTTCTCTGATCCATATAATAGGGTTTATGGGGTCACCTAGGTGGAATTCCGAGTCATCATCCAATAGGCCCAGAGGGTGTTTGGGAGCTTATTGGGCCAAATCCTTTTGTCCTAACTCACCATATTCTACAAAATGTAATAGAGGGTCATTTTGAATGACTCAATCTATATATTTACTGGATATTGGTAATGAGAGGTGTGTTTTGAACATATTTTTGTACTTGGTATAAAATTTATTCAACTTGGCAGCCTAGAAGTTTGTGTCATTGTTTGTGAGAATATCACGCAGAACTCTAAACCAATGGATGTTATGGGAGCTCATGAACTCAATGAAAGACTAGGTTTTATTTTATTTAAGGGGAACCAATTCTACCCATTGGAAGAAGATTTTAGTTGTAACGCCCTGACCCCAAAATCTCGATTACAGTGCATCATTTAAATTTATTGGCATGATTAAAAGGAATCAAGTCCCGAAGGACTGATCAGTTTAGTAGTCTTGGAACATATATTACATAAATGAACATTACATTAAACATTCAAACATAAAACACAACATAAATAATCCTTTGAGAATGCCATTATTACCCTAGCTTAACCCTGCATATCAAACATAATACACTTCTTGGAATCTTGGGAAAACAAAACATAAGAAAGGGGTGAGCTGAGATGCTCAGTATGGGTAAATAATTTAGAAGAAGCTATAAACTTTTAAGGAAAGATGTGTAATAAAAACAACAATCTTTTAAAAAAACTTGAACATAATATGGAGAAAATAAATCAAAAATTTACATATAAACACGCACATGGATATTCTACTAGTTGAATAATCACATGTAATAATTAATTTCATAACAAGGGAATGCCTAACGTCGGATATCATTACCACATAGTCAAGGACTTGTGCCAAGAATACAGATAAATTTTTTTTCAAGGACTTGTGACAAGACACTATTTTGTCTCATGAGACCTATCGATGCATCATAGGGATATAGTGGGCCCCACCCATCACTTACTAAGTCCATTGTATTCCTCATATGAAAATGTTGAAACATAACATAAACATTAGTATTAAAACCAGCATACGAAATGTCAATACTTTATCCATAAACCATGAATGGTATAAAAATATCACATACATAGTAAAAAATATCATAACTCATTCAATACAATATGGAATATTTTATTATAATAAATCAACCTCAATAAAGAATAATATCTAGTAAAGGAGGTTGATATAGTTGAAAATGATCAGTAAAACTCTTTGAGTAAAATACCCATTTTTCAGGAATTAATTTAAAAGTCACACAATTTATAAAGGAAGAACTTTAAAATATATTTTCGAATCAAAGTGTCCCATACCACTTTGATTTTTTTTAAAGGAATTAACATTTTAAAAAATTCATGTCCATATAAATAAATATTTAAAACCCTTTTGAAAACATGGACATTAATGAGAAAGATTTAGAAGAATAAATATTTAAATCATTTAAAATGTTGTCTTAGTTAAAGAGTACCTTAAAAATAATCCTTTTGAAAACTATTTTATGAAACATGGCCATAGATAATAAATATGTCATAGTAAAAAATATACACATAAACAATCTTGGATAATAATGAGATTGAGGAATTAACTCTTACCTTGCACTTTCCTTTGGTCGAGGGTATGTTTAACCTCCTGTATAATGACCATAGTATGTTATTAAATTATACCAGATCCATATTAATATTTATTATATCATAAATTATTCATTTATGACTTTATAATACCCATTTAATAATGATTTAAATGTTAAATTAACATTTTGGGTAATAATCGCTTTCTTTATCGTACATGTTTTAACTTATTATTCTTGATCTTATCACTTAGATCATGATTTAAATAAGTCTATAATATAAAACATGATTTATATATCATATATATTTAGAATATAAATATTTATAATAGTTATATATATGAAATGGAAAACACCATTTATGGAGACGGTAGGCCATACGTACGCATAAACGCTGTTTCCGTTTTTATATCGTATTGAACGAAAGTAAGTGAATAAGATATATGTAAGTACATACATACATACATACATACATACATACATACATATATATATCCAGTAGAATTATTATTTCATATATTACATACTTATTAATAATGTATATTTTTATAATCATCGTTGAATGGTGAACTTGGAAATGAATCTCATCGCGTCGTGGAGACGGTAAGTCGTACGTACACACGAGTGACGAAATCATTTCATTAATGATTAAAAGGTGTGGAATTGGATGATATATTAATTGTACATAGAAATTATCATGTTATTTTCATTATTTATATACATATTACTCATCATTATATCCATCCAAATAACATTGTGTTGAATAACAAATTACACCACGATATGGAGATGGTAAGCCGTACATACGCACGCATGGTGACATTATCATTCATAGGATGGATAGAATAATTAGTATGGTTGTACCATATTTATAATAAAATCACTGTATATATAAGGTACTATATTTATTATTTTGGTTTGGAAATAACAAATAAATAGAAAGTGGAAGAAGAAAAGAACTTTGAAATATGTGATAAAATAATTACCTCTTCTTTGGGTCTTTCCTTTTGATTTGAACAAAAGGGCTCCATAGGTTGGCTTTATTCTCAAGGGAAGGAATCTAGGTTGAAGTGAGGTAAGTTGGGAGGAGATTTGGGTAGGGTTTCTCTGAGACAAATGGCTTTGGAGGTGTGATTTTGAGAGAAGGGGAAGTACCTTTTTATAAGAGAGGTGAGGGTCACTTTAGGAAAAGCTTAATATATTAATTTATTATACAATAATATTCAGTTTATAATTGTTCCAAAATGATTTAATTTGAGTATAATGAGGTTATAGGTGGAAATAATCTTAACCAATAGGTTATATACCGGTTTAGGTCACCATATTAACCTTATCTTTTAGATTTATCTATTAGTTAAATTGTTTAACGTTTACCATGTATTGTTGTATTATTATAATAAATGGTTAATAAACTTACTATAAAAAGCCCAGAGGACCCAAAGTGGTTCATTATTGAATATATAACCTTATATAAGTCTTTTTTCTGAACCTTATATTTTAAGGAATATTATATAATTTAATAATATAGTATTTGTTTTAAAAATTCATTTTTGTCAATTTTGACACTATTTAGTATTTGGTTTTTTTTGAATGTCATAACAATCTGATTTCTTCAAAAAAAAATTCATTGAATCAACCTTAACATGTCATATTAATCTATAAAATTAGTTTAATGCATCATAAGTCTCAATTTACATTTATTTGAATATTTATAATATCAATTATTTTAATCTTGCATTAATATGGTAATTACTGCATCATCATTGTGTCATAAATAAATTTAATTATTTAATGTCTAAAAATTATAAATAAAATAACATGATATATGAAATCTTTTTATATTTCTAATTAATATTTATAGTCGAAATTATATTATGTATAACCCTATATTAAAAATGGTTTAGTTATTAAACTTTGAATATAACACTTTTAACTCTTCTTTAAGTAAAATAATAATAAATGTCCTAATCTGATTCAAGTGGACCAAAAGGATCATATTTTATTCCTAAGGTTGGTTATGGTCGAAATAAACTTATACAATAGAATTATGACTTGTGTTAGGGTAATTATAATATCATTTTTACCTTTAATTTCCCTATTTACTTTTAATCGTGGTTAATAAAAGTCAAAAATTACTATTCACCAAAAATTACTTTCATCTTATTGAACCAAATTTTAATTTATGATCTCAAACATGTCTCTCATATTTTTTAAATTCAATTCAAAAAATCGTTAAAATTACGTTTTATGAAAATTTGTAAATGTGTCTAGAAGGTGGGTAAAAGACGTTAAAAATTTCAATAAAAAATTATACAACTAGTTTAATTATAAAATGGCTCCAATGAAATACATTGAACTTATATAGGTATTATATATCTATTTTGAATTAAAATAAATTAAAATAAAATAAATAATTATTTAAATAAAAAGTTGGTTTTAAACAATAACACAATATTTTTAACTATTCATCAAAAATTGAAATTTCTTTGAAAAATACTAAAAATTCACCTTAAGATAATTTTGATATAATGAATTCAAAAATTAATTCTATTTTACCAAATTAAAAACATAGAATTTTCATTGATTAATTTAAAATTAATTCCCGTTTTCAAAACCCAAAAGAAGGATTTTAAAAAGTAAAAGCTATCAAAAGATTGACATGTGTTTATGTCAAATTTAAATGTAAAATTATTATAATGACCTACATTTTATTAAATGATAAAAATATAATCTAATTATACTTCCAAAACATTAAAATTCATAATTTAACACAATAAATTATTTCGATTAAAAAAGTTATTTTCATTTAAAATTTATTATTTTTCACTATTCATCAAAATATGAAAGTTATCAAAAAAGTACCAAACATTTATCCAATCTAAATTTTTATATCTCGCTTCTAAAGAAGAATTTAATTTCATTAATTTAATATATAAAAGTGTCAAATATTGGTTTAAAAAAAAGGGTTCACCATTAAAAGGCATTAAAATTGCATTTTTTGAAAAATACTTCTTTTATCTAAAAAATGAATTTGTTCTTATATTATGTCTAAGAAACACATAATATGTATTATAAAATTATATTGAGTATGTAAAATTCAAAATTCAGTTAATACTATTCATAACCGCTTTTTGAACGACTAGTTTGGTAAGTCGTGGTGTGCTCGAACTCAGTGCTGCGTGTAGCATAAGTTATTGAATTAATTTGAAGAGATAACGTATTATGAAATCTTAGGGTGTTACATTCTCCCCTTCTTCAATAAATTTCTTCCTCATAATTTGAAATTGTTCTTCTAAAATAAAAGGTTAAAAATAGAAAAATACCTTTGTGGAAAACCCACATCGGAAATTGGGTTAATAAAATTTAGTCTTAATAAGAGGGAAAGGGAAATGAACAAGTCACCACCAAATTATGATCTCAGTTAGGAGAACATTGGTGGAAATTAGAGACACATAATTGGAGAAAAAATGTAAATATTTATAGGGATTGATTGGGGTCATCAATCAAAAACAAGTGTAAAATTTAGGGCCTTAAATCTATCAATCTATGATAATTTAAAATATCATCGGTTCAACAAAACATAAGTTATTAGGATAAAACATTTTTGGTTTTAAGACCCCTTACCTAAAGTTTAAGAATTAATTTATTCATATAATAATGGAAAAAATATATACTTTACAATTATAGTTTCATCCTTTAACTAATTCATACCACAAACTCATCTTTCACTCCAAAAGATAATATAATTCAAAAGTATTCTATTTATCCAAATCATATAGGGTTCCAAAAACAGTGAATTTATAATTCATTTGTTAGACTATTTAAAAAAAAACTTCATTATACAAACTAGTACATCATGTAGGCTAGTGGTAGGTGATGCACCCTTGTCACCCTTCGGTTGCAGGTTCAAGTCTCACGACCTTGCTAGATGTGACGAGTTATCACCCGACCTATAGGTTGTCATTTTTATAACAATAAAAAAATAATCTTAAGAAATGATTTAACCTTATCAATATTATCCAATATAAAACTTAATCCATTCCAACCTTTAGACATATCCAAAATACTTCTTTCCAAACTCAGTCCAAAATTTATAAGGTAAACACAATGAAGATCTTTTTTGCCACGTAATAATATGTGAATACCTTCATCATGTATTATTTTAAAACACAGTAACACCCTAAATTATCATAAAACCTTATTGATTACATTCATTCTCCCTTATTCCTTATAGAATACTGGATATACTTCTTATATCCAAAAATGTTTTAAACTCCAACAATAATGGAATAAACAAACAATTAATTAGTTTCAAATTAGTCAAGAATATCAAATATAATTTATCCAAATCAATCATATCTTATTCCAAAATCACTATCTTAGTATCAGAACCATATTAAGGTTTATCTTTCCTTCATCCATGTATTTTCCAAAAAGTTTAAATTGCTATTGAGTCAATTTTCTTAGAACCATATAATCTCAAATACTGGATGAAATAGTACTGTAGTACAATCCTTATTTATTTCCATAATTCATATAACCTGTACATCGTTGATACAACACTCAAATGAAATAATTATTTAATAATAACATAAGAACACTAGTCATTCCTCTTCATCTGTTGTAGTATCATAAATTTATTATTATCCAATAGCATCATTTGGGGCATACTCTGATGATTTGGACATTGATTCACATAGTGTCCCAACTCCTTACAGATGAAGAATTGTACATTTTAAACTTTTTTCTTACCCTTGAAATCACGTACTTGGTGTCCTTTCTCTCTACACTTATAACAAACTCCCATTCCCTTCAAGCATTTACCAAGGTGATTCTTTTCACATTTATCACATATGGGAAAATCCTTTATTCCCCTCTTCCATTTATCCATCTTTCTCTCTACCATCCTTTTATTCTACGACTTCCCTTAAAATCCATAGAACTTAGAGAATTATTTACTTATCTTATTAAAACATGATACTATTTCCTCATATGATGATAATACATGGGATAATATTTACCTTCTAAATGATGGATAAAGACCATGAAATATACAATCCTTCTTACTCTTTAGTTCATGCGTATTGCTGGAGTCTTCATTCCTTCTACTGGGCACCATTTCTAAACAATGGAATACACTAGGATAGTTTATGAAACACAATGAATAATTCCAATCTTGTAAAATACCTAACATAAATTGAAAAGTTTATGAATATAATCCATAATCATAAAATGTTTTCATTGAGGAAATATTTACTCTTAAATCCTTCATAATGGTTTGTAAGGAAAATGTGAATTATCCTAAGCATGTCCCCCAGGAGTGTCGTAACCAAGAGTGCAGCAAGACCTGTTGTCATGTACCAAGATACCCTAGGTCAAGCTCGAAACTCCTTGTCAGAGTTTTCACACAAAGGTACATCTGGGCCAGAGCCACCTCTACCTATTCGTTTCTAGACAGGGATGTATTGCTTGGAAAATACACAAAATCTCTACATTTCCAAAATTCTATGAAGTTATTATATACTAATACTCAATGTTTATCTTAGGGTAATGTTCTCTAATTAGAGTTTTTCTAAATCTAGTTTCCAAGGTTTGTACTAAACTTCCTCTGATACCAACTGTAATGCCCTAACTCCAGAAGCCCGGAGTTGGGGCATTATTTTAATACATTAGCATGATTACAAGGAATCAAGTCCCTAAGGAACAACCAATTTAGTAGTATTTGAAAATATATTACATACATGAAAGTTACATTACACATTCAAACATAAAACAAAACATAAATAATTTGTTGAGAACACAATTATTCCCCTAGCTTAACCCCGCATATCAAACATAATACACTTCTTGGAATCCTGGGAAAACAAAACATAAGAAAGGGGTGAGCTCAGATGCTCAGTAGGGATAAATAATTTAGCAGAAGCTATAAACTTTTAAAGAAAGATGTGTAATAAAAACAACAGCCTTAAAAAAAACTTGAACATAATATGGAGAAAATAAATAAAAAATTACCATATTAACATGCACATGGATATTCTACTAGTCAAATAATCACATGTAATAATTAATTTCATAATGAGGGAATTCCTAACGTCGGACATCATTACCACATAGTCAAGGCCTCGTGCCAAGACTATAAATAAAATTTTTGTCAAGGACTTGTGCCAAGACACTAGTTTTTCTCCTAAGATATAATGATGAATAAAGGGGTTATAGAGAGACCCACATGTCACTTACTAAGTCCATTGCATTCCTTATATGAAAATTTTGAAACATAACATAAACATTCATATTAAAAATAGCATACGAAATGTCAATACTTTATCCATAAACCATGAACGGTATAAAAATATCTCATTCATAGTAAAACATATCATAACTCATTCAATATAATATGAAAGATTATATTATAATAATTCAACCTCAATCAAAATAATATCTAGTAAAGGATTTTTATATAGTTGAAAATGATCAGTAAAACTCTTTGAGTGAAATTCCCTTTTTTCATGAAATCTTTTAAAAGTCACACAATTTATAAAGGAAAACATTTAAAAGATATTTTTGAATCAAAGTGTCCCATACCACTTTGAAACTTTTTAAATTAATTAACATTTTAAAACATTCATGTCCATATATATAAATCCTTAAAATCATTTTGAAAACTTGGACATTAATGAGAAAGATTTAGAAGAAGAAATATTTAAAACTTTTAAAATGATGTTTTGGTTAAAGTGTACCTTAAAAATAATCCTTTTAAAATATATTTTATGAAACATGTGAATGTATAATAAATATTTCCTAGTAAAAAACATACACATAAACAATCTCAGATAATAATGAGATTGAGGAATTAACCCTTACCTTGTACTTTCCTTTGGTCGAGGGTATGTTCAACCTCTTGTATAATGACCATAGTATGTTATTAAATTATACCAGAACCATATTCATATTTATTATATCATACATGACTCATTTATGACTTTATACTACCCATTTAATAATTATTTCCATGTTAAATTAACATTTTAGGCAATGACCGCTTTCTTTATAGTACGTGTTTTAACTTGTTATTCTTGATCATATCACTTAGATCATGATTTAAATAATTATAGAATATAAAACATGATTTATATATCATATATATTTAGAATATAAATATTTATAATAGATAGATATATGAAATGGAAAACACCATTTATGGAGATGGTATGTTGTACGTACACATAAACACTATTTCCGTTTTCATATCGTATTGAACAGAAGTAAGTGAATAAGATATATGTAAGTACATACAGACACACACACACACACACACACATATATATACATATATCTCCAGTATCATTATTATGTTATATATTACATACTTATTAATAATATATATTTTTATAGTCATCGTTGAATGGTGAACCTGGAAATAAATCTCATCGCGTCGTGGAGACGGTAAACCATACGTACATACGAGCGATGATACCATTTACTTAATGATTAAAAGTTGTGGAATTGGATGGGATATTAATTTTATAGATAAATTATCATGTTATTTTCATTATTTATAAACATATTACTCATCATTATATCCATCCAAATAACATAGCATTGAATAACAAATTACACCACGACGTGGAGACAGTAAGTCGTACGTACGCACGCATGGTGACGTTATCATTCATAGGATGGATAGAATAATGAGTATGGTTGTACCATATTTATAATAAAATCACAATATCTATAAGGTATTGGAGTTATTATTTTGGTATGGAAATAAAAAATAAAGGGAAAGTGGAAGAAGAAAATAACTTTGAAAGATGTGATAAAATACTTTCCCCTTCTTTGGGTGTTTCCTTTTGATTTGAACAAAAGGGCTCCTTAGGTTGGCTTTATGATTAAGGGAGGGACTCTAGGTTTAAGTGAGGGAAGTTTTAAGGAGATTTTTTCAGGGTTAGGCCGAGCCAAATGGATTTGGAGGAGTGATTTTGAGAGAAGGGGAAGTACCCATTTATAAGAGAGGTGAGGGTCACTTTAGGAAAATCTTAATATATTAATTTATTATACAATCATATTCAGTTTATAATGGCTCCAAAATAATTTAATTCTAGGATAAGGTGGGGATTGGTCTAAATCCTCACAACTAATAGGTTATATACAGGTTTAGGTCACCATATTAACCTTATCTTTTAGATTTAACTCTTAGTTAAATAGTTTAACTTTTACCATGTATTCTTGTATTATTATAATAAATGGTTAATAAACTTACTATAAAAAGACAAGAGAACCCAAAGTGGTTAATTATTGATATATATAACCTTATATAAGTCCTTTTTCCGAATCTTATATTTTTAGAAATATTATATCATTTAATAATACAGTATTTGTTTTAGAAATTCATTTATGTCAATATTGACACTATTTAGTATTTGGTTTTTTTGAAAGTCATGAAAATCTGATTTCCTCGAAATAATTAATTTAATAAACCCTATCAAGTCATATTAACTTATAAAATTAGTGTAATTCATCATAAGTCTCAATTTAAATTTATTTTAATATTTATTATATCAATTATTTTAATCTTGCATTAATATGGTAATTATTTCATTATCATTGTGTCATAAATAAATTTAATTATTTAATATCTAATTTTTTTAAATAAAATACCACGATATATAAAATTGTTTTATCTTTATAATGAATATT
This sequence comes from Viscum album, assembly GCA_963277665.1. NCBI lineage: Eukaryota > Viridiplantae > Streptophyta > Magnoliopsida > Santalales > Viscaceae > Viscum > Viscum album. Next base: position 173,306,651 of record OY728128.1, read on the forward strand.
TATAGTCAAAATTTTCTTATTTATAACCCTATATTAAAAATGTTATAGTTATTAACGTTTGAGTTTAACACTTTTAACTCTTCTTTAAGTAAAATAATAATAAATGTCCTAGTCTTATCCAGGTGGACCAAAAGGATCATATTTTATTCCTAAGGTTGGTTTTGTTCTAAATTCACTTATCAAATTGAATTAGGACATGTATTAGGGTAATTATAATATCATTTTTACCTTTAATTACCATATTTACTTTTAACCGTGGTACATAAAAGCCAAAAGTTACTATTCACCAAAATTATTTTCATCTTATTGAACCAAATTTTTCTTAATGATGTCAATCGTGTCTCTAATATTTTTAAAATTCAATTAATAGAAGTGGTAAAATTACATTTTATGCAAATTTGCAAATGTGCCTAGAAGGTGTGTAAAAGACGTTAAAAAGTTCAATAAAATTTTATACATTTAATTTTATTATAAAATGACTCCAATGAACTAAATTGAACTTATATAGGTATTATATATATTTTGACTTAAAATAAATTTAAATAAAATAAATAATTATTTAAATAAAAAGTTGGTTTTAAACAATAACGCAATGTTTTTCACTATTCATCAAAAATTGAAAGTTTTCACAAAATTACCAAAAATTCACCCTAAGATAATTTTGATATTAAAAATTCAAAAATTAATTCTATTTCACAAAAATTACAAACATATAAGTTTCATTCATTAATTAAAAATAAATTCCCATTGTTAAAACCCAAAAGCGAGTTTTTGAAAAGTAAAGACAATCAAAAGATTGACATGTGTTTATGTCAAATTTAAATGTGAAATTACTTATAATGAACTAAATTGTATTAAATGATAAAAATATAATCTAATTATACTTAAAAACCACTAAAATGCATAATTTAACACTATAAATTATTTCTATTAAAAAAGTTGTTTTCAATTAAAATTTAGTATTTTTCACTATTCATCAAAATATGAAAGTTATCAGAAAAGTACAAAAAATTTATCCAAACTAAATTTTTATGTCCCAATACTAAAGAAGAATTTAATTTCATTAAATTTAACATATAAAAGTGTTAAATACTGTTTAAAAAAGGGTTCTCCATTAAAAGGTGGTAAAATTGGATTTTTTGAAAAAAAACTTATTTTATCTGAAAAAATGAATATGTTCCTATATTATGTGTAAGAAACACATAGTATAGATTATAAAATTATATAGAGTATATAAAATTAAAAATTAAGTTAATTCTATTCATAACCACCTTTTGAACAGCTATTTTGGTAAGTTGTGGTGCGCTCAAACTCGATGTTGCGTGTAGCGCAAGTTATTGAATTACTTTGAAGAGATTACGTACTATGAAATATTAGGGCATTACATTAGTTGTGGTCAAGATGAACCTACACTGGTGATATATCACTGGTGAGTATGGTCACACAAAGTTGAGTCCCCATAAAGAAAAGGTCCAATTATACTTAGTGGTGTGGAGAAGCATCAAAGGTCGATGCACATAGTTGGAATGGATCTGAAATGTATGAAACCTCTCAGTGAACTCAATGTAGTTATGGAACATGGTGGGATAGAAGTATCCAAACCTCTGAATTTGGTGGGAGATATTTAATACCACTTTATGGGTTCCACATGACCTCACACATACGTCCTACAAAAACTAAGTTATCTCATATCCTTGTATGAAACAAAGGAGAATCCCATAAAACCCATGGTTATAGAGGTTTTTCTCTCGTTTAGACACAATTTGGAGGGTAAAATGCACTACACATCTACAAATTCACTAATTCTTAGCTCGGTCTGATGGAAGAATGACATGCTGGAGATCCAATTGAGCATTTCTTTAACTATGGGGGGACCTGAGGGTCTTGGTACAGAAGTGTTGACAACCGGTTGGTTTACCTTCTAGTTTCTATTATCTAAAGTGGTAAGGGAGATGACCCTTTGGTGTGCCACATGAATGGATAGTTTTTCCTGGTTAGGATCTTCCATATACATAGCCAAAATTTACCATGAGTTGGATAAACCATTATATGAATGAGGAACACAAGTCACCTTTGGTTGATAAGGGAACTAATCCATTAGACGGTGGGTATTCTAAAATAGGGGTGAAAACTCTTGTTTTATGAAGATGTAGTCACCATTGATCTGTTTGATGACTAACATGGAGTCTACATTCATATATCGACTAGTGACATCAATATCAAGGGACAACTTACGACCATTGATGAGATCCTGATACTTTTACTCATTGTTGGTGATACCTTCTGAAAACGCGAACGATTATGCAAAGAAGACATATATTGGGGTGATGAATATGATCCCTAGGCCTACCCTATTAAGATTGGGGTTGTTGAGAATCCTACCAATCAGGATCCAGCAGGCACCATCAAAATTGATCTTTCAACATGGCTCAACTTGATCCACTGAGAGGATAGACTCATATGGGAAATCAACATCGAGGGGAAATTCTTCAGGGGTTGGATGTTTGGCCAGGAATTTTTTCAATTCCTTTCCTTTGACAACCTTATTCGAGAAAAACCAGATGTAAAACTACTAGAGTATCACTTCCCAATATGAAAATCATCTTGTTAGTATAGGGTGTTTGAGGATATACTTTTTAAAGTCTAATTGGGAGACCAATTTTTTCTCATGATTCTAAAAATAATTTCAAAACTTCTAAATTGGAAAGACTAGTGTGAGGCTATTCTTCTAAATGGGGTATTATCTAGTCTCTATGTCAAGGAGCATGTGGATGAGATAATGTAAACTATTTTCCCTACCCTTATTGTTTTTCTAGGATATAATTTCACTAGGGGATTGTTCCAAGGTGATCAAAAAGTGGATCAAAGGATTTCCTAAAATAGGTGGCATCAGAACTAGAGGTTGTTGATAGTACTGATTGATATCCTCAAACATGGTCTGGAACTCCTTATCCCACAAGTAAATAGGTACTTTCTATATGATCCTCAATAAGGGATTACACTTTCCAACTAGATTTTTGATAAATCGGCATATATAGTCTAAGTAGCCTTAGAAGACCCACAACTCTTGGGGATTACTCAGGGGAGGAATTTGATTGATGGTCATGATATTCTTTGGGTCAATCTTGATGCCTCTATATCTTATGATGAAGATGAGAAATTTCATATAGGTAACCTCGAATGCATAGTTCAAGGGGTTTATATTCAAGTGTCGGGAGTAGAGGAATCCAAACACTTTCTCAATGTCTTTGATATAGTCCCAATGCTTTCAGGATTTTACTACCAATTCATCCAGGTAGAATTTGACCAGTGTCCTAATAATTAGATTGAATATGTGGTCCATGGACCAATAATAAGTGGATCCTAAATTTTTCAAGACAAAGGGAATCATCTGATCAAATAAGTCTCCTTGGGGAATCCTCAAGGTGGTGGAATCCTCATCATGATGGGCCATCTAGATCTAATTGTATCTAGAGTATTGATCCATGAAGGATAGAGACTGTAACCCTGCTATGGTATCAATAAATAACTCTATAAATGGAAGTGTAAAATTATCCTTTGTACAATGGAAGTTGAGGTACCAGATGTTGATATATACTCTTATATTCCCATTCTTAATCCCTGCTGGGATGATTTTTGATAGCCATATGGGGTGTTGGAATTCCCTGATGAAGTTGGATTTGATAACTTATTAACTTTACCCTAAACCATAACATAGTGAGAGGGGTGAATCTTTATGGGAGGCTTCTTGAATTCATGATGATTCACTAGGATACTAAGGCAATGAGTAAATACCTGAGGGTCTAGTCCTATAATCTCATCATAACTCCAAGAAAACACACCATGATTATATTTCAAGAAGGCCACATACTATTGTTGTTCCTCTAGGGACATGACTGCACTGATTAGTGTTTCCCAGGGATCTTCCTTCATACCATGGCTCACCTGGGTTAAATCATCAAAAATGGTGGATAAAACCTCTTCAAATAGAGGATGGGTGTATTCTAAATCCTCTTCATCATATGATACAAGAGGATTAGAGAGAGGAGGTATCTCTTCCTGGACATTTGGTCCATGGGAAACACTGGTATTTACTTTGGCAGATACAAAATCCTTGGTGAGGGGTCCCTACTCTTTTGAGACTATGGTGACAGAAGCTATCAATCCAATTATATCTGGTCTCTAACAATGAGGTCCATGCTTGATATCGAAGTAATGGCGATGCTTTTCATTTCATCAAGTTATCCCTATCCAACAAAACATGTGTGAATACTACGAATTGGTGGCCATGGGGATAACCTCTCCGTACTTCACTAGAGTAGGGGATTTTAGTACCAACCATTCCTGTCCAGTGTAGGAGTATGAAGTAATTCATGATTAATCCTTTTTCTTAGAGACACAAAATCCAATTTTCTCAGAGATAATGAAATAACCCCCAGGTCCAGTGAGGTGGGATCTAACAGATGAATCAGGAGAACAAAAGCATCTTTAGATTATACCCATGGATTAACTACAGTGTTTTCTTGATCATTAGTTGAGTTTATGCACTCAAACCCATTAGTTTGAATATGCTTCCCTTCCCTTTTATAGTATCCAAAATTTAGATAGAGGGTCTCACATGAGTCAAGAGGGAATGAATCACCTTGGAGTACCCCTACTTGACTGTTAATGGAGTATTTAAGGCATCAGTGATACAAAGAAGGGATTTCCACATGAAAATAAAGATAGGGTCTTCCCAATAGTGTGTTGTAGGAAGTGTACTATAGGACTAACATGAATTAAATGGTTGATAAAATACCACAAAAACAAATCTTCAGCTGAATATTTCCACATGGTTTCTAATCACTCTTGTCACAACCCTAAATCACCAGGTTGGAGGGAGTTTGATCTTCTTCTACCAGTGCCACCTTATGAAGTGTCCAGGTTAAGATAAGGTTGATACCAGATCCAATATCCACTAGTCTATGCCATATATCCACACCATTTAACTATCATATGATATATAGTTAGAATATGTTCCCTTGTATGAAAACACTCTCATATTACCTAGATAATGAGATGATGGATCAACATTCCACTTTCTCGACCTCCTCTTTATAGTAAGATTTTACAACAACTACTTTCGCCTTGAACTGGAGGGGGATTTTCAAAGATTCAATAAGGACCTCACACATTTATTTTGATAAGTGGAGAGCCTCAAGGATCAAGAGCCTAGAATTTTTGACAGAAAGGTAAATCAACACATCATAATTCTGAGCCATGGGAGTGTTTTTCCCATGTAGGGTCCCTCCTTGGAAGGGGGAACATTAGATGCTATTAGATGAACCAATAAGGTCTAGATTGTATGAGAAATATTCTAATATGGACTAGTTAGCCTACTCTGAACAACTACCGAATGAATTTTGGTTGATTATGTCCAGGCCTTGAATTGACATGGCTGATCATGGGTAGCCCCACCTAAGTTTCACGTTCAAATAATATAGTCGGTTGTGGAGGAATACCTAACAGAGTGGACCAAGAGGAATATTTTTTCTGAGATTTTTATAATGCCTAATTCTTTGTCTCAGTAGCATGAATGACCTAGTTTGAGGCACTATCCTGAGCATTATGGAAGCTCATGTGTGCTCTACCCTTCTTTCGATGGCATCAACCAGAGGCACTTAAGGATTTTTCATGGTATTCCTCATTTTTGGAAGTCATTAAGTGGTACAAAAGCTCGAAGAAATTCATGGGGGAATACTATTTCTTATTATACATGGTGTTTTTAGGAGCTGACTAAACCCTGGGTGCATTTACCAATCCAAGAGGCAAGAAATAAATAAGGGTGGGAGATGGATCTGACACCGACTGGGGAATATGATTTCCCTTTCACCATCAATGCCTATTATTTTGTAACTTAGAAGGCTACAATGTAGATGTGGAGAAAGTGGTAAGAGGATTCATAGTAACCATAGTAATTTTGGGCTTGCTCAAGCGGGAATTAATAATTCCATGGGCATGACCAAATGCCTTGTGAGACAAACGATAATTGTACTTCTACATCCCATGGCTAGGATCCTATTGCAACTCACCAAAGCCTTCATTTTCACTATTGGGATCATCAAATATGTGCATCATCTATGCTGGAACGTCACACGACTTTACTAAACCATGATCAAATTTTTCTTAGAGACAATATTTAAAAACAAATCATTCCTTGATAGTGTGTCCAAGGATCCTGTGGAATGGGAAATGGTTTAGGTGGCAAGTGAGTCTGACCTCTTGGGGTCTCTTGTACTATGGAAACTTCAGGATTCCTTTATCTAGGATAAAAATGAAATAACATGAGAACTATGAATCCAGGAATGAATAGGTTCAGTTTATTCTATCTAGGAAAGGTGACATAGGAGAATATCCTTCACGAGGGGCTATAACAACATTATCTCTTTATGGTGGATGTGCTTATAAAGTCTGTTCCTAGAGGTTCTGTGTTGGGTGAGGTTGCGATTGATAGGTATACACTTGAAGAGGTTCTTATTGTAAAACGGCCATTTTTTTACTAGCTCAACACCCTCTGCATGCATAGTGAAGACTATCTCTAATTTCACAATCCTTCTCACATGAGATAGAAGGGGAAATGGTAAATAATATTGTTTATTCAATTATAAGGATTCTTATATATGCTAAGTATTTTTAGAGAATTCCAGAAATCCACAAGGGTAGTTCAAGGAGATTAGGGTGGGAACTAGCTAATTCCTGAAATTATCTATTCACATCATGAGCAATTGTTCCTAGGATAGTTGCATATCAAGAGAGTATGTGAGGCCTTTCTATCAGGCAAGGAAGTCTATGAATCACTCATCAGGCCCCTGTTTTCACTTAAAGAGGCCAAAAATACTCATCTTGCAAGTGGTGGAGGTAAGCTGGTAGAGAAAATATCATCAAAGATCCTCCTACTAAGAAATAGAATCTATGAGTAGCTAGTTATACTAAAAAAACACTGACCCTTCCAGGGTCTTGAAAAAACATCAGAGCTTGGTAGCCTTTTTATTTTCTGGGGTCCTAACATTGTGCCACACCTTGAAGAAAAGTGGGTCGGGTGCTGCATCGGGTCACCTTCCCCATTGAATAGGGAAAATATAGTATTACCGAACTTTGGGGGTGCTTTCATATTATCCACCTCTACTGGGTATGGATTTATGTCAAGCAGGATTTCAACCTATTAGGTTTATAAAGTCTTAAGGTGATAGACAATAGCATTTATCACATCATCTTGGTGAGGGTCTCTAGCCACCAAGGCATTGATCGGCTCATCCAATTGAGGGGAAACACATTCTTGATCTCAAGGAAGATATCCACGCTTCTCACACTGCTTGGGTAGAGTGGGTGATTCTTATCTTAGTTGCTTTCCATATCCTATGGCTTCTACCTTGAATGGTTGCACGGGGCCACCAATTTCAAACTAGGGTATATGGACAAGGAGGACTGGTTTCCTCATTGGAGGTGAGATGATATCCCTTAAGGTATTGTTGTAGTCTGGGAACTGATATGTGATGAGATTAGTGCTAAGCCTTTGGTATTCATCAAGCTATTAGAGAAAGGTAGCTATTTTGGGTTCTATCTATATCTTTTTCATGACCTTAGAGAGCCTAGATGGTTCAACACGTCCCTTGAATTTATTGAAATTCTGATGGATAGGCTTTAGAAACTCATTAGGGGGATTTATAAGGCTGAGTTCCTTACTCTATTGTTGAGTGAGGACACCTATTAGAGGGTCTTCCTTGTATTGTGCTACCCCTTGAGACGAATATTCCTTGTTCTTATGATCCTATAGAGGGTTGATGATGAATATATTTACCATGAAGGTATCTAGATGTGATTCTTCACTATTAGTGGATAGACCAGATTGAAGGTTCTATTACTTTTACAGGATAGGGCTAAAATGGGGGGAACATACTATCCCTATCCTCTAATATGAACATATAGAGGTGCCTCTTCCATGAACCAATGTATCACTTTGAGGATCTTTATGAAAGCCTACAAAATATTCGATCGGTATCCATATGACCCAAGACATTGAGCCAGTTAGAGCACTATTATCTCAACCTTTTTACACTACTGGTTGATGGTATCGAGGTGTGTGTGGATTCCTCAGTAGGTTAACTATTGATCATAGAGGTGGTGATACATCGTCCAAATAATCTAGGAAAGAAACTACCAGGTCCTCTATAATACACTTTTGGATGACAAATTATGGAGTTTTAGGTGCCCAAAACACTACTGATAGCTGGTTGGTGGTCAAAACTTCCCATATGACCTCTTTATCAAAAGAAGTGCCCTTCTCTTGGTCACCCAAACCCTAATTAGAGTGGGACAAGATAGGGATGGTGACAATAATGTAGAAACTCTTTATGGGTTCTCTACTAGAATGGGGGGTTCCATATGGGTTAATAATAATTGCACACTGGGAAGTCTTTTAGAGGTGGATCCAACTTCATATCAGGTCTATGTAAGAAAAGGTGCTCACCACTAAATCATGTGAGAAGGTGAAAAAGTATATTTGAAGCCCAGTGGAATGATCTACATCTTAGGTAATCAAATCATAACCTTACATCTCTTTAACTTCTTATGAAGAGGTAGATAAGAGGGAAATTAGCAGTGATAGAGATGGTTTCAATATGAGTCCCTAGAAGGAATATAGAATGTACTCCACCTAAAAGTATCTACAGAGGGATATGGGGATATTTTTGACCTCAGTTTTCAGGATCACAAATTTCAATTTCTGGGATTCTGGCCTAGACTCTGGCAGTTTGGGTTAAGGTCCCATTATCGAGTCATATATCACATCTGAATCTAAGAGTTCAATAATTACATGGTGCTTCCCAAAGTTCCTCCTATGATGGTGAGTGTTCTCCCTACTTCCCAAGAGGAATCTTTAGGAAAGTGTATGTCTTCGGTATGGGGAGGACCTATGTTCTAGTTAGAAGAGAAGGGAGGACCTCTTCTTGGGTTGATGCTAGCATGGGGAGGACCTCCTCATTGATTGGTGGTAGACTGGGGATGGACTCTACTTTGATTGATGGTGGAATGGGGAGGAACTTCATTATGGTTGTTTTTTGGAGTAGAGAGGACCTATTCATTTATTGGTGGGAACATATGGAGGACCTTTGTGATGATTAGTGGAATCATGGGGAGGAACTTTGTGATAGATGATGGTGGTGCAATGTTGACCTCCACACTAATTCTACTCATCATAGGATGGCCCATAACAAATTTTGATGGTGACAATGATTGAAAGAGTCAACCAGACCTACCTAATAGGCAATTGGGGTCACGATCCTAGGTGAGTGAAGATGGGGATACCTATTCACCTATTGTAGGGATCAGGTAGGATACACTAATAGTGTAAGGTTCCATAAGAAGTGTAGGAGATTACCCTTATCAAGAAGTTTCCAAGGTCAACACTTGATGTTGGCATTGGGTGTGCTAGACCGGGGCTGATAGAGTGAGGATGAAGTCAACCTTCTCTTTTCCACATGAGATTAGTTGTTGTTGGCACTAGTGTGGCCTATTTGGATTACTCCTAGTTATCTCATGAGTATTGGTCACTATAGGTGTGTATTGAACATCCCATACCTCCTTAGAGTAAGGGAGTGAGTCATCAGAGCACTCTAGGGAAAGACTCCTGAAGTGGTTCTCCATCAGAACGAGGGGAGTTTTCCCACTGTGTGGCCATCATGGGTGGTAGTGTCGATGAGTTTTCAATGACTTGAAGTCTTGGAAGGCCATATCCCCAGTGGGAATGACCCCATCTTTCTCATACCATCATACAAGGGTGTTGATCACCCTCCTATTGATGATCATAGAGGGTGGGATGGGGCATGGGTTCCCATTATCCAAAGTAGAGGTGGAAGTCATGGTAGGAGTGTAATTGGGTGGGATTTACATATAAAATTTTCCCTTAACCCAGTGTCTATTGGAATAAGGTCACTAGAGTATTATGACTTGAGTCTTGTAAGGAATGTGAATACAACTATTAGTACTTGTACAAAGAGAGAGATTCCCAATTCCCCAACATCATCCAATATTCCTGAAGCAAAGAAGTATCCACACTGATAATGTCGCAAACCGAGGATTCCCAATGATAACTTCCCTAATTCGTAGGCGAGTTTCATGTTGGGACCAATGTTTTTTTAGTGGGAACTGGTTCTAAATTTCATGATCTGGTGACATGAAAATCCATTAGTTCTCCAATCACTTCTAGACCACATGGTTTAAGAGAAGATCTTCACATCAGGATCAACATTTCCATTTCCAACACTTTCACCGGGGTCACATGTCATGTGCATTTTTTTCCTCTCATCCCCAATTTCCAATGGTGGGTGAATTTCATAACTTTCCTTGGAAATGTACACTACCTGACTAAAATGGGATGATGGTATGTTAGTTCCTCTTTCTATGGATTCTTATTTAGAACTCATTGCCTAGTATGGGTCTCCCTCATACATTTAAGTCATGCTCATGAAACTCATTCCTGGTTCTATCTTGTGGTGGAATCCAGTTAATTATGATCCTTCTATTTCAAAATGGTAGCAAACTTCAGTCATGGTAGTTAAAAGCATGGGGAACATTGGACATGTTTGGGAATTGGGTATATTGGGAACCTGTAAAGTCTTCCTCTTTTGAAGGGAATCTCATGTGATAAATCTTAGGTGTATAACCTAATGCATCCTATATATATCATGAGGTTATTCATTCTAGGGGAGATAAATCATGTGATAGGAATAGTACATGTAGTTTAACATGATGTGGTAAGGATACTTGTGTTGTGGAAGGAGCATCATTGAGGGATGAAATGGGTATTATTCCTAGAAGCTTTCTGATATAAGAGGATCACTCTTTAGGGAATTATGTGGTGCTTACATGTGGGAGATACCTATTGATGGAGGATCATCCTATGGTAGGGGAGATGGTGTCATCCCATGATGGCCATATATGGGGCATCTTATGTTCATTTCATAGGGTAAGGCTACAATTTTACATCATGTGATGGGGATGTTTTCATGCAATTTAATGTTGTGAAACTAGGGCATGGAGTTCGGAAGTTTTACATCTTACAGCTCAGATGTGGCGGGGCTTACTCCTTAAGGGGTACCATGTCAAGGTGGGAAGAATATTCATTATATGGAATCCTCAACGAGATGGGTTGATGGTTTTCCATGATACTACCACCTATAGGGATTACATTACCACCGCTCATGCACCTATGGGTGCGTCATGGAATTGGCATTGTTGTGGAGGAGTGGAAATCAAGAGACCTAACATTAGGGTACCTATGCTTAGGAGTGATAGTAATTAGGGAACCTATTCTTAGGATCAATAGGTAGGATGAAGGCCCAGACCACACTTTGAGAAAAATGGGTAGACATAGGAGTAGGTGGAACCATTTTAACAAGAATTTGGGGTTTTAATAAATCAGTCATGGATTGGTATGGGGGCCCTAAGAACTCAACATTTGTGAAGGGGTGTCAGGTGAAAGATGGAACCATAGAGAGGCCTAGAAGAGGGTTTTTGTTAAGGTTGGGGATTCGTAGGGTCTAGGGGTATCATAGAGGTTAGGGGGCTCATGAAGGAGTATGATTCATGAAATAGGGTTCCCCTGCTTCAGGGTGAAGTCTCAGTTTTCATGGGGTTGGATTTGCGAAGGTGATCACATTTTCAAGTGCGTTAAATTAGATGTTTAGTTTTACTAGAATTTCTATATTATAGTAGGAACCCTTGGTCATATCTTGATGGAGCCTTAGATAATTAATACAAAAAGAAGGTTGTGATTATGAAAATAAAAGGGGAATGAGGTTTTGGAAAACTTTTTCTTTGATGATTTAAGAATCCAAAAGAAAACAGAAAGTGATAAAACAAAGTGAAAATTAATAGAATTAATTAAGCATGATCAACCTGTTGAATTATCAAGATGCTCATTCTTTATCTCTTAAAGAGAAAGGATATAGATCATTTAGTACTGGGTTTATAAAAACTATAACTAGAATGTTACTAAGTTTATACTATAATACCTACTAGGGTTTAGTTATAAACATATAATGATTTACCAGATACCGCTGATGATTGGGTGATTTATGTTCGACTTCATAACTGAAACTCACCAAGGAAACACATGAAGAACTCGATGCGTTGTATAGGTTTCTAAGTTATTTCAATGTGTTACCATGAAATTAAACTACATGGACTTATAAGTGTTTATAAGAGTTTAATTGAAAAATATTAACCACACAAACCCTCCAATTGAAAGGGGGAAAAGAAGTAGTGAATAGTGTGTGAAACATCACATGAATGAGTACCCCCAAACATGATCATATGAGTTGAGTACGACATACCAATATAGAACTATATAAAATAGAATAAAATATGAATAAAAACAACATAAAAACATGGAATTAAAAATATCATTCAATTATTACAAACAAGAAGCTTGGGATTTACATCCTGCTCCTCCCTAGGTGATCAAAAAGAGTTTAGAAACCCATGAAATAGGAGGAAGCTATAGATGTTTAAGTAGCACTTCCCATAGCCTCCATAACTACTAGGAATGAGTATAAGACTCCTTTAGGTCTCTAAAATGGTATAACCTTGCCTCCTTATTGAAATATTGAATGGGTATCCAATGGTACCCTTTTATAACCAAAATGGGAAGTGGTTTTGGGTACCTAATTTTCTAGATATCAATTGTGTATTAGTTTTGGGTCTGAAAATGGAATTATATCAACCTGAAAAAAAGATAAGATTTGTTTTCTAGAATCTTTAATATCACCATGTAAAATTTAGAGGCCATTGGACATATTTAATGGGATATATAGTCATAATACCAAAAAAAAAACTTTTGACTTTATACAGATTTGGTTCCCGAGAAAGATAAGTTCTTTTAGGACAACAACTGGATGAATTGGGGTTGGATTTGTTGATATGAGTTATAGAAAATGGAGATTTGGATCTGTTAAAAAGATTTATTCCCATTTGAATGAACATATTTCATGAAACATGAAAAATAGTGTACATGTGTTTATGGTATTCCAAGCAGTTTGGCCCATTTTCCTTCCGAATCATCGTGGGCTCTCCAAATCACCTCCACCTACAATGAAATCATCAAAACAAGTGAAATTGACCATTTTAACAGATAAAAACACAAGATAATTTAATCAAACATGATTTTGGGTAAAAATACCTCAAGGTGTCCTCTCAGTATGTTTTATGTGATTTTATTTTTTGAAAAAGCCAGTTGACTACAAATAAGTATGATTGGTGTTTGCCGAAGCAGGTTGTTAAGGTGGAACACTTTACCATTCTTTTCCAAATTTTTGGGCCTCAAAATTTGGAGATTGGTTTTTTAGAAATGGATGGTTTCCGCATAGGGGTACACAGTACATGGACTATTAAGCCCAGTTTGTGGATTGGAAAGGTGGTACGTGGAACATCGAAGGAAATTGACGAAGGAAGGGAACCACAGAGTATGGGATGCATACCATGTACGAGAGCAGTTCGTGGAGAGTAATCAGTTCATGGTGAAGGCTTGAAGTACATGGAAGGCTTGTAGTATGTAGGATGAATTTTCATTCATGACAATGAGGTGGTGATTTGAGAAGCTATGAAATGTTTCATTCACAAAAATGTGATGGTGATTTGGGCTGCTGTGAAGTAAGAAAGTTAGTACACAGATCATGTTGGGAAATAGTTCACAAAAAGAGTAGTACATAGTGAAGGCTGTACCACATTAAATATTTGGGTAATATCGAATTAGAGGATTTTTTGGATCTATTTTCCTATATAATAAGTGCAAATACCATAATTAAGAAGCGTGAATTCCATTAAATAAAATCATCACTCTGGGAATTCAGCTAAGTCCAAAAGTGATTCTTGAGGGAAAATTCCACAAAGCGGTTCACACAGAAGCAATTTTTCTGAAGGTTTTTGTGGGGAAATATAGACCATAAAGGAAGTTGTACGTGGAAAAGGAAGTCGCAGTATGCAAAGAAGGAAGATCCATTACACGGATGAGAGATAGTCTGTAGAAGCATAGGCAGTCAGCGGATGAGAGATGGTTTGTGGAAGCAGAAATAGTCTATAAAGCAAGGACAATATGCGTAGGATTGATGGTTCGTGGAGAGATGATCTGTAAACCATAACCACTATATAGTACACAGAGGAAGAAAGGTGGTACACAGAGGAAGAAAGGTGGTATGTAGAGGAAGGTAGACGGCTCACAGAGGACTCAATGAAGCTTACAAAAGCACTAGAATGGTTTGCAGAATCCATTTCTGCTAACCAAAAAATACGCAGAAAAGTGGATTTCATCTATGGGTGAAAAAGGTACTTCATCAAAGAATCTACCTACAGTGGTGGATGCATGATTTCATGAAAATGAAGGTACCTAAAAGTCCATAAACTATGAGTGGATCACTTCCAAGAGCAGTGAGAGAAGGAAGAAGAAGATAGTGATTCTTCCCACTGGTAGTGATCCAAAGGAAGAGACATAGGGAGTGACCCTTAGGAATGTAGTGAGTAGACCCTAAACCTTGTAAAGTCAGTGAGCATGGGAATATAATATCTATCCCAAACCTTGTAATTTCTAGTGAGCTTTAGTGTATTTGGTACATCGGCATATCACTGTTGTATGCTCCTTGGACGTAGCCCAGTGAGGGTGAAAAAAGTAAAAATTGTTGTGTCCTGTGTATGATTTGAATTATGATCATATATTTATATTGGATAAAGAGATAAGTTTTTTAGTTTAATAAAGAAACAATAACAAAAGGGGAAGTAGTTTTAATCTATCATACCCTGATTCACCCCCCTCTCATGGTATTTGACCTAGTGGACCTAACACAGGAAGTGAAATTTGTTATTAAATTTGGAATTTATGATACAAAATCAATTTAACATAGTGGTATAAGGGTTGAAATGAATAGTGAATTGCAGTTTGATCACACCCCCACACCTAAACATTTTCACTCCTTGGAAAATTCACATTTCCAAAAATTATGCATGAAGATATTCCCAATTTCATGAAGATTTAATATTAAATGAAAATTTAATCCTTTATGGAAATGTTATTAAAACAAAAATCACACCATGGAGATATTATTAGTGTTCATTGGAAAAGATGTCTCATAAATTTTATCAGAACAAAATTCTAATAGATGCATGATAACATTATGAGAAAATAATTCAGAAGTTAACCATGTCACTAATTCTCCACGTATGTGTGTGACAACCATTTCAAGGTATTCTTTCCAATTTATATCCAGTAAATATAGGTTATTTTAAAAATTTTCTGCTTAAAAAATCAAAACACCAAACCTTCTCGACATCCTTTGCAATTGTATTTCAGTACCCACTCACTTATTTATTCTAAGAAGTCAAACCCTAAGCTCCCAACCTAGATATCCCCATATGTTTTACATTTCATCACTCCCCTCATTTATTTTTGTTGTGGTTTTTTAAAAAAAAAGCTTAACTTGGAAAAAATATCACACTCATAACTAAACCCTTGTTTGATCTTGAAAGCGTGAACTATTGTCGCTTATCGACTAGTCAAGGTTCTGGTGCTCTACTAATGTGTATAGAAGCACTCGGGTCGAATCCTCGGCGATGATACTTTTTAATAGTCGATTGTTTTTTGTTGATTATATTATGGTTTTGGGGGGGTTGTTTGTAGATATTTTGAAATGATTGATTTATTAATATTTATTTAACAAATTGATAAAGATTTATTTGAGTTCATTATTAGGGAGTTAATCTTGTGATATCCTTGATCTTTTCTTTATATTGCATTTAAATTAACACCCACTTCACAAGATAACTTTGATTGGAATTCCCAAGTTTTAAGGATTTAATCCAAGCCTCAACTTATCTTAGGGTTCTAATATCAATCATATCTTGTTGATGGTAGTGTATTTATAGTTCCAATAATCCATGGAAACCACACATTAAACAAATCATGTCATTAATCCATGACATTCTAAGTTTAACATACACAATGTTAATTTAAAGAATATCCGTCGAGCAAATGCTCTCAATCAATTAAAACCCCCAAATTATAAATCACCCCAATGGTAGATTTAATCATCCATTGTTTTGGTTAATAATATGGTTGTAATGTTTATAATTATGAATTATAAATAGAAGAAAAAGAAAGGGATAAGAAAAAAGTTGTGCGTCGAAAACACACACACACAAACAGTGAAGGGAATTAAATACTGACTTTAGATTGAATGAGAAAGCACAATAAGGGAAGGGGATTAAACTATATTTAAACAATTTTAAGACCAATAATATTATCTAATAGAAGTTGTATGATAATAATAGATGAAAAAGAAGAAACTTGCATTAAAATAGAATTACAAAAACAAAGACTTACAAAATTACAACAAATAAGAACACAAAAGTAAATGAAGAAAAAGAGAGGAGGAAGGGTCTATAAAGTAAAAAATTGAGTATATAAGGTCCTAAAAATCCTTTTTAAAGGATTTGGTCATTCCAATTTATGACCCACTCTTCTGAAATTCCAACCCCATGCAAGGAGAAGAGGGGGTTGTATTTATAGCCCAAGGAGGTGGACAGTTTGCAATCCCAAAATACCCCTAAATTTTTTTCAACTATTTAGACATACATACAGATCAATATTGAGATATATCCTTATTTAAAGTTTTTGATAATAATTTTGTCCAACTAATCTCAAAAGTTTGTGGCATTTGGACTTATGGAGCCAAAGTTATGGCGGTTTTCATAAACAATGTTAAACTGTCCATTTCTATCCAAGTTTTTTTGATGGCCAAAATGTGAATGGATTGTTGAATAAGAAGATGTCTTAAAATAATAATTATTTATTCAACAATGTCGGACACCAATATCTCCTCTTTCACACTGCAAAATCTCAGATTGATTAGATGACTATATCAAGAGACATGTCATGAATATTGTATTTATTTTAATTCCTGGACAGAATGGTGGGATGTGATTAAATGAATTAGTTGGGCCCCTTGTATTTGGAGTTGGGCCATGAAATTTTTATCCAAGACTCCTTACATTTCCCCTGAATGTTTGAGGAGAATTAATGAATTTAAATTTCTCTATTGATCCCAGTAATTCAATCTTTATGGATGGTCTAGCTTCTTCACAGATTCTACGGTCCTTCTTGTGTGATCCATATGACCCTTAAAATAGAATAATTTTCCCAAGATTCCTTCTAATGGAATTTTTGATATTGAATTATGAATCATAAAAAAAAATAATCACACAAGTTTTATCTGTAGGGTGATAATTATAAATAAAATAGTAAACTGACTCAATTGGACTACTTCTAAAAATGCTCAAAAATTATATTTAGTATTAAAACATTAATATTTCACACAAATTATAAAAAATTCATATAAAATCATTAAAGGGAGTATATAAAAAGTTTTTAAAATATTAATAACATAGAATCCCCCATACTTAGTCTTGTTCTTGTCCTCTTTTACAATAAATATAAAACCATGAAAAAATCATTTTAACTCACTAAAAAATATTAAAATTTTGTTTTCCTCAATAATAGGATGTTTAGAAAATTTCACTCATCCATATTGAATTCCACCACAAGTTGTTATATAAACAATTTTCCAAAAACAATTCATTTTTTCGTGCTCAAATTTAGAAATGGAAAATATGGGCACTCAAAACTAACTCCTCTCAAGATGATAAAAATTTATTTCTAGAGGTTCACTCATTCACTAACCAAAAGTGAAAATCTTAGAGTTTGAAAGAGCTCTCAGCTTATATTACCTATCCTAAAGTGCTCAAAAATCAAGAGGTCTTTTTAGGGGGTTTTCTGTGGCTATGGGATGGAAGGAATATGATATCCAAAAGATAATAAAATGGGGGTAAAACACCAACATGAAAAAATCAATGTACATTTTTTTTGAAATGAGACATGAAATAAAATGGAAAAACATATTTAAGTGGGAATGAAAACGTGAAACAAGACACAAAAGAGGAAGTAAAATTGAAGTGGATGAGAATATGAAATATTTATAAAACACAAAACTTCTCCCAATGACATAAGTGTTGTTATTTTTCCTTTTTTTTTCATTTTTAAAAAGTTTAACTTGAAAAAGATCTTACACTCATATCCAAACCCATGATTGATCTCATAAAGATACTAATTTTAATATTTATAACAAGATTAAAGGTTAAGGAAGAGTTATTTTTGACCTACCCAAGACACAACCCATTTTTGTTTTTTTTGTTTTTTTGATTTTTTAATATTTTTTAACACTTTTCAATTTCATTTATATAAGATAAACATGTATACATTCCCAAAACCCACTAAATGACAACCTCTCCCCCATACTTAAATTGATGCTTTCCCTCAAACATATGATAACATGGTGAAAATCAACAAAAGGGTACCCAAAATAAAATCCATTCCCCCACACTTAAATTTCAAAAAAAATGAAATGAAAATACATGTTGATATTGGGTGGGATAAGGTATTGGGATTGTAATGTGGCTATCAAAGAAAAGGTTTTCATAGGCTCGAAGGGGATTTCAAAAGGAGGATTAATTTATGGGAAATGGGAGGATATTTGGCTATTGTGATTCTCACGAGGTTCAGAAAATGCCTCTATCATATTAATGCACACTAAAGTAAGAAATTCAGCTAGAAGGTAAAAAAACTCAATATTCACAAATGGGGGAGAAAAAAACATATTTTAAAAATATGGACATAGATAGCCTTGTCATGAAAGATAATTTTATTCCTCACGGTTGGGGAAAATCATTTTCCAAATCAGAAATTGAGCATTCAAAATTTGTTGGTTTTGACACAAGATTATTTATCCAAAGTCTTGATGAAAATACAAAATTTTTGAGATGAAAACATGAATTTTGACTCCCCAAAATGGTTAGAAAAAATTTAAAAATTGGAAGGTGAGTAAGTATGACTCTTTATTTTTCATATATTTTTTTAAATGATTTTTTTTTGTTTTTCAGTTTTTTTTAGTTTTTTATAAATACACACCCACACAAAAGAGAAAGAGTAAATAAAAAAGTGTGATGAAGAATGTGGTAAAAAAATGAAAATTATAGAGGAATAAATAGAGAGATAGATAGAGAGAAGTTAAATGGAAAGAGGTTCCCCTAGTTTCGATTTGGTGGGTTGCCATCTCCATCCAGTGGTGAGTCAACTGCAGAAGTTGGGGATCTGATGGAAGTCGATATGGTTCTAGGATTGTGTGATGTTACCTAAAAAAGAAAAATCATTATTCATCTAATGAAAATCTAAAAAGAAATTAAAATCTCATAAAAGTAAAATAAAACACGGGTTGCCTCCCAAGAAGCACTAAATTTATTTGTCTACAGCTGGACAGTTGTAGTGGACTACCCATAGTCTGACGGTGGCCAACATATTTTATCAACTCTAGTGTGCTTCCAGAAAAACTTTTCCTTTGGGAGGCTTGATGATTCATTGGATAATTTATTCCCTTCCTTGTTGTTTCACTTGAAATTCAACGAGGGTGGAAAAAGAATATGACTATCCTCCCTTTGGTCTTCAACGTGATGAATGATTTTATACACAAAGTGATGGTTTTCTATGCTTGGAAATTCAGGAAGATGTCTCAATTCTAATGGTTCATTTATGTACGGTTTAGATAACACAAAACTAGAGTATGAGATCCCAATTGTTTTTAACTCATTTATATCACCACTTACCAATGTAGAGTAATGAGGATCATTAGAGTAATAAGACTGAATAAGTTTTTCAATATCCTTTATATCAATGTTGTTCGCTAAATAATGATCAATTTCAACATCACCAGGGATCACTTTATTAATTACGGAACAAATCTCACAACCTTCACTCCCATCGATACAATATAAACACATTGGTTCGGGGTTCACCTCACATATAACAAAACTTTCATTATCATGGATAGGAAATGATGAATATTGGATAATCATATTTGAATCAAAAAATGAACATGCTTGTTTGTTTTCCCAATTACCATCCAAGTTGGATCAGTGGATGTAATAGGTGAGTTGGGATTCCAAAGATTGTTCAAGATCCTTTAGATAAATGGAGTTTTCATTTGTAATGTCAACATCAACTTCTCCATTCGTGATTTGGTTAATGATTATGAAATATTCACAAACTCCTGTATCAGAAGAAAAAGAATAACATGATGGATTGGGATTCAACACACTCTCAGAGAGACTTTTGGAAGCATGTATAGAGAATATAGATTGATTCTATGATGGGTATCTCATGGATTCAAGAATATTGAACTTGACCAGTTGGTCACCAAATTCCATGGATAAGATGCCAGCATGGACATCAATCTTGTTTCTAGATTCCATACAGAAATGTATTCCTAGAATTTGGGGAGATTGAGAAGATTTTATCTCACCTTCAATTTCAAGGACATAGAGGTCGGCTAGGAAGATAAGATCATTGAATTAGACAAGGACATCCTTGATTACGCCCTCCGGACTAGTAGTGCTTCGATTGGACAATTGAATGACAACACCAGTTGAATGTAAGGGGCCAAGAACAAGGTTGGAGAATATGGATTTGGGCATGACATTAATTGAGGCTCCTAGGTCTATGAGTGCATCATCAAAGTTGGAACTTCTAATTTGGAATGGAATAGTAAAGGCCTTAGGATATTTTTACTTTACGGGGATAGACTACTGGGTGGAAACATTTTCAAAGGTCCTAATTTTCCTCTTGTGGGTGAACAATTCCTTAAGAAACTTGGCATACTTACATATTTGTTTTATGGCATCTAAGAGTGTAATGTTGACTTCAACACGTCTAAACATGTCAAGCATTTTAGGATCGGGATCAAAGGACTTCTTTGGATTAGAAATGGATTGAGGAAAAGGAATTGAGATCCTAAATGGAATAGAAGGAGGTGAGGGAATGGCTTTAGGTTCCTTTTCAAGTTTATTTTTATTTTAATTTTCTAGTCCAACATTCAAAGGGGGGTTGGAGGACTTATCTTGAGGCATAACAATTTTCTTTCCCGGTCTAAGCAAAATTTTACTTACATTACCCTTGGGGTTGGGTAATGGTTGAGCTGGGAGTTATGACGAATTGAATGGTTCCTGGTAACTAAGGTGGGATGCAAGTTGATCGATTTAGGTTTCAATATTTTTAAGGCTAGAATGAGTGAAAGAAGCAAGATCTTCAACTGAACTTTCCGATGGATTCTCGGAAGAAGTGACTTGTCCTAGATTAGGATTTCCTTGATTTTGGTTCATGGGAAATTGATTGTATTGGTTTGAAAATTGGGAAGGCTCATTAGGATAGTGGAATGCAGGAGGAGGAAGAGGAGTATTTATCTTTAAGGTTGAGGAACAAAAGGGTAATGTTATTGGAAGCTACCAACACCTTGACCATATTGGAATTGGTTTGGGTTTTGAGGAGGGAATTGAGGTGGATGAGAAAATGGATTACCATACCTCAACCCTTGGTTGAACATAGAAGAAAAGGAACCAAAGTGGGGTTGGTTGAAGTTTCTAATGAACTGACCTAATTGTTGAGGGTTGGTGTTATACTAAGCATAAGCTGCATTGAGATCCATTGGTCTAGATGAATCAGATTGATACTCTTGTAGTTTTGGACATGTGTCAGTTGGATGATATGGGGAGATGTAGATTCCACAATTCTTGATAGGTCCAGGGAACAAAGATTGTAGAGAAGATGAAGTTGGGGATTTTTTCGCCACAACTAATTGTTGCACAGGACCTGTAAGTTCACTCATCAACTCAGTCATCTTTTTCGGCTCTATAGATTGATTCTATTGGACTTTTTTGACTTGAGAATGTGCTAGAGTATGGAATTGTTGTGTGTTTTCATCCATGTTGCTTATGAGATCTCTTGCAGCTGTGGGAGTTTTATCAACAAGAGCACCGCCACTTGCGACATCAATGCGAGTTCTCTCCATAGCCAATAAACCCTCATAGAAGTATTGGATAAAGAGTTGGTCAAGGATTTAGTGGTGTGGGAAGGTTGAAAAAATCTTTTTGAACCTATCTTAGTACTCATGGAGTGATTCATTTGGGAATTGACGGATACTGCTTATTTCCTTTCAGATAGAAGAAATACGAGAAGCAGGAAAGGATTTATCTAAAAAGAGTCGCTTCATGTCATTCCATGTGGTTATGAAACTAGGTGGGAGGTAGTAAATCCATGACTTATCAGTTCTAGCTAGGGAGAAAGGGAATGATCGAAGTTTGATTTGTTCCTCATAAACCCCTCGAGGCTTCATGGTAGAGCACACCACTTTGAACTCCTTAAGATGAAGATGTGGATCCTCACCAGCTAGCCTATGGAAATGATGTAGAAGCTGAATCAAACGAAATTTGAGTTAGAATTTAGCCTCTATGTTTGGATATTGAATACCAAGGGGTTGGTAATTCATATCAGGGGAAATAAGTAATTTAAGTGTCTGTTCCCTAGGATTAGCCATTTCTAATTCAACTGGTTGGACTAGGATTGGTTCTTGAATTATTTGATTATCCCTAATGTTCCTCATAAGTTGGTGAAGTGTTTGCTCAATTTCAGAGTCAAACAAATATAAGGGATTTTTTGGGAGGCTATAAGGAATTCAGAGATATTTTGGAATAAAGTGGAAGGTGAGTTTTTCTTTGTGTGTTTTTTTTAATTTTTTTTAAAATTTTGTTTTTTTTGTTTTTTTACAATAAACAGAAACTAACATCTAATTAGTTTCACCATCCTTGGAAACTATGCCATTTAAAATCACAGATGATTGTTTCCTATCGAACTTTTAAGGTTCCGGTGCTCTGTTAATGTGTATAGGAGCACTCGTGTCGAATCCTCAGGGATGATATTTTTTAATAGTCGACTAATTTTAGTTGATTGTATTTTGATTGGGGAGTTTGTTTGCAAATATTCTGAAATTATTGATTGATTAATATTGATTTAATTTTTCTTAAAGATTGAGGTGAGTTCATTATTAGGGAGTTAATCTTGTGATGTCCTTGAGCTTTGCTTTATATTGCATTTAAATTAACACCCACTTCACAAGATAATGTTGATTGGAATTCCTAAGTGTTAAGGCTTTAATCCAAGCCTTAACTTATCTTAGGGTTCTAATCTCAATTAGAGATTATTAATGGTAGTGTATTTATGTTTCCAATAATCCATGGAAACCACATGTTAAACAAATCATTTCATTAATCCATGACATTCTAAGTTTAACATACACAATGTTAATTTAAATAATATCCATCGAGCAAATTCTCCCAATCACTTAACATCCCCAAATTATAACTCACCCTAATGGTAGATTTACTAATCCATTGTTTTGGTTAATAATCTGGGTTTAATGTTTATGATGATGAATTATAAATATAAGAAAAATAAAGGGATAAGAAAAGAGTTGTGTGTCGAACACACATACACAAATAGTTTAGGGAATTAAATACTGAATTTAGATTGAATGAAAAGGCACAATAAGGAAAGGGGATTCAACTATATTTAAACTATTTTTAGACCAATAATATTATTTAATAGAAGGTGGATGATAATAATATATGATGAAGAAGAAACTTGAATTAAAATATAATTACAAAAACAAAGACTTACAAAATTACAATAAAGAAGAACACAAAAGTAAATGAAAACAAAGAGAGGAGGAAGGGTCTCTCAAGTGAAAACTTGAGTATGTAAGATCATCCCAAGAATTTGGAAAGGATTTGTTTGTTCCAATTGATTCTCCTCTATTTTGAAATTCCAACCCCATGCAAGGAGAAGAGGGGGTTGTATTTATAGCCCAAGGAGGTAGACGATTTTCATTCCAGAACTACCCCTCCACTTGGATAGATGATTTGGACATCCTTACAGATTAATATATATATATCTCCTTATTTAAAGCTATAGATAATAATGTTTTTTGATTAGTCACAAAATTTTGAGGCGTTTTTACTTAAGGATCCAACTTTATGGCAGTTTTCATAGACAATGTTAAACTATACATTTCTATCCATGATTTTTTGAGGGCCAAAATGTGAATGGATTGTTGAATAGGAATATGCCTTCAAATCAGAATTATTTCTTCAACAAAGTTAACTGCATATATCTTCGTTTTATCACTACAAAATCTCATCTTGATTGGATTACTAGATTAGGAGACATATTATGAATACTGTACTGATTTTAATTCCCATCTAGAATGGTGGGCTTAGTTTAAATTAATCAGTTGGGCCCCTTATCTTTGAATTTGGGCCTTGAAATATTTATCAAATAATCCTTAAAATTTCCTCCAAACTTTTTAGAATAATTAATGAATTTTAACTTCTGGATTGATCCTAGTAATTGAATATTCATGGATGGCCTAGTTTCTTGACAGATTTTGTGGTCCTTCTTGTGTGACCCATATGGAAATTCAAATGGAATAATTGTTCCAATATTCCTTCTAATGAAATGTTTTATATTGAATTATAAATACTATAAAAGAATAATCACACAATTTTAATTATTAGGGTGATAATTATAAATAAAATAGAAAACTGACTCAATTGGACTACTTCTAAAAATGCTAAAAAATTATATTTAGTATTAAAACATTAATATTTCACACAAATTATGAAAATTTCATATAAAATTAGTAAAGGGAGTATATAAAAAGTTATGAAAATATTAATAACATGATATCTCATCATGAAACTAATTTTAATAGTTATAACAAGATCAAAGGTCTAAAGAGAGTGGTTTTTGACCTACCTAAGACACAACTAATATTTTTGTTTTGTTTTTTATTTGTTTTTTTATTTTAAGTTAAAATTATTTTAGGGTGTACAATAGTTAGATAATAAGTACACATGCATAGGTCAATTCACTATAGTAATTAAAATGATCAGATAAGTTATGAATGTATGGAAAAATAATTTTCGAAAGTAGAGAAATATTAACCTAACTTTTATTTACCTTTGATTAAGTAATAAATATTCACACTTCATGGTTGGGTTCAAATATGTGTGGACATATCAATTGAATTTTTTTCCTATAAACTATTCACACAAAGGGTACCATTCTTCTAAAAGGTTTCAAAGAGATATAACTATTTATATCATTGAAAAACAACCAATTTTAAAGAAAGTCAAATCTCAATGTTAAATTCATAATAAAACACACATTCCATCATTGAAACAATTTTTTTTTGAAAATGATAAAACAACATGAAAAAGGGGAATTCCTCATTAATTTTCAATAACTTTAATGACTAAGTGGACATAAATTTTCATGATAAATTGGGCATTAAAAATTATCAATCCAGTACAAAAAGTGATGGGGGAAGGGGTGAAGGTAACAATACTATCCAAAAATCCAAAAAGAGGAAAAGAAAAAAGATGATGAAAATTTCTAACTAACATAGAAATATACCTAGCTCCCCCACAACTAGAGTATTTAGTGTCCTCAATGTAATAAGGTAATATGGGAAGGAAGGATAAAACTTGGTGGTTTTCACTGGTACGTTTCATTATGAAGGTGGGTTTCCTCCACTAGAAGCCTTTGAAAATACTCGTAAAAGTGTTTAAGTCTCTTCCCATTGACAGTAATGCTTAGGCCACTCTAATCATTCAAAACCTATATTACACCAAAAGGGTAAACATTTGTAACAGTTTAAGGACTGATCATTGGGAACGAAGCTTACTTAGGTGGATATTTATCTTGAAATTTCACATGAGGACCTTCTCACCAATATGAAACTTCCAATGATGAATCATCCCATCATGGATAACCTTTTCCCTCTATTTATATATTTTTGAATTCTCATATGCATCATTCCAAATTTTATCCAAATTTTGAATCTAAAACTTCCTATGCTCACCTGCATCTGAGTGATTCATATTACATTATTTAACAATGCAATATGCATGGTACTCTACCTCTAGTAGGGGGTGGAAAGAATTTCCAAACACAATATTGTATGGTGACATTTGGATTGGGGTTTTAAAATCTGTACGGTATTCCAAAAGTGAATCATCCAAGTGAAAACTCCAATCTTTCCTATTGGTTTGTATAGTGTTTTCCAAGATTCGCTCAAATTTTTGATTTGAGATTTTAGTTTTTCCATTAGTTTGGGGGTGATATGTAGTGAAGACTCTATGAAAAACCCCATACTTATAGAGTAATTTTTTCATTTTGTGATTGAAAAAATGTGAACCCTAATCACTAATGATGAATCTTGGCAAACCAAACCTACTGAAAATTTAAGACCTCACAAAATCAACAACCACTTGTGAGTCATTGGTCCTAGTGTCCTTTTTTTCCACCCATTTAGAGATGTAGTCAAATTATAATATGATTTAAATAAATCAAAATGAATTTGTAAAGGTACCATGAAGTTAATGTCACATGAATCGAATATTTCACAAAATAACATGGATTTTCGAGTCATTTAATTCCACTTAGAGATGTTCCCTATAAATTGACATCATGTAATGACTTAAAAAAATGATGGGAATATCTATAAAATGTTGGCCAATAAAGTCTCGAGTCAAGAACATTTATAACTATACGTTGAGATCCAAAGTGTCCCCCATAATCCAAAGTGTGGAAGAAGGTAAAAGTAGAGGTCAACTCATGGTTAGGGACACATTGATGAACAAATTGATCACTAAAAAATCTATACAAATATGGTTTATCCCAAAATGTACCATTGTGAATATTACTTAAGTCTATGGGTCTGTGAAGTGATGAAATCAGTAGGTACCCTAGATGTCGTTAGAAAATTCATAATGTCTGCATACTAGGGGTAAGTTCCACAACATTACAATGGATCTCATGAAGAAGTAATTCTCCAATGGGGAGGGGTGAGTCAACATGGTGGTCTAGTGGTGAGGAAATCTTACTAATGTGGTCAGATATAACATTTTCAACTCCTTTCTTATCATGAATCTCAAGGTCAAACTCCTAGAGGTGGAGCATCCACTGTATGAGGCAAGGTTTTTCTTAAACTTTGTTAAGGAGAAATCAAAGGGCAATGTGGTCAGAAAACACAATTAATTTTTAACCAAGAAGATATAAACAAAATTTTTCCATGGGAAAAAATAGAAAATATCTATTTTTAGTGGTTTTTTAGTTTAACTAAGAAGGGTAAAGGGTACTTGAGGCATACACAATGAAATGAGGAGCCTTCTCAAACCTTTGTGATATAATTTCCCCAACTACAATGTTAGAGTAATCACACATAAGTTCGAAAGGTAGATCTTACCTTGGTTTTTTGGATGATGGGAGGTGATGTGAGAATCCTTTTTAGTGAATTGAATGAATCC
Source organism: Viscum album (assembly GCA_963277665.1). Classification (NCBI taxonomy): domain Eukaryota; kingdom Viridiplantae; phylum Streptophyta; class Magnoliopsida; order Santalales; family Viscaceae; genus Viscum; species Viscum album. Next base: position 173,333,981 of record OY728128.1, read on the forward strand.
TCAAAAATTTTATCAAACAAAAAATTAGAGTCTTTTTGTAATAATTAAGATTAGGGAAGTGAAATCTTATTAAATTATTTAATGAATTATCTATAAAAACTTGCATGACCCAAGAAATATTTCCCCTCATGAACACATTTTAGATATGGAAGGTAAGAAATTAATTCAAATTTTTACTTATCCACTTGAATTCCCACATTTTATATAACTTTCCCCAGAACTATCCCCTACACAACCATGAAATGACATTTCTCATAATTTAATACAAGATCTTTTTAATGAAACATTGAAATATATAACCTAGGTGTGCCAAATAGTCATCAAAGGAAGATACATAAACTTTGAAATCACCCATAAAGACTTCCATACAATTTTAAAGGTACTCAAAAAAAATATCCAACACACATCACTGAAAAGTACCAGGAGAATTAAATAGACCAAATGAAATACTTCTGTATGAAAATGTGTCTAATGGATAGGTAATTGTTGTTTCTTCTTGATCCTTAGAGACTATATGTGTAGTACCCCCCGGTTTCGGGCACATAACCCCTTTCCTCACATTTTTTAATTGGTGTGTCTTTAATAGAGAGTTTCCATAAAATAGAGAGTTTCCATAAAATAGAGAGTTTCAATAAAGTTGGGTGTTACCATAATGTTGGTTGTTTTCCTAAATCGGGTTGTTTCTATAAAGTGGTGTGTTTCCATAAAGTGGGTTGTTTCCATAAAGTGAGGTGTTTACATAAAGTGGGCTGTTTCCATAAAGTGGGGGGGTTTTCATATAGTGGGATGTTTCCATAAAAAATGTGTTTCCATAAAAAGGGTAAAGGTGAAGTATTGGAGAGTTTGGGGGTTTTATAAGGAGTGTTGGGACTAAAAGGAATATCTCACAATTCATACACGATTGGCCCAAACCGTGTGGTCAAACCTTTCCAAAGGTCAAATCTAGGTCCTATTTTCTAAGAGCTTACTCATTTTTTCTCTATATAATTCATTTTGGTTTAAAAAAGACCCTATTTCTAGATTACTTTCCCTAGAAGGATGGATAACCCTCCCCAATGAGTTGGAGCCAACCCAGAGCCTTCCCTTGGTGATTTCGAGTCCGATTCTTGAGGTATGTCACTATTATTTTAGGATTTGTCATGTTTTCTTAGATCTTCTTAGATCTACTTCTCTGATATCCATTATTTTTGATATCTGAACCTATAGTGGGTATATCTACATTTTTTGATGCCAAATAATTCAATGTTGAGTCATGATCTTTTTAGGACAAGAGAACTAATCCATTCTTGGATAATCGACCCACTTTCTTGTGCGTTCTTCGTCTGTTGTCAAAGATTCATCAAAACCTTCTAGGTAGGAGGCATCTCTCTCAAATCATCTTTGTAGAATTTATTTTCTTAGATTAAAATTGTTTTATTGATTGTGAAATGCATAGCAAAATTTTCATTAGTGACAATTTATGGTTTTTGTGAAATTGCGTGATCTTGGTGAATAGTTGTGCAAAGGGGGTTTAGTTTCATGAATTTAAAATGATGATTTTAAATTATGAATTTTCTAGAATTGATAAATGGTTAATTAAAAAGGGGTTTCAAATAGAAATAGTTTTCAATTAAAATGGAGTTTTATTGAAATAGTTTGGCATTGAAATGGTTTTGACGGAAATGAGTTTCAATAAAAATGTGTTTTTATTGAAAGGTTTATTTTGGATTGATCATTGTTAATATGTGGTGTGTGTTCATGTTTAATATATGGGACTTGGTTGAAATATGACCATGTGCTTGGTTCCAAAGGTTTAATGGAACATGGGAATTTCATACACGAGGGTTGGTTGAAATATAACCTTGTGCTCGGTGCCAAAGGGTAAATGGAACATGAGAAAAAATTACCTTGTGATGACTTGGTAGATCGATGGGAAACTTCTCATGAGTATGAAACTATTATAATTTAGCATGCATGGTTGGTTTCATGGGTTTGGGGAATGGTTGGGTATGTTGATTATGGGATGTTGTGAAATGGTTGTAAATATTATTTAGTTATTTTTCTAGAAAAATATCTTGCTGGGAAAATTGGTTTCAATTGAACTTGTATGATTTTGGTAATGAATGGTTTTGGAAACTTGTTTATATTTAGTTATAAACTATTTTTGAGAAAAAATTTTATAAACTATTTTATATAATTGTTTCTAAATATTCTATCCTAGTGTTGTGAGTAGGGAAGTCATTGGGGAAAACCTACTGAGTTTTATACTCACCCCTGCTTTGGAACTTTGGTGCTTTTCCAGATGCTATCATATTGGACATTGGAAAAGGTAATGTTTCACATGTTTTTAGCACTACCACATGATTTTTGGGCTGTTCAGAGATTTTGGATTTTGGATATTGTGGAGTGTGGAGTCTTAGGGTCTTTGGAGAGTCTTGTGTAGTTTATCCACTGTGTAATTTGATACTTGGTTATTCTTCTACTATTTCTTACTTTGATGTGGTTTTGAGATACATGAAGTTGTTGGGTCGTATTTCATTTGTTCATGCATCATATAGTGATTTTTTTTATGGTTGATTGGTTTATTGTTTTATTTCTTAAAGGTTAAATAGTCCCCCATTTGTATTTGAAACCCTTCAACATTTTTTGCCAGCCTTTTGTGTTTTGGGGATGTCGCCTAAGGTCTAGTAATGACTCATTTTACTCTCATGCCAATGAGAATTGGTGGGTCATTACAATATGGATTTGGAAATACCCCGAATAGACATCAAGGAAATAAAAATGGGAATTACCATCCAATCTTTATAACATTTGGTCAATTAAAGGAATAGGAATGTAGTCATTACATGTGGCTTGATTCATTTGATGGTAGTTAATACGGAGTCACAAACTATTTTGTACACGTGTTGGAACCAATTCATTCATTTCATTTGACAATACCATTATTCCAGTTTTTAGGCACAATTTTCAATATGCTAACCCATTTAATATCATATATAGGATAAATGATCCCAACAGTAAGTAATTTACTAAGTTCTAATTTGACCACTTCAATGAGGGTGGGGATTAACCTGTGTTGAGATTGTATTTTGGGTTTAGCCTCATCATCTAAAAGTATATGGTGAATAAAAATAGAGGGGATAATCCCTAGAATATCATCCATTGTCCATAATATCACCTTTTTACATTCTCTCAAAAGGTCTAGAAGTTTCGATTCCTACTGTGGAGAGAGGTTTTTGGAAATAATGACAGGAAATTGGTCAATACCCTCAAAATAGGAATATTTTAAATCATATAGAATTGGTTCTAATTCCAACACTGGTGGTTTTTTGATTGAGGGAGGGATTTAGGGGGAGTTCGGTCCATGAAACTGTGTATCTACTCATGTTTATTATCTATGGAAATATAATCAATAGAAATGAGATTTAAATAATCATCAATGATCATGGGTATCTTATAATGAACACACTCTTCAATTAAAGAAAAAAAATTACACTTTTTTGAACCCAAAAAACACTCAAAACATGAACCAAAACTCAAATCATACAAGGGTGAGGAAGAGGAAAATAAATCAGAGTATGGGTCAAGGAGAGAATTGTGTGTGTGTGTGTGTATTATTAAAGTGCATCTCCATCAAATATATAAGAAGAGTGGAGTTATCTTAAATGGGATGTTTAATGGAATCAACGATGTTAAAACATACCATTTATCCACCAAACTCCATGAACAACATACAATTATAAACATTGATTATCATCTTTGTTGTTATGAGGAATGAACATCCCAGTATGAGATGGGAATGTACTTGGGTTCAAGTATCTTCCATATCCAAAATGTAGATGTCTATGAAAAAAATGAGATTCTATACTCTTATGTGGATGTCCTCAATCACTCTATATGGGTGTGTTGTGCTTCGATTGGCATGTTGCATGATGATTCCCATTTTCTAAATCTCTCCAACCTACAAAAAAGTGTTCATAGAGTAAGGAATCACATTAATCAAAGAACCCAAATATAACATTGAATCAGAAAAGAAGATCTCCCCTATGGTGCAAGGTATTGTGAAAGTGCTCAGATCCTTCTATTTGGTTGGAATTACTAGTTTTATTATGGATGAGACATTCATTCCCAAGTTGAATCTATCATTAACCCCCATTCATCGTTTATGGGTGAAAAGATCTTTATGAAATTTGGCATAGATAGGGATCCATTTAACTGCATCCACCAAAGAAATATTAACTTGTAACTTTTTAAATTTATCCATTATTTCTTTATAAATCTCATTATCAAAATTTTTCTGAGTATTTGGGGGGAATGAAGAGGATTGGATTGTTTAGTGGAATCCTTAATAATAAATTGTTTACCCTTCTTGTTTTGTTTTTCTTCATTAAAATATTTTTCTTATAGATAAAGAAATCTTTCAAGTGGGGGACTTACCTATTATGTAGAATTAGTGGAATACGAAACTTCTTTACCACTACAAAGTGTGTTTTCCAAAACATTACCTTTTTCTTTTGGATTAGAAACTAGTTGGGATGGTAGTTGTCCTGAACCTTGCATCTTTATCTCACCGATGGTGTTTTCTAATTATCCCACATGAGTTCATAGGTCTTTAATAGATGGTTGTGTGTTTTTATAGGAAATGGTGGTTTTGGGTTTCCATTTTCTTTATCATGTCCTCAAGGCTTGGTTAAGATTTGATAGGATCAGGATTATTTTGAGATGTTAAAGGATAATAAGGTTTCATACCTTGTCCTTGTTGATACCTGTTCTGTTTAGGGTAGCTTTAGTAGCCTCATTGTTGGTATTATGGCTGTGATTTCCAACTAAGGTTTGGGTTTGGATTGAATGTTTCTTTATTAAAGGGTGGTACTTGCTGAAAAGGACCCCTTGTGAATACTAATGTACAAGACTCATATGAATCCTAATATTGTGGGCACTAGTCAAAAAAATGAGTGTTATCAAAACAAGTACCACAATGTAATAGAATAAAATGAGTGTGTGAATTAACTTATTCTTGAGATAATTTAATTATAATGGTTTTCATATAATCAAGTTTATTATATACCTTTTGTTATAGGGATGAATGACTTACCCCATGAAATCCTTAGGTTGATGCGATTTCTCGTGTACCAAATTTTTGTGCATTTTTATCCCTGTTTGATATTAAGTAATGGGAAGCGAATGAAGTTTTATCAACTAGGGAACCACTAGTTGTAGCATCTATCATATACCAAGATCCTTGGGGAAATGTACCTCATATATGTATTTAATTATAAATGTTTCACTAATTTGGTTGTGGGGGAAACTTGAACATAGTCTTTTTAATCTTTCACAATATTCATGAAGGGTCTCTTCTTGTGATTTCCTAATGTCACCAATTTCTTTTCTAATTGATGCAGTTTGAGAGGCTTGGAGGAAATTATCTATAAATAGTATTTTTAGGTTATTCTATCTCCCAATTTTGGTAGTCATAATTTATATCTAGTCTTTAGTTACACCATCAATGGATAAAGGTAAGATCCTAAACTTAATGAGGTCCTCAGACACATTTTTGGGTTTTCATGGTGGAGAAAACTATGTGAAAATACATGATATGTTTGTAAGGGTCCTCACTAGGAAGACCATGGAATTTAGGTTGGAGTTGTATGAGGCCCAATCTCAGCTTAAAGTTGGATACTTCCTTGGGATATTGTATGTACGCAGGTTGGTACTCCACATCCACGGTGGTCAGTTCTTTTAAAGTTAGATTATTTATAGCCATGATTTTTGGTGTTTGATTTGGTTTGGGAAAAATTTAGGTTCCAAAAGGGGTTAATTAACAATACTTGACTGTACTACTCTATATGACCAAATTTGGGAGTGAAGTGTCTTTTCAAGTTCTGGGTCAGATTCAAGCAATTTTTCTTTTTCTGATCGGGTCTTGAAAATAATTGGTGAAGTTATTTGTGTATTATTTTTTTAATATGGAAGATGGATAAAATAAAAATACTTAAGAATAATTAATGGATAAATGAAAATATAGAATGTTATATACAGAATTAGAGAGAGAGAGAGGAAGAGAGAGAGAGAGAATAAGAAACATACAAAAAATAAAAAAAAGAAAGAAAGAAAAAGGACAGGGTATATTTAAAGGAGTGATAATTAAGAATGAACATAATGAAATAAAATGAAAGAAAGAGAAAAAATTGATCTGGGATCCCAGTAACAATTCCAAAATTTGATCGCGTTGTCGAGTGCATCAAATTAGATGTTTAGTTTTACTAGAATTTTTACAGTATAGCAAGAACCCTAGGTCATATCCAAACAAATCCTTAGACCATTAATCCAAAAATAATGTTGTGAGTATTAAAATAAAAGGGGAATTAGGTTTTTGAAACTTGGGTTTTGATGATTTAAGAATCCAAAAGAAAATGGAAAGTGATAACAAAGTGTGAATTAACAGAATTAATTAAGCATGATCAACCCAGGGAATTATCATGATTCTCATTATTAATTGTTTCAAGATAAAGGGTATAAATACATTAATAATTGGGTTTTAACACCTAAAACTATAATTTTACTAAGTTTATACTAGGATAACTCCTAGGGTTTATTCTAAAACATACAATGATTCACCAGATACTGCCGATGATTATGTGATTTGTGTTTGACTCTATAACCAAAACTCACCAAGGAAACACACGAAGAGCTCGATGCGCTTTACAAGTTTTAATGTTATTTAAATTTTTTACCATGAAATGAAATTACATTCCATGGAAGTGTTTATAAGAGTAAAATTTACTAATATGAACCACACAAACAATGCAATTGAAAGGGGGAAAAGAAGTGGTGAACGGTGTGTGAAACATCACATGAATGAGTACCCCCAAACATGATCATATGAGTCGAGTATGATGCACTAGTAAATAAATCAATAAAATAAGAATATAAGATGAAGAAAAACAACATACAAATATATAATTAAAAATAACATTCAATTATTACAAACAAGAAGCTCATGATTTCCATCACGTTCCTCCCCAGGTGATCACAAGGAATTTAGAACTCCATGGAAAGGGAGAAATCCATAGATGTTGAAGTAGAAGTTACCATAGAATCCATAAATTCTAGGATTTTGTATAGGACTAATTTTTTCTCCAAAATGGTATTCCCTTTCCTCTTGGTCTAACTCCTAAATGGGAAGTGGTTATGGGAACCCAGTTTTCTAGATACCACATGTGTCTCAGTTTTAGGATGGTAAATGGAATTATATCAACTTGGAAAAAATATAAGAGGTTTTTTCCAATATCTTAAATATCACCATATAAAAATTTGTGGACATTAAAAATCTATAATTGGAGATATAGTCATAAATGAAAACCAAACTTTTTATTTCATGCAGATTCAATTCCCTAGAAAGATCAGTTAGTTTGGGTGACTATATGGACAAATTGGGATTGGGTTTATTGAGATGAGTTGTATCCCATGTATTTTTTGATTGGATAAAAAAATTTCATCCCATTTGGATAATTGGATTTTGATTAAAATTAAAAATAGTGTACATGTGTTCATGGGATTCCATGTAGTGTCACGACTCATCCTCGGGGCCCGCGCCGTGACTACCCCAAGCCCGCCTTCTATAGGCCAGGGGCTGGCGACTAGCACCAAGGCGTAATTCCCAGTAAAAAGGGAAGGCATTGTCTTTCTAAAGTAAAAAAACACCACAAATCAAGAAAGCAGAAGTAAACACTGAGTAAAAACTGGGTACAACAGTAAGTGCGGAAAAGTAAGTGGACCAGAATACAAACCCAAACTGAAAGTAAAGTACAACTGAAAAGAGAGTACAACAACTGAAAAGTAAAGCCGCTACGACGATCCATCCTCTGGTACTCCCACCTAAAGGGTGGGTACAGATAGCCTCCACAGATCCTCGGTCCATCCGTCCGCTCCGAGTACACCCTGCCCTATGGTCCACCTCTGGGTACCATCCTGCTCCTCGTGCCTCAACCACGATCAGCGTTGTCCGTCGTCTGCAACCAACACAACGTAGTGCGGGCATAGCCCGTGCAGGGGTGAGTATAAGATACTCAGTAGGGACCCTGAGACTCCCTTAGGTCTCCCAGAACCCACAAAGGATAATCCACAAAGGAAAGATACAATCACGAAGTAACATACGACTCTACTTAGGTATATTCCCATACATATACCTAAGTCATCAATTCTCATTCGGCTCCAACATCCAAGCTCAAGTACAACCCAGTCCACACAGGAAAACACAAACCAATCCACACAGGAAAGCAAAACGTAATCCAAATAGGATATCATGTCAATCTTATCGAAGATAAGGATTGAAAGTCAAGATTCAGCTCACACATGTATACTTCTTCGTAAGACGATAGAGATGATCAGATATTGCCACTGATTCATCTAAGCCATCGGACCCACACAGGATCGATAGGTACTAACCCCCGCAATGACCCACAAAGGATAGATAGGTACTAACCCCCGCAATGACCCACACAGGATCTGACCCACACAGGATCGATAGGTAACTAACCCCCGCAATGACCCACACAGGATCTTACCCACACAGGATCTATACATAACTAACCCCCGCAATGACCCACACATGATATATAGGCGCTGACCCACACAGGACTGCTGAGCACTGACCCACATAGGATCGGTAGCACTGATCCACGTAGGATCGCTGAGTGCTGTAGTCGTCGAAATCGAATCCACGGAGGATTTCTGTACAGTCGTCATTGTCGTCGCAGTCGCAGCTAGCTCTAGGGTTCCCGCACAAAGCAAGCTCATTCGGGAGGGTCAGCTCCACGAGCCGAGGGGATGATAAATCAACTGACTCATAGTTCAGAGTTGATGTATCCAAAAGTTCCGTATCGACAACAGGAACTCAACGTCGCAGACGTCGCGTCAATCGGACGCCCGGTCTGAGAGTTATTGGCCTTTTCGTTTCAGGGGCCCGGTTGGTTTTTAAGTCGAAACCAACCCGAACGTACTCTAACTGCGTCCAAACCTCAAGCGGAGTAAGCGAAAAGGTCCGTCTCACTAAGATGAATCCAACAAAGTTGACGGCACGTCAATCGGACGTCCGGAGATCAAGTTATAAGCGTTTCCGCTCCGAGAGCCCGGTTGGTGTCGTGTACGAACCAACCTGGACTAACACAAAGTACTCCGAAACCTTGATTATAATATACCGAAACGACCGTCTCAATCCAAGGATCGCTACGCAACTGACAGTGCGTCGATCGGAGGTCCGTAGCCCAAATTATGGGTAACAGACCGAAAAAGTCCGGTATTAGGGGGTTTGGGCCCGGTCCGACCCAGCCCGGTACCCCCTGGGTCGGCCTGGCCCAGCTAACGCGGCTCGGCCTAGCCTGGACGCAGACCGGCCCGGCCGGCTTGGCCCGACCTGGGAGCGGCCCAGCCCGGCGGTCCGGTCGGGCGGCTCGGTCGTTTCGGCCGAGCGGTGTGGGGTGGCACGCTGCCCCCCGCCAGCACATAACCGCGACCCCATGGGGGGCCGCTCCTTGTCAACAGACGTGGCCGAGCGCTGCGTCCCACCTCCTTCGGTCCCGCGCGGTCGCGGGACCAGCGGTCTGCCGCCGCGGCTGAAGCCGCGGCGGCCCATCCCATCGGCGCGCCGGGCGCCGCCACCTCCGGCCGCCGGTGCCGCCGTCCCGGTGAGGCGTGCTGGCGGAGTGCTCTGCGGACCACCGGACGAGCTCCGGTGGTCGTGTTTGCCTGCCGTCTTCGCCAACAGCCCACCCGGGACCCGTCCTTCACTATGAGTACCTCACAACGCCCGTACGGCCTGCTTCATCATCGCTCGCCAATCCGCACACCAAGAACGAAGAGACGGTGGGTTCGGACTTGTTCGTTGGTCCGCACCCACCATGTTAGCGGTTTAAAAAGGCTTCCGACAAATTTTAAACATAATCCGAGGGTATAAATCACAAAGATTTAATTGAATCAAAACCCCTACCTCAAGCATCGTCGAGCGAGGGTTCATCGCGGAATTGCACGTCGCGGAAGAAGGCGTCGCGGAAGGGGGATCGTCGCGTCATGGAGAAAGGATTCGTCGGCGTCGTGTCATCGATCTCCGAGGATCCGGCATTCTTGTCGACCTTCGTTGGAGGTCGGCGTTCTTCGCGTTCTTCGCGTTCTTCATCGAGGAGGAAGAACTTCAAGAACCTGGGCGAATTATCCCTAGCCTCTCAACACAATAAGACTAACTACATAAAATAAGTGGTGTCTTATTTTATTAACACTCAAACCAACTCTTTGAAATTCAAAAAGAAAAGAAATGATCAATTAATTGAGGATTTTAAAACTGTCCAATTAATGAGACGTTTAATATCCAGATTAAACACAAGAGATGACTTCATTTTAAAGGGGGGTGCGGGTGCGATACGTAAGAAGAAAAGAAACGGCGGGGCTCGTGTGGACCCCACCTCACAAATATCCTACCAAGTGGGTAGGATATTATGGGTTCTACATCATCCACTTAACATAGGTTAAGCGACTTAAAATAAAATAAATTGGTCGCAACATTTTATTTTATTCATTTACTTAACCCGAAAAAAATTAAAAACCACACCCGAGCAAACACAACTCCAGAAAAGGTGTTTCTAAGAAAATACCGGCACTGTGATTCCATCGGTGCCCTCGTAATTTGATTCAGAGCACTGGTTCAAAATTTAGAAAAACCCGCTCGTTCGTTCACTGAACGTACCCGAGCTAATCTTCAGAAAAAGATTCCGGGCACACCGGACCTCGGAATTAGGTGCCGTCAGAAACTAAGTTCTTGTAAAATTCCAAAGAAAAATTTAGAAAAAAATTTCCTTGAATTTTACGGGTCTTTACATCAATCCCACCTTAGGACTTTACGTCCCCATAAAGATACATCAAAAACTAGGGAAACAAATGTGGGTACTAAGCACGCATCTAAGCCTCCCGCTCCCAAGTGCTCTCCTGGAGGTTCCCGTGCTACCATCTAATGTGCACTAGAGGAATAGACCGTCCACATAGGACTCGCTCCTGTCGATCCTCAATATCCACTGGGAACTCCGCAAAAGTCAACCCATAATCAACGTCCAGCTCCCCATGGTCAATGATATGCGTCGGGTCATGCACGTATCTCCTCAGCTGAGATACATGGAAGACATTGTGCACCCGGTGCAACTGAGGTGGTAGAGCCAGACGATAATCCACCTCGCCAATCCTGCTGAGGACTTGGAATGGTCCGATGAAGTATGGAGACAACTTTCTGCCTCGACCAAATCTCCGTAATCCACATCGAGGTGAGACCCGCAAGAAGACGTGGTTGCCATCCTCGAACTCTAGTGGCCTCTGCCTCCTGTCATCATAAGACTTCTGGCGGCTCTGAGCTGTCCTCATCCGCTCCTGGATGACTTGGACCTTCTCTGTCATGGCCTGGACCATCTCCGGTCCCACAAGTGCTGACTCCCTAGTGTCTGTCCAGCACAACGATGATCTGCAAGGTCTACCGTACAACGCCTCGTATGGTGCCATCCTGATGGTAGAGTGGCAGCTGTTGTTGTACGTGAACTGCACCAAAGGTAGGTGGTCCTCCCAGCTGTGACTAAAGTCGAGGACACTTGCGCAGAGCATGTCCTCGAGAGTCTAAATGGTCCTCTCCGTCTAACCATCTGTCTGAGGGTGAAAGGCGGTGCTCAGATGTAGCTGCGTCCCGAACGCCTCCTAAAACCCCTTCCAAAGCCGGGAAGTAAAGCAAGAATCTCAATCGGAGATGATAGATGATGGCACACCATGAAGCCGTACAATCTCCTGAACGTAGAGACGTCCCATGCTCTCCACTGAGCCCTACTCTCTGATGGGTAAGAAGTGTGCCGACTTGGTGAGTCGGTCGACAATCACCCAAATGGAGTCATGACATCTAGAAGTGCGTGGAAGTCCAGTCACGAAGTCTATAGATATGTCATCCCACTTCCACTCCGGGACCTCCAAGGGCTGTACCAAGCCTGCTGGTACCTGGTGCTCTACCTTCACCTACTGTCAGGTGAGGCATCGAGAAACGAACTCTGCCACAACCTTCTTGATGCCCGGCCACCAGTGATGTCGTCTGAGATCCTGGTACATCTTCGTCACGCCAGGATGTACCGCCAAAGGGGAAGTGTGAAACTCTCTCAACACCTCCTCTCGTAAAGAAACTGGTACCATGGTACGTCCTATAAAAAGGACATCGTGCTCTCCTCATACAGAGAAACCATCAGGTGCCTGTCCTGAGGATATCTGTGCACGCCGCGTCTCACAGTCAGCATCCCCATGCTGTGCCTCTCTGACCCGCTGTATTAGTGGAGGAGTGACTGTGAGTGACTGAAGGAAGGATGCTCCATCTCTATCCACAAAGGATATCTGCAAAGCGGCTAGCTACTCTGTCGCCTCCCCAAGTAGCTGAATGCCCGTCCTCCTTCTGAGAGAATCAGCTACCACGTTCCCCTTTCCAGGAGTATAGACTATCTCAAAGTCATAACCCTGGAGGAACTCAAGCTATCGCCACTGTCTCAGGTTCCGGTCCTTCTGTGAGAAGATGTACCTGAGACTTTGGTGGTCATAATAGACTGTAAAGCCCTCGCCCATCAGATAGTGTCGCCACATCTTCAGAGCGAAGACCACTGCTGCTAACTCCAGGTCATGGGTAGTATAGTTCTTCTCATGCTGCCTCAACTGACGTGATCCATAGGTGATCAAGACCCGATCCTGCATCAGGACACATCCGAGTCCGGTCCCTGATGCATCGCAGTAAACTACGTACCCTACTCCCTCCTCCGGCAACCTCAAGATAGGCGCACTGGTCAATCTCTATCTCAGCTCCTGGAAGCTCTGCTGACATCTGTCTGACCAAAAAAATGGGTTACCCTTCTTCATCAAAGCTGAGAGTGGTGCCACAACTCTAGAGAAGTCTGGCACAAATCTCCGGTAGTACCCAGCTTGTCCCAAGAATCTCCGCACCTCCGTCATTCTCCTGGGTGGATCCGAAGCTAGCACTGCCTTGATCTTCGCAGGATCCACCACAACTCCTGCCTCAGAGATGACGTGTCCCAAGAAGTGGACCTCGCATATCCAGAACTAACACTTAGAGAGCTTTCCATAAAGCTGGTTCTCTCGAAGTGTGTCTAGTACAACCCGCAAGTGGTAGGCGTGCACCTCCTCAGTCATCGAGTATATCAAGATGTCGTCGATGAAGACCCCGAAAAATCGATCGAGGTATGGCTGAAAGATCCTGTTCATGAGGCCCATGAACACTGCTGGAGCATTGGTTACGCCGAATGGCATAACCAAGAACTCATAGTGGCCATACCGACATCTGAATTCCATCTTCTGCACGTCCTCGTCCCGAACTCTGAGCTGATGATAGCCTGACCTAAGGTCTATCTTCGAGAACCACCGTGCTCCCTTGAGCTAATCGAAGAGGTCATCAATCCTTGGTAGCGGATACTTGTTCCTCACTGTCACCTGGTTCAGGCGACGATAGTCAACACAAAGTCGCAAGCTCCTGTCCGCCTTCTTGGCGAACAATATCGGGGAAGCCCAAGGTGAAACACTGGGTCAGATGAATCCCTTGCCCTGCAAGTCCTCCAACTGTACCCGTAGCTCTCGAAGCTCAGTAGGGGCCATCTGATATGCTGGAGTGGATATCGGGCCTGTCTCGGGGTATAGGTCAATATAAAAGTCTACCTCTCTGTGAGGAGGTAGTCCTGGAACGTCGTCGGGGAAAACGTCTGCATACTGATCCACCACTACAGGAAAACCTGGACTCCGTACGTCAACTGCTCCTAGGATAAGGCAATCCAACTGATGAGTGATGGGCTATTCTCTCCTCTGCGTGAGTCCATCCTGTGCTGCGAAGGATCCCTTCTCACCGGTGAAGGTGAACCTGCTCCCTTCGGTGCGTACACATCGTACCTTGCGCCTAATATAGTCAATCTGAGCATGGATTGTAGATAACCAATCCATGCAAAAGATGAAGTTGTAAGGCCTCGACGCTGCTACAAGAAGATCCCAGCCAAAGCTCTCACCTCCTAGAGTAAGCTCACAATATCGGCACCCATGCGTAATCGTCGAGTCTGCTTCCGTAGGAGTCTCTAGCCGTAAGGATCGAGCCAACGGCTCGGTCAGAATCTCCGAGCTCCGAACAAGGGCAGCAGCTATGAAAGAATGACTCACACCTGTGTCTATAAGAACTGCAGCAAGGGTGGAATAGACACAGATAGTACCTTGAATCATCTCGGGCACACCGTGGTCGTAGGCCTCTACTGCCTGAAGCTATGCCTGTCTCTGCCCGCCAGCTCCCTGTGGTCGGGGTGGACCTCCTGGTGGTGGTGGTGGTAGAGCCTCAAAGCATCGCCCACCACCTGCTGCTCGGCCAACTCCTCTGCCTCGTCCGCCTGCTCCCTGCGGACCGCCACGGTCGACCCTCTACCTCTTCCTGGGTGGCCCCTCAACCATCTGCTACTCCTCAGCAGGGCGGGTCGGGCAGTCACGAGCCATGTGGCCCTGCCCACCGCATGCTTAGCACTGTTTGCCTCTCGAAAGACTGGCTCTACGCTGTGTGCCCCGCACTGCTGAGCTAGTGTCCTGAGGTCATCTACCTAAGGGTCTGGTCTGCCTGGACCCATGAGTCATCCGTCGACTGCCTGCTACAGAAGACTCTGCTACGTGCCGCCCTGTGGTAGGTCTCGCTGATGTAGGCTCAACAAGGAAGATCTCGATCAGAAGGGCTCACTCCAGTACCCCTGCCTGTGTCGGAATTCTGAGGGTGATCAGCGATGCCCTGATCTCATACCTCAATCCCTACTCAAAGGTCCATGCCCAGAAGAATGGGTCCCGTACCATGTTCATCGAATAGCGTGAGAGATTTGTAAATCTCACCGAGTACTGGACGACCATCAAGCTTCCCTGCCGTAGATGTAGAAGCTCCTGTATGCGCACCGCACGGAGGGTGGCTAGGATGAACTCAGAGCGGAAGAGGATCTCAAAGTCCGTCCAGAGGAGAGATGCCTCGTCGTGCACCTGGAGCATCAAGCTCCACCATCTGCCTGCTGTAGCGTGCAGGAGGCTCGCTGTGAGGATCACCCTGAGGTCTGCTGGTGTCCTCACTAACCTGAAAACCCGTACAACTGCCTCCATCCAATCCTCGGCTGCCTGGGGGTCCGTCTCCCTACGGAACCTGGGTGGTCGCTGGCGCAGAAACTCGTGCAGTGCACTAAGGTGACGTGCATCGTCAGCGGCTGGGGCTGGTATCATCAATGGCTCGGTGGGTAGCAGTATAGCCGGTGCCTCTACTGTCAAAGGGCCCTGTACCGAGTCCTCGTCGCTAGGTGGGCTGTCATCACGCACAATGCTCGGAACCCTAGCTGGTTGCCGTCATGGGGCCATGCTGAAAAGAAACAGGTGCACCACGGTCAAACAATATACCTCGTGAGCTGAGACAAAGTAATCACAAAGAAAACTTGAAACATACATGAAATCAATGTTTTCGTGCATTATGTTGGAAATCAGAAGTCAGGGTCCTGGTGTACGGATACGTCGGCTGTCGCACCAACACTGGACTCCCTAGACTGATAACCACATTCAATACTCTTAACACTATTGCTTCACATAGAAAAAGATCAGAGTCCTGAGTTCTGTGGTAGAACCGAACTCCTCTGATACCAATTTGTCACGACCCGTCCTCGGGGCCCGTGCCGTGACTACCCCAAGCCCTCCTTCCATAGGCCAGGGGCTGGCGACTAGCACCAAGGCGTAATTCCCGATAAAAAGGGAAGGCATTGTATTTGTAAAGTAAACAAACACCACAGAGTAAGCAAGAAGAAGTAAACACTGAGTAAAAACTGGGTACAACAGTAAGTGAGGAAAAGTAAGTGGGCTAAAATACAAACCCAAACTGAAAGTAAAGTACAACTGAAAAGAGAGTACAAAAACTGAAAAGTAAAGCCGCTACGGCGAGCCGTCCTCTGGTACTCCCACATGAAGGGTGGGTACAAATAGCCTCCATAGCTCCTCAGTCCATCCGTCCGCTCAGAGTACGCCCCACCCAGTGGTCCACCTACGGGTACCGTCCTGCTCCTCGTGCCTCAACCACGATCAGCGCTGTCCATCGTCTGTAACCAAAACAACATAGTGTGAGAATAGCCCGTGTAGGGGTGAGTATAAGCTACTCAGTAGGGACCCCGAGACCCCCATAGGTCTCCCAGAATCCACAAAGGATAATCCACAATGGAAAGATACAATCACGAAGTAATATCCGACTCTACTTAGGTATATGCCCATACATACACCTAAGTCATCAATTCTCATTCAGTTCCAACATCCGAGCTCAAGTTCAACCCAGTACACACAGGAAAACACAACCCAATCCACATAGGAAAGAAAAACGTAATCCACACAGGATATCAAGTAAATCTTATCGAAGATAAGGATTTAAAGTCAAGATTCAGCTCACACATGTATACTTTTTCGTAAGATGATAGAGATGATCAGATATTGCCACTGATTCATCTAATTCATCGGACCCACACATGATCGATAGGTACTAACCCCCGCAATGAACCACAAAGGATTGATAGGTACTAACCCCCACAATGACCCACACAGGATCTGACCCACACAAGATCAATAGGTAACTAACCCCCATAGTGACCCACACAGGATCAGACCCACACAGGACCAGACCCACACATGATCTGTAGGTGCTGACCCACATAGGACCGCTGAGTGTTGACCCACACAGGATCGATAGCACTGATCCACGTAGGATCGCTGAGTGCTGTATTCGTCGCCGTCGAATCCACGAAGGATTTCTGTACAGTCTTCATCGTCGTCGCAGTTGCAGCCAACTCTAGGGTTCCCGCACACAGCAAGCTCGTTCGGGAGGGTCCGCTCCATGAGCCGAGGGGATGATACATCAACTGACACATAGTCCAGAGTTGATGTATCCAAAAGTTCCGTATCGACAACAGGAACTCAATGTCAGAGACGGCGTGTCAATCAGACGCCCGGTCTGAGAGTTGTTGGCTTTTTCGTTCCAGGGGCCCGGTTTGTTTTTAAGTCAAAACGAACCTGACCATACTCCAACTACATAAAAACCTCGAGCGGAGTAATCCAGAAGGTCCGTCTCACTAAGAGGAATCCAAAAAAGTCGACGACACGTCAATCGGACGTCCGAAGTTCAAGTTATAAGCATTTCCGCTCCGAGGCCCCGGTTGGTTTCGTGTACGAACCAACCTGGCCGAACAAAAAGTACTCCGAAACCTTGAGTATAATATACCAAAACGACCGTATCGATCCAAGGATCACTACGCAACTGACGGTGCGTCGATCGAAGGTCCGTAGCCCATGGTATGGGTAACATACCGAAAACGTCCGGTATTAGGGGGTTCGGGCCCGGTCCGTGTAACGCCCCGACCCTAGTTACCCAGAGTCGGTTCATTATTTCGTAACATTGGAATGATCACAAAAGATTAAGTCTAGAAAGACCGATTAGTTTAGTAGCCTTGGAAACACTAGATACATTCATAAATGTTACATTACATCATAAAGTGAAAAACTACAATAACATAGTCTCAATTTTCCACACTCATACCCCCTTCAGACTATCCCTGTAGGTCATTCCTAAAATACTTCTTCACATCCTGGAAAAATTAAAACATTGAAAGGGGTGAGATCAGATGCTCAGTAAGGATAACAATATAGCGGAAGCTTTCATAAATAAACATTAACATTTAAGGCAATGTATAACTAAAACAAAAGCCCTTTTAAACTTGAACTTCAACATAATATGGCAAAATAAAATGAAATAATGCCATTTAATTATTCACATCGATATTCTACTGGTCCAATAATTACATGAAATATCAATAAAAACTTTCATAATGATGGAATGCATAATTCCAGACTATCATAACCACGTAGCCAAGGCCTCGTGCCAATACTACAAATAAGATTTTGTCAAGGCCTCGTGCCAAGACACTAGTTTGTCTCATGAGACCTGCCGATGCATCGAGGAGCTATAGCGGGCTCCACCCATCACTTATTAAGTCCAATGCATTCCTCATATGAACAGGTTTAAACATATCATAAACCATAACATAATAGTATCACATAAAACATGCATAAAGGAAACATAACATTTCCACATTTCAATCACAAGATATCAATACAACACATTGATATGATAAAAACAATTTCAAAACCATTTTAAATACCAAAATAAATGAAAATTAAAACTTGATATTTATTTTTCATTTTAAAAAAAGTTATGGCTTGTAGAGGAATCCGAAACTCAAATAATAGTCATGGCGGTGGAGAAGTTGTTGTCGCCGCATACTTAAGAAAAAACATTCCTTTTGTCGTTTAGTAAAAACGCTTCATATAAAAATATTCCTTTTGAATAAAAGTAAAATTAAAATGGTTTTATACACCGTATAAATGAAATTTGTGTATAAAACAAAATATGCCTCAATGAAAGGAGATTGAGACGAAGTCCCTTATAAAGATCATTTTTTTAAATAAAATAGATCTATTATGTGTATTCACTATAAGTACACATAAAGAAAGTAAAAATACATGATATGACATAATAATATCATGACATAATTTGAAAGTAGGAGATTAACCCAAAGAATGGAAATTGGGTTAAGAAGTTCCCTTACCTCGTGTCCGACATGACTTGATCGTTCTTTAACCTCCTTTAAAATGGGTAACTCTTTTTGATTTGAGATCAAAGGCTTACTTGGGAAGAATTCTGCCAAAGTGAGGCTTCTAAGAGTAAGAGTGGGATGTGGAGAGATAAAATGGACAAGGGTTGGCTGAGCCAAAGGATTGAGAGGTGTGGGTAAGGTGGTAGAGGTGGGGGCCTTTTATAAGAAGAGAGGAGGGGCACACTTGGAAAGTTATAAAAGGTTACTTTATCATAAAATGCTTTTCGGATTTAAAAGGTCCCAAAATTATATATTTCTAGGATAAGGTGATAATAGTTATAAATCCACCAATACAATAGGTTTTTGAAATGTATAGGTCTTAGATTTTACATTATCTTTTCATTTTATTTAAATCGTTAAATAATGAGGTAATCACTGCATCATCATGGTGTCATAAATAATTTAATTTATTTATTGTCTAAAAATTATAAAAAAATTATAATTATGTATGAAATCTTTTTAGACTTATAATTAATATTTATAGTAAAAAATATGACTTGTATAACCCCATTTAAAATTTGTTTTAGTAAAACAACTCATGTTTGTGACATTTTTATTTTAACATTAAATAAAAAGTTTTTAATGTCATTTTCCTACCAAAGTGGCTCCATGGGGTCCCCAAGTTGACCCATGGATTGTCTTGGTCGGCCATGACTCATTAAATAGGGGTAGGACAAGTGTAAAAGTATTTTTGTATTTTTATAATATCATTTTTTACCTCAAATTTCACTAATTACCTTTAATCGCGATTAATTAAACTTAAAAGTTACTATTCACCAAAAAATTATTTTAATCCCATTGAACAAAATTTTACTTCTTAATGATAACCATGTATGTTGGATTTTTGAAAATCAAATCACAGAAGTGGTAATGTTTCATTTAAATGAAAAATCAGTTTTTAACTACCACTTAGTGGTTTCACTATTCATCAAAAATTGAAGTTTTTCAGAACAATGCCAAAATTTCACCCTAAGCTATAATTGATATTCTGAATTCAAAAATTATTTCTATTTTACAAAATTCCAAATATATAAGTTACATTAATTAATTTTATAATTAATTCCCGCTGTCACAACAAATAGCGTGTTTTTAAGAAACAATATATATCAAAAGATTGACAATTGTTTATGTCCAAATTCAAAGTGAAATTAATTATAATGACCACCATTGGATAAAATGGTAAAAATATATTCTAATTACACTTTAAAACCACTCAATAGTATAATTTATCACTATAAATTATTTTGATTAAAAAAGTTGTTTTTAAGTATTTTTCACTATTCATAAAAAATTGGAAGTTCTCAGAAAAATACCCAAAATTCAACATAGGCTAATTTCGATATTAAAAATCCAAAAATGATGTACATTTTGAAATATAATATATATATAATTTCAAAAAGTGGTTATAACTATTCATAATGGCTATTTTGATTGGTCGCGGTGTGTTAGAATCTCGAACTTGCGTACAGTGCAAGCTATTGCATTGTTGAAAGAGAAGCGTATCGTGGAAGCTCGGGGTGTTACATTCTCCCCTCCTTCAATAAATTGTGTCCTCATAATTTGAAAATTTTCTTTAAAAATAAAAGGTTGAAAATAGAAAATAACTTTGTGGAAAATCCACATCGGAAATAAGGTTAATAAAAATATAACTTTAAAAGAAAGAAAGATAAGTACAAAGGTCACCCGAGATATCCCATACTAGGATTCTATGAAAATATGGATATTGAGGGAAAAAAAACCATCAAGGTCTGATGGAGAGTTGTATAAAATAGGATTAGGAGAATGTTAACTACAAGAAAATCACAAACTTGTGATTGGTTAAACGGTCAATGATTCCCCAATTGGAAAAGTTAACCGAATTTTTTTTTTGTTTTAAGTTACCTTTCATAAACTTGAGGAGTTTATTTAGGAGATTTACTAATAACGTGAGGAAATATACTTACTTGTCATGTAGACTTTCATTCTTTAATAAATTTTTACCACAAACCCATCTTTCAATCCAAAAGGTAATAGAACTCAAAAATATTCTATTTATCCTAATCGTACAACGTTCCAAATATTAACACATACCTTTTAGATTAGGAAAACTATTTTTTAATAACCAGGGACTTCCTGTAGGCTAGTGGTAGGTAATAAAGGCCTGTCGCACTATGGTTGTGGGTTCGATTCCTGCAGCTTTGTCCGATGCGACGGGTTATCCCCCGACATGCAGGTTGTCCTTTTCCTAAAAATATAGTATTATAATATTCCAAAAGTAATCTTCAGAAATCTTTTAACCTTAAACAATACTATCCAAGGTTCAACTTAATCCATTCCAACCTTTATAGTTATCCAAAATACTTCTGTCCAACTCACAGTCCAAATTTTATAAGGAAGGTAAACATAATGAAGATCCTTTTTTCCGCGTAACAACATGTGAACACCTTCATCATGTATTCTTTTAAAACACTACAACATCATGAATTACCATAAATCCTCATTGATTACATTCATGATCCCTTATTCCTTATAGATTACTAGATATACTCCTTCTATCCAAAAATGTATACAAATCATTAATCAGTTTCAAGGAAGTTAAGAATATCCAATATAAATTATCCAAATCAATCATGTATTATTACAAAATCACTATCTCGGTATCAGAACTATATTATGGTTTATCTTTCTCTCAACCATATATTTTCCAAAAATTTAACCTGCTGTGGAGTTACTTTTCTTGGTTCCACGCAATCTCAAGTCCTTGATGAAATAGTACTGCAGTACAATCCTTATATACTCCATAATTATTATAACCAGTACATCATTGATACAACACTCAAATGAAAAAATTATTTAACAACAACATAAGAACTCTAATCATTCCTCCTCATCTGTGGCAGTATCATAACTTGATTATTATCTAGTAACATCATTTGGGGCATACTCTGATGATTTGGATATTGGTTTGCGTAGTGTCCCCACTCCCTGTAGATGAAGCATTGTACATTTGAAACATTTTTCTTACCCTTGCAGTCACACACTTGGTGTCCTTTTTCTCCACACTTATAACAAACTCTCATTCCCTTCAGGCAAGTTCCATGGTGTTTCTTCCCACAGTTATCAGATATTGGAAAATTCTTCTTTTCCCTCATCCCTTTATCCATCATTCTCTCTTCCATCCTTTTCTTCTCTTTCTTCCCTTCAAAGCCATAAGACTCAGAGAATTATTTACTTATCTTATTAACACATGATACTATTTCTTCATATGTTGAGAACACATGGGAGACTATTTCACTTCTAAATGTTGGCTTAATACCGTGAAAGATATGATCCTTCTTACTCTTTGGATCATACATATTGATGGAGTCCACATTCCTTCTACTGGGCACCATTTCTATACAATGGCATAAACTAGGTTAGTTTATGAATTACAATGAATAATTCCAAACTTGTAAAATACTTAATGTTAATTGAACGGTTTATAGATATAATCCATAATAATAAAAGATGTTTTATTTGAGAAAGTATATACTCATAAACCCTTCATAATGGTTTGTAAAAAAATGAGAATTATCCTAAGAATATCCCCCGGGAGTGTCGTAACCAAGAGTGCAGCAAGGCCCGTTGTCGTGCACCAGTTCCCGTTCGAGTCTAGCTCAAAGCGATGTTTTAGGGTTTTACCCCTAGGCACATCTGTGCCAGATCCGCCTCTACCTACTCGTATCCATACAGGGATGTATTGCTCGGAAAACTCACAAAATCTCTATAATACCAAAATTCTAGGAATTTATTCTATACTAATACTCAAAGTCTATCTTAGGGCTATGTTCTCTAATCAGATTTTATCTAAATCTACCTTCCAAGGTTAGTACTAAACTGCCTCTGATACCAACTGTAACCCCCCGAACCTAGTTAACCAGAGTTGGTGCATTATTGTGTAACATTGGCATGATCACAAAAGATCAAGTCTCGAAAGACCGATTAGTTTAGTAGCCTTGGAAACACTAGATACATTCATAAATGTTACATTACATCATAAAGTGAAAAACTACAATAACATAGTCTCCATTTTCCACACTCATATCCCCTTCAGACTATCCCTGTAGGTCATTCCTAAAATACTTCTTCACATCCTGGAAAAATTAAAACATTGAAAGGGGTGAGCTCAGATGCTCAGTAAGGATAACAATATAGCAGAAGCTTTCATAAATAAACATTAACATTTAAGGCAATGTATAACTAAAACAAAAGCCCTTTTAAACTTGAACTTCAACATAATATAGCAA
Source organism: Viscum album (assembly GCA_963277665.1). NCBI lineage: Eukaryota > Viridiplantae > Streptophyta > Magnoliopsida > Santalales > Viscaceae > Viscum > Viscum album. The sequence continues at coordinate 173,356,974 of OY728128.1, forward strand.
AATAAAATGAAATAATGCCATTTACTTATTCACATGGATATTCTACTAGTCGAATAATCACATGAAATATCAATAAGCACTTTCATAATGATGGAATGCATAATGCTAGACTATTATAACCACGTAGCCAAGGCCTCGTGCCAAGACTACAAATAATATTTTTTCAAGGCCTCATTCCAAGACACTAGTTTGTCTCATGAGACCTGCCGATGCATCAAGAAGCTATAGCGGGCTCCACCCGTCACTTATTAAGTCCAATGCATTCCTCATATAAACAGGTTTAAACATATCATAAACCATAACATAATCTTATCACATAAAACATGCATAAAGGAAACATAAAATTTCCACATTTCAATCACAAGATATCAATACAACACATTGATATAATAAAAACACTTTCAAAACCATTTTCAATACAAAAATATAAGAAAATTAAAACTTGATATTTATTTTTCATTTAAAAAAAGTTATGGCTTGTAGAGGAAGCCGAAACTCAAATAATAGTCACGGTGGTGGAGAAGTCGTTGTCACCGCATACATAAGAAAAAACATTCCTTTTGTCGTTTAGTAAAAACGCTTCGTATAAAAAGATTCCTTTTGAATAAAAGTAAAATTAAAAGGTTTTTATACACCGTATAAAGGAATGTTGTGTATAAAACAAAATATACCTCAATGAAAGGAGATTGAGATGAAGTCCCTTATAAAGATCATTTTTTTAAATAAAATAGATCTATTATGTGTATTCACTATAAGTACACATAAATAAAGTACAAATACATGATAGGAAATAATAATATCATGACATAATTTGAAATTAGGATATTAACCCAAAGAATGGAAATTGGGTTAAGAAGTTCCCTTACCTCGTGTCTGACATGACTCGATCGTTCTTTAACCTCCTTTAAAATGGGTAACTCTTTTTGATTTGAGCTCAAAGGATTCCTTGGGAAGACTTCTGCCCAAAGTGAGGATTCTAGGAGTAAGAGTGGGATGTGGAGAGACAAAATCGGCAGGGGTTGGCCAAGCCAAAGTCTTGAGAGGTGTTGGTAAGGTGGTAGAGGTGGGAGCCTTTTATAAGAAGAGAGGAGGGGCACTCTTGGAAAGTTATAAAAGGTTACTTTATCATAAAATGATTTTCAGATTTAAAAGCTCCAAAAATTATATATTTCGAGGATAAGGTGATAAGAGTTCTAAATCCACCCATCCAATAGGTTTTTTACATATGTAGGTCTTATATTTGACATCATCTTTTCATTTTATTTAAATCGTTAAATAATGAGGTAATCACTACATCATCGTGGTGTCATAAATAATTTAATTTATTTAATGTCTAAAAATTATAAAAAAATTATCATGATGTATGAAATCTTTTTAGATTTATAATGAATATTTATAGTCAAAAATATGACTTGTATAACCCCATATAAAAATTGTTTTAGTAAAACAACTCATGTTTGTGACATTTTTATTTTAACATTAAATAAAAAGTTTTTAATGTCATTTTCCTACCCAAGTGGCTCCATGGGGTCCCCAAGTTGACCCATGGATTTTCTTGGTCGGCCATGACTTATCCAATAGGCGTAGGACAAGTGTAAAGGTATTTTTCATATTTTTATAATATCATTTTTTCCTTAAATTTCACTAATTACCTTTAATCGCGATTAATTAAACTTAAAAGTTACTATTCATCAAAAAATTATTTTAATCCCATTGAACCACATTTTACTTTTTAATGAAAACCATGTATGTCTGATTTTTGAAAATCAAATCACAGAAGTAGTAATGTTTCATTTAAACAAAAAATCAGTTTTTTAACTACCACTTAGTGGTTTCACTATTCATCAAAAATTGAAGTTTTTCAGAACAATGCCAAAATTTCACCCTAAGCTATAATTGATATTTAGAATTCAAAAATGATATATATTTTACAAAATTTTAAACATATAAGTTTCATTAATAAATTTTATAATTAATTCCCGCTGTCACAACAAATAGCGTGTTTTTAAGAAACAATATATATAAAAAGATTGACAATTGTTTATATCCAAATTCAAAGTGAAATTAATTCTAATGACCACCATTGGATAAAATGGTAAAAATATATTCTAATTAAACTTTAAAACCACTCAATAGTAATTTATCACTATAAATTATTTTGATTAAAAAAGTTGTTTTTAAGTATTTTTTACTATTCATAAAAAATTGGAAGTTATCAGAAAAATACCAAAAATTCAACATAGGCTAATTTTGATATTCCGAATCCAAAAATGAAGTCCATTTTGAAATATAAAATATATATAATTTCAAAAAGTGGGTATTACTATTCATAATGGCTATTTTGATTGGTCGCGGTGTGTTAGAATCTCGAACTTGCGTACAATGCAAGCTATTGCATTATTGAAAGAGAAGCGTATCATGGAAGCTCAAGGTGTTACAGTCCGACCTGGCCTGGTACCCCCTGGGTCGGCCCGAACTGGGTTGACCCAACCCGGGTCCGGGTTCGGCCGGCCAGGGCACGACCCGACCCGGCCCGGCCCGCTTGGGCACGGCCCGGCCCGCTTGGGCGCGGCCCGACCCGGCTGGCGCGGCCCGGCCCGGCCTGGTGGTCCGGTCGGGCGGCTCGGCCGTTTCGGCCGAGTGGTGCATGGTGGCACACTGCCCCCCGCCAGCACATAACCGCGACCCCATGGGGGGCCGCTCCTTGTCAACAGACGCGGCCGAGCGCCGCGTCCCTCCTCCTTCGGTCCCGCGCGGTCGCAGGACCAGCGGCCTGCTGCCGCGACTTCAGCCGCGACGACCCATCCCGGCGGCGCGCCGGGCACCATCTATAACGACCCATACTTTACATACATTTTTAATACTTCAAAATTGAAGTACACTTATTACAACATATGACAAAACCACAAAGGACCGTATAGGTATAGTGTCTTTAGAAACTGGGAAACATAAACAACTGGTTCATAAATCTTCTACAGTGTCTCCCATTTATTTCATCATATCTAGGGTCCCTTTTAGCATATTCTACTTAATATCCATCTTCCTGACCTGGGGAAAAGAAAACATAAAAGGGTGAGCTCAAATGCTCAGGAAGGGCAAATAAAGGAAATAAAAATCATATCATATCTTTTTGAAAATCAAAACCTGCAAAAGAGATCATAATATCTTAACATGGAATAAATCATAGAAGTGAAAATGAGATCCCCATAATCATAACATAAAACTTGAAACTTTGTGGCATGCACACATAATCATGGAAAATCATTTCTTGTTAGTCATGACTCATTGCCAAGACTATCTTAGTGGACAAAGTCCCTTTCTGAACCGAGTTCACTCCTCGTTTCAGTCCTGTATCACTGAACCGAAATAACCTTCCGTTCCAGCCATGTCTATCTCATGAGATATAAAATCTTTACCCAATGCATTGGAGGGAGATATAGGTCCCACCCATCTTATAATGAATCCTTTCTTATGTGTGCCACATAATCATAAAACATACATCATCGCATAACACATGTAACAAAAATGGGATTCTTGAAACATCATGACATCATAAAACAAATCTTATAAGGAAAATGACTTCATAAAAATAATTCCCTCATAACATAATCAAATCAATGTAATTAAAGGGATAAAAAATAGAACCCTTTATTATCTTAGATGGAAAATAATTTTGATAAAACACTTGAAATCCATTCTTGAGGAAAATATCCTTTCTTATTCAAAAACACTTTTCTTTTCTTAACATGTCATACTAAAAGAAGTTGATCAAAAATAAACTTGAAAACTTATAAAGGAAGATTCTTGGAAATAATGTTTTAAAAATCCATTCTTGCCGTATAAGTTAAAGAAAAACATTCTTCGTACTTTTGTCAGAAAAGTCAAAAAGTACCTCGTACGACAAAAGATTCCTTTCATACATATTACTAAAAACTCACCGAAGGGTAAAAATGGATTTAAACAATTGTAGGTGGATGGAAATAATATTACATATTGATGAAACATGGATGTGGATGATAAAATACACCCCAGTAAATACTTACGAATAAACAATCTCGGATAAAAATGAGATTGTGATATTTCCCTTACCTTAGGTCCGATTTGCTTTGTACGTGTCCGAAGCTCCTGTATAATGGTTTAAATAATTTCATTGACTTATTAAAGAATCATATTCATTGTTATGATATCATATATGGTTCACTTATGACATTATATTACCCGTTCTTTTGTAAATTCCATGTTAAAGAAGCGTTTTGGGTAAAATCGTTTCTTTTATCGTAGGTGTTTTGACTTGTTGTTCTTGACATTATTATTACTTATATCATGATTTAATTACTTCCAGAATATAAAATATGATTTATATATCATATATATTCAGTATATATATATATATATATAATAGATAGATAAATGAAATGAAAAACACCGTTCATGGAGACGGTAGTCCGTACGTACGCATGGACGCTGTTTTCCTTTCCCTATTGTCTTGAATGGAAGTAAGTAGATGACATACATATATATATATACATAAATCCAGTAGCTTTATAATGTCATATATTTCATTATTATTTCTTATATATACTTTATAATCATTCTTAAATGGTTAACATGGAGAATGAATCTCATCGCGTCGTGGAGACGGTAGTCCGTACGTACGCACGAGCGATGATATCATTTCCATAAATATTGAATTGAATTGGAGTGGATTATACAATATATCAGAATCAATATGATGTTTTAATAACTATGTATAGTTATTCTTTACACCATTATACCCATCCATGTAAGGTGGTGGTGGAAAGTAGATTACACCACGGCGTGGAGACGGTATTCCGTACGTACGCACGCGCGGTGATTTCTTTTTCCGTAGGATAGATAGATGGTGAAATAGGGTTGTTTCATACTTATAATAACATATCAGTATATGAGTGATACTGATGTTATTACTTCATAATGAAACAACCTAATAAGAAGAAGTGGAAGAAGAAATAAAGATGAAAGAATTGGTAACGGTAATTACCTCTTCTTTGAAGCGCCTTTTGGAGACCTCCTCTTAGGGAACTAAAATTGGTCTTTGAGGAAGACCAGAACCTCTAGGATGTTGCTAGGGAAGTGGAGAAGAGATTTTGGCAGGGGTTGGCCGAGCTTGAGTGTTCAAATTCGTGTGAGGAGGAGGGGGAGGAGGTGTCCTTTTATAAGGGAGGAGAGGGGCACCTTAGGAATATCTCAAAATATTATTTTATTATAATGTCAAGTTCGGTTTTAATTAGCTCCAAATTGATTTATTTAGAGGCTAAGGTGGGGATGGGTCTAAATCCTATCAACCAATAGGATTTAGACAAGTTTAGGGTATTATTTTAACCTTATCAATTAGATTTAACTCTAAGTTAATTAATTTAACTTTTACCGTGTCTTTTTGTTTTCTTTCACTATATGGTTAATACACTTACTATAACATGCCAAACGAACCCCAAATTGTTTATTATTAATATATATTTCCTTATCTAAGTCATTTGGCCGAACCTTATATTTTTAGGAATAAAATAACAATTAATAATATAATATTTGATTTAAAAACTATTTTGTGTCAATTTTGACACTATCTGATATATGATTTTTGTGAAAGTCATAACAGAATTATATGTTCGAACCAAGTTGATTAAATCAACATTAATATATCATAGTAACCTAGAAAATTAGTGGAATTCATAAAAAGTCTTAAATTACATTTATTTTGGTATTTATATTATCAATTTTGTCAATATTTCATTAATAAGATAATTACTGTATCATCTTTGTGTCATAAATAAATTAAATTATTTGATGTCTAAAAATTACAAATAAAATATCATCATGTAGGAAATCTTTTTAGATTTCTAATGAATATTTACAATTGAATTTATCTTATGTATAACCCCATATTAAAAATGATTTACTTATTAAACTTTGATTTTAACTATTTTAACCCTTCTTTAAATAAATTAATAATAAATGTCCTAATCTAATCCAAGTGGGCCTAAATGGTCATATTTTATTCCTAAGTTTGTTTTTGGTCGAATTACACTTGTCCAATAGAATTAGGACATGTGTTAGGGTAATATTAATATCATATTTACCCTTAGTTACCCTATTTACTATTAACCGCGGTAAAAAAAAAAGTAAAAAGTTACTATTCACCAAAAAATTATTTTTATCACATTGAACCACATTTTACTTACTGACATCAACCGTGTCTCTCGGATTTTTGAAATTCCATTCACAGAAGCGGTAAAATTAAGTTTTATGAAAAATTCAGTTTTTTAACTACCACTTAGTAGTTTCACTATTCATCAAAAAATGAAGGTTTTCAGAAAAATGCCAAAATTTCATCCTAAGCTATATTTCATATTCCGAATTCAAAAATGAAGTCTATTTTACCAAATTCATAACATAGAAGTTTCATTAATTAATTTTATAATTAAATCCCGCTATTAAAACAAATAGCGTGTTTTTAAGAAACAATATCTATCAAAAGATTGACACTTGTTTATGTCTGGTTTAAATGTGCAATTACATCCAATGACCAACATTGTATTAAATTGTAAAATTATATTCTAAATATACTTCAAAACTACTCCAATTAATAATTTATCACTATTAATTATTTCGATTAAAAAAGTTGTTTTTTAATTATAATTTAGTAATTTTCACTATTCATCAGAATATGAAAGTTATCCGAAAAGTACCAAAATTTCACCTTAGGCTAAATTCGATACTCCGAATCCAAAAATGAAGTTCATTTTAAAAAATAAGATTTACAGAGTTTTAAAAAGTGGTTATTACTATTCATAACGGCTAGTTTTAATAATATTTTAATAGCATATCGTTGTTTAGTGAAACTCGGTATTGCGTATTACACACGCCATCGAGGAAGGTCGTGATTGCGTGTAATGCAAGGCAAGTCAAGGATGCGTGTTGTGCAAGCTCCTTTTGGTGTAGGGTACAACACAAGACTTTAATAAAATTAAAAAGAATATTTTTTTATAAAATCTTGGGCTGTTACACCATCGCCTCCTGGCGGCCGGCCGCCGCCTCCTGCCGCCGGCGCAGCTGTTCCGGCGAGGCGCGCCAGCAGAGTGCTTCGTGGACCACCGGACGAGCTCCGATGGTCGGATTTGCCTGCCGTCTTCGCCAACGGCCCTCTCGGGACCCGTCCTTCACTGCGAGGACCTCACAACGCCCGTGCGGCCTGCTTCATCATCGCCCACCAATCCGCACACCAAGAACGAAGAGACGGTGGGTTCGAACTTGTTCGTTGGTCCGCACCCACCGCGTTAGCGGTTTAAAAAGGCTTCCGACAAATTTTAAACATAAGCCGAGGGTATAAATCACAAAGATTTAATTGAATCAAAACCCCTACCTCAAGCGTCATCGAGCGAGGGTTCATCGCGGAATTGCACGTCGCGGAAGAAGGCGTCGTGGAAGGGGGATCGTCATGTCACGGAGAAAGGATTCATCGACGTCGTGTCGTCAATCTCCGAGGATCCGGCATTCTTGTCGACTTTCATCGGAGGTCGGCGTTCTTCGCATTCTTCACCGAGGAGGAAGAACTTGAAGAACCTAGGCGAATTCTCCCTAGCCTCTCAACACAACAAGACTAACTAAATAAAATAAGTGGTGTCTTATTTTATTAACACTCAAACCAACTCTTTGAAATTCAAAAAGAAAAGAAACGATCAATTAATTGAGGAGTTTAAAACCGCCCAATTAATGAGACGTTTAATATCCAGATTAAACGCAAGAGTTGACTTCATTTAAAAGGGGGGTGAGGGTGCGTTACTTAAGAAGAAAAGAAACGGTGGGGCTCATGTGGGCCCCACCTCACAAATATCCTACCAAGTGGGTAGGATATTGTGGGTCCCACATAATCCACTTAACATAGGTTAAGCGACTTAAAATAAAATAAATTGGTCGCACCATTTTATTTTATTCATTTACTTAACCCGAAAAAAATTAAAAAACACAACCGAGCAAACGCAAATCCGGAAAAAGTGTTTATAAGAAAATACCGGCGCTGCGATTCCATCGGTGCCCTTGGAATTCGATTCCGAGCACCGGTTAAAAAGTTAGAAAAACCCGCTTGTTCGTTCACTGAATGTACTCGAGCTAAACTTAGGAAAAAGATTCCGGGCACACCGGGCCTCAGAATTAGGTGCCGTCAGAAACTGCGTTCTTGTAAAATTCCAAAGAAAAATTAAGAAAAAAAATATTCCTTGAATTTTACGGGTCTTTACATGTAGTTTAACCCATTTTCCTTCCGCATCATCATGGGATCTCCGAATCACCTCCATCTACAATGGAATCATAAAAACAAGAGGAATTTCCATTTTTAATAGTGAAAAAGAAAAAAAATAATTGAATTAAACATGAAGTAATTTTTTTTATTAAAATTTTAATTTATGATACAAAATCTGTTTAACACAGTGGTATAAGAGTCAAAATGAATAGTGAAATGCAATCTGATCAGAAGGATAAGTATCTCACAGAACCCCAAGAGCCACATGAGGATTTATTATAATATAAAGGCCATGTAAATTTGTGAATGTAATATCTAATTTGGGTTGAGTTTCTCAAAAACCCATGGGAGGCTTTTTCATGAAGGAGGACTACCTTTTAAGGTCTATATCCTCTTCCGTTTACAGAGCTCAAGAGTATCACAAACTCAGAGCATTTATTGGAAGTTGAACGGTCATGTTCCATTTAAAATTGGGGTTAAGGGGGTATTTATGGGAAATACAGTGGTGTGGGTTTTGGTTTAATGAAGGATGGAGTACTTCATGAAGATATATGAGAATCGCAAATAGGAATGGGTCCATGACCCAGAGTTACACTGCGTGGAGGTTACTGTAAACCCTCTGTGTGGCCCAGGACATCCAAAAATGGGCCATCCATGACTCCTTACTTATAATACATGGAGGTTACCTTAAAACCTCTACAAAGTTGGGAACTTATTGAGCTTCATCCATTTAGAAACACTACTACAACCTGCCCCTTTATCAGTGCTAAAAACCAGCATTAAAAGCGCTAGAAAAGCGCTGTTAATTCCGGCGTAGATAAAGGGGGGGGGTCCCCTTTATCAGCGCTCCTCTAACGCTGTTAAAGGTGTCCTTTATCAGCGCTTTTCTAGCGCTGATAAAGGCCCCAGCACCTGCACCTAAAAAACAGTACCTGCACACCTGCACACCAGAATACCTGCACAAAGTAGCACATGCACACCTGCACACCATAGCACCCACACCCAATATTTTGACTGACAACGGTATATACATTTACTTAACATCATGAATACAAACAAAAACGCATTGCTATATACATTTCAAACATTGTTTTACATGGTTACATTTACAATTATTCAACAGCAGTTATAAACATTCATGTTTCATCCTTTGATATCCATGATCTGCTCTCGATGGTATTTTTTTCCGAACAAAGCATCCGAACTCAAGGAAAAAAATTCACCTATATAAGAAAACAAATATTATGTTAGTAATGCAATAATTAAAGAAATTAAAACAGTAATATGAAAGAATACATTAATATGGAAATGTGAAACTAAAATATTAAATTTTAAACTCAAAAGTTTTCATTTTCATAATAATGAAAGGGAATAATGTAAAATCAATATGTTTTTGATTGATTTATCTCATTTAATAAATACTGATTCTTTATCTAATGAAAAGCTTTACCGGTCAGACCGTGCATTGGATTGAGGTACGGTCGATTCGTACACATCACAAATGACTCGAGGATCGTTGTCCTAAAGTATAAAAACAATCCGAAGGCGTTTTCTCGGTTTGGCGTATGTCATTGGTGTTGTTTTCCAAAGTTTATGTCATTTTCAAACTGATATCAGACAATTTTAGCCATACCGGTCACACCGTGCGTCGAATTGATGTGAGGTCAATTTTTACACGTCACAAATGACTCGTGGATCGTTTTCCTAAAGTATCAAAACAATCCGAAGGCGTTTGCGCGGGTTGGCGTATGTCATTGGTGTTGTTTTCCAAAGTTTATGTCATTTTCAAACTGATATCAGACAATTTTAGCCATACCGGTCACACCGTGAGTCAGATTGAGGTGCGGTCGATTTGTACACGTCAAAAATGACTCCTGGATCATTGTCCTAAAGTAACAAAACAATCCGAAGGTATTTTCTCAGTTTGGCGTATGTCATTGGTCTTGTTTTCCAAAGTTTATGTCATTTTCAAACTGATATCAGACAATTTTAGCCATACCAGTCACACCGTGTGTCGGATTGAGGTGCGGTCAATTCGTACACGTCACAAATGACTCGTGGATTATTTTCCTAAAGTATCAAAACAATCTGAAGGCGTTTTCTCGGTTTGGCGTATGTTATTGGTGTTGTTTTCCAAATTTTATCTCAATTTGAAACTGATATCAGACACTTTTATCCATACCGGTCACACCGTGCATCGGATTGAGGTGCGGTCAATTCGTACACATCAAAAATGACTCTTGGATCATTGTCCTAATGTATAAAAATAATCCGAAGGCGTTTGCTCGGTTTGGCGTAAGTCATTAGTGTTGTTTTCCAAAGTTTATGTCATTTTCAAACTGATATCAGACAATTTTAGCCATACCGGTCACACCGTGCGTCGGATTGAGGTGCGGTCGATTCGTACACGTCAAAAATGACTCATGGATTGTTTTACTAAAGTATCAAAACAATCCGAAGGCGTTTTCTCAGTTTGGCGTATGTCATTGGTGTTGTTTTCCAAAGTTTGTCATTTTCAAACTGATATCAGACAATTTTAGCCATACCGGTCACACCGTGCGTCATATTGGGGTGCGGTCAATTCGTACACGTCACAAATGACTCGTGGATCATTTTACTAAAGTATAAAAACAATCCGAAGGCGTTTGCTCAGTTTGGCGTATGTCATTGTTGTTGTTTTCCAAAGTTTTTCATTTTCAAACTGATATCAGACAATTTTATCCATACCGGTCACACCGTGCGTCGGATTGAGGTGCGGTCGATTCGTACACGTCACAAATGACTCGTGGATCGTTGTACTAAAGTATAAAAACAATACAAAGGCGTTTTCTTGGTTTGGCGTATGTCATTGGTGTTGTTTTCCAAAGTTTTTCATTTTCAAACTGATATCAGACAATTTTAGCCATACCGGTCACACCGTGCGTCGAATTGAGGTGCAGTCAATTCGTACACGTCACAAATGACTCGTGGATCATTTTCCTAAAGTATAAAAACAATCCGAATGTGTTTTCTTGGTTTGGAGTATGTCATTGGTGTTGTTTTCTAAAGTTTATGTCATTTTCAAACTGATATCAGACAATTTTAGCCATACCGGTCACACCGTGCGTCCGATTGAGGTCCGGTCGATTCGTACACGTCCAAAATGACTCTTGGATTGTTGTCCTAAAGTATCAAAATAATCCAAAGGCATTTTCTCAGTTTGGCGTATGTCATTGGTGTTGTTTTCCAAAGTTTATGTCATTTTCAAACTGATATCATACAATTTTAGCCATACCGGTCACACCGTGCGTCGGATTGAGGTGCGGTCGATTCGTACATGTCAAAAATGACTCGTGGATAGTTTTAATAAAGTATCAAAACAATCCAAAGGTGTTTTCTTGGTTTGGCGTATGTCATTGGTGTTGTTTTCCAAAGTTTATGTCATTTTCAAACTGATATCAGACAATTTTAGCCATACCGGTCACACCGTGCGTCAGATTGAGGTGCAGTCGATTCGTACACATCAAAAATGACTCATGGATCGTTTTCCTAAAGTATCAAAACAATCTGAAGGCGTTTGATCGGTTTGTCGTATGTCATTGGTGTTGTTTTCCAAAGTTTATGTCATTTTCAAACTGATATCAGACAATTTTAGCCATACCGGTCACACCGTGCGTCGGATTGAGGTGCGGTCGATTCTTACACATAAAAAATGACTCGTGGATTGTTGTCCTAAAGTATAAAAACAATCCGAATGCGTTTGCTCAGTTTGGCGTATGTCATTGGGGTTGTTTTCCAAAGTTTATGTCATTTTCAAAATGATATCAGACAATTTTAGCCATACCGGTCACACCGTGCGTCGGATTGAGGTGCGGTTGATTTGTACACGTCACAAATGACTCGTATATCATTGTCCTAAAGTATCAAAACAATCCAAAGGCGTTTTCTTGGTTTGGAGTATGTCATTGGTGTTTTTTTCCAAAGTTTATGTCATTTTCAAACTGATATCAGACAATTTTAGCCATACCGGTCACACCATGCGTCAGATTGAGGTGCGGTCGATTCGTACACGTCAAAAATGACTTGTGGATCGTTTTCCTAAAGTATCAAAACAATATGAAGGCGTTTGCTCGGTTTGGCGTATGTCATTGGTGTTGTTTTCCAAAGTTTATGTCATTTTCAAACTAAGTAGTAGGAATTCACTAATCTAAGGATATGAAACATAAGAAAGGGAGATCATAGATGCTCAATAAGTGTAAAGGGAGATATCAATGACCATATAAAGATAACATAAGTATTAGGAATTCACCTTCATTGTCCTATTTGTTTACATTCTTCGATCAGGTACGCTGCCCATTCGTTTCTAAAGACATTTATATCATCTTCAAAATAAGAGTTTTTGCGACAGTCATAGTAGTACTGAAAAAATATAAATACACAAAGGATTAATAATTATTTTAAATAAAGTAGTAATTATTTTCAAAAATACCTCTTCAGGGATGCTAGTTTGTCCATGAAATACGATCTCTTTCATAAAATTACAAACATAATAACTGCAGTCCTTGTCATTTGTTTGTTTCGGACACTACAAAAACATCGAGAAAAATAAGTAATTTGTTTTGATATGTATTCGGATAGTGAAATATAATTATATATACCCAGATACTTCTCCATTTGTAGATCTTGTGGGCATTGTCGTCCTTACGCCCTGGATTCATTCCAGCCTTTAGACGATATTCATACACCGCCCTATCATAAAAAAATCTTCATTAAAAGATAATATAAATTATATAACTAGATATTTAGTTCTAAAATGGTGGATCTAGTGTATTACAAATTTTCAATCGCCATCATGTGTGGTCGGTTAGTTGGATATCCATGCAGTGAATCCAGAAAATAAATCTTTGGAGTATCCAAATTGACTGCAATGAGCATCCAATGATCCCTAAAAACACAAAAAGAAATAAGTACTGATAGAAATGAAAATATAATTGATATGATTAAAATATATAGTTTTACACTTGCATCGTTGGTATTAAAAAGAGCCTGTCAGTCGTAATTCTTCTTTGAAACGTTCTGAGCAGATTTGACATCAATTCAGCCTGAAAATTAGAATCTATTTCTATTCGTTGTGTAGAAATGGTGTGAGGACTAACGAGTCCAAATTTGTATTCATGGGAAAATCCATTCAATTGTTTTTCATATATACGCCTGTGAAAAATATGAGATGTATTTATCCATAATTATCAAAGTATATCAGCTTCTGTAAAATCAAATCATGAAAACATACCTCATGTATACATTTATAACTGAGGCGCCTAGCCAGTCGTATGTGATGATCTCAGAAACATCGTCTGCACTAACGAAATCCATTGTTTCCTCTCCGTACATATCTTTTTCACAAACAATTGTATGATTCTTTCCGTCTTTCATTTTTGTATCCACATGAGCTTGCAATGATATTAAATGTGGATATAGAACGGGCGGGGTGAACGTGCTCTCAGTAGATCGTTTTGATCAGTTGGTTGATCCAATCTTAGAGCCGCTCTTTCATTTTAGATTCTCCATTTTATCCTTCTGTAATAACATTCATCGGTTCAGCCATTTTCTAATTTAATGTTAAAGGTTCTGCTTGAAAAATGAACTGGAAATGAATACCTCCTGCTCGACGTGTTTTTTTACAAGATTCGATGGCCATGAAACGAATGTTCCAATTAATTTTTCCACCGTATGAATGTCATCATCGTAATTTGGCACAGGTATCTTGGCACTCAGCTCATGAGCTACGTTAATCGACACTTTGACATGACCGGTTGGAAGTGGTCTGGAGTGTAGCGTGTCATTCTGCATATTGAACACCGTAGCCCTCGCTACAAGGCGATGGGTGGGAGTTGACAGATATAAATCACAGTCATTTTCACCCTGCAGAATATCATTAAATGGAAGGTATCAGTGTCTATGTGATTCACATCTCACAAAAACGAATATTATAACATTGATTACCTCGGTTAAGTCAGGTCTTTGAGGGGAATGGCTCGCATCAAAGCTGGTGAGGGGTGGATCTTCTCACGGGGGTTGTTCTTGAGTTGTTTGTTCTCTTCGCCTCTCCTCCATCAAACTCTTTAGCATCTCTCCCTGAGTTTGGATTAGTTCTTCAAGGGTAGCTACTATATCTCTCATTACATGCAATTCTTTAGTTTGTTCATCCTCTTGTTTTTTTTCTTAAAATATGTCTTGGGTGACACCCCAAAACCCACACCTTTGACGCGGCCATACTGTTCTGGCTGTTTCAAGGCCGTTGAAAGTATGTCTGCATCCGGTGCGGGTGTTGATGTTTCCTGTGGCTATGTCAAATAGAAAATATGAAAAAATAAGTAAGCATCGTTATGTAATAGTGATTTAAAGCAAAACAAGTTTATATTATGTAATACTTACACATGTTTCCCACACTTTTTGTGTGTTTTCATCTATCAGTTTCCCCTCTTTATTAACACGAGCCTCCTTCCATAGCACATGGCGTGGAATGGAAGTGACTTGAGATTTTTCTTCATCAATCTGCTTATAAATAGAGAAACATGGTTACAGTGTTGTTTTATGTCACATAAAATTATTACAGTACTTCTAAAATACATACCAATTGTTTTTCAATTGAAACGTACCCCAACCTTGCTTTACGGTAGGGGTACGCTGGTTTTGCTTCCCGTTCTTTATTTTCAGCACTCAGTTGCTGTTTCATAAATAAAAACCTATCAATCAATGTGATGAATACAAGCAATGTTACACAACGTGTAACCAAACACAATGTACCTGAAAATTCTTTTCCGCACGACGGTTTCAAAACGCATCCCACGTTCCTTGGGATATCAAGTGTGCATAAAGAGGAGGCGGGTGCGGCATGATTTTCCCTTCGGCATCTTTCAGATGATTTTTCGTTAAAATGGTGCGAAAGCCTCTATGAATCCTTCCTGCCAGTCTGAAAACATATTCTTTGTGAGAAACATCTACTATAAATGCACTCTGCAAGAGATGATGAAGGGTTAGTCAATATTTCAATATTTTATTTTATTTTAATAAATTAAATAGATGATATCGTAATGTTACCGTAATCTCTTCCCACATTAATGTTTTCGACCCGTTGACAACATGGCGCCACGACTTTACGTCAATCGGCACGCGTTGTCGAGTGAAGATTCCAATGTAGCTACTAAACATGGCTTTGTTGGGGTTTACATGCTGGCCTAGATTATTCCATCCCACCTCATATTTGATGCCTTTTGATTTTGCCTTAAGGATTTTTGCTAAAGCTGTCAAACTACGGCGCACCTATTTTTTTTTGTGTCGTTGGGGTTTCATCACCTACCATTTCCTCAGTTTCTGCATCAACATTATGTTTCTCCGAAGCACTAGCTTCGGCACTGACACCAGCTGCAACAGGTTGAGAGACCTGTTGTACATCAGCAGTGGGACCAGCTGCAATAGGTTGAGAGACCTGTTGTCTCTCAGCAGTGGGACCAGCTGCAACAGGTTGAGAGACCTGTTGTATGTCAGCAGTGGGACCAGCTGCAACAGGTTGAGAGGCCTGTTGTCTCTCAGCAATGGGACCAGCTGTAACAGGTTGAGAGACGTGTTGTGTCTCGGGATTGGGTGCATCAGCAGGTGAAGAAGTCATTATCTGCAGAACTGGTTTAAAATTTAAGTTAGATCACATAAAAGCAGCAGCGGACAGATAATAACATAATGTAACACAATCTATATTACAATAAAAATCAATAACCTGATTATTGAACTCCCTTTTTTTTAAAAGGCTGAAGGGATTTGACCCCTCTATCAACTATCCATATCCCATCATTGTGGTCTCCTCTGACATACAAAACGTCGTCTACATTGGGACCACTACGAAATGATTGATAAATCCCAATGAAAGGACTATCTTCCATTGAATTTTCATCTCACCCTTCAGCTGTTTTGGTCAATAACAGAACAATTGACCAGTTTCGGTTTGCGGGATCGGGAACATAAAATACTTGCACTGCCTATGATGCCATTATAAATGGCTCGTCTTTCTCCCCTTCCTTACTGAAATCAACTTTCACAAATCCCAAATCATCTATTTTAATAGCACCCCTGTTATCAACCCACTTGCATTGAAATATCGGAACTTGAAATTCCGTATAATACAACTCCCATATTTGTTTGATGATGCCAAAGTATGACATATTCTCATAAATTGGATTTCTGTCCTTAGCACCGGAAACATGCATCACTTCAGCCACAAGTGTAACCCCACTATTCTGAATGGTACTATCTTCATCATGTTCATTAGTATAAAATGTATAACCATTAACTACATAATCATTGTAAGATAATGCATACACACTTGGTCCTCCGGCTAGCCATCGAAGTCATTCCGAAATAGACTTTGGATTTTCATCTGACTTCTTAAAAATATGATCTCGAAACCATCCTATAAACTGTCGATTATGTGTATTTGATATCCATTTTTCAGCCCTTGATGGATTCAATTGCCTAAGAATTTCTTTGTGGATTTCAACATATGGGTCAACGTCTAAACTGTTATGCAAAACATAAAGGTGGGCCTGCTCCCGATCTGTAATATTGATTATGACAACCTTTCTTCCAGAAATTCCTTTACCCTCTAACCGCCCAGTGTGATGAGATTTCGATAAGCCAATGCTTTCCACACCAGACAAGTATTCAGTAAAGAATTCAACGGCTTCCTCAACAATATATCGCTTTGCAATACAACCCTCTGGCCGACTTCGATTTTTGACATACCCTTTCAAAATCTTCATATACCGTTCAATGGCGTACATCCATCTGTAATGTACAGGACCACATAGTCGAATCTCTCTCACCAAGTGGACCATCAAATGAACCATCATATCAAAAAAAGAAGGCGGGAAGAACATTTCTAATTCACATAATATGACGACAATTTCTTTTTCCATAGCTGGCAATTTCGCCGGGTCTATAACTTTGCTACATATAGCTTTGAAGAAGAAACACATTTTCGTTAATGTATGGCGGACATTCTTGGGAAAAATGCAACGTAAATCAATTGGAATGATATTTTGCATAAAAACATGACATTCATGTGATTTCAGACCTTTTAACTTCAAGTCACTCATTGACACAAGGTTACTGATATTTGACGAATACCCCTATGGAACCTTTACGTCATTCAAGAAGTTGCAAAACTGATATCTCTCCTTCCTGGAAAGAGTGTAAGTAGCAGGTGGAAGAAATGTTCATTTTTCACCCTTTACTGGTGCCAACTCTTCTCGTATTCCCATCTCAACCATGTCCAACCTAGCCTTAATTCCATCTTTTGTTTTGCCAGATGTATTTAGCAATGTGCCGATAACACTGTCAAATACATTTTTTGCTACATGCATAACATCAATAAAATGTCTTACATACAGACAATTCCAGTATTGTAATTCAAAAAAAATTGATCTCTTTTTCCAACCGATTTTCGTAAGGTTTTTTGAAGCCGGTTTACCAAAAGTAGTGTCCAAATTTTTAACTTTCTCAAACAATTGATCGCCTGTTAGTGGAGACGGTGTTGTACGTTCTTCAGAACTTCCATCGAATGATGTATTCCAAGAACGGTACTTATGTCGTCGCGGTAGAAATATGCGATGTCCTAGAAACACGATTTTCGATGAATGTTTCAACCTAATTGATTGTGTACCTTCTTCGCAAATGGGACAGCCTTGAGTTCCTTTAATGCTATATCCTGACAAATTTCCCTAAGATGGGAAGTCATTTATCGTCCCATACAACATGACTCTCAAA
Organism: Viscum album; assembly: GCA_963277665.1. NCBI lineage: Eukaryota > Viridiplantae > Streptophyta > Magnoliopsida > Santalales > Viscaceae > Viscum > Viscum album. The sequence continues at coordinate 173,375,047 of OY728128.1, forward strand.
GTGAAATCTTCCTTTCTGTAAGCATCATACAATGTAACACTTGAATCCCACAATAATTTCAAATCTTCGATCAATGGAGCTAAATAAACATCAATATCATTACCCGGTTGTTTTGGTCCTGATATAAGCATAGATAACATGATGTATTTTTGTTTCATGCATAACCACGATGGTAAGTTATAATTTATCAACATAACCGACCATGTACTATGACTGCTGCTTTGAAAACCAAAAGGATTAACTCCATCTGTAGATAACGCAAGACGAAGGTTTCTTGACTCGTTTCAAAATTTAGGATACTCATGATCGATTCTCTTCCACTGAGGAGAGTCTGCCGGGTGACGTAGTATCCCATCTTTAATTCTTGTATCTGCATGCCATGTTAATTGTTCTGCAGTCTCCTCACTTCCATATAGGCGTCTAAACCTTGGAATGATTGTAAAGTACCATACAACTTTAGTAGGACTGTATTCATCTTTCTTGTATCGAGAAGCACCACACTTTGGGCATTCTTTAAGTGATTTGTGGTCCTTGCGAAATAGTATACAGTCATTCGGGCAGGCGTGTATTCTTTCAGAGATCATACCCATAGAGCGTAGCATTCGTTTGGCATTGTATGTTCGGCTCGGGAGCTCATTGTCTTCTGGGAGCATGTCATTCAAGAGGGCAAGTAGTTTCGTAAAACTGTCGTCACTCCACCCGTTATCTGCTTTCAAATTATACAGCTTCAGTACAGCTGACAATGCTGTATATTTAGTGCAACCAGCATACAATGGCGTCTTTGCACAACTTTTTAACTTCTCAAACAATTTTGGGCAATCACAAAGTTCATCTTCGAAGGTCCTTGTCATTTTCTCAATACGATCTTCATCATCATTCACATCTGTAATCACATCCTCCATACGGTCATCTTCATTGTTCATGTTTGTAATCATATTAGATGATCCATAAAATGTAGTATCACCCCAGTCACTACCTACATTCTTTGTTTCCCCGTGTTTATTCCAACATGTATAACTTTGATCTATTCTGTGACAGATCAAGTGTTCTTCCAACTCATCTGGACTAATTTGTTTTGAATAACAACAGCGTAAACACGGACAAAGGATTTGAGAAGAGTCACATGCATGATCTATTGCAAACTTGATAAATTCTTTCACACCTTCTTCATACTCTTTTATCAACCGATTGGAATTCATCCATTCTTTATTTATATTCATCCTATTTAAAATCCATAGGATAAGTATATAGGTTAAAGGAGAAGGAATATGAGTATAATTTAAATAAAAAACAAGATACTTCAAGGAAATAAAGGAATAAATAAATACCAAAATAAAAAATATATTGGGAACCACTACAATCCCCAAGCCTCACATCATCTAGATCTATAAAACCCATCAAAGTTACTCCAACTCGATTTGGAAACACTGGGACCCAATTCTACCTGACCTTCAATACATGAGGATTTCATGGGTACTCAGTAGGGAACCACCAATGTGGTTTCATAAATTCTAATTTTTAGTTATATGTGCATGTTTCATGATATGAATAAATAAATAATATCTAATAAATAAATAAATAAATCATCATTGATCCTCAGGTTCATAGCCTCGATCATCCATACCAACTTTGGCTAATGCCAAAGTGTATTTGAGAACATTGTGATGACTAGGAGGAGGAGGAGGAAGCGCCGGAGGAGGAGGAGGAGGACGAGGCTGCGGTGGGGGAGAAGGAGGAGGAGGAGGAGGAGTAGAGGAGGAGGAGGAGGCGGAGGCAGCGGAGGAGGAGGAGGATGAGGCCGGTGGAGGGGAGGAGGAGCAGGAGAAGATGAGGAGGAGGCGGCCTCGGCGGAGGAGGAGGAGGCAGCGGAGGCAGCGGAGGAGGAGGAGGAGGCCGCGGTGGAGGAGGAGGAGGCTGCGGTGGAGGAGGAGGCACCAGCGGCAGCGCAGAGGCCGGGCGGAGGCAGGGCGGAGGCAGCAGAGGCAGCAGAGGAGGAGGAGGATGAGGCCGGTGGAGGAGGAGGCACCGACGACAGCGCAGAGGCAGGGCGGAGGTAGAGGAGGCAGCGGAGGCAACAGAGGAGGAGGAGTATGAGGCCGGTGGTGGTGGAGGAGGAGGAGCAGGAGCAGAGGAGGAGGCGGCGGCCGCGATAGAGGAGGAGGAGGCGGCGGCCGCAGAGGCACCGGCGTGACCGCAGCGTGACCACGGAGGAGGAGGCGGCCGTGGAGGCACCGGCGGCACCGGCGGAGGAGGAGGAGGAGGTATCAGCGGAGGAGGAGGAGGCCGCGGTGGAGGAGGAGGCACCGGCGGCAGCGCAGAGGCAGGGTGGCGGCAGGGTGGAGGCAGCGGAGGCAGCGGAGGCAGCAGAGGAGGAGGAGGATGAGGCCGGTGGAGGAGGAGGAGGAGGAGCAGGAGCAGAGGAGGAGGAGGCGGCTGCGGTGGAGTAGGAGGATGTGGCGGCCGTGGAGGCACCGGCGTGACCTCGGCGTGACCGCGGCGTGACCGCGGCGTGACCGCGGCGTGACCGCGGCGTGACCGCAGCGTGACCGCAGCGTGACCGCAGCGTGACTGCGGAGGAGGAGGAGACGTGGAGGCACTGGCAGCACCGGCAGAGGAGGAGGAGGCATGGGCGGAGGAGGAGGAGGCTGCGGTGGAGGAGGAGGCACCGGAGGCACCGGCGGCAGCGCAGAGGCAGGGCGGAGGCAGGGCGGAGGCAGCGGAGGAGGAGGAGGATGAGGCCGGTGGAGGGGAGGAGGAGCAGGAGCATAGGAGGAGGCGGCCACCACGGTGGAGGAGGATGAGGAAGCGGAGGTAGCAGAGGAGGAGGAGGAGGCCGCGGTGGAGGAGGAGGAGTCCGCGATGGAGGAGGAGGCAACGACGGCATCGCAGAGGCAGGGCGGAGGAAGCGGAGGCAACGGAGGGGGAGGAGGATGAGGCCGATGGAGGAGGATGAGGAGGAGCAGAAGCAGAGGAGGAGGAGGCGGCCGCGGCGGAGGAGGAGGAGGCGGCAACCGCAGAGGCACCGGCGTGACCGCGGCGTGACCGCGGCGTGAACGCGGCGTGACCGCGGCGTGACCGCGGAGGAGGAGGCGTCCGCGGAGGCACCGGCGGCACCAGTAGAGGAGGAGGAGGCATCAACGGAGGAGGAGGAGGCCGCAGTGGAAGAGGAGGCACCGACGGCAGTGCAGAGGCAGGGCGGAGGTAGGGCGGAGGCAACGGAGGCAGCGGAGGCAGCGGAGGTAGCAGAGGAGGAGGAGGATGAGGCCGGTGGAGGAGGAGGAGGAGGAGCAGGAGCAGAGGAGGAGGCGGCGGCCGCAGCGGAGTAGGAGGAGGCGACGACTGCGGAGGCACCGGCGTGACCGCGGCGTGACCGCGGCGTGACCGTACCGTGACCGCAGCGTGGCCGCGGCGTGACTGCGGAGGAGGAGGAGACGTGGAGGCACTGGCGGCACCGGCGGAGGAGGAGGAGGCATCGACGGTGGAGGAGGAGGAGGAGGATGAGGCCGGTGGAGGGGAGGAGGAGCAGGAGCAGAGGAGGAGGCGGCGACCGAGGCGGAGGAGGAGGAGGCAGCGGAGGTAGAAGAGGAGGAGGAGGCCGCGGTGGAGGAGGAGTAGGCTGCGGTGGAGGAGGAGGCACCGGCGGCAGCGCAGAGGCAGGGCGGAGGCAGCGGAGGCAGCGGAGGAGGAGGAGGAGGATGAGGCCGGTGGAGGAGGAGGAGGAGGAGCAGGAGTAGAGGAGGAAGCGGCGGCCGCAGCGGAGGAGGAGGAGGCGGCGGCCGCGGAGGCACCGGCTTGACCGCGGCGTGACCGCGGGTTGACCGCGGCGTGGCGGTGGAGGAGGAGGAGGCTGCGGAGGCACCGGCGGAGGAGGAGGAGGCCGCGGAGGCACCTGCGGCACCAGCGGAGGAGGAGGAGGCATCGGTGGAGGCAGCGGAGGAGGAGGAGGATGAGGCCGGTGGAGGAGGAGGAGGAGGAGCAGGAGCAGAGGAGGAGGCGGCGGCCGCGGCGGAGGAGGAGGAGGCGGCGGCCGTAGAGGTCCCTACTCTAGGTGGATATATATGGATACTTTCCTTGACTGGTCTCTATATGAAAGAATTCTAAAAGGCTCCCTCACCTTCCAAAGATATATTATTTCAATAAAATTGTTTTGTGGGAGAAAGAATTAATCATATATAGTTGATGTCACTTTTAGATCATATGATTCTTTACTCATCAAGATAAATAGACAAGAACCAAAACCTAAGAGGCCTCAGGCATATCCAAATCTCTAGAAGTGATGACTTCCCAGTGCTTATTGGAAAACTATGGAAGTGTCGACTTCCCACATGCACATCCCCCCTCCCCATATCTCCCCCAGCAGACTCCTGCACATCCCCCCTCCCATCCACCCACTACCCCCCCCCCCACTTGCACAACCCCCTCCCCCACCCCACCTTCACACCCCCCACTTGTACACCCCCCAACCTCACCCACCAACAGACTCCCACCTACCTAGACCCCCCCAACTAGAACACTCTCTTCCCCACCACCCACTTGAACAACCCCTCCCACTTGCATATCCCACCCACCCCCACCTGCACAGCCCACCCCCACCCCCACCCCCAACCTGTACACCCCCACCTCACACCCAATAGACCCCCCATTATACGCCCCACCTACACATGTTCACCCACTGCACATCTCCCCCACCTAAACACCCCCACCTACACCCCCCCACCCACTACACCCCTGCAACACCTGCACCCCCCACTTCAAATAAAATTGATTCACACAAATCATGATAGTTGAAATATAGAACAAAAACAAAAAACAAAGCAAATTACAATTATTGGGCATAGCATACTTCACAATGGAGGAGGAGGAGGCCACAGAGGCACCGACAGAGGAGGAGGAGGCCGCGGTGGAGGAGGAGGCCGCAGTGGAGGAGGAGGCACCGGTGGTGGAGGAGGAGGCACCAGAGGAGGAGGAGGAGGCCGCGGTGGAGGAGGAGGCACCGGCGGCAGCGGCGCAGAGGCAGGGCTGAGGCAGGGCGGAGGTAGCAGAGGCACCAGAGGAGGAGGAGGAGGAGGAGGATCAGAAGCAGAGGAGGAGGCGGAATCCGTGGCGGAGGAGGAGGAGGCGGCGGCAGCGGCGACAGCGGCACAGACGAGGGCTTCCGCGAGAGCTTGATTGTGTGCGGGGAGGAGGAAGAGGACCCATGGGTTTTTAACAAATTCGCGGGACCCTTTATCAGTGCTAGTAAAAAGCGCTGATAAAGGGTGTATTTATTAGTGCTAAAATGAAAAGCGCTGATAAATACAACCTTTATCAGCGCTAACAAAAATGCTGATAAAGGGGAGGACCTTTATCAGCGCTAAAAAAGTGCTGATAAAGGGGACCTGTATCAGCGCTTTTGTTAGCGCTAATAAAGGTCCGGCCCTTTATCAATGCTTTTCCTTTAGCGCTGATAAAGGCAGGCGCATGCCTTGCCCAGTTTTGTGGTAGTGAAAGGGGGTTTACTTTGTGAATCCAGTCCCATATGTGGGTTTTTGGGCCATTCGAGACCAAATTCACTCCAAACTATCCATTCCTTATTTGAACTCTCCTAAGACACATCTATTTCATTGTCAAAATTATCAAATATGGAAAGTGATATTCCATTCTAAAACGTTATGATGTCTCTCACCACATAACCTGAAACCATGTGATGTAGGGACTAGGCTTCAAAACCTTGAATATACTACCCTAGGGTGCCATAACCCTCCTTATATAGCCTTTATTCCATACCCCACTTCACTATAGATGTTTTTTAATATTTATAAATCTCCCACAGCCCTTGGAAAGGAGTGGGGACCCCTCTATTTGACCATATATGACCTGGATCTACATAAGGACCTTAAACATGTCAACTAGAGGCATCACCTCCTTATAAGAAAGGACATCCTATCTTCATGAGCCCTAGAAACACTGTAGTGTAACTTGACACCTCAAAGTGTTTTATGATCATCCCTGATGTGTCTTCCATATTCTGTCACTCTCAGTTAAAAATCCTATAGATGGGATTTACACAAACCATATTCCAATTATCCAAGTGGATTTGGAATCTGTAACTTTATGCCACCATACACCAAACTAGACTTTATTAGGCATGTGTGGTGTCCAAAACATTCATGAATAAAAATCCTTCATCAAAACATTAAGGATACAGGGTGATGAAAACTATGATGTAGACCCATTCTTAATTATCTTAGTAGGGATGCGGGGTGTCAGAACCCTTCATGAATACCCATCCTCCATCATATTTTTATGGGTATAGGGTGTATGAACCCATCATCAATACCCAATCCTCATCATATTTTAAGGATGTGGGGTGTCCAAACCCTTCCTGAATACCCATCCTTCATAACCAAATGAAAGATTAAGTGTACTAAAAACCTTCAAGAATACTCATCCATCACCCATTATATGTATCAAGCATACCCAACAATAACATTTCAAGGTAAAAGACAGTAAACTATAGCATCATAAGGTCCAAGCTATTTGACCTAAGATTATAGCATCAAATTTGTCTAGAAAGAACTAAAAAACACATAAAATTGAAATAGAAAAAAATACTTACTAGGTTGAAAAGCCATAAAGGGATCCCATGTAAAAAGTTGAGTCTCTGCTCACTAGAAACACAAATTTCATGATCTAGGAAACATTTAGAACCCATGAAATGGAAAATCCAAAAAACTTATCTCGTTAAAAACCCATAAAGGGAATCCTGAGAAAATGGAAAGTCCATGCCCACTAAGCTTTCCCCATATGATGTTTAGGAATTATTTAGGGCAATATAAAAAAATATACAAAGCCTTTTGGAGTCATTATCTATCCCTAGAAAAAATATATCTATGATCTCTAATTCTATTGATTTGGGAAAAAGTTAGAGCACTTTACCTCTAGGAAATATTTACCCAAATTAGCCTTTTAAACTAGGTGATCTCAAAATAACTGGAGTAGATACATCAATGAGGATTTTTATACTGATAACCACTTATGAGAAATTCTCAAGAGAGGTCTATTATGATTTGATCATTTAAGTTCAAAATTTGGGTTTTCTCAGTATTATAAAAATAATATATGTCTTTAAAATTCTATATGATATTGATTTGATGAAATTTCATGAAAATAATGAATGAAAGAAAGACTAAAAATAACATGTAAATTTTAAAAGGTTTGTTCAATGATCAAGTAAAAAGGATTGAGGGATATCTATAGTCTAGAATCTCTCCCACAAATCCAAAAACAAATGAGGATTTTAAAAGTAAAATCCAATTAAAATATTTTCTCAGATGATTCCATGAACTCCCCTAAATTCTGTTCAAGGTAGGCTATAGAATGGAGAAATTGATCGACTGACTCAGTTTTCACCTCTGAAACCTAGTGTAATGCTTCCACATCTTGGCAAAAACATCAAATTTGTCTTTCTCCACTAGGTCAAAAATCCCCTATTGCTATGAAATAGTTTTATTTGATTTTTTATCATTTACTAAAATCAGGACATCTACTACTAATGATGATCAATTTTGGGATATATTTTTCCAATATCGGCCTTCATAGTGTTAATAAAATCATAGTGAGCCATTACCACTGTCAAATGTTGGGAAGTATCATTCATGTCCTCATCCCAACTTCATCTGATAGAAGATGAGGCCTCCACTACCATTATCCTCAATTCTAGGCCCCTCATCTATTCTCTCAGATAAATCATTTATTTCACTTAGGCATGGAGAACTTTATAGTCAAATTTCCCATATCCAAGGGTGGTAGACATATATTTGAGATGACCCAACCAATGCTTTATCTCTTCCAAAGATCCTTTAATAAAAGGATAAAAATATCCCCCACACCTATCACCAAATCAGTTTATGAAGTGTCACATACTCCTAATTTTGACTTAGGTCTAGTCCAAGAATAAGAATATATTTTGAGACCAATTAACTAAGTGATGGACTCATACTCACATCTTTTGATAATATTGGTATAAATCCAGCTTCCACATTAGTCGAACTGGTTGGAGGAATCCTAAATAAGAATGGTATAAGGCCTCTGAACTCTAAGGTGAAGGTACTGTAGTGAGAGGTACAAAGGATTATCAATCAATATATAAATAATATGACACTATTATATAGTCAATAACCCTGATCAATGTTGGGAATGTGTAGGTTTTGGGTGTAGTGTAATCATGTGATGGGTCATTCCCAAATTTACATTTTCTCATGATCGATGATCAATATGATATTTACCTGAAAATAAATGTTGTGATTAACAAAATTTAATCAAATAAAATAGAAAATGGATAAAACAATAGAACCATAGCATATGATCATTATATATTATTTATAATTAATTTAATAAATTAAATAATTATGTTGTGAGAATTATTTATTCATTGATGGATTTGAAAATAGATCTACATTATACCATCATTTCGTTGTAGGATTCAAGAGAATATTCCCTCTAGAGGTGACTCACATGTATTCCAAAAATCATTGAACATGGCCGTATGAATCTCCGAGTGCTAGCATAAAAGAACTATTGTGTAACTCCCCGACCCCAGTTAACCAGAGTCGGTGCATTATTTTAATACATTGGCATGATTACAAGGAATCAAGTCCCGAAGGACCGATCAGTTTAGCAGTCTTGGAAAATAGATTACATACATGAATGTTATATTACATAAAAAACAACATAAATAATCCTTTATGAATTCCATTATTCCCTTGGATTAACCCTACATATCAATCAAAATACACTTCTTGGAATATTGGGAAAATAAAACATTGAAATGGGTGAGCTCAAATTCTCAGTAAGGGTAAGCAATACAACAAAAACTTTCAAAAATAAGCTTAAACATTTAAGGCAATGTATACCTAAAACAAAAGCCTTTTAAACTTGAACTTCAACATAATATGGAAGATATAAAATGAAATAATTCCATTTACTTATTCACATGGATATTTTACTAGTCGAATAATCACATGAAATATCAATAACCACTTTCATAATGATGGAATTCATAATTCCGAACTTTAATTTATGTGTCAAGGCCTCGTGCCAAGACCTAAGGGATAACTGTAACCGGAACCCAACCCGGAGATCCTCTGTAACTGGACTTCAACCCGGAGTGCCTCTAATAACCGGCCACCAAACCAGAGTGCCTCTAATAACCGGACACCAACTTGGAGGGTCTGCTGTAACCGGACCCCAACCCGGAACATACTAGTCTAACACATTCATCTTAAGAAGAGGATGAAATATAACATAAACATTCATATTAAAAGTAGTATACGGAATTCCAAAACATTAATCATAAACCATTAATTGCATAAAATAACTCATCCATAGTCAAACATATCAAAAAATCATAAATACAATATGGATGATTTGTATCATAATAAATCAACTTCAAACAAGTATAAAATTTATCAAAGGATGTTGACATAGATGAAATCAAAACTATTTTAGAGAATTATCTCTTTTTTTGAAACCATTTAAAAGTTACATAATTATAGAGAAAAACCTTATTTTTAAAACATTATTATAAGTGTGTAAGGGAGTATTCAAAGGTGTAATAATGACAGAGAATAACCGCACCTACTGTATAAGTTAAAAAAACATTCTTACCTTAGTTTTGTGGAAAATGTTAAAAAGTAACTTGTTTGGAAACTAACAGAAAGATTCCTTTCAAAAACATATAAGGTCAAATAAGGATATAAATGAATTTAAACCATTTTCAATTAAATAGTAATTTTTTTTGAAAGACATTTTTAAGAAACATGGATGTGGATGATAAAGATGTCCCAGTAGATAATTACGAACAAACAACCTCGGATAATGAAGAGATTGTGAAATTAACCCTTACCAATTTGGTAACTTATGAAACATACACCCCATGAAAGAGGTATCATAAAATGAATATGTAAATACACATAAATTAAAGTGTATTACACAGAGAATAAAATTATGGGCAGTACATACACCACACAAAAGGTAATATTGGCAATATGGCATGAATCTCACGAGAATAAGGAGTGATATGAAAATCCCTTACCTTGCACTTTCCTCTAGTCGAGGGTATGTTTAGAATCCTGTATAAAGACTAGAGTATGTTATTAAAATATACCAGAACCATATTAATATTTATGATATCATACGTCATTCATTTATTACTTTATACTACCCATTTAATAATAATTTCCATGTTATATTAATATTTTGGGTAATAATCGCTTTCTTTATCGGACGTGTTTTAACTTGTTACTCTTGATTGTATCACATAGATAATGATTTAAATACTTCCAGAATATAAAAAATGATTTATTTATCATATATATTTAGGATATAAAAATTTATAATAGACGTATATATGAAATGGAAAACACCATTTATGGAGACGGTAGTCCGTACGTACTCATAAACGATGTTTCCGTTTTTATATAGTATTGAACGAAAGTAAGTGAATAAGATATGTGTAAGTACATAAATACTTATATATATAGATATATATATCTACAGTAGCATTATTATGTCATATATTACATACTTATTAGTAATATATATTTTTATAATCATCGATGAACGGTGAACTTGGAAATGAATCTCATCGCGTCGTGGAGACGGTAATCCGTACGTACGCACGAGCGAAAATATCATTCTTTTGATATTAATATAATATATAATTGGATGGTATATAATATAAACATAATCCTTATCATGTTATATTTTTCAAATACACATCATTATTATACCCATCCAAATAATAATGTGTTGAATAACAATTACACCACAACGTGGAGACGATAAGCCGTATGTACGAACGTATGGTGACATGTCATTCAAAGGGTGGATAGAATAATAAATTTGGTTGTACCATAATTATAATAACATCACAGTATATAGAATATACTGGAGTTATTATTTTATAATGGAAACATCAAAGAAAAAGTAAGTGGAAGAAGAAATGAATTTGAAAGAGGGTGGTGAAATCATTACCTCTTCTTCGGGTTCTTCCTTTTGATTTGATCAAAAGGGCTCCTTAGGTTGGATTTATGATCAAAATAAGGCCTCTAGGTTGAATTGAGGGAATTTGATATAGTATTTGGGCAGGGTGTTTCTGATCCAAAAGGCTTTGAATGTGTGAATTAGTGAGAAGGGGGAGTTCCCTTTTATAAGAGGGGTGAGGGGCACCTTTGGAAAAGCTAGAAATATTATTTTATAATAAATTCATATTCGGTTTATAATGGCCCAAAAGTGGATTATTAAAGGTATAAGGTGGGGATGGGTTGAAATACTTTCAACCAATAGAATTTAGACAGTTTTGGGTCATTATATTAACCTTATCTTTTAGTTTTAACTCTTAGTTAATTTGTTTGACATTTACCATGTCACTTTATATTTTTATATTATATAGTTTATAAACTTACTATATACATCCAAGAGACACCCAAGTGGTCCATTAATGATACACCTATCATTATATAAGTCCTTTTTACGATCCTCAGATTTTTTGGAAAAGAATATCAATTAATAATATAATATTTGTTTTAAAAACTCATTTATGTCAATTTTGACACTATTCAATAATTTTTTTTTAAAGTCTTAAAAACTTTATTAATTTGAAAATAATTAATTTAAGAAATCATATAATGTCATATTTTCCAATAAAATTCATGTATTTCATTAAAACTTTCAAATTATATTTATTTTAACATTTATAATACCAATTATTTGATTCTTTCGTTAATAAGGAAAATACTACATCATTATTGTGTCATAAATAATATTAATTATTAAATGTCTAAAAATTATAATTAAAATACCATTATGTAGGAAATCTTTTTATCTTTCTAAGGAATATTTATAGTCGAAAATCCAACATATAAAACCCTATGTAAATTTTTTTTTTCTAGAAGATATATGTTTATGTAATTTTTGTATTTATTTTAACTTAATTAATATAAAGTGTCCTTATCACTTACAAGTGGATACATGGGGTCCCAAAATCGACCCAAATATGCCCATGGTCGGACTTGTATCAACCAATAAGGTTATGACATGTTTTAAGGTAATTTATTATTATTTTTATAATATTATATTTTTACCCTTATTTACCGGATTTACCCTTTAACCATGGTAAATAAAATATTTACCGAAGTAATTATTCAAAATGTATAAAAATAAAAGTTACCTATTTACAAAATTTGGACATCCTGATTCCAAATATGGAATCCATTTTTTCAAATTCAAAACACAGAAGTGGCAGAAATTAATTAAAAATTCATTCTCGTTGTTAAAACAAAAAGCATGTTTTTAAGAGATAATAACTATCAAAAGATTGACACTTGTTTATGTCCAGTTTAAATGTTAAATTATGTCCAATGACCAACATTGTGTTAAATGGTAAAAATATATTCTAAATATACTTTAAAATCACTCAAATTCATAATTTATCACTATTAATTATTTCGATTTAAAAAGTTGTTTTTAATTAAAATTTAGTAATTTTCACTATTCATCAAAATATGAAAGTTATCTGAAAAGTACCAAAATTTCACCCTAAGATAATTTTGATATTCCAAATCCAAAAATGAAGTTCATTTTGAAATATAAAATGTATAAAATTTCAAAAATTAGGTATTACTATTCTTAATGGCTAGTATGATTGATTGTGGTGTGTTAGAACTCGAAGTTGCGTATAACACACACTATTTTATTATTCAAAGAGAAGCGTACCATGAAAGCTTGGGGTGTTACATTCTCACCTCCTTAAATAAATTGCGTACTCGCAATTTATGATCAGTATTGGAAACTTGGGGTTGACATTTGAAAATATCATAGTTGGAATCCCACATCAAAAAATGGATTAATGAGGCCTCTATTTAAAATAAAGAGTGGTAAGTTTGAAGGTTACCTAAAATAACACATAATAGGGTTACATGTAGGAAAATATGGATATGGAAGAGAAATCTAACCATAAATATCTGATTGAGAGTGGTATAGAACATGGCTTTGAAAAGGCCAACAATCCCAAAGCCATAAATTTGTGATGATCTAAGGTACCATCTAGGACAACATTTTTGTTCTAAGTTCCTTTTCTTAATGTTGAGGAATTTATTTATGATATTGGATAAGATCATAAGGAGATATAATTACTTTATAATTAGAGTTTTATCCATTAATAAATCTCTACCACAAACTCTTCTTTCACCCTAAAACATAATACAACTCAAAAATACTCTATTAATCCTAATTGTATAGGGTTACAAATATAATGAATTTATAATTTACATATCAAACCCTTTAAAAAAACTACATTATACCATCCAGGAACTTCACATAGTCCATTGGTAGGTGATAAATCCCAATTGTACTATGGTTGTGGGTTTGATTCCCGCAACTTTGTCCGACACGATGGGTTGTCACACGGTCTGCGTGTTGTCCTTTTATAAAAATCCAAAAATACCCTTTCAAACTTAATCCATTCCAACCTTTAGACTTATCCAAAATAATACTATCCAAACTAATAGTCCAAAATTTATAAGGAATCTAAACACAATTAAGATCATTTTTTCCTTGTAACAACATGTGAACACCTTCACATGTATTATTTTAAAACATGGTAACATACTGAATTACCATAAAACCTTATTGATTACATTCATGATCCCTTATTCAATATAGAATACTGGATATATTCATTCTATCCAAAAATGTTGTAAACTCCAACGATGAAAAATCATTAATCAGTTTCAAAGTAGTCAAGAATATCCAATATAATTTATCCAAATCAATCTTGTATTATTCCAAAATCACTACCTCGGTATCAGAACCATATTATGGTTTATCTTTCTCTCAGCCATATATTTTCCAAAAATTTAACCCGTTATTGAGTCACTTTTCTTGGTTCCACACAATCTCAAGTCCTTAATAAAATAATACTGTAGTACAATCCTTATATACTCAATAATTATTATAACCAGTACATTGTTGATACAATACTCAAATGAAATAATCCTATAATAACAACATAAGAACACTAGTCATTCTTCTTCATCTGAGGTAGTATCATAACTTGATTATTATCCAATAGAATCATTTGGGGCATACTCTTATGATTTTGACATTGGTTCGCATAGTGTCCAAAATCCTTGCAGATGAAGCATTGTACATTTGAAACCTTTTTCTTACACTTGCAGTCACGTACTTGGTGTCCTTTTTCTAAACACTTATAACATACTCCCATTCCCTTCAAGCATTTTCCAAGGTGATTCTTTCCACAGTAATTACATATGGAAAAATCCTTCTTTACCTTCTTCCCTTTATCTGTACTTCTCACTACCATCCTTTTCTTCTCTGGCTTCCCTTCAAATCCATAGGACTCTGAGAATTCTTTACTTATCTTATAAACACAATATACTATTTCTTCATATGATGATAATACGTGGGAGACTATTTACCTTCTAAATTCTGGCTTAGGACCATGAAAGATATGATCATTCTTACTCTTTGGATCATGTGTATTACTAGAGTTCTCATTCTTTCTACTGGGCACCATTTCTAAAAAATGGAATACACTAGATTAGTTTATGAATAACAATACCTAATCCAGAACATGTAAAACACTTAACATAAATTAAAAAGTTTATGGATATAATCCATAATCATAAAAATGTTTTCTTTGAGTAAGTATATACTCATAATCCCTTCATAATGGTTTGTAAAGAAAATGAGAATTATCCTTAGCGTATCCCCCGGGAGTGTCGTAACCAAGAGTGCAGCAAGGCCCATTATCATGCACTAGTTCCTGTTCGAGTCTAGCTCAAAGCGATGTTTTAGACTTTTACCCCTAGGTACATCTGTGCCAGAGCTACCTCTACCTGCTCATATCCAGACAAGGATGTATTGCTCTAAAAACTTACAAAATTTCTACAATACCAAAATTCTAGGAAGTTATTCTACAGTAATCCTCAAAGTCTATCTTAGGGCTATGTGCTCTAATCAGAGTTTATCTAAATCTAGTTTCCAAGGTTATTGCTAAACTTCCTCTGATACCAACTGTAACACCCCGACCCCATTTACCCAGAGTCAGTGAATTATTTTAATACATTGGCATGTTTACAAGGAATCAAGTCCCGAAGGACCGATCTGTTTAGCAGTATTGGAAAATAGATTACATACATGAATGTTACATTACATACAAAACAACATAAATAATCCTTTATGAACACCATTATTCCCTTGAATTAACCCTGCATATCAATCACAATACACTTCTTAGAATCCTGGGAAAATAAAACATAGAAAGTGGTGAGCTCAAATGCTCAGTAAGGGTAAGAAATACAACGGAAACTTTCAAAAATAAGCGTAAACATTTAAGGCAATGTATAACTAAAACAAAAGCCTTTTAAACTTGAACTTCAGCATAACATGGCAGAAATAAAAAGAAATAATTCCATTTAATTATTCACATGGATATTCTACTAGTCGAATAATCACATGAAATATCAATAACTACTTTCATAATGATGGAATGCATAATGCCGAACTTTAATTTCTGTGTCAAGGCCTCGTTCCAAGACCTAAGGGATAACTGTAACCAGAACCCAACCCGGAGAGACTCTGTAACCGGACTCCAACCCGGAGTGCCTCTAATAACCAGACACCAACCCAGAGTGCCTCTAATAACTGGACACCAACCCGGAGGGTCTGCTATAACCGGACCCCAGCCCGGAACATACTAGTCCAACACATTCATCTTAAGAAGAGGTTGAAATATAACATAAACATTCATATTAAAACTAGCATACGGAATGTCAAAACATTAATCATAAACCATTAATGAAATAAAAATAACTCATACATAGTCAAACATATCAAAAAACCTTAAATACAATATAGATGATTTGTATCATAACAAATCAACTTCAAACAAGTATAAAATTTATCAAAGGATGTTGACATAGATGAAATCAAAACTATTTGAGAGAAATATCTCTTTTTTTGAAACCATTTAAAAGTCACATAATTATAGAGAAAACCATTATTTTTAAAACATTCTTATAAGTTTATAAGGGA
This sequence comes from Viscum album, assembly GCA_963277665.1. Taxonomy (NCBI): domain Eukaryota; kingdom Viridiplantae; phylum Streptophyta; class Magnoliopsida; order Santalales; family Viscaceae; genus Viscum; species Viscum album. The sequence goes on from OY728128.1 coordinate 173,391,145, forward strand.
AGATTCAAAGTTGTAATAACAGCGGAGAATAACTGCACCTGCCGTATAAGTTAAAAAACATTCTTACCTTAGTTTTGTCGAAAAGGTTAAAAAGTAACTTGTTTGGAAAACGACGGAAAGATTCCTTTCAAAAACGTATAAGTTCAAATAAAGATATAAATGACTTTAACCCATTTTCTATTAAATAGTAAAAATGTTTTGAAAGAAATTTTTAGGAAACATGGATGTGGATGATAAAGATGTCCCAGTAGATAATTATGAACAAACAACCTCAGATAATGAAGAGATTGTGAAATTAACCCTTACCAATTTGGTAACTTATGAAACATACACCCCATGAAAGAGGTATCATAAAATGAATATGTAAATACACATAAATTAAAGTGTATTACACAAAGAATAAAATTATGGGCAGTACATACACAACATAAAAGTTAATAGTGGCAATATGGCATGAATCTCATGGGAATAAGGAGTTAGATGAAAACCCCTTACCTTGCACTTTCCTTTAGTTGAGGGTACATTTAGCCTCTTGTATGAAGACTATAGTATGTTATTAAATTATACCAAAACCATATTAATATTTATGATATCATAAATTATTCATTTATGACTTTATACTACCCATTTAATAATACTTTCCATGTTATATTAATATTTCGGGTAATAATCGCTTTCTTTATCGAACATGTTTTAACTTGTTACTAATGATTGTATCACTTAGATAATGATTTAAATACTTCTAGAATATAAAAAATTATTTATTTATCATATATATTTAGAATATAAAAATTTATAATAGATGTATATATAAAATGGAAAACACCGTTTATGGAGACGGTAGTCCGTATGTAAGCATAAATGTTGTTTGCGTTTTTATATAGTATTGAATGGAAGTAAGTGAATAAGATATATGTAAGTACATAAATACTTATATATATAAATATATATATCTCCATTAGCATTATTATTTCATATATTACATACTTTTTAGTAATATAGATTTTTATAATCGTCGAAGAACGGTGAACTTGGAAATGAATCTCATCGCGTCGTGGAGACGGTAATCTGTACGTACGCACGAGCGAAAATATCATTCTTTTGATATTAATATAATATATAAATTGGATGGTATATAATATATACATAATACTTATCATATTATATTTATCAAATAGACATCATTATTATACCCATCCAAATAATAATGTATTGAATAACAATTACACCACAACGTGGAGACGGTAAGCCATACGTACGCACGTATGGAGACATGTCATTCAAAGGGTGGATAGAATAACGAATTTGGTTTTACCATAATTATAATAAAATCACAGTATATAGAATATATTGGATTTATTATTTTAGATTGGAAAGAACAAATAAAAAAGAAGTGGAAGAAGAAAGGAACTTGAAAGAGGGTGGTGAAATCATTACCTCTTCTTTGGGTTCTTCCTTTTGATTTGATCAAAAGGGCTCCTTAGGTTGGATTTCGGATCAAACTAAGGCCTCTATGTTGAATTGAGGGAAGTTGAGAGAGTATTTGGGTAGGTTTTTTCTGAGCCAAAAGGCTTTGAATGTGTGAATTAGTGAGAAGTGGGAGTGCCCTTTTATAAGAGGGGTGAGGGGCACCTTTGGAGAAGTTAGAAATATTATTTTATAATAAATTCATATTCGTTTTATAATGGCTCCAAAGTGGATTATTAAAATTATAAGGTGGATATGGGTCGAAATAATCTCAACCAATATAATTTATATAGGTTTGGGTCATTATATTAACCTTATCTTTTTGTTTTAACTCTTAGTTAATTAGTTTGACATTTACCATGTCACTTTATATTTTTATATTGTATAGTTAATAAACTTACTATATACATCCAAGAGACCTCTAAGTGGTACATTAATGATACACCTATCATGATATAAGTAATTTGACTGAACCTTAGATTTTTAGGAATATAATATCAATTAATAATATAATATTTTTTTTCAAAAACTCAATTATGTCAATTTTGACACTATTCAATAATTGAATTTTGTTAAAGTATTAAAAAATTTATTAATTCAAACAAAATAAATTTAAGAAATACTATAATTTCATATTAACCAATAAAATTCATGGATGTCATAAAAACTTTCAAATTATATTTATTTTAACATCTATAATACCAATTGTTTGATTCTTTCATTTATAAGGAAAATACAGCATCATTATTGTGTCATTAATAATATTAATTATTAAATGTCTAAAAATTATAATTAAAATACCATTATGTATGAAATATTTTTAGATTTATAATGAATATTTATAATCAAAAATAAAACATATATAACCCTATGTAAAATTTTTTTTTCTAAAAGATATTTGCTTATGCCATTTTTGTATTTATTTTAACTTAATTAATATAAAGTGTCCTTATCACTTACAAGTGGATACATGGGGTCACAAAATAGACCCAAAGACGCCCATGGACAGACATGTATCAACCAATAAGGTTAGGACATGTTTTTTGATAATTTATTATTATTATTATATTATTTTTTACCCTTATTTACCGGATTTACCCTTTAACCATCGTAAATAAAATATTTACCGAAGAAATTATTCAAAATGTCAAAAAATAAAAGTTAAATATTTACATGATTTGGAAATCCTAATTAAAAATATGGAATCCATTTTTCTAAATTCAAAACATAGAAGTGGCAGAAATTAATTTAAAATTAATTCCCGTTGTTAAAACAAAGTGTGTTTTTAAGAGATAATAACTATCAAAAGATTGACACTTGTTTATGTCCAGTTTAAATGTGAAATTATGTCCAATGACAAAAATTGTATTAAATGGTAAAAATATATTCTAAATATACTTTAAAACCACTCAAATTCATAATTTATCACTATTAATTATTTCGATTAAAAAAGTTGATTTTAATTAAAATTTAGTAATTTTCACTATTCATCAAAATATGAAAGTTATCCGAAAAGTACCAAAATTTCCCCCTAAGATAATTTTGATATTCCAAATCCAAAAATGAAGTTCATTTTGAAATATTAAATGTATAAAATTTCAAAAAGTGGGTATTACTATTCTTAATGGCTAGTATGATTGGTTGTGGTGTGTTAGAACTTGAAGTTGCGTATAACACACGCTATTGTATTATTCAAAGAGAAGCGTACCGTGAAAGCTTGGGGTGTTACATATCTCTTGAGTTGTTCACCTTCTATTTCCACTAGAATCACTTCCAAATTAATATCCTTGATCTCTTTATAATTGAGAGTGGAGGATAGAGGAAGATCACTCTCCGTTCTTGGGAGCATTCATGGAGAAGTGAGATCTCTAGGGCTTTGAGAGGATTCTATGGATTTGTTATGCACAAAAAAAAAACAAATGGATTTTTATCTCCTAAAAAAATAATATAATTGGTTGTATATACCGTTAGGGTTTATAAAAAAATATTCACACAATTTCCCTCTAATATTTCTTTAAATCCTACATAACCCCATGTCTATAATAATAATAATAATATTATTATTATTTCTCGACATGTGCTTAAATTGAAAATTAAAATTAAATATTATTTATCACCAGAACATTAAACCCAGTCCACCATTCCTCCAAAATATTTATTAGGCCTTGAATAATTTCTATTTATTTTTTAAATAAATATCATTTCATTATTATGTAATAAATAAATAAATTTTATATTCAATAAATAACAAATAAATATGTATTAAATATTCCTCTAACATAATATTCTATCAAATAACCAGAGAAGAAATATATATAATAAATAAAACAAGAATAATTATTAAATCACACGAGGTAATAATATTTATTTAACTTTTTAAATAGTAAATAATAATATTTTACTTAATTGAGATTTTGGATACACATAGTGTGTGAGCCTTTATGCCACTTTCTCAGTGACATTAGGTGAAGCAGCCCAAAGTCCAAGGTTAACATCTAGAAACACGCCAAGACACCCATAGATAAAAAATTTAATTCCATAATGAAGTAATACCCCATACATATGCTTATTGTGTAATATAATCCTATTATCATGATATATCTAATCAATCAGGTTGCACGCTGGTTCTATCAACCTATGTACTTGATGTCTCTTTATTTGACTTTTCAAAAATCAAAATTGACTATAGAAAACAATGGACATGGATTTATTTAGGATATATCATTTCCATCAAAGGGCCTGAGATATCAAATTTCTTTAAATAATATAAAGGACAAACCCTTTCTTTTATTATTCATTAATGCAATATTACTCGTGGTGGACCCAACATATCCTACCTTACTGTGAACATATGTCATCATGGTTTTTGTTAATAAATCAAAGTACATGGCTTATAGTAATCATTAATAATAATCATAAAGTCTAAGAATAAAAACAACTATCCATAGATAATAACATACAATGAAAAATATAAATGTAGATTTCTTATCGATGAATCTCATTTTCTTAATATCATACACTAGATATTACTAAGGGAGCACACTATATGAAAGTTTCTAAAAGTCTTACAAGTCTCTACCCATAAAATCCTATATCATTTGTGTCCCTAAAATTATATCATCTGTCTATAGAACATATATTTAAGAATACTATCATGGCACTTCTGGGTTCTCATTATAGCATTGAATTACTATGACCTTTTAGTGTGAAAACTACTCTTAGGAAATTATCACATACTATATTACATATAAGAACAACAATGATGTTATAATACGTATATAAAAATTAAAAACTATGAATATAAGTAATCATAAAGTTCAAAGAAGTTGGTTTTAGGGAACTAACTCCAATAGACTTCCACTTGTACTAAAACCAACTACTAACAACCTTCAATCCACTAGCTCTAACATGATACTCATGCTTCTTATGATATAAGACTTGATTCAAGTGGTTTTCCACATTTTATTATAAAGTAACTCTAATTACTAAAACTTCACCCCTATGATAAAAATCCCTTAACAGGTGATACTTCTGGAGTATGTTCTTTATCTATTGGTGTAACCTTAGCTCTTTTTCAAGAGCCACCACAATAGTATTATCACAATAAAATGTGATAGGGTATTTATTTCAAGGTACCACATAAAGATCTTAGAAAAATATATATATAAAAATGGATTTCTTGTATGTATAAGAGGCTATTATATACTCAGAATACAATATAGAATCAGTGACAATTATCAGCTTTGAACACTTCCATCTCATAGCTCCTCCATTGATACAAAAAACATATCCTAACTGCAACTTCATATCATTTTTATATATTTTAAGACTATAATCAGAATAAATTCTAATGACCAACTACTCATATACTCCACACACCAAGAATATATTCTTAGTTCTTCTCAGATACTTTAGGACAACCTTAACAACAAACCAATGTTGTTCTCTTGGATATTCTTGATATTTGCCTAGCTTTCTCAATTTATAGGCAACATCAAGTCTAGTAAATAACATAGAATAAATGATTGATCCTATCACTTAAGTGTATGTGACATTACTCATTCTATCTTTCCCCTGTGGTATATAAGGAAACATTTTTTTAGAAAGATTTATACCATGTGACACTGCAACCAATACCCTCTTGTATTGTTTCATACTAAACCTCTTCAGTATCTAGTCAATGTATGTACTTTTACTTAGTCCAAGAAGACTCTTGGATCTATCATTAATGATCATGATCCCTAGAATATAGGCTATGTCACCTAAGTCCTTCATGAAAAAATGCTTGTTCAACTAGTCCTTAATAGACTATAAGAATGGTATGTCTTTTCCAATAAGTAATATGTCATTAACATATACTACTAGGATAATAACCACATTTATACTAAACCACTTGTAAACACATGTATCACATTTATTATTAATGAAGCCATTTTTTTAAAGCTTCATAAAATCAAATGTTCCATGAAAAAGATGATTACTTTAATCCATAAATGGATCTATGTAACTTGAAAATATTTTTGGAATCACCTGGAGTCACAAACACTTATGGTTGTCTCATATAGACATCTTCACGAAGGTTCACATTAAGGAAAGTTGTTTTGACATCCATATACCAAATTTCATAGTCATGGTAATCTACTATAGAAAGTATAATTTTGGTGGATTTAAACAAGTCAACTTCTTGAAAGGTTTCTTCATAGTCAATTATTTTATTCTATTTAAACCCTTTAGCCATTAGCCTTTCTTTATAGGTATTTAATTTAAATTCCATGTACATTTTTTTCTTGAATACCCATTTTCACCCTATGGTCTTTACACCAATTAGAGCATCAATCAAAACCCAAACTTGATTTTTATTCATGGAATCCATTTCATAATTCATTTCTTCTTTCCATATTAAATCTTCTGAGATCTATACGACCTATTTTTATGAGATAGGTTCATCATTATCAACCAATAATCAGTGACCATATTTAGTGACTAGAAAACCATATCTGTATGGTTATCTTACCTATCTTGTGCTCCTACATAGTACTATTGTTTGTAGAATTAATTATTACATGGGGACATGTGGATTTTTTCCTCTACCAAATCTTTTGTATCTTGAGCACCGACTTTATTGACGTAAATATTTCTCCCACCATCCTTTTTGAGTATGTGACCCCTCTCAAGAAAGATGGATTTTATGGTGATAATAAATATCTTGTCTGAGGGATTCTATATGTATTATCCTTTATTTACTTAAGATACTCTATAAAGATACACTTTTTTAAACCATGATTCTAGTTTGTTACCTGAGAAGGCCTTAATAGATTCCTCCTAACCCCATACATGTGTATGCGATAATAAATGTTTCTTTACACTCCATAAATCAAAGGGAATTACATTTTTCTCTTTAATTGGTTCTTGATTTAATGTATATGTCACATTTTGTAATGCATATACCAAAAAGGATAATGGAATATCTGTATGACTCATCATCAACCTTACCATTTCTAACAAGGTACAATTCCTCCTTTCAGTAACACTATTCCACTGTGGTGTGTAAGGTGGAGTGAGTTGTGATAGAATCCCAAACCCCTATAGAAATTTGATGAACTATTGGTTATGATATCCACTACCTCAATCTGATTAAAGCTTATTTATCTTATTTCAATTTTTATTCTCTACTTCATTCTTGAATTATTTGAATTTATTAAAGGACTCATACTTATACCTCATCAAGTAGACATAGCCATATCTAATCAAGTCATCAGTAAAAGTTATGAATTAATAATACCCACCTCTAGATTCTACTAGAAATGGTTCATAACCATCAGTGTGTAACAATCCTAGAAGCTCTATGGCCCTTTAAACCTGTCTACTGAATGAAGGATTGGTCTTTTTATCTTGTAACAAATCATGACATATTTCAAGTGGTTTTAGCTTAGAAGATTCTAAATAACCACCTTGATGGAGATTTTTCAAACACTTCTCATTTACATGACCATGAAGGCGATGCCATAGTTGGGTGTTATATGATTCATGCGAAGATGATTCATTATCTATTTCCAATACTTTGTTTTCATAATTTCATACATAAATACCATTATTTAAATACTATATAGCATAGAATATGTTTTCATTATAAAATAAAAAAAATTTTATTTCCAAACAAAAAAAACCATCTATATTTAGGAATGATATAGAAATAATATTCTTGGTAATTATAGGTAAAAAATAACAATCATTCTTGTTGGAAATGAAAGGTTGTAGTCACCATGGGTTAGGGAAGCTAAACTCACACCATTGACATCTCACATATCCACCTCTCCTCTAGAAATAATTCAAAATCTACTTGGTTCCTACATTTGGATACAGATATGAGATCCATAAGATGTATCTAATACACAATGTAAAGATATTGAAAGATTACACTTGATAAAAAAATTCACATTTAGATTCCCAATTCTTATTGGTGCAGTTCCTCATCTGGTGGCCTTGCTTACCACCTGAAAAACATACTACTTCCTTTTACTTTCCCTACCTCTATATCTTCCTCTTCATTTAAGGATGATTCTCGGGATCTTTAGACTTATTATGAGTCTTGGGATCCTTCACCTTTTTATTCCTTTTCTTATTCACTATAAGGACCATAGGTTTTTCACACCCCATGTCCTTATCTACTTATAGAATCAAAATAATATGTTCAAAAATACTCTTCTTATTATTTCTCATATTATAATTAATAATAGAACTAGATAAGGTCTTGGGTAGTGATGCAAGTATGAGATCTGTGCACAACTCATCTTGGAATTTAATCCCTATGATGTCTTAATATTCAATGTTGCCAATAAGATTGACTACATGAGGCCCAACTGACACCAAATCTCCAAGATTAGTTGTAAAAAGTGCATTGGATATATTTCATCTCTCTTGTCTTCCGTTCTATTCTTAAATATCATGAAGGTGAGTCATCATACTATACACATCCATGTCCTCATATTGCTTTAAAATATCATTGGTCATGGATGATAGTATGAAATAGTGAATATCTATGGAATAATTCATATGTTTTTTATAGAGTGTTAACTCATTATCACTAGAATCATTACCTGGTGCATCAGGGCTAGGTTCTTCAAGAACATACACTTTCCTTTCATGGAGAAGGGCAACATATAAGTGCCTTTTCCACTCATGGAAATTTTTGTCAGTGATAAGGTTATCCATATAAAGTATGGATCAAAATAATATGTTTTAAGTCATTTTATTATTGTTTCTACAAATAATATATGCGTAATATTAGTAATTTATTTTATTAAATTTAGACAAATAAATAAATATTATATTTATTAATATCTAACTATTTTATCAAAAAACAATATCCCTCACTATTAGATTCAAAATATCTTATTTCATGGATATTATAATGGAAAGGATCCACATTCCCCTTCACATTACCCTAAATTTGGTTGTTCAAGAAACTTGAATGGTTTTAGGTATTAATTAAAAATTCCAACTGCATTAACTCACAGTTCCTTGATCTTTTGAGTGGAATCCCTAATCCTAAAATCCTTAAATTGGATTTCCTCAACCCTTTCCACTCAGTTACACCAAGTCATACTTTGACAGTAAACCCTTGATGTGAACTAAGTTAAGTAAACCCAAAACATCATGTTATAATTCCATGATAATTGAAATCACACCAATTTTGGATGGTCAAGCACTTTGAACTGTGGTTCGATTTTAACTGAAGTAGTGGAAGGCTATACAGTCATAACATATATTATTTAGGGTTTTATCCTTTTATGAATAAATTTACAATTATTATATTTATTACATTCTTGTTAATATTATGTGGATTTACTTAAGTTATTAACCTTGTCTTAGATACTATTTACACATAATCCAATTTATTTTAGTTATATCTTGCATGATTATTAATTCATTAATTCATGTGATCGTGACAAAACATCTATAATGAAATAACTATGAAACTTTATAGAGATAAAATAATAAAGTGGTATGATCATGATATTTTACAAACTATTATTTTATCTTTAGGATGATAAACTAACTATCAACCTAGGGGAAAACACCATGAACCAATTATGGTTTATGTTGCACCTTTCCACCTATCCACCTATGTATCTCTCTTGGATTGATTTCGCCTCAACTCCATACACGAACCACCTCCACTAGCTTAGAATATATATCTATTACATATTCTTTTACTCACACATAGGTGATGAGAAGGGGTTTACATAAAAGAAAACATCGGCACGAAATCCCTTACATAATGATATGATAGATGGAAAAGAGGACAAAAATTTAATTTAATAATAAACTAAATGAAACCAATCACATACAAATGTCTTGGTATAATATCATGATCATACATTATCATGAAATGAATTATGAATTTAATAAAATTATCATTCAATTCTAATCATTCTTATTTAAGATAAATCATGCTTGAATAAATTAATTATCCTCTTTAATTAATCAGTTATTTTATCATAATTCTCATCCTAATATCCATAAGGTTCTAATCTATAATAATTTTAAACAAATTAAATAATTTTATTTAAAATTAACTTTGTACATAAATGTTCCTTTGAGGAAACAAGGTGAATACCCATCCAAATCTACCCAACACGTATTATACTCATACACTATTTACTCTTGTGATATATAGAATGCATGCCTTATCACATGATTTTGTGATATGTATTATCAACTTAAGGATTACACATATTACATGATTTTTCTATAATGTGTTATGATTCAATGAATATAGAGTAATTAATGTAATATGACTCACACATGATATGAAGATCCGATCATTATGCAAAAATTAATTAAACAGGCGCACACACACACACACACACACACACACATATATATATATATTAAAAAACAATCGCATGGTGTGTCCTGTAAACTTAAGGAACACATGAAAGTACATATTGATAAGGTTTACATAGTATAATAAATTAATTTTAATTCTTTACAATTTTGTATATGTAAATGGTGTGTACAAGCTAGCTAAACAATGTGTAATTTTCATACTATCTATCCAAGGAACACGCCTAGGAACTCGACATGTAAACTGTTCCATGATAAATATTAGAGTACTCAACATGTACATGGGATACATGACATGTGGTCTTTGATTTACATGGTGACCAATCAGGTAGTCTGTGTAAGAAGATACACAAACTGTTTGTGACTAAGGACTACATGCTATGTGCGTGGGCTACACAACATGTACTTTTGCTAACTATATGCTAGGATATACCAGTTAACAAAAGGAATACAATTAAATGCACCATGTGTAATTAATTTTCATTCCTTTAATTAATTATGAATTAATTATTAGTGCATTGAACAATAGTACATGACATATGCCTTTGGGTTACACAGTGTGAACTTCTACATTATATGACCAGATTCGTTGGCACATCCAAATGAGATATTTGATTTTATTTCATTCATAAAATTAATCAATTTAGTTATATGTATGTGAAATGAAAATGAAGAATCATATCTCACAATTCATATTAAAAAAAATTAATTTTTAATTGAAATCTAAATGAAAAATGCATAAATAAATCAACAATATTTAAATAATTATGTGACTATTCTAATACCACTTTTAGGTTCCATACATTGTAGAAGCATGTAATGGGTTGTTCCAAAAATTTATTTTTTTCATGATAAATTATCAATATGATATTTAAATGATGATAAATGCAATGATCAACAGAATTGAATGAAATAAAAAATAAAATAGATAAAATGCCTGAACTAGAGTGCTAGATCAACACATATTATTTATAATTAATATAATAAATTAAACAATTAACTTTTGAGAATTATTTCATCATTGATGGATCTAACAACAGATATACAATTTATAGTCGTTGTGTTATAGGAATCAACAAAATATTCCATCTAGTGATGATCTACATGTGTTCCATACGTCTCTAAATGTCATAGTAGGAATCTCTGGGTGATAGCATGGTAGATTCGATTGCTTGCATCATTCACCTTTGTTCACCATGAGAATCACTTTAAATGATTATAATTTTTATCTCTAGACTCAATAGTGTAGGTTAGAGGGAGATCACTCTCTCTATTCTTGGGAGCATTCTTGGATAAGGGAGCTCTCTAGGGCTTCAAGAGGATTTTATGGATTTTTTGTGAAAAAAACAAATGAATTTCTCTCTCCTAAAAATAATATAATTGGGTTTATATACCGCTATGATTTAGAAATAAGTATTTGCAGAAGTGGCCTTTAATATTTATTTAATCCCTATGTAACCCCATGTCTATAATTATAATAATAATATTATTTCTCAACATGCGATTAACTTGAAAATTAAAATTAAGTATTATTTATTACCAAACCGTTAAAATCATCCCTCCATTACTCCAAAATATTTACTGGGCCTTGAATAATTTCTATTTATTTATTAAATAAATATCACTACATTATTCCCTAATAAATAAATAAATATTATATTCACTAAATAGAAAATAAAGGCAATGAGTTTAAATAATAATATTCCATGAGATTCTTACCCATTAGTTTTGACAACCTCACTTGATATGACTGGATGACCATACAATGATCGACATCCTTATTTGCAACCATAACATTTTAACAACCCACTGCTGCTACGTCCTCCTTTTTTGAAGACATCTAAACCAAAATATAAGAATCATTTTTTAGATAGGTAAATAATTTTTTCAAAAGGAGTAAAAGAAGTTCTTATCTCAGGTGGCACCATGCGAATAACATGAACCATATAAGGGATTTCTATCATATGAACAATTACAAGTCTCACGAATCACATGACCCATACATCATCTCAAAATCTATGATCTGCTTTAGGACTTGAAATTCTATGATTTTGTGAAGGTCACAAAAATTGCATAAAGATTAGCTAATCACATTACAACCCCTGAGAGACTCATGAAGAATGTGAAGTGACCACACGACCAAGGGTGTGAATCAAAGTCTAATAATCTTACTATTGACTAGTTATAATTTCTTTGGATGAGTCTTTTGGAAAAGGTGATCATGAAAATAGATCAAGAGGTGAGATCATGTGATAAGATCTCATGAACAGTTTTTGTGAAGGGGTTATATGAAGTGGTCATGTGAAGCAATCACGTGAGATAGGAAATTGCGAGAGCTCTAGAGTTTTTGGTCACATGTGAAATGACCAATATCTCACTCCCATATTTATGGGGAACCCAAAAAAATATGAATGGTCTCATGGAAGACCAAAATATTCTTAGAATACCAATTAGTAGAAGACTAAGAAACTCAGGCGTAAAATTAATTCCTAAAAATTGATTCCTTATTCCTCTAGGCTTCGCTTCCTGGGGGAATTTGTTGATTTGTAATAAATGGGAATTGAAAATTTTATGATCATAAAAATATCAGAATCATATGTATTATTTTATAGAAAAATTAAAGAATAGATCAACATGACTATATGGGGATTAGGAGAATAGGTCATACAAATCGCATGACCCTAGGAACATAATTAGAAGGGTTTATGTTCTTCATGTAACATGTTCATGGTCAGATGAAGCCCCTCTAAACATGTTATCCTAATCACATGAAGCCCCATTAGACTACCCATTTGATCATGCAAAGTCCTTTAGATGAGTCTTTTTTATTATGCAACATGTAAGCTGACAAACATTTTCCTATAACCCAAGGGGATCATGCGATAAAATCTAAAATGATGTTACCCTTATGAAAAGAATAATTATTATATTTTTCATTAAAATGGGTTATGAACTTCATGTGATCAGTTCATTAATCACAAAAAGTCCATCTAACATTCCAACTTGATTTTGAGAAGGGCCCTAAACATGAATGTTTGATCTCATGAAGGGACCCAGACATGTTGTCCTAATCTTACAAAGGCCCTTTAGCATGTCAAGTCAATAATGTAAAGGATTATAGAAGAGTCCTAATGATCATATAACATGTTGATCAAAAAAATCCTAAAAATAAATAAGTTTACCATGCTATAAAAGATGAAAAAAGATAGAAGATTCAAGTGAAAGAAGTTGAACTAATTTTTATGAAAATGGATAATGTGGTTCATGTAATTAGTTAATGGATCATGATAAATCCTTAAGTACATAATGTAATTGTCATGTGAATTCCACTAGACATGTCACCTTTATAATGTGAAGGATTTCAAACATGTTTGTTTGATCATGCGAAACCTTTATAAACAACCAATAGAAAAACAACATAGAATTTATATGATAAAATATAAAAAATTATGGTACCATTATGTGAATGGAGTTTCAATATATTTCACATGAAGGGGTTATACATTTCTTGTGATCTGTTCATTGATCACGAAAAGACCCTTTTACATGTCAGCTTGATCTTTTAAAGGCCCCTTGACAAGAAAAATCAATCATGTGAAGGCTATTAGATATATATATTTGGTCATGCAGAATCCATTTGGTAATCCATGGGATCAAGAAAAATGGTAATTATGGATTGATCATGAAATTTCTATTTATCACACAATGTAAAGACATATTCATTGATGACACATGACTGGATTATGGGAAGCGCATATGAAAAAGATCCCTTTGCTGAATCAAGATGAGATATGAGAGTTAAAAAACATAAAAATTAGAACAGATTATGGATGATGTTGCCTATAAAATCTCCCCTCTACACATATAATAAACACACATAGATGTGAGTGAGAACTTCCTAGAGAAATGGATCATGTTAATATTCTTCAACTTGAAAAAGTCTGGTGAGAAACTTAAGGGATTAAGTGATATGTATATGCACTTCACATGATAATTTCATTGATCTTGTAAAGGATCTATAGAATTTTATCTAGATCATGTGAAGGGAATTTAGCACATCGACTTGATCACTCAATAGCATTATAGGAAAATGCATGAAAAATATTTGGCTGTTTATGTAAAGAAGGATGAAAATGAAAAAGTATTTTCTTTGAAGAAAGATACGTTGTTTTTCATGAAAAGGACTTATGATCTTTTCAGAATTAGTTTCTTGATAATTCGACAAACCTCATACATGTCATATTTATTACACAATATCCCTTAGACATGTCAACGTCGATCATGAGAATAGAACTAGACATGAAAACTTTGATCATGAAAAGTATGTTGAACATGCAAGCTTTGATCACAAAAAGTACCTTAGAAATGTCGTCTTTGATTATGTGAATCACCTTATATATTCTAGGTTTTATCATGAAAATTTCTCAGACATTTCGTCAACATCACACAACATACCCCATACATGTCAGCTTGATCATGTGGGCAATGGCCGAGACCTATGTGGTGCATTACTTTGTCAAAATCCAGTGTTCGAGGTGTTCTGGGAGGCAATGGTAGCTCATTTAAGAAGTTATAAAAATTTCCAATTTTTCCATCGGTAGGTTGCGACGTCGGTAGGTCGAGGGCATTTATAGGTCAAGGGCATTGTTGAGTCAAGGTGTTGGTAAGTCAGGGCATCGGTAGGTCAAGGCATCAGTAGGTCGAGGGAATTAGTGAGTTAGGGAGTCGGTGAGTCATGGAATCAGTGAGTTAGGGAGTTGGCGAGTTAGGGAGTCAGTGAGTCAAGGCATCAGTGATTCAGGCTTTGGTAGGTCGAGGTGTCAGTAGGTTAAGGCATCAGTAGGTCAGGGCATTGGTAGGTCACGACATCGGTAGGTTAGAGAGCTTCAGTAGGTTGAGGGAATCCGTAGGTTAGGGCATCAGTAGGCCAAGGAATAATTAGGTCAATGCATTAGTTGGACAAGGTGTCGATAGGTCAGGGCATCAGTAGGTCGAGGGTGTCGGCAGGTCGAGGCGTTAGTGAGTCCGGGCATCAGTGAGTCCTGTTGTTGGTGAGTTAAGAATCAGTAGGCCGCGTTAGTGGCTCAATGTCAGTAGATACTTTTTGGTAGCTCAAAATCAGTAGCTCAACATCAGTGAGTCACTGCCGAGGTCTCGCTGTTGATGGCTTGCTATTGATTACTCACCCATCAGTGACTCATTTCCAGTTTTTCCCAGTTTTTCCAGTTTCAACCCTATTACATTTTATTTGATGTAACTCAAGTATAAATAATTTTTTAGGAGTTTATAAAGGTGTCTCAAAGGATATTAATTATATATTTAATATACCAATGCTTCTGGGACTTTGAAATAGTCTAACCATGTGGTCTTAGACACGATCTAACTTTAATAGACCTTGAAACTGTTTCCTCTTCTGTTGATATAGGATCAAGATTTTCTAAGATGAGACCTTATCTTCCCAATGTGTTTCCATTTTCTGTTATTGTGCCTAGATCCTTACCTTCCTATGGATTCACGTGTTGTGACATAGCCATCATTTGAGTTTTCTTGGAGTTTTCCTACTACTCGCACACCCCCTGTTTTGGCATAAGGAAGAATCGTTGGTCACCTATTATTCCAAGTAGGGATTTCCTTCATCTATCTTTTAATTTTGTATCATAAAATGTTGGTATAATGACACCTCCTTGCAAGAACAACTGAATTAAAATTTATTGAATATAATAAGAAGTAATAAATGAGGGGTTGGGAAGATGATGATGATCACTTTGTTTTATATGTTATCCTTGATCCATGTCATGAATCAAGTGGGTTGTGTTCTGAAAATTGTGGCTATTGGTGGTCTCTGTTGGCATACCTATATGTTTCTTGAATCAATGTTGTAAGAATTGGTATCTAGTTAATCACATATATTCAGTTAAATAAATGGATTCCCTAGGATCAAATCTGATCTGTGATCACCCCTGCTATATCAAGTTGAATTAAAGAACAAGTGAAGCTAAATATGAGTAAAAATTTCCTTTTTGGTGTGGTTGTGTGCTGTGTTTGGTTATGTTTGGAATTGCTTCTATGTTTGTAGTGTGTTTATCTGGATGGGGGGTGTGATTATGTGTACCGGGTGGTACGGGTTGTGTGATGGTATGATTTTGGAAAGGATAGACTTGTTATGTAGTGGGACTACATCTAGGTAGTGGTTGGGTAGCAAGGCTACTAGACTAGGTTGTGTCATGATTTCATGTTTATGGTTGTGATGGGTGTGGTGTTGTCATGAATCAGGTCTTCCGAGTTTGGTTGTGAGTGGATGAATTAAGTGGGATAACTTTGAAGAAGGTTGTTGGTAGTTTTTTTCTTTGTTTGACTTGGTAGTGTTTCGTATGGTTGCTTCAACTTATAATGTTTCCACTGTTTGGTAGTTTCTTGGGTAGTGATGGAAATAAATAAATTAATGATTGGATAATGAAAAATGATAATTGGTTAAATGAATTAGATGAGGGTATGTTTCAAGTCGGGTATCGTAGTGAAGAAGTGTTCAACTGACCGCCTTTCGTGGTGGTATGTGCATGTGGGGGTAGAAGCAAAGCTGATTTTGAGTGGGTTGGTTGTATGTTTTTAATTACACATGATAGGATGAGTGTTTTTTTACCTATATATATATATATAAACTTTTAGTTCTTTATGTTTTCTATACGCACCCTTCCCCTATTGAAAATTATGGGCTAAACACCCCTATTTTTATAGAGGAGGGTGTCCTTCCCAAAATCCTAGTGGGAGGATGGATGGTTGTTACGGACTTTACCCTACTCCCTATTCTAGGAATTGATCTACCAATAATCTTTAGGTAGCATGTAATAACATGAGGTTTAATACTAGACTTATGGTATAGGCTGTGTGACATGTGGTTTGTTTCCCAGGTGTCTTTAGGATAAGGCCCATGTGTTTAATGGGAAAGACGTGTGGTGGTTGTGGCCTAGAAATCATGATTAGGATGTGATGTGGTGAGAGGCTTAGGTGTATGTAGATAGTTTGTGATAGTGGGGCTTATGGAAGAGCATGGTAGCGTCATGACGATCACCATTAGGGATGAGCAGTTAACTAGTGGGAAGTGGAGCGGAGTACCCAAATATCGATGTGCTTACTAATTTATTTTACTTGAATTGTGTTATTTTGTGAATGTGACTTGGTGAGGTTGGGGTGGATATTATACCTTGTTAGGTGCTTTTGAGTTTCTATTTCTTACTCACAGGGGAATTAGTATGATTCTCCCACTTGTGCATGAGTGACATTGGTTTTTCCTTACTAAGTATACTTTTATCCTCACCTTACATATATAAAACTATTTTCTGGTTTCTAGGGATATTATGCAGGCCATGCTGGACCTTACTCACTTAGACATTGGGGATGGTTTATGTGTTGCTACTTAGTTTTATTTTGGTACTTACTTTGGAGTTTTCTTTATATTTCTAGTAGTTTTACTTTAAAAATGCATATGGGATGGGTTTTTATTTCTTTATATATATATATATATATATATATATATATCTTGGAGTTGTTTTAGGTCTATATATCTTATATACTGATCTTGGTTACTATAAAAAGGGTAATTCCTCCCATTTTTTTGAAGTTTATATACCCTTGGTGCTAGTCTCCACCCTGGGGCCTATTGGAGGTGGGACTCGGGGGTCATTATCTCTCCTTCATATTGAGGAAGGAAGGACTATACATATTTTTATCCCTTCCCTCATCTTGAATAAGGTGGGTCATGAAAGAATAGTATCATAGGTGATGGTTGAGAGGTAGGATGAAGTATGGAGTTAGGCATTGTGAGGATTGCATGGGTTGGTAGGGAAATAATGTTAGGTGATCTTAGTTCATGACAAAGTCTAGGGAATACTGTCTAGGACACTAGATTTCTAGCCCCCCATGATCTGATGCAAGGAATCTGAGCTTACCAAATAGCCAAGTGAGGCTACACTGTTTGTGGGGTAGAGACCCCTGGAAAGGTACATGCATCATGATGACTTATGTTCTTGTTAGTTTTGGGATTTTTTGGAAAATTAAAATAAATAGAGTTAAAATGAATTTTAAAAGAAAATTCCATACCACCCAGGCTTAAGAGTTTCTTAGTTTCCTTTATTATATGGCTCCTGGACATCGCCTGCATGTGGTATGAGTAGTGGAGGGTCAACAAGAAGACTCAGTTGAAAGGAGGAGGTTCAACCTAGTGGAGGAGGATGATCGGTGGTATAAGACACTTCATGATTTATAGTGGAATACTCTAGGAAAGTATGAGGATAGTGTCTTAGAAATAGAGATAGAGAGTTTTCTTAAGGATCTAGAGATCACTTTTAGCTTGATTTAGGCTCTGACAGAGTTCTGAGTTCCTCTAGTGGTGAGCCAGATGAGGGGAGCAGTGTGTTATTGGAGGATGATTTACCTGAGGGAGAGGAAGAAGACTGATGTTTCGTGGGCTGACATTGAGAAGGAGTTCTTGGAGGAATTCCTTTCTTCCACAATGAAAGCCTAGAAGAAACAGGAGATAGTCTCCCTCCCGCAAGGGAGCTTTTTGGTTGGGGAATTGGGATCATGTTCAAGGATCTCCTACATTTTCTTCCATATCTATTTCTGGATGAGGAGTCTTAGGAGAGACACTTAGAGGAGTCACTCTATCCTTCTCTTCAGTATACAGTTACTCCCTTCACCCTACTGACATACTTAGAGGTTCAGAAAAAGATAGAGGTAGTGGAATGATGCACTTTCTAGGAGGTCTAATGTGGGAGGGAAGTCACTTGTGATCTTCAAAGGGGAAGGCCATCAATAAAAATTCTCCAAATTCACGGATTTCCAAGTTTTAGACAGCGGGGAGTCGACCCCTGTAGTTTTAGTTCCAACCATTTGGTCCTCAACCTTTTCCCTTGGTCCTAGAGATGAGGTGGTTTTCTTGCGGTGGCCGTGGGAACGTCTAGGGATAGTGTTTGACTCGAGCTCAGTACGGTGGAGGTGGGAAGGTTCAACACTCACCTCAATAGTAGTTTCAAACAAGGCCTTTCCAGTAGTAGGGAAAGCAGGCCCCTGTTCCACCAAGGGCGGACAGTGTAGTTGGAGGTTGACCTCAGGGTGCTCCTCAGGGACCTCAACCAGGGAATGGTTTGGGAGGTGTCCGAAAACCTACTAGAAGAGGAGATGGGTGTGGGAAGTTATACACCGTAGAGGCATCAGTTCTAGCAAGGCCAAAGATTATTCGAGGTATGATCAATTTGTTTAGTATGCTTTCTTTCCCCATGTTTGATTTAGGAGATTCGCACTCCTTTTTTTGCATCCGGTCTAGCCCATGCTCTAGGATTGGAAATAGAGAGACTTTCCATGCCCCTAGTGTTGAGTACACCATTCGGAGGTTAGACCAACTTGTTTGATGTTTTTCGGGGATGTAGATAGATGTTGGTGCTGCATCAGTCCAATGGGGATCTCTATCAGCAACAAATGCATCAATATGATGTTATCCTTGACATTGACTAGTTGTACTCTGTTCATGTAGTTCTTGAATACTTCTGGAGAAGAGTATTGTTTTCATACATTAAAGGACAATGTGTAGCTTTCATTAGTGAGTCGAGCTATCATACGGGAAGCTGATGCGTGGAGCCAATTTTTTCATTGTTAGATGATTTGTCAGAGGGATCAAGGGATGCTGAGATGGTGGAGATTCTGAGAGTTTTCAAAGATTTTATGGATATTTTTCCCAAGGAGGTTGTGACTCTACCCCCTCAACATGACATTGAGTTTGGGATATACTTACAGCCCAGTGATCATATGATCTTGATGAATCCTTATCGAATGATGCCTTCTGAGTTACGAGAGTTGCATATTAAGATTGATAATTTTATGAAGAAGGGTTTCATCCAACCTAGTGTGTCACTATGTGGTTCTCTACTTGTTTACAAAGAAGGAATATGGTGGTATGAGGCTCTACATAGACTACTCGAGACTGAATCTGGTAACGGTCAAGAACCATTACCCTCTCCTGAGAATAAATGATCTTTTAGACAAGTTGAGGTGAGCATGTTGGATCTATGAGATTGATCTATGGTTTGAGTATCAACAATTAAGGGTGAAGGAGTGTGACATACTGAAGACTAATTTCAGGTGCATGTATGGGAACTTCGAGTTCATGGTTATGCCGTTAGTTGTTACAAACACACTGATTATGTTCATGGGGCTTATGAAATCCATCTTTCATGAGTTCCTAGAATGGTTCATCATTGTATTCATCAGTGACATCCTAATATACTCGAAGTTAGAGGAAGAGCATACCGAGCATCTCAAGACTGTTCTAGAGGTCATTCGGCCCCACCAGCTCTACCAAAAGCTTTCCAAGTGTAAGTTTTGGACACGATAGGTCCAATTTATGGGACATGTGGTGTCTCATTAGGGTGTAGAAGTGGACCCATCCAAGGCGTATAATGATGAGTTACAAATTAGGAGAATAATAATTGAGAAAACAAATTTGATGTTATGAAGAAATAATTAGGGATTAGCTTAGAAATCATTAATCATTCCAAGACACGAGAACCCAATTCATGCTACTCTTGTTTTCTACAATGATCTTTTCTCACATGGACTTAAAGTGTTAAATGAGTTGTTTCTTGTGTATCAGGTTTTGATAGTTTTTTATGCTTTATAGAACTTATCTACAGATTGACTACCAACACAAAGGGGGACATTGTTGCAACCAAGATTGTTAGTTGTTGGAAATGGAGTATGGTTTTTGTGTTTTTTCCATCCTCACATGTAAGATTAGGGTTTTTTCAAGGAAAGGGATATTACAGTTCAAACTGACAACAATATTGAAGGTGGCATCATTTCCTAGTGTTTGCTAAATTTTTGGGGTCCAAAATTTGGAGGATGTATTTCATTGAGAAAAGTGGATCTATATGAAGGCCTTATTAAAATATGGGAAATGAATGAGTTTTGTGAATATGGGATTCTTGAATTGTGTTTCATGATGGATCAATTAAATATGACAGTGATCTATACCACATCGACAAGAATCGCGAATTACAAAGAATTGTGGAATAATGGTTGGTGATCAAAAGATTTGTGATTATGACGAGCACTACAAAGGGTCTTGATAGAAAGATTCATGGTTACGATGAACATCATGTAAATTGAATTTCTATTAGGAGTGTCTATGGGTCGGGTCAGGTTGGGTTTGGGGGTTTTTAACCTAACCTAACCAAAAATAGGATGGGTTGGGTGGGGTTGGGTAACATGTGTTTTTTTGCTTTGGACCTAACCCAACCCGACCCATCTCATATTGGGTTGGGTCGATTGGTTTATGTACAAAAAATTCCACCCCAAGATTCATTTCCCGCACGCCACATGTACAACCTCATGACGACGTCTCCTTTGCTTCACAGTCTCCTCCTCTGCATTCTCCTCACAACAGGTATGGAAGATCTTGATTTTTTGGCTTCATCTCCCTCAGAGAGCAGTGATCTTCCTCAATAACTTGTAAAGTCATGGATAAAATGTGGTATATCTTTTGTTCTTCATCAGTTCAGGTTGTTAAGCCAGCTTCATCGAGGAGGAGGCATGCATTAGAGAAAATTGGTGGAGGTCAAGTGGATCAGGTATATGGAGGCACTTGATTTTTTCCTCGGGTGAGCTCGATCAGACACCGAAATTCAATTTGGGATTTAAACTGGCATCATAGGGATATGATGTTTGGTTTGTAGGGTTCAATGCTTTATCTTCCTCACCACACCAGGAAGACCTCGATGGAAAATGGAATCCAAAATGCGGTGGTCTATGACATGATCAGTAGTGGGGTTCCTATTTATATCTTCTATAGGTATTCTATATTGGATCTCAGGTCATAGTGTTCTTAGTAGAGATGAAGGTGGAGGAAAAAAAGGAGGGGTAGTCTTCAGTGGTTCTAGTTCTAGGGTCACAGTGGTGTCACCGTAGTGGAGATGGAGGTAGATTCAAAAGGTGGAGTCAAAGGCGAAGGGGGCTGTTATTGGTGGATATGGGGTGTTTGGGTGGTAGAGGAGACAATAGAGGTAGAGGCAGCATGTGGGTCCGTGGGGAGGCGCAGAAGTAGTGTTGGGTTGGTCGGGCCAAGTTGGGTCATTTTTTCACAACCCATGACCCAATTCAACCCAACCACAGTTCAAATCAGAATGACCCAACTTGAGAATATGAAATCTTGAACCCGACCCAACTCGACCCAACATGGTCTGGTCGGGTTGGGTTCGGAAACCCTTAATTTCTATGGAGATTAAGCATAGAAGGATCTACATGAAGATGTTTTTTAATGATCTATAAAATCCATGAAGAGGTGATGGAGCATTGTGAATGGCCAAGACTATAAGTAAGAGGCTACCCCACTTCATTCTTACATGTTTTTCAATGAAAATCCAAAAATTCCCTACTTCTTCAAAGATAAGGGAGCTTCGTGAATATGGATTTCTATGTGAGATTAAGAATTGAAAAAATTATATAACTCTTAACTAATTCCAATGACTTTTTATTAAATGGTTATTCACGATGATATAGTGTTCTACATTGAAATAGTGATTCATAATTCAGTTTCTTCCGTGAAGGCAGGGGTGCTTTATGGTGGCATTTTGTACCGTGAAGGTAGTGAAATTCACGAAGGTAGTGAGCGTTGCGAAGGAGTTTTTTAAAAAGAAGTTTTGAATATAAGTTTTTCAATGAATTGGAATTTCAAATAATATAAACTAAGGTATTAGATAAAAGTTTAATCTCATACTAATACATGGGAAAATAATTTAGTTCCAATCCATTAAAATGACCTTCAAGTCGATAAAATGAGTTAGACTTCTCTCAAAGTAATGAGCTAGGGGGAGTCAGTGGAAGTGTTTCGAGGGATGAAATGTGCCATCCATAAAACCTTGTAAAGGTAGTGTGCCTAGAATAGATTGGCCATGTCAAAACTTATGTATTCCACATATAGTTAAGATTAAAGGATTTTTGTATGACATATACACTATCGGTGTATACTCCTTGAACTAGCCCTTAGTAGTGAACCAAGTAATTTTTTTTGTATTTAATTGCTACTTGTGATTGTTTTAATTACTGAACATTACCATAAGACAAGTTTAATAGGTTCCTACCAATGTGGGAATATAGTACATCACTTGAGAAGATAAAATTTCCACCATAATTCACTCCTCCCCTCTCAAGGTGTTCTAGGGTCCTTCACTCTATAGATTATTGGTGACAGACCTATATAAAAGACTCCTTATAGAATAGACACTGTGGAATTAGTATAACTGATGAAAAAACTCGAATAATTGAGTGATAAAGGATTTATTCACCCTAGTGTTTCTCCATGGGGAGACCTTGCTCTCTTTTTCAAGAGGAAAGATGGATCCATGAAGTTATGAATTAACTATAGAGAAATCAAGGCTATTATAATAAATAACAAGTATCCCCTACCTCAAATTGATTATTTATTTGATAAAATTCATGGAGATGAATAATTTTTGAAGATTTACCTTCGATCTAGATGTCATAAATTTCTTGTGAGGAAGGAAGATATTACAAAGACAACATTTCAAACCAAGTATGGATATTACGAGTTTATAGTAATGCTATTTGGACTCACTAATGCACCCTATATTTTCATGGATCTAATGAAAAGAGTTTTTAAGGAATATCTTGATGATTTTTTGTGGTATTTACTGATGATATATTAGTATAATACAAGATCTATAAAGACCATTGGAATCACTTAAAGATTGTTTTGAAGTCTCTGAAAGGAAATGAATTATTTTGGAAGTATAAAAAGTGTGATTTTGGCTTTGAACAACTTCCTTTCTTGGATAGATTATCTCTAATATTGGAATCATATTTCATCCCGTGAAGACAAAGGTGGTTCCATAATTTCCTAAACTAATAAACAAAACTGACGTACACAGTTTTATTTGTTTAATAGGCTATTATTAGCATTTCATTCAGAACTTCTCCTGATTATCTAACTAATTAAACAAGCTTACTCATAAAGGGGTTAAGTTTTTGTGGAAAAAAGAATGGGAATAATGTTTTAAAGAATTAAAGATATTATTATTGAACACTTTAATATTGAATCTACCATCAGTGAGAGTCGATCGTTAACCTTACACACGTTTGCACATGAGCCTCAACACGGTTGGTGAGGACTCGGTAGGTGCATCCAAGAGACCCGAGATCAAATACAGGTGGAGGATTATTTCTGGGTACTGTAGCAGCACTGTAGCAGTCACTGTAGCAAGCAATGTAGTAGGCGCTGTAGCAGGTACTATCATAGACACTATTCGGTACTGTAGCTACCAGAACTATTCATTAATCTGGGACCTTAGGCCATCGGCTTGGTCCTCGGGTCTTGTAAGTCTTTCGGACCACCCAAGGCCTTCGGTCTAGTAGATTCTCAAGGCCTTAGGGATACTTTAAGTACTTAGGGAAACCCCAAGGCCTTTGGGCCCCATGAAATGAATAAGTACCAGTCAGACTACAAGGGACAAGGCTTGAGAGAAGGATTCAGGGAAGGCACATTCACTAGAGGAGAGCTAACCATAATTTAAAGAATGAGAGGGTATGGCTTTGCAATCGGTACAGGGCCTATGCAGCTTTGTATAGTATAGCTAGCCGTCCAGCCCTGCAAAGGTGGAGTGTTGATATCATGACATATGCTGGGGAGGAGCAGTTCCAAGTTGTCTTATATTGGTGATGCCCTATAAGACTTACGGGTCATGTAATTGTCTTTAAGCCTTCAGGCCTTGTTAGGGTTCCACCTCACCCCTTGAAAGGTGTATTATAAAAATAATAAAAAAATGAAGGCCTTCGAGCCATTCCGACTGAGTTAACAGCTGTAATATTTTCTCTAATGATATGGAGACACTATCTCTATAGTAAAATATGTGAGATATATATAGATAAAAAGATCTTGAAATATATTCTCACTAAAAAGAACCCAAAATGAGGCAAATGCAGTGGTTTGAACTACTCAATGATTATGATTGCATAGTACACTACCACACTAGGAAGGTGAATAAGGTAGCCGATTCATTGAGTAGGAATGATCATGGAGTTCAAAAAAAAAAAACAATTGAAAAGGACCTTGTATACATGGATCTAGAAAAGACGGGTATGGGAATTATTGAGGACGGTGAAACATAAATAAATTTTCAATTGGTTTCCAAACCATCTTTTTTCTCAAAGGATTAAAAGTTCTCAGTCTTATGATTAGAATATTCAAAACAAAATTAATACTTTGAATGATGGGATGTTGGATGACTTCTTCTATGAGGATGGAATTATAAAATCTGGGAAGAGGATTTGTGTTCTCTATATATCCAAGCTAAAAAGAGAGTTATTGGATGATTACTATAGTTTGAATTTTTCTATATACTTGGGTATCACTAAGATGTATAGACATTTGAAGAAACATTTCCGGTGGGATTACATGAAGTGGGAAATTGTTGATTATGCAAAAAAATTTAGTCTATCAATAAGTGAAGACTAAAAGATAGAATCCTAGAGGAGTCATGCAACCTATTCCTATTTATATATGGAAATGGGATGACATCACTATGTATTTTTTCATTTGATTACCAAAAACCCAAATAAATAATGCTTCAATAGTGGTGATTATTGATCAACTTACCAAATCATCACATTTCCTTACTATAAGAGAGGAATTTCCACTATATCTCCTTATGTGACTCTATATTAATTAAGTTGTAAGACTTCATAGAGAACCTCTCTCAAATTTTTCTGATCATGATCCATGATTTACATCAAAATTCTAGAAAATTATCCAGAATTCATTGGATACTGAGTTTCATTTGAGTACTTCTTATCACCCTCAAACTAATGGGAAATCAAAAAAGACTATCCAAACACCAGGAGACATGTTGAGATCATACTCACTTGACTTTCAAGGTATGTGGGATCAATGTCTACCTTTGGTGGATATTTCCTACAATAATAGTTTCCATTACAGTAATCAAATGGATCCATATGAATCCTTACAATTAAAGAGATGTCCTACACCAACTTTTTGGGATGAAGTTGGCGAAAGGAAGCTTATGGGACCAGAGCTTGTGAAGGAAACAACACAAAAGTTAAATAATATTCAAACCCATATCAAAGAATCTTAAAGTATGAAAAAGTGATAAGTCGATAATCCAAGAAATAATTTTGAATTTCACGTGGGAGATCATGCTCTCTTGAAAGAATCTCCATGGAAGGGTGTTATAAGATTTTGGAAGAAAGGGAAATTAAGCCCTAAATACATGGAAATACCTCCTAGAATTTATAAAGTTAAAAATGTGTTCCACATATCTTTTTTAAGGAAGTACAGGCTAGACACAACACATGTAATCACTTTTTAAGGAATAGAATTGGAACTTGATTTATCTTATTAAGAAGAGCCTATCCAGATTATGGAAACTAAAGAAAATGTTTTAAGGAATCATATAACTTGGATAGTAATGGTACTCTAGAAAAAACATAAAATTGAAGTGGCATTGTGGGAGCCTGAGGAAATTATGATGAAAAACTGCCCAAATCTTTTTATGAGGTGACATTCCGAAAATTTAAAGGAGAAAATTTTTATAGGAGTGGAGAATGTAGTGACCCAGAATTATATAAATGATAATTCCCATCTTATGATTATTTTTTTAGTATATATAACATAAAATAACTTATAGAACACAATAAAAGCTTTATAAATGAAGGATGAATGAAATAAAAGGTATTTTTAGAAGTTAATGAACTTATACAGATGAAATAGTTACTTGACCTTAGGAATAGTAATATGACCCTTTTGAATAGTAAATCATCCAAATTAATAGTAACCTCAACCATGAATGTATAAATAAAATTTAGTCATTTTATAAGTGAAGGTGTGATATAATTATATCATTGTATAAGTAAGTGAATATTTTAAAAATTAATATTTAAATGTTGTTATTTTTATAATTCATAAATATTTAATTTAAATTTTATAGTCAATTAAATTATTTAAAAGAAAATTTATTTTCCAAAAATGATATTTTATTGTCTTATGATTTTAGGTTAATTTTATGAGACATTAGTTAATTTTTGAATGTATTATAAAATTATTTATAGATTTAAAATATGTATTTTTTGAGTAATTGATAATTTTAAATAAAAATTATACTTCTCATATTTAGGGTCATTTTTTTATTTCTCTAAAGTACTTGAATTTTTGGTTAATTGTAAAATACGATAATTTATGGTATAAATACATTATAAGTTAAATACACTATTCGTTGAGTCATCGATGATGTAAGAACCATATTATCAAACTAACCTTCATTATTTTAATATATTTGATGATAATTATAATACTATTCATAGTATTTATCCAAAATAATAAATAAATGAATAAAATATTCAGAAAACACCCCTGTCCTCAACAATAAATTCCACCCCTCACCACCACTTCTCCTCACACCTCTAAGCCTTAATGCTTGTCCAAATTCTACCCAAATCACCTTCCCAAGTTTCTACCCCACTTATAAGAGGTTCTTTTCACAAAAAAGACCAAACTATGGTACCTTAAGGGGGTTCCCAAAAAGAAGAATTCAAGAGGTAAATCCTCTTTCTTTTTATTTTAATTTCATTTCAATTTCCCTTTTTATAACTTATCCTATACTAAACTCCCCTATAGAAATGATCATAATAAATAACGTATCATCAATATTCTATAATTATATATTGGTAATGTAATATCCTTCATCAAACTCTATTCTATCTCGCTTTTTATTTTAAAAATGAAATCATCGTCTTTGAGGTTCTGATTTATAACCTTCGTGGATGATAGATTTTCATTCATAAAATTCTCCATAAAGGTTGGTAATGAAACTATTTTATGGTTAAAAACACTATAATATATGTATTAAATCCTATTTAATTTTCTATAACTAGTATATAGACATAATATTAATTTATACGACTAAACTAGTTCATGATGATCGAAAAACCGCAAAAATAATCTAAATGATTATCACTAATGTTTTATCTAATGTCTCATCCTCATAACATATAAAAAATGAATTATATCACCATTTAATATTTTTTATGTTTATTTATATCATATAAATTCAATTCTGAATAAGTATACCCTTTTCACATGAACTTCTATACTCATATACAAGTATACAAATCGTGAAAACCAATGAATTGAACCCTCATGAGTGATAAAATTGCATCTTATAAATCATTAAAATGTCCATAAATTATGTATAAAAGTTTATGAATTAATTAATTAATGGATTTATTTTGATTATGAAGTTCATTTAGGTCAAGTGTAGAACACATTTAGACATATGGTTAGGGTTTTCTTCCTGAACCTCAATTTTCATTCGGATTACACTTTCTTCCTCTCTACACCAATGCAATTATTCATTTATTTTATATAAATTTAATAAATTCTGATTATATGTCCCAAAATCATGTATTTTGATTAATTAATCTTTCTTATGTGGGAATATACATGTTTTACAAGGCCCCATTCTCAATTCTTCCTTTTAAACAAGCCCAATTCAAGGGAACTTCTTGATTTCTTACCTATTTTCAAGTGCACTACAAATTATTTTTCAAACCACCATTATTTTTCTAAAATAACTAATTTTATCATGAAAATATATTTTTTTTCATTTATGGTTTTATGAAAACAAACATTCCTTTCCAATTTAAAATATCTTTAATATTTTCCTTAAACTACACTAAAATGTTTTATTTCTAAAGTTTCTTCAAAAGTATTTTTATATGATTTCTCTTTATAGGGACATCATTTATTACATGAATATAATTTCATTGTCTATAACTTTTAATTTCTTGGATATACATGTTTAAAATTTTACTTATATGAAAAATAAAAATTATTTGAAAAATAACTCTTCTTTCCAAAGTGAAAAATTATTTTTCTCATCTCACTTTTACTTATTAGAGATATATGCCTTGTTCAACACTTATTCCTTGTGTGTGTGGTGTATGTATTACCCTTTATATATCATATCATGAGTTTTATTTTGATATTATATGTTTCATTTAATTATTCTTTTATAGGTATTATTATTTAAATGTTTCAAAGTGGTATGTGACACATTGGAATGTTTAAAGATTATTTTTTCTCAAGATTTTATCAGCGGTATCTTCATCTATGTCAACTTCCTTTGTTGAATATTGTAGTTTATTGAGGTTTATCTCTTATAATACTATTTACCATATTCTATTTAATGTTTTTTGATCAGTTTGACTACGGATGTTGTATTTTATACCATTCATACTTTATGGTTAAAATATTCACATTTCATACGCTAGTTTTTCAATAAAAATGTTATGTTGTTTTGGTTTCCCCTTTTTATATGAGGAATGTATAAGACTTATTAAGTGGTAGGAGAGTCCCTCTATATCCCTTCGATACATCGGTAGGTCTCATGAGATGAACTATACTGGGTCTTTACCTATTATGTATGATGTCTTGGATTAGGACTTGACAGTATGTTTATGATGTCTGGCATTATGCATTCCCTCATTATAAATCTAGTAATTGATAGTCCATGTGATTATTTGACTAGTAGAATATATATGGTTATGTTTTATTATGGAATTATTTAATCATATTTTATTCCTTCCATACTATGCTCAAGATTATGTTTTAATGGAATGTGTATTTTTAGTTATTCACCATGCCTTATTACTTATTCTTCCACTATATTAGTTACCCTTACTGAGAATCTGGGGTTATCACTTTATTTTGTTTTATTTTTCCCCAGTAAGTGAAGATGAATATTTTTAATGACCTGTAGAGAAAATATAGGATTTATGAATGTTTCCAATGTAATTTCTATATTGTATTTCCTTTCAAAGTTGTAATTTAAAACTTATGTTTGTATCTGGTTTTCCAAAACTACTAAACTATTCAGTGATTTGGGATATGACTTCCTAGAAAATTATACCAATGTATTAATATAAGGCACTAGCTTTGAGAAATTGGGGTTTGGGTCTTTACAGATCCTCTAGTGGACCCTTCTTTAGTTGAAGTAGTAATCCATAACATTCAGACTCTCGGGTCAGTGAGCGTAGTGAGCTCGAGACAAGTTATGGATCATGGATTAGAATTTTCCAAAAAACATCTACCAATATTCTATGTTGAAAAAGGACCACATGAGTCAAGATAGTGTCATTAATGGATTGAGAGGATATTTAACCTTTTTAAAGACTCTTGAATACTATCGGGTAGGTTTTTTCCATGTATATTCTCATGGGACCAAGAAGAAGATGATTAGACTCTAAAGTGTATGATAAGTTTCATGAATGTCTTACTTGAGTTCATTTCAAGAAGATATTTAATAAGCTATTTTATCCTGAGAATTTACATGTGGTAAATACTTGAGATTTTTAGACTTTGTATTATGGAGAGTTTACTATTCTATTGTACTCCAACCACTTTGTTGAGTTGATGAATCTAACACCAGATCTTATCACCAATGATTTCCTATAGGATCGAAGGTTCAAGATGGTAACTAGGGATGATGTTCAATAAATTCTAGTTATTTTGTACCTTCCAAACTTTATATAGGTTGTAGATAAATTATATTTGGATAATGTAGACAGAATTGTTAGGAATGTTTTGGGTGAAGCTTCAGTTAGTATAGCGGTTAGCTAGGTTGCTTCTTCTTGTCAGAAAAGAGAGTGCAAGAGGGTTATGTTTTCTGTAGGATCAGTTTTAAGGGATTATTTAGGATATCAATAGGTTATTTGAAACTAGTGTGGGAGTTGTGGGTATACCAGAACTCATTTCATGGAGAGTCCTAGGAATTTTCATCTTTATGGGTGATCTGTCCATCTTAAATGTTTTTGTGATAAGATGCCCAAAGGTAGTAATGTGAGATCCACTTTTATAAGGGGTCACTGGTTTATTTTGATACTTCCAATGGTATTGGGTCTCATTTTCATGCCAAGGGGGATTTATAGGTGGAAAATTATGGATGTATGTATTCAGAAGAGTGTGTTCTAGAGGAATATGAAGTAGGTCTAGGTACAGTTTGAGGTACAATGTTTATTTCATCTTCTTTGGGGAAAGTTTTGTTCAATACAAGTGCTACTCATTATTTTATATCTTTAAAGGTGATTGATGCATTGGTATTGCATTAAAATATTATTAATTTTTTTTGGATATTTCCATGTCTTTGGGAAAGAGGACTAATTTTTTTTTTAAGTGTCCCACCTGTTAGGTGGTGGTTTGGGACTTCTTAGTTCTTGATCTTGAAATCTTTGACCTAATTATTGGTATGTATTGGATGATATATGTTATGGTATTAATAGAATTTTATCACTATTGGGTACATTTTTTATCAACCGATGGGGTCACTCATGTTTTCCAGGGTGATTGAGACTCTAGATAAGGAAGGATATGGCCTATTGTTCCTTATGTTGGTATAATCTCATAACAGTTTTCAAATATGTTCCTTAATAAAGTTGACCCTTTATTGGGACGTTAGATACATACTATTGTGGGTGGGTACCTTGAGGTATTTTTGGATGACTTTTCTAGTTTACCACTATAGAGAGTGTTCAATTTTACCATTGACCTGTTCCCTGGAATGATGCCCATTTCTATGACATCATATATGATGGCACCTATTGGGTTGGTGGAACTTAATGTAAAACATAAGGTCTTGAAGGTGAAAGGATTTATTTTCCCTAGAATTTCACCATGTGATTTTCCTATACTCCTTTATAATAAGTCATATCAGAGACTTAGACTTTTTATTGACTATCTAAATTTGAATCGAGTGGCCATTAAGAACAAGTATCATTTACTTAGAATTGATGATATATTTTATCAGATCAGAGGGGATCATTTGTTTTCTAATATTTAACTATGGTCAGGGTACCATTAGTGGAGAGTTTGAGAATAGTATATACCAAAGGAAACATTTTGGAGTCGATATGGGAATTTCATGTTTATGGTTATTCCATTCAAACTCACTGATGATTTTATGGTATTAATGGATTTGATGAACCTAATGCTTAACCAATTCTTGGAATATTTCTTTTTGTTATGTTCATGGATGATATCTTGGTGTAATCTATGCCTAAGGAGGAGCACATAGAACACTTGGATATCATTCTTAAAACCTTGAAGGAACATTTTCTATATGGTAAGCATTCTTAGTTTGAGTTTTGGATCATAGAAATAAAGTTTTTGGGGTATGTGATATTTAATAGGGGTGTATTAGTGGATTCTAAAAAGGTTCAGCTAGTTATGTTTTAAGAGCATCCTAGAAATGTGTTTGAGATTTGGAGCTTCTGAGGGTTAGTAGGTTACTATAGACGGTTTTTCTGAGACTTTTGTAAGCTTTCATATTTGATAAAAACTTTAACCCATAAGAGTGTAAAGTTTAAATGTAATTAAAAGTGTCAAAGATCTTTTTACGATCTGAAGATGAGGTTAACTTCAAAACCAGTATTGATTATTCTGACACTAGGGTTTGGTTATAAGTTTTTTTGTAATGATTCTGGTATAGGTTTGGGATGTTTCATGATGCAATGGAAACATGTTGTAGATTATAGATATCACTATCTATTCCCTCATGAGAAGAACTACCCTTATAATGATCTTGAGTTGGAATACATTATGAATGCACTCAAAATGTGGTATAAATATATATTTGGAGAATGATTTTTGGTATACATTGATAAAAAAATATGGAATTATTTTTTTAATCAAAAGGATATGAAATAGTGACAATGACAATGGGTTGATTATCTTCTAACCATGGATTTTGATATTTCATATACCCCTGAGAAAGGAAATGAGGTTGCTGATGTGTTGATTAGAAAATTACTGACACTAGAAGTGAAAAAATTAGTTGATAAGTGGTCCCTATTGAGTTTATTAACTGATATGATCTTGGTATAAATGAGGATGGTGAATATGTGTTCTTTTCCTCAATAAAGATTGACTCATCTTTTTAGGAGTGAGTTTTACTTGAGAAGATGACAGACACTGAGAGACAATTCTTAGGAAAAATACTAAATGGTGGGGAAACCTCATGTGAGTTATCTATATCTCCCAATAGAGCTGTGTACTTTCGTAGAATGTTGGTTGTTCCGTTTTCTTAAGGAAATAGTTATTAGATAGTGGGAACCAGTCATGTTTGTCCATGTACCCTGGGATACAAAGATGTACCATGATTTGAGACATCAGTATTGGTGGATGAGAATGAGGTGGTCAGTTGAATATTTTGTATAATGTTGTCTCACCTATCAATGTGTTAAGGGGAAATAATAGGGACCTTCAGGTCTCTTATAGCCTTTAAAATTTCTGGTATGGATGTGAGATGATATTTACATAGACTTATTCATTGGTTTACCATGGAATCCTAGTGGGAAGTATGTGATTTGGATGATTATTAAAAAAATCCCTAAATTAGTGCATTTATTACTAATAAAGTAAACAATGAAAGTGGAAAATATTAGGGACTTGTATGTCCAAGTGATTGTGGGGCTTCATAGGGTTCCCTTTATAGTGGATTCTTATAGGGACATGAGGTTCACATCTAGGTTTTGGAAAATTTTGCTGGAGGAAATGGGTTCCCAGTTGAAATTATGAACATCTTATCATCCGCACACTAATGGAAAAATAAAGAGGGCTATCTAGGTTCTTGAGGATATGATCCAAGAATGTATGCTTTATTTTATTGGATATTATGATAGAAATTTAACATTTTTTGAGTTTTTATATAATAATATTTATCAGGATTTGATCAGGATGTCACCCTTTGAGGCTTTGTATGGGCATCCATGTCGATCTCCCATATGCTGGGTAGAGTTAGGAGAGTAGTGATTGGTCGGTCTGAGTTTTTTTAAAGAGACTACAGAGTTGTTACAATTGATCTAGAAGAGTTTTATCATGGAATAGAGTCATCATAAATCTTATACAGACCGTTATCATCGGCTGCTGTAGTTTGAGGTTGGTGATCGTGTTTTTGTTAGAGTTTCACCTCACCCGAGACATTATCGGTTGGGTTAGAAGGGTATACTGGCACCTAGGTTTTGGGCCCCATTGTGATCATTTATTGATTGGGTAGGTTGTCCTACAAGTGGATTTTACCATCTAGCTTGATGAATATACACAGTGTGTTTCTTGTTTCCCAGTTGAGGAGGTATATACCAGATCCTTCCCATGTGATTAGATGAGAGGATGTTTATCTTGAGCCTGATACCACTGTGGTTGTGTAGTCATTTTAGATTATGGATTTCCAGGATAAGGTACTGTGTAGTAAAATTATCCCCTTAGTCTGGGTACTATGATAATGTAGTCATGATATCCATGAGACATGGGAGAAAGATTCATTGATGAGGAATCAATGGATTTATCTTTTTTTAGATCCAAAATATTGAGTTCTTTCTGTGGAAATAAAGAATTTATGGTGGGGAGACTGTAACACCCCATCACCTTTATGTCAGGTGAGTTCTAATATTTGGTTTTGGTTTCCTTTTTCATTGGGAGAGTTTTTCCAATCTGGAATTGGGAGGATACCTTTAATGGTGATGTTAGGAATTTCTTGGAATTTTCCGCATGAACCCATAGTTTTTACTACTTTTTGGGAAGTTACACAATGTGTAAATGGATTACATGAAATTTATTGGTTGTTGGAAAGATTCTATGAGTTTAATTACATTGTGTGAGAATGTTACATGTCATGTAAGGATTTCAAATCCTATAATGTAAAAATCCAGGTTTTAATTATAAAGGAAACTTTTTTTTGGTGTAACTAAAAATGAAAGGGTTTCACAAAGTGTAAAAGGATTACATGTCTGGTAATACCCCGAGTTTCAGATTTTATGGTTCCATATAGGTTTCTAGGACTTCATTATATTTTTCAGCCTTCTCCTCTCATCCATAGATCTTACCCTAAGTGATTTTGGGTGACTTCCTTAATTCTAGAACAATTTTTTCTACGATCGATCACCATTGGGGTCATATTTTTCTTACCTAATTGAGTGTTTCTCTTAGTTCTTATTTGGTTTTTGCTGAAGCTATGTTTTGGCTATGGTTTTGTGATTGGATAGGTTTTTCTATCAATGCACTTTAGATTCTTTATGCACCTTTATTTGCGAAGGCCATTCTCTTTGTAGGACCCCAGGACACCCTGAGAGGGGAGGGGTGAATCAGGGTGTCAATTTTTTTCTTTAAAGTGATGGATCTTGTTCCCATGTTGGTAGGAACTTGTTAAACCTATATGATGGAAATGAACATAAAGAAAACATTCACATGCAGAGAGATGACACAACACTTTTTACTTGGTTCACCACTAAGGGATATGTCTAAGGAGCATATGCTGATAGGTTGTCGGTCGTACCAAATTATACTAAACTTCACTAGCTGTGGATTACAAAGGAAAAAGCGCAGTCACTCTGTCCCAGGATCACTACCTTTACAAAAGTTCAGGGATAACTCACTGCGTCCCTCGGGTCACTCTCGTTGACTCCCCTGGCTCACTTCCCTTGGTGAAGTCACACTTAGTTTATAGATGTGAAGGTCTCTTCACCATTTCAAGAGAATGCATCTTTATTGAATGTAGATGCACTGTTGAAGTCCAACTTTTACTCGTATACTAATCCCACTTTTCACCAAAAGTATCGGGAAATTTTCCAGTTTTCGTGAAACTCCAAAAGGACCGGCGTACAACAACCTCACCTACCACGCTTCTCCAAGACTGGTGCACAAGTTTCAAGAACGGCGCTCAAATCACTTGCGTAGTACAAAATAGGCATGCAGGTGACACCAACACACTTGTTTGACACTGCCTCCTTCAACTCCAAACTTGCGCGACTCTGCACCTTTAACTCCCAAATCGCCTTGGTCGTGCAACCAATAACCAGCATGCAACCTCTACTTGTGCGACCTGACTACCACTTGCATGACTCAACCACTTGCGTGGCGAGAGCTCGAAAAATATCTAAGTCTTAAACTTCATTACAAATGAGGAGGGGTGGTACTCTATTTATAGGAAAACTAGACCCCCTGTGCGGTGGCGCGCAAGTGTCCTCACAGCGCATAAGTCCCGGCACGCATCTCCAACTGCCCTAGATTTTATCGCGTAACACACTTGCACAACCAAACCAATACTTGCGTGACCCTCTTTCCTTTGACATATTTTTAAGTTCTGATCATGAAGAGGAGAATACGCCAGAAGGTTGTCGGTCATACCAAATTCCACTAAGCTTCACTAGCTTTGGATTACAAAGGAACATGCATATTCACTCTATCCCAATCTCACTACCTTTACAAAAGTTTAGGGATAACTCACTACATCCCTCGGGTCACTCCCGTTGACTCCCCCTGGCTCACTGCCCTTGGTGAAGTCACACTCAATTTATAGACGTGAAGGTCTCTTCATCATTGCAAAAGAATGCATCCTCTGTTGAATGTAGATGATTCGTTGAAGTCCAACTTTCACTCATATACTAATCCCACTTTGCATCGAAAGTATCAGTCAATCTTCCAGTTTTCGTGCAGCTCCAAAAGGACCAGCGTACAACAACCTCACCTAGCACGCTTCTCCAAGACTGGCATGCAAGTTTCAAGAATGGCGTGCAAATCACTTGCGTGGTACAAAATCGGCACACAGGTGACACCAACACACTTGCGTGACACTTCCTCCTTCAACTCCAAACTTGTGCGACTATGCACCTTTAACTCCCAAACCGCCTTGGTCGCGCAGCCAACAACCGACACACAACCTCTACTTGCGCGACCCAACTACCAATTTCACGACTCAACCACCGATATGAAGAGAGCTTGAAAAATCTCTAATTCTTGAACTTCGTTACAAATGAGGAGGCGTGGTCCTCTATTTATAGGAAAACTGGACCCCCTGCGCGGTGGCGTGCAAGTGTCCTCATGGCACGCAAGTCCCAGCACACAACTCCAAATGCCATAGCCTCTATTGCGCAACTCACTTGCAAGACCAAACCAATAATTGCGTGACCATATTTCCTTTGACATATTTTGAAGTTCTGATCATGAAGAACAATAGGAACACAACTTTCCAACCTTCTAGGAATCGGCATGCAAGTCCTTTCTCAGCGCACAAGTCACTTGCGCGAGCAGCCCAAAACTTGCGCGACCATCCCAAAACTTGCGCGGCCCTTATCCCATTGCCATTTTTTCATGTTCTGATCTTCAAAAACATATGGAATGAAAGTTTCCTCTCCTTCAAGTACAATGTGCGCAAGTCTCTTTTCCAAAATCACTTTTCTCCATTTGTTGATTTTCAGGCTGAAAAATTTGGCAAACACTGGGAAACCGCGCCACCTTCAATACTGTTGTCTACGTGAACTGTATGATCACTTTTTCAGTACACATTCTGAACTTCCACTGAGGATTGACAATAGAAACAAACTATACTCCAATTCATGCATAGAAGACCATGGTTCCAACACTCTTGAGTTCCAATCCCCATTGTTAAAGGTGGTTACATTTTCTACATACTTAAGGTTGGTGGATCTATTCAATTAATGTAATTCATTAAATTAATTATTGTTTATATTGATTCCTTGATATTTTAAATGGAATTCCATTTGTTGAAATTGAAAAGGGAGAGGATTTCTTTTTATAAGGGGTTTTTTCTTTAAAAACATAATTTCATTGATTTGAAATGTAAAATGTATTTTTAAAACCCTAAAGAAAATTAGATTAGATTTGAAAATGGTTTATTAAAAATGTGAGAAATGTTTTAAAAATATAAATTGAAAAAAAATCATAGTTGGAACCCTGGGTACGTTGAGAAAGAGACACAGGTAGTCGTATTTTGTGTGACACCACTAAGAGGTAACCTATTATATGTCAATGGTATATGGAAGTCCTTGATGTTAGCTAGGTCCAACATTATTTCTTATTAGTTTTGTGAGTTTCTAGTACATATGGTCCAATAAGCTAGAGCCTGATCATTATGTGTAGTTTTGTTTTTGGTTGTTTATTACATGATAGATTGTTTCATGGATGTTGGATCACATGTATATTTTTATTTGATATATTTACCTTTTTTATGGATTTGGAAAATATGACATGAAATTTGTGAAAAATCAAGGGTCATTTGAAAAATGGTTCTGAAATGGTTTTATTCATATAAATGATTACAATGCTGTGTTTTTTAAAGATTAAACCTATGAATTATTGTTATCAGAACTTATATAGAGCTCTTGGCGGTATCCTGCTAGCCTCTATTTCTCACACCATACTTCTACCCTTCATGAAGCTATAGAACTTTTTCTAAAAGATATAGGAAAAGGGAAGGCCATTATATATCACAATAAATTCTCTTTACACCATTATTCCAGTTTGGTGATGGTTTGGAGGTGACGATTGATCACATAGAGACTAGTTTTTCTAGTTTTGTTGTACTTTAGGGTTTTTTCTATTTGGATCAGCTGTTTCTATCTCTGTTTACAATTTTAATTTTTTTTATGTCTTGGTATCCTTATATACAATACTTTTTTGTTATCTTTGTTTTACTCCACCCCATACTGGGATGATTTGGGTGAATGGTCTGGTTAACCAAGGTTGGTATGTTACACCTGGGATCAAGTTTGACTCCCCTGATCTATTCCATCATCTTGGTAATACTATTCCTCCTTTGGGGTACCACATACCCTAACTTGAAAAAAAATCCTATATAACTAAAACTACCTATCTACTGAGGAGTAGTTGCATCCTTCCCATACTCTGATACCTGTCATAATCCCTACCACTGTTCTGTTACCACATGAACCAATAAAACCTTTATAGGTGGCTGATCATGATATAGGAATGACACTCCAAAGTGTGGTATGGATAATGATGTTGTTTGTGTACCATCTTTCCACACTGATAACACTATAATATAACACAATCCGGAGATGGTTGTACAATACCCTGATTTCTCTGACTGGTGTTTCTTGGTGAAAATTGTCACAACAATTCTTCTTTTCACTAGAAGAAGGGTTCTTAGTTTTCCATGAAAAAATATCCGAGCTGATACACATGGAATTTCTCATATTCCATTTTGTGATGAGTTCCAAATTCATCACATCCAAAAAACTTCTCAGACTGAACACTTTCACTTGCAACTTGATCTCATAGTGAAGACCATCCTGAAAATGTCTCACCTTGGAGATCTAATCAGAAAATAAAGATGAAACAAAGTGATAAATTTTAGTGAAGTGTATGACATAGTATAGCACTGACATTCCCTCTCATGTATGGTGTATGACATACCTCCTTTTAATTATATAACTTTTCATTACATTGTACAAACATATGATCTTTTAAAGTTTAGTTTCATGGAAAAAAGGGCACATGATAGATGAAAACATAAAAAATTCATCTAATACACTTGAAAGGATTCATCATAGGTTCTTCCTAAGTACACATACCACATCTCATAACCTGGGGACCTACATCAAAGGAAAGGGTGAGGATAAGACCTAGTAAGGGAAAGAAAGGGAAACAATTTACATATCGTCTTGAGAAATATCAATAACAACATGAGGAATATCATTATGGAATGAAAAAGAGAACATGAGGAATATAATTAATAAAATAACATGACTCATAACTTGGAAATTTGGCTATAATATTTAATTGAGTCATTCATAATCATATCATTAAGGTTTATCATCGAGGTAACATAAAAATCACCAAGGTTATTAACCAAGGAATCATAAAACATGTCATCTCTAGAGATTTAATTATTTACCCAATGCATTGGAGAGATATCAGGGTGCACCGTTAATATTGATTAATTAATGTGATCCAAATTGATCATAATAAAAAAAATTCACAAATAACTCATGTATAATAAAATAAATTGGTTTTATATCAAAATCATGATGTTTTAAAAAATTGCTTAAAGATAAGATCTTTATGTCATTATTGACTGACAAAAAAGGAAGGCTGGATTCATGTATGTAAATCCCAGAATAAAATAGATAATTTTTAAATATAGGTGAGTAATCATGGAAAATAAATATATGTGGGTATTCATAAAATAAAATAAGATAATTTCTTTAGAAAAAGAGATAAATATTGAGAAGAAAATCCGACAGCATAATGGGTATGAAACATGATTTTGGAAAACATTAAAAGGGAAGGAAAACAGGTATCTACTTCATAAAAGTCTCTTAATATAGTAAATGGATATAATAAAATGTTCATAAGAAAATAATATGTTAATTTTAAAGGAATACAACATAAAAAGGGAACTAGAAAGGAAAAGAGAAGTTGAGTTTTCCCTTACCTTGAAGAGTAACTCCTAAAACATAATGATTGGGACCTTGGGGGATTGAGAAAACTTTTGGGGGACTCCTTGGGAGGAAAAAATTTCTAATATTTTTGGACTATGAATGGGTAATTAAATATTACGGATAAATAGTTGGGTATTTATAGAAAAATAGGAGGGTTTTTTATTAATTTCCTTGGACACCTAGGCAGTGGTAAATTCAAAACCACAGGCTTTCCCATGGTATTTGATCATGGTATTGGACACTTGGGGAACATTTAATGTTATTTTAATCGAAAATATTCTACTAGAATTTTATATTACATATTAAATCATTATAAAGTCATTAAACTTATTGAAAACTCAAAACTGTATTTTTACTATTCATTAAAAATAAAATATTTTAGAAAATTCTCAAAAATTTA
Source organism: Viscum album (assembly GCA_963277665.1). Lineage (NCBI taxonomy): Eukaryota > Viridiplantae > Streptophyta > Magnoliopsida > Santalales > Viscaceae > Viscum > Viscum album. The sequence continues at coordinate 173,432,192 of OY728128.1, forward strand.
CCCTAACCTAATTTTGATGTGTTGACTTCAAAAATGATTTTTATTTTATCATAATAATTTTATAATTATTAGAATTTAACTTTTAAATATAAAAATCCATATTTATTAAAAATAATAATGGATAGAAAACGTATAATAAAATGCATAGTAAAATTTATGAAACTTGAAAATAAAATAAAATGATTTTATTATTTAAATTTAAATTAGTGTGATTAATTATACTATTTAATTAGAATAAATTTTATTAATAATACCTTATTTATTATAATAATTATATATTTTCTAAAAATTAAAATTTCATTCTGAAAAATCAATTTATCAAATTCATCATATTTTAAAGAAAAACTAAACTCAAAACAGAATTTATGAAACATCAATTTTATTTATAAAAAGGTATTATAAATTAAATAAATAATATATTGACACATAAATCCATATAAAATTTTCATACTACCTAAGGTTAAGTTGTGCGATGGTGATAGATTCATGGGGTGGCTCAGTTAACTTCACCCACATGGTAATTTCTACTAACTTGAACTTCTACTGTTAGTGATTTTGTTCAAGATTAACATATTGAAAATAATCTAGGGATTGGTCAAGAGTGAATCCTAGTGACACTAACTCCTTCCCAAGCTTGAAAATATGGGATTATTATAGCACGACTCTACGGGTTGAGTCCATCATTTCTCTTTTCTAAATAAATAACCATTATCATTTCTATTTATAACACTAATTATAACGTTAAAATTATTATTATGAGTATTGTTTCCAATGATCATATTTACTAATGGTTATATAATGATCAAAATGTAATGGTCACATTTTAATTTATACTTACATTATTATTAAATAGATATATTTTGGTTGATTACAAAATACTAAGACACACATTTTCAGGAAACAATTATCCTTCAAAAAGTTCTGGTCATTACATTCTTCCCCCATTAAGAAATTTCATCCTCCAAATTTCATCTCATTCCCTAGGTTGAGAAAAGGTGAAGTTATTTCTACCTCATTGTCTCCTCTAGTTCTCATGTCGCTTCTTCATATTTTTGGTTCTCCACAACACTTTAATGTGGTGGGTAGTCTTGTTATGTAGAACCTTGTCTATATGGTCCAAGATCTCCACTGGTTGCTCCTTATAAGAGAGGTCATGTTCTATTTGTACCACCTTGGGATTTAGTACATGTGAAGGGCCAAGTATTTACTTCCTCAACAGATATACATGGACAACATCATGAACATGATCAAGGTTTGGTGGAAGTGATGGCTGATAAGCCACTTCTCTTATGCGATCAAGGATTTTATAGGGTCCAATGTACCAAGGACTAATATTCCCTTTATTCCAAAAATGCATGAATCTCTTCGAAGGTGAATTTAAATGGAAGACATTATCACCAATATCAAATCCATGTACCTTCAATGGTTTTTAGCATAACTCTTCTTCTAATTTTGAGTAGCCTTTATTTGTTGTTGGATGGCATGAAACTTTTGTAACATCTCTTGCACAAGATCAAGTCGAAGAAGCTTTCTCTTACCATATTCTCCCCAACAAGTTGGAGTTTTACAACACTTACCATATAGATCTTCAGAGGGTTACATTTTAATATAGAGTGGAAGATGTTTTTGTATGAGAAATTAACTAATGGGATATGTTGATCACATCCACATATAAATTCCATTGAGCAAGTTCTAATAATTTCTTTAAGTGTATGAATAGTGTTTTCAGATTGGCCATCAGTCTGGGGGTGATAGAATGTATTAAAATTCAATTTGGAACTTAGAGCATGTTGAATAATTCTCCAAAATTATGATGTGAATCATGTATCATGATAAAAAATGATAGAAAATGGAAATCCTTGAAACCTTACCACTTCATTCACATATATATTGGTAGGTTGATCAAGAGATAAGTATTTCGGGATAGAGATAAAATGGGTAGTATTGGTGAGATAGTCCACCATAACCCATATCTCATTATTTCCTTTGGATGTTATATGGATACTACTGAAAGAGTACATAGTGATATTGTCCCACTTCCATGAAAGTATGGGTAGTGGTTTTAATACCCTTCATGAATTTGTCGCTCTACCATAACTTGCTAACACACTAGGCACCGTGTAATGTAGTTGAAAATATCCATTTTCATGTTATCCCACCAATAATTATCACAAAGGTCCCAATATATTTCCGTACTTCCAAGATGTATAGAGAAATTAGAGCTATGAGATTCATCCATCAGTTCTTTGTTCATTTCTATAATAGATGGAACATATAACCTTGTATGAAATTTTAATACCCCTTATTGATCAATATTGAAGTCATGAAACTTCCCATTCTTCACAGGCTCTAAATTATTCTATATAAAAGGATCTTATTTTTGACATTTCTTGATCTTCTCTAATAATGATGGTTCAGAAATCATTTGGGATAGGACTGATGATATCCCATTCCTTAAGATTCCAATGTCCTGTTCTAATAGGTCTTTGACAAAAGGATCTACTTGAATCCTCATCATTTCCAACATAATAGGGTCTTTCCTACTTAATGCATCCATGACTTTGTTTTCTCTTCTGGGATAATAATTAATTGAACAATTATAGTATTTAAGAATTTCCAACCATCTCATTTGTCTCATGTTCAATTAAATTTGTGTGAAAATATACTTAAAACTTTGACGGTCCCTATATATATCACATTTCTCCCCATAAAGATCACACATACATCTATTTAGAGAACAAACAACCACAGACAGCTCTAGGTCATGTATAGGATAGTTCTTCTCATGAGGTTCAAATGCTGAGATGTATAAGCAATCAAATTTTCATTTTCCTTGAAGATACACCCTTACCATTTTAGATATGAAATGTTAAAAAAAATCATTCTCTGATAGAGGGTAGAGTTAACAAAGGTTCAATAAATAATCTCTTTTTCAAATCTTGGAAACATTATTTGTAATCCTTTGTCTAGATGAACTTAGCCCCTTTTTGAGTTAACTTGTTAGTGGATTAGAAATTTTTGATGTTTTTTTTCAAAAACATCTTATAATATCTTGATAATGTAAAGAAATTATGAATATTAGTTACTATTGTAGGATGAGGCCACTCCTCCACAACCTTTGTCTTGGAAGGATTAACTTAGATTCCTTAATTGTTTATAATGTTCCCCAATAAAAAAACTTATTGTAACCATAATTAATAATTAATAAAATTTGAAAATAGCATATCCTTCCTTATAGTTTTCAATATAACCCTTATATGATCCTCACAATCCTCATGAATTTTGTAATATATTAGAATATCATCAATAAAATCTATTAAAAATCTATCAAGGTAGTCCTTAGAGACTCTATTCCTCAAATCCATAAAAATAGTCGGATCATTATTCAAGCCAAAGGGCATAAAAACAAACTCATAATTCCCACACCTTGTTCATAAGTTAGTTTTAGAATATTTTGTTTCTTCACCCTTAATTGATGACAACCAGATTGAAGATCAAACTTGGAGAACAATTGATCCCCACAAATATGGCCAGATAAATCATCAATCCTTGGAAAAGGGTACTTATTCTTAATTGTTATCCCATTAAGTTCTCTATAATGAATGGATGGACACATTGATCCATCGTTCTTCTTCACAAATATAATATTTACTCCCCAAGGATAAACAATCAGTTGGATAAAACCCTTCTCCAAAAGATCTTTAAGTTTTTTCTTTAATTCCCCTAGCTCCACATTTTCCATTCTATATGGGGTCTTTGATATCGACATGGATCCAGGACTGAGATCAATGGAGAACTCTACCTCTCTTTATGGGGTTTTTCCAGGTAACTCCTCAGGAAATACGTTAATGTATTATTGAATGATGAGGACACTTTCAATTAATATAATTTTATTTCCTTCCTCATTTTCAGCGGTCATATCCATAAATAAGGCTACAATAGGTGTTTCTAGACAAAGCTCAGGTTGAGATATCTCTCCTTTAAAAAAAATTACAAGTTTTCCATTCAATACTTCTATGATTTCTTTGCTTCTATAGTTGATCTTAGAATTATACTTTGAGAGCTAGTCTATCCCTAGTATAAAGAGAATTCCAATATGGGAATAACTACTATATTTATGATGATATTGTGATCACCAATGTGAATACTAGAGTTTCTATAAACTATTTATGATTGGATAATACCTCTTGGAGTCTTGAATGATAGTTATACTTATTGAAGTTCAGAGATTGATTCTATATTATTTTAAAACTTAAAATAAATTAAGGAATTCATAGAACCAGAATAAAACAAGTACTTTCTAGAATTGAGGAAAAAATGAGAGTACCTTCCACCACATCATTTTGATATTCAACTTCAGTTATTGTGATATAAAAAGAATGACCTTTCCCCCTTAGACTATGTTGAGGTTGATGGTGATTCACCTCCATTAACTCTAGATTTTTATAGTGATTAGAAAAGTGTCCAAGCTTTCCAAAATTGAATTATTGGGATTCAGGTAGATCCTGATCTATCTTCCCTTTGTTGTTAGTGTTGATAGGTTGAGGAATCACCTCACTATGACAGTTCCGAGAAATATGGCCATCTCTTCCACACTTGTAACATTTAACACTCCCAATGAAGAAGTTCCCTGAAATTCTTCTACCAAAAATTTTACATATAGAAAGTTTCACTTTCTTTCATCCTCTTCCTTGATCAAAGATCCTCCCCATGTTTGGATCCAAAGATCTCTTATTTTTCATTAGATCTATGGGACCACTGTCTCTCTTAGAAATCCAATTCAACTTTTATATCAATCCTTACAATCCCCTCATAGTTTTCATAATCTTGGTTGGATGGATTATTCAATAGATGGGCTATTATTCCACTAAAGAATGTATCAACATTCCCATTAGGATCCATGGCAAAGCTAAATATGTAATTGGAAAGTCTTGTGAAGTTAATCTCATATCTTCACATAGATTCATTTTCCTTATAATTCATCTCTAGGAATTCTGTCTATATTTTCATTCTCATTGAACAACAGAAATATTTTTTGAAAAAGGTTTCCATGAACCCTTCCCACTCCATAGCTTCAATATCCCTTCTTGGCATCATGTTTTTAACTAGTTTCAACCACTGATCAAATTATCTCTCTAAGAGGTACATAACTTGGGTGTCTTTCTCTTTTTCTAAACAATGGAGTGCAGAAAAAATATTTTCTATAGAGCTTATCCATTGTTCAACAATCAATGGGTCGATATATCCACTAAATTAAGGTGATCATTGATGCATAAAGGACTCAATATAAAGTTGTTCCATTTATGGTGAATATAGACTCTTTTCTTGATTCAAGTCATTTTTCATAACTTAAGTGAGTTGATTCATCATTATCAAGAAGTTTTCCATTCTAGACTCCATCGAAGTGTGTCAGTGCCTGGTCTATTGCACTCTCCATTTATGAAGTTTCCCCTATTTACCACAATGTTATAAAATAAGAAAAGCTTATTTATAAACATGTTTCATTTAATAATCATATAATTATAAATCAATTTAATGTCTTAAAACATCATTATTAAATATGTTATTCTTTATCAAAAATTACATTTTCTATAAATCCTTTATAATGGTTCTTAAATTCATTATGATTAACCAAAAATGTCCCCTGAGAGTGTCAAACTAGGTGAGAAGTAAGGCAAGTTGTTGTGTACCAGGTTATGTAGAGTCAGGCTCGACACACCTTGTTGGAGTTTTTACCCCTAGGAACGTCTTTTCCAGAACCATGTCCACCTATTCTTATCTAGACAAAGAATTAATTACTTTAAAACCACTTACTTAATACTTAACTAGAATTCAACGATGTTTTCATATATTTTGACTTATTCATATGTTTATTCATAATGTTTTAAAATCATAATCTCCATGAATAACTAAACCATCCATTGATACCAACTATGGAATCCTACCTTTTTATTATAGAACATTTCATTACATTATTCAAATAGATAATCTTTTAATGTTTTGTTTCTTGAAAAAAAGGGAAGATAATACATGAAAACATAAAAATTTATTCTAAGAAAATTTAAAGGATTCATCATAGGTTTATCCTAGGTAAAATTAATTCATATCATAACCCAAAGGCATACATTAAATGAAATGGTGAGTATAAGGCCCAATAAGGTAAATAAGGGAAACAATTTACATGCGATCTTGAGAAATATCAATAAGAACTTAAGGAATATCATTATGGAATGAAAAGAGAACATGAATCATATCATAAAAAATATAAAATGAATCATAATTTGGAAATGTGGTTAATACATTTAATTTAGTAATTCACAATCATATCACCAAGGTTTATCACTGAGGTGTCATAAAAATTACCAAGGTTATTTACTGAGGTATTGTGAAACATGTCATTCATAGAGATTAAATTATTTAACCAATGAATTGGAGTGATATCAGGGAATACCATTAATATTTACTAATTAATGTGATACATAAATATAATAATAAAAAATTTACAAAATAACCAATGTAGAATAAATGAAACAAGTTTCATATGAAAATCATGACATTTAAAAAAAGTTCTTAAAGATAAGATATTTATATAATTATTAACCCATAAAAAGGAAGGTGGGTTTCATGTATGTAAATCCCAGAATAAAATAGATATTTTTTATATCAAGGTAAATACTTAAATAAAACAAAGAGGTTTGGGTATTCAGAAAATAAAATAATATAATTTCTTGAGAAAAAAGAGAAATTTTGAGAAGAAAATCTAGCAACATAAGGGGTATGAAACATGGTTTTAGAAAACATTAAAAAGAGAGGGGAAAGGGTATAAAATTCATAAAAGACTCTTAATAGAGTAAAGGTATTGAATTAAATGTATATAATTACATAGTATGGAAATTTTAAAGACATATCACATAAAAAGTGAACATAAAAGGAAAAGAGAAGTTGAGATTTCCCTTAATTTGAATAGTAACTACTAAAACTAAAATATTGGAGCCTTGGAGGATTGAAGAAACCTTGGAAGGATTAATTGGGAGATAAAACTGTTATATCTTCATGGAGGATGAATTGGGAATTAATTATAATGGAGAAATGGGTGGGTATTTATAGTAAAATAGGAGGATTTTTTTATTAATTTCCTTGGACACCTAGGTAGTAGTAAATTCAAAACCATGGGATTTACCATGGTATTTTCCTATGTTAATAGAAAATTGGGTCACCTATTATGTTATTTTAATACAAAATATTCTAATAGTATTTTATATAACTAATTACATCATTATAAAGTCATTAAACTTATCAAAAACTCAAAAAGTATTTTTACTATTCCTTGGAAAACAAAATATTTTAGAAAATTCTCATAAATTAATACTAACCTAATTTAGACATGATTATTTGAAAAATTATTCTTATTTTCTCATAATAATTCTCTAAGTATGATTAATTTAACTTGTAAATATTAAGATCCTTATTTATTAAAAATAATAGCAGATAAAAACTACATAGTAAAATGCATAGTAGAATTTATGACACTTGAAAAAAATAAAATTATTTTATCATTTAAATTTATATAAGATTATTTTAATAATACTATTTCTTTAAAATAAAATTCATTAATAGTTCCTTAGTTTTTTATAATAATTATATCTTTTTGAAAAGTAAAATTTCTGTCTAAAAAATCAATTTATCAAATTTGTCATATTTTTAAGAAAAAACAAAATAAAAAAGGCATTGATGAAAAAGAATTTTATTTATACAAATGGATTATACATTATTTAACTAAGGACTTGAACCATAAAACCATATAAAACCTTCATATGACCTAAGGTTAGGGTGTGTGATAGTGATAGATTCATGGGGTGGCTTGCCTACATCGCTCGCGTAGTAATTCCCAGTCCCGCATGGGATTTCATTAAAGATTAAAATGTTGAATCTTGGCTTGATCTAGGTAAAGAGAGAATCCCAGTGATACTACCTCCTTCTGAAGCTCCAAAAAATGGGATTCGTAGGGCACAACTCTACTAGTTGAGGCCATCATTTCTCCTTTCTTCCTTAATTAAACATTATCATTTCTATTTACATCACTAATTATAATGCTTAAATTATTATTAAGAGTATTGTTTCCAATGATCATATTTAGAAATGGTCATATATTGGTCAAAACCTAATTGTCACATTTCAATTTCTACTTACATTATTATTAAAGAGATACAATTTTTTTTGAGTACAAAATACTATAACACACATTTTTAAGAAATAATTATCATTCAAAAAGTTTGGATCGTTACAGGGTGCCCGAAATCATGAGCCTTCCCATCCCTCAGGGTCTCAGGATAGAAGTGGATCAAGAAATTCACCTCTAAGTTATTCCAATATAAATCATCTTTCTGCCTATCCTTCTCCAGAATATCCCACCAATGCTTGGCTGGTCTGCAATGTACATATGAAGAAAGATTTACCCTCATATATGTTGGTGTATCAAGATGATTAATCATATTCTGTACTGAATACATCCAAAATTGGACTTCCTGGGCCCCATACCTAGTAAATTTAGGTGGATTCTGTATCTGGAACTCTCTTGTTAGCTCAGACATCGAAGGAATGCTGTAAACATTCTCCCCTTCAATGGATCACATAAACCTCAGAAAGCTATCATGAAGCTCAATATTCATATGATACTCATGAACTATAGAAATCCCTGACTCAAATGTTTTAAGAGTATGCTGATTTCCAATATCTTGATCCTCAAATCAAACATGATGAGTAGTTATTTTCTCTATAAAAAAAACACACTTCTTAGAACATTGGATATCAATAAGATCAACCTCAATAGGTGAAAAAAATAGAGAACCCCTAACTCATGGTCTCTGTAAACATGGATTACATGTTTTTTAGCATGAAATATCATTTTATTTATTTATTTTCTTAGATATAATAGGTATCTTATACCACTGTTCAAATAGAAAAGTGTATATCACATGCAATAAATATGTCCCTATCATGATGCATGTATACTATTCTCTAGATATATCGAGCCATGAGTATAAATAAAAATAACAATTAACATCATGAAATAATAACTTCATACAATATGTGAATCACCCTAGGTAAAATAACATCAACTATAATAAGAAAATATCATAAATAACAATCACATCCATGGGCACTTATATATCGTCCCATAAATGGGTAGCTACTCTCCTGCAAAAGATAATTAATAAGTCCTGATGCATCATAGTATCCCTTATACCTCTCCTGAATATTAAATAAATAGAATAGAAACGTTTTGTTCTTTGATACCACTTTGTAATGACCCCACATTCCAACACTCTCTCACATGGATGAAAATGGTTTCTTAAGGGATTTAAAGCACACCTCCCCATATTCCAGAGGCTGTCAACTAGCAGCGGGGGTTTGATAAATATAGTGTGGATGCTATAAACCCACGTACAGAGTTTTAAAAGACTGTAAATAAACAATATAAATAATATCAGAGTGAAAATAATGGAAATAATATAATAAAAAATAAAACCAACCAATGAATGAAAACTGAATAATCCAATAAATAATAAAAGAACAATGTAATTTCATTATGGAATATAACTAAATATCCAACTGAAAGTAAAACAATAAAATAATCAGCTAACAAAAATAAACTAAAATGTCCCTTGTCCCGAACCCAATGTCAGTCCCATCACCAAACTCCATCCCATCTATTAAGCAACGATCAACAAAAAGGTCCATTTACCCTTGTCCAATCATGAACCCACTTAATATAATTAGGTACCAAATGGAACCCTGATTAGGGTGTGAGTCTAACTTTGTAGGTTGACACCAACATGTATAAACATGACCAATCTGATGATAAGTTTATGAAATAATGCAATAAACATGTGTATTTCTTAATTAAATAATTAAATTAATTCCGCATCAATATTATTTTACCTCGTTCCATAATATCTCTGAGTAGGTTGCACAACTATTCCAACCACAACTATATACCCAAATAACTTACTTTGGCTCCATGCCAATATGTCTTTAAGAATGTATCAAACCATTCCAACCATAACCATATACCCAAATAACCTACCTTAGATCCATTCTAGTTTGTCTCTAAGCATGTCTCACAACCATGTCAACCATAAACATATATTCATGGTATAAATCACAAAAAATTGGGTCAATCCAACTATATAATCATTTCAGTAATAAATCCTAGACGAGCCCGGTATATAAGCATTACAACACATATCGGGGCCAATATTGATATATAAGCATTACAGTATATATCATGTCCAAGTAAAATGTATAATAATGACATTGTGTATCAGGTCCAAGAATGATATATAATAATTATAACATGTATTAGGGTCAATATTGGTATATAAGCATTATATCATGTATCAAGTCCAAGATCGGTATATAAGCATGACAATAAGGATATCACAATATCATATCATAATCCTCAATGATTAATTATTATAATTACAATTTACCTTTCAATTACAAATTTTGTTTATAATTTTGTCCTAAACCAATAACATCCCCTTCATTTCTATAATCAATCCTAGCCAAGGTTAATCTATATCAAGCAATCACCCAAAACTCATGTCATGCTAAACAAACTTTAATCCATTAGTTAATTCATTTGTAATTAAGAGTTTTCTCACCAGAATGGTATCCATAAGCCAAGTAATAAATAATTGGATCTAAATGGATTACAAGGTATAAATCCAATTCAACATTTAATTAATTTAGGCACATGTTATGTTGGAGAAATTTCAATATTTCACATACTTTTCAATTAAAAAGACCATAAGGTTAAGGTTTAGACCACCTACCTTTAATCAGATATTAACAGAACACTTACATAGGGGTAACACCTTCAAGGAAGAAGGTGAATAAGATCTTAAGATGAAACTTAGATCAAATCATATCAAGATTAAAATCAAACCCAAACATGGTATGAGGATTCCACCTCCCTAACAGAGAATAACGGAATAAGAAGGGAAACCAAAGAAAAAGACTTAATAGGGATTGAATTCATAAATGGGATGTCAAAAAAGAAGGATAAAACTACAAAATTTGATGGATAACCATCCTAGGTTTATAACAGGAAGATTTACCATTGTAATAAGAAAAATATCATGCACTATATTACTTAAAACTACAATTAGGCATATTAGATGGTGTGTAACTCATTTACACGTCATGTATTTATTTTTAGAGGGGTATATTAAAAAAATATCATCTTAGATGAATTTTATCCTGATAAACTATTACACGTCATGTAATTTGATTTCATGACATATATTTATTTCAGTTTGAGAATCAATTCACAACCTACAACCTTTCACAACAAGATTCTCAAGACATTTACACAGCATGTAATGCATTTAAATAGTGTGTAAATGTTCCACAGGTAGGATTCATCCTAGTTTCCTACATAAGGATCTGAACCACCTCCAACATCTCCCAATCCCTTGGAAAACTCTCAAAGCCATTTTTACACATTTACCCAAATCTCATTTTTTAAAATAAACATTCATCTCTAGACTTTAGGTAATTTTTTTTGACAAAATATATTAATCTCGAAACAAGACTCTTCCACCAAGGTTTAATGAAAAAGGAAAACCCAACAAAAGAAATTTAACATAAAAAAATCAAAGAGTGATGTACTAGAAAAAATTGGTATCTTACAATGAGTTTAAGTGGTAGATTAAACCATGTTCAGTTGGCCCTTGGATATGACATTTTAGGTAGTTTCTACTTAGTAATGTGTTTTCAGTATGGGACCATTGGGATATCTTGGATCGGGTGTTGGCCCTGAGATGTGATCTAGTTCTCTCCTCCACTAGCCGACTATTGTAAGATAGGATTTAGGAGATAATGGGTGATCTGAGTGAGGCACCCCCTCTAGATGAGTGTACACCATGGATATAGGTTTTTTCCTTATATTATATTACAATATTGAACTTGTGTATGGAGACTTATGTAATGTATCCGTTAGGTCCATGTGGATAGATCCCATAAGGAGGTGTATTTGACAGGTCCATAGTAATTCCCAAGATGTTATTTAGGGCTTCTAGGAAGTGACATATATTTGACGATTGGAGGAGAGTCTTTTTTTTAGTTTGAACCATGCCATCAGATTCCTATATCCCATTAAATGTGCTTATTCATGTGTGTACCTACAGTTACACCCAGGGTTACATCATTTGTTCCTATTGTATTTATATGTCTTGGAGATCCTTTGTATATTTGGAGGATAAATAATTTATCACATGGATGGTTAATACTTGTGCCGTAAAACCTCTATTAGAGGTCAATGTGGGGGTATAATTACAATTGGTGTTACACTAGAACCACAATTAGTTGTTTTACTTTATGCCATATACTAATAGTTTTCATATAGGTTGGATGTATCACATGTTAATACACTTGTTATGATAGAAAATTTATAGGTCTACTATTGGGGGTGGCCTATTGAGATTTATTTCTCACCACCTGTATGTGAACCTTGAAGTATGTGAATACATGATACCTGATTTCAGGTTGGTTCATAGGTTTCATTATTGTTAGTTATGAGGCCCAGTGTTGTTGGATCTAGCGGAGTCACTCGTGTAGTGTCTTAGGATTGGATGATGCATCACGAGTATTATGGAGATTGGTATGTGGTTTGGATGGGGGTTGGAAGTAGAGGTTGTTGTTTTTTTTTCTATATATGTGTTTAGATTAGTGGTGACCAACTATTTTATGTTTTTCATACTAAAAATCTATATGATCATATGTGGAATTTTATATATTATAGAATTATCTATTTAATTTTATTTATTATGTGTACTCTGATGTTTATCCTTTTGTTTGATTTTGGTTATTTTCTATTTTTACTTCACTCTGAATAGAGGGTGTAGTATCCCCACTACCCCTTTTTGACCCTCACCGCTGGTTGGAAACCTCTTTCATTTGGGGAGGCACTCTTGAGGCCTTATGGTGAGCTAGATCGGGTGACATGTCAGATCATACCAGGCTGGTTCATTTCAAAGTGGTAATAGATAAGGTTAGTTTTGTGATTTGGGGGTTACTAGATAGGTGGTCTAGGAATGTTTTAGAGATTATGATGGATATCTGACCAATGTATCATGAACAAATTTTCTTATAGGAAGTCAAAGTTTTCAAAGTATGGGATTTCTAATCTTTGTTTTTGTTTTTATGGTTTTAGGATTTCACCTAGTGTGATGCACTTGAGTTTGTGGATTTATGTTTTCTTATAGTTTTTTGCTCTTGTCCCATGGGAAAGAGGCCAATGTTCATGCATCATTTTAGTCATGTATGATATACATGAAATCTTCCTATATATGTTTTTATATTGTATATTTTATTTTGATGATAGGTCATGTGGATCTTGTCGAGAGTGGTTTTTCAGTGCTGGAGATGTTTTGCCTTCTTTGAGGGATGCATGGATACCCTAGTGGGTAGGTAGTGGGATCTGAGTGCTCAATTAGTGGATTGATGTTGGAAATAATGCCTATGGTATCTTTGGATAGGGATTTAGTGTCCCTAATTTAGTAATTACCTAAAGTCGTGAGTTTTTACTCCTTGAGAGGGGGATGTCCTTTCAATGTGTTGTCTGCCAGGTCATGAGGTGGGGTCCATGTGCCTACTATTACCGATGAATTGGTTGGGCATGGTTGTTATTCATTAGTGGGATCATTAAGGTATCCTATTATCAGGATGTGGTTAGGAATGAGGATGCATGGTGTTTTAGAAGTGGAGCACCTGGAGTGCTTCTAGTCTAGTGGTTGGAGTGAGGGGATAGGTTTGGTTAGACTTAGCCCTGCTCATTTTAGTTGTTCTTTTGGTGGTATAGTGAGAGCCTAGTTGGACCCTTGTGGATTTGGATAAACACTCAAGTGGAGGGTGGTTGTGTGATTGATTTTTTCATGAGGGAGATTCCTCATTCTTGAAAGGGAGTGTGGGGGTGATTTGGTGTGTTGTAACTAACCTATAAGGGGAGTATGGACAACAATTTTAGGTGTGTTAGACTAGTTTCATTAGGAATTGGCCCATGTGAGCATGGTTCATAGCACTCATTTGGGATATATTTAAGTAAAGTCTTGTGTTGGGGAGTGCACCACTTATTATTGGATACCCTGAGCCTTTTTTATATTGTTGGTTAAGCATGGAAGTTATGGGTTTTGTGTTGGTTAGCAAGTGTGAGTAGTTAAGACACATTTTTATTTTTAGTTCAGTGATCGATGCGAAATGGGCTATGTGGATTTCTCTTTTGGCAGCAAGGTGAAAATAAAGATAGAGTTGTAGTGGGGAGCATTAGATCAATCACAGTTGAATGTTTGTCATTTTTGGAGATAGTTGTAGACTCTGTAAGACTATTCATTGGATGATCAAGATAAAATCAGTTGTGTTTGTTCTTGGGTGAGAGAATTGAAGTAGTCTATACACCAAGGATTCTTAGGGGACATAAGTGTTTATGGTGGATAGTTTGTGATGAATTGCATCATCACAGGTTGTGAAAATCAAGGAAAATTTGAATGGTTGTTCCCTAAAGTGTTTAAGGTGAGAAATGAAAATTTATACTATAATATGATCTCAAATAATTTTTTTAACCACTATGTTGGTACCAGGATTGGGTTTTTACCCTAATATTGGTGTTCAGTGGAAATCTGAGATGTTTGAATTTTCAAAGAATATTTAATATTTATTTAATTAAATATTAATCTATTTAAACATGTGTCTGTTCAATTATATATTTTAAATGAAGCATCATATTAAGGTTTCATCTCTGCATTTCATTCTGGAATGGGGGGTTTCCTTATGTGAGGCATAACCTTGCATCAGGTGCCGAGCCGAGCCCAAACCCATTTTATTTTCTTTTTTCCTTTTCTAATTTCCTTTTCTTTTTTATTCATTTAATTTTTTCATTTTTATTTTCATGTACAACCCATAGTATATCCCCTTAGGGGGTCTTAGACCAAGAGAGGTATAATGAGAGAATATAGGGAGAAAAAGAAGAGGAGGTACCATTACAGATCTTGGGTAACAACATATCATTGTACAATACCTACGGATCACAGATTGATGTGAATATTTGGTGGTTTCTGCTTGGAGGTAGGTCCATTTTATGTTTTATACTAAAAAACACCACATCACTATTGTTTTTAAGTTTTAACCCCATTTGGGAAGTTGGTGACCCCAAGTGGTTCTATCTTTGACTTTTGTGTAGAAATACGAGGATTTAAGGAATTTTGAGGATTTACCATTTAGGGATTCCCATGTACACAACACGTAGTTCCTAGAACACATGCCATATGTTCTTCCAGTTTAGGGATGATAAATATTTTGGTACAAAATTCCATGTACTAAGGGGTACATTCCGTGTAGTGGGATTCTATGATGTGGTTGCGCACTTGGCCATACATATTTTATAGAGTCACTTGACTGTGTAGAGTACACGATTAGTCACCATATAGGGAACACACTATGTATTCATACATGATAAAGTGGAGTAAATGGTCTAGTACATGTTTGGGTACCCCATATGGGGTTATATGCCTTGTACTGGTAGTACATGCCATGTAATTGGGTGTTTTACATGATAAGTGGGGGGTATGGTAAATGGGAAGGTACCCATGGGGGTTATATGTCATGTACTGAGAGGCACATGTTGTGTAATTTGGGAAAGTACATGATGAATGGATAGAGGCACAAATCTAAGGAGGAACTCTAGGGTTACACACCATGTACCCCTATTCACACACTGTGTACTTTTCCTTCCCTGGTCTGTTCAGCCTATTTTTCATCCTGGTCTCCAAATTTGACTTGTGAGTAGTCCATTCTGAGTTTTTTCCATGTAAATCACAACAGTTTAATTATTTTGGAATTTAATGTATTTTTTAATTGTGTTTTTTACTATGTTATTTGGTCAGGAGGATTTCATTGAGGTTTGGTTTAATAATCCTCCAGAGGTTTGGGTTTTGAGCTGTGTGGTTTGGGTGAGGGTTGTGAACTTGGTGATTGACCTAAATCAAGTGTGCCATGGTGATAGGTTTGAGGTTATTTTGGATAGATTATAGAATATTGATTTAGGTGGTATATCTAAGGAGATATTGATTTTTCCTTGTGTGGCGAGACCATTTACTCCAGGTTAGATAAGTAGAGGCTTATCTTACTTGTTTGAGGATTGAATATTTAAGAGCCTTTGGACTGGGTTGATTATTTGGGATAGTGGTTTGGTCCAGGTAAAATTGATCTATTGAGAAGTTTAAATGGAATTTCCAAGACGATCTAGTGGGATGGTTACTAATCGATTTATCAGTGGATACCATTGTAATATGTTGAGAATTCCCGCATGGAATGAAATTGTTTGGATGCCATTGTGGGAGAGTTGGTACCTATGGATGGATTTTTGTTGGGAAGGAAAAATGAGGTTTCTATTACTTGGGATTTCCCCCATGGTTTCATTCCTGAGGATCACTTATGAAGGTAAATTATTTGAGGTGGTCATGAGTACCATTGTGAATACCCCTGTTTGCAGGGTTGTGCTTTTGGGATACACGTTTTTGGGAATGTTGTTGATAGAATATCGTTCATAGGTTACTATGGTTTGTTTGAGATGTTTCCAAAATGGTAATGTCCCATTATTTTAGATGAGGTATAGAAACCCCTCATAGGGTGTCCTACTCTTTCTATGACCTTTAGTCCAGTTGAGATTTTTTCTGCAGGCATGGCCAATGAGCTTGGGAGCAACATGGGAGTCCCATAGAGGATGCATTTTTTATGATATGACCCCAAGGATAGTGGGAACCCCAAGTTTTAGTTTTTCACTAAGGTGGGTCATGGAGATCCCATGGTGGGTGTTTAGTTTGTTAGATGCTGAGATACAGAGTGTTGAGAGAATCCCCATGTTGTTTTGTACAAGAGTGGATCAATGCTACTTGTTCAATTATTTAGAAAATGGGTTTTAGTAGTGAATCAACCCACATTTGGTTGGAATTTTCCAATGAAATTTTAGGTAGTTTCTACATAGGAATTTGGTTTGAGTAGGAGACCCTTGGGATATATTGAATCAGGTGTTGGCCCTGAGATGTGATCGATTTATTTTCTTTACCAGTTGGATGTTGTTAGACAATATTAGGAATCTAATGGACAATTTAAGTGTGGGATACCCTCTGGTTGAGTGTATGCTAATTCTGGAGTTTTTTTATGTGAATGTTGTTATGTTATCAACCATATGTATAGATCCTTGTGCACTGCATCCATTGGGTCCATGTGGATGGATCCCATAGTGCGTTGTGCCTAATAGGTCCATGGTGGCGACCAAGTTGTTATGTAGGACATTCTGGTCATGATAGATATTTGACATGTATTAGGGAGGTTCTATTTCTTATTCATATCATGGAATCAGAGTACTAGATCCTAGTAGATTCTCTTGTTTGTGTGGATACCTATAGTTATGACCTATGGTATGTAATTCATTATTATTGTGTTTATACATCTTATAGATCATGTGTAGATCTAGAGGTCATGACGGTTGTCATGTGACTATGTAAGAAATGTGCTTTAAAAACTCTAACAGGGGCTAGGGAAAGGGTATATTTTCCTCAAGTGTTAGACTAGAAACCACAATTAGCTATTTTACTTTCTATTTTGAAAATTTTTATACATTTTTTATTTTATGAAAACTTCTATTAGATTTCAGCTAATCAGGGAATATCATATGTTCATTCACTTGTTATAATAAAAGATTTATAGGTTCAACATTGGGGGTGGCCTACTGAGATTTTTTTCTCAGCCATTATACATGAAACTCAGTGTCTAGGATGACCTGATTTCTTCTTTTTAGTTGGAGTAATGGTTGTACAATGGTTAGGTCCTAGGCCTAGTGTTACTAGATTAAGAAGAGCCACTCGTGTGGAGTATCATGATCAAGATGGTGTAGCTCAATCATCATGAAGACCCGTGGTAAATTCACATTTAAATTGTTATTATTTTATATTTATAAACTAAAAATTATATTTATTAACTATCACACATTTGATTTCTCTCTTTATAATTTAAAAAATCAATTAATTTTAAAATTTATCATTCTATCCCTCTTTAATGATTAAAATGTAAATTCACCCCCTTCTTACCATAGTCTCTACCCAACAAAAATGGATTCATTCCCACTAAATATCTTGTAGAAAAATGTCTCTCATTCATTAATTATGGAACCAAATTCCCTTATGGATTCATCAAAGTAGATGTTCCATGATCTTGATGCTTGATTATACCCTTAAATGCATTTTTATAACTTTCATACCTTATTGGCATATCATGGACTCATAAAACCCTTAGGTTTTAACATAAAAAAATCTTCAATATATTTTCTATTAAGTAAAATGGTTTTGAGATACATTTTACAAATCTCTTAATCAAGGTATTCTATTATGGAAAGAATAATTCTGATAGATTTTAGCATGGATAATTGTGAAAATATTTTTTCATATTATATTCCTTGAAGTTTCTTAATCATTTTAGAAACTAGACTAGAATTATAAGTACTAAATTTACCTTTTGTGTACAATTTATCCTTGAATAACCATTTTCACACAACTGATTTTACATTTACTAGAGGACCTACCAGAAATCAAACATGGTTATGATACCTGGAATCCATGTTAGAATTCGTGGTTTCTTTATATCTTAAAACTTATTATATTTTTACTACCTAACCACATCATTTTCAACTAATAATTATTATTTATCCTCGGTGACAATAAAACCATATCTCTCTGGTTCTCTAACCTCTTGGGTGATTTATATAGTACTTGTGTCCCATTGGATCTTGTGGCATTTATTTTTGTTCCAAATACAATTTATCTTGACCATCAACTTCATCGAAGTCGATCTTTTCCCAATTATCTCTTTCAAAGATGTGTTCACTCTCTAGAAAGGTGGGACACCTGTCAACCACAATTCTGTAATCTGAAGGGTTTTTTAGTTAATATACTTTATTTTTATTAGGATATCTTAAAAATATATAGTTAAGGCTTGAGGGTGAATTTTTTTTAATTATATATCCTTAATAAACACTTGTCATCATTATACTCATATATGTGAAAAATCAGGTTTATTCCCATACCAATTTTTTCATAGAATACCATTTTCCACTTTAGTTGGCATATAGTTTAGTGTATATTTTATAGTCTCTAACGAAAATCCCCAAAATAATAATGGAATATATATATGAATCATCATCAACAACACCACATTGAATGAGGTGTGGTTCCTCCATTCACTAAAACCATTACACTATGGGTTATAAAGAGTGAGTTGAGATAAAATACCAAACTAGAATAGGAATTCAATTAACTCTTGGTTAATATATTCTCCATTGTTATCTAATAAGTGTTTCTTTATCATATTTCCAAGATTATTATCTACTTAATTCTTGTTCTCTTTATAAATTCTCAACAGATTTAGAATCTTACCTCATTAAGTAGAAACATACATATCCACTAAAGTTCTCAATAAAAGATATGAAGTATGAGTTTACACCAATAGCTTCAGCTGGAAATGTTTCACACACATTGGTTTGTATCAGTTCAAGAAGATATATGGCCATTTCAACCTTTATACCAAATTAGATATTTGGTCATATTTCCTTGTAAAAAAGTGTGAAATATTTAATGTATTTTTAGTTCTATATAATCCAAATACCCATCTTGATAGATCATTTTCAAATGCTTCTTGTTTACATGAGGAATTTGGTGATTCCATAGCTGGGTGTGATACAAGTCACGTGTACTAGATTTTTTACCAATTTCCAACACTTGGTTTTCATATTATAGTATATAAAAACCATTATTAAGGTGTTCTATACCATAAAAAATTCTATATTAGTAAAAGTAGTATATTTTATCTCCAAACATAAATATAAGGACATCCATGTCTAAACCCAACAGAAATATAATATTTTTCACAACACTAGGAATGTAATAACACTTATTCAAGACCAAAATCAATATATTTGTATCTTAAAGATCCCCCACCTCTAGAAAGCTTTATTAATATACATGGTTCTTATGTTTGGATACAAGTGTGAACATAAAAATATGTATCTAATTGAAAAATAGTAGTTATGGAAAGATTAAATTCGATAAAACACACACATGAGGCTTACCTTTTCTTCCTCATAATAGTTTTCTTCCTCTTCATGTGGTCCTACTTTCCAGATGATTTTTTTGCATATTATTCCTTATCCCCCATTTGTATTTTCCTCAACTTGGTATGGAGATGCATATAATTCTTATACTTAGAAGTAGTTACATAACCCTTTACCTTTCCCTACCTATTATTAACTTTAAGGACTCTAGGTTTTTTACACCTCATGCCCTTATCTTCTTGGTGAATCCTGGGGAGGAGTTCTAGGAGAAACTTCTCAATATTATTCATATTATAATTCACAATATTGTTAGAGAAGCTCTGAGGTAGTGAGATAATTATGAGGTCGATGTGAAATTCTTCAGGTAGCTTGGAACCCATGATGTCAAAACTCTCAATATTGATAATCATCTTGATTACATGAGGTCCACCTGGTGCTCCTTCTCTAATATTATATGATAAAAGTATACTGGAGATATGTTTTGGAATTTTTATAGCTTTCTCCAGATATATATTACATAGATAGGACAACATTCTATATGCATCCATATCCTCATATAGATTGTGGAAATCATTGGACATGGAAGATAACACGAGGCACTGTACATCCATAACATCATTTACTTGCCTCCAAAATAACACTTTCTATTCATTAATTTATAGTTTAAATGGATCTTATGCATGAATAAGGAACTGTAGCACATATAATTTCTTCTCTTGGAGTAGTATGATGTGCAAGTTCTTGTACCAATTTTAGGAATTCATAATGGTGAGGAGATTATATTTCAATAAAATCGATTATAGGGATAATTTCTAGGTTATATTACATTAAAATTTCTAAAAAAATAGATTTTAATACATTATCTTAATTATCATGTGTGATGTAATAAATTTTATTTATTAGTCTCCCAATATTTTACCAAATATCAATATCCATCCACATAGAATTTAAAAAATCCTATTATCTGAATATTCTAGTGTAAAGGATCCATATTTCCCTTCCCATGACCAAAACTGTAGTCAAGTAAATCACTCGAAGGTATTTAGGTAGGTGGGTCATGCAAAATATATTAACTAATAGTTCCTTGCTCCATTGAGTGGACTCCCCAATTTGAAAATACTGGACTCAAATTTCCTTAACAATTTCCTATAAATGGTATTGAATAGACAATAACAATTATAATAAATAAAAATTTGGTCGATCCGACCTGTTATATTTTTAAGACTTCCCGAGAATTGAAAACTTTCCTCGACTATAGCCTAACTGAAACTTCAACCATGGGTGTATATTTAATAAAATAATGGAAGGAATCAACCTAATTAATATATACTTTTAGATGTTTTCATCTTATGCATAAATATTCATTATTTTATCCTTTTTACATTATTGTTAATATTATGTGGATTTTACACAGGTAAATAACCATTCTCGATAAAATAATTTATGAATAATCTGTTTATTTTATTCTATTTGGTATGCTTGTTAATTTATTTATTTTATGTAATCAAGAATAAAAGAGCATCTCATATAGAAATAATTAACCATTCACTGGATATATTTAAAATAAATATATGTGGAATTATCACAAGCTTTACTATTGGATATTTTTTTTAAGAATATGAGAAACTAACCCTTAAATCTACTGGAATAACTCATTGAATTGAGATTGGTTTGAGTTACTAAATTCCACATATTTTCCTATGTATCTCATTGGTTTATTTCACCTATTATCTATCTTGAACTAGATATACTTGCCTAGAAAATCCATAATTTACATATGTTTACTCACACACAGGTGAGGGGAACTAGGTGTATGGGTTTACAAAAAATAATCCATTGTCACATAGGCTCATACATAATAAAGGGGAGGGGATGATTCACATATCATAATTTTAATTTAATAAAAATTGTCACTAAACCCATGAAATAATAATTAAACTAAAAAATCCAACACATATATAGGTTATTCATGATCATGATAATCCACACATGCAATGATTATGCATTTAAAACTAGATAAAATTAATTTAATTTCATTCTTTATTATAATAAAATTACAGAATTAATAAATTAATTATGATATTAATTAATAAATTTATCTTAGTTTTATATCCAAGGAGTCATATAAACAAATATATTTTTTTGATTTTGTAGAAATTAAACAAATAAAATTAATTTAAAATTAATAAATATGTTATGTGTATTGACAAGGGACATGTTGTGTACCCTTTTTTCCAGTCTTAATTTTTTTTATGGAATTTAACATGACATATATTGGAGGAAACATAGTGTGAACCATTATACACATCTTGTACTGTCACTCATATGGTGTGTGAACACACAATGTATAAACTTGTTCATATACTCTATACTTACACAATATGTAGTGTACTTGACATGTGATAATATTACATAGTGTATAGTTCCACGAGTCAAGATGAGTAGTGAATTGGATATTTATTACTATAAGACATATTATTAATATACAAAACGTGCACTACATTTAATGTTCATGAAGTAAACCATGTGTATGAATACCATACATGTTGTATAGTTCCAAAATAACAAATTAATTAATTAGGAAGTCAATACTCTGAAAACTCTATCACACGATATATAAAACGGCTACACTCCATGTAGTTTAGTTTAATGATGTATTTAATTTCCATTACACGTAATTATTTCACATGGGATACAACATTGATTCATGTGAATTACAGATGAACAATTACATGTTATATAACATGTACAACCTCAAATAACTATATATTTCATCCTCTTTCCATTTGAGAAACACACTTAGGGACTCTATATGTAATCCATGTGAGCATTTAGGAGTTACACAATGTGTATGCCAGATAAAAACTATGTAATATCATCTGGATAATTTTGTTTGGATAACGGTTAATACGTGATATGTAATCAATATATTCCATGTATGTTGATCGCATAACTTCTGTGTTTCCCAAAAGGTTAAATTGTGCGTGTTATATAATGTGTATCCTAGCTACATTCCATATAACCCATCCAGATGCATACCATTTAGATAGGTAAATTCACAACATGTCATGAAATTTCATACTATTCTCTCACATGATGTACCAAGATTTACATGACTCATCCTTATGTAGTGAACATGGGTATATGACATCTACTTTTTAGTTACATTCCATATAGTGCTTGTTATTTAGACATAATCTCTGGAACCTCTAAATGAGATCTTCAAATGTTATTAATCTATTCATGGACTATTTTTAGTAATATAACGGTAAATTAACATTATATCCTGATTTTCAATTTAAATAATTAAAAATAGTAAATGAAAAACTGACAAAAAATTCATAATTTGTTCAATAATTAACAAATTATTATAAATTAATATGTGAATTCTTTGATACCAATTGAGGGTTTTGGGGTGTAATTACCAATAATTTTATCAATTAAAATTACCTTCTTATAATTAAGATCCCAAAAAAAAATTATTCTCAAAAAAGAAAAATGAAATACGGGATATTTAAATAAATTAAGGAACCTATACCGATGGAATAGTAACATGACCTATGGAATAGAAACATGACCATTAGGAATAATAATCTAGAAAAAATAATAGTAACCTAACCTAGGAAAGTATAAATAAAATTTATTCATCTCATAAAATAATATATGATATAATTATATCCTAGTATAAGTAAATAAATGTTTTAAAAATGATAAATTAAGTGATTGTATTTTTTTGAAACATAAATATTCATTTATAATTTTATAATTAATATAATGATTTAAAAGAAAATTAATTTTCAGAAAATGGACTCATAAATTAATATTTTGTTTTCTTATGATTATAAGATATTTTTATGAAGCCTTAATTAATTTTTCAATGTTTCATAAAATCAGTTATAATTTTAAAATCAGTATTTTCTAAATAAATGATGATTTTAATTTAAAATTAAATTTATTATATTTAGAAAATTAATTTCATAAAATTTAGTTCATTTTTGAATTCTAAACATAAAAAATTATTAAGTTTAATTTTTGGGATTTTTCTAAAATAATTGATTTTTTGGGTGAATAGTGAAATACAATAATTTATGGTATATATACATTATAAGATAAATATAATATTCCTTGAGTCATTTATGATGTAAAAACCATAATATAGAACTAAACCTCTTTATTTTATATATTTAGAAATAATTTTTAAACTATTAATTATCTTGAGCTAAAATAATAAACTAATGAATAAAATAATGTGAAAACACACCTATCCTCCCCTATAAATACCACCTCTTATCACCTCTTCACCTCATACCTTCCAAGAATTTAATCTTGTCAAAGTTCTACCCTATCATCTTTAAAAGACCCTACCCCACATCTAGGATCCCTTGGTATCATCAAGAGACGAAAACATTTTCCCAGAGGAGGTTCTCAAGGAGGAGAAATTCAAGAGGTTAAATCCTCTTTCTTTTCCTTTTAATTTCTTTTCAATTTCAATCATTTTATTATCATGTCCTCACCTAAAATTATCCAAGTGGCATGATAACTATATTATATCTTAGATAATATAATTTTATCATGTTAATTTAATAATTCATCTTTAAATCTCTTCCCTTTTCCTTTTATTCTAAAAATGAAAATATTGTCCTTGGTGTGTCGATTTATAGCCACCGTGGATGATGCATTTTCATTTTTCACTAACACCTTCAAAACTAGTAATAAAACCATTATTATGATCAAATAAGTTTTTATTTTACATATTATGAGTAATATAATTTTCGAGAAACAATATATAAATATTATGTTAAATAAAATGATATAAGGTCATATTGGTCGTAAAAACCACGATAATAAATTAAATCATTGTAATTAAAATTATATCTAATTAATAATCCTAAAACCATATAAAAAATTATATATAAGGCCGAATATACTTATTTATGTTCATTAATAACATATAATTTTAATTTTGTAAAATCATTCTTATTATACATGAACTTCCATACTTATAAACAAGCGAACTGATCATGAAAACCAAGAAAACAAACACTCTCATACGATGAAATTGAACTCTAAAAATAATTAAAAAGGTTATAAATGAAATTAATAAAACTATAACCAATAAAATAAATTTATAATTTGTTCTTTATTTTTTAATTAAATAATTTAATTTGATTATCCATGATATGAAAGTGAAGAAATCATTCAGACATAAGGTAAGAGGATTCTCAAACCAAACTCCACTTCCTTGGGTTTTCCCTCTTTCAATCCATTTTTAGTTTTTATGTTCCTTTAATGTTCCTTAAATATAATTTATTTGTACTTTAAATATATTTTCTAGTATATGCATGTTTCCAATATGATTTTATGACAAATTCAAAGATTTTTTCCGAAGAACGCTTCTTTCCAAAAATAAATCTTTTACTTCTCAGTAGATTGTTTATTCTGGATGATTCTTATACAAATTATGTTATTAAATATTTATTGTTATAACTAAAATGTTTATTCATGGTTGTATTCTTTATGAAATTAAACCCATTATTTTCCATTGGTTATTTTATGTTCAATATTAATATACATTCTATGTGGCATGAATGATTTTTTAAATGTTATGATGTGCAGGTGCACTCAGAATTATATAAAGAATGTAAATATTATGACGTGAATAGTGTTCCCAAAATTATATATCACTAAAATGAATTTTTTGCACGATTTATTTAATAATATAAATTGAAATATGCATAGTACTCGACCACTAAGACACGATGTTTCATTTTTATGCATTACCACATTCCAAGCCTTTATCTAATGCTTCCTCTCTTGATTATTATGATGATTATGCTCTCCCCATGTTATATTTATTCATGTTCTTATCTACCCTCTTATTGGGATTTTATCTCACCCCTTTCTTTGATGCATGTCCTAGTTTATTACTTATACCAAGGAGAACACGAGGAACATTAAGAATTTTGAGAAGAAGGAATTAAATTAATATTTATTTTTTATTATATAAAAGTTATGTATAGTCATAATTTTACCAATATACTAAAACTTTGGATCATAGTTTTTTAACTCCATTACTTTTTTATCTTTAAAATGATTTCATAATATTATATTAAAAGTAGGGTCACTATAGTTGGTATCAGAGCATAGTTTAGTTAATTTGGGAATTAGGATTAAAAAAAATGGTGAAAAACCTTAGTATGAGACTAAGTAAGCACCCAAGAATATTTTTTTGATAAATGAAAAAAACAGGTATAAAAAAATATATGCATTTTGAGTTAATTGCACAAAGGAATAAATTATTCATCAATTTTTGAAAAATGATTTGTTAGAAACATTTAAATTTTTGAAAATAGTGGGACTAAGAAAAACTAGGTCAATAACCCATGTGAGGGATAATGTAGTGATTTCCTAAATGACACCCCAATAGATTAGGCTATGAACAATAACCTAAAAAATGTGGAACATCCACCTTCATCTAAGAGGGAGAAACTGGCTATTGAGTTTTTTTATGTAGTAACGACCACTGACGTTGAGTGGATCTTTTCATCCACTAATCACGAAATAGTGGGTAAACTCAATAGAGAAGATATTTTTTTCTCTTTAATATTATGAGATAGAAGAGGTGACTCTGGTCATTTATTATCAAGATAGAGAGGTTGACCAATGGTGGGAATTAATTAACAACACCAAGATGAAGGAAAAAATTGAAGAGATGGAGTAGGAATACTTTAAGATAATGTTTCTTAAAAAGTATTTCCTTAGAATTATTCATACAAAGATGAAGATAAAATTCATAGAGATGAAGGAAAATTAAGGTAAATCAGTTAGGACCTATGAAGAAAATTTCACAAGACATGTAAGGTATTATTTGGGGTTTGTTATAAAAAATGATAGAATAATTGGTATATTATTTAGTGGTTTAAAACCACACCTTCAAAAGGTTCTATAAATTTGAGACTTTGGGTGTTTTTAAAGATATATTCGATGTGTTATGAAATTAGATATGGAGTTTGGATAATTTCTCCATGGATATGGTGATAAGAAATGAAATATGGTGTTTCAATCTGGGAGATATAACGAGAAAGGTGGAAATAAATCTCAACCGATCACATGTTAAAAATGTGGGAATAAGAATCATGGGAACAACCTAAAAGGTATGGTTAAATGCTATATGTGTTTTATATAAGGGAACCAAGGTCATGAATGTCATAAATACATAAATAATTTAGCCAATGTGATAGAGTAAAGGAGAGCACCACCCCTAGTTCAATACTTCAACTGTAGGGAGTAAGGGAACTATAAAAGTTTTCACACTAAAGCACGAGTCCTTGAGGGTAATTAGAATCATCATTCACTAAATCCAAAGGAGAAATGGAAAGATTATTCCATCACTTTTTCTGAAGTGGAGAAATAAAATGATGACATAGAAGGTACACTTCCTATTCACTCAAGAATGAAAAAGTATTATTTTATTATAGTTATATAAATTCATTTATATCTTGAAAGTTTTCTATAACTATTCAATAAAGGTCCTAAAACCTTAAAGTAGAGATATATGTAAAAAAACAGTCATGTAATAATTTTAACTTATGTTTTGGAGTATTATCCTTCTAGTGTATGTGGGAATATTCTTCAATCGAATCTCATGATACTTCCTCTGGTGGAATTCAGTGCTATACTGGGGATGAATTGGCTCTCATTATATAGAGAACACATCAACTATCTTGAAAAGGAAATATCATTTAAAATTTAGAACCATCCCATACTCCTATACAAATTCAATGAAGACCATGAATGTCCATTCTAAGATCTCTTAATGGTGTGGGTGTTGATTCCCTATAAAAAATCATACCTCTCTCAAATGTTTTTTTGTTAAAGGAAGGTATCAACCAAGGGGGAATGTGAATTATGAAGGAATACAATGTTCTATTTCACAAATATCTAGCTGGACCTCTCCCAAATCGTGAGGTAGATTTCTCAATAGAAATCATACACAGAGATAATCCTATCTCCAAATTTCCTTATAGGATGACCTCTATCGAACTAGAGGAGTTAATGAAGCAGCTGCAAGAGAATTTGGAAAATGGGTTCACATGACCCAGTGCATCTCCATGGGGTGAATCAGTACTCTTTGTAAATAAAAAGGATGGATCAATGAAGCTACGTATCAATTATCAAGAACTCAACAAGATCACTTTGAAGAACAAGTATCCCCTTCCAAGGATTTATGATTTGTTCAATTAGCTACGAGAATATCAATACTTCTTAAAGGTGGATCTTCATTCTAGATATCATCCACAAAAGGTGAATAAGGAAGATATTTAAAATATTTTTTTTCATACAAGGTATGATAACTATGGGTTTCTAGAGATTCCCTTCCAGCTTACAAATTCCCCTAAAATCTTTATGGATTTTATGAAGAGAGTCTTCATAAATTACCTTGAAAAATTTGTGGTAGTGTTTATCGGTGATAATCTCATATAATCTAAGAGTAAGGAGGAACATTAAAAGCATATAAGGATTATTGTGGCGACATTGAAGATGGATAAATTGTACACCAAGTTCAACAAGTGTGACTTTTGGATGCAGTAAGTCACAATATGGGGACACATAACCACAAGTGTGGGAATTTCTATAGAACCTAAAAAAATGCAATTGAAGAATGACCAAGACCCTCTAGTGTCATGGAAATTAATAGATTTATTTGATTAATATGGAAATACCATAATTTTGTGAGAAATTTCCCATGATTGTCTAGCCTTATAACTAAGTTAACAAGGAAAGGGGTAAAGTATGTCCAAACAGAAGAATGTGAGGAAATATTCTAGGTGATAAAGAAGAGGCTAATCACTACATCGGAACTCACATTATCAAAATTTGTAGAAAGTTTTTTGATATACGATGATTATTAAAAGAAAGGATTGGGTTGTGTACTCATGAAAAATGATAAAGTGATATCCTACAACTCACGATAGTTGAAAATCCATGAGAAGAACTACCTGAAACAACATCTAGAGTTAGAAGATACGATTTTTTCCTTGAATATCTGGTGAAACTAACTCTATGGCAGGAAGTGTGGAATATATACCAATGAAAAGAGTCTAAAGTACATATTCACACAAAAGGAGCTCAACATGAATCAAATGAGGTGGTTAGATATAATAAAGGACCACAATTTCTCTATTCACTAATAATATGGGAAGAAAAACATGGTAGCTGATGCTCATAGCAGAAAAGAGAATATTACTATATCCATGATTCAAATTCATAAAGACCCTATATTCATGGATATGTAAAGGATGTATTTGGAAATCATAATAGTAGGGAATACATCCTACCTTTCCCAAATGATTTCCCAAACCATGATAAGATTCAGGAGGTATAAAGGGATGATCTGGATATTCAAAAGAAGGTCAAAGAAATAAAGGAAGGGAAGATATAATAGTTTCATATCAATGATGATTATGAGACCTAGTTTGGAACTAGGATTTTTGTGCCTTCATCACCTTATATAAAGAAGGAACTGCAGGGTAGTTCACATAGGTCAAAGTTCTCTATCCATATTGGGAGTACCAAGATACACTGTGATCTTTGAGAACACTTCTGGTGGGGAAACATGAAAAAGGAGATTGCAGAATATATCTCAAGGTAGTTGATATGTAAATAAGTTAAATCAAAGGGACATAAGTCCAAAGGGATAATGAAACCCTTTCCTATACCCATGTGAAAATGGGAGAATTTCCCCATGGACTTTGTCACTGGTGTCTTGAATACATCTAAAGGAAACAATGCGGTATGAGTTGTGGGGGACTGACTTCCCAAGAATGCGCACATTATATTGCTATTCAAGATAATCTATTACTTGAATAACTTTCAAGGATATATTTGAAGGAATTGGTGAGACTGTAGGGGGATCCACATTCAATCATCTCTGATCATGATCTAAGGCTCTCATCAAATTTTGGAGAAGTTTACAATATGCTTTAAGCATTGAATTGAATTTTAGCATGACCTATCACCCCCAAACAGATGTCCAATCTAAAAGGACTATTCACACACTCGAAGAAATGATAAGATCATACTCAATGAAATTTAAATATGGATGGGATCAGCATCTCCAATTGGTTGAGCTCTCATATAACAATAGCTTCCACTTGAGTATTCAAATGGATTTATATGAAGCTCTGTATTGAATGAATTATAGAACTCCAACCTATTGGGATAAAGATGGTAAAACAAAGCTACTTAGACTTGATCTTGTGTAAGAGATAAAAAAGAAGGTTCAATAAAGAAAACAACATATCAAAGATACTTAGAGTCAGAAAATTATCTATGTGGACAATCGTTGAAGGGACTTGGAGTTCAATGTTGGAAATATATTCTTCATTAAAATATCACCATGGAAGAGACTCGTGTTGTTTAGAACAAAAAGGTAGATTAGACCAAGGTACATTTCCCCCTTTGAGATCCTTGATCGCATAGGAGTAGTGGCCTATCGACTTTCAATTACAACAAGTATGGATAGAAGTCATGAAATGTTCCACGTACCTCTCCTAAGGAAGTACCAATACTACAAAACCGACCTTTAATAGCCCTATAAGTGGGCTTTATCAGCACTATAAAAGCACTGATGACATGAGTGATGTTAAAAACTCTGGTCTTTTATAAATTCTGAAGAAACGCTAATAAAGGGGTCCTTTATCGGTACTAAAAAAGTGATGATAAATGGGATCTTTATAAGCTCTTTTTGAGAATTGATAAAATGGTGATTTCAAAGTCACTCATAATGGTTCACACCACAATGTGCTGCAACAACTCATCATAGCACCAAAAACACAACAGATATAAAAAAAAGTCCCAATACCAGGTTTAAATGAAATGAAATTTACAACACAAAGACAAAAACTAAACACTATAATATAGACTTTTCAAAAATTGTTTCATATAATTTTATAATAAAAATTATTACATACATTCAAAAAAATAAATGTTACTTTATCTTTTAATATTAACCCAACTCGAGCTATTGCTGAAAAAACCACCCCTACTCGAGAAAAAGAATACACGTATATAAGAAAAAAATTCTTATGTTAGTACTAAAATAAATAAATAAATTAATAGTAAGTGTTAATTTCACTAAAATTGATTTCAATTTTAAATAAAAATACGCACTTGGATTCATAACATGCATCAGATCGAGGTGAAACCAATTCCAACATGTCTCAAATGACTTGTGGATCATTTTATTAAAGTATAAAAAAAATCTGAATCTGTTTTCCTGATTTTGAGTACATCAGTTGTATTTTTTACTAAAATTTCATTTCAAACTGGAGACACATAATTTTTACTCATTCTTATCACATCGTGTATCAGTTTTATGTGAAATAGATTCCTATACATCAAAAATTACTTATGAATCTTTATTCTAAATTATAATGAAAATATGAGCATGTTTGATTGGTTTTCAGTGAGTGACACTTTTGGAACTAAAATGTTGATTTTAAACTGATAGTGAACACATTGAGTTATACTGGGCACATCATGTATCATATTGAGGTGTGAATGATTCCTACTGGTCAAAAATGACATATATATCATTATTTTAAAATATCAAAACAATCAGAATGTTTTTTATTAGTTTTCAGTAGGATAATTGTCTATTTTACTGAAACTGATGATTTTTTTAAAAAAAAGAAGCACTTTGAGTCATACGAGTCACATCATGCATTGGATTGAGGTGAGGATAATTCTTACACATAAAAAATGAATTATGGATCATTATCCTAAAATATAAAAACAATCTGAATGTGTTTTCTCAGCTTTGAGTACATCACTTGTCTTTTTTACTAAAATGTTATTTTAAAATTGAAACATGCACTTTGACTCATACTGATAACATTGTGTATCTAATTGAGATATGAC
The DNA here is from genome assembly GCA_963277665.1 of Viscum album. Classification (NCBI taxonomy): domain Eukaryota; kingdom Viridiplantae; phylum Streptophyta; class Magnoliopsida; order Santalales; family Viscaceae; genus Viscum; species Viscum album. The sequence goes on from OY728128.1 coordinate 173,464,278, forward strand.
TGATTATTTACACATCAAAAATGACTTATGGATTGTTTTTGTAAATTATTTAAACAATTTGAATGGGTTTTCTTGGTTTTGAGTAGGTTAGTTGGCCTTCTTACTAAAATTGATATCAATTTTAAATAAAAACACACACTTTGAGTCATATCGGCCACATCATGCATCAAATGAGGTGAGGCTGATTCATGCATGTCTCAAATCACTTATGGATCATTTTCCTAAATTATGAAAAAAATATAAATGTGTTTTCTTGATTTTTAGTAGGTAAGTTTTCCATTTTACTAAAATTGATGACAATTTTAAATAAAAAGACACACTTTGAGTCATACCAGTCACACCGTGCATCGAATTGATATACGTATGATTCCTAAATGTCCCAAATGACTTATGGATCATTTTTATAAATTATAAAAATAATATTAATGTATTTTCTCAGTTTTTAGTATGTCAGTTGTCTTTTTTACTAAAATGTAATTTTAAAATTGAAACATTCACTTTGAATCATACCTATCACATTGTGTATTGGATTGAGGTGTGGCTAATTCCTACCCATATAAAATGACTTATATATCATTTTACTAAACTTTTTAAATAATTTTAATGATTTTTCCCAGTATTGAGTGGGTCACTAGGCCTTTTTACTAATATTGATGTCAATTTTAAATAAAAACACACACTAGGAGTCATATCAGTCACACCGTGCATTGGATTGAGGTGAAAATGATTCATGCATTTCTCAAATCACTTATGGATCATTTTCATTTATATAAAAAAAATCTGAATCTGTTTTTTTATTTGATTAGGTCAAGTTTTTTACTAAAATTGAAATTATTTTTAATTAAAGATGCACTTATACTCCTTCTAGTCACACTGTGCTTCATATTGAGGTGTGACTTATTTCTACAAATTAAAAATCACATATGAAGTGTTGTACTGATGTATCAAGAAAATATGAATGTGTTCTCTCAGTTTTGAGTATGTCACTTTTATTTTTTTTACTAAAATGTCATTTTAAATGTGAAACATGCACTTTGACTCAAGTGGATCACATCATGTATCGGTTTTACATGAGACTAATTTATACATGTTAAAAATGATTTATGAATTGATTCCCTAAATTCTCAAGAAAATCAGAATGCGTTTGATTGGTTTAAAGTGAGTGAAACTCTTTAAAGTAAAAATTTTATTTTAAACTAATAAGAGACACATTAAGTCAGTTGTATTTTTTAATAAAATTAATGAAAATTTAAAATCTGAATATGTACTTGGATTCATACCAGTCACATCATGTGTTATATTGTGGTGCGGCTAATTTCTACACATCCCAATGTCTCAAAACAATCATAACTATCAATGTTACCATGATTTACATTGACTTTATTTGTCGAATTGACAATACTACATGAGAAGCTTTGATCAAACCACATTAAATTGAAAAAAATACACCAGTATAAGGAAAAAATTATTATGAGTAATACTAAAAATAAATTAATTAAGCATAAATATGAAATAATACATTAATTATATAGACAATAATTTTACTATGAAATTATCAAGATTACCTATGTGATTGTGTAGTGGAGGGAACTTGAAGGAATGTGATAAATGTGAACACTGTATGGGTGAAATATTTTGAGGGAGAAGAAGTCTGTGGAAGTTTTAGTGCATAAAGGGATAAAAGTTAGACATAGCACCCCAACTCGAACAAAATACTCACCTGTATAAGAAAACAATTATCATGTGAGTAACACTAAAAATAAAAAAATTAAACATAAATATGATATAATAAATTAATTCTATGGACAATGATTTTATTGGTTAAATATCAAGATTACCTCTATAATTGAGTAAAGGTATCATTGTTTCTATTCCTGCAAAGACAATGGAGGTAATTTTAATGAAAGTGACAAATGAACCACTATAGGGGTGAAAATGTTTTAATGGAGAAGAAGTATAGAAGTTAGACAGAGCATCCCAACTTGAACAAAAAAATACACCTGTATAAGAAAAAAGTTATTATGTGAGTAATACTAAAATTAAATAAATTAAACATAAATATGAAAAAATATATTAATTCTATAGATAGTGATTTTAATATGAAAACATCAATATTACCTCTATAATTGAGCATATGCAGTGTCATTTATATTCCTGAAAAGGTAGTGGAGGTAATTTTAAATAAAGTGACAAATTCACCATTATAGGGGTGAAAAGGTTTTAAGGGATAAGAAGCACGAATGTTGGATAGATCACTTAAACTGAATCAAAAGAATCCACAAGTATAAGAAAACAATTATTATGTGAGTAATACTAAAAAGAAATAAATTAAACATAAATATGAAACAATACATTAATTTTATGGAAAATTATTTTACTATTCAATCATTAATATTACCTCTATAATTTAGAAGAGGTAGTTTTATTTCACTTCCTGTAAATACAGGGGAGGTAATTTCAAAGAAATTGATAAATGCACCACTGTAGGGGTGAAAAGGTTTTATGGGATAAGTAACATGAAAGTTGGAAAGAGCACCCCAAGTTGAAGAGAATAATCTAATTGAATAAGAAAACAATTATTATGAGAGTAATACTAAAAATAATTAAATTAATCATAAATATGAAATAATACATTAATTATATGGACAATGATTTTACTGTGAAAACATAAAAATTACCTCTGTGATTGAGGAGAGACAGAATCATTTCTCTTCCTACAAAGGCATGAAACATGGTCAGAAATCTTCCAAAATAAACTAACTCTACAAGGAATAATGAAAATTAAATCAACATTACATTATAAAATTTTTATGGTAAAATAGAGAAATTATATCATAACATTACATTGACATCTTTCAAAAGGGTTTCTTTGGTCACGATATAAGATAATAAAAAACTAAGGATTATATGTGCACTCCATTATGGTTTGGAAGACTATATGGATGTCAAGAAACTATGATAAAATTAATTATATTTGTATCTATTTGGATCCATTGATCAATGGATCTAAAACAAGGATCGGTTGTGCATAACTCATAAAGTTAATAAAAAACTAAGGATTATATGTGCACCTCACTACTGTTAGTTAACTACCAATATTCATAGTATCTAACCTTAACTTCCTATCCGACATCCCCATGATGCTCTCATCCCCACATTCTCTCCAAAAACTCTATCATAGCAACATTCAACATTCACTTTTCTGTCTCTTCCTAAAAATATTATTCATTATTTAAACAAGTGGAAATATTTTTCCATCATATCATTTTTTGATTCTTAGGTTGCTTTTTCAATCATATGTGTTTCTCACAAAACCTTTACCCAATGAATTAGATTATTCTAAAAAAGGTCTCTCTATGTTCAATAATCTAATAAGTTTGTTTCTCTCTATGTGTGGGATAAGAGCATCATGGGGATATTGAGTAGGAAGTTTAGGTTAGATGCTATGCTAAGAGGTAGTTAACCAACAACAGTAAAGTGAACAAAGAATCCTTAGTTTTGTTATTATATTTATGAGTGATGCACAATCAATAATTGTTTTGTATCCATTTATCAATGGATCTAATTTGACATATATATTATTCCAACTCTTCCAGAATAATATTTCTTGAATAACAACAACGTAAACACGAATAAATGATTTTAGAAGTGTTGTCTGCATGGTCTCTTGCAAACCTGATGAATTATTTAACTCTATCTTCATATTCGTTTGTCAAATGATTAGCGTGTATCAATTTTCAGTTCATATCCATCCTATTGGGTTCATAAAAGATTAATTTTATACAACATAAATAAATAAACATATGATATTCATTATCAAAAGTGAAAGTTATAGATAATGGATTGCAAGAATAGGAAAACATCTCAAGACTCTTGGGATGTCATATCACAACATCGAACCATCCAAAGGAAATTCAAGGTACTATAGTTGGATGTAAAATTATCAATTACTAATGGATTACAAAAATAGGAATTAGATAAAATAAACAGATAGTTTTCTCATTCATTAATTTGATAATATTGTTTATAAATTGATAAAGGTGATATATGAATTGAAAAAAGAACTAAGATCTTGGTAATGAATGTTAGATGAATTATTAAAGAAATTTTAATTTAAAAAATGAGGAATTGATCATAATCATTACATAAAAAATAATTATATAGATAGATTGAAAGTGTTTATCAACGTGGATGATATAATATTTAGAGGTTCAAGAGATGAACAATGATAATAATTTTCTACAGTAACAATGAACAATATTTAAATGTTGAGGATTAGTGAGTTAACATTTTTGTTCATTTATAGGTGACTCATAAATTTCATGGGATACTTATTTCACAATCCATGTATGTGAGGGAAGTGTTTTATACATTTCAAAAGGAATATTGAAAACCCATGTTTACACCCATTTAAAATTGAATAAAAGTTTCAAATGTTGTGGGTGGAATGTCAATCTATCTCCTGATAGTGTACAAGGGACATTCTCGACCCACATAGGTTTGGAAACAAGAAGTAGGGCATGAAAAACAACAAATTTGGAATTATTTGGCCCAAAAATAAATAAAATAGTAGAAATAAAATTTAAATAAAAACTATCATGATGAATCCATACATTGGATTACCACAACAACCTAGATAAGTATAAAAAACAAGATATAAAGTAGTGTAATATAAAAGAAATCCCTTAACCTAACTTAAACTCCCCCACACAAAAAAATCCATAGTTTCAATTTCTAAAATTTCACTTGTTCGGAATACATTGATAAAACAAATAATGAAAAATATGAATGATATCTTTGGGAGAACAATTTGGGAAATGTAAACAAAATAAAACAACCATTTAAACTCTATGCGACTTCATGTGTCACCGCTGAGTCTAGAAACAATAAACTCTATATGAGTGATCAAGAGTTGAATTAAAATTGGAATCTAAGAAAATCAGAACGCCTACCTCACTAGTATACAATCACTAGACCACAAATAACGACATCAATGAAGATGAAATCAAAAATAAAACCAAAAATACACAAAGAAAATTGGAAGGACTACCTCACTATGTTGAAGAAAATATGAGACCCCCTTTGGAAATCATAACTCCAATCGGACACAAGAAGTTGGACGAGATGCTTGAGAAACTGGAGGCAGCTGAGTGGTGTGATTCAAGCTTCGATTCATCGAGGAGGAGTGCAGGTAGTGGGTGGCTTTCACAGAAAGCTTCTGATATCATGAATGGTTTTCAAATGGATAGAATTTTTTAATTAGATGAGGGCACTTTTATGAGTGCTAAAAAAGCACTGATAAAGTGTCTTTTGATCAATTCTTATTACCTAAGCGCTGATAAAAGAACTCTTTATTAGTGTTTTCTTAGCGCTGATAAAGGTAGGTATTTATCAGTGCTAAAAAAGCACTGATAAAACCAATCTTTATATGGGATAAACTTATATCACTGATAAATTTTCATTTTATCTACGCTTTGTTTATCGCTGATAAAGAGTCATCCTTATTGGCACAAAAAAAGCACCGATAAAGATGCTTTTATCAGCGCTTATTACTTAAGCGATTTTAAAGGATTCATAATTATAAATATAAATAAAAACTCTATAAATATTTATTTATACATAATAAATATATTTAAATATAAATATTTTAAATATATTTATTTTTAAATATATTTATTATAATTTTATAAGTATAAAAATATTTTTTAAAAAAATATTTATATCATTATGTATATTAATATAATTATACACATATATATTTAATAAATATATATAAATATAAAAATAGTAAATATTTTCATTATTTAGGTAAATTTATTATAAATTTAATAATTATTTAAATATATATAATTATTTATTCATAATTATATAGATACTTTTACATAAATATTTATTTATTTGAAATTATAAATATATAATTGTATAAATATATTAAATGCACATTTATAAATATTTTTATACAAAGATTTCATTAACATTATTAATGAATATATAATTTTAATTGCATGCAAATATGTAAAAAATTAGTGAAATTAAATAAATTAAGAATAAGTACACGTTAACAATATTGAAAAAATTGATAATTTTTATGTGTGTGCATTGTATATAAAAATACAGTAATTATGTATATGTGAAATCAATGTAACATAGATTTGATCTATTTTAAATTGAAAAATCAAATGACATTCAATTATATGTCGAGTACTATGCAATTAGTCAATATTTTTAATTCATATTAATTTTTAATTATAGACCCCTATTCAATAAATATATGACTATTTAATGTAAAGTGCATAAATATTTTTTAATATATAAATCATATTAATATACATTAATATATATCTATATATTTAATATATATTATTTAATAACATTAATTATTATAATTATATATTTAATAATTTTTTAATAATTAAAAATGTATAATCAATTTATTTATTTTTATCAATAATTATTTAATTAATAAAAATTTTAATATACATTTTTTTAATAAAATCAATTTTCATTTTTAATTTGTTTAATTATATTATTTTATTTATTTTGACCTTTATCAGCGCTAAAAAAGCACCGATGAAATAAATATTTATCAGTGCTAAAAATAAAGCGCTGAAAATGGGTACCCCTTATCAACACTAAAAATGAAGAACTGATAAATGTTACCATTTATCAGTACTAAAAATTAAGTGCTGATAAAGGTTCCCTATATCAGCACCAAAAAAAGCACTAATAAAATGTTAAATTTATCAGCGCTTTCGTTAGCATGATAAATATTCCATTTATTAGTGTTTCTTTGTAGTGATGATAAATACCAACGCTGTTAAAGGACAGTTTTGTAGTAGTGTACATACCAAATTCATCACATGTACTTAATGAAAATGTGGTACAGCTAAGATAATCTCTCTTATGAGGAGAAACTGATAAAAATTATAGTCTAGAGAGATAAGATTCTATGCAATAAGACCACCCACCTTGTCAAAGTTTTGTGGAGTAACCATAAGTATGAAGAAGGTACTTGGGAACTAGAGGAGGCGATAAATGAGAAGTAACCTCAACTATTTATATAAAAAGTAGTTTTGAGGGTGAAATTTAAAAAGGGGGGAAGAACGAAATGACCCAAAATTTTATCAATTAAACTTCCTTTATTAGAATTATGAGCTCAATAAAAGCTTTATTCTCATAAAATAAAAATGAAATACGTGATATTTAAATAAATTAAGGAACTTATACTGAATGAATAATAACTTGACACTAGGAATAGTAATATGACCATTAGGAATAGTAATCCAACTAATATAATAGTTATCTCACCTATAAAAGTATAAATAAAATTTAGGAATCACATAAATGAAAATTGGATATAATAATATCATGGTATTTTTTTAAATGGTAAATTAAGTGATGATATTTTTATAAAACATAAATGTTTATTTTCAATTTTATAATTTATATAATTATGGAATTTAAATTATATTTTCATAAAATAGATTCATAAATTAATATTTTTTTTGTCTTATGATTATAAGATAATTTTATGATACCTTAATTAATATTTCAAAGTATCTTAAAATCAGTAATAATTTTAAAATTGACATTTTTAGAATAAATGATGATTTTAATTAAAAATTAAATTTATAATATAGAGAAAATTATTTCCATAAAATGAAGTTTTTTTTGAATTCTACATGTTGAAAAATGGTTTGGGTGAATATTTGGGATTTTTCTAAATTAATTGACTTTTTAGTGAATAGTGAAATATAGTAATTTACAGTATATATACATTATAAGTTAAATACACTATTCCTTGAGTGATTTATGATGTAAGAACCATAATCTAAAACTCCCCTTCATTATTTAAAATATTATTTATTAATTCCAAACCACTCATAGTCTTTAGCCAAAATAATAAACTAATGAATAAAATAATGAGAAAACACCCATCTCCTCCCCTATAAATACCACCTTTCACCAGCTCTTCATCTCACACTTTCCAAGCCTTGAAGTGTAAAAAAGTTTTGATTAATACTCTTCCAAATCCCCTCCCCCATGTCTAGGATTCGTTGTTCTAATCAAAATACCAAAAAACTTTTCCCTAAAGATATTATGGAGGAGAAATTCAAGAGGTAAAATCCTCTTTCTTATCCTTTTAATTTCTTTTTCAATTTCATTTATTTTATTATCCTATACTAACCTCCTCTTATCTAATTGGAATTATAAACAAAATAAATTTTATATAATGTAATTTTATTTTGTTAAAGTAATGATTCATCTTTAAATATCTTCCCTTTTTCATTAAAAATGAAAATATCATCCATTATGTGTCAATTTACCACCACTGTGGATGATGCATTTTCATTTTTCACTGCTGACTTCAAAGCTAGTCATAAAACCATTATTATGGTCAAATAAGATTTTATTATACAAAATATAATTTATATAATGTTATGGAAATAATATGTAAACATGATGTTAAATAAAATGATATAAGCTCAAAATAGTTGTAAAAACCACCAAAATAAATTAAATCATTTTAATTAACATTCAATTTAAGGAATAAAACCAAAAACATATAAAAAATTATATATAAGATCAGTTAAAGTTATTTTTTTCATTAATAAATTATAATTTCAATTCTATAGAATCTTTCTGGTTATACATGAACTTCCATACATATAAACAAGCGAACTCATCATGAAAACCAAGAAAATGAGCACTTTGAAACATTGAAATTAAACTCTAAAACTCATAAAAAAAGATACAAATTAACTTAACAAAACTATACTAAATTAAATACATGTATAATAGGTTATTAATTTTTAATTAATTAATTTAATTTAATTAACTAGTATATTAATGTGAAGAAAGAATTATACATAAGGTAATGGGATTCTCGAACCCAATCAATTCCCTTAGGTTTTACCTATTTCACTCCATTTTTAGTATGGATGTTTCTTTAATGTTACTTAAATATAATTTATTTATAATTTCCTTATAGGTTTTTGGAAATAAAATTTTTAATCTTATTTTATGAATAATTCAAATATTTTTTCAAAAGAACTATTATTTAAAAAAATACATCTTTTACTTCTCATGTGATTGTTTCTTGTTGTTGATTCTTATACCTAGTATGTTATTCCCTATTTCTTTTGGTAACCCCTAATTTTATTCATGGATTTTTGATTTATTAAATTAAACACATTCCTTTCCATGGGTTATTTTATGTCCCTGATTGATATACGTTCTTTGTGACATGCATGATTATGTAAATGTTATGATGTGGCGGGTGAACCTGGAATTATATAGAACATGTAAATGTTATGGTGTGATGAGTGTTCTTATAATTATATAGTTTTGTAATGAATTGGGTTTTGTGATGTATCTCATGAGATAAATTGAAATATTCAAGTTAGTTTACCACTAATAAAGAGTCTACTCATCTGTCATTACAATGAAAGATCTTGTCAGGACATCCAAGTTTTTTTTCAAGAAATAGTTGTGATTGAAGTTCTCAAAGAATATATTAAATGTTTTTTATAATAATCACCTATAAATAAGATTCCAATGTCATAAGGATTATATGTTTATTATGTTCTGATTTAAAAACTTTCAAGAGTCGATCACCTTCTCAGGGATTGGTGAGATTCTGATAGTTTTATTTTTCAATGTGATATATGTGATTCCATTAATGCGAGGTTTCATCATAAAGACAATTAGTTTCTCAATTATAATTATTTATTTCAATCTTGTATAATAAAATTGGTTCAATTATATGAAATTTTTCTATTGATCATTAATAAAAGAAGTACAGTGATATGAATTGCTGCCAAACTTTATAAAATAAGAAATGATGGAAGATTTTAATCTTATAATCCTTGAAGATTAAATAAGTTTGGGGGAGAAAATTGTGTTGCTAAATTTATAAAATAATTCTGGGTATATGAATTTTTCATTTTGATATTTTTGATTAAATAAATTATATATTTTTAACTTGGTTCAATTGGATCTAGGTATTGGTTCTCCTATCAAATTTGTATCAAAATCAAAAAGTTCCTAAGAGAGGAACATGAATATCATTTAATAAATTTTTTATGTGTTTATGAACTTTTATCCTAAACCACATAATTTTGTTACATTTTGTTTCATTTACCTGTTATATTTTATTTAATTTATACATTTAAATTACATATTATGAATTTTTATTTTTGGCTTCATTTATATTTTTGTTTCTTTGATTAGATCATAATTTTTTTCCTCTGAAATTCTATAAGGCCCCGACCCTAGTTACCCAGATTTAGTGCATTATCACATAACATTGGCATGATCACAAGGAAATCATGTCTCGAAAGACTGATCAATTTATTATTATTGGAAATAAGATTCATACATAAGTTCAAATTTACAACTTGAAAAGAAATACAACGTGAATATATTCCATTAGAAACATCCAAGCCTCCTAGATTATGCCTGAAAGTCACTCATAACTAACTTCTTTATATCCTGGGAAAATGAAACATAAGAAAGGGGTGAGCTCAAATGCTTAGTAAGGGTAAGAAATACAGTGGAAGATAACATAAATATTAAGCATGATGAATAATTGAAACCACATGCCTTTACCAATAATAAACATGAATACTTTTATGGAAGGAATATGATATGAGTAAATAATGCCATAATAAATCATAATCATGGGTATTATACTAGTCAAATGACCAGATGAACCATCAATATTATTTTCATAATGTGGGAATTTATAATATCGGACATTATGAAACATTTTGTCAAGGCCTTGGCCAAGAACTCTAAAAATGATTAAGGCCTCGGCCAAAACTATATATCAAAATTGGGAAAGGCCTTGGCCAATTCCACATCTAGTTGTCTCATGATACATACTGATGCATCAAGGAGCTATAGTGGGATCCACCCATCACTTACTAAGCCCAATACATTCCTCATATGAAAAGTTTGAAATATAACATAAACATTCGTATTAAACGTAGCATACGAAATGTCAATACTTTAACCATAAACCATGAATGGTATATAAATAGAACATCCATAGTCAAACATATCACAAAACCTTCAGTACAATATGGAAGTTTTGTATCATCATAAATCAATTTCAAATAAACTTAAAATCCATCAAAGGATGTTGACATAGATGAAATCAAAACCTTTTTTAGAGAAATATCTCTTTATATTTTGAAATAATTTAAGATTCACATAGTTATAAAGAAAATATTTAGTTTGAAAAAATTCTTATAAGCTTGTAAGGGAAGATTCGACAATGTTATAATGACGTAATATAGTATTACCTACCCTATAAGTTAAAAAACATGCTTACCTTAATTTTGTCAAAAAGGCCATAAAGTACATTGTTTGGAAAATGATGGAAAGATTCCTTTATAAAAATCTTAGGAAAGTAAAACAACTATATAAATGACTTTAACCCATAGTCTATAAAATAGTAAGAATGTTTTGAAATATGTTTTTAAGAAACATGGATGTGGATGATAAAGAGGTCCCATTAGATTATTACGTATAAAAAACCTCGGATAATAAAGAGATTGTGAAATTAACCCTTACCTTGTACTTTTCCTTGGTTGAGGGTAGGTTAAACTCCTGTATAATGGTGAAATAATTTTTATTAAATATACAAGAATCATATACATTAATATGATATCATATATGATCTTTTAACATTTCTTTGTTAATAATATCTTAGTATTATCGTTGTTTTAGGTGTAAACGGATTTGTTTTCCATTATATTATTTGTTATGTGAGTCATATTTGTTATGGATGGGATGTCTCTTATTCATATACAGAATTATATCAAGTCCTTAAACATTATTTTTAATCATAAAATGAAAATTAGTCTTGAATGGATACGATGGGGAATGAATCTCATCGCGTTCATGGAGACGGTAATCCGTACGTACGCACGAGTGAAAATATAATTCTTAAAATAATATATAATTGGATGGTATATCATATATAAAAAATCTTTATCATGTTTTATTTATTATTTACATCAATTAAAAATCATTACTATACCCATCCAAATAATCATGTATTGAATTACAATTACACCACAACGTGGATACGGTAATCCATACGTACGCACATATAGTGACATATCATTCAAAGGATGGATAGAATAATGAATATGGTTGTACCATATTTATAATAAAATAGAATTATATATAAGATACTAGAGTTATTATTTTATAATAGAAACAACAAGGAAAGAGGAAGTGGAAGAAGAAAGGAACTGGAAAGAGGTGATGAAATATTTACCTCTTCTTTGGGTTCTTCCTTTTGATTTGATCAAAAGGGCTCCATAGGTTGGCTTTATGACTAAATTAATTCCTCTAGGATGAAGTGAGGATAGATTAAAGGGTATTTGGGCAGGTTTTGGCCAATACAAATGGCTTTTAAGGTGTGAAGTAGAGAGAAGGGTGTGTGCCCTTTTATTAGAGGGGTGAGGGGCACCTTAGGAAAATCTAGAAATATTTTTTTATAAAAAAATTATTTTCGGTTTCTAATGTCTCAAAAATGGATTATTTAAAGGATAAGGTGGGTATGGGTCTAAAACCACTCAAAAAATAGGTTTTATATAGGTTTGGGTAATTATATTAACTTTATCTTTTAGACTTAACTCTTAGTTAAATAGTTTGACATTTATTATGTCTCTTTGTATTTTTATATTATATGGTTAATAAACATACTATATACTTCCAAGAGAAACTCAAGTGGTTAATTAATGATACACATATAATTATATAATTCCTTTGGGCAAACATTATATTTTTAGGAATAGAACTTCAATTAATAATATAATATTTGTTTTAAAAACTCTTTTATGTCAATTTTAACACTATTTGGTATTTTGCTTTTTCTAAATTCATAAAATCATTTTTACTTAAAAAACAATTCATCTAACCAACCCTAACATGTCATATTAACTTATAAAATTAGTGGAATTCATAAAAAGTCTCAAATAACTTTTATTTGGATATTTATAATATCAATTATTTTAATATTTCATTAATTAGGTAATTACTACATCATCATTGTGTTATAAATAAATTAAATTATTTAATTTCTAAAAAATATAAAAAAATACCATTATTTTGGAAATATTTTTATCTTTATAATTAATATTTATAGTCTAGTTTATCTTATGTATAACCCTATATTAAAAATGTTTTAGTTATTAAACTTTGATTTTAACTCTTTTAACTCTTCTTTAAATAAAATAATAATAAGTGTCCTAATCTAATACAGGTGGACCAAAGAGGTTCATATTTTATTCTTGAGGTTGTTTTTGGTCGAATTATACTTATCCAATAGAATTAGGACATTTTTTAGGGTAATAATAATACCATTTTTACCCTTAATTACCCTATTTACTTTTAACCGTGGTAAATAAAAGTAAAAAGTTACTATTCATCAAAAATTATTTTCATCTTATTGAACCACATTTTACTTACAGATATCAACTTTGTCTCTCGGATTTTTGAAATTCCACTCACAGAAGCTGTAAAATTATGTTTTATGTGAATTTGCAAATTTTCCTAGGAGGTGGGTAAAAGACGGTGAAAAGTTTAATAAAATTTTTATATTTATAAAATTATTATAAATGGAATCCAATGAATTAAATTGAACTTATATAGGTATTATTTATATATTTTGACATAAAATAAATTTAAATAAAATAAATAATTATTTAAATAAAAATTCGGTTTTAAATAATAACTCAGCGTTTTTCACTATTCATAAAAAATTTAAAGTTTTCAGAAAAATACCAAAAATTCACCCTATGCTAATTATGATATTCCAAATGTGAAAATGATGTCCATTTTGAAAGATAAAATTTATAAAATTTCCAAAAGTGGGTATTACTATTCATAACGGCTACTTTGATTGGTCGTGGTGTGTTAGAATCTCGTAGTTGCGTACAATGCAAGCTATTGCATTATTCAAAGGAAAACATACATTGGAAGCTTGATGTGTTACAACTTCAACTTATTTAAGAGAGATTAATTTTGAAAGTTTATAGAAACATCAATTTTCTCACCTCTTAATGTTTCTATACTAGAAAAACATTTAGTATCATTTCCTGTCTCTACCTTTTCTATTTATACCCATTCAACACCAAATCTATACATTTTTTATTGATAGTAATGTATAAATAGAGAAAATATTTTTTCAATGACAACATTACCTTTTATAACTTTGGAAAAATTCAAAGTTAACTGACCACACATTTTTTATAGAGATGATTATGAATATTATAGAGAGATAATGAAGGATTTTTTTATTAATTTGGTTTTGGATTAATATCATAATATGGTTGTAAATAATAAGATTATAGAGAAGAAAATTCTAAATTTTACCATATAAGAGAATCCAAAATATTAGGAAAACAATAAAGTTTTGAATATAATACAATGTTCTATGGATCAGAAAATCTATTTTCAAATTTCATCTTATGATATGAGCAAAAAAATTCAAAATAAGTTGGAAATTAAACACTTTGGAACTTCTAAATCATTAAAGTCTCAGAGAGTTCTGTTGTGTATAGACTATCTAGATTTTTAGTTTCTTATAGTAGAATTAGTTACACAAATGTATCAAAGATTTATAACAATTTTGAAAAGATTAGAGTCACTTGGTGAGAAATAAATAATGGATTATTAGTTGGTTAAATATATTATGTGTATACTTTTGAAATAATGTGAGTAAAAGAGAATAATTATTGAAGTTATGAATCATATTACAAATTTTTAGTTTTGACGCAGTCATTATATATTTTTTAAAATATGGGAATAAGTTAAAGGGATATGATGAAAAATAGAAATATAAGAATGGATTTATCTTTTATAATATAACTTTCAAATATTCTAATATTATTATATAAAATAATTCTCCCAAGATATATTATTTAGATAGTGGTAATAAAGAGTTTTGTGAAGAAGCATCTTCTCAACCAGTGAGGCACATGAATAGGATATTTGAAAAAACTATTCCTAGATTGATATTAAAAATGATTGAAGTAACAAATATTAAATGTACGAATGAAGAGATGATAAAAAATATTCTTCATATTTTATTTTATACGAATATAAGAAGACATGTCACATCAATCCTAATTATACAAGGTTGAAAAGGAAAGATAGTGAGACTAGAAGATACTTATATCTTAATGGAAAGAATGTTCTAAATGATATAAATACTTTAAGTGTTGGTGAATATCTGTATTTTGAAGTGATTTGGACAATGATGATATCCAGAAAATCATTAGACTCTATGATTCTATTACTCAAAATTAAACTTTCTTTTATGTGAAAGGTTTGTCCTAATGCACTTTCAACCATGTATTTTTATTATACTTATTTTAATTCTTCAGATTATGAGGATGATACTCCCTAATTTGATGAAATAGAGGAATATATAACTAAATTAGAGATAATATATAGAAATTTAATGATGATATTTATTAGGCTAAGGAATAAATTCTCATGTTTAGTGAGAGTATTTCTAAATTAACTTATAGTTAATTATAAAATATATCCTTATTTCAAACCTTATACTGATAATTTTTTTAAAACATAAGTCTAAAATTTTAAATCCTAATAAGTTACTATCTAATTTTACTTTCTAAAGGGATAAATTTGAAAAAAAAATTCTAGATAAGTTTAAACCATATCTAAAATCATTTGGATTTGGTTATTTATTTTACAGAAGGTCACATTTTCAATCCAATTATTTTTTTCTGGAACATACCCCATTATCTACTAAATATTAGATGGAAGTTAATTAGACATGTAGATGTTCTTTACAAATATACAATATTTCAAAACATCAATAAATTTTATCTCCAAAGAAATTATAGCTATTAAACACATAGTTTTTTGATAGATGTTGGTTCCAAAAGATCTATTTTCTAATAATCGTCAACCAAAGAGTTTTGGGTACCAAAATTATTGTTACATTTATTTCAAGAGAAATTTATGAGCACCGACATTAAAAAAAACTATATATAGATAACAATTTTTCTGAACACATGAACTATAACAAGTATAACTTCTAGAATTTATAAAAAGTGAAGGTTGGGCATGTCAGTTTTTGAGACAACATGCAAGGTCAAATCATTAGTATAATTTAGGTATTTATTCTTGGTGAGACTATAATTTAAAACTTTATTTATATTTTAAGAATTAATAAGAACCTTATTATCATAAGATAATTTTGTGATGAAGGTTACTCTATGAATTTTGGGAATGGAAAATATACCATCACTAGTTTGAAATAAGTTTACATCTCATCTACTGATAGGCATGAAAATGTTTACACTATTTACATAGATGAATTTACTTTCTAGAACTTTCCTTGACTTATTGAAAAAATGTAAAGTATTTTCTTTTTCATAGATAGTTTGTACATTTCAATTTTCAATCCTTAGATGAAATTTTCAAGAAGTAAATTGTAATGTATATTCCAGAACTCAAGTTTAATTCATATAAAGTTTGTGACACTTTCAAATATTGAAGTCAAAATGGGTAGGGATTTAGAATTATTGTAGAATTATAACATTTTTATCCTCTATAGTTCATGAACATAGAACCTTTTATAATAAAAAACTCTGATTATGGAAGGAAACCAATTTTTATATTTCTTAGTTAGTGATTACCCCAGATTTACTTGGGATAATTTTCTTATACATAATTTGGATGCCCTCTTATTTTATAAAATTTTTCTGATCTAGTTCAAAATTTAAAAATCCTTTCCATTATCAATATCTATAGTGATCATTGTGGAGAGTTTTCGAGTTTTAATTTTGAAATGTTATATAGCGAGAAAGGTATTAAACATAACTTTTTGGCATTAATAACTCCATGAAAAATGTGATAGTTGAATGAAGGAATATAAAACTATAAGAAATTTCCTGGTCTATATTATGTGAATATTATATTGCTTTAATTTTTATGATTAATCCATTTACACTACCCAGAATAATATAAATCATGTTTTACTTCACTTGGTTTTAATTAAAACGTTTTACAAATTATAGAATTGAAGGATGAAAAAAGTTATTTACTTCAATGTTTATAAATTCAAAGTATTCATTATAAATAATAAATATTATCTTCAAAAATTTGTTCCAATGTTTGATGAAGTAATATTTCTTGTATACTACACTATCAGTACATCTTATCGTTTTTCAATAGATAAACACATACCATTTAAGAAATGATACATGTTACATTGGATGTGACTGATACTTTAGTAAAGTGAAAACATCATGATTTTGAAATTTTTTAATATTATGTTTATAAAACCCCCTATAATTTAATTTTGATACTAAAACCACATACACTGATTAATATTATTCTAGGGTCTACTTTTAAAAAAGATATGAATCTGATAGAAGTGGAACAACCAACTCTTTTTACTAGAAACTAGATGTTTTTAAGGAATCATCCTAGGGTTTATATAATTGGTGATATAGATCAATTAGTTATAAAATTAAATTATTTATATAATTAATGTGATAATATTATGTTATTATATTTATTTGAATAAAAAATGGTAGATAATGGCTTGGGTGATAGGAGTAGGATTGTTTTTAGGAAAACAAATATTAATCTATTTGAGTGGAATAAGGTTTGGAACTTGGTAGAATGATAAAAAAATGTTACAATTATAAGAGTGAAATG
Source organism: Viscum album (assembly GCA_963277665.1). Lineage (NCBI taxonomy): Eukaryota > Viridiplantae > Streptophyta > Magnoliopsida > Santalales > Viscaceae > Viscum > Viscum album. The sequence goes on from OY728128.1 coordinate 173,481,996, forward strand.
GGTATTCTAAAATAAGTGTGATTAAAATAGATCCATATTTCTAATTAAGGAAAAATTAATTTCTAAAGGATACTATAGGGAAGTGGGAATATACTACTGAATTTTTTTCTCTAGTATCTATGATGAAAAATTTAAATTCTTAGGCCTTCTTACAGTGCATATACATTTATGTTTTTGAAACAATAAGTTTTATTCTATTTATAGACATTTTGGAGGGGATATAGGATTACCTAGGAGTGTTCTAGTGAGATATTGGTCCATAGTTATGGAAAACAAGGACTTTAGACTAGGCACATGGTTAGTGATAACTCTAAACCCAAACCATACAATGAGTGATGGATTTCATAGAATCATTTTCATGGCTGGTGGATGGTCTCTCAAACTGTGTAAGGAATCCTAGAAAACCATGTGAAACCTATAGTAAATTACAAACTTGTATTTATGGTTTTCTAAACTCAATGGCCTAAGAGTATAGGGTTTGGGTTCCCATACAATTGGAGCTATATGGTTGGGGAACGTCTTGGTGAACCATGCATCTAAACTGTGTAGTCTTCCCAGCTACTTAAAATTTTGAAATAAACTAAAATAACCCTAATTATTTTTAAAGCAAAAAATGCTAATTTATTCAAAATATTTGACTACAATTCCGTATACATGTGTCTCCTCCTTTTTGATTGTATGAGTGTTTTCTCCTCCAATTCTTTATGGAATCAAGTGTCTCTTTACCTAAGGGTGTTCTTGAGGGAAGGATAACTATATATAAGTGGTTATTCTCTATATATATCATTATATATTCTATTTTAATTGATGGTTACATAAAATAGGGGGTTTTTATGTTTTCTAAATAATTTTTTAGAGCCTAATTGTCCGGAGATTCATGGAATGTGGAGTCCTTATAACTCCAGGAAGGTAGTGGCTAGATTTTTTCTTGAGTTATACACATGTTATGAAATTCTTGGTAAACAAGAGCGAGTGGTGTGGTCCATGCATGGTTGAAATGAATGCAATGTGGGTTTTTTTGTTCCTAGTATATTCCATAGTGTAGTATCATATGATAAATATTGAGTTAGTCATAGTATGATATGACTTATGTGATATAGGGTTCTATGGTTGGTTGAGAATGATAATGATAATTTTGGATGATGTGATTCTGGCGTAACAAAGGATGTGGTTCTAGGGGAATGTGGTGGGTGTGGTACATGTGATTGTGGGTGATTTTGGTCATTGGAAGTGAGTCCATGTGATTTGTGATGATAATGTAGATGGTATTGACCACTGTCAGATTTGGGTGATGTGGTTTGTTAGTGGAGATAGAGGATTTATAATGGCATGGACTACGATTCTTTTGATTTTTCTCACTGGGGTTGGTTGATAAGGATATTGGGGATTTTTTTCACACAATACAGGACTTATGATGTGGTCTCGAAAACTCATTTTGGGTGGAGGTCTCAATAATTTAATCAACTTAAGGAATGGTGTTGACCGTTAGAATGGAGGAGGTGCTCACAATAGAAGGCCTCCATTGGTGGTAGTTGAGACAACCATATAGGGGATTGAGGTTTACAATTTATGATGGGGATGATGAGATAATATTATAGAAATATGGTTATCATCGTGCCTTGTGTTTATCAGAATGTTGAGTTGGCAATTGGAAATTGAGCATGGAGTCCTTGGAACTTGTGATATAAATTATGGATATTCCTTAGAGGAATTAGGATGACTCAGATTTATTATGTGGTTATGGTTATCATGTGAAACTATGTGGTATGGAATTAGTTTGAAGGCCAATGAATATTTTGATATGAAAATTTGTGGATGTATTATTCAGTTTTGACATGAGTTGAAACTAGTAAAGACTCACTCAGGGTTAGTGGTTCCTAAATTGAGTGTGTGGTGATTTATATTTTAGTTTATTTTCATTTAAATTTTTATATACACTGATATACATATTGATACAATCTTGGGACACCATTTATATTGACCTATTGAGTTAAGACTCACACATTTCATGGGACCTCCAGGGAACTTTTATACATTATGGTTTTTGGTATAGGTAAGGGAGGTGGATTGATATATTGGACCTAAGGGAGTTGAGATCATAGAAAGGTGAGTGAGATGATTAATTATTTTTTAAATGGTATATGTGGTTCCTTAGTACTGGGATGGAAGATAGTTTAGTTATTTTGAGCTTATATATATATATATATATGATCATCCCACATGTGATCTTGATCATAGTGTAAAAATGAAATGATATGATAGAGATTATTCATATTATCATATGTGTATATTTGGTATGTATTAGTGTTGTTTAAAATTCATTTTGATGCATTTTTGTTAATATTATTTATGATGAGAGGGTATAGACTACCCACTATCACCCTATAGGCCAACAATATTAGTAAAAACCTTTGGTGTATAGAGAGACACACCTAAGGTTATGTGTAATACCTTAGTTAAAACACTAATTAGTGGTTTGGGGTTGGGGGATCATTACAAAGAGGTATTAAGACTTTGGTATTGCAAGTTAGTACTTAATTGAGGTAGTTTTAGAGTGCTATCATTGAGTGGTATTAAAGATGGGTTATTACAATATGGTTTGGTTATTTGTGCTATGGTTGACTAGAGGTATAGACATTTTTAGTGGTCTAGGATTGTTTTTGATCTAGGTAAGTATTGTAATTTGGGATATACTATATGTTATGTGATTGTATATCACCTATATGTGATGAAGTCCAAGTTATCAGAGAAATAGGGATTACTATTTTGAAATTCATGGTTATAGTTTGGTTATTTTATTTGGATTAAATTAGAATATGTTGTTATTTATTTTTTTAGACTCTTAGACTAATGAGGGAAAAGGGAATACACAAACATTATGTTAGTCATGTAGGTCCCAAATTACTTATGTATGTATCTTGTGATTGTTGTTTGGAACATAAAATAACTATAAAGATATAGATTATTTAATGTTTAAAAAGGATCCTAAATAACCATTTCCTTTATAATCTCTTGGTTGAATTCTACCTAGATATACTAGGAAAGGGTAATGGTTTTGATAATAAAATAAGGTTAGGGTATTTAATATTCCAGTAACAACATATATAGTATTTTATTGTAAAACTTATTAGTTGAATTCTACCCAGTCATCCTAGGAATGTGATTCTCGATGTTAATGGGTATGTGATCTTGAATGTGTATGGTGTGTTTACATTTTTGCTAATATGTGTAAGTGGGAAACTAAAAGGATGGATGTCATGTGACTTGGGTGTGGTAGGGAAGTGTAAGAGATAGTGGGATGCACTTACCATTATAGATTTCCCTATTTGTGATATCTAGACTATTATATCAATTTTGATTATGATATTTGGTTATTATAAAGATACTGCCTAGACAGAATCTGTTGTAGTTTCATGAGGGTAGATATGTGGTTCCACAAGGGTATGGATAGGATGTGGAACCTAAGGTAATGGGTTAGAATGAGATATTGGTATAGGGTTTGAGGCAGTCAAGATAACCATAGTTGGAACATGAGTTAGGGTAGTAACTAGATGGGTAGCTCACGGTGATCTTGGCATAGGTTACTTAGAGTATTTACTAGGGATATCAAAAAGCTAGGTCATCTTTGGGGTATTTTATGTAGGATTTTCAGTCACAACATCCTCCCTTATTGCATGGGGAGGGAGGACCCTAGGTGGTGGTGTATTGGATTGTGTCTATATAGAAAATATCTAACTAGATTTAGAAACTACCAAGATATAGGTTCAAGTTGGCCACATATATGATTAAAGGACCAACAAAATGTTGGTGGTATGTACTAGTGTATTCTGGCATAGATGATGGGTTGATGGAAATGGACTTTGAGGCTATGTTTTTCAAGAACATATTTCTTAAGACATTGAGGTATGATCAAGACCATGATTTCATGAACTTTTATTTGGTTGAGACCTTAGTTATGGACTATTCTATAATTTTCACGAATTTGTTTCATTTTTTACAATATATGGTGGGAGACAAGATCACTATAGTGTGTTGATTTAATTAAGGTTTGTGACACACTATTAGGGAATAGGAGAGAATCTTCAGGTTGACCTCATTTTTAATGGAAATGAATCATTTGTTGATTATTGAGTGAAACTTGATTGATGTGACTATATTGAGATGGATAGTTGGGTCAGCTGAGGTAGGTTACAGAGCATTGAGTAACTAGAATTGGATTCATGAAGATACTTGATTGGAAAATTTGAGTAAAGGTGCGATGATGCCACTATAGTGTGAATCATTATTGATGTGTTTCTAGAATGGGTAGATTGGGCATGTCTGGGACCATTGTAATTGACTGTCAAAAGAGTGTAGCGAATACAGACAGATGAGGTATTTGGAGAGGTTTTTTTGTAGGACCTAATAGGAAATTAGGAGTTATAGAATAGGTCAGACTAAGGGATATATGGTAGGAGTTGGAATAGGACCAAGAGCTGGTAGTTGGGATTCATCCACACATAATAGATATGGTAGTGGAAAAGATACCCAGTGATGTGGATGGTGGTCGGTGTGGAGTAAAACTCTACTAGGAGGACATGTATTGTTTAATTAAGATTTAGGATAGATACATGTATTTGAGACTATATATTTAGAGAATTATAGGGATATCATTGATGATTTTAGGTAGATCATGGGTATATGATGTTGGTTTTTGGTTTTTTTATAACAGATATTGTTTGACAAAGTGTGTGTATGGTAAATAGATTAACTAGGTTTTGGTTAATATGTGATAATTTTATACAATAAATGCTAAATGTGGATGTTTTAGAAACAATAATTTAATTGAAATCAGTTTTGATAAGGTAAAATAATAGGAATCAGGTATGATAGGAGATAATAGTGTCTATCAAGTATTATGTTGGATAAAAGTGGGCATTAAGTGAAATGAATATTGAAATATGGATATTAGGATAATGTAGGGAGATTATAGATAATGATTACTAGATATATTTATAGTCATTGTGAAAAAAACCTATTTTTGGGATTATATCATTATGTCAATTAATTGGGTCGAGATGAGGCTCAGTAGGTAATTCCTATGGCAGGGAGTTCCCACTGAAGGAATTATTTTATTATATTTGTTAGATGGGGTGGTCTATATATATGGTAAATATATAGATGTATTTGATATCATCACATTATTTTGAGAATGTATAGAACAATATGCTTGGGTGTTGGTAATATTTTAGACTAGGTGTGGATGAAATAGCTTGGGGATAAGCTATTATATAATGGGGAAGTTCTAAAAACCTAAACCTTTTTGAGGTATATATCGATTTAATTTTTTTTACCAAACCTTGAGTTTTATTCTAGTTATATATGCTTGTAAGTGTTGGCATGGGGATGGTCTTATACGAGAGTGTTCTGGGGGTTAGATGTATATAGTTATGGGAAAAAGGGGCTTTAGGATGGGCATACTATTATCAAAAAATTATTGTTAACCATTCAATGAAACCATGTGGTGATTGTGGGGGATCATAGATCTATTTTTATGGTAAGTGAATAGTCCCTTGAACAATACAGGGCATCCAAAAAACCTTTAAAAACTTATATTAAATTGTATACAGGACCACAAGGTTGATGTTGGTAGTTTAGGTATGCCATGTGATCACATGGACTTTAAACTTAAATCCACCAAAAGTACACATGCTAGAAGTTCGATACAGTAGAAAAAATAAATCCAAACCTCTAAAGAGATTCCTACCTTGAATGTGTATAATAAAATTAGGATGTATTTTCATCTTATACACCCTATAAATTCAACAAAACACATAACTGAAACAAAAATCACTAGCATTTAAAGAAGTAGAATTAAAATCAATTGATGTAAATAAAGAAGGAAAGAACAAAAAGGGAATAATGTGATTTGAATTAGTTATCCTATGTTCATGGGTGAAACACTGAAAATTTTATTATAGTCATTGTAAGTATGATAATTACTTACAATTGAAAAAACCATTATTAAATTTTCATTATAGGAGATAAAAACTTTGTAATCTATTTATCCAATGTGTACTTATTTGGAACACTATATGTAATCATTATGACCTATTAATTTCATCGATGAACTATTTTCTCAGCTCCCCACTTCCTTTTATTGGAAACTTCATCTGGTCATCCAGGTTCCACCACCATCTAAATTTCATGGATATGACTCAGTTTGGATTGTGAATGAAGATCTATAGTAAATATATTGACCTCAACTGCTTACTTTTGTAAAATATTCTAGACACTTAATTTTATATTATGATCATTCACTTTATATTATAAACCTCATTGAATCCATAAAATGATACAAAATTATAATGGTCCTATTGCTGCCTAGATAGGTTGTACTACCACCATCTGTACACTAATCCAAACTCCTTCCTCTAACCAATTTTCAGTAAATAAAATTCTAGTGACTAAACTTCTAGTGATATGAAATTAGGTTTCACATCCCTACAATATCCCACTTGAATACTTGTTTTAGGAAAACTTTGAAAACACTAAAAAACATTGGAAAACATACTTCCTTCTCTTTATATTCATAGCATACAATGTTCCTCCATTATTCTTCTATTCACTAAATCCCCACTAAGGTACGATGAAACATTAGAATTCCTTGAACTATAGTTTTAGTTAACAAGTCCACTGTATTTTGGATACTATATATCTTTTTAAGATCAAAAACTTTCTCCTCATGTAATTTTTCAATTTAGTGATTCTTTAGGTAAATTTTCTTGATCCTGGCATGAAATACCAAATTATGAGTGAAGTGAATTGAATTATTACTTTCATAGAATAAAATTACTCCTTCTAGGATTATTTTAATTTCTATAAGTAATTGCTTCAACTAAACTACATCCTCCCCTACTTCTATTGAAGCATCGTACTCATCTTTAACTATACTCAATGAAACAATATTATGTATACATGACATCCATCCAATCGATGTTCTTCTATAAGTAAACATAAAACCGATTGTTCTCTTTTAAGTAATTGAATATATAGAAAATTCCATATTTACAAACCTTTCAACGGATATCGCTCCCCAAAATATATGGAAACATATTCCATTCTTATCAAGTAATAGGTGATGTATTTAATGAGTTCCCAAGGTTCACCTCTAGGGATTGACACAAATATAATTAAAACTCCCACCATAAATACTATATCTAACTAGAAAAAAATTATTATATAAATTATAATTTTGATGTATGATATGAATGAAACTTTCCCTATATACTGACACTCTTATTTAGTTTCTAGTGACTATGGATTCAATAATTTAATGTGATCAAAAAGTATATTTGAAACATCCTTACATCTAGGTATGAAAAACTTTTATATGATCTTTTGTATATAGTTATTAAAGGATAAAACTAAATATTAGTCTTTGATAACCCTTTCTATCCTTATCCTAAATATCTTCTCAACTTTCCTATGATATTTCATCTCAAAACTTTTGGACAAGTTACTCTTAAATTTCTGAATCCTTCTATAATTTTTTCTATCCAGAAACATTTCATTGACATACAAGAGTAAAATGTTGAATTTTAATTCATCTTATTACTTATAATAACCAAAATGATGTAAATTACAAATTTTGAATCCATATTTTTACATAAATCCATAAGAATTATGATTCAATTTTCATACTACTTTCTTTATTCCATAAAGTATTAAATTTAATTTATAAACCAAGTTATAGTTCCTATCATTCATGAAAACTATGGGATACATAATGTAAATTTCTTCATCTAAATCACTATAAAGGAATTCAATGTTAACATCCACCCATTTGAGATATAGATCTTCTAATACAACTATAATTAGAACTATTTTGATAGATGGGTGTTTAACTACCAGTGAAAATATATCTAAAAATTCAACACCTTATTTGTTTTTAAATTAATTTACCACTGGTTATCCCTTTGAATACATCTTTCCATCAACCTATTCTTTTAATTTTTTTAAAAATTTATTCTTGAGTGCTCATTTCCATTATGGAAATTCAATAAGATCTCAAGTTCTATTGGACTTCAAGTGTAACACCCTGAGATTTTATGAAAAATATTCTTTTAATTTAATTAATGTCTTGTGTTGTATGCTACACCAAGATTACCTTGCGCTATACGCAACACCGTGTTAGCTTGCAGTATACGCAACACTATTCTTGGATCGTGTTACACACAATTTTGATAATAGTTATTCTACGCAACATTGAGTATATATATATATTAAATGTATAAATGAAATATGGTTGGATTATGTTATACGAAGCAACGAAGGATTCTTTCACAACACGCAACCCTGACTTGGCTTGCATTACACGCAATCGCGACCTTCCTCGATAGCGTGTGTTGTACGCAATACCGAGTTTTATTAAACAACGATATATTATTATAATATTATTATAAACTAGCCATTATGAATAGTATTAACTAAATTTTGAATCTTATAACAATATTATTCGTCTTTCACATTTTCTAAAACATGGTATAAAAACAAAATAATTTTTTTGGGTAAAATAAGTATTTTTCAAAAAATGCAGTTTTGCCGCCTTTTGATGGCGCAACCACTTTAAATCTAGTTTTTGACATGTTTATAAGTTCAATTTGACAAAATAAAATTCTTCTTTGGAATCATGAAATAAAAATTTACTTTGGATAAATTTTCATATCATTCTGGTAACTTTCATATTTTGATGAATAGTAAAAACATGCTATATTTTAATTAAAAACAACTTTTTCAATCAAAATAATTAATAACGATAAATTATTAATTTGAGTGGTTTTAAAGTATATTTAGAATATATTTTTATAATCTAATACAATGTTGGTCATTGGATGTAATTTCACATTTAAACCAGACATAAACAAGTGTCAATCTTTTGATAGTTATTATCTCTTAAGAACATGCTATTTGTTTTGACGACGAGAATTAATTTTTAAATTAATAAATGCAAATGATATGTTTTGAATTTGGTAAAATAGACATAATTTTTGAGTTCATAATATCAAATATAGATTAGGCCTAATTTTTGGTATTTTTCTGGAAACTTTCATTTTTTGATGAATAGTGAAACCACTAAGTGGTAGTTAAGAAAAATGAATATTTCATAAAACTTAATTTTACTGCTTCTGTGAGTGGAATTTCAAAAATCTGAGAGACACGGTTGATGTCAGTAAGTAAAATTTGGATCAATGAGATGAAAATAATTTTTGGTAAATAGTAACTTTTTACTTTTTTTACCACGGTTAAAAGTAAATACGGGTAATTAAGGGTAAAAATGATATTATTATTACCCTAACACATGTCATAATTCTATTGGATAAGTGTAATTCGACCAAAAAAAACCTTAGGAATACAATATGACCATTTAGGCCCATTTGGATTAGATTAGGACATTTATTATTAATTTATTTAAAGAAGGGTTAAAATAGTTAAAATCAAAGTTTAATAAGTAAATAATTTTTAATATAGGGTTATACATACGATAAATTCGACTATAAATACTAATTATAAAGATAAAAACATTTCCTACATAATGGTATTTTATTTATAATTTTTAGACATTAAATAATTTAATTTATTTATGACACAATGATGATGCAGTAATTACCATAATAGTGAAAAATTAGAATAATTGATATTATAAATACCCAAATAAGTGTAATTTGAGACTTTTTATGAATTCCACTAATTTTATAGGTTAATATGACATGTTAATATTTATTTAATTAACTTTTTTCGAACTAATCATTCTTTTATGATTTTCACAAAAAATCAATTACTAAATAGTGTCAAAATTGACATAAAATAGTTTTTAAAACAAATATTATATTATTAATTGTTATTTTATTCCTAAAAATATAAGGTTCTGCCAAATGACTTATATAAGGTTATATATATTAATAATAAACAACTTGGGGTTCGTTTGGATTGTTATAGTAAGTTTATTAACCTTATAGTATAAGAACACAAGAAGACACGGTAAAAGTAAAATTATTTTACTTAATGTTAAATCTAAATGATAAGGTTAAAATAGGAACCTAAACTTGTCTAAATTATATTTTATGAGAGGATTTCGACCCATCCCCACCTTATCTTAGAAATGAATCAATTTGGAGCTATTTAAAACCGAATTTGACTTTATAATAAAATAATAGTTTTAGTTATTCCAAAGGTGCCCCTCTCCTCCCTTATAAAAGGGACCTCCTGCCCCTCTTCCTCACACCACTTTGAGCCTTCAAGCTCAGCCAACCCCTGCCAATTTCTCCTATCCACTTCCCTATAAACATCCTAGAGGTTCTGGTCTTCTTCAAAGACCTATTGTAGTGCCCTAAAAGGAGGTCTCAAAGAAGCACTTCAAAGAAGAGGTAATGTCCGTTACTGATTCTTTCATCTTTATTTCTTCTTCCACTCATCTTCTTTAGTTGTTTCATTATAAAGTAATAACATAAGTATCAATAACACACTGATATGTTATTATAAGTATGAAACAACCCTATTTCACCATCTATCCATCCTACGGAAAAAGAAATCACCGCACGTGCGTATGTACGGAATACCGTCTCCACGCCGTGGTGTAATCTATTTTCCACCACCACCTTACTTGGATGGGTATAATGGTGTAAATAATGGCTATATATGACTATTATAAAGTGATATTGATTCTGAAATAGTATGAATACAGTCCAATACAATTCCACGATCATAGGAATGATATCATCACTCGTGCGTACGTACGGAATACCGTCTCCACGATGTGATGCGACTCGTTCTACATGATCTTCATTTCATAATGATTATATAAATGAATTGAATTAATTAATATGATATATATTACACTAATACCATTCTGGAAATGAGGTATCTATAACCTAAAGAGAAGAATAAGAATTTATTCGACAAAACACGCATAAGAACAAAAAGTAATAAACACCCGAATAACAAGTAGTAATGAAATATTACTAATAAGAAGCTAAGAAGATGACCATATATGATATCATAACAATAAGTATGATTATGGAATAAGTCAATAACAGTATTTATATCATTATACAGGAGGTTCAGACACTTACGAAGCAAAACATACCTAAGGTAAGGGAAAATATCACAATCTCATTTTTATCCGAGATTGTTTATACTTTGGTATTTACTGGGGTGTATTTTATCATCCACATCCATGTTTTCTCAATATGTAATTTTATTTCCATACACCTACAATTGTTTAAATCCAATTTTACCCTTCGGTGAGTTTTTAGTAAAATATATGAAAGGAATCTTTTGTCATTTTTCGTACGAGGTACTTTTTGACTTTTCTGACAAAAGTACGAGAAGAATGTTTTTTTAACTTATATGACATGAATGGATTTTTAAAACATTATTTCCAAGAATCTTCCTTTACAAGTTTTCAAGTTTATTTTTAATCAACTTCTTTTAGTTTAGAATTGTATGACTTGTTAAGAAAGGAAAAGTGTTTTTGAAGTAGAAAGGATATTTTCCTCAAGAATGGAGTTCAAGTGTTTTATCAAAATTATTTTCCATCTAAGATAATAAAGGGTTCTGTTTCTATCCCTATTATTACATGGATTTGATTATGTTGTGATGGAAATATTTTTATGAATTCCTTTATCCTATATGAATTGTTTTATGATGTCATGATGTTTAAGATTCCCATTTTTATTACATGGGTTATGCAATGATGTATGATTTATGATTTTGTGGAACACATAAGAATGGTATCATTATGAGATGGGTGGGACCTATATCTCCCTCCAATTCATTGGTTAAAGATTTTATATCTCATGAGATATACATGGCTGGAATGGTAGGTTATACCGGTTCAGTGAAACAAGACTGAAATGAGGAGTGAACTCGGTTCAGAAAGGGACTTTGTCCACTAAGATATTCTTGGAAATGAGTCTTGAATAATAAGAAATGATTCTCTATGATTATGTGTGTATGCCACAATGTTTCATGTTTTAAGTTATGATTATTTGGATTACATTTTACTACTCTGATTTATCCCATGTTATGAAATTATGATCTCTTTTGCAGGTTAAGATTTCCAAAAGATATGTTCTTATGAATATGACGTGATTGATATTTCTTTTGTTTACCCTTACTAAGCATTTGAGATCACCCTTTTATGTTTTCTTTTCCCCAGGACATAAAGAAAGGATTTAGGTTTAAAAAAAATAAGATCTTTATGGGAGATGTTGAAGATCTTTCACCACGATTAGAAGATTATATTCCGAGTTTCCAAAGACAGTAAACTATTACGGTCCTTGTGTGTGTGTTTTTTTATGTACTAAGTATTCCTCAAAAGTAATGTAATGTCCATGTACGTCAGGCTTCGGGTCTCTACAGTTGGTATCAAAGGAAAGGTTTAGTCAACCTTTGGAAACTAGGATGCGAGAACTTTAGTGAGATCCCTAGAGATATTTCTAAGGTATGTATAGGGATGTCTCTAATGTTAAGTATACGTATAGGTTATAGTCCTAGAATTGCACTATCGATCTTAGAATTTAACCTAAGATGTTAGATATTGAGGGTACTCCCCCTTTTATTATGCTGTTTTCCCTAGCATGATTTTTTCCTCTCACACTATTCTTTTTGGGTTTTAGACGATGGCTGGAACCCGAAGGAACCGTGTTGATCAATGCAATGGACAATGCAATGATTGTCCTCCTGAACAAACAAATGTTATGGGAGATGGAGTGAAAAATCTTATTGCTATACTTACACAAGCTATGAATCATTCTGGACTTCCAAATGAGCAGAGAAGGGAACAATATTCTATTGAGTACTTCATGAGGCAACGTCCACCTTCTTTCAGTGGGTCTTCTGATCCACTTGTTGCTGAACAATGGATCAATACTACTGAAAAGATATTTTCAGTTCTTCAATGTTATGAACATGTTAAAGTCATCTTAGCAGTATATCGTTTGGAAGGTGAATCTGATCAATGGTGGAATCTTATCAAGAATACGAGGGAAAGAGATGAAATTGAGTCCATGGAATGGGACGAGTTCAACAACTTATTTTTCAATAAGTACTTCCCTCGTATTCTTCGAACAAAGATGGAGAAGGAGTTTCTTGAACTAAAGCAAAAGGATGATGAATCTGTTGGTGTATATGAAGCAAATTTTACAACGCTTTCAAGGTATGAATCTGGCTTTATCATCCAAACTGAAAGTAAAGTTTATCGATTCTTCAGTGGCTTAAAACCAAATCTTTAAAGGGCATTAGCTATAAGAGACTTCAGTAGCTATGGAGAAATTGTGCGATGTTCTATTAAGGTATAAATGGAAGTTGGTGTTACTTATCTATCTCATAGTTTTGACAAGAAATGAAGGATGGAGTTCAAGGAGAAATCTTAGAATAATAGTGAAAAGAAGATGAATGTTTCCTTATGCTCAATGTGTGGAAAGAAGCATGGTGGAGATTGTATTAAAGGGACAAGTAAATGTTTCAAATGTGGAAAGTAAGGTCATCGGGCATTTGAATGCCGCAATGATGGGAAGAAGATGCATAATGATGCAAGCAAAGGAAGGGATACACAGAATGAACCTACTACACTTCAATGCTTCAAGTGCAAGGAAATGGGGCATTAGGCTAATAAATGCCCTAATCCAAGGGTTAGTGATGATCGACGTGAGGAAACACTTAAGGCAAAGGAAAAAAGGGAAGTCACATACGATCACCATTCGCGATGTTGAATATGAAAACAATGTGGTGGAATGATTAAGTGTTTATGTAATGGGATTCTAGAATAATGTTGTATATAGTATCGTGGAATATTGGAATATTTATGTTTTGGTCTATTGTGGTTTTCAATAATTTTATGGCATCTGTAACCATGAAAAGTGATTGAAATATTTTTGGAAAGGAGATGATATGCACATAATGAAGGGATAAAGAGAATCTAATATGTTTGATAGTATTCATGAGCTCATGATTGATATAAGGACTAATTGATATCATGGTTTGAGGATATAGAATTTTGAGGATTTTGGTATGTGGAAAGTGTTAACTTTTAACTTCATTCATATTTTCACTAAGGTTCAATGGGTATTCATTCTTCAAGAGAATACATGATTAAGGTATTCAACAAGATATATCTTTTGATATATGGGGGATAAGTGATGGCATTCATGTGATTGTTATGTGACATTTCAATAATCATTTTCTTTATACTATGAGCTTGGACCGAAGTATTTTAGATAAGCCTAAAGATTATAATGGATTATGTTGGACATAAGTTAGTATTGTTTAAGGATAATTTTTTTTCGATATTATGGATGGGATGTTATAGTAATGTAGTTTTAGAAAAAGGAAAACCTGCAGGACAGGCGACAACCCATCGCATCAGACAAGGCTGTGAGAATAGAACCCACAACCGAAGTGCGACTGGCCTTTATCACCTACCACTGGCCTACAGGAAGTCCCTGTTTAGTAGAAACTAGTTTTATTATATTATGCAGTATGATATATGAAGTATAAGTCCATTTTAGGAACTATATATGATTAATCTCACTATAGATGGACTTATGTATTTTTTGATAACTTTTCTAAACTTTTGTTTGAGACAGATGGAATGACCCATCATTCTATCACATGATCTCCTAACACATCACAAATGACAAATTCAACTTCATTTCTTTTAGAGATGAATTGGAAATTGTCCAAAGAACGACCAACGGTTAGACTATACCAAAATCACGAAAGTATTTCTTCTAATTCAAATTTCATCAACTTTAGGGAAATGATCTTGAAAACCAAAAATGCTATCCTAGTGCTCTTATATCTGATGAATCAGATGGTACCTTAGATCGTCACAAATTTATGGCTTTGTGATTGCTGGCTTTTCCATAGCCATGTTCTCTACCACTCTCCATCAGAACATGATGGTTAGATTTCTCTTCCATATCCATATTTTCACCTATGTGTAAACCCAGTTATTAGTTTATTTGGGTAACCGTTACGTTTCATACTTTTGTTTTTAAATATTGGTTTTGGTATTCCTTTTTACGATGTGAGTTTCTATTAAAGAAACTTTCGAATAGTAAACCATTTATAACCCTGACGAATTTCGAGGGCGAAATTCATTTTAAGGGGGGTAGAATGTAACACCTCGAGATTTTATGAAAAATATTCTTTTAATTTCATTAATGTCTTGTGTTGTATGCTACACCAAGATTACCTTGCGCTATACGCAACACTGTATTATCTTGCAGTATACACAACACTATTCTTGGATCGTGTTACACACAATTTTGATAATAGTTATTCTATGAAAAATTGAGTATATATATATATATATTCAATGTATAAATGAAATATGGTTGTATTATGTTATACGAAACAACGAAGGATTCTTGCAAAACACGCAACCCTGACTTGGCTTGCATTATACGCAATCGCGACCTTCCTCAATAGCGTGTGTTGTACGCAATACCGGGTTTTACTAAACAATGATATATTATTATAATATTATTATGAACTAGCCTTTATGAATAGTATTAACTAAATTTTGAATCTTATAACATTATTATTCATCTTGCACATTTTCTAAAACATGGTATAAGAACAAAATAAATTTTTCGGGTAAAATAAGTATTTTTAAAAAAATGCAGTTTTGCCACCTTTTGATGGCGCAACCACTTTAAATCTAGTTTTTGAAATGTTTATAAGTTCAATTTGACAAAATTAAATTCTTCTTTGGAATCATGAAATAAAAATTTACTTTGGATAAATTTTCATATCATTCTGGTAACTTTCATATTTTGATGAATAATAAAAACATGCTATATTTTAATTAAAAACAACTTTTTCAATCGAAATAATTAATAGTGATAAATTATTAATTTGAGTGGTTTTAAAGTATATTTAGAATATATTTTTACAATTTGATACTATTTTGGTCATTGGATGTAATTTCACATTTAAACCAGACATAAACAAGTGTCAATCTTTTGATAGTTATTATCTCTTAAGAACACACTATTTGTTTTGACGACGGGAATTAATTTTTAAATTAATTAATGCAACTGATATATTTTTAATTTGGTAAAATAGAAATCATTTTTGAGTTCATAATATCAAATATAGGTTAGGCCTAATATTTGGTATTTTTCTGGAAACTTTCATTTTTTGATGAATAGTGAAACCACTAAGTGGTAGTTAAGAAAAATGATTTTTTCATAAAACTTAATTTTACCGCTTCTGTGAGTGGAATTTAAAAAATCCGAGAGACACGGTTGATGTCAATAAATAAAATGTGGTTCAATGAGATGAAAATAATTTTTGGTGAATAGTAACTTTTTACTTTTTTTTACCACGGTTAAAAGTAAATAGGGTAATTAAGGGTAAAAATGATATTATTATTACCCTAACACATGTCCTAATTCTATTGGATAAGTGTAATTCGACCAAAACAACCTTATGAATAAAATATGACCATTTAGGCCTACTTGGATTAGATTAGGACATTTATTATTAATTTATTTAAAGAAGGGTTAAAATAGTTAAAATCAAAGTTTAATAAGTAAATAATTTTTAATATAGGGTTATAAAAACGATAAATTCGACTATAATTACTCATTAGAAAGCTAAAAAGATTTCCTACATAATGGTAGTTTATTTAAAAATTTTAGACATTAAATAATTTAATTTATTTATGACATAATGATGATGTAGTAATTACCATAATAGTGAAAAATTAGAATAATTGATATTATAAATACCAAAATAAGTGTAATTTGAGACTTTTTATGAATTCCACTAATTTTATAGGTTAATATGACATGTTAAGATTTATTTAATTAAATGTTTTCGAACTAATCATTCTGTTATGATTTTCACAAAAATCAATTACTAAATAGTGTCAAATTGACATAAAATAGTTTTTAAAAAAAATATTATATTATTAATTGTTATTTTATTCCTAAAAATCAGAGGTTCTCCCAAATTACTTAGATAAGGTTATATATATTAATAATAAACAACTTGGGGTTCGTTTGGATTGTTATAGTAAGTTTATTAACCTTATAGTATAAGAACACAAGAAGACACGTTAAAAGTAAAATTATTTTACTTAATGTTAAATCTAAATGATAAGGTTAAAATTGGAACATAAACTTGTCTAAATTATATTGGATGAGAGGATTTAGACCCATCCCCACCTTATCTTCGAAATTAATCAATTTGGAGCTATTTAAAAACGAATTTTACTTTATAATAAAATAATAGTTTTAGTTATTCCAAAGGTGACCCTCTCCTCCCTTATAAAAGGGCACCTCCTCCCCCTCTTCCTCACACCACTTTGAGCCTTCAAGCTCGGCCAAACCCTAAAAATTTCTCCTCTACACTTCCCTAGAAACTTCCTAGATGTTCTGGTCTTCTTCAAAGACCTATTTTAGTGCCCTAAAAGGAGGTCTCAAAGAAGCACTTCAAAGAAGAGGTAATGTGTGTTACCGATTCTTTCATCTTTATTTCTTCTTCCAATTATTCTTCTTTAGTTGTTTCATTATGAAGTAATAACATAAGTATCACTGACATAATGATATGTTATTATAAGTATGAAACAACCCTATTTCACCATCTATCCATCCTACGGAAAAAGAAATCACCGCGCGTGCGTACGTACGGAATACCGTCTCCACGCCATGGTGTAATCTATTTTCCACCACCACCTTACTTGGATGGGTATAATGGTGTAAATAATGACTATATATGACTATTATAAAGTTATATTGATTCTTAAATAGTATACATACACTCCAATACAATTCCACGATCATAGGAACGATATCATTACTCGTGCGTACGTACGGAATGCCGTCTCCATGATGTGATGCGACTCGTTCTACATGATCTTCATTTCATAATGATTATATAAATGAATTGAATGAATGAATATGATATATATTACACTAATACAATTCTGGAAATGAGGTATCTATAACCTAAAGATAAGAATAAGAATTTATTCGACAAAACACGCATAAGAAAAAAAAGTAATAAACACCCGAATAACAAGTAGTAATGAAATATTACTAATAAGAAGCTAAGAATATGACCATATATGATATCATAACAATCAGTATGATTCTTTAATAATTCAATAACATTATGTAAATCATTATACAGGAGGTTCGGACACTAACAAAGCAAAACATACCTAAGGTAAGGGAAAATATCACAATCTCATTTTTATCCGAGATTGTTTATACTTTGGTATTTACTGGGGTGTATTTTATCATCCACATCCATGTTTTCTCAATATGTAATTTTATTTCCATACACCTACAATTGTTTAAATCCAATTTTACCTTTTGGTGAGTTTTTAGTAAAATATATGAAAGGAATCTTTTGTCATTTTTCGTACGAGGTACTTTTTGACTTTTCTGACAAAAGTACGAGAAGAATGTTTTTTTAACTTATACAACAGGAATGGATTTTTAAAACATTATTTCCAAAAATCTTCCTTTACAAGTTTTCAAGTTTATTTTTAATCAACTTCTTTTAGTTTAGAATTGTATGACATGTTAAGAATGGAAAAGTGTTTTTGAAGTAGAAAGGATATTTTCCTCAAGAATGGAGTTCAAGTGTTTTATCAAAATTATTTTCCATATAAGATAATAAAGGGTTATTTTTCTATCCCTATTATTAAATGGATTTGATTATGTTGTGATGGAAATATTTTTATGAATTCCTTTATCCTATATGAATTATTTTATTATGTCATGATGTTTAAGATTCCCATTTTTATTACATGGGTTATGCAATGATGTATGATTTATGATTTTGTGGCACACATAAGAATGGTATCATTATGAGATGGGTGGGACCTATATCTCCCTCCAATGCATTGGGTAAAGATTTTATATCTAATGAGATAGATATGGCTGGAACGATAGGTTATACCGGTTCAGTGAAACAGGACTGAAATGATGAGTGAACTCGGTTCAGAAAGGGACTTTGTCCACTAAGATAGTCTTGGAAATGAGTCCTGTCTAATAAGAATTGATTATCTATGATTATGTGTGTATCCCACAAAGTTTCATTTTTTAAGTTATGATTATTGGGATTAAATTTCCCTACTATGATTTATCCCATGTTATGAAATTATGATCTCTTTTTTAGGTTAAGATTTCCAAAAGATATGTTCTTATGAATATGACGTGATTGATATTTCTTTTGTTTACCCTTACTGAGCATTTGAACTCACCCTTTTATGTTTTCTTTTCCCCAGGACATAAAGAAAGGATTTAGGTTTAAAAAAAATAACATCTTTATGGGAGATGTTGAAGATCTTTCACCACAATTAGAAGATTATATTCCGAGTTTCCAAAGACACTAAACTATTACGGTCCTTGTGTGTATGTTTTTGTTATGTACTAAGTATTCCGAAAAACTAATGTATTGTCCATGTACGTCAGGCTTCGGGTCTCTACATCAATGATAAAATATCTTCATCCATTATTGGATTCAATTTTCAGTTCTCCCACTTTATATTCATTTGTTCTTGGACTTTTTATCACTTTTTTGATTTTATTACTCCTGGAAATCCAATGAAATTAAAATTATAATCAAATTTCTATAAAAATTTATCCCTTATAAGTTTTTTTCTCAGATAAACCTAGACAATTATTTTCCTTCAAATTCCATCTTCTCCTTGTTTTTATCCTTCCATATAGTCTTATAATTGAAGATAATAACACATTTCCTAATGAATTGCCTCCTATATCATCCCATAGTCAATATCGAAAGATCTCATTTCAACAGTCAATAAAGAAACATGATTTGATTTGTTCTTTAACATTTTTATGATACTTATAATCTATAAAAATGTACAAAAAACTTTCACGGACCTTAATATGTCTAACTTTTAGTCATTTATTAGACCATATCTCCTCCATAAGTTCCTTCCCAACTACTGATGTAGGAATCCTGTTGATGAGATATGATGATGTGTTGTATGACTCTTCCCAAATTTCTCTTAGACATTCTCAAGTGAAACCTTAAGCTTTGAGAGTTATCTATAAATTTATGATTTGTCCTTATAACCACACCATTCTATTGTTGTGTCCTATGTACCGTCTTCTCATGCCTTATCCATTTCATTTTACAAAAAATTCTGAAGTTATATTCCGTGTACTCACCTCCACTATCTGAAGAGATACACTTCAACTTACACCTACATTTCCTTTCTTACAAGGATTTATATTGAATAAAATCATGACAAAATCAGAATAATGGTTCAAAAGGTAAATAAAAACTTTCCTAGTAGCATCATCAATAAAGGTTAAAAAGTAGAGGGTTTTGGAGTTCGTTTCTTAAGACCAACAATTTTCACTTCTATTACATGAATATTAAATTTTTATTATATTAATAAAACTTCTTATTACATACTGATTATTTTTTTACATTAATCTAATGTAATAATTTCTAGAGTATATGAAACATTGATAAGGTCATATGAGTTTCCCACTATGTTGAGAACATTGATGAGTTATGATGGTATTCTCAAATAATGATCTGCGGTCAGATAACATACTATGATGGGAAACATAGTATATATACTATCTGGTGTGAGTACTCGTAAGTAGTTTGGGATTCTTCTCATGAAGTTCGCATTTGGTAATATCCAAGATAAATGATTATGAAAATATACCTGCTAGTAGAAATTCCATATGTTTTGGTGTCATCAAATATTTCTATCTATAAGTATGTGTGATAGTCTTTAGCCTTTAAGATTATTATTAATGAATGTTAAAATTCACATAATTATATGTATTTCATAAACCATGAAGATAACAATTCATAGAGAGGTTGGATACATTGGGTGCGTCACAAGTAACATGTTATTAATGAATAAGTCGATGAAGGATTTTCACCTTCCATATTTATGGAAGATGATATCTTGTCCCTATTATTAGAATAGAACCATCACATTAAATTCCATGTCCTTGTGGTAACAATGCGTTTCTTTTAGATAGTCAATGAAAGAAATATAGAACATATAGTTTGGTGAGATGGATGTGAGACCTTCTCGAGGAGATATTGTGACAAATGGACTATATTATAAAATTATCCTTTGTATATGGTTTTCAATGTTGCTGCATTAATTTATTTCTCTTGAGTTTCTTGACCCATTTCTAGAGAGTAATCTTGGGCTTTAAGCAAGCCTGCCTAATGCCAAGGAGAATGAATCCTAGAGGGTCACCCAGTAATTGTTTTCATTGATCTTGATTAAATTATATATGAGTTTAATTAATGGGATAAATATAATTCCAAATCTGGAGGAATAATTTTATTCAACCAATACTAATAATATAAATTAAATAAGTATTTATTCTCCAGCTTGTGAATAAAATATTTATTTTATTTATTGAATATTTTAATAAATATTTATTCTTTATATTTTGAATAAAATATTTATATTTCAATACAATATTTATTTGACTATTAAATAAATTATTTAGGATTTCTAATGGAGAAAAACTGTGTTTGGTGAGAAATATTAATTAACAAGGCCATTAAATAATATTTGTTATTATGCAAGTTGGCGCACACTACAAAATAATAATTCTATAATTATTATTATGAAACATGATATTTATTAAAGGTAATAAATGTTATCTAATATCCTGTATGCATTTAAAAAATATTTTAACTCAAATAGTAACTCTATCCATAGATGAATATGTCTATTGTGTAGCGCATCAGAAATTGACAATAGGGAATTATTGTACACAAAAAATTCTCTCTCAACTCATCCTCCTCTATCCCTATAAAGAAAAAAAGTGAAATAGATATTTATTCATGATCAAAGAATGACTTATGAAGAACAAACAACATAAGACATTTGACATTCCGTGCTAGCACTCAGAGATCAAGTGGTGTTTCTTAAAGATAATTGGAGTAAGTGTGGATCAGCGCTAGAGGGATTCTATCCTGGAATCCTTATAGCCCAAAAATGGTAATCTAAAAGGGTATTTTAAGATGATTAGTATTCACCAATGAAGAAAGTTCATAATCCCATGTGTTTATTTCTTAAAATTTTATATAAATTAATTATAAGTTCGTTGTGAAATATCTTCGCTCTTGGTTTCAGGAAACAATTATTAAAATAAATTTTAATATATCACCCATCATTGCATGCTTCCACTGTTCCCAGAACTAAAAAGTGGTATCATAGAGGTCACATTTAAATTTATAATTATTTATTTTATTTTTGATCTATGTGAAATTTTGGTTATATTTTTATTTCAGGTTATTCATTATTTAATAATATTTTAATTAACTTTTTATTGACATATTAATATTTTATTTTTAGTGTTTCATTTTCTTAAAGGTTTAAGAAAAAATGAAAAATGACCTGATATTCTATCAAGAAGTGAAAAATAATTGGCCGGTAAAACTGGGTTTCATGATGTGTGTCCAGAGCACACATCTTATACCCATACACATTGTGAATAAATGTGTTGAGAAATTAATTATATGTGGTGATTTTTTTTCACACCACATATTGATTGGAAAAAAACTTGCACATGGAAAGTGGATATAGGGTGTGTAACTAGCATGTACACACCATTTAGTCTTTCAGAGTCAACACGCCGAAGCCTCAGGCATGTGACTAGGATATACAACAACCGAGGTACACGAATTATAGCTGCATATACATGACATGTAGTCTCCAATTAATGTACAAAAATAAAATAAAATTAAATTTAAAATTTTAGTATTAAAACCTTATTTTATTGATTGGAACACCATTGTGTGTTTGAAAATTTAATAATGGTTTTAAATAATTTTAAATGCACAATTAATTTATTAAAATTAATATGTCATTATTGGTTCTTCCATTTATTTCCCATGAATTCCATTAATGATGGGTATCTCCAAATAAGATTGGATTATCATTAAGATGAAAGGGAATTAATTAATTAATGCAAGAATGTTTTTCTTAAATAATAAAAGAATGAATAATAAAATGAATTCTATCCATTTATTTTTTCATATTAATTGCACGTGTCACCATTCATGAGCTTGAAAAAGACCCGTGTATGTGTTAGAAGTTTTAATTTAATTTATTGCATGAGTTTTCAATTATTTAATATTAAATTACTTAATTTACTATGAGTCATACCTCCCTCCATTATTATGTAGGAACTACGTGTCCAATGATATTTATGTAATCCCCTTTGACCAATCCTTCGGTTCCCCTCACCTGCATGTGAGTAATCAATATTTTTAATTAATGGTGCATCCCAAGGTGTTTGTAGGTAGTTCAGGAAAGAACCATAATGATGCTAACCCAAGTGATACCTAGGTGGATAGGTGAAATTTTGTAACTCATTTGAAGGAGGACAATAAGAGTCATTTCCCCATGGTCAAAGGCTGATTTAATGTATACTCATTAAATCAACCATTAGATAAATCTCATGAATGGGTTAATTAATTAATTAAATATTTCTATCTATGTAATTATTTATTTTATGGATTTAAGGCTCTGATCAAATAAATAAATGAACTAATATGCAAAGGTATAAATTAAATAAATGAGTTATGTGTAAATGTTTTATCCAACATGGTTAATTAAATAAGTAACATCCACTTAATATTAAAAATGCATGTAAAGGATAAAAAAAGTTGAAATTTATGCATAATAAATTTAAATCCTTCAATTAAATATTATGTCAATCTAATCCTTCCATTAATTTATTGGGAATGAAACCATAGAAATAAGTGTAGTACATGGCGAAAGTCTAGACACTAACTTTTATCGGGTAGTTCTCATGCGAGTTTTATGTTTACTTAACCCAAATTATATTGAATTTAATAGTGAAATTAGGTTCAATAAAAATTTTGTGGTATGTGTTGAGGAAATAAAAGTTAGGATTTCAAGATAGGGGAATCCACTCAATGGATCAAGGAGATGCATGTTTGAAGTTGGAAAAAACTCCTACCTAATTACTTTATTATCTTTTTCCTAGCCAAAGTCTAGATGATTAATAAATTTAATGGGGATCCTTTCCTCTATAATTTAAAATAAACTAGACATTTCAAGTACAATGGTGAGGGTTATTGAGACTCGATAAAATAATGTGAGATTTAATAAATAAAAAAATAAAAACATTTAATTTATTATAACTCACTTATTTGGAAATCAAGCAAAGTACTAATAATTTTCTTTTTCTAATTATAGAATAAAATGACCTATGCATCATCCACACTATCCCTACTATAAAATATTGGATAAAGATATCCTCCTAACTGGAAGTAACTTCTAGGGGTTGTTTAGATGCCTTCATGTTGTGCTATTCCATGAATGGAAATATTCCATGATATGATCCTCAATTATTGATCCACATGATAAAGAGGAGAGTGATGATGAGTACCTTGTATATGAAAAACATTTGAGTGATGTGGTCGACATTCAATGTTTGATGCTTTCATCAATGTCTAGAGAACTAATGAAGTCTCATGAAAACATGAATGTGTATAGAATAATTTAGAAACTCTGTGGTCTTTACCAATAAAGAGTTAGGCAGGAATATTTTGAGATTTCCAAGGCACTCTTTCGGAGAAAGCATGGATAGGGTGCCTCATCTCGGTGTCATGTAGTCAAGATCATGGGATGAATTGAGTGCTTATAGGTTCTAGGGTTTATGTCATGACCCTCACTTGGGGCCTATTCTGAAACAACCCCAAGACTGCCTCCAATAGGCCAGGGGCTGGAAAGTACCACAGAGTAGGAATATCCCATAAATAGGAGGTATTTTCCTAATAAACTGTACACATGCACCCAACTGCATGCCATAAGGCTGGAGAGTAAAAAAACTAGGTAAAGAAAATGAATTCATACCACTACAAGACAAAAATAGAGTATGATCAAAAGTAATGAAGTAATGTACATCTAGGGTAGAATACAAGCCCACTAAAATAAAGACAACAGAAATGCTCGACCCGCAAACAAGGGTACTGAAGCTGCTGTAGAAGATTCTAGAAACACCATGGCTTGTCTGATCTCATAAGCCCCCTCTGATCCTAGTCTTTGTCCTACTCCACCCAGGACTCCACTAAAGCGTCAATAAACTACACAAGACATGAAACATATAGGAAAATCTCATACAAGGTGAGTAAAACAATACTCAGTAGGGGACCCCAAAAACCACAAAGAAAAAGACCACAAAGGAAACACCACTAGGAAGGTATAATCAGCTCAACACAGGTATATGTGATTAACACATATAACAAGAACATACAAGTATAATCATAAAGGATTCAAATATTCAACATCTTATCCAAAGAAAATCATATGGTTCTGTGCATAGTACACTCGAGTCTAGGAGATCCCACTGCTTGAGCTATTTGATTGTAACCACATAGAGAAAGTCTACCAAAAGTATCTGAGAGAAAATATTGTATCGATACATCATGAAGTCTCCGTTAGACGTCCATTCCCACTAATAAAAGAAGTCTTGATATCACATCCAATACCTTTTCATGACATTATTATCAAGGAATACACATCCCAGAGGGACTCTCTCCTTGACCCATAATATCATCAGAGAGATTCCCAAAGAGGTCTTGCTTCCTTGTGCCCCACCCAAAGAGAAAAATATAAAAACTATCTGAAGTATATTTCTTCAGTCATAACTCTGAACATCTTATACTACTAAGGCACTTATCCTCGATGAGTCAATGAGGTCTGATGGGCCAATGAGGTCTTATCATATGTCAGGCCAATGGGTTCTTCTCATTTTCTAAGCCACCGGGGTTTTCTCATCTGTCGAGCCACTGAGTTCCACTCACCACTTACTTCTCATCACAGCCAGCCGTATGATTTATACTCGTAGCGAACTTGATTCTAGGAGGAAATAATTCTTACACCATCAGTCATATTTTAACATCCATTAAAACTCACATGGAGTATGTCAAAAATACCATCCCATTACGAGGGTCCCAACTCTGCAAACAACTCGTCAATTAGTTGCACGATTTGGATGTTATGTCTGTTTTACTAAAAAGAGGTCAACTGTGTCTGGGTTCGGCCCGAACTGACTTGGTCTAAGTCCACCGACCAGACCCATGGGTTCGAATCGAACTACCGGGTCCAACCCAGACTGGCTAGGCCGCGGATCTGGCCCACTGCCAGCCCGACCCGCCCAGGTTGGGTGTGGCCTCCTGGCTCTGGCCTGACCCGCTACAATGTGGGCTAGTCTCTTCCAACCCCGAACGCGGCAATCCCACTGCATCCCTCCTCATAATGTGTCCAGAATGGCCAACTTATAGCCTTCGTATGCACAAGGCTTGAGCTATGGGTCCATATCACCATAATGAGATAGCTCTATAGCATGATTCCATGGCACGCTGCCTCCACCATATAGCACATGGCTGCCGCCGGCACTGGCACACCGAGGGGGATTTTTCACGGGCCACTATATGCACTTTATTGGTTCATTTTTCGATCCAGAAGTACTCCTGTGACCTTGATTTCATGTTCTAAATCTCCATGGTTTGAAAATCACATTGCAACCCACTTCACCAAAAAATTCTTGAATAGATATATCTCCCGCACCACCTTGATCCATCCACCACCACTATCTTCGCACCTCCGTCGTGCCACCGCGAGGTTGAATATTTGATTTTGGATCATTGGGGCAAGAAACATGCATGGAATGGTCTATAGTTACTCAACTCATGAAGAACACGGAGAATGTGGGGGTAGAAAAGCAAATTAATCAACCCAAGGACTGAACCTCCACCATTTGTTCATTCTGGCCTCAATCTGATCCATTAGAAGGATCAATAACAAAATCAAAATAGAAATTCCAATTCCCCCAAAATCATACCACAATCAAGAACCTCCCACAAGAATGATTTTACTATGGGTCAACCTGTTTGGGGTTTGATCAGTGTTCGTCATTTAAATCCATGAACCAGAAAATACATGAATTAAATAACAACCCCAACCTTGAGGTTGGATCATTCAATGTCGAAGATCGGCGTTTCATAGCCATCATTCTTTTTTCCTTGATCCTAAACCCTTCATCCTTAGCGATTCATATTTTTTCATCATTCTTCGCTTTCCAACGTAAATCCCCCAATGGTTCCGAGCAATCCTAGAACTCTTATAAAGATCTCGTATTCAGTTAATCCATGAAATGGTAGAAACAAATTTTAGTTTTTCTATTATGTTATTTTACCAAATAATTACGATGTTTTATTTATGAAACGTCATATCAGTTATGTTTGGGTTTCAAAATCATTGCGTTTCAGCGAAACTCAAATTAGATAAAAGCTTGAAAATTAATTTTTCCCTCAACTTGTGTTGGTCGAGGTTACATACTACATAAGGAAAACATCTCATTATAAACTCAATGGTGGTCTCAGATTTTTAATCAGAGTTACCTTTTTTGAGTTATGATGATTTGAAAGTAAAAGTTTTTTATTTAAATTATTTTATTTATGGTTACATCCCAAAGTCCAACTTTCACAACTGGCCCACGCCGGCCGATATTAGGCTCCTTATAAGGAATAAACACCCTCCTAATCTCAATGGTCATCTCATATTTCCAATGTGAGTTACTATTCACGATTTATATGGTTTTGAAAAATAAAATAATTTTATTTAATTATTTTATTTATGGTTATACCATTTTTGGGTTTTCTTACTGGAGAGCTTCACCAACTACACATAAATCACACCTAGAGTAAAAGAACTTCTATGAACACAATGGTACCCTTTAATTTCTAATATGGGCACTCATTTAAGATTTATTACACTTCTTTAGGAAAACTTCTCACACATTCTATTTAAAAACATATCATTTTTGATAGATAATTCCAGGAACTCCATGCCTTGGAATCGCTCTTCATCTTAGCTTCTGGTATCATAATTTTCCCAAGAATTTTCTAAAAATAGAAATGGGAAAATACAATCCCTTACAGTTTAAAATCTAAAAATAACTTATCAATGAACTCATTTTGGCATCAATACCTCATAGATTCTCCATATTTTTTTAGGAATTTAAATATAAACAATATTGAGCAGTATCTTCCAGATATTCTTACTCCTCTTCTCTATGTAGATAAGGATATGAATCCTGAAAAAACATCTATTTTTATGATGGATAAATGAAAAGGGAAATAATATAGATTTAACCTCAATTCTTCTTCATAGCCTTCCAAGAAGAGTAAGATCAAGTGGAAAGAAAGGGAACATGATGCTATCTATTTTGAATGTGATAGGAAAGGTCACTAGAAGAATAACTATACCTAGCCAAATAAGAAAGGGGAAGATTAAGGTGAATTTGTAATCAAGTTAAATTTATCTATTTCTAAAAATTAGGTATTAGATTTAGCTTTTGGTGATAACATATTTATTCAAATACATTAACGAAGTAGATTCAGAAATATTTACTGAGGTGTGGTAGATCTTCGAGCTGCCAACAAAGCTAAACTTGTTGTTGTAGCTATTAGGGACTACCACCTCATGTTTCCAACTAAAATGATCTTGGTTTTAAATGGTTATTATTATGCACCTTCAGTTACTGAAAACATTATTTCTATATCTAGACTTGATTCATATGGATTTATTTTAAAATTTGAGAATAAATGTTTCTTCTTTTATAGATATAACATTTGTTATGGTAAGGCACATTTAAATAACAATATTTATTTGTTAGGTCAGATGAACCAAATAATTGAAATAGAAAATGAAGTCACTTCACATGACTCATACCACACACATATTTGGAATCACCAGATAGTTTATGAAAATGAAAAGTGATTGACTAAATTACATCAAGATGGATATTTAAATTATATTAATATAAAACCACTTGGTGTATGTCACACATGTTTATAAGGAAAAATGACCAAATACCAATTTAGTGGGAAGGGATAAAGGTCTAAATAGATTCTTTAATTAGTTTAATACAATGTGTGTGGATCATTTCCTATTGAAGCAAGGGGTGGGTACTCATACTTTATAACTTTTACTGATGATTTTAGTAGATATTGATATGTCTATTTAATGAGGTATAAGTCAGATTCTTTTGAAAAATTCAAGGAATACAAGAATCAAGTTGAATAAATGCTTGGTAAGAAGATTAATAAACTTCACTTAGGCCATGATGAAGAATATATTAATCAAGACATAATTGATTATCTAAGGGAGTTTGGGATTTTATGTCAACTCACTTTTCCTTATACACCTTAGTGGAATGGTGTATATGAAAGAATAAACTATACCTTGTTGGATATGGAGAGATCAATGATGAGTCAAATGAGTCATCCATTATCTTTTTAGGGATACACGTTACAAATAGTAGTATATATACTAAACCGAGTGACAACTAAATAAATGGATGGTATACCATACCAATTATGGAATGGAAAGAAACCCATATTGAATTACTTACATGTGTGGGGTTTCGAAGAATTTGTTAAGGCATCTTCAGGTAACAGGCTTTCACCCCAAGACACAAAGTGTATATTTATAGGATATCCCAAATAAACAAAGGGATACTACCTATAAAATATTTCATACAAAAAAGGTTTTGGATGAAAGACATCCCACAATTATTTAGGATGATATTATCTCTAAAGAAGATAATGGGAGAAAGATAGACTTTGATGAAATCCAGGCTCAAGATACACAAGTGTTGGCATAAGAAAAAATTGTACAAAGCCCTGTGGAATATGAAATTGTTCCAGAGACACAATTACTATGTAGGATTACTAGAGAGTTTAGATAACTTGAATAATACACCTTTCTAGTCAATGATGATGTTGACTCATTATTATATGATAATGATGATCCTCTAACCTAAAAGGAAATAGTATGTGGAACATATTGTATAATTTTCTACATGACTCTAATGTAATAGGGTTCTAGAGTATACATTGCATTGATAAGGTCATAGAAGTTACCTGCTATGATGAGAACCTTGATGTGCTATGATGATATTCTAAAATAATGATTTTCACTTGTATACCGTACTATGATGGGACACATAATACAGATAATTTTAGGTGTGTGTACTCGTAAGTAGATAAGGCTTCTTCTCATGAAGTCCACACATGGTAATCTTCAAGATGAATGATTATGGGAATATAACCATCAGTATGAATTCCTCATGTTTTGGTGTCATCCGATATTCCTATCTTCGAGCATGTGTGATGGTCCTTAGACTATAAGATTATTATTAATGCGTGTTAAAACTTGTATACTTAGATATATGTTATAAACAATAATGAAAAATTTTCATGGTGAAGTTGGATACATTGGTTGTGTCACAAGTGAGATTTCATTAATGAATAAGTCAAGGAAGGATTTATCCCTTCCATATTTATGGAAGTTGATATCTCATTCCTTTGATTGGAATAAAACCACCCCATTAAATTTCATGTCCATGGTGTAATGATGTGTTTATTTTAGATAGTCAAAGAAAGTTATATCGTTCATATAGGTTGGTGACACAGATGTGAATCCTTCTTGATGAGATAACGTGATAAAGGGATTATATTACATAGTGAGCATTCATATTTGGTTTTCGACATTGTGACATTAAGTTATTTCTCTTGGGTGCCTTAAACCACTACTAGACAATAATTTTGTACTTTAATCTAGACCATCTATTTCTAATGATAAATACTCCTAGAGGGTTACACACTAAGTATTTCTGTTGATATCAATGAAATTATATTTGAGTTTAATTAATGGAATAAATATTATTCTCAAGTTTGAGGAATAATTTTATTCAATTTATATTGATCACATAAATTAAATAAATATCTAATCACCAGATTGAAAATAAGATGTTTATTTTATTTATTGAAAATTTTAATAAATATTTTTTTCTATATTGTGAATAAAATATTTATTTATTAATAAAATATTTATTCAGTTATTCAATAAATTCTAGAGGAGTTCAAATGGATGCAGGATGATTCTAGTGACAAATATTTGTTAACAAGACCGTTACATAATATTTTTTATTGTGAATGTTGGTACGCTCTACACAATGATAATTATATAATTATTATTATGTGACATGAGATTTGTTAATGGTAATAAATGTTATTTAATGGATGATATGAAATTAAATAATATTTTATCTCAAATAATAACTCTATAAATTGTCATCTAGGTTTATTTTGTAGACCTTTCGAAATTGAGAGTAGATAATTGTTGCATACAAAGAATTATCTCTCAAGTCCCCCTCTCTCCCTCTCAAGAATGGGAAGTGCAAGAGATATTTACTCAAGGCTTAAGAATGAGTGATCAAGAACGAACAACACAAGACATTTGACTCATTGTTCTAGAACCCAGAGATTGAGTGGTGTTTCTTGGAAATCATATGAACATGTGTGGATCACCACTAGAGGGATTATATCCTTGGATCCTTATAATGAAATTAAGGTAATTCAAAAAGGTCTTTTTAGATGATCAACATTCACTAATGAGGAATGTTCTTAAGTCCAGGTAATTAATTCTTCAAATATTAAATAAATTAATTATAAATTTGACACGCAAGATCCTATCTCTTGGTTTTAGGAAAAGATTATTAAAATAAATTTTAATATATCACCCATCCCCGCAAACTTCCACTATGCCCAAAACCAATAGATGGAACCACCATGAGACTGGATAGGGGATGGTCCCTAAACATCCATGTGAAATATATCAAGATTTTGATATATAAGCTTCCATGCATAATATTTTAAAGTCATTGTTCTTTAATTCCCTAACAAAAAACTTTCACACTTTCCAATTCCCATGTGATGATGCTTCAATATACCTTTTTTCAGTGGAATATAAGCATTGTGTAATATACTAATTCACTGGGTACTTAATTGAAACCCTATACATAATTTGAATGCATTGTTCGTTTCAATGACGCACTATTTTCTTTATTCTACACATAACATTATATGAAACTTCACCAAGTCATCCTAGATCCCCTGCACTCCAACTTCTTTGGGTAAGTGTACATTTGGAATATGAATAGAGTACTTCAGTAACTAGGTTAACCTCAAATAATTGCTTTTGTAAACTCTTCCATACTTTTCATTAAAGAGTTCTCTCATTCACAAAAAATTCTAGACTGCCTTGGATCCATAAAAATATTTGAACCTACAATGGTCCTATTTTCACTTGGAGATGTTGATGTACAACTATCTTCACACCAATAGAACACCTTCAACTAAAAAATTTTCAATAAATAAAATTTTGATAAATAAACTTCCATTAATTTGAAACTATGTTGGGTGTGTATTCCCTTATAGTTGAATCTTCACTGTTTGGTAAACCTTGTCAAAAATCCTTGTGGTTTTCTCAACTACATAAAATTTAAAAGTTTACCAAACATCCCTCTGGATTTTTAAATCCATAAACCCTAATTCACCACACCTATTCCACCAGGGGGAATTGAACACATCTACCATCTTTCCTATGGAGTGTATGAGTCATTTATCCTCTAATTATTTGCGGAATAAGGTTTAATTAGTCCTGAAGGAGTTATTGAGGTAAGGATAATAGTATGTAAGTGGTTATTCAATAGAATTATCACTATTTATTTTGTCTTCATTGATGGTACCCAATAATTGGGGGTTTGTTTGATTTTGTTGAATATTTTTATTAAAACTGAATTAGTCAATGTTTCCTGGAAATTGGTTTCTATGACAACCCATATCTTTTATACACTTTATTTCATTATTTTTCACTTAAATATTTATATAATAAAATCCCAAAACATTGAGATTCCTCTTGTATTTAGGAAATCAGCTACATAACATAATAAATTTAAATTGGGATATAACAACATTATTTAAAAGACTATAAATTTCCCTTAAAATACATTGATATTTTAAAACTACACGGGATAGCCTGGAGGAATTCATAAGAATGGGGTGAGATATTAATTCTAGTAAGGAAAAAATCAATGAATAAAATGAAGAAATTAATTCAATATTCATATGAAGGTTACATATAAGGGTGATAATCATAACCATTATTATTAAATCATGATATACAATGATAGCATTAGGAAATCTTAAGAAATTGGAAACAAAATAAAACAAGACACTATAATCATAATTCAAGGATAAACATCAAGACATCATAAAATAGTGTTCTTAGGATAACTTCATATGCAACATACATGGTATATAATGATATAGAGACATTACCCAATTCATTGGAGGGATATATAAATCCAATCCCACCTATCACATTCATATCATGTACTTGCATTTTCATACCACATAGATCATACAAGATAAGAAAATTTTAAATCACCTTTAATCCCATGATTAATAAGTATGGACTATACACATATAAGTCCAAAATAAATTAATGTTAGTTACATCTTGATGAATACCCTTGAGTGGAAATATGGATGGGTATTCATAATATAGAAGTTTGTCTTGTAAAATCAATGGATAATTTCAGAATCATAACTAATGTAAATAAAGGTTCAAGGAATGATTTAATGAGAGTGAAAGGTGGTCTCTCATAACATGGGAATCATATGGAAAATAAATGGATGTGTAAAAAATCATCAAAACAAGAAAAATTGTTAATAGAAGGCGTAGTATAAAAAAATTACTTGAATAAAAAGGAAGAGGAAGAGAATCCCATACCAGAGATGATGCTTTTAAAATATTTGTAGGAGCATCTTAAGAGATTAGAAACACCTTGGGAGGTATTAATAGAGATATAGGGAGATAAAATATTTCTTAATGGATTTTTTGTAAATATTAATGAGATATTGTGTGAATTTTTATTAAAAAATAGAGGTGGATTATTTATTAATTTCTAAAAATAGTTTTTGGAACTGAGTGATAAAATAATAAAAACCAAATATCTTACCTTGGTTTCTTCCAAAAGGGAGTGGTAATTAATATTTTATTATAATATGAACCAAAATACCGAAAATAATACCACTGATGATGTGTAATCAAGTCATGTTCATAAAGAATTTTTTTATTCCTTAAAATATAATAGAGGTTTTAGAGGATGTATTAAAGGTTTATAAAATTAATAAAATAACATTAAACACATTATTTGAAAGGGGAAACATATTTTTGGTCATGAATTCTTTTTATAGTGTTTATTAAATTACTTTTGGGCTATTATGATATCATAATACATACCATTTATTTATAATGTATTGATTTTTTACTATAAAATTTGTCTGTCTTAGAAAATTATGAAAAATTCACCATTGAATAATTTCAATGTTTTGATTTAAAAAATAATATGTATTTTTCCAAAATAATTTTCTAAATATGATAATTTTCAATTTTAAATAAAAATACATATTTACTATAAAATACCAGTTTTTAAGACACTAACCACTTTTTGACCGTTTGAAAAATTAGTTTATATTTCATTAAATCATATTATGATTTACAATTAAATAAATTTTATTTAATAAAATCATTTCATGAAAATATCTTTTATGTCAAAAATTAATATATTAATCAAAAATATTGTTTTAATTTAAACTATAAATTTCCTAAAAATATAATTTTTAATTCTTCATGTCAAAATATAATTTTTATCTAAATCATTATATAATCATGCATAAAGTATTAAAAAAGTATATATATAACCATTATTTTATTAAAGATAAAATGTAAAAATTCATACCACTAGGGTCTAGATAAATAAACCCTAATTAAACTAGAATACACCCTAAGGGAAAGGTGTACGATGGTGAAACTTTATTGAGGCGGGTGGACGAACATGGTTTGGGATCTGATCTTGATAAGATAAAAATTATACCATAAAAAGTTTCCCTAGTTTTTTAGTGATTGAATATTTATATGAGCTTGGTCAAGATCAAAGATCAATGATTCCATCTCCCTCAGAAGCTCATATAAATGTTCTTGATAGGTTATGATCCTACTGGTTATGTACATCACATCTTCCATCTATGTAATTAAGCTTATCATAACCCATAATATATACTAATTTTAATGGTCACTATAAAATAGATATTGTCAATTGTTATTATTCTTAATTCTATTTTAATCCTGACATAAAAATTATGACCACATTTTATAATGGTCCAAAATAAAAAAAAAGTAAATATAGTATATTTGTTTTCTATAACTATATTTCTTAACAAGTAATTTATTCATTTAAAAAGGTAACTTCATTTATAAAAGTTTGTGTCATTACATTCTCACTCCTTCAGATATTTTACCATTAAAATCTAATTTAATACACTAAAATAGATTAGGGTACTTCTATTTCATAACCTCTTGTGGTTCCCATGTTTCTTCCCCAAACTTGTAGTTCCTCCTTAGTAAATTGACCAGGTGAGTTTTCTTATTTCATAGAACATTGTCTCTATGATCTAAGATCTTCACCATTTTATCCTAACATGAAAGATAATTCTCTAAGGGTACCACCATTGTATTTAGTACATGTTTGGGGTCAGATATGTACTTTCATTGGAGAGATACAAGGAACACATCATTTACTAGAGATAAGTTATGTGGGGGTGCTAGCCAATAAGCCACAACTCTGATGTAATTAAGGATCTCAAAGGGATTGATATATCTGGAACTAAGCTTTCAATTCATCCCAAACCTCACAAATTTATTTTATGGTGATAAAAAAAATAAAACCTTATCATTGACCTTAAACTCTAGGTCTCATCAATGATTATCTGTGTTGCATTTTCTTGACTTTGGATTGATTTCATATGATGCTAAGGGGTTTCATCCGTCTCTACCATATCCTGAATAATATTAGGTCCCATAATCTTCTTTTCTCCAAATTTTACCCAACATGTCATAAATTGAATCCTCTTCACATAAAGATCCTTATAAGGTTCCATTTGAATGTAAAATGTAAATTATTATTATATGAGAACTCCACTAGGGGGATGGTGTTGATCCCAACATCCTTATAAATCCATTTAACATGATATAATGAAATACTATATAGTTTGGAAGGTTATATTATACAAAAAATCATATGATGATGATAAAAAGAATTTAAACTCAGATCTATATCCAATTCTCACTAAAATATTCTCTAGAACCTTGAGGTTAACCTTACATCTCAATAATATACAATAGAGAGTACTACTGAATGAACTCTTACAACTTCTCTTATGTATATCTTAATGTGTTTTCGAAGAGATAAATCTTCCTTGATAACAATGAAGTGTGGTGAATTTGTAAAGTGATCGAATACTACCAAAATGGTGTTATTTCCTTTAGATTTTCTGAGGAGTCCTATGATGAAACCCGTGGTTTTGTTTTCTCATTTTTATACTAGTATGAGAAATGATTTCATCAAACCCTTATGATTATGTTGTTCAACCTTGACTTGTTGGAATACTGAGCATCGAGATTCAAATTATAAAACATATCACATCATGTTATCCCACAATATGTTTTTCATTAGATATCTATAAATCTTAGTACTTTTAGATGACTAAGGAAGGATGATATATTAACATTATCAAGAAGTTCATTTTTTAGTCTTGGTTTTTATGGAACAGACATCCAAATTATAAACCTTATAACTCCATCGTTAGCATTGTTGAAATTTGGAATATTATCTACCTTTCCCTTTAGATCCTCTTCATATTTTTCGGCCTCCAAGATCCACTAAATAATGGATTATTGAGAATCTATTTGAGAATGGTAAGTTGATGTTATTTTTATTATTCCCATGTCTTTCTGTTCCATGTCTATAAAGATTGGGTCCCTTTCAATCCTCATCCGGGATATTATCACAAGTTCATTTATACTAATAGAATCTACCACTTTGTTCTTCTTACCATGACGGTAATAGATTGAAAAATCATAATCCTTGACTAGCTCTAACCACCATTATTAGTTTATATTGAGTTCCTTTTGTGTGGATATATATGTAAACACTGAAATGTGTTTAAGTCCTAAAGAGGGAATTTGTGGCTAAAATGAAGACATATTTCAACTCAGTGATCAATTCCAGAAGCAATGGAAGTGGCGCATGAAAAATACAAAAGGGAGAATTAAAAAAATCTCTCTCGGATGAAAAACCATGAGATCTTAAGGAGTTTGTCACATGGGCATGGAAACTAGTGTACAACCAACACCAAGCATGGAATCTTGCACGCCGCCGACATCGGGTGCAGAATCTTTCACACTGCTGACACCGAGACCGGATTTGTCCACACAAATCAACTTCCATGTGGACCTGGTGACCCTGAGTGCCTATAAATATAAGGGAACCCCTTCGACTTATAATGGTTGATGAATCCGAACCATCTCCTCTTGGTAAAATTCACCTCTTCCGTGCGAAAAAGATGGTTTTTAGGTACAGGATTTTCCGCGACCGGTCTCCTAGGGGTCCACTTTCATGTGTGACCAATTTGGCTTGTCTCTCACCCAAGACCCTAAAAGTAGGGTCACTTGAGCACAATCACTTTTCCTTTCATAAAAAACATCGGGAATTCCATGCATGCAATGCATCTGACTTGCACACAACAACTCAGCCTGTTATTGTGTGCAAACCATTCATCTTATGCACCAAACCTTGACCACCCTTTGTGTGCAAACATTATCAATTGCAGGTACACCTGGCCTTTTACACGCAACTGTTCCAATTGCGCGCCAATTGCATGCAGCCCTCTTCTAGTGCACTCAATCCTTCTGGTCTGCTCACCTGACATTTTCTGCACAACTTCTCTATTTGCATGCAAGCCTCCATCCTTGTGTGTGCCCATTCGCATGTGTTCGATGTCCCTCTTCTGGGAATCATCTTTAGGCACTTATTTAGCCCAAAAAATCTATTTTACACACCCTTATCTCATACGACCCTCCAGGATCATATGAAGTAACTTCAAAGTCCCTTGGGTGGTGCTTCCCGTTGCATTGCTTCGCCTCCTGCTTCTTCGCATAGGCATGATAACGACTATTGCTTCTTCACATATCCACTCTAACATGGACCCCTCAATGGATCACTCCATAACACCCCTTCCTAATGGCATTGCTGATGCCTTCCCTTCGCCAAGGGTAAGCGGGTATCAGTTATGGAAGTCCTAGCAGTGTGGAGTGAACCTACCTTTTCCGAGATGCAGGATGTTAAACTATCAAGAACCATCATCCTCAGTACATGACGTTCAACTGTAGCCTCGCTCGGAGCATCATATGTGCAATTCCACATCTCGGACATTCTCTATGACCATCGGTCTCCATGGGAGTGAGATAATTACTCACATGGAATGGGGTTCTCTTTATTGGAGCGGCGTCTGTCCGTGGGGAAAGGGAAACCACCTTGGTGTATTCCCCTAGCCTTTCTTATGGGAGGAAGCATCTCTGATCCTCCTATATTCTTCCTAAACAAAGACCAGAGAGGGGGGGGGGGGGGTGGTCACTGGATCCCTCCTCTCTTCTGTGCCAAATCCCTCTCCCTTTGGGATTTGTCGCCACCAGGCCTCCTCTCTAGAGTAAGTCCTAATCTCCATCTTCCTGGGCTGCTAACCACGTGTAAGCCCCTATTTCCTCTTTGGGCTGCAGACCACGCATAATCCCCTGTTTCCATTTTGGTCTGCTAACTACGTGTTATCCCCACTACACTTCCCATAGATGCACCTTTC
This sequence comes from Viscum album, assembly GCA_963277665.1. Classification (NCBI taxonomy): domain Eukaryota; kingdom Viridiplantae; phylum Streptophyta; class Magnoliopsida; order Santalales; family Viscaceae; genus Viscum; species Viscum album. Next base: position 173,520,662 of record OY728128.1, read on the forward strand.
ACAATGTGATAGTTAGGTCTTTGCTGCCTCTTATTTCTCACACCGAGTATGACTCACGTGGGCTTAGAGTAGGCATCAACCATGGCATCCTATACAGGCCACCTTAGTGTGTAAACCCAACACCATCCCAAACTACTTGGACTTTGATCCTTGCTAAGGCAAGGTACGTAGGAAGCCTCCCTGAGGTTCCAGCCCACCATCCATTGGTCCCGACCATCTTCACGTCAGTTCACCAACCCCTCCCAAACTATGTGGACTTTGATCCTTCCCAAGGAATGGTATATAGGAAGCCTCCCTGAGGTTCAATCCCAACAACCATTGGTCTTGAACCCCTTCACGTCTATCCACCAAACCCCTACCAAACTATGTGGACATTGATCCTTTCTAAGGCAAGGTACGTAGGAAACCTTCCTAAGGTTTGATTCCACCATCCATTTCATTTTCATCCCATAGAACTATGTTGACATTGATTCCCTGCCACAAGGATACGTAGGAAGTCTCTTCAAGACTCAAGCAAAACCTCATCATCGTCCCCATGTTTTTTCCATTTCATTATTTATCAACTCTTAACCCTCAATCATCCATCCTGATTCATACCAGGACTGCTAAATCCCAATGAGATCATTTAAATTCACCTCCTAGAATTAGTGTTCACTCCAGGGGTTGCACCCATCCGATCTACTCTAGTCAGTGTTCTGATCAGTCTGATCCATCTCTGCTAGACATTAAACTCATGGCATACCTTGTGTTACACATGGGAATATGAAGAAAACTTCAGAGACATGCCTATGGCATAAAATTCACCACATTCAATGTGGGATACCCCAGGCTTCCATGCTCTCGAGAAGCCCTATAATAAGGGGAAGAAACCTAGACATGCCAGTGTTTCAGTGTCCAGACACGTGAGTGATGTCCAACGTAACTACTCCCCCAACCAAAGGTTTCTGCCCTGAATGAACCACTTGGAATCTCCCGATAGAATCATTTTAGTTAATCGGCATCCATGAAGATATGAAATTGGGAAGAGTTTCAAAACCAACATATCAATTTATAAGGGAGACCTGGACTAGGTAACGGGTTCTGAGGAGGAATCGAAGGAAAGAAGAACCAACATCCCATCATCTGGTTTTGATCAAGGAGAAAACATCCCTGAATAAGAGATAGATTCATCCTGCATTTGGAAAGTGGGAATGCGGGGAAATAGTTAGAGCGTCCTCATCCTCCTCAAACAGATGGATGCGCACGCCCTGGTGAATGTGTCAGAAAGAGAAATGGTGAACCCAATGTGAAGGAATTCTCCTAAATGTGGAGATTAGTGGCATTCGAGACATCAGTGGACTAGCATGTCACCAGACCCAATTATCTGGTGCTAGGTCCCACCAAGAAAATATTGGGCCTGGTGTGAAACTCACCAGAAGTTGGGGAAGTTGAATGTTGGAAAACCTAGTCTATGATGTTGTCAGTTTCGATCCTTCTAACTAGCCATGGAATAAAAAATAGCACTGGGTCACTGGACGTTGATTTCTTTGTTTCAGCACTAATAGTTTAATCTCCCTACTTTCTAGGAACCAAGCTGCTGCATCAGGAATTTGATCGCCACCCACCCACCGATGCAGGGGAAGGGGCAGCACCAACTCGAAAATCCTACATGGCTCTACCGCTTCCGTGACAACTTCCACACCCACAACTTCTAGGTGTCCGGCCCCATCTCCCCTTCAGAGGTCATTCAATGAAGGGTGATAAACAACCTCATACGCCGATACGATGAGGAGGGGATTATCCTAACGTGGGATATATCCCGCCATGATTTAGAGGCATATGCACCTCATTTCCACCTCCGCCCCAGGGCCTACGTTGGGAGCCACTGCTCCCCACTCCGACGTACAACCATTTCAGGAGCCTCTCCCTGGAACATTTCGGTGACTCCCTCCCCTACGCTAATGAGGTTGGGGATGTCTGGGCCAGCCCTGCCGAGATCCCATTTTAGGGGCTCACAAGGAGGGCCCCCACTAGGTCACACCAACACCACCACCAGGTCCCACGAGTTGAGGAGTAGGTAAGACATGCGCCTACACTGTCGATCCCAGTCTAGTTGACCTAATTCTAGCATTAGGCACATGCCGAGGAGGATGCCCACCAAGGGGCGTCAACGTCAACAACTACTATGGCTCGCACCACCACCAACGTATATCATCATCCACCTATGTTCACTAAGTAGGGGAACATAGATAACTAACTCGAATCGAGGCCTCAACTGCCCCACAGGCAGACTGGGTCGACTCTCTTGGTCGTCGGCGTAGGTAGTGGCTGCACAAACCAACCCACGACAACGACACCCAGCACAGAGGTCCTCCCCATACCACCACCATTGGGAACGCGGGTCCTCCCCACTTCCAAGATCGATAGGGAGTTCTACCCTGGGCTACCTTCAATCTGAATGAGGTTTCTCCCCACGACTACGACACTTAGTACAAAAGCCTCTACCACGCTCATTACATCGGATATGGAGTTGTTCCTCCTTCTGCAGGCCGCCGGTGTGGGGACGTTACACATCAGGTCAATCTAAAGCATGTGGGACCTACCCATATCCTTTCCACAGTTGGTGAAGGTCCTCCTTGCCTTAGAAATTAGAGGGGTTAAGTTCATCTTTGCTTCACCAGCACCAAGCACCGAGGTCCTACTCGTGCTCCTGTCAGCTCCAGCAGAGGTCCTACCCGCTCCAGCACTTTCAACAGAGATTCTCTCTATACATCAGTTAGTGGGAATAGAGGTCCTCCCCATGATCTCTTTGATATCTATCTGGGTTCTCCTCTCAACCCATCTCACTCAGGTGGAAATCCTCCTCGCCCCATCACTAGTACGGACGAAGGTCCTCCTCGTGCCAAAAATCTACCATGTCCCAAAGAACCATCCTGGGGTTGGAGGGAGGATCGCTGCCACCATGAAAAGAATACTGAGAAGATTTAAACCGAGACTAAACTAGTTTTCTTCTTAGATTATGAGGTGGAATACGACACAATAATGAAAATCACATAGATCCTCTATGTCAAGGGCTGGGGAAGGTATAAGGCGCATTAGCATCATACTTATAGAATGTGAGGTCCATTGGATTCCCGCCTCCCTTCATAGGTACATCCAGGAGGAAGAAAATTTGGAAACTCCACAGGTTCTAGCCATGCAATCACCACCATTATCACTAGAATCACTCTCTACCTCAACCAGAGATCATAGAGAGCAATTCTGGGGACCAATGGTGGAAGAGTAGTAGCGTGGTCCATCAATAGTATCTATAGTCCCAATTCCATAAAATGCAGTCATCAGCCCGTCTTACTACAATGTGGTGGCTAAGTCACTACACTCATTGGAGAATAGCTTGAGATGCGGCGGGTTTTCAGTTCGTTCACCATATTCCTTGCCGACCATCCTGCCATCTCAGCGGTCTGCTTTAGTACCACTACGGGTTCCCCAACCACCTTCGGTTGATGAGTTGGGAAATTAATGGCCACACCTTGAATCTGAACCAAGGATTTTGTGGGATATTATTGTAGAAGACCATTTCCCAGAGATTCTTTGGCCAGTTGTAGTGCCAAATTTCAGGGCACCAGAAGCACTCACCTAGGAGGAGGTTGGATGCTTTCGCCAAACCCTCTAGGTGACTCATTTCTGTCTGCGTCATCAACGAGTGTCCTACCCCAAGAGTTAGGCTCACTTCGAACACATTGATCAACAATTCCATTTTGTTGATATGGCTTCACTCCCTGTGGCCCAACGCCCTGAGTCACCAGGCCGCTATAGGACCCTCCAATAATGATGCATCCAGAGCTTTAAAATTCTCTGCAGGATAATCAAGGATGATTCTACCCATGTGAAAATCTATAGTTGGGGATAGTACAAAACCCTCCATTTTAGTTCCATCCGGAACTGGCCTGATTATTTTAGCGACATCGAAGATATTCTACTAGGTAGAGTCGTAATTAACATAGCTGACCCATCAGAGGGAGAGAACGAGCTGGAGCTGCTTGATGGGAACTTAACCCCTGTGAGAGTTCCATAGTTATTGGATCTGTTGGTAAGGGTCACTTTACAGCATAAAAATATACTGGGTCTTCCTGTGCCCACCTAGGCACTAGTCCTTAGCCAGAATCCTAATAAAGGCAAAGAGAAAATTGGAGCTGTCAAACCCTCAGTCCTGTTCAGATCAGTTCAGAAGGTAGAAGAAGATGCTGAAAAAGTCACATTGCATTCGAAACATATAAAACACAAGAAGATGGTGAATGACCTCCTCGATGAGCATGCCGCAGAGTGATGATCGGACTATGGTGATCCTCAGCCAGGGCTTTAGGGGTAGACACAACTTTGCCCCGGTGAATTGCCTCCAGGTGACCCTGATCATCCTGCCCTCGCAGACAGGGCCGAAGCTAGAGCCTATGGATAGTGGGAATAATATGTGCCACCAAATCCTCATGAACGACATGCCAATCCCCATGATCCATCTCAACCACCCCCAGCTCCTCCACAGGTCATCCCTCCAGCCACTCCATGAGCCACCAGGCCTATTTATCGTATTGAAGAACCTACGAAAGCCTTAGTGGTCAGGGATAACTATCAAGATGGGGAAACCCACCCAAATGATCCAATGGAGACACTAATTTCCCATCTTGAAGTGTTGGAGACATGATAGGTGGAAATCCTTCCTGATGGACAGCCTTATCTGGCGTGGGTGGATGATATGCCAGCACCCCCAGGTTTTGGAAATCTCACTTTTTCCCCCTTCAACGAGATAGGGGACCCACTACAGGACTTATCCCACTTCATATCAAGGTGTGGGCCCATGTTAGGAACTCCAGTGCAGCAAGAGGACACCAAACTCTGGTGTTTTGTGAAGACATTAGAGAGCCCGACGTTCATCTGGTACAACCAGCTCCCCATCAGATCAGTAGACGGCTAGGAAGACCTATGTAGGAACTTTTTCTACCAGTTCAGTTCCACCACTCAGAATACAATTATTGAGGACCTCTTCAAGTGAAAGCAGAGGACTGATGAGGGCGTTATAGACTTTTTCTCCTGGTGGAAAGGGATCACATACTCCCTAGACATGTCGCTGACTCAGGAGTAACTATTGACAATGTGCATAGGCAATGTCAAGATAGAACCGGTCCCCTCTTTGATCACCCATAACTACCCCAGGGGATTCTGAGACTTATCTGATAAGGCTTAGTGCCTATAATAAACCTTGAAAAAGGCCCACCAAGCTAGTCCATTGCCTCCTGCAATCCCCACGAGAAGGGCCTCTAGGGTCGAGCCCTCCGTAATGGCTCAAATAAAGGCTCCTAGGAAACTAGAGTTGTTACCAGTGGAGTCGCCTCCACATCCTTGCAGGGGTCCTCCACCTCAGGTGTAGCCTCAAGACTAATAGCTCCCACCTCAGAATTGGTAGGTTCCCCTGTGCAATGCGCCTCCACCATATAGGATAGATAACTTGGTTCCACCTCCTTGATAGGCTCCTCCAGCCCCTCATCATGGTCAGGCTTTAAGGCCCCCCTTCCTAAACAGAAGGAACCAGACCTCGTCATTGAATGAAGATCAAGTCCCTGGTTATTTACAAAGTGCCTTGGAGCATGGAGATATTATGTTTTTCTAAATGTAGGAGTCCAGAAGAGGAAAACTACACTGATCGCCCTAATTAATGCCCCTATCACCAGATCCTAGGGCACACCCTCAAATAGTGTGTTTAAAGACTAGATTTAAGAACAGGTGGAAAAAACATAGTCCAGTTAGGCCCAGCTTTGACACAGGTGTCTTGTGTCTTCATGAGACTAGACAACAACACTGACAATGAAGGCGTGTGACATCAGGTTTCTAACTGCGGGTCCCATAAGTATGATGACTAGATGACTTGTAAAATAGTCTCTCATGCCCATGGTGTTATCCATGCATGCTTGAATCAAACTGAGCCTTCAGAAGCTGCATCTAATACTTCTGCATCATCATCTCAGCAGTCCCCTTCTTAGAAGAGCAAACACCGGTGACCCAATAGGAAAACAAAGTACCCCACCATTTCTGTCGTCATCGTGTACACTCCGCGATTTCATGCCCCTAGAGATGGATATTACTCATAGAATCCATCCAGTAGTGGATGAATCTTCGAGTGACGATCAAGGGTATTCCTCGGTTAATAATGTTGAGCTGGTAAACCCCTACATAATTCTTGATGATGAGAAGCTCCATGAAGATCCTCCTAATGTCCCCAACCATCATCATCGTCAACGAAGCCGCAACAATATGGGTTTTCAGAGTGCATCAGTCAGTATTTCTAGCCAGGCTGTGCATGCTACTGAAACCAAGAAGTAGGCCCAGTGTAGATCTCAACACACATTGCCTTCTCATCTTGTGTCATCAAGTCCGCCTTCACCGCTGTTTGTGTTGGTGGATCATGAAGAGCCACCTCTACCGTGTCGTGACCAGCCATGATTTTATACAGACCAGTCTCAGTCATACATACTTCATCCGATAGTCACTCCACATGCTTCGACTAGTGAGCAAAAGCATATTCCTAGAACCAATCAGCTGCCGGTTCAGTCAGTAGGGTCCTCCATACCTCATGTGACAGAATAATGTCCTATAAGCAGAAGCTCACATTTGGAAGGGAAGTATGATGTTCTCAAACATCGTTCTAGCCTTAAAAAAATATATCCATCCATGAGGCCCTCCTCTGGTCATTAGATAAGCATGAGGTCATCACTGAAGCTCTAAGAAGCCCCCTCTTATTTGAGACAGAGGTAGCAGCTGCAGATGCTTTTCATGCTGAGACGGTCAAGCATGATGAATGCCAGACCATCATCTCTTTCTTTGGAGAAGATGAAGGATCTCCCATATAGGGGCACATTTTCCCATTGTACATTACTGGATAGTTTAATGGCATGGAGGTTCGCCACTGTCTTGTTGACATAGGCTCCGGGATCAACATAATCCCAACTCAAACACTGGGAAAACTGGGGTTGTTCAAGGATGATATGAGTCCCTATGACCTAAGAATACAAGGTTATGATAGGATGGTACAAACATTAGTTGACAAGATCCACTTGAAGACCCAGTTTGGTGGCCTAGTTTCCAGCACTGAGTTCATGGTTGTCTCCCAGGACACCGCTTACAATGCATTAATGGGTAGACCCTGGCTCCACCTGCATGCGGCGGTTCATTCATCGTATCACCAGTGCCTCAAATACTCCCTTAATGGTCAAGTGGGAGTGCTTCAAGGTGACGCATAACCCTTTGCCTCTTGTGAATCCCACTATCTGGATGCCAACTATTACAAGAGAAAAGAAAAGCAGATTTAGGTTAACGAGGTTGAGCATGCCACCACTGGGATAATGCTTCATTTTTTTGGAACGAGGGGGGAACACATTCTCAAATCTAAGTGATATTGGAAGATCACCTCGTACTCCTACACAAATTAGGCTCAGGTGATCCCGGATCCACCTACTACCATAAGGTATCGGGATGTTCGCCCCATGGAAATGAAAATATGTTATACTTGCCTCTTTTGTAGGGCTAAAATTAACCATATCAAGCTGACGTGCCACTATTTCTTTGATATCATCAAGTGTGGCCACTAGGGACAAAGACTAAATGGGATCAGATCAACAACCTTCATCTCCATGGTTTTGGCAGCACGTGAGTTCCCCGATGCAGTGTCCACTACCTCTCAGGCTAGTACCAGCCTCCCATCGGGTTCTTTTGACTTAGAGAAAACTCCTCCCACTAAGGATACATCATTCATAAGTGAATAAGAGAATATAGAGGATGATACACACACCTTTGAAGAGGGAATATTTTCCACAGTTGATGAATTGGTACAGGTGAACCTCGGTAGTGAGGCCGACCCAAATCCCACATTGATCAGTGCCGCCATGCCCCTCGAGGAGCAACAGTTGTACATATACTTCCTCAAACAACATCGTGACTTATTCTCCTGGAGTTATGACTAGATTCCAGGACTAGATACTTAGGTATCTATCCAGTAACTCGGTCTCCCAACAAATCATTGTGTGTTCAAGCAGCCTCCTAAGATGATTAACCCTTCTCACCGTGCCATGGTCGAGGCTGAATTTGAAAAGATCATCAGAGTCAATGTTTTCAAGGAGGTCCAGTAACCCAAATGGTTGGCCAATATTCTACTAGTTCGGAAGAAGAATGAATAGATTAGGGTATTCATCGACTTCTGGGATCTCAACTATCACTGTCTAAAGGATGACTTTCCCCTTCCTGTGACAGAATTGATGATTGACCCTACAGTTGGGTTCCAGGACCTCTCATTCAGGGATGGGTATTCTGGGTATAACTAGATCTGAATGGACCCTCAGGATGAGGATTCTATAGCCTTCCAAGGACCATAAGGTACTTTATGTTACCAAGTCATGCCCTTCAGTTTTAAGAATGTAGTTGCGACCTATTAGTGGGATATTCCACACATATTAATGCCGATTCTCAGAACGTTGGTGGAATGTTACACGGTTGATCTTGTGGTCAAACATCACCAACGTCAGGACCATCTCAAATAACTTGAGAAATTTTTTCGATCCCCATTCTTGTAACTTGAAGATGAATCCATTAAAGTGCACCTTCAGGGTAATCTCCGGAAGATTTCTCGTCATAGTTGTTAGATACAGGGGCTTTGAGATCAACCCGAAGAAGATCCAGGCCATCAACCAGATGTCTCCCCCAAGAAATATGTGAGAGCTTTGAGGTTTCAAAAGTCACTTGGCCTACACATGCTGATTCATTGAGAATTTTATAGGAAAGTGTAAGCCCTTTTATGAGATCATGAAGAAGGGAACTGTCTATGAGTGGGAGAAATATTGTCAGACTGCTTTTGAGGAAATCAAGAAGTACCTGCTTCAACCTCCGGTCATAATGCCATCTGCCTATGGAAAGCCACTAGTCCTCTACATGACCACCCTAGAATGGTCTCTCGGTGCCCTTCTGGACCAGAAGAACAATGAGGGAAAAAAGAATAGTCTCAACTATCTTAGTCATATGATCCTTGCTATAGAGACCAGATACTACTCTATCAAAAAGAGATACCTTGCGCTAGTATTTTCAGTCCATAAATTGTGGCATTGCTTATAGCATCATGAGGTATAGATGGTATCCCGAGTTTATCCACTGAAGTACATCCTGAACAGCCCAATGTTAACATGACATCTAGTTCAGTGGGTAGTAATCCTCCAGCAGTTTGACTTCAGGTTTGTCCCTCATAAGGTTATAAAGGGTAAATAGTTGGCATACTTACTTTCCACTCATCTAGATCTCGCAGACCAGTCCCTAGAACTTGATTTTATTAACGATGCAATCCTCTCTATAGACCAAGCCATTCTGTGCTGTAAAATGCACTTCGATGGTGCTTCCTGGATCCCCACCGACAAAAGGCTCAATGACCCCAGGATCAACAGAGTAGGCCAAGGTATTGTCTTAATTACCCCAACACAATCCATTCTGTTGTATTCATTCCTATTGTCATAAGGCTGCACCAACAATGAGGTAGAGTATCAGGATCTCATTACTGGATTTGAGCTAGCCCTCTAGATTGACATTCTCCACTTACATGTGAAAGGGGACTCCAAACTAGTCCTAAAACAGATCAACATTGACTATTTCATCAGAAAGATAGAGCTCGTACCATTTCCAGAAAGAAAAATCCATCTAATGGCCCAGTTACCTTCTCGGACAGAAGTTTCTCACGTACCTCATTCTCAGAATGGTCGAGCTGATTCCCTAGCTAACCTAGATGCATCACTAGTGGAGCTTGAACAGTATGATCGGATTATCCATGTGGCACACCAGAGAGTCATATCTCTCGTCACTCCAAGTGACGATGATAGCCTGCAGGTAGGCCACCTTACCACCAGAGCCTCCACGTCAGGGCCTCTAGGTCCCCCAAATGCAGTGATTGAGGTGACTCTTGATTGGAGAACCTCCTTTGTCAAGTATCTCCATAATGGTAATATCCCATCATATCAGGCTGAGCTCAAGCAAATCTAGTGTAGCACATTACAGTTTACCCTCTTGGACGGTCCTGGTCATGAGAAGATTCTCCACAAGAGTGGGTTTGATGGGGTTCTCCTCCATTGCATTCAAGGAGTTGAGATTTCCCAAGTCATGTAAGAGGTTTATGCCGGTTTCTGTGGGGCTCCTCAGACCGGGCCAAAACTATCTCAAAAGATCCATAGACTAGGGTATTTTTTCCCTCCATGATCCATGACTGCCTCGAGTTCGCCAAAAGGAGCCATGTGTTATAAATTCATGCCAACATTATGCATCAACCACTGGACCCACTCCACACCACCAAGTATTCTGGGCCATTTGCAGTATGGGGACTCATTGTCATGGGACAATATCCACCAGCAACAGCTCACTAGTGCATGTTTATCTTGACCGCTACAGAATTCTTTTCCATGTGGGCAAAGGCTGTTCTACTCAAGGAGGTCAAGGACTATTTCATAGTTGAATTTGTGAGCTCTAACATCATCTACCGATTTGGAGTCCCTCAAGCTGTCCTCACCGATAACAGCGCAAACTTTTAGGAAACTGAGTTGAAGAAATTTTATGCCACGTAAAACATCCATTATAACCATATCTCCCATTATCATGCACAAGAAAATGGACTGATCAAGGCGTTCAAAAAAACCCACTCTAACATTAAGAAAAAAATGGTAGGTTAGAACAAGAAGAATTAACTAGACAAGATCCCCAATTCCCTCTTGGCATATCAGATGATGACCCATAATTCCACCCAAGTGACCCCATATTCCCTGTTGTATGGAAAAGAGGATTTCCTACCCATCAAGATTCAGTTTCCCTCAATGCACACTGCTGTCTATGATTATCAAGCACCAGATAAAGTAGCTAAAATCTGTCTGGCTGAGTTGGAAGAGCTGAACGAGAACAGGCTTCATGCCCTGCAAAATATGGAAAGACATCCGAACAATATAGCAAAGATTTAAAAAAGAAAATTATCCTCTGATCCTTCATTCAAGGCAACTTGGTGTTGTCCATGAGAACACCAATGATATCTAGTATAAAACCACCCAAGTTGGAGCCCAAATGGGAAGGACCTTACATTGTTCACAAGGTTTACTCTTATGGCCCATACTCCCTGGTTACCATGGATGGTGAGAGTATATACACTCCCACCAATGCCATGTTCCTCAAGAAATACTTTGCCTGTGTCACCTGGTCCCACATGACCTTAAATTGTACAGTCCTACATAACCCTAAAATGCATTAGGGTCCTACATGACTTCAAACTGTTCGGTCCTACATGGACTTAAATTTTCTAGTAATACATGACCTTAAACTGTCTAGTCCTACACGACCTTAAACTGTGAAATGTCTCACATGAAATTAAACTATATTTCGTCCCGCATTACATTAAACTGTATATCATCCTGCAAGATGTTAAACTGCATGTCATCCCGAATGACGTTAAACTATATGTCTTCCAGCAAGATGTTAAACTGTGTGTCTTCCTTCAAGATTTTAAACCAAAAGAAATACGCATGGCTTGATTCCCATCCTTATGGGATATGTAGGAACATTCAGACACTTCATCTTGAGTCCATCCCAAATTTTCCTCTTTGACGATCCCCCCTGGGTATAGTTCTCTTGGAGGATCCCATATGGTGTCGTGTAGGATTCTTTGGCCCCACTCATGTTAGGATTATGATGATTTCACAATGTTCCCTCCCTCGTTCTTCTCTCCTCCCATGTCCTCACTATACGATGCTAAACTGCATGGCCTTCAGAACTACGTATGGCTTGATTCTCATATTTATGGGATATGTAGGAATGCCCAGATATTTCATCCATAGGTCCAACCCCAAACTTTGGGATCTCCCATTGGGTCGAAACACATGGTGTGGTGCTAGATTTTTCCCTCATTCACGTCGAGTTCATCATGACCATACCGTGTATCCCTTATATCTGAAGATATCCACCTCTTCTTCTATCCATCTTGAATTGAAATTGAACGAGCACCTTCATGCTTCACACACTCCTTGTACTTGGGACTCAATTATCTTTCCCATCTAAAGGAACCCCCAAATGGCATGGATGCTCGGACCAAGGTCTCTCCTACCATTATGGGACAACATGCTTGAGGGTTTCAAATAATAAATTGTTACACGTGCTGCGTTGCAAATATGGTCACCAGTTGACTATCATTTTTTGTTCCCATTTTAGGTCACACAATATGGATGATGTTTTTCAAATCTGGTCAATATCTATCCTTTTTTGTTGTCACCACCCTCATATGTTCCAAACATTGAGTATAGTGGTTCATTCTGCCCTGCTGTCTCTTCATGCATCGGCCTGCCTTAGGTAGGAGTGTGATTCCAGCTGTCAGACCCTTATATGATGAGGAGAGCCCAATCCTACTCCTTGATTCCCATACTGAGAATTGCTTATGTGATATTAAGAGATGAGGTAAGTCAATACTCGCATGAGAGGTCATGTGGCTACAGTTGGCTGGGACGCCCAGCCTCAGCTCCCTAGACCCTTTCGACCCCCTATCCCGAGTTCTCATTTAGGATTGTACAGTGTGGTATGGACTCACTCCTTTATTCATTTCAGGCTATTTTTCCATGCCACACATATCCCCATGAGACATCCCTCCTTCACTTGTCATCCTTTCCGCTAGCACAGGCCCCACCATGGTTTGTGAGCCCCATCATTGGGTTTCCATCATCTTCTATATCCAAAAGGCCCCCCGAACAACACAGGTGCTTGGCCCATGGGCTCTCCTACCATTTCGGACCAACATCCTCTAGGATTTCAAGAAAAAATTGATACATGTCCCGTGTTGTGAATGCGTTAAACAGTTGACACTAAATTGTTTTCCACTGAACTACCGTCACACAAGGACTGATACTGTGTTGCGAACATGGTCAACAATTATCCTCTATCATCGTTACCGCTTTGTGGTCATCCATAAGAACGATGATTCGTCTTCTCCACTCAGATGTCCCATGCATATGAAATTAAACTAGGAATCTACGGTCCGAGCCCTATGAACCTAAACTGAGAGAACCACCGTCCTTGCTACATGACAATAAACTACAGATCATCCTTCTCTAGAACTACATGTGGCTTGATTCCCATCATTATGGGACATGTCAGACCACCCAAACGTCTAGTCTTCATGTCGAACCCCATATCTTAGAAGCCTCCCTATCATCTTAGACCCTCGGCCTACGTTCTTCCAGGAGAGGGGTATTAGATGTGGTATGGGCCTATGTCCCCATTCATGTTGGGTTTGTAACAACCACGCCACATACATCTCTCTCATAATAACACTTTTCTCCCTTTACCCACACTCATCTTTTTTGAGTCAGCTGCTCTTAAGTCAGGTCCCTCGACCCTCTTCAGTGATTCTCCAATGTGCCCAAGAGTACTTTGGTTCAGAACCTAGGGTGTCGGATTCTACCTGGACATGGTTTCACCCATTTTTCAAGCTTCTTGTTCCCCTTAATTTGGGCTTTAATTTTCTTTCACATCCAAAGGGACCCCCAAGTGACATGTATTCCTGGAACAAGGTCTGTCCTACCATTACGGGCCAATGTCCTCGAGGGTTTCGAACAAAAAATTGATACAAGTCCTATGTTGCGAATATGGTTGGCAGTTGACACTAATTTGTTGTTCCCATTTCAGGTCACACGTTATGGATGCTGTGTTTCAAACATGGTCAAAAGTTATCCTCTATCGTCATGCCAACCCCATCAAGCCTTAAATTTCAGTTACATGGTTCACATCATTTTCCACCACATCATGTCCAAGTGGAATTACTAAACTCTTGGTACTATCCCTCAGTGTCCATTTGCACGTTAGGAGGACAAATCCATGATAAGGAATCATTCGAGGCTCCTCACCGACTTCCCCTTTATGTGTATTCCATGTGTTTCAAAGACCTCTTCCTCTCTTATTTCCCACACTGAGTTTGACTCGCGTGGGCTTAGGGATTGGATCGAGGTATGTTCTTACTTGGAAGAGTTCCGATTCTCCATGGTCCAAGCTCTAAGACCTTAAACTAAGATCTACTTATACGTCATCTTCTATAACTATGTTTAGCTTTATTCACATGTTCATGGGATACGTAGGAACACCCAGACATCTCATCATTGGGTCTAGATCGAGTTCCACTAATTTATCTTTTTTGTTCTGCCTTGTTGGCCCCGAATCTTATAGAACCACATAGTGTGGAGTGTGTGGGCTTATGACTTCATTCATGTTGGGTTTGCAATAGCCACACGACGTACTCCCCTTACTGGAGCAAGTGAATCTTACCTCCAGTCCCGCATGAAATTAAAGTGTATGATGCCCTATATGACATTAAACTGTATACTTCCCCACATGACATTAAATTGTATGTTGTCCTACATGACATTAAAATGCACCTTCAAGAACTACATATAGCTTGATTCTCGTTCTTATGGGATACATAGGAACACCTGGATGCCTCTTCCATAGGTTCAACATCCTATTCTCTATCCTTTTCTGGCCCTTTGGCCTGAGGTTCCTTCCCCAAAATTACCCGTGGTGTGATGTGGACCTCATCCTCTTTCACGTCAGCTATGATTTATCATGTCATGCACATTCCTCCTAATGTCCAAGCCATATGACATTAAACTATTCCACCAAGTCCCACATGACTTTAAACTATTGTGACTATACTGTATGACGTTAAAATGCATGGTTGGTCCCATTGCATGACCCTGAACCGTGACATTATCATCCTAGATGCACGATGAAAAATGGCACTGTATCGTGGTGTCCTAACTCGAGGGGACATCATGTTTGGTATCAGTCACACACCATACCATTTGTCAATGCCTGCATACAACTTGATTCTTGTGGCGATTCCTGGACTTTCCATCCAAGTTCCATCTCTTCACAAAGAAAAAACCCACACATTCATTCTAAAGGATAAACAAGATCTATAAAATGGCGCTTATTTTAGTGCGTGGTCCAGACCCATGGGACCTTATCATCCCTGACACTGGTACCTTACCATGTCATCCCTAGAACTATGTGTGTATTGATTCTCATTCTCATGGGATATGTAGGAACACCCGTGAACTTTGCCTCATGCCCAACCAAACTTTCGTTTTCATTCCCTTAACCTAAACTATCTCCAAGGAACCCATGGTGATCTGGACTCTAGGTCCTCATTCACGTCGGGTTTTATAATTACCTCACCATGTGTCTCCCTCATTCCCTACCATCACTGGTTCAAGCTCTATGACCATAAAATAAGATTAATCTACATCCTTGCTGCAAGACATTAAATTGCATGACATCTTCCAGAACTACGTACGGCTTGATTCCCATCCTCATGGGATATGTAGGAACACACATGGATCTTGACTTTAGGTCCAACCCCACAAATCGTAAGTTTCGTTCCCCTCTTTTTTGACCCCTTGTCCTGAAATCTTTCGGGGAACCCTGTAGCTACAGCTCTACCCTGAAAAAGTTTAGGATGCCCCATGACAATGATGGGACATGTCAGCTTCCTCGTCAGAGAGGTCCTGTATGATAGAAGTAATGATCCCTGATCAGACTATTATGTCAACCTAATATGTTTCCACAACAGTGGAATAATTTCAAGAGTGTTGGACTCCAATAAAACAATCCACCACTCCACCTTCCGCGATTTACGTGCCCTTTATTCAGACCCTCATCCCCTTTCATGTATAAAGAAACCCACTAATAGTAAGGATGCTTAGACGATGGATCACCTAATTTCCTAGGTCAACATTCTAGTAGACTAATGGATGAAATTATAAGTCAGGCCCCATGTTTTGAACATGGTCAGCAGTTGTCCCTCATCTGTTATCCCCATATCAGGAAAATATAGTAAGGATATAGTGTTTCGACCACAGTCAAAAATTATCCTTTTTTGTCAGGACACCCCCATAATGTTCCAAATTTTTGTTATCATGATTCACACTTTCCAATCCCCTATGTTTTGATTGATTCTAACGCCCCTGGTGTTACCCCACCCGTGCACTAGAGAATATAGGGGAAGTGATAGTTCGACTGTTCTGAGGACTTTATTCTCCATTTAGGTCTTCCCATTTCTTTTCAAAAGCCTAGATGGGTCATTTATACACTGAGTGTCCAAAGTATAATCAGCACTCCTACATTCAAACAAATTAATAGTGCGAGAATCCCTTGTTTCTCACATCGGGCATAACCCATGTGATATTAGGAATGGATTGATATTTATTTCTAGATTGTGGTAGGAGTGCATTAAAATAAATAAGAAAATAGCCCGTCCATGCATAAAATTCAGAGTTAGACGTAGTAAAGAAGGACAAGTTTATGGGTTCAACCAAAACAGGCCCCTTAAGGATCTGCGTTTTGGATGGATCACTCCAGCGCCACTACCTTTTGGCTTGTGGCCTTTATGATTTCTTCCCGCCCCCTAAGAACCCTCTCGTAATTAGTGGCCACAGAGCACAACTCATTGTCCCTAGCCTGTTCTCATGGATATTTAGTTTTAAGTTTAGTCATTTGGTGACCTCCTTCCACTATCTGCTCATGGGTGTCCACCCGCCATGCCCTCATTTTCTCAACATGCTCGGAGCAATTTTCAATGAATGCATCCATTTCTTTTTTCTTCTCTTCAAGGAGTTGAACCTCCTGCTCCGTCTTTAGGAATTCTTTGGTATTCTCTAACTTCCTCTAGTACCAGGCAATGTTGAAGCGTTGGCTACTCTCCCGTAGCTTCTCATCCATGTATTCTCATAATTTTAGATAAAGATGACGATCTTCAAAGCCCCCAACACAGAGAAAGTGCAATCAGGTGCAGAGTTATCCCATTCGTTTTAGCCATTCAGTCTAAGGATCACTGAGGAAGTTCTTGATAAACATCCACCCATTGCGCTGCGTCATATGACTATCATCAGCTTCTTACAAATCAGATTCATTTATCTTCTCAGGGTCTACATGCCGATAGTTGGGGAAAGTAGCCAAGAGATCAACGACTGGGTCTTCTTCTGGTACTCCTCCCATGGGGTTAGGCTCTTCAACATATGGGTAACCTTCTTCTCTCACCTCAGTCTCACTAGATTCTTCTTCTCCAACTTCATGCCCCCTCCTTGGCATTGACATCACTGATATCCATAGCCCTTTCCTAACCATGTTCTTGGGTTGGATTGGTTTGAGAAGTGTGTCCTGAGTGGGTCGACATGTTCACCATCAAATCATTTGTGGAGGGTTTGGATTCAGCGACCTGTCGAGCCTCCAATTCCAGGATTACTACACAAACAATGAATGCCCTGATCATCTGGGCTCTTTAATGGAAAATAAATGAGTCTAAGTGATAAAAAATATGAGAACTCAGTGCAGAGGCCTCTTT
Organism: Viscum album; assembly: GCA_963277665.1. Lineage (NCBI taxonomy): Eukaryota > Viridiplantae > Streptophyta > Magnoliopsida > Santalales > Viscaceae > Viscum > Viscum album. The sequence continues at coordinate 173,538,078 of OY728128.1, forward strand.
CATTTTTGTTGATGCATGATCTATCACTAGGGGAGATCCTTCATTTCTTGTCAGCTTAGTAATGGGTGTCAGCTTCCCACCTTGTTATATCATCGCATCCCCCCCTCTGGATGGAGATTCTTGGTCGGTTCCAATATGCACTATATTAGGACAAAAAAAATACAATTGATGATTATGAACAATGAAAATAGGAAAGGATATGATGAATATTGAGCCATACCTTGAGTAAGTCATCTATTTCCACGTCAGAGCCGACAATATCGCCGCTCTCTCGAGGACACCCTGGGTGGGCTGTGTACTGAGACCCCCACCTCCAAGCTCCTCTTTAGCTTCCCCTATTACTTATTCCCTTTCATCTTCCTCTTCTTCTTCTGACTCACTGCCCTCTAGATCCTCATCGCTGTCATTATTCTCAAACGATATCCATTCGGGATCATGCTCCTGGCCGAGCAGTACCTTCACTAGGAAAGGTGGTTCTTCACTCTGACCCCACTGGCGTGCGTAGTTGTCCATGGACATCAAATATGCGTGTTGATGATGGAATCTCACCTTTTCATCGATCCAAATGAGTTTGACCTCTGGATGCTAGATTCTGTCTCGTACTATCTTTTTTTCATAGGGGTTCAGTGCCCAAGGACTACCACATGTTCAACTAGGCTGACCACAATGTAGGGAAGATTTAATCATCAGAAGGTTGAAGCAGGTACCTTATCTATTTTCTGGGAAGATCCCCAACTCCTCCATGAGGTTTTTTGAGATCCCCTCTTCCCCTAGATGATCAAGGCACAACCACAACATGTGATGTTCCTACTGCTATAGTCCCAGCATACCCTGGTCCAATTGCCTGAATTGCCCCCGGCCTTTCCTCCCAGACAGATCCTTGTTTGATCTCTCGCTGCCCAGGTTCTACACTGGCCACTATAAGCTGTCGGACTCGCTTCCACAGAATCCCTTTAGGGTATTCCACAACCCAATGCTTTGTGTATTGTTTCAAAAGGCCAGGATCAACTCTCGTAGGGGGAAAAGTAATGACTTCGCTAGAGCCATAAGTTGTAAACATCAACCACATTTGGTGAAGAACACAGGGATGCATATAATACAAGACCTCTGTATACACTTTCTTTGGCATCCACTGGAGGCATCCAAACTTCCTGGGAAATCTTTATGGCACTTAAGGCTCACAAAGAATTTCCTCATCGACCTAGGCCACAGGCACCCCAACTCTGATGCTCTGGAAGTATTCCCTTTGATCTAGTGATCGTTTCCCATTTTATATCATCTATTCAGCTGGGGTGGGAAATAGACTAAAGGTAAAATTGGCGTGATTACTGATCCAAATTCTTACCCCCTATCCGTTGAGCATCAACGACATGATCCTGACAATGTTCAATGATGAGGGTCGCAGACCATTGCCTGGGGGAAGAATGACATTAGGGAAGGTGTATCCACCACAATGAATTGCAATCCAGCCATGAAGGATTTGGAAAGGACCACATATCCTCTTCAGTGAACCCCCTCTCTATATATGCCCTAGGATGATGTACAGATGGACCAACAAAGGGACCCCACAAGTTAAACCTCTAATTAGAGGCCATAATGCCAGCCATCACCAATGTTTCTGGACAAACTCCCATCCCTATGTCCCTCACTTGGTGGATCCACCCACTAAAGAAGGTTTTAAGAAATCTGGCATACCCGATGTTCGATTCCTAACATTAATTCACACTGAAGCCATAGGATTTATATTACCCTACCTCCATGATCATCCAATATGATCCACCTTTTCTCTTCTGTGCTGCGGTCGGACACCGTCTCCCTCACCCGTTCATATTGTTTTCAGGGACTTTTTGCAGAAATAGGCTAAACCATTTTTTATAGGCAATGTCCTTCAGAAAGTTGTTGACTCCCAGCCTCTACTTGGACAGATCTGGTAGGTTCCATGTTAAGATGGGAGTCTATGATCTGTCTCCCCCGATGTTCCCTATCAGAAGCAATTCGGCCTATTGGTTCCCATCCAAATGGATTACACCAATGCAATGAACGTCCCAAAGGTTGATACCAACTTTCCCATGGTGGAGATTGAAGGTGTTGGTATCAGGGGACCCCTGGGTGAACAGCTCCGAACCAAGTTATTACTGGTGGTAGAAATGGAACGGTGACATCCACACCACCTTGAACAACTTGATGGACTGGAATTCAGCCCCAAACTGATTACATGTTTGGTGTACCCAATAAATCTATGACCACCCACTTGTGAAATTTCCATCAGACCTCCAGTCCTAGTCTTGCAGCTAGCCTTTATTCTCATCAGTGATACTCTATTAGAAGGTACTTTCATAATGAACCGGAGAATCCTTAATGACTGGCTCATTTCCTACGATGGCCCTGGTCATGGGGTTCAGGACATAAAAATCCATGTTCCTGGTCTCTCTAGTAGGATGGCCATTGTTAGTGATTTTATATTTGGGGAGATCATCCTCGTGGGTCACCCATGACCGCGGTGTATCGGCTTCGAATCCTGGCACATGTAACTCCTCTAAAATTCCAAGGTCCCATATCTATAGGTTTTCAGATAGCACATACTCCTTCTGGGATAGGGACAACATGTTGAAGAGAGTTTGGTTGTTGGATACAACCATCTAGGCACCATAAACAAAAGGGTTCGCAACCATCTCAGCCCTTTGAGCGACGTATTCAACTTCTATCTCAGCGTCAGACCGATTAATAGCCATCTTATTTCAGAAAGGTCCGAAGGAGCTCACGTGAAAAGAACTGCATGGTGCGTGAAAAATCAAATAATGGCCTGAAAAACTGAGGGAGCGGTGTGAGAAAGGACCGACTAAACGCATAAAATCATGACCAAACTTGGGAAATTATGCACAATATAAGTCAGATTATGCGAAAAGAAAGGAAGATTTTTCATGTAAGAGATCTCAAAACTTATCGCGCAAGAAAAGACATACAGTTTTGGGGACCCGCGAGGGTTTTTATAGGCACGGAGTGGGGTTTATGCACATTTGAAAAGTGGTTTAGGTGCAACTTCACAGTTTTATTCACAACTTAAGTGTTTTGTGCGCACCGACCTCAGGAGATTCGATGTCTCAACCTTTCCCTCAGAATCTGACCATTGCGTGCCCTCGTAGATCCAATTCCCAGGTGGGGAATTTGTAGACCCCAAAATGTGATAAAGGCCTAAAGAGGGCATTTTTGGATAAAACAAAGACATATTTCGACGCGACAATCAATTCTGGGAGGAACAAAAGGGCCACGTGAAAAATAGAAATGGCATGTGAAAAATATCTCTCTCTCGCACCAAAAACCGTGTGATCTGAAGGTGTTTTGAAAACGGGTGTGAAAACTTGTGCGCATCTAACATCGAGGGTGGAATCTTGCATGCCGCCAACACCAGGTGTGGAATCTTGTGCGCCACTGACACCGGGTGCAGAATCTTTCACGTCATTGACACCAAGACCAGATTTTTCCACACCGATCAACTTCTGCATGGACCTAGTGACCCCGAGAACCTATAAATAGAAGGTATCCCCTTCGACTTCGAATGACTGAAGAATCCAAACCATATACTCTACATGAAATTCATCTAACCCACGTGAAATGGATGGATTTCAGGTATAATATTTTCCACGACAGGACTCCCAGGGGTCCGCCTTCATGCGGGACCACTCTGCCTTGACCCACACCCAAGTCCCTAAAAGTCGTGTCCCTTGCGCACAATCCCTTCAACTTGAGCACAAAACTTCCGGAATTTCTTGCGTGAAACAACTCCGACTAGTGCGCAACACCTCGAACCGTCCTTGTGTGAAAACCCTTCAACCTGCGTGCAAAACCTTGACCACCCTTTGCTTGAAAACATTCTCAATTGCAAAAAACCTGGCCTTTTACACATATCTATTCCAATTATGCACTAATTTCGTGAAAACCTCTCTTATTGCCTACAAACCTCCAAGTCCACTCACCCGGCCTTTTCCGCATAACTTCTCTATTTGCGCGCAATCCTCCTTTCTTGTGTGTGATCTTTTGCACGGGTTTTATGTCCCTCTTCCGAGCATCATCTTTAGGTTCTTCTTATGCCGAAAACATCTATGTCACACACCCTTTTGTCATATGACCCTATAGGATCATATGAAGTAACTTCAAAGTCCCTCTGGTGGTGCTTCCCATTGCATTACTTCACCTCATGCTTCTTCGCATTGGCATGATAACAACTATTGCTTCTTCACATAACCACGCTAACGTGAACAACTTAATGGATAAATCCATAAAACCCCTTCCTAACGACATTGCTGACGCATTCCCTTCCCCAAGGGCGGGTGGGTATTAGTTATGTAAGTCCTAGTGGTGCAGAGTGAACCCGCCTCGTCCGAGCTACAAGAGGTTAAACTGCCAAGCACCATCGTCCTTAGAACATGACATTAAACTATAGCCTCGCCCCGTGCATCATACGTAGGGTCCCTATCTTAGACATTCTCTACAACCACTGGTCTCCAAGGGAGTGAGATAATTCCTCACATGTAATGAGATCAACTTTATCAGAGTGGTGTCTGTCTTTGGGGAAAGGGAAACCACCTTGGTGTAATCCCCTATCCTTTCTTGTGGGAGGTAGCATCTTTTCTCCTCCTATATTCTTCCTGACCAAAGACTAGAGAGGGGGGATGGGCACCGAAGCCCTCCTCTCTTCTATGACAAATCCCTCTCCCTTTGGGATTTGTCACCACTGGGACTCCTCCCTAGAGTAAGTCCCAATATCCATCTGCATGGGATGCTAACTATGCATAAGCCCCTGTTTCCTATTTGGGATGCATACCACGTGTAAGCCCCTGTTTCCATTTTGGGCTGCTAACTACTTATCAACCCCACTCCACTTCCTAGGGAAGCACCTTTCGCAACATGATCGTCAGGTCTTTGCTGCCTTTTGTTTCTCACACCGAGTATGACTCACATGGGCTTAGAGTAGGAATCGACCATGGCATCCTCTACGGGCCACCTTAGCATGTAATCCCAACACCATCCTGAACTATGTGGACTTTGATACTTACCAAGGAAAGGTACGTAGGAAGCCTCCCTGAGGTTCAAGCCCACCATTCATTGGTCTCAATCATCTTCATGTCGGTTCACCAACCCCTCCTGAACTACATGGACTTTGATCCTTATAAAGGCAAGGTACGTAGGAAGCCTCCCTGGGGTTCAAGCCAAACAACCATTGGTTATAACTCCCTTCACATCGGTCCACCAAACCCATGTCGAACTATGTGGACATTGATCCTTTCCATGGAACAATACATAAGAAGATTCCCTGAGGTTCAATCTCACCATCCATTTAATTTTTCCCACTAAATAATGAAGACTTTGATTCCTTCCACAGGGATACGTAGAAAGTCTCTTTGAGACTCAAGCCCAATCACATTGTTGTCCCCACATCGGTTCCATTTCACTCTTCATCAACTCCCAATCATCCATAATCCATCCTAATTCTTACGCAGGCCGCCACATCCCTGTGAGATCATGTCAATTCATCTCCTAGGATTAGTTTTCACTCTAGGGGTGGCACCCATATGATCCACTCTAGTTAGTGTTTTGATCAATCCTATCTATCAACACTAGAAATTAAACTCACGGCATACCCTGTGTTAAACATGGGAAGATGAGAAAAACCTCAGAGACATGCCTATGGAATATAATTCCCCACATTCGACATGGGATTCCTCGGGCTTCCACACTCTCAAGAAGCCCTATAATAAGGGGAAGAAACCCAAATATGCCAGTGTTCTAGTGTCTAGCACGACATGATGTCCAACATGACTACTCTCTTGACCAAAGGATGATTCCCAGTCTAGACCCCTTGGAATGTCCTAATAGAAGCAGTGTAATTAACCACCATCCATGAATATATGGAACTGAGAAGAGTTTTAGAAACAATATCTTGATCTATAAGGGAGACCTAGACTATGTAACGAGATCTGAGGTGGAATCCATGGAAGGAAGAACCAACATCTCATCATCGCATTTTGATCAAGGAGAAAACATCCCGGAATAAGCGATGGATGATGCCCGCCTTTGGGAAGCAGGAATGTGGGGCAACAGTTAGTGCATCCTCATCTTCCTCGAATAGACAGATGCTCTCGCCTCAACTAAAGCGTCAGAAACAATATACTTGAGTATTTTATGATCTATATAAACATTACAACCCTCCCAATAGAGATAATGTAACTAAATATGTAATGTGAAGATCACTGTAGATAATTCTAGATCATGTATTGGGTAGTTATGTTGATGGATCTTTAATTGGTGGGAGGCATAGACTATCAATTTTTAATCTTACATTATTACCCAATCCAATTAAATTTTATACATATCACTATAGATTATAAATCCTTCACTACTGGAAGGTAATCTGAGTGTGAGTGTAGTGATTATCCTCTTATTTAACTCTTTAAATATCTCCTTTAATTCATCAATCCAAACAAACTAAACTCCCTTACAAGATATCTTGGTTAGTGGGATTGAAAATCATGAGAAATTTCTCACAAATCAAAAATATTACCCATCCAATCCAATGAAACTATGGATCTCCATCATAGATATTAGTATGGTTCATATTTTTATTATATATATATTTGAAAGATCCAAATATATCCTTTTCTAGTGATAACATGCCCCCATAATGTTACGTGTTCAATAAAAAAAAATCAAATTTTATGTACTTTTATATAACTTTTCCTTTCAAATTTTCTTTAGTACAGTATTTAAATTCCCCTCTTGTTCCTCCAAAATATTGGAGTAGATTACAATATTTTCTATAAATAATACCACAAATTTATTATGGTAATCCATAAAGACTATGTCTTAATTTCATGAAGATAACTAGAGAATTAGTGAGTCTGAATGAAATCTAAATGAATTCATAGTGACCATACTTTATATGAAAAACAATCATGGGGATTTAATACTTCTTCAACTTCACTTGATAATATCCTGGTTTAAGATCCACCTTATTTTTGTATTTTACTCCATGTAGATGATTCAATAAGTAATCATTCCATAATAAAAGATAATTATTCTTTATTGTGATATTTTTGAGCTCATGATAATCAATTAAGAGGTTTATTGAACCAACCTTCTTCTTAAAGAAGGATTGACACACCCTAAGGTGAAACAATTGGGCATATAAACCCTTTATCTAGATTCTCTTTTGGTTTCTAATTAATCTATTAATGTTCTATATTTTCCACTCTATATGGAGTCATGGATATTTATAGATCTATAGGTTTATGTTAAATTGAGGAATTAACCTCTCAACTAGGAGGCACACCATATAATTATTTTGGAAACACAACAATATATTCCCTTATAGTAGGTATGTCATCAAGAATTATCTTTTTCGTAATCTCAATCATTTGAGCTAGATAAGATTGATAACAAGGAAATAATATCCATGCTTAAGATAATTTTTAAAAAGGAGATCCATCCTCCACCTAAGACTTGTATAAAATTAGATAGAAATATTTTGATATAGAGGTTGATTTCCTTCTCTTAGAAATTGATGTAGGATCTATATAAATAAAACCAATTTATACCTATAATTTCATCTAATTATTATAATGGGAGTATAAAATGGTTTACAAGGAATTTAAACTTGAAAATATTGATAGGTCAGAAGTTATATTCTTAGGATAAAATAATTTCCCCATTTTCTATTTTCTTTGATAGTTTAACTTCCATGTTTTGAGGTTGTGTTTAAATAGTTATAATAAACATGCATCACATGAAATAATGAGTACAACCAAAATAAAATAGAATGTTCTCAAGACTTTAAAGAATAAACAGAATACCAGTTACCACTTCATTTTCAGGATCCACCCCATCTATTATTAATTCATAAGCTCACCCTCTCCCTATAGGCCTTGGGGTTATTATCTTTAATTATCATCGACAACCCATATATTAGTGCATTAGTTTTCATAGTGTTATTTTACCTTATAGTTGAAACACCGTATAGTAGGATGAGGGTTGAATTGAGAATTTTTTTCTTCCATCACATTGGTGGATTTTTTCCAAAATCATTTTCTAGCTAGGTGCCCTTCCTTCCCACAGTTAAATAAACCTTTTGGAAAATTCAAGGGTTTTTCTTCCCAAACTTTTCACAGGTGGGATGTTGGAATTTATTTCCACTATGAGATTCCTCCTTCAATTTTACTGAATTAAAATTGTTTATTTTCTTCCAATTTTCATACCCATGTGACCCTTGAGATTATTTGATCTTGATTTTGACTTTGATGGAACATTAGACAGTTTCTTCAAAGCTATGAATGTCTCAAGTTGAAAATTAATTTTTTAGATTCCGATTTATCCCACTAAAGAAGTGGTAAAATTTACTTTTTTGGGTAGATGAAAAAGATGAAGGTGTATCACAAAATTCTTGTGAGGTTTTCCTTATATTCCCCGATGGATTTTTCATCCCTTTTCTTAAGTCCAAAGAACTACCTCTCTAATTTAAGTCAGAGAGAGTGGTGAAAGTATTTATTAATTTTTTCCTGAGTTTCTTTCACTCTATGACTTCATTTTATTACTCAGGATTATTTTTTTATCAATATCAACCATTTATATGCTTCTCCCACCATGCGATAAATAACAAGAATTAAATTCTCTTTAATAGGGAACTAAAGGATGAGTAATATGTTTTCAAAAGAGTTGATCCATTATTCCACTATTAATAGACCATAATATCCATTGAATGTTAGATACTTTCATCACATAATTCCCTAAATTATAATTTTTCATTTCATAGGGGGTGAATGTTTTCTGCCTAAATCATGTTTTTATTCAATACTTGAGTTTATTTAGAATGTATTTACATGAATTTCTTGACTCCTTCTCCCACTGGGACGAGAATATCATTTGGACAATCATTAAATTCCCATCACATTTGTTTTTGACTCAGTTACTATTATTTCCATCTATTGACTAATATAAATAGAAAACTAGGTATGCGAATTTTCAAACCATTAAACACATAAAAGGGATGTTACGATCATTGAAGTGATAACTCATAAATGATTTATGTTTCTTAATAGATGAACTTATAGTTTCAATCTATGTTATCTATGGTTTATTTCCTAATATAAAAATTTAAAGACATTTCTTTCCCTTTATAATGAATCATAAATTGATTTTTAATTTACTAAATCATATCCCTTGGGAGTGCCAAACAAAGTGTGTAGCAAGGCCTCTTCATCATGCTCCATGTGAAAATTTCAAGGTTATTACCCCTAGGCACATATATGCTAAATAAACATACAATTTTAGTATCCATAAAATTATTTTGTTTCTTATTAGCCACCCAATATCTACTTTAAAAAAATTTAAGGTTGTTTTCCAATGTTTAGTCTTTTCCCTAAGGATTTCACTAAGGTTTTCTAATACTAATCCCCAAAAAATATGTAGACTATTCTTTGATACCAACTATTATAATGCGTATCATTTATAAAATTTATTTCTTGATTTTTAACATAGAAATACACATAATAAAATCCTAGAATATTTTCAGGCATAATTGTTTTTATAAATTAGGTACATATAATAATAACATGAAAGAAGGATACAACAATATTATTTAAATCTCCATAACATGTCCTTAAAACCCATTGATCTTCTAAAACAACATGGGATTACTTGGGGATGTACATAAGAAAGGGGTGAGCTATAAATCCTTATAAGAAAATAAATTGAACACCACAAATTTATATTAATTTATTTTTTTTCAAATTAATTAAATTTCTTTGATAACTGGCATTACATGCAATATCGAGTTTTAATGAACTGCGACAAACTATTAATATTTATTTTTAAATTTGAATATAATTATATATCCGTTAAACTCAGAATAATGAATAGGAATAAAAACATTTTAAATATTAAGTATAATGGTTTTATATAGACAAAACAGATTTATAAAAAGTACTTATTTTTCAGTAAATTCTTTATATGTTTTGAAAATACTATTTTCTCAAAAAAAAATTTATTTCTTTTTGTGAAAAATAATTAAATTATTTTTTGAAAATTTTAAAAAATTAATTTGGTAAAATTAACTTAATTTTTGTAATCAGCATGCCAAAATAATCTTAGGGTGAATTTTTGGTATTTTTTTAAAAATATTAATTTTTGGATGAATGGGGAAAATTATGGGTTTCATTAAGAATTATAATTTTTTCTAATTATTTTAAAATAAATAAAAATTATTTAAAATGGTTTAAAACATAAAATTATATCAATTATATATATATTAATCCAATTTTGGTCATTCAAATCATATTGATACTGAATTTTGATATAAAAACTTTGTAAACTTTTGAACATTTTTATATTTGAAAATCCACCTTCTCATCGCTTATAAGAGAATTATTTAAAAATAAAAATTTACCAATTATATGAATTGAATTGGGTAAATTGGAATCCATATTTGGAATCATACATATTTTTATTATTTAATAAGGTCAACTTAATTTTTGACAATAATGAATAGTAAAAACAATTAGAATTATTTACCATGGTTAAGGTGAAAATGGGATTACAATGGGGTTAAACTAAGAAGATAAGGGTTTAAATGACTCTAAAATATGCAATATTCATATTTTATATCCATTTTTGAAATTTATACTTCAAAATTTCAAATTTATGGTCATTTAGAATCTTTTTTCTTGGGAATGAATTTATTATTTTGGATCACTACTGAAAAAATGACCTATACCCACAGTTCAAAATAGTGGGTATAGCCCCCAAAACCATGTGTATAGCCTATACCCATGGTTTTGGGAACCGTGGGCTGGAAAGGCGTCGCAATAGGGGTCTCAGCCTATACCCACAGTTTTGGAGAACTGTGGTAATAGATATTGACACTGTTTAAAACGTCTGTGGCCATCGTGCCGATGACATATACCACCCATAGTTTTCAAACCATGGGTCTTTAATAAAATAATAATATCCCGCCTAGGTTTCAAAACCAAGCCAAATTCAATCTATCTAACCTACCCAACCACTCACGCTGCTTCTGATTCATGTTTTTATATGTAAATTTTATTTAATATATTAATTTTCATTACTGAATTTGAAAATTGAAAACGCGGAGTCTCGAACCAGCGACCTGTCGAATAGAGAACCCTCACTGAACCAACCATGCTACGAAAGTTTTTGTTAAATTTATATATATTAATCTACATATATTAATATTATTTTTTTATTAGAATTAAAAATGACATCAGTATTTGATCACATGACCACTAAATATAACCTATGATGTCTTAACCAACTCACCTACAATGTTTTTGTTATTTAATATTTCTATCCGCCCTAATTATATTAATCCAGACCGTCTTCCCACCAAATAATTTTTTTGGTCCCACAGTTATTTTCCCGCTTTAAGATATACCAACTATTTTGGAAAACCGTGGGTATAGGTCTTTGAAAAAAACCGTATACCCACAGTTTTTGAAAAAACTGAGGGTAAAGGCCTTTAAAAACAATGCCTATTCCCACATTTTTCCAAAACTGTGGGTATACGTCTTCAAAAAAACTCTATCTCCACGTTTTTAGGGGAAACCGTGGGTATAGTTGACCTATACCCATGGTTTTGGGAAACGGTGGGTATAGGGTCCCATACTATACCTACCCCGACAGTTTACCCAAAACATCGGTATAAGGGTGACCTATACCCATGGTTCAAAACAAAACCATGAGTATAGGCCCATTTTCCAGTAGTGGATTATTTTGGGAAATTTCCAAGTAGTTTCCAAGTGGGTTCCTTTCCCCCACTTATAAAAGGACACCACTACCCTTCACTTATTTACACTTATAAATCCATATAGTTCATAGAAAACCTAAGAGAATTACTCCCAAAAATATTTATCCATGTTCTAGAGTAGTTGTTCCTCCTAAAAGAACAACACTAGGATCCTTAATAAGAGATCTAAAAGTGGTTTTTCTAACACAAGGTAATTATCTCCACTAAGCTATTTATTTTTATTTATTATTTTTACAAATTAAATTATGTATTAACACATAAAATATAATAATATCAGTATATAATATATATTGATATATTATTATGTTAATTTAATAACCTATATAAATCTCCACTTCCATCAAATGGAAAACAAAACTATTGATCGTGTGTACGATGAACTACCACCTCAAGAACCGATGAATTTTTATTGAATCACCACATTTCAAGGTTAGATATAACGAAGGATATAAAAAATTTATATTTTATTTATTAAATTAATAAAATTATTTAATTATTATCTCACATATACCTTCTTACTTTCATTCAGAGGGGGATATGATAACGTCACTCGTGTATATAACAGACTACCACTTTGCGAAGCGATGTGATTTGTTTTCACTTAAGACATTATAGAAGATATTAACAGTAAAATTAAATAATATAAATTATATATATGACATAATTATTATTATTTAATGTTAATCTATTATATACCTTTATTTTTTTTCAATTTATTGAGAAAATGGAAACAACATTCATGCACATATATGACCTATCATCTCCATGAAAGGTGTATTTCATTTTCTATATCTAACTATTATTCATTACTATAAAATCACATATAATTAATATATATTTTACTTATATCATTATTAAATTTTTTTATATTATGTAACCAGGATCGATGAAATATGACAAAAAATAAAAAATCACAACATACATGAAAAACAAAGAACTTATTGCATGAAATACAACTTTATCATGGATTTTTTTAACAAAATGGTAATAAAAGGTCATAAGAATATAATATATGGTATGATATATATAATTATGGTTCTATAATAGATTTATAATCAAGTTATATTTATTTTATAAGAGGTTTGAATGTGTAATACATAATTCAAGACTTATGGTAAGGGATTTCTGTCTCACTTTTAACTTATGTTAGACACATGAAATATTCACCACCTATTTTTTATGAAGTGTATATAATTACCATGAATTTATTTTATGATACTTCTATTGAATTATTTTTAATTTACATATCCATATTAGGATCACTTTTTATTGGGGCTTACAGTTCAATATTTACAAAAACGTTAAGGTATTTTTGTCTCAACTCTCCTTCCTTGAGACATAAGTTTTTTATGCACCAATATTTTTGAATGTGGTGTACATGAACCCCATTTGAAATTTAATATAATTAATTTATTTAAAATCATGTAATTTTATGTTTTATTTTATGTTATTCCTTCATGGGAATTACAATCAAATGTTACCAAAGTGGTAAGTATTTTATGTTACAATCTCATTGTTAATTAGGATTAATAATGATTATGCCTCAAATGATGAAAAATTATGATATATTTCTCAATAAACTCATTAATTTTCATATACTATGATTATTTAATAATAATAAAATTTTCCCTTCATTTTATTCTGTTTTCAAACTCAACAGTTTAAAATAATGTCTTAAGAATAATCATCTTTATTTCTCTCTTTAGTTGAAAAACCACTTTTCTTCCAAAAAAATATCATATAAAAGTGTTTTAAATCTTTTTAACATTTTATAAGGGGTATATTAAATAATTTTTTTCCCATGATTTAATTTTTTCAGTTTTTAATTAAATCCTTATCTGGTTTTCTAAACAATTCCCATTAGTCTTTTTCCAAAAATGTGAAATAAATCTTTTTTTAAAGTGTACAACATGAAAAATAATTTCTGCCATTAGGACCAATAATTTTTATATATATTTCTTTTATAAATTTTAAAATTTATTTTATAAAAAACTTATTTACAAAATATATTATTAATTTTTAGTTTCAAAAAGAGATCATCAATGAAAAGTTATTTTCCTCAAGAAACATTCCAAGTGATTTATATTTCCATATCATTTTCTATATAAGATGACATACATTGATGTAATTTATGATTTATTAAGGACATGATCCATGGATAAAATTATTATCCTTTCTCTAATTGGTTTATTATTAAGATGAAATGATTTTTGTGAAACCCATTATTCTTCCATGGGTTATACAATTATAAAATTTTTATGAAACATTTTTTATTTTCCATGGGATATTCATTGATGAAATGATGAAATGATTATGGAACCTATATCTTTTACATAGGTTATGATATGATGAAATGTTTATAAAAACCATTTAATTTCATGGGTAGGATATGATGAATTTTTTATGATCATGTGGAACACATATGTATGATTTTAATTATCTAAGGGGTGGGACCTATATCTCCCTCTTATACAATGGGAAAAGATTTATCTCATGGGATAGAAAAAACTGGAATGGGGAGTAAACCCAATTTAGTAGTTTAGTTTATCCACTACAATGGTATTAAGAGTAATACTTGACTAGTTTGATGTTTTTGGGAGTGAACCCATTACACAATGATAGCCTTGGAATTAATCATTGACTACCATGGAAATGATTTTTTATGCTTATGTGTATGCCACAATTCTATGTCTTATTCCATTATTATGACCTCATGGATCATATTATGTTATTTCCTTATGATTCATGTCTTATGAACCACCAGTATTTATTCCATGAATTAATATTATGATATTTGATGTGTAGGGTATGGTTTTGAAATGTTAGGCTCATATTCTCATATCCTTATGTTCATGTTTTGATTACCCATATTCCTCGTCTACCCTTACTGATTATATGAGATGACTATTTCTTATGATTCCTTTCTCTTGGTTATGAAGAAACATAGAATGTATGATATGACTAAGAAGGGTTCTAATTACGAGGATCTTAGTTAGAGATGATGTGGTTCAAATATGGACCAGTTATTTATGTTTCCATGTTTCCAAAGGCCCTGTACCATTACGATCCTCAAGAATGTGTTTTTATAATGTAATTAATGCTCATCTAAAAATATATAATATCTATGTATGAAGATCATGAGTCGCTATAGTTGGTATCAAAGTATAGGCTTAGTTATAATTTGAAAATTAGGAGTAGAAAACATTAGGGATATCTCTAAAGATAAGTATAATGATGAGCCAACATATAGGAAAATATCATATAATTTTGATAAAGGATAGAGTGAGTGGTTTCCAAGAAATTTCCTCTATGTTTATGTACTACAAGTGGATATGGCTCTGACATAGAGGTTCCTAGGGGTAATAATTCCAAAATGGGTGCATTTATCTACACTCAATCATCACTTGGTGCATGATAATGGGACATACTACACACTTGGTTTGACACTCCCAGGGGATATGATTTGGAAATTCACAAACTATTTAAAAACCATAATGAAGGATTAAAATAGAAATGAATATTAATGACCTATGATAAACCTAAAGATTAATTGAAAAAAATAAGATGTCATGATTTAAACATTATATAAGTAATTTTTCATGATTTTATGGTTCACTATGATTATTATTACTTACACTATGGTTTTTTGTTTTAGTTAGTGATTTGAACCTAAATAAACCATGTTATTGTAGAGTGCTATTGGTAATTCAATGATTATCCTACAAAGTAGACAAACTTTATGGGAGATGGAATAAAAAATATGACTGTTATACTAACACAAATTTCTCAAGCCATGGATCATACTAAACTTACAAACACAAAAATAAGGGCACAATGATCTGTTGAGTCCTTAACGAGGAAACATCAATATTCCTTTCACGTGTCCGCTAATCGGATAGTTATCAAGAAATGTATCAGAATCATTGAAAATATAGTTTCCATTCTCTATTTTTGAAAAATT
Source organism: Viscum album (assembly GCA_963277665.1). Classification (NCBI taxonomy): domain Eukaryota; kingdom Viridiplantae; phylum Streptophyta; class Magnoliopsida; order Santalales; family Viscaceae; genus Viscum; species Viscum album. Next base: position 173,553,851 of record OY728128.1, read on the forward strand.
GAGAAATTTATTTTGTATGTCTATCATTTGGAAGGAAAAATATATTAATGGAAAAATCTCATCAACAATTCAAGGGAATATGATGAAATTGAATCCATGGAGTGGGATAGGTATAATAGATTATTTTTAAATAATCATTTTCTTCATAACCTTCATAGAAAATGGGGAAGTAATTCCTTGAGATAAATCCAAAGGATTATGAATATTTTTGTGCCTATGAGGAAACATTTACAAGACTTGTGAGGTATGCTTCGAGAATTATCATCAAACCTGAAAGTAATGTTGATAGATTCTTCAGTGGCTTAAAAAAAGTATCTAAGGGGTGTTATCCATTAGATACATTAATATATATATATATATATATTATTTTCTATAAATATGGAAATATATGTTGGTGATATGTATTATTCTCAACATTTTGAGAAGAATAAATACATGGAATTAAAAGGAAAGTCTAAAAACCATAAAGAGTAGAAGTTGAGATTTACTTTATTCTCAAAGTGTGGGAAGAAACATGGTTGAAATATTCTTAAGGGGACTATTAAATGTTTTAAGTATAGAAGGGAAGGTTATCGTGCAATTTATTTCTAATGTGATGAGAAGTAGTTATCTAGTGCTACAAATATAGTAAAATCTCCAAAGAATGTTCCACCCACACTATAGTGTTTAAATGAAAGGAGTATGGGAATAATGGTAACCGATACCGAAATATGAAGGTTAATGACAATGATCAATGTTAGAAACCTCTTATACTGATATAAAAAATGAAATCTCATGTGATCACTATTTCGGATGAGGGGTGCAGTAACAACCTATTGAAAGGTACACTTACCATCCACTTTAGAAATTCTATTATCTAATTTTACTGTATATCAACCAATTATTTCATATATGAATAATTTGATAAGGGTATCAAGATTCCAAAAAATTATTGGATATATAATTAGTAGTGAAACCCCCTAATTGTATGATGATCACAACTGATGTCTATTATTTTTATTCGGTTGAAGTTTGTGAGAATGTACTTCCAGTAATTTTTTTTCAATCTCCCTTTGGTGGAATTTAATGTTATCTAAGGAATTTATTTAATTTCTCTATAGAAATCCCACATTATTTTCCTAGGAAGTAAAATAATGATTGATATTAAAAATGAACATATGATTGTCTATTAGTGAAATGATAAATATAAACATTCAATGGAAATAACATCAATTTTATGAGTTTTGATTCCTATTCAAGAGGAGAATTAATCTTATATAGTTGGGGAGAAAATCCACATCGATGATATTTATATTGTATATAAGTTTATTGATGTCTTTCAAGAATATTTTCCTAGCCTTCCACCAAAATGTGAAGTTTATTTCTCAATAGAACTCATACCTATTTCCACACATATTTCAAAGAATCTATATAGAATGGTCCATATTTAGTTATAGGAATAGAAAAATAATCGCTAGGATAATATTTAAAAGGGATTAACTTGGCCAAGTGTATCACATTGGAGTGAACCTATTATTTTTTTTAAAAATAATTAAGGATTGGTGTGATTTTTTATTTATTATTGAGATAAAAAATAAGATCACAATCAAGAACTAGTATCCTCTACCCCATATTAATGAACCATTTGGTCAACTGCACAGAGATCAATACTTTTCCCAGATTGAACTTTGTTCTGGATATCATCAATTGAGGGTCACAAAGGAGGGTTTACCAAAGATATTATTTTGTAAAAGGTATATACATTATTATTATACAGTGAAACAATTCATTCAAATAATTTTTTTCACTTTCTTTATGGACTTAATGAATATTGTCATTATAGATTACCTTGAACAGTTTTTGGTAGTCTTTGTAAACAATATTATTATCTATAAAACACTAAGGGAGATCCTGAAGATCACTTGAAAATTTTACTAAAGACCATAAAGAAGGATAAAATATTTGAAAATTATATAAATTTTAAATTTGGATGCAAAAGGTTTCATTTTTGGGTTATATAATCTTAATATATGGTATATCGTTAGGTCTATCAAAGATGTAGGCTATTTAGTGTTGGCCTAAACCAACCATGGTGAATAAGATCTATATTTTTATTGTTTTATCTAGATATTTTCAATGGGTTTTAGAGAATTTATCATGAATATCTAATTCACAGACCAAGTTAACTAGAAAGAGAGAAAAGTTACTTTAGAAGAATGAGTTTGAGGAAAATTTGAAGGAAATAAAGAGAGGATTAGTTAGTGCACCATTGAATCCATTAACCTACAGTGGATAAAGGGTTTTTAATATACAGTGATGCATCTAATAAGAAATTGAGATGCGTTCTTGTGTAGAATGACATGGTTATAGATTATGCCTCTAGAAAATTAAAGGTTTAGGAGTAAAATTAACTAACTTATGGTTTTGTGTTAGCTATTGTAATTTTTGCGGTAAATATATAGAGGCATTATATTTATGGATAAAATTGTGATATATATACCAATAAAAAAAATTAAAGTATATATTCACATAGAAGGAGTTTAATTTGTGCTAGAGAATATGGTTAGAGCTGATTAATGATTATGAACGCTCAGTATATTACCTCCATAGAAAATTGTGATGAGAATCGAAAAAGACCCATTATTTTGGGATTTTAAAAGTACAGATTTGTGGATCCTAAAGGAAAGGTGGAAAGCTTATCTTTCTCAATTGAATGTTCAAAAATTAATCCAAGTGAACATTAAAGAGATGTAGAAGGAATATGTAGAGATACAAAAGAATGATAAAAATGTACCTATGTTTAACTTTGATCATGATTGTATGATACGGTTTAGGAACCGCGTATGTGTTCCATCCATAACATATTTTAAGAAGGATTTGTTAGAGGAAGGTCATAGTTCACCATTATCAATTCATAATGGAAGTATGAAAATTTATAGAGATTTGAAAGAGTATTTTTGGTGTGATGGAATAAAGAGAGATATCATAGATTTTATATCTCTCTGTTTGGAATGTTAGTATGTTAAGTTTGAGAGATAAAATTCTAATTTGATGTTACATCTATTACCCATTCCCAAATGGAAATTAGAAAACATCACCATGGATTTTATCATTATACTCTCCAAAATATCTAAATGGAATAATGTTATATGGGTGGTAGCCAATCACCTAAAAAAATTACCACACATCATAAATACAAGATAATAATTCTATCTTGATTATATTTATATAATATAAATTAATTAAGTGTTAAGGTTTCATGGAGTACCACATTCCATTGTGTCTAACCAGCATATGAGGTTTACCCAGATGTTTTAGAAAATTCTTCAATAGAATCTGGATACAAAGCTTAGTTTTTGTACTGCATTCCATCCTAAAAAACATGTCCATTGTGAGAGAAAAATTTAAAACCTAGAATATATTCTGAGATCATGTTCTATGGATTCAAATTGTGGTTGGGATTTGAACCTTCCTCTAGTTTAGTTTTCATACAACAATAGATTTCAATGAAGCATTCAGATGGCTCCATATAAATACCTATATGGAAAGAAGTATAACTCTCCAATGTTATGGAATGAGGTTTGAGAAACAATGTTATTAGGACATAAGATATATGAAGAAATATATTAGAAAGTTTAAGAAATTTAGTAACACATCAAGATAGATCAATGTTAGTAGAAAATTTAAGCTGAAAATTGTAAGTGTGATCTAGAATTCGAAGTTAGTGACAAGGTGTTTCTAATAAATTATCCATGGAATAAGGTAATGATATTTGAAAAAGGAAAACTAATACCTGGGTATATAGGTCCATTTTATATTCTTGATCATATCAGGATTGGAGCCTACTGGTTGGTGCTTCCACCAAACCTCTCTTATATCCATGATGTGTTCTATGTATCTATCCTGAGGAAGTACATTCATGAACCTTCACATGTACTGAACTCATATGTCATAACAATATAGCATAAATTTTCATAGAATGAATAACTAATGTATATTTTAGACCATATTGAAAAATTTATATGAAACAAGACAACTCACTTGGTTAATGTTTTGTGATGGAACCACCCATTTAAATAAGATATGTGGGAACATTAGGAAATCATATGGTAGAAGTATACTTATTTGTTTATATTAGAGTGATAAATTTTGAGGTAGAAATTAAATTTTGGTGGGGGGGGGGGTAGAATGTATCACCATTAGTTTTTACTAATTAAAATATTTTGGAATAAATTAAATTTCTTTGACAGATTGCACTACACGGAACAACAAATTTTAATAAATTGTGAAAAACTATTATTGTTATAATAATAAAAATGACCATATTACATAGCTATTAAACTTGGTGGAATGAATAATAAAAAAAAATTATAAATAAAATATAATGGTTTTATATAAAGAATACATATTGATAAAAAGTAATTAATTTTTAGTAAAGCTTATATATTTTGAAAATACTATTTTCTCAAAAAACATTTATTTATTTATTTATTTGAACAATAAAAAAATTATTTTTTGAAACTTTAATAAAATTAATTCAATAAAATAATCTTTATTTTCAAAATCATAATTTACAAATTCTCTTAGGTTAAATTTTCAGAATTTTTCTGAAATGCTTAATTTTTCGATGTATAGTTAAAAATACTAGTTTTTATTAAGAATTTTCATTTCATTGAAATCATTTAAAAACTTATAAAATATTTTAATATGGTTTTAAAAGTAAAATTAGTTTACATATACATATATATATATATATACATGTCAATTAATCCAATTTATTTCATTTTAATAATCTTCAAATTGAATTTTTAGAAAAAAACTTTGTAAGGTTCTGAACATTTTTATCTTTGAAAACCCACTTTGTCATTGTGTCTGCCAGATTAGTTTTAAATTACAATTTCCACATATTTGAATTAAATTTGAAAAAATATATAACATATTTATAATAATAATAATTTATATTATCTAATAAGGTGAACTTAATTTTTTACCATAATGAATAGTAAAAATTATTTACCACGATTAATGAGAAAATGGGTTTACCGGAGGGTTAAACATAGAATATAGGGTTTAAAATAACTTTAAAACCTTTTAAAATTTCTATTTTATGGAAATATTTCAAAATTATTCTCCCAAATTTATAATCTATCATCATTTTTAATATTTTTTATTAGAAATGGCAATTATTTTAGATTCATTTGAGAAATTTCTAAGTAGTTTCTATGTGGGTTCATTTCCCCCACTTATAAAAGGCCACCACCACCCTTCACTTATTCACACCTATTAATCCATATAGTTTTTTAAACCATGAAATACTACCTCCAAAATAGTTTTATACACGTTCTATATATTATGGTCCTCCCAATATATCAACACTATGGATCTTTATAAGAGATCCAGAGGAGGTGCTTCTAAGAGAATGTAATTATCTTCACTAAGCTCATTATTTTTCATTATTTTTCCACATTATATTATGTATTAACAAAAAAATATAATAAAAATTTATATGCTATATACTAATACATTATTATATTACTGTAATAACCTATATCCATCTCCACTTCTATGAAATGGAAAATAAAACCGTCGATCATGTTTATGGAAGACTACCCCTCACGAACCAATGTAGTTTGTTTTACATAACCACCTTTAAAGGATGGATATAATAAATTATGAAGTATATTTATATGATATTTATAAAATATTTTATACTTTTTTTATTATTATATCAATGATACCTTCTTACTTTCCATTTTTAGGGGATATGATAACGTTGCTCGTGTGTACGACGTACTATCACCTCACGAAATGATGTGATTTGTTTTTATATTACACTTTACATGGAAGTAATTAAGTAAAAATTTATTGAATATACATGATTTATATGAAATAATAATTAATTTTTATTGTTAATATATTATTTACCTTTATTTTTTTTCCATTCCATGGAGAAAATAGAAACAACATTCATGCGTACGTATAACCAACCATCTCCATGAATAGTGTATTTCATTTTCTATCTCTAACACTTATGGATTTATCTACAAACATATCTAATAAATATATATTATATTTATATAATTTTTAACATTATGGATATTATATAAACATGATAAAATTAATATGAACAAAAAATAAATAATAAAAACATACACAAAAAACAAATAAGTTCTTGCCTAAGACGTGAATTTAGCATGGAATTGTTAATAAAAGGGTAATAAAAGGTCCTAAGTAAATAATATATGGTATGATATATATATGTATGGTTATTTAAGATATATATATATATACATAATAAAATTAAATTTATTATACATGAGGTTTGAATGTCTATGACAGAAGTCGAGACTTAAGGTAAGAGATTTCAATCTCACATTTCTTACTTCTGTGATACAAATGCCATATTCACCACATATTTTTGTTATGCAGTGTATATAATGAATATGAATTTATTTTATGTTTATTATCCTGAAAATTATTTTTATTTTCATATCCATTTTTGAATCTGATTTTCTTTGGATTTACATTTCAATGGTTACCAAATTGGTAAAGGATTTTTGTATCAATTTTCCTTCATTGAGACATCTATTATGTTATGAACCTATCTTTATTTATAAGGTTTATATTGAAAGCCTTGGAAATATAATATCATGAATTGAATAATATTCATGATATTTTATGTTTAATGTAATTTTATTACTTCATGGGGATTATAATTCAAATTTACCAAAGTAGTAAAAATTTTATGTTATAATCTCTTCATTTGTCATGGTTGGTCAGGATTATAATTCCAATTATGAAATATTATGATATATTTCTGAATACACTAATGAATTTTCATATACTATAATAATTTCATGAGAATAAATGTTTTACATTTTTTTTATCTTTTTATATACTCAAGATTTCAAAATAATTATTTAAGAAAAATCATCTTTATTTCTCTATTCGGTGAAAAATCAGTTTTTCTCCCAAAACAAGGTTTTTTAAAATTGTTTTAATTTTTTTTTAAAAATATCCAAGTAATTTATTAGATAAAATTTTGTCCCTATTTCAATTTTTATGAAATTTCTTGATAGTAATCATCATGTCATATTAAAAATAATTCCCATTTGGCTATTACAATTTTTAAAGGAATCCTTATTTTAAAGTGAACGGTAAGAAAAGTAATTTATTTTATCATGAAAAATAATTGTTTTAATGATTTATTTATAAGTTTAAAAGTTTATTTTCAATGAAAAGTACTTCCAAAATATTTTATGAATTTTTAGTTTTAAAAATTGATCTTCAAAGAAAAGTTATTTTCTTTAAGAAATGTTCGAAGTGATTTATATTTCAAAATAATTTTTCATCTAAGATAAAATAATTTTATGTGACTTATTATTTGATAGGGATATGATCCAGGGACATCATTTTTTTTATTTATCTAAATGGTTTATTTTTATTGTGGCATGATGTTTATGAAATCTATTTCTCTTCCATGGGTTATACCCTGATAAAAGTCTTATGAAACATGCATTATATTCCCTGAGTTATGGTATGATTAAATGATGAAATGATAATGAAACAATTATATTTTCCATTGGTTATGATATGATGAAGTATTTATGAATCTGATTTAATTTCAAGGGTATGATATGATGATTTTTTTAGATGTCGTGGCACACATATGTATGATTTTCATTATGTGTTAGGTGAGACCTATATTGTAACATCCCAGGTAAATAAATAATAAGAAATTTTCATATTTATTAATATTTGTGAATTAAATATTAATTTTATTTTAAAGGGGTTGCTATGTTCGATAGCGTACCCGATACACAACAACGAGTTTCTTTGAAATCTTACGTTGCACAATAACAATGTAATAATATTATTTCAAATGGCAGTTAACACGTAGTCGTTGTACTAGCGAGAATGAATTGAAATAACTAAAAATGGTTATATATGTTTGTTAAATGTTTTTACATTTATCCAATAAAATATAAAGGCTTAAAATAAGAAAAGAATTCAATTTTAAGCATAAATACTCTAATATTCACTAAAAGGTCGATTTATCACCTTTTGATGTCGAACCCTCTTTAAAAATAGTTTTGGTCACTATTATACATTCTATTGGACTAAATAGAATATTTCTTTAGAATTGGGACATCAAAATTTACTTTGTGTATGTTTTTGTTATTTTTTCCGATAAAGTTAATTTTTAATGAATAAGTGAAAAATGTTGTATTTTAATTCAAAACCTATTTTTAATATAATTTATTTATATGATTGGATTATCTTTTTAATTGGTTTTAATGTTAAATTAGAATATATTTTTACCATTTAATCCAATGGTGGTCATTGAAATTAATTTCACTTTGAAATTGGACTTAAACTAGTGTCAATATTTTGATATGTTTTGTTTTAAGAAAAACACGCTATTTGTTTTGACAATAGGAATTAATAATTAAATTTATTAATGAAACTTATATGTTTTGAATTTTTTAAAATAGAAATCATTTTTGAATTCGGAATATCAAATATAGCTTTGGGGGAATTTTTGGAATTTTTATGAAAAACTTCAATTTTTGATGAATAGTGAAACCACTAAGTGGTAGTTAAAAAACCGATTTTTCGTTTAAATGAAAATTTACCACTTCTGTGAATTTAATTTCAAAAACATGACATACATTGTTTTCATTAGTATGAAAAATGTTGTTCAATGGGATAAAAATAATTTTTTGGTGAATAGTAACTTTTATGTTTTATTAATTGCGATTAAAGGTAATTAGTGTAATTTAAGGTAAAAATAATGTTATAATAATATGAAATTACCTTGACACATGTCCTACCATTATTTTATGTTTCATGGAAGACCAATAAAATCCATGGGTCAACTCGGGGACCCCATGGAGCCACATGGTTAAGAAAATGACATAAATAACTTTTTATTTAAAGTTAAAATAAAAATGTAACATACATGTATTGTTTTACTAAAACAAATTTTACATGGGGTTATACAAGTCATATTTTTCACTATAAATATTAATTATAAATCTCAGAAAATTTCCTACATCATGATTTTTTTTATAATTTTTATACATTAAATAAATAAATTTATTTATGACACCATGATGATGCGGCGATTACCTCATTAATGAGTGATTTAAATAAAATGAAAAGATAAGGTAAAATATAAGACTTAAACATGTATAAAACCTATTTTATGGGTGGATTTATAACCCTTATCACCTTAGTCTCTAAATATATCTTTTTGGGACCATTAAAATCTGAATAAATCATTTTATAATAAAGTAACATTTTATAACATTCCAAGAGTGCCCCTCCTCCCTCTTATAGAAGGCTCCCACCTCTACCCCCTTACCCACACATCTCAAGCCTTTGGATCAACTAAACTCTACTCATTATATCTATACAAATCCCTCTCATCTTCCTAGAAGCCTTAACTTATGCAGAAAGATCTTCAAGAAACCCTTTTGGTTCAAACAAATGGGAGTTACCCGATTTAAAGGTAATGTCTTTTCTTATATCCTTTTGATTTATTTTACTTCTCCAACCCCCTAAACTCTTTTTATTCCTTTATTTTATAACAAAAACATTATCTTCAATATACTAGTATGTTTTTATGATAAATATTTGATTTAAACTTACACACAACTCCGTCTAATGGTTAAAGAACATATTGTTTCTGTGGATGGCGAATTACTGCCTCACGAAATGATGATTGTTCAATATTCCCTTAACAACTTTCATGGTTGTCATTATGATGTCACTATATTTATATATGATATATAATATATTTATTCCCTATCTATGCTTCTGTATTTTATATTTAAAACAAACCTTTATGCTTTGCATGTTGTGCAAGTGCGATAATTTCATCTGAGGAAGTGTGGAGTACCGCCCCCTCAAGTGATGTGACTCGTTCATTCCAAACATGGATTTTATAAGTAATGTAATTAATAAACATATGTTAACTATATAACATATATATTATACTGGAAGTATGATATATATTTGTGTCATTTAGTTATAATTCCTTTAATACGAAATAAGAATGAAAGTAGTGTTCATGCGTACGTACAAATTATCGTCTCCATGAATGGTGCATTTCATTTCTTAACTCAAAATGTTATATAATATTATAAATACATGTATATTCTGGATATATATGATATATATGATATCTAAATCATGAATATCATTATGGATATAATTAACCTTTGACCACATGAACAACATGTAATTGCAAGAAGTCCATTTTTGACTTAAGTACCAAATACCGACAAAACGAACATTATGAACTTAAATGATTACATAATGTTTGTAGCATGTAAATAAGTGATATAAAAGGAATAATAATCTTGAAAAATGTTCTTAATCAAGTAGAAATTAACACTAGTTTATTATCCAGGAGACTAAAGAGCGATCGAGTCAAGTCGGACACAAGGTATAGGACTTCGTCTCAATCTCCTTTCATTGAGGCATATTTTGTTCTAATACAAGAATTTATTTTATACACTGTATAAAACCTTTTACTTATAATTTTATTCAAAAAGAATCTTTTATATATGAATCATTTTACTAAACAACAAAAAGTAAGTTTCTTTTTAATGTACGCGGTGACAACGACCATTCCGCCACCGCGAGTATTATTTGATCTCTGGCTTCCTCAACAAGCTATAATATTTTTAAAAGTAAATAAATACCATATACACTTTTATGTATTTTTGTATTGAAAATGGTTTTGATAATGGATTTCTTATGTCAATATATTTAAGTGATATATTGTGCTTAAAATGTGTAAATGTTTTATTTCCTTTATAATTGTTTTATGTGTTATGATTTTATAATGGTACTTGGACATTTGATGGGTGGCAACGTGATAAACCAAATGACAGGTGGTGCTGTGACTACTAGGATGGGTGGTTACGTTATAACCTCCAATTCATTGGGTATGGAAGTCGATCGTATGGCTATTCCATGTAGTGATATGAGTGGAAGTCAACCATATGTTTATTCCATTTAAGTATGTTTATGTCCCAAGATACCTTTATATGTTATGTGTTATTTATATGGGTTTTATGGAAATATTTTGGTTACAAAATTGTAATTAATGATCATTTATTCAGTGATGTGTATTTACTACTTAATAAAGGTGAAAATTGTTACTTTGATAAAGTATTCATGCTTTACTTGATGTTTTGAAAAACTAACAGTTTTCCTTTTTTGTGTATCCCTTATTGAGATTTTTATTCTCACCCCAAGTTTTTTTGAATTATTTTTCACAGGACATAATCTGGAATAGGGTCAATGATGGGATCAAGGAAAAGTCATGCTCTCTTAATCATGGAACTAGACACGACTCTTTTTTTCAAGAGATCATGTTTTAAAAAAAGGAAACTTTGTAGAAGTGTCTACTGTGTAATCTTTCGAGATGTAATAGTTATGATCTAATTATCTAAAACTCTAAACCTGAAAAGATCTTCAATATGAATTATTCATTTAATTCAATATTATGTGAGGTTTAAGGTCGGGTCCTTTTAGTTGGTATCAGAGGTCGGTTTAGACAACTTTAGGAGTTAGAAAAATCATTAAATTTATGTCCATAAATTAATTTATGGTATGATTGAAATGATATAGCATTTAAATATTACCATGTTTCTTTGCCTAAGACATTTCTGTGTTCAGAATGGTTTTCCGCAGAGGAAACATGGCAGCTATGTTGGGATGTCATCAGGTGGAAGATAACCTTCCAAATCAGCAACCCGAGATGGTCAGAATCGGAACTGAACAGTTTTTTGTAGTGATGGCATAGTTGACTTAGGCTATAAATGGTGGTGGTATCCATGCATGAGATCAGCCAGATTAATCGCAGAGGAACATGTCAGTGGTGGAACATTTCATGAGGCAACGTCCCCCATCATTCAGAGGATCATCTGACCCTGTGCTTGCAAGAGGGTGGATTAAAGCACTGGAGAAGATTTTTGATGTCATTGGGTGTTCATAACATCAAAAGGTTAGTCTTACTGTTTACCGTTTTAAAGGTGAAGCTAATCAGTGGTGGTCGATGGTGAAAAATATCCGGGATAGTGATGAGATTGATGATATTCACTGGGATGAATTCAAAGGTATGTTTCTTGAGAAATATTTTCCGAAGGTGGCTCGTCTTATTATGGAAAAACAATTCCTAGAATTGAGGCAGTAGGATGACTCAGTGGCTACTTATGAAGAAAGTTTCACTCGATTGGGAAGGTATGCTCCAAATTTCATAAGAGATCTTGACAGTGAAATCAACTGTTTTTACTCAGGGTTAAAGTTAATGTATCGAATGGATTTAGCTTCTTGTGAGTTCAAAAGTTATGAAAAACATGTTCGATGTGCAGAGAAGGTGGAAATGGAGTTTGCCGATGATCAAGTTTTCTTTGACAAACAACATAATAAGGGGTCCAGTTGGCAGGCAAAGGGAAAGAATTCATCAAAGAAGCCAGGAGGTAAGAAAATCAAATATCCATCCTGTGAGAAGTGTGGTAAAATACATCCTGTAGAATGTTTATCCATGTCTGGAAAGTTCTTTTGGTGTGGTAAGTCTGGTTATATTGCTCGTAACTATAAGGAAGATGATCAAGAAGGTAATGAAAAACCAGCGGTAAGATGTTTTAAGTGTAATGAAATGGGTCATTATGAAAATGAGTGTCTAACGAAGAACTCAATTGAGGGAAAGAAGCCAGACTACAAGCAAAAAGGGGTGGTGAAATCCTTTGCAACTACTTCAGCAGATGTTGGGCCATCGAATGAAGCTGTATCAGGTACACTGTTTGTTTGTTCAGATTATGCCAATGCGTTGTTTGATTCAGGGTCTACACATTCTTTCATTTTTGAGAAGTTTTCTAGTAAGTTGGGAATTCCATCTCAAGATATGAATCCTGAAATTATGGTAAAAACACCTAGAGGGAACATTGATACAAAAGGAAATTATAAGAACCTTCCTATCCTTGTGTGCGGAATGAATCTACCTGCAAACCTTATTGTTTTGACTCTAGTATAGTTTGATGTTATTTTGGGCATGGAGTGGATTTCCATTTATCATGCTAAGATTGACTGTAGAGAAAAAATGGTTTCTTTTTAGAAATATTTTCAGTTTTTGTACTAGAATGAACCCTTTCTATTGATAACATATCAGGAAGTTGAGAAACTAGTAAAATATGGAAATGAATGTTACCTTGCACATATTGTTGAAAACAAAAGAATCGTTTAGATTAATGATGTTCCAGTGTTAAATGAGTATCTTGATGTTTTTCCTGATGAGTTTCCTGGAAGAATACCAGATCGAGAAGTTGAATTTATTGTTGACTTAGTTCCTGATTCTAAGCCAATTTCAAAACCCCCTTATCGAATGGCTCAAGTGGAACTTTCAGAGTTAAAGAAGGAATTGCAGGAGTTATTAGATAAAGGTTACATTCAACCTATCCCATCCCCATGGGGTGCTCCTTTCTTGTTTGTTAAAAAGAAATATCGTTCAATAAGACTTTTCATTGATTATAGAGCATTGAATAACATCACTATAAAAAAAATATCCTTTGCCTCATATCAATCATTTGTTTGATCATCTCCAGGGAGCTCAGTATTTTTCAAAGATTGACTTGAGGTCGGGGTACCATCAATTGAAAGTAAAAGAAGCAGATGTTCTGAAGACTATGTTTCATACAAGATATGGCCATTATGAATTTGTAGTTATGCCTTTTGGGTTAACCAATTCACCTATTGTATTCATGGACCTTATGAATAGAATTTTCCATGAGTTCATGGATAAGTTTTTGGTTGTTTTCTTTGATGATATTTTGGTGTTTTCTAAAAGTAAAGAGGAGTATGAAAGTCATTTAAGGGTTATATTTCAAACCTTAAAAGAAAAGAAACTGTATGAAAAATTTACTATGTATGAGTTTTGGTTACAACAAATTTCTTTCCTTGGTCACATTGTTTCAAAATATGGAATAAATATTTATCCTACAAGAACAAAGGTTGTTGAATAATGGCCAAGACCCACAAATATAACTGAGATTCGTAGTTTTCCTAGTTTGGCAGGTTACTACCGAAGGTTTGTTGAATAGTTTTCACGGTTATCTAGTCCAATGACTAAGTTAACTCGAAAAGGTGTTAAGTTCATCTGGACAAAAAATGTGATGATTGTTTTCAGGAATTGAAAAGAATATTGGTGAATGATCTAGTTTTGGAACTTCCTTCCAGAGATGGTGAGTTTGTTATCAACAGTGATGCTTTGTTGAAGGGACTTGGTTGTGTCCTTTTGAAGAATGATCTGGAAATTGCTATGCTTTACGTCAATTGAAAATTCATGAGTTAAATTACCCTACAAATGATTTGTAATTAGCTGCTGCTGTTTTTTCTCTAAAAATTTAGAGGCATCATTTTTATGGAGTAAAATGTGAAATATATACTGATCAAAAAATTTTAAAGTATATATTTAGACAGAAATAATTGAACAAGAGAAAGAGGAGATGGATGGAATTAATCAAGGATTACGATTGTAAAATTTATTACCATCTGGGAAAAGAAAATAAAGTTGCTAATGCTTTGAGTTGAAAAAGTAATGCTTCATTAACCATGCTACGTTTGGAACGAGATCCTTTGGTTTTTTATTTGATGAACTTTGACATAGAATTTTTTGGTGCAGGAAGTTCTTTTTGTTCGTTTTAGGTGTCAGTGAGAGCTTCTCTATTAGACAGAATTAAGAAAGCACAGAAGAAATATAGTGGGTTGCAGAAAATGGTAGAGCTGGTTCAGAAGGGTAAGTTGCCTGAATTTAACATTGATAATGATTGTGTTTTGAGGTTTGGGAAGAGATTATGTGTGCCTTGTGATTCACAGTTGAAGAATGAGTTGTTATGTGTGGCTCATAGTTCCCTGTTTCAGTTCATCCTGGTAGTACTAAGATGTATAGAGATCATTGGGAGTATTACTGGTGGGATGGAATGAAAAGAGATATTGCTGATTTTACTGTGAAGTGTTTGGCTTGTCATCAGGTTAAAGCAGAGCAGAAGTTACCGAAATGGATGCTTTAGTCATTACCAGTTCCAGAGTGGAAATGGGAGAACATATCAATGGACTTAATTGTGGGATTGCCGAAGATACCTCGAGGTAATAATGAAATCTGGGTTATTGATGATCACTTGACTAAATCTTCTAATTTCCTTTCTATACGAGATAATTTTTCCCTAGATCAAATTTCTCATTTGTATCTTAAAGAGATAGTCAGGTTACATGGAGTTCCCCTCTCCATTGTATCTGATCATGATCCCTGGTTTAATTCTCCAATGGCCTAAAGGCCTTCATTTTTTTGTTGATTTTTGATAATCCAACTTTCAAGGCCTTTAGAATTCATTGGGTACTGAATTAAATTTTAGTATAGCTTTTCATCATCAATCAGATGGGCAGTCAGAAAGAACAATTCAGAATTTGGAGGATATGATACGTGCTTTTTCGATGGATTATCAGGGATGTTGGGACCAACATCTTTCTTTGGTTTAATTTTCTTCTAATAACAGTTTTCATTCCAGTATACAGATGGCACCATTTGAGGCATTATATGGGAAGCAGTGTCAAACTCCAGCTTTTTTGGATGAAGTAGGGAAAAGGAAGCTGATGGGACTAGAATTGGTAGAAGGAATGGCAGAAAAAGTTTAGTTGATTCAGAACCACATGAGAATAACTCAGAGTAGGACGAATAGTTATGCGGATAACCGGAGGAAGGATCTATCTTCCGAGGTTGGTGATCATGTATTTATAAAAGTTTTTCCATGTAAAAGTGTGATTCATTTTGGAAATAATGGAAAGTTGAGTCCAAGGTTCATTAGACCTGATGTAATTCTGGAGAAAGATGGATCAGTAGCATACAGAGTGGCATTACCCTCAATTTTGTCCCAGGTACACAATTTTTTTTCATGTTTCAATGTTGAGAAAGTATATTCCAGATCCATCTCATGTTTTGAGCCTAGAGGTAGTTTAGTTGGAGGAAAATCTCTCTTATGAAGAACAACCAGTCCAGATTCTTGACCGAAGAGAGCAAGTGTTGTGAAATGAGGTAATTTATCAGGTGAAGGTTTTATGGAAAAACTATATGGTTGAAGAGGCAATGTGGGAATCTGAAAATGCTATGAGGGATAAATACCCCTACTTATTTTGATAAGTGAATAAAATCGCGAGGACACAATTCAAAAAAGGGGGGAAGAATGTAACATCCCAGGTAAATAAAGAATAAGAAATTTTCATATTTATTAATATTTTTGAATTAAATATTAATTTTACTTTAAAGGGGTTTCTATGTGTGATAGCGTACCCGATATGAAACAACGAGTTTCTTTGAAATCTTACGTTACACACTAATAATATAATAATATTATTTCAAATGGTAGTTAACACGTAGTCGTTGTATTGGAGGGAATGAATAGAAATAACTAAAATATGATTATATATGTTTGTTAAATGTTTTTACATTTATCAAATAAAATATAAAGGCTTAAAATAAGAAAAGAATTCAATTTTAAGCATAAATACTCTAATATTCACTAAAAGGTCGATTTATCGCCTTTTGATGGCAAGCCCTATTTAAAAATAGTTTTGGTCACTCTTATACATTCTATTGGACCAAATAAAATCTTCATTTAGAATAGGGACATCAAAATTTACTTTTTGTATGTTTTTTTTCCAATAAAGTTCATTTTTAATGAATTAGTGAAAAATGTTGTATTTTAATTCAAAACCTCTTTTTAATATAATTAATTTATATGATTAGATTATCTTTTTAATTGGTTTTAAAGTGAAATTAGAATATATTTTTACCATTTAATCCAATGGTGTTTAATGGAATTAATTTCACTTTGAAATTGGATTTAAACTAGTGTCAATCTTTTGATATATTTTGTTTTTTAAAAAAACACGTTATTTGTTTTGAAAATGGGAATTAATTATTAAATTGATTAATAAAACTTATATCTTTTGAATTTTTTAAAATAGTCATCATTTTTGAATTCGGAAAATCAAATATAGCTTAGGGTGAATTTTTGGTATTTTTCTGAAAAACATCAATTTTTGATGAATAGTGAAACCACTAAGTGGTAGTTAAAAAACTGATTTTTCGTTTAAATGAAACTTTAACACTTATGTGAATTTAATTTCAAAAATCCAACATACATGGTTGTCATTATTATATAAAATTTTGTTCAATGGGATGAAGATAATTTTTTTGGGGAATAGTAACTTTTAAGTTTTATTAATCACGATTAAAGGTAACTAGTGTTATTTAATGTAAAAATAATGTTATAATAAAATGAAATTACCTTGAAACATGTCCTATCCTTATTGGATGTGTCATGGCCAACTGAGAAAATCCATTGGTCAACTTGGGGACCCCATGGAGCCACTTGGGTAAGAAAATGACATTAATAACTTTTTATTTAAAGTTAAAATAAAAATGTCACAAACATGTATTGTTTTACTAAAAAAATTTTTACATGGGGTTATAGAAGTAATAATTTTGACTATAAATATTCATTAGAAATATAAAAGGATTTCCTAAATCATGATATTTTTTTTTATAATTTTTAGACTTTAAATAAAGAAATTTATTTATGACACCATGATGATGCAATGGTTACCTCATTAATGAATGATTTAAACAAAATGAAAAGATAAGGTAAAATATAAGATTTAAACTTGTCCAAAACCTATTTTATGGGTTTATTTATAACCCTTATCACCTTATCCTTGAAATATATCTTTTTCAGACCATTAAAATCTGAAAAAAATCATTTTATAATAAAGTAACATTTTATAACATTCCAAGAGCGCCCCTCCTCCCTCTTAAAAAAGGCCCCCACCTCTACCACCTAACCCACAACTCTCAAGTCTTTGGCTCGACCAAAATATTCTAATTTTATCTCTCCACATCCCTCTCCTCATCCTAGAAGCCTTACCTTAGGTAGAAAGCCCTTCAAGAAACCAGTTTGGTTCAAACCAAAGGGAGTTACCCGATTTAAAGGCAATGTCTTCTCTTATATCCTTTTGTTTTATTTTGCTTCTCCAACCCCATAAACTCTTTTTATTTCTTTATTTTGTAACAAAAATAGTATCTTAAATATACTAGTATTTTTTATGAGATGTATTTTATTTACACTTACACACACCTCTGTCTAATGGTTAAAGAACATACTGTTTCTGTGGATGGCGAATTACTGCCTCACGAAATGATGATTGTTCAATCTTCTCTTAACACCTTTCATGGTGTCCATTAGTATGTCACTGTATTTATATATGATATATAATATATTTATTCCCTCTATAAGATTCTGTATTTTATATTTAAAAAAATCCTTTATGCTTTCCATGTTGTGCAAATGCGATAATTTCATCTGAGGAAGTGTGGACTACCACCCCATCAAGTGATGTGACTCGTTCATGCCAAACATGGATTTTATAAGTAATGTAATTAATAAACTTATGTTAACTATATAAAATATATATTATACGGAAATTATAATATATATTTTTCTCATTTAGTTGTAATTCCTTTAATATGAAATAGGAATGAAAGTAGCGTTCATGCGTACGTACGACTTACCGTCTCCATGAATGGTGCATTTCATTTCTTACCTATAAATGTTATACAATATTATAAATACATGTATATGCTGGATATATATGATATATATGATATCCAAATCATGATTTTCATTCTGGATATAATGAACCTGTGACCACATGAACAACATGTAATTGTAAGAAGTCCATTTTTGACTTAAGTACCAAATATCGACAAAACGAACATTATTAACTTAAATGATTACATAATGTTTATAACATAGAAATAAGTGATATAAAAGGAATAATAATCTTGAAAAAGTTTCTTAAGAAAGTATAAATTAACAATAGTTTATTATTAAGAAGATTAAAGAGGGATCGAGTCAAGTCAGACACGAGGTATGGGACTTCGTCTCAATCTCCTTTCATTGAGGCATATTTTGTTCTAATACAGGACTTTCTTTTATATGCTGTATAAACCCCTTTGACTTATACTTTTATTAAAAAGGAATATTTTCTATGCGAAGCATTTTACTAAACGACAAATAGTATGTTTCTTTTTAACATACGTGGTGACAACGACATTTACGACACCACGACTATTATTTGATCTTTGGCTTCCTCAACAAGTCGTAACATTTTTAAAAGTAAATAAATACCATATAAGCTTTTATGTATTTTGGTATTGAAAATAGTTTTGATAATGGATTTTTTATGTAAATATATTTAAGTGATATATTGTGCTTGAAATGTGTAAATGTTTTCTTTCCTTTATAATTGTTTTATGTGTTATGATTTTATAATGGTACTTGGACATTTGACGGGTGGTTACATGATAAACCAAATGACGGGTGGTGCCGTGAATAACAGGATGGGTGGTTACGTTATAACCTCTAATGCATTGGGTATGGAATTTGGCCGTATGGCTATTCCATGTAGTGATATGTGTGGAAGTCGACCGTATGGATATTCCATTTATGTATGCTTATGTCCCATGTTACCTTTATATGTTATGTGTTATTTATATGCGTTTTATGGTAATATTTTGGTTACAAAAGGGTAAGTAATGATCATTTATTTAGTGAAAAGTATTTACTACTTCTTAAAGGTGAAAAGTGTTACTTTGATAAAGAATTCATGGTTTACTTGATGTTGTAAAAAACTAAGAGTTTTCCTTCTTTGTGTATCCCTTACTGAGCTTTTTATGCTCACCCCATGTTTTTTTTGAAATTTTTATCATAGGACATAATGTGGAATAGGGTCAAGGATGGGATCAAGGAAAAGTCATGCTATTTTAAGCATGGAACTAGACGTGACCCTTTTTTTAAGAGTTCATGTTTTGTAAAAAAAAGGAAACTTTGTAGAAGTGTCTACTGTGCAATCTTTTGAGATGTAATAGTTATGATCTAATTCTCTAAAACTCTAAACCTGAAAAGATCATCAATATGAATTATTCATTTAATTCAATATTAAGTGAGGTTTAAGGCTGGGTCCTTATATATATCTCCCTCCAATGTGTTGGGTAGAGATTTATATCTCCCAATATATAAATGACTTGAATGGGGATTGAACCAAATTTAGTAAGGGGGTGTTTCCACAATGATGTTCTTGGGAGTGAACCTATAATACTATGATGGTTTTGGGAGTGAACACATTCTACTATGATATCCTTGGTAGCGAGCCTTGACTACTATAGAAATGGTTTTATATACTTATGTGTATTCCAAAATTCTATGTATTATGAAAATGTTATTCCCTCTTAGCTCATGCTATTTGATTTACTTATAATTCATGTATTATAAACTACCAATATTTATTTCATTACTCAATATTATGATTTTTTATATTCAAGGTATGGTTTTCAAATGTTTTTCTTAGATTACCATACCGTTATGTTCATGTTTTGCTTACATATCTCCCTTATTTACCATTATTGAGCATATGACCCCACCCTTTCTTATGTTTTATTTCCATAAGTTCGGAAGGATTGTATTATGTATGATAAGGATAATAAGGGTTCTAGTTATGAACATCTTATTGGGATATTATGTAGTTCACATATGAACTAGTTGTTTATGTTTCCAGGTTTCCAAAGGCACTATACATTTATAATCCTCAAGAGTGTGCTTTTGTAATGTAAGGATTTTTTATCTAAAAAGATGTAATATTTATGTATGAAAAGCATGGGTTACTATAATAATCAGATACAAACATGATTAAATTAATAAAAGAGGTATATCAAGGTGATATATAAGGGTGAGTGTAACATCCTGAGTCTTAAGAAAGAAACACTATGTTCAATAGCGTACATGATACACTACATCGATCATAAATGGACAACTAAAAATTATTATTTAAATGTTTTCATTATAACCTAGCCATTGGAATGGTGGGAATGAATAATATAAACTAAATTATGAAAATATTTTTTTACACATGTTTAAATAATTAATCTTTGGGTTACCAAATTTATTAGAAATGAAAATAAAAACTAATTGAATATATAGGATGTGTTTTTATGAAAACCTATTTTAAAGAGAATAATTTTGTTTACAAAATCATATCACTCTTTATGGATATTTATTTAATGAAAAATATATTTTATATATTAAATTTAATGTTTAAAATTTATCTTATAAGTTTTTTAGATATGATATAAGAACAAATTTGATTTTTTTGGATATAATAAGCATTTATCAAAAATATATTGTTTCACAAACTTTTGATGTTTAACCCTTTTTAAATCAAGATTTTTTACTTTTATATGTCATATTCTACAAAACAAACTTCTTATTTAGAATATCTAAATCAAAAGTTACTTTGGTTGAATTTTGGTGTTTTTCTGATAAATTTCAATTTTAATGAATAATGAAAAATATTGGATTTTATTTCAAAAATGCATTTTCATTTTACTTTTTTATATAGTTATATTCCATTGTTATTTGGTTTTAAAGTGTAATTGGTTTATTATTTTATTATTTAATACTATATTTTTCGTTTTATGAAATTTCACATTTAAATTAGATGTAAACGCATGTTAATCTTTTGATAGTTTTTTACTTCTTAAAAACATGCTTTCTGGTTTTGATAATGGGAATTCACTTTAAATTCATTTCTTCAAATTATGTGTTTAGAATTTGAAAAAATGGATTCCATATTTGGAATCAAAAAATTTTGTAAACATGTACCATATATTTTTTGACATTATGAATAGTAACTTTAGTAATTATTTTTATTTAGAACAGTTAAAGAATAAATCTAGTAAATAAGGGTAAAAAATAATATTATAATAATATAAAACTACCCTAACACGTGTCATAATACTATTGGATGATATATTTACAACCATGAGAATCCTAGTGTAAAATTTAGGATGATGTGGAGCCACTTGGGTGTGATAAGGACCTTTTATAATATTGAATTTAAAGAAAAGGGAAATATTACATAAACATATATCTCCTAACTAAAACAATTTTAATTTTGTTTATATAAATTATATCCTAAATTATAAATAGTCATTAGAAATATAAAAATATTTCCTACATCATTTTATTCTATTTATAATTTTTATACATTAAAAAAATAAATTTATTTACGACCCAATGATGATGTAGTGATTACCTTATTAATGAAAGATTCAAATAAATGATATTATGAATATTAAAATAAAAGTAATTTCCACAATTTTTATGCCATTCATGAATTTTATATATGACTATGAAATGTTATATTTGATTAAATTCATTTTTTATAAGTAATCAAGTTTTTTATGACTTTTAAAAAAATCAATTACTAAATAGGCTCAAAATTGACATAAATGAGTTTTCAAAACAAATACAATTTTATTAAATGATATAATAGTCATAAAAAAATAATATTATTTGATATGAATTATATAATATTAAAAATGTCATTAATGATCCACTGGTGGTTATTTTTTCATTTTATAGTAACTATAGTAACCATATATTATGAAAAAACAAGAAGCCATAGTAAGAGTTAATGTTTTTAACTAAGGGTTAAATCTAAATGATAAGGTTAATTTTGTGACTTAAACATGTATAAAACCTATTTTTTGAGAGTATTTGGAACCATAATAATCCTATAATATATATTTATCTCTTTTTAACTATTATAAATCGAAAAATATTTTTTGACAAAATAATATTTCAATGCTTTCCTAAAGTGTCCCTCCTCCCTCATATAAAAGGCCACCACCTCAACCCACTTAATAACACATTTAAAGACCATTGAATCATAAAAACTATTATAAAATAAGCTCCCAACATACATTAATTACTCCTAGAATACTTACCTTGGCTATAGGCCAATTCAAGAAATCCTTTTTGCTCAAATCAAAAGGAGTTACCCAACTTAGAGGTTGCATCTTCTCAGAAGATCCTTTCATTTATTTTACTTATAAACTACCTATTATCTTATCATTATATTATTAAATAACAACACCAGTATCCTCAATTTACTAATATTTTATTATGATAAGAATTTAGACTACACTTATACACATCTCCATCTAATGGATATAGAACATACTGTTTCTGTGTAGGATGAACTACTAACTCATGAAACAATGATTGTTAAATTTTTTTCTACCACCTATCTTGGTGGAAATTATAATGGAATTGTATTTATATATGATATATATTAAATTAATATTTTCATTATTCTTCTGTAATTTTTATTTACAATATAACTTTATGCTTCCCATAATGTGTAAATATGATATTTTGATTTGACGAAGTGTGGACTAGAACCCCCTCAAAGTGATATGAATTATTCATGCCATATATAGAATTTATAAAAAAATGGTGTCAATGAACTTATGTAACATATATAACATATATATTATACTGAAATTATAGTATAACTATGCATCCTTTAGTTTTCATTCCTTTAATATGACAAAGAAATGAAAGTAGTGTTCTTAAGTACATACGGCCTACTGTCCTCACGAATGGGGCATTTAATTTCTTATCTCAAAATATTATGGAATATTTTAAATACATATATAATGGGTATATATGATATTCAAATCAATAATATCATTGTGGAGATGATGTACTTATGAAAACATGGGTTATTTTCATCAAAATAAGATCATTTTTGACTCAAGTACCAAACATCGACAAAATGTCCAATATGAAGTCAAATAATTAACAAATTCTTATAACATGGTAATAAGTGATATAAAATGAATAATAAAATATAAAATTTTACATAGAAGTTATAAATTAAGCTAAGTTTATTATCCAGGAATATACATAATGAATAGGACAAGTTAGACTTGAGGTAAGGGAATTTATAAACTCAATTTCCACTCATTGTGTCCACATGCTTCATTGATTATATTATACAAAGATTATGATTGGAATCAATATTTATTTATATATTTTGTAATTTACACTTAAATTTGTGTGGATATAACTTTTTCAATACATAATTACCACATTGATAAATTCTTACGTCATTTATAGGAACTTTATAAGTGAACTTCTTAACCCAATTTCCATTCTGTGGGTTTATCTTCTACTTATTGATTTTGTAATGATATGATTATGTGAGAAATAAAATTTTATGTCCTATCTTGTATTTGTACTTTTTTAGGTGTATATATAGTGAATACACATAATCGATCTATTTTATTAACAAGATGACCTCTCTAAGGGTAATCCTAACTCAATCTCATTTCATTAAGTTAAATATCCATGACATTGTTTTGTTTTTTCCAGAATATGTGTGAATGAACATTGATTGTTTAAAACATAATATACACTTAGATTTGGTGCATTTATATTTGTCACACATAATTATTTCATTGATTTATCCTTAATCTAATGATACGATCTTTGTAAGAGATTTCATCTCAATTTATAATCGATTGAGGCTTATTTGTTGTTATGAACCAATTAACCTTTATATAGTGTATATACTTCCATTAGACATATTATATCATGTATCTCCTTATTCTCATGAAATTATCAGTTTTGTTTAATTTTATTCTTTAATTATTTTTCTTCAATTATTTCTCAAGTGGTAAGGGAATCTTTAACTAAAACATCATTTTAAACTTTTTAAAGATTTATTATTATTTATATTTCTCATTAATGTCCATGTTTTCAAAATGGTTTTAAGGATTTATTTATATGGAAATTAATGTTTTTGAATTTTAATTCCTTTAAAAGTTTCAAAGTTGTATGGGAAACCATGATTCAAAAATCTTTTTTTTTAAAATATTTAAATGTGTTTTAAAACTGAATTGATTATTTAACTAAAAATTAATGTTTTTATAGATACATCATGAATGGAATTTCATGATCTTAAGTCTCTATTATGTATTTATTTGTAATTTATAAGTTTTCCATTTTATTTTAAAATAATTTGTTTTCATTTATGATTGCATGTCTTGTAAAGATGAAATGTTATTTTAAAGGGGAAATGTTATTTTTCCTTTCTTCTTGGTTTATATGTTATGACTATTTTATTATTATTCAGAATTGATTAAGTATATATATAGTAATATGATAAACCTAGGGTGGGTGAGAATGTGATAGCTCTCTAATGCGTTGTGTAATGTGATAGAGGTAAACAATAAGGTTTCTCCTATGATATTTAGGGAATATACTGTATTGGGTATTCCAAACATAACCATGACGGTTACTCGCTATGTAGTTGTGAAAGATACAATAGAAGTATAATATGGATGACACAAGTTACCATTATGATTTAGGTTTTATCACTTATGATTACTAAGATGTTTTTCAGGAATCTTATGATTTCCTAAGGTATGTTTAAGAGATTATGTTCTAATGGTGAAAAGTTTGATTTTATGAAAAGGTTTTCAATGAGTTTAAAATACTTATTTGACAATGTTTTCTTTCGTCATTTTATATCCCTTACTGAGATTTTTTGTGATCACCCCAAGTTTTTGAAATGTTTTCCACAGGTTATAAGGATGTGTTAGAGGAAGGAAGAAATTGAGAAGAATTTTATGAATATTTTTATCAAGAAAATAAATCACGATTTATTTTAAACATTTCCAGTTTTTAAAAAAATGTATAGTGAGAAGATGTGACTACTTTGTAATTTTTGAGTTATTATGCAATAATAATGGCCTAATTCTCTAAAACTATAAATATGAAAATATCCTCAATTTGAATTCCTGACTTTAATCAATATTATGTAATGTCTATGGGTGGTTCCTTAGAGTTGGTATCAAAGGTCAGTTTGGATAAAATAAGAGGTTTGGGTGTTATTTAAGCATAAGTGACAAGTTTTATATAACCATAATGGTTATAATATTATAAAGAGTCATAGTTATTTTATATAAATTTAATGAGTTTAAGATAACATGAGTTTTTATATCTTAGTGTTTAACCTCCTTATAAGATAGTAAATGATGATTTTACTGATATACTCACACTAACCTCTTTGGTTTTAGTAAATGGCTGGATCTAGAAGGCACCAAAGTAACAATGGATGTTTAGGAAACTATGGTGGTTTTCTGAATAAGAAACCAAATGAAATGTGAGATTCAATGAGAACTCTTATGGTTATTCTTAAACAACTATTTGGTTTCATGATTGACCACTTGAACCTTGGTGATTTTTCTAAGGAATCATATATGTGTGATACGAATCCCTATGGAAGTTTAGGTAATATTCATAATGGTAATTATATTAAAAAATCTTATGTGTTAAGGATGTGGAAAGAAACACCTTGGAAAATGTTTTAAAGGTATAAGAAGATGTTGTAGATGTGGTAGTGAAGGTCATAAAGAAATAACCTTCAATGGAAAATGGAAGCATTTAGTTGAATCTAAGAAAGGGAAATATTTTCTTTTTGAGGAAACAATTAAATGTATTAATTGGGGTGTGCATGGTCATTATGAAAATAGATGTCATACAAAGAAGGTTTGGGAATGCTATCAGTAGGACTATAAAAATATATGTTTACCAATACCTAATTCCATTCCAATTGAATATGAGGAAACCAAAAATAACCCATGAAAGGTATGGATTATTTCTTAGCTCATGTTTTGGAATTATTAAATCTTTGGAAATTATGAATTATTTTGTTTGTAGGAAAGAAGTATTAAATAATGATGTGAAAAAACATGGATAAAGGTCCATGAAGAACTTTTTATGATTAAGATGTATAAATTTTAGGAATTGAATAGTTAAGTCAGATATATGGATTATGATATGTTTAAATGTATTAATGATGGGATTACTTTGGAAGGATTATAGTATGTGTAACACATATTTTTTTATTTAAAAATGTTAATTTAGGAAGAATACACTTTTCTTTTGTGGCTATAGTTATAAGGAACTATTACAGGGTATATGATCCTTGAATTGGAGGCAATTACGAGTTATTAAATTTTGAGATGAAAGGCATGAGATAAAATTGAGAGTAAAATATATTATTTTTATTTTGATGATTTTATCTCATTTTGGGAATTTTGTAAGAATTATATAGTTTTATAAAAAGAACATCCTGTGGGATGGGTGACAACCCATCACGTTTGGAAAGGCTGTGGGAATCAAACCCACAACCGAAGGGAGGTAAGGGGTCATCACCTACCACTACCCTACGTGAATTCCCCAGATAGTATGACTTATTATTTTTAGTTAAATTATATTATGGATTAAGAATATATTGATTTTGGGAAATTTTGTTTTATCAAATGGATATCCTTAGTATATGAAAACAATTTGGCGATTAAGTGATAAATGTTATTTTAGAATATGTTCTCTCTTTTGGGAACACTATATGCCTATGGAAAATAGAATACTGTGGGATTTCATTTGAAGATTAATGGTTGAATTTTATTTTTTATGAATCAATGTTTTTACTATGTATATATGGATATTTGGGTTATTTATGGAAATTATTAACCTATCACGGAGAATATGTGATTAGGTTAATTACTTTTCAGTATGAAACTTTAAGAGTAGTTGATGTTATTTGGATATAAATGTTAAGATTTATTATTGAAGAATATGTGATCAAATACTTATTTATTTTTCATTTAAATATTAGTTTGAATTATTTTTGAGGAATTATATGGAAAATTAACTGTTGAATGGTTTATATTAAACTATGGTTATTATTGTAGAATTTTGGATTTTAAAAGTAGTCTTTTTTTCTTATAAATGATTTTTCTTTTTTGGGGTTTATCTGATATTATACTAGAATTTTTGGTTTTGTTTAATTTTTTAAGGTTGGAGAAATATTTATTTAACCTTTTTTGGATGTTATGAGTTTTTATATGTTTATTATAGTGCTTCAGTCAGGAAAAATTCATCTTAAATACACATCATTTGGAGAAAAAGATGTGTTTGTGGTGGAAATTTGTTAAGGGATGAAACACTACATGTAAATTAAGTAAATTTACTTATGTTATTATTATATATAGTAAAATAATTACTCAACATTATGAAGTGGATAAGAAATCATAAATGTTTTCTGTTTACATTTTCATACTATGAAATTAAAGATCGTTTAATCCATCAAAAGTTTGTGGTTTTCTGGTTGTTGACTTTAACTTGATATTTTTTAACACTCTACATAAGAACAAGATGGTTAGTTTTTCTTCATATAAATATTTTCTTATATGGAACCGTAGTATGTGTTATCCCAGTTAAACTTTGTACTATACTTTATATCTTTTAAAGTGGATGTTTTATTAACCCTTTTTCCGATGTGGATTTGCAATAAAGGTTCTTTGAAAAGTCCTACCCTAGTTTCCGACCCCAAATTTAAATTGGAAGGATGAAATTAATTAAAGGGGGAGGATGTAACGTCCTGAGTTTTAAGAAAGAAACACTATGTTCAATAGCGTACATGATACGCTACATCAAGCTTAAATGAACAAATAAATATTATTATTTAAAGTTTACCATTATAACCTAGCTATTGGAATGGAGGGAATGAATAATATCAAATGAATTATGAAAATATGGTTTCCACATGTTTAAATACTGATTCTTTTGGTTACCAAATTTACTATAAATAGAAATAAAAACCAATTGAATATAAATTATGTGTTTTTATGAAAACCTATTTAAAAGAGAATAATTCTATTTATAAAGTCATATCACTCTTTAGGGATTTTTATTTAATGAAAAATATATTTCATATATTCAATGTGATGTTTAAAATTTATCTTATATTCTTTCTAAATATGATATGAGAACAAATCCAATTTTTACATGTAAAATAAGTACTATTAAAAAAATAGCGTTTCACCACCTTTTAATGGAGAACCCTTTTTAAATTAAGTTTTTGTCACTTTTATATGTTATATTTGAAAAAAATATAATTCTTCTTTTGAATTAGGAAATCATAATTTACTTTTATAGAATTTTGGTATTTTTCTAATAAATTTCATTTTTTAATGAATAGTGAGAAATACAAGATTTTAATTAAAAAATTCCTTTTCGACTAACTTTTTTATATAGTTAGATTATATTTTTATTGGTTTTAAAGAGTAATTAGATTATGTTTTTACATTTAATACAATATTTTCCATTTTAAATAATTTCACATTTAAATTAGATATAAACGCATGTCAATCTTTTGATAGTTTTTTATTTCTTAAAAACACGCCTTTTGGTTTTGGCAACCAGAATTATGTTTAAATTAATTTTATCTAATTCTGTGTTTTGAATTTTGTAAAATGTATTCCATATTTGGAATAATACGTTAAAAATTGTGTAAATAAGAGCCAACTTTTTTTGGATATTATGAATAGTAACTTCAGTAATTACTTTTATTTACCATGGTTAAAGGGTAAATTAGGTAAATAAGGGTAAAAAATAATATTATAATAATATAAAACTACCCTAACACATTTCATAATCCTATTGGATGAGATATTTATGACCATGATAATCCTTGGGTCGAATACAGGACCCCATAGTGCGACTTGGGTGTGATAATGCCCTTTAATAATATTTAATTTAAAGAAAAGGGAAATATAATGTAAACATGTATCTCCTAACTAAAACAATTTTAATTTTGGTTATATAAATGATATAACAAAATATAAATATTCATTATAAATATAAAACTATTTCATACATCATGGTATTCTCTATGTAAATTTTAGACATTATTTAAATAAATTTATTTATGACACAATGATGATGTAGTGACTGTCCTATTAATGAAAGATTCAAATAAATGATATTTTAATTATTAAAATAAATGTGATTTGAACATTTTTATGACACACAAAAATTTTCTGGAGAATTATGAAATGTTATATTTGAGGTAATTCCTTTTTTTTCTAAGGAATTTTTTTATTACTTTAACAGAAATCAATTACTAAATAGTGTAAAAATTGACATAAATGAGTTTTAAAAAACAATAATATTTTATTAAATAATATAATAGTGTTAAAAATATAATATTAGGTAAAATGACTTATATAATGTCACAGATTTCATTAATGTTTCACTTTTGGTTATCTTGTCCTTTTAAAGTATCTATTGTGACCATATATTATGAAAATAAAAGAAGACATGGTAAGAGTTAATGTTTTTAACTAATGGGTAAATCTAAAAGATAAGGTTAATTTTGTGAAAACAAATTTTGTAAAACCTATTGTTGAGATGATTTAGATCTATTATCATATTATACTATAAATTTATCACTTTGGAACTATTATAATTTGGAAATAAATTTTTAATAAAATAATATTTCAAGACTTTCCTAATGTGCCCCTCCACCCTCTAATAAAAGGCCACCACCTATACACAATTACTCACACATTTTAATCCCCTTGTATTATCCAACATCTAGAAATATAAGCTCATAACATCCCTAACATACTCATAGATTCCTTACCTTGTGAATAATCCAATTCAAGAAATCTGTTTTGCTCAAATAAAAAAGAGTTACAAGATTTAGAGGTAGCGTCTTCTCTCAAGCTTCATTCCTTATTTTCCTTCTCCACTCCCTATACTATTATTATTCTATGATTAAATAAAAACATAAGTATCCTAAATATACTAGGATGTTTTTATGATATCTATTCAAACTAAACATACTCACACCTCCATCTAATGGATATAGAACATACTGGTTTCTGTGTATGGAGAACTACTGCCTCACAAAACGATGATTGTTCAAATTTATCCTACCACCTCTCATGGTGGAAATTATGATGGAACTGTATTTATATATGATATAAATTATATTTATATTTTCTTTGTTCTTATTTAATTTTTATTTACAACATACCTTTATGCTTTTCATAATTTGTAAATATAATAATTTCATTTGAAGATGTTTGGACTACCACCCACTCAAAGTGACATGACTCGTTCATTTCATTCATGGAACATATAAAGGACGATGTTAATGAAATTATTTAACATATATAAAATAAATATTATATTTAAATTATATTATACCTATGTATTATTTAGCTTTCATTCCTTTAATATGAAAGACAAATGAAAGTAACATTCATGTGTACGTACGACCTATCATCTCCATGAACGATGAATTTCATTTCCTATCTCCCAATATTATGGAATATTATAAATAAATATATACTGGATATATATGATATTTAAATAATTAATATCATTATGGAGATGATTTACTTATGAAAACATGGATTATTTTTATAAAAACAAGTTCATTTTTGACTAAACTACCAAACCTCAACAAAACATCCAATATGAAGTCAAATAATTAACTAATTGTTTTAACATGGTAATAAGTGATATAAAATGAATTATAAACTTTAAAAAGGTTATGAATCAAGTATAAATTAACCTAATTTTATTATTAACGAATATAAAGGACAAATTATACAAGTCAGACTTGAGGTAAGGGAATTTCTAAACCCAATTTCTGCTCATTGGGTTTTATGCATACTTCATTGATTA
The DNA here is from genome assembly GCA_963277665.1 of Viscum album. Classification (NCBI taxonomy): domain Eukaryota; kingdom Viridiplantae; phylum Streptophyta; class Magnoliopsida; order Santalales; family Viscaceae; genus Viscum; species Viscum album. The sequence goes on from OY728128.1 coordinate 173,585,350, forward strand.
TATTATTCCAAGATTATGTTTTGAATCACTATTTAGTTAGTTATTTTTTAATTTACACTTCCATCTATGTGGATATACTATTTCAACACATAATTATCCATTTGATAAATTCTTACATCATTTATACAAACTTTTTAAGGGAACTTCTTAACCCAATTCCATTATTTGGGCCAATCTTCTTCTTCTAGATTATGTGAGAAATAATATTAGATTACCTATATGTTATTTATACTTTATTTATGTGTATTTTTAGTTAATACACACAATCGATTTATTTTATTAAAAAATGATATTTTTAATGGTATTCTTAACTCAATCTAATTTCATTTAGTAAAATATCCATGTCATTGGTTTGGTTTTTCAAAGAAAATATGTGAATTACCAATGATTGTTTTACAATAAATATATACTTATATGGGGTTTATTTATATTTATCACACATAATTATGTCATTGATTTATCCTTAATCTAATGAAACAGTCTTTGTAAGAGATTTCCTCTCAATTTACATTAGATTGAGACTTATTTTTTGTTGTACACCAATTCAGTTTTATATGGTGCATATAATTCCGTTTGACATATTATATCATGAATCTCTTTATTCTCATGATATTATAAGTTTAGTTTTAGTTTTATTCTTTAATTATTTTTATTTAAGTATTTCGTAATTGGCAAGGGACTTGTAAACTAAAATGTTGTTTTAAAATTTTTAATGATTTATTTTTATATATCTTTATCATTAAATTCCATGTTTTAAAAGTAGATTTAAGGATTTATTTATATGGAAATTAATGTTTTAAAATAAAAACTCCTTTATAAGTTTAAGAGTGGTATTAGAAACATTGTTTCAAAAACATTCTTTATTATAAGTTTTAAATGTGTTTTAAAACTAGATGGATTATTTCAATAACAATGGATGATTCTTTATATATACTTCATGAATGAAATTTCTCACATTTATGTCACTATTATGTATTTATGTTTAATTTAAAATTTTCCATTTTATTTTAAAATAATTAGTTTTCATTTACGAGTGTGCAACTTGGAGATATGAAATGTGATTTTAAAGTAGAAATGTTATATTTCCTTTATGCTTGGTTTATATGTTATGATTATGATATGGTTTTTGGGAATTGCTTAGGTATACAGGTGGTTCCATGATAAACCAATGGCACATGATCCCGTGATATATTTCTAATGTATTAGGTAATGTGATAGAGGTAAGCACTAATATTTTTACTAAAAGATGCAGGGAATATACCGTGATGAGTATTACAAACATAACCATGAAGGTTACTCCCTATATAGCTGAGAAATTTACAATGCAAGTATGATATGGATGACCAAAGTTACCATTATGATTTATGTTTTATGATTTATGATTACGAAGAAGTTTTTTAGGAATCTTATGATTTCATGAGGTATGTTTAAGAGGTTATTTTCTAAGGGTGAAAACTATGATTTTTTTAAAATGTTTTCAATGAGTTTAAAATACTCATGGGATAATGTTTTCTTTCTTTATTTTATATCCCTTATTGAGCTTGTTGTGCTCATACTATGTTTTTTAAATGTTTTCCACAGGGTATAAATTTGGGTAAGAGGATCGAAGAAATCAAGATGAATGTTATCTATATTTTTATAAAGAAAATAAATCTATTTTTATTTTAAACAATTTCATTTCGTAAAATAATAGACAGTGAGTAGAGGTGATTACTTTGTAATTTTTGAGTTATTCTGTAATATTTATTGGATAATTTTATAAAACAATAAACCTAAAAATATCTTCTATGTTAATCTTTAATTAAATCAAGATTATGTTATGTTTAAATATGGTGCGTTATAGTGAGAATCTTAAACCCGAGTATCAATGCCTGATGTAAGATGATAATATCAAGGAAACATAGAAAATGGGAAACAAAAATAAAAGGTGACAATGTAAGTGTAAATCAAGGATAACCACTAAGACATCATAATATTGGGTAGTTAGGATAACTACCCATACACCATACAATGTAACTCATGTGATGAAAAAATTACCCAATGCATTTAAGGACTCTATAATTCCTTGTCCACCCATCACATTCATATCATGCAAATGCATTTGTGTGATGCAAAGATCATAAAAAAAGAATATATATAATCAAATTTAATACCATTATTAAAGAGTATGGTTTAAAAACATGGAAATTCCAAATATATGAATTATAGTTACATCTAGGTGAATACCATTGAGTGTAAATAAATATTAGTATTCACAACCTGAAAGTTTGGATTGTAAAATCATGGAAGCACAATAGGTGTACATAAAATATGAAATAAGGGTTTAATGAGATTTGAAGGTGGTATGTCATTACTTATACAACATAATTAAACTAAAATTACATATAAAAACAAATTTAGAAAAAATAAAAAATTCAAAAGAAAAAGGGGTACTATAAAAAAGAGGAAGAGAATCCCTTACATTGAGAGGATGCTTTTAAAATATTTGTATGATCTTCTTAAGAGTTTAGAAATAATTTTAGAGAGATTTAAAGAGGTAGAGTGATAGAAAGTTCAATATCAATGGGTTTTTAGTAAATATTAATGGGATTTTGGGTGGTTATTTATAAAAAAAGATAAGGTAATTATTTAATAATTTCTAAACCAAGGCTTTAGGATTTAAGTGATAAAATAATCAAACCAAAAAACCATCCCACAATTTTCCTATGATTTTACCAAATATTATTGGTTCTCAATATATTATTTTGATAAGAGACAAAATCATTAAAATAATTAAATATATTATGTGTAAGTGAGTTATGTTCATTAAGAATTGATTTTGAAACTTAAAATGTAATATAAGTTTTGGGGGATTCATTTAAACATTTTAAAATTAATCCAACAACTTCAAAGATATATTTTTAAGGGGAACTATTTTTTTGGTTATGTATTTAATTTATAGTGTTTATTACATCAATTTTGGGATATTATGATGTCATAATACATACCATATATCAATACCATATTTAAAATTTACCCCATAATTCGACTGCCTCAGAGAATTAGGAAAAATTCACCATTGGATTATTTAAACATGCCGATTTCAAAAGTAATATTTATTTTATAAAAATAATTTTATACATATGATAATTTAAACTTTTATATAATTTACTTATTTACTTTAAAATACTAGTTTTTACAAAATTATCCACTTTCCGACCATTATAAAAATTACATTGGGAATAATTAAATAAAATTATAATTTTTTAAATAAATATTATTTAATAAGAATATTTATTGAAAATAAAATCTACTTAAAAAATTAATGGCTTTATAAAAAATATTATTCAAATTAAAACTATATAATTCTCAAAAATAAAATTTTGATTTATTCTTATCAACATAAAATTTTTATCAAAATCATTATATAGTCATGTATAAAGTATAAAAAAATGGGATATATATAATAATTATATTTTTAAAAATAAAATATAAAAATTCATTTTACTTGGGTGTATATATATGTATCCCCTTATCATAGAAGTGTGGGCTATAAGACCATAAGATTTCACTGTACATTTAAATAAATTTAAGAGCTTGTGTTGCACATAAGCTCAAGTTCAAACACACCATGATATATTAATAAGTTATTATTATAACGCAGCAGTTAAAATTTCTGGAATGAATATAATTTACCAAAATATGAAATTTATATATTTAATATTCATTCCAAATATTTTATTGACATAAGAAAATAATTAATCCAATTTTACACATCAAAAGGATATTTTTTTATAAAAGCAGTTTTACCACCTTTTGATGATGCACCTATTTTAAACATAGTTTTTACTCATTTATAAATTATATTTTAAAAAATAAATTTATTATTTTAATTAGTAATATCAAAATTTACTTTGGTTCAGTTTAGGATATTTTAAGATAAGTTTCATGTTGTGATGAATAGTGAAAAATGCAAAATTTTAATTTAAAACAACTATTTTCAATGAAATAATTTATAGTATGAAATTATAATTTTGATTGGTTTTAAATTATATATATTTTTCCTAATAAAAAATTTAGTTCATTATAAAAAATTTCACATTGAATTTAGATAAAAAACATTCCAATCCTTTGAACATTCTTACTTTAAAAACCCATTTTCTCGATCTGTCAACAAGATTAAATTTAAATTAATTACTGAAAATTATATGTGTTTAATTTTGAAAAATGAATTATATATTTTTAATATGTGGGTAAAATTTATTTAAAAAGTTTTATTTTAATTTTTTGAATTATTAATAATACCATTAGTAGTATTTTTATTACCACTGTTATGGGTAAATCACGTAATTAAGGGTAAAAATTATATTATAAACATTATAAAACTACCCTAAAATGTTCCAAAATACTATTTTATGAATAAAATTATACCCTTAATACATGAGTTTCATATTTGAATAATTAAATGGACAATATTCCATGAAAAGGAGAGAGATATTATTTAAATCAAAGAAGGTGACAAAAGGTCACACTCTTATTTATTAAAAGAACAATAATTTTATTATAAGGATAATTAGGAGATAGATTCAATAATAAATAGTATCCAATGATAAAAAATAATTAGCCACATTATTGAAATTTATTAATAATTTTTATAGATGAAATAATTTCCTTAAAAGTGACACAACAATGATGGAGTGATTATTTTATTAATAAAAATATAAAATAAATTATATTAAAAATATTAAAATAAATATTATTTGAGATAATTAATGTCAAAAAAAATTAAAAATGAACTATACATATTAGGGGTTTAATAAAATATTTTTTTTGGATGTTATATAATGTATTGATATTTTTTAAAAAAGTTAAGTAATGAATAACGTCAAAACTGACATTAACGATATTTTAAAATAAATAATATTTTATTAAATGATATAAAATTCATAAAAAATATAAAAATCCAAAAAATTACTGGTATAATTTTAAATATGTAATGAAGGACTCATTCAAAGTTTTTTTTGGTATTTAATAGTAACCATATTAACCCAAGATGAGTAAAAATCCAAGTTGTCAAAGTAAGTGTTAATGGGTTTAACTAAGGGTTTAATCTAGAAGACGAGGGTAATAATGAGACCTAAAATTGTATAAAAATTATTTTTTTGAGAATATTTAGGTCCATAATTATCATATATTCTAAATAAATCACTTTTTAGTTATTTATAATTTAAAATTAATTTATATTAATTTAATATTTTGAGAGTTTCCCAGAGTACCCCTCCCCTCTATTATTAAAATGCACCACCTGCCTCACTTATTTGCACCACATTGAGCCTTATTGATAGACCAAAACTTTCCAATTTATCCTCCTAAAATTATCAGTTATGTTCTGGTGGTTCTAGTATTCTCAAAAGACCAACCCTAGTGTTTCTTTGAGGAGATAAAAAAGTGGTTAGCTAAATAAGAAGTAATCGCCTTTTCCAACTCCTTCAAAATTATTTTTTCTTATACTTCTATTCACATGTTGTTTCCATTATAAAAGAATAAATACAGTATCAGATATATTCTAATATGTTATTATTATTATGTGATAATTGTATTTCTTCACTTATCCATCATATAAAAAACAATATCAGCATGTGAGCGTACGTACGACTTACCGTCTCCACGCTATGGTGTAATTTGTTTTTCATGACAACATTATTTGTATGGGTATAATAATGAATATAATGGATATAAAAAATGACTTTATATTTATTATTTTTAATTAATATATCATCTAATTCCTTAAAAAATTACCATTAAGGGAATGATACGATCACTCGTGTGTACATACGACCTATCATCTCCTTGACGTGATGAGATTCATTCTCTATGTTAAAAATTAAATAATTTTTATAAAAAATGTATATGATGAGTGAATATAATATTTATTAACTTCATATAATTTTGGATATGAATAATATATATCCTATATATAAAAAATAACACTTACTCGACAAAACAAACATAAGAAAATGAAGCAGTTAACACCCCAAAACAATGGTAATAATGAAATATTATAAAAAAATATAAGAGGATCATATATGATGTCATTAATATGGATATTTTTATGGTATAATTTAATAACATTATATAGCCATACTTTGGGAGTTTAACAAACCCTCTACTAAATAAAAGTGTACGGTAGGGGTTAGCTCTAAAATCTCATTATTATAGAGCATTGTTTATTCGTATGTATTTAACTTTAAATATTTATCATATATGTACATGGTTCTAAAAAATGTATTTGAAAATATTATTACTGTTCTTATACAATTTTTTTACAGTCATTTTTACCCATGTTATAGTTTTTATGAAACTTTTGTAAAGGAATCTTTTTGTTATTTTCCAAATTAGGATCTTTATAACATTTTCAAAAAAATATTAAAGGAATGTTTTTTTAACTTGTACGACATGAGAGAAACTTAATCTATAATATTAAAAGATTATTTTCACTGATTTTTGTTTCGTTTAAAATTTCATGATCTTTTTAAAATAATTTCCTTATAAAAGGGGTATTTCTCTCAAGATTTTTTAATTATTTTATTAGATTATTTGATTCTTTGTCAACTTATTTTTTTTATTTTATACATAATTTAGGTTGATTTATTATAATAAAATATACCAAATTTTATTGAAGGGTTTATGATATGTTTGGATATGTATGTTCTATTATGACACCATTTATGTTTTTTTGGTTAATGTATTGACATTAAATATGATAGTTTTAATACGAATGTTTATGTTGGTTTTGTTTCAAAATTTTTATATGAGGAATGAATTGGGATTAATAAGTGACAGTCGAGGCCTGATATAGCCCCTCGATGCATCTTTAGGTCTCATGAGACAAACTAGTTTGGATTTTTGCTTATTTATGTATGATTTGTTTGTTAAAGCCTTGATGGTATATTTATGAAGTTAGACAATATGTATTTCCTTGTTATGAGACTAGTTATTGATATTACATGTGATTATTTGACTAATGGAAAATACATGTTAATATTTATATTGAATTATCTAATTTGTTATTTCTATATTATTCTCAAGATTATGTTTAAAAGGATTTTGTCTCTGTTATATACCTTGCCTTAAAAGATTATTCTTATTTATGATAGCTTATGTTATATTATTTACCATTACTAAGCATCTGAGATCAACCCTTTTTTATGTTTCATTTTTCCTCAGATGATAAGATTTATATTATGATTGATATGCAGGGTCCAGATAAGACAATCCTGATGTTCAAGGGATTATCTATATCATATTTTAGAATTTTAATTGTAATGTAAGGATCATCCCTGTAATCTATTTTCCAAAACTAATAAACTGATTGGTCATTTGGGATTCAAAACTTGTATATATGAAAAATCAATAAAATATAGCATCATCTCTAGGTTACTGGGTTTGAGGTCATTACAGTTGGTATTAGAGTAATCTTAGTAGAAACCATGGAAACTAGATTTAGAAAACAAAGATTAGGGAATATAACCCTAAGATAGACTTTAAAGATAAGTAAAAAATAACAGCATACAATTTTAGTAAATTAGAGATTATGGGGGTATTATAAGAAATACATACCTATATGGATATAATAAGTGGAACTGGTTCTGAAACATATTTTCCAAGGGGTAACAACTCCGTTCAATGTCCTGATACGACCTCGGGGTAACCCGGTACACGAAAACAAGCCTTAATACTCACCTGGTTTGACTCTCTCAGGGGATATGCATAGGATAATTCACATTTTATCTAAAAACCATTATAAAAGATTTAAAAGTAAATATGTCCCAAAAAAACAAAGTTTATTATTATGAGATTAGATGCACATAAAAATTTCAATTTATGTTATGTATTTTACTATTGTAAAATTATGCATTTTGATTCATTAACTAATACAGTGAATGCCATTGTTTAGAATTTTATCATAATGAAAGGAATGGAAAATGAATAAATGCATGTAATCCATGTAGGGATTTACATCCCATGAAAGATAATGATGTTGGAAATGGAGCTACAACTAGTGTTGAGAAACTGATAACTATACTGGGACAATTGACTCAGGTTATGAAAAATAACCTTACCCATATAGAGCAACTTGATGAAAAAAATGGATGAATGATGTTAGATCACTTCATTAGAAACAAATATCTACAATTAAATGGGGCTACCAATTAATTTGTAGCTGATAAATAGATAATTTCATTAGAGATGATATTTCTTACTTTGGGAAGTAATGAAATGGAGAAAGTTGTCATGGAAATTTATTGTCTCTCAAGAGTTGTGGATCAATAGTGGTTATTTATTCAAAATAAGAAGTAGGACGAATAAATAGAAAACATGGATTGGAAGTAATTTAAATAACTTTTATTAAAAAAATACATTCCTTATGAACACTAAGTGGATATGGAGAGACAATTTCTGATTCTGAGGCAAAAAGAGGATGGGAATGTTAAAAAGTATGAATCTAACTTCACAAGGTTTGAAAGGAATGTTGTGTATTATATAATCAATCCAAATATTAATATTGATAGAATCTTTTATTGGTTTAACCATTCCTCCATAGGGAACTAGTCTCAAAAACACTCTCATCAAATGATGATATAGTTTTGTGTGCAATCAAGACTTAAAATGAATTATCTATGCCTTATGAAATTAATGGAAAGCAAGATAAGATGATTGATGACGAACACTATGACAAAGAAAATAAGTAAAAGCGGAATAAGAGATGAATTGAATTTCCATCCTATAATAATTGTGGGAAGAAACACCCCGGTGCATGGCTAAATGGAATGTGAGTTTGTTACAATTGTGGAGAAAAGGGTCACCAAGCGCATGATTTACTAGGAAAGAAAGAAGCTACCAATTTTCAATGATATAATTGTATATACGTGTGAAATTATGCAAATAATTTTCCAAAGTGTCAAGGAAATTTCCATCAGAGAAGGCCAAGGGAGTAATTATAATCTTATACTATGACAATTTTTGAGGTTAAAGTTCCTAATGATGTGGTGGAATGTACTTTAAACATCTCCTAAAAATTAGCCAATACATTATTTGATTATGGATCATCACATTATTTTAACTATTATCAGTTTTACAGGAAAATATGAATTTTACTTTTGTTTTAAAAAGTGAGTTTCCAATAAAAACTCCTATGGTAAGTCTCATTATAATAAAGAGATTTATTTTTATCCCATTTAAAAAACATAAACGCAATTTAGTTAATGACCTTGTTATCATAAATATGATTTAATTTGATATAATACTCAATTTAGATTGGATATCAAAATATGATTTGAAAAATTATTGTATGGAGAAGGAAATTATAACTTATGAGGAAGAAGAAGAATCCCTTATCTTTGAAGTAGAAAATTCATCTCCTGATTTTATATAGATCAACCCCTAGTAGCATCACTAAATGAAATTCTTGGTGAGGATGATAAAAAAACATCTAGGGATTAAGAATATAATATTCAAATTAAGGATATACCCATTGTAAAGGAATATAATGACGTATTTCCTAAGGAATTACTAGGACACCCCCAAGTTTTGTAGTTGATTTTTCTATTGATTTAATCCCTGATGCAAGAACAATATTAAAGACTCTATATAGAATGGAAATTGTGGAACTAGTGGAGTTAATGAAACAACATGAAGAGTTTGGTAAAAAGGGATTTATTCACCATATTGTTTCTCCATGGGGATCCCCTATTCTCTTTGTTAAGAATAAAGATATATCCATGGGGATGTTTACTAATTATATGGAAATTAACGTTATTACAATAAAGACCAACTATCCTCTTCCTCATATCGATGATTTATTTGATAAAATTAATAGATCTCAATTATTTTCAAATATTAAATTTCATTTTCGATATCATCAATTTCAAGTGAAGGAAGAAATTTCGAAGGCAACATTTCAGATAAGGTATGGACTTTATTAATTTAAAGTAATTCCATTTGGATTGACTAATGAAACCTTGAATTTTATGGATCTAATGTATTGAGTATTCAAAGAATATCATTATGAGTTTGTTGTGGTATTAATTGATGATATTACAGTGTATTATAAAAGTTATGAAGACTAAGAGAATCACTTGTTGATTATAAATGAGATTCTCATAAGGGAAGAGTTATATGGTAAATTTATCATTTGTGAATTATGGCTTTAAGGAATTAATTTTATTGGCCGTATTGACTCCAATGATGGAATCTATGTTGATCCTATAATGAATAATGAAATACAATAATGGTATGCACTAAAAAGAATAACTGAGGTATGTAGTTTTATTATTTTTTAAGTTACTATCAGCATCTTGTTTGGAATGTTTCCTAATTAGCTAACCTGTTAACCAAGCTCACATGTAAAGGGGTTAAAATTGCGTGCAAAAAAGAATGTGAAGAATGTTTTGAAAAATTTAAGATAATATTATTCAATTATCATATATTTAATTTACCATATAAAAATATGTGAGATATATACATATCAAATGAGATGGCTTGATCTACTAAATGATTATGATTTGTCAATACACTACCACCTAGGGAAGGAAAATAAGGAAGAAGATGATTTGAGTAAGAAGGACTATGGATAGATAAATAAAATGTGAATTGAAAGGGATACTATATTCATGGATGTAGTAAAGATGGATATGGTAATTTTCAAGGAATACAAAACATCACTACTTTTTATAAAAGGATTCTAAACCATCTTTACTAGAAAGGGTAAAAAGTTCTTAATAAGATAATGAAAATTGTCATAAGAAAATTAATGTTGTGAATGATAGAAAATTGATATAATTTGTATATGAATATGGAATTTTGAAATATGGGAAGAGGATTTGTGTTCCCTATATACACGAGCTAAAAAGTAAGTTATTGGATGATGCTCATAGATCAAATTTCTCTATACACCTTGGTAGCACTAAGATGTATAGATATTTAAGGGAACATTTTTGGTGGGACAACATGAAGGGGGAAATTACTGATTATGTGTCAATATTTTTGGTTTTTCGACAAGTGAAGGATGAAATAAAACATCCTAGATGAGTCATTCAACCTCTTCCTATACCTATGTGGAAATGGGATGATATTGAAATAGACTTTTTCATTGGGATACCAAATAATCCTAAATGGAATGATGCGATATGGGTTATTGTTGATCACCTAACAAAATGAAAATATTTTCTTTCTATAAGATAAAACATACCTCTCGAAATCTTAGTAAGAATATATATTAATGAAATTTTAAGACTTCATCGTGTATCTATGTCGATTGTTTCTGATCATGATCCACATTTTACATCAAAATTCTGGAAAATTCTTTAGAAGTCTTTAGATATTGAAATTCATTTGAGCACCTCTTATCATCCTCACAATGATGGAAAATTAAAAAAAACTATTCGACCTGTAGAAGACCTATTGAGGTCTATATCACGTGACATTAAAGGTATGTTGGATTAGTATTTACCTTTGGTAGATTTTTCCTATAACAATAGCTTCCATTCAAGTATTATTATGACACCATAGGAAGAAATATATGGAAAGAGATGTTATACACAAATTTTTTGGGATGATGTTGGTGAAAAGAAACTTATAGGCCCATAACATGTTGAGGAAACAACAGAAAGGGTGAATATTATTCAAACACAAATCAAGGAAGCTCAAAGTAGGTAAAGGATCTATGTCAATAACCGAAAGAAGGATTTTTTAATTTCAAGTGGGAGATCATGTTTTTGCGAAGGTATCTATGTAATATCCCAAGAATGTAAAGAATTATGTATTTTCATATATATGTCTATTTATGAATTAGACAGTGTTTTAGAGGCGTAAAATGAGAATAAATTCAATCTTAAGCATTGAATTCTCTACTATTTTTAAAAGATTGTTTTACGACCTTTTGATGGAGAGCCATTTTTAAATATATATTTTGACAATTTTATAAGATCTATTTGTCAAAATAAACTTATTCTTTAGTATTGGAACATTGAAAATTACTTTGGATAAATTTTTGGTATTTTTCTGACAATGTTCATTTTTTTAATTAATAGTGAAAAATACTGCATTTTACTTCAAAACTGATTTTTCATCTAATTTAATTATATGGATAGAATATTATTTTAATTGGTTTTAAAGTGTAATTAGAATATATTTTTACCAGTTAATCCAATGGTGGTCATTATAATTAATTTCACTTTGGAATTGGGCATAAACAAGTGCCAAACATTTCATAGATATTGATTAAAAAAACACGCTATTTGTTTTGACAACGTGAATTATTTTTAAATTAATTATTCCCATTTTTGTGTTTGGAATTTTGTAAAATGGATTCCATATTTGGAATTAGAATTTCCAAATTATGTTATTAAGACTCTTTTGTTTTTGAACATTATGAATAGTAATGATGGTAATTATCTTTAATAATCGTGATTAATTAGTAATAGTGTAGTTAAGGGTAATAGAATAATATCATAATAATAAAAAATGACCCCAAAACGTGTCTTAATGATACTGGTTGTGTCATGGACGACCATGGTATTCCTTGTGCCAAACTTATGGACCCCATGGAATCACTTTTGCGTGATAGTGACACTTTATCATTTTATTTTTAAAGAAAGAAGAATATGACAAAAGTATGTAACACCTAAGTAAATTTTTTTTTAATTTTGTCTATATAAATGATATCTTAGATTATAAATACTCATTGTAATTATAAAAATATTTCCTACATAATAGTATTTTTTTAATAATTTTTAGACATTAAATAAATTAATTTATTTGTGACACCATGATGACGCAACAATTACCTCATTAATGAACGATTTAAATAAAATGAAAAGCTAATGTAATATCTAAGACATACACATGTCAAAAACCTATTTTATGAGTATATTTAGAACCCTTATCACCTTATCCTCAAAATATGTCAATGTGGGACCTTTAAAATCCGAAACTCATTTTAATATAAAGTAACATTTCTTGACTTTCCAAGATTGCCCCTCCTCCATCTTATAAAAGGCCCCCACCTCTACCTCCTTACCCACATCTCTCAAGCCATTCGCTCGGAAAATATATACTCATTTTATCTCTCCACATCCATCTCTTAATCATAGAAGCCTTACCTTATGCAGAAATCTCTTCAATAACCCCTTTTGGTTCAAACCAAGAGAAGTTACCCGATTTAAAGGAGATTAAAGAACGATCGAGTCAAGTCGGACACGAAGTAAGGGACTTCGTCTCAATCTCCTTTAATTGAAGAATATTTTGTTTTATACACAACATTATTTTATATGGTGTATAAACCCCTTTGATTTTTACATTTATTCAAAAGGAATATTTTTTATATGAAGCATTTTACTAAAAGATAAAAGGGAATGTTTTTGTCGAACGTATGCGGCGACAACAACTTCTCCACCACCATGACCATTATTTGTGTTTTGGCTTCCTCTACAAGCCATAACTTTTTTTAAATGAAAAATAAATACCATGTTTTACTTTTTTTTATTTTGGAATTGAAAATAGTTTTGATAATGTGTTTAGTATATCAATGTGTTATTGATATCTTGTGATTGAAATGTGGAAATGTTATGTTTCCTTTATGCATGTTTTATGTGATACGATTATGTTATGGTTCTTGGGAATTGTTTATGAAGACGGTTGGTTCCGTGATAATCTAAGGGCAGGTGAGCTCGATATAGCTCTCCAATGCATTGGGTAACGCGAAGGGGTTAAATTCTAAGGTTTATCCGAATAGATTTAGGGAATATACTATGATGGGTATTCCAAACGTAACCATGAGGGTTACTCCCTACGTAATAATGTTATGAATGCCTCAAGTTACTTTTATGTCTTATGATTTATATGATTTATTCATTATTTCATGAGGTATGTTAAAGTGCTTATGTTTTACGAGTAAAGTATGATTTCATTAATTCATTAGTATACATGGACTAATGTTTTCATTTCATACATTTATATCACTTACTGAGCTTTTTATGACCATCCCATGTTTTTTTGAAATGTTTTTCACATGTTAAGGGAAAAGTACATGATGTGTTGATAGTGTCGAGAAAGTTTCATGAAAGAATCTATGTTTTATTTAAAATATGTCTCCTTTGATGGGAAAAAAGAATTCTATCTTTTATGTAACCGCCTTGTTTAAATGTAGAATGTAATGAATGATTTATGATCTAATTCTATAAAACTCTAAACCTAAAAATATCTTCAATGTGTATTCTTGAAATAACTCAAGATTAAGTAATGTTTAAGGCTGGGGCCTTATAGTTGGTATCAAAGGGAGGTTTAGATAACTTTAGGAGTTAGAATTATACTAAATGATTATCCGAAAATATTTTTTATGGTCAAATTGAAATGATATAGAATTTTTAGATTACCATGTTGCTTCCTCTAAGACATGTTTGTTCGGAATAGTTTTCTGCCGAGGAAATAGGTAAGCAGTGCTAGGAAAGCATACAGAAGGAAATGACCTTCCAAATCAGCATCCTAAGATGGTCGGAATTGGAACTGAATAGTTTGTCGCAGTAATGGCGCAGTTGAATCAAGAAATAAATGGTGGTGATATCCATGCACGAGATCAGCTAGATCAACCGCAGAGGAACATGTCTGTGGTGGAACATTTCATGAGGAAACAACCCCCATAATTCAGAGGATCATCTGACCCTGTGCTAGCTGAAGGGTGGATTAAATCATTGGAGAAGATTTTCAATGTCATGGGGTGTTCCAACAATCAAAAGGTTAGTCTTTCAATTTACCATTTGGAAGATGAAGCAGATCAGTGGTGGTCGATGGTTAAAAATATCAGGGACACTAATGAGATTGATGCTCTCGACTGGGATGAATTCAAAGGTATGTTTCTTGAGAAGTATTTTCCTAAGGCTGTTCGACTTAGGATGGAAAAACAATTACTGGAATTGATGCAAGAGGACTACTTAGTGGCTTCTTATGAAGAAAGATTCGCTTGATTGGCAAGGTATGCTCCCAATTTTATCCAAGACCTTGATAGTAAAATCAATCATTTTTACTCCGGATTAAAGCCAAAATATCGAAGGGCTTTAGCTTCTCATGAGTTCAAGAGTTATGAAAAGCTTGTTCGATGTGCTGAGAAGGTGGAAATGGAGTTTTCTGATGATCAAGTGTTCTATAAAAACCAATAGAAGAATAGACCGAGGTGGCAGGAGAAAGGGAATAATCCTTCAAAAAGGTCTGATGGTAAGAAAACTAAGTTTTCAGTTTGTGATAAATGTGGTAAAAGGAATACTGGGGAATGTCTTATGAATTCTGGAAAGTGCCACCGATATTGTAAGATGGGACATAAGTCTTGTGATTTCACTGAAAAGATCAGGGTGATGGTAAGACCAAATTTGATTTACAGTTAGTGAAATGTTTCAAGTGCAATGAGATGGGTCATTATGAAAACGAGTGTCTGACAAAGAGCATGAATGATGGGAAGCAGTCAAACTACAAGAAAAAAGGTGTGGTGAAATCATTTGCAACTACTTCAGCAGATGTTGGGCCATCAAATGAAGTGGTATCAAGTACTTTGTTTGTTTTCTCATATTATGCTAATGTGTTGTTTGATTTGGGGTCTCCACATTATTTTATCTCTAAAAACTTTTCTAG
The DNA here is from genome assembly GCA_963277665.1 of Viscum album. Lineage (NCBI taxonomy): Eukaryota > Viridiplantae > Streptophyta > Magnoliopsida > Santalales > Viscaceae > Viscum > Viscum album. Next base: position 173,601,010 of record OY728128.1, read on the forward strand.
TAAATTGGGAATTACATCTCAAGAAATGACTCATGAACTTGTGGTAAAAACACCTAGAGGAAATGTTGAGGAAAAAAGAATTTATAAGAGTCTTCCTATCCTTATCCGTGGAAAGAACCTACTTGAAAACCTTATTGTTTTACCTCTAGTAGAGTTTGATGTTATCCTGGGTATGGAATGGATCTCTGTTTACCATGCTAAGATTGATTGTAGAGCAAAAGAAGTTTCTTTTCAGAAAGACATTCAGTTTGTGTACAATAATGAACCCTTACTGTTGAAAACATATCAAGAGGCTTAGAAACTTGTAAAAGATGGAAATTAATGTTACCTTGCACATATTATTGAAAAAAAAGGAACCGTTCATATTAATGATGTGCCAGTGGTAAATGAGTATCTTGATGTTTTTCTTGATGAGTTTCCTGGAATAATACCAGACCGGGAAGTTGAATTTACTGTTGACTTAGTTCCTGATTCTAATCCAATTTCAAATCCCCCTTGTCGAATGGCTCAAATTGAACTTTTAGAGTTGAAGGATAAATTGCAAGATTTATTAGAGAAATGTTTCATTCGACCTAGCACATCACCATGGGGTGCTCCTGGATTATTTGTTAAAAAGAAAGATGGTTCTATGAGACTTTGCATTGATTATAGGGCCTTGAATAACATCATTGTTAAAAAAAAATATCCTTTGCCTCATATCGATGATTTGTTTGATCAGCTCTAGGGAGTTCAGTATTTTTCAAAGATTGACCGGAGATCGGGGTACCATCAGTTGAAGGTGAAGGAAGCAGATATTCTGAAGACTGCGTTTCGTACAAGATATGTCCATTATGAATTTGTAGTAATGCCTTTTGGGTTAACCAATGCACCAGCTGTATTCATGGACCTTATGAATAGAATTTTCCATGAGTTAGTGGATAAGTTTGTGGTTGTTTTCATTGATGATATTTTGGTGTTTTATAAAAGTAAATAGGATCATGAAAGTCATTTAAGGGTTATTTTGAAAACCTTAAAAGAAAAGAAATTGTATGGGAAATTCAGAATGTTTGAGTTTTGGTTGTAACAAATTTCTTTCCTTGGTCACATTGTTTCTAAAGATGGGATAACTGTTGATCCTGCAAAAACGAAGGTTGTTGAAGAATGGCCAAGGCCCAAAAATGTAACCAAGATTCGTAGTTTTCTTGGTTTGTTAGGCTATTACAGAAGGTTTGTTAGAAAGTTTTCCCAGTTATCTAGTCCAATGACTAAGAAAACTCAGAAGGGTGTTAAGTTTATCTGGACAAAAGAATGTGATGATTGTTTTCAGGAATTGAAAATAAGATTAGTTAATGCTCTAGTTTTGGCACTACCTTCCAAGAATGGAGAGTTTGTTATCTACAGGGATGCTTCATTAAAAGGACTTGGTTGCATCGTAATGCAGAATGATCAGGTAATTGCTTATGTTTCACGTCAGTTGAAAACTCATGATGTAAATTACCCTACACATTATTTGGAATTAGCCGCTATTGTTTTGGCATTAAAAATTTGGAGGCATCATTTGTATGGTGTAAAGTGTGAAATATATACTGATAAAAAAAGTTTAAAGTATATATTCACTCAGAATGAATTGAACATGAGATAGAGGAGATGGATATAATTAATGAAGGATTATGATTGTACAATTCATTACCATCCGTGAAAAGAAAATAAAGTGTCTGATGCTTTGAGTCGAAAAAGTAACGATTCATTAACCATTGTACATTTGGAATGTGATCCTTTGGTTAAGGATTTGATGAAATTTGGCATAGAAGTTGTTGGTGTAGGATGTTCTTTTGTTTTGTTTTATGTATCAGTGAAAGCTTCTCTATCAGAAAGAATTAAGCAAGCACAGAAGCAAGATAGTGGGTTGCAGAAAAAGGTAGAGCTAGTTTAGAAGGGTAAGTTTCCTGAATTCAACATTGATAATGATTGTGTTTTGAGAATTGGGAAGATATTGTGTGTGCCGTGTGATTCAAAGTCGAAGAGAGAGTTGTTATGTGAAGCTCGTAGTTCTCCATTTTCAGTTCATCCAGGCAGTACTAAGATGTATAGGTATCTTTGGGAGTACTACTGGTGGGATGGAATGAAAATAGATATTGCTGATTTTTTTGTGAAGTTTTTGACTTGTCAATAGGTTAAAGCAGAGCAACAATTAATGAAGGGGATGCTTCATCCTTTACCAGTACCAGAGTGGAAATGGGATAATATATCCATGGACTTCGTTGTGGGATTGCCGAAGACACCTCGAGGTAATAATGCAATCTGGGTTATTGTTGATCGCTTGATAAATCTGTTCATTTCATTGCTATAAAATATACTTTTTCCCTAGATCAACTTTCTCCTTTGTATCTTAAAGAGATATTCAGGTTACATGGAGTTCCCCTCTCCATTTTATCAGATCGTGATCCCAGGTTTACTTCTAACTTTTGGAAAGGCTTTCAGAAGTCGTTGGGTACTGAATTAAATTTTAGTACAGCTTTTCATCCTCAATCAGATGGGCAGTCAGAATGAACAATTCAGACTTTGGAGGATATTCTACATTCTTATTAGATGGATTATCAGGGAAGTTGGGGCCAACATCTTTCTTTGGTTGAGTTTTCTTATAATAACAATTTTCCATCTAGTATACAGATGGCACCTTTTGAGGCATTATATGGGAAGCGGTGTCGAACTCCAACTTTTTGGGATGAAGTGGGTAAAGGGAAGTTGATGGGACCAGAATTGGTAGAAGAGTTGACAGAAAAAGTTCAGCTGATACAAAGACACATGAGAACAGATCAGAGCAGGAAAAAAAGTTATGTGGACAACAGGAGGAAGGATCTCTCTTTTGAGGTAGGTGATCATGCCTTACTCAAAGTTTCACCATGGAAAAGTGTGATGAGATTTGGTAATAAAGGAAATCCGAGTCCAAGGTTCACTGGACCATATGAAATTCTAGAGAGAGTTCGATCAGTTGCATACTGAGTGGCATTACCTCCACGTTTACCTTAGGTACACAATGTTTTTCATGTTTTAATATTAAAGAAGTACATGCCAGATCCATCTCATGTGTTGAGTCCAGAGGTAGTTCAACTGGAAGAGAATCTATCTTATGAGGAACAACTAGTCCAGATTATTGAAAATAGGGAGAAAGTGTTACAAAATAAGGTGATTCATCAAGTAAAGGTTTTGTGGGAAAACCACATGATTGAAGAGGCAACATGGGAATCTGAAAATGCAATGAGGGATAAATACCCCCACTTATTCGATAAGTAAATAAATTGTGGGGATGGAATTTTCTAAAGGGGGAAGGATGTAACATCCCAAGTAAGTAAAGAATTATTAATTTTTATATCTATGTCTATTTATGAATTATATAGTGTTTTAGAGGCTTAAAATGAGAATAAATCCAATCTTAAGCATTGAATTCTCTAATATTTTTGAAAGATTATTTTACCGCCTTTTGATGGAGAACCATTTTTAAATATATCTTTTGACAATTTTATAAGATCTATTTTTCAAAAATAAACTTATTCATTAGTATTGGGACATTGAAATTTACTTTGGATTTTTTTTTGTATTTTTCTGACAATGTTCATTTTTTAATGAATAGTGAAAAATACTGCATTTTACTTTAAAACTGCTTTTTCATCTAATTTAATTATATGGATAGATTAACTTTTTAATTTTTTTTAAAGTATAATTAGAGTATATTTTTACCTTTTAATCTAATGGTGGTCATTATAATTAATTTCACTTTGGAATTGGGCATAAACAATTGCCAAACTTTTCATAGATATTGTTTAAAAAAAACCCGCTATTTGTTTTGACAACGATAATTATTTTTAAATTAATTATTTCCATTTCTGTGTTTGGAATTTGGTAAAATGGATTCCATATTTGGAATTAAAAGGTCAAAATTATGTAAATAAGACTCTTGTTTTTGGACATTATGAATAGTAATGACGATAATTATCTTTAATAATCCTAATTAATTAGTAATAATGTAGTTAAGGGTAATATAATAATATCATAATAATAAAAAATGACCCCAAAATGTGTCCTAATTCTACAGGTTGTGTCATTTCAGACCATGGTATGCCTTGTGCCAAACTTATGGACCCCATGGAATCAATTTTGGTTGATAGTGACACTTTAACATTTTATTTTTAAAGAAACAAGAATATCACAAAAGTATGTAACACCAAAGTAAAACAATTTTCATTTTGTCTACATAACTGTTCTCTTGGACTATAAATAGTAATTGGAAATTTAAAACGATTTCCTACATCATAGTAATTTTTTTATAATTTTTATACATTAAATAAAATTAATTTATTTTTGACACCATGATGATGCAGCGGTTACCTCATTAATGAACAATTTAAATAAAATGAAAAGATAATGTAATATCTAAGACTCACACTTCCAAAAAACCTTTTGGATGAGTATATTTCTAACCCTTATCACCTTATCGTTGAATTATATCAATGTAGGACCTTTAAAATCTGAAACTCATTTTAATATAAAGTAACATTTCTTGACTTTCCAAGAGTGCCCCTCCTCCCTCTTATAAAAGGCCCCCACCTCTACCTCCTTACCCACACCTCTCAAGCCATTTCCTCAGCCAATATCTACTCATTTTATCTCTCCACATCCCTCTCTTCATCATAGAAGCCTTACCTTAGGTATAAAGCTCTTCAAGTAACCCTTTTGGTTCAAACCAAGAGGAGTTACCCGATTTAAAGAAGATTAAAGAACGATCGAGTCAAGTCGTACATGAGGTAAGTGACTTTGTCTCAATCTACTTTCATTGAGGCATATTTTGTTTTATACACAACTTTATTTTATACAGTGTATAAACCCCTTTGACTTTTATGTTTATTCAAAATGATTTTTTTATATGAATCATTTTACTAAACGACAAAAGGGAATGTTTTTGTCGTACATATACGACAAAAATGACTTCTCCACCGCCGTGACCATTATTCGAGTTTCGACTTCCTCTACAAGCCATAAATTTTTTTAAATGAAAAATAAATACCATGTTTCAATTTTCATTTATTTTGGTATTGAAAATGGTTTTGATAATGTTTTCATTATATCAATGTGTTATTGATATCTTGTGATTGAAATGTGGAAATGTTATGTTTCCTTTATGCATGGTTTATGTGATACGATTATGTTATGGTTCTTGGGCATTGTTTATGAAGACGGGTGGTTCCGTGATAAAATAAGGGTGGGTGAGACCTATATATATCTCCAATGCATTGGGTAACGCGAAAGGGTTAAATTCTAAGGTTTCTCCGAAGAGATTTAGGGAATATACTGTGATGGGTATTCCAAACGTTAACATGAGGGTTACTCCCTACGTAAGAATGTTATGAATGTCTCAAATTACCTTTATGTATTATGATTTCTATGATTTATTCATTATTTGATGAGGTATGTTAAAGTGCTTATGTTTTGTGTGTAAAGTATTATTTCATTAATTCTTATGTATTAATGGACTAATGTTTTCATTTCGTACTTTTATATCCCTTACTAGGGGTTTTATGCTCATCCCATGTTTTTTTTTGAAATGTTATTCATAGGTCAAGGGAAAATAACATGATGTGTTGATAGTGTCGAGAAAGTTTCATGATAGAATCTATGTTTTATTTTAAATATGTCTCCTTTGATGGGAAAAAATAATACTGTCTTTTATGTAATCACCTTGTTTAAATGTGGAATGTAATGCATGATTTATAATCTAATTCTCTAAAACTCTAAACATGAAATGATCCTCAATGTGTATTCTTGAAATAACTCAAGATTAAGTAATGTTTAAGGCTGGGGCCTTCTAATCTCCATGAAAGGGTGTTATAAGATTTGGTATGAAATGGAAATTAAGTCCCGTTCACATCAAACCTTTTGAAATTATGGAATAAATTAGAGCTATAGATTTCCATTTAGAAATTCCACCAAGTCTCTCCAAAGTTCACAATGTGTTCCTTATACAACTATTAAGAAAATACATACTAGACCCAAATAATTCACTCAACCATGAAGAAATATAATTGGATCCCAATAAATATTACTAGGAAGAGCCTATAAATATTCATGACACTAAAAGATAAGTGTTAAGGAATATGATGACTTGATTGGTAAAGGTTCTTTGGAGAAACCATAAAATTGAAGATTCCACATGGGAAAATATAGAAAATATAATGAATAACTACTCAAATTTTTTTATGAATTGATGTTCTGGAAATTTTTTGGGTAAAATATTTTATGGAGGGAATAATGCAACACCCCAAGATTTCACAGCACACTTAAATAAATCAAATAGCCTGTATTGCATGAAAACTCGAGTTCAAACACATAGTGATCTATCATTATGTGATTATTATAACCTAATTTTGAAAATAGAGTGATTTAATATAATTAAACACATTATAAAATTCATATATTTAACATTCATCCTTAATATTTTATTAACATAAGAAAATAATGAATCTAATTTTTCGCATTAAAAGACTATATTTTTTGTAAAGGTAATTTTACTACCTTTTGATGGAGAACCTATTTTAAATTCAATTTTCACACTATTATAAATTATATTTGACAAAATAAAATTTTTCTTTGAAATTTTAATATCAAAAATTTAACTTGGTTCATTTTTTTGTATTTTTCTTATATGTTTCATGTTTTGATGAATTGTGAAAAATGATAAATTTTAATTGAAAACAATTTTTCGTCAAAATAATTTATAGTGTTAAATTATAATATTTATTAGTTTTAAATTATTGATAGATTTTGTTTTCATTTAATCTAATTTATGTCATTGGAATAAATTTAATATTGAATTTATATGTAAAAACATTCAAATCTTTTGAACATTTTTTCTTTAAAAACCAGTTTTCTCGATCCGTGAATAGGATTAAGATTAAATTATTTAATAAAATTTTGTGTTTTGAATTTTTAAAAATGGATTCCATATTTTTAATTAGTACTTACAATTTATATAAATTGGATTATTTTATTTTTTGGCATTATGAATAATAGATTTTGTAGTATTTTTTATTACCATGTTTAAGGGAAAATCAGGTAATTAAGGGTAAAAATAATATTTTAAACAATATAAAATCACCCTAAAAATTGAAAAATCCTATTGTATGAATAAAAGTCTACCCTTAATACCTAAGGTGAGTAATGGGATCATTAAATGGACACTTTTCTATGAAAATGATATTAATATTATTTAAATCGAAGAAAGTGACATAATGGCACACTCTTATTTCTTATATGTATAATAATATTATAATGAAGATAAAATAAAGATATATGAGATCATAAATCATATATATAAATATAAAATAATTATCTATATCATAGAAATTTAATTATAATTTTTAGTTATGAAATAATTACATTAAATTTTGGCACAACAGTGATGTAGTAAATATTTTTTTAATAGAAATATGAAATAAATGATATTAAAATTTTAAAATAAATATTATATGAGATAAAAAATGTCATAATTTTTTGTATAGATTTCATAGACATATTAGAGACGTGATAAAGGTTTTTTGATGTTATCTAATATAGTGATATTTTTTAAAAATTCAAGTAATTAATATTTTCAAAATTGACATTAATGATATTTGAAAATAAATAATAATTTATTAAATGATATAAAAATAATAAAAACTGAAATTAAGATAATTTTTTTAACTTAAATATGTAATAACTGAATCTTTTTTGTTTTTTTTTTGACATTTTATAGTCACTATATTAACCCTTTATGAGTAAAAAACCCCAGTTGTCATGGTAAGAGTTATGAGGGTTTAACTATTGGTTAATGAAAAAAACATAAGGGTAATAATGAGACATAAAGTTGTCTAAAAATTATTTTCTGAGATTATTTTGACCCATACACATCTTTTATTATAAGTAACTCACTTTGGAGCCATTTTTATTTTAAAATTAATTTATATTAATTTAATACATTGAGAGTTTCCTAGGGTTCCCCTCCCATCTCTTATAAAAGTCACCTCCTCTCTCACTTCCTCACACCAATTTGAGCGTTCTTGATCGAAACAACCCCAAAAATTTCTCCTAAAACCATTATTGTTTAAGTTTTTGAGTTTATATAATTCTTAAAATACCAACCCTATTGTACCTAAGAGGATATCCAAAGGAGGTTCACGTAAGAAGAGGTAGTCATCTTTACCGACTCCTTCAAAATTATTTATTCTTCTACATCCTCTTAAATATATGTGTACATTATAAAAAATAACTCTAGTATTATATATATTCTAAGATGTTATTATGATTATAGTACAACCATATTCCTCATTTTATTCATCATATGAAAAATAATATCACCATGTGTGCGTACATACGACTTACCATCTCCACACCGTGGTGTAATTAGTTTTTAATCACCAATTTATTTGGATGGGTATAATTATGAATATAATGGATATATATAATATATTTAAAATTATATTTATTATTTATAATTAATATACCATCTAATTCCTTATAACTTTATTATTAACAGAATGATACCGTCGCTCGTGCCTACGTTTGGCATATCATCTCCACGACGCGATGAGATTAATTTTCCATGTTAAACATTAAATAATGATTATAAAAAATATATGTTATGATTTAATATAATATTTAAGAACTTAATATCATTCTATATAAGAATAAAATATATCCAATTCATAAGAAACATGACATATGCGACAAAACAAACATAAGAAAACAAAGTAGGTAACACTCAGAACAACGATAATATAGAAACATTTTTAACAAAAAGATATAATAGGATCATATATGATATCATAAATATAGATATAGTACTTTTAGAACTTAATTAAATTATTTAACTATTATACAGGAGGTTGACACACCCTCAACTAATGAAAAGTACAAGGTAAGGGTTTACTTCACAATCTCATTATTATCCAGGATTGTTTATACGTAAGTACTTACTAGGATATATTTATCATCAATGCCCATATTTCATAAAAATGTATTTCAAAATATTCTTACTATTATTATACAATTTTTCAGATTCCTTTTTACCCATGATTAACTTTTTATAAAACATTTTTAAATGAATATTTTTGTCATTTTCCAAATGAGGTAATTTATGACCTTTTAAAAAAAATATGAACGGAATGTTTTTTTTCATATACGGTATGATAAAAACATTATTTACCCTATTACATGATTCTTTTCACTAAAAATTGGTTATTTTAAAATTTCACACTCATTTTGAAATAATTTCTATATAAAAGGGGTATTTATCTCAAGGAAATTTTAAAGATTTTATTATATTGTTTCCATCTATCTCAACATCCTTTTTTTTATTTTATATATAATTGAGGTTGATTTATTATAATAATATATAACTTATTGTATTTAATGGTTTATTATATGTTGGAATGTAGATGTTCTACTTTGATACCATACATGGTTTAGGGTTAATGTATTAAATTTTCATATGCTTGTTTTAATACAAATGTTTATGTTTCTAATGTTTCACCATTTTCATATGAGGAATGTATCGGACTTAGTAAGTGATGGTAGAGGCCCACTATAGCCCCTCGATGCATTGATAGGTCTCATGAGACCAATTATTTTGGGTTTTACCCATTTATGTATACTTCCTTAGCCAAAGTCTTGATGGTATGTTTATGAAGTATGAAATTATGCATTCCATCATTATGATATTAGTTATTAACATTAAGTGTGATTATTCCACTTTAGAATATCCATGTGAATGTTTATATGTAATTATTTGATTTATTCTTTCCATATTATGCTCAATAGTATATTTAAAAGGCTTGTGTTTCAGTTATATCCCGTTCCTTAAACGTTTATGCTTATTTATGATATATTACATTGTATTATTTACCATTAATAAGAATATCAACTAAGAACATTATTATGTTTCATTTTCCCTAGGATATAAATGTATATATTATGATTGATAGGTATGGATAAGCTATGAGAATCAGGATGTTCAAAGGATTCTCTATGTTGTTGTTTATATTTGGAATTGTAATATAAGGATCATATGTGTAATCTATTTTCCAAAACTACTAAACTGACCACTCCATTGGGATTAAAAACTTATTTCTATGCCAATGTAATAAAGTAGGACACTAGATTTGGGATACTAGGAACAGGGTCATTACATGTGCCCTAAGGGAAAGGTGTGTAATGATGGTTCTTTCTTGGGTTGGTTTGGTAAAATTGGTTTTGGTGATGATTCCAAAAAACTTGAACTTCTCCTATAAATAGTTTCAATCATTTTTTAGTTCTTGAATATCAGGTAGGGATTATTAAAGGCTAAATAATAGTGATTCTATATCCCTTAGAATCTATGATAAATTGGATTTATAGGGTAAGAACATACTCGTCAAGGCCATCACTTTTTTGATCAGTGTCAATTAGACATTATCATAACTCATAATATATACTAATTTTAATGGTAACTATATAATTACTCTATTATTTATGATTATGATTCTTAATAGTTTTTTAAGAATGATAGAAAAATTATGATCATTGGTACAAAATAACAAAATGAAATGTACATCATGTGTTTCCTATAACCATAGTTCTTAATAAGGTATTTATTGTTTTAAAAATAAAATTTCAATTATAAAATTTTGGGTCATTAAATATTATTTATTACTCCAGGTAGGTGGTTCCAAGATTATTCTTGAATTACCCATCTCTTATGTGTCAAATGGTAAATAGGTGTGAGTGGTGTAGTTTCTGCATGATTGGAAATAAACCAATGGGGTTTTTCGTTGTTCCTTAGAGATTCCATAGGGTAGTCTCTTTTAATACATATTGAGTTGGGCCTCGTATGTAATGACTTATAAAATATGTGATTCTATGTTTGGTTTTGTGTGATGATGCTGACTGTCAATATTTTCTGTGGTGTGACTACTAATGTGGTTATGTGGGAACATATTAGGGGTAGACCATGTGACTGTGGGTAATGTTTCTAGGATGATTCAGATGGTGTTGACTATTACTATGATTGAGAAATATGGTTTTTCGATGGTGACAAAGGTTTTTTGATGTTGTGTAATGGTATATTGGTGATTCCTTTCACTATGGTCAGCTATTGGGGATTTTCGAGATTTTTATTCACATAGGATATGACCCACAAGGTGGTGTTGAATGATCATTATGGATGGAGGCCTCTATAGATTAAGCAGTATATGGGATTATTTTAACCATTAATTTGGAGGATATTCTCATCATAGAAGGAAATAATTAGTTCCTTTTAAGACAATTATATGGAGTATTAAGTATCACCCAAAGAACCCAAATGGATTAAATGGGTAATAATGCTTTTTTATTTTGTCAATGTTCTTATATAACTAAAATTCAATGAGGTAGTGATTGAACATTGTTGTTGCTTCCATTGAATTTTTCTTGAGAATAATTTATAAGTTTGAAAGGATGTTTTGACTTGAATATTTTTTTATTTAAATAATGTATCATTAAATGTCATAATTTTGGACCCATTCTTCATGCCAAAAACATATGATAATTATATTGGGAGTTTTCATATTTTTTAGAACATGTGAAGTGTTGAATATAAATTATATTTTGATGAATCTAAATACTAAACATCAATTGAGGAGTTTGATAATTTTTTATAAATAAATTCCATGATTTAAATAATATAGGAGATTCAAATTTGGACTTGGCTATTGATGTTGTGAATTTATTAGTGTTATCACATTCATGGAATTATTCTTGAAAAAAATATTTTGGCCTATTTTTTAAAATGGGATGACCCTTAGGTTGGAAAAGGACTTGTGCATCTACTACTTAGGTGGGAAAGCAAGTAAACATGTCCAACCAATGGTAGAAATGTGAGTGTTCGTAACTCTCACCAGTAAATGCTTGACAGTGGTGGGATACATAGTTCCAGTAAAAAGTGCTCAGGAGAGACTTCATAAGAAAGGTAGGTGAGTGGTCTGGTGCATAAGAGAAGTGTGCCCCATAAGAATCCCATATGTGTATTGTGTTGAGTGCCAACCCCAATTCCATATTGAATATAAGAGTAAATAATGAGACATATTAAGTAGAGCCTAAAAAAATAGATAAACTATATGGGACTCAGTCGATGCCACATACAGTTCCCCTATATTAAAATATAAGAAAATATTATGGGCTATAAAGTCTATTATATACAGGTCGTTCGATCAATCCTCCAAACTTATTTTTAGCCTTGGTCACCTAAGGGTTTTTCATTTTCTTGGAATATATTTATGTTGTGATGTTTGTTGATCAAGTTAAGTATTCAATTTCCATGAGATCTAAACATGATCGAATGCTTGCATGAAACTTCATTTTCATGCATGGGAACTCATGGTTTCTATGAAATAATAAAGAACAAAGGGATCACATGAACATAAAATAATTAGATAAGTTTAGATATTTTATGGAGATCACATATCTCTAGGGAACCACATGAAGAAGAATGTATATATGAATATTCTTCCTCATACAACCTCAGTCGCTTGAAAGGTTTATCTAGAAAGCTATCACAAGATCATAAGTCTATCTCATGATTAATCAATGTGATCATGTTATCTTATATTCACAGAAGTGTCGCATACCAAGAGGGTGAGAAAATGTGGTGGTGTTCCTACTAAGTTTGAGTTAGTGTAACAAGCAGTTGTATGATATTTTTAGAGCACTCGTTCAGTGGAGGTTTTTCTATAAAAACCCCACCCCTCTTCCTTTTTTTAATATTCTTAATGAAAATTCAAGAGTAGTGAGACCAAAATAGATACTTTAGAATTATATGTATTCACCTGAAGAGTATCTATGGTGATCATGATATGTATTACAAATTTTCAAGATATCTATATTAAGAATATTGACATTTGTGTTCTATGGAAAATGTGAAGGAATATTGTTTTTTAAGTAGAAGAGATCATGTATACATTTGTTATAGGAAGAAGATAGAAGGTTCATATGATCCATTCATAAAAATAACTTATACAAATATTTTATCTGAATTTATTAAGAGAATTCGTTTGAGATTAATGCATGTTGTAATATGCTTGTATAATTATTTGTGCATCACAAAGAATAAATAACATTACATGACGTACTTGTGTGAAGGGTGTAAAAAACATGTAGAAGTAGAAGTTTCATGTGATTCATTTGTGTGAAATGAATCCGAAGTAAAGCTATGTAAATAAAATTCATGAAATATATATGCATGAATCAAATGATGTTAGAATTTATTAACGAAATATCATATAATTTATTACACAATGTTCATATACATAGAATGAAGTTTGTATACATTCAATGGAGTGTTTACTGAAGAAGAATACGATGAATCTATTTCATAAATATTGTGAGTAATTACAAGAAGAAGAATCATTGAAATATTCATGTTTCATTACAATAATATGACCTAAAAGAAGTGTAGAGAATTTCATGAACTAAGTATTTTTAGGGTAACTATTTTTGTGAAGAATAACGCGATATTCACAAACTTGGGTTTTTGCAAGATGAATGTGCAGTAAAAGTTTAATTCTTTCATTATGATGAGAACTTCATGCATGAAATATGTTTTTATGAAAAAAATATTCATATAATTACATGCATGAAGCATATCAAAACTACTGTTAATTGTATTTGTTTGAGTTAAAGTGATATCTTTTGGAAAAGTGAGGAAGAAGATAATACTCTATATCTTAAAGACCAATCAGTTTTATATTTTGATATTATAGTGAGATGAAGTGGAAGTGATATCTTCTAGTCATTCAAAATATTACTGATCTGACTTCGATATAATGTTAATAATTATATTCATTAGAAGTAAAATATTTAGTGGGAGTGAGAAATTTTAGAATCATCTGATACTTGTGAATAAAAGAGGAATAAAAGTTTTGTGTTGCAGTGGAAACTTGCAGTTTTGTTATTTAATTTATTGTGTTGATATTGCTTTTTGTAAAAAACTGGTGGGATACCAGCATAAAGAAAACTGGTGGGATTCTTGTTTAATTTGGGAAGTGGATATCTAACATACCCAACCAACTGTAGTTTATTGAAATATTATTAACGGAGAATCCAAGTATCAAACTTGACTCAGACACTATAATAATGAAGTCACATATCTTGGGTATAAATCATGTAAAAATACTAGTTGTTGTGATTTATTTAATTTTAATCTTGCATGTTAGGTGGTTATGTATGAACCAAAATTTTTATTCATCCTAACAATTTCATAGTTTTAAATTCAAAATTAGCAAGAAATAAAAGGAAAAGAATTTGGTAAAAACTCTTGTACACTAATTCTCCTCCTCTCAGTGTACCTATACAATCCATTGGAAAATTCATAACCATTTATACTGGGGATGATGGGCAAGGATTATGGAAGGCTGGGTATCACTATGCCTTGTATTTTTTGGGTTGTTGAACTAGCAGTTACAAAAGAAATGTGGATGGACTTGGGTATTTTGAAATGGTTTATGATAATTACATTGGGGTATCAAGATTAATTATATTGATTATATGGTTATGGTTGGCATGTGATGTAGTACAATATGGAATTTCTTGGAAACCATAGGTCACATTATATATGATAGACTGTGGATGCTTCATTCCACTCCATCATGAGACAAAGTAGTTAAATACTCACTTGGGGTTGGAAAATCCTATGTGAATTGGGTGGAGATATTTGTTTTGGTTACTGTTTAGTTTTGTTTTTTCCTACATTAGTATATATATGGATATAATCCGGGGACATCATTAGTGGTGGACTACAGAGTTTATACTCACACCTTTCATGATCCCTCTAGGATGCTTACATGCTTTATTGTTTTTAGTATTGTCTAGGGGAAAGGATAGGTATCTGAATCCTATTGAAGTTTGGAGTTAAGATGGTACATGAGCATATACATGATTTTATAGACATGATGGGTGGTACCTCAATTCAAGGATAATAACCAAATTTTTATTTTGAGCATGTATATATACTTTATCAGACCACATATGACCTTGATCCTTTCTTATGAATAACATGGCATGATAGAAATTATTGGGATTATAGTATGTGTATATTTTTAATGTGTTTTTATTGTTTAAATTATCTTATACTATGCTATTGTTAATATTATTTATAATAAAAGGGGATAGTATCCCTAATATCACCCCATAGACCATCATTGAACATAGAAGACCTTTTTCATATAATGAGGCAAGTATAAGGCATTGTGGCATACCCCAGTCTAGATGCCAGTTAGTGGCCTAGTGTTGGGGGAGAGTTGAAGAATCTTTCCAAATTCAATTAGCCTCAACTACTCATCTAAATTTACTATATTTAAAATTGATGAAAATAGTTCCTTCCTTAATTGATATATTTAAATGGAATTTCATGTTGAACAACCTATTAATTCTTTTATGTCACTTTATGAACTTAATCAATCCCTAATATCCTAGAAGATAGATTTTCCAGATTCCTTCCACCAAATTAATTTCTTAAAGGTACGATATATTTCACTACTTTAATTAAGATTTTTTAAGGACACCATAATCGTAAAAATATGTATAGATGATATGATTTTGAAATCCACAGAAAAATAATATATAGATATTCTCTTGAAACTTATGAAAATTAAATATGATATGAGAATGATGGGTGAACATAATTTATTTCTTGAATTTCAAATATCTATGAAACCAGTAGGAATAATATCAACTAAATATAAATATATAAGATATTTACATAAATGATTTGGTTTTTATAATGATTCTATTATTAGTACTATGGTTGGTACCTTGTGAAAACATGAACTTAATGTATCCTAAAAACTATTTGATAATTTTTTATAGGTATGATAAGATGGTTAATTTACATGATAGTTAGTCGATCAGACATTATATAATATGTTTTATTATTTTTAAGATTCCAAGTGAATTTTAAAGATACCCACCTTAAAGTAGTCAAAAATATTATCCATTATCTTAAAAGAAATTTGGAAGATGTAATTTTACATTCTTATAGATCTAATCTTATTCTTAGGATTTATTTATATTCATATTTCAGATGTTATAGAATGGATAAGAAAAGTACTTCTAGAACTTTTCATTTTTAGGCGTAGATTTACTTTTCTAGTCTAGTAATAAGTAACATTCTATATCATTTTACACTATTGTAGATAAATATATAGAAGAAAGGATTTTTCCCCCAATTTTTGTGGATGTATCACACACTAACTAGTTTCAAAATGAGAAAGTATAATCAAATTATAAATTCAAAGGGGGTGAGTTTTAGTGAATTATAAAGGGGAGAAATATACGGTATTTCATGGAGAATTGTTTCATGGTAAGTTGTTTCAGTAGTGGGGATAATTTTTTCTAAAACCATTAATGTTATGCGGTGGAGTATATTGGTTTATTTACAAAAGAATAGGAATTTTACATCACTCTTATTTCATTTTAACATACCCTTTTATGATGTTTTGTGATTATAAAGAACATGGTGATTATTGAGTAATTTTACAAAATAGAATATTTTATATCCTTTTTTTAATGAATCAAAAATAGAATTTATAATCCCTTTGTTTATATCATGTATGTTTTTAATAAGTATAGATTTTATCCTCTGATTCCCCATGTTTTGGATGAGATGATTCTAAACCCATTAATATTCTAGAACTTAGTTAGGATTGTAGAATCCCTAAACCAGATTTCTCGAATGATACCCAAGATAGAGATCAAATGACCTTTGGTCTTCCTACATATAAACCAGAGGCTACCTACTAGTATTTAAGGTATTAGGGGTGATAGTGGGGAGAATATACCCTCTAAATATAATGGATAAAAATAGAAAACAATAGTAGAATAAAGAAAAATAAATGCCAATAACAAACAAAAATATATGCAAGGTAAGAAATTTAAACAATAAGAATGTAATGCAAGTCATGAAATAGATGACATGATATCCCATAGGTTGATCACAGACACATAGTCCAAAAATATAAAATATAACAACTCATATTGTCATCAAGGATCCACCGAGTCCAACTCCAACCATCGATACCCATATCTTGTATCCACTGCATCTCCAGCCACTGAGATACAGATGTTGGGATCTTACCCTTTCTGGTATCATGAGTGATAATGTATACATGCATCCTAAATGTATTGTATAGGGTATGAGTCTGAACTAAATATTCCATTACTAACAATATCCCATGATAATGCTCACACATATATGAGTGTATACAAAATGAAAGTAATACATCCAATGTAAACCACTCAACCCATTTCACCTCTAATCGACCAGCCATGAGTGTGCCTTTAAATACATTTCTTAGTGTTAGAGTTTAAGAAGATTCCCATAGGATATCATTTTGTAAGAAACCTTATCATTTCAACAGAATTCATAATATACAATGTTACATTCAAACCATGACCCATGAAAACCATTATGAGCCACTCACAATTTCATGGGGCACATCCATGAATCAAAACCTCAGTCCCATGGTCCTTATACAACATTAATAAATTTCTATCTCAATAGCTTGATAAAATCCAAGGCATAATGAATTTTTTATTTCCTTAATCCTGACACATTTACCCCAACATATCCAACAAACATAGAGAGTAAAAATATCCCAATTAGTGATCTCAAACACCCTTGATATCCCATGGAAACCTACAATATATCCCTCTATTAAAATAATGGTCATCCCCATCACCCACAATCCATTCAATCTATGGAGGATACTTCCAAAAAATAGTGGTCCAAACAACCTCATGGACATTGTTATATGTGAAAAAACCCCAATGATCCCAACCTCCATGGAGAGAAACAATATAAAATAGATTACAATGATAATAAATCTAACGAAACTCCATTTTCTCACTACTAGTGATCTTTATCAACCTTTTAAGGTCATCATATCCCATCATTATCCATAACCATATCCTAATCCAAGAACATATAGAAAAACTATAATCATTTTCTATAAGAAATAGTTCTCCAAATATCCTTCTATCCATCAATCGTCATACTATATATCATTGATGTAACCAAATCTATATCCATACAGAACAACCCTAACCCATCCTAGGAATTCCCCTAGTGCTCTTGAGACCATAACTAGTTGTTTTTTTGGTCCCTCACTTGACCATACGTACGACCACATTTTACATGATGCATGAACACATGTATAAGATAATAAATAGGAAGGAATCGTCTGCCTCATATTAGAAGAGTGATTCCCATCCAATATTATTTTTTGATTTGACTCAAGGAGGAAGAAATCAAATAACTGAAGAAAAAAATTGTAAAATAGGGATATTAGATTAAATTCACCACAATAATAAAAAAAATGAAAAAAGTGAAAAGGATGTCGAGATCTACCCACAAAAATGACTAAAAATGAATGAAACAGAAAACATGAAACAAACCATGAAGATCCCACCAAGTGATAGAGATAATGAAGGGATAAGGGAGAAACGAGATCCCTCTAGCCGTTGAGATAAATAAGGGATATCCATTATTTAATAAATAAATAAATTTAGTTATTATTTTTGAAACCCTCCAAATACCCATCCTGTACCTATCCACCGACTAGTAGGTACTCGGTACCTAACTGGGTACCTACCCTAGGGTCAACAACCACCCATTGTCCCCTAAGGCCTATATACCGCACTACCTTGCACACAAGGTACCCAAAACTAGACCACCGGGTTCCCATTATCCTCTTTCATTAAAATATAGATCCCAAAACATAATATACATTCCCAAACCTGTCCTTTAGGCCTTTTATGACCCCTTAAATACCTCAAACATGACCCAACACACATTATTAGGACACTATTGGGATTAAATTACAACAAATAAGAACCCAAGTCATTATAATCTCCACACCATATGATTTCTCATCCTTGAACTAACTTGGGCTATAACATTGACTATATCTACCAAAAACCCATGTGTTCCACTCACCAATTTCTAAAAACACAGAGGAGAAACAAAGTACATTCATCTCATCTAAGTAACCATGACTAATAATCTCAAACCGATCCCTTCCTTCTGTGTAGACCCCAACCATAGAAATAAACTATCTAGTCCCACTGTACTTAATCTAACCAACACACCAATAGTCTTATACCCAACCATGAACTTAAATTCTATAGATACCATCCATTATAAAAATATAACTATACATCTTACCCAATACCTACATATATCATTATTACCACACATCTTTCATAATGACCATACCTCAATAAATATTAGTTTATCCTAGTACACACACACACATAATGTACCAATATCCACCACACAAAACCCAAAACCAACATGTTCACAGTGTACCTTTTACCATAAAAAATTATTTATTACTCTTTGAATACATTGGATTTGTCACATGTAGTAGACCCAAAGCATGAATCCCTAATTCCTTCCCTATGTATGGAGTTAGATTTGGAATATACCCCCACCCCCACCACTGATCATCCAATCCAATTCAATGACTCACATGTGAAGATGAATCCCAGATACCACCGCCCGATATTGTTACTTATCCTACCTCAAAAACAATAGTATGACTCAGATTCCTACCTCTATTTGACTAGAAGGCCCTTGATAAAACTAAACCATGTATCTATATAAACATAATATTGGAACTCCTTTTATGATTGATCACACTAGGAAAAAAATGGGATTATCTATCAGCATTGGGAACACCTCTCTAACAACCCACTCCACTGTGGCTACATTGATCCTCTACCTTGTCCAAACCATTGGCTCTTCTCTCACACACAAACTTTTAGATACCCAGTGATATATTACCTATATTTATTGAAAAAAGTAGGTATCTATACATAATTTTATAAATCAAATTCAACTTCTCTATCTGTCCTAGGTTCACTACCTTTAAAAATTATTTCCACCTAATGATGTTTACCAGTATGCTAATGGAATGTCGTAACCATCCTAAAATAACTAAACCATCTAGATCTCATATCCTATTAATATTAAAAAAAACATAGTAATTTTTTGAATCTCACCACATAGTCATTGGTCAATGTATCCCATTACACTAAATGAATTAACTCATTAGCTTGATTTTACCTTAGCATCTCAGGAAAGAAGTGTCTGAAGAACATCCCATTGAATTGCATCTAGGTCATCCCCATACCAACAGAAATGTACCTATATATACCACTAGTGTTTCAAAAATAATATGAGAATATATGTATCCAAATTTACCCTCCGACCTAGTAGCATCTCTATCTGATCAAAGATAATCTAAACTCATTAAATCTATTACTCGATTTCCTAGGGGTCTTTCCTCTCCCTAGAATAAGGGAGAATACTCTGACTAGAACTGCTATATTTGGTATTCCATTATAGACTCAGCTCCTTGATTTTCTTATTTAATTCTCTATATAACCCATATGAGACTCACCTTGATCTACTTATAAAACCATTACCTTAACTACTATATCCTCTTGGGTTGACCTCCCTACCTAGACACCTCTTCTTATGGTTCATAGTTATCTCTAACCTCAGGGACCTTATGGAATTGATCCTACTCATGCCTTGGTAACAACACATCCACTCCATCTGAACACACCAATAGAGTCCATTGATATAGAATTTCTGTAAGAACCAAATACCATGCTAAATATAAATATAATAGCCCAAATATGGAAAATAAGAAAAGATTTAATAGGAAGTATGTCCCAATAACCTAACCACTTCCCTAGTCATACCAAAGTCTCACATTATTCAGTCTCAAGACCCCTCTTATCCCTTTCTAGGATCAGGTACCACACACACCATAATCATACAACAACCACATACTCAAGAACACAACAAATCCCGAGCTCTAATATTACTAATTAAAACACCACCAAGAATTTATTTAGGAATGCAACATATAAGTTATTAATAAAACTTAAAATAAAAAATAACCTATTCCCATTCTAGAACTAAAACCAATATAGAGTCCCAAGTCAATAATACCATTTTAATTTGAGCTATACATGGATATAATGATGCGTGAGTATCACCTCTTGCCTCTTAGGGATAAGATTCCAACACAGAAATCAATAAAATAAAAAACTAGTTAATCTAAAAATAATAATTCAATTATAATGATTAAAACTGAAATAGATCACCCAATT
Organism: Viscum album; assembly: GCA_963277665.1. Taxonomy (NCBI): domain Eukaryota; kingdom Viridiplantae; phylum Streptophyta; class Magnoliopsida; order Santalales; family Viscaceae; genus Viscum; species Viscum album. The sequence continues at coordinate 173,622,211 of OY728128.1, forward strand.
ACCTTTGGAAACTTAGACCTTATCCCGTTCTTGTACTATATAGGAATATAACATGATGTATATCACATTTCATGAAAAATTATTAATCCTCTCTCTACCACAGGGAAAATAATGTTGAAAAACCACTTAGTATCATTTTATCTAAACCTACTCTAACACTACTTTACAATGAACCTAGCCTAGATCTCAAAAATTACCCTCGAGCCATAGAGTTATTGACCTTATAAATACCTCATCATCAACCACAATCTATTGACTATCAGTGAGGGTCTAAGGGGTGATAATTTGTAGAGTACATCATCAAAATATAAATAACAATGAAATAAAAAAAATAGCATAATCAATATCAATAGTAGTCAATAATAATTAATAATATATAAAGTTAAGAAATATAAACTACTACATTTTCATATGAGTCATGAAACATCTGGAAAGATTTCTTGTGGGATGAAAACATATAAATAGGTCTAAAATAACTACATAATAACTCAACTTGACATCAAGGATCCACCCAGTCCATATACAACCATTAAAACCCATCCTATGGATCCAATAAACCTCTAGTAATTAATCTTTAGACATAAAGCTTTTACCCTTTCATGTATCATGATACAAAAATCCTATACATGTCCTAGAGAACCCATGTCGGGTGTGAGTATGATCTCCATAGGCCACGACCAATAGTTTACCTATATAATATTTATACATATATGAGTGCACAAAACATTCAATTTATGATAAATAATATGATCCAATCAACCCACTCCACACATTTTTGACCATCCACATGTGATCCTTTACTTACTACATCTATTGATAGAGTGTGATGAGATACCCATGATCTATTAGACAAGAATATCCCTTATAATTCCACACCAATTCACATAAAACAATATTACATGGTAACCCTGACATCAAAAAACCATTTTAATCCATTCATAATGCCCAAAGTCGTGCGCACAAGTCAAAAATCATAATCCCATGGTACTTATATCACTTTACCAAACTACTGACTCAATGAATCATTGGAACACAAGGCATGATTTAATTCTATCCTTCACCAAACATGAATAATTGAATCTAACATATGCCACCTACAAAATGAGCATCTCAATCCCAACTATTTATCTCAATCACCATGAAGATCCTATAGCCAGCTTGCTGCATCCATCCCCTAAAAATATGGTCAACACCATCACACACTAAGATGATTAATATATGGAGGACACTAACACAAAATAGTGTTCTAACATACCTCACGGGCCCTGATTGGTGTGAAAATGACCCCAACTACCTTTTCATTTATGGTTAGTGGAAAACACAAATAACCTATGACCACAAAAAAATCTAGCAAACCACTATCACTCAATCTTTGGTGATCTTTAACACCCATGTCCTGATAATGTATCACATCACTAACCATAACCATATACCAAGTCAATAACATGTAGACAAACCCAAATTAAGAACCATGAGCATGAATCCCAAAAAACATCATCAGTCAAATGACCCCATACCTCACACTATCAATGTAACTGAGCCAATATACACACGTAATGAACCTTGAATATCTTAGGACAACACTTTAGTAGTTAAGAGACCATGACTAGTTCTAGTTTTATTAACTCACATGAAATTGCAGACTCCCTCATTTGATAAAATATATAAAAAATCATTTAACATAGAAAATAGATAAGAAACCCTTACCTTATACAAGAAGATTCATGATTATCTGATCCCCTCATTTGATTAAAAATGAGGAGTAAAAAATAAAATAGCAAGAGAAAAATACTTAAAACATAGATATTATATGAAACATACTATAGTGGTTGTAAAAAGAGAAACAAAAAGTGAGGGATATCAAGCCTTATCAATAGTTATTGCTTGCAATGAGTGGTATTAAGAATAGATAATAGACAATGAAGATACCATCAAGGGATATTAGAGAGAATGAATAGAGAGGGGAGAAATGAGATCCCTTTGACTACTTGGATAAATGATAGAAAATTCATATTTTAAAATAAATTAATAAAATTAATAAAATTAATAAATATTGTAAAAAATGAACTCCATGTAGCCAACCACCAACCACTTGTAACAACACTATAATTGCCGATAACTTGGTGGACCCCTAAGGCCTACCTATACAACTAATTTATACACTGAGTACATGGTGCCTATACACCAAGTAACCAATTCCATATATCTTAAAAAATAGATCCTAGAATCCCAAATACCTTTACAAACCAAAACTCCTATCCTTTTATGACCTCTATAAATCCTCAAAAACATGTAAAAACTGTTGTTTAGGACACTATATTCTGAAATTATCTAACCCAATAACCTAGGTTATTATAAATAGTTTATTAAAATATTTTTGGAAACAAAATTTATAACATCAGAGTTTTTTTGAAGTTATAGCTATTCTTGATGTTCTCAAAAATTCAATTAAAATTTGGTTAACCTCATTAACTATAAATAAAAGACCAATGACTCAGGGATTAAATAATGAATATTTGATTTTTGATCAACTTTTTAAATCTATTCACCTTCTTAATTATTTGATGTAACACCCCAAGCTTCCACGGTACGCTTCTCTTTGAATAATACAGTAGCGTGTGTTGTACACAACTTCGAGTTCTAACACACACCACGACCAATCAAAGTAGCCGTTATGAATAGTAATATTTACTTTTTAAAATTTTAGAAATTTTATCTCTCAAAATGGACTTCATTTTTTTATTCGGAGTATCAAATTTAGCCTAAGGTGAAATTTTGGTACTTTTCGGATAACTTTAATATTTTGATAAATAGTGAAAATTACTAAATTTTAATTAAAAACAACTTTTTTAATCAAAATAATTTATATTGATAAATTATGAATTTTAGAGGTTTTAAAGTATAATTAGAATATATTTTTACCATTTTATCCAATGGTGTTCATTAGAATTAATTTCACTTTGAAATTGGACATAAACAATTGTCGATCTTTTGATATATATTGTTTCTTAAAAACAAGCTATTTGTTGTGACAGCGGGAATTAATTATAAAATTAATTAATGAAACTTAAATTTTTGTAATTTTTTAAAATAGAAATCATTTTTGAATTCGGAATAGCAATTATAGCTTAGGGTAAAATTTTGGCGTTGTTCTGAAAAACTTAAATTTTTGATGAATAGTGAAACTACTAAGTGGTAGTTAAAAAACTGATTTTTTCATAAAACATAATTTTACCGCTTTTGTGATTGGAATTTATAAAATATGAGAGACACGGTTAATATCAAGGAGTAAAATGTGGTTCAATGAGATGAAAATAATTTATGGTGAATAGTAACTTTTTTACTTTTTTTTACCACTATTAAAAGTAAATAGGGTAATTAAGGGTAAAAGTGATATTAATATTACCCTAACACATGTCCTAATTCTATTGGACACGTGTATCCCGACCAAAAATAACCTTAGGAATAAAATATTATCATTTAGGTCCACTTGGATTAGATTAGGACATTTATTATTATTTAATTCAAAGAAGAGTTAAAAGAGTTAAAATCAAAGTTTATTTCCTAAAACATTTTTAATATAGGGTTATACATAAGATAAATTCAATTTTTAATATTCATTAGAAATATATAATTATTTCCTACATAATTATATTTTATTTATAATTTTTAGACATTAAATAATTTAATTTATTTATGACACAATGATGATGCAGCAATTACCATAATAGTGGACAAATTAAAATAATTGATATTATAAATACCCAAATAAATATAATTTGAGACTTTTTATGAATTAAACTAATTTTCTAGGTTAATATGACATTTTAGGATTGACGTAATTAACTTTTTCGAAGTAATAATTATGTTATGAGTTTTACAAAAATCAATTATTGAATAGTGTCAAAATTGACATAAAAGAGTTTTTAAAACAAATATTATATTATTAATTGATATTAAATTCCTAAAAATCTAAGGTTCGTCCAAGAGACTTATATCATGATAGGTGTATCATTAATGGACCACTTGGGGGTCTCTTGGATGAATATAGTAAGTTTATTAACCATATAATATAAAAATACAAAGAGACATTGTAAAAGTGAAACTAATTAACTAAGAGTTAATATTTAAAGATAAGGTTAATATAATGACCCAAACCTGTCTAAATTATATTGTTTGAGTGGTTTTTGACCCATCCCCACCTTAACCATTAAATAATACACTTTGGATCCATTAGAAACCGAATATTAATTTATTATAAAATAATATTTCTAGCTTTTCCAAAGGTGCCCCTCACCCCTCTTATAAAAGGGCACTCTCCCTTCTCATTAACTCACACCTTTAAAGCCTCTTGGTTCGGCCAAAATCTACCCAAATACTCTCCCAACTTCCCTAAATTCATCCTATAGGCCTTCCGTTAGTCATAAAGCCTACTGAAGGATCCCTTTTGATCAAATCAAAAGGAAGAACCCAAAGAAGAGGTAATGATTTCACCACCCTTTTTCAAGTTCCTTTCTTCTTCCACTTCTTCTTTCTTTGTTATTACCATTATAAAATAATGATTCCAGTATCTACTATATAGTGTAATATTATTATAAATATGGTACAACCATATTCAGTATTCTATTCATCCTTTGAATGATATGTCACCATACGTGCGTACGTACGGCTTACCGTCTCCACGTCACGGTGTAATTGTTATTCAATATGTTATTATTTGGATGGGTATAATAATGATTTGTAATTCTTGTAAACAATAAATATAACATGATAATGATTTTTTATATATGATATAACATCCAATTATATATTATTTTAATATCAAAAGAATGATATTTTCGCTCGTGCGTACGTACGGATTACCGTCTCCACGACGCGATGAGATTCATTTCCAAGTTCACCATTCATCGACGATTATAAAAATATATATTACTAATAAGTATGTAATATATGACATAATAATGCTAATGGAGATATATGTATATATATATATATAAGTATTTATGTACTTACATATATCTTATTCATTTACTTCCATTCAATACAATATGAAAACAGAAACAACGTTTATGCGTACGTACGGACTACCGCCTCCATAAACGGTGTTTTTCATTTCATATATATGTCAATTATACATATTTATATTCTAAATATATATGATATATTTAAAATGTTTTATATTCTGGAAGTATTTAAATCATGATTTATGTGATACAACCAAGAGTGACAAGTTAAAACACGTACTATAAAGAAAGTGATTATTACCCAAAATGTTAACTTAACATGTAAATTATTATTAAATGGGTAACATAAAGTCATAAATGAATCAGGTATGATATCCTAAATTTTAATATGGTTCTGGTATAATTTAATAACATACTACGATCTTCGTACATAAGGTTAAACGTACCCTCAACTAAAGGAAAGTGCAAGGTAAGGGGTTTTCAACTGACTCCTTATTCCCATTAGATTCATGCCATATTGCCACTATTAACTTATGTGTGGTGTATTTACTGCCCATAATTGTATTCTTTGTGTAATACACTTTAATTTATGTGTATTTACATATTCATTGAATGATACCTCTTTCATGGGTAGTATGTTTCATAAGTTACCAAATTGGTAAGGGTTAATTCCTCAATCTTATCATTATCCGAGATTGTTTATGTGTAAGTATTTACTGGGAAATTTTTATCATCCATGTCCATTTTTCATAAAAATGATTTCAAAATGAATATTTTAAGGATTTTGAAAGGTACTCTTTATCAAGATCAGAATTTCAAATGTTTTAAAGATTTATCTTTCTAAATCTTTTTAATTAATGTCAATGTTTTTAAAATGATTTTAAAGATTTATTTATATAGACGTGAATGTTTTGAAATGATAATTCTTTTCAAATTTTTAAAAGTGATATGGGACACTTTGATTCAAAAATCTCTTTCAAAATTACTTGCTTTATAAATGTGTGACTTATAAATGATTTTACAAAAATTATATTTCTCTCAAAAAATTTTACTCATTATTTTCATCTATGTTAACATCCTTTGATGTATTTTAAGATCATTTAAAGTTGATTTATTATACAAAACTTAAATTGAAGGTTTTGTGATATTTTTGACTGTGGATGTGTTATTTTTATACCATTCATGGTTTATGGAGAAATTATTTACATTTCGTATGCTAGTTTTAATACAAATGTTTATGTTATGTTTAAACCTATTCATTTGAGGAATGCATTGGACTTAATATGTGACGGGTGGAGCCCGTTATAGCTCCTCAATGCATCGGTAGGTCTCATGAGACAAACTAGTGTCAGGGAACAAGGCCTTGACAAAATCTTATTTGTAGTATTGGCATGACGCCTTGTCAATGTGGTTATGATAGTCTAACATTATGAATTCCTTCATTATGAAAGTGGTTAGTGATATTTCATGTGATTATTCGATTAGTAGAATATCCATGTGAATAAGTAAATGGAATTATTTCATTTTATTTCTTCCATATTATGCTGAAGTTAAAGTTTAAAAGGATTTTGTTTTAGTTTTATACATTTCCTTAAATGTTTATGATTATTTTTGAAAGTTTCCGCTGTATTGATTACCCTTACTGAGCATTTGAGCTCACCCATTTCTATGTTTTATTTTTTCTAGGATTCCAAAAAGTGTAATGTGATTGATATGCAGGGTTAATCCAAGGGAATAATGGCGTTCATAAAGATTATTTATGTTTTTTTACGTATTAAAGTGAAAATGTAACATTCATATATGTGATATATTTTTCCAAGACTGATAAACTGATGAGTCCTTCGGGACTTGATTCCTTGTAATCATGCCAATGTATTAAAATAATGCACCGACTCTGGATAACTGGGGTCGGGGCATTACAGTTGGTATCAGAGGAAGTTTAGAAATAACCTTGGAAACTAGATTTAGATAAACTCTGATTAGAGCACATAGCCCTAAGATAGACTTTGAGGATTAGTATAGAAGAACTTCCTAGAATTTTGGTATTGTAGAGATTTTGTGAGTTTTCTGAGCAATAAATCCCTGTCTGGATATGAGCAGGTAGAGGCGGATCTGGCACAGATGTTCCTAGGGGTAAAAACCAAAAACACCGCTTTTTGCTAGACTCGAACGGGAACTGGTGCACGACAACGAGCTTTGCTGAACTCTTGGTTACGACACTCCCGGGGGATATGCTTAGGATAATTCTCATTTTCTTTACAAACCATTATGAAGGGCTCATGAGTATATACTTACTCAAAGAATTTTTTTTATGATTATGGATTATATCCATAAACTATTCAATTTGTGTTAGGAATTATTCATTGCAATTCATAAACTGGCCTAGTTTATTCTATTGTATAGAAATGGAACCTAGTAGAAGGAATGTGAACTACAGTAATACGTATGATCCAAAGAGTAAGAAGGATCGTATATTTCATGGTATTAATCCATCATTTAGAAGGGAAATAGTCTCCCATGTATTATCATCATATGAAGAAATAGTATCATGTGTGGATAAGATAACTAAAGAGTTTACTGAGTCCTATGGCTTTGAAGGGAAGCAAGAGAAGAAAAGGATGGAAGAGTGAAAGATGGATAAAGGGAAGAGGAAAAAGAATAATTTCCCCATATGTGATAACTGTGGGAAGAAACACCCTGGAACTTGTCTGAAAGGAATGGGAGGTTGTTATAAGTGTGTAGGAAAAGGGCACAAAGTATGTGACTGAAAGGGTAAGAAAATGGTTTCAAATGTACAATGCTTCATTTGCAAGGATTTTGGACACTACACGAACCAATGTCCCAGTCATCAGACTATGCCGCAAATGATGCTATTGGATAATAATCAAGTTATGATATTACCACAGATGAAGAGGAATGACTTGTGTTCCTATGTTATTATTTTATAATTATTTCATTTAAGTGTTGTATCAATGATGTTTTGGAAATAAATAAGGATTGTACTGCAGTACTATTTAATTAAGGATTTGAGATTTTATGGTACTAAGAAAAGTGACTCTACAGCGAGTTAATTTTTTTTTTCAAATTACAGGGTTGAAGGAAATATAAAACTTAATCTGATTATAATATTGAGGTAGTGATTTTGGAATAAGATATGGTTGATTTTGGTAATTCATGATTTTGTGGTGTTGTAAAAGAATATATGAGGAAGGCGTTCACAAGTTATTACCTGGAAAAAATGATCCTCATTATGTTTAACTTCCTTGTAAATTTCGGACTGTGAGTTTGGATAATAGTATTTTGGATATGTCTAATGGTTGGAATGGATTAAGTTTGAAAGGTTATTTTTTTGGATTTTTATAAAAGGACAACACGCAGACCGTGTGACGACCCGTCGTGTCAGACAAAGCTGCGTGAATCGAACCCACAACCATAGTGCAATTGGGATTTATCACCTACCATTTTGCTACATGAAGTTCCTCGATGGTATAATGTAGTTTCTTTACATAAAGGGTCTGATATGTGAATTATAAATTCATTATATTTGGAACCCTATACGATTAGGATAAATAGAGTATTTTTGAGTTATATTATGTTTTGGGGTGAAAGATGAGTTTGTGGTAGAAATTTATTAATGGATAAATCTCTAATTATAAAGTATGTATATCTCTTTATGATATTAGCCAATCTCATAAATAAATTCCTCAAAATTAAGAAAAGGAACTTAGAACAAAAATGTTGTCCTAGATGGTACCTTAGATCATCACTAATTTATGGATTTGGGATTGTTGGCCTTTTCATAGCCATGTTCTCTACCACTCTCAATGAGATAATTGATGGTTAGATTTCTCTTCCATATCCATATTTTCCTACATGGAACCCTAGTATGTGTCATTTTCGGTAATCTTCATACTTTCCACACTATATTTTAAATAGAGGCCTCATTAATTCATTTTTCGATGTGGTACATCAACTAATATATTTTGAAACGTCAAAAATGTGTTATCATAATACCTTATGTTTTGTTGAACCGATGGTATTTTAAATCATCATAGATTGATGAACTTAAGGACCTCAATTTTAAACTTGTTTGTGATTGATGACCTCAATCACTACCTATAAATATTTACGTTTTTCCTCCAATTATATGTCTATAATTTCCACCAATGTCCTCTTAATCGAGATCATAATTTTGTGGTGACCCTTTCATTTCTCTTTTCATCTTGTTAAGACTAAATTTTATGAACCAAATTTCCGATGTGGGTTTTTCCACAATGATATTTTCTATTTTCAACATTTATTTTCAATGAACAATATAAAATTGCGAGGATGCAATTTATTGAAGGAGGGGAGAATGTAACACCCCGAGCTTCCACGATACGCTTCTCTTTGAATAATACAGTAGCGTGTGTTGTACGCAACTTCGAGTTCTAACACACACCACAACCAATCAAAGTAGCCATTATGAATAGTAATACCTACTTTTTCAAATTTTAGAAATTTTATCACTCAAAATGGACTGCATTTTTGGATTCGGAGTATCGAATTTATCCTAAGGTGAAATTTTGGTACTTTTCGGATAACTTTAATATTTTGATAAATAGTGAAAATTACTAAATTTTAATTAAAAACAACTTTTCTAATAAAAATAATTAATAGTGATAAATTATGAATTTGAGTGGTTTTAAAGTATAATTATAATATATTTTTACCATTTTATCCAATGGTGTTCATTAGAATTAATTTCACTTTGAAATTGGACATAAACAATTGTCAATCTTTTGATATATATTGTTTCTTAAAAACACGCTATTTGTTGTGACAGCAGGAATTAATTATAAAATTAATTAATGCAACTTATATTTTTGGAATTTTGTAAAATATAAATCATTCTTGAATTCGGAATATCAATTATAGCTTAGGGTGAAATTTTGGCATTGTTCCGAAAAACTTCAATTTTTGATGAATAGTGAAACTACTAAGTGGTAGTTAAAAAACTGAATTTTTCATAAAAAATAATTTTACCGCTTCTATGATTGGAATTTAAAAAATCCAAGAGACACGGTTAATATCAAGGAGTAAAATTTGGTTCAATGAGATGAAAATTATTTTTGGTGAATAGTAACTTTTTACTTTTATTTACCACGGTTAAAAGTAAATAGGGTAATTAAGGGTAAAAATGATATTAATATTATCCTAACACATGTCCTAATTCTATTGGACAAGTGTATATCGACCAAAAACAACCTTAGGAATAAAATATTATCATTTAGGTCCACTTGGATTAGATTAGGACATTTATTATTATTTAATTCAAAGAAGAGTTAAAAGAGTTAAAATCAAAGTTTATTTCCTAAAACATTTTTAATATCGGGTTATACATAATATAAATTAGATTGTAAATATTTATTAGAAATATAATATTATTTCCTACATAATGATATTTTATTTATAATTTTTAGACATTAAATAATTTAATTTAATTATGACACAATGATGATGTAGTAATTATCATAATAGTGAAAAAATTAAAATAATTGATATTATAAATACCCAAATAAATATAATTTGAGACTTTTTATGAATTAAACTAATTTTATATGTTAATATGACATTTTAGGATTTACTTAATTAAATTTTTTCGAAGTAATCATTCAGTTATGATTTTTACAAAAAATCAATTATTGAATAGTGTCAAAATTGACATAAAAGAGTTTTAAAAAAATATATTATATTATTAATTGATATTAAATTACTAAAAATCTAAGGTTCGGCCAAGAGACTTATATCATGATAGGTGTATCATTAATGGACCACTTGGGGGTCTCTTGGATGTTTATAGTATGTTTATTAACCATATAATATAAAAATACAAAGAGACATTGTAAAAGTGAAACTAATTAACGAAGAGTTAATATTTAAAGATAAGGTTAATATAATGACCCACACCTGTCTAAATTCTATTGGTTGAGTGGTTTTCGACCCATACCCACCTTAACCTTTAAATAATCCACTTTTGATCCATTAGAAACCGAATATTAATTTATTATAAAATAATATTTCTAGCTTTTCCAAAGGTTCCCCTCACCCCTCTTATAAAAGGGCACTCTCCCTTCTCATTAACTCACACCTTAAAAGCCTTTTGGCTCGGCCAAACTCTACCCAAATACTCTCTCAACTTCCCTAACTTCATCCTAGAGGCCTTCCTTTAGTCAGATAGCCAACTTAAGGAGCCCTTTTGATCAAATCAAAAGGAAGAACCTGAAGAAGAGGTAATGATTTCACCACCCTTTTTCAAGTTCCTTTCTTCTAACACATATTCTTTCTTTGTTATTACCATTATAAAATAATGAATCCAGTATATCCTATATACTGTAATATTATTATAAATATGTTACAACAATATTCAGTATTCTATCCATCATTTGAATGAAATGTCACCATACGTGTGTACGTACGGCTTACCGTCTCCACATTGTGGTGTAATTGTTATTCAATATGTTATTATTTGGATGGGTATAATAATGATTTGTAATTCATGTAAATAATAAATATAACATGACAATGATTCTTTATATATGATATACCATCCAATTATATATTATTTTAATATCAAAAGAATGATATTTTCGCTCGTGCGTACGTACGGATTACCGTCTCCACGACGCGATGAGATTCATTTCCAAGTTCACCATTCATCGACGATTATAAAAATATATATTTCTAATAATTATGTAATATATGACATAATAATGCTACTGGAGATATATATATGTATATATATAAGGATTTATGTACTTACATATGTCTTATTCATTTACTTTCGTTCAATACTATATGAAAACAGAAACATCGTTTATGCATACGTACGGACTACCGTCTCCATAAACAGTGTTTTCCATTTCATATATATGTCTATTATACATATTTATCTTCTAAATATATATGATATATTTATCATGTTTTATATTCTGGAAGTATTTAAATCATGATCTAAGTGATACAACCAAGAGTGACAAGATAAAACACGTACGATAAAGAAAGTGATTTTTACCCAAAATGTTAACTTAACATGGAAATTATTATTAAATGGGTAATATAAAGTCATAAATGAATCAGGTATGATATAATAAATATTAATATGGTTCTGGTATAATTTCATAACATACTACGATCTTCGTACAGGAGGTTAAACGTACCCTCAACTAAAGGAAAGTGCAAGGTAAGGGGTTTTCGTCTCACTTCTTATTCCCATGAGATTCATGCCATATTGCCACTATTACCTTTTGTGTGGTGTATGTACTGCCCATAATTGTATTATTTGTGTAATACACTTTAATTTATGTGTATTTACATATTCATTGTATGATACCTCTTTCATGGGTTGTATGATTCGTAAGATACTAAATTGGAAAGGGTTAATTCCTCAATCTCATCATTATCCGAGATTGTTTATGTGTAAGTATTTACTGGGACATTTTTTTCATCCATGTCCATTTTTCATAAAAATGATTTCAAAATTAATATTTTAAGTATTTTGAATGGTACTCTTTATCAAGATCATAATTTCAAATGTTTTAAAGATTTAACTTTATAATGTTTTTTAATTAATGTCCATGTTTTGAAAATGATTTTAAGGATTTATTTATATAGACGTGAATGTTTTGAAAGGATAATTCTTTTCAAAAGTTTTAAAGTGCTATGGGAAAATTTGATTCAAAAATCTCTTTTAAAATTACTTCCTTTATAAATGTGTTACTTTTAAATGATTTTACAAAAAGGATATTTCTCTCAAAAAGTTTTACTCATCATTTTCATCTATGTCAACATCCTTTGATGTATTTTAAGCTCATTTGAAGTTGATTCATTTTAAAAAACTTACATTGATGGTTTTGTGATATGTTTGACTATGGATGTGTTATTTTTATACCATTCATGGTTTATGGAGAAAGTATTGACATTTCTTATGCTAGTTTTAATACAAATGTTTATGTTATGTTTAAACCTATTTATATGAGGAATGCATTGGACTTAATATGTGACAGGTGGAGCCCGCTATAGATCCTAGATGCATCGGTAGGTCTCATAAGACAAACTAGTGTCTTGCCACAAGTCCTTGACAAAATCTTATTTGTAGTCTTGGAACGAGGCCTTGGCTATGTGGTTATGATAGTCTGGAATTATGCATTCCATCATTATGAAAGTGGTTAGTGATATTTCATGTGATTATTCGATTAGTAGAATATCCATGTGAATAAGTAAATGGCATTATTTCATTTTATTTCTGCCATATTATGCTGAAGTTCAAGTTTAAAAGGCTTTTGTTTTAGTTTTATACATTGCCTTAAATGTTTATGCTTATTTTTGAAAGTTTCCACTGTATTGCTTACCCTTACTGAGCATTTGAGCTCACCCTTTTCTATGTTTTATTTTTCCCAGGATTCCAAGAAGTGTAATGTGATTGATATGCAGGGTTAAGACAAGGGAATAATGGCATTCATAAAGATTATTTATGTTGTTTTTTACATCTTAAAGTGCAAATGTAACATTCATGTATGTGATCTATTTTTCCAAGGCTGCTAAACTGATCGGTCCTTCGGGACTTGATTCCTTGTAATCATGCCAATGTATTAAAATAATGCACTGAATCTGGGTAACTAGGGCCGGGGCGTTACATTGGAGATATTTTAATAGTTTCAGTTTTTATTGTGATATAATTGATTCCATTGATGTAAGGTTTCATTGTAAAATAACTTAGTTTATCTTCATTAATTTTTTACTTCTGATCTTGTATGATTTATGAAATTTTGAGGATAATCATGTATCATTTCAATCATTGAGTAAATAAGTAAAGGTTTAGGACTTTTATTAATATTTTTTGAATAATTTACATGGAAAGAGATTGATCTTCCAATCCTTACTAGTAAAAGAAGCTCAAAAATATGACATATTTATTTTGATATTTCTGAACAGAGAAATTCTATTTTGAAACTTGATTCCTTTGGATGTGGATATTGTCCCTCCCACTATTTTGGATAAAAAAGAAGAATTTCTGGGGATAAGAATATAGATATCCATGAATAGATTTTTAAGGTGTTTTTAAATTGTTATTCTAAACATCATCACTTTGTTATATTCTATTCCATTATATTTTTCCATTTATATTATTTTGTTAAGATGTATCTTTTGAATAGTTATTTACACTACATTTACTTTGTTGTTACTCTGATTACATGAAAATTCATATTATCCAAACCTCAACTTTTTTAAGAGGGAATAATTTTGTAAGTTTATAAAACTTTAATTCACCCATATTGAATCTTCCAAGTTGGGATAACATGTACACATGATCATAAATCATATATGTATTATATGATGAAATGTATGGGAAAATAAAATGAATTTAAATGTTAAGTGCATGGTCATGGATTAAAAACCATTTATGATTGTATTATTTTTTCTCATATGTTAGGAATGTATGAGTAAATACATGCAGGCTTGGGTAACACCATCAAGTCCTATATAAAGAAGACTGAGCAATGATAAATGTTTTTCATCTAGTCATTCATAGTTCTTATTGATTCTCCAAAATATATCTTCTCACTATTCCTTGGTTTGAGAGGTACTGAAATGATGTTGAAATAAGGAGGATCACACCCTAGCATTGGGTGATTTTCTAATCCTTGGATGCATCTAAGAGGAAAGAGTCATCTGGATTATTCTCATTTATGTTTACCAAACTCATGATTGAAGATATGTGGTTTATCCATTTATGGTGTATGGTACACAGACATTCTTTATTTTACAGTGGTTTTAGTTTAATAACATAAAGATATTGTATTAAGGATTATTTATGTCTTCCACTAATTGAATAATTGTTATTAGAACCTCGTAAACCCTAGAGTGGTATCTGAGAAATTCCATGATTATTGATTCATGAGATCTTGTTAAAAATGAGAAAATAAATCATATTACATTTTATATCCCAATATGCGATATTAAATTTTCTTTAATAAATAGATATCTTATTTTGTGTCATTAAAAATGATATATTTTTATAAGTGTGGATTTTATTATGATACATGATATCATAATTAGTGATATTATCACTCTATAAGATATATAATATCATATTTGATTACAAAGAATAAGTTCTTTGATTTTATAATTACAAAAAAGGATATACTGAACACTATTGGATGATAGAACCAATTACTCTCACTAAAAAAAGACCATCATATTACATTAACGATATTGGTGTGTGTTATAGAATACAATTTCTACTCATCAAAGTTTTAAACTATGGATTATTATAGATGATTGTATCTTAAAATAATATATATGATAGCATAAGACAATATCACGAGCCACTAAGTATCAATCATAAAAAGTGATATTAGTATTACACTATATGATGTATAATGATATAATTTATATCATTAAATACACTATAATATTTATTTTATAATTATAAATTATAAATTGAGTTATAAAATTTATAAATTATTTATAAATTAATAAAAATCGTTTTTTGGGATATTTTATTTTTTTATAAAGTGATTATAAACTAAAAAATTATAAATTATTTTTAATTAATTATAAAATGTTTCTAAAAAATTTAATAAATAGATATCCATAATATTATTTATTAATATCAAATTATTTTTTGATTTATATAGATTGATTTATAGATTTTATATAATGTTTTTACATAGAAACTATAAGATAATTTATTAAATGTTTATAAATTATAAAATAAGGAAAAATATATGGTATTTTATATTGAAAATTTTAATTATTCATAATGTTTAATTTGAAGTGTTTAAATTAAAATCCTTATTTATGAAAATTATTTGAATCGTATCAAAAGTAATTGTTATAATTAATACGATCAAGGTTCAAATAATATTACATATTTGATATTGTGATTATGTAATATTTTTATATAATATATATGAAATATGAAATATTTATATTTAAAATATCATATATTTAAGTAAATTATATATAAAGGATAATATGAAGGATTTCATATTGGAAATCAATATAAAGTGTTTATATTTATTGAGCTATGATATGTTTATAATGCATCGATAAAATATTATTTACTTATATTTTCTTGATTTATGAATTTTTCATATATATATATATACATATATCTTATATATAATTTTATGAATTTTTAATTTATATAGTTTTATTTCCTTCTTTATTTATAGTTGTAAGTTATTTATATCATGAATAGATGTATGTTTCAATTTAAAGGGTTAAACTACTTATTTAAATTATCATACATTAATTTAATGAGTTAAATGCTTGGTATGATAATTAATTTGGTTTTCTTATTCCTTGATCTGGGATTATATTTTTTTTATGATCTTGAATTAGGAAGTTAATTATAGTTTATACATATTAATTGTTAGAATTATGATGGAATTGAGGTATCTTATGAGTAAATAATGGGGAGTAGTGGGAATTTTGATCACACTAGTCATAGACCAGTGATCTTATGCACTATATAGAAAAGTGGGGTTAGCTTACTATCGTAATATGCTTACTCTTATAGGGATTGTGGGTTTCATAAGATTATAATTCTTTATATGAAAGTATTTCATTTACATTATTCATGGGTTACATTTCGATACATGTAATTAAAACATGATTTTAATTTATGTTAGTTAACTAGGTAATGGGTTGTATAAAGACTTACATAGTAATATAGATTGGATATAATTATTTTTTATAAGAATAATATAAAAAACTAAATCATTATAATCATGTATACATTTAATGTGAATAAATTAGTTTATATTTTAATATAATAAAAACTTATTATAAATATTATGTGTTTGATTCCTTCCAAAATGAACACATATCAAGATCTTGATCATCAAACCGGGTGGGTTCATGCTAAATCTTGCTTCCCATGGATTATATTGAGTAAGGAATAGTAGAAATGACTAATCTTAAGAGTTAGGAAATGATATACTGCTATAATACTTAGGTCACACTTAGTTGTGAAACCATATGATATAAGATACAATAGTAATATAGTTGATTTTATCCCCATGATAGATTGGAAAAAGAGATTTCCACTCAATTACCCAAGATTTATATTTGATACGACTGGAATAACATCTTACCTGAATAACAAAATGATAAGAGTAAACTTAAATTTGACTCATTACATAGTGTAATATAGATCTCAACCAACTAATGGACATGATGTGAAATTTAAAAGGGGACCTTATTTTAGTGGGTTCAAATTTAAGAATTTTTTGATTATATGATTCATAAACATTATATTCATATGATAAAAGATTATTTTTTAGATAAAACAACACAATAATGATCAAACAAGGATTTTTTTATAAATATTATAGAAATATAAGCTTAATAGAGTAAAATTATAGATTGGTACTAAAAATTAAGAACCATTATGAAACATAATAGAATTTACTAAGGTTTTAATAGAATTTTTAAATGTATGATGATCATAGGAACTTTATTCAACCCTCATGTGATCAATATGATTGGGCATGTTAATGAATAAGAGAGACTAGAGGTAACCTATATCGAGTAATCGGGAAATGTAATTTATTATGTAATTATTAGGAAAAAGGTTTTGAAAATATGAATGAGTTCAATAAATATTTCCTTATCAGGCCAAATTTTTTAGTATAAATGAACTGTTCATGATATGTATAGGTTTTAGTAATATATTGATAGTATGAATGGGTAAAATTTTAAGCTATAAGAATAATATCAGATAGTCTAATTAACATGTTAATTAAAACATAAAAAGTTGTATTCAGAAGAAGAGAAAATAATTTAAATATAAATAAATTTAAGTAGTAACAGAACGTGTTTAAGATACTCTTTAGAGAGTCTACATTAGGTGTTGATGTTTTAGAAATAAATTCTCTTATTTTGAATGGTATATGTTCCCATATATATACTTTAAAAAAGTTATAAATGTATAAAAGTTCAAGATCAATGTAAGATCATGAAATTTTCATTCAAATATAATAGAAAAGGTTTCTATTATGAATATTTAAAAGGAAAAGGAATATTTTATGCTCCAATGGATCTAAATAAAGGATGTGTATTCTTATATGATTTCTCCTATGTGAAAAAATAAGTTTTTTTATTTAAAATCTATTGTTATGAAAAAAATTAGATGATGTTTCGATACACATGGTTAATGATTCACCAATGTATATACAATGTTTGGAAAGAAAACATGGATAAAATAGTATTATCCATGAAAAAAGTATTTATCCAAGTAATTTATTAAATTATAAGGGAATATATTACAGTAAACATCAATATAATATTTTAAAGAATAAATTCTTCATTTAAAAAATATTTATCAAAAAAATTAGAATACCATATAAGATATGGTTTTCAATATTTTATTTGTTAAAAAGTCCTATTAAGATGAAATAAGAGTTATTTCAGTGTATAAAGAAATATGATACCAGTCTGGGATAAAATTGAATGAAAATTTATATACTAAAATAGTTAAAATTATGTTTGTAAAGATAAAATAGTGTAATATGTTATATTTTGTTACCATAATGATATCAAAGGAATAATTTTTAATGGAAATGGTTATAAGATTATTATTATGATCATAAAAGGAGTTCAAATTAGACAAAAAACATATTAACATGATAATATTGGGAGTTGTGAAGTAAAAAAGTTGAATACTTGTTTAAAGTGTTGAAAATTAGAAATTTGATTCTTAATCACACTAATATTCAAATTTTATTTCTTCATAAACGTTACACATTAACTGAATTTAGTGGGATGATTTTATTAGATGGTAAAATATAGATGTTGTATGAATTTCATTTAGATGTAATAAGGTTTACAAAAATATAAAATGAAATAAACATAAGGCATTGTAATAGTGTTTCATATGATATACGAAACTACCACTTATTCATGTTTTCTGGTATATCGTTAACTGATATTAAAAATATTAAAAAGTCTATCATGTTATATAATTGAAATATCCACTTTATTATTAATTCATTTTGGTTGAATATATACATTGAGTAAAATGATAATTAACATCCCAAAGTATGAATTGATTTATCTGTAATTGATGTTCATCATGGAGTATTTAGTTTATCCAAAAATATTAAGGTTTTCATGGAAAATATTTCATATCAAGATACCGAATATACTCACGAGACACAAAATGAGTTTTATGTGTTGGATGACCCACAACATACATCATATGAAGTGACATACACAATGTTTTTGGTATACCCTGGGTGCATATTTTATATTTTTATTTCATTATTACTACTGATAAAAAAAATACAACTATCATGGTTATATTCATACTTTGTCACCTATATTATGACAACCTTAAGGCCGACCAAATCAGGGGGTAGTTGGATATGTTTCTGGTCATTTTATCACTTGATATTAACCAAGATTGGTTTTTCCTATTATATGCTGATTATAACATATGGGACCTTTACTGAGATAGAATAATGAAGTGTATGGTCATACATAGATAAGTGATATGTATTTTTATTATCTATTTTATGAGGGGTATGTGATGTTATCATCCATGAAGGTGGATTACATTTGATTCATTCATCTGTTTGGTTAGTCTATGCTCAAACAATTGAGAATGTATGAGTATCTATATGGGATTTCCATACTCTATGACTTATAGATACTTGATGTAATGGTTAAAAGGATCATATGATTATATGTTATTCTAGTAATGAGATTCTTTGGTTTGATGGTGATCACACTAGATACCTCTATATCTTGAGTAACAATTATTCTTTATTAGAGGCTTCCATTTTCTTACATTTATGGATTCAATAATTCATATTTATTTTCTATAATAAAAATTTATATAGGGTTTCACTTTATGGTTTTCTAAATGGGTAATATGTTTTATAAATCATAGAGAGTTTCTTTAAAAGTATCTCAAATTTTATATAAAATATGTTTTTTTGATACTCACAAAGTATTATATATGATTTGATATATGGTAAATTTTTTGATAGATTTCCAATAGTGTATTAGAAATACCCCAAAGGAATTTTGGTTATATTTTCAAAAGTTATTGTATTTGATACAATATAAGGTTAAATGTAACAAAATATACATAGAATTAGTGAAAGTGAAAGATTGATGGAGATAATCCTTAATGCTAATATAATTCATGTGATATTTTTGGGTATATCATGTTATGTGATATGAGTGGTATACCTCTATAGCATGTCATTGATTATGATAAGGTGATATCATGTCACTATTTCATTAGCTAATATTAGTCTATGACATAGATATATATTAATGAAATAATATTGTTTTAATCTCACTTTATAATTATTGTGAGTATTTATGACTGATTCTAATAGATATAAATTAAGTGTTATTGTTTTTATTATTATTTTCCATGTAAGCTATCATTAATAATATTAATTTCATATAATGAAATGAATATGATAATAAAACTCATTTAAATTATAAATACATGTTTTAGGGTTAGAAACCATTTTTATCTACATTCAATTTACTCATACATTATGAATATATGAGTAATGCATGGATGCTTAGGGACATCTCTAAGGCCTATATTAAGAAGACCGATACATGAGAATGGTGTTACATATAGTTATCCATAGTTCTTGTTAATTTTAAAAAATATCTCTTATCCTTATTCATTCTATTTGAGAGATACTAACATACCATGGAAATAGGGAGGAGCCAACCCTATAATTGGGTGATTCATCCACTAGAGGATCACTTAGGAGGAAGGAGTCTAATGGATGATTATTAGTGATCTTTATCAAACCTGAGACTTAATATAAGTGATTTCACTATCTATTGTATAAGGAATACTCATGTTATTTATTTTATGGTATACATGGTTTTAGTTTCATAGCATGGTGATCTTGGATTAGTGTTTATTAATGTCTTCCACTACTTGAATAATATTTATTCGATCCTAAGAAACCCTAAATAAATAAAATACCATACCCTTATTCCAATGTTTAAAGTTATAGAAAAGGAAATTTCAAATGAAAAACCATATGTTACATAATATCTAGAATTAGATTCAATCGATTTTAATCCAAGTTATAACCATTAGGCTATGATTCAAATTATTAAAAACAAAACCCAAATATACCCTAAAACAATATCAGGACCCATAGAGATTAAAAATTTAATGTTCATATGAATCTAAAGATAGTAAAGTACACATGGATTTAATAATTTCCCTTGGTTCACCCATAATAGGATACATCAAAGGAAACTACACATAGTGATGCTCTAGTGTACCAAAATCCACCGAAATCATTATTCCTATGGATAAAATTTTTATACCAGAACACCCCACACCAAGGGTTACTATCTTCAAGTTTGTTTAGGGATGATAGACTACCTTATAAGGATCACCCTTTTTCATCCTCTCACTAATTACACATTCAAAGAGGAAAACACATGATATAGGAACACATGCTTCTATATAAACTATTTTAATAGAATTCATATTGAAATCATAAAAATATATATTCAATGCATTATTTTAATCCATTCAATGCCTCCTTGCGTCATAAGACCTATGTGGGAAATTCCATGATATTAATTTTATTCTATTACCTTTCACACATTCATCATATTTGAATCATATTCCTTTATTAAGGATCCACATTAGATCAATTCATTGTTAAAGGAAATATTGATAATGATCTTTATCATTTGCCCCATTTGAAATTTATTGCTTATGTTAATGATCTTTTATAGATAAGTATATCTCTTAATGAACCAAATATGTCAATATCATTCAATTATATATCAATACAAATGTAAAGTATAATATATAATATACCATTATTTTTTTCTCTACCACAATATTCAAATCAATATATTGTCTTCAACATCAAGAATTAGCTTCAAGGTCTTGGATTTATCCATGTTATCATTCCTTGTGTGTCATCACAATAATAATGTAGAGATTTAAATAATAATTCATTTGGGTTTGAACCATTTATTTGTAAAATATATCCCTTTCCTATAATATATCCCTTATTAATGTCCCTAAAAATATCTTGGATAATATTTCATCATGAAAAGATCTCACCCATTCCATCATGAATATATTTAAAATATTCTATTTCAAATATAATGATAGAAAAATTATTTCTTTAGTTAAACATTAATCCCATATTAATTAATCTTTATGAATTTCCATCATTGATCAAATAATTTTTAGTCAAAATTAGTTCTAAAAATTATAATTAATTATATTTTATTTCCACTTATACCAAGTCAAATGTCAACCACGGTCAATTTTCATAAAATATTCTCCTAAAATATCTCATTGATTTTATATAATCCAAACCACCATGCATCACCCATAAACGAGTATTTAAATCAGTTTGAATATGTTAAGTAAAACGTCAAATAAAAATCTCTAAAAGTATCAATATTTGAATATATAATCTAATATAAAATTCATGTAGAGATATCCAAAACCATGACATGTTCCTCCATACCACAACATAGATTTTTAGTCAAAGGTTTGATCATATAAACCTCAAGGTTCAAATCTATATTCATGTAAAAATATAACCATTTAATTATTTATATTTAATGTCTAAAAAAACCATGATAAATTGTATACCAAACTATGATGTGTATTTATCTCCATAACACAATAAGATTCTAAAAAATATCTCCATAAAAATGGCTCACACTATAACCTCAACCAATATTATGTTTCTCATTTTCTTATAAAATAGATTGAAAAATTTCCATAATTCCTTTATATCAAAATTCATGTTGAGATATATCAGAATACAAAAGTGAACCATGATATGTGTGATGAAAAAACCTAGATAGACCTAACTCATCACCTGATCTAGCATTCCACACAACCCAAATCCTGTTCTAGATCGCCATGGGTTGGTGAAAAGCATTGAATATAAGCAACCAAATATTGGGAATAGTTTCACCACTAATAAGAATGCATTAACCATCTATAAAATCAGATGAACCCACCAATTATCAGAGTTAACTTTATAAAATATTATCTAGAGGAATGTAACACAAGATAAATATATACCATAAATAGAAACATACAACACTAAAAAAACATGCCACAATATGACATATATATACACATGATATCTCAAATTAGACAACCCAGATTCCATAGAAATGGGTATAATTTCAAATGAGGTATAAGTAAAACCAAATGAGTAAAACAATACCATAAACTATTCCAAATGATTTAATCCATGCAAGACCATGTCTCCTTCACAAAACATCGAACTATAGTAATCAATAAGAGCCACACTAGACATACTTCCCTTTCCATTTCTTATTTCCTTCAAAATAAAATATACAAATGACAAAAAATGGTATAATCAGAGTGTGAGGCATGAAACCCATTAGAATAACACCATTAATATATTTAATTATTTTACTCTTGAAAAGCAAAAAACAATTCTAAAATCATATTCAAAACTAAACTATTTTAAAAACAAAAAAGTTTCAATTAAACATTTAGAACCCATTTTGATTTCCTTTTCAGAAAAACATGGTTTTCTAAAACAATTTCAAAACTCAGATAAAATTAATAAACAACACAAAAAGTCACAATATTTTTAACATTATCATGAAGTCATAATAACTATGATCGTAACATCAACATAATATATCCATATATATGGAAAATGAAGGAATGGTCATAATACATGTCATCACATAAAATTGAAATTAATAAAATGAATAAATCAGAAAGAGAAATCATGCATAATAAATTTGCATCTATTTCTCTAACCATCATTCCTTATGTGAGTTAGTAAAAAATTATTCTATATATATAAGTAATAAATTCTCTCAAGTTCTTCCCAGGGCCCAACTCCAAGAGCTTACACAGTCTCTTGACAATAAACTTGGATGTTCACATGGTCTTCCAACCTAAAAGCTCACCCGGTCCCTTGGAAACAAATGGAGGCTCAAAAAATCTTCCTTTTATCGGCTCACACTATCCCTAAAATAAAAATCTCACTCACACCCCATTTTACCCATCTGCTACTACATACAGATAAATCAAAAGCAAGGGCCCACATCAATCAAGCTATAAAAAAAGTTATTTCATAAACCGAACATGCCCATTCTATCAAAAAACACTTTAAAAGGTATAATAATTTCTAAAATGACTTTTTAAATCCATTTTAAATCAAAAAACCTATTTTATGAATTTTACAAAACACTTTGTGGGCATTAAATCCACACCCATTTGAAAAAACCCACTTTAAATACCAAAATCATCAATCCAATCTAAAAAATACATCAAACATGGAATATGCACCATGAATAAATCATTTAAATGTAAATTGGAACAAAAAAACTAACAGAGATTCTAAATTTAATGGTATTATATGGAAAATTCCATTAAATAGTGACACCTACCACATATTTAGTCCAAGATCATCCCCTTCGATGAAGAACACCTATAGGAGGTAAAACCAAGCCTCACCAACCTAATACACAAGAAATAAAACAAAAATCTCCATCATAAACCTTATATTTGGAAACCACCACCCCTAGTGTTCCACATATCTAGTAAAATGGATGAAAAAAATCTTGAGTTGGGGAAATGAATAATAAATCATAAAGAAATGAACTTACCTCAAGAAAAAAACACCTTCAATCTAAGAGAAAATCACAAAGGAATGAAGAGGAGAGATCTACCACTAAGGGAGGAGGGGTTCAAAAGATGAGGTAAGATAGAGATCCCTCAAACATAAAAACCCTATAGGGGTATTTTATTAAAAATCCAACATTTAATCAGTTAGACGTGTTTACATTATTTGGATGCATAGTTAGAAAAATCATGTCAGTTCCATTGTCCACTCAAAATAGGAAACATGGATTTCTCTATGTTGTGACATCATTTGAAAGACCATTCTCAAACTATTTGTAATCACACTGTCAAAAAATACACCACCCACATAGTTACTGCTCAGTTTAGATAGACCATGCGCTAATAGTGTGCTCTGGTATGTCTCCCAAAAAACTCACAGTTTTGACTCCTGAAACTCGATAACTCCAAGAATTCACTCAGAGATAAAAATAACTCAAAATTAGGTGTACCTATGAGTTAGAAGGTTTCAAAAAAATCCCCACCATGCCACTTTATGCCAATAAAAAGTAATCAGTATTTTTTAGAAGAAATAGGTGAGGCCACTACTCCCTCACCCAAAAATCTCGTTACCATGTCTCAGGGATATATACACTATATGGATATAAAAAATGGTCCAAATAAATTACATTCCCATAGAAACATTTTTCTGAACACCCATGATATGAACAAGATGCTTTAAAATAGTAGAATTAGGATTTAACTACAAATATTCCCACTCTAACACATGAGATGGGTTCAGATAGTATCCCTTCAGCTAGTAAATGTTAAATACATCATAGATCAAGTTTAACTATGGTGAAAAATACAAATGATAGTACACCTTACCAAGACACTCTAAAACATGAAATAGATTGACACACCATGATTAAGATTTCCCCTACATACCCAAATGATGGTTACCCAACTAAACTGATACCTGAAGAAACACATGATCACCAACCTGGTACTCAAAATAATGACAATGATGGATGTATTATGACTTTTGGTGAATATAAGTTTTCACTAAACATTTATAAATCATCCAAACTATCTCAGTCATCTCCTGGATGAGGATCGGTCCAACTAAGGAATTCTCTCCAACCTCAGTCCATCACAAAGGGGATTGGAACAAACACCCATATAATAACTCAAATGGGGTCATCCTGATCGAGTTATAATACTTATTATTATATGTAAACTCATCCAATTAAAGATGCACTACCCATGAAACACTAAAAATTGATCACACATGCTCGCAATATATCCTTGAGAGTCTGGATAGTCCACTAGGATTATCCATCCATCCATGGTAGATATGCGGTGATCAACCTTAACTGGGTTCCCAAAGCCTCCTATATTCCCTTAAAAAATAGATATGTAAATCATGAATGTTTCTCGGAAACTATCACTAAGGGATCCCCATGAATCTAAAAAACATCATGAATATACAGGTGTTCAAGGTACTATATCTTTTTTGACTCCCATATGGGTATAAAATGGGATAATTTCATTGGGTGATCGACATTAACCCAAATGTAATATTTTTCACTAAGAGTACAAGGTAGCATGATCATTAAATCAATATAGATCTCATCCCACTTCCACACAAGCATGGGATTTGGCTACAATAACCTAGCTAGTCTTTGATGCACAGTTTTGATTCGTTTGTAGGTAGTGCACCTAGAACCAAAGTCCACAACAACACATCTCATCACAGGACAACAATAATAGCTTCTCAAGGTATAAAACATTTTTGTTTCCCCAAGGTGAAAGAACAATCTAGAATGATTCACCTCATGCATTGCCTCCCACCTCATGCTCAAAGGAACAACCACTCACTTATGAAAGATAATAGAACTATCGGTATATCAAGACCAATAACCCTATGTCTACCCACATTTTAAATAACTTCCAATATGTTGGTACTTGGGGTCAAATAACTACTCATTCCTTACCCAATCAATGATAGAGGGCATAATATTCACACTATCCCAGAATACCTTCCCTACATCCTCTAACAAGTCCATCATCAGATCAGTAAACAAACACATCTGATCCCCCCTTCCATTAATTCTTGAACTACTTACACTGGATGCTTCTTGTTCAAAGATTCAGTGACCACATTACCCTTCCTGGGTATATAAATAATGAAAAGGTCAATATTATAAATATAATCTACCAAAATATCTATTTAAGGTTTAGGTCCATCTATGTGAAAATTTACTTCAGACTCTTATGATCTAAATACACTATGAAAAACACCCGGAAGAGGTAATGTAACCACATATTTAGTGCATACATACCAGTTTCCAATTCAAAGTCACTGGTGTGATAATTTATCTTATGTGGATGTAGATTCGATGATCTGTAGGTCAACACATGGTCATAAAACATCAACACACACGACCAACCCACACTAAAATCATCACAATACACCACATAATCTCTCATATGCTCAGGTTGAATCAAAATAAGTGAGGTTGTAAAATGGGTTTGAAACTTCTCAAAATCACTTTGGAACTTCTCATCCCACTAATATTTCATATATTTCTTATCAAAGCCATCAAGGTAGAATATATCAGGGATAAGTCCCAAATAATCACATATAGTACCTATCCATGATAAAAAAACTATGGATCTTAAATAAATTCATGGGATGATCATAGGACATAACTGCTGAAGCATTCTCTCGATCTATTGAAAATCCAACATTATAAATAATGTGACCCAAAAAATTCACTTACTGAATCCAAAAATGGAAGTTTAGAATCTTTTAATATATAATATTGTCTCTTAAAAAACCAAAAGACCCACTAGATGGTCAGGATTCTCCTAATACATAATTTAATATACCAATATTTTGTTAAAAAACATGACCACAAAGGAGTCCAAAAGGTTTTGGAGAATCTTGTTCATTAGCACCATACAAATATCTAGAGAATTTTTAATCCCAAATGGTATTACCAAATACTCCAAATATACATAATTAATTTGAAAAGAGGCATTTGTAACATCTTCTTCCCAGACCCTCAACTGGAGGTACTCCGATATCAGATCAATCTTGAAACCCCAATGGCCCCCTCTAAGATGGTCAAGTAGATCATCACTTCTGGGAAATGAGTATTTATTATTTATTATCACCTGGTTAAGCTTATAATATTCTATGTAATGTCAATGGATACCATCCTACTTATTTGAAAATAAATCTGGTTAAGACTATTATGAAATTTTAGGATGGATAAAATCCGTTCCTTGGAGGTACTCTACATAAAATTTCAATGACTTTAGCACAATTTTAGCCATCCGATAAGATGTCAAGGAAATAGGTCTCATCCTGTGGAGTATATTGATGGTAAAAATGATCTCTCACTGGGGAATTAGTCACAAAAAATCCTCTGGAAACAAGTCTGGGTACCTGATCAGAACCCCTATAAGTTCACCAGAAGGACAATGCTAAAACAAATCATTAAAAAACCTATAAAACTATCATGATATAATCCCTGAATCTAAACCAACAATACCCACCCTCCCTCAATGAGGATACCACTCTCCTTGAAAGATGTGAGTGTTCCCATCAGGAGTAAGGAACTGGAAACTACAGTAATGAAATTAGACCAATGCCTTAAAGATGATCAACTAATCCAAGTTGGTATTGAGGTTAAACACATCCAGGTGCAAGATAATGTTATTCTAAAGGACCTCCCCACCAGGTACTAAAACATGACACTCAGGGAACCTGAGCCTTGATACTTTTCCCACCCCACACAGTTAGAAAATACATGATATAAAGAATCAACTAATCTTCCATACCCTATGAATAAATCATATTAAATGAAATAAAACATTTATATGTGATAGTATTGAATGAAACTAATTACACAAAATAAGAAATAAACACCATACCTTGAATAGTGGATGAACTAGAATCTAAGACCTATGGTATGACCTCCATATCACCGAGATTCCATATATTAGTCCTAATCTAAATATTTTACCCTATTGAGAATCCCCTTGTTATGAGAATGAGATCCTTCACCCTTGGAATCCATGACTTTACTTGAGAGCCCCTAAAAAATGGATCATACACCACACCCACATGAAGCCAAATGAAAAAACACTATATATATCTTGACTTCCCACACTAATGAAACATCATATGAGTATTTGGGAAATTTGGCCTGGTGTGTCATAGTTTCCTGCATGGATAACAGAAAACTATTTTATGCCCCTTAGGATCCAGAAAAGACAATCCTAAAGAGTGTTGGACAATCCTACCACTACCTCTTTGAGAACCATCCCTATTCTGTTTTTGTCCTAATGATGAACTATAACTCCCCCTGATAGAGGGAGCACCATTGAGACTTATCTTTCTAGTCATATATTCCTCCCTCGTAGCTTACTTTCCAACTACCTCTGAATAGGTCAGTATACATAGAAGAATAATCATATATTAGATCTCTATCCTCAATCCCACCTCAAATTTTTGAGCCTTGAGGTAATCAGTTGTGAGGAGATCCGGAGATACATGGTCCCCCTGGGTGAATCTAAAAACATACTCCATCACTAAATGATAATCCTACTCCAGATTCAGAAACTCATAGTCCTTCACTACCCCAAGGTCTCAAGGTATAAATTCTGATTAAAATCTACTATAAAAAAAATCAAGGTGAGATCCCCATACTTCCCTGAGAGAACCATCCACTACCACTTCTTCCTAGCTGGTTCTTCAAGTGCATATATAAAAAACCCACTTTAGTGGTATCAAGGTTTTTCGAAAATCTAATGAACCATTCAACAAAATACATCCACACTCTATGACTAGACGAGGTCCTTCTATGAGGCATGGTATAATAGGCACAAAGAACAATCTTTTTAAAGCACAATTAAACATCAGAAATAAAAAAAGTACCAAAATAAAACCACCAACATGGTAATCACAAGAAACCCCAACAAAACATATCCAAAATATCATAAAAACATCCTATAATAGGGTCAAAAACATAACCACAATCCCAGAACACCCATGGAGACTCTAGGTTTAACATCAAGAAGAGCTGTCTAAACACTCCCCCATTCCTACCTCTTGATTTATGACTATCCTAGCTCTCATATACCAATTTGTACCAAATAAAAATCTCCATTGATACCATTTTGTAATGAATCCACCCAAATTGACCTAAACTATAACCCAATACATCCCACCACATGGTCTAAAGAGCATTCCTAATCACCACTGGATGGAGACAAGCACTTGGAATAACCAACCAAATCTTGTGAACAATTTCACCACTAGTAAACTGGAATGACCCATCCATAAAATTAGATTCACACAACTATAATTAGTGCAAAAATTACAAAATAACATCTAGATAAACAAGAAAAAGTTGAACTGATACAATAAACGAAAATATTCATCATTGAAAAAACATTCCATAATAATACATATAAATTCACATGGTATCTCAAAATAAACAATCCAAAATTAAAGAAAAGGGGTACAATTACAAATGAGGAAAAATATAACCCATTAGCTAAAAAATATAAAAAACAACACCACATGAGTCTATCATTGTGAGAGGACATCTCCTCTACAAAACACCAAACAATGGTAATAAAGAATCACCACTATGGAACACAGTTTTCTTTCTTTACCTATGTATTGCAAAAAAAATCTACAAACAACAAAAAAATCCAAAATAGGGTGTGAGGCACGAGTCCCAATAAGATACCACCATGAATCTATTTAAGGATTTTACACATGAAACCCATTAAACTAGTACGATTTCTTTAAAACTAAACTACTTCAAAAACAAACCACTTTCAAGTAATCAAAAAAACGCTTTTAGATTTATTTTTTTAAAAAAGTTTTTACAAAAAAATTTACAAACATTGATAAAAAAATAACCAATTCCACCTGGAATTTTATCATAAACATAACCAATAATTCATAATAAAGGTGAGTATAACATCATCATCATATAACTATATAAATGGAAAATAAATAAATTTGAATAATAATTATCATCACATCAAAATGGAACCAATAAAATGAATAAGGAATATAGACCAATCCATAATGAGTAATATGAACATAGGGATCTAATCATCAAGCCGAATGTGAGAGAGTAAACAAGTATACTATCTAGATAAGCAATGAAATCTCTCACAGTCTTCCCTGGTCCCAACTCCAAGAGCTCACACAGTCTCTCGGAAATCAACATGGTATCTCACATGGTCTTCCTACCCAGTGGATGACTTGGTCCTTTTGAAATAAATGAGGGCTCACACAAGCATCCCATAAAATGATCACATGGTACCTCAAAAAAACCTATTTCTCACACCCTGGTTAACCCTTGTGATACTCCATGCCATTAAATAACAATAAAGTTCCCATATAAATCAATATAAAACAAAATCCATTTTATAAACCAAACATGAACATTTTATAGAAACACCCTTTACAATGCAAAATATTTTCTAAAACCACTTAATAAAACCATATTAAATACCAAATTCTCTTTGATCCATTTTAACAAATAGTTGGTGGGTATAAAATTCACACCCATTTGGAAAACCCCACTTTGAACTCCAAAATTGGCAATCCCATCCGTGAAATACACCAAACATGGAATACACACCCAGAATACATAATTTAAATGGAAATTTAAACAAATATTACCAATAGAGATTATAAATTTAATGTTATTCCAAGTAAAACACCCTTAAACAAAGACAAATACCCGATATTTTATCCAAATATTGTTTCCTTTAATGAAGAGAACCCAGAACAGGTAAAACCCAGAATCACACAGCTAATCCATAGTAAATCAAACCAAAACTCCCATAAAAAAATATATCCATAAAAAACCACCCATAAGTTTATATATATCCACAAAATGGAAAATAAAGGTTTTATGAGGGAAAAGGAAGAAGAAATAAAAAATAAATAAACTCACCTCAAGAAAATACACCTTTAATCCAAGAGAAAATCTATAGGGAAGGTGGGGAAGAGATCCACCACAAAAGGAGGAGGGCTATTCAAGATGTGGGTGGAGAAAAATCCCCAAAAATATAAAAACCTAATATGGGTATTTTAGTAAAACATAAATTTTAACAAGATGGATATGGTCTCATGGTTTGGATTCATGGTTAGAAAAACCATGCACCAACCACATTGGTTACACTATCCAACCAAAATAGGGAGCATAATTTCATATGGGACGTCACAGAGTTTGAAAGACAAGTTCAAACAATAAAAAACCACATTGTCAAAAACCATATCACCCCTCAATTGGTTACCTTGCTATTTAGACAAAACATATTCTAACCATGTTCCATGTTATATCTCTTAAAAAACTTGTATTTTTGACCCTGATGACTCGTGAACTCTATGAACACAATCAAAGATAAACATAACTCAAAATTAGACACAATAGTGACCCGAAGTGTGTCACAATATGAAAGAAAAAAAATTGTATTATAGTTTTACTCATTTTTTATAATCTATCCAGAATATAAAAAATAATACTCCTAGGACTACAATGAATCCTCATTTTATCTAAAACTGCGATGGAAATAATGACAATTCATAGTCATCCTATGGGTTTTATGGTTTTTTAAAACATTATCCTATAAAAATGAAGACCACCATATCAAGAAATATAATATATGACAAGGTTTTTAAAAATTTTACATGTTTTATTCTCATAGAGTCTTTTGGATCTATCTTTCTTCAATAAAACATTATTCTATAACTATAATGAATCAAACATCTTATTCTACAACATGGGTTTCTACTCTTCACCAAGTTAGATTATGAACTCTTCTAAAATTCTCTAATCATGATCTTAAATTACCCCTAAATAATCTATAACAGAAAAATTCATAAATTTAAATCAACCATCACTGATAGATTGTGAATATCTATGTATTTTACCTCTTATTATCTTTCACAAAGACTCCATAGTTGATTTGATGACTTTAGTTCATCCTTACTAAATCTCTATATATCAAAATCATGTATTTACTTGTTCTCTTATTAAACCATGAATTTCTATGAGCCTATACGCTTTATATGTATGATCCATGAATCAAATTGTCACATCTTCGTTAATATCTCAATAAGGTCTTCCATATCCACCTCTTATAATACAATCCCCATCCAAGAATGGAATCTATATTTCTCCTTGATTAAAACCTAAAAAATAATGAAAATAAATATGTTATTAATCAAAATAAATCTATCACAAAAACATTGTTTGTAACATTCTCCCCTTTTTTTCAAATGCTTCTACAAATCCACCCCTATGAAATAAAATCCAAAATTTTATCTCATATTCATTTATTGGTTTTTGGTGTATTATCATATTTCCCATTGATAATAAAATTCAAGTGATATATTCTATAGGATTAAATGAAGTTAATGTATATGAGTTTACCAATATAGAAGAATTAAAATCCCATTTTACACATAGAGAAAAATTCCACTTTATCCTCATTTATTATCACCCATATAAAAAAGAGTAAATGGGTTATATTTAGCACTTGTTTGAACAATTCTAGTTTTGTCTCTACAACTCATCACCCCTTATTTTTCTAGGAATATAAAAATTCATAAAATACATATAATTATTAGTGTTATTAGTATATGAAATAACCACGTTTCAAAGATAATTCAACAAAACATATAAGTTTACCTGAGTCAATTCACAATATTGGAAGCAAGGGAATAGGTTAACAACCTTAATGTCGTACTTTGAACTCATTTACTCCCACAAGAGTATATAACTTGATAATCTACCTCCTTCTTAAATATTTCCATGATAAAATATCCATAATAATCTCAGTTAATAAAAATGAAACTAAAAAGTGATGAAGTCATACCATTTTCGAAATTTTTTATCCTTCCATGATGAATAATTACTTTATTGAATGAGGATAACATTTATCAAATTTCTCTAAAAAAACTTACTCCTAATTCTTTTTGTTTTACTATTCACCAAAAAATTTATAAAATAAAACCAACAAAAGTGTTTCTACTTTTATTAGTATAAAAGTATCCTAAAAAATAACATATGATACCATAGACTTGTTAAAGATCAAATAATTCATGAATTCCTCATTTAACATTTCTACTACTCTAAAAAATTCAAGATATCCATACCTTTATTTGAGGTCTTATTCCACTAGTATATACCTATTTTGGAAACCGGTTTTCAATAATAATAGCTTCAACTTTAGAAATTTAACTCTTCTAAAAATCATTATCTTATATACATTATTTTTAAGATATATAGTTGATACAACATGATCTTAAAACTTCATCAAGTATTCCATTATGTTTATTACTTGTAAATAATTTTCCCATGAATCATATCCCCTGATAATCCTATGTTTCCTCATCAATAGTTATAGTAATTAAATACATTGTAAAGGGGGTATTATCTATTCATCATCAATTATAGGATTACAATTTTTTTTGGTGAACTGACCCTTTTCTTATATATTGCTTCCAATCCTTCTTTTTCTTTATCATTTGTGTGAAACCATTTGTAAAAAACTATTTCAAAAATTTTGAGTGTGTATTGTCCATCTTATTAGGTTATAATCCAAATCTAATGAAAGATTAATCTCCCTAATATATGTTTCATCATTTAACACAACACCTATACATTATTTTACTTTATTATTCCTCTATGAGAGTGTCAACAAATCTGTTTTACTACCTTAAATTGTAGTATGAGAGTGTCAAACCATCTGTTTTACTACCTTAAATTATAGTAGAACTTTTAAAAACATTAATATATTATTCATGATTCTCTTAATTATAATATATTAATACTACCATATATTTATTCATCTTTGTTGATTCATTAT
Source organism: Viscum album (assembly GCA_963277665.1). Classification (NCBI taxonomy): domain Eukaryota; kingdom Viridiplantae; phylum Streptophyta; class Magnoliopsida; order Santalales; family Viscaceae; genus Viscum; species Viscum album. The sequence goes on from OY728128.1 coordinate 173,656,729, forward strand.
AAAATATTTCATGTGTATTTTTTAAAAAAATGGATGTCTTATATTTCTTTAATATTTAGATTTCATATTCTTCTTTTATAATGATTTTTATGAGTAATTACTTATTGGTTATTGGTTTACACTATTTTTACTTCCATCATTTCTCTCCTAAAATTTCATTGAACTCTTTTTCAATGAAATATATTTTCATTCCATTTTCTAATTTCCTTCCCTTTAGCATGGGGATGCTGAATTACCCCTTGGATACTTTATCATCTCTGATGTTTCAACACCCTTCCATATATCTAATGTTATCATAAATAAAATATCAATTTAATGAATCACATATATTATTCTTCTTTCTTAAATGATAAGTTAGATTATATTTTCTTCCATTTATATACTCTATAGAATTTTTACACACATCTGTGGTGTGTATTATATATCCAAAATAGTGGTACCTCATCACCATTATTCTTTGTGACTCATTATTATTATTTTAATATGAAAGATTCTTCTCTTAAATGATTATGAATTGTTAACTTCACTAATTGAAATATCCATATTTGAATATATATTAAGGAAATTTTTTATCTTTTTTATTTGATGAATTTATCTTCTATTAATGTTTAATAATATTCAATTCCTTTCCATTTAATTAGTTTCTATAACCTTTAATTCTGAGAATCTTTCATGATCATATTTTGTTCTCTATTTAAGTGATTTTTTGAGAGAGGGAATTTTTTCTTTGAATATATTCTGTTTATCCATTTTATTATATAATTCATGTGTCATTTCATCTAGTACATTACTTTTCACATTCATATTTTCACTCATCCCCTTAATGTATCCTTTCTAGAATAACTTTAACATCATTAACATTTTATTCTCTATTTTTTTCAATTAATATAGAATTAAATAATTTATTGATTTCTAGATGATCCAAATTTTCTTTTATCATTTAGATATCTCTTTTATTTCTAAAAGAGTTTCCTCTAGGTTGAAAATAGGATCTTGTTTTCATAAATTTTATAAAATCCCCATTACATACCATCATTGAGGTAGAATATGAAAGTTCATATTTTTATGGAATTTCAAAATAATTTTTATTATAGATGTATCAAAAAACCATAACCTTGATTATATTACCCATCCTATTAGATACTCTTTCTAGTTATTATTTATTTTTTTGTTTTGATATATCGAAATAATCTTTAGATCCATCTTTATTAACTCTATATTTCTAGATTTTTATTTAGTACTTGTGAAGGGAATTTCAAAATATTACTTTGATATGAACTCTCCATATATCTCTTTTAAAATAATTCATAACTAAAAAATTGTTACATAATTAATAGTTTTCATGAAATATATTGTCAATTAAAGAACAAATAGAAATGTATATGTCCCTTCCATCATGAACTATTTTCATAAGATTTCCAAAATTAAAATCACAATAAATACACTCTACAAAAGATTTATGTATGCTTATAGGTAACAAATAATTATCTTATTCTAATATTTATGTTGTTACCATTAAAAATAATAGGATTTAAATCAAAAAAAATATTTGAATTACGCTTCAGAATCATATTTGGAAGATTCAAATCCGAGTTAACAACATTAATCTCTAACTAAAATTGTTGGGATGAAAAACCCAAATATATCTCAAATAAATATTAACACCCTAAGGGTCTGGGGGGGGTGGATGTTAATCAAGGTTGTCACAAATTTAAAATATTCACTTTCTTAGTGCCCTATATTGGATATTTATATCCTATTATAAAGAAAAAATATCAATTTTCCAAACATTCAATGTGGATATGAATATAAAAGAGGTAAAAAAATATGGAGATAGTGATTTTACTTGATTCACCCACACTAATATACATCTAATTAGTATGCATAAAATTATGTATTGATGTAAGAAAATATACTAAACTTACTATGATTATAGATACAATGTTTAGGAAAGAACACTTCTCTCCATGTGTTACTCCCTTCCAGATGGATTAGGAGTGACACCATACCTTTCAAGGGTCACCCCTATCTTCTTCTGACCACTCATTACTTTAAATAAGAATACACAAGATATGGGTTTTTATTCATAAAGGAATTTTTTTATAAGAAAATTGAAATTAATTTCATTATAAATATTAGTTTGGTGATTTTTTTCACCCATGTAACAATCCAATCTAGTCCACCAAAAAAGTAATGAAAATGAGTCAATACTTGACTTCAGGCGTGTCACCCCATATGCTAAAGGCTATATAATAGTGGTGAGATCCTGTAAAATTCATAATTTGAGTATTACCTCAAATAAAAGTCCTAAGGTTCTTGCCTAAATATTCCAAAATTCTTGCATGACACATCCATATAATAGGTATATCCAAAACCTGTGAACATAAAACACAGATCCAAGAGAGTGTCCAACAATACATACTATAAAAGTTAAATAATCTACCATATAAGCATCAAATATAATAATAAAATATATACATAAAAAGAATAAAAATAAATACATAAACATAGATACCACTTGGATGATACATATGAAGTATAATAACTAAAATAAATGGACAATGGTATGAAAATCAACTCTCTAGACAAGTACTATTGAATTAAAAAACTTCATAACTTTTCTCATCTGAATCTATATATGTGAAACTCTAAGGAAATACATATTCCTGAAATTAAAACATGATATTATATCCATATACATCTAAAACTATTTCATTTACATGGGTAGGGGTGAGTCCCATTACCAAGTGGTTATCATGATTCATCCTCCCTAGGCTATGAATTGAGTTATTTGATCCCATGAGTCTCCTAAAATACCATGATTGCCTTTCGAGAAAACCACTAGGTATTACCTGCTAGGTATGATTATTAGGCCAAGGTATATTCCCATAGGCTAACACATGTTCTTTTATGGTTCTTTTTATTCACTCACATACACCATGGAAAAATTCCAAGTAGGTCACCCATCATGACACTACTCTAGGACAAGACTCGCTTATCTTTAGAGTTCTAATCATGTAGTTTACCAGAAATAAAGATGTACCTTATTGAATTTGATAGTAACATTTATCCTTTAATCTCTCAATCTTATAGTGGTGTGGCAATCTTTCCCTTTAAAGCATGATTTTTTAATTTTGGACCCCACATCTCAAACCTAGGCATTTGCAACCCACTTTCATATGGATATTGGATTAGATGCTAATTTTTATGACCTAAACTATTTGGGATATGAACCCAATCATCAAACCCTAGGGGTATCTTATTATTCATTTGTTGTCTTCCCAACACACCATGTACTATTACACACTAGGGCCATATATTAGACTAATTACTATCCTCACAAGATAACACATATTATTTTATTATTCTTTATCCTTACTCACACACAACTGAATAAAAATCCCAAGAGGCCACCCATCCTGACACCAAAAATGCTGGGCCTTACTTAACTGTGGAGATAAAATTAGGTAGGATTCCAAAATTAATGTTGCACATTATTGACATGTTTTTTAACATTTAATATTTTAAGTTTCACTTTCCAGGGGTTTTGTAATGGGATTCCCCCACTCACCTTGATACATTAATTACATGTGATCAATTAGATGCATGTGTGAGTCTACAGTTTGTGAAAGTTTTGTGTGAGTAAAATAGAACCCACCTTGAAACGTATCCCATTAATACTCATAAAAGTTCAAACCTATGTTTCATCATGGCTAGAGTAACCCCTTGAATACTGGCACAAGAGATACCCAACTTCGGCCAAGTTCCACCTAACCATGATCAATGACTTGTATACCCTCATGTCCCAATGAGGTATTACACAGAGTTAATATTTTCTCAATGGATTATGTCCAGTGGAGATATAACCACATATATAAATACTTATTCATTAGATTACCATATAAACCATTAGTCATATAACTTCCCAAAAATGATCAAAACCTATCATATTAAAAAACACGCAATCAAAGATGTCCCAACCATAAATATAAATCATTAAATGATAATGAAAACAAGAATAATAGTAAAATAGTTCCCAGAGAAACAAATATAATTTTAACAATAATACTATGATAAAGAAATGGGAAAACAAAAAATAGGGCCAAATCACTTGAAATAATAATCCTTGTTTCAATTCCCTGCCCCATATCATCTCATCAGTCCTCACTAGAGTTATCTAAAAAACTACCTAAAGATAATTTCTAGATCTGTCCCATAAAACATAATTTACCCTAGGGGTTATCTCCCACTACATGATAATATCGGATTACAATAAAAAATCGATACCTTAGACCATTAATCAATATCATTACACTAATCCCTTAGATTTTGTATCAAATTAATCAGCAATAAGTGAATTCCATGACTATGCTCTTATTATAGGTATATTAATGATGTATGCGAGTATTTCCTATTACATAAAACTGATAAATCCCAACAAGATCCCTCCACTATTAATCATAGAGTCTTATCAGTCACCATATTATGTTTGGATTATCAATGTAGAGAAAAATACTAGAGCATGCCTAATCTAAAATGGGTAAAAAATCAAGTAAATGACCTCACAAGTAAAAGTAGTCATATTACTTGAGTTAAATTCGAAACTATAGTTTTATCTTCCTCAACACTTCTTATAGGGGTATTATCCCAGTAAATAGGTCCATCATGAAATAATGTTAACTCATAATCTACATGATTAGTCACTCTATCACGTACTAACTTATGCTAATATCACTAAAGATGATACCCAGTTTCCTCTTACCAGTACGATATTGGGAACCCACTCACCTACTAATCTTATATCTGAACCCATATTTATAATCATCCACACACCAGTACCATTTCTTATAAATACATCCTTATCCATAAATCAAAAAATCACAATTAATATCTCTCACATTTATCACTATGGTTAGTTAAGGGGAACTCCTATAAGGAACTAAGAAGACCAAAAACCCATTAATAATATCAAATAATACCAAAATATGACTATTTAAGGTCAAACCCATCACTCAATCAATTTTAAGGTATCCCATAATATCCCAAGTCTAAATCATAGATTTTGTGTTATCATACAATCAAATCATCATTGAACCACATTAATTAGTCCAAAAATCATAGCTTTTGTGTGATCATACATTAAATTATAGTAGTTATGCCCAAAAAAACACATGAGATCAAAATACTTAATTTCTAAATGGAACATACCACATTTATATGGCCATTTATTTCATTTAAATAATCATAATCATAAAATAACTAATAGATATTAAATGAATAAACACCCATAAAAAAATTAAACTACTAAATAAAAAAACAATAATCATATGAAAGATATTAAAACTAACTAGATGGAGTAATGATATAGAAATTTATGTAAAAGGATGCAATCCACTCCCAATTCACACTCAACCCAAATGTGTGTAATATCACTAATTTATTACACCACTTAAATTAGAAATTTCACGCATTTGGACTGAAATCCTAAGAAATTATCACAAAGAGATAAACCATAATCCAAACAACATGGAAAAATGAGATGACATATTTCTTAAGACTCCTGAATGAACCTCACAAAAAATTATCATAAAATGACATGATTATCTAGAATAAGTTCCAATCAAATCAATATACATTTATAATAATATTTTAAAAAATAAAAGTAGTTGATCAAGGGAAGAGGAAGAAGTAAGATTTAATTTTGATTAACATGAGAAAACTATTTTGTATCATTCAGATCTAGGTGGAAAGAGGAATAAGAAGATATATAGGGGAGTCGGCCACCCACTACTGTATGCTCGAAAGAAGAGGGAACCCCCTAGGGGTTTTCTAAACAAAAGGGTGAAATAAACCTTTGTACACTATTTTTTTTTAAATTATTCTAATGCCTACCACAAACCTAGTAGACTCCAACCAAGTACATGATATCTCCTTATATATCTAGAAGAATACCACTAGATACCCAATGGGACTAGATCAGGTACCTGATGAATGTTATATCCACCACCTTTCTCATTTCAATTACAGACTACAAGATAATTCACATTGGTTATTTTCCAGCCATCATTTGACCTACAAAACTTCTATTTATAAATTTTGAGCATTAAAAAACTACCCTTCCTCTGATCTAAATTAAAAAAAATCACCCTCACCCAAAATATTCCAATGTTTGGCCTTCCATCATCTCTACTAACACATGAATGCACGACTCATTATAAAATTCCTACCATAACACTTGTTTCCCTGAAAATCCTTACTCATAATCTGCCCAAAAATCTTGACCCATCCTTAAATTGTTTTCCCCAACACCCAATTCTCTATCCAAAACACTTTTCAAACTCTTATTTCATGACTTAGAATAAAAAACATTTAATTAATTTAAATAAAAAATACTTGATCATTATGATTCCCAAAAATATATCCATGATATTTATGTCATCATTAATTTCATTTTTGTTTATATTGTACATCAATGCTCTTGCAACTAAATTCTACACACTAGAGCACTATACCTATATCCATCATCCTCATACCAATATAGTGCATGAACACACCGACTGATTTTAAAATACTAATGATCAAATCATAAAAATAACCCAAAATAATCAACAACTAAAATATAATTTTATACGATTATTTTCCACACCACATGAATCAACCAAAAAAACATCTCAATTGAAACCAAAGTTCTCATTGGATGATTTATAATTTTTTTCAATAAGTAAGGTTGAATTAGTATTTAAGAAGATGTCAATATCTGATTTTGAGTAGCTATGCTGTTTTGGAAATATTTCTATGATAAATGGAAAATGTATTGAGGATATATACTAGTAATCTATCTTGTAATGATTTGAGAGAAAGTAATAATTTACATGTGATTATTGATGTGTTGATCTTCAAGGAAAATAAATACATGTTATGATTCAGAATATACTATCTAAAAAATTAGTGAATGAATTTATAAGATTTCATATAGATTTATAGAGTGAATAATCTAACATTGGATTACATGATTGATTTTCATGTTTTTAACGAAAGGGAGAATATCAATCCATTGAAGGAGAATCATTTGGATGCGATTTGAGTCTATTTAATACGTTTAAGAAATCCAAATATTGATTTTATGAGGTTTTATGTAAGGTGTTGGGAGGTCTACTAAAATAAAAAGATTTTTTTTTGGGATTCTATGACTTTGGTGGATTGAGAAAAAATGACTTAGTCTAGAGAATTGCTAGTCTTTAAGTCATTTTTTATAAATTTGAGACAACTAGAGAATGATTTTTAAGTGAGTACATGACTTTGGATTACTAACTGTCTTTTTAAAATGTCAGAATTTAATTGGAATAGGAATTTGATATTTTCATCTATCTTTTGGAAGCATATAAATTCATAAATCATATTGATTTAAAAGTCATACAAAAAATTAATAAATCTTGAGAATTCCCAAATAATTTAATCTGAATAATATTTATACCAAAAAATAAAATGGATATATTATTCATGGACTTAATATAAAAATTAATCAATTGAATTTTGATTCAAGACAAGATTGAAATTAAAAATCCAAAGAATGTATTGAAACTTTGAGAATAGAAGTAACCGAACCATAAAGGATAAGACCTTGACTAAAAAAATGGGAAGATAAAGTTACCTACATCAAAGTAAAGGCCATGATAACAGTAAAATAGGAAGAATATTTCCACCATGCTAGAATGATGTGAGTTTTAGGTTAGTTACTTCATGATGAATAATTAAAAGACTTATCTGAGTTTTCATTTTTGTGAAATGGTAAGATAATGAAAACCACACCGTAGTATATACTGTGATGATATTACACTTCTATTTGTGAAAAATGAATTGCTAGATTATGCTATGGATCTGGTCATGGTTATTTTTTGGGAATCCAAAATGGAAATGACCATGATATAGTCTACACCATGATATAGTTTTGAGAAGCCTTTTATTCTAGATTGTTTATAAGACCTGGAAGGGGAAACTCCACACCAAAAGGATTATTTTAGTGTTTCATGATTCATACAGACATGGAAAATTAAAATTTTATTCAATTCATGGAGAAAATAAATCATAATTAATTCAAATACCACAAGTAGGTTCTTGACCATGATTTCAAGGAATTTAAAAAGAATACATGTCTGAGATTCAAATTGTAAGAACTTGGATTTCTCCATAAGGTATGTTTACTTACATTTTAGTTTAATCCCTTTACAGTGGTTAATTAAGTGTTTTTTCAAGTCCTTAACAAGGGTTGTGGGTGTTCCAAGGGTTCACGACTCGAAAGAGGATTAAAAATTAGGGTTTTGGGCATGTTGCATAGTTTATGAATGGATAGTGAAGACCTTGTAGAATTCATTGGAAATTGTGTGTGTGTGGGGGGGGGGGTTCAGATAGTAAACTCCACACAGTTTGTCCATGGTTTGGAAAACTGTGTAGGTAAAATGTGTGAGGGGGAAATTTTGGGATAAAAGCATACACATGGTTTGTGCATTGTTTGGCATACTGTGCAGGTAAACCTTGCGGCCCAGAAACTTTTAAACAATTAAAAAAATGCCATTGTGGGAATTTTATACCCATATCGGGATTTCTCCCCACTCTTCTTCCTTCAAACCAAGTGATGAAACAAGCATACAAGATCTTCCAAGAGGTAAATATCCTTCATTCCTAAGCTTTTTGGAGTGTCGTCAGTTGTAGATTGAAGATCTAGGAAAGGCTAGTCTCCCTCTTTCTTTTCTTTTTTAGTTTAGGGTTTCAATTTCTTTCCCCACTCCATTTGAATCCCTCAAAATATACTATTTTTGGTGATTTTTAGGATTAAAATTCATGTATTGGTTAAATTTATATCTAAGGATTAAATTGGGAGTGCATTTTCTAATGGATTCAAGGTAGGTGGTATACAAGTTATATCCATTGGGTTTTGTGTAGATTTGTGCATTTAGGGTTTTATTCTTTCCCTCTTTGAAATTTTTCTTGGTTTCTTTGACATTATGTGATTTAGTGGTGCTTAAATTGTTAATTGAACCCCTCTTGATCCCCATGGGATACAAGGAGGAAAAATTGATCAAATTAGGGCCACCCGAGGGGCATGCTGATGTTCCCCGAACCTAGACTTAGATAAGTAAGGGTAGGCCATTGGGAGAGAACATAGATCACATGATGAATATGTCAATATGCTTGAAGGATGTTTAATTAGTGTTTAGTAATACCCTTAGGTTGGGTAATGGCCTAAGGGGTTGTTTGGTTGGCATGAAAAATGGTCAAATGGATTAATAGGAAAATGATAGAGGATTATCTTATCACATGAATATGCTTAGTGAAATAGTAATGGGAAATTGGAAATGGGGATAACAGGTTATATAAAATAAATTATGATTGTGTTAATAGATTGAGGCAATAATGTTATATTCCCATTTAGTGATATTGTTGTGATGTTTTAAAAGATATTGGCTACGATTTTTAGGATATGTTTAATCATGGTGAATGATAAATAAGCATGTTCACATGGATTAAAAGAGTGGGGTATCGACTTTAGGATCTATGCCCATGGGTTGAGTTGGACTGAGGTTTTATATACTTTCCTAAATTCATGGGTTAGAGAAGGGAATGAGGTTTAATTCCCCAAATGGTTTCATTCTACCCGAACTGAGGCTTCATGGTGAGTATTATGGGTTTGTTATAATATGATGCCTTGTTAGCTAGAGCTCAATTTTATTCCCATATGTTTGAGAACACTAAATATGCCAAATCCATTGAACACATGAAATATGTAGATTAAATCATGAAATTCCAAAGTAGTGAACCCATATTCAATGGTAGTATAAACTAAATGAACATAGTCTCGAATGTCCGAAAGAAATATTTATCCTTACTTGTCTTCATTTATCACTTGGATTCACTATTCATACTGAGTTTTAATCACACCCTACTCGAGCTATTGTTAGGTACCCAAGTAGATTTCGTGCTTGCAGGTCAGGACAAAGGAAAGGTACCAATTATAGGGAGATGAGTTAGACATCAGGCATGTTTCGGTGAGGTTGTAGATGTGGAGTCCGGACTCTTTTGGGGATTATACTATTTTATTCTTTTGGGTTTTGTTTACACTCTAGAAAGGGATGGGTTATCTATTGTTTTTTATGGTTGTACCTAGTTTTGGGATTTGGTTATTTATGCATGATATGGGTTGTTCAATTTTGTTTCTGCTATTTCAATTATTATCTATTTTGGATTACTTTGGTATTGAGGGTATAGTCTCCCCATGTGACCTATTGGACCCTCGCTACTAGTCAGAAACCTCTAGTGTACGGGGATGCGTGCTTGAGGTCAGGTAACTACCCAGATCGAAGCCTTGATTTAGTGTCTCCTAGGTCTGGGATGTTACTAAGTAGTATTAGAGGAGTCCTTTTCACTTTCATACTATTTGGGGATAGTAGGAAGAAGATTAGGAATGTGTTGGGCCTTGGTAATGAGCTTGTGCTTGGGAGTAGCTAACCCATGTATGGGGGAAAATCTAAGTCCCCATGGGTGGGGATGTTTTATCTTGTTGTGTGTAGTTACATTTGAGGATATTTCACTATTGGGTGATGTACTTGTTGTGTGATTTGACGGTTTTTTGATATTTCACTCATGGCCGGAAGGTATGATGTTGTGAATTCATGCATCATTATATGAACACACCTGAGATGGGTGTGCGAGATATAAAGGTTAGGATGCATATGTTCTCTTAAATGTAATGAATCATGCCTAATAAGATGGTATGAATGAGTAAAAAGGGGGAGTGAAAATGTTACATAGTAATTAGAAAATTTTTCTGGATAAAGAAAAAAACGTGGAATAATTTGTTATAAGGGTAAATTGGAATATGAAAACGGTTCGGATGGAAGTAAAAGATAAGGCTTGCAACCATGATAATTAGATACCATCTTGTCCATGGACTTAGGAGATGGAAAAGGATAATGAACCGATTGTGAGTGGGATATTTTGGGTAGTGTATGAAAACTGGTTTGGTTTTTACAAGCGATGAGCCTATCTATACCTATTCCTTATCCTAAAATCCTTATGGTTGCATTCTAAAGCACATATTTGGAATTGTAGAGAAATTCCACCTCGAAAACGTGACCCAGTTGGGTGACATGACGATGTTTCCGAGAACTTCTTCCATTCGTGGAGCAGGAGAACAAGGTGGTCCAAAGATATAGGGAAGAGAAGTTCTGGGAGAACTTTTCTTATTTTATACAGAAGATGTAATGAGACCCAGGGTGGGTTTCACTGAGTATGTTTGAGAATACCAGAGAGTTTCGGCTACAACACCCTCCGACCATTACCGGATAGGGTGGTCCAGAAGCAACAGAGTTTTGGATAGAGTCCATCAAAAATATTCTCCACCATCTAGAGACTCCTCTACAAAAGCGAGCCAAGTTAGTGGCCTATATGCTAAGGGGAAAAGAAAAACATTGGTGGTACATCATGGTCCAAATAGAGCAGATTGAATGGATGATGTGGAATGATTTTTAGGAGATTATTCTAGATCCCTTTTATCTTGAAATTATGAGGTAGGATAAGGATAAAGATTTCATGAGTTTGACTTAGTGGACAATGTTAGTGATAGAATATTATAGCTGTTTCACTAATTTGATACACTTCATTCTGACATTGACAGGAGATGAGGCAGCTGTGGTGAAACACATCTAGGATGGGTTGAGACACGAGATCCAATTTTAGGTGAATATATTTTTTCTAAAAAGGTTTGCTGGAGTGGTGGATCAAGACCTTATATCAGAAGGAAACCTGAAGTGAGATTCATGTAGTGAACATGTGGAGCCAGCTCGGTGAGCTAGTGGTGAAACTCCTGATAGTGGGAAGCACCGGTTCATAACCATTCAGCAAGGTGGGAGTTCACAGATAAGTCATAAGAGGGGGTCAGCTTCACAAGGTCGTGACCAGGTCTTCTACTATTAGTGTGGTAGTCCGTGCCACAAGCATGACTAGTGTTCCCCCAACCTATTGAGTGTCAAGCATATGGAAGGCTAGGCCATGTGTAGAGATTCTGCAGGAACTCATGGCAGTCAGGGAATGATGGAGGTTAGAGGTAGATGCTGAGTGTAGGCAGGGGGTCAGTTAACCTATATCAGGCAATCAGTTTCAGCTCCACATGCTGTACTGGGAGGGGTGGTGGGCGTGGAACTCTGAGAATAGATCACCCTTACCAATAGTGTAGTGTAGTGTAGGGAACTCAGGATGGAGCCCAGGGTAAAGGGGTAGGTCATCTCTATGTAGTTCAGGCTGCACCTAAAGGTGCTGAGGCATGTTCATCTACTGTGTGAGGTACGATTATTGTAGATTACACTTTTTCTAGTTCATTATTTGATAAAGGTGATACACATTCCTTTATTTCTACTCAGTTCATAGTCATGTTGGGATTAACCACAAATACAACATGTGGGGAAATGCTGCTTGATACTCTTCTAGGGGAACGAGTCAAGGAAATCGGGCAGTGTAATGGTTGTGCTCTGTATGTTGGTGGGTATTGTTTACAAAAGGATCTATTTGTCCTAGAGATGTTAGGTTTTGAACTAATATTTGGAATGTATTGGTTGGTGTTATATCAAGCCCATATAAAATGTTACTAACGTCAGATAACATTCACATCTCTCGGTGGGAGCACTTATTTCCTTCATGGTGAGTGGGATACTCGAGGGGGTTGTGTAGGGATGCTATGCCATCAGATGTGGAAGCTCACAACCCAAGGTGAATTACTTATGATATATGATGGGGAGAAAGGAGATCCAATATTACATTTTGTTGTGGAACAATTTTCAGATGTGTTCCCTGAGGACTTCCAGGGTTACCACTCAAGAGAGATGTTGAGTATACGATCGAATTATTGCATGGAGTGGAGATAGTTTCAATTCCATCTTACGGAATGGAAACATCAGAGCTCCATGAACTTAAGGTTTATTTAGAGGAATTGAAGAGTAAGGTGTTCATATATCCTAGTAAATCACCCTATAGATCTCTAATTCTTTTTTCTAAGAAGGCTGAAAGATAATTGTGGCTATGTGTAGATTATAAGAAGATGAACCAGATAACAGTTAACAAATGATACCCTCTTCTTAGAATTGATGACTTATTTGACCAGCTCTGAGGTGAATTAGGGTTTTCCAAGATTTATTTGAGATTTGGATACCATTTGTTGAGGGTGAGACCATCTGAAATACCTCAGAAGGCTTTCCAAAGCAGGTAAGGGTTGTATGAATTCCTGGTAATGCGGTTTGGTTTGACCAATGCACGAGCTATGTTCATGGACTTGATGTACATGATATTCCACTAGTATCTGGATTAGTTTCTAGTTGTTTTCATTGATGAAATATTAGTGTACTCCCTAACTCATGATGATCATGACAAACATCTTCACATCATCTAGAGTACACTAAGAGAGTAAAGGCATTACGCCAAGCTATCAATATGTCATTTTAGATTGATGAGGTTTACATTTTTGGACATATAATATCTAAGTCAGGCATATCGATGGATCCAGAAAAGGTGCAGGTTGTGGTGTCTTGGGAGAATCCCTAGAAAAACATTGATATTTTGAGTTTTTTGGGTTTTTCCAATTATTATCAAAGGTTTATTAAAGATTTATCTAGTCTTGAAGCACCACTCACATGCCTAACCAAGAAGGGGGTTATGTTATTTTAGTTAGAGTCCTGTGAGAATTCTTTCGAGGAGTTAAAGACTTGACTGACCGCCACACTAATTTTGATTTTACCCAAACCAGGAAAGAGGTACACCTTAAACTGTGATGTGTTTAGTATTGGAGTTGGGGTAGTGTTGATGTAGGATGATCAGGTTATGGATTATGGGTTGAGGAAGTTGAGGCCATTAGAAATAAATTATCCTACTCATGAATTGGAACTAGATGATATGGTTGATTCCTTAATGTGTTGGAGGCCTTATTTGTTGGGATAAACATTTAAATTGTTTACAGAACATAAAAATCTCAAATATATCTTCTCTTAGTGGGATATGAATCTTTGACAATGAAAGTGGGTCGAGTACCCGAAGTCTTTAGATTTTTAATTAGTTTACACACTGGGAAAAGAGAATAGTGTCACTAATGCTCTTAGCCAGAAGACTCAGAATCAAGTAGTTCAGGAATCCAGTCAAAGTGGGTGATGATGACCATATTTGTAGAGATGCATTAAGAGGTACAGGAGGGGCACAACCAGATAACCCTTGCATCTATAGTAGTTGAGTCTGTGCTTTTGACCCAAGTTAAAGAGAGTCAGTTGGTAGATCTGGAGGTTTTTTCTATGAAGGAAATTCTTAAATGTGGGGAGTCACCTTCTGGTTGGACCTTTAGCAAATATGGAATTTCTCATGTTCATGGTCGTGTTGTGGTGTCAGTAGATGTATAGGAAGAGTTGATGCGCGAGTTCCACACATCAAAGTGGGAAGTGCATCTGGGATTTACTAAGATGTACTGTGACCTACGTAGGTAGTTTTGGTGGCCATTAATGAAAAAGTAAGAGGCAATTTTTGTGGCATGATTCCTTACCTGTCAGTAGGTGAAGGCTAAACATCAGTTCCCAAGTGGGTTGTTGTAGTCATTTTCTATTATAGAGTGGAAGTGTAAGGACATCATGATGGACTTCATAGTGGGTCTTCCAAGTACACCTCAGAAGAATGATTCCATTTGGGTGGCAGTTGATTGGATGAGAAATGTGGCACATTTATTGTCGATTCAGGAGACCTATTCAATAGACCAGTTAGGGGAGTTGTATGTTCGAAAATAAGTATGATTTCATGGCGTGTCAATAAACATAGTTTCAGATCGTGATCGTCATTTCACATCACGCTTCTAGAAGGGACTATAGAAGTAACTTGGTACCTATGTGTTTCTAAGTATGGATTACCACCCATAGAACGATGGGTAGTCGGAGCATACAACTTAGGTATTAGAAGACATGTTGAGAGAATGTGTTTTTGATTTAGGTGGTTTATTGGAAAAGCACTTGTCTCTTGTTTAATTTTCTTATAACAATTTTTTTAGGTTATAGTTCAGATGGAAACATTTGAGGCACTTTATGGGATATTTTATAGATCTCTGTTGTGTTGGTTAGAGGCCAGAGAGTCTAAGCTGTTTAGGCCAAGTCTTGTGTAGGAGACATTAGAAAAGTTTCTTTTGATTCAATGTCGTATTAAAAAATCTTAGAGTAGGAAAAATTCATATTAATATTAGAATCATAGACCTCTTTAACATATATTTGGTGATTGTGTGTTTCTTAGGGTGTCACTAAGGTTAGGCCACAGCCGAATTCTGAAATAGGGCAAGTTGGCACCTAGATATATGGGAACATTTGAGATTGTGGAGGGGGGGGGGGGGTTCAGACAGTAGCCTCCACAAGGTTTTCACATTGTTTGGGAAACTGAGTGGGTAAAACTTATAGGTAAATCATATGAGGGGGATATTTTGAGATAAAAGTATCCACAGGGTTTGCGCACGGTTTGGAAAATCATGCGTGAAACCATTCAACATAGAAACTTTTAAAAAATTAAAAAAGGACATTGTGGGATTTTTATACCCAACTCAGTACTCCCCCATCTTCCTCTTTAAACCCTAGTGACAAGCCATGCTTCTAAGATTTTTCAAGAGGTCGATCTCCTTCTTTCCTAAGCCGTTTGGAGTTCCGTCAGTTGCGGATTGAAGATCCGGGTAAGTCTAACCTCCCTCTTTCTTTTTTTAGGTTTTCTATTTCTTTCGACTCTCCATCCGAAGCCCTAAAAACCTAGTTTTTAGTGAGTTTTAAGATAAATCATTAAGGATTGGTTTAATTGAGATGTAAGGCTTCAGTTGGGCATGCATTCCCCAATGGATTCTAGGTAGGTGGTCTACATGTTATATCCCTTGGGTTTTGTGGAGATTTTTGCATGTAGGTTTTTATTCATTCACTCATTGAAAGAGTTCTTAGATACTTTGACATGATGTGATGTAGTGGTGTCTAAATGGTTTATTGAACCCCTCTTGATCCCCATGGGATGAAAGGAGGATGACTCGACCAAATTAGGGCCACTTTAGGGGAATTCCAATGTTCACCGAACATAGAGTTAGCTATGTAAGGGTGGGCTGTTGTGTGAGAACATAGAGATCATGAAGAATATATTAATATTCTTGAAGGATTTTTAATTAGTGTTTAGTGATACACTTAGGTTGGGTAATGGCCTAAGTTTCTATTTGGTTGGCATGAAAAATGGTCAAATAGATTAAGGAGAAAATGATAGGGGATTATCTTATCACATGAATATGCTTAGTGGGATAGGCATGGGAAATGAGAAATTGGTCTAATGGTTTAAGTAAAATAAATGATGAATGTGTTACTGTATTGAAGCAATAATTTTATTTTCCCATTTATTGATATTGTTGTGATGTTGTAACTGATATTGGATATGCTTGTTGGGTATGGTTAATCGTGGTGAATGATAAATAAGCATGTGTACATGGCTTGAAAGAGTGGGGTATTGACTTGAGGTTCTACGCCCACAAGTTGAGTTGGACTGAGGTTCTAGCTCCACCCCTAAATGAATAGGTTAGGGAAGGGGACAGAGTTCTATTCCCCTAATGGTTTCAATCCACTCAGACTAAGGCTTCAAGGTGAATATCATGGGTTTGTTATAATGTGATGCCTAGTGAGATAGAGATCTATTTTATTCCCATATGTTTGAGAACACTAAATATTAATAATCCATTTAAGAGTAGAAAAATTTAGATTAAATCATGAAATGCGTAAGTAGTGAACCCAGATTCAATGGTAGTATAAACTAAATGAACATTGTCTAGAATGACCCAATGAACTTTTTATCCTTACTAGTCATCATTTATCACTTGCATACATCGTATGCCTTTTCTGGATATTTTGTAGACACCGTTGGTGGTAGCCTATTGAGTTATACTCACACCCTACTCAGGCTACTATTGGGTACCCAAGCAGTCTTCATTCTTGCAAGTCAGGACAAGGGCAAGGGACATATGCTAGGGGGATGAGTCAGACGTGGGACATATTTGGGTGAGGTTCCCGAATTTTAGTCTGAACCATTTTGGGGATTCTACTATTTTCTTATTTTGTGTTTTGTTCACATTACATTGTTCCAAGACATGTATTATCTATTATTGTTTATAGTTGTACCCTGTTTTGGGATTTGGTTATTTATTCACGATATGGGGTTTTATCTTTTATTTAATCTATTTCATTTATTATCTACTATGACTTACTCTGGTATTGAGGGTACAGTCTCCCCAAGTGACCTATTAGAACCTCGATGCTAGTCGCCAACCTCTAGCATACGGGGAGGTGCGCATGAGGTCATGTAACTACCCATCTCGGAGCACCGATTTAGTGGATCCCGGGTCGGGGACATTAAAAAAATTATTTAGATTTAGAATATTAAAATTGATATTCTATTGAACAAGTTTTATCGGATATGATCTCTAATTATAGCTAAATATTAACCAGTTTCCAAATTAAAATGGAATCTAAATATTCATCTTTTCTATGAATATAAAAAATTGATAGTATCAAAGAAAAGGATGTGAACAAATATTTATATATATTATAGATATAGAGAGTAATAATTATGATTTCTTAATATCATAATACATTTTTGTATTTATTAGATAAAATTTTAAGGCTGGAATTTATTGAAAAAGTAGGATACGTCATGTTCTTGTGTATTTTGATGTTTCGAGGGGAACCACATCATGATAAGTTATGAAATTAGTAGAAAGATAGAAAATTATTTTATAAATAATACCTATCCATATAGAAAAAAATAATTTTACATGAGTGGTCCAGTTGATCCATTTTATTCCTGGTGGAATATCATTTTCAAAGTGGTGTATATGTACCTAGGAGCCAACATATATCTTTCATATTTTTAATCATACATTTGACATAGTGTAGCATGAAGATGTTTAAGTCTCCCCTATTAGTAAAGAGATAAAACATAGTGTGGCTCCATGTATATTAGAATAACTTTGTCCATGGTGTAACCACATGCACATATAGTGAAAAATTCATTACTAGGGGGACTAACCAATCATGTTAAGGAGTAGGATTTTACACATAATATTGTAAATACAATGTGATAATATTTCTCCTATTACTATTATTCACAAGGTGAGACTATGAATATATATTGAGTGAATTAGGACCCTAGTAAGTCTAATAGATTGAGTTTAAAATAATAATACATAAAATAAGACCACAGATTCAGCTACCATCTCAATAGTCAATTTGGCAAGGGGAATTACAATTTTCATCAGTGATAGATTTCTTATTGATTATGGTGAATCATAATTCAGAAAATATTAGGGATATTCCAAAATTTTATGACAATAATTACCATAGTTGGAAGAGTAGGATGTTACCCTACCTTCAATCACTCAACACAGAAGATATAAATGCGACTACTATGGGATTTTATCTAATTTATGAAATAGAACCTATGAATTGTTTTGATAAGATAAATTTGGAAGTGGATGGAAAAGATAAAAATTCTATTTTTATGACTCTATTAGAAATGTTATACACTAAGGTAGTGGGCCCTCAAATTATGTAGGAGATATGATATAAATCAAGAGGTAACTATGAAGGCAGTGTTAATGGAAGCCAAAATGGAATTTCAGACAGGAACATTTGAAGGTATTAAAATGGATGAAAATGATACCATTGGATATTATTTGAATAGTATTAATAACATTTTGATTAGTATTTTAATGTTTTTCTAAAAATTTATATGATTATACCAATGTTAAAAAATTGATGAGAAATTTTCTAGATCAGTTTGATCTAAAATTATTAGCTCTGGAAGATATAAAATACTTGATTATAGGTGAGTTGAATAATATTATTTTATCTTATGAGATGAGGAACACCCTAAATTTCAAGAAAAAATAAAAACATGAGCCAGTTTTTGAGGCCATGTATAAAGGATAAGTAAAGGATAAAGAAAAAGAATCGAGCGATTCAAAGGTTGATAAGGATGGTAAATATATCAATAGAATGGTTTATATTATATGTAAGAGATTAAATAAGTTTAAGTGGAAATTAAATAGAAATAAACCACCAAGTTAATAAAAATATAATGACATGGTTCATTTTACAAAATAATTCTCATAGAAAACAGTTGAAGAATCTAAATAAAAAGAGAAGGATGAGAAATCTCAAAATAAGAAAAATAGTTATAGAAAGATAATGTATTTTAGGAGTAATATAATAATAATAATGAGAAATATGGAAAAATATAACCCATAAGGCATCCAATTATTTGATGAATTCAAATTTTAATCATGCTGAGAATTATTTTAACACCTCTCGAAATGATGATAGGAAGAAAGCATAAATCTATTGTGGCTATTAAATGGTGAGTTGGAATCATATCTTGAGATGGTGACACAACTCAAGAAATAAAAAAAATATAATAAAGTATAAGAATAAACTGGATAAGGATAAATAATATTTGACCAACTAGTAAGTTTTCTATATGGACGCGTTCAAGAAAAATAAATTAAAAATTATTGATTAAGAGATTATGTTGAGTGATTTGAATAAAAGATGGTTATAAAAGAATAAGAGATATTTGTGACAAAATTTATATGTATTGGGGATAAAAATTTGTTGATAAGGATCAAATATTACTTCTTAAAGATTTTTACGGTTAATGAAAAATATTCTCAAGAAGGAGAAAAGAAGGGTTTTGATAATTAAGAAAAATGGTCCTAATATACCTCAAAAAGGGTTGCTAATACCAATAGTACATATAACATCCTTGATAAAAAGGTACACTCTTTTTAATTTTTAATAGTGTTTTTTGGGGTTTGGAATTCTTAAGAGATATTTTTGGGAGTTTCTAAAGATCCTGGGATGGGTACTGACTGTAGGACCATTTTTCTTCATAAATGTGTTGTTTACAGCATAAATATGTTGCTTGTAATAAGCTATAAAATGGTTTACAATGTATGAATATTATAAGAAATGAAACCCGTTTTTATACTATAAATTTCTTTTACACCATAAGATCCACTATTACACTGTAAAATCAAATATTGGGTTAAAATTAACTCGAAGCAACATTTTTTTGGAAAATATGAGTCATGGTATATTAAAATTATAAAAGTGGTGTTTATGCTACAAATCCCTTCGTCCCAATAGGTTTTATATGGATAAAATTGAATTTTTCTTATTCATTATGCAACCCTCCTTTCTTGAACCCTAGGAAATTCTACGTGTAATTTGGGTGTCTCCCCTCCTTTTGAGTTCCTCTGTTCAATGTTCGATATCTATGGTACTTGTGTCACTTCTTCCTAGTAAGTGGTCTTTATTCTTCTTCATTTCCATTGGCCAAAAAAAAAATTTAAGCTATGTTTCATACTCATCAACCTCATGTTTATGTTTGGTTTGATCTTTTATAGAACTTTCATGTGACCATTTCTCAGAGGTTGACCCTCATGATGGTTGTGGTGTGATGTGAGACTTCTTTGAGGTATGTTTTGTTTTATCTTCTACACCAACATATTTTGTTTTTGAATTGATTATATGAATCAGGAATCTATTATAGGGCCCCATTTATTTCCTTTTCATTCCATTTAGTGTTGGTGGATCCTGTGGTGGGTGTGTATGACCTGAGTTGAGGTAGGTGGTTCCTTCTCTAGCCTTTGTTGAATGAACCTTGATTTCCCATATTTTAAAAATTGTTTTATAAATTAATTGAAATGATTTTTTGCTTTCGTAAATGTATTTGAAGTAAAATATAATTTTTTCTTGGTTTTGTTGTATAAAATGGGTGCTTTCAGAGAATTTTGAATTTTTTTAAGAAAGTTTGATGAAAATAAAGGGTAGTTCAAAAGTAATTGTGAAATATATTTATAAATTAATTTGATAAATGTGTCACATGGGGTGATTTTGGAACATAGGTGGAAGGTGTATCTTAGTCCCATAAACAATTTATTGTTGTGGAGTTCACCCATGCAGTGTTCCTATACTCCCTAGACCTGTTGTTCTAGGGACATGATATTGACATTGTTGGGGGGGGGTCACTCATGGGGTGTTTCTATTTTCTTTATTCCTATTTTCATAGGACTTTTGTTTTCACTAGTAATTTATTATGGTACTAGTAGTCTTCTAGCCCGATCTATTACGATCCCTTGGTATGTTTTACCCATTATTTGGCTTCATATTATTCTAGATTTGATATACATTGTTCTAATGTGATTAATCATTATAGAAATTATTATTTGAAACTTTTTTTCTCGACTTATCTTTGAGCTGTGGAAAAAGGGAAATATCTACCGTGCTTTGATATAAATTGATTTAAATTTTATCATGGAATGTTTTCTTTTAAAATTATAATATTTTGTTTATTTTTTATAGAGAATTCACATGGAGCACCTGGGTTAGATCCTATTTCTCCTATTTAGATCACAGCCTAGATACTCCTTCGGATTTGTGTAGATCTAGTTATGCATTTTTATGTAGGGAAATACAAGGAGCTCTAGTGATCTGGTGAATTTTCTTTCATCTAGTTATTGTAACTGGTGGTGAGATGGTATGTAGTTTACCACATTATCACATGGCGTAGTTGTACTTGTTTTAGTTGTGGTTTAGTGTTGGAGTTGTACTTTGGGTTTGTTTTTTTTTGTTTTGAGTTGTATCATTTATTCTATCTTTACATAGACTTGGCATATATATATATTTCACCTAATTTATATTTCTTTGTTTCTTTATAATATGTATATATATATTCCATGCCATATGCTTCAGGTTGGGTGAAATTATCCCCTATGGGTTTTTTGATGCTAGGGTGCTAGCTCTGAGCCCATGGGGATTGGGAACACCCATTGGATATGTGGCAGATAATGTTGATTCCTAGATTTTGAGGTTATCCGGATTCAATTTATTTTTTCAAAATGGTATTAGTGTAATATACCTTGAAAAGTGAAACATAAAAGGCTAAATTTTACTACCAATTTCAAAAAGGGCACACCTTTCTTTTTAGGATACTACCTGATTAGAACTCCATGGTTAAGCATGTTTGTCCAAGAGTACTGTCAATATGGGTGAACTCCTAAGAAGTATTCTAGGACATATGCGAGTTAGGAAAAAACACACTAAAAGAACTTTTGTTGGCTTGTGGGGATAGTCACTCATTAATAGATGTGATCGCGGTGGGTAATAGACTATGTTGTTCTTGGAGGGAAACCAAGGTATTATAAGTTACTCTGGGGCCTCGATGACTAGGTTTATTACTTATGGGATGCTGGATTTTGATAAATGGTATCAAAGACAATACCCATCTAGAAGTGTACGAGAACTAAATGGGTTTGAGGTGTGGGGTCCACAATGTTGGTGTTTCTCTTTAAAGGGTTAGAGAGTGTAACAACCCTGGAAAATTGATACTTAAAATGCTAAATGTTAATAACCATTTCAATGAGACACACCTTTATTTTTGGAGTCTTACATGATTAGAACACCATTGTTATGTTTTCTTGTCCTTGAGTAGTGTTAGGATAGGTGACCTCTCAGGAAGTCTCTCATGGCGTGTGTGAGTAAGGAAAGAACAAAATGAAAGAACATGTGCTGGCTAGTGGGGATAATCATTAGTTTAAATAAGTGTCCTTAGTGGTTAATAGCATATGGTGTTATTGGAGGGAAACCAATGTATTCCAAGAGAACCAAATATTATGATGACCAAGTTCAAGGCTTGAGGTAAGTTAGGTCCCAATAGTTCATGTGTTAAAAATAAACCTGATCCTATGTGGACTAAAAATAGACACCCTTACATATCAAAGGGATATAATATGTGATAAAAAAAATATTTTTAAGAAAACTCAGGATTAGTTTTACGGAATAAAAACTCAAAACAAATCTAGTTAGATTTATGATTAGAGTCAAAGATATTAGTTTGGAGGCTTTATCTAGTATTATGTAAGGTATGGAAACAATTCATACTCTCTATAGAAAAATATTTCATTATTTGGGAAGAGAAACAAATCTAGGGGTAGCTATGGTGAGTATAAGAGTAATGATTTTAGAAGGAAAAATTTGTTACCAAAAACTAATATAACATATCTACTGAAAGAATATTGGTTATTTTAGATGTTTTTAAGGTAGATGTTACTATTAGGATCCTGATGATAAGTAGTTTATGGTAAACTAACCTAGAATGTTTCTCTATGGTGTAAAAGGGGAGGAAAACCAAAAGGTGAGAAAAGAAGCTAAACCTAATAGGAAACCATGTGAATGTTTCCATATGACTAAGCATTCTAGGAAAGGTTTTTTAACATCTATCAAAATAAATTATATTAGGATAAAAATGTAGATTGAAAAAATTTATACTAGTGATAAAGGAATGAGAGTGAGATTTGGTGTGAATACTAAGGAACATGAAAAGACATATATAGGTGGTATATTTATTGTCTAGGAAAATTTATTCTAGAGATGGGATAAATTTGATAATGGAATGAAAAAATGTGTAGAAATTATTCTACCCCAATAAGAATTGACGAGATAAAGAATGAAAGCACCAGACAAAGAATATTAATTCATGATTAAGGTAAAGAAAACTAGTCCACAAATATAGGCATTTTAAGAGGGTAAATTGAACCTAAAATTGGTTTTGAATCATGATGTAAATGGAAGAATAAAGAAACCACCCCATGAGAAGATCAAGAATAATATAAGACATAGGATGAGAGGTGATTCTTTTCATTATTTTCTTTTTTAGGAACTAAGAAGAAAATTCTTTTTCCCTTATTATTTTTTAATTTTCACTAACATACAAGTAATTTAAGGAGATGAGATGAAGGGGGAGATATAGAATTATTGTAGTGGCTTTATAGTAAATGGAAGTATTAATCATGGAGTTTAATCACTAAGATGAGAAAAAATGAGTATCTCCATTGATGGGGATCTCACATTAGGATAAATTGACATTATTAAAACATGAACTAAATATAATAATTTATGTAAAACTTGTAACATCCCAACCCATATCACTTGGAATAGTAACTGGACCAAATCAATGTTTGACCTTAGGTGTGCCTCTCCATATTTTAGAGGTTGGTGACTTATAAAATGTGTCTAAGTTGGTACAATGTGGAGACTATACCCCCATTATCAGAGTGTAAAATAATAGAGTAAATAAACAAGATACAGAAATAGTAATAAATAGACTAAAAAATAAATCAATAAATAAAAACAAAATAGAATATTGAATGACATGTGGTAACGGATCATAAAACTATGTCATACATATAAAAGTTGACATCCCATTGGACATAGAACATATATAAACCAAAAATAATGAAATAAAACAAAATAAATCCACTACTCTCCAATCTATACCACATCCCAAGATATTGGAATACACTCAATCCATCCTGATCGATCATGAAAAATATCATCCAAAACCTTATCCCAACATGTGACTATAATCAAGTGAAGGTGTACTTGGGTACCCAAGTGTAGCGATGTCTTGAGATATGTGTGAGTATAAAACTCAGAAGGGAATCAACAACATGGTCCAATACTAACTTGTATATGAAGAAATATGTTCATGCACTATGATCAACTGAAATAAAACAATACTTCCAATATAAATTAATTTCTATTGATCCTTAGGTCCAGGAACTCAATCCTCCATACATTTTTTGTCTAGTGTTAGGGTTTCCCTAAGAACATCTTGAATATTGTTCATACAAGAAACATGTGGTCTCTAATCCCATGGTATTTCCAACTGATCCTCATGACTTTGATGACCCATTCCATGGAAGCCCTATCATCTGGAATTTTAATCCAAGGAAAACCCTATAATAACCTCATGAATATGTGGATAAGGAACATTAATTTCATATCATTTGGTCTCCTAATCCAAGGAATCCCCCAACACATCCTCACGACTTCAAGGTTGAGGCCCACAATAGTCCTATCACCTGGTAACCAAATCCATGGAAGCCATTATCAGTAATTGATCCATAGACACATAGAGGATCCTATCATACTCGAGAACAAAATATATGGTGGATCCCATAAATGAGATTAATTTATATGGAATCTCATTTATACATACTCCAATTAAGGCAGCCCAACCATATACCCAAATCTATAAACACAATATCCCAACTGTATTCCATTCTCCCCAAGGGATCATTCCAAAAATAAATAAAACCCAAGATATGGGTGAATTCCATTCCCATCACCACTATCCACAACCCCTAAGGGTCATAAGTCCAAAACATGCACTATTATGACACCCACCTCACCCCATATATGCCTGCTTTAAGATATTCTATCAATGAGAACCAATGGGATCCCTCTGGTCAAACCAAACAGAGGCACTCCACTTGGATTTCTTAGTCTCAATCATAATATTATGTCAACACTAAATTGAATAGAATGTGATGTCCCTGGAAATTATCAATAGGGTAAACAATTTCACTGAATACATGTTGTCTTACTACATAGGAAACCCCCAAGAGATGACCCAGGAACCATATTGGTTCTCAAGGTCACTCTTGGTTGTTCCACTCACCCAACCTAGTATTGGCCTGCGTATGGTCTATCCACCTAGGCCTACACAAGTTAATATTTGAAACAATAGTTTCAGCCTCACCTCCTAAGAGGTATAGAGGAAAATAAGTGTCCCACGGCCCCACTTGGACCTCTTAGGCTGACTATAATAAGTCACAATACCCCTTCCGTAAGGGGTGAGCCTAGGATCCTACACTATGGACATCAAGTTTTGATTGAAATGGATTCCACTATCTATATTTTTTTTGGCCAGTATAGTATCTCAAGGTCCCATCCTCAACCTTGGGTGGACGAGGTGTCAAGCTAGTACATAGGTTTTTTTCATGACCCTCTGAGTTCATCCATTTTAATTAAACATTTTAAATTATTTAAAAATTTATTTGACTGGCGTTAACCTAGGGAATATACCACCATGGAAATCCAAGGTATCTATATGTGACATATAAGAGAATAAAATTCACAGTAAAAGTATGTGAGAACAACTTCCTCATTTAGAGATCTAATCTTTATTCTCTAAGGTACCAAAAACATCTTCCAAGCACGTTCAGTCTCATCCTCAATCTTGTAGGAATATTTTAATTCCCTGATCCCCTAAATCCAAGATAACATAAATATTAATTAATTTAGAAAAATTATAATTAATTAATTAATTAGTTTCTAAATATAATTAAAGATGGATAACTCACCAGGTCACCATGTCGCACTGAAACCAATGAAGACATCCCATAGGATTTCTACTAGGAACTCCTAACACCATTCTTGGGAAAATACCTAACATTGGGAAGCCAAACTACATTAATATTAATTTAATTAATGATTTAATGTTTTCAAAATTCCACACTAAATTCCGTGTTGAAATGACCTTAAATGAAGTGTGGATTGAATCTTGGGATTTACTCTTCATAGGAAGAGTAAAAGAACCATCATCAATGTCCAGTTCAACAATACTTTGATGGAATCAGAATCAAGAACCTAATAAGGGCAATAGAAAAAAATAAAATTGAGGGAGGGAGAAAAAAATGGAGGTTAATGGAGGGTGACACATACATCAAATCACCAGTAACCACCCAAATAAACTACAAATGAAAAATGGCCAGGAGGAAGAGGTGGAGAAGACCCATGGTCCACATTACTTGAATAATAGGGGAAGAAGGGTTCCCCTATTAAGAATCGGGGTGGAAAAAATAATAATTTTTCTCTATTTAATGAGTTGTATGGTTTTCTAAAATATTCTCTATACATGTATATGGTTATTAATCATCACCACCCACCTCACATGGTTTGTGTACATGATTTAAAAAACTTTTTGGATAGATTTTAACCCCTTTTCAACATCTCACATGGTTTTTCTACAACTATTTGAAAACCATATGCCAAGACCTATATCCCAAGTATGCCACACAGTTTCCCTGATGACCTACATATTTTCCTCTAAAACATGAGATAATACTTCCATAAAACTATATTCTATTTAAAATCAATCGAAAACCTCTTGAGCTTTAGGGTGCCACATGGTTTCCTCTAAATTGGGCACCCCTGACCATGCACCATGGCCAGAAAACTGGAAAACTCCTAAAACATAACTCGAATCCACTTATGATCTATTAATAAATTGAGTTATATTTAGAGACTAATTATATATCTTTAAAAATCAATTCAAGGCATTATAACTCTCATAATTCCTTTCGAAATCTACGATAAATATTTCTCATACTGTAATTAAAAATTAAAATTCTTCCTGATGTTTTTGACACATATGGACAAGAGATCTTATTAATTGTCCACCTTAACAATTCTCATCCACAATAAACCTTGGTGATCATAAGAAAACATCTATACCTACCTAGGTCATGAATTCTCACCCAAATAGCTGTGTTCTATCTCTGAATTCCCAACAGACTTCAAAAGTTCCATTTGAACATATTGTACTTAAACCACCAAAAATAAATCCAATGCTTAAAAAAAATACTAAAAACAGTAATAAAATGGTTACTCAAGACCACATAACCTAGAAAAAGACAAATTAGACATCCAAAACATAACCCAACCCATGTTTCTCTGTACTGTTGAATTTAGTCCATGAAGGAAAATTTTGGACCATGGTGCCTCTAACATCAAGATTTCTTATTGAAGAATGTATATAAAATTATAATGAAACTTTTTACATGGTTTTCATATAATTCACCAATAAATATATATTATAACTCCATATAAAAAATTTCACCCATTCATTTTCCCAGATTTCATGTTATAATAGGCAAGCCTCCATTATCCTTTCCCAACACAAGCATGCAGATATTTCCTTGAAAGGCTCCGACCAGTGCTCAAAATACTCTCATTATGTACCAAATGATGTTCATGATGTAGTTAATAATTGAATGCATCCCTTTATTTGTAGAAGTTAAATTCAAACCACATTTGGGTGACTTTTCATAAATTTTCTTTGTAATAGTTTTTGATATATCATCAAAACCCAGTCATGATACCTTTATTACAAGGCACACTAAGGTCACTACGAGTACACTCATAAAAAATAGTACATGAATTATTGTGATATTAATTGAAAAAATAAACCATTATCAATTTACTCCATAATGAAATATAATTACCCCCAATGAATGTTCAATCAGATACCTGCTCAAATTCTACTAAAACTATCCCGAACCTAACACCCATGCACATACTCCACCTAATTTCACATATAAACATCAATTAAGATTTTATCAAGAAATATAGAATTAATAATTTATATTTATACATTATAATATAAATAGAAAATATACCATCAAATGAAAAGTCTGACACTCATGACCCCTCCCATGGGAGGGCCAATCGCTCACGACCAACATCAATATCTATACCTTGGGAATAACCTTGTCAGTCTAATACTAAAACACATTTATGATCAGCACAAACCTTGACCCTTATAACACCATCCATAACTAATATCATGGATGAGTTTACACATTACTAATCACTAACCCATAGAAAAACATATAGCCCAATATCTACCCATGAAAATGTTACCCACGGTGACAATCAAGTTGATTCACCACTATAGTTTACTATTCCCAAACCACTA
This sequence comes from Viscum album, assembly GCA_963277665.1. Classification (NCBI taxonomy): domain Eukaryota; kingdom Viridiplantae; phylum Streptophyta; class Magnoliopsida; order Santalales; family Viscaceae; genus Viscum; species Viscum album. The sequence continues at coordinate 173,685,406 of OY728128.1, forward strand.
CTCCAGCATTACCTGAACAATTTTCATCACTTACTATAGGATGTGAGATGTAATTTTAAATATTTATTGTCTATTATTCATTGAAAACACCACAATTTCAATACAATTCCAAGTAAAAGTTTATTTTATTTTTGACCTTTTGAAATCAGAACTTTGTTGGTTTTTAAATATGGGTTTTATTAATATATTCATATTTTTATTTGGATTGAATTATTTGGATTGGAACTTTCTCTAATTTAGTGAATTTTAATTGTAGAATAATACTACACAACTACAAAATTTAAATCCTTTTGTACTATAGCTTGAAAAATTAAAAAGGCCGGAAGCGACAATGCCATACATAGTCACTTTGATATACATGAGTACTAACCAAGCCCTACCCCCTACATTGTGAACCTGCTATCATATGGTAGGTATTACAACCATTCCTTAAAATTTATATGGCCATTTATCACAGTCACTTACCCACCATACCACATCCCATTCTCAAGGTAGATATACATACCATGTGCACCATTATCTGACTACATAAAGAAAATTTATTGATTGTGAAACACCCCTTTCACAATAGGAAAACCTGCAATGATAACACTTTTTCAACACCATATCATGGTTAGTATAAGAATTATTTAATTCATAGTTGACATGATTTCTGTGATCATTTCTGACCTCTACCTACCATACCCGTACCTATTACGCTTCCATGAGGCCATCAACAGACCCAAATCCTCTAAATTACCTAAAGAACAATATCCCTATTGAATGAAGATTAAAGATGATAAAAAGGTTTGGAACTACTCCATATTTTCTATAACCCATTATGTAATACCACAATGATGAAAATCAGGGTTCCACATACCCTACTAGTGCCACCTTTGAAGGACAATAGTGGATTTGGGATGATGATAGAGTGAATCCAACATTCTAGGAGAATCGTAGTAGCACTCCAACCTAATCTAAGAACTGAATTGAATATTTCTAAGATCCATCCAAATGAACCATAATTGAATCATACCAACCTATATAGCCTCTGAAGAATATTTTTCATTCCCCTAAGTTGTGAAGGAGATCATTGCCTTTTGACACCAGTGCCACATGACTAATGACTAATCTACCACGAGAATTTGAAGGAAACAAGGGAGAAATGTCAAAATAAAGTGCACATTACATGAATATTTTGAGAAGATACCTACAAAATTAAATATAACCACTAATAGGTGTATGTATTTAACATGAAGAAAGTATAAAAATTCATCCTTTTGAGAATTGATGTTCCACTGATAAGATACGGTTAGAATTCACTAAACAATTATGAGAAATATGAGTTAAAAATACTAGAACTATATAACGTATATTGAATAAAAACAATAATTCATTTTCACTAAAAAATAAGAAGGCCCATCAACTAGTTCAAAATCCAATTTTCCCTTCAAACATAATGAATACACCCATTACACTGTAATGCACCAGAACACTCTAACATCAAAATAACCTTAGGATGGATCATGGGAGGAGCACCGACACCATCAAAAATTCATCTATATCATTCATTATGGATTTCTTGAACTATAGAATAGAAATAAATCCCACTACTTTATTAAATAATACATTACTAAATACTATAAAGAAACATGTTCCCCTAACATAGATGAAATCATGCTAAGATAGACAATCATTAATCTAAAAAAATAATTCACTATACCGGATGAAGGGGGGATGGAATTAAATCAATATTAAATTCTTACCTCCCTCACCAACATCCAAGAATATCATGATATTTCTATTCCCTAGTGCAAACACTCCTATGATTCTAGACTAGACTATTTGTGGTTTCACCAAGGATAACTACTCATTCACCCCAATTGATGAATTATTATCATTTAATGTACTAAATACTCTATGGATTTTATTGGTTTTAATTATTATAGGTTTATTATAGTTTTATATTTTTAATTTATTATTCTTATTATTGAAATTTCATACACAATCCACTTGGATTTAATTCACTTCTTGTGATAACAAGAAATGGGGGAATTGAATTGTGAATGGAGGTATCCAATCACCAGACCAGGAAAAGGTAGGAAATACAGTGATCTACGTATTAATATATCTAAAATATAATATCATAATAATAGTAATCAATGGGATTTAATTCAATATAGGATTACTACAAACAAATTGAATAATGATTCAACAAGATAATGAGGGACTGATCAAAGGTAGAACCACTACTTCTCATATTTACATTAAAACCAACATATTTTACTTACTATTTCATTTCAGTTGAACCTAAAAACAATATTTCAAAACATGCACAAAACTAAATTATCCAAATACAATCCAAGTCCCATTTTTGCTAAATTTTTCAAGGATTAAAAACCATTTTTCTAATTTCCCGACAACAGGTGAGTATAAAGCTTAGTGCCCTTAGTGGGGAAGCCATTGTTTTCTTAATTTTTTTTAATTTTTTTGAAGATAACTAGATCCAGTTATTCTAACATCCCTTGTTTTGATCCATATATTGATATAATTTTGATGGAAATACTCAGAACTCTAAATAACATAGAATAATAGGAAAGCGATATTTTCACTATTATAATGGATGATTCTACCTTCTTATTTTCTTCAAAATCTATAGTAATAAGTGAAAAAAGATAAGGTAATATTGCATAAATTTATAGGAATTTTAGATAAATACGTGCACCCAATTTTGATATTAAAAACTAACAATTATAATTAAATGATCAATAAGACTATGAAATAAGAAATGGAATGGTTATGATATTAGCTTTGTTTTCTAGGTTTTCTGGTGAAGACCCCAATATACAATTAAGAGTTTCTAAAGAAGTTTTAAATGTATTAAAAACTAGAGGATTTACCAAGGGTCAAATATAATGGGAGGTTTTACCATTAACACTTAGGGATCAACCAAGTAGTGTCTCTAGAAATTGTATCCCAGAGAAGATAACTAATGGAAAAAATCTATAGAAGGCCTTCCTCTAAAAACAAAACTATTTTTTAAGGAGTTATCAACTCAAAAAGAAGATCTAAGGAATTAAAAAAGCAACCGGAGAATCTCTCTATGAGATATAAGAGGTATTAAAGAAACTAACCACATAATACCCACACTAGTTGTATAAGGAACATCATTTCTTGTTATTCTTATACAAAGTATTGATGGAAAATGGAAAGAAACTACTTGATGCTTATTGAGGATGAGCACTGATTGATAGACACCAGTTGAAGTAAGAGAACTCATTGAGAGGATATCACAAGATTTCTAAAAATTTGTTATGATAAATGAAATCAAAGGTGCACATGAGGTAAAATTTTCCAAATCTATTTTATCATAAAATAATATTAAAGAACTAAATTATCTTGTGAGATAGATAGACATGAAAAAATCCCAGGAATTATAACCCACCACACCCCAAGGGACCGCCATTTGTACTACTCTTAGTATCCTTTCACCGACAGATTCTCTCAAGTGCATAAGACTGAAAGTTATGCTTCCTTATACCATAGGCGTGAATATAACCAAATCGGAAGAATCAAAGGATTTATAGAATCTCTCACCAACCATCTTGTATCTAGGATCCAATAGAATAAAATTAATCCATTTCAATAGGATTTTAAAAAACCTTTTCAACCCCAACATTCCATGTATTGAGTTTACAATCATCTACAATCTACCTTCAATATCAAGTTCAAGTAACTTAAATGAAGGAAATGTTGAAATATGTAATAAAATTTCTAAATAGTTAATACACCACTCTCAAAAATCATTGATCAAAACTGATGGAATTGAATGGATAGTGTGGCCAGCTTACAAACACTCTCAATAAATTTGATAATCAAGGCTCAAGTAAGATTCTTACTCAACAAATTTCTAAACCTAAATGACATATTAGTACTATAAAATTAATTACTGTAAGGGATATAGAAAAAAATTATGGATCAATCTATGAAATTGAGGCTATAAGTGAACAAAAGAAAGAACATAAATAATATTCCCAAGAAAAATAACTATAGGAGGTGGTAGTTAAGGAACCATCAAATAAAGGAAATGGTAAATCAGAATTAGAAGACCCACACCAACCTTGACCGACCTTCCCTGAGAGGATTCAAGAACCCATGGAAACCGTGGAAGATTTACTACAACAAGAGTTACTGGATGTAGTCAGGAAAGTATATATCAGTATCCCAAGCTAGAATCCATTACATATATTATATGGTTTGAAAAATTCATTAAATACATATGAAAAAGTAGAAGGAGATTGTGAGGAAATGTAGAGGTAAGGTTATGTAAGAATGTTTCACACCTTATCACCCCTCAAATACCCCAGAAATGTAAAGATCCAGGTACTTTTTCTATCCCTTCCACAATTGTTAAGGTGAATTTTTCTAATTCACTATGTGATTTGAGAGATTAAATTACTGTAACGAATTATTCCACTTATTCTTCTATAAGTATTTGAGAACCTAAACCCACCCATCTGGTTGTACAACTTTCCAAAAAATCAACCACCTACCCAATAGGTTTCTTGGAATATGTCTTGGTAATTATATAATGTCACCCATTCCCTGCTGACTTCTACATTCTCAACCTAGTGGAAGAAAAAGGTAAATATAACTCTCTAATTTTTCTATATAGAAAATTACAAAAGACTATTAAAACTATTATAAATGTCAATGAAGGAAACATTTACATGTCTATTTTGTAGGAAATAATAGATTTTGACATACTTAATTCAATGAAACGCCCACATGAAGAGTGTTCTAAATTTACATTAAAAAACATTGAACTAACTTGTTATTATAGGAAAGAAATAGAATTCATAGATGTTATAATCAGATCTATAGAATATTTAGAAACACCAAATCTAATTGAGGTATCTATATTTTAAAATGAATTTAATTTGGAACTAGTTTCAAGTGTTGATGAATTTGAAAAAATTGATAAAAATTATTATTTTTTGTTTATAAAATATGATACTAATAATTATCTTTTTCATGTACAAGTTTCCCACATGAAGAATACTAAGATAGAATCATATATATAAATCCCCCATGAGTTATAATTAAAACTACTACCATCAAACATAAAATAAATAATTTTAAATGAAAATGATAATCTTTATATCATAATATAAAATGGTTTAGAAGCTACCCAAGCACACCAACTATTGAAAATTATGAAAAATATTACTAGGTCTATATGTTGTATATTGGGAGACATTCATGGGATTACCCCAACCACTTACATGCATGGGATATTACTAGAAGATGAATCGAAACTAGTGGGAAAACCCCAAAGGAGGAATAACACCACCCTTCTAAAAGTATAAAAATGGTAGTATAAAGACATTTGAAAGATGAAATAATCTATCCCATATTATACTCCCAAGGGGAGAGTCCTATTCAAATTAACCCAAAATAGATTGGTTAAACTATTGTGAAAAATTATATTATTTAGTTAGCTCCCATAATAATTCAAAACAATAGAAGAGTTTTCATAGATTATAGGAAATTGAACCATGTGACTACATGAGACCACTTCCACATTATATATATTGAACACTTATTAGATAGCCTTACTAAGAAGGTATATTATTGTTTCCCTAATTGGTTTTCAAGATATTTTTTTTGTTCCAATAGTTCCTTATGATCATTAACCAATACCAGACCACATTTACATGTACCATTGGTATTTCTTCTCACTAAATAATTCCATTAAATATTTGAAATTCACAAAGTACCAATCATCACTATATAGTAAGTATTTATTCAGAACTAATCGAAACCACCAAGAGTTATTCCCTGATGACTTCACTATATATGGGAATTGTTTTCAATGTTTATTAGATAGTGTAATTTTTAAAAAAATACATATCGAGAATAATTTTATGGTAAGAGGAAATGTTTTAGTCCATTTGATTTCCAAGTATTTAATTGAAGATGATAAATCCAAATTTAATTTCATTTATACACTACCATACCCCACTAAAGGTAGGCACATTAGATCATTCATAGGTCAGGTTTGATTTTATAGAAGGGTTATTAGGTAATTAAGAATAAATTATTTTCCCCTCACCAACCTTCTGAAGAAAGAAATTTATTTTGTAATTAATTATTAATGGAGGATAAATTTTGATAAATTGAAAGAATTCTTGACCGCTAACCCCACTATCTATCCACCAAACTGGAGTCTTCCATTTGAGATACTGTGTTATTCTACTAATAGATTAGTAGGATTCATGTTGTACCAAAATATTGATAGGATTCCATAAGTGATTTCCTACACTTAAAAAACCTAAAATTATTATTATATTAACTAAAAAATAATATAGAATGAGTTATTTTCTATTATTATGGCTTTTGAAAAACTTCTTCTTTTAGTTTTGGAATTAAATTAATTAATTATTTTTATCATGAATTATTAAGATATTTGATCAAGAAGACTGATGCATATTCCATACTTGTGATATGGATGTTTTTATTGAAAGAGTTTTACTAGGAGATTAAGGATTATAAGGGATATGAAAATACAATAGCTGACTATATGAGAAATCTTACTCACACTGAAAAGGTAATAATAGTTCCAAATACTGATATAGATGATTCATTACATAGAGATAAAATATAAAACTTTATACAAGTGCCCGAGTATGATGACATAGTGAAATTTATGGTCACAATAAATGTATCCTTATTCTTTTCTAAACATCAGAATGCTAAGCTAAAATATAATCATAATATTATGTATGAAAGGACCCTTATTTATTTATAATTTTCAATGAAAAATTAATTAGAAGGTGTAATCTTGAGGAAGAAATAAATTCCATACTTTCTTTTTGTCAAAAACAATGCATTTAAATGCCATTTTTGACCTCAATGTACCACGAGAAATGTTTTGGAAGCTGGATTATTTTGGCACTAATTTTTTTAAATATTCACATAATTTTTGTTAGAAAATTCAAAAATTCCAATTTACTAGTGGAATTTCTAAAAGTAAGGAAATACCGTAGTAACCTTTAATTTTTTGTGAGATATTTTATGTATGGGGAATTGACTTCATGGGACAATTGCCTATGTCATTTCTATTTTCCTATATCTTGTTGGACTTGGACTATGTGTCTAAGTGGATTTAAGCCAATGTAACTTGAACTAATGTCTCCAAAACTATGAATGGATTTCTAAATTAAAATATTTTTCATAGGTCTAGAATTCCACATGGTTTAATCAGTGACTATGGATTCCACTTATGCAACATGAACATGGAGACCCTAATGAAAAAATATGGATTGCACAATAAAACATAAACTACATACCACCCATATAACAATGGATTGATATTAGTTTACAATAGATATGTCAGGTGAATTTTGTAGAAAAAATTGTTACCCAATCATACGGAAAATATTAAGAAATTTAAAGATAAGCTATGGGAATACAGAACTCCTTCTATGGCATGTTAAAAGTGGATCTTTCTTTCTGGTCCCTCTTGTGCTAGATCTTCATGTGGAAGTTCTCCCTATTTCCAGATCTATTCAGATCTAGTGTGTTCGATCTCTTCTACTATGATGTCAGGTCGGTTCTTCTGATGCGCATGATCATCTCCTACAGTTTATGTGGGTAGCCATTGTTTGGGACACACGCAGGCGCTTTAAAAGACATCAGAGGTTACCTGGGATCAGTTTTCAATGTCTCAAATTTTTTTCTTGTCTGGTTCCCACTTTACCAAAAAGTGTTTTTAAAAATTAAAAAAAATGAATTTTTAGTCAGTCAGTACAATACTCTTTTTGGTATGCCCCCTATCGAATTGTTTGTGGTAAACATTAACACTTTCATGTTGGGATATAGAAAAAGGCCGACTAGGTTGTAAATAGGGTGAACCTGGAGTATTATGAGGCTTGAGAATAGGACAAGTTTAAAAATATGGATCTTGGGTATCTATGAAGAGAATAATATGAAAACCCTATACTATACAATAACAAAAATAAATCTATTCATAAAAAATTTTTATAGAAAGGTGAATTCCAAGTAAGATATAAATAAATGTTATTCTAGTCAAGGATGAATTTTATCCTGGGTAAGCCACGTTCCAAGTGGACTGAACCATACACAAAAACTAATACCATTCTTTTTGGTGTAGTTAAAATTGAAGGAGAAGTTTAAAAAACCTTTTAAGGTTAATGACCAATAATTAAAGAAGAACCAAGTTGAATTTTTGAAAGAACCTATAGAGCATTCCAAACTCCCTATTACTAATAAACAGAGAACTACCTGGTTGTGTCTTTCGTTAATTTGGGTCCAGTTTCTTATTTTTTATTGTACTATTTATCTTTATAAAATGAATAAAATAATTAAAATTTTTGTGTGTTTTAACCAAGTGTGGGAGGGGAGATAAACCTGTTTGTATAATTTATTTTTATGTATTTTAATGTGTAAAAAAATAAAAATATTTTTCCTATAAGCATAGTTATGTGCCTGACACTTTTTTTACAGTTTTCTATTTTTTTCAAAAATTTATTGAAATTCATTAATGTCATATCTAGTCTGAAAATACTAATTTCATATTTGATTAATTCATTAATTATGATGTTTTTAGACTTAGATTATTGAAGAGTTGATTTTTCACTACTTTTATATAAGTTTTGTATTAGAAATAGGTGATGGAGTTTGATTGAAATGATTTTTGTAGAATCATTTTAATAACTTAAAGTCACTATAATTTTGAATTTAATATGGGGTAACTTAAATTTTGTGTGAAAAAAAGTAATTTCACTTAAATGAAAGTGATGTAAGTCCATTGAACTAGGAATGAAATAGGGAAATTAGGATCCTATAGTCAATCTATGAGACATGGGATCTTGGTGTTTTCATGTAATTAAATAAATAAATTTTCAATCTCAATAAGTTCTATGTTTAGTGATTTATACAAAATTATGGCCGGTAAAAAATTCAAATAAAGGGACTTGTAAAAAATGAGTTCATTTAGGTAACATGATATTTAACCCATAATAGGGGAAATTGACTAATAAAGCATTCATTTATGTTTTATCAATAAATTTGAAAATAAAAATATGGTTTAAGAAAATATAGAATATAGTGAAAAATAGAAGTTATTTTTAGACTTCTTTTCTGATTAAATACTATTTGATCCACCACATTAATGAAAATTTGATTGAATTTAAGTGGGGAAATGGATTGATTCAAATACGTGGCATGATAATTTTTACAGTTGATCAAGTATCTGTTTACTTAATTATAAATTTAGATATAGGAAATATGAATTTATTTTTAAATAAGTTGAAATTCAATGATAATATTAATTTGGAGTGCTATAGTTTAATAACGGGGGAGCGATGTGAGATTGGTTTTTTTTGACATTAATTGTATATTATTCATTGAAAATACCCCAATTTTAATTATATTCTTAGGTAAATAGAAATTTTGATCAACTATCCAAAATTGGAACTTAGTTGGGAATTGGTTTTGAATTTGGTGTGTATTTGTATATTCATCTTTTTATTGGGAATCCATGATTAGGATTGGGATTATCTCTTATTAATTGAATTGTAATTGTAGAAAAAAAATTGTATGAAAAACTATGAATCCTTTTATTCTGCAGGTTAAAAAATTACAAAGGGCGGAAGTGATCATACCATACACAATAACTATACTAACTATGGGTACTAACTGAGTTATATGTTCTGTATTGAGATCCTACTATGACAGAGTTGGTATGATGACCATGCTTTCAACCTATTGTGAACACTACTCACAGTCACCTGACTAGCTCACTATAACCCATTCTCATAGAAGGTATACCTACCGTGAGCTCCATAGTTGACCGCAAGGAAAAAAATTATCTAATATGAAACCCCCTTTCACAATAGGCATCCCTATCATGATCACCCTTTTTCAGAACCATCTCATAGCCATCATACTTTTGTTTCCTTTATGGTAGTCATGCATACCAAGAGAATTTTCTACCTCTTCCTACCATAACCCTGCCACTCAATATTCATATATGCCATTAATAGACCCCAAGACATTACTTTCCCTAAAGAATAAGAGTCCATATTGACTAAATCTTGAAAAAATATCCATAGGTTCGGTGATACTCTAGATGTTTCCACCAATAATTATCAACTGATACCAATAGGGGAAGTAGGGTACCACTTACCCTACCGGTTCCACCTTCAACTGGAACCCGCATATTTGGGATGAATATGGATTGAATACACCTTTCTAAGAGAATAATAGTACTACTCTTATCCAATCTAAGGTCTACATTGTTTAAGGATGAGATCTAGATGAATTTATGTCACGAGTGAAGCCATCCTTCCAACACAGCCTTTGAGGAAGCCTTGTCATTTCTCTCAATTGCAAAGGAGATCATTTCCTTCTATCACCAGAGCTACATAATGAAATTCTATGCTCTATGAGAATCTAAAGTAAATAAGGGAGATACGTCGAACTAAATTTCATAGTATCAAATGATTTTTAGAGTCTCCCTTCACCCTTAAATAGAACCATTATTGGGTGTAATTATAGAAACCCATGCCTATAATACATATATATTACAATATTTTTTTGAATATTCATTACATTAAAAAAATACATCCTGAATGACTATAATTGTTTAGTGATATTGGATACTTGGAAATGTAAAAATTGGTCCATAACTCGGTTACATTTTCTCCCATTATGTTCTTCATCACAAGAAACCTTCTTATACATATTATACATAATACATTTCTTCATAATATGAGGATAGGACACACAAGAAAGGGTGAGCTCAGATTCCCCTTGAGGGTAAAAAGGCATATATGTAAGTATAACAAGAGAATAAGGGTATGCAGAGATGATCATAACTTATAAAAAACATACCATACATATGAAATATCATAATCTTGAATCATGGAATACGGATTTCTTATTCATAAGACATGAATCATTAGATAATCAAAGAACATGATCCATTAGAGATTAACCTTGGAATATGACATGGATTTTTGGCATACACATATGCCTAGAAAATAAATTCTATATTAGTCAAGTCTCACTACCATGTATATAATATTTTAATGTGTTCAATCCACCAACCATCATAGTATTCAAGGTTCACTCGTAATACTATCATAGTGGAAAAATTACCTTACTGAACCCAATTCAATCCTCATCCCAATCTTGTCTATATCGTGAGATATAAATTCTTACCCAATGAATTGGAGGGAGATATATGTCCCAGCCATCACATAATGATATCCATATTTATGTGTGAAACAAGATCATAATAACTAATCGTATCATAACCCATGAAATGAAATGGTTATTATAAAAATTTCATTATTTCATAACCTAGAGAAAAGATACAAGACCTATAATTATTTCAGCATATTATAACCCATGAAAAGAAGTAGATATCATAAGAATTTCTTCAGGGTATAACCATCGGATGATAAATAGGTTTCATAAAAATCATTCCATCATAATCAAAAATATTTTCATAGAATGAATAAGAATGGTATCTTTGTATCATATCCCTAGTAAGTCATAGGTAACACAAATGGATGAAATCATAGATGGAAAATGTTATTGATCAGTCATTTAAAAAACATATTGAGAAAAATATACTTTCCACATTGAAAAAACTTTTTATGTAAATTTTTTTTTAAAAATCATATTATTTTAAAATAAACTTAAAATTTTATAATGTAATATTTAATGAAATGATTGGTCATGACGTTGAAAAATTTCTATTTATGTTTTACTTTTCAAAACAAAGATTCATTTCCTATTTTCAATAAAATAAAAATAGTAATTGTTTTTGAAAAAGATATAAAGACTAATTTTAAAAAACATCGTAAAAATTCATGAATGGATAAAAATTTCTTTAATAAATATTTGGGTAATAATAAAAAATTTCGTAATTTTTTTTAGAAAAACTGGTTTTAGAAGAAAACATATTTTCTACCAAAGATTCAAATAAAGTTGGATTTTATTAATAACACTTTCTCAATTATTTTATGTAAGGAATAGTAGGAAAATGGTAATATTAATTTAAAATATCAATAATAACAAAATTAGTATAAAATTCATGTGTTCCTTGAGATATGGATCATAATATTTGATCATTGTAAATATAGTCTGTAAAGAACTTGAATTTCTATGTAATTGTTTTGTTAATATATTGGAATTTTATGAGTCCACAAAAATTGACGGCGTGTGATTCCAAGGCCTGGAGTGCCCGGAATGAAATTTTGAAATTTTGTTCAGGTATGTTCATAAAATGTGCGAGTGGGTTTTTTTTTTAACTTTTAAAATCGTGCTCGAAATTGAAATCTGAGGGCATCTTTGAACTCACAGCACCAGTGTTCTCTTAAAAAGATTTTCACCTCGACGATAGTTGGTCAAGAGTGAAAGTTTGTTTTTAAATTTTTCATGGAAATAATAAAATAAAATAAAGCACACTTATTTTTATTTTATTTGTTGTAACCACTCCATATGGAAGTTGGTAGTGGGGACCACCAAACCTTATCCTCCCATGAGTGGTTATGTTGGTGGGGACCACCCGAGCAAAACCTCCCAAGTTTGATTTAAGAGGTGGGGACCACCCAAACCACGTAATGTGGGAGAAACTTCTCAACTCCCTCATTAATGCGGAGGAGCCTCTAGATAATCCAACATATTAAATTGTGACAAAACACCACTTTATTATGAAAATGTAAATTAATTGTCTTGACCGTTTTTAAATACTAAGTAACAGCATCGTAGGAATTTAGGAAGGTTCCTAATAACTGAACCGTCATAAATTCCATGATCCTTACATACCTTCTCCCCCTCCTATATATATGGAATTTGGGAGGAGTATCTGGGATGGCTTCACCAAGAAAAGAAGCACTGGTAAAGTTCTGTGATGCCTAATACTTGGAGGATTACGCTCTCCAATGAAGAACACTCAACCGACGAAGAACACCAACTTTGACTTCTTCCTTGGGGAACCCTTCAAGGAGGAAGGTCTTTGACTACGAAAAACTGATGCATGAGCCTAGGATTTGAGGTTTGTGGTGGATGAAAGGAACATCGACGACTTCACCATCTTCCTCGCGCAACCACCAACAACGAACAAGCTAGGGGTTCATTTCTATTTGATCATCGCCTTCCATGTTCTCTCCTTCTAATTCGTTTGTGGGATTGGGAATAAAGATTGACGTGGGTTGTGGGAGATGGTGTTTTAAAATATCTTTCATAAATGTTCATTCATCGTTCTTTGTGAACCAATTTCTACCACTCTAAACATGGAGGGTTCGGGCCAACCAAACATGTCCCGATCCCTCTACCATTCTTCTTTGATGTGTTCTTTGAAATGGAGGAAGGCGATGAAGGCAACGAAACTTCCAACCGCGGCCTCCGCAACCAACGCTGCCCTGCGAAGCTTCACCCTCCTGGCCAACCTAGCCCCATGCCCAGCCGAGCCACCCATGGCTAGAACGAGCCTTCGCGCCGCCTTGGGCCAAACTCCCTCGATGCACCGCCGTCGTGGCGAGCCGCCACGCCACTGCCGTCTGCCGAGCCACGCTGCAGCCTGCTGAGCCACGCCTCCATTCTCCGAGCCGTGCCACTATCCAGGCCGAGCTGAGTCACACCACCGCCATTCCAAACTGCTTTTTGGGCCAATCTGATCCGCCACCATCACCGTTCCCTCTCCTTGGGCCCTCCAAGACACCCGAGCTTCCCTCGCCACGACCTTGTGAGTCGCCCCAAGCCAAGATGACACGCAACCGACCCGTTCCGCGGTTGAGCCACCCTTGCGGTACCCCTACGAGGCCGAGACTCCCCCAAGTCTCCTCGTGGACATCGGTCTGAACCCAATGGGCCGGGTCAGTCCGACTGGGTCGGACCAGACCCGAGCTTACCACGATCCATTTACCTTCTTTTGGCCATAACATAGGCACCAGACATCCGTTTGACGAGCCGTCAGTGGAATTGGAAACCTTGGAGTGAGACAACCCCTTTGAGTGATACTCCACTGAGTTTTGGATTGATATGGGATGTGGTCAAGTTGGATTGAGGTTGAATCCAACCGGGCCCCCAGGGATAAAAGGCTAATAACACACAGACCTGACGTCCGATTGACGCGCCGTCTGTTGTGTTGAGACCCCAATGACATGACAGACCCTTGGGATACTTCTTCATGGGACTTCATGAAAATTGGAGCATCAAATTGTAACTTGTGGAGTGGATCCTTCGTGATACGAGTGATAATTTGTACGGGAACCTAGTAGCTGGCTCAGACTTGACAAATGCGGATTGTTTGACTTGGAGTGACTCGACTGGCCCAGTGGGGAGCACCTTGGTGATGCAGAAGACCCACAGTGGGGAGCACCATGGTGACGTGGAAAACCCAAAATACTCGTAGTAGGAGTACCTCAACAATCTATGAGGGGGAGCGCCTTTGTGTGACGTGGCATACCCACGGTGGGGAGCACCTCTGTGTGAAGCGGAAGACCCACAACACTCGACATGAGGAGTACCTCAATAGTCCAAGGTTAGTGGGAAGCACATTTGTGTGATGCGGTAGGCCCACTGTACTCGATAGAGGAGGAGTTATCCAGCAGCCGAGGGTTTAGAATGATACTTGTTACTACCCCTAGAATAAATCCTCATATGATATGAGTCAGTATATCTATGTTTTCCTCATGATTGAGATGGATTACTTGATAAATTAGGTGTATGTATGGTCATATAACTAAGTAGGGTTGTCTGTTGATTTTTTTACTTTGTGTTTTATCCTTGGTGTATTTTTGTGAGACCATGAGTGTCTCGGGGTCCCCACAGAGTATCATTATACTCACCCCTGCACGGGCTATTCCCACACCTTGTTGTGTTGGTTGCAGACGACAGATAGCGCTGACTGAGGCTAAAAGTACTAGGACTGAATGATGCCCAGAGGTGGACCATATGACATGTTGGTACACAGAGGATATAGACGGACGTGGAGTGATAAGGAGGAGATATGTACCTACCCTTCAAGTAGGAACCTCATAGGATGACCCAGTAGGTTCCTTTTTTCTCTATCTTCATGACTTATTGTATTTTAGTTGTACATGTACCTTTACGGTTGGGCTTGTATTTCGGCCCCTTTTATGTTTCAGCACTCTTTTTGTTATACAGTTTACTTGTGTTGGTATCTCGTTGTGTACTTGGTTGTGAGTGTTTACAGGTTATAAAGGAAATGCCTTCCCAGTTTAGGGAATAACCCCTTTGGTGCTAGTCTCCAACCCCTAGCCTTTGGAAGGTGGGTTTGGGGTAGTCATGGCATGGGACCCAGGTGATGTTTCATGACATAGTCATATATAATTCTGTCAAATAATGATATTGTTACATAAAATCATTACCACTTTGGTAACTTTGAATCGTAATCCCCATGAATGAGTGATCCTAAAATAAATATTTGAATAAAAATAATTCTATGTATGATAATTATTATAAAAATTTATGGGTAGTATACACACTACATAAAACAAATAGGTGTTGAATATGGTTTGTGTCTCACAGAAGTAAAAAGTGATACGTAAATGAATTACCTTAAGTATTGAGTTCAATAGTACATGTTTGAAACCTCATGAATAATAAATATTATTTTTTTATACATATATTATACACCAATAAATATATATATAAGACCACATATTATTTTCTTAGGACCTTTTATTGCCTATTTATTAACAATTCCTTGTTAAAGTTACATTAGGGTAATAGCATATTTTTTTCATATATGTTTTTATTCATTATTTTTGGGTTATATTAATTGCATATAAGTTACTTAATATCTATAATTATAAAAATTATATAAATAACATATATATTCATTATATATTTATTTGTTGTAATTTATAAAAATTTGTGATAGAAAATGAATACACTGTTCATGAAGATGGTAGGTCATACATATGTACGAACACTATTTCCATATTATTATTGAATTGATAGAAATAAATATAAATGATGTATTATAATTAAATATTAATTTTCACGTCATATATATAACATATTTTCAAAATTTCAATCCTTAATACCTTCCATGTAAAATGTTAATGAATAACATCTCTTCGCGTGACAATAGTCCGATGTACACACAAGCAATGTGACTGTATTCCCATAAAATATAGAGTATGAAGTTATGAGTCATATAATAATTACATAATCATAATAAAATAATAAATATAATATAAAAAAATACATCATTACAACCATCTTTGAGAGGTGTTAATGAAAAAAAATGACATTAGTTTGCAAGTCGGTAGTCCACCAAATGCACAGGTGATGTTTTCATAACCAATTTGATGGAAGTGGAGATTGTTTTAGGTAATTACCGAAACCTATGAACATATAAGTATAGGTAAAATATTGTGGTTATTATTTATAAATTATATAAAAATAATTGAAGGGGTTTTAGGATGAAATAAAGCAAAAACAATCATTGATGAAAGTTACCTCTTCTTTGGTTATCCTATAGAGGTTTTAACTGAAATCATTCATAGGATGTATTTATTACCAAAATAGGGCTTCTAGTTTGATGGGAGGTAGTTTGGGATCTTATTTGGTTAGGTATCCAACGAATCAAGAGTTTTTGAAGGTGTGAAGAATAGAGGAGGGTGGGTGGATTTTTATTTGTAGCGGAGAGGACACACTTGGTATTTTTGAAAATAATTGGGTGCTACCACATTTTTCATATGTCACAAGGATATAAAATGGAAATATTTGAAATTTTTTAATTATAAGGTATAAATTTTTATATTATATTGTTTTTGTAAAATTTTATTTTTTATTTTAATTGATATCTTTTTTGTTTAACACTTGATAAACCCAGTTTTACCTTAACTGCAGTAATTAATTTTTCTTACATTCCGTACTAATTTTGGTATAAAATTAATTACACCTTATTAGATAATATAAATTATTATTATTCAAAATATGGAACACATTTTTAAAAATTAAATTCATATAAGTGGAAAATATTTAATTTAAAGTTAATTCCGTAGATGAAATGAAAAAAAAGGTTTTTAAAGAGAAAATGCTCAAAAGTTAACAATGTTTTTATATCAAAATTCAATATAAAAATTATTAAAATAAAATAATTGTACTAATTTATGTATAATTTAACTAATTTAACCTTAAAATAAATTTAAAATATGATTTAACTATATAAATAAATTAAATGAAATGGTTGTTCTCAATTAAAATTACATATTTTTCATCATTTATCAAAAATGAAATATTTTAGAAAAGTCTTAAAAATTCACCATAATATAATATTAAATTATTATTTCAAAAAACAAGTTTATTTTATCAAATTAGTTTTTTAAAAGTTTCAAAATATTATTTTATTATTGTTTATAAAAAATAATAAAATTCATTTTTTAAGAAAATAGTATTTTGCAAACACGTTGATACTTTACCAAAAATTAAGTATTATTTATCAATATGTTTTCATTATATAAAAACATTATAAATAATATTTTAATTTTTTTAATATTCATCATATGATGTTTAACAGTTAGGTTATAATGGTCATGTTTGAAAAAGAAATCGTGGTTTTGTTAAAATTCAATATTATGTGTAATGAATGATAACCCAATGTTTCATGTAGTGAAATATTATATTAGTGTTTAATGTGTCACAAGATATAAAATAAATTTAATATATTTGAAAAAAATAAAAAAACTAAAAAATAGGGGTGTTACATTAAGTTTTGAACCAATGGTAAGCAAGAAATGTCGTCCTGCTAAGAAATGCAAAACCAATGACAAGTGATGGTTGGAATTAACCCCCAAATGATGAGAAAACAGAGTTATAAATATTTAAAAAATTTATAATATAATTTTTCAAAATAATAATTCCTATGAAATAAACAAATAATGAGGCCTGTTAACTAAATCCAAAGCACATTTTCCCTTCAAACATAAAGAAGAAAACCGTTGTGTTGCGAAGCACCGAAACCCTACACAATCAAATGGAAGCTGTGCTATATCATGGGAGGAGCATCAATGCCTTACAAAAGCCATCCTTAACCTTCATTATGGATTTGTTTCATCCATCTAGTATAAATTAAACCAGATCCTTTCTAAAAGAAGACATTATGGAATCCTATAAAGAAACATGTGCCGCTCACATGGAAGAATGATCAGATATATAAGATTTTTTTATAAAAAGAATTAGCTATGCTGGAAGAAGGAGGTATGGAATGAACTCACTCTTTAGGGCTTCCCTCACTCACCCTCAACCATTAATCTCATGTCATTTTCATTCCATAGTGAAAAAACTCTGATCCTAGAACACTGTGATGAATGTGGGTTTCCCAAGAAGAATACCCTCATTCCCCCTGTTGATGAGTTATGATCATTCAGTGTTTTAAATCCTCTATATATCATAACGATTTTAATAAATATAGCTTTATTCTAGTTTTAGCTTCTAAATTCTAATTATTATTAAAATTTAACACACAAACACCAGGGTAGGAAAAGGTAAAAAATTCAATGAAAACTTGTAGTGGGGGAATTAAATGGTGAATGTAGGTATCCAATCTCCAGGCCAAGAAAAGGTAGAAAATACAATGATCATTATATTTCCCTATCTGAACCAAAATAACCTGGTAAAAGTAATAAATTAGATTCAATTCATGAGAGGATGAATAAAAACTAGTTGAATTAGGATTTAATAGAAGAATGAGAGAATGATCCAAGGGAAGACCACAAATTCTTAAATTGAATTCAAAATAAACCAATTTCACTTTCTATTTATTTCAAATTTTATAAACAAAAATTGATTTCAAAATATGCACAAAACTGTATTTTTAAAGAAAATATATTTCCCATTTTTACTACATTTTAATCGAATTCAAAAAATAGTTTATAGAGTTCACCATGATGGGAGAGAATCACAATTCATGCTTCTCCTTGCAGTATATGATCACCTATGAACAACCCCTAAAACCAAATCTCCCTGATAGTTCATGTCAAGGTCCAACCATGGTTAAACCAAATTATAGAAGCTAATATATTTCGAAAACAACCCACCCTATGGGGACACACATTTATTTCATCCAAATCTCCAAGCCACCATTCCAAAAAACATATCATTAGTTACCATTTTACATTAACCCACTCAAGGATATCACTGATTCCTACACTAAAATAACATTCCTATGAGTCTTATTACACCAAGACAAGCTAAATATATTTATATATACATCATCCTTGACCTTCCATGAGATCCCTAAAAACTAATCTCCAAAAAATGCACCACACTCATTCCATGATCCATCAGATGTACACCCACTAACAGGTTCCATCCTAGCACCAAAAGTTCTCATCCTCGGTCCAATGTATGTCAACGTCATGCACATGATAAATATCCACCAATCATAGCACTAGTCATTAGTATCCACCCATTTTATAACCACACCACTATCTTGAATCGAAATGCATAGGGAAAAATATCATCCTGGTCTTTTCCTAAAAAAAACATTGATACATAAAGAATCAACACCCAAGGTGCTCATCACTAAAACCCAGGGAACCTATTATGCATCAATCTCATACCCAAATCACCTGCATATTCTTATCTCTCTAAAGATTCACAAACCATGGCCTCACCCCTCTTATGATGGCCCCTAATAAAACTGAGAAATGACACAATGAAGTCCTAGTTGAAGCTAAGGGTATCTAGGTCTCATACATAGACCTTCAAGTTATGTCCCATAAAGGGTCACTAGGATTGACCATCTAGCTCCTAGGTTAATCTCACAAAAGGTCACAACCACGGGGTATCACACATGCACCCATCTAAAAAAATATCAACGTGACCAAACACCCAATCTCACAACCTCACAACAAATGTATACTCCCTAGAAGATAGTGTCTCATTGGTCATCTCTTCCAATGACCAATGAAATCCTCCTATATGAACTGTTCATGTGAACCGCTGTCACATGGATTGATTTTGTAGATTATGATTATAATATATATTAGAAAAACTGTATAGGTTGTTTCTAGAACTTAAAATATTAGAACATAAATACAAATGTCCCACAAGGGGTCCAACCCTTTGGAACCCTGTGTCATACCAACCCACTACAGTCACTACAACTCTTGTGCACAAGGACTGCATCATCATCCACATAATCAATAAACAACATACCATAGATCAACATTACCAATAATCAGATGAATATATATATATAATGGACATACCAACTGTGTACAATTACACAAAGAAACTATTTGGGAAATCGATATATGATTAGTTTTTGACATTTTGAACAATAGATCCTGAACTTCAATGATAAAAATCAAACACTAGAAGGCCTATATCACATGATTCCTAAGTTCCTGATATAATGAATGAGATGCCACTTACCTCCATAATCCAAGTGTAAAAGTTAAATTAATGGTCTCTTTTCAATGGGAAATGATCCATAAATACTTAATAAATCTTCAAATCCAAAACACATGTGCACCACTCGATTCAAAAATAATATAAAACCATAACAAAAAAAACTAAACTAGAAATCCAATTCATGGAAACATGTACTTGCTACCAAATGAGGTTCTCTTGATGTTCCTATATGATATCCATCATAGGATATAACAAATTCCAAAGAATCCAATATACCAAATCCAAAAAATATAATACAAAAATAAAATATCTTTGATACCAATTTTAACATCCTAAACTGACTCACTCTGAACAGTAAAAAGACTAGAATGATTCTTAACCTTATCCATGCCTCCTTTTATTCCATAGGCTATTAATAATAAGTGGGGTATAATGTGTTACAATGAGGAGAATATATATCCTATATCAAAGTGAAAAATAATTGAGTAAATAACCCAATATCATACCCATTAGTAATTAACCTAATGGGAATGAAATAAATATAACCAAAATTGAATAATGAATGTAGTGTGGAAAAGGATTTACAAACATTGTATTAGATACAATAGTTGTCTTCCACTTTGGATGAATATATATACATAATTGAAATAAAAAAACAAACAAAATGGCACCACTGCATCTTCTGGCCAGAACTTATCCCAAGACCAAGGTATATACCTGAGCTATCCTACTTGATCCTGGAAAACCAAATCTCAGGCCTCAACTAAACCTATACCTAACCCATGTGAATGTCTTCCCAGGTACCTAGGTGTAGTGGCATTCCAATTATGGATTGAGTACAAAATAAATTAGGGTAACACTAACTCGGTACGATATTATTATCATATATAGTGATATGTGCATGTGATGTTCTTAGCCTAAATAATGTACAACTATTAAAATAAATAAATTACTATATATAATTAGTTCCATGAACCTGATCGACCAAACCCATACAATCCAAGGTTGTATTGTCTTTGAGAACATATCTAAGACTATGTATCCAGGTAACATGTGAGTTCCAAATTGATGATAGCCCCAACCGATCCTCAGGACTCCAGGGACCCATCCCATGATAACCTTATCATTCGGGATCCTAATATAAGGCTTCCCATATCATAACCATATGAATCATGGAATGATGTCCATGAAATAACTATAATTCAATATACTAATACAAGTAATTCCCTATTATATTCTCATTAAACTAGGGTTTGAAGGACCCCGAGACACCATGAGATGGTAGGGGTGAATCAGGGTGTCAAATTTTTCTTTTAGATTAATGGATATTATTCCCACATTGGTAGAAACCTGTTAAACCAATTTGAAAAGAATGTGTAGAAAATCAACAATCACATGAAAAGCAACGACAAAACAATTTTACTTGGTTCTCCCCTAAGGGCTACGTCCAAGGAGCATACGCCGACAGTGTGTAGGTTGTACCAAAAACACTAATCTTTACAAGTTGTAGATTATATATGTTTATCATAGTCACTCTGTTCCAGATGAACTACCTCTACAAGGATTTAGGGATAACACACTATGTCTCTCAGATCACATCCGCTGACTCCCCCTTGCTCACTGCACTGGAAGAAACATCAATCAGTTTATCAACTTGAAGGTCGCTTCAATTGTTTTGCATTAAATCATGCACCCTAAACTGTAAATGGATTCTTTGTTGAAGTCCTGTAATCACCCACATATTTAATTAATTTTACATTATACTGATTTGTTATGGAAATTAATTTTTCAAACTGATTTGGCCAATTTTCAGGATTTCTTGGGTGTTCTATGTACTGCCACTGTTTCGACATACTGCTACTATTTTCACGTACCGTCTAGCTCCACTGTGTACTATCCCACTTCTCCATTAACTGCGCTTCTCAAGCTTCCTCCATAATCCCTATACTGCTCCACACACCTGTGTACTTTCCTACTCCATGTACGTTCTTGCTCCACCACGTACTACAAGAGCTTCTAGCCTGAACCCCACACTCTTCCGGGGACGTTTTTCCTTAAGCGGACGAGTCTCTCCGCATACCGTCTTCTCCTCCACGAAACACTTTGGACTTCTCTAGATTCTGCCCCAAAATTTTAATCTCCAATCCCCCCTTTTAACAAAGGGGATTACTTTTCCTTAAATATGCACGTACCTCTAAAAATTTCACTAATCCGATTTACCCATACATTCATTGTGGGACAATCTTAACTCCATCTGTGTACGGTTAGCGTCCAACACATAATGCTCCTATTTCATGAACTGAAACAATCCTCCCAACTATCATAATTCCACATAATTCATGGATTTAGCACGTACCATCACTGCATACAATTTTTCCTTTCAACCATCAGCATTTCATGTACCACATAGCTTCACTAAGTACCGTTGCTATGAATTGTTTTTCGGTTCCATGCACCCCTCTGCATACCATTCCAATGACCTCCATCATGTACCTCCAACCTTCAACACATACCACACACCTTCACCACCTACCGTGTGCCACCACTACGTCCCGTGTGCCTTCACCGCATACCTTTTTCAAACTCCCGATTTTTAGGCCCAAAAATTTAGCAAACACTGTGAAACTAGGCCACCTTCAATACTGCTTTCTGCCTCAATCATATGACCTCATTCCTTGAAAACTCCCTAGTCATCCATATGAAGATTGACAAACAAAAAAACCAAAATCCACTATTATCAACAAACATCCTTAGTTCTAACAATCTCCCCCTTTGGGTTTGTTGGTAATCTCCAGATAAATTCACTGATGATCCAGCCACGATCAAAACCTGAATCTTCAAGAAACAGCTTACGCATCACTCTAAGTCTACATCAGTAGTGATCAATTTATAAAACAAAAGAGATGACCTGAATTGAGTTCTTATTATTTTCTTTTCTCAACCTTCATTTTTGTAGTTCTGGATTTTTCCTATAATTAGAAGAAAATAGATCACTTTCCATTGAATTTATCCATTCTCCCCCATTGGAAATAAACCTGAAGATCGGTAATTTAACACTGTAGAGCTCAGAACATACTCCCCCTAAACCTAAAACACTTCCACAAATATATTATCACAGTTAAAACAACTAGAGAGAGGGTAATCTCATAACATCCTTATGCACTTGGAGGTGGAAAGACACCAAGGTTCAACTGATGTTCTAAAACACAGCCGCTGACAGTAGCTTAGTCATAATCTTAGCCACTTGATCATCAGTTCCCACATGGTCTATTTTTATCACACCTTGTTCAAATTTTTTCCTTTATGAAGTGATATCCGATCTCAATATGTTTCGTATGATAGTTTTGAACAGGATTCTTTGTAAGATTAATTTCACTTTTTTTTATCATAGTAAATCACTATTGGTTGTTTCACTACATCAAATATGTCACTCTGTTGCTACTACATCCAGAGTAATTGAGTGTAGGCCTTGGTAGAAAATATATATTTAGCTCCAGCAGTACTAAGTGAATTAATTTCCTATTTAGTACTTTACTATCCCACACATTTTTTCCAATATAGAATGCTCCACCATTGGTAGACTTTTTTTCCACTACATCTCCAGCCCAATCTACATCAGAAAATGCTGATAGTTCACTATCTATTCCTGCAGAAAAGTATAGCCCATAATTATGTGTGCCTTGAATGTATTTCATGATTATTTTCACTCCAACCATATGTTCTTCCTTCATATTACTCTTAATGTGTACTGTAAGGAATGTTACAAATACAATATCTGGTTGTGTCTCCATCAAGTATAGTATGCTTCCAATGATTCTTCTCTACATGGTGGGATCCATAGTAGTCCCTTCCTAATTCTTTCTGAGCTTTGATCCAACTACAATCAGAGTCGACATTGGATTGGAATCATGAATATTGAATTTTCTTCAGTATCTCTCCTAAATAATTTTCTTGATAAATGAATGTGTTATCATTCTTCTGAAGTACCTAAAACCCTAAAAATTATGTCACTTCACGAATCATAGAAATTTCAAATTTTAATTTCATGTGATTGGAAAATCCATCCAATGATCCATGTCTACTTCCACCAAAAAAATATCATCCACATATACCAATACCATGAACTAAACCTATGGATAGTTTTTCACATAGATATTGTAATCCACTCCTCTTTTAAACTCAAGCTTTCTTAGATAAGATTCCAACCAAGAGTACCACACCCATGATTCCTGTTTCAAGTGACAAAGAAATTTCTTTAATTTTCAAACCTTTAGTTCATCATTGCCAAGAGAGAACCCTATGGGTTGTTCAATGTAATCTTCTTCTTCTAGTACTCCATTTAAGAATGATATCTTTATATCCATTTGACACACTTTATAACCTCATTGGATTTCCATGTAAAGAAATACCCTGATTGACTCTAGTATTTATACTAGAGAAAATGTCTCCTCAACATCAATGCCTTTGATTTTTGAATATGTATTTCAAACCAAGCATGCCTTATTTCTGATCACATTTCCTTGTTCATGAAATTTTTTCTTGAAAATCCACTTCGTACCAATCACATTATGATATTCAGTTATTTTAACAAGATCCCAAGTTTGATTTTTGCCAATGTGATCTAACTATTCATTCATTGCTTTTACCCCTGACTCATCCTATGAAGCCTCTTCAAATGAGGATGTTCCAAAACTGATAGAAATATAGAATGTGAATTATTCCTCATTTTCCTTTTCTATGTAGGTTTATTTTGATCCTCGATAATGTTGTATTGATCAATCTATACTCTTTTATTTCTCCTTTTCGGTTCAAATGAATTCTCTCCAGCTATGGCTTCCTCTTATGATTCTTCTTCAGAGTCAACATAATGATGTGACTCCAAAGAGTTTTTCACACCTTCCTCTAACACTGTATTAACATTTTTCCATGTTCACATCATTCCTAATCATCTATCACATCAGCATAATAATTCTTGAAGCATTCATGTTTTTCTTGTCAATTATATTTACGTCACATATTTCAATAATTCATCCCAAGATCTTATTAAAACATTTTTTGGATTTTCAATTCATTGAGTATCCAAAAATATTCCTTCATCTGCATTGTCTCCATACTTCCCTTGATTCCCTTCCTTTTTTTGGATAAAACATTTTTTTCAGAAAAGATGAAAATATTTTAAAGGTGGTCTACTTCCATTTCCAAATTCATGGGGTGTCTTTGTCTCACCCATATATTGTCCTGCTCAATTTTGAATGTACACTGCTGCTTGTACTACCTTTTCCTGTAATGTCGAGGAATACAACTATCGATCAACATTGTTCTAGCCATATTTTTACCTGTCGATTCGTGCAATCAACAACTCCATTATTCTATGGATTTCTCATACCAGCCACCTCATGTTGT
This sequence comes from Viscum album, assembly GCA_963277665.1. Taxonomy (NCBI): domain Eukaryota; kingdom Viridiplantae; phylum Streptophyta; class Magnoliopsida; order Santalales; family Viscaceae; genus Viscum; species Viscum album. Next base: position 173,711,221 of record OY728128.1, read on the forward strand.
ATCCCATGCTTCTCTTGGTAATTTTCAAATTCAATGGATGTGTATTCCTCTCTATTTTCATGCTGTAGGACTTTGATCTTCCATCCAGTATAATTCTTGGAAATTAGATGATAGGTTTTCATGTAATCAAGAACTTGTCTCTTCCTATATATAATGATCACACATTCCATTCTACTATATTACACTATAAAAAGAAAAATGTACCATTCTCCATGGGTTCCAACATCATATATCAGGCCATATACATCTGTATGGATGAGGTCAAGGAGATTTGATGCTCTTTTCTTATTTGGCCAGTAGGAACTATAGAACAGTTTCCCTTGCATGCATGAATCACAGGTCATTTCTCATTCACGCTTTAGATTAGGGGTATCCATGACAATCTTCATCTTAGATATCTTTACCATGTCTTGCTGATTGATGTCTCTCAATCTTATATGCCATAAGTTTTTTTCCTCTTCCGCTATTAAATATAAAATATTCTCTTTGCTATCAACTTGATAAAAGTTTCAATATATTCTACAGCCATTCATGAGAGAATTCCCGGAGATTCCTCTTATAGTACAATAATTCTGATTTAATGTCAAAATAAGACCTGATTCATAGTGTTGACTCACACTAAGAATATTGTGATGCATACCATCCATATAAAGGACTTCAGTTTTATTTATCTCTCTATCAGCTTTATCTGTATTTCCACTGCCTTTTATCTTTAAGGCACCATCATTACCGAAATTCACTACTCCATCGACCTTTTTCAAGAAATTCGTTTATAGGTCTGCATTACCTGTCATGTAGGATGAACATCTGCTATCAAAAATCCAGTTGCTTTTGTTCTTTGTAGCATTGAGGGCCACTTTGGTAAAATTTTACTTTTAAATTTTCTTCTTTTACTTCCATTAAATATTGGATTGAGTGTAGGATGCTGATGGCCTTTCAATTCTCTTTTCTATGTACATGGATTCTTCATAATCAAATTCTTTTTCCAAAGGAGAAAACTATTTTGAAATAGAAACACCATATGGTTGATGTGTATTAACGTGTCTCTGAAGATTGAAATTATTTCTCCTCTCATACCTCGGCCTGCAATACACATCTTTGTGGACAAATTAAGAACAGTAAAAACAATATCCTTATAAATTATTTTGTCTATAAGTAGTAGGATATGAATATGTTCTCTTTTACTAAATTTTAGTTCCACAACATCATCCGATCTTTTAAGTATTGATGATTGAACTTTCACTAGTTCTTCCTGTCATTCAATTTCTACTTCTAGCTGATCAGTATATTCTGATGATTCCTCTACCGTTGATTTCCACTTATTACATCACTTAAATTTAATCTCAATATTACCAATAGAATCCTTAAGTTTTAACATGGGATCAAAATTTGTATTCAACTGATTATCTATAGCATTATCTATCAATGATTTTGAATTTTCAATGGAAGCCATCATGGAGGAATGGTTTCCAGTCTTAATTCTAGTTTATCTTCCTCCCAAAATTCATGAACATCATCTTCCTCATCATAGAAAAAAATCTTCTTCTGCACTTTCATTGTAAATTTGATGTTTCTCTTTTTGAAAAATCTTTTCTGAGGATTTTTTGTGTTTTAAAATTCACTTTCAGGAACGTCAAATTTTATTGATCACTAAGAGGCAATGTGACCTACTCTTCCATAGAGAAAACAAGACATAGGTCGCTAGCCTTCAAATTTCCCAATTTCCTTCTTGAGTTTCATTGAAATGAGGGAAAGAGTTTCATTTTCCTCATCATTTGCACCACTTCTATCTCTTGAAACTTTATGTTTGTCCATGGCTTTGAATGCCATTTCCTTGCTTACACAAGTCGTAGCTTCTAATAGTTTGATTCTCATTTCATAAACAAATAAATTTCTCAGAAGATCATCTAATGAGAGTTTAGAGAGATATCATTACTCAAGGGCCAACACCTTTGTATTGTAAAGGTGTGGAAGTCTTCTCATGATTTTATTCACTATGTTAATGTCTTTGATTTCTTCACCCAGACCTCAGATTGCTCTTATAAATTCAGTAATACAATTGAAGAAGGAGTCTGCATTCTCATCAGGGTTCATCTTCAGATCATCAAAACTATTGTGTTGAACTTAATGTTTTGAGTCCTTCACTTTTTTATCTCCTTCATAAATATTTTCTAGTTTATCCCACATTGACTTCGAAGATGTGAAACTCAATACCTTTAGATAAATTAGATCATAAAGGGTTGTAGTGAGAGTATTTTGGGCTTTTGTATCAGTATAAAAAAATTTCCTTTCTGTATCTATCATTGATAGTCCTGTAGGATCAGTGAACTATATTACCTATGCTGTAGAAAATAAGAAATCCATTACAAGAGAACTTAGGTGAGGTCTCATCCTATTTTTCCATATTTTAAAATTGATTCAATCAAAGAGGAAAACTCACCTAACATTGATGGTATTCTCCTTGACAATAGAAGACATATTCAACACCAGCATCCTTAATGCTCTAATAAAACGTGAAGGACCCTAGAACACCATGATAGGGGAGGGGTGAATCAGGGTGTCAAATTTTTATTTTAGACTGATGGATCTTGTTTCCACGTTGGTAGGAACCTATTAAACCTTTCTGAAGAGAATGTTTAGAAAAGAAAAAATGACATACTAAGAAACAACACAACAAATTTACTTGGTTCACCCCTAAGGGCTACTTCCAAGGAGCATATGGCGACTGTGTGTCAGTCATACCAAAACCATTAATTTTTACAAGTTTTGGATTAAAAGTGTTTAGCATAGTCACTCTATACTAGGAACACTACCTTTACAAGGTTTTAGAGATATCACACTACGTCCCTCAGATCACTTCCGCTGACTCCCCCTTTCTCACTGAACTAGACAAAACATCAATCAGTTTATCGACATGAACATCAATAAAATTGTTTCAAATTAAATCAAGCATCCTCAACTATAAATGGATGCTCTGTTGAAGTCCCATAATTAAACAAATAATTAATTTATTTTCCCTTATACTGATATGCTATGGAAATTTATTTCGCAAACTAATTTGGCCAATTTTTTGGATTTCTTGGGTGTCTGCATACTGCTGTTCTTTCCTTGTAACATTTCTATTTTCAAATACCATCTAGCACCTATGCGTACTGTCCAACTCCTCAATGAACTATAGGGACCCGGGTTCCGCCCTACTCCAAATACTGCTCCACACCCCTACATACCATCCTGCTCCGCGTACTACCTTTCTCTGCCGCGTACTATAAAATCTTCCAACATGAACCACAAGCTCTTATACAGACTATTTTACTTACGCAGATGAGTCTCTCCACATACCATATTATCCTCTATAAAACATTTTAGACTTCTCCAGATTTCTCCCTAAAATTTTAATCTCCAATCTCCTCTCTAAACAAAGGGGATTACTGTTCCTTATATAGGCACGTAACTCATCAAATTTCACTAAACTGATTTACCCAAACATTCAATGTGGGACAATCTTAACTCCATATGTGTATGGTTAGCCTCCTCCACATACCTAACTTGGTGCTCAAACCATATAAATTTAACAAACCTTCATCATTTCTGGGTATCACATGTCTTCAACGCATACCGTCGCTGTGAACCATTTTTCATTTGAGCCTTCGTCATTCTGTGTACCACATTCCTTCACCACATACCATTGCTGTGAACTATTTTTTTGTCCCATGCGCCACTCAAAATACCATTCCCACTGCCTCCACTATGTACCATGCACCTTCACTATGTAATGCATGCCATCACCACGTACAGAACTCCTTCACTACATACCGCACGCCATCACCGCATACCATGTGCCACCAGTGCGGAACCTTTAATACTGCTTTAAGCCTCAATCATATGACCTCATTCCATGGGAACTCCCTAGTCATCCATGTTCATAATTACAAAAAACACAAACAAAACTCCATTATTATCAACAAACATCCTTGGTTCCAACAGGGATGAGTCCCATGACAGTCCTATCATTTGGGATCAAAATTCCTAGCTTCCTCTATCCATAATCAAATGCCAAATCCATGGAAGATCCAATCATAACCAAGCCCCAGATCCATGATGGATCCTATCATTGAATTCCATGTCCATAAAAACGCATCCAACTATCTCAAGTAGTTACAGCCCACTGTGTACTTGGGTCCATAACAATGAAAACCCAACCATTTTCTATCAACCCCAAAGTAACATTCCATAAACAAATGAAGCACAAGGTATACCCAAATGCCACACCCATCACCAATTTCTATAGAAACTTAGGGTTATCAGTTCGAATCAGGTTCCATGATGAGACTCACCCCATAAACACTTGCTTAGGGTCAGTCTATCAAGGGCTACCCACCAAGGGCCCTCTTATAAAAGAAAATGGTGGCACTCCACTGGGATTCCACAGTCAAAGTCACCACTTTATGTCTACACCTAATGAAATAGGATGTCTCATCCCACAACATCTTCAATAGGGTAACATGGACTCTCCAGCTACATTGGGTATTTCCATATATGAAACAACAAATAGATATCCCACGACCCATCTTGGTTCTTAAGGTTTCTCTATTTTGGCCCGTTCACCCAACCTAGTCTTATTCTACATATAGTCTATCCACCCAGGCTTGCATAAGGGTTGAAAAGGAACATCAAGTTTAACCTCACCTCCCATGTGGTCTTGAAGATAGTCAGTGTCACATCCACACCTAGCACTCTAGGGCCAAATTTTACAAGTCACAGTACCCATTTCTCAAGGGGTGAACATGTGACCATACACTAGGGCCACTTATTCATGGTTGTCTTCAAATCACCTCTATAACAGTCTAGAAGTTAGTATAGTATGTCAAGGCCTTGACCTAGAAAATCATTGGATGAGGCATCATGATAGTTCACATGGGTTGTTCATGACTCCCCAATGTCTTTCCATTATAATTAAACAATTCAAATTAAGTAATCATTTATTTTACTTAAATTTACATGGGGAATCAACCTCAGTGGTGAGCCTGAGTGTCTACATGTGACATAAATAAGAATAAATTCCATAGGGTAAGCACATGAGGCCACCTACCTCATTAAGATCTTTCCACTTTTATCTTGAATGGTTCGAAAATAGCTAGAAAGTCCTGTCCAGGCCTATAGAAACATATCCATGATCAACCGGGACCATCTTAATACACTGACCCCCTAACTCAAATAAAACTATATAATTAATTTATTAAAATATTTATAATTAATCAATTAACTGTTTTCTAGTTTTTCATTAAGGAAGATAACTCACCAGGTCACCACAACAAACTATAATTAAAGAAAATAACCCAAAGGAGGTCCAATGGGAACTAGTGACATAACTCTTGGGAAAATCCCTAACACATGATGACCAAAATAATTTAATATTAATTTAATTTATTTTTAAATATTTTACAATTCACTAAGGTGATATACCTTATTAAAATTATGTGAGAATAAGTGTATAAAATATCTCAGGATGTCCTCTTCCTTGGTAGAATGAAATCCCCATCATCTGTGTCTGATAACCCATTATTTAAGGAAAAAATAATAAAAAAAACTGACTAGTGAAATGAAAAAAACCAAAATGAGGGAGGGAAAAACAGTAGAGGATAATAGAGGGAGACCATTACCTTGAATCACCAGAAAATTCCCAATGAAACCCCAAATCAAAAGGGGGAAGGATTGAGGAAGAGGGGGAGAAGCCACCTGGTCTACATAGATCAAATAGGAAGAAAAGAGAGGTTGTATTTTTAATAATTCATGACAAAAAACCATAATTTTTAACTATGTAATGAGATATAGGGTTTGGCCACACTGTTTTACAAACTGTGTGAAAATGGTTTGGATGTATGATTTTCCAAGACATACACCAACCATGGAGATGGATATACCAAACCTCTTTAATATCTGACATTTTTTTTTTCTATAACCATGCCCAAACTGTGCACCATGCCCCAGGTCCACAGTAAGCAGTACGGTTTACTCCAAGACCCACATAGTTTCCTCCAAATTGTGTGCTAAACGTGATAGAAAAATGTGTACTATATAAATAGAATTGAAAAAATCATGATACTTTGGGGATATATGGTTTCCTCCAAGACGTGTTCACCAAACTATGCCCCAAGTCTATAAAGCTCCAAAACTCCCAAAACGTAACCCAATGTTTTTGAATCTTACCTAAGAACCTAAACTACCTTCATAGCATCATTCCACATATAAAACAACACTTTGTGTTATTACTAATCTTTAAATTTTATTCTTAATCATTGATCAAAATTTAGGTCATGCAATAATTGAAAATTAAAATTCTTCTTGGCTTTTTAAACACGCATGGACAAAAGATCTTACACTGCTTGTGGAATGGGAGGAAAAATGTTTGAATCTCAATTAAAAACCCTTATTATAATTATATCACACACACAAACAAACATATATAAATGGGGATTGTTAGTTGATGAAAAAAATGATAAAAAATGTGGAGTTTTATGATATTTACATGAATTGTTTTGAAGGTTTTTTATACGTGAATAGGATACATATTTTTCCTCATAAATATGTTTTTAAAAACTCATAAAATGAGCTCTGAGAAGGGTATCTCATGTTGATTATAAATATGCATATATTTTACATCTTTGTTTCATATATCCTATTTTTTTACATTGGTTTAGCCCATGTATACTTAGAGTTTATTAACTAAATGATATTTACTAAGTAAAACTAGGTGGAATCATCCTTCACTCAAGTAACACAATACGATAATTATGTTTTTTAAAAGAATGGATAATATGTTTGAGAAGACCCATTCTTACTTATATATATTTATTATCAATAAGGTGGAGAAAAAGAAGTGCACATATGTTGACATAAGAAGATGGTTTGTAGTATTGATAAGAAATACAAATGGGGGAGATTGAAGTACCAATTGGATGAATTGAATTTTTTATCCATAAATACGGTTTTTTATTATTGAATAAGATATAAATATGTTTTCTACATTTCTATAAAGTTTGGAGGTACCAAATTTTTAAATATAAAAGGTTTTTGAGGCTTTATCATGGTAATCTATCTTGGATAGATTCGAGAAAATTTTGTAATTTACATGTAATGATTGATGTGATAATTTTCCATGAAAAAATGTCATGTACTGATATAGAATCTATTTTCCATAGTAATAGTGAATTATTTTTTTAATATTTGAGCTAGTGTTTGAGTGTGTTCATGTTAACATAAAATGTCATATTTTACAAGGAATCCGTTAAATAAGGTGAGAATATCCCTCCATTAAAGGGAGATCCTTTGGTTGATATTTGAGTCAATATACATTGATTATAAAATACCTATCTTGATTTGAATAGGTTTTGTGTAAGGTGATAAGAATAATTATTATATTGTAAGACTTTGTGTGAGGAACATATGAATTTTTTTGATTGAACCAAAAAAATGACAAATTCTTTTGGATTTTTATACTTCAATTCATTTTGTATGATTTTGAGACAACATATGTATGAATTTGAAGTGAGTGTACAATATTACAGTGCCATATAAATTTTACCAGCCTCAAACATTGATGTTCATGTATGTATTTGGGAAGTATATGACTTCATACATCATATTTATTTAAATTTAATATGAAAAATTTAAAAATAACGAGAATTGAAAATTTGTTTAATATTGAAGAATACATAAATAATATGATGAAAAAAGCTATTATTCATATATTTAACATCATAATTACTTTGTTAATTTGTGATTAAATATTGTTTTAAAATAGGATATCCTACTAAGGGACTGGTACTTTGAGAAAATTAGTGATTACACTATAGTGAAAAAGTAAAAAATTGTTAAAATATAAGGATAAAGTTATCCATGCCAATGTAAAGGCCACATAAATAGAAAATAACAAATAATTTGATCCTCATAATGTATTGAAGAGTGGTTTAGGTGAGTTGATTCACTATAAGGAATAATGAGACTCATAAAATTCATTGTTTTTACAAAATGGAAATAAAATGATAACCATTACATAATATTGAATATGGTGATATTTTAGTTTTACATATGGGAAATCATTTTCTAGACAATATCATCGATCTGGTCATAGTGATTCTCTAGTAAGAAAAAATTGAAAGTTCCTTAATGTGATCTATAATAACATACTATTTTGAGAATCCTTTTTTGATAAATGTTTTTTAAGAACATGAAAAGGGATCACCACACTGCATGACATGTCATGGTGCAGTATGACTCATGACGACATGCATAAAACTCAAATTTTAGGAAATTCATGGATATGATAAATATATGATAATTAAAATACAACATAAATGTTATTTTTTGAGTCTTTAGGGAATTTAAAAGTAAGAAATGATTGAAATTTAAATGAGATTAAATGACTATATTAACATCATAATTCGATTGAATGATTTACAAGCGATAAGATATATATTACTAACTGAATATTTAGAACATTCCAAATTAAAATGGAAACTAAATATTCGTATTTTTTATAAATATAAAAAATTATTGGAATTGAATAAAAGGATTTTAACAAATATTAATAGGACTTACAAATACAGAGTGTGATAATTAAAAACTACCAAGATCCTGATACATTACAATATCAAAGAGAGAAGGAGTTTTAAGATGTGAGCCATTAAAGATAAAGGATACCTAATATGTTTAGGTATTTCAATGTTTTGAGGAGAACCAAATAACATGAAGCTTTGAAAGGTTATGACAGAAAGGTGACCATGTATAAAAAGATACCTATCTATATATACATATATAACCACACACAAGATAAATATTTTATCTATTTTGTAAGTAGAGGAAGGTCATTTTTGATGTGTAATAGATGTTACCAAGATTTTATAGACCATTATTATTTTGAATCATACATTTATAATATGAAAGTAATAATTTGAAAAACTCTCAAATTTGTATCAAAATATTGAGTACAATGTGACTATGTTTTTTAGACTGTGGTAGTCCATGGTGTAACCACTTGGGCATATAGCGTAGATTCCATGATTGGGGAAATTAACAAAAGATGACAAGGAGTAGGAATTTATACTAAAACATGTAAATACTATATGTTTAATTTTTCTTATTACTACTGCACATGATGTGAGGTAGTGATTATATATTCGGTGGATTAGAACTTTAATATGTTCAGGTGGTTGAGTTAAAAAGAATAATTCATAAATAAAGACCATAGATTCACCTCCTCTCAATGATCAATCTAGGGTGGGGAATTATAGTTCTCTATTTATTGATGTTCTGGAAAAAAAATGATGATTTATGTAGATCTAGGTCAGATGGTGGGGGTTCTTGGTAGGAGGAGTTGGCTAAACATGATCTATAAAACCCATATACTTAATGGAACCACATATAGTATGACCATATCATTGGAACATTATCATTGATGATAAATTTTAAACATGATTCAATGGATTAGTGTGATGATGTTGATTTATGAAATTATAGATTAGTATGAAATAATCTATGAAATTACTAATTCACTGGTATCACTCCAAAAACCCACCCATTTGGCCTAATCTTACAAATCTCTTTAATCGATACTCATATACAAGAAAATTCATTTAATTAAAAACACTTGGATCACTCATTATTAAGACAATGAAAACCAAGAAAAAATTGTTATACATCATCATATAATTATTTCTAAAACCTAATCAAATCATTTTATACACACCAACTAACTTTATTTTTGTCGAAAATGCATTGGAATTCCTAGTTTTTTGTTAGAATTGAAAAGTCCAAAACATCCTACCCTGTATCCATTTTCCATAAAAAACGATTATTATTTAAAAAACAAATCTAAAATACAATTTTAAAACCACTTTACATAACTTATTTAAATCCTAAAAATCCAGAAGTTCCCTACTTCATTGGTAAATTTTGAAAAAAGAAATTTGACATGACTCATGCCACTATACAAGTTTTCTTCTGAAAATTTATATTCTCTAAAAAACCCAAAGCACCTTGAAACCATTACCCTGTAGAGACAAAACAATAAAAACAAAAGTGACATCAAAATTAGAAAAGCACTCTAATACATGTTATTTTATTTTCCACCAATAATTTATTTTGGAAAAAAACAATAAATTATTAGTTTTTTAATTAATATTAGATACTTGGAAGGTTGTATATGAAACAAAATCACCCATTGGTGCTTGTATCTTGATTCCATAATTAACCTTTCATGATTCATGAATAATGAAATTAGCTCCCAGTTGATCCCAATAAAACATCATGACTACCATCTATCTGTTAGTTGAATTCATGACCAAATAGCGATCTTGTATTAAGAGATCATACTCATGATACTGTATATACTATGGAAATTTAGTTTTAAATTGAATTTAAGATATCCAGGATTACACATGATCTAAATCCTAAATTATGATATTTATAACTAACTTTATCCCAACCAAACAATTACATTGATATTTGTTTTAAACCCCAAATCTATTTATCCTAAACTGTAACTAAATGAAGTCTGCACCTAGCCTTAGTCATGCCTCCTCATATACTAGAGCCCATCGACTATTGGTGAGGACCTAAAATAGTCATGGATTAAATATTAACACGAAGATAAATCACATGATTCATATCCAAATCTACCAAAATTTTAGTGTGACCAATCAATATAATGGATATACCTAAAACCTGTACTCATAAAATAAGTATCGAAGAGGCTGAATCACAGTTTAAAATATAAATGCGAAATAATATACATGATACACATTAAATATATCATATAAAAAGAAGATTATATACATCACTTACATCAAATTAAATATATAAATAAGGAAACATCTTGGGAGATACATTTACAATATAATAATTGAAATTAAGGTGTAATGGACACTGGACCAACTCACTAGTCAACTCCAACAAATTCATTAGCCTCTTCTAGGATAATCTTTCTAAGTTATGTGATTCCATATCTAAGATGATAACTATGCCTAAAATGAAAACATGAAGGTCTACCCATATATATCCTATCCCATTATTTTTATAAATGTAGCTGTGAGTCCAATGACCCTATAGTGTTTCACCACCCGCCCTGAAACACTATGGGACATTAATCATGAGGATAGATATGTGAGTTTTTGGTGTGTGAAAGTATTTGGGTGGGGGGGGGGTGTAATGAATCATATGCAGAAACATATTCCACACATTATCCTAAAAATCCATTCTAGGATGCCATTAATGTTATAAGAGACACAAACCTTGAATAATGACATAAGAACTACCCCCACATAACAATAATTATTGAGTCATATACCGTCATGTCCCAATGCGGTTTACCACATTTTCACTATTTTCTCATCAGATACTATCCCCTTGAGGTCTCACTATATTTATAAATACCCACTAAATTGAGTACCACATGACCCACTAGTAATATCTGTACCCATCAATGAACAAAACTTGAAATATCATGGGAAATAAAAATGATATCGAGAGAATTAAAAAATGAAAAATAAAAGGTGACCCAACCATCAAAATCAATCACCAAATGATAATGAAAATAATACGAGTGGTCAATGAGGCTTTGAAAAATATCATCTAAATAATAATCCCCTGATAAATTTAATGGAAAAAATAAAAAATGGGCTCAATTTTATGAAGAAAGAACATAACACTCATGCCTTTCCCCATATCATCTCACCAGTACTCATAAGGGATATCTACTAGACTATTCAAATTGAAAAACTAAATTTGAGCCATATAATACAGTTCAACATAGGGGTTGTATCATATTACATGAAAATAAAACACTATTGTTGTATACTAATCCCTCATATCATACATCAACATCATTACACCCAATCATCGAAACATATATAGAAATACTCATCATTAATTTTGTACCATGGAAATGGTAGTACCTTATATGGATATTTGATGAATATGGACCCTCTTATCATTCTTAATAAAAAAATCCTCCTAAGAACCCCCCACCATCTCACCTAGTTCTAAATTATTCATCATGTCACTTCTAGACCTAAAATGAAGAGAACACAACTTGAGAGATCCAAATGTTTACTTGGAAAATAATAACCTCATATGTATCCAAAATTAGAATGGGTTATTATCCTTGAGATAAATCTTAAATTCAGAGTTCATCATAGAAAACAACTTTTATTAGGGTTAGAGGTCTCTTACACAACAACATTACATAACATGATATATAACCAACCATTCCATATCATACTTGATTAAATAAAAATCACTCATGAGGATACTTACTAGTCTCTTATAATAATAATGAGGGAACATAATCACATCCTAATCCCATATCTTGATCAATAATGAGAATCAATATAAAATTAGACTAATTTTAATAAATCATGATTTCTAACCTCATTAATAACCGGAAGAACAATTTTATTTATTTTGGTATATGTTAGGATATCATCTAAAGTGTGTTTTAATCTACATGATAGAAAATTATTTTGAAGTGTAATATCTATAATAAGGTCACCAAATATATTAATAAGGGGTTTCCAAGCATTCTATAGGATAATTATGCTAAGATAACATTCCACTAGTCTAGTTGGGATAAGGTTATGAAATTAAATGACGATAGTGGCATCGATATCTATGAATTTGGTGGAACCATTCATGAAATATAGTAAAAACTATCTTGTAAATAATTATTAGGGAAGTCTTTATTTGACTAATTTTGTAAGAATCATAATAATAAGATAGTGGATAGTATGCATGAGTACTAATAATCCACTGACCATTGGTGTAACTTGAAATCATCAAATCAAGTGATCATTGACAATAAAAAATGGATAATTGAATAGTGAGACATTTTCTTGTTGATGGAGAACTAGCTGGTTCAACCCATTTTATTCCTAGGTTTCCTAGTACCTTGTATTGTGTTTAATACGATCCTTCAAAACCCCACCCTCACATATACCATCTTAGATAAATTGAAAAGTGGATATTTCCAAGATTTTATTTTCAATTAAATATGTTTTACTTATATTCATATACTCCTCCAATGATAACTTGGAAGCTAGTGGTTTTCACATATTGATGAATAACCAACTCAAAAGGGATAGTATGGTAAAATCTTTTTGGGATAAATATATCCCCCAAAAAATGATCCTCCTCTTCCAGTGACTCCATAAAATTGATTTTCCCAATAATTTTATTGTTCAACATAAGGGGATCTTTCTCACTGATAAATTCCCCTGTTTTTCATTAAAATTTATAGAGTTAACTGGAAACATATTTCTTCATTGGGACTATGTGGGACTTGTATAGATCATACTTTCTAGTGTTTTGGATATTCATCTTAGACAAGGCTCAGTTAATGGTATTATGTTCTGTTGGTTTATAAATGTACATTCTAACTCTTTTTGAAGGTAGTATGTAAATCATTTCTTTTTTAATAGGGTTTTATCCCATGGAAATCCCATAATGATGTGAACCACAAAGACACTATATTGAACTCTAATGCTCTCAAGTCAAATATTTTTTCTCTTGCACATGAGTTCTCCTCTAACATGGATATAAAAGGTTATATTATTTTTAAAACATAATTTGGATATAATCATTATATATTAAAATTTAGGTACGCATTCCCACTGGGGAAATTGGGTTATCTAGAATCCACTTCCAGAAAATATCAAACTCAACACAAATGGGTCCAACATAATGAACCAGAACATGCTTCCATCCAACCCAACACCTGAGTTGGTCCGCCACATGGTCCTAAGGGAATTACCAAACCCCATGGGCTAGAAAATAGTTCTTAGAAATAACAATAATTATTTTTGGAATGATTTGGACCAAAAAAAGGTAAAATAAAATGAAATAAAAAAAATGACATTGCTAAATTAAAATTAAACATGAATGACAGAAGCAAAGATAACTATAAAGGAACAACTATAATAGGAATGAAATCTAGACTAACCTCCTTGTAACCTTGCGGGTCACCACAAACAAACTCACCCCATGGTTATGATGAATAAATGAGATCCAATAGAGAATATGAATCCATAAATGATATAGGCGTGATCTAAGAATCCAAATTGGTCACCACAATACTTAAAAACCATGAAATAAGCCTCATAAAGAAATAAATCAATTCTAGTTTGGAAATAATACTAGAAATTACATTTTAAAAATATATGCATCACATGGGGATAAAATACGTAATGCAATTTCGAATTTTTTTCACTTTGTTTACCAAAACCAAACACACCTTTTGAAAAAAAAATCCATCAGATTAATCCCTTTTCAAAAATCCTCATGGATGTTTCCATTTCTCAATATTACCCACTAGTTTTATTGAAATGAAAATAGTAACTTTAAAAAACTTCAATAGCTGAAGCCATCCCAAATCACGCCTTTTTTAGTCCGCCATAAGAACTAACATAATATTATTTCACTTCAAAATATTTTTTCCAAATATCTTTGATAACTCACTTTTCTAAAAAAATGAACCAACACACTCACATAAGTAAAACAAAAAAAGTAGGTTCTAATAATCACACTTAATATATCAAATGAAGAAATCATATGTTTTTTATCAATGAAATATAGGTAAATGATACAAATAAGTATAATATCAATATGCCACATTCACTAACCATGTAATCAAATGGTCGAATGTGTCGTGGGATCTAACATAGAACCCTGACATGTGAAAGTCCTAACCGTATAAGGGTATAGCCACATGTGAACCCACTGTTGGACTACGCTAAAGTCCACTAATGAGTCATCTAGGTGTCCCACACAGGCATCACTATGATGATAAAAAATCTGCCATGCCCTTTTTCCTAGAACGACTGGTGGGAAACTAGCATTGTGAGAAGAAACTAGAAGAATAATTTAGGTCTTCTACATAGTACCCAGACCACCATGACCAACGGAAAGTGTGGAATAGGGAAAAATTCCTTTTCTAACAAACAAGGTATAACCTAGGATACCCTCACACCCAAACACCCAATAGTGAAAAGGCCCCAATATATCAAATATAAACCCAAAAAATAGCTAGGGATTCCCACAAAAGGATAGAAAACAATCATCACATAGTTATCAAAAACCCACACAAGGTGTATAAAAGTAAGGGGAAATCAAGGGGTGTCATTCAAAATTACCATTTAAAAAAGAAGGTTCCAATTGAGACATTGATACTAAAATGTGGATCAGGATTCTAATCCCTCTCTCATTTCATAAAAGTGAAAGTCAATTCATTTAACATAAATGATGGAAATAACCAACAGAGTCAAAATATTTTCCAAATCTCCATTCAACAAGTGTATTACCCTTTCAAAATAAGAAAAGGCCAAATGCCACCCATTTCCATAAATCCATTTTTAAATAATTCAGCATGGAATTTACACAAGAAGTAAACCATACAGATATTACAAATCAAAATTTGAGTTAAAACTAAATCCCCTTCCAATTCAAATTGAGGTAAACATCTCAATTTGAAACTAAATTCTATTTAAAACACAGTTTTCACTAAATGAAAAGTAAAACTAGGTTATAACCCATCACCCAATTACAAAATCATTTTAGAAAATACATAATGGAATTTTATAAAAGTTTCACAGAATTAAACATTCCATTTCCAAACATGTACATGAATTTGAAACGAAAAAAAAATGAAAATCATAAAACACTCTGAAATGTTTTCAAAACATCACATGGATATCAAATATATTTTCACTTTCAAAAAATGATATTTAGAAAAAAACAAATCATAATTCCAAAATGAAAAAATTTCTTATTAACACCCACCCCAAAGAGAAGATGGTCAAGCCAAAACGCATTTGAACTCAATGACTTTGACGAAGACCACTTCTCAGTTAAATGCATATAAACCCATATACATATATACACTCAAATTAATATAATGACAATATTCTACTCTCTAAGAGGGAATATGTATAAGGAGGGTATATATATACATATATCTACCTATGTATATGTGTGAAAGTATTAAAAGATCTACAAAACACCCTAAATAACCAAATGGAAGATAAAATTTAGCAAAATCCCCCAATTTAAATTAGTCCAATCAAGAGGTTAGAAAAATACAAACATAAAATGGTGGTGTGAAATCAAAAATTGACTAAAACACTTTTCCAATGATGGAGGATGACAAAACACACATGAATAAATCTTGGGATACCTATCATTTTCTTTAATAATAGAATAAATAGCAAAAAAATTGGTTAACCATTACCTAGGGTTTGGAAGTACTATGTGGGCAATGAAGAGAAAAAGAAATTTAGAACAAGGAGGGAGGAGGGAGACCTTAAATCAAGGTGTTGACCAATAATCTTGAAGGAATTGGATTGAATCACCCTGAAGAGGGGAGATCAAGAGAATTCATGGAGTTTCTATAGAGGTATATAGGAGGGGCTAGTCATTCAACACCAAGTAGATAGAGGGGGAAAATAAAATAAAAAGTGAGATAAAAAATGGAAAAAAGATAAAAAATTATAATTTTTTACTGGACATGATGTGTAATTGAGGTTCACATTTTTCAAAATTGTGGACTTACCATGATGTCTCCACTAGAAAAGTATGAGATAATCACACAATTACCCCTAGGAGGACACACGATTTAGAAAAACCATGTGGCACACCCCCAACAAACCTAAGACCTCGTATTGTATTTGGGGATATATACATGGTTTGAAAACCCATGAAAAATCCATGAGAAATGGCTCTATCAAAATGACAGAATAAACCACACACTTTCCAAATGGTTTAAAAAACCATCTTCAAGTCATATGCCACACAAAATATCCACTAGAGAACCCACATGGACACCGTAATGTTAATACGAACCAGGTGGGATAATTTTAATCCCTCTGAGAAGGCTTCTAAATACATAAATTTTCATCCCACCTTGAACCAAAATTCAACATCACTCAATGAAAGATAAATAAAACCAAAATAAAAACACCATGACACTGGGGGTGTCATAAATCCCTACCATTCCACTTTTTACACCCAAAAAAAACTGGTATAAAATAAATAAAAGAGAAAAGAAAATATCCTAAAAGGTCATAACCAAGAGATATCTTACACAATTCAACTTTAAATACCTCACTGATATCCCAAAAAACAACCAAAACTTTCCACCCCAATTTACCAAAAATCACCAAGAACAACAAAAAAAGACCTTGATCTAGAAGACATAAGAATAACAAGAGACCTAATAAAATATCCCCACTACTAGACTTCCCTAAAATGGTCTCCTCACCATTTAGAGTTATTTTAAAATTATAGAACAAAAAAGAACTTTTGGAAACACATCCTCTAACAATTGATCAACCATGTGAGAAGAAAAAATCTCAAAAAAAATCTCCAATACCAAAGAGGGGATAGATAACCACAAGAAGACTCAAAATTATGAAATGAACTATAACCTTGGTCTACAACACATAAGGATATCCTACGGTCAAGAACTGGTTCTCCACCATAAGGTGTACCTTAAGCGGTCATGACCCAATATCAACTAGTATACTAAACTCAACTGGTAAACCACACACAAGTTACCCCATCATGTACCGATGGTCTTGCTCATATCCAAAAAAATATCACCATAATGGATCAACATGAAAATGAGTTCAACCCACTACCACTAAGAATGTTTATCTCAAAAAATAATGGGAAACAAAACAAAACTCACAACTAACCCCTAAAAGCATGGAAACAAACAATCCAAACATAGAGAAGGATGAAAAATAAACTAATAACCTAAAAATAAAACCTTAAAGGAGGGAGGGAGGGTAATTCCACTAGAAAAACTATTCCTTCCCAACCCACACACAAGGACACAAAAAAGATCCAAAAAATGATAAACATACAAAATATCCCCAAATCCTCAAAAAGAACACCATCAATTCCTACCAAACTTAGCTAAAACATAATAGAATGCTCTCAGTAGATCTCACAAGTAAGGTTTCACATCCACTACCCAAATTATATTCTAGGTGGGAACCATAATTTAGGAAACCCTTTCAACCATTTTGGGGAAAAATAATAGTAGCGAAAGACATGTACCTCACCAATCCATGCCTAAAATAATAAACTAGACTATTCCTTCACAAGTTAAAAATCAAACAAAAACAATAAGCCTTAGAAAAATGAATAAAATAAACACCATAAAATATTTTATTTCCAAATCACTACTTTCACCATGGAATTTTGAAACCACTGTCCACCAAGGTATTTTCAAAAACTAGGAGAAAAGTTTTTAAAAACAGGTTCACCTTGGTATAACCCAACCATTTCCCTAATAATGAAAATTTAAAAAATCATTTCCAAAATTAATTTTTATTTTAAAAACAAAGAACCCAGAAAATTCTTATATAAAAATAATTTTACTTTTAATAACACTATTTCACAAAGGATGTAACCATTTGAAAAACATCTCTAGAAAAAAAATGGATTCCCCATTCCTAATTTTCTAAAAAATATTGTTTTAAAAATAATATTTCTTTTGAATATCACTTTATTTTTCCCAAAACTGGGTTTTTAAATCTAGGTGAAAAATTCACTATATGAGAAAACAAAAAGGGTAACAAATTCATCACCCACATGGAATAAAGACAATACTAAATCCACTTAAAACTTATGAGTGGAACTTATATAAAATACAAGTTCATATATAGTTCCCAAATAGATGAATTCCTTAGAGAGACTGGTTAACCAACCGAGCAATAATCAAGAAACACACTCTACTATGGAGGAAATCTTGATCAGAAAGGCACCACATGGTTTCCAAATCCATGTGTGCCAACCCCATAACTCAATCCCTCATCCCATTCCACCCTAAAACTGAGGGGTGACCCTCAAAATCACATGAATTCTCAAATGGTATCAAAACATCAATCAAATCAAAATCTATGAGAAACAACCAAAAAACATGAATTCACAATTTTAGACCCAACTCCCCTAAGAAGATCAAGACTCAGGATGAGAAAGATATCTCAAGGATCTTCCCACCCTTACCCCTCAAGTCTTGATAACTGTAGTGTGCCTTATACTTGAACATCCCTAAATAAAAGTGTTGGAACAAGATGCTTAAGATCCTACTAAAGGAAGCCTAAAACCAATATGATAACATTTTTTAATGAATCATCTTGGGCTGCCATCCATCCCAGCACCTGACCTGATATTCCACATGGCCAAAAGGGAATTCTCAATCCCCACATGTGTGAAACTGGTGGTTGGGGTTCATAAGAATCCCATTTGTAATGATTTCCCCCAAAATAGAGATAAAACACTATGTAATAAATAAAAAAAAGACCCAAAATAAAATAAATTGACATTAAGAAGGAAAAATAACTTTAAAGGAAAAACTATAAAAGAAAAAAAATTAAGACTAACCATTATTTGACCTCATGAGTGAGGAATACCAAACTCCCCTCATGACTATGATGAAAAAATGAGATGCAATAAAGAACCTAAAACCTATAATTATACAATAATGAGATAAAATTATTAGTAGGTCACCATAATAATCCAAAAATTTGAAAAATATATTCTAATGAAATTTAACATTTATATTTTTTAAATAATACAAGAAAGTATGCTTTATACATATATTCATCTCATGGGAAACCAAAAAAATACACAATAAACTTTCAAAAATATTTCTGTTTGGTTACCAAAACTGAACACATGCATTTTGAAAACAAATCTATCAACCTATGTCATTGCCAAAAATCCACATACAGATTTCCATTTATTAAAAACAACCCACTTCTCTTGTTTAAATAAAAATGACAATTTAAAACATTTCACTGTCTAAACTATTCCCAAATAGCTTATTTCAAAATCCACCATAAAAAATCACATAATAATATTTCATTTCAAAATGGTTTTCAAAACAACTTCGAGAAATAAATTTTCTAAAGAAAATGACCAAACACACCCACACAAGCTAAAGAAACAAAATTCAGCACCAAACACTAAAATTATAATATAAAATGTAAATAAGAAAAGGTGAATATCAATAAAAGTAGTAGAAATCATTAAAACAAGTATGATATCAAACTCCACTCAACCAGTAATAGAATATTTTAATGGTTTAATATTTCACAGGCACTAAAATGGACCCATAATGTTCAAAGGACCAACTCGTATAAGGGTATAACCACCTGTGAACCCACTACTAGCCTACACTAAATTATACTCATGAGTTATCCGAGTTTCGCACACAGGTATAAATACAATTACAAAAACCCCACCAGGCCCCGAACCTAGAATGACTAGTGGGAAACTCAAGGCATATATACTAACTATAGAAAAAAGCTAGGTCTTCCTCTTATTACTCTGACATCCATGACCAATGGAAAGTCATATGTTGTGAAAACAAGTCTGGTCCAACACATAGGTAATAACCAACGCCACCCATACACCATAACACCAAATAATTACTTGCCACCAAAATATCAAACAAGAACCCCCAAAAAAACATGTACATTCTCATACAAGGGGATAGAACAGGAACTATATAGTGATCAAACACCCACACAAGGGGTGTAAAAGAAAGGAACCATAAAGTGGTTTCTTCCACAATTACCTTAATACACAAGTACCAAATGGGACTTTAACACAAAAATGAAGCTTGGGATGGCCATAAATTTATAATTTCAAAAGCATTCATCCTCAGACATTGAAAAAACATTATAGAAATCACCCAAATGATCAAAGTCATTACAAAATCACATTTGAACAAGGGTTCGACCCTTTAAAAGTCAAAATAAGGCTAATGTACACCCATTTACAACAAATATATTTTAAAAAAGTTACCATTGAATTTCTATTGGTGGTAAAACACACACACATTCCTAATCATCATTTTAAATAAAAACAAAACCTCTTTCAATTCAATTTGATCTCAACACATAAATTTAAAACCAAATTCCCTTTAAAAAATAGTTTCACTAACTGAAAATAGAAACTGGGTTAAAACCCATCACCCCATTACAAATAACATTTCATAAAGCTAGAAAGGCATTTCATAAATTATTTTCAAAATTAAACTTTCCAATTCAAAAGATGAATGTTATATTTACATGAAAAACCAACTATGCCAAGAACAAAACACATCGAAATGGTTTCAAAACATTTTAAGGATATCACATATATTCATAATCATATAAAAGGGGATTTTGAATTCAAAATAATTTTATAATTCCAAAAGGAAATAATTATATAGTAACACACACCTCAAAAAGAATAAGACCGAGCTGAAGAACCTCCTAACTCAATGTCTTTGATGACGACCACTTCTCACTTACACACATATACACCACCATACATATATACACTCCACTTAATCCAATGTACATATTCCCTTTTCCATGAGGGAATATGTACAAGGAGGATATATATATATTTATATATACAAATATAATTCTATATATATGTGTGTGGGTGGGTTGAAGAATTAAAGGATCTAGAAAACACCATAAAAAACCAAGAGGAAGTTAAAGATCACAAAAATCCTACAATTAAAATTAGTAAAATCAAAAGGGTAGAATAAAACCTACCTAAAATGGTAGATGGTGAACTAAAATAGATTAAAATTGGTCTTATTTTGTGGTGCATCTTGGAACATGCATGGAGTATTTATGAGAGACCCATTGCATGACCTAAAAATGGATGAAATCTGAAAAAACTGGGCAAACCCTTACCTAGGGTTCGTACAAACTTGGTAGGGGAAACTAGGATAGTAAAAATTATTACATTGATGAGAAATGAGGTAAGTAGGATACCTTACCTTGAGGTGCCGACTAAGAATTCCTAAGAAATCAGCTGAAATCACTATGGAGAGGGTGGTTTTATGGATTGGGTGGATCATGCACAGAGGGAGAGGGGAGGGGTTGGTCACATGACACAAAGGACAAGATGGACGAAAATAAAATAAAAAGGGGGACAAGAAAAATAAATACAGTTTTTAACATGACACAATTCATGGTTTTGGAATATAATTTTCCAAACTGCTTTCCAATCTTGTTTTCTCCTTTGGACAGGCTTGTGTAACCAAAAAAGTTACTCCGAGGAGGCTTTATGGTCTTGAAAAACTAGGAACTTCACCCCTAACACTCCCTAGACAATACATGGTCTTTGGGGAGATCCACATGGTTTAAAAAACCATATGGAAACCATAAAAACCGCTCTAAAAATGATAGATCTAATCGCATTCTTGACACATAGTCAAAAAAACATGCACAAATCCTTTCCCACACCACAGACCCACATGGTCACCTACATGGGAACCACATGATTACTAATAAACATGCAGGCTACCCATTATCCTACCTAGAAGGCCTCAAAATACATAAATTTTGGCCCACCTTGAACTGAAACTCAATGTCACTCCTGAAAAGATAAAATAAGAACAAAATAAAAAGAATATAACATCAAAAGTGTCACATACAACATGGGTGAGGAAATATAGGAATGAGTTTTGGTATGAGACTCCATGGTGTAAATTTTCATATCCTTTGGTGTATACCATAATATGGGGAACCCCCAGATTATTTAAGTGTTGGATTTATTTCATGTTATTTCAATAAGAAAAGACTATTTACTCCCTTTTTCAAGCATTGAGATGGAATTTAATCTGATTATCAAGTATATTAAATACCCCTCTATAGATCATTGGAAGATCACTTACCCCATTACATGATACAAACAACTGGTTGAGGATAATACACAAATTCTACACACATGGTGTAAAGGTATCATGGAAACCAATTCTATGGATTGAAGGGGTGATCCCTCAGTGGATGTTAGGGTCTTCTCTTCTATGAGATCTATATGTTCATTTGGTAAAAATTTTGTTTGTGGAGAGTAATTGATCCTTGAATGTTCTAGGACAACATAAATTTTACTTCTTTCTTCTTTTCCTTGAAGATTTAATAAAAAAATATGTTGGATAAGTGGACTTAGTTATGAATCAAAGAATCAAAGGGAGTACCACCCTTCTCCATCAATAAGGCTAATCATGTGAAAATCTTTCATGGAACGATAGATTCCAATCCCTCATCAATAATTTCAAACACTCGTCAAATGTTTCTGATGAATAGTATCACCCATCACTTGATCAATATCAAGTTTAGTCAAACCATCCCAATTTTATACCATGTACTAATAAAAACCAACATGTAATCAATAAATCAATGTTTCTTTTAATTCCTCAACTTAATCCATGCAATCAGGGTCACATAAGAGTCCTAAACTTGATATCATCCCAAACGGTCTCCAAAGCTTCCCATTTAACATCCGCCATTAATTATCCAGGTAGATATGTCAACCCAATCTCGCCAACCATTCGATATGTGTATTTTTTATACAAAAACATTATACTATTCTGAATAACCAGATAAAATAATTTAACACATGGGTATACCATAAGTTACAAGTGCCCACACATGCATACATTCTTGAAAAAACATGGAATCATACTCTTGAGGTCAATTATACCATATAATTCATAATAATTCCAATTTTATTAACTTTAAAATAAAAATAAAAAGTTTCTTTCCAAATAAATTTAAAAGGTTATAACATGCCATCTTACACTGAGAAGGATATATCCAAAATTATAAAAACACCCTCTTATAAAATGTTACTATTTTTTTGGAATTCCTATTTCAAAAACATTCTTTTAAAGAAATAAATTTGCATTCATATATTTACCTCTAAATTTCATTTCCTTAAAAATAATCTTTTATAGGTTAAATAATTTATTTTTTAAAATACATCTACAAACTAAATCACACCAATAAGAAACCCATAAAAAGGGAAACTGGTGCTATCTTGACCAAGGTAGCATGAATGTTCTATTTAAAATGTTTTAGGGACCTTATTGACTATTAAGGTGATGTTAATGCATAATGTTTATGGAAATTAAATTTCATTCAATAATAACATAAATAATAATATTAATATCTTGAATATAAAAATTTATAAGTCAATTCCAAAATAAATCAGGTGATCAAAATACTCAATGTGTAAAGGCCACTAATCTAATTTACACATCCATTTATTAAAACCAAGATCATATAAATAGTCATAATGATAATGAGAACCAATTTCATTAATAATAACATATAAATACAAAATAAACCCGGTAATAAAAAAATCCATAATCAGATAAATGGTGAAAAACTAACCAGATACTGTAATTACATGAGAAATTTGAGTAACCGGGTGCATTCCACTCCTGATAAAAATCAAAACCCATATTCGAAAAAATCCCCCATTTAATAAAATAATTCAATAATCAATTTTAAATAATTTCACCATGTCCAAATGAATAACCAATGAGTGAAAAAACATAGGTCAAATGAAATATAATAGAAACAATCCACTTTCAAACCTTATATATGCACTAAACATGAAAATACCATAAAAATATCTGATTAAACCATGATTTGATTTAATATCTACCCAAAAACAAAGGTGACCATAGTTAAATTATATTTAATAGAAGGATAATGAAAAAGGGATATTAAGTGGAATGCTCTATGTAATGTATATTCCCCAAATACCCATACAATGCTCAGACAATGCCATCACAAAACCAAAAAATCACCTCCAAATTTATGAAGGATGGAAAAAAATTGGTATTAACTAAAACATTTTTGTGAGATGGTTTTTTATATTATGATGTTGAGGTAACTAAGTTAGGTTCATTTTCATATGTTGCATGACTTGATTTTGACAATAATCATACTAGGAGTACAAGTAGATAACAAATAGAATTAGGTAAATAGTGGAACATTGCAAGAAATATGAAATAATAAAAACCCAAAATTTTATTAATTTAATATTTAAAAACATCGACACAATATATAAATCATGTAAACCTAAAAAAATACTATATACACATAATTCATAGTGTCTAAACATGGATTAAATACCAAATGCGGAGACCCTAATTATATAATATCCTCTGGAGAATACATAGGAAAACCCTTGTATTTTCCTCCGATTCATCCACCAAATGTCCCAAAATATACCACCATAAATCCACACTCTATGTGTAGATAGCTTCCATGCTCGGGGTCTTTACCCTTTGCTAGATCACAAAAAAAAGTATGTTTACATGTCAAATAATTAAACATACAAGGTGTAAGTATAACAATACCCAGTAGGTGATCTCAACCCCAATGCTTAACCTCTTACCATAAACTTAGTTATATGTTGAAATAGTGTAAAGTCATAGAAAACATTTGTATAACATTTGACATGGAATATTAAAGATACCCGACATAACATAAATGATAACATGCAACTCTCTACATGGGGAAGGTATTTACCTATACTACTTTATTTGATCTCATGACTATATCTAAGGTGACCTATACATGAGTATTTTGTTATATATTTGTCATTAGATATAGGGTTAAACAGTCATACTATGGGGAATTTTAATCATTCCTACTAGAATTAGAAAAACCTATCTGTCAATCCAATGGAATAGGGGATGGGATATTTTAGCACTAGGGAATTGCAATCCCATCCCAACTATCTATATTTTTATCAACATGTGGTTACTTGATAAATTTCAAATTACATGGCATATGTATATCCCAATATAACCAAAATAGTTTATAGATAAATGATCTGGAAATATGACATACTTATTAAGTAAAACATATAGTGAAAATAAGAAATACACATTAAACAATAATATACAATAACATAAAAGATGATATATCCTATTTTATACTTCACTTGTCATAAAAAAGTAATAAAAATTCCAAGAATGTGTAAAAATGAAAACAAGACTCTCAAATAATGGATATGGCATGCTAAAAATGATAAACAAAACAAATATTGACAATGAAAAACGAATTTATTAACAAAAAATACATAAAAAAATTAATTAGTTATAGAATCATTATTTTAATTAAGTTTACATAGACCCATACAATTCCAAGAATAACTCTCTACAAGTATGAGAGAAATAAGGGTTTTACCTATCTAAATAAATATAGAGTAGCTAATTCAAATACTAGATGGAAAATAAATCCCACTACATTGATCAACAAACCAACTTATATTGGAAGAAAACTAGGGTTTCTATATCTTCCCAACATGGGAATCACATTTGAGAAGTAAAAAATTATTCCTACATTTGATTAAATAAGAAAAATATCTGTAGTAGTTATACAAGAGAAATCTGAGGAACATGGAATGTTTTACAAAACCAATATTATAGGAAAATGATACTCAAGTAACCACTGTGAAGCAATGAATATAACAAAGAAATATTAAAGGAGGAAGAACTTAAACTACACTGAAGATGGACAACCATAACAATTTGAATATTCTATATCCATTGATGGAGAAAGGAATCATTTTGGATAATGGGAAAATATTGAGAGAACCGTCAAAGGATTAAATGACTAAAAAACAAGGGCGAGATCCTAAAGGACAATAGGTTAAGGAGTAAAAATTAGAGTAGACATAAAATTACACCTCTAGAGTTAAAAAAACAAATTGCAATACCACTTGATACCCAATCCATGTCTATTGAATACCTAGTGGTTTGATAGTGTAGCAATAACAACTAGGATTCCATCAAGTACCCAATGTTTCCCCAACACATGGATACTTAACCTTCTCCATTACATCTTCTAACAAATTCATTCAACTCAATCTATAACTCCCAATACAACCAAAATGTACTAAAATGGAGAAATAAAGATTAAAAAAGCACCCATAAGGGCTAGGGTCTCGACAATCTACCTAATATTTTCATGATAAACCCACCATAGATCATACGGACTAAGAGAATGATTAGGGGGGGGGGACTTCCCCTCTATGCATGATCAATTGAAGAGGGAAGACATAAGTGGGAATCTTAATATTAGTGACTGGGGAATCCTTTTATACCCCTATATGTTAAAAATGGTACTAGGGATTACCTGATACCTGATAGATTCTAACCGGGTACATGGGGTATCATTGGGAAATATATGGAAGATCACTAGACCCATAATGGCCAAACAGGTTTGATAAAACCACTTATTCCATTGGGTAACTAGTTGTACTAGATATCAGTGACTACTATATCCACCTCCCTTATTATTTAAATTATAAACTTCCTAGTAAATCTCTTTAGTTATTTCACACCTATCTTGACACCTCTAAAATATTCATTTAAGCATGAAAATTGTACCCAATCCACCCTTCCTCTAATTTTAATTCAAAAAAAAAATTCACCCAGACACAAAATATATCGGTTTCCAACCTCCATTCTACTTCATCAACATGTGAAGTTGATGTTCATTATAGTTCACTTTCTTTCACCTTACATTACAAGATATATTGGATTAACTCTATGAAATTATATTTGATCTGAAATTATACACACATTCTTCAAAGTAGAATTATTTTTCTCCTTCTAGGATCCATATTAAATCTATTCTATATTAAGGTAATTATCTATGTTGATATCCATTTTTATCCATTTTATAATTTTATGGACATGTTAATGATCTTGCATTGATAAATTTCTCTCTCAATGAACTAAATATGTCTACATAATTAAATTATATCTCAATTATTACATAAATTATGTTCTGGAATCGACCTCAATTTTTTTTCTACCATAAAAACCAAATGAATAATGTATCTTCAAGATAATGACCTAGAATATAGGTCTATGTTTTTTTAAATTCATTATTCCATGATAAATCATCATAATTATATAGATATTATATTAATAACTCCCCCTTTAATAGTCATCTATATATTTCTAAAATATATCTCTTCCTGATAATTATTTACATATTAATATATCAAAAAATATTTAGTCAAATATTTCATCATTACTAGTTAGAAAATATTCTATTATTACTTGATCTCAAATATTCCTTTTTAATAATTATGATTAAAACAATCTCTATTTTTAGTCTAACATTAATACCATTCTAATTAATTTTAATGAACGTCTATAAATGACCAAATAAATCTTGATCAAAAGTTTTTGTCATAAAATTTGAATCAATTATCCTATCTTTCCTCTTCAATGAAGTAAAATATTAAACATGATCCTAAAAATAATCCGAAAAAATCTCTTGTATTTTATCAAGTTATGTTTATATGTTTCACTCATAATTGGATCTTTAAATCATTTCAATTTGTTTTCAAACATACCATAAAAATATTTAAATGTTTCCATATTTTAAAATTTCATCAAATCCAAAAATCATGCAGTGATATGAAAATCCATGAAATATCCCTCCTAATAACTACTCAGTTCCTTATTCAAATTTTTGATCATTAAAATCATGGTGCTAAAATCCATATAATTCAAAAAATTCAACTATTTCCATATTTTAAAATTCATATTTTAAATGCATGATAATGTGGTGTCTACTATACTGTGGTATGTGTTTGTATTCATGACCGAAGTATAATTTAGGTACTATATACTAAAAAATAACATGAATTATAGCTTCCTCCAAGATTACTATTACACTGGAGCCCTCGATCTAGATCAACTTATGAAACATTAAATGTTGAATGAGATTTCAGAATATCTGAAAAGGAATTACACTTGACTCAATATATGTAAATTGAGAAGAAATTTCACCCTAGACATGTTCTTATTCACCATTTTCAAACCTTTAGCTACCCAAAATGTATAATGAAGAAAAATAGAAAGAGAAAACTCAACAATGAACACTAGGTATTTACATATTTTGAGATAAGTATAAATCTATGTGAAACACTACAATATCAGTGAAGATAAGAATAAAATAAAGATCTCATTGAGAAACATTTTCCCAATTTAGAACACTACCCAGGTGAAATTTAAATAGACTTTGCAGTTAATCAAAAGTAAAATTAAAAAAAAAATAATGAAAGTAAACTACACCAATCTATTTACATATGATATTTATAGTTTCTATTATGATTCTATAATTACTATGGGCTTTTAATCTTCATGGTTATCCATTTGTCTATCAATGAAACTACTAGATGTTTGTTAATGAACTAGTTCCACCACTTCCTTATAAAGAATAATGCAATGTTCAGAACTCACTCATATTATCTTATGAACTGCTACAATAAAATGATTCCACTATTGTTTATTAGTTTTATATTCTCAGTTAAATTATAACTACCTCCTACATCTTTGTATCTTACTTCTATAATCTATCCATTTGAAATGTCAAACAATAATACATTAAACAATTTTCACACTTCCAAGCTTAATAACATCTAACTTGAAGACTAGTTTCAAGGATTAGTCCAATTACTTGGTTAATTTTCAAAACATCCTACCATTCTCTTCATTTTACTACACTTACACAATCTCCAAATCAATAATCATCAATTCAATACAAATATGTAGCATCACCCATGAATTTCATATACTATGAAATTAGATTGAATATTTTCAAATTATAACTCCCATTAACCTTCAATAGTTGTATAAATATAGCCTCTATAATCATCCAAATGAAATGATACTTTAGTAAAATGAGTTTTTCCTATATAAAAACACAAGTTTCTTTAGATTATGAATCATGCTCTCACTTTCAATGAATATAATTTCATTTTATAACCTTATT
The DNA here is from genome assembly GCA_963277665.1 of Viscum album. Lineage (NCBI taxonomy): Eukaryota > Viridiplantae > Streptophyta > Magnoliopsida > Santalales > Viscaceae > Viscum > Viscum album. The sequence goes on from OY728128.1 coordinate 173,740,881, forward strand.
CTGAGTTCCTTCATAAGAACTTTTAGAAATATAAACCCATTACCTACTTATTTTATTGAACTATACTCCACTTATGTGGTTTATAATAAAACTATACGTTATATCCAAGATATTTTGTTCATATATGTCCCTCTAAAATTAAACACAAATCTAGTAATACTCTTTAGTGAGTTCATATATCCTCAAAATTTTATATCCAAAAAATCCTTTAATGGATTACCTATTTTACAACACAGTGACATCACAACTAAACCTTTTAGATAATAGATATTCAAATTCACATCCTCCCAATGTTATTTAACTAGAATCTCCATGAATATGAAAAATACCCCCACAAAATGCATAATTTTAGGTTCTGTATAATCTATAAAATACATTATACTGATCAATACTGATGCATATAGAACCATTTCCATGTATACAACCTCATCATAAATTATAGGTACATTATCCTTGGTTAACATTAAATATCTATCTGAGTTGGGTGGAATAAGTTTAGATTCACTCATTCCAAATCATTGCAAGACCTTCCATATGTACATTGATGAGACAGAAACAATTCTATGATCTTCAAGTCAATTTTAATATGCATCCCCAAAATCAACTTAACATCACTAAGATATTTCATCTTGACACTTAAAAACAAAACAAAATTTAACTCTTCCTGCTATTTTTTGATGAACCAGTATGGATACCCTAGAATATTAAATCCCAATCTAGTCCTTACATAGCTCGAAGGGATTTATCAATCAATGAGGGTTAGAGACTAGCACCAGACATCAACTAAGAGTCAAAGAGAATAGTTTTTCCTCAAAATGGTTCCTTAGACATATAATATTAGAATAAAAATAAATAAAAATTCAGAATTCTAAAAAATTTTCAAGGTGAAAAGTACCATAATCATTTGGAAGGAAAAACCAAAACAATACATCTTACAAAACATTACAACACATCCCTCAAGAAAAAGTCTAAAAATCTGCATGTATCAAGTGGACCATAAATCCACTTGTCACCATCATCACTCAAGGGTCCCATGAATCAGTCACACATGCCACCTCCAAGTGGAACATTAATTTTTCTTGGACCTGGGATAACATAATCTACCAATTACTAAAGGAAAAGTTAAGATGTGAGAAATAATAGACCAGTTGGATCTCACCAAATGATCCCTATGAAACTCTTATAAAAATAAACCATTTGTTATTCAATTTATATAATTACAAGGAATGGTAATTAATTTCAAAATTTCAGTGAAATTGTGCTTTCAAAATAGATATATATGGAAGATATGTCAAAACAAGAATAAAATAAATTTTTATATAAAATATAAGACCATAAATAATAATAGTTCTATAAAAACATAGTTACTATTATCAAACAAAAACCAAGAAACATGTTTAAAAGATTTTATATAAGTTAGTTTATAGCTATAGTATCCTTGAAATTATCATTCAATTATCAAGGATAAATGTGTGTGGACACGTCTCTAAGGATCAGGGCATTATGATAATCAATCAAAAACCCCATCAGAGAAATCATTCTGAACTTAGTTTAGTTAGAGTTTTCATCATCAATTCATTTTTAGGGAGTCAAATTCCAATGGTTATTTTCCTAATCACCCAGTAACTATTTAAGATAATATGTTCTTTCAATAAATCAGTGATGGGAATGATCATTTGATTCGATGGAATTAATCAATCAAAGTTCAGAGGCCTAAATACAAGTTTCGACATGCCATTTCAATTTTTATAACCAAATATTAGATTTTCATAAAATGTATAACTTTAGAAATAATATTTCATTTAAATCCATTTTTCAAATATCAACTTAAAATCACTTCATTAAATAAATTTTTATTTCAAGTGATGTTTCTCAAAATGTACTAAATTTATCAATACATATAAAGGGGTTTTATTTCACAATTTCATTCCTCTAAAATCAATCACCATAATTATATCAATTCAAGGATTAAAATAAATTTTAAATAAATTTTATAAAAACAATGTAATCATGGTTTCTTTTTTTAAGAAAATACTTAATAATAACCTACCTTTAATCATAAGATCAAATGATTTATCTCTCAAAATAGGAATTGAAATATTGAATTAAAGGCGGGGATGATCAAAGAGGAATCCATTAAATCACTGTCTATAGATTCAAGGAACAAATACACCAACAACATGGGGATTTATCACTCTCAAATAAATAGATATGATAGTAAATATTAATTCCAAATAAAGGGGAAAACAGTTACCATAGAGAGATCTAATGCAACCAGCAGTGCTTTGATCCAAGAAGAAGAGTAGTTAGAGGAGAGAATTCACCTCTTAGGGTCCTCTAAATGAAAAAGAATATGATTAGGGTAGATTATGATTTATTTAGAATTTATAATGGGGTGTTTTGGCATTTTAATTAAAAGATTATATGTCTTAGAAACCTATTAGAATGGTTTATTGGGTTAGGCCATATAGTTAGTACTAACATGAACCTAACTATGTTCCCTCATTGGGATTTTGGAAAGGGTGCACAAATTGGGTGGATGATTTTAATAACCGTGAACCAACCTTGAAAACCACAACTTCCAAATCCAGCATGGTTTGGAGGTGTGGCTGTATAGTTTACACAACATACATAAAAACAATGCACCATCCTCCAGAACAACTATACAGGCTGCATGGTTTTCTCTAACCATGCACCAACTGTGTATTTTCCCAAAACAAATAAATTTGTTAAAAATTCCCCAAGAATTACCTATTTCAATATCCAAACAATGGATAATCATAAAATGGGTTAAGAAGTACCTATAAGTGGGTAATGGGATGTTACAAAATCACCACCATAATCAATTTCTACTATAAAATTCCTTTCAAGAAGACTCTTTGCAAAAGATATGAGACCACTCCTCTCTAATAATTTCATCATGATCCCAATTATACTATGAATTAGATCCATAATACTATAAAAAAGAATTATAGTTATGAAATTTCCATGAATAACCATCATATCCAAATCAATAATTTAACCCATTTAATTAGTCAAGGTAAAATTTGGTTCCAAATCATGGTCCTCCCAGTTCAAAACATGTGATTAGCTAGATAGATACTTCTTAAGACGTGATTTGTGAAAAAAATTAGGTATATGTTACAAAATAGCTGTAAAATACTAGTATAAACCACATTTCCAATTTTAAGAACAACTGTAAATAGTCTAAGACATCTCAATGAATGATTTTCCTACATTCAAAGCCATAGGTGTCCCAACCATGGTTAAAATCGCAAAAAAACCTGGTCAAAACATGAAAAATACAAAGTAAGTGGGTGAATATTAAAATCGGATTTATATTGGATATATTTCCTAACCATTGTATTAAGAGTAAACTGAGTCTTAGTAGTTATATCTTGGAACAACTAGGTCTAACATGGAATGTTTCACCAATCTCAGTGCAATAGAATAAATATTTTCATGGATGACCATATAGGGATTCAATGGATTCTATAATGATGGATGACTGGTAACTATTCCTACTAGAAAATTCAACCATTACCAAGTATCTATATAAAGATCTACCAAAACTAGGGATGCAAGCATGAAGAATGTCTTTGAGAATATTTATATCTTATTCTATATGGTCTTCCGTCTACGGATGACATGCCATTCTCAAACTCAACTAAGATCCCATTGAATTATAGAGTCCTTTCCAAAAATGATACGTGATCTGAGGATTTCTATTATCATGAATAACAGATGGAACTCCATACAATTTTAATATATCATATACATAAAGGCTTCATAAGTCCTTAACATTGGTTTAATCTTGTCTGGGGTTTAAGTGAGATGATTTGGTTATCATATTTATCACTAACAATATTTCACTCTTATAATTAAGAGTATGTGGAAACCCAACTGTGAAATACATGAAAATATCTTCCCACTTCCAACTCAGAATAAGAAGGGGATGAAGAAAACCTAAAGGTTTAGGCTACTCAGGATTGACATGATGATAGGTATCATAATGATAATCAAAACCCATAATGTCTCATCTCATACATGGCCACCAAAATCATCACTACATATCTTAGAACATATTCATGGTACCAAGGTGTACTGACCAATATGAATTTTGGAAACCCCCCATCGTAACATTTATAATGTTTAATGGTATAGAATATTAGTTTTGGAAGCATATTATACCCTCATAGGAGAAAAACAAGTCATTGATGGTATCCCCACCATAAAAAAGTCTCTAATGATAGAATACCAATCAATGAGCAAATTATCTCAAAGAATAATCTCCAAAAAAGTTGTGTTCAATTGTATTATTTCTGGAAAAACTTTGTTTCATCCTCATAATCTCTCAAATGCATATGAGAAAAAAAATATTTCAAGTTCCAATCTTCTGATGATTCTTTCACGGTTTGGGCTAGAATTTTCTTTCAAAATGTATCAAAGATGATATTCCCCTTACTATGGGTGTATAAAATTCCAAAAGAAAAAGACTACAGGTACTCTACCCAACACTTCTATTAGAGATTCAAATCTTTTTTAGAGAAGCTATAACATAGACTTTTGATATCAGAGTAGATGGTAAAGAATTATATAAAAAATTCATTCCACTAACAGTAATACCCAACTAAATGGACCAACAGTAATACCCAACTAAACCCAAGAATAATACCCAACTAAACCCAAGAGGATCTAAATCATGGAAACTTTATATGGTGGTTCTCATATAATAACAACCTTCAAATTCACACTATTGATTGAAAATCAATGTTTTAAGACAAAGTGTTCCGAGAAATTCACTTATTGACTCCATAAATAACATTTCAATAGCTTTTTAAAAACTTAGTGATATCTCATAATTTCTATAACAACACTAACATAATGAACATAATCCTCCTCGATTTTAGAGTAGACCAAAATGTCATCCATAAACTCCACTTTGAAATAATTGATATAATTATGGAATATCTTATTGGTCAGTTTCATAAAAACTATAGGACCTTTGGTTAGACCAAAAGGCATAAAAGGATACTCATAATGGTCACACCTACTTGTGAAGGTAGTCTTTGGGATTTTAGATTCTTTGATTCTAAATTAGTGGTAACTGGACTGAAGATAAATCATCAAAAAGAACTTTTCCACTTTAAATAGGTCCAACATGACAACAATATTTGGAAAAGGATAATTTTTATATACCAAAACTTTATTGAGTTTTAGATAGTCAACACAAATGTGAAGTGTCCCATAAGCGTTCATTATGAAAGGAATATGCACCACCAATGGAAAAACAATCAGGTGTATGAAGTCCTTATTTAAAAAATCATCTAACCGAGTCTTCAAATATTTCAATACAGTTGGTTCAAAATGGTATGATTGGATACATATATCTTGGGAACCTAGTACAATGTAAATTGAGAACTTTAATTCCCATTCCAGCAGAAAACTAGAAAAGTGAGAAGGAAACACATCGAGAAAATCGAAGACAAATAGAGGAAGATATCCACTTATATAATCTTACTCTAGATCTAAAGAAAACAGATATATTAACCTACTCAATTATGAAAGAGATGGTTTTACTCTACTTCATCTTGGGTCCCATTCTACTTAGGAAAATTACCACACCTCATCAGGGTTGTAAAGGTGACCCACCAAAGATAATAATCAATATTATATTTTTATTAAATTATCAAATCCATATTGTGAATGGAATATAGATTTTCCATGTTGAGAACCGTAAAATTATTGGTTTAAAAGATCTCTAGTAAAGAGAAGGAACATTCTGGACATCATAGACACTTCACTCTCTTCATTTAGATGGTTTTAGTAATATCTATCACATAATACCTAAGCTTTTTTGTAATATTTATATAATTCACAACATGATTCAATAAAAATGAATTAAACACACTAGTATAAAATAAAGTATTGACTAAAGATGAATCTATAGTGATGGTACCTCTAACTATCAATAAACCCCCATTAGATTCCTCTAGAAACACTTCTACTACATGATGAAGCTTCGTTCTGGATGCATGTCACCATAACCCCTTAGTTATTGAATATTATGATTTCTATAGAGTACCCTTAGGTGCTTATAAGCTTGTAGGACTATGCATGGTTAAAATTTCATGACATATCTTCTTCATGTGTCTTTAATTACCATGTGATCCAAATATATTCAGTTCCATAGTACAAACATGTTTCGAATAATAAAAATTTTCACACTGAAATCAAGGAATGTGGCCACTATAAGACACCAAAAAAGTTCTAGATTATTCATGCTATTATTGCCCACCATGAGACTCATCACACTTCCTCTTTACCTTAATGGAACTACTATAACTATCACTAGAAGTAATAGAAAGTCCCATATAACCTGACATAAAATCCAGGTAAAGTATAGCCATCAATTCCCTATCCAACATGTACATGTTAGAAGGTATCTTGAATATAAAAACATGAGATTAGATATAAAATAATATATCCATGTCAAACCTTTTAGCCTTCAATGTTTTATTTTTCACTACCTCAAGAGAAAATTGAACAAGTTATGAAAATCGGTCTGTATATAGTGTCACAACCTTATCATATTCTTGGAGGTTAAGAAACTCCTTGAAATTTTCCAAAACCATTGAATGTAGTTTGAAATGAACTATAAAGTGGTATATGAAGTTGTCCCACTCTACATCTTCATGTTTCATCACTATAACCATTGAATCCCAGCACCCCAACTAGGTCCTTAAATATAGAAAGTAGATCACTTTATTCTTATTGAATAAGGTGTTTCAATGAACATGAAATGTAGCTCATTATTTCTAAATCAATCATGAAACTATTAAGGATCACTCAATACTTGGAGAAATAGTGGATTATGGTGAAATAAATCATGAATAATATATCTAATTTCATCCCATTAAGGCTCCATTACCAAATCCTATATAGGAATAGGTGCAAGTACCTGTCCTAGAGCTCATACAAAAAACAACACTATCTCAATGAGGTTATGATCAACTAGAGGGTTCACATTAAATGGTTTACTGGAATCTAAATCTTGAGGATTATTCAAATGTCATCATAGGGGCATGGTACTACAAAACATCAATGTGGAACACTAAAATTTATGCAAGGATACACCACTCATAAAATCAATGAAGGGATATGGGTGTTTTAATTCTATAAAAAATAATTACAATTTTTAGTATTTCCAAACAATCAAACCAAGTTTGTAAAATACTAGAATCTTGTCAATTCACTACTCAATTATTCTTTTCCCAAATAACTATGGTAATTTAAGGCTCTCTATGATGAGAACTTTTCAAGAAATTGATTGTAACTACCGCAAATGTTTTGAAAATCTGACATATTTTCTACCAGGACATCATAGACAACACACTAACATCAATGAAAGATAATAAATATAACCCCATTTGATGCAATTTTTCATGTACTAGCCTAGATACACTGGTACACTAATTCCTAAGATGGTATTGACATTTCCTAAAAGGCAATTCTGATACCTATGAGCTAGAGATTAGCACCTGACATCAACTAAGAGTCAAAGGGAATGGTTTTTACACAAAAACCTTAAACATATAATAATGGAAGTCAAATAAATAAATATTTGACATGGAAAATACTCCTTATCCATAAACATACAATGAAAAGTTAGAAATAAAAGTGAAAATGGTACATCATTCAAAATTTGACAACACATCCATCAAGATGAAGTCTCACAATCTATATGTTAAAAGTGAACCATAACTACAATAGTCACAATAATCACTCCATCATCCCATAAATCATGCATTCCCATCACCTCCAAGTGATACTTTCCCTTTTACTGTACTTGGTATAATATAATCTACAAACAACTGATGGAAAATGTATGGTATGAGTAATGAGAGACCAGTAGGATCTCACTAGGTATTCCATAAGATACTCCAATAAAATTAAACCATTTTTCATCAATTAAAATAAATAAAACATATGAAAATTCATTTCAATATTTTATACAAATCATTATTTCAAAATAGATAGTGATGGAAATTCGGTCAAAACAGACTTAAATGAACTTTTTTACAAAAAATAGAACTAAATTAATAAAAACAGTACTATAATCATAAGAATGTAATAATTAATTTGAACCAAGAAACAAATTCATATTCACTGATATAAGTCAGTTTCTAGTTGTAGGACCCTCTCACTACTTAGTAAATCACTAAGTTCAAATGTGCCTACACACATTCCTAAGGCTCAACCCATCAAGATAATCAATAAACACCCCCATTGGGGAAAATAATGATAAATTTTGTTTAGTTATATTTTTTATTATCAATACATTTTCTATAGATTTAGATTCCAAGAATGATTATCTAAATTACCATATATATATGTAGTCTCACATTTTATTTCAATCAATCAATCATGGTAAATATCATTTAATTCAATTCAATTAATTAATGATATTTCAAATGACCAAATTCATGTCTTAACATGCCATTTAAATTTCAAAGACCAAATCATAGTTTCTCATCAAATTCATGACTTTGAAAATAATATTTAATTTAAATCTCATTTATTAATGATCAATGTATAATAACTTCATCAAACTGATTATCATTTTAAGATATCTTTCTCAAAATTCAACCAATTTATCAATACCTCAAGGGGGGGGGGGGGGGGTATTTCACAAATATTATTCCTTTGAAATCAATAAAAAATCATCTCAATTCAAGGTTTCAAATAAATTGAAAATAAATTTCAAATCAAGAAACCAATAAAGGTTTTGATTATATAGAAAATACTTATAGAACAACGTGTCATTAATCACAATATCAATAGATCAATCACCATAAATGGGAATCACTAATGGAGAATTGAAGGTGAGAAATATCAATGATGAATCCATATGTTCAAAATATATTAATTCAATGATCCAATAATTCAATAACATGAAGATTCATTACTCTCAAAGAAGAAGATACTTTAATAATAATTTAATTCCAAATCAAGTGGAAAAAACATACTATATAGAGATCAAACACATCCACTAGTGATTTGATCTAAAAAAAATATAGGTTGGGGGATCCAATTTTCTTCTTGAGAGCCTTAAGAATCAAATTAATTGGATTCATGTCTAGTAAGAGTGATTTAGGATTTATAATGGGGGGTTTACGATTTAAATGAATAGTTGAGGGTGTAAAAAACTTATTCAGACTATTTTATGGGTGAGACCAAATAGTTAGGACAAATTGTGTACCTAAAAATGTTCCATCACTTGGATTTTAAAAAGGTAACTTGGTTTGGATCCAAAATTTGACTAACTATGTTGGAATTGTGTAAAACCCCATTTCCCAAGGATTCATAGTTCAGATGGTTGTCCACATGGTATACACTAACCCGGAACCACCCTACATAACCACTATATAGGGAACATGGTATGCTTGGAAAAATTGTCCAATTTTCCTTCGCCATGGACTAACCATACATAGACCTAAAACATCCAATATTTTTCCGAAGTCTCAAAAAAATTACCTTGAACGAGTTCAAAAAAAAGTATGGTCAAAACAAGGGTATAAAAGTATCTAAATGTGGGAAACAAGATGTTATATGATCCTTCACAAGGCAGAAAAAGAGTATATCATTCAAGTAAGGAAGAAAAATAATGAAACTCTGATTATCAATTAACTTCTAGAAGTTTTAATTATATGCATTATAAGTAAATAATTATTTTTATTCTATAAAGGTATCAAACTTCCTTTTCCATTATATAGGTTCTTTTTCATACCATTTAATGTCTATTTTAGTATACACAGTAGACCTTCTATTACCTTTTCCTTTAAACCTTATAATTACTCCATATAGTTATTTTTCTCCAAATCCTTATGAGGGAAAAAATATGGAAATCCAATTAGTAAAAATATAAAACTTCTAAAGAAACTAGGATCTCTAAAATCCACTCCTAATGATTATTGAAATCCCTTCAAAACTAACCTTTCATTGTTCAATTTCATATCACCCCATCTTATTTTAACCATTAAACCCACTTATTATTCGATAATATTTTTCTTAGGGGAAATTTAATCAAATATCATATTCTGAAATCATGAAATAATTTCATATCCTCTTTTATTATCAACTCCCACTTCTCTATGCCACTCATAATTATTTTCTCTTCTATTATCTTAGATTATCCACCATCCATAAGAAGAAGATATTATATTCTAGATTCAAACCCCTAAACCGGTCTCTTAAACCTAGTAGAATTTTTTGATACATGATGTTTAACTCTTTATAGACCCTTCATTTCCCAAAAACATATGTAATACTTTTTTATTGTAGAAAATTTGGATACATCAGCCCTTTTTACATTTAACAGTTGATCAACATTTCCCATTATAGAGATTCCTTACACCATATACAATTATGTTGCCTATGAATAATCCAAAACCTCTTGAATTCTATTCAGTTCAACTTGGAAATAATATTTTTATTCTTACTACAAGCTACACCTTCCACCAAGTTCCAATCCGTATAAATGAAATACATATTTAAGATAATAAACTATCTTGTTATAAAAGATTTGTTGATTGTTATGTCAAATCTAGATTCTAAATTTCTCAGAGCTATACCCTAAAATGAAACATTCTCTAGATTTATCTTAGAACTTATCCCTTTCCATAGTATCAACATGGATGTATATAATACTTCCAAAAAAATATAGTTGAGATATATATAACATCCTTTAGGTTTAAAGTTCATCTGGAACTACCTACCCCTTAGTTCATAAAGGCTCTAATTCATGATATAATCCATATAGTGTATTTCATAAAACCAATACTCATTTGGGGAATCAATGTGTATCCATATAATCCATAATATATCATTAAAATAATGATTAATTCATTCCACAACACAATTTTTCTTTGTTTTTGTAGGTACAATCTTCTCCCTTTAGATTCCATTAATCCAACAAGAACATCCAAAACTCGTTACCACTATACCTACCTTAGTTTTCTGAATGAAATCATTTTAGCTTCCTTAAAATATCATTATCTACTATAGATATCCACCTGAATAAAGTTATAAAAACATTAGACCTGTTATTTATGAAGAACACCCACACATTCTGTATGGTATCATCAATGAAGGTTACATAGTACTACAACCTTCCATAGGATCGAAAAAAAATTATCCCAATACATATGTATAAAACAACCTAATATTTAAATTCTTGGGTTTTTGGTCCAATTGGGAAACATAAACCTTACACTATTTTCTATTGATACACTCTCCAAATATTCTCTCTCCACATGGATGAATTTTAGTATTCCTCTCATAAAAAAGATCTTTAATACTTTCTCACCAATGTGTCCTAGGTGGTCATTCCATAATTTTTTAAATTCATAATCTTTTATTATAACAAAAATTTCTAATTTTGAATTTCCAATCAAATAAAATGTTCTATCTTTAACAACATGGTCCTCATCCATTTATCCTTGTGTGATTTTATATACACCATTCACATATATTATATAAAAAACTACATCATCCATTTTACCTCTGAGGATTATGATCTTCCATAAATTGATATATAACGATTTCATTATAAATATATTATATATCTATTATCTATTCAAATATTAAAATCACTCTTAATAATAATATGTAGTTCTTATCTATCTATATGGGAATCAGTCTAAATATTATAGATACATAATTTGTTATATATCCCTTCTCATAAATTGAGTGAAATAAAGTCCTAAAGTTGAATATCTATGACTATAATAAATTTTTTACACTTATAATAAAAGTTTCATTTTCTTCATGTAATTTTTTTGATGATCTAGAAGTATCAGTTTCCAAATTAACCCTTATCCCCTGATATTCCATGGGGAAATTACATTTATTTTCAAAATAATAGAATATAGAATCATCTAAAAAATAAATTTTCAACATCACCTTTATTTCATGTCTTTACCTTTCCCCTACCTTTTCCTTCATGAAAAACATTCCCTACATTCTATATTGAAATTAGTTCTGATATCACTTTAGATTTCCTTTGTATGGACATCTTTATTTATAATAAAATCTTGGATATCCTTGAAAAAAAGTTATATTTACTGTTATAATTTCTCAGAATGGTAACCATTGATTCAAATGATTCTACAATTATGGTAGAAGGATCAATAATGACCCATGCTAATAAAATTTAAACCAACTAATTCCAACTAACACCAAATCAAATTGAAGTCATTGACATGATTCACCACCAAACATACCTATGATATCTTCTTGTTGAGAAGTCTATGAATAAAAAAACCTTGTTTATTATGGTATGTTTCTTATACAAATTGGTAAGCATGTAAGTTAATTATATACTCTTGTTCGCCTCATATATTTTAAATGCCAAATACAAAGTGAAAATCAACAAGATCACAACTTGAATCTTCTATTTGTGAATTTTTAACTCTACCTTGAACATTAATTCTAGATTTTACTAAATAATTAGAATCTGCAAATATATTCAGAATGTATAATCCTATACTCTAACACTCGATAATACAAAATATAATCAATTGAAATTCTCAAGATAATATTTCCCATCTTCCAATTACATCATTCCAAAACAAAAATCCAACTAAAATGAAAAACCATAAAAGATAGGAAACACGCTTCCTTAAAGTCTCATGGATAAATCCACCACCAAGATCCGATAACACTTAAACCCTAAATATGACACCACTACTAGAAACATAAATAGAAAACACGATATCCAATGGCCTAAAAAAAACAATTCCCAACTAAATATACTTGAATGGAGAAGTTTCCCCCTGCCACATATTGAATTTCCACTAGAAAACCCTCAACCATGGTTAAAGAAGAACGAATAAAAATTAAAATATAGTACTCAATATAGAATATTTTGAATATATGGGGATAAGAATAAGTCCTAACCAATGGGAAACATTAGAACCTCACTAGAGTGAAAACCAATAGAGAGACTTCACTGAGTGACAAGGGCCTAGTACAAAAAACTACCCAAGAAATATAAAATTAGAATTTACCATCAATCCAATGTATAATGATAACTCACATTAATAAGGTCACCTATTACCATATATTTATAGATAATAAATGTTGTATCCCTTATAAATATTATGGTTCCACCAACTTTTTATATTTATGGTTGTCTATTGCATGACCGAGGAAACCACTAGTTTCCACCGAATAAACTGATTCCACTTCATCCTTCTAGTGAATAATATGGAATTTAAACCTCCTACAATCACTCTTTTAAACATGGATTCCCATAATAGTTACACTTATGGTACTTGGTTCTAGACCATTGGTTCTTCTATCATCACCTCAACTAGTTTCATATCTTGATTCCGAAATATCTCCTTCCACAATGATATACACTTTTCTAGAAAATAGTTTTCAAATAGTAAATCATAATAATCACATTACCCAATTTCTTATAAAACATCATGGGAAGAAATCATGATTATTTTATATCCCATTTTACATTGAAATTCTTTAAAAAAAATAATTGAAATATGGTATTCTCTATAGTGTGAGTTTCCTGTTCTCCCCACTTTTTAAATAATAAACCTATTATTTATTACACATTAATTCATGATTTATTACATAAAATTGCACTTAATAAAACATTAAATACCAATAAGTCTAGTGTATTTGGTAATTAGGTACATATAATAACATCTTGAACATTGGATACCATAATTTCATCGAAAACATCATTAATATGCTTATAAATTTCCATGGATTTTTAAAACTGTACTTGATTACCTGGGAAAAAACCTAAGAAAGGGGTGACCAATGAATCCCTATAACGGAATAAACTAGTAATAAGGTGATACATGTTTGACAATATGCACAAAAATAATAAAAATAATAAACATGAACAATGAGATATGATATTACCTGATAATAATAACATGGGAAATGTGGAAACAAATAAAAAACACTACATCATAAACATAGGTCAAGGATAAACCACCAAGATATCATGGTGAAATATTACCATAATGGATTCAGGTTAATTCCCTATCCTAATAAGATTTATCATGATATTAAACATTACTATATGCATTGGGGCACTATATAATTCGGGGCACACACGTCACTTTCATTTCATCTAGTTTTTATTAAAAGGAGAACGAGATATGAAAGGCCTAGGGTGGTCGATAATAATGAAGACTAGGGGAATAACAGTGAATTAAGTTCACTACCTTGAGTTTAGAATGAAATTTATGAGAAATAAAATTAACATGGGAACCATGGTTAGCCCGAGAAGCTAGGTGATCTGTTACTTTGTTCCCCTCCCTCCAGGTGTGAGAGACAATAATATCATTGTTGAGGAGTGATCTACATTTCCAGATGAGATATGATATTGACCAGGGGGAAGAGCCTTTTCCATCCAATGTTTCATAGATGATTATGTATTCTGTTTCCATATAATTGATCTGGATGTTCTACTGGGCGCAAAGATTGAGTCTAGTTAGAATTGCTTTGGCCTCTGCCTGAAGGGAGTTTCCACTCCTACAGTGACCCATAAAGGCCATGAGCACACTCCCCCCCATAATCATGAGAAATGAGTGCCAAATACATAAATTTAATTAAACAATAAAATAATATTTTTTATATAGGTGAACACCCTTGATATGAAATGGGTTTTATATTCACTTCACAATTGTTTTCTTATGGAAAATCAATGTGAAATTTTTGCACCAAAACATCATAACATAAAGATTCATAAAAGTGGATTTATGAGAGGTAAATGGGTATCTAACCATGTAGAAATAAAATTTTAATTAATAGGTAAATGAAAAATAAAATCCCAACATTTGAAATTTTGAAATAGAAGGTATAAGGTATTGAAGAAGCTTGGATAAAGAAAATAATCCAAACTATATTTCGGTGTGTTAATAGGTGAACATAAAGGATCATGGGAGGCTTAAGGAAAGTGAAATGAGGATTTCATAATTTATAAATTAAATTTTCATTAAGGATAATATGGAATAACATATACCAACATAAGAAAATGTAATTTAATAGATATAACATAAAATAAGTGCTTGAATGGAAATGAGAAGAGGGGAATCCCTTTCTAAATTTTGGCATAATAATATCTTAGGAAAGGGTTAAAATAGAAGAGGATAAATGGTATCTCATTAAAATTACATAAATATTTAATTATGGTAATGTAAATAAATAAATTAAAATATAACTAATTGAAATTAAAATGACTAATTTCAAAGAAGGTTCTTGAATTGAAAGGAGGAGAGGATGGTCCCTTAACTAAGTGGTGACTCTAAATGATTTTTAGGACATTATTGAGAGATTAGAGTCATTTTGGGGGGACTATATAGATTGGAGGGTATAGTATGGACTTTCTAAAAGAAGTTTTAATGAATAGAAATGGGAGTTTGGTTGGGTTTCTATGGGAAAAGAGGGGGATTTCTTTATTATTTTGGTTTTGGAGTCTACATAATAAAATAGAAAAAACCACAAACCATCCCATGGGGTTTTCAATTGTTTTTGTGATATGGGATTTTTTTAAATTATTTTATAAGGAAATGGTCTGAACATAATTAAATATTTCCCTTACATATGAGGAGGTTATTCATACTCTTAAAGAAATGATTTTAAGACCTTCAAATATATTAACAGTTTTGAGGGATTAATAATGGATTTATAAAATTAATCAAATAAACATAAAATATATTTATTTTAAATATAAAACATATATTTGGTCATAGATATATTTTATAGTATTTATTACAACACTTTTTTGTCGTTATGATGTCATAAAACCCAAGGTATATTTATACAGTATTTAATTTTTACCCAAAAATTTGATTGTTTTAGAAAATTGTGAAAGAATCACCATTGGATAATTTAAAAGTTATTATTACAAAAATAATATTTATTATATATAAATAATATGTGAATTTTCACTTTTATAATAATATTTATATTTATTAAGAAATACTAGTTTTTTTGACAATAACTATTTTTGAACCCATATAAAAACTACATTTGACTTCATAAAAATTACACAATAATTAATTTTTAACATAAATGATTTAATATATATATTATTTAATAATAATATTATATTAAAATATAATTTATTTCAAAAATAAATTAATTAATCAAAATAATTTCTTTAATTGAATTGTAATATTATAAAAAATACTATTTTTGTTTTATTATAAAAAATTAAAAATCATTAATAATGTAACCATAACAGGCTGAAAATATATTCATCATTATATAAAAAATAATGTAAAGAATAATAATTCTACGGTATTGATACATATATGTTTAATAGGAATTTAATGGGGCAGTTTGGTGAAGAAGGTTTGGGTCGTGATCTTAATGATCTTGAACTTATCCTATAAATGATTTCACCCAAGCTTAAGTTTTTGTATATCATCTTGAGAAGGGTTAAGGTAAAATCCTAGTGATGGTATATCCCTTATATGATCCAACAAATGAGATTTTTAGGGTATAATCCTACAAGTTGAGGCCACGACTTCCATTGTCTCTGTCAATTTGATTTGTTTAAACCCTGTATTTATACTAATAATGTGGTCACAATTCAAGGGATATATTATCAATTATAATGATACGTAACAATATTTTAAATCCAATTGGATATAATAAAACAAAATAATTTCATTTTTTTAAAAACCATATTATATAATAAGGCATTTAATAAAATCCAATGGGGAATTCTAGTTGTCAAAGCCCGGGTAATTACATTTCAATCCTCATTACAGAATATAAATTTCTCTACTTTTGAGACCATGAGCTATACTTATTTATCAAAAAACATGATGAAAATTATATCATGGTTTAGTAATCCCATAATTATATGTATTATTTAAATATCCTTATCTAAAAACGGTGATAACCTCAAATTTTTTTTTTTCAAATTTACAATATTATTTATAGAACCATGATATAGATTATACTAATGTTGTCTAATAGATCTATATTTAATCCATAAAACATTTCTCTTTAACCATAACATGTAAAATTACCCTGACTATGACATGGATAGCTTCTATTCACAAAATAATTTTCCAGAATCTTCAAAAATTTTCTAATCATGATCATACATTACCCAATGCCTAAATTGTTTATAATAAACAACTTTTTTAACAAATGAATCAACCATTAAAGATAGATTGGGAATATCAATTAATAATACATTATTCATTCCTTTTTTAAATCCTCTATAGCTACTTTTGAGATTTTAATTCAGCCTATATAATCTCCATATATCATACCCATGCATCTCCCAATTTTCTTTTTGGATAATTCTATGATAGGTTCCTCTTACATTAACATGAATGAATACTATTATTCACCTCTTAGTAAATGTTTTATTAAGGTCTTATATCATTACCAGGTAAAATAAAATCTCAATATAAAAATTATTTCCACATTTTTAATTTATAAAAAAACATATTAATCAAATATTTATTATCAATTAGAAAAAAATATAACCCAAAACCATTGGATAGAATATGATTATTTTATACTAAGTATTAGAGAAGTAACATTATTAACTTATAAAAATATAATTAATCCACTAATACATGATAAATGAAAATAATTACCCATTTTTGAAAATAAGTTATCTATAAAAATTATGTATTGTCATGGTGTATTAGTTAAAATCATTTTTTCTTAGCTATCATAAACTCATATAGTTTTTACTGAAACATTTTAATTTGAACATCCACGAGTTAAATGTTACAGCCTTATCCTTATACTTGTAACTTGAGAATGTTTCCTAAATCCATAACATAAATTATTCACAAGTCATTTATATTTAAATGAATATAAAAAATTTATCCAATCAATACGAATTCAATGTAAATCACATAATGTATGAAATATAAAGAAACATAATTCAAAAAAATATTTTTTACATGGTTCACTCATACACAAACTACTCCAAAGAGTGGTAAAAACATGGTTAACTATTTATGATCACAACATATATCATAAAATTATAGGACACGAAATAAAAATTATTGAAATTTTTTGGTTATCTAACCACAGTTTCACTAGAAAGACAATTATTTTTGATCCCGTCATGGATTCATTAAAATCTTATTACTGTATTCATATTTAACCTCCAATATTTATATAACACCTAATGATTAATTATTTTAACGTTTTACCTAGATCCCCCAACCCCAATTTAATATGTTTATAACCCCAATTAATTACAATATTTCCAAACCATTACTTTATCTATTAATAAATGAAAATTAAATTTACAAAATATAATCCCAGAAATTCTTGTAATGAATTAATTAATATTTTTATAAATCAATTTATCACTTCCACTGAATAATAAAAAACAATCATAATTATATTTATGGTGTTCTATAAAGAAAAATATACTCATTAAGTGTATGATATATTTAATAATTTATGGGTAATCTCAAAAAAGGTTTTGAAAAACATAAAATTTGATAAACTTATATAAATATTAATAATCCTGGAATAATGGATTAATTTTTCCCTAGGTATTAATTAAAATAAGAAAAAAATAATATAGGTTTTTATGGTGTAATTTTATTCCATGAATTTAATCCATGTAAAATTGAATCCTCATCTTAAAAATTAATTTTTATATGTATTGATCTAATGTTTCATATAATATAGAACAAAATAGGGTCATTCATACAATATGAAATATGGATAGCCACACATTATAATATGTTACTATAATACTTAATGATATATATATATATATTATAAAATAAATTCATATATCTATATTATTCCACAGAGATATCATTTATTTTGTGTTCAAATATAAATAAATGTTGTATTTAAAGAGTGTTTCAAATGTATTAATAAATATTAAATATGTTCCAAAATTATTGGATTGGTTTAGGTAATAAATATATTATAAAAAATTTATAATGAAAAATTATTAATCAAATAATATTTAAATAACACATAAAACATAGAGATTCTTTAATTTATTGGAGGAAATCTATAAAAGGGAATTTAAAGATCATTACAAAATCATGAAAAGGTAATAAAAACCCTCATTCATTGAAACTCACTCATATCCCATTCTCCTTCATATATTGAGGTGTTCGAATGTTGTTGTGCATAAGGGAATTAATAGGATTGAAAATCATGATTCCATGGGTGGTGGGTTTCAAAAGAAGAAATTCTTATTTTAGATGGTTATTAGTGGGGTTTATCAAGCAAACTATAGGAGACAGACAATTTATTAGAAAAATAAGTAATTACTTATATTCTAAATTTATATGTTTTTATACAATTTTATGAAAATATATTAGTTTTGGTTTTTTTGTATTCCACTATTTATTTGACATATTAGATGTTAACAAAAGCCATCAATTCTATTTGAAACAATGTAGTGATTTTTTTGATAAATCTTTATTTTTTTAAAAATCTGAAAATATAAAAATTGTATGAATATTATAAAATATAATATATAGATATCATATAATGAAATATTATATTGATTTGTATGATTAAGGATATCATATGATATGTAATGTTATTTATATTTTTTAATCATTGGATCAATTAATCACATAATATGATTGTCTATGTTATAGGGAATTTCATATATATCTGGTCGTGGTTGGGAATATCACATGGTATAATATACTTAAATAAATGATTTTTTAAAACAATTACTTACATTAGTTATACAGTATAACTACATTATAGGGTATGATATATTTCATTTTTATTACTTTTTATCGTTTTATATTATATGATATAGAGATATCATAACATCAGAATTGGAATCAAAATTTCAGATATAAACAACTAAGGTTTTGAAATTTTCAATTTTATTAATATATATGATGTGAATGAAGGATGTCATTTGGGTACACAATTGAGTTGTATAAGGAAATATTACCATGACCAATAGTTCTATAATATCACTTATGAGTGAATAAGATAAATAATATTATATAAAATATTTATAGCATATAATTTGATAAAAATATACAAATACATGCTTTTTATAAATGAATTAAAATTTATAATTGTTTTATAAATTACAATTTATTAGTAATATAAAATTATTATATTTATATTATTTAAGGTTTATAAATGAAATTTTGGTTATGGAATGTTTATAATTAATTTTATAAAATATTTTTAAAATACTTAATTAAATAATTGTGAATTATTCATATGAAATACTCTTTAATAAAACACTTCTTACAAAAAGTATCAACATATTTTTTATATTCGCATAATAACTCTAGGATGTAATAAATTAGTTCAAATGAAACATATTTACTAAAATTAAATTAAATTATATAATAGATTTTAATAATGTGAATTTTTCACATTATAAAATATTATGTGTTAAAATAAATTAAGATATTAAACATGAGTAGTTCATAATTCATATACATTATATATTTTAATAAATATGAATGGATCATATTTACCATGAAATTAAGAATTATGAAATTTTTATGTATATTTTCTAAATATAAAGTGATAATATTTATGTATATTTATAAAAATTATATAAATGATCTATTTATATGTTATATATTCTTTAATTATGAATTTGTTTTCCAGTATACTTCGTGATTAATTAAATTTTCATTTATTTATTTACCTATTTTAAATTTTTTTATTTTGTGAAATGTTTATGTATGAATATTTTTTGATTTATATAAATTATTATATTGTTTATTATAAAAGTACATAACTTTAATTTAATGATTTATATGATAGGTATTTTATTTTATTTTATTTAAATTTAATAATGATTATTTTTCTGATTTTTTATAATTCCCAAGAAAATATTTTTGTCATATTTTTACATATTTGATATAACAAAACATATAATTGAAACCCTTAATTACCTTATTCATAGTAAGGATTTTATTTCCCCACATTATAATTAACTTTTAGGATTATAGTTGTAGAGAACTAGGAAAAAATTACATTTCAATCTGAACACTTCTATATAGTGTATATTTTTTCACAATTATGGTTCTTAAATTAAAACAACTATTTCATTTGTGACAATCATTCTTTGTTTGAGATGAGCCTCCATAATTATAATATTGAACATTATAGAGTTATCATACATCCTTAAAATATTGTAAAATAATTTGAAAATTTGAGAAGAGCACATAAAGTTCATTAATGGAGACAAAAATAAAGGAAACCCATTAATCCTTTAGAAAAAAATGAAAAGCAATTATTTTTTTTCCTTTTCACATAATGAACGTTGAACTCATAAAGACAAGATAAATCAACATTTTTCCATCAAAACCCTTTAAAAACACATATAAAGAGTATAAAAAGCACAAATATATATTGGGGCATCACATTTATCACCCATTTCAAAAGACCCTATCAATAGGAATGACCTATTTGTTTACATACACTATTTTATCTCCAAAGACTAAATCCTTACCCAATGTGTTGGAGAGCTACATCCTTGGCTCACCCATCACTATAAATAATTCACAATTACTGTAACATTAAAAATTCATATAGATGAATTTTTTTCATCATCATACTCATAAACACTAAAATTTAAACCTATAAGAAAAATAAATTTCAATTATATCATAAAAATAAAAGAAAATATCCTTTTATTTTGATGAATTATTTAAAATGAAAAATTTATAGAATTATGGGAATTAAAATTATTTAGTAAAACTATAAAAATTTAAAAATTATGCTTCTTAATGAAAAAAAATTCTTGATGGAGGGAAAAGGTATCCATGCCATAAATGTTTAAAAAAACATTTTTACACCTTTATAAAGATACTCAAAAATTAATCATACCTAAAACATAAAAATGATTCTTTTTTTAACCATTGCAAATAAATTCAAATATAATTAAAAATTACTTCAGTGAAACATTTATGTGTGGGGAATTTTTTTGAAGGAATATGGACATGGATGAAAAAGAATTAAAATAAGAGCATTAAAACAGTTAAAATAAGGTATAAAATAAAAACCCTTTACCTCGAGTACCAACTAAATTTTTATGACTTCTACCAACCTGGATAATAAAATTATATTAATTATTTTGTTACATAATAACCTTTTTCTTGTTTATTCATTTAAAATTAATACTTTTATTTTAACTATTTTAATATTTTATTTATTTATTAAATCATTATAGTCCACCTTGGTCATTTTGGGGTCATTCAGTTCATATTCTTTAAAATAGATTTAGTACCCTAGTAACAACAAAAAATAATTTTATAATGGTTTCATATGTTATATATATTTCATTGTATAAGGTTCATATAATTTTAGAATAAAATCAGTTTAATAGGTTTGGATATAGTAAAACTTCCATGAATCTTCCTTGATAAGCTTGTCATTCACAGTTTAATGTAACTATGATTACTCACTTTTAATTACATTTATTATGATGGATATTTAACCATTATATAATCATGAAAATATCATAAAGGTATAATTTTTATATTATATTACTATTATATAAGTTTTCATAATCATTCATGAAATAAAAATTATAATATCATGCATGTAAGTGGTATAACTGATCCAAATAAGAATACTTTTTAACATCCAAATGAGTATGAATATTTTATTATATAGTAATTATATCACTTTTCAAAAGATTAATGATTTAAAAAACATGTTATTAAAATTATAAATCATATTCAATATGATTTAGAAGATAAATATAAATTGAATATAATGGTAATAAGTTATTACCTTCAAAGTGTATCAATATGTCTATTTTAGGAGGTTAAATCTTAAGATGAATATTTATTATTAATATTTTTTAAAAAATGGACATTTTAACGTCTAAAAAACATTATAATTCTATAAATTTCATATGAATTAATTTAAATCAATATTTTAAAACCATCCGTGTTATTTAATGATCAAAAAATTAAATACATTGTTTATGGAGGCAGTAGTCCACATATAACATGATGGAAATTTTCATTTTACAAGGGATAATGGGAAGGTTGAGAATGAATTTTTTATAAACATAATAATATCCTATTATTCTAATTTTAATGATTTTATTATATTATTATATTCATAATATATTTTAAAGAGGTTTAATAAGAAATAATCTTGAAGGCACTTATTTATAACTAGTTTCTCTTCATTTGATATCCTTTATTATATATTTTCTTAAGCATTCATAGATTGGTATTTTGGAAATAAAACGATGAATTGAAAATGGTAAATATATTTTGGGAGGTATTTTTTCATATCTCTGTTTATATAATGTGATTAAAACTTATGTTGAATTTAGGTAGTGAGTGGAACCTTTTATAAGTGAGGGGTGTGACACTCTTGAAAATACTTGATTTTATAATATATAATAAATTTTGTACTCATGTTAAAAGGAAAAAAACCATAATCTAAAATATAAGATATGTATTGTAAATGATTCAGTCAACCAATATAATTTCTCTATATTTTGTGATATTTTCCCCATCCCTAATTTTAACACACCTTTAACCATTTTAACATTTATCTTGGTGACCAAAGGTTACCTAGACAACAGATTTTTTGAGCTAAAATGAAATTGAACTTATAAAAAATTTGAACCTCCAAATTAAAAATATGAAAACCATTTTAAAACATTCAATTTATAGAGGAGGTAAAAATAAATTTTAATATAATTATACATAATGTAATAGAAAACATATTTCATAGATATATTTTTTTTAAGCGTAAAAAATGAGTTTTTACAAAAATAAAATATAGTATATGTTTCCATGAGGTTTTTTATTTTATGAATAACAAATTCGAGTAATATGAATTTAAAACTAATATCAATAAAAAAGGTAACTTATGAATACATAATCAATGGAAAATCCATGGTATTGGAAAACGTTATATTTTCTACTATTGACCTACAAATCCACCCATTCATAAAAAAATCACCCTAAAATAAATTTGAAATAATAAATTGAAAAATTAATTTCAATTTATAAAATTTATATTCTAAAATTATTAAATTTTACATTTATATAGAACAATATAATATATTTAAAATAATTTAGTTAAAATAATAACTAATACCTTTTTACAAATGAAAAATTATTCTTATTCCATATCTTAATTGAATTATTTATATTGTTATAATAACAACTGTTAATATGAATCCATATAATTAATATGAATAAAATTTAAAATTTATTTATTAAAAAAATACCCAGGTTATCACATTATCACCCTTAAGTAAATTGCATCATCATAATTTTATTATTTGATAAAAAAGTGGGGTTATTTGTGTATTAGGTCCCTTTTAGGTTCAAATGTTAGTTCTTAAATAATTTTATTTATCTACAAAAATTCAACCAAGTGAGTTACTTTATTTCACAACACCATATCTCTATATAAATAATTTGAAATATATTTTCCTTATAATAAATATTCTCTCTTAACAGTTCCAATTTAGAGATTAATACAATAAATTCATTAGGAAAAACATTTTTTATAATAAAACCTAAAACACATCTTGTTACTGAGATAAAATATTAGTGAAAGTAAGTTGGTAAGAAATTGATACCACTTTAACTAAAATATCCAAGGGTCTAATTGATTTACGGCTTAATTTCCTCTCTTTCTGAAATGAATTGCACCTCTCCAGAGAGATATTTTATGAAAAACATTATTTGTTACCATAAAGTAAATATATTTTATCTGGTTATCTACATATTTATTCTTCCTACTATTTTATATCCTCATATTATACTAATTCATCATTACATTTTCAATCATATCCTTTACAAATTCATTTCCTAACAATTTTCACTCACCAAATTCATTCCAACATGATTGAGTTCAGAATCACTTTACATATAATAACCAAAATGATTCTATATATATGACTAAATGAAAACAATTATTATAAAAAAAATTATATAAATTAAATGTGTTGATCCTAACCTCTTTGATAATACGATGATCATGCCTAGAGAATATCCTATAAAATTTGAATTTCCCACTTTGAATTACCATCATATTGAGGATGAAAAGATGTAAAGAAACATATGTAAATACCCAAAGAATTCTGAAGTACCATCTAAAAATTGGATGTAAATATTGGATCATGATTCGATACAATAGGGATATGAAATTTATGAAACTTGGATATCTACTCAAGAAAATCTTGAGAGATATGATACGAAGTCATATAATCCAGAGTAAGAATAAAATGATAAGATTCAGGGAAATGATAAAAAATAACCCATATGTATTATTATATTTTGAAATATTTGGTAATCCCACCATGTAATCCAAGGATATATCCTCCTATTTTGATTTTAAAATTAACAAATATTGATGAATCCCATTCAATTGTTGTCATTTAGCTTTAATCCATTTAGGAGTCAAATATTTCATGGTAAAATCAGCAATGTATTTCTTCAAACCTTCTCACCAATAATATTCTCAATGATCTCCATATATCTTAGTGCTATCATGATGAACATTACATGGATATTTGTGAGCCTCACTTAATAATTATTTTTTCACTTGAAATTATCATAGTAAATATAACCTCTTTTCAAATAATATAAAACCTTCTTTTTCAATATTAAAGTAAAGAAATTTTCCTTTCTTTACCAGTTCTATCATTATTTTTAAACCATGATATTCATTTTGAGCATATTTAATTCCTTCCAGCATGGATGATTAAAGTGAAACTTGATCCAAAATTAAAGGTATTTTCAGATAAACAAAATCTAGTTTCACTATTGTTAAATCATTAACTATAGGATAATTTTCCAATCATTTCCTGGTTAAAATGAATATCCTTTAGGCTCAATGAATTTACTACATTGTTTTCTTTACCTAGATGAAATTGAATCATATAGTCATAATCTTTTATCAGTTCCGAATATTGTATTTATCTCTTTTCAACTCATTCTGAGTGAATATATACTTTAAAATTTAATGATATATATATATATATCACATCTCTCCCTATTAAAATAATTTCTCAAAATTTAAAAATCAAAAATTACCCCCAGAAGTTTATGAATATCTACTGGATAATTGTTTTCATGGGGTTTCAGTTGTTGTGATTCATGTTATATCACCAATTCATTTTCCTCAAAATAAAACCAATTACATTAAAAAACATTACTATAAATAATTAATTCACTATTTCTTGTTGGTAAGGCAGAAATTATAGAATTAGTTAATTTTATTTTTTAGTTCTTGAAAATAGTCGTTATATTCCATTTTCTAAAGGAATCTAAATCTTATTTATGTTAACCAGGCTAGTGGGTTAGCTAATCAAGCACAACTCTCAAAAAACCAATGATAATAACTCAAAAGTACAAGAAATCTTTGTATATCAGAGACATTAGTATGTCTATTCTATTCTTCCACCACTTTAGTTTTAATAGGATCAAATGTTATTCTATATTTAATTATAATTTTCCCATGTATATAAATCCCCAATAACCAAAATTTTTATTTACTAAATTTTCCATAAAAATTTATTTATTTAAGGGTATAAAGAATAATCTTGAGATGTTTCTCACGATACTCATAAATTTTAAAATATACTATAATATCATCAATGAAAACAACCCAAAAATTATTCAAATACTCAAGAAGAAATATATTCATCAAATACATTAATATAATTGGTTCACTATTCAA
The DNA here is from genome assembly GCA_963277665.1 of Viscum album. Taxonomy (NCBI): domain Eukaryota; kingdom Viridiplantae; phylum Streptophyta; class Magnoliopsida; order Santalales; family Viscaceae; genus Viscum; species Viscum album. The sequence continues at coordinate 173,767,593 of OY728128.1, forward strand.
TCCAAATGATATAAAAACTAATAATAGAAATAAATATTTTAAAATATTTTCTTAATAATTTTGTCTACTTTTACCTTTAACTGAAGATATCCGTACCTGTGGCCAATATTAAAAAAATATAAAGAACCCTAGAGGTTATTAAAAATGTAATTTAGGTGATTCAATAAATACATGTTCTTAGTTGTAATGTTTTCCACTGATATATAATCAATAAAAAGACTCATATAACTATCTTTTTGTTTATAAAAAATAGGATCACCCCATAGTGATATTCTAGGGAGAATAAAACCCTCAGAAAGTAATTATTTTAATTTTTTCCTACTTCAATAGGTCCAATGGAGTAATTTGATAAGGTTATTTTGAAATTGGTTAAGCATTAAGAAAAAATTCAATAGTGAATTTGATCTCCTGATTTGGAATAAAGCCAAATAGATCAAAAATAAATACATCAAAAATTTATTTACCATAGGAATATCATTAATTTTAATAGTTACCTTCTTCTCAATGATATGTGAAATATTACCGTCACCCTCGTATTTAGTTAATTTATCAGCTTCTTGATATGTTATCACATGTATAAAAACATTATTTTATATAAATTGGAACTGGTTAAGAAATTTAAATATAAATTATTTATCTCATAAATATATTTTTATCATGTTAACTTGAAATCTAATACATAACTAGAATAAAATTAAACTCTAAAAAAGGTAATATAATAATATTTTTAGGGAAAAAATTCCACAATAATAATATAAGTTTCCTATAAATCCTGGTTTCCATAATAATTCCTCTTAGAGTTTTTACAAAAATTTCAATCTCTATTTTTTGAGGTGATATTTCCATTTTAATTTTAAATTTAAAACAAATAATATAATTCATATATCTTGAATCTAACAAAACATTGGTATATTTTGAGTAAAAAAGTAGCATACCTATAACCAGAACATTTGAAATCCCAACATCTTCCATTAAAATATAGAATTATTTTGAATCCCATTTATTATTTAAATATTAATGATTCAATCCCTGAGTCACTAAATTAATTTAAATATTTTCATAGTGACCCAATACATTTCAATTAAAAAAATTTATGATCATTACTCATTTATTTGTAATCATGAGCATAATGTAAAAAGTTACCACACTCGTAAAATTCCATTATCCTATTTGAAATTACATAAAATTATTTTTACTATATTTAGGACATGTAGGAGTCTTAAATTTATATTCACTTATTTGTTATTTCTTTATTTAATTTTCATATAGACAAATTCTTATTCTTGTTATTATAGGATACATAAAAATCAACAAATTCCATCACAACTTTCGTTGCACATCAAAAAATTTCATCATAATTCAAAAAATAACTAGAGGACAATTATATTTATTAATATAGTTTCATAAATTTTTAAAACCAATAAATTTTATTCATAGTATAGAATAAAATTCACTGTATACTTTTCTAATCTGGTAAAATTTTCTTTATGAAAGACAATTGAGTCCTTTTCCCTTTGCATCAAATCTAAATATTTGCATTCTATTCAAAGTAAAAGGAAATTAAGAAAATATTTTTTCATGAAAGATATCCATAAAAACTATCCACTCCATGGTATAAATTTTATTCTTCTCCTTGGTATTTTTAATTAAATACCACCACCAATTGGATTCACCTTCAAATCAATAAATTGTAAAAGTTATTTTTTGTTTCTTTTAATAACCTAAAACTTCAAATATCACTGGGTATGATGTTTTACCAAATACTGATAGATTCTATTTAATGTACTATTTCATTATTGGAATGGTTCAAATTAGTTAGTTTATTCACATGATTATATAGGTTCCACTATTTGTAACCTATGTTAATTTAGTTAGCATAACAATAAACCGCTCAACTTCTACTCCATTAATTTAAGGTAAATAATTAATAATTATATTGTTCTTATGATACCTTATTATTGTATTCATCCTATAATATATATGGAAAACCATTATAAAAGATGAATATATTAGATAATGTGACATGAAATCCTTAGAGTCATTAAAAACCCCCTACTGATAATATGACCACAAATTAGAATCCCCATATCATCTTTATTTTTCAACATCACAACCTCTAAAATTATCTAAAAATTTATCTAATACCAAATATGAAACCTAATATAATTAAATCCATTACTTATATGATTCAAATTAAGGATTTCATTTCTCAAAAATATTATTATCTTTTAAGTTAAGAGTTTTACAAAATTTTGAAAGAGAATAAATTAAAATGTGGAAAATTCCTTATAGTGTGCCTTTTTTCCCACAACCCTGGTTATTAAATTAACACTCATATTTATTTTATATAACTCTTTATTCATTCAATAGGAGTCTATAATTGGAATATTGAATTTTCTATAGTTCCTATACATCTTTTAATCGTGTAAAATTAGTTGAAAATGTGGGTTGAGAAAATAAATCCTTGTAAAGGATTAAAAAATAATGCAAACCTATTCAACCATTGGAAAAATATGAAAAATCCATGAATAGTTTTACATTTTAGATAATAAATTTTGAACTTATAATCACATGTGAAATCAACCTTTATAAAAGAAAAACCATTATAATGCTTCGAAAGCATAGAAAAACATGAAGCTTTCTTAGGAAATCATATTCATCACTAGTTTCAAATCACCATTTCATATCATCCCTTGAATATGAATAGTATATTAAATTAGTTAAAATATTTTATCCAAAGATACTAAATATTTACCTAATATGTAAGAGTGATATATCTAAGGTTCACTAATCATCATTATAATATCCTCACCCGAATGACACAAATCTAGTGCCCAAAGTTAGTTCTCTACAAGGAATTAAGCATGCTTATCCCTATGAAAGAAGATTTTGACTAGGAACGAGGGCCTAATTTGTGTCTATAGAGAGAATTTTCCCTCATATTATTGTATAAAACATTAAAATAACCAAATAGAATCCATTTAATAAGATAATCCAAGTATAGAAGTATTAAATATAAATAAGACTATAATAATAAATACAATGCACAAAAGGCCCAAACTTCATTGTCATATATACAAGATAGATCACAAACTAGGATGATCATATATATAAAGTTACATAAATGTAATATAAATAAAATTATAAGGATTTAATACATACACTAATCCGTACCACATTCCTAGCTTTAAAAACATATATGATCCATCCTAGATGATCATTATCATGCCTCAACCCATCCCGTGTTTGCAAGCAATTGAATGTTTTCTCTAGTACCCCTATGCAATTGTGGAAAGAGTAGGGTGTGAGTAAAAAAATCAGTAGAGGACCGCCTGCATGGTCCCATATATAACCAGTAAATTCAGTGTAAGTATATGTGATCCACTCATCTAGATAACAATAATAACAACTTCATAAAATAGAATACTAGTCAAAAGTCATACCAAAGCATGGTTTCATAAGGGTACATTCAGGAAATAATCCCTCCCATGTTAAGACAAATCTAGAATAAAATAAATACAAAAAAATATCAATAATAAAATCAATCCACATTGGATCATTGGGTCCGTGATCCTGATGTTCTCGACATACTATGACTAGTGAATCGAGTTATATATTATACCACTCAAGACATGTATACTCCTATCAATCCTTTTTTCTATAAACCTAATTGACGATACCTACATCAAACAACACCATAAATTTCTCTGTGCAAGCAATGTCACTGCATGGGGGATACATGTCCTAGCATTGGGATAACCCTTACTCTCCTCCAATCACTATAACGAATGATTATAAGTAAAAACTGAACATCCTATAGATACAAAAATTTCACTTATATAAAAGAAAATGTTACCCAAGGTTTGTAACCAAAGAATCCATTTATAATGATAATCAAGAGTTAAATAATTTTTGTTTCCATATGAGTCTATCTAAGGAATTCCTATATGGGAATCCAAATATCACTGAATGTGTATAAAATCCATTTTACCTATGATTCCATTTAAAAAATTCATACAAAGAAATCCAAGTATCACTCAAGGCTTATATAACATATATATAGCCAAAGAGTCTGTCCAAGGAATTCTATATTAGCAATCTAAGTGTCACTCAATGTGTATATAAACTATTTAACCTATGATTCCATCCAAGACACTGCATATCAGGAACCCAAGTATCACTTTGGGAATACAAATCATAATCCTAAGAAGTACCAATTGGTATCCCCATAATATAACATTCAACCTTACATGATTAAAAGATGTGTCCTAGATAGTACCTATGTGCATCCCAATAATATCACAATAAGGACCAGAAACCAAATCTAGGAAATTAACTTAGGAAATACCAGACATATGTCACCTCACATTTGTCTCACTTTCCAAAATACCTTGAATCTCCTTTGGAAATCATGGATGTATCAACAGTAACCATGTAATTTTATAAAATCAAGTGTAAGGGTGGTTGACTGCCTAAAACTAATAACTAAAACAATAGTGTCATAGGATTAAATGTTTAGTGTGGGTTCTAGGTGCCGCCTTCTACCATATCTTCCCAAACCACTAGCTCGAGTTCATTTAAACATTGGGTCACTGACTGAGTCCCTTAGGTGAGTTCTTTATAGAGGCATACTACTTCAGATCCTTGAGGTTCATAAGAAAATAGAGGCTTCCCCCTTTAGACCCTTTTTTCAATACATATGCAAGGGTATCCATATCAGGGTACTCTAAAGAAATAAGCAATTAGAAGAATCTTAAAAGGGATCCTCTGTCACATAATCCTCAGGTCTAGGCATGTAGATAGAACTCAGGGGTCGTTAGTGACCCTGACATTCATCCAAAAAATTAACCCAATTAATCTATTTAAAAAGTCCTATGGAATAAATTTAAATAGGGGAATCTTCCTCCGGGGTTATCTCAAGTATGAATATACTTCCATAAACGTACATAAATATTATTGGGTAGGTACAAAATACCACCTACCATTAAGAATCTTTAAACAATTAATAAATAGGTCTTGACATCTTCTTAAAATCTCGCCAATAATAGATCCAAGCCGTATTAGCTTCCATGCTCCTACCTAACATTACAAATCTCCAATATAGTACAAAAACATCCATTACATCATTAAAAATATAAAATAAAAAAATATATCCCAAAATTAATTATAAGAGATATCTCACCAAACACCTATCACTCGATAAAAAATATGGGAAACCACTTATAGAATATCTACAGGGTTTCCTCGACACCATTCCTAGGAAAATAACTAACCAAAAATGTCATATATTTTCTTAATTAAATTAATTAATGTCAAAACCTGAATAAAAAACTCACAGTGAAGATATAAATCATTGAAACGATTTGCAGAGAATAACCGATGACCTCTCGAGTCACCCTCTTCCTAGGTAGAGTGAAAAACCCAACACCTATAACCAATTACACCATTCTCTAGTGGAATTGGGACTAAAATACCTAAATAGTGGACCAAAATTTAGAGGATGTATAGAAAGAAAAATATAGTGGCTAAAAAAGTTGAAGTATTACCTCAAGGTTTCCAATGCACTTGATGGTGTCTGATTCTTTCCTTGAACAAAGGAGAAATCCCATGGAGGAAGGGAGAGGGGGGATGTCATGAATGGGGGTTCTCCTAGTGAAATGAGTGAGAAAATTGGAGTAAATACCTATAATGGTCAGAGAGGAAAGTTATAATTTTACCCATTTAATAACATGCACAACTAGGCCATATAGTCTATCAAACCATGTAACAACCATGCAATGCTTCTTCACCCATACACCTCCACCTGACATAGTTATAATGAATGGTTAGTAAAACTGTAATTCAACTATGTGCCATGTCTAAAAAAAATTATAGACCTTCACATGGTTTCACCTAGCCTACTCTGTGGTTTATCAAACTCTATACCTTTACAAACTAGACCACATGGTTTGGCCCCATGGTTGCACTAAAAGTGAGCCAACTGTGCGCCATTGATTGAACCTTACCAAAACTCCTATTTAATCATAGAATCCTCTCTATGGTCTCAAGAAATATAATTTATCTTATAAGCCTAAAACCACCTCTCAAGACGTTATTTAGTGGAATTATATCCTTCGAAGTCCCATTCCAAAGATCCCAGATAAAACATTGGCCAGTTCGATAATTGAAAATTCAAAATACATTAGAATTTTACAACTCAATAAAACAAAGTATCTTATAATAATAAATAATTTCCAAGTACCATACCATGATAAAATAATATGTAAGATTTAATTTTCATCTTGAAAATAAAAAAAACCGACATTTTATCCCTTAAACAAAATCAATTTTAGTTAACCAATAAAAATAATAAGATCTATCATTTTCTTTTGATAACTCATTTAAAAAAAGACACCAAATAATGGGTATTAAATTTAGTTTGTAAAAACAAGTACATTTGAAAATAATTCTTCCTAATTAATAATTTCCATGACTTTGGTAAAACACAATCCTGAAATAAACACTAAAAACATTTTTCAACACCTTTTTAAAGAAAGTAATATGTGAACAATATGAAATGAAATAAAATTTTTCATTTTTAGACCATTATAATTAAATTATATGAAGATAAAAAATGAAATATAAAAAAACTTATGTACATAGAATAAAATTCATGAAATAATATTGGCATAGAATAAAAAGGGTTGAAAGAGAAATGTCAAAAACATTTAAAATAAGGTTTAAAAGAATAATCCATTATCTTGAGTCCTCTACTCGCTTAATATGACATATAAAAAATAAATAATTATATTATATTAATTATTTAATTATTTAGATTATTTTTTTATATTTATTACATTATTATTATTCTATTCATTTAATTTAATATCCTGTTTTATTTATTTACAAAATTGGTTTATTTCACGTTGATCATTTTTTGGTAATTCGATACATAATCATTATAAAAGCTTCGGTACCCTAGTAATGGTAAAAGGTACTTTTCCAATGGTTTCATATGTTCTATATGTGTCAAGGTATATTTTTCAAATAATTCTAGAAATAATGTAATTAAATATTTTATAATATAGTTACTTTTTATGAATCCTTTATGTTAATCTTGATTTAAACAGTTTAAATTAACAGCAATTACTCAATTTTTCCATTATTATGATGGATATTTTACAATTATATAATCAGGAAAAATATAATATATATCATTATTACATAATTTTATATATATTTATGCTTTCATAATCATTCTCTACATATATATTATAGCATTATAAATGTAGGTTGTAAAACAAAACCTAACACGTACTCGTTATAACATCCAAATTTTAAGGAATATATTATTAAATAGTAGTAATATAGTATTTCATAGAAGATTAATTATTTTAAATTTTTATGAAATTTATAATTAATATTAAAAAATATTTATATAAATAATAGAAATTAAATATAATGTTAAAAATTTATTACTTTCCAAGTGTCTCGATATGGCCGTTTTAGGTAGCTAAATATTATGATGACAATTTATTATTAATATTTTTATAAAAATGAAATTTTATATTTATAAAATAGAAATAAAATAAAAAATTTAATATTATTGTGTTAAATTAATTTTTGTAACCATTCATCTAAGGTGGTGATGAAAAACAAAATGAATCATTCATGGAGGCAACATTCCACACATAAAATGAATAATTGTTTTATTTTCCAAGTGATAAAATGAAGGTAGAAAATGGTTTTTCCATAAATATAATAAAATTTAAATATAATAATGATACTAATTTATTTATATTATTATTTTCATAATATATTGGGAGTAGGTGAATAAATAAATCAACATGAAAGTACTCGGTCAATACTGTCCTCATTTAAAACTCTTGTTCTGCATTTTTGTATTAGTATTTTGAGAATAAAAGAAACTGTATGACATTAAGAATTGATTTGGAGATTTTTTTATGTATTAGTTGTGCTAAGGTTCTCAAATTCTATGGATAAGTGAGTCCATGATGGGCTTATTTTATAAGCGAGGGTAGTGATACTCTTGAAAATACTTTATTTTTTAATATATAAAAAATTTCATATTGAAGTCAAGTGCCTCAAAAATTGACCAATTCTGAAAATAGGATATATAGGGTCAATAATTACCTCAAAAAATAACATTTAAATATTTTTATTGATATTTGTAGCCTTATCCATTAGTTTACCCCTTTTAACCCTTTTAACCTTCATTGTGTTGAAAATGTTTCCCATGGAATTTGTTTCTGTGACCAACAATGAAATTGATATTATTAAAAATTTGAAATTTTTATTAAATATAACAAAACAAATTTATAATAATCATTTTTAGAGGTGGTAGAAAATAATTTTAATATATATACGCACAACACAATGAAAAATAATTTTTACAAAAAATTGTTTTAAGCATAAAAAATGAATTTTCTTTAAAATAAAATATATTATTAATTCTCATGAAATTATATATTTAATTAAAAAAATTAGTTGTGTAACATTTAATCATACCTTAATCCAAAAGGGTACTTCTATATACTTAATTAAAGGCAACATCATGATATTTGAGAACATGGCATTTTCCACTATTCATTTAAAAATAGACCCATTCCAAAAAATCACAAAAAAATCACACTAATATAGTTATGACATGATGAAGAATTTTTTTTGTGAATTTTATAAAATTACAATTATATACATATGAAATTTAAATATTAAATAAAACCATATAATACATGAAAAATAATTTAGTTTCAGTAAAAAATAGGTCCTTTTTCCCAAAGGAAAACTATTTTATTATCCCATATCATAATAAAATCATTTCTATATTTGTAATAATAAATATTAATATGGATCTATATAATTGATAATAATAACATATAAAATATTATCTTTAGAAAAATACCTATGTAATCACATTTGAATTTAAAATAGTCCTTGAATCTTGAAATAAATCATGAATTAAAATCAATATATTGTGGGCCTTTGGGTAAAAATTATCACTATTCCCAGATATAATGGTTTTTTTTTAAAATTTTGAGGTTGAATAAATATTAAAACATTTTTTTGAGATTGATATTTTAGATTTATATGATTTTAATCTATTATATGAAAGAAGTTACATGAATTGTCTTCATATGATGAATTAAAATTTGTTTTATAATGTTAAAATTAAATATTTAAGGAGAATAAATAATATAAATAGATAATTATATTGTTTGTATAGATTAATTTTTTTAAAAAAATATTACTTGGGTGGAATAAATATTATAAATTAAATCACTAGACACATGCCTACATATAGGGTTTTCATGGGATTCATATAGAGATTAAATATTGAGGTATTTTAAACCCTTAAAAATTCCATAGTGTTTAATTACTTATTATGAAAGCACAATATAATACCTCAATCATCCATTAAATGTCTTCAAGAAATTTTTTTTATATTGTGTAAGGTGTTCATAATAAGGAATATTCAAATGTATTCTTTGATTTACACTTGGCTAAGTGGCCATTATAGGATTAAGTATCTTGGGGAATAGAGTTCAGATTATTATGAACACAAAATCCCTAATGGTGAATGATTTTAGATATCAAATAAAATATCAATAGATAAAGTAAAATAGAACACACAAATTTGGATACTCGAGAAGAATTCCTACATCTGTAAAGAGGAAAAAAGTTTCACTATTTTTGGGAGTATAATAATAAAAGTATTAAAATTATATTTAATAGCTTCCTTAAGTGGAAATTTTAAAAGAAAATGTATCACTATATTACCCCAAATTTATATAATTCCTAGATATACATAGTGGTCCAAAGTGTAATGATAAAATTTTTGATGCATTTCTACAACTATATTGTAGTAATGAAACTTGTTATAATTATTTGTAATTTGGTCTTGGCACATTAAACCCTTGAAAAAAACTTGAACAAGGTCTCGTTACCTCAAAATCTCCAAGAATCTTCATAGTGAAGGTTAATCTAAGGATGGCATGAGATTTATGTTCAATATTTTCCTATAGTAATTAGACTAAATTTATCCTAACGAATAGTTTCAACAATTATAACAGGATGGTTCATTTGATAAATTAAAATTCATTTTCCACAAAAATATTCAATATTTATATATTATATAATTGATATATTTTTCAACCTAAATATCCATGTTGTGATAGAAAATATAAATTTTTTCGAAGATTAGTAAACTAATTATTTTGGATCACTAATTTATATGATGTAATGGGGTCATCATTTTAATGAAATAATATTTAATACAACTCCTTGTTAAATATTTATATAAAACATACTCACCCAAAAAATATTTTTTTAGATTATAATTTAATTAAACGAAAATTATATAATTTTATTAATATATATTATTATGGTTTTGTAACATTTTATATTGGTATAATATGTTTAGAAATATGTTCATATTTTATGTGATGTTTAATACGTATAGAAAAGTAAATTTTATTGTCATAAATCATTCTGATTTGGAATTAAGAATATTGGATACCATCTTTGGGTAAAAAATATATGATAAGTTATATAAACTAAATAATATAAAATAATTATTTAAGGTGGAATAAAAAAACATGTCCAAAATGTATCTATTGTGGTTTCATTATAAGTGGGGTCATATGATCTACATATTCCCCATTAACTAGTTTTAAAATTATAAAATTATCAGTATATTTTGTCTTTAAATTGGAGTTTAATTTCTACTTCTTATATAGAAAATAATGGATTTTGTTTCATTTTTAATAATTTTTTTGTTTAATTAACATTAATTAACTGTTTTTTGTTATTGGATATATGATTAATGATTTATATTTTTTTATGGATCTTGGTACCATGGAAGAATCAATATACAATGCACGATTAAATTTTTTATGTCTAAATATCATGATAAAACCTAATATCTAAAAAAATCACACTCAAGTGCTGAAAATAAATCTTAAAAAAAATAAATTTAAATAAATATAAATTAAAAATAACACCTCAATGGATTTTATTATGATTTAGTATTCTCTAACCATTAATATTGTCATTTTTTTAGAGACTCAATCACAAGTTTCTCTAAAAAAATCTACTCCTTTTATAAAAATTTTAGGACACCGATCATGATTCCTCTATAATATTACAAAGAAAATAAATGATTTACTTTGTATGATATTGATCATGAAAGAATATTTTTCTATATATTTTCTTTAAATATTTAGATAATATGTGGATAATCTCTCAAATTATCTCTCTAGGTCTTGTGAAGAGAATTTGTCAGATAAATATATTCTCAAAACATTCTGGTATATTTTTTTTATATATACGATTAAATTGAAATAATTGCATAGTTTTTTAATAAATTTAATCAATATAATAACCCCATGTCACTTATAAAAATGATATTAATTTATTTATGTTATTTTAAGTAACATAATAATATCATATTACTTCATAAATGAAACACATATTAATTAAAGTGATATAGAAATTTACCTGCTTAACTATTAACTCGATCTGAGTTCTCTCCATAAATTTATCAAACCTAAAACCATAAATTAATTAGGATAATTTGATAAAATAACTTATATTCACTTATCTAACCTATGATAACCTGAGAATACCATCAGAGATAAAATATGACTCTATTAATCGGTATTTTTAAAAAATTTGATTGGATTTTGATTAATTTAAGCAGAGTAAATACTATCCATGAATATATATTAATACTCATATTCAACTAAATTTAATGATATTTTGTGTACTCTTATTGTTTTATACTCTATGTGTCACGAACTATCATGTGTACCCTAGTAACCTAATAATCGTGCCCATGGGCATTATCGATCCCCACGGGTTGATGGCTAGAACCTGAGAATGTACAATATACAAGCGGGAATGATTTCTGCAACAAGAATACAGAAGAAAAAGATAAACAATGTAATCATCATATCAAAAGAAAACTACACTGGGAGTAAGGTTCCAGAATACAATGATGCATAAATCCAAAGTACTATAACCCAAAGCACTAAACCGGAAAACAATCCCAAGTTCCCTTAGGACAAAACTCACCAAATCCAAAGCTCCACAGCTAGATCAACCTCCAAGAGATCCCTTCACTTTTCTTTAGCCTTAAAGGAGAATTTCTACAAACATCTGAAGGAAAAAGTAGGGTGTGATTCTTAGCCCAGTAGGATACCACCAAAGATTCTATAACAGATGCCAAATATAGATTTTCCAAATAATATCATTCAATTTTTTATTAAATTGGATTTTAAAATCAAAAGCATATTTATACAAAATGTTCTATACATTTTCAAAATTATTGAAAATAGATTCAAAAAACCCTATTTTCTTTACAAGAGATGGAATATTTCTAAAGCAATGGCTTCATTAATGTATTTATATAAAACAATTTATATAAATATAGTTGGAATGTAAATCAGTTTAAACAAACATTGGTATACATTTATATCTCAAATATAAATAAACATCAATATGGTCAGCTACCAAAATGTTCGATAGTATTAACCAACTATAGGATTCTTTACTCTACATGTGAGATAAACAAAATATGCATACACACGTCCCTATGACAATGGAGAAAGGTGACTCATCACCAACCCGTCAGGGATGTGACCCATGATAAGTATGTTTGAGAACGTTGTCATAGTGTAGACTATATCCAAAAAACTCTCTAACTACCTATGGCTTTCATGCGATCTTATATGATGGGGAAACTATTTTAAGACTACTTAGAAATATGATCAATCCCATTCTTCCATTTAAAAATTCAAATTCATTTCTATTTAAAACAACAATAGATTTTATTAAAAAAACATTAATTTTTTATGAGATAAAACCATTGGGATTCTATAAAATCATTTTAAGCCATTTTCATGATATTGAAATCAATTCAAAACCAATTACAGCCTTTTTAAAATTAATTTCCAAAATCAAATTCAACAATTTAATTGAAAAATGTTCCAGAAAATCTATAATTTAAATTAAACAATTTGTTTCATCTAATTTCTGTACACCCACCCTAATTCAATGGAATTTGGGATTTTCCAAATTTCCATGCCAAAATCATTTCAAATGCACCAATTAAATGGAATAGGGGTTTATCAATGCAATTAAAAGCAAGATTTAACAATTGAATTTAAATCCTAAATTAAAATAAATCAAGCAATTCAATGGTAATAAATTTGGAAAATCTAGATAGAACCACCAACCTCAAGGTCGTTGATGTCACCAGCAAGGATAAACCACCATGTGTGGTTTAATACATCTCCTGAAAAATTTAATATTATAAGTGTCGACATATCAATGGTCGATATACTTCAAAGGCTCCAAGAACCAATGTGAGTAATTTTATTTCAAAATAAAATTTTTCATGTGATAATACATTCCCTCTCCTGAATAATTTACAATTTATCAATTAGGTCAAAGTATGTGATTTCATTATTCTCCTTCAAGAACATTTATATGTTGTAATAAAATATTACAAATTATCCTAAGATAATTTTACATTATTACTTTATAATTATTCATTTAATCATTAGAATAAATATATTAAAATAATCACCCTTTATAATTTATCATTTTTTTCAATTTATCTAATGATAATTTGATGTAATTATTTCTTGATGGTAATTTAAAATTATCATTTCAATTATACTTTTACAATGTTACTTTAAATAAAAGTACTCTTAATGAGTTTATCAATATATCTAGGTATATGTATATATATATGTACATATATATAAATATATATATATATCTATATAAATAGATAATTAATATAAATTTTATCATTTAATAACTTTAATGTTTTCATTATTATTATATATTTTTCCCTTTATTCAAGACCCTATATTTTTATATAATTAGTATAATAAAAGAGAAAAAAATAAGGAATAATAAGGAAAAAAATTAGAAGAATGATCACGCAGGGGGGTTATGGTGGAAGCATTGGTGCAATTTTGATCTTTAGAACTAGATTAAGTTGTGAAGGTAGGATATGCAACCTACGAGACTCGTCTTGAACAAATGACGCCAAAGAACTGAACATGACGAGGTATTTCAAAAACCCATATCCTCAAAAACTTACACCCTTTTGAATCTACTAATTAATACCCCAATTTAACCTTAAATTTAAGGAGGAATATTTTATTCATCCATTTAAGGCTTTTATAAGTTTTAAATGGTAAAAATGAGTAATAAATGGAATTTTTGGAATGTCTAGTGCGTGAGAAATGGTGGTGTGACACAAAAATAGAGAAGTTGAATAGTTCATGTTCTTTTTTAATTAACATTTTAATTATTTATTAAGAAAATTAAATTACCCCAAACATCCATTGCGCATTTATATTTATACCTCTTCTAGGTGAAACACCTTGTTAGGAACCCAATGGTGGTATCATGTTTTTGATAGAACAGACCGTTAAAGATATTTTAATGATTTATTAATTAAAAATTTGAATAAATAATTAATTAAAATAAAAGGGTAATTTCTGGGAGCAAGGAATCCAAATTCCAGATTCTAACAAATGTTATAACTTGCCTAGGGTAAACCCCTCATTCCAGACCCATCGGTGGTCTAAAATTTCCCATAGGACACATTATTGAGGATATATTTAATTATTTTAAATAAATAGTACGGTAAATATTATTTAATTACATTACCTCATGATCAATGCATCCGAAAGTACAACAATTTAGACTGTTATTCCCCTCCTAGGGTAAACACCACATTTTAGAAATTACAATATGCTCATATTTCTCATACGACATGCCATTTTGGAGTTATTCAATTATTTTTAATAATATTTCCATGCTTAAAATAATATATTTAATATTTTTATTCCATCCTCCCCAAGGATTTCTAGACCTTGAAACACATACTCACTTTGTGTTTAACGTAGAAAATATTAAATTGAATATTATGAAATAATAATTGGGTGTTTTACTACTCTGAGATGTGTTTAACAAAAACAGAACTTTTAACTGATAAACCCTTTTCCCCATTTAACCTAATAATAATTTAACATAGGAAGGTTTAGAAATAACTAAAATAGTAATGGGATGTTACAACCTCCCCACCATAGGAACTTTCTGTCCCTAGAAAGCCTACGACGAAACCTCCACGTCAAAAGGAAAAGGTTATTGTTCTCTAATAAGTGATTACCTCTCTCACGTATCATGAGAATTAGAACCATGATTCATTATCATATGGGTCAGAGGTATCGTCCTCCCATGAAGTACCTTGGTCTCAGAATCAACAACCATGACTGGTTGTTTAGTCCCAGGTAAAACATGTTCCACATCAAGATCATACCAACTCAGAACATGATATGGGTTAGATAAATGCTTTCAAAATTGAGATACATGAAAAAAATTATGTATCAATGCCTTTATTGGTGGTAGTGATTAATTATAATCAACTTCTCCCACCTAATCAACAACTTAAAAAGATCCCCCAAAAGAAGGAGTAGGCTTCCCTTCCCTCCCAAGCTGTCGATGACCCAACTAGGGTGAAACCTTCATGAATACATGGTCACCTAAACTATTGCTTTAAGTCGTAGCACGTCTTAGTTCTTCCTGGGTGCAAAAACCATTGGAAATTATGAAAACACCCCGTTATATCCTTTCTTGTCGCTAACAGTTCTACATTACATTTCTGATAACACAGAACTCCCTTTTTAGAGACCGGCCACTAGGAATATATATCTCCACAATTAATAGACTCTCCAATGCCTACAAAATTAATCAATAAGATTCTATTCCTAAATAATAATCTCAAGAGGAAAAAATGTCAGAGAACCATCATCTTTCATGAAGGAGAGAACTGATGCACCCCAAGGTGACACACTTGGGTGACTAAAGGATTTCTGAAGAAGATCATCCCACCAGGACATTATTTCTTCTAGTTTAGTTGGTGTCATTTTGTAAGAGGGAAATGAAACTGGTTTAGTAACATACATGAATTCAATAGAAAACTCAACCTCCCATACCATTAGAAAACAAGATAAGTCATAAGAAACCACATTAGGAAACTCAATGAGGACTATAGGGAGATCACCACTCATTGAATCTCACTCTAGATCAGAAGTAAACAATGATATCAATTTTCCCATCATTGGCCAAGAAGGTTTGACCATGCATGACCATGGGTCACATTCTCCATGAAGGAAAATAGGCACACCACTGGATGTAGAATTATAGACCCATCAAGGATAACAATCAATCCAGAATTTATTGGTAATGAGACAATCCATCTGGAATATGACATAATGAGATTTCTTTTCTTATACCATAAAACTCCATTAATGTTTGAAAACTGATAGAGATAAGACACAAGTGGGACTATAAAATCCTACACTCTATTTACACCAAGAGGTTTAATAATATCCATTGCATAAGATAAAATATTCATAGGAAGATTAAGAATATTAACGGTATTTTTTGAAAAAACAAGTGAGATGCACCAGTATCAAATAGAGCAGTCACTAGGGACAATGCTACTGTAGTGATACATGTCATGGCTACTGGACCTGTATCAAATTAGTCAGGAGACTCTTCTACTATGTGAAGAAGCTTTGTTCTGGATTCCTATGGTTGGAACTATTTTTCACGTGAAGAATATTATTTCCCCTTAGTTTTTTTAAGGTTCTTATGATCTCATGCCATTATGTGAAGTGGAAAATTTGTGGAAGAACCTCTCCAGGTTCCCTAATCATTTTCTAGAGCCACAGTTCTGTGTTCCTGCTCAAGATGGAAAAACTCCACAGCTTTGGACAACACCATTGAATCTGGATAGAAGTGTTTAGTGAAAAGAACCTTTAAGTCCCTTCACTATAAGGCCCCATGTGTTTTCCATCACTATCATATCCCATCATCTCCTTCTTGGTCCCTCCAGTATAAAGGTGGAACACTTAACCATGATCTTGTATGGTGTCTCTAAGAACTCAAAGAGACATTCTATCCTAACCAACCATTCCTCAGAATGTTTAGGATCATTAGAGACCTTGAAAATATGTGGTTCGTGTTGAATTAACTCTTGAAAATGATTTATAAGGATATCCTCTGAGAATTCACAACTAGAGCCTGATCAGGGATAAGTGGTGGTGCCTACCTCAAAGCATGGACAATACTCACGATCACCTCAAATATATTTGGATCCACAACGTTATTCGCTCGTAGAGGTTCAACAGTAGCCACCTCCCAGAACTGATTCACACATCTTCTTAGAGGCATGATGTTACAATAAATCATCATACAATAAGAAAAAAATTAGATTAACATAAAGAATGAGTAACATGAAAAATTATTCTTAATAGAAGGATCAAACAAGATTTTTCCAAATCACAATAGGGAAATTATTGGAACTAAACCACAATATATCCTTCCATAACCACTACATGAGACTTAAGGTTTATTACGTTGAGATATATCTTGGAAATCAATAGAAACTACCTCCTAAATGATGACAAGATTTCAGAAATGCATACAAACTTCAAGACAAAAGATCAACCTCCTTAGGATACCAATTTGTCACAAACTAACTCGGGTACCCTGGTAACCCAATAATCGATCCAATCCTGACATAACCCGAAGGTAATTCCTTTTCCCCATGAGTGGGAAAATACCACATGAAATCATACAATATAAAAGTGAGAATGATTTCTGCTTAAATAATGCGAATGAAAGAAAAAAAGTAGTATTTATATCAAAAGAAAACCCCACTAAGGTTAAGGTATCATAATAAAAAGAGGCATAATTCCAATGTACTACAACCCAAAGTACTAAATAAGAAAACAAATCCAAGGTCTCTAATGACACAACTCACCATGTCCAAATCTCAATAGATAGATCCACCTCTAAGAGATCCATTCCATTTACTCAAGCCTGGAAGGAGAAAGTCTAAAAACACCTGAAGGAAAAAGTAGGGTGTGGGCCTAATCTTAGTAGAATACTCAAAAGATTCCATAAAATACCAAATATAGATTTTCCAAATAAAATATTTCAATTTTAAAGTAAATAGGTTTGGCAATTTAAGATCATATTTATACAAAACATGTTATACACTTCCAAAATGATGGATAATACATTAAAAGGATAGGCTTTACTCTACAAGAGTTGTAATATTTATAAAACAACGGATTAAGTAAATCATTTTCATAAAATAGTTTATATAAATTCAGCTGGCATGTAAAGAAGTTCCAAAAAACATTTTCATAAAGTTACATCTCAAATATAAATAAATAAGAGAGAACCATTGTCATCTGACAAAAGTTATAATAGTATAAACCAGTTACATGATTCTGCACTCTCTATGTGAACTCATCAAAATGTTTATGTAGACGTCCCCAAGAAACTGGCCAAAGGAGAATCATCACAACCCATCGTGGATGTGACCCTCCACAAGTATGTTTTAGAATGTTGTCATAGCATAGAGTGCATACAAATAACCCACTAACTACCTAAGACTTTCATTCACTCTTCCATAATGGGAAAACTATATTAAGACGGCTAAAAAATACTATCAATCCCACTCATCCATTTCAAATATTATAATTCCTTTACTTTCAAAACCAAAATAGGTTTTACTCAAAAACATGTCTTTTTTCACATAATAAAACCACTATGTTTCTATCAAATAATTTAAGCCATTTTCATTAGTTTCAAATACATTCAATACTATTTTCCTCCTTTTAGAAATTAATTTCTATAATTAAATAAAAAAATTTAATTGAAAACATTTCCATCAAATCCATAATTTAAATTCAACAATTTAAATCATCCAATATCCATAAAACTAACCCAATTCAATGGAATTGGGGGGTTTCCAAATTTCTGTGCCAAAACCATCTCGAATAATGCAATTCATTGGAATTGGGGTTTTCTAAATTCAATAGAAGTCAATATTAAGAAATTTAATTTAAATCATTAATTGAAATAAATCAAGCAATTCGATGGTAATAAATTTGGAAAATCAGGATGGAACCACTTACCTCAAGGTTGTCGATGTCAACGACATGAATAAACCCCCATGTGTGGTTTAATACACCTCCTCACGAATTTAATATCATAATCTTCGACGCAACAATGGTCGATGTTTGTTAAGGGAACCTATATCCAGTGTGAGTTATTTTATTTCGAAATAATATTTCACATGCGATAATACATTCTCTCTCTTGGATTATTTCTAATTTATCATTTAGGTTAATGTATGTTCTTTTATTATTATCCTTCAAGAATAATTATATCTTGTAATAAAATAGTTCAAATTATCTTAAGATAATTTTACATTATTACTTTATAATTATTCATTTAATTAATTTAGTAATTATCTTCTAATAATCACCCTTTAAAAATTATTAGTTTTTTTCAATTTTTCTAATAATAATCTGATGTACTTATAACTTGATGGTAATTTACAAATATAATTTCAATTACACTTTGATAATGTTACTTTAAATAAAAGTACTCTTATTGAGTTTATCAATATATATATGTATATGTGTATATATATATATATTTATATATATATATATTTACATGTATATGCATATATATATATATCTATATATCATTAGATAATTAATTCAAAATTTATCTTTTGTTAAATTTTATATTATCATTATTATTATATATTCTTTGGCCATTATTCATGTCCCAATTATTTTTTTATTATATAATTCATATAAGAAAAGAGAAAAAAATAAGGAATAATATGAAAACAAACCTTATAAGAATGATCAGGGAAGGGGGCGGGTGCACCAGCTGATGAAGGAAGAACCAGTCCAATTTTGATCTTTAGAACTAGATTAAGGTGTATAGGGAAGATTCAAAACCTTCCAAACTCATCTAGAACAAATAACACCAAATAAATGAATGAGTTGGGGTATTTCAAAAACCCATTACCATGAAACCTTCCACCATTTTGAAACGGCTAATTAAATCCATGATTTATTTTAAAATTGAACGAGGTGTCCCCGATTCATACATTTAAGGTGTTAAAATTTTTTAAATGGTAAAAATGGGAAATAAATGTATTTTTCGAAAGGTCCCATACATGAGAAATGGTCGTGCGACACAAAAAGCGAAGAAGATGGACAGTGAATATTGTTTTTTTATAATTAATATTTTAATTATTTAACATAAAAATTAAATGACACCAAATATCCATTTTTCATTAAAATTATACACTGTCTAGGTTAAAAAAATACTTCTAGACCAAACAATGGTCTTAGATTTATCATCGGACGCACCATGGGAGGGATTATAATAATTTATTAATAAAAATATAAATAATTAATTAATTAAAATAAAAGGGTTATTTTTTCAAGTGAGGCATCCAAATGCTTGATTCTAACAAATGTAATAAATTGTATTGGATAAACCCCTAATTCTAAACCCATCGGTGGTCTCATATTTCACATATGATGCACTGTTTGGGGGATATTTAATTATTTTTTAAAAATAATAAATTTAAAAATATTTAATAACTTTACCCCATGAATGTGGAATCCAAATGTCCAACGCTTTCGAATGTTATACCCCTCTTAGGGTAAAAACCACATTTCAGACAAAACAGTATGCTCAGATTTCTCATACAACTGACCATTTTGGGGTTATTCAATTATTTTGAATAAATTCCATGTGCTTAAATGTATATATTTAATATTTTTATTCTCTCAACCCTGAGGTTTTGCAGACCTCAAAAACCCATACTTACTTTGTGTTTAACTCAAAAACTATTTAATTGTATATTCTGAAGTATTAATTGGATGTTTTACAATTCCACAACGTGTTTACCAAGAACAAAATTTTTCCCTGATAAACCATTTTTCCCATTTAAAATAATAATAATTTAACACAAGAAGGTTTAGAAATTCCTAAGAAAGTAACAGGATTATATACTAGGTCCCTTATCTTAGTGTAATTTGGTACCACCCATTAGCAAAGAACTATATCTATAAATACATCATGGGTTCTATAAGGAATGGTAAAAATCATACCAATGATGATATTCATATATTATAATCCCCTCTTCAACTAATATCTTATCATAAAACTATCATACATGTTTCATAACACATAATACTTTATCTATCATTCTTTGACTTATTGAAACAATTTTTTTATTCACCATTTAAATATAATTTATTTGAACACATTGATACCAATCATAGTTATGAGTACCTATTACTCTTTAAATTATAAGGAAATAATTATATATTAGTAACTAGATTTATAAAAAACTGCTCATGATACAGTTGATGAAATATAATTTTCCACAAGAATATGTTAAATGAATTTAATCACAAATCTAAGTATATAAATCATGATATATAAATTAGAATCCTATAGATCAATATGCATGTTAACTAATAGGAACACTCAATGACATATAAAATATGAGAAGTTCCTATTAGTGGGTCTTATATCATGATCCCCTCATTTTGAAATCATAATGTGTGAACTTCATGAGAAAAATTATCAATATTGAATAAGCCTCAAGTACATGATAGTAAAATATCATATGTTTCATGTGAGACTGATGTATTTAAATTATACGACATTTTTTAATATTATTTTATAAACATCACCAGGTTCTCATTATCATGGGAATCTTTTATAAACTATTAATTTAAAAAATTCTATAAACACATTATTTTATAATTTATATAAAGTAAAATATTATATGCGATAAGAATAAAACATGTATATATCAAACTAAATACATGGTTTGGTAGTCCAAAGTTGTTAATAATGTTTTTTTGGTAAATAATTTTAATATAATCTTAATTTTTACCAGATCTAATTGATAATAATCCTCAAAATGATATCTCTCACATGGTACCCATGATTTCATGGAGAAATAAATTCTTTCCAATGGATCTATGAAATAATCCTTTATAGATACGTATCTAATAATAAATTAAAATCTTTGAGAAAAATATATCAAGTGGTGACATTCCAATGAATTTTCTTTGTCTATAGGTGCGATCCAATCTCTTTATAAGGGACCACCACTCTAGTATTGTCACAATATACTATGATAGAATATACACTAACATGTAATAAACCTACTAGTTACAATATCATGATTTTTATTAAAGTTACATATCCATATGACTTATTTACCCACATTATATTCCACACTATTTTTAATATCTATTGTAAAATCTACGACCACATGTTTTTTAAATTCTCTAGATTATAACCTCAATATTCAAACAGAAAACATAGTCAGAATGTGACTTCAAACCATTATGTTATATTATAAAACAAGTGTTTATATACCCCACTCAATATTAGCTTCCTCATAATATATATAAAATAATATCACATCCTTTATATGTAATAAGTATTTCATAGAGGGTCCTTTGGGCCAAATAATGGGCTTTCAAGCCTTGTATTCAGGCCACTTGGCCTTGGGACTTCGGGATATGTATTGGGTCTCCCTCTACCTTGTAAAGAGGTCTTTTCATTAATAATAAATTGAGGCTTCAGCCCCAACCTTTAAAAAAACACAAATCCTATAAAGAAACATGAAATATATAATAGATATAATCCAAGAATAATAATTATTCACTATCATTATTTATTTTCTATCTTATGTATAAGGAAATATTTTCTTAGATATATTTATTCCACATGACAGGAGTATTAACCCCCACTTGGGATGTTATATCTTATATATTTTTAGTCACTTTTAAATGTTTATACGATTGAACCATCTTAATTTTAATGTTCAAAAACCACAATCTTTGTGTTTCGAAAAAGAATATTTTTTATTATAGTATATTTTTTGGTACTACTTCCAAACTTATAGTACAACCACACATGTGCTACCACCCAACTTGTGCTACCACCAGACATGTGCTACTTCCATACTTGTGCTACTGACAGACTTTTTCTACCAAAAGACATGTGGTACCACAAGAACTGTGATACTACCAGACATTCAACCACCAGACATGCTACCATTGGATTGTTCTACCACTGAAGTTACTCTACTAGTGATAGTGCAACTATTGAATCATGTTACTGCTAGAATATGTTACCATTGGCAAAGCTACCATCATAGGTGGTCTAACATTAACCTACTACCATTTATTTTCTATATATCATTTGAATTAAATTCCTACAATGGCTAGTTTATAGAATTAAATTAATTCAATATCATTTTGAATTATTATTATTATTTATAAACAACTCCATGAATGTATTAAAGACAAGTTTAGAGGTTTCTTGATTTTTTTTCTGTATGTGAGTCCAAGATATCCTTATTATTATTATTTTTCAATGGATAATTAGAACTATAGAGATATAAATTCTCAAGGAATACCTCATGCACATGTGTATTGGGAGTGTGATGGATTCATATAGATACATACATAAAAGTGTGAAAGTGTGCAACATACAAAATATAAAGTGCCTTCCCTAAATTGAGTCAAGATATTTTTCTGGAAATTTTTATGAGCATATATAGATAGAAAACCATAATTTATGACACTATGTTTTCCTAAACATTAATAAATAGTTGTTTGAGCTCCTTAACTGTCCAAATATGAGGACCTTCAAAAATTTTAAGCAATTCAGACCAAGTGGAACCTGGCATTTCATCTATTTTTATTTCCCCTCTCTATATTATAATTTAAATTTGAGAAGTGGGTTATATAGACATGTTTATTTTTATAGACTAACTAATGTGCTTTAATTGGAGTATGCTAGACATACTCTCTCAACATTATCTATTTTTCATACCCATGGGAACTGTAGAAGTGTTCCTACATGTCATGTATTATTTTTATCCCATGAATAATTGTGGAAGAGGGCATTGAGCTCATACATCCTATGTACCGTTATATTTAATGACTTGATCCGTGTTTTGGATCTAATTATTTTTATAATACTCTTATTTGCTGTATGTTCTTTCCAAGTGGATGGGATTATGTCTCATCTTTATACTAGACACCTTTTTTGTTTTTCACAGTGTTCTTAAATTATTTATTTACTTCAAAGGAAAATTAAATTTGTTTTTAAATCTATAAATAAAACCTCAACTTTCATAGTTAGTCTTAATCTATTTTTATTTAAAGGGTTTGATTAAGTAATTCAGTTACTAAAGGATAAGTAATTTCAAATATTATTTTAATTAATCCCTAATATTTCTTTGATAAATTTTATAGAATATCGAACATATGAAATTATAATAATTCTATCAAATGGAAAAAAATTTAATTAACTTAGGGTATTTAGTTTTAATATTTTTTAATAGAATTTTATATTGGGAACTCATCTCACCCCCTCTTAATAAACTCACTCCAAACAATATGTGGTATCAAAGGATTTTGAAATATATTTTCAACTATTATTTATTTGACTTTTAAAAATATTAAATTTATGTTATTTTCAAAATATAATTATTTTTAGATAATAACATTGAAGACGGAAATTCTACGTATAGTACTCTTTATTTTAATGGCACAAATTTTTCTCAGTGGAAAAATACAAATTAAATTTATCTTGAAAGCATGGGTTTTTTAATTTGGACTATCAATGGAGAAAAAAGTGAATCTCCCAGAATTTAAAGAGATAATAGGATTGATCCTACTAAATTGGAATATAATAATAATTTTAAAGCCATGAATTTCATATAGTCCACTTTAGAAGATGTGGAGTTTAATATAATTTCTTCATGTACAATTACTTTTTGAAATTATTTATAAATTATATTTTTACCATAAAGGAATATATAATGTCAAAGAAATGTACCTAAATACATATAATATTAAATATGATATTTTTAAGATAGAACATGATGAATCTATTTTTAGATAATTATCTCAGGTTTAATGAGATCTTTAACATAATACATTCATTGGGGGAACCTATTTCTAATATAGATCATATAATGCACCTCTTGAGGTGTATACCAAATAGGTGGGGAGGAACATGGGTGTCAATCTGAGAGTCATGTGATATAAGAAAGTTACGTATTAAATAGATGACATGAAAGCCGGTGATATATAAGTAGGAACACAATGTTAACAAATATGAAGAGGGTGGACCAAAAATAAAATCTATAGCCTTCAAAATCACTTCCTCAAAACAAATAGATAAAATGCACGCTGATAGTTCAAGCAATGAAGAGTCCTAATATAACAGTGATAAAGAAATGGATCACATAACCAGAAGATTCAATTTTTTTTAAGTGTAAAAAATTATTTTTAAAACCCAGTTATAAAGGAAAATATGAAAATAGTATAAATTATAGAAATTAATGGAGGAAGGATGATACTATGGATGAGATAGTCTTCAATGAGTGAAATAGAAAAGGTTATATCAAATATGACTACCCTAATTTAATGTTTAGGAAGAAATATAAAGGCAAGAATAATAGATATAATAGATCTATTAATAATGCATGTATTACTTTGAAATACAACTTTATTGATTCAAACTCATCCCAAGAGGACAAGCATGAGATAACCAACATGTGCTTTATGACAAACATATATGAGGTATCTAATGTATTTCCTACATCTCCAATTCAAATTTCTAAAATATTTTGAGATAAAGAAAATGATGATAACATATATAATTAATAAATTTTATAATACTATTATATGTTGGAAGATACATTCAATGAACTTCAATATAAATATAAAATTTTCAAGAAGTAGCATGCATTAAGTACATGTTTCAAAATTGACCTCACAATTGAGAAATATAAAAATGAACATTTGATAAAAGATACTGATGTTTTAAAATTATTTAATGAGAAATTAATGAAATATATATAAATATTTACCAGTGGGTGAAATAATCGTACTCATATTATTGGAAGGAAAATTAATCCCAGATACACTACTAAAATTGTCTATCAACATGGATCGAGAAGAATCATTTAATATAGTTTTATTCCTAGTTCTAGATCTATAAAACATTTTAATAGTTTTAATTCTTATAGACCGAACAATGTTTTTATTTATAAAATATTAAATTATTATTATAGTAAATCGTCTAATAAATTATTAGTTCCAAAATATTTTATTATTAACATTTCTGGACCTATGAAAATATGGGCACCAAAGTTATTCATGGTTTAAATTTTTCTTTCTACAAGACCTTCTTGAAAAAAATATGGTATGAAATTATAGTATATGGATAACAATTTTTCTAGAAACATGACTGGAGATTTTTCAAGTTTCAATAACCTAATAATGGTTGATAGAGGACATGCCACTTTTGGTGACAATTCCAAAGGAAAAATAAATTTCCTTGGGTAAATCAATAACTCTAAAAATATTTTGAAATAAAAATAATTATTTATAAAAAGAATAAATTATAATCTACTTTTTCATCTCACATATTTTTTATTATGGGTTTGATGTTAAATTTTAAAATAATCAATGTTATTTTTTTATTCGAAAAAATATTTAGTTTTTAATGATTTATGAAATGATAATCTATGATTTTAATTTAGATTTAATATTTTATCATTACAATTCTTGTATATGTGAATTTCAAAAAAATATGGTATTTTATAAAACAGATTAGGTCATGTCAATATTCATTCACTTAATAAACTAACTAGGAAAGGGTTAGTCAAATATATACCTAAACATGAATTATGAAATGATAAAGTTTGTAACCCATGTGAAAAAGGGAAATGACACAATATCTCTTTCAAATCAAAGAAAGAAGTCTCAAATTATAAACCCCTAGAGATGTTCACATGGACTTTTTTAGACCTTCTAGATTTTCAAATTTAAATGGTAAGCACTATGTTTATGTTATTGTAGATGAATTTTCTAGGTATACTTTAGTATTCATTATCGATTATAAGAGTGAAGATTGGTCTTATTTAACCAAGTATTCTTAATATTTTGAAAATATTAGTATTATTATAATTAAGACCTTCTGAAGTGATCACGGAAGTGAGTTTGAAAATTAATAATTTAAATCAATTTTCTCATAAAATGTGTATAATCATAAGTTTTCCACTCCTAGGAATCCATAATAGAATGTTTTTATATAAAAAAGAGATAAAAACCTTAAGGAATTATTCTAGACCATGCCCAATGTGTGTGACATACCGTTTTATATATGGAAAGAAGTTATAAATATAAATTTCAATATAATCAAAAGAGTTTTTATTTGACCACTCCTAAAGAAAAATTCTTATGAATTATGGAATGGTAGAAAATTAATTGTTAAATACTTAAGATTTTTTTGATAGAATTTATTTATTCTAAATATTAAGTATAATATCTGAATATTTATATCCAAGAGTGATGGAGGAATACTCCTTGGTTATTCAACATATAGTAAATAATATAGAGTTTTTAATTAAAGAAAAACTATTGAGGGGGAATTGCTTCAAGCCAAATTTGATGAAACAGATCCAAATAAACCTAATGAACCATTATAAAGCCATAAATATCATTTTTAAAATAGGAATATCAATTTAAAAACTTCTAAACATTCAGTAAAATAAGCATAAAAATCATATAATGCTGAGGAATAACCCAAAATAGAACTTGAACCTATAAAATATAATGAAATAACCAACCATTATTTCCTTATAACTATTAGGATTCATTTATACTATCCTATTTTTGTTGTAGTTATATACAATAATATTGTAAATCAAGCGATATATTCGATTAGAAATCTGTTTGAAAACCGTGAACTAATATCACGACATTAACCTATGAACATGAATTATACAATTACTGATGAATTATGGGTGATGTGAAGGCGAGAAGAAGTTACTCAATTTGAAAAAAATAGAGTTTGGGAACTAGTAGTTAGAACTAACGACACTAATTATTCACACTCTATGGGTGTTTAAATTTATTTTTTATGATTTTTAAACTATAATTAGAAATAAATCTATATTGGTTACACATGTATATAGTCAGGAATAGGGAATTGACTATGAGGAAACCTTTACACCAGTGGCTAGAAATTAATCCATCAGAATACCACTTTCCTATGTAGGAAATTTGGTGTTAAAACTATATCAAATTGATATTAAGAGTACTTTATTAAATATTTATATTGTTTAGGATGATTTGTTTTGAAAAATCCACTACTTTTCATAAAGTTCATTTTTTAAAAACATTTTTTGGAAGTAAAAAAAGCATTACATGGTTTAAAACAGGATCCAAGAGCATGGAATGATGAAATCATCCATTTTATGATTTCTATTTTTTTTAAATGTCAAAGTTGATACTACAATTTTTACAAAAATAACATCGAAATACATTTTAGTGGTTCAAATTTATGTTGATGGAATTATTTCTGGGTCTTCTATAAATTATCTATGTGCTAATTTTTCAAAACTGATGCTAAGTGAATTTAAAATGAGTATAATGGGAGAACTTGAATTATTTTTTAGTTTTCAAATTTCTCAAAATAAATATAAAAGTATTTTAAATCAAAGTATGTACACTGAAGATATTATAAAAAGTTTTGGTTTGGATAAAATAAAAGTAGTGATACTCAATGAGTATGAACTGCAAGCTAGATCATTATAAAACTGTAAATCTAGTTGATCAAAATAATTATACAGGTATAGTTGGAATCATTTTATTCCTTACTACTAGGGGACAAGATAAGGATGGAAATTTCAAATGCTCTCCCTCCTGACATTCCGATGAACCTAGAAGCAGCTCCTTCCTCCGATATAGACCCTCTAGCGACTAGTGGCGGCTTGGAAAGGCCCCTGATTCTCTCTTATAAGAAGGCTCTCCATCAACAATGAATAGTGGGCACATATCTAG
Source organism: Viscum album (assembly GCA_963277665.1). NCBI lineage: Eukaryota > Viridiplantae > Streptophyta > Magnoliopsida > Santalales > Viscaceae > Viscum > Viscum album. The sequence continues at coordinate 173,796,404 of OY728128.1, forward strand.
GGCAAAATGTTACGGCGGTGGCCCCTGCGGTGGTAGCATCTTTCTTGGAGCTAGGGCACCTAGTGATTGAGGTTTTTGCGTCTTCCTTTTGTGGCGACGACTATGGATCTCCAATGGACGCTTGTTGTGTGGTTTGGCGCGGACAAGCCTCCCCTAAAACTCTTCCAGGATTGTGTTCGTCGATGGGGCCTTGATCTTCCTTCTTCGGTTTTTCATCTAGGTCTCAAATCCTACTATGTCGTCTTGGCATCTAGAGCGGACTTCTTCACTGCATTGTGTAGGAGTCCCCGCTCTGTGGGGAGATGGAGTTTATCCCCCTCGTGGTGGTCAATAGATGCACACCACGACCGTGAAATCTCCAGTGCTACGGTGTGGATTTCTCTTCCCGACCTTCCTCTCCCCCTTATGAATGAATCCTTTCTCAAGGTCATTGAGGATTCCCTGGGCCACTACCTATGCATGGATCTTCACACTATCTATCTGTATGAGGCTTCAGTGGCTCGGATTTGCATAGAGATGGATCTCAGTATACCACTTCAAAATGATAGGGTGCTCTGGATAGAGGGGATGGAGGATCTTCAGAAACCTCTGGTTTATCTGGTCTACTCCAAGTTATGTTCCTTTTGCCACATCTCCAGTCATTCCTTATAGGTATGTAGAAAGTCTCACTCAAAGGGAACTAATTACAGTATGTGGTCGAGGTCTCATGAGTAGTCTCCTTCAGATGGATTTATGAACTTGAAAGGAGTAGTGGACTCGGAGGCCCATGATCGGGGCTCTGTGGCTTCTTCTTCTAGCTATGCAATGGAGGTGAGGGCCCATTCCATGAGTTATCTCAGTCAAATGTGGGGATATGTTGGTGGTGACCAAATTCCGGCTTCCACGGATGACCCTATTGTCCAAGTTTTGGATCTCAAAGGGATTATCCTTCATATTATCTTTTTGGAAGAACAATGGATCCCTACGAACCCCTGTTTTCGTGCTTTTACCATGATTTTTTCTGGATATAATGAGAATGAGGTTTGCATGTCTTCTGAGTCATGCGGGCTGAAGTACATAACCCTAAAATCATGTCTAGTGGATTCCTCCATTTTCCATGCCCTGTGGCTCCCCGAGAAAACATTTTTCCATCACCACTCACTACCTCATCCCCTAAGACTCATGTTATGTCCCCTGATCATAGTACCAGACCGGTTGGTCTGTTTGACCATCCAAAAGTCATAGGCAGGGTGTTGACAAGGGGTGGAACTTCTTCCATTTCACCTTCCTCATAGGTGGCTCCAGGGGTTACTACTAGATCATGATCCTAGGCATAAGTTAAAATATGTGCATCAATTTATTCTAATGGAAAGGGCTTGGAGTCTAGGGCCAAAGACAAACAAATCATGTTTAATGTTTAAAGACTTAGTGTGGAATGACCATGGTCTTGGATCTAGGGTCATGTCTGACTTTATTTTAAATTAATTGCTTATCAAACAAGATTCTCTGGTGGCCTTTTTAAAACCAAAACATGCTCCCTGTAAGATTTATGAATATGCCCAAAATCATAAGGTTTGTGGTTTTTAACATGGGGCTCCATTCAATTATAACATTTGTCTTTACTAGAAGGATCTTATACGTGTGGACCTCATTAGTGCATCCGGTCAGGCACTGAAAACTAAGATATCTGCGGAAAATAAAGAGTTCTTCTTCTCCTTCATATATTCTAAGTGCAACCCACATGATCGTGAGGTGTTATGGGGTGATCTTAAAGGTTTCAACCCAGGGGGCGCCCCCTGTGTCATCTGCAGGGAGTTTAAAATCATGTCTAGTTCAGAGGAGAAGAAAGGGGGTAGAGTGTTCCCCAGGAATTCAATCGAAGATTTCATCTCCTTCATGGATAGAAGTGTCTTGTTAGATGCAGGGTATGAGGGTCGTATTTTCAACTGGTGTAACAATCAACAAGGGGAGAAGATCTTATGTCCATCTTGATAGATGTCTGATCAATGAATCCGCTATTGCTATGTTCCTAGATTCCAATGTCACTCATTTGACAGGGAGTCTCTCAGATCATTCTTCATTACTTATTTCTCTTTTTTTAGTGGCAATGTGGGAGGACCATGTCTATTTCTCAGAATCATGGGTGCAGGAACCGGGGTACCTGGAGGAGGTCAGGGAAGTATGGGACATGTAACATCGGGGGAATACATGGATTACCTTTCACAATAAGCTTAAGAGGGTCAATAATAGCCTTCAAGAATGGAGGAAAACCATAATTGATCATGACCACAATGTTGTTGGAATCAATGAGGAGGTGGGCAGACTAGAAGCTAGACTGGAACAAGCTTGGGATGAACTGTCCTTTACTGAGCTCAGAGCTAAGAAAGATGCTTTAGCTGATATTCTAATGAGACAGGAAAGGTTGGAAAGAGAAAGTTCTCGGGTGAGATGGCTTTAGGAGGGAGACCAGAACTCGGGGTACTTCCGTGCTTGCATTAAGGAGCGTCGGAGAATACAGAGGAAAAACAATTGGAAGGAGGACGAATCCTTCTCTTCTGATCGTGAGGATGATGGGGCTATGGAAAATACATAGATTCATATTTTATTGGCTGGTCCAAATTCGGGCATGGCAGAGGGATACCTGAGGGGGGAGGAGGAGTTTTTTAGGGTATTCCTATTATTGTATCGATGGTCATTGATGAAGGCATGAAGAGACTTCCGAATGAGGAAAATTTTTATGAGGTAGTTTGGTCTTTGAACCCTGACAGTGCTCCAGGTCTTGATGGTTTTCCTTGGTCTTTTTATAGGGTGACTTGGGACATCATTAAGGGTGATCTTGTTCATGTTGTCCATGACTTCTTGTAGGGAGGGTCTATTCCTCGTATTGCCTGTGCAACCAAATTGGTTCTTATTCCTAAGGTGAGAAATCCTTAGTCCATTGACCAATACTAGCCCATTAGCATGTGTAACTCATCATACAAGATCCTGGCTAGCAAGATCAATAGGAGAATGGCCACTCAATTGGATTCATGGATTAATCATGAGCAGCATGGATTCATTAAAGGCAGGTCAATCCAGGGTGCGATCGGTTTGGCCCATGAAATGGAAAATGGAATCAATAATAAGTCCTTTGGGGGAAATCTTGTGGTCAAATTGGAAATGAGCAAGGTGTACAAAAGAATGGAATGGTGCTTCATCCTAAATGTTTTAAAATGCATGGGATTCTCTAACTAGACAATTGATCTCCTCTTTCGTTGCTTCAGCTTAGCGTGGATGTCTACCTCATTCATGGGTAAACAATTTTTCATCTTCAAGGCTTGTTGAGGTCTTAGGCAAGGGGATCCTTTGTCTCCCACCATCTTCATTCTTGCACAAAATGCCTTCAGCTGCTACATTTACAAGGGCATTGACACATGGAAAATACATCCCTATCATAACGGGCATGCCATGAGGGGCATCTCACAATTGATATTTGCTGATGAAACAATCCTATTTATTAATGGTAGTAGAAGATCAGTGAAGGGGTTGAAGAGGATTCTTAATGAATACTACAAGTGGAGCGGGCAGGTGGTGAATTCAAATAAGAGCCTTTTCTTCACATAAAGGAGTGCCTCTCCGTGGAGGGATAAGGACTTAAGTGCCAGGTTGAATATGAGTAAAAGACTCTTCCCTATGGATTACCCGGGAGCACCAGTTATCCCATCTTGTCTCAGGGGGAATAATTTTGATAAGCTCATTAGAAAAATTACTAGGCGTATTAAAAACTGGAAAAACTGGTTTTTATTCTTTAGAGGCAGTATCACCCTGGTTAAACGTGTGTTAGTCTCCACAATGATGAATGTTTTGTCTACCTTGAAGGTCCCAAAAACTATGATTTAAAACATGGATAGAATAATGGTGTCTTTCATATGGGATGGGAATATTGAAGTCTGTCATCATTGGGTTTTAGGTAAATGGTTGGATAGACCCCTTTCAGAGGGGGGAATTAATTTAAGAAGCGTGTCTTCAACCATTCAAGGACTGCATGACAAGCTCAGTTGGGAGGTTGTAGAAATCCGATCTCTTTGGGGGTAGATCAATGCAACACTTCCATGGACTTAATGGGACTAGGAAGAGAAGACATCCCTCAAATATATGGAACCTGGTAAAACCACATCTAGAAATTCTACCACAACACTCTTGTTGGATTTTCAGAAAGGGGGACATAAACTTCTATTATTAGGATTGGGGGGAGGGGAGACTATGGTTCCTGGGTTGTCCAGCCCCATATATCACCTTCAAAGAAGCTTCCTTTCATATGAGGTTCCTCAAGGCCATCCTCGACGATAATCAAATGGATATATTTAACTCTATATTCTCAAATGATGACGATGATCAGTTATTTTTCACAGGTACCTCATTGGGTTCTTTCTATATCAAAGACTTCGATAGTTTGACGAGGGAGGTGGGGAACGTCGATCTATGGGAGGAGATTCTATGGTGGAAAGTGAACCATTATAAATTCAATTTTTTATGTGGAGAGTGTGAAACAAGTCTCTACCAACGGATGATAACCTTCAACGAATGGGAATCCCAACAGTTTTCTAGTGCTGGTGTTGCAGGTCTCCTAGCACAAAATTTGTGGGGCATACTTTTTATAAAAGTGAATGGGCAAGGGGGGTCTGGCAGACCTTCGAGGATGTTTTTGGAAGGAATTGATTTGATGGTAACCCAGAGGACTTTCTACACTCCTGGTTTCGGGGAGCTGAAAACCAAGGTGCTGAAAGAAATAAAGGATACTCATACTCACTACTGTGTGTTGGACTATATGGAAGGCCCAAAACAATAAGCGCTATAGTAAAGGCTCAGTATCTCAGGTCAATATACACTTTATACTGAAAAATATTGTGCTGGATCTGCTTAAACTGTGCCCCAACTGCAATTCTACTCCCTCCATGCACACCATTTCCTCTGGTAGCAGTGCAGAACATCGGGTCGTCCCTCCTGGTCATGTGTAGTTGGTGATATGGAGGCCACTGATACATGGACTGAAACTTAACATTGATGGTTCACTAATTAGATGGGAGATGTGAGGAGGGGGAATCATGTGCGACCAAACTGGATCTGTCTATGTAGCGTTTTCTACCTCATTTGGGGGAGGCGATGCACTTCAGGCAGATGCTCGGGCCATGGCAGCGGGTCTCCAGATGTGTGTGTGCAAAAATATAGTGGTGTATTCGATGGAAACTGATTCCTTGGTTTTGTTAAATGCACTACAAAATAGAGGCGAGATTCTACGGAGCACAATTTACAGAGTCAAGCAATGTATGGATTTAATGGGGGCATGCGTGGAGATCTCTCATACCTGGAGGGAGGGTAACATGGTGGCAGAAATTATGGCGTCTACAGAGACACCAAACATCACTATTTCTTCCTTATCATCTTTGGGGTCTTTTCCCACTGATGTTTTGATGTTTGTAAAAAACGATTCTTTGGGGTTGAAATACATTAGACCGTTGTGCCTCTTCTCTTTGTATTGGGATTACAGTTTTTTAATAAAAATGTTAACCTTCAAGTCATGTTTTTGTGCATGTTTTCCTGAAAATTATAAGGAATCATATTTACTTAAAATCAAAGTATTTTTCAAATACCTTATGTATTTAACCAATTTAGGATAGTTCTATCATGGTGGAATATAATTTTTTTACTGAGTTATTAAGATGAATAATTTGGTGGTTTCAAGTTAGATAGTAAAAACACCTTTAGAACATGTTAACTTTTGGTATTGTCACTAGTATCTTGGTATAGTAAAAAGAAGAATTATATTGCACTATCTATTGTGAGGTTTAGAATATAGTTGCGGGAAGATTTTGTGTGAACATTTTTTTGATGAAAGAGAGTTTTCTAGATTAATGATACTAAATCATCCAAGTCTCGATAAACTGTGAAAACAAATGTGTGAAAATTATTTCCAAGAATCTTGACTCTCATTTTAGTAAAAAACATATTGATGTAAGACATTACTTTTGATAGATAATTTCAAAAAAGGTTATATTACACTTGAATTCCTAGGAACTCATCATCAACTTGCCGATTTTTTTTATAATTCCCTTGTATTACGAGAGATTAAACTATATAAAACATGTTATAGGAATGATTTATTTCTATTAATCCTTTGTCTTAAAATTTCCACCATTAGAAGATCTATCATTGGATGATCCTCTATTCGAAGATCCACTATAAGAAGATAAACCTTTGAAATATCAACCATTGGTGGTCCACCATTAGAAGATCCATGTTCCTAATCAACCATTTGAGATTCATCATTGGGTGATCTAGTATTGGATGATCCACTATTGAGTGATCTACAATTCAATATTCGGTTTCTATTTTTCTTTTGGTTCTATTTTGAAAGTTAATTTTTATTTTATTTATCCTCTTATATTTTGTTATATTTTTCAAATCTCAAATCCTTAATGATAAAATTGAAATTAAATTTGATTTCGAAAACTCTCACTCATGTCTAACCTTTAAACCAATTATACCTCTCTTCTCTCCTAAACACCATCCTTACTCACGTTCTTGCATCACCTTTTGACTTAGTGCAATGGTGAGTGTTAAGAGACCTTCAATTTTATCACCAGAAGGATCACAAACTATGAATAAATATCATAAAGAATCAATCTATGATGTATTCAAACTAATGAATACAAATCTTGTTGATCGATTAGTTGTTTCATAAAAATAAGCAGTTTCAAAATGTCCATGGTCAATAAAATAATTTACTCTCAAGGTTATTCAGGTCTAGGGATGGTTTGAGTGGTTTTAAAATAACAATTTACCATTTTATCTAAGTTTGGTTCTATAATGAACCTAACTCTTCCTCATAAACATTACATTCTTTATTGGAATAATTAATGCATTGCACAACAGATTCCCAAAGACTGTATTAATCTAGTGCCTTTGGGAACATGGAAACATAAACACAAGTACGTAAGTGAGCTACATTATCTCCAACATGGTTATTATTTATTATCACCTTTCTTAGAAACATTATATATAATACATATTTTTATAACCTAAGGAAATGAATCATAAAAAAGGGTGAGCTCAAATTCTCAGTAAGGGTAAAAATAAGAGATATGTAAACATAAACATGATCATAATTGTATGAGAACATGATAATTACATTAGAAGACAATACCCTAGATAAAAATGATCATAAACCATAATCATGGAATAAATATTTATAGTTCATAATTAATTAATAAAAATAGAGTCAAGAGGATAATCCATTAAAGAAAAAAAAGGAATAATACATGGGATTGTGGTGGAAACATATTCATATAAAATTATTTCCATAGTACTCAAGGATTTTTTTACAAGGCCATCTTAGTATTATGATTTCACTCACCATACCATCTTTATCGTCATGGTTCACTCCCATGACTGTCTTAGTAGTCAAGGTTCACTCCCAATACCATCTTAATGAACAATTTCCATTACTGAATCGAGTTCACAACCTATTCTAGCAATGTCTATCCCTTGAGAGATAAATCATTACCCAATGAATTTGAAAGAGATATCGGTCCCACCCATCACATAATGAAATCATAAAAACATGTTCCATAAGAACATAAACAGTAATATCATAAACCATGAAATGAAATGGGTGTCATATTCATGTAATCATATCATTACCTATTAAAAAAGGCATGTTTCATAATGATTTCATTAAATAATATATCGTAAAAAAATAAAGTATCAAAATAATAAAACTAGTGTAAGAGGAACATGTTTCATAAACAGAGAATGCATTACCAAGAAACGGGTTTCATAAAAATTATTCCTTATGTATGTAAACCATTAAAAGAAGTAATATGGATGTATCCTTTTGGTAATTTCCAAGAAAATCTTGAGTAACTCTTATAGATGTCATGGTATATGTAAAATAATTTGGAAATATTTTTTTAAAAAACATTTCTTTAAGAAAATATCCTTTCTTGTTTGAAAAATTATTTTTTAAAATATAAAACTTTTTTGAAAACCTTTTTCTTTGAAAATATATCTGAAAACATATTAATTAATCTTTGAAAACCATAAAATTTTTTAAAATCACTATTCCTTGAAAATTATTTTAATGAATCATTCTAAAAATATTTTTCAAAATATTTTAGTAAATATGTTTTTTTGAATAAAACAGATTTCCAACAAAAAAGATAAACGATTTAAGATATTAATGAAAACATTTTCTTAATTGTCTTACATAAAAAATCATGTAAGAATGGCACTAATACATGAAGATACCATGACTTACTAGAGTAGAAGAAAATTCACGATTTTTATTGAATTGTAGATCAAAATATTTCATCAATGAAATTATATTTATAAATAATCCGAATAAACCATGAGATTATTTCAATAAACACCTACCACATGGTTACTTTGAATCATACCCCCCATGAAAGAAAATAACATTACATTAATATGAAAATATCCTTAATGGGAGGATATTAATGGAATAATATCTAAAATATTATTTAATACAACTCATAGAAGAAAATAGGGGCATATCATCATATGTGGCTCAAAGAAGGAAAATTATGACAAAATTACTTTACCGATTTTGTAAATTTTGAAACCTAATAAAATAATATTTTATAAAAACACAGTTTTGTGTGTAATTAATGACATGTAAATGTTTTTTAGTGCAATATGAACCCATTTAGTGTATAAAAATGATTTACTTGGTATAACATGCAATATAAGGCATCAAAGAAAAGTAATTGATTTAAAAAATCGTTCATAAATACCAAGGGTGTTATATTATACCCTCTATAAAAGGAATTTCAACCAAAAAAATCATCATTATACTATAAAAAATTAGGATAACTTTTCCCCATCATATCCTCAAGTTCCCACAAAGCTTCTTCCAACTACAGATTTCTACACGAATCTTTCATGAGGAGAGTGGTCTTGTTTTGTATAACTTTCTCTATATGATCTAGAATTTGAATAGGTAATTCCTCATAAGAAATATCCCACTCTAGCAGTATAAACATATAGTTTAGTACTTGTGAAGATTTAGGTACGTACATTCTTAGAAAAGATACATGGAACACATTGTGGACTTGTGAGAAATTTGGAGGATGTTTAAAGTGATAGGCTTTCATACTGACTGGTTAAAGATCTTCAATGGGACTGATAAACCCAGGGATATGATTCCTTTTCTTTCTGAATCTCCTAAACTTCGTCCAAGGATATATTCATAAAAAAATATTCTAGAAAAAATTAAATTCTAAATCATGATGACAGTCATTAGAATAACCTTTCTTCTATTATTGATCTTCCTTGATATGCTACTGAATGACTCTGACCTTATCTACCATTTCTTCACTTATCCCAGGTCCCAGTAGCATTCTTTCTCTAATTTAATCCTAGAAAGTAGAGACTCTACATTTCTTCCCATATAGGGATCCGTGAGGATATATCTTCATGCTTGAGTGAAAGGTATTATTCTATGAAAAAACAACTAGTGGAAGGTGTTGATCCCAACCAACTTGTAATTCCAATGAAAAATCTCTAAAAATATCCTCTAGGGTTATAATTTTTATTTTATACTGACCATCCATGTGATGGTAAAAAGAATTTCTAAAACTCAATTCTATATCATGTTCTTGATGATTACTTTCTTAAAACTTTGTGTTAAACCTTAGATCCCAATCTGATACAATAATGTGTGGTACCTTATCTAGACTTACTACTTCCTTAATGTATATTTGGGAAAGATAATCTAAAGATAAGTCTTATCTAATAGAAATGAAGTCTACTGACTTATAAGGTGATCGACTACCACCCATATTGAATTAATCACAATAGAGTTTTTAGTGAGTCCAATGAAAAAATCAATAGTTTCATTCTCCCATTTCAACTCTGGTATGGGTAATGGATACAATATCCCCTCATACTTTTATCTTTCTGCCATAACTTTCTAGCATACCAAGCATCAAGACACAAAATCTGTGATATCTCTCTTCATTCCACCCCACTAGAAGTATTCATTCATGTCTATATACATATTCGTACTTCCAAGATGAATAGATAAGGAAGGGATATGATCATACTCTAATAGCTCAGTCTTCAAATCCGTTATGTATGAAACTCATATAGAATTCATAGACATTATCATTCCATCCTGATCATAGTTAAAATCAGGAAAATTTTAAACCTTCTTTTGCAGATCTACATCTTCCTCATGAGCCTTTGTAATCATTACATGGATAGAGGATTGAACATTCAATTGATAAAGATAAGAATCTTCCCCTTCTTTCAAGATTTCAATATCTATCCTTTGAAAATCCAGTAATAATGGATCTTTTGTGATCCTCAACATGGATAAGCTAGCATTATTCTTTTTACTCAAAGCATCATCCGCCTTGTTTTATTTCTAAGGGTGATTGGTCGTAGTCCTATATCATCTCGAACTATCTTCTCTATAACATATCTTACTAGTTCTGTGTGAATATATATTTCAGACTTTTATAATCGGTATACATATCACACTTTTCTCCATAAAGATAATTCCTCCACATCTTTAATGAAAAAATTACCCTTGCTAACTCAAAATCATAATTTGGGTAATTTTTCTCATGAATATTTAACTTTTGTGAGGAATAGGCCATAACCATGTTAATCGTTATAATAACACATCTGAATCCCTTCTTGGATGCATCACGATAGATTACTAACCCTTCTACATTATAGGGTAATGTAAGAACCTGTATACTGACTAACACTCTCCTTAGTTCCATAAAATATTTCTCACATTCATCTATCCATAGGAACATGGATCCCTTTTTGGTTAACATGTTTAGAGGATTAGATAGTCTTGATAAAATTTACAAAAACTATCAATAATATCCATCTATACCATGAAAATAATGGATATCAGTCATATTGGTTTTTCCATCCCAAAATTCAATATCCTTCATCCTTGATTGAGTTATGGCTATACCATCTCTTGAGATTATGTGTCCCAATAATGAAACCTTTTGCACCCAAAATTCACATTTGTTGATTTTTTTATAAATCTTACAATTCATTAGGTTATTTAGTACAATTATCTTGTAGTCTTCATTATTTTCCTTCCACTTTGAATAGATGAGAATGTCATCTATAAATACTGTCACAAACTAATCAAATTATTCTCTAAAGAAATTATTAATCAAATCCAATAAAGAAGAAATGGAACTAGTAAGGAAGAAAGGAATAGCTATATGTTCATAGAATCCACAACATGTATAGAATTCAATATTAGGTATATCATTCTTCATGACCCTAAATTAATGTTATCCAGATCAATGCTCAATCTTTGAAAAGTACTGATCTCTACACAATTGATCAAAAAAGTCCTCAATTTGAGGAAGATGATACTTTTTCTTAACCATGATCTTGTTCAGCTCTAGATAATCATTGAAGATTAACATTGATACATGTTTCTATTTCACAATAATAATAGGTGAAACCGAAGGTGACTCACTTAGCTAGGTGAATCCCTTAATGATATTTTCATTGAGTTGGTTCTTTAATTCATGCAACAAAATTGGGCATATTCTATAACAAATCTTTGAAATTGGTGTGGAACTGGGTATGTGTTCAATCAAGAACTCAACATTATGTTTTTGTGGATGGATTGAAAACTCATCTTGAAAGACATATAGAAACTCCAGAACAATTTTAATATCATCTATGATTATTTTCTCAACAACTGTTTGAGATAAAAAAAACTTTTGAATTGGGATTAAGATCCACACACTAGATGTAATCTCTATAGGTATTTCATACATATCGTCACGTTGATATAAAATTAAAATATGGTTTGAAATATCAAATGTAACTTCCCTACCATGAAAATTTATGTGTGATTTATGAATATAAACCCATTACATGCCTAAGATGAAATCAAATTCAACTAAAGTAATTATGAAAAGAATTATAGGAAGCACATTTGCACATCCATCAACCAAAGAGGAATCATATACATGAGATGCAATAATCATACCATTATGGGTTTTAATTACTTATTCCACATATAATTTTTTGGGTGGAATAATAATAACCATATAAAATTATTTAGAAATGAAATAGTGGGGAGCTCTATAATAAAATAAGATATTAGTAGTTCTAGAGTGGATGGTATGTTTATATTTCACCACATCATTATCACACCTCTTTCTAGAGATAATTATTGCATATGATCTTACCTTATCCATAAAATCAATTGGTTTCTTATTCTGATCAATATCACAACTCCTTAGGTTGGGGAACTGGGTAGCATAATGACCATTCTCCTTACACATGAATCACTGAAGCAGGGGAGGTTCATTATATGTAGTTTTCTGTCCATTTGCATTATTAGAAGACCACTTCTCATCACATTAGAAATCAAATTCTTGATGGAATTACTTAACTAAATTAAAAAAATAATTAGATCCCTCAAGAAAATTTACTACATGCTTCATTCCACATATAATGAATAAAGTATAGCTTATAATCTTCTCTTCATGGTTTTTATATTTCCCTTTGAACTCTATATTCATTTATTTTCAAAACCATGAGATTGATATGTAACTCCAACCTAAATTTCATTCTTAATTTCACAATTCACAATCGCTACCTTGATAATAATGTCTCTTATGGACAATGATTTTATGATACTTGGATTTAATCCTCTAACAGAACTGTCGACTTCAATTTCAGGTTTAATGATAATACTAAAAGCGGACCTCGTTAGTCTTGTAAAATTATCCTAGTAGGTACTAACCAATTTATCATCAGTTTTATTTAACTCATGTGTCTATTTATACATATTTGAATAATTAATTCAAGGTAAATACTAATTGAAAAATAATTTCTTGAACACTTCCCAATCCATGGATTCGTTTTTATCTTACTTCCATATAATCTTCATAAAAGTCCATTAAATGTCTACTTTATGTTCTAACTGATAAACAACAAGAATTACTTAATCAAATTCCAAACACTATAGAATGGAAGATATCCTTTCATTGGTATTCATACATTATTGAACAATAATTGGATCAGAAGTCCCATTAAAATAAGGAGGATGTTGATGCATAAAGGAATAAATAGAATTATGTTCCCTCCTTTTCTCATTTAGAAGTCCATCATGATTCATAGCTTGAGAGAGTTGAGTGATCCTAGTAAGTATATTATTCAACCCAACTCCGATATAATTCATATTATAAGGAGGACAATCATTTATTGTCTATCACCCTCAATATTGAATTGGTTTCTTCAGGTTCCAGCCAATTACTAAAACAAAAAATAATAGAGTTAGAAATAATTATCAGTGAAGGAAGCCACATAATCATGAAAAACTATATATAGGCTATATAAATTAGGAAAACATATTTAATATATAACGCCTTAGTTTTATCCTAGGTTACCATAGCTAGAATCTATTTATATATTTCATTATTGTTCTAGATGAGTTTGGGAATTTCCAAAGCATATCCCCCGTGAGTGTCAAAACATGTGTGCAGTAATGCAATTTTTTGTGTACCGATTACCAATAAATTTGCAATCAATATAGTGTTTTCAGGGTTGTTACCACTATACACATATGTTCTAGATCCACATCAACTTATATTTTCCAAATAAAAATGTATTACTAGTGAACCACACACTATGTTTTTCCAATATCAGAAGACAATTTCGTATACTTTTCCCTATCCTTAAAATTTTCCTTAGACATGTCTATAAGACTCTCACCAAGGTTTTATCAAAATAGTTTCCAAAGGGTAACTAAAACGTTTCTCATGTACAAACTATAGTGAACCTCACTTTTCATACATTAAAATTACATCATTTTTGTGGAATACTTATTACATTACATAAAAGATAGCCAAAGACCATATTAGTCTAGTGACAATGGAAACATGGAAATATAAACATCGGTACTGAAGTGATATACATTATGACCCACTAGTTTATTCATGAATATCACCATTATAAAAACATAATTCACAATACATATCTTCATAACTTGGGGAATGGAAACAAAAAAAGGGATGGGCTCATATGCTCAGTAAGGGTAAACAAATGAGATATGTATGATTAAACATGAGAATAAGGGTATGTTAAGAAGACCATGACATTAAAATATTATAACCAACATAAATTAGATTATAAATATTAATCATGATATAAATATTGATTGTTCATAATATATTAATCATATGGTAATCAATAGAATATGCTATGAAGGAATAACATAGTATAAATACATGTAATTATTCTATAAAAATAAGCAAATCAAATGATTTCCATAAATTTCAAGGCATTACTTACAATCCCATATTATTAGTATGGGTTCACTTCCCATAAAATCATTGTAGTCATGGTTAACTCCTATAACGACCCAATACTAATGTACATAGAAATTACATAACATATTCAAAATATATAAAAACATTATACAAACAGTTTCCCAATGACCATACGAGTATAGTTCCTTTAGAAACATGGAAACATAAAAATAGATACATAATGAAGACACATTATCTCCCAATAGTTTCTCTAAGACACTAACTTCTATTAGGCATAACATAAATAAAATATATCTTCATAACCTAGCGAAGGAAACATAACGATGAGAGAGCTAAGATGCATAATAAGGGTAAAAAGGAGATATGAAAAGATAATCATCAACATAATGTTATGAGAACAAGATCATGAAAATATACGATCATACCCTACACATAAAGGATAATAAACAAGAATCATGGTATAAATATTGGCAGTTCATAAGACTTGAACCATAAGTAAATAAAGAACATAAACCAAGAAATCATTAGAGAGGAATAAAACATGAAACAATGGAAATCACATAAAATTATACTATGATTTCCATTTTAGTCAATGGATCTCTTCTATGTCCATCTGGGTAGCACTGGTTCACCACCCATACCATCTTGGTAGTCATTGTTCACTCCTTTTTCCATCTTAATTGTCAAGGATCATCCCCAAATCCATCTTAGTCTATATCATGAGATATAAAACATTACCCATTACATTGGAGGGAGATATAGGTCCAACTTTCACATAATTAAATCATACATACATTTTAAAAAAGATAATAAACATTCATATCATAATCCATTTAATGAAATGGGTATAATAAACATGTAATCATATCATAACATGTGAAATTAGATACAGTTTGGATAATCATTTAATAAAAAATATAACATGTCAAAAGAAGAAGGTTTCAAAATTATATAACCTTTGAAATAGAAATTTGTTTCATAAAAATCATTCCATCAAAAAATAAACAATTTTTAGAATGAATATGAATTGAAACATTAAATAATTTCCATTAAAAGACATAAGTAACACAAATGGATATCATCTTAGATGGGAAATGAACTGGGAAGGTCCTTTAAAACATTTCTTTAGAAAATTATCCTTTCCTATTGTAAGAATGTTTTTTAAAACATTAAACATTTTGAAAACAATTTACCTTGAAAACTTATAAAATATGGTTGATAATTTTTTTAAATCCATGTCTTTGAAAATACATTTAAAAATTATAAATAAAGCTTGATTTTTTTTTGAAAACCATTTCCCTTTAAAATTTATAAAATTATATTGAATTTTTATTGAAAATAATTTGAAATGTATAATTAAATATTGAAAAAATTTTGAAACAAATTTTTTGAAAATACTTTTAAAACTTATAAATAATGCTTGAAAACATTTTGGAAATCCCTTCTTTGAAAATATTTTTGAAACATATAATGAAAGCATCAAAACATTTTAAAAAAAATTAATATAAAATACATTTAAAAGTTAAAAATAAATCATGAAAATGTTTTAGAAATCATATATTTCAAAATACCTTTAAAACATATGAATAAATCTTGAACACACTTTAAAAAAAATTTCATTAAAAATACTTTGAAAACTTATAAAGAAAGGTTAAAAACGTATTTAGTATAATTTCACTGTAAATAATTTAAAAAATTAAAAATAAAATAAAAATATTTTTACGTTTTTTTAAAATACGTTAAAAACATATAAATAATTATTGAAAACCCCAAATAATATTTATGAAAAAATAAGTTTTTTAGATAAAATAGATTTCTGAAATAAAAGAGAAATAAAGTCAGGATTTCAAAAACAAATTATAATAAATTAAAAATTAAAGAGTGAAAATTTTTACTTAAACATTAATATATCATGAATAACTAGAGGACAATAAAATTCATGATTGTTCTTGAGTTAATGGTCAAAATATTTCATCAATAAAAACATAATCATAATAAATCTTGATAAACTATGAGATTATTTCAATAAAATCATACCATAATGTAAATATGAATCATACCAACCATGTAAGATAATGAAATTAAATGGATAATAAAAATATAATTAAAATAATAAGAATATTGATATAACATGTTAAAATTATTTCATATAAATCACATAAAAATATAGGTTTATAAGATGGAATGTGTCTCAAAGAAGGTCAATTGAGACAAAATTACTCTACCAATTTGTTAACTGTTGAAACAAAAACCCCATGAGAGAAATATCATAGAATTGATATTTAAATTCCCATGAATTTATGTAAATATTTATATAATACATTCATGGGTAGTAAATTTACCACAAAAAAGAAATTAGTGGTGATTAAGCCTTTTATCTCATGAAAATAAAATGTGAGATGAAATTCCCTTACATCGTGTCTTGAATCTCATCATACTCATTCAGAATTCCTTTATAATAAATATAATTTTATTATAAATCAACAAGAAAACCAAATTATTATATCTTATACGATACATGTTTTGATTATGACTTTATAATACCCAGTTATTAACAAATCTATGTTATGGTTTCTCTTCGAGTAATATTCGCTTTGTTCAATTTGCTTGTGTCTTAATTTGATGTATCTTTGTTCCTTGTAATTAAATTTTAATTTATATAAATTAATAAACTAAATAAAAATCATGTATATTTTGTATATTTTGTTATAAAAATCTATAGAATACAGAAGTATGAAATGGAATACACCGTTCACAGAGATGGAAGGCCATACATACGCAATAACGTTGTTTCCATTTTATGGTCGTATTCAAAGAACTAGATTAGGTGACATATAATTATATATATATATTTATATAATTATAATAATATAATTATTATATAAAATATATCATATATTTTTACTAAAATCATCCTTAATACATTCCAAGTAGTGTGTAAACGAATCACATCGCTTTGGGAGGGTGGTAGTCCACACTTCCTCAAACAAAATTATTGTATATACACAAAATGGAAAGTATAAATATACGTGTTATTAAATAATTAAATAAGGTCAAATAATTTAAAAATATCATATATATTATATACAAAAAGTGTCTCTATTATAATTTCCACCATGAGAGGAAATAAAGTAAAAAACGAACAATCATCATTTTGGGAGGCGGTAGTTCATCATACACATAAAAAATATGTTCATTACCCATTATATGTTAGTTTGTGTGAGTCTATGATTAATTAGCATTAAAAAAATCTCACTATGTTTAGGATATTGGTGTTTTTGTGAAATCATGGAATAAGTAGAGTTTAGGAGGTGGAGAATGAATATAATATAAACGATATTGAGTGAGGATGTTACCTATTATTTGGGTTACTCCTTTTGGTTTTCACTAATGGGCAGCCTTGGATTCATTTATTCCAAAATGTAGGCTTAAATGGGGAATGTATGGATGTTTATAAGTGTATTTGGATGATATTTTCTGATCCTAGCTGGTTTTAGAGGTATGGCGAAGTGGGAGAGTTCGTGCCTTTTTATAGTGGAAGGGGAGTAACACTGTTGTAAAAACCAAAAGGTATTCATTAATGGGAGGTATAACATACAAAATGTGCCTAAAAACGAAAAAATAATTTATTAACAGAGAATAATGGTCTATAAATAAACTCTACTACAAAAAAATAAGTGCATTTTAAAAATCTAGATCCTTAGCTTCTATGTTTCCCCAATTTTGTCATATTGGTTTTTATTAAAGGAACTAGTTTCCTAAACATTGTATATTTAAAATTAAGTCTAAATTAATGTGGGATTATTTTAAAATATATAGACCCTTAATTATAAAAATTATACCTAATTTATAAAGTAAAAATATCATGTTTTTGTAAATTAATTTCATAACAAGCCCATTTGACGTGAAAAACCACTACTTAAACCCAGACCAAGCTAAAAGTGTTTTAAAAATTATTGGTCAATATATTCTTTACAGAAGATCATTTCGTACATTAATAGACCATTTTTTTTATTTATTAACACATAAACGTAATTGGAATAATATATTATTTTTATTAGGTTTTAATCATTTAAAAAACTATCATTTATTGTTAAATAAAAATAACGTGAATTTTGACAATATTTGTTTAATTCTAAAGTTTAAATACCAAAAAAATATTGGAATTACAAAATATTGAGTTCAAATCTGTGAAATATAACATATTCATCTAAAAAAACAATTATAGGCATTAATTCAATGAATTTACCTAACTGTTAATATTTATAGTATAATTAATTTTAGTTAATTATTAAATAAATAATCACTACGTTGGTGTTTCTTAAGAATTTTATGTAACTAAATAATATCTAAAATTTAATGATAAATTATTATGATAAAAATAAACAATTTATATTTCGAAATTATATTTTTAATATAGTATATATATTTTCTAAATATCTTAGTGTTTTATAAAATTTATAGGTCATGAATGTTCTTTTTTTGTCTCTTTCTGTACATAACCATTCAATTATGGATATTCCATTTAATAATATCAAAATATCACAAATAATTAGAACCAAGAGGGTATATAGTAGAATTATTTGTAGCCAATTTCTATTGGATATGTATACAGGACATTTTTGTCATTAGGATTATATTTTGGTCCCTTATTAATCTTAATTTTACAATAACCACCGTAATACATTTAATCACTTCCCCTATTATATTTTCTCAAAAACTAATTTGATCTTATTAGACTATAAATATTATACTAATTTCAACTGTGGAAGTCCATTTTTTCAAAATTAAAAGCACAGTAGTGGGAAAATTAAGTTTAACACTAATCCCTCAAACATGGTGAGAAAGCAAGGTTTTAAAGTAAAAATGTTCAAAAGATAAATAAGTTTTTGTATCTAATTTCAACATAAAAAAGTTTCAAATGAAATAGATTGGATTAATATAATTTTTATTCTTCTATTTTGACTTAATAAATCAATTTAAAATATAATTAAAC
The DNA here is from genome assembly GCA_963277665.1 of Viscum album. Classification (NCBI taxonomy): domain Eukaryota; kingdom Viridiplantae; phylum Streptophyta; class Magnoliopsida; order Santalales; family Viscaceae; genus Viscum; species Viscum album. The sequence goes on from OY728128.1 coordinate 173,815,709, forward strand.
ATTAATAATTATTTATAAAAAGAAGTGGTTCTTAATTGAAATATATTATTTTTCACTATTCATTAAAAAATGATGTTTCTAAAAAAATACCAAATATTCACCCGATCCTAATTTAAAATTTTGGAATTCAAAAAATATGTTTAGTTTTACACATAAAATCCATTAAATTTAATTTTTTTTAAAAAATAGGTGTGCTATTAAAAGTCGGTAAAACTCAGTGTTACATGTATCGTAAGTTTATATAAGTGTTTCATGAAGAACCATATTAACATGTTGTTTCATATAAGAAAATAAAAAATAAATTTATTGTTTCATTAAATGAAAAAAATATATAAAATATAAAATTTAATTTGAAAAAAATCATAAAATATCATTGTGTTACATTCTACCCCCTTAAAATGAATTTCACCCTCAAAAGTTATCTGGGTTATCCTAGGTTTAATAACTTTATGTTCATTTAACCGAAACCCACAACATAAAAACAAATAATAAAAAAATATTAAAAATAAATGTTTTAACCATAACAATTACCTATATCAATAGATTGTTGGATTTCCAAATAGGAGAACATATGCGTCATGTGAAAATATGGTTGTGGAAAAGAAATCCGACAAAAACGTTTTAGAGGAGAGTGATATAGAAATCGGTCAGGAGATATTTAACAATAAAAAAGATATAAATATTACATTATCTTAGGGACCATTTGATTCATCAGAATATAAGGTTCTAGGATAACCTTTTTAGTGTCAAGATCCTTTCCCTATGGTTGAAGAATTTTTAAAATAAATTATACTTACTTGATTTCATTTCCTTTCATAAGAAAAATCTCACACTATTATCATGTCTTGGCCAATTTCCAATTCACCTATTTCTCCAAAAAGGAAGTTTTATTTTTAAATCCCAAAGCACTAAAAGATAATGAGATCCATGAAAATTCATCCCATATATCTTCAATTACCATAAAAACCAATTTTTTTGATAAGGTTATCCATTATCCATAATTCATAATGCGGTGAGATAATACATTAATCTCTCAAACATAATTCAAAAATTAACTTAAAATTTCCATAAATTGTTAACCTTATAATCCTTCTAAATGATGAAGATAAAAAACATTAGAATGAAATTCATGAAATCATATTATCATTGAACCCCCATATATCACAAAGAATATATTTATATTCACATTCAAAATATGTGAATACCATAATCATATATTCTCTTGAAACATATAAATAACCTGAATAACCATAAATAATTTTGGAAAAAATGCATTCTTCCTAGTTCTAATTATTACTGGATACATTATTTTATTCCTTGAAGTTCTAAAGTTCAGCCTTGATGATGTAGAAAACTTTTCAGTAATCAATTATAGGGCCATCCACATCATCAAATTTACTTATTCATATCCAACACATCTTTATCCAATAATAATTATCTCAACACTAGGCATTTATTATGGGATACCTACCATTAATTAAAATTTCACCTTTCAATGAAATTAATTTTCTACATCTTTATCACTATTCAACATGTCCATTTTAATCCTTAATGAAGAATTATAATTAAACTAAATATATATTTCATGATTCCTAAATATAAACATTTCACTCTAAAACATGAATACATCATTCATCCAAATTTAATCTTAAACAATTACTCAGGATTTCTCAACATATTCTTTAATACCTATTTCCAAGAATATTAAATATGAATCATTCCTTATGGTTTTCTAACTTCAATATAATCATGCGTCTTATATTTAATGTAAAAAATTCTTGAAGTACATCACATACCTTTAACAAGTCATTTCTAGTCACTTTATCTTCATAAGAATAACCAATAATGACATAACCTTCCTGATTATATTTAGGGGATTTCCCCTTAGGACATCAATTAGTATAATGACCATTAAATAAAAAATTAAACCATTTTACCTTTGATGATGACTTTGGGAGGCTAATATTCTCATCTAGCTCATCAACTAATCACTTTATTTTTACTTTGTAGTTACTTGATTTGTGTCCTTATTTTCTATAGTGAAAACACCTTCTTATTCCTCCAATACATTTACTTGGGTGATTCTTTCTACATTCATGACACAAATGAAACCAAATCTTATTTTCTCCGCAGTATCCATTACCCGAACTCTCAGAAAATTATTTAAATATCTTCCATGGTGAGTTCAAAAGTTAGATAAGGTATAGATTATTGATCATGTTCCTTAAAAACTTATTAGGAATGATCACAACATCCTTCACTCCAGTGATCAGCCCATTTTAATTGTCATCAATAGATTATAACACATATTAAATGTTAATCCAGTTACTTCTTGTTCACTCCATTGACTAAAACAATGATTAATTGTGAAATAAATGATTATCATAGTGAGGAATCACATTATCTTGATCACCACTTATATAATTTATAAATTATGACAAATTTATTAAACTATGACACCTCAGGATTATTAGAGGTTATTCATAGCCTGCTTCTATTTTCACCATTCATGAATTTTCAGGATGATTTTGGGAATTACCAAATAATAACCCCAAGTAATTTCAATCCAAGTGCACAGTATGTACTGTTGTCGTATACCAATTTATGTCAAGTCATGCCCAACAAACCTTGTCAGAGTTGTCACTCCTTGGAACATCTGTACCAAAACAACATTGACTTGTACTATCCCGGAAAGGATGTATTGATAGGCTACCAATAACTCTACCATTTACCAAAATTATAGGATATTTTCCTAAAAGTTAGCTTATAATTATAATTATCCCTACAGACATCTTTTAAAATATCATTAGAAATATATCTAGTGATATTACAAAGGTTTTCTCATCCTAGTATTTATAGGGAAACTAAACAGTCTTCTAGAAACCAACTATAATGAACTGGTCTTAATGTATATAGACATTACATAACATTTTTATAATACTTAAAACATTATACCAATAGACTCATAATGACCGTACTAGTCTAGTTCCTTTGGAAACATGGACACGTAAACACCAGTACATAAGAAAGCTATATTATCTCCCACTAAGTTCTCCAAGACTAGAACCCCTATTATACATATCATAAATGAAATATATCTTTATTACCTGGGAAAGGAAACATAAGAATGGGTGAGATTGGATTCCCATTGAGGGTAAACAAGGGAGATATTTAGTCATAATCACGAGCATAAGGTTTTGAGAACAATATCATGAAAATAGTATATCATTCCTTACATATCAAAGATCATAATTAGGAATCATGGTATAAAAATTGGTAGTTCATAACCCATGAAATAAAAAAGTAGGAATAAAACATGGAATTATGGAAAAAAAGAATTTTATAATATCATTTCCATAGTAGTCAAGGAATCACTACTAATGTCATCTTGGATGTATGGTTTCACCCCATATACCATCTTGGAAGTCATGGTTCACTCCCATGGCCATCTTAGTAGTCAAGGTTCACTCCTAAGACCATATTGGTCTATATCAAGATATATAAATATTTATTTGATGAATTAAAGAGATAATTAGGTCCCACCTATATCATAATGAAATCATAAATACATGTTCTACAAGAAAATAAACATTCATATCAAAACTGATGAAATTAAATGGGTATCAAAAACATGTAATCATATCATAATCAATAGAAAATGATATAATTTTCATTATTATTTAATCAAAATCATAACCCATGAAAAGAATAATGTTTCAAAGGCCTATAACCTGAGAAAGAGAAATGAGTTTCATAATCATCCTTCCATAAAAACATTAACCATTCAGAAAAGGAATATGAATCGAAACAATGAATCATTTCCCAAGAAAGGCTTGAGTAACACCATCAAATTTCATCTTAGATGGGAAATAATTTGGGAAGGTCCTTTAAAATTATTGTTGAGGAAATTCTACAATCTCTTTGAAGATTATTTTTAAAACATATAACCATTTGAAAACCATTTTACATGAAAAATTATCAATGAATATTGAATTAGATTTTAAAAATTCCTTGAAAATAATTTTAATAATTATAAATAAATTATCAAAATGTTTTTAAAACCATTTTCATTGAAAACATATAAAATAATCATGAAAATGGTTTGAAAACCTTTTTTTTGAAAATATTTTTATAACTTGTAAATAAATCTTCAAAATGTTTTGAAAAAAAATTATTTTAAAATATAATGAAAAATTATAAATAAATCTTAAAAAATTATTGAAAATAATTTCTTTTTAAATACTTTGAACAGATATGACGAAAAATTAATTTTTTTTTGGAAAACATTTCTTTTAAAATAAATTAAAGACTTATAAATAAATATTGAATTTCTTTATAAATAAAATATTAGATAATAAATTTAAAACTTATAAATAAATCTTGAAAATGTTTTGAAGGAAATTTTATTGAAAATAAATTGAAAAATTCTAATGAAACTGGAAAACCATTTGAAAATAATTCTTTGAAAATACATTGAAAACTTTAAAAAAATGTTTCAAACCATTTTTAAAATGATTTATTTTAAAAAAATTGGAAACTTATAAATAAAACATTAATACAACAAATCATGTTTTGAAAATATGATTGAAAACATGGTTTTTGAAATAAAAAATATTTCTGGCCAAAAAGAAAAATAAATTTCGGCTTTCATAAAATAAAATTCTTAAATATATTTAGAATCAAAGGGTGGGAAAATGTTACTAAAACATTAATATATCAAGAATTAACATATTAAAATAAAATTCATGATTTTTTGATATATGGATCACAATATTTCATCAATGAAAATATAATCATAAAAAATCTCAACAAATGGTTTGATTATTTCAATAAACTATTACCACATAGTAACTTAGAATCATACTATCCTTATACAAAAACGATATTACATGGAGAATAAAAATAATAATATCCATGATATAACACGTAAAAGTAAATATATACACCTCACATATATATATTGGTTCATAACATGGTATGTGTCTCAAAGAAGGAAAATTGAGACAGAATTACTCTAGTGATTTGGTAACTTTTGAAACATAAACCCAATGATAGAAAGATCATAAATTAGATATTTAATATCAATATATTTTAGTATTTTATTAAAAAAATAATTTCATGGGAAATAAATATACCTCAAAAAAATAAATTAGTTATGGTTAAGGCATGTATCTCACAAAAATAAAAAGTGACACAAAATTACCTTACATTGTGTCAGAAATCTCGTAGTACTAGTTAAAACCTATAGTATAGTAAATATAAGTTATTATATATTTATAAAAGAACCAAAATATTATATCTAATTCCATATATGGGTTTATAATTAATTAATAATACCCTATTATTAACAATTCTATGTTAATTTTTCCCTTCAGGTAATATTCATTTTATTTTTCGCATGTGTTTTAATTTGTTGTATATTTAGTCCATATACTAATATAATGATTAAAATAATTTAAAATATGATAAAAATATCATTTATATTTTTTATATGTGTATTATAATAATTTATGTAATATAGAAGTATTAAATGAAATACACCATTCCTAGAGACGGTCGGTCGTACGTACGCATGAACGATGTTTCCGTTTTATTATCATATTGAAATAAAGAGTGTAAGTGAAATATAAATACATATATGTATATATATCATTATATAAGTATATTTATTATATAATATAAATCATATAATTTTACAAAACACATCCTTAATACTTTCCATGTAGTGTGTGAATGAATCAAATCGCTTTAAGAGGGCGGTATTCCAGACTTCCTAAAAAAATTATTGTATTTTTACAAAATGAAAAGTATAAAAATATTTTTTTAAAAATAATTATATAAGATTAAAAAATTATAAATACCATATATATTATATATAAATATATCATCCTCGGTAATTTCCACCATGGTAGGCTACAATAGAAAAATGAACTATCATTGTTTCAGAAGGTAGTAGTTCTTCGTACAAATAAAAAGTATATTAGTTACCCATTAGATGAAAGTGTCTATAAGTTTTGGTATAAAAATTAGTATAAAAACATATTGGTATGTTATGTATAATTTTTTTTATAATCATGGAATAAATATATTTGATGGGGTGGAGAATGAAAATAAGATAAATGACCTTGAGTGAGGATGTTGCCTCATCTTTGGGTAACTCCTTCTGGTTTTCCCAAAATGGATTCCTTGGATTGATTTCTTCCCAAAGGATGGATTCATGGAGGATGGTAAAGATTTTGGGAATTATATTTGGAATAATGTTTTTTATCCTATGTGGTTTGTGAGGTGTGAGGATGTGGGAGAGTGCCTTCCTTTTTATAGTGTAAGGGGAGTGACACTATTGTAAATAACAAAAGGTATTAATTAATAAGTGTTTTACCATAAATAATGTTCCTACAATATGAAAAATAATTTATTAATGGTTAATAATGATAGATAAAAACATCCACAAAAAGAAATATGTTGATTTTAATAATTTTGTTCCTTAACTTATATGTTTCCCCAATTTTATCATTTTGGTTTTTTTAAAGACACCAATTTATATCCTGTTTAGTTTAACAATTAAGAATAAATTTAAGTAATATTTTTTTTGAAAATATAGATCCACATAATAATAAATATTATACCTTATTTAAAAAATAAAAATCTCTTAGGTATTGGAAACTAATTTAAAAAAATGAACTTCTGAAGCTAAAAAACACTACTAAAACTCTGGCCGTACAAAAAATATATTTAAAATATATGGGAAAATATATTAAATATAAAAGGTTGACTCTTCCATTTATAAAATGTATTTAATTTTTATTAAATCTTACTACTCACTTGTCATAATATAGTGTTTTTATTAATTTTAAATCCTTTAATAAAATATCATTTATTGTAAAATTACTTTAATGTCAATTTGTTACATCGTTTATTTAATTTTAACTTCAAAATATAAAAACAAACTTCGAATTCCAATATATTTATTTTAAATTTGTTTGAAATTATATATTGGTCTAGAAAAATAATTATAGACTTTAATTAAAACAATTTAATTCAATTTTAATATTTATATTATTATTTATTTAAGTTAATTATTAATAAAATAATCAATATGTTGGTGTTTCATAAGTATTTTAACAAACTAAATCTTATATGAAATATAATGAAAAATAATTACAATAAATATAACTTATTTATCTTTAAAAACTAGATTTATAACCGAAAATATGATGTCTTTTTCATATCTAAATATTTTATATAATTTAAAGGTAAGGAAAGTACTCTTTTTTGTCTTTCTTCATACTTAACATTTTATATAAGGAACTTGTATTTAATAATATACCAATAACCCAAAAAACTATAAAACATAGAGTATATGGTCAAATTATTGGCATGTAATGTCATTTGGACATGTTTCTAGGTATTTTTGGCACTTAAGATTAAGTTTTAGTCCCTTATTAATGCTTGTTTTACCATAATCAACATACTTAATTTTAATCCATTTAAAAAATATTTTTGGTCAAAAATTAAGTTGATCAAAGTCGACCATAAATATTATACTGATTACAACTAGTAATGTCTTTTTTTTTCAAAAATTCAAATTATATACGTGGGAAACATATGTTTAATGCTAATCCCACATACATGGAGAGAAACTGGGGTTTTAAAGTAAAAACGTTCAAAACATAAATAAGTGTTTAGATATAATTTCAATAAAAAAATATTAAATTGACCAAATGGATTAATATATGTATAATTTATCAGCTGTGACTTTGGAAATAAATTTTAAATAAATTTTGTCATTAATAATTATTTAAACAAAGAATCATTTTTTAAGTAACATATAGTAATTTTCAATATTTCGAAAAAATTACGTTTCTCTGAAAAGTACTAAAAAATCACCCAAATAGAATTTAGACGATATGAATTAATTTTTTGGTTTTGGTTTTACAAATAAAATTCCTAAATGTGTCAAAATCTAGTTATAAAAATTGGTTCTCTTTTAGAAGGATGTAATTGCAAAGACCCTTAAATTTCAAGGGATATTTTTTGTAAATTTTCTTTGGGATTTTACGAGTACGCAGTTTCTGACGGCACCTGATTCCGAGGCCCGGTGTGCCCAGAATCATGTTCTGAAGTTTAGCTTGGGTACGTTCAGTGAACGAACGAGCGGGTTTTCCTAACTTTTGAAACGGTGCTCGAAATCGAAATCCGAGGACACCGATGAAACCGAAACACCGATAATTGCTTAAGAACACATTTTCCGGAGTTGTGTTTGCTCGGGTGAGGTTATTAATTAAATGGGTTAGCTAAAGAATAAAATAAAATATTGTGCTACAAATTTTATTTCTATTCAAAGTAGTGATAACCTTGGCATGGTGGTTGGAGTGGGACCCATTAATATCCTAACACCACTAGGTAGGATACTAGTGATGTGGGGCCTACATGATCCCCACCCCCTTTATTTCCGTTTAACCTCCCACGTGCATTTAATTTTGTAACTCACCAGCAACCACTTTTTAATGGCAAGTCAACCCTCAAATTAATTTGAATTTTTAACGCTCTTCAATTAAGACAATTAATTGAATGAGATCTTTTGAATTTCAAATTAATGGCTTGCATGTGTTAATAAAATAAGACAATGACTTATTTTATTGGGTTGTTGTTTCGTTGTGCAGAAAGGAGAGGACTCTTGTGCTCTTGAGGAATATGTTCATCCTCGTCGAAGAACGCGAAGAACGCTGAGTCTTCAACGAAGAACTCCATCACCACAGGGGAATCGCAGTGCCATCTCCTCTCTTCCCCGCAGCCGGCAAGAGACACCTTCTTCAGAGAACGAAGACGTGCCACATCTTTCTTCGGGCGAACGCCGACGACGCTTATGGAGCATCGATCCGCGACGCCGTCTTTCGCGATGCCGTCTTCCGCAACGTCCTCTTCTGCGACTTTTTTTCCCGTGACGAACCTCATTCAACGACTTCATCGAGGTAGGGGTTAATTCTTTGTTCGTGAATTCTTTGTCGTTCATCGACTATTATTCTTGCGCCGCCTGTTATCATTATAACGGGAGGAGGTCGGACCGCACGATCAGGGCCGACCCTCCTCCCCCTTTGACGTTGTACTTATTGCGGCACGAGCAAAGGCAGCGTGGTGCAACGACACCGCACGGAAGCCAGAGGAATGGGTGAAGAAGTGCGGTGCTGTCGCACCATGTCATTGAGGCCGAACAAAGCCGCGACGCCATCGCGCTGCGCTGGAGAACCACGAAGAGGCCGCGATCGGAGCGGGGCCGCATTGGAGGGGCGCAGTGTCGTCGTGCCGTGCCGGTCAGACAAGGTCGTAGCTCAAATCCACGGCGGTGCAAGGCGGGGCGGTCGGAACCGCCAGCCGCTGGCACCTCAGAGGTGTAAGACCGTAGGGTCCCGCGACGGCAGCACTGGCCGGCCGGGCCGGGCCGGCCATTTCAGAAGGAAGACCGGGGGTCGTAACCCCCGGATGGCAAAAGGAGCGGACCCCACATGGGGGTCGTGGTTTCAATCAGGGGGCAGTGCCCCCCCCCCCCTTTCCGCTCGGCTCAGCCAGCATTGAGCTGGACACACACGGGCTGCGCCAGCGCCAGGCCAACCGGCCGCCCAGGTCGGAGCGGCCGCACCGGGCAGGGCCGCCCAGGCCGGGCCGGGCCGCGCCTGTTGGGCCGGGCAGCGCCAACGGGTCGGGCCATGCCTTAATAGGCCAGACCCGGACCCGGGTTGGGTCGACCTGGTTCAGGCCGACCCAAGGGGTCTTAGGTCGGGTCGGTCCGGGCCCAAAACCCCATATTTTCAGACAGTTCCATTCAAATTCCCGTATCTTGGGCTACAGACCTCCGATTGACGCACCGTCAGTTGCGATGCGATCCTTGGATCGAGATGGTATTTTTGGTATATTACATTTAAGGTTTTGGGGAACTTTGTGTACGGCCGGGTTGGTTCGAACATGAAACCAACCGGGCCCTCGGAGCAGAAACACTTATAACTTGAGTTCCAGACGTCCGATCGACGTGCCGTTGACTTTCTTGGATTCCTTTTAGTGAGAAGGAACATTGGGCTTAATCCAATCGAGGTTTGGATGCAGTTAGAGTGCTCTCGAGTTGGTTTTGACTTAAAAACCAACCGGGCCCCTGGAACGAAAAATCCAATAACTCTCAGATCGGGTGCCTGATTGATACGCCATCTGTTGCGTCGAGTTCATTTTGATGAGACAGAACTTTGGGATACATCAACTCCAGACTACGTGTCAGTTGATGTATCCACCCCTTTGAATCATGGAGCGGACCCTCCCAGAAATGAGCATGCTATGTGCGGGAACCCTAGAGCACGCTGCGACTACGATGACGATGATGACTGCACTGAATTCCTCCATAGGTTCGGCAGCGATGATGACTACACTGAAATACTCCATGGGTTCGGCAGCAATGAAGACTACACTGAAATCCTCAGTGGGTTTGGTAGCGATGAAGACTGCACTGAAATCCACCGTGGGTTTGGCAGCAATAAAAACCGTATTGAAATCCTCCATGGGTTCGACAACGATGACTATTATTATTGTATCCTATGTGGGTCTGGAAGTATTGACTCTGTTCTTGTATCCTACGTGGGTCTGGCAGAGTTTATGGTTTGTATCCTATGTGGGTCCGACAACTTAGCTGGTTTAATATCCTACGTGGGTCCTAGATTAGATGAATTAGTGGCTATATCTGATCATCTCTATCACCTTACAAAGAAGTATACCCATGTGAGCTGAGTCTTGGCATTCAATCCATATCTTCGATATGATTGACTTGCTTTCCTATGTGGATTGGGTTGTGTTATCCTGTGTGTATTGGGTTGTACTATCCTATGTGAACATGATCGAACTTGGGCTCAGATGTTGGAGCCGAACGGGAATTGATGACTTAGGTATATGTATGGGAATATACCTAAGTAGTGTTGGTTGTTACTTCGTGATTGTATATTTCCTTTTTGGTTTATCCTTTTTGGATTCTGGGAGAACTTCGGGGGTCTCGGGGTCCCTACTGAGTAGTGTATACTCACCCCTGCAAGGGCTATGCCCGCACTACTTTGTGTTCGATGCAGACGACGGACAGCGCTGATCGTGGTTGAGGCCTGTGGAGCAAGTCGGTACCTGGAGGTGGACCACTGGGCGGGACGTACACGGAGCGGATGGCTGGACCCGATGATCTGAGGAGGCTATCTATACCCACCCTTCAGGTGGGACTTTCAGTGGATGGCTCGACGTTGCTGCTTTATGTTCAGTTGCTGTACTTCTTTCCAGTTGTACCTTACTTTCAGCTTGGGTTTGTATTCTGGCCCATTTACTTTTCGCACATACTATTGTACCCAGTTTTACTTAGTGTTTACTTCTTCTTACTTACTCTATAGTGTTTGTTTACTTTATAAAGGCAATTACTTCCCATTTTTGTCGGGATTTATGCCTTGGTGCTAGTCGCCAGCCCCTGGCCTATTAGAGGCGGGCTTGTGGTAGTCACGACACGGGTCCCGAGGGTGGGTCTTGACAAATTGGTATCAAAGGCAGGTTCGGTTCTACCTCAGAACTCAAGACTCTGATCTTTCTTCTTTGTGAAGCTATAGTGTTGAGGGTATTGAGTGTGGTTATCAGTCCAGGGAGTCCAGTGTTGGTGCGGTGGCCGACGTATCCATACACCAGGACCCTGACTTCTGATTTCCGACTCAATGCATGGATACATTGATTTCATGTGTGATTAAAAAGTTTTCTTTGTGATTACATTGTGTTAGCTAACCAGGTATACCATTTTGACTGTGGCACACCTGTTTCTTTTCAGGATGGCCCCATGACGGCAGCCAGCTAGGGTTCTAAGCTTTGTGAAAGACGACAACCCACCGAGTGACGAGGCCTTGGTGCAGGGCCCTTTTTCAGCGGAGGCATCGGCGGTACCTCTACCCGTCGAGCTACCGATGCTACCATCCCCAACCGTTGAGAGTGCACGTCGCCTTAGTGCACTGCATGAGTTTCAGTGTCAGAGACCACCCAGGTTTCGAGGGGAGATGGACCCTCAGGCAGCCAAGGATTGGCTGGAGGTTGTGGTTTGAGTTTTTAGGTTAGTGGGGACACCAGTTGACCTCATAGTGATCCTTGCAGTGAGCCTCCTACACGCGGCAGTAGGCAGATGGTGGATCTTGATTCTCAAGGTGCACGATGAGGAATCACTCCTCTAGAGGGACTTTTAGAGCCTCTTCCGCTCGAAGTTTATCCCAGCCACCCTCCATGCGGTGCGTGTCCAGGAGCTACTATAGCTGCGGCAGGGCAGCAAGACGGTCTCCTAGTACTTGGCGAGATTTACCGACCTCTCGCGCTATTCCACGGTCATGGTATGAGACCCATTATTCTGGGCCTGGACCTTCGAGCAGGGATTGAGGCATGAGATCAGGGCATCGATGATCTCCCTCAGCATTCCGACACAGGCAGGAGTACTGGAGCGAGATATTCTCATAGAGAGCTTTCTTGCGGATCCTACACCAGTAGAGAGACCTACCGCAGGGCGACACGTAGCAGAGTCGTCTGTAGCTGGCAGTCGATGGATGTCACAGGGGTCCAGGCGGACAGGACCATCAGGTGGATGACCTCAGGACACTGGCTCAGAGGTGATAGGCACATGAAACAGAACTAGTCTTACGAGGAGCAGATAGTGCTACGCATGCAGCGGGCAGGGCCACTTGGCTCGTGACTGCCCGAACCGCCGTGCAGGGGAGCAGCAGACGGTTGAGGGACCACCCAGGCAGAGGCAGAGGTTTGACCATGGCAGTCCGTAGGGAGCAGGCGGATGAGGCCGAGGATCTGGTCGAGTGGTAGGTGGTGGACGACGTTTTGAGGCTCTACCACTACCACCACCAGGAGGTCCACCCCGACCACAGGGAGCTGGCGGGCAGAGACAGGCTCAGCTTCAGGCAGTGGAGGCCTATGACCACGGCACACAAGAGATGATTCGAGGCACTATCTTTGTCTACTCCACCATTTTTGCAGTTCTTATAGACATATGATCGAGTTATTCTTTTATAGTTGCTGCCCTTGTTCGGAGCTCGGAGATTCTGACGGAGCCGTTGGCTCAATCCTTATGACTAGAGACTCCTACAGGAAAAGACTCGACGATTATGCACTGATGCTAGCAGTGTGAGCATACTCTAGGAGGCAAGAGCTTCAGCTGAGATCTTCTTGTTACGGCGTTGAGGCCTTACGACGTCATCTTGGGCATGGATTGGTTATCCACAGTCCATGCTCAGATAGACTGTATTAGGCGCAAGGTGCGGTGTGTTCGCACCGATGGGAGCAGGTTCACCTTAACCAGTGAAAAGGGAGCCTTTTCAGCGTAGGATGGAATCACGCAGAGGATAGGATAGCCCATCTCTCATCATTTGGAAAGCCTCATCCTAGGAGCAGTTGACATGCGGAGTCTTAGTTTTCCTGTAGTGGCGGATCAGTATGCAGATGTTTTTCCTAACGACGTTCCAGGACTACCACCTCACCGAGAGGTAGAATTTTATATAAACTCGTACCCCGGGACAACCCTGATATCCACTCCAGGATATCGGATGGCTCCCGCTGAGCTTCGAGAGCTACAGGTTCAACTGGAGGACTTACAGGGAAAGGGATTCATCCGACCCTATGTTTGACCCTGGGCTTCCCCGATATTGTTCGCCAAGAAGGCGGACAGGAGCTTGCGACTGTGTTTCGACTATCGTTTCCTGAACTAGATGACTGTGAGGAATAAGTATCTGCTACCAGGGATTGATGACCTCTTCGATCAGATCAAGGGAGCACGGTGTTTCTCGAAAATAGACCTCAGGTCAGGCTATCATCAGCTCAGAGTTCGAGATGAGGACGTGGAGAAGACGACCTTCAGATGTCGGTATGGCCACTATGAGTTCTCGGTTATGCCTTTCGGCGTAACCAATGCTCCAGAAGAGTTCATGGGTCTCATGAACAGGATATTTCATCCATACCTCGATCGATTTTTCGTGGTCTTCATCGACGAAATATTGATATACTCGACCACTGGGGAGGAGCACGCCTACCACTTGCGGGTTGTACTAGACACACTCTAAGAGAACCAGCTTTATGGAAAGATCTCTATGTGTCAGTTCTGGTTACATGAGGTCCACTTATTAAGACACTTCATCTCTCAGGTGAGATTTGTGGTGGATCCTGCGAAGATCGAGGCAGTGCTAGCTTGGGAGACACCCAGGAGCGTGACAGAGGTGTAGAGTTTCTTGGGTCTAGCTGGGTACTACCGGAGATTTGTGTCTGACTTTTCAAGAGTTGCGGCACCACTCTCAGCTTTGAAGAAGAAGGGGAAACCCTTTGTGTGGTCAGAATGATGAGATTAGAGCTTCCATGAACTGAGACAGATATTGACCAGTGCACCTATCTTGATTCTACCGGAGGAGGGAGTGGGGTACGTAGTCTACTGCGATGCATCAGGGACTAGAATTGGATGTGTCCTGATGCAGGAGAGGGCAATGATCACCTATGAATCACAGCATGAGAGGCAACATGAGAAAAACTATTCTACCCATGTCCTGGAGTTAGCAGCAGTGGTCTTCGCTCTGAAGATGTGGTGACAGTACCTGATGGGTGAGCGCTTTACAGTGTACTCTAACTACCAGAGTCTCAGGTACATATTATCATAGAAGGACCTGAATATGAGATAGCGGTGATGGCTCGAGTTCCTCTAGGACTATGACTATGAGATAGTCTATACTCCTGGATAGGGGAACGTAGTAGCCGATGCTCTCAGCAGGAGGACGGTCATTCAGCTCCTCAGGGAGGCGATTGAGTAGCTAGCCGCTTTGAAAATATCCTTTAGGGATAGAGATGGAGAAACCTTTCTTAAGTCACTCATAGTCACTCCTCCACTAATGCAGCATGTCAGAGAGGCACGGCGTGGGGACGCTGACTATGAGACGCGACATGCACAGATATCCTCAGGACAGACACCTGATGGATTCTCTATAGTAGGAGAGCATGAATCCCTTTTCAGAGGACGTACCATGGTACCGGCTGCTTTACAGGAGGAGGTGCTGAGGGAGTTTCACACGTCCCCTTTAGCGGTACAACCAGGAGTGGCGAAGATGTACCAGGATCTCAGACGTCAGCAATGGTGGCCGGGTATGAAGAAGGCTGTAGATGAGTTCCTTTCTTGATGCCTCACCAGTCAGCAGGTGAAGGCAAATCACCAGGTACCAGTAGGCTTGGTATAGCCCTTGGAGGTCCTAGAGTGGAAGTGGGATAGGATATCTATGGATTTCGTGACTGGACTTCCACACACTTCCAGAGGTCACGACTCCATTTGGGTGATTGTCGACCGACTCACCAAGTCAGCCCACTTCTTACCCATAAGAGAGAAGGGCTTAGTGGAGAGCTTGGGGTGCCTCTATGTTTAGGAGATCATATGGATTCACGGTGTTCCATAATCTATCGTTTCTGATCGAGATGCTCACTTCACTTCCAGGCTTCAGAAGGGGTTACATGAGGCATTCGGGACGCAGCTACGGTTGAGCACCACCTTTCACCCTCAGACGGATGGTCAGACGGAGAGGACCATTCAGACTCTTGGGGACATGCTCCGTGCATGTGTCCTCGACTTTGGTTGCAGCTAGGAGGACCACCTACCCTTGGTGGAGTTCACGTACAACAACAGCTACCACTCCACCATCGGGATGGAACCATATGAGGCATTGTACGGTCGACCTTGAAGATCACCTCTATGATGGATAGACCCTGGGGAGTCATCACTTTTGGGACCAGAGACGGTCTAGGACACAACAGAGAAGGTCCAGGTCATCTAGGAGCGGATGAGGACAGCTCAGAGCCAGCAGAATTCTTATGCTGACAGGAGGCGGAGACCACTAGAGTACGAGGATGGCGACCACGTCTTCTTGCGGGTCTCACCTCGACGTGGATTATGTAGATTTGGCTGGGGCGGCAAGTTATCTTCGCGCTTCATCAGACCATTCTAGGTCCTCAACAGGATAGGTGAGGTGGCTTACCGCCTAGCTCTACCACCTTAGTTGCACCGGGTGCATGACACCTTCCATGTATCTCAGCTGAGGAGATATGTGCACAATCTGACACATATCATCGACCATGGGGAGTTGGACATTGACGATTGAGAGACTTTTGCAGAGGTCCCAGTGGAGATCGAGGATCAACAGGAGCGGGTCCTACGTGGATGGTCGATACCTCTAGTGCGCATCTGATGGTAGCACGGGAACCTCCAGGAGAGCACTTGGGAGTTGGAGGCTCAGATGCGTGCTCAATACCCTCATTTGTTTTCCTAGTTTTTGATTAATCTTTACGGGGATGTAAAGCCCTAAGGTGGGAATAATATAAAGTCCTGTAAATTTCAAGGACATTTTTTTCTTAATTTTCATTGGGATTTTACGAGTACGCAGTTTCTGAGGGCACCTAATTCTGAGGCCCGATGTGCCCAGAATCATGTTCCAAAGTTTAGCTTAGGTACGTTCAGTGAACGAATGAGTAGGTTTTCCTAACTTTTGAACCGGTGCTCGGAATCAAAATCTGAGGACACTAATGAAACCGCAGCACCGGTAATTTCTTAAGAACACCTTTTTCGGAGTTGCGTTTGCTCGGTTTAGGTTATTAATTAAATGGGTTAACTAAAGAATAAAATAAAATATTGTGCTACAAATTTTATTTCTATTCTAAGTAGTGATAACCTAGGAATGGTGGTTGGAGTGGGATCCACTAATATCCTAACTCCAATAGGTAGGATATTAGTGAGGTGGGGCCCACACGAGCCCCACCCCCTTTATTTCCTTTTAACCTCACACGTGCATTTAATTTTGTAACTCACCCGAAACCCCTTTTTAATGGAAATTCAAGCCTGAAATTAATTTTAATTTTTAACGCTCTTCAATTAAGACAATTTATTGAATGAGATCTTTTTAATTTCAAATTAATGGCTTGCGTGTGTTAATAAAATAAGACAATGACTTATTTTATTGGGTTATTGTTTCATTGTGCGGAAAGGAGAGGACTCTTACGCTCTTGAGGAATATCTTCATCCTCGTCGAAGAACGCGAAGAATGAAAAGTCTTCAATGAAGAACTCCATCACCGCAGGGGAATCGCTGTGCCATCTTCTCTCTTCTCCGTAGACGGAAAGAGACACCTTTTTCAGAGAACGACGACGCGCCATATCTTTCTTCAGGAGAACTCCGACGATGCTTACGGAGCATCGATCCGTGACGCAGTCTTCCGCGACGCCATCTTCCACGATGCCTTCTTCCCCAACGTCATCTTTTGCGACGTCCTTTTCCCACGACAAACCCCGTTCGATGACTTCATCGAGGTACGAGTTAATTCTTTGTTCGTGAATTCTTTGTCGTTCATCGACTATTATTCTTGAGCCGCTTGTTAACATTATAATGGGAGGAGGTCGGACTGCACGAACACGACCGACCCTCTTCCCCCTTTGACGTTGTACTTTTGCGGCACGAGAAAAGGTAGCACGGTGCAATGACACCGTGCGGAAGAAAGAGGAATAGGCGAAGAAGCACGGCGCCCCACGTCATTGAGGTCGAACAAAGAAGCGGCGTCGTCGCACCGCGCCGGAGAACCACAAAGAGGCCGTGGCCGGAGCGGGGCCGCAGTGGAGAGGCACAGCGCCATCGCGCCATGACGGTCAGACAAGGACGCGACTGAAATCTGCGGCAGTGAAAGGCGGGGCGGCCAGAACCGCCGGCCGCTGGCACCTCGGAGTGGCGGGACTGCGGGGTCCCGCGGCGGCAGCACCAGCCGGCTGGGCTGGGCCGGCCGTTTCGAAAGGAAGACCGGGGGTCATAACCCCTGGCTAGCAAAAGGGGCGGCCGGCATGAGGGGTCCGCAGTTTCAATCAGGGGGCAGTGCCCCCCCTTCCGCTCGGCTCAGCCAGCGCCGAGCTGGCCACACACGGGCCGCACCCGCGCCAGGCCAACCGGCCGCCCAGGCCGGACCGGCCGCACCAGGCCGGGCCGCCCATACCGGGCCGGGCTGTGCCCACTATGCCGGGTGGTGCCTGTTGGGCCAGGCCACATCCTAATGGGCCGGACCCTGACCCGGGTCACTTCGGTCCGGGCCCAAAACCCCCTATTTTCAAACAGTTCTGTTCAAATACCCGTATCATAGGCTACGGACCTCCGATCGACGCACCGTCAGTTGCGATGCGATCCTTGAATCGAAATGGTCGTTTCAGTATGTTACACTCAAGATTTCAGAGAACTTTGGGTATGTCCAGATTGGTTTCAACACGAAACCAACAGGGCCCTCAGAGCAGAAACACTTATAACTTGAGTTTCGGATGTCCGATTGATGTGCCATCGAATTTGTTGGATTCCTCTTAGTGAGACAGAACTTTTGGATTACTCCGCTCAAGGTTTGGACGCAGTTGGAGTGTGCTCGGGTTGGTTTTGACTTAAGAACCAACCGGTCCCCTGGGACTAAAAAACCAATAACTCTCAGACCGGGCGTCCGATTGATACGCCGTCTGTCGCATTGAGTTCCTTTTGTTGAGACGGAACATTGGGATACATCAACTCCAAACTACGTGTCAGTAGATGTATCGACCTCCTTTGTCTTGTGGAGCAAACCCTCTCAAAAACGAGCATGTTGTGTGCAGGAACCCTAGAGCTAGCTGTGATTGCGACGACGATGATGACTGCACTGAAATTTTCCGTGCGTTCGGCAGCGACGACGACTACACTGAAATCATCTATGGGTTCAGCAGCGATGAAGACTGAATTGAAATCCTACATGGGTTCAGTAGCGATGAACACCGTACTGAAATCCTCCATGGGTTTGACGGCGATGAAGACTGCACTGAAATCCTCCGTGGGTTCGGCAGCGATAAAGACCATACTGAAATCCTCCGTGGGTTCTATGACAATGACTACTATGTGGGTCTGGCAGTATTGACTATGTTCTTGTATCCTACATGGGTCTGGTAGAGTGGCTGGTCTGTATCCTATGTTGGTCCGACAGCTTAGCTGGTTTAGTATCCTACGTGGGTCCCAACTTAGATGAATCAGTGGCTATATCTGATCATCTCTATCACATTACGAAGAAGTATACCTGTGTGAGATGAGTCTTGAATTTCAATCAATATCTTCGATATGATTGGCTTGTTTTCCTATGTGTGTTGGGTTGTGTTATCCTATGTGGATTGGGTTGTACTATCCTATGTGGACGTGATCGAACATGGGCTCAGATGTTGGAGACGAATGGGAATTGAGGGCTTAGGTATATGTATGGGCATATACCTTATTAGTTTTGGTTGTTACTTCATGATTGTATCTTTCCTTTGTGGATTATCCTTTCTGGATTCTGGGAGACCTTCGGGGGTCTCAGGGTCCCTAATGAGAAGCGTATACTCACCCCTACATGGGCTATGCCCGCACTACGTTGTGTTGGATGCAGACGACAGACATGACTGATCGTGGTTGAGGCTTTTGGGGAAAGTCGGTACCTGGAGGTGGACCACTGGGCGGGACGTACACGGAGCGGATGACTGGACCTGAGGAGATGAGGATGCTATCTATACACACCCTTCAGGTGGGACTTCCAGTGGATGGCTTGATGTTGCTGCATTACTTTCAGTTGTTGTACTTCTTTCCAGTTGTACCTTACTTTTTGTTTGGGTTTGTATTCTGGCCCATTTACTTTCTGCACTTAATATTGTACCCAGTTTTACTTAGTTTTTACTTATTCTTGCTTACTCTGTCATGTTTGTTTATTTTATAAAGGCAATGCCTTCCCCTTTTTTCGGGATTTACGCCTTGGTGCTAGTCACCAGCCCCTGGCCTATGGGTGGCGGGATTG
This sequence comes from Viscum album, assembly GCA_963277665.1. Taxonomy (NCBI): domain Eukaryota; kingdom Viridiplantae; phylum Streptophyta; class Magnoliopsida; order Santalales; family Viscaceae; genus Viscum; species Viscum album. The sequence continues at coordinate 173,835,586 of OY728128.1, forward strand.
GGGTAGTCACGGCACGGGTCCCGAGGATGGGTTGTGAGAAATTGGTATCAAAGGCAGGTTCGGTTCTACCATAGAACTCAGGACTCTGATCTTTCTTCGTTGTGAAGAAATTGTGTTAAGGGTATTGAGTGTGGTTATCAGTCCAAGGAGTCCAGTGTTGGTGCGGTGGCCGACGTATCCATACACCAGGACCCTAACTTCTGATTTCTGAATCAATGCTCGAAAACAATGATTGCATGTGTGTTTCAAAGTTTTCTTTGTGATAAATTTGTGTCAGCTCAACAGGTATACCATTTTGACCGTGGCACACATGTTTATTTTAAGGATGGCCCCATGATGACAACCAGCTAGGGTTTCGAGCTTTTTGCGAGATGACAGCCCACCGAGTGACGAGGCCTCGGTGTAGGGCCCTTTTTCAGTAGAGGCACCAGCGGTACATCTACCCGCCAAGCCACTGATGCTACCAGCCCTAGCCACTGAGAGTGCATGTGACCTTAGTGAACTTTATGAGTTTCAGCGTCAAAGACTGCACAGGTTCCGCGGGGAGATGGACCCTCAGACAGCCGAGGATTGGCTGGAAGCTGTGGTTCGAGTTTTCCGGTTAATGGGGACACCAGCTGACCTCATGGTGATTCTTGCAGTGAGACTCCTACACACAGCAGCAGGAAGATGGTGGAGCTTGACTCTCTAGGTGCACGATGAGGCATCACTCCTCTAGATGGACTTTGAGAGCCTCTTCCACTTGGAGTTCGTCCCAGCCACCCTCTGCGCGGTGCACATCCAGGAGCAACTACTGCTGCGGCAGGGCATCATGACGGTCGCCCAGTACTCGGCGAGATTTACCAGCCTCTCGCGCTATTCCATGGACATGGTACAAGACCCATTCTTTTGAGCCCGAATCTTTGAGCAGGGACTAAGGCATGAGATTCGGACATCGATGATCTCCCTCAGCATTCCGACATAGGCAGGAGTACTAGAGAGAGATCTTCTCATAGAGAGCTTTCTTGTTGAGCCTACACCAGTAGCGAGACCTACCACAGGGCGGCACGTAGCAGAGTCATATGCAGTTGGCATTCAACGGATCTCACAGGGGTCCAGGCGGACCGGACCATTAGGAGGACGACCTCCGGACACTAGCTCAGAGGTGCTGGGCACACGGCGCAGAGCCAGTCTTACGAGGAGAAGACAGTGCTACGCATGCAGCGGGATGGGCCACATGGCTCGTGACTGCCCGACCCTCCATGCAGGGGAGAAACAGACGGGTGAGGGACCACCCAGGCAGAGGCAGAGGATGACTGTGGCGGTCTTCAGGGAGCAGGTGGATGAGGCCGAGGAGCTGGTCGAGCTGCAGGTGGTGGATGACGTTTTGAGGCTCTACCACCACTACCACCAGGAGGTCCACCCCGAACATAGGGAGCTAGCGGGCAGAGACAGGCTCAACTTCAGGCAGCGGAGGCCTACGACCATGGCGCGCCAGAGATGATTCAAGGTACTATCTTTGTCTACTCCACCCTTGCTGTAGTTCTTATAGACATAGGAGAAAGTCATTCTTTTATAGCCGCTGCCCTTGTTCGGAGCTCGGAGATTCCGACAGAGCTGTTGGCTCGATCCTTACGGCTAGAGACACCTATGGAAGTAGACTCGACGATTACGCACTAATGCTGACATTGTGAGAATACTCTAGGAGGTGAGAGCATTGGTTGAGATCTTCTTGTTGTGGCATCGAGGCCTTACGACGTCATCTTGGGAATGGATTGGTTATCCAAATTCTATGCTCAGATCGACTATATTAGGCACAAGGTGAGGTGTGTTCGCACCGATGGGAGAAGGTTCACCTTCACCAGTGAGAAGGGAGCCTTTACAGCGCAGGATAGACTCACGTAGAGGAGAGGACAACCCATATCTCATCAGTTGGCTAGCATCATCCTAGGAGTAGTTGACGTGAAAATTCATAATTTTCCTGTAGTGGTGGATCAATATGCGAACATTTTTCCTGACGATATTCCAGGACTACCTCCTCACAGAGAGGTAGACATTTATATTGACATATACCCCGGGACAGCCCCGATATCCACTCCAGTATATCGGATGGCTCCCGCTGAGCTTCAAGTGTTATGGGTACAGGTGGAGGACTTGTAGGGGAAGGGATTCATTCGACCCAGTGTTTCACCCTGGGCTTCCCTGATATTGTTTTCCAAGAAGTCAGACAGGAGCTTGCGAATATGTGTCGACTATCGTCACCTGAACCAGGTGACTTTGAGGAAGAAGTATCTACTACCATGGATTGACGACCTCTTCGATCAGCTTAAGGGAGCACGGTGGTTCTTGAAGATAGACCTCAGGTCAGGCTATCATCATCTCAGAGTTCGAGATGAGGACGTGTAGAATACGACCTTCAGATGTCGGTATGGCCACAATGAGTTCTTGGTTATGCCTTTCGGCATAAACAATTCTCCAGTAGTGTTCATGGGTCTCATGAACAAGATCTTTCAGCCATAACTCAATCGATTTGTCATGGTCTTCATCAACGATATATTGATATACTCGACCACTGAAGAGGAGCACGCCTACCACTTGCGGGTTATACTAGACACACTCCAAGAGCACCAGCTTTATGGAAAGCATTCAAAGTGTCAGTTATAGTTTCATGAGGTCCACTTCTTAGGACACATCATCTCTGAGGCGGGAGTTGTGGTGGATCCCGTGAAGATCGAGGTAGTGCTAGCTTGGGAGCCACATAGGAGTGGGACGGAGGTGCGAAGTTTCTTGGGTCTAGCTGGGTACTACCGAAGATTTGTGCCAGACTTTTATAGAGATGCGGCACCACTCTCAGCTTTGACGAAGAAGGGGAAACCCTTTGTGTGGTCAGACAGATGTTAGCAGAGCTTCCAGGAGATGAGACAAAGATTCACCAGCGGACCTATCTTGAGGCTACCGGAGGAGGGAGTGGGGTACGTAATCTACTGCGATGCATTCGGGACCAGACTTGGATGTGTCCTGATGTAGGAGCGGGAAGTGATCACCTATGGATCACGTTAGTTGAGGCAGAAAGAGTAGAACTATGCTACCTATGACCTGGAGTTAGCAGGAGTGGTCTTCGCTCTGAAGATGAGGCAACACTACCTGATGGGAGAGGTCTTTATAGTCTACTCTGACAACCAGAGTCTCAGGTACATCTTCTCATAGAAGGAACTGAATATGGGATAGCGGCGATGGCTCGAGTTCCTCCAGGACTATGACTTTGAGATAGTCTATACTCCTGGAAAAGAGAATGTAGTAGTCGATGATCTCAGCAGGAGGACAGGCATTCAGCTACCTGGGGAGGCGATGGAGTTGCTAGTCTCTTTGTAGATATCCTTCGTGGATAGAGATGGAGCAGCCTTTCTTCAGTCACTAATAGTCACTCCTCCACTACTATAGCGGGTCAGAGAGACACAGTGTGGGGACGCTAACTGTGAGACGCAACATGCACAGATATCCTCAGGATAGGCACCTGATGGATTATCTATAGAAGAAGAGCACGAAATCCTTTTCAAAGGATGTACCATGGTACCAGCTACTTTATAGGAGGAGGTGCTGAGGGATTTTCACACTTCCCCTTTAGCGGTACATCCAGGAGTGGAGAAGATGTACCAGGATCTCAGACGTCAACACTGGTGGCCGGGTATGAAGAAAGATGTAGCTGAGTTAGTTTCTCAATGCCTCACCTTTCAGTAGGTGAAGGTGAAGCACCAGGTACCAGCAGGCATGGTACAACCCTTGTAGGTCCCAGAGTGGAAGTGGGAAGGGATATCTATGGATTTTGTGACTGGAATTCCACGCACTTCCAGAGGTCACAACTCCATTTGGGTGATTGTCGACCGACTCACCAAGTTGGACCACTTATTACCCATCAGAGACCAGGGTTTGGTGGAGAGCTTGGGGCGCCTCTATGTTCATGAGATTGTACAGCTTCATGGTATGCCATCATCTATCATCTCCGATCGAGATGCCCGCTTCACTTTCAGCCTTTGGAAGGGGTTACAGGAGGCACTTTGGACGCAACTACGGCTGAGAACCGCCTTTCACCCTCAGACGGATGGTCAGATGGAGAGGACTATTCAGAATCTCAAGGATATGCTCCGTGCATGTGTCCTCAACTTTGGTCGCAGCTGGGAGGACTACCTACCCTTGGTGGAGTTCGTGTACAACAACAGCTACCACTCCACCATCGGGATGACACCATACGAGGCATTGTACGACCGACCTTGCAGATCACCTCTAAGCTGAACAGACCCTGGGAAGTCAGCACTTGTGGGACCAGAGATGGTCCAGGCCATGAAAGAGAAGGTCCAGGTCATCCAGGATTGGATGAGGACAGCTCAGATCCAGCAGAAGTCTTATGCTGACCGGAGGCGGAGACCACTAGAGTTCGAGGTTGGCAACCACATCTTCTTGCGGGTCTCACCTCAATGTTTATTACAGTGATTTGGCCAAGGCGGCAAGTTATCTCCACGCATCATCGGACAATTCTAGGTCCTCAGTAGGATAGGCGAGGTGGCTTACCTCCTGGATCTACCACCTCAGTTGCACTGGGTGCACGATGCCTTCCACGTATCTCAGCTAAGGAGATACGTGCACGATTCGACGCATATCATCGACCATGGGGAGTTGGACATTGACGATGGGGCGACTTTTGCAGAGGTCCTGGTGGAGATCGAGGATTGACAGGAGCTGGTCCTATGTGGATGGTCGATACCTCTAGTGCGCATCAGATGGCAGCACTGGAACCTCCAGGAGAGCACTTGGGAGCGGGAGGATCATATGTATGCTCAGTACCCTCATTTTTTCCCTACTTTGTGATGAATCTTTACGGGGACGTAAAGACCTGAGGTGGGAGTAATGTAAAGACACATAAATTTCAAAGGAAATTTTTTTTTAATTTTTTTTGGGATTTTACGAGTACACAGTTTCTGACGACACCTGATTCCGAGGCCCGGTGTGCTCAGAATCATGTTCCAAAGTTTAGCTCGGGTATGTTTAGTGAACGAACGTGCATGTTTTCATAACTTTTGAACCGGTGCTCGGAATCAAAATCCGAGGACACTGATGAAACCACAGTTCCATTAATTGCTTAAGAATACCTTTTCCGGAGTTTCGTTTGCTCAGTTGAGGTTATTAATTAAATGGGTTAAATAAAGAATAAAATAAAATATTGTGCTATAAATTTTATTTCTATTCTAAGTAGTGATAACCTAGACATGGTGGTTGGAGTGGGACCCACTAATATCCTTACTCCACTAGGTAGGATATTAGTGATGTGGGGCCCACACGAGCCCCACCCCCTTTATTTCCTTTTAACCTCCCAAGTGGATTTAATTTTGTATCTCACCCACAACCCCTTTTTAATGGCAAGTCAAGCCTCAAATTAATTTTAATTTTTAACGCTGTTCAATGAAGACAATTAATTGAATGAGATCTTTTGAAACTAAAATTAATGGGTTGCTTGTGTTAATAAAATAAGACAATGAATTATTTTATTGGGTTGTTGTTTCATTGTGCGGAATGGAGAGGAATCTTGTGCTCTTGAGGAATATCTTCATCCTCGTCGAAGAACACGAAGAACGCTGAGTCTTCGATAAAGAAATCCATCACCGCAGGGGAATCTCCATGCCATATCCTCTCTTCTCCGTAGCCGGCGAGAGACACCTTCTTCAGAGAACGACGACGCACCACATCTTTCTTCAGGCGAACGCTGACGATGCTTATGGAGCATCGATCCGCGATGCTGTATTCTGCGACGCCGTCTTCCGCAACATCGTCTTCTGAGACATCCTTTTCCCACGATGAACCTGGTTCGACGACTTCATCGAGGTAGGGGTTAATTCTTTGTTCGTGAATTCTTTGTCATTCATCGACTATTATTATTGTGCCGCCTGTTATCATTATAACGGGAGGAGGTCGGACTGTACGAACACGGCTGACCCTCCTCCCCCTTTGACGTTGTACTTGTTGCGGCACGAGCAAAGGCAGCGCGGTGCAACGACACCGCGTGGAAGAAAGAGGAACGGGCGAAGAAGTGAGGCACCGTCGCGCCGCGTCGTTGAGTCCGAACAAAGCCGTGGTGCCGTTGCGCCGCACCGGAGAACCACGAAGAGGCCGCGACTAGAGGGGGGCATGGCGGAGGGGCGCAGCGCTGTCGCTCCATGCCGGTTGGACAAGGTCACGACTCAAAGCCGTAGCAGTGCAAGGCAGGGCGGCCGGAACCGCCGGCCGCTGGCACCTCAGAGGGGTGGGACCGCGGGGTCCCGCGGTGGCAGCACCGGTCGGCCGGGCCGGGCCGACCGTTTCGGAAGGAAGACTGGGGGTCGTAAACCCCAACTTGCAAAAGGAGCGGCCCACATGTGGGGGCCATGGTTTCAATCAGGGGGCAGAGCCCCCCCTTCCACTCAGCTCAGCCAGCGTCGATCTGGCCACACACGTGTCGTGCCCACGCCAGGCCAACCGACCTCCCAGGCCGGACTGACCGCAGCGGGCCGGGCTACCCAGGCCGGGCTGGGCTGCGCCAATTGGGCAGGGCTACGCCGGTTGGGCCGGGCCACGCCACCGGGCCGGGCCGCGCCCTAATGGTCCATACCTGGGCCCGGGTCGGGTCGACCCAATTTGTGCCAGCCCAGGGGGTCTTGGGCCTGGTTGGTCCGGGGCCAAAACCCCATATTTTCGGATAGTTCCGTTCAAACGCCCGTATCATGGGCTACAGACCTCCGATCGACGCACCGTAAGTTGTGATGAGATCCTTGGATTGAGATGGTCGTTTAGGTATATTACACTAAATGTTTTAAAGAACTTTTGGTACGTCCGGGTTGGTTCGAACACGAAACCAACCGGGCCCTCAGAGCGGAAACACTTATAACTTGAGTTCCGGACGTCCGATTGACGTGCTGTTGACTATGTTGGATTCCTCTTAGTGAGACGGAAATTTTGGATTACTCCATTCAAGGTTTGGATGCAGTTGGAGTGTGCTCAGGTTGGTTTTTACTTAAAAACCAACCGGGTCCCTGGAACGAAAAATCCAATAACTCTTAGACTGGGCGACCGATTGACGCGCCTTCTGTCGCGTTGAGTTCCTTTTGTTGAGAAGAAACTTTGGGATACATCAACTCTGGACTACATGTCAGTTGATGTATCGAACCCCTTTGTCTTGTGGAGCGGACCGTCCCGAAAATGAGCATGTTGTGTGCGGGAACCCTAGAGCTGGCTGTGACTGCAACGACGATGATGACTACACTGAAATCCTCCGTGGGTTCAGCAGCAACGACGACTACACTGAAATATTCCGTGGGTTCGGCAGCGATGAAGACTACACAAAAATCCTCTGTGGGTTCGGCAGCGATAAAGACCGTACTGAAATCCTCCATGGGTTCGACGGCGATGGAGACTACACTGAAATCCTCCGTGGGTTCGGCAGCGATGTGAACCGTACTAAAATCCTCTGTGGGTTCGATGACGATGACTATTTTTCTTATATCCGACATGGGTCTGGCAGTATTGACTCTGTTCTTGTATCCTATGTGGGTTTGGCAGAGTGGTTGGTCTGTATCCTGTGTGGGTCTGACAACTTAGCTGGTTTAGTATCCTACGTGAGTCCCAGCTTAGATGAATCAGTGGTTATATCTGATCATCTCTATCACCTTACAAAGAAGTATACCTGTCTGAGCTGAGTCTTGACTTTCAATAAATATCTTCGATATGATTGACTTGCCTTCCTATGTGAATTGGGTTTTTTTTATCCTGTATAGATTGGGTTGTACTATCCTATGTGGATGTGATCGAACTGCAGCTCAGATGTTGGAGCCAAACGGGAATTGATGACTTAGGTATATATATGGGCATATACCTAAGTAGTGTTGGTTGTTACTTCGTGATTGTATCTTTCCTTTTTGGATTATCCTTTGTGGATTCTGGGAGACCTTTGGGGGTCTCGGGGTCCCTACTAAGTAGCGTAAACTCACCCCTGTACGGGCTATGCCTGCACTACGTTGTGTTGGATCCAGATGATGGACATCACTGATCGTGGTTGAGGCTTGTGGAGGATGTTGGTACCTGGAGGTGGACCACTGGGCGGGACATACACGAAGCGGACGGCTAGACCCGAGGAGCTGAGGAGGCTATCTGTACCCACCCTTCAGGTGGGACTTCCAGTGGACGGCTCGACGTTGCTGTTTTACTTTCAGTTGCTGTACTTCTTTCCAGTTGTACCTTACTTTCAGTTTGGGTTTATATTCTGGCCCATTTACTTTCCGCACTTACTATTGTACCCAGTTTTACATAGTGTTTACTTATGCTTGCTTACTCTGTGGTGTTAGTTTACTTTATAAAGGCAATTCCTTCCCCTTTTTGTCGGGATTTAGGCCTTGGTTCTAGTCACCAGCCCCTGGCCTATCGGAGGTGGGCTTAGGGTAGTCACGACACGGGCCCCAAGGACGGGTCGTGATAGTAATACTCGATCATGAGTGCACCGTAAGATAATCTATGTTTTTCCTATAGAAAAATATTAAAATGTTGTTGCATAGAATTAAAACTAAACAAAATTTATTTTTCCATGAAAATATAAAAATATAAAAATATAAAAATTAAATTTTTCTAAAAAAATTATAAAATATATGGGTTTTACAACTTCCATGACCATCTTAATAGTAAAAGTTCACTATAAAGACCATCTTAGTAGACAAATTCCTTCACTAAACAGGGTTCACTCCCCATTATATCCATGTATATATCTTGAGATATAAATAGTTACCCAATACATTAGCGGGATATATTGGTCCCACCAATATCATAATAAAATCATACACACATGTTCCACAAGAACAAAAATAGTCATATAATAACCCATGAAATGAAATGGGTTTCATAAACATGTAATCATATCATTATCTATGTAAAATATGAACATTTTGTTATCATTTCAGCAAAGTATAACCCTTGAAAAGAAGCGTGTTTAGAAAGCACAAACCCCATTTAAGAGGAATATCTTTAATAAATATATAATCCGTGAAAGAGAAATGGGTTTCATAAAAATCACCCAATCAATACATAAACCATACACAGAAATGGTATGAATGGAACCTTTGTATTACATCGGTATTATTAACAATAATGGATGTTATCTTATATTTAAAATAATTTGGAAATATCTTTTTAGAAACATTTATCAAGGAAAACTACATTACAAATTTTGATTATTTTAAAAGATGAATCCAATGAATGAGAGATCATAAAATGGACATGTAAATACCCATAAATTTAAGTATAGAAATAATTTTATAAATTGATGGTCATTATAGGCACCACAAAAAATAAATGGGTGGTGAATAAGGCATAAATCTCATAGAAATAAAAATGAGACTATTAATCAACTTACCTTTTGACTTGAATTTCAATGTACACATTTAAACACGATGAATAAAAAATATAATTTTATTAAAAATATACCTAAAAAATATAATTATATATAATACCAAATATGGATTTTATATTACCCACTTATTAACAATTCCATTTTAATGTTATGCATTAGGTAATATCCACTTCAATTTTCATACATGTTTTGACTTATTATTCTTGATCATCATACTTATTTCATGATTTAACTATTTCATGAATTTAAAACATGGTATAAATAACATATATATCCAGTGTATAATTATTTATAATAACCTATAAACATATAAATATGAAATGGAAAACACTATTCATGGGGATGGTAGGTTGTACGTACGCATGAACGTTGTTCTGTTTAATTATCAGTTTGAAAGAAAGAAAGTAAATTAAATATTTATATATATATATATATATTGTAAATATATTATCATTATTACTTCGTATATATCATATACTTTTTTTTAAAAAAACACAACATTTATTCATTCCATGTAATGTTTTAATGAATGACATCATTTTGAGGAGGCGGTAGTCCAGACGTCCACAATTGATGTTATCATTTTACATAAAATGGAAATCATGAAGGTATGACTTATATAATAAATTAATATGATTAGTTATATCATAAATATCATAAATGTCATATAAATATAGATTGTTCATCATAATTCTCAACTAATAGATGAGGTAAAAGAAAAATGAACAATATTATTTTGTGAGGCTGTAGTTCACCATAAACAATAATGATACGTTATTTAGCCATTAAATAGATGTGCATGTAAGTGTAGGTATAAAAATTATAAAAAACATATATATATATATATATATATATTTATGATACTATGTTTTAATATTTAATTATTGAATAGTAATTTTTTATGGGGTGGAGAATGAAAATAAAACAAAATAGCTTGAGGAACGATGTTACCACTTCTTGGGGTAACTCCTTTTTTTTTGCACTAAAGGGCTTCCTTGGATAGATTTCTATCCAATGGGAGGATTCAATGATTAATGTAGGGATGTTTCAAGGATATTTAGGTTTACGTTTTATGAGAAAAAAGTATTGATAAGTATGAATAAGTGGGAGGTATGAGTGCTTCTTATAGTTGCGGAGGAGTGACATTCTGGTAAATTTTTGAAAAGTGAATTCCACCAACATTTTTCCGAGGAAACATATCACCGATAATGGTAAAAAACTGATATAAGTATAGTGAGTAAATTTTTACATAAGATGGATTTTTTTACAAGTATATAGTTCATTTTGGGCATTATGTTTAGGGATTAGTCCTTTTGTAAGAAACTTGTTTCTCTTAATTACTGTAATTAATTTTAATAACATTCACAAATATTTTTGATAAAAAACTAATTTAAATTTATTAGACATTATAAATTAAATTTATTCTAAATAAATAATCCTATTGTCTAAATACCAATCACATTAGTAGAATAAATTAATTAAAAATTAATATCGCAACATGCCATGACATTCGGTTTTTTTGGGATAATGTTTAAAATTTTGAAAAGTTTTTATATCCAATTTAAATGTGAAATTTATTCCCATGAAATAAATTGTATTAATATATTTTAAATAGATATTATTAAACTTTTATAGAAAATTATAATATAATTTAACTATATAAATAAATTAGAGGAAAAAGAAATTATGAATTAAAATTCAGTATTTGTCACTATTCACCCAAACATGACTTTTTCATGAAAAATACTCAAAATTAAAATAATATAATTTTTAAATTATAAATTCAATAATTAATTTCATTTTACAAAATAAAATTTCTAAAACTCGATAAAATTAATTTTATTTTATTTTTCAATGAAGGACATTAAAAGCAGTTCTTTTTAAAAGATATTATTTGCAAACATATAAAGGCATTACTAAAAAATAAATGTATTATTATCAATATGTTTTATTTATATAAAGAATTATAGACCATATTTAAAAATTTTTAGTTAATATTTATATTACTATGTTTAATGGTTAGGTTTTAACTATTTAACTTAAATTATTATAATAGTAAAATACTATTTCCTAGAAAATCAGTGTCTCCTGGAACACAAGCCAAGTCAGTGTTTCAAGTAGTGAAATATTAACTCATTATAGGGTATAATGAAATATTATTTGGTGTATTATGAAACATCATGAAATAAAAGAAAATTAATTTATTCAAAAAAATGTTCATAAAAACTCAGGGTGTTACATGTTCACAGGTATTACCAATACGCCGAGTACATCTTTGAGAAGAAGGAATATTTCAGTAAAAGATTTATTAATGGTAAATCAATTATCTACTATACAATGAAATGGGTTAGGTTCATAAATGTACCTCACCAAGGTGCCTCTAATTAATATTAAGGTTATCTTCCAATTGATAGTGAGTTTATGTATGAGAATGTACAGCTAGTATTAACTAAGAATTGTATAGTGATAAGAATTGCTTTAAAAAAAATCAATGGTGAGTTTAGACTCCTATTAATTTTTATTAATTACATACTATGTCATGGGAAAGGGGTTTTAGTACTATGTGATATTAGGATTTCCTTCTTTTATTCCTTACGAAAATGGGATAAAATTAATATGTGTAGATATCTTATTGTTAACCTGATGGATATGTGTAATTCCTCATCCAGATAAAATACTTTGATCTATCCTAAGATAATATCAACCATGATAGAATCCAAGGACTTGGTTGATGAGAATGAAGAATTAGAGTTAACTTTTGGTGGATATTGTTAAACAAAAATTACTTATAAAAGGATGAAATTCAATTGGAATCCATGGATGAAGAAATGGGTTGAGGATAATAAAAATATTTTGAGGATTTTAACCTTTTGGAAGACGTTACGAAAAATAGGAATATATTTGACCCTAGATATAAGCTAGATGAAATCATGGATTATTCTAATGAAGAAGTAGAAGAAAAATTCTCTGATGTTGAAGAAGATTTACTTGTGTATATTAAATAAGTTATTTAATTAGATGTGTTAAAGAGACTATATATATATCCTATAAATATTTTATCTATATTATTTCAATACATTCTATAGAGATCCTATTGAGTGAAGGAGATGAAGAGAAGATCAATGTCTGAGAAGAAGAACAAATCCAGAGTTCTTATGAATCCAAAAATTCTATTGTGGAAGTTTCTAATGGTTTTGAAGATGGTAATGGTGATTAAATTCATAAATCATAAGGACGTGGTGATATTTTTGAGAGGGAACAACCACATCGATATACTATTGTTTTAGTTTCATCTAGGTCTATGGAGATACTGGGTTCTATTCTTTCTACTGATGATATTTCCTATGTTAGAAGTGAGATGAGATATTTTATTGAGGGGGAGTAATCCATATGTTATGCCATCCATAATTCAGTTCATAGGGACATGTCTTTTTCCTCAGATGAGGATAGAGATATAGCCCTGGAGGAGCTATCTGCATGTTCCAATTTTGTTTGGATTTCTTATGCTGAGTTAGATGAAGATAGTGATAATGAAGATAATCATAACATTCCACTAGTGCATATTGGACATGATATCTTTGTTATTGGAATAGGACCTAAGGTATCTCAGATTGAAAAAAATGATGAAGAAGGGAAACTACAAGCCTTCACCAATGACGTTTCCTTAGTTGATACAGAACTTGATTAATCTTCCCAATATATTCCAGAGAAGGTAACTTCTCCTATTTCTACTCCTTTCATTCAATTAAAGTATGAACCTAAAGAATATTTGGAAACATTTAGAATGAGTTTAATTTTTTATTTTGGTGAGGTTCTAAGATATCAGGCTCCTTGAGTTACTCAGGTTAGTGAAGTTGATGCGAGGAATATATTTGAGTTATTTATCTTCCATATTTATCCCAAAAAGATTTTGAAGATTCAAGAAGTTGAAATTATGAATATAATATTAGATTATGAGATGGGAGTTATAAAGTCCACCATGTAGAAGATAAGTTCCTATTTGTTTACTGGTCATGCATCTCTTTTGGGGTGGTTAGATACCCTACCCCCAACTGTTGCTACAAAATCCACTACTCCACCTCTTTATCCCTAATTTGATTGCACAATGATTGGAGGTATATTAATAAAGGAATTGTATTCCATAATGGGTGATATTAATAAATTTCATAAGGGGGGCCTATGAAAAATAAGAAAGCATGGTGAGAATATCTAAACTTGTTAGGGAGTGTTTGAATGAATCATGAAGTGATAGATAAAATATCCCTATGGTAATCAAATACAACCTTCACCGAGTTTATAAAAAGCATGATATAAATTAACATTTTTATGTTTCTAGATGAGAATATAAAGATGACTACTATCACTAGGGTCATCATCGAATAAGTGCACCAACTTAATGTATTGGTTCCTCTGATTAAGTAATTTATAGAAGAAAATAAGTATTTATTTACGACTATGGAAGGAGGTGGAAACATCATATTGGATTTTATGAATTTGATAAATAAACTTGTATGTATCTAGAACAACAATTATGGATCCTCAGGTCATTCCTATTCTATACCTCCCACTACACATGCAACTCTGCCTCCTTAGTTTCATCCTTTTAGTATGTCACTTTCTGAAGTAGTTCAACATCTCATATCATTGGTGTTTTGAGATATCCCTACATCTACCACTGCACTATTAGCTTTTACATCAGTGCCTCCCGTTTCTAGAAAAGGAAAATACCCTATTGATCCTAAATCCCATTATGATGAGAGTGATTCTGACTTGGATTAGTCTTTGATAGTAGTTCTGTTGTGTTTTATTCTATATTTCCTCCTAAGGTGTGATCCAATGACATATCTCTTTTATTGAAACATTTGTTTTATTATTCTTATGAAATTTCACTATCCTTTCTCATTATTGTCTTATCTTTTGATAAAAACAAAAGGATGATAAATTAATTGGATATGATTTTATTTTATGTTCACAATTAATTTTAAGTATTAATTATTTTCCCAAATTTACTCTTAATATCTTGAATTATTAATATGAAGTATTATGCAGTCTAATACTTTTAAAATTCATATACATATGATAATATTTTATTATACATGTTTTAAAAAATTACATAACTTATTATCATCAAAAAGGTGATTGATGGAATCCTTTTATTTTAATGTTCACAAATCACGTTTTTGGTGTTTTTAATAAGATTAATGTTTTATGATAGTATATCTTTTTGCACTACAACAAGAATTGTGCAACCACCAGACATGGTACCTCTAGACATGCTATCGCGGGCGTGTTCTACTGATAGGCTGTGATACCACTATCTTATACTACCAATGTGGTTAATCTACCGGTGATAGTGCTAGCATTGGATCGTGAAACTACTGGACTGGGATAACATTGGTCTATGCTACAATCAGATATGGAATACCATCAGGCTTCTACCGTTACTATTTCAAGTCTCATTGAAATTAATCTCCGAAAATAGCTTGTTTAAGGAATTAAATGAAGATCGTCTAACATGATTTATTAATTATTATTCCTAAACCACTCCACATATGTATTGAAGAATAATTCATAGGATAGTTTATTTTCAATTCAGTATGAGGATCCAGGATATCATCATTATTATTATTTAACAGAAAATTTGACTTTTAGTGCTATATATTCTAGAGGACTCCCTCAAGCGCATGTAACCTGGGAGTCAGGTGAATGCATATAGATACATACATAAGAATGTGAGTGTGTGGAATATACAAAATATCAAGAACCTTTCATAGACTAAATCAATGTATTTTTGGGTTGTTTTTTAGTGAATCTACAAATAAAAAATCTGAACATCATGATACTATTTTATTATTGTACTTTCATAGAAACTTATTCAAGCTATTCACCATTACGAGGACCTTCAATAATCTAAAGCTATTCAGACCAAGCATCACTAAATTTTTCCATCTCTTATTATATTCAAACAATTTTTTATGATTTATATTTGAAAAGTGCGTTGTATTGATTTGTTTACTTGCACATACTGACTACTCACTGCCACAAGTCGATGCAATAGAAGCACATGATTTTATCAGTGCTAAATAGAAAGCACTGATAAAAGCATCACTTTTTTCCACACTTGCTAAAAGCGCTAATAAATGTGTATCCTTTATTAGTTATTATCTAGCATTGATAAAGGTTATCTTTATTAGCACAATTCATTATGATGATAATTTTTTTTAATAAAAAATATTAATAATTTATTTAAAATTATTATATTTATATTCGAAAATAATGTTTATTTATATACATTTATTAGAAATCACATGTTTATAAATAATATAGACAAGATATATTAATATATATTTTTTAAAAATTCTTATATATATATATATAATTCTTTTTAAAACAAGTATTTATGTGATTATAAATAATTTTTTATATATATTTAAATAATTATAAAATTATAATAATTTTTTAAAAATAATAAATATATTTTTTATATTTATATTTATATATTATTAAATTTTAAATATATTTATTTATCATTATATATATATATAAATATTTGCCTCTAATAAATTGGGTATATATATATATATATTATAAGATAATGATAATATTCAATGACATGTTTATGTTCATATATTGTTGCATTAGCATAATTGACACCAGATATGATCAAAGGTTTATTTGTGGACATGATTATGTGTTTCTATATATGTTACAAATGTAAGATTAAATATTTTTATGATGGAACATGTATATGTTAAGTATTCATGACTCATAAAATGTTTATTTATACATTGAATCCTTTCGTATTCCTGCTTCCACATATACCATGACTCATATTTTTTTTATGATCTATACTTTTCATTCATGATATACCAATGAACTGATTTATGTTATCAGTAACAATTTAAACATTAAAATAATTATATTTACATAAAAACAATTTGTTTATTATATTTATAATTATATATTTATAATCTAATATAAATAACTTTTAAAAAATTATTAATAATAAAAATTAAAAATAAATAAATAAATATCTAAATGATTATAAAATTATAACAAATATATTGATATACATTTTGAGGAAGATGGTGGATAGGGTTTGGTTTCTACAGGCATTTCTCACCCATAACGATTAGCTTTATTGAAATGTGAGTGTGGAGACTATCACTTTTGGAAGGATCAACACCCAAATGAGTTTTTTAGTGTGGTTGGATATAAGTCATGGTGATGTCGCATTCATGCTGCCTTCAGATAGTGTCATGATTTTAGGGATGGCGCATTCAGCTTTGGATCTGAAATATGAAGTTTCATGTGATGGTGCTTTGGATCATGCAACAATTCTAGGGCTGGTTGTTGCACTCTCCCTCCATCCAAATTTGACAGCTTTATATATTAAGTATTCATGTGCTAGAGTTGTGGCTTTAGGGCCATGAAGTCTTTCTAATGCACTTCTTGTTGACGGAAATTTTGTTGTGTTTTCATTTCACTTTCTATATCGATGAAATTTTGTAGCCCATAGTTTTGGAGAACCATCGGCTTGCGATATTGACTTCAGGGTTGCAGCTTTGGTCATGGATGGTTATGATTTGGGTGTATCTTAAAGTTTTTTCTCCCTTTATAAGGATTCCACTATGGAGATTCATCTGAAAGGAAGTATTGCACATTTTAAGGATGATGCTAAAGCGGCCTCTAAATGGCTGAATTAAGGTAAACACTCAATTATTGCATGATTATTCTTGCCCAAGGGGTCCAAACCATAGAAAATTGATGATTTAGTTGCATGTACATCATCAATTAGGGTATTTACAAGGAGGTGTGTTTCATTGGGAAGATGTTATTTTTTTCATTTCCTATTTCCCAATGATAATCTAATGATATGTGCATGGGGTTATTGTTCAATTTCAATCAATCCCATAATTTTTCATTTCCATGAATCCGATTTGAATTTTAACCCATTGGAGGCATGTAGTTCATCCACTCAATTGTGGCCGATAATTTTTTTGTTTAAATTGGCTACTGTGGAATCTGAATATTCTGTATCATATTGATCTCACTATTGGAGTTTCTATTAAATTAGATAAAGAAACAGAGCTCTCCCTCTTTGGAAATTATGTGAGTTTTCTGGTTGAAGTAATCTTTGGTGATACACTTACTGATAAATTTTTTCTCTCTTCTAATCTTGAGGAGATTGTGGTGATATTTGAATAAGAGAAGGACCTAAAATTCTTTCTGAACAGTAAATTAATGGGTCATGATTTATTGAATTTAAAAAGAGTACTGTTTTGTTCCCACTATTCTACTCATCGACATGCAGATCATAATTACAATAGAAAGGATTGGTGGAAGGAATATTATAAGGATTGTAGTGTACAACTGAAGGATGATGGGATTACAGTGAAGGGGATTACCAGTGACTCTGATTTGAATTTTGTTGGGAAGGATTCCTCCTTAGAGAAGAAAACATGCGCTTACATTGCTTTAGAGGAGGAAAATGTTGTCCATGCACCTCTTAGGAAAGAACTGGGTTCTATCTCTACTTCAAATAATACTAATGAAATGAGAATGCAAGAGAATGATGTTGAAATAGGTGAGCATGATCTTGTTGCTTGTATCACTAATTCTGATGATATGGAGAAACATGAAAATGTTATTCAAGATAAAGTGGATTAGAAATTGATTAAATAAAAGGAGTTGACATCCACTATGAGGAAAGGAATGTCCAAGTGGGTATTGTATTCTCCAAATATTGCTAATATGAGTGAGGGGATTGTCACTACCTCAGATCTTAGACAATCCCCTTCACTCATCATGAAGGGTGTTTATTATTTAGAAGAGATAAGAGGGAACTAACAACAACCCAAGACTTGGAAATGGGGTCAACATCCATTGAATTGTGGCGGAGGGCGTGATTGTGAAGTTGGTTTACTAGGTCGTGGTAGAAGTGTGTCCACCAAGTCTACTACAGGACCCACTCTAGAACAGAAAAATATTCGAGATAATTATTTTGTACTTTTCAAGCAGAGGACCTCACAATCAGAGTGGTAATCTGCTGATGACGATATAGGATTTGATCATGATTATGGTCCCATTCTTGATTTGTAGTCTCTCCTTTAATGGATGAGGGATTGTCATGTTTGACCCTATCCATCTTTCTTGTGTTTGTTTCATTTCCTTTCATTTATAATAATGGGCTTAACCCAAAACTTTTTCGATAATAAATATATTTAAATAAAAAATATAGTTATTATATATGTAATAATATATATTTATATATTTATATAATTATATATAATTATATAAATATTTCAAAGCCGTGCAAATCATGATGTTGAATTATATAAATATAGTTATAATTATATAGTTTTTTTAAAATATATCTATTTATGGTAATAAATATATATATAAATTTAAATAATTCTCAAATTAAAATTAATAAATTCATTATATCTTTATATATATATTAATAAATATATATTACTTTATAAATATATAAATATATTTATAACTATATACACATATTTTAAATATATTAATTTATAATTATAGTTATGTATACATATATATATTTTTAAAATTTTATATATATAGATAATTATAAAATTAAAATAAAAATATTTATAATATTTATAATATTATAAATATGATGCCCCAAAAATCTAAAGTAAGAACCTGATATTCGATAGTGTGTATAACACGTGACACCAAGCGCGTAAGGAAATATAATATTCAAATACTTTATAATATATTTATTATATTAAATTAATTAAATATATTTTATATCTTTAATCCCAGAGATGAGAGAACATGCTTGATATTTTTCCTCACACGCAACAACAGCCTTCCTCGATAGCTTTCGTTACACAAAAAACTGAGTTTCAACAAAATAACAACATATTATTAAAATATTTTCATTTATGTCACAACCCATCCCCCGGGGCCCATATCGTGACTACCCCAAGCCTACCTTCCATAGGCCAGGGGCTGGCGACTAGCACCAAAGGCTTAAATCCCTAAACTGGGATGACATTGCCTTTATAACTATAAAAAAACACATCAGAGTACACAACTGGAAGCAAAACACTAGGTAAAACTGTATACAAATGAAGTGTTGGAAGGTAAAAATGGGCCAAAAATACAATCCCAATAAGAAGGTACAAGTAAAACTGAAAGCATGTACAACCGAAGAAAAGAAAAGCAGCTTCTAGGTCATCCTCCGGGGTTCCTACCTGCAGGGTAGGTACAAATGGCCTCCTCAGCACCCCTGTTCGTCCGTCCCCTCTGTGTACCGTCACACCGAGTGGTCCACCTCTGGGTACCGTCTAGTCCTGCTACGCTCTGACTTAATCAGCATTATCCATCATCTTCAACCAACACAACGACGTGCAGGCATAGCCCATGCAGGGGTGAGTATAACGATACTAAGTAGGGACCCCGAGACCCTCAAGCTCCCACAAAATCCAACAAGGATGAACCACAAAGTATGAAATCAATGGATAACCAGTACTTAGGTATATTCCCATACATATAACTAAGTTATCTAGTAACCCATATCAATCATGAGGAAAACACAAATGCCATTGACTCAGCTCAACCTGGATTTTTATTCACATTGCCGAAACCACAACTACCGGAGAACTCCTCCTCTGTTGAGTACAGTGGGCCTACAACCAACTATCAGGTGCTTCCCACTAACCTTGAACTGCTGAGGTACACCTCCTGTCGAGTACCATGGGTCTACTGCGCTTACATAGAGGTTCTTCCCACCGTGGGTCTGCCACCAACTACCAGGCACTCCCCCTAATAGCCTACAGAGGTACTCCTCCAATCGAGGACGACATGTCTCCCACCAACTACCAGATGCTACTCCACTATGGGTCTACCGCCAACTACCAGGAGCTCCCCACTGATCTATTCAAATCACTCTGAGTTGAATCGGTCAAGCAGTCGTCAGGCCTCAGCCAGCTATTAGGTCTCTGAACATTGTCTGCTCGTCACATGAAGGATCCTCTTTATGAGCTACTGGGTAGTAATCCAACTGTTTCAAAGTGCCACAAAAAATTATCTCAAAGGTCATCCTCGTCATAGCGGTCTCAACACAACTAACGGTGCGTCAATCGGACGCCTGGTCTGTGAGTTATTAACCTTTTAGTCACAGGGGATCGGTGGGATTCAAATAAGATCCAACATGACCGTATCTCAAATAAACCCTGAACTCTAGTGTGGTATACTCAAAGGGACGGGTATGCTCCAAGAATACCATCACCACAGACAGTTCGTCAACCGGTCGTCCGGTGCCAATGTTATGGCCAAAGGTAGTAAAGGGTCGGTAGTGGGCCCGGGTCCAGTCCGGCTCGGTCGGACCAACTCAGCCCAACCCAGTCTGGGCTGAACCTAATAAGGTCAACCTAGACAGACCCATTGGGTCTGTCCCGGCCCATTGGGCAGGTTAGCCCACTAAGTACTACCCAGTCTGCTGGGCCCGACGCAGCGGACTGTGGGGGCGGTTCTGCCCGGGCTCGGGGGGCCAGTTCAGCCTGCAGCATTGTGAGGGCACGACCCAACACGAATTATCCTAGAGGGCGCGATTGGGCCGGTTTGGCCATGACACCACGAGGGAGCCCGGACCCCGGCTTGGTTGGGTGGCCGCGAGTGAGCTGGGACACCGCAGGGGCACAGGGCAGGGCGCAGGGGCGCCGAGAAGGCCACGACAGGGGCTGAGAAGGCCACGGCAGGGTGTCGGGGGCACTGGGTAGGGCACGACAGGGCACCGGGGGCGCCGAGTAGGGCACCGAGGGCACCAGGAAGGGTGCAGGGATGCACATGCAGTGCGCAGGGCAGCGCGTGAGGGCGCATGCAGTGAGAGAGGGTGCCGGGTAGTGCGTAGGGCAGTGTGTGGAGAACATCGCGGGTTCAACTGGGGTGCACACCGGGAAGCCACAGGTAGGCGGGACGGGCGCCGCACGGCCGGTGTTGTTTGGCCGGGAGTAACGGTGCGCCGTGGGGGCAGCGCGATTTCTCGGAGGCCGCGGATAGGGCGGCCTTCATCGTTGTTGCCTTTGTTGTATCTGGATTCATCGCCAAGATGAAGTTCAATCAAAACAAGATCGACAGAGGGTCGGTACATGTTGGTTTGGCTCGCACCCTCCATGTTTAGGGTGGTAACAATTGGTTCTCAAGAACGAAGCACAATATTCCACCCATAAAAGATAATCATCATCATTCTTATATTATTAATGAAAATAAAAACATGGCACTTAAAGAAACTAAACGCCGACATTTCTCGTAGTTGGCTGACGTTGGCGCAAAAAGGAGGACGTCATTCACTGATGGAGTTACGGAAGAAGACGTAGAGGATCGTCTTTCGTCGCATCTTCCATGAACTTCCAAACCCGAGTTTCATCGGCTCTTTGATGACGCTCCACATCAGTAGGTGTTCGAGTAGTAAGTCGAAAAAGGTTGGCGTTCTTCGTTGGAGAAGGCGTAATCCTCTATGTGTTGGGCATCACATCACTTTTCCAATGCTTCATCGCTTGGTGAAGCTGTCCCAAATCCTCCTCCCATGCTCCCGATATATAGGAGAGGGGGAGAGGTATGTAACCATCGTGGAATTTATTACGGATCATTTATTAGGAGCCTTCCTAAATTCCAACGATGCATTTACATAATTTAAAAGGGGGGTCAAGTGAATTAAATAGAATTGGTGAAATTTAAAAGTAGTGTTGGATTAATTATTGGGAGGATTCCAAGAGGCTTCCCCCACATAGCCTGCATAAAAAAATGAAAGAAAGGATTTAATTTTATGTTGAGACGGAAAATTAAATGATAGAATTTAATTTTTGTTGACACATAAAATTAAATTGAAAGCATTTAATTTTACATTGACACATGAAATTAATTGAGGGAGTTGAGAGGTTTTGATCTCGAGTGTTCCCCATGTCATAACCTCTTGCAAGAGGTTATGTTCTGGTGGGCCCCACCACCATAACCTCTCATGGGAGGTTTGGGTGTGGCGGTCCAACCTCTATCTCCCAAGTGGTTGTTTTAACCAAAAATCACTCACATGGAAGCTTAAAATAAAATAAAGTGTTGTCCACTTTATTTTATTATTATTTTTATAAAAAGTAAAAAACTAAATTTTATTCTCGACCAAATGTCGTCGAGGTGAAAGTCTTATTAAGAGATTAATGGTGTTGTGAGTTCAACTGTGCCCTCAGATTTCAATTCCGAGTACTGCTTGAAAATTTTCAAAACGCTACTCACGCATTTATTGAACTTACAGGATAAAAAGTTCGGAAAATTATTATCTGTCACCCTTGACTCGTGCTGATCGAGGTTAGGCTCTACCTAAGCGAAACACGCCCCAATGAACCCAACGGTACTCTCTGATTTTCAATCCGAGTTACCGTTTATAATTTATGAATTTTACAATACAATTATTGTCACTTAATTATTTTATTTATGACCAAAAAATAACTTTCTCTGGTGGCCCGCACTGGCCAAAGTTAGTATCTGCTTAAAGAAAGCATACACTCACGAGTTCAGTGGTGGTTTCAGATTTTTAATCTGAGTTACCATTTGTGAGTTATAAGCATTTGAAAAATAAAATAATTTATATAATTATTTTATTTACAATTATGCCATTTTTGGATTTTCTCATAGGAGACCCGCACCGACTTATCTTAAGTCACACCAAGGGTAAACCCACCATACTAAGCACAATGATGCCCTAGGAATTCTGATCCGAGTTACCATTTATGAGTTATTCCACTTTTCAGGAAAACAACTTAAACGTGTTATCTTAAGCTTAACAAAAACATCGATGGATCATTGCGGGCACTCCGGGCCTCGGAATCGCACATGGTCAAATTTCACAGACCTGTAAAATTCCGATTTAAATAAAAAAAATTTACATTTAAATTCTGGGTCTTTACATTCTCCCCACCTCTGGGATCTACGTCCCTATAATCCACAACTCACAACTAAGGGAACAAGTGTGGGTACGGAGCATGTATCTGAGCCTCCCACTCCCCTGTGCTCTCCTAGAGGTTTTTGTGCTGCAAGTGAACACGCAGCATAGTTATCGACCATCCAAGAAGGACCCACTCCTGTCAATCCTCAATCTCCACTGGAACTTCTGTGAAAGTCGCCCCGTCATCGATGTCCAGCTCTCCGTGGTTGATGATGTGGGAATGGTCATGAATGTATCTCCTCAGCTGAGATATGTGGAAGACATCGTGCACCCAATGCAACTGAGGTGGAAGGGCCAGGCAGTAGGCCACCTCATCAAATCTACTGAGGTCTTGGAAAGGTCCGATGAATCTCAGAGATAACTTATTGCCTTAGCCAAATATCCATAGACCTCATTGAGGTGAGACTCGTAGAAAATTGTGGTCGCTATCCTCAAACTCCAGAGGTCTCTATATCCTATCATCATACGACTTCTGTCTGCTCTGTGTAGTCTTTCTCCACTCTTAGATGATATGCACCTTCATTGTAGTTGGCCATACCATCTCTGGTCCCACTAGTGATGACTCCCCTAGGGTTATCCAGCATAGTAGTGATCTGTAAGGTCGACCATAAATGGCCTCAAAAGGTGCCATCCCGAAGGTGGAGTGATATTTTTTGTTATAATAAAACTCCAACAATGGCAAGTGATCCTCCCAGCTATGACCAAAGTCAAGGAAACTGGCACGTAGCATGTCCTCGAGGGTCTGAATGGTCCACTCAGTCTGACCATCTGTTTGAGGATGGAAGGCGGTTCTCAGATGTATCTGTGTCGCGAAAGCCTCCTATAACCCCTTCCATAGCCAGGAAGTAAACCCTCTTCCAAGATCAGAGATAGTAGAAGAAGGTAATCCATGTATCCGTACAATATCTTGCACATAGAGGAATCCCAAGCTCTCTACTGAACCCTGCTCTCTAATTGGTAGGAAGTGAGCCAACTTGGTGAGTCGATCGACGATCACCCAAATCGAGTCATGACCCCTGGATGTATGTGGAAGACCCATCACGAAGTCCATGGATATCTAATCCCACTTCCACTATGGGACCTCTAATGGTTGTACCAAGCCTACAGGTACCTGGTGCTCCACCTTCAGTTACTGACAATTGAGTCATCGAGAGACAAACTCTACTACCGCCTTCTTCATACCTGGCCACCAGTGCTGTCGCTGAAGGTCATTGTACATCTTCACCACTCTTGGATGTACCGCTAGAGGGGATGTGTGGAACTTCCTCAACACTTCCTCCTGAAGTGCTACTGGTTCCAAGGTACGTCCTCTAAAGAGGATGACAAGCTCTCCACCTTCAGAAAATCCATCAGGTGCCTACTCTGTGGATATCTGAGCACATCATGTCTCGTAGTCATCGTCTCCACATTGCGCCTCCCTGACTCATTGAAGAAGTGTGGGAGTGACTATAATTGACTGTATAATGGATGATCCATCACTATCCACAAAGGATATCTTTAAAGCAGCTAGCTATTCTGTTGCCTCTCCTAATAGCTGTATACCATATTTCCTATTGAGTGCATCTTCTACAACATTCTTCTTTACAAGAGTATAGACTATCTCAAAATCATAGAACTAGTGGAACCTAAACCCAATGTTGCTGTCTCAGGTTCAGGTCCTTATGAGAGAAGATATACCTAACACTCTTGTGATCAGAATTCACTATAAAATGTTCACCCATCAGATAGTGTCTCCAAATATTCAAGGTGAAGACCACTACTCATAACTCGAGGTCATGGGTATCATAGTTCTGCTCATGATGTCTCAGCTGCCAAAAACCACACATGATCACTACTCGCTCCTGCATCAGGACACACCCGAGTCCGGTTCTTGATGCGTCAAAGTAAACTACCTACCATACACCTTCCTCTGGAAGCCTCAATATGGGGGTACTAGTCAGTCTCTGCCTCAGCTCCTGAAAGCTCTGCTGGTATCTCTCTGACCACATGAAGGGTCTCCCCTTCTTTGTCAAGGCAGATAGTGATTCTACAACTCTGGAGAAGTCTGGAATGAACCTCCAGTAGTATCCAGCCAAAGCAGGCATCCCTCCCCCTTGGGGGGGGGGGGTAATCCTAGAAACATATTTTGAAAAGATGTCCCCATGTTCTGTCACTCCTCTTTGGAACTGAAAACTCAAAACTTCTGCTTCCACGAGTGTAAGGTTGGCCGAATGAAGAGTGATCGGCTACACCCTCCTATGCATGAGTTTAACATGTGCTGCCTGGGTTTCTTTTTTTCCAACCAAGGAAAACCCAATACCAACGTTGTAGATAAACCACAACATCTTTTCCTAATATAGTCAATTTGAGTGTGAACTGTGGATGTCAAGTCCAAACACAAAATATCATCATAAGGCCTCGACGCTTCCACCAAGAGGTTCCAAACGAAAATCTCACCTCAAGGGTTAGATCACACTATCGGCATAAGTGTGATTATCGTGTCTCAACCCAAAGGTATATCTAGACATGAGGGTCAAGTCAACGATTTAACTGTAAACTATAGGTCTTGGACAAGATTCATGGAAGGAGGGAATGATTGAGACCTATTTCTATTGTTTCGGAAGCTAATAATAGGCACATACCGTACCTAGAATCATTCCCAGAGGCTTTGGGTCGCACTCCTGGACCGCATGTAGCTACTCTCTTCCCCTATTATCAACCTCCCTGTGCCTGGAGGGTTCCACATAAGGTGGTGGTTGTAACATGTCAAAATGTACACCACTTCGTGCTGCGCTCCTAGCTCTCCTTTTACGTCTACTACCATGAAGATTCATCTATCCTTAACACTTCCTCTTCACAAAACATTTTCACACACTCAAGTCTCTGAGATTGGTTCCGGTTTCCTAATTTCCCACTTCTAACAGTCACTGGTTGTATCCACTCAGCCAAAGAACATTCAACCAAAAACGTTATCTCTATCATCCTAACATAAGTAGGAATGTGTAGAGGAATTGTTTTGGCTCAGATGTCCATTAATCACACCTC
The DNA here is from genome assembly GCA_963277665.1 of Viscum album. Lineage (NCBI taxonomy): Eukaryota > Viridiplantae > Streptophyta > Magnoliopsida > Santalales > Viscaceae > Viscum > Viscum album. Next base: position 173,861,979 of record OY728128.1, read on the forward strand.
TCTCGGAAGATCGATCCCTGAAGCACTGATCGTATTGTATTCATCGAGTACCAAGAAAGATCGGTATGCCTCAATGAATACTTAGCTACTGGAAAGTCATCTTGCCGAAGCTGTAAAAGTTCTAGGGAATTCTCAGGCACCTCCTCAAGCCAGTCCTCATCTGATAATGAGTCGGGCCTTCCTCGGAACCTGAGGAGTATCTGATGCTGAAACACATGTAAGGCACTAAGCCTACAAGTGTCCTCTACCATTAACTCCAGGTGCAACTACTGACCAACAAGAAGTGATATAGAAGACACACTACCCAGAGGTACTATATCAGGTAAGGTCCACGTACTGAGGCCTCATCACTAAGAAGACCATCCTCGTGGTGACTCATTGAAAAAGAATAGTAGATAAGACTACCATCTTCTCTACTGGTGTCTCAACTAGGCTAAGAACTCTAGAAATCGCCTCCAGCTAGTCCTCTACCGCATGGGAATATTTCTCGCCTCGTACCTCGGAGGCCTGTACCACTAGAACTCGTGTAATACACTCTGTCGGCGTGCACCGTCCGCCAGTGTAGCTAGTGGCATCAGCTGCTCAAGGGGTGGTGGTGCTGCTGATACACCACCCGAAGGTGCCAACCTAGCAATATGGCCCTGCATCGGAGCCACATCACTGGTTGGGCTGTCATCGAGTACTCTCTTGGAACTCTAACTGGTAGTCTACGTGGTGGCATCCTGAACAGACGTGAAACAATAAAAAGTTATACCTGGTGAGATTACCAGGTTGAGATGACTTAATGAAATATTTTTAAAACACACATGCAATCAGTGTTTTCTTGCACTGATTCGGAGATCAGTAGTCTGAGTCTTGGTGTATCGATACGTCAGCTTCCACACCAACACTGGATTACCTGAACTGAGAACCCAACTCAGTACCCTTAAAACTATTGCTTCACAGAAAAGAAATATCAGAGTCCAATTTTCTATGGTATAACCATCTCCTTTGATACAAATTTTTCATGACCCGTCCCTCGGGGCCCGTATCGTGACTACCCCAAACCCTCCTTTCCATAGGCCAGGGGCTGGAGACTAGCACCAAAGGCGTAAATACCAAAACAGGGAAGGAATTGATTTTATAACTGTAAAAAAACACATCAGAGTACCCAATTGGAAGCAAAACACTAAGTAAAACTGTATACAAAAGAAGTGATGGAAAGTAAAAAGGGGCTGGAAATACAAACCCAATAGTAAGGTGAACGTACAACTGAATGAAAGTACAATTGAAGAAAAGTAAAGCAACTACTAGATCATCCTTTGGGGTTCCTACCTGAAGGGTAGGTACAGATGGCCTCCTCAGCACTCCCGTCCGTCCGTCTCCTCCGTGTACTGTCACAATGAGTGGTCCAGCTCTCAGTACTGTCCGGTCTTGCTACTCTCTTCCTCAGTCAGCGTTGCCCATCTTCTGCAACCAACACAATGAGGTGTGGGCATTTCCCATACAGGGGTGAGTACAAAAATACTTAGTAGGGACCCTGAGACCCTCAAGGTCTCACAAAATCCAAAAAGGATAAACCAAAAAGTATGAAATCAATGGATAACCATTACTTAGGTAAATTCCGATACATATACCTATGTTATCTTGTAACCCATATCAATCATGAGGAAAACACAAAAGTCACTAACTCAGCTCAACCAGGATTTTTATTCACATTTTTGAAACCATATCTTCTGGAGAACTCATCCTCTTTCAAGTACAGTGGGCCTGCCGCCAACTACCAGGCGCTTCCCAATAACCTTGAACTAATGAGGTACTCCTTCTGTCGAGTACCATGGGTCTGCCACACTCAAACAGAGGCGCTCCACACCGTGGGTCTGCCACCAACTACCTGGCCTTCCCCCGAATAGCCTGTAGCGGTACTCCTCCTGTTGAGTACTGCGAGTCTACCACCAACTACTAGGCGCTCCTCTGCCATGGGTCTACCAATAACTACCAGGCACTCCCCACTAGGATAGTAGAATCACTCCGAGTCGAATCAGTCAAGCAGTCGTCCGGTCTCAGCCAGCTACTTGGTCTTCGCACTCTGTCTTCTCGTCACTAGAAGGATCCGCTACACAAGCTACTGGGAAATACTAAAACTGTCGCAATGTGCCACGAAGAAGTATCTCAATGTCCACCTCATCATAGGGGTCTCAACGCAACTGATTGCATGTCAATTGGAAACCCGTTCTGTGAGTTATTAGTCATTTATTCCCTAGGGCCCGGTTGGATTTGAGTACGATCCAACCTGACCGTATCTCAACTAAACATCAAACTCCAGTGGGGTATACTCAAAGAGACGGCTATGCTTCAAGAATACCAGTTCCGCTAAAGGTTCATCAAACGGGCATCCGGTGCCAATGTATGGCCAAAAAACGTAAAGCTTTGGTAGTGGGCCCGGGTCCGGTCCGACCTGGTCGGCCCGACTCGGCCGAACCCAGTCTGGGATGACCCAGTCTGGGTCAACCCGGATAGACACGTTGGGTCTGACTTGGCCTGTTGGGTGGGTCAGCCTGCTAAGTTCTACCGAGTCTGTTGGGCCCGACCCAGTGGACTACGGGGGCGGTTCGGCCTGGGCATGGGGCCAGTTCAGCCCAGAGCGTTGCGAGGGTGCCGCCCGGCACGACTGGGCCCGGAGGGCGGGGTTGGGCCGGTTCGTCCAGGGCACCACGACCGGGCCAGGACACCGGCTTGGACGAGTGGCCGCAAGGGAGCCGGGATGCCACGGGGGAGCCGGGTAGGGTGCTAGGGTGCCGGGTAGGGCGTTGGGGGCGCCGGGCAGGGCGGAGGGGTGCCGGGGAGCATGCATGGTAGAGCATGGGAGCGTGGGTAGTAGGAAAGGGAACCAGGCAATGCGTGGGGTAGGCCGCGGGTTTGGCCAGGGTGTGCGCCAGGTAGGACGTAGGGAAACCATGGGTAGGAGGGTCGGGTGCCACTCGGCCGGCTGTGTTCGGTCATGAGCACCGGTGCGCCGTAGGGGAGGCATGATTCGTGGAGGCCACGGGTAGCACGACATTCTTTGTTGCCACCTTCGTTGCCTCTTGCTTGATCACCAAGCCAATGGTCAATCAAAACAAGATCGACGGAGCGGTTGGGCCTTGTTGGTTTGGCCCGCACCCTCCGTGTTTAGGGTGGTAACAATTGGATCTCAAAAATGATGCACAATATTCCACCTTTAAAAGATAATCATCATCTTTCTTTGATTCATAAAAAAAGAAGAACATGGAACTTAATGAAAATAAACACATACCTTGCTCGTATTTGGATTCCATTGGAAAAAAGGCGGATGTCATTCATTGACGAAGTCAAGTAAGAAGACATAGAGGATTGTCATTCGTCGCATCCACCAATCAAATCCAAACCCGAGTAGTATCGGCTCATTGACGAAGCTCCTAGTCGGCAGGTGTCCGAGTAAGAACTCGAATAAGGTTGGAGTTCTTCATTATTCATTGGATAAGGAGTAATCCTCCAAATGTTGGATGTCAAATCACTTTTCTAGCGTTTCATCGCTTGGTGAAGCTATCCCAAATCCTACTCCCAAGCTCCCTATATATAGAAGAGGGGGAGAATGTTGAGTCAATAAGTTTTTCCTTATGACATTTCCATTCCTTCTTTCAAGGGGGATATTGTTTAGTAATTAAGGTTTCCTTATGACCTTACCATTTCTTCTTGTTTTGAAAATCACAAACACCCTATCTTAAGGCATTCATTTTTTCACAATGTTTTACTTCTATAAGGAAAAATTACCTTCCCCAAGGAAATTTATCCTTACCATATTTTCATCACTCATATAATATTTTCACTCAGTGTATTATTCGGTTTGAAACCAAAACATTAGAATCCTATAATTTCCTAGATATGAAGCATTCTTTTTGAGGATCTGAATTCTCAGAATTCCGGTTACGAACTCTTCAGAGTTCTGACTCCGAATTCTGAAACAGAATTCTGGTTATGAACTTCACTAAGTTCTGACTCGGAATTCTGAATCAGAAATCTGGTTATGAACTTCACTGAGTTATGACTCTGAATTCTAAATCAGAATTCTGGTTACGAACATCACTGAGTTTTGACTCCGAATTCTGAATCAGAATTCTGGTTACAAACTTCACTAAGATCTGACTTCAAATTCTGAATACGATTTCTGGATACGAACTTCTCTGATTTATGACTCCGAGTTCCTTGAATTCAAGATCCGAACTCGTATAAGTTCTGACTCCAAATTCTCATGAAATCCAACTCCAAACATTTTAAGCTCAGGTTCCAAATACTTTTAAATCCAGATTCTGATTTTCCTTTACATTCAGACTCTGGAATTCTATAGAATTCAAGTTCCGAATTCCTAAAAAACAGAATCTGAATATCCATTTTTTATAGACTCCGAATTCATTTTTGGTTAGAATCCAAATATTAATTTACTTACATTCTGAATATTAGTTTTTGGTTATGCTTAAAATTGTTTAGTTTTAAAATAATGTCGTGCTTTCAGTTAATCACTAACTGTTGTTTGAGTGACACGTGTATGGGTCCCTTCAAAATTCAAGGAAAAATATGAACGTTGGAGGAGGGAGCCGACCATTGAATTCGTGCCTATAAATAGGAGCTCATTTGAAAGAGCTCATAACAACTTTGAAAACTGTTCTTACATACTGTTGAAGTGATATCTAGAGAGAGAGGTTCTTATAAACTCTCAGGCTTCATGCAGAAAGTTTTAATGGATTGTTTAAACTTTTCTTCATACAGATTTTCTTTGTGAGACTCTGATTGTTTTTGTGTACAATCGAGGGCTTTCGGGGATATGAAGACAAAGGTTCCGACTACCTTGAAGTTGAGGGCATGCGGTGATAACAAGACAGACTCCAATCTTCATATCGAGGGCTTACCCTGGTATGGTTAAGACAAAATTTCTTGAAAGTATAAATCAAGGGACCTTTATCCATGGTTGTTGGATACCCTTCTCTTTGGGGTAAAAGTCTTACTAATTGCTACTTACTTTGTTACAAGTTTTCCACTGCATTTGTATTGTTGAGGAAATTATAACTATCTTATACTTCCTTAAACTTGTACTCTAATTTAGTTATATTCTATATTCTTTAAGGTAGAATCTTAGTTGTTGTAAACTTTTGTTATGTTTCATTTCTAGAATCACTTTTCCAGAATCAAGAATGTTATTAGAAGTTAGTGGTGTTGGGAATTTTGGTTATTAAAAATTTCCTTAGGGATTTTTAAAGTATTCAATTCACCCCCTCTTTTATTTGAGCATCTCATATTTACATATTCGATCCTACATTTTGTATTATAGAGTACATCATACTCACATACAATCTCAACAATTGGTTTCAAGGGGACTGGCCTCTGAATTAGTCTCACGATTAGATTTAGAAGAGAATCCTACTTCATTTTTCCTGAATAATTTTTTCAGACTCACATTGTTCGGATACATTTTTTCTTAGAGATACTATTGTTTTATATATTCCTTGCATAGGAATATTCTCCTTGTTTATCGACTTTTTCTATTAACAATTTTTTTGGAAGGAATCTTCTTTAAGATGGCAGGAATCAATGTTTGTTCCATAGACAATCTCAATCCAACTAGACCACCTATTTTTCATGGAAATTATTATGAATATTGAAGAGATTGAATGAAGATTTTCATTATCAATACTAGGGTTGATAATTTTTTTATGATTACTGGAGGATATAAAATCCCAAATAAAGAAGTTAGTACCATTACCAATCAATAAAATCATGAATATCAACTGAATTATAAGGTACAAAATACTCTGATTTGTTCCATGACTAGAAACATATATATCCAAATTTCATCTTGTGAAGCAGAAAATTCTATATGGAATAAACTTGAAGTTACTCACTTTGGAACTTCCAAAGTAATTGAAACTAGAAGATCCATGCCCAGAGATGAATATCATGGTTTCTTCTTTCCTTAGGGAGAACCCATATGTAAGGTGCAACATAAATTCATGACTATTGTGAATAGTTTACAATCCATGGGTGAGAAAGGATTAGATGATGAATCTCTTGTTGATAAGATCATAGACATCATGCCGAATGAGTGTGAATCCACATGGAATACTATTGATGAGAACAGTAAGGTTACTCATATTTCCTTAGATGAACAGTTTGGAACTCTTCTTCAATATGTGACTAGAATGAAGAGAGATGCTAATAATGTAAAGAAGAGGAATGAGAATAGAAGTGTTGATTTTAGTACATCTTATAATCATATGAAATCCAAGACTCCTAAGAGAGTAACTAGAACCAAATCTAAGAAAGTTGTTTTCCAATCCGAATCAAGTGGAAGTGGATACTTAGAAAATGTATTAGCAAATTGTGCTCAATGGTTGAACAAGATAGCTGGACAGAGGAACTTTGAATTTAGATATAAGAAAAAGGAAAGGAAATATAAGAAAGATTAAGATGTTACATGTTATGAATGAAAGAGAGCTGTACATATAAGGCATGATTATCCTATTCTTAAGAGAATAGAAAGAAAGGAAAATCATTCAAAGAGAAATAGAAAGAATTATTACAAGGATAAAGCTAAGAAGGTATTGAAAGATAATGACAGCTAGAGTGCCAGTGGTGGATACTCTTCAGATGAATCTTCAGATTATGACTCTTATGGACAGAAGAATCTTGGTCTAATATCTAGTCTACCTATTGACAATCATTGTTCAATGGATAAGGTACACAATGCTGAATCATTGACCAACATTTATTTAAATGAAAATTATAGTAATGATAAATATTATAACTCTTCAGATGAAGAATCATCTTCTGATGAAGATAATACTTTACCTTCCTATGAAGAAGTTTCTAGGATTTCTATACTACTTGAGATTGAGAATTAAAAACTCATGAAAAAAACATGATAACAAAAATTCTAGGAATACAATTCTTGCAAAGGAAATATCAAATCATTCTATAGATCTTGATAAGAAAAATGTTGATTTTGAAAGTATTTCAAAAAAATCGTGAGGTTGTATTTCTGAGAAGAATAAACTTTTTAAAGATCTAGAAAACTTTATTTCTAAGAAAATTGTTTTCGAGCCTAGCTCTAGTTCAAAATAAAATGTTTTTTAAGACATGAACATGGTTATCAAACTCAAATCAGAAATATTTTCCTTGAGTAAGTGTTTTTCAAACTTTACCTTAGGTAAAGAAACTTTTGAGAAAATTTGTTCTCAAATACAAACACTAAGGAATAGTTCTAGTTTTGGTTATACTAGTTCGAAACCAATTTTTAGTAATAATTAATTTGTTACTCAAAGCGGTCCATTCTGTACTAAGTGTCAGTGTGGTCAACACTGGGCAAAGAATTGTTCTCTAATCAAATCCCAGTCATTAGGATTTCATAAAGCCTATTTTTCTAAGAATATGTGTGTGCCTAAAATTTTGCTTTCTGAATTTTCCAGATCCAAGAAAATTTGGATTCCAAAAGTCTAACTCTTTTATTTTGAAGAAAATAAGGTAAGTACTGACAACAATACGTGGTACATGGATAGTGGATGTTCCCGACATATGACTGGTAACAAAAACTATTTTGAAAAATTTATCAAAACAAAAGGAGGAAAAGTAACATTCAAAGATAATACTCAGGGAGAAATTATTGGTATAGGTAACATCGTTTTCTTGGATAAACATTGATTTCAAATGTTGTATTTGTTTAGGGTCCTAAGAAGAACCTCATTAGCATAATAAAATTATGTGATGAAGGCTACCTTGTGAATTTTAGGAATGACAAGTTCATAGTACACAATTAAAAGGAAGAATATATTCTTTCTGCCCATAGGTAAGAGAATGAATACACACTAAAATTAGGTGACCATAGGAGCCAAGACTTACCATGACTTAGTGCAATGGATGATCATTCTTGGTTATGGAATAGAAGGTTAGGTCACTATAACCTTAGGAACTTATGAAGACTTTCTAAGAAAATATTAGTTAAGGATCTACAAGAGCTTTGAATTGATTCTTCAAAAGATTATGACCCTTGTCAATATGGAAAGAATCATTAATCATGTTTTAAATCAGTCAGTGAAGTCTCAACTACTGATGCATTACGGCTAGTGGATATGGATCTTTTTGGTTCAACACAAACTGGAAGCATTGGAGGCAAGTAATATGTATTTGTTTCGGTTTATGATTACACTAGATTTACATGGGTCTATTTTCTAGCAAAGAAGTCTGAAGATTTCTCTTATTTTAAAAGTTTTAGAGACTAAGTGAAAAATGAGAAAAGCCTTTCATTTAAAAATATTCATAGTGATCATGGAGGAGAATTTCAAAATTCTGATTTTGAAACTATTTTTAATATAAAAGGTATAACTCACAACTTATCAGCACTCATAACACCTCAACAAAATTGTGTTGTTGAAAGAAGAAATAGAATTCTTCAAGAGATAACTAGAACCATGTTGGGTGAGTATTCTATAGCCAAACATATTTGGGTTGAAGCTACAAGTACTGCTTGTTATACTATAAATTTAGTTTTTTAGACCTTTTCTTAATAAAACTCTTTATGAGTTATGGAATAGTAGAAAACCTTGAGTTTCCTACTTTAAGGTTTTTGGTTTCATGGTATTCATTCTGAATACTAAGGATTATCTACATAAATTCGCACCTAAATATGACGAAGGAATTTTCTTAGGCTACTCCACAACTTTTGAGGCATATAGAGTTTTCAATAAAAACACTTGTACTGTTGAAGAGATAGTACATGTTAAATTTGATGAAACTAATCCTTTTGTTTTTAAACAACCCCAACCTTAATCCTCAGATGTGTTTTCAAAAACTGATTATCAACCTTTGATAGAAGATCCTTCTGATAAGGAAAATGTTCAAGAAGATCCTAATGAAACATTTACCCCAGAATATTTCCTACCCTATGTTGATGAAAAAGTTTTAGAAAACCCAAATCAGTTGTTTCTAAATAATAATTCCAGTGATAACATCATTGGTGATGTGAATCAACCTGCAAGGACTAGAAGTTCCTTAAGAAATGAAGTAGAACATCCAACATTCATTTCCCAATTAGAACATAAAAGCACTGAAGAAGCATTAGGTGGTGATGATTGGATTAAGGCCATGCAAGATGAACTAAATGAATTCGAATGGAATAAAGTCTAGACCTTTGTTAAAATACCTAAGGAAACTTCTGTAATTGGAGTAAAATGGGTGTTTATAAATAAGTGTGACAAAAATGGAATCATATTTATAAATAAGGATAGATTAGTTGCTAAAGGATATAATCAACAAGAAGGAATAGACTATGAAGAAACCTATGATCCAGTAGAAAGACTTGAATCTATTCATATTTTACTTTCATTTACAACATTCATCAATTTAAAACATTTTAAAATGGATGTGAAATGTGCTTTCCTTAATGGTAATGTTCAAGAGGAAGTTTATGTTGAACAAAGTCCCAGCTTTGAAGATACAAAACTTCCTGATCATGTTTTTAGACATACCAATGCTTTATATGGCCTTAAACAAGCATCTAGAGCTTGGTATGATAGACTTACATGATTTTTTGTTTCAAAATAACTATGTTAAGGGAAATGATGATCCAACCATTTTTATAAAGAAAGATATGAAAAATGTTTTGGTTGTTCAAATTTATGTTGATGACATTATATTTGGTTAAACTAAGTAATATTTAACTGATTCCATTGCGGATCTAATGAAATCTAAGTTTGAAATGAGTTTTATGGGTGAGTTATCATTTTTCCTTTGTTTTAAAATTTCTCAAAAACCAGAAGGAATATATATATATCCCAACATAAGTATATTAAATATCTTCTTAAAAAGTATGGATATGACACCAATAAATGTATAAGTACTCCCATTGGTACCTCAAGCACACTTGATCTTGATGAAGCTGGGAAACTAGTAGATCAAACAAGTTTTAGAGTTATGATAGTAATACTACTTTACTTAACAGATAGTCATCTAGACTTAATGTTTTCAGTATGTTTATGTGCAAGATATCAATCCAATTCTATGTAATCTCATTTAAAGGCAGTGAAGAGAATGTTTTGATACATAAAGGTAATCATGGATTTAGGACTATTTTATACTTATGGAAATGATTTTGTTTTAATAATATTTTCCGATGCTAACTTTGGTGGATGTAGAATTGATAGAAAGAGTACATCTGGAACATCTCATTTCTTGGTAGATTCATTAGTTTCTTGGTCTTGCAAGAAGCAATACTCAGTAGCACTTTCCACTAATGAAACATAATATGTTGCAGTTGGAAGTTGTTGTGCTCATGTATTGTGGATGAAACACACACTCACAGACTATGGTATGTGTTTTTACTAAAACACAAATTATGTTTGATAATACAAGTTCCATTTCACTTATTAAAAACCCTACACATCACTCTCATGAAAAGCACATAGATATTAGGCATCACTTTCTTAGGGATCATACACAAAAAGGAGATATCATTCTTTAATTTATTGGAACAGAAGATCAACTTGATGATATTTTGACAAAATCTTTACCCATTGATAGCTTTTAATACACTAAACAGAAGTCAGGGATGATAACCTTAAGGTAATCTTCATTGATTAACTTCCTATTAAACCAATCTACATACAGTAATAAAGTTCTTTTCATATAGGGAGTACATCTGTTATTGAAGTTTTTCAAAAATTTTCATAATGAAAATTTTCGTAGTTAGTTTTTTAAAATTTTTGAAATGAAAAGTTTCGTAGTTATTTTTTCAAAATTTTCGTAATGAAAATTTTTGTAGTTAGTTTTTCAAAAAATTTCATAATGAAAATTTTCGTAGTTAGTTTTTTTTTCAATATTTTCATAATAAAACATTTCATAGTCAGTCTTTGAAATTTTCAAAATAAATATTTTCTTACCTGAAATTTTCATAATGTGAATTTTTTGTACTCGAAATTTTCGTAATGGAAATTTTCTTACTCGAAATTTTCCTAATGAAAATTTTTGTACTCGAAATTTATGTAGTGGAATTTTGGTAGTCAGAATATTTGTAATAAAATTTTGGAATTTTTTTAATATTTTATTCGTAGTCAAATTTGTTTTAATCTAAAGATATTCATGAAAAATTTCACCTATTAAGAGTAATCTTCCCAGAAATCCGAAAGGTTTGATTTACTTCTTAAATTTTCATAGTCATTATTTCATTTCTGGTACTTTCTTTTATATTTTAAATTTTTGGATTCTAGTTTTTCATAAAAAACCACAAAATATTGGATCCTACTCAATTTTCTCCTTTCAGCTATCATATCAACCGTTAGATCTGATTAGAATGTTTCTGAACCATTATATTGGATTTGGATGATGAAAGGTCACCTCCATCGCTTATATAAAGGACCCCATAAGTGTTGTCCCACCTTGATTTTCAAGCTTTCGCGTGCTGAATTTCAGCACCCTTTCTTAATCCCATTTTGAATCTCTCAGAGTTCCTCCAATCCGAATGTCTGTAGAAGCCTCTTCTCAAGATATGTCTACTGTGAAGCCAATCTCCAATTGGAAATTGTACAGGGAAATGTTGGTCCATCCGAACCTCTTCAAATATGATTCTATTGTTTCTAAAAATATCAAGCTTAATGGATCGGAGAGCCTGTGCATATCAAAGACATGAAATCAAGACTTTGTTTTGTCAGATTTTCTTATAGAATTTTATGAGTTTGTTTATTTCTTTAAGGAAGATGGCAGAGAAAAATTCTCCTTTAAGAGTTATGGAAAAACATGTAAACTCTCATACACTAAGGCTACTATCTTGGTGGAGTTATCTTATGAAGTGGAAGCCATGTTTATCTCTCACAAACTACCGAATGTTCGAGTTTTTTTATTAAGGTGAAAGTTTTGGAATTTCTTGGACTATCAGATGTCAAGACCGCAAAGATTTATCACTTATCTGTCAACAATAAGATCCTACAGTTAAGGGTTCAAGGTTTTTTCATACTGAGAAAATGTGATAAGTACACCTTAAAGAAAAGTGACATATATAACTTGGATTTATTGGTAAATCTATTTAAAATAAATTTTATGAGGCGCATTCTCATTACGATAGAGAATATCAAAAATGGGAATTTGAGAGCTCAGATTATTATGTATCCTGCCTTACTTTCCAAGCTGATAGTTCGGTGCCTCGATTCATTCAAAATCCCTTCCAGTTCAATGTCAAGGAATTGTAAAGTTATGCTTTTAAGTGATGACACATTGAAAAGAATGAATATGGGATTTTATAAGGAGTCTAGAGTGTTTTATGATCTTCTAGTGGAAGAGGTAGAAGTCATTCCAGAAAATGATGAGAAAGATGAGCCATCAAAGAAGGACAGAAAGAAAAGAAAGTTGAAGGAAGTGGAAGTAGAAGACAAAACCCCTAAGTCTAAGGAAGTCCAATCCACACCTCCTAAACCCCAGAAGTAGAAATCATACTCAGATGTGGTGGTAGAAAAATGGAGGGAGGATAAGAAGAATAGAAAAGTAAGGGATCCACAGTTCGGTTTGGATCCTGGAGAGGCTAAGGCCTTGAATGAACCAGCTGCTGAAGAGCATGAGAAGAAATCCAAAGAGAAGAAGAAAAATAAGAATATGTCAGAGGCTGAAATTTGTCAATCTCTTCTGAGGGATATTGAAGTAGCAACCGATAATATTCTGGTTCCATAATCTTTGTTGACAGAGCCTTTACCTGAGACTCCAGGGAAGAATTTACTCACCCAGGAAAAAGATAAAGGAAAACTTGTAGAAGAAGTTGATGAAGTGGAAGAATTATAAGAGGTGGAAGAAGAAGAAGAAGAAGAAGAAGAGAGTGGTAACAAATATGATCTTATAAAGGAAGTTGAAGATTATCAAGACAAGGGAACCCCATCTAAAAAATTGTCACTCTGAACTTCTAAAGCCGAATCCTCTAAGCTTGTCACACTAGAGAAGGATGAAAAGAAGGTTGAAAAGAAGGGTGTAGTGAAATCTGAAGAAGAGGTTGATAAATTGTCTGAATAAGAAAGTCTAAATCGTGATTTCATTAATCCTGAGGTTTTTGAGGCTAGAAATCAATATGAATAGGTATATGAAGACAGATTTGTGCAGATGTCTGACAGCGAGCATGAATCCCCTAATGAGGAAACCATACTAAGAATTGACAAGGGTAAACAAGTGTTTGTTGATACTCCAAGAAAAACAATAGTGAAGAAGAAGGAGGTTGCTATAACTTCAAAGAGGAAGATTGTTGAGTTAGAAAAACATGCCTCAACAAGCATAGTCTCATATTCTGAATCATCTTCCCTTAGTCATGATTTTGTTGAACAATCCTTAAAAAAGCTTGTCGACTCCATTCTAACTATTTCATTCATATATCATAGATGCCAAATTCGTTAACATTCTCTTAATTAGAAATCTAATTTGGTGTCCATGGTGATGGAAAAGTGTGTCAAGTTGGAATTAGATTTCAAAACATTCCTCATTGGCTATGAAGCTCAAAGAAAGTCATGTAAGAAGATAGCCAGTTGGTCAAAGAGGTCAGTACAAGAAATGAGTGAGCTTGATCAGTTTCAAAAAGCTGTCAAGGTAGATTTTGATACCGAAGACACAAAAATCAAGGATCTTATAAATATCTTTATGGAAAAGATAAATCTTGAACCAAATACTCAGATTCAAGAGGTGAAAGACTGGAATAGGAACTTGAACTCTGTAGCTCAAAGCTGGAAAAGGGAAAGAGATCTCTCGATTGAGTTTGAAGAGAATATTGTGAAGCAAGATGAGTTTCTAAAGGCTCAAGAAGAAGTTCTTAAGTCTCAGGAAGAGAGAATCAATCCTCTTGGGAAGAAAGATGAGGAAGATCAGAAGGAATTGAAAAAGTTGAAGACTTGGTCAAGAAGATGATTCCCAAGGAAAAAGAAGAAAAATAAATCGCAAGCCGATAGTTTATTGTAATGTCGTACCTTGTAAAAATTTATCCAATTATAATGAAATTGTGGTTTCTTGTTTTTTTGGTTGTTTGTACTAATATTTTAGGTACCATATTTTTTTTTCATTCCCTCAAACTATTTTTCAAAATAAAAAAGTTGGAGAAGGAAAAATAATTCTAATGGGGAGAAGGAAAAAGTTTTATAAGTATAAAAGGAATATCCCAAAGTAAGGGGGAGTTTATCTAAGGGGAGTTTTTCATTACAGATATTTCCACATTCAAATGAAAATTCTCATTTTGTAAATCTATAATACAATCTTTAGTGTTCGAAAGCCTAAGAGAGAGATAGTCGTATTCACCATTGTACATGACCAAAGGGAGATAAGTTTTAATTGAAAATTATTGTAATATATTTTATAAGTCCTTATACTCTTTTTCGTAAGGTTGTTTGTGTTTTCCAAAAAGGTGGAGATTGTTGATACAATAAGCTTTTCCTTATAAATTTTCTATTCCTACTTTCAAGGGGGAGATTGTTGGGTCATTATGTTTTCCTTATGACTTTACCATTTCTTTTTGTTTTGAAAATCACAAACACCTTATCTTAAGGATAACATTTTTTCCCCATGTTTTACTTCTATAAGGAAAAATTCCCTTCTCCACGGAAATTAATCCTTACCATATTTTCATCACTCATATCATATATTCACTAAGTGTAAAATTAATTTTGAAACCAAAACCTCAGAATCCTATAATTTACTAGATATGAAGCATTCAATTTTAGGATGCGAATTATCATTATTATGGTTAGGAACTCTTCTGAGTTCTGACTCCGAATTCCAAAACAGAAATCTGGTTACGAACTTCACTGATTTCTGACTCCGAATTCTGAATTTGAAGTCTAGTTATGAACTTCACTGAGTTATGAATCCAAATTCTGAATCCGAATTCTGGTTATGAACTTCACTGAGTTCTGACTCCCAATTTTGAATCAGAATTCTGGTTACAAACTTCACAGATATCTGACTCCGAATTCTGAATATGAATTCTGGATACGAACTTCTCCGATTTTTGACTCTGAGTTCTCTGAATTCAGACTCGGAACACTTTTAATTTATGACTCCAAATTCTCATGAACTATGACTCAGAACATTGTATGTTCTGGTTCTGAATACTTGTGAATCCAGATTCTGGATTTCCTTGAAATTTAGACACTGGAATTCTATAGAATTCAGGTTCTGAATACCTAAAAGACAGAATCCGAATATCCTTGTTTTATAGACCCCGAATTCATTTTTGGTTAGACTCTGAACATTCATTTACTTACATTTTGAATATCAGTTTTTGGTTATGCTTACACTTGATTAGTTATAAAACAATGTCATGCTTTTAGTTACTCACTATCCATTATTTGAGTGACACGTGTACAGGTCCCTCCAAAATATACGGAAAAATACGACAGTTGGAGGAGGAGTTGACCGTTGAAGTTGTTCCTATAAATTGGAGCTCATTTTAAAGAGCTCATAACAACATTGAAAACTATGCATACATGTTGTTGAAGTGATTTCAAGAGATAAATGCTCTTATAAACTCTCAAGATTCATGAAGAATGCTTGAACAGCTTGTTCAAACTTTTATTCGTACAGATTTTCTTCGTGCGACTTTGATTGTTTCTGTGTACAATCGAGGTCTTCCGGAGATAGGAAGGAAGAGGTGCTAACTACCTTGAAGTTGAGGGCTTGCGGGGATAATAAGACAGACTCCGATCTTTGTATCGAGGGCTTACCCTGGTGTGGGTAAGGAAGAATTTTTGAAATTATAAATCAAGGGACCTTTATCCAAGGTTGTTGGATACCCTTATCTTTGGGTTAAAAGACTTAATACTTGTTACTTACTTTGTTACAAGTTTTACACTGCATTTTTATAGTTGAGGAATGTATAACTATCTTATACTTCCTTATACTTGTACTCTTATTATGTTAGATTCTATACAATTAAAGGTAAAATCTTAGTTGTTGTAAACTTTTGTTAAGTTTCATTTCTGGAATCACTTTTCCAGAATCAAGCAAGTTATTAAAACATATAGGTGTTGTGAATTTTGGTTATTAAAAATTTCCTTAGAGATTTTTGAAGTATAAAACTCACCCCCGCTTGTATTTGAGCATATCATGTTTACATATTCCAACCTACATTTGGTATTATAGAGTATATCATACTCACATACCATCTCAACAGAGAGGTATGTAAAAATCAGGGAATTTATGAAGGTTCATTTATTAGGAACCTTCCTAAATTCCAACGATGCATTTACTTAATTTAAAACGGGGGGTTAAGAGAATTAAATTTAATTGGGGAAATTTAAAAGGTGCATTGCCTTAATTATTGGGAGGATTCAAAGAGGCCTCCCCCACATAGCCTACATCAAAAAAATATAGGATTTAATTTTATGTTGACACATAAAATTAAAATGAAAGCATTTAATTTTACGTTGACACATGAAATTAATTGAGGGTGTTGAGAGCATTTGATCTCGGGTGTTTCTCATGTCGTAACCTCTCGCGGGAGGTAATGTTTGGGTGGGACCCACCACCATAACCTCTCATGGGAGGTTAGGGTGTGGTGGTCCCACCTCCAACTCCCATGTGGAGGTTTTAACCAAAAATCACTCAAATAGAAACTTAAAATAAAATAAAGTGTTTTACACTTTATTTTATTATTTTTTTTATAAAAATCCAAAAACTAACTTTTATTCTTGACCAAATGTCGTCGAGGTGAAAGTCTCTCTTAAGTGAATACTATCGCTGTGAGTTCAACCGTGCCCTCAGATTTCAATTCCGAGCACCGGTTGAAAATTTACAAAACGCCGCTTGCGCGTTTATTGAACATAACCAAAAATAGTTCGGAAAATTATTATCAATAACCCTCGACTTGCGCTAGTTGAGGTTAGGCTCTTCCTAGGTGAAACACGACCCCAAAGAACCCAACACTACTCTTGGATTTTCAATCCAAGTTACCGTTTATAAGTTATGAATTTTACTATAAAATAATTGTCACTTAATTATTTTATTTACGGCGAAAAAATAAATATCTCTAGTGGCCAACACCGGCCAAAGTCAGTATCTGCTTAAAGAAAGCATACACTCAAAAGTTTAGCGGTGGTCTCAGATTTTTAATACGAGTTACCATTTTTTAGTTATAAGAATTTGAAAAATAAAATAATTTATTTAATTATTTTATTTACAATTATGCCATTTTTGGGTTATCTCATAGGAGGCCCACACCGAATAATCTTAAGTCACATCACGGGTAAACCCACCATACTAAGCACAATGGTGCCCTAGGATTTCGGATCCAAGTTACCGTTTAAGAGTTATTCCACTTTTTTAGGAAATATGCTTACGCACGTTAACTTAAGCTTAACAAAAACTTCGACGGATCTTTGCAGGCACTCCAAGCCTCAGAATCGCATGCTATCAGATTTCACAGACCTATAAAATTCCCATTTAAATAAAAAAAATTTAATGGAAATTCCAAGCCTATAAATTCTACCCACCTCTGGGATCTACGTCTCTGTAAGCCACAACTCACAACTAAGGGAACAAGTGTGGGTACTGAGCACGCATCTGAGCCTCCCACTCTCCTGTGCTCTCCTAGAGGTTTCTGTGCTAGTAGTGAATGCGCACTAGAGGTATCGATCGTTCACGAAGGACCCAATCCTATCGATCCTCAATCTCCACTAGAACCTCCATGAAAGTCGCCCCGTCATCGATGTCCATCTCTCCATGGTTGATGATGTGGGAAGGGTCGTGCACATATCTCCTTAGCTGAGAAACATGGAAGATGTCATGCCACCAGTGCAACTGAGGTGGAAGAGCTAGGTAGTAGGCCACCTTTCCTAATCTGCTGAGGACCTGGAAATATCTGATGAATCTCAGAGATAACTTTCTGCCTCAGCCAAATCTCCATAGACCTCATCGAGGTGAGACTCATAGAAATACATGGTCGCCATCCTCGAACTCCAGAGGTCTCTGTCACCTATCAGCATTTGACTTCTATCTTCTCTGTGTAGTCTTCATCTGCTCCTAGATGATCTGAACCATCTCTGTGTTTGGCCATACCATCTCTGGTCCCACCAGTGCGGACTCCTCTGGGGTTATCCAGCATGGTGGTGATCTGCAAGGTTGACCAAACAAGGCCTCAAAAGGTTCCATCTCGATGGTGGAGTGATAACTGTTATTATATGAAAAATACACCAAATGCAGGTGATCCTCCCAGCTATGACCGAAGTCAAGGACATCAGAACGTAGCATGTCCTCGAGGGTCTGAATAGTCTACTCATTCTGACCATCTATTTGAGGATGAAAGGCAGTGCTCAGACATAGCTGCGTCCTGAAAGCCTCCTGCAACCCCTTCCATAATCGGTATGTAAACCGTGCATCACGATCGGAGACAATAGAATAAGGTAATCCATGTAGCCGCACAATCTCCTGCACGTAGAGGCATCCCAAGATATCTACTGAACCCTACTATCTCCTCCTCCAATGGCCCGAAGGCCTTCATTTTTTATTGATTTTTGATAATCCACCTTTAAAGGGGTGATGTGGAACCCTTACACGGCCCATAGGTGTAAGCATTACATGGCCCATAGGCCTTAGAGGAATTTATAGCCTGTAGGCTTCAAACATTATATAAAACCCAAAAAAACTACTTGGAACTACTCCACCCCAGTATCTTCATCGTGAAATCAGCTCTCCACATTTGCATGGCAGTTCATCTATGCTTTTCCATTCATGCATAGGGTTGTCCCAATGGCAGGTTCCATACCCTATCATTCTTGAAATCCGTTTAGCATCTGCTATGGTGAAAGCTCTATGATCCTCCTCTTTTTGAAGCTTGTTCCTTGTAGGTTTTCTGGTATGAATCTGCACTTAAATGTGGCCCGAAGACCTTGAGGTGGCTCGAAGGCCTTACAGACCCGAAGGCTTGGGTGGCCCGAAGGCCTTAAAGGACTCAGGGACCAAATCGGTAGCCCGAAGGCCCAAAATGGGGTAATATTCCCGGATGCTACAGTGCCAAATAGTGTCTGCTACAGTTCCCGCTACTATACCTACTACAGTCCTGCATAATACCTGCTACAGTACCTGCTACAACACCTGACACAGTACAAGAAATTATCCCCCACATGGATTTGATCCTGGGTCTCTTGGATGCTCTTCAGGAGTCCTCACCAATTTCGCTGAGGCTCATGTGCCTGAACCCTACTCGCTGATCAGTATGAAGTGGTCCAACTTGGTGAGTCGATTGATGATCACCCAAATCGAGTCGTGACCCCTAGATGTACCTGGAAGACCTGTCAAGAATCCCATGTATATCTCATCCCACTTCCACTCTGGGACCTCTAATAGTTGTACTAAGCCTACTGGTACCTGGTTCTCTTCCTTCATTTTCTGAAAAGTGAGTCATCGGGGGACAAACTCTGATATCGCCTTCTTCATACCTAGCCACCAGTGATGTCGCTGAAGGTTCGGGTATATCTTCACCACTCTTGGATGTAACTCTAGAGGGGATGTGTGGAACTCCCTTAACACTTCATCCTAATGTGATACTAGTACAAAGGTACTTCCTCTAAAGAGGATGATGTGCTCCCCACCTTCATAAAATCAATCAGGTGCCTGCCCTATGGATATTTGAGCACATCGTGTCTTGTAGTCATCATCTCCACGTTGCGCCACCCTAAATCACTGATGAAGTGGGGTAGTGACTATAAGAGACTATATAAAGGCTACTCCATCTCAATCCACAAAGGATATATGTAAAGTAGCTAGTTCCTCTGTCACATCGCCTTGCAGTTGTATGCCAGATCTCCTGCTGAGTGCATCTTCTACGACGTTCCCCTTTCCAAGAGTATAGACTATCTCGAAATCATAGTCCTCAAGGAACTCATTCCAACGTCGCTGTCTGAGGTTCAGGTCCATAGGAGATAAGATATACCTAAGAATCATGTGATCAGAATACATGGTAAAACACTCGCCCATCTTATAGTGTCTCCACATCTTCAAGGCGAAGACCACTACTGCTATCTCCAGGTCATGAGTAGCATAGTTCTTCTCATGATGTCTCAGTTTCCAAGAACCATACATGAAGACTACTCAGTCCTACATCAGGAAACACTCGAGTCCGGTCCCTGATGCATTGTAGTAAACTACGTACCCTACAACTTCCTCGAGAATCCTCTTTATGGGGGTACTAGTCAGCCTCTACCTCAGCTCTTGAAATCTCTACTGGAATCTCTCCGACCACACGAAGGGTTGCCCCTTATTTTTCAAGGCTGATAGTGGTGCTACAACTCTGGAGAAGTCTGGAACTAACCTCTGGTAGTGTCAATCCAAAGAAGACGTCCCTCCCCCTTAGGGGGGGGGGGGGGTAATCGTGGAAAAATCTTTTGAAAAGAAGTCTGCTTGTTCTGTCACTCCTGTTTCGAACAGAAAACTGAAAAATCCTGCTTCCATGAGGGTAAGGTCGGTCGACTCAAGAGTGATTGATTGCACCCTTCTATGAAGGAGTTTAACTTGTGCTTCCTAGTTTTCCTTTTCTCCGACCAAGGAAAACCCAGTCCCAACGTTGTAGATAGACCACAAACACTTTGCCTAATACAGTCAATCTGAGTGTGAACTGTGGATGTCAAGTCCAAATCCAAAATAATGTCGTAAGGCCTCAACACTACCACCAAGAGGTTCCAACCAAAAATCTTGCCTCAAGGGTCAAATCACACTATCGACGTAAGTGTGATTATCGTGTCTCCACCCAATGGTATATCTAGAAGTGAGGGTCAAGTCAACGATTTAACTGGAAACTCTAGGTCTTGGACAAGATTCATGGAAAGAATGAATTATTGGTACCTATGTCTATTGTTAGGAAATCTAGTAATAGACACATACTATACCTTGAATTATTTCTAGAAACTTTGGGTCACACTCCTTGACCGCATGAAGCAACTCTCTTCCCCTGTCCTCATGCTCCCTGTGCTTGGTAGGATCCATATAAGGGGGTGGTTGTAACATGTCGAAATGTAAAAAACTTCATGCTTCTCTCTTAGATATCCTTCTACATTTTCTACCCCACAGATTCATCTGCCCAAAACACTTTCTCTTCCCAAAAAATTTTTACATGCTCAAGTCTATGAGACTGGGGCCGATTTCCTACCTTCCCACTGCTAACATTCACTGGCTGTATCCGCTCTCCCAAATTACTTTCAACCACAAAGGTTATCTCTATAATCCTAACATAAGTAGGAATGTGTAATGGAATTGTGAAAGCTCAGATGTCCTTTAACCACACCTCGCTTGGAAGATCGATCCCTGAATCACTGATTGTACTATATCTATCGGGTACCAGGAATGATCAGTATTCCTCGATGAACACTCTGCTACTAACATGTCGTCTTGCCAATGATATGGAAGTTGTATGGAACTCTCAGCCACCTCCTCAAGCCAGTCCTTAGCCACCTATGAGTTTGGATTTCCTCGGAACCTGATGGGTATCTGATGCTGAAACACATGTAAGGAACTGAGCCTACAAGTGTCCTCTACCGTTACCACCGGTTGCAACTGCTAACCAACAAGTAGTGATATATCTTACAAACTACCCGGAGGTACTATCTAGGGTAATGGTCAACATACCGAGGCCTCATCACTAAGAAGACCATCCTCGTGGTCACTCATTGAAGAAGACTAGTAGCTAAGATCACCATCTACTCTACTGGTGTCTCAACTAGGTGGAAAACTCAAGGAATCTTCTCTTGCCAGTCCTCTGCTGCCTGGGAATCTGTCTTGGCTCGTATCCTCAGAGGCCTCTACCATTGGAACTCATGAAACGTGCTCAGTCAGCGTGCACTGTCCTCCAGTGTAGTTTGTTTCATCAGCTACTCAAGGGGTGGTGGTGCTACTGATACACCACCCAAAGGTTCCAACATAGAAATAGGGCCTTGCACCGGAGCCACGTCGCTCAGTGGGTCGTCATCGAGTACTCTCTCTAAACTCTAACTGGCAGTCTGCGTGGGGGCATCTTGAACAGATTCGACATAGTCAAAATTTATACCTGGTGAGCGGACCTTGTTGATATGACTTAAATAATAATTTTGAAAACACACACGCAATCAATGTTTTTGTTCACTCAGTTGGAGATCTGTAGTTAGGGTCCTGGTGTATGGATATGTCGGCCGCCGCACCTACACTGGACTCCCTGAACTGAGAACCACACTCAGTACCCTTAATACTATTTCTTCACAGAAAATAAAGATCAATGTCTTATGTTCTGCAGTAGAAACTTCTTCTTTTATAATAATATTTCACGCCCCATCCCCCAGGGCCCATATCGTGACTACCCCAAGCCCTCTTTAGATAGGCCAGGGGCTGGAGACTAGCACTAAAGGCGTGAATCCATAAACTGGGAAGGCATTGCCTTTATAACAGTAAACAAACAAATCAGAGTACACAATTGGAAGCCAAACACAAAGTAAAACTGAATAAAGAATAAGTGATGGAAAGTAAAAAGGGGCCTAAAATACATGTCCAACAGGAAGGTACAATTAAAACCGAAAGCAAGTACAACTGAAGATAAGTAAAGCAGCTACTAGGTTGTCCTTCGGGGTTCCTACATGAAGGGTAGGTATAGATGGCCTACTAAGCACTCCCATCCATCCATATCCTTTGTGTACCGTCACACCGTGTGTTCCACCTCTGGGTACCATCTAGTCCTGCCACTCTCTACCTCAGTTAGTGTTGTCCGTTGTCTGCAACAAACACAATGAGGTGCGGGCATTTCCCATGCAGGGGTGAGTATAAAAATACTCAGTAGGGACCCCGAGACCCTCAAGGTCTCACAAAATACAACAAGGATAAACCACAAAGTATGAAATCAACGGATAACCATTACTTTGGTATATGCCCATACATATACCAAAGTTATCTAGTAACCCATCTCAATCATGTGGAAAACACAAAAGTCACTGACTCAGCTCAACTAGGATTTTTATTCACATTGTTGAAACCACTGCTGCTGTAGAACTCCTCCTCTGTCGAGTATAGTGGGCCTGCCGCCAACTACCATGTGATTCTGAAAAACCTTGAACTGCTAAGGTACTCCTCCTTTCGAGTACCATGGGTCTTCCGCACTCAAATAGTGGTGCTCCCCACCGTGGGTCTGCCGCCAACTACAATGCACTCCCCCTAATAGCCTGTAGAGGTACGCCTCCTGTCTAGTAATGCGGGTCTTCCGCCAACTACTAGGTGATCCTCCACAATGGGTCTACTACCAACTACATGGCGCTCCCCACTAGGCAAGTCAAATCACTCCAAGTCGAATCCGTCAAGAAGTCGTCAGGTCTCAACCAGCAACTAGGTCTTCACACTCTCTCTGCTCGTCACCGGAAGGATCCGCTACACGAGCTACTGGGAAATACTCCAACTGTCGCAAAGTTACAAAAAGAAGTATCTCAAAAGTACACCTCTTCATAGGGGTCTCAACACAACTGACGACGCGTCAATCGGATTCCCGATCTGTGAGTTATTAGTCATTTAGTCCCAGGGGCCCATTTGGATTTGAGTACGATCCAACCTGACCGTATCTCAAATAAACCCTGAACACCAGTTGGGTATACTCAAAGGGATGACTATGCTACAGGAATAACAATGCCGCTGACAGTTTTTTAAATGGGTGTCCGGTGCCATTGTTATGGCCAAAGGAAGTAAAGGGTTGGTAGTGGGCCCGGGTCCAGTCCGACTCGGAAGGACCGATTCAGCCCAACCCAGTCTGGGCCGACCCTGTCTGGGTCAACCTGGATAGACACATTGGGTCTGACTCGGCCCATTGGGGGGGGGGGGGGGGTCAGACCATTGTGTTATACTCGGTCTGCTGGGCCCGACCCAGCATACTGTGGGGGCGGTGCGGCCCGAGCTCGGGGCCAGTTCGACCCGGAGCGTTGCGAGGGCACCACCCGGCACGGCTGGGCCTAGAGGGCGTGGTTGTGCTGGTTCATCCATTACCCCGCGAGGGGGACAGGTGGCCGCAAGGGAGACGGGGCGTGGAGGGGGTGCCGGGTAGGGTGACGGGGGTGTCGGGCAGGGCACAAGGGTGTCGGGGAGTGCGCGGTGCAACGCGCGAGAGCGTGGGAAGTGCACGAGGGAGCTGAGAAATGCACGGGGAAGGCCGCAGGTTCTGTCGGGGTGTGTGCTGGGAACGATGTAGGGGAGCCGTGGGTAGGTGGGTTGGGCGCCGCTCGGCCAGTAGTGTTCGGTTAGGAGCACCGGTGCGCCACCGGGGCAGCGCAATTCGTAGAGGCCGCGGGTAGCGTGACCTTCTTCGTTTCCACCTTCATTGCCTCTTACTTCATCGCCAAGACGAAGTTCAATGAAAATAATATTGGTGGAGGGGTCGGTCCATGTTGGTTTGGCCCACACCCTCCATGTTTAGGGTGGCAACAATTGGTTCTGAAGAATGAAGCACAATATTCCACCCATAAAAGATAATCATCATCATTATTTGATTATTAAAAAAAAATTAGTAAATGGAAATTAATGAAACTAAACCCCTACCTTTCTCGTAGGTGGTTAACATTGGCGCAAAAAGGCGGACGTCATTTGTTGATGGAGATGAGGAAGAAGACATAGAGGATCGTCATTCGTCGCATCTACCACACACTTCCAAACCCGAGTTGCGTCGGCTCGTCGACGACTCTCCACGTCCATAGGTGTCTGAGTAATAAGTGGAATACGGTCGGGATTCTTCGTTCTTCACTGGAGAAGGAATAATCCTCCATGTGTTGGCCATCGTGTCACTTTTACAGCGTTTCGTCGCTTGGTGAAGCCATCCCAAATCCTCCTCCCAAGCTCCCTATATATAGGAGAGGGGGAGAGGTATGTACCAATCGTGGAATTTATGACAGTTCATTTATTAGAAACCTTCATAAATTACAACAATGTGTTTACTTAATTTAAAAAGTTGGGTCAAGCGAATTAAATTGCGTTGGCGCAATTTAAAAGGTGTGTTGGCTTAATTATTTAGAGGATTCCAAGATGCTTCCCCACATAGCCTGCATCAAAAAAAATAAAATATAGGATTTAAATTTATGTTGACACATAAAATTAATTGATATAATTTAATTATTTTTTGACACATAAAATTAAATTGAATGAATTTAATTTTACGTTGACAAATGAAAATAATTATGGGAGTTGAGAGGTTTTGATCTCGCGTGTTCCCCAAGTCATAACCTCTCGTAGGAGGTTTTGTTTGGGTGAACCACACCACCATAACCAGTCATGGGAGTTTAGGGTGTGGCGGTCCCACCTCCAACTCCCATGTGAAGGTTTAAACCAACAATCACTCACATGGCAGCTTGAAATAAAATAAAGTGTTTTACACTTTATTATATAATTTTTTTATAAAAAGACAAAAACTAACGTTTATTCTCAACCAAGTGTCGTCGAGGTGAAAGTCTTCTTAAGAGAATACTGGCACTACGAGTTCAACTGTGCCCTCAAAATTCAATTCCGGGCACTGCTTCAAAATTTACAAAATGTCGCTTGCACGTTTACTGAATGTACCCAAAAAAATGTTTGGAAAATTATTATCAGTCACCCTCGACTCACGCCATTCGAGGTTAGGATCTACCTCGGTGACACACGCCCCAAAAAACCCAATGGTACTCTCATATTTTCAATCTGTGTTACCATTTCGAAGAAATGTATTTTACAATAAAATAATTGCCACTAAATTATTTTATTTTCGGCCAAAAAAAAACATTCTCCGGTGGCCCACGCCGGCCAAAGTTAGTGTCTTCATAAAGAAACCATACACTCACAAGTTCAGTGGTGGTCTCATATTTTTAATCTGAGTTACCGTTTGTGAGTTATACGCATTTGAAAAATAAAATAATTTATTTTATTATTTTATTTACAATTATGCCATTTTTTGGTTTTCTCACAGGAGGCCCTCACCGACTAATCTTAAGTCGCACCAAGTGTAAACCTGCCATCCAGAGCATAACGGTGCACTCAGATTTTTGATATGAGTTACTGTTTAAGAGTTATTCCACTTTTTCAGGAAAACCGCTTACACGTGTTAACATAAGCTTAACAAAAACTCAACGGATCATTGCGGGCACTCCAGGCCTCAGAATCGTGCACTACCAAATTTTTTAGACCCATAAAATTCCTATTTAAATAAAAAAATTTACATGGAAATTCTGTGTCTTTACAATTTATTATATTATAACATAACCGAGCCATTATGTTAGCAGTTATGAACAGTATAAACTGACTTATAAAAATTTATATTTTATATAAATATAAAATAATTGCATTGGTTTCCACATAATGAAAAACTAAAATAAAAACCAATTGGATATATAAAAGAAATATTATAATATTTATTCTTCCAAATGAGTTTTGTCTTAATAAAAAATAATTAATTACAATTATATAATGATTTTAATGAAATATATATTCTGTATACTCAATAATTGTTTTTAGTATTTATACATTAGTTTTGATAGACAAAATTTAAGAACAAAATCAATTTTACACATAAAAACCTATATTTTTTAATGGAAATTATGCCACCTTTTAATGGAGAACTCATTTTAAATCGTAACTTTGAAACTTTAATTGATTTAATAGGTCATAATAAAGTTAATATTTTAAATATAAATATAATATTTACTTTAGGGTGAATTTTTTATATTTTTATGAAACATCTCATTTATTAATGAATGGTTAATGATACTGAATTTTATTTCAAAACTGACTTTTGATTTTATTTATTTATAAGGTCAAATTATATTATTAATTGTTTTTAATTTTAAATTAGATAATATTTTTATAAATTAATAAAATTTATGACCTTGGAATCAATTTAAATTTGAAATTGACTATAAAAACATAGCAAACTTTCAGATGTTTTTTACTTTGAAAACCTGCTTTGTTGTCCCGACTACAGGATGAATTTATATTAATTTCAAGCACTTCTTTCATTGGAATTTGAAAAAAATTGATACCATGTTTGGAATAAAAAAATTATAACCTATAATAATACCAACATTGTTTTTGACCAAAGATTTTATTGAAAGTGATTAAAATTAATTAAAATTATTATGGTAAAATTAAACATAATTAATGACTAAACCTTTATCTGAAGGGTTAAAATGACATAGAAACTTGTCCAAAACACATTGAATAGACATAAAATGGGAATGAGAAATCCATTAATGAGTTTTTATAGTTTTTGAAAACTTTTTTTAGTTAAAAACATGGGTACACCAAACTTTATTTCAAAATACAAAGTGAGTCATTTTCCTCACTTATAAATGGCCACCATCTATCACCATTCCTCATACCAATCCAAACACATTGGTTCAATCATGATATTACCATATGCTTCCAAAAATCTATCCCATAAACCATGAATCCTCCCTTTTGGAGGAAAGCAGTCTAAATAATACTTTTGGTATAAACTAAAAGTAGTAACCTAATCAAGAGGTAATGTATTCTGTTATGTTTTTTAGTTTTATTTCCATTCTACATCTGCTTATATCTTCATATTATACTATTGTATAACAAAATGAATATCCTAAATATAATATTTTGTTTTTATGCTAATGGTTATACCTACACTTACACACACTTCCATATTATGGGTAATAAACAAACTATTTCTGTGAACGGTGAACTACTCTCCCACGAAATGGTGATTGTTTGTTCTTCCATTACCACATCTCATGATGAAAACTATAATAGAAAATATATTTATATATTATATATTATATATTTTTTATTAATTTATACTTATGTAATCCTTTTATTACACATACTCTTAATACTTTTCATTTTATTATGATACGATAACATGGTTTGAGGAAGTGTAGACTACTACCCCTCAAAGTGATGTGATTCATTTACATGATACATATAATGAAAAAAAGATGATTATAATAAAACATATGATACATACAAAAAATATATATGATATTCATAACATAATAACCTTTATCTAAATATATATATAATTTTCTTTATTAACCTTTCACACACTTAAAAGGTGATAATGTTGTTCATGGACCTATGGACTATCACCTCCTCAACATGATTTGATTCCTTTTTGCATTAAAATAATTATATATATAAGTATATATGGATAAATAATATGTTATTTATGATGTAATGATAATTCTGGAAATATAATATTCTACTAAACTTCTTTCCATAATGATCATTGAAAAATGATAACACCACCCATTCTTATGTATGACCTATCTTCTTCATGATTTCAATGTTGATTCATTTTTTATAACCATATTTAATGATTGGTTTTAAAAGTATAATTTATTTTTAAATATTATGTCATTATTATTATTATTTATATGTTATATAATGACCCATTTTACCAATGTTTAACAACCATTGTATATTTTCTATACATTAACCAAATTTGGTCAAAACATCAGATCTAAACTTAATTTTTATGTAGTTTTATACAACATAGTAATACATGAAATAAAATTAATGCTAAAAATTAAATATATTCCCAATTTAGTAGAAAAATAAATTAATTTTATTATATAAAATATTAAAGGACATTCATCCATATGGAAATGCAAGGCAAGGGATTTCATCTCAATTTACATTCAACTAAGACTTATTTATTGTTTTCCATATAGATTTTTTATGCAGTGTATATACTTCACTTTTAAAAAATATATATTGAATATCATTACATTACTGATATTATAACTTTCATTTAATTTTATTATTTCATGAGTCTTATGATTTAAAATTTTTCGAATTGGTATGAGACACTTTGAAATGTTTTATGATTATTTTCCTCAACAATAACTTTAAAGATCTTTCTATGGTATTTACATTAAATAAATTATGTGAATATTGTTCAATAAAACCTTTCCCTATCTCTAATATGTTTATTCATAACCATTTTAAAGTATTAGTACCATTTTTACACTCATTGGTACTGAAAAGGTTTTATAAAATGTTTTTCAGAAATTCATATTTGGTATCTCTATTTAGTAAGAAAACCTATTTCCCTCTAAAAACCATGTTATAAGAAAATGCTTAATTTTTTTTCAAAAAGATTTTGTAATGAAAATTTTAACATTTTTTTATTTTATGTTATTTTTTGAAAGTAATATTCTTGTTTCTTTCCGAATAAGGAATTTTTCTAACATTTTACCATGAAAAAGGAATGTTCTTTTACCTCACATGACTTCTATGGATTTACCATCCATAATTTCCTCAAGTTTACCTTTTCATTTTAAAAGGTTATTTTTAAAGAAAAATCCTTAAAAAGTGATATTAAATGAAAAGGTTTTAAAAAATGATATTTTCTATAATAATGTTTTTTTAAAAGGAATTTTTATATTGTTTATATACATCAACAACTACAACCCTTTATTTTACATAACTTGTTAAATGTTGCATAAATACCAACCTCTTTACTACATAGGATGGTCTATGATTTATTTGGACATGGATATTATTCACATTCAATTCCATGACTTAATTTAATCCTCTAGAAATTTTCAATTTACATTGATCATTTTACATTGAATTTCCCCAATTATCCATATCATTTTTGATGGATATGATTATTTATTGAATGAGGTACCATTTTTCATATGTTTTTTACTTTGGAAATTATTTTAATATTTGTAGAAATATTGATTAATATTTACCAATTATTTAATATAGATATTTTATAAGACACTTTGTTTATATAAATTCTTTTGACATACACTATACAGGATGGGGACTGGTTAATGAATTCCATATAGGTTAGAGATTGATTAATACAAGATCTATGGGTTGGGGATCCGTTAATGAAATCCCATCAATGCATTAGTAGTCTCATGAGATGAAATTAGTTATAGAAAAAACATTTCAGTTTGTTTCTAAGAAGTATAGACGAGTTTCTACCCATAGTTTAATCCATCTTGTGAAAGCCCTTGAGATTATAAGTTTTATGTTCCTTATACCTGATGTCCATTAATAAAGCATTTCCAAAATGTAGTTTTATTTTTTATTCATCCATGAGTTTTAGCATCGACAAATCTATGTATATATTTCATTTTTGGGTTTTTAGATGGAATATGTTTCATTTTATTACATAGCCATATTTATTTTTCCTAATCTAGTGATTTGAATGGAATGTGATTCCAATTATTACACTTCCATAATATTTATGTACATTCCTTTAGTTTATTGATTACATGGAATGTGTTATTAGTTATTTACCATTATATATTAACAATTCTAAGTGATTCATTATATTTTCCACTGTATTTTTCCATTACTAAGAATTTGACCTCATCCTTATTATGTTTCTTTCCACAAAAATCCATGAAGTGTAAATTGGACATTATGATGTGATTTACTAGATTGATTAGAGTCATCAAAGATGTTATTTTTTTAGAATGTTGAAAAAAACAATGTTGTAATTAGTATTTTTTGTAATAAAATACTAATGTATGTATCCAGTTTACCAAGACTACTAAACTGACCAGTCATTTGGTGATAGATTTATTGTAATCATGCCAATGTGATTAGTAGTATACACCAGCACCGTGTTATCTGGGGTCGGGTCACTATAGTTGGTATCAAAAGATGTTTATGAGAAACCTTGGTAACTAGATTTAGGAAAAGATACATTAAAAAACATAACTCTAAGGTATAATTTGAGTATAAGTGTAGAAGAACACCCTATAATTCTTGTAAGGTGGAGATTATGTTAGTCTTCCTTGAAATAAAAATATTCCTAGATACTACATGTTGAAGTGGTTCTGGAATAGAAGTACCAAGGAGTTACAATTCTAACAAGGTGTTTCGGGCTAGACTAGAGGTATCCAGGTACCTGACAATAGGCCTTACTGCGTACCTAGTTTGACACTCCTTTGGGATATAAGTAAGATAATTTACATTTTCTTTATAAACCATTGTGAATGATATGAATATATAATAAGTAACCTAGGTGAATCCTAAGGTGTTTTAGATTGAACAAAAGGTGTCATGATTTATAAATCTCAGAAATGATATTATAGATCTATCCAAGACCACGAAAGGACATATGTGAAAATAAATGGATGAAGTATTTATGTATTGAGGCTTTATTGAAGACCATTTTTACAAATCTATTTTTTGATAAACCATATTTCAAGTATGTAAATAATATTTATTTTGGTAGTTGAATTTATTTTGTTTTAAAAAAGGACAACCTATAATATTGGGGAAAACCAATCAAATTTGGCAAGGTTGCCGGTCATGAACCCATGACCAAAGGATGATAAGAGTTCCCCCCCTCTACTGACCTACATAATTTCCTAGTTCATTTTTTATTGATTTTAGTTAT
Source organism: Viscum album (assembly GCA_963277665.1). Lineage (NCBI taxonomy): Eukaryota > Viridiplantae > Streptophyta > Magnoliopsida > Santalales > Viscaceae > Viscum > Viscum album. The sequence continues at coordinate 173,893,324 of OY728128.1, forward strand.
TCAATTTGATGAATAAATGCTAATGATGAACTAGTAGTATAAATTTTAAGGATTAGAGATTAATATATTAATTATATAGGTTTTGTAATATATTTAGAGACAAATAGTAAGAATGGTCACCCTTTTATAGGCATTACGATCCTTTAAAAGTTAATTTTAGTGCTTCAGGAATAAAAAAGTCATTATTGGTAGTTAATTTCTACTGGTAACAGAATGAATTAGAATTTCATCAAATCATACCAAAAGTTAGGATTTTTCATTTGAAATTGAAAACTATTAAGTAAAAATATTTCCTTATATTCATGGTAAGTAAAATAAATACCCAAAATATGGAAAATTACTTAAAAATAAAATGTTTTCCGAATACCTTAATTTCTATTGAACCAATGGTCTTGTAAATCAACAATTATGTATGGAATTGAGGCCCTAAAATTTTTATTTATCATTGAATTGTTTGTGATTGATGGTCTCACCCACTCCTTATACATATTTACTCTCTTCCTCCTTGCACGTATTTATAATTTTTAAAAATGTTATTCTACTTAGAGACTTTATCACATGGTAGTCGATCTGACATTTTTACTTCCCATTCTCTCTTTTCTAGATGATTAATTATGAACCCTTCTAAAGATATATGATTTAAAGCATAGTATGTATAATAAATATGTCACTATGATCGAGTTTAAATTTAGAGTACACTATTTAATGACAGTGGAGAGAATGTGATGCTCAGAAAATCTAAAGAAAGAACCTGGTTTTAAATAATGTGTATGACACGTGACACCAAGCGCCTAAGGTAATATAATATCATGATACATTATAATATATTTAATATATTATATTAAGTGAAAATATTTTATATCTTTTATCTCATGCAATAGATACCTCATTTATATCTTGCGTTGCACGTAAGAGAGACCTTCCTCGATAGCTTGCATTACATGCAAGATCGAGTTTCACCAAATAACAATATATTATTAAGACACTATTATTTAATATATTATGATATAAACTATCTATTATGTTAGTGGTTAAGAATAATATTAAATAACTTATGAAAATTTATGTTTTATATAAATATAAAATTAATTCACTCGTTAGAAATTAAAGAGAAATTAAAATAAGAAGAAATTGTATATAAAAAATATTAATATATTTATTCTTCCAAAGGACTTTATCACAATAAAAATAATTAATTAAAATTATTTAATTATTTTAATTAATTATATATAATATATAATCAATAAAATGTTTTTTAAATTCATCCATTTGGTTTGATAGATGTTAGATAAGAACAGACACTATTTTACACAAACAATATTATATTTTGTTTAAAAGGAATTTTACAGATTTTTATTGGTGAGACAATTTTAAATCTGATTTTTTACATTTTAATTAAGTTTATATGTTAATATAAACAATATCTTTGAAACTTAAAAATACTAACTAGTTTAGGGGTATTTTTTTGTTCTTATGGAATGTTTCATTTTTTATTGAATGGTTAAAAATACTGAATTTTAGTTCACAACTATTTTTCATATAATTTATTTATAAGGTTAAATTAAATTTTTAAATGGTATTAAATTATAACTGGATAATATTTTCATAAAATAATTAAATTTATGTTATTTTAATTAATTTTACTTTAAAATATACTATGAAATCCTAGAAACCATTCACACATTTCTACTTTAAAAACCCACATTATCGTCTCACATATGACATTAATTTTATATTAATTTATATCAATTTAATAATTGGAATATTGAAAAAAAGATTAAATATTTATAATTATAATAATTTATAATTTTTATTAATACTAATTTTTTTTGAACCAAAAATATTAGTGAAAGTGAATAAAATTAATTACAATTATTAAGGTAAAATTAAGCTTAATAAAAGTCTATACCTTTATCTTAAGGGATAAAATGACTTATAATCATGTAAAAAACCCATTTTATGGAAATAATTAGGACATTAACATTCCATTATTTAGTTTTTTTTTGTTTTTTAAGTCTTTAATTAGGTAAAACCATGGGTACACCGAACTTATTTTAAAAAATACAATGTGAGTCCTTTTTCGCCGTTATAAAAGACGCCCACTTCTCCTCATTCCTCAAACATCTCAAACAACATATGGTTGGTCAATATATAACCTTAGGGATTCCAAAAATAGATATCCTAATCCATTAATCGGACCTTTTGGAATAAATAAAATAAAGGAATCCTTTTGGTATAAACCAAAATTAGTAACCTGATTAACATGAAACATCTTCTCTCAAGATTTGTTTTTATTACCATTATCCAACCCATCATATCTACTAATTATATTTTAGTATAAAAAAACCAATATCCCAAATATAATATAATTTTTTATTAATTGGGTTAGGCCTACACATACACACAGTTACATATAATTGGTAACAAACATAATGTTTTTGTGTACGACGAACTTCTGCCTCCCGAAGCGACGCTTGTTCATTTTCCCTTTACCACCTATCATGGTAGGAATTCTGATGGAAAGTCTGTTTATATATTATATATATGTTATTTTTTATTTATTTATACTTTTTTAATCATTTAAATACACATACCATTAAAAAATTTATTTTATGTTAATATGATAACATCATTTGAGGAAATATGGACTATCACCCCCTCAAAGCGATGTGAATCATTCACATGATACATGGAATGTATAAAATATGATTACAATTAAAAATATGTTACATAAAAAAATATATTATATTCGTGAAATAATTACATTAGTGTACATATATATATCATTTTCTTTATCACCCTTTCACACACATAAAAAGTGATAACGTCATTCGTGGATGTGTATACTACTGTCTTCTCGACATGATGCAATTACTTTTTTCCTTAAAAATAAATTTATATATAGGTATATTGGAATAAATAATATGGTATTGACGATTTAATTATAATTATATTAATATATTTTTCTAATTAACTTCTTTCCATAACAATCATTGAAATATAATAATGTTACTCATGCATATGTATGACTTACCGTCTGCATGATCATAACGTTGATTCATTTTTCATAACCATATTTAATTATTTGTTTTAAAAGTATAATTTATTTATAAATATTATTCCATAATTATTATTCTATATATGCAATATAATGACCCCTTTGATTATAGTTGATATACAAAATGTTATTTTGACACATAAACTGAATTTAGTCAAAATAGTAGATGTAAAATTAATTATTTAATTACTTTTAAAACAAAATAGTAATAAGTGAAATAAAAGTAATGATAATGATGACAATGTTTATAAATAAAGTATAAAATTAACATAATTTTATTATACCGGAATTTAAAAGACGTTTACCCAAATGGAAAAAAGGTAAAAGATTACATCTCATTTTACATTCCATTAAGACTTATTTGTTCTTATGAACCTAGTTTATTTTATATAGTTTATATACTTCCATTTTACATGATATATCATGAATATCCTTACTATTAAAATATTATAGATTTTTGGTTAATTTTATTCCTACATGAGGTATATGATTTAAAATGTTTCAAAGTGGCATGAAACCCATTTGGAATGTTTAAATTTTATTTTCCTCAACAATAACTTCAATGATCATTAATTAGTATTTAAATTCAACGATATTATATAAACATTATTCAATAAAACATTTAATTTTATATTATATAGTTATTCATGAAAATTTTCAAGTATTAGTACTATTTTACCCCTCTTTAGTACTCAAAATATTTTAGATTTTTTTTAGAATACCAGAATTTGTATATCTCTTTTGTTGGAGTACCTGTTTTCTTTTAAAAACCATGTTTTATTAATATGTTTTCAAAAAAAAATTAAATGATTTAGTAAATGAATTTTTACAATTTTTTTTAATTTTACCAATGTTTTCAATTGAATATTCTTGTCTCTTTCCGAATAAGGTATTTTTACAACCATTTACCCTAAGAAAGGAATGATCTTTTGCCTCATACGAATTTTAAGGATATACTAGAAATTATGTATTAAATATTCCTTTGAATGTTTAAAATGATAAATTTTAATGAAAATGGTTTGAAAATTTATTTTCAATGAAATGGCTTTTAAAAACTTTCAAAAATATATTTTCCTTAAGAATGTTTTTTAAAATATATTTTAATAGTATTTATATTCATCCAAAACAAAAACCAATTAATTTAAGTTACACAGGATATGTCATGTTGATACCATATTCTTTCCTCCTCACGATGTTTTATGATTGATTTGTCCAAGTTTAGTATTCAAATTCACATCATTGATTTATATTAATCCTCTTGAAATATTTAATTTCTTATGCTCGTTTGACATTGAATTTCACCTAAATATCCATATTATTTTTATAGATATGATTGTTTCATGAATGGTGTTCAATTTTTAAAATAGTTTATACATTGAATGTTATTTTATTATTTGGGAAAATATTCATAACCCCATAATCTTTATTCAATATATATATTTTAAAAGGAATATTATTTAAATGCTTTGTACATGCACTTTATGGGTTGGGGGAGAGTTAATACAAGATCTACTGGTTAGAGACAATTTATTGAGAGATCTACGAGTTGGTGACGAGTTACCAAAATTCCCTCATTGCATCGATTGTCTAACGAGACAAAATTAATTGGTGAAAAACACTGTGATTTTATTTCCATATAGTGTAGGTGGGTTTCTACCAATAGTTTAAACCATCTTGTTAACGGTCTAGATAATATAGGATTCTAGGTTCCTTAGACATGACATCCATTAAGAAAGTATTTCCTTCATTTTTTTTCATTTATTATTAATCAATGAGATTTTACATCGACATATCTAGGGATACATTCAATTTTTTATTATTTAGATGGCACATGTTTTAGTTTATTACTTTACTATATTTATTTTTTCCTTAACTAGTTATTTGAATGGCATGTTTTTTCCCGTTATTACCTTTCCGTATTTTTTACACCCTTTTATTTTTTTATTGATTACATGGCATGTGTGTTCAGTTATTTACCTTCCCATATTGACTATTTTCAATTAATCATTATTTCTTTCATTATATTTTTCCCTTATTGAGAATTTGTGCTCACCCTTATTCTGTTTCTTTACTAAGGAATCCAAAAAGCATACTGTGAAGGATATATAGGGATTTACTAGATTGATTAGAGTTATCCTCAATGACATGTATTTATAAAGAAGCAAAAAAATTATGTAGCAATTAATGTATTATTTTTTAATATTATACTCATTCGTGTATATGGTTTACCAAGAATAATAAACTGACTGGTCATTCAAGGCTTGATTTCGTGTAATCATGCTAGTGTAATTTGTAACAGACACTGGCTCCGAGATATCTGTTTTTGGGTTGCTATAATTAATAATAATATTTATATAAATATAAATATATTTATTTTTTTATAAATATTTTTTTAACAATTATAAATATAAATAAATAAATTTATATTTATATATTTTTAAATAATTATATATAAAAATTTTCAACATTATATTAGTCAGAAGGTTTAATTGTTTATTAATTTACATTGATTAGAAAATGTGTTTATAATGAAAAAAATAATATTTTATTTAAACTATTATATAACATATAAATGAATATATTTATTTAGACATATACTATTAAAATATATTGATTTATAATTGTAGATATAAATAAATAAATACATATTTAAATAATTATATAATTAAAAAAAATAAATTTTTAAATAAATATATTTTTTATATTTATAATTATATATTTATATTTATATATAAATATTTTTTAAATATATTTATTTATAAATATAATAATAAATTAATAAATACATATTTATAATTTTGATTTGAAATAAATAAATAAATAATATATATAATTTTATAAATATATATAATAGTATAATTAAATTATTAATATTAAACCTTTATCAATGCCTTCTATTTTAGTGATGATAAAACTAACCTTTATTAGTGTTTTTTTGGAAATTACAAATAAAAGCCTTACAAGTTCTTATAAATTGAACCCTATTGCCACTCACACATCAAGCTTTCACAGAACCAAATATCTTCTACTACCACTACTAGTACCGTCAGACCCTACTTCTCTCTCCTTTGTATATTGTCAATAAAAAGGTCTATCCAAATCTACAGTAGGTGTAGATTTATATTGTTAGTGACATCAATAACATTAATTTTTCCAGTTACACCTCACATGTGTGTGTCCTCCCTTCTTATAGAAAAATAGAATGAGTAGCTCCCATCTTTATTGTATCTGCTTTAAGTAAGAATCTTATATATCATTTCGTCTATTTTATTTGGGCTCTAGGTTTTGTTGCTTCAGATCAAGTGAAAAGTTTATCTATAACAACACTAGTTTGGGGTTGATGGTCTTTGATAGTGGTGTACGAACCATATCCACTTCCATTCTAGTTTTCATCATAAATATATTCCTACCCATTTTTTGTTGACCATGGCCTATGGCATGGAGGAAATAATTTCCTCTGAGGAACCGTGGACTATGAAGCAGCCCTCTATCCAGATGAATCAAACTTGATCAACTCATCCTCGGGCTAACCATTCCCCAAAAAAGTCCTAAAATTTGAAGTTCTAGTCTTTTCACTCAGTTATATCCCATATACTTATAGCTAATTAGACCAGGTAGATAGAATTTTATCGTTGAATTTCGACGAACAACTTAAGCAGTGTTTTTTACACTTTTACATGTAGCTCTTATCCTTACAATTTTTTTTATGTGTTGTTTTATATTTTTCATCAGTGTATTTTATATAGCTTATTTCTAATATCACTCTCTCTACAGGTAGTAGGTATAATTCACTTGGATTTGGTGTTTTCCTATAAAGGGATGATTATCAGGAATCAGAATTCAATAATAATTACCATCTTCATCATATTCATCTTCCAAATAGTTATTATTTCATTTTGTTTCATAATACTCATACCCACCTATTTTGAATGAAATCCAAAGACAATACCTACCACTAGTGGAGTAATTAATTTCATAAATTCATTTAAATATTTCCTTCAAAGCATGATGAAATTATGTGTATCATTGAAATGTTGGGTTCCCCTTATTTTAAATTCCTTTTTTTGTATTTTTTTAAATGTTAATATTAACAAATCAAATATGATGGATGTGAATATAGAAAGGATGCATGGAAACTTTATAAAAAAAGAGTATTAATATGGTGTGAAATATTTCATCTTATTTACAAAAGAGCATTCATTTTAACATTCTCAAATTCTTTTTCTACGTTTACACTTTTTTTAATCAAGAATAATTAGTTTAGAGAATTTTTAAGAACACTCTATCTATCATGGAATAGATTGAAGATAAAAATTTTGGAATAAAAATTGGGAAAAAGAGAATATTGTTACTAAGTAGGATAAAAATTCCTTTTATGGATCATCAGATATGGTTACAAGTGTTGAAAGTGAAGAATGAAACATCGAGGATGTGATTATAGTTGTGAATGTTGATGAATTTTGTATCAAGGAAATAAAAATGACAGTTAAAGAAAAAATCTAGGACTGTACAAAATAATTTGAGTTGTTAAAGAGTTATGAAACAATGCCATTTTACACGATTCACACTAAATATATCGCATTATCAGCCACACTCAAACTGTATAATTTATAAACTGATAATGGATGGAGTGACACCAATTTTACAAAACAAAATTCTCTATTGAATGATAATCTTCCAAAATACAATGACCTCCCCAGCTAAAATTATAATTATAATTGAATTATATTTTTATGGGTATGATCTCTAAAAGAATTGATTACTTTTTATATGAGCATATACAATTTTTTTAAGGATAAAAAATCACATAAAAAATAATAAACTCTAATGATTCTCAATATAAGAAATATGAATTAGGTCCTAATTTTTTTCTGGAAATGTCCAATCATTATAAGGTTTTGGAACCTATATGGAAGTGGGGAGACTACAAGGAAATTGAAATGGAACAAATAAAAATGAAATAAATATGGGAAAAATCATCACCCAACATAATTTCCTTAGTGGAGTTGAATTGATCATGAGTATCTGAAATTTAGAAACCAACCAAGAAACCATCATCATGCATTATCTATAGATGGAGTGAATACTTTTGATTTTCAAAGAAGCACTCACAGTACATGGCTAGTTCGGTTGGTAAATTATAACATGCGACTGTGGTTATCCATGAAATGAAAAAAATTGTTATGTATACATATATCAGAACCGAAACAACATTGTAAAGATATTTTTTTTTATTTGGATACATTGATCTTATATTTTAAATTATTTTGGGATTCTAGTGTCACATTGTATGATTCTTACAGAAATGAATATTTCATATTGAGAGACATATTGTATGTGATGGTAAATTTCATTATTTTTGAACGAAAATTTTCAGGATATCACATTAACAGTACTCAAGGGTGTCCCATTTGTGAAGAAGTTAAAAAGTTTATTAGGATTAAAATTTCATCAAAGACAATGTCTTTAGGACATTAATGATTTTTAAACCAACCACATAAATATCAATCTTAGAAGACATCATTAAATGTAATTTCTAAAGAATTTATAATACCATATTAACTAATAGGTGATCAACTGTTTTAGAATTTAAAATACATGGAAACTATTTTTGATATACTATTTTTGAAAAACCTTATGATAGCCTATTGAAAAATTAGATTAGTTTTTTTGGTATTACTAGACTTGAATTGTTTGTATTACATAATTTTTTTTATGTTATGCATGTTGAAAAAATGTGTGTGATAGTTTCATTAGCATGTTACTAAATATACCTGAAAAGAGGATGGTATTAAGGCATGTTTGTGAATAATGAAATGGTAATATGAGAAGAGTTAGAAAATAGAAAGGGTGAAAAATGAACTTTTCTTCCATGAATTACTTGCACTATTTCTAGGTAGGAGAGATATCTGTTTTTTGTAACTCCCGAAAAAATGTATAGATTCTATAGGTGTATTCATTGAATATCCAGAATATGATGTCAATTAATTATTTAATATTAAAGGGTTTGAAAACAGATGGCCACCATTTTTTTATGGATGATCTAATTCCTATATCTTTACATTTCGTTATTCCCAATAATTCACTTCATTGATTAACCAAGATCGATTTATTTTTCAAAGATATATATAATAGAGTTGTAGACCTGGTAAAATTTTCAATCAATGGAAAAGTAAATTACCATAATATTATTTGAATTAGAAATTTTCTTCCCACCAGTATTCTTTGATATGATGGATCACTTAACGTTTCACTTGGTAAGAGCGATTAATCTATGTGGTCTTATACATTAAAGATCGATGTACCCCATTGATTGATATATGATTTTTTTGAAAGGTTTTTTCAAAAATAAAAGTTCTCCAGAGGGTATTATTTTAGAGAAATATATTTTTGGGGAATGTATTGAATTTTTCATTGATTATCTATCTAGTGCTGAAAGAATTGGTCAACATAAATCTTGTTACACTCAATGAATTTTGGGTGAAATAATTTTAAGAAGATATTTTTTCACAATCAATAAAATAGATCAGGTGTAGGCACACCTTTATGTTTTCATAATAGTTAAGAGGGTTTAAAATATGTTTAAACTCACATAGTAATTCTTAGGCATTTGAATCCAGTAAGGGATAAAATCTAGAAACCCAATACACATAATCAATAATTTATAGGATGGGTTCAAGACCATATTTTAAGGAGTTAGATGATTATCTTGATTCAATTTTTGTATGACATAGATGGATAGATAGAGGAGAAAGTTTGTATATATTATCTTACAATGGTTGTGAAATTAATTCTTATATTTTCTATATAAATGATCATGATTAGGATAGTACCACTATAGATAACTAAGATACAATTGTGGATGAAGTAATGCATGTTTCTCATACTATGGGCCGAAACCCAATTTTTGCGAATATTTCATACTTTAAAATCATAAAAAAATATGAGAGTTGGATTATAAATATTCAAATTGCCGATTTATAAATGTAAATAGGTTAATAAAAGGTGGGATATTAAAATAGAAGAATTGGGATTCATGAAAATGGATTTCAGTAATTAATGGTACAAAGAAGAATGATTTATAATGGAATCATAAGCAATGAAAGTATTCTGTGTTACAGATACCACAAATTGAAGGTGTCAATTGTTCTACTATTGACCTAATCTACAAAAGGGTTAGACAAAAATTCAACTAATAATGACCCCTGACGCCACATACATTTTACAATGGTCCAAATATAGATAGGATTTTCCATGTTATAGGAGATTATAAGGAAAGTATTTGGACACTTGATAGAGGGTTCAAATCCATTAATCTTTTGTAGAAAAAAAGAGTTCACTAATCTAATTATATTTTTCTTAATGTTAATTACATTACATAATAATGTTATCTGTTATTTTCTGTATTTATGTAATATAAATGAAATATTAAATTATTTCTATGAATAATGTCTTTTGTATGTGATGAGGATACAAATCTAGAGGAACAATAAGTTTCTCAACCTACTACTGCTCCCATTGTTGACGAATAATGACCTTCTTCACATGATGATGCTACAAATCTGGAGGAACAACATATTGGTGATTCTAAATCCAATGATATAGTAGACGATGAAGAAGAAATTCTACAAAAAACTGGAGAACCATAGTGTGATAGTGAGATACAATATTAAATGTTGAATAGTAAATACAACAATTTCCAGGTTGGATGGAATGTGCATAACCATCCTATTAAAAAAACAATTCCATGTTCTACAGTTACATTTGTATCATCACTTGGCACCGTGTTCCAATTGATGAAGATTCATGGCACCATGTTGTTCCCACTTTTAATACACTAATTTTGGAATAGATTAGAGTAACATTATGATATCCTTTCTTAATTTTACTGAAAAAATAAAATAATGAATCATTGACTTTTCGATTATCACATTAATAGTGGATTTATAGTAGATGACTCCCACAAGAAATATGTATTAATTCTTAATGGATGGATTAATAGAGTCATTCGAACAATTTTTATTATATTTCATCATAAAGATGCTAAAGGGAAAATAAACCCACACCCACTGCATATGTATGCACACCTGATAAGCCAAGAATCATGAGATGAATTTACTAGAGATCATGGTGAGATACCTTTTTTACGTATAATGTGGATAGTAATACGTTGGTTGAATATATGGGTATTCATCACATTGATTGAAACTTTTTTATTTTTGAAACAACAACTAAGTGCTGAATATAAGGAATATGAAACAAAATCAATGTTCCCCAACCATAAATCATGGATTGGTTATAATTCACTTGAAAAATATTTGTATGAATCTTAAATTTACCATAATATATTTATGTTACATGAAACACCCACATAATTATTTTTCATTATTTATATAAAATTTTATAAATCCAATTCCAAATCCAAATCCATCCCACATCATCTACTATGGAAGGAGGAACATGAAAATAAATATGGGATATTTAATAGATGAAAACACACAAATAATGTGAGAAACATATGTATGTATAAAAAAATATTTATTTCATTAAATAACTATTATATAACATTGATTACTTATTTCATTATATTTTCTATCCAAATTAGACACATGGATCTTCAATACCTATACCCGATGAACAACAACTACTAGTGGCCTTAAAGTAGACGAAACAATATAATCACATCATAGAGGTGGGTTTTGGGGTGGAACCCAAAATATATTTTTATAAAATAAAACAAAAGGAATATAAATATAAATAAATTAAAGATATGAAAGAAAGAGTAGTTTCCCTTGAAAAAAATTTCATTGGAAAAATGAGTTTATAGGAAATGTTCTTAGGGGAAGAAAAGAGAAGAAACAAATGAAGAAAAGCTATTATATGAAGATACATCTTCCACTACCACCATCTTTGGGGTGATTCATTCCCCATTAAGAGATATATCATTTGAGATAACAAATATTTTTATAATTGTTTTTGGGAAATGAGAATCAGAAAAAAGATGAAACCATTCTTATGCTATTGTTATATATGGTGAAAATGACTACGATTAATATCTATAAACACCCACCCATCACCTTGTTGTGTGGGATACCATGTTCAATATCTAAGAAGACAAACTACACAACATACCACTTTAAATAGGCTTTGTGAGAGTGGTGACTGGCATAAATCATGTGCCACACACTAAGATACTCAATCCACTTGATGAAACAAATATTCACATGGGTGACTAATCAGGTGGAACATTCTTAACATGATCATAATATCTACTAAAAAACATGTCTATGAAGAAGTATTAATTTTAAATTTATTTTTCAGGATAAAGCAGTAAAAAATAATGGAAAAAAGAAAGGAATGATGAATTTTATTACATACAGACAAAGGTAAGGTGGTGAAATTAAATGTCAAATCAAAACAATCTAAAGGATCAACCAACTGATTGAAAAGATGTTCAAAAATCACATTTAAAAACCCTTTCAATATCCACAAGTACTTATGTTTAAGGTTAATGAATATAATAATTTACAATGTAGTAGTACTAACATAGTTTATTTTGATGAAAAAATGTATTAAGAGGCCATTACGAACTACAGTGATCTTAAGAATTTAAATGAAATCCTCATGTATTAATGGCTTTGAGGCTTAGTTGTAAATTTATACATGATGTGTGTTTTCATGATTTTTTTTCTAAAAACTAATACAATATTTAAATTATGACTAAATAAATTTCATATTTTTTGAATGTGTATATATGAAAACCAAATGAAGAGATTACCACAGGAATATAAATTTAGACTCATTATTCCCCACTTCACATCAATAGACCAAAAAGAAAATGATTAAAAAATAAATAAATAGTGAAAAAACTTTCCAATCATTTTAAATAACACGAAATTATGATAGAATATTATTAATAAAAATGATGCATGGGTAAAACTCTACAGTTTAATCATATGAAAAATATTTTTCATTTTTTTCTTACTTATACCTTTTTGTTTTTAGGCAACATTGGATGCCCAATTCTGTCAATCTGGATACACCAAATATTTATTATATGGATTCATTATAGGGATACCGAACAATATGACCACACATGATGAAATTTTTCAAATTTTTATACACTATATACAATGTTTTAGAACTAATATTCAAGTTATATATTTTATATTATGTTTTAATGAGAATTATGTTATGATAGGGTGATTCTTAAATATAGTGAAAATCAAGACATGAGGATAATCCTTGCACATAAGGAGAATGATAAGTTATAAAAGTAGGCAATCATCTATGTATATATAATAATATTTCACTATCAGAACACAAATACAAAAAATTAAATACAGTTCAAAATGTTTTTTAGTGTATCCAAAAAAATAAATGGAAAATATTTTGGAAATTATGTTTGTAAATTTATGAAAGAGATCATATTACATCAACAAACTAGTATCCTAGAAGAGGTATTTTTGAAGAGAAATATTATTTTATATAAAATATTAATTAATTATATGTGTATTTATATATTTTTTGTACTATAATGACTCTAAAAAAATATTGTATTCATAATACAGAATATATATTTTTAGGAATCGATAGGATGTATACCTAATGGAAGAATTTACACTTATATCATGAATATGTGACTTCCATAGAAGTAATGGTTGTTTCTTATTTATGTTTTATTTATTTATTCATATAAATACTCCCATAATAATTTTTTTTATTAAATAGGTTAATTATTTCATTTGAGTTGGGATGGTTTTTTTGAAGATGATCCTACTCGAGAGAGATTGGACATTAAGGCAACAACTGAGATAATAAAAATTGGAAATGAATCAAGAGTGTTTAGAACAATAATCAAAAGGTAAATTCCTACTACATGTTTAAATAATTTATTCAACACTTTATCTACTATTTTTAAGTTAATTTCCTTATCATTTATATCTAAAATTTATATATTCCATAGATCTTTTGGGAACTCATTTTTCATTCAACTATATGAAACAAGCTACAAAATAGATAACATGTTCCTTTTAATGAATGTTACCATGCTTTCCATTTCCTTTCTATGTTGAAATTCAAACACTTCATATTTAGTTGAAGTTATTAGGTGGAAAATATTTCTTATCACAGAAAACATGAAGAGTAAAGGAATGTTTTCTTTTCTAAAAACATGGAATCAATATGCAATATTAACACTTTTACAAATAAATGAAATTGAAAAAATGATATAATTTTTAGTTTATATTTTTTTGATACTTTATGATAATAATACATAATTTATTTTGGGTGTAGGAATTTATCTAACCATAATTTGTCATACGGTATGATATTTATGACTCTTGGTGCATCATTTTATTTAAAATTGTCATTAATTTTAGTAAAAAAGACAAATAAACTACTTAAAACCGGGAAAATAAATTCTTGTTGTTTCTTTTACTTTAGATAAATTATCCACCTGTCATTTTTTATGTGTAGAAACCAACCATACCTCAATCCAATGCATGATGTGACTGATATGAATCCAATTGTATGTTTTTATTAAAAATTGATATTAATTTTAGTAAAAAGTACAACTGACATACTCAAAATCAAGAAAAGTCATTCATTTTGTTTTGATACTTTAGAAAATTGATCCACAATTCATTTTTTCGGTGTAGGAATCAAATCATATATGTACAGTTAATGGTGTGACCAATTTTACTCCAAGTGAGACTTTTTATTTAGAATTAATATTAATTTTACTAAAAAGAACATGTGACGTACTGAAACCCAAGAAAACACATTTGAATTGTTTTTGATACTATAATAAAATGATCCATAATTCATTTTTGTCATTGTGGAAACAACAAAAACTCAATATGGTTAATGGTGTGACCAGTGTGATGTAATGTGTGCCTTTTTATTTAAATTGAAATTAATTATAGTTAAAATAACAAGTTAAATACTTAAAACCAATAAAAAAATTCTAATTATTTTTATACATTAGGAAAATGATATATAAGTCATTTTTGATGAGTTTTAATAAAATAAACCACAATCTGAAATATATTGTGATCGGTGTGACTCAAAGTGTCATTTATCAGTTTAAAATTGCCATTTTAGTTCAATATGTGTGTCACTCAGTGAAACATAACCAACAATTCTTATATTGTCTTGATAATTTGGGACAATGATTCATAAGTTAGTTGTGACATGTTGGATATAGTTTCACATTAAACCAAAACCAAATTTTAACAATATGTCTCAAAGATCATGTTTCCAATTTCAAATGTTATTTTACTAAAAAGAACATGTGACTTAGTGAAAACTGAGAAAAAACATTCAATATGTATTGATACATTCAAAAAATGATTCAGAAGCCATTTATGATATGTAGGAATCAACCCCTCATCAATCCGATTCATGGTGTGACTGGTATAACTCTATGTGTTATCTTTTGGTTTTTAAAATTTATAATAAATTTACTAAAATAAAAAGTGACATATTAAAAACCAAGAAAATGAATTCCAATTATTTTAATACTTTAGGAATGTATTTATTATATCATTTTGAATATGATTGAATCAACCAAACCTCAATCTGATGCACAATGTGAACAATATAACTCTAAATGTTGGTTATTAATTTAAAATGGTCGTTTTAGTTCAAAACATGTCACTCATTGAAAAAAAGAAATAACGCTATGATTTTCTTTATAATTTTGGAAAATGATTCATATGTTAGTTTTGATTTATAGAAAGTAGTCTCATATCAAATAGTCATATGATGCATCTGATATGACTCAATTTTCAGGATTCTAGTTAAAATGAAAATTTAATAACAAAAAGCCAGTGACATACTTACAATGAAACACATTTTGATTATTTTGATACTTTATAAAAATGACCAAGTTTCATCAATGATGTGTAGTAATTATCTGAACCTTAATCCAATGTACGCTGTGATTGGTATAATTCTATGGGTGCCAATTTATTTTAAATTGATATTAATTTTACTAAAAGGAACACGTGATAAACTGGAAAATGAGAAAATTAATTCATATTAATTTGATACATTAGGGAGACGATCCATAAAACATTTTTTATGTGTATGAATCAACTATAACCCAATATTATTCATAGTGTGACTGGTATATCTTAAAGTGTATCTTTTATTTAAATTTAAAATTTCTTTTAGTAAAATGGAAAATTAACACACTGGAAAATGAAAAAAAATATATTTGTATTATTTTAATAATCTAGGATAATGATCCATTTCTAATGTGTCGCAATCAACAGCCCCATAATCTGATGTATAGTGTGACCGGTATGACTCAAAATGTATATTATCTTTTTAAAATTAACATGTTATATGAAAAAATAATAATCATTTAAAACTAATAAAATAAAATCAAATTGTCTTGATAATTTATGAAAAAAATTTATAATACATTTGTGATGTTTTGGAAGCAATCTCATATCAAACCCACTCATTATGTGACTGATATGACTTAAAGTGAGTGTTTCTAGTTTCTAATAACATTTTAATATAAATCAAAAGTGACATACTCAAAACCTATAAAATGAATTCGTATTATTTTTATACTTTATAAAAATGATCCATAAGTCATTTTCTACATATAAGAATTAGCCACACCTCAATATAACCCACAGTGTGAGTGTTATTTTTCCAACTCTGTCTATTTATTTAAAATTGACATTAATTTAGAAAAAAAACCAGTTACATACTGAAAAATGATCAAATTCATTGGTATTGTTTTTAATCTTTAGTAAAATGATCCATAAGATTATACATTTAAGACTCAACTTTACCTCAATTTGATGCATGGTTTTACCGATATTCCTCCAAGTGTGTCTTTATGAATTTAAAATTAGTATTAATTTTAGAGAAAATAATTTGTAACATACTTTGAACATAAAATCATATTTATATTATATTTATAACTTATAAAAAAGTTCAATAAGTCAAATTTGATGTGTAAGAATCAACCTCGCCTCCATCCGACCCACTGTGTGACTAGTACGACTCAAAATGTCTGTCATCACTTTAAAATATGAATTTTATTTAAAGTCGTGTCACTCATTTAAAATCAATAAAACACACTCTAATTTATTTTATAATTTAGGAAAATTATTCGCAAGTCAGTTGTGACATGTTTGATGTAGTCTCATGTTAAAATTACACCTTATTCGACCAATATGACTCAAAGTGTGTGCCTCTAATTTCAAGTGAAATTTTAATAAAACACACATGTGACATAATCAAAACTATGAAAACACATTCTGATTTTTTTGATAATTTAGGAAAAAAATATATATTTCATTTTTAATGTGTAAAAATAAAATGAATCAAAATAAAATGCAAGGTGTGACCAATATAATTCCAATTTTGTCTATTTATTTAAAATTTATATTAATTTTAGTAAAAAGAACATGTAACATACTAAAAACTGAGAAAAAACATTTAGATTATTTTGATACTTTGTTAAAATTATCCATATGTTATTTTGGACATGTAGTAATCGAATTCACCTTAATATGATGCACAATGTTACTAGTACAACTGCAAGAGTGTTGTTTTTTATTTAAAATTGACATTAGTTTGAGAAAAAAGAACTAGAGACATACTAAAACTATGAAAAATTATTAGGATTATTTTTATAATTTTAGACTGTTATCCATAAGTAATTTTTAATTTATAGAAATCAACCACATCTCAATCAAATGTGTTTTGTGACCGATATGACTCCAATTATGTCTCTTTTTTGAAATTGTAATTAATTATAGTAAAAAGAAGAGGTGACATCTAAAAAACTGATAAAATAAATTCAGATTGTTTTGATACTTTATGAAAATTATCCATGATTCATTTTTGACATATATTATTCAATTTCATCGCAATCCAATTCAATGTGTAATTTTAATGAATCATATTGTCCATTATTAGTTTAAAATTTTCAATTCTATTAAAAACGTGTGTCACTCACTAAAAACTTTGAAAACTTGATCCTATTTTCTTAATAATTTAATAAAGTGATTCATAATTCATTTTTGATGTGTTGGAAGTAGTCTCACATAAGACCAATAGATTATGAGACCGATATGACTCAATGTTAGTGTTTTGAGTTTGAAATGAAATTTTTGTAAAACAAACAAGTGGCATACTAAAAACCAAGCATACACATTCATATAGTCTTCATACTTTATGAAAATTACACATAAGAATTTTTAGATGTGTATGAATCGGCCGAACCTCAACCCAATTTATTTTGGGATCGGTATAACTCTATGTTTTTTATAATTAAAAATTGAAATTAATTTTAATAAAAAGAAAAAGTGACATAGTAAAAACAGAACCAACATATTTGTATTTTTTTTTTAAATTTATAATAATGATCCATTACTCAGCTCTGATGTGTAGGGATCATCCACACCTTAATACCATGAAACATGTGACCAGTATAACTCCAAATGTGTATTTATTTAAAATTGACATTTTATTAATATATGCATTCATATTAATGTTTAATTTCTGTCTTTATAGTATTAATAACTTAAAATTTGTTTTCTTATATTGGTATATTCTTTTTCTCCGGTTGAGGTGATTTTTTTAACAACTGATTCGTGGATAGAATTTATTGAGAGGGGATCACGATTTCCAAAGACGATGAAACATTATTATTTAATTTTTTTTGGATATTAATTGTAAATGTAATTATACAAAACATTTATTAAATGTATATAGTATTGTTTTTATTGTATTCATGATTTAAAATTTATTTTATTAAAATTAAATATTTTTCTTATACGTTAGAAGTATTTTTTGTAGTTTAATATTTTATAAACAATATACTATAGAAAGTTGTGCCTTTATTTGAAAAATTTAAGCAACAGATAAATGGGGACATTTTTCATAACTAATGAATGCGCTCATAAAGGGGGGAATTTTTTAGATATTATAAAAGGGATGATTAGTGGGTGTCTTTTTTAGTGCTTTTTATGAACTGACAATGGGAACAATCCTTTGATGGAATAGAGGGAAACAATACATTTTAGAATTATTAAATTATTTTTTCTCTCTATTAAAGGGAGTATCTATATTAGTTATTTTACTTTAACTAGAGTGTTCTCAACACACTATCTCAACTTTTATATTTTTTTTACACCCATAGAATTTGTGGAAGAGTTCCTACATAGACTATATTGTTTTTATTCTCATGTATAGCTATAGAAGTGGCCTTGATCTTGGACACACTATTTGATTTTGTTTGTAAAATCCCAATCATGGTTTTGGATTTTATTATTGTTATAATAATATTCTTGGAAGAAGGTGATTTCTATGTTGGGTTGGGGGGATTAAATCTCACCATGATAATAAAACCCTTGTTTATTTTATGTTGTTTTTTTTATTTTAAAGATAATCTGTATTTTTTTAATCTGTAAACAAAATATATTATTTGATTAATAGTCATAATATATGTTTATATAAATGGTATGATTAATTAAATAAGTTCAACACGTTAAATTAGTATCAAATATTTTATTTAAATATTCCCTAATCACTCTTGGAGAAATTTTATGAAAGATAAAAATATTAGAATTCCTTTTCTCTGTCTAACTGTTTTTTTGTTAATTAACATGGGGGATTTTGTTTTGAAGTTTTTTAATAAAAAATTTCATTTGGAACTCAGTTCACCCCCACTTGTGTTACTCACTCCAACCAAAATATATTTTTAGTTTATCTAGGTACCCTATTATATCAATTATTATTGATCTTAATCCTTAGAATATAGGAAACTACACCTCGTCATTCAGGGAGAAACATTCATCCTATTAATTATTTACTAACTATAAGAAATAAAATTGGTTTCTTATTAGAAATATGTCTTTAACATATATCACTAATAAAACCATGAAACTTCCACTAAATTTCATAGAAACACATGAATAAATTAAGTTTTTAATGAAAAAAATTTCTTTTATGGAGTTATAAAAATGAAAATTCCGCAAATGATGATTCAAACTCTAAAAAATAAATAAAAAATATATTATTTTCAAACATTATTTGGTTACATTGGTTCTATTAGATGATTCATAAATACATATACCACTAAATTTTCAGTTAGTAATTTGTTTTTTTAAATCTATTGATAGCTCATATAATCATATAAGTTATTATACTAAGTAAAATATTAAATTATTTTAGTATATAAATTTGTAAAAATATTTCTCTATAGTATATTCTATAACCTTATATAAAATTTTTATAAAAAAATCACTCCGTATGAGTAATAAATTTACAAAAAATCTTATTATTTCTTTGATACTCATTAACATCAAAATATATTCAATTGAAAAAGAGGTTCTTCCAAACTTTAAGATTTATTTTTCATGTATGGAATCTATTTTTTCACCCTTTTATTATTTTCATTTGATAAATTGAATAAATACTTGGCCTTAAAAAATCACATAATATTATATTCTAAATCATGAATTGAATTTAATACACCTTCAATACATTTATGGTTTATAGTTATAGAGAATTAAAAAATAATACATATATAATAAATACATGAAATAAAGTTTACACTCTCTCTTAGTATACATTTTTATGAAAGATAATTCATTGAAAATGAAAAATGTTTTATTTCAATGAAAAACATTCATTATTTTCAACTTAACATCATTATTATACCAACTCATCCTTAAACACTACAAAAACATTTGGAAATGTGGGTTGAGAACAAAAAAATTATTAAGGTACATATAGAAAGGGAAAAATGAATCTTATTAGTCCAATTAGAAACTATGAGACCATGTTATAGATTTTTCCTTTACCATAATGAAGTATGAGCTAATATAATTGTTTAATTATTCATGAAATTACCTTTACTGCACACATTTTTTTCATAAAACACCCAATTATAAACTATAAAGGTTGAATCACAATTATGTTTTTTTCTTATAAAA
Organism: Viscum album; assembly: GCA_963277665.1. Classification (NCBI taxonomy): domain Eukaryota; kingdom Viridiplantae; phylum Streptophyta; class Magnoliopsida; order Santalales; family Viscaceae; genus Viscum; species Viscum album. The sequence continues at coordinate 173,914,354 of OY728128.1, forward strand.
TATGAGAAACCAAGAAAAACATTTTCTTAAAAACAAACCTTTTTACCCATGAAATGGGAAAATCATTCAATTAAAAAGAGATCATTAGATTACATTATGAAATAAAAATATTTACATGAAAACTAAATATAAATAAAAGAATTTTAATCTTTATGACTTGGAATATCATCTTCATAGAACCCTTATAATAACCCTTAACAACCATTACAAATGAAACAACCTACATAGTTAATTCAAATATAATTGTAAGAAGAACATAATCATTACCTAATGCGTTGGAGATATATAAAAAGATCAAACATCATTTTAAAAAATTTAAATTGGCCCTAAAAAACATTAAAAACAAAAATGATTCTGTTTCCATTATATAATCTCATAAAATATTCTATTTAAAATAAATTTCGAAGCACTTTTTGGAAGTAGGTAAAAATAAGGACAAAAATTATTTTTACCTAAAAACACTTTAAAATTTTTTCAAAAAGTAAAAAATAGGACATTAAATTAATAAAATGAATAATTATATTGGAATATTATTAAATAATAATGTTCATGAAAATGAGAAATTTCTCTCAGGCCACATATGTTAAAAAAATATCCCTTTCACACTTTTGTAAAAATGTAAATAATATACTATTTGGAAAATTATTAAATGGATTATTTTAAAAATTATGTAAATAAATTCAAACATGGTATACAATTATTTTTTAAAAAAATTAATGTATATTAATAACATACTTTATACATTTTAAATAACATTTATATGGTTAAAAATATAATAAAAACATTAAAACATCTAAAAATAATTTTTTAAAGAAAAACCACTTACATCGAGCGAGACTTGTCACATACATTATTTATCTTCCAATGCAATAAATTTTTTTTAATCATTTATTTTTTAATATCATTTTTATGTTTTTTATTCCTTTTATATCACTTATATCAATGTTATATTAAATTAATTAATCTATTATGTTCACATTTGAGGTTTTAAAAAACACACAACATATAAGATAGAAATGCCTTTGGTAAGTTTATTATTGTCAAATAGACAAAAATTATATCATTCAAAAAATCATAATAAATTTAATATTATCATTTTGATAACATATTTATACTTTTATAACCAACTATGTAATAATTTTATGAAGAATAAATCAGGTTAGAACAAGGAGATAGTAGTCTGTACGTATACTTGGGAAACATTCCCTTTTTTCAATGAACATCAAAGAAAATAAGGTAAGTGTTATTTTATATTTTAAAAATTATTAATTTATAACAAAAATAATTTTATATTTTAAATAACCATATATATTTCATATAAGCGAGGCGTTCTTGAGTAATAAAATATACCAGTTCATGTGGTAGTAAACCACTCGAACACATGAGCGATGTTCATATTTTTCATTAAATTATATTGAAAGAAGAAGAATATAATTAATTTTATATGATATATATCATATTATTTAATTTTTACACATCATTATTACTAGCTATAAGATCTGGTGATGAAAAATTAAATACCTCTTCTTCCTGAGTCTTTAGTTCAGACATATGCACACAAGTTTTTTTAATTTTCCAATAGATGAATAAAAATTTGAAAAAGACTTATACTATAATAGAATATACTTTTCATAAATAGATATTAAATATAAATAAAATAATATTCATTTCATAACACAAAAAACCATGCAAGTACCATAAAGGTTTAGTGTATTTGTAAACATAGAAACATAAACAACTGATTGAAAAACATCGACATCATTCCCACATATTATTTTATAACAAGAACATTTTTTTGACACGTATTGCATAGCAAAATTATTCATATCCTAGGGAAAATAAAAATTATAATGGGCGAGATCGAGGGTTCGGTAAGGGTAATCATGGAAGATAACACAAACATAAGGGCATAAGAACATTAAAATAACTTTTGAAACTTATACCTTGCAAATAATGGATCAATATATTTAGTCATAAAATAAATCATATATTTTCATAAGAAATGAATTTGAATATAATAAAAGAACACAATTAATGGGATTATAACATAATACTAGAAATTGTGACATACATATAACAATAGAAAATCATTTTCATATTTTTCAAGTCTCAAGGCAAAGACCATAATTGTAGACAATGTCCATTACTAAATTGGCATCACTGCTCATTCTAATCATATATTTCTAAACAATCTTCCCTTCCCATTCTAATGCAATCGATCTCATGAGATAAAAATCATTACCAAATGCATTAATGGGATATATAGTTCCCACACATCACATAATGAAAACCGTACATATGTATGCCTCAATAACATAAATCATTTATCATATCAAAACCCATGAAGTGAAATTGGTTTCATACAAATTTCATTATAGTATAACCCATTTAAAAAATAAGTTTCATAAATATCGTACAATAATATAAATACAACAACAACAAGATGAACAAGGGAAATATTTTTTAAAAATATCACCGGTAAAGAATAGGTAACATAAAATAATGTTATCTTAGATGGAAAATAATTTTTTGAGATCATTTTAAATAAATCATGAGGAAAATATCTTTTCATTTTTTATTTTTTTTCTTAAAATGTCACAATATTTTAATAGAAAAGATATAATTTGAAAATATCCTTATAATATTGTAAGGTAAGCCTCAAGGAATTAAGGCTTCATGAATTAGTAAAATCAAATTTATTCATGATAAGTTAATTTTTTTCCATTAATACATTTTTTAAGAAGTTACTTTGAACCTCATTTGGGAAATGATAAAAAAATTATTTTTAAATGTTTTAGTAAAAATGAACACATGTATAAAAATTATATTAAACAATTATATATGAATAGTAAAAATATTTTGGAAATTTCTTTTCAGAAAAATGGAAAAGTAAGAGAAATATTCCTCAACAATACTTTCATATAAATAATATCGAATATTAATGAGATTATAGAAATTAACCACTAACTAAGGCCTAATTTCCTTAGTATTTGTTTGAAACTCCTATATAATAGTTTAAACAATGTTATTTATTTATATCATAACCGTATTCATATTTATGATATCTTTTATGATCCTATTATATCACCTTTTCAACGATTTATTAACAATATTTAATTGTTACCCTTCTTTCGGGTGCTAACAGCTTCACATTCATATACATGTTTTTTTATTTAAGTCTCAGTTCTTGTGAATATGATATAATTATGTAATATTTATAATGATATTATGGTAAGATATATTAAAGTTTTTAATTTTATGCATTTACAAAATCATTATTTTATGGTTAATATGAAAAATTAACCACATCGCATTGTGGAGATGGTAAGCCGTTCATACACATGAGTGATGATATCATTTCCTTAATTGTGAAAGGGTAAAGAACTGGATGGGATATTATGTTTTTTACTAGAATAAATATAATTTTATAATTATAATATATATATATATATATTATTTCCATAATTATACACATCAAAAATCAAGTGGGGATGAAATATAGAATACACCAAGGCGTAGAGATGCTAAGCAGTACATACACAATCGTAGTGTTCTTTGATTTTCATAGGATGGATAAAATGTGAAATATTATTATTTTGTAATAAAAAAACATTTCATAAAATATTTTATATTGGTGTTATTACTTTATAATGGAAACAACACATCAATAGGAAGTATAATATGAAATAATCTTGAAAGAGTTGGTAAAGATGATTACTCATTTCTTCAGCAAACTTCCTTTAGATCTCATATGAGGGAAAGATGACTTGGTCTTCTAAGAAGACAACAAATATATAATGTTTCTATGTAAGTTTAGAAGATAAATTTATTAGGTTATTTTGAGATTCAGTGCTCAATGTGATATGAAGAAGTGAGGGAGGAGGTACCCGTTTATAATTGATTAACCCTTAGTTAACATATTTTAATTTTATCTTTTGTAAGAGAATTTTCTATATTAAAAGTTTGTAATTTCATACTTATGGTATTTCAATTAGACAATAAATAAAAAAATTAAAAAAATTTATTCCATATTATTATTTTTAAATTTTAAATATTTTTAATTATATTTAAATATTATAATAAAATATTATTTTGAGAAAATATCATTACTGTAAATTTTGAAACTATTTATTACATTGAAATTTAAAAATATCATGATGACAATTTAACTTTGAGAACAATATTTTATTATATACATAATTGTTCAAGGTCATCTATAAAATTTGTTAATCATATTATATTTATTGTATTATTTTTAGTAACATTTATTTGATATTTACATTAATAATATAATTACTAAATCACCATTTTGTAATTATTTCGTACTATTTTTTTTTCAAAAAAAAAATTAAAAATAAAATATCCTAATTAATATAAATATTCTATATTTCATAATAATATTTATAGTCAAATATTTCTTTGGGTAACACTATATTAAAAAAGATATATTATATACAATATGAATGTGAGATCATAGATTTTTTTTAAATAAAAAATTATAAATTTCATAATCTCATATAAGTGGATTAAAAATTTTAAAAACTTTAATTCACTAAAATATGATTATTAAGTTAAAAATTTAGATTTATATTTATTTAGAACATACCTTTTTCCCCTTGTAGACGCACAATGGATATTTAAGACAATGAATGTGACATTCTGTGAATTTCTTTTATTGAAATATTGTATAAGTCATTCTCATGGACATGATTACATTAAACAACTTAATTTTGAATCACATTTGTTAAGGGTAAAAATATCTTCATTGAATAAAATTTGGGCATGTGGTAGGGTCATTTTATAGCATTTATCATTCTATTTGTAACCTAAATCACCCAATTTACCTATTACTCTAGTAACAAATTTTACCATGGTTAAAATAATATTATTCAAAACAGAAGTAAAATATTCAATAAATTTATAAATTCTAAATCTAAATTTGGAATCCATTTTCAAAATTCAAAAAACCTAAGTTTCATAATTTAATATAAAATAAAACTTGTAAAAGGATAGGAAAATTAGTCTTTCAGCAAAATGATCTTTTAAACAATAAAACATGTTTATAATAAATTCAAGTATAAAATATTTTTAAAAAACCATAATTAGAATATTTTAAATTAAAATGAACTAATTAAAATTGAAAAATAATCTAAAACATAATTTTACCTTGTATATACATTAAAAAAATATATTTTTCAATAAAAATTAATATTCTTATTATTTTTTAAAAGAATACATGTTTTTAGAAAATTATAAAATAATTTTAATATAATTTTGACATGATTAGTTTAAAAAATGAAATTTATTTTTTCATATTTTATTTCTAGAACATGAAATAATTAATATTAATTCATAAAATAGGAAAAAATCATATTTTATAAAAATATAATTTTTTGAAGAATAATGTTAAAAAACTAAAAATCATGTGATCAATTTAAAATCACTTAACATAAATTCATATTGAGTTGGACCATTATATTTAATTCCTAATTTATTTGTTCATATTTATTCCCTCCAATTTAATGGCAAAGTTATAATGGTCATTTTATACTAAAAGTGTCTCGCAGTTCGTTTAAACTCAATGTTGCGTGAAACGTAAGCTATCAAAGAAATAAAATTATTCAAAGAGAAATATTTCATAAAAATATCTAGTTGATAAATTCTGCCACTATAAAAAAAGAATTTATACCTCGAAATTCATGATTTGGATAAAAACATATGAGGATACCTCAACATCATCACATCCTCAGGTTACCATGTTGCTTCCTCAAATTGGTGGTTCAACCATAAAACTTTGACCAAGAGAGTGGTCTTGTTTCGTAGAAACTTTTATCTATGATCAATAATCACTATCAGTTGTTCTTAATACGAATTTTATTTCTTTATTGGTAATAATTCGTAGTTTAGTACATGTGAATTATTAGGTTTGTACTTCCTCAGGAAAGATACATGGAACACATTATCAAATTGAGAGAGGTTTGAGGGAAAAACCAATTGATAAGATACTATCACATTATGATTAATAATTTTAAAAATTACGTTATATCTAGGTCATTATATCCATTATTTCCAAATATAATTATTCAATTACAAGGAGATATTCATAGAAATATATTTTCACCCACTTCTAACTCAAGGGCTTTTCGTCGATTGTCACTATAAGTTGTTAATCGACTCTGAGATTCTATTATGTAATATTTAATAGAGGTAACCTTATCTATTAAAAAAAACTATATGAAGAAAAAATAGATTTCATTACACAACTTTATTCAAGAATGTTTGAATTATCCACTACATACCATATATGGCTTTATAAGGATCCATTTGAATACTGGACTGAAAGATATTATTGTACGAAAATTATACCAAAAGTATGTGTTGATCCCAACCACCATATAAGTACATAGAGAAAGATATCAAAATGTATTTTAGAGTTCGAATAATCCTATATGACTAACCATATGTCTAAGGATGATAAGAACTTCTAAAACATAACTTTGTATAGATATTATGGGGAATACTTCTTTAGAACATTGAGGTAATCCTTGGATCCTGATTAGATATAATAGAATGCGGTACTCCATGAATTCTCACCACTTATTTAATATATATTCTTCCAAGTGGATAAATAGGGAAATCATCAATGATTGAAATGAAGTATATCTACTTCGTAAGGAGATCAACTATAACCCATATAGAATTATGGACTTTAGATGTTTAGGGAAGTCCAATAACAAAGTATGTAGTGATGTTTTTTCATTTCCATTCTAGTATCATTTACAGTTGTTACATACCTTTAAAATTCTATCTCCAAGGCTTCACATGATGAAAAACGAAGTATCAAGAAACATATTATACAATATCTTTCTTCATTCCATCCCACCAAAAATAATCTTTCTCGTCACTATACATCTTGGTGGTTCTTGGATGAATAAAGAATGATGAATAATGAACCGTATCCAATATAACCTTTAATAAATATATTATGGAAGGGACGTAAAAATGGTCCATGAACCTTATTATTCCATCACAATAAATGTTGAAATTAAGAACATTTCTCACCTTCTTTTTTAGATTTACATTTTTTTCCACACCTCCTTAATCTTTATTTGTATATATGGTTGAACATTCATTTTAGATAGATAATATATTTCCCATATCATTAAAATTTTCATATCATCCATTGAAAATAGATAAATGTTTGGATTTTTTGTGATCCTAATCATAGATAAGCTATGAGGGTCTCTTTGACTCAATGAATCTACTGCCCTGTTCACTTTACCAGGGTGGTAACATATTGAGATGTCATAATCATTAATCAACTCAAACCACAAGTTTTAACTCTAATTCATCTCCTTTTTTGGGAAAATATACTTTAATCTTTTATGATCAGTATATATGTAACTCTTTTATCTATAAAGATAATTCCTCTATATCATTAGTGTATGAATGATTGTACTTAAATCCCAATCATGAGTTGCGTAATTTTACTCATAAATTTCAATTTTCATGAGGCATAAGATATCACCATTTAATTTTTCATGAGAACACATCCTATCCCCTTATGGGATGAATTAATATATATCACAAACCTCCCTCCACTATAGGGTTGTGTGAGTATAGGGGAACTGACTATCCATTTTTTAAACTCCTTGAAATTCTCTTGAAATTATTCCATCCATATTGACATAAATAATTTCTAGGTAATTTTGGAGAGTTGACTAGATAATCATGAAAAATATTTCACAAAACATTAATAATATCTAGCCAAAACAAGAACACTTCAGATCCTACTTTCTATTAATGGTCAAGAAAACATTCAATAACATCTATCTTTCCTGGATTCATAGACATACCCTCTCTTGAGATTATACAACCCAGTAAATGAAACATTAAAATTCTAAAATTATCACATGGTACATTTTTCCTAAATATTCTTCATTATCATGGTATTTACTACAATATTCCATTGATCTTTATGTTATCTATTTAGATTTTAATATAAAGTAATATAAACATTAAATAATATCACAAACAGATCACGATATTCATTAAAGACTATATTCACTAAATTCATAAAGATAAGGGGGGATTAATAAGACCAAAAGCATCAATAAAAACTCATAATGTCCCTACATTTTATGTAATTTCATCTTAGGTATATCTTAATTATTGAAACTCAATTAATGAAATCCTCAATGATGATCAATCTTATAAAAGTACTGAACTCCACGAAGTTGGTCAAAAAAGTCATCAATATACGGGATATGATATTTGGTCTTGATAGTGATCTTGTTAAGTTATCAATAATCAATATAGAGTCTCATTGATCCATCTTTCTTATTAACAAGAAGAATAGGTTCACCCCAAGGTGATTCACTAGGGTGCATGAATCCCTTATCAACATTCTCTTGGAGTTTCTTCCCTAATTTATGTAACACTACTAGGACCATTCTATATAGATTATTTAAAAAATTAATAACACCTAATATGATTTATATTGGAAACAAAACTACAATATTTCATGGAAAACCTATAATGTATTCCATAAAAACATAAAAAACTCCCATAAAATAGATGTATCTTTAATGGTGAGTTTTAACCAAATCATCTAATCTAATCAAACTTTATTTATTGGAATTACGACCCACAAGATGGAAAACATTCTATTGGAATTTCAAATTCATCCTTTAATCAATAGGTGATCATAGATTCAATTTGAATATGACATTTGACATCCATTCCTTGGAAATTAGTATGACATCTATATGGGGAAATCCAATCCATGTTAGGAATCACATCGAATTCATCCAAAGGAAGGATCCTAGGATTTTTCGAAAGCACTTACCAAAAAACGTCAACCAGATAAGAATTATAAACTTCTGTTATAAACATTGTGTTATTTCATGTTTTCATATCTACCTCAACATTTAATTTTTGAGTTAATATGGTGATACCCATATAAATTTATTTATAAAAAAGTGGGTGGATTCAGAATGAAATAAAACATTATATACTTTAGAGTGATTGATATGTGTATCCTTCACCACATCATGGTCATACTCCATGTCTCCAATAGTAACATATGTGATTTTTATTTTTCATTGTCCCTAATACGTTTTTAAAAAGGATCATCATTCATAAACCAAATATTTGCGAATTAGTTATCATTATGACCATTCTCCTGGAACATGAAACATTGAAGTGAATTTTGTGTAGACTTTTCAGTATTCACATCATTAGTTTTATTTTACCATCACATTGGTAGTCAATTGCTTTATGAAATTCTTTCCCACACATAAAAAAATTTTAATAGTCTATTGAAATAGTTTCCTATATGTTTATTTCCACTATATGAGTATATTGGAATGATCATTTTCATTTCACTACGTTTTTTATATTTTACCTTGACATCCAATTTTCTCTTCTTATCAAACCATTAATATTGATAGGTGACTCCAATCATTATATAAACCTTGATAGAATGTCAAATTATTTATTCATTGATACTGAAGTCCCATATGGCTAATTCCCATCAAATATGTTCTTTAAATCCAATGAATTTTTGATCAAACTTACTTTCAGATTAGATGAAAATTCTAGAATCCTACATTTAAATACTTGTAAAATTTGCTTCAAAGGCACTGTAGAATTCATCCTCCTTTTACATAATATCATGAAACTAATTCTATATCTTTATATGAAGAATATAGGGAAAGTAATTTTTGAGGAATAATTTCTTGAACTCGTCCCATTCAATATACTTAATTTCAACTCATTTCCTCATATTCTTGATAAAATTTCATCAATGATCACATTATCCTTGAAAAGATATTCTTCCAAAATTAGTTTCTCATGTTCTGAATAGTGGAGAAATGAATATATATTTTTAGTGGCATTAGTACTTTGTTCCGCCACTAATGGATTAGATGACCCTCTGAAAGATGTTGGATGTTGCCTCATGATGTAATCAAGAGAATGTTATTCCCTTATTTTCATGTTTGGACGTCCTATATGATTCGTAGCTTGATATTGTTGTGTGTTTATAAAAGCATGATTTTTCATTCTATGTCCCATAATATTTGTTTCTCAAGAGGAAAAAAATTACAAGGCCCATCATATTCATCATTGGCATGGTTCCTTCAGTTTCCTTCCATTAACAAAAAATCATAGTGTTAGAAATATTAATAATATTGAAGAAGACATAAAATAATGTGATATTACTTATAAAATTTCCATTCAGTGCACCTTAAGTTTTATCCTAGATTTTTTATTTTATTAACCAAAACTCTATGATTATATCATATATTTAGAATAATACTTAGGGGTTTTAATATGTTTTATCATCCTAGATTCTAAAGGTTGACTAAAAATAGATCTGATGCCAACTATAATGGCCCGTAATTTTCATAATGAATAAAAAAATATTTATTACATAATATAAAAAACCACAAAAGAAACATATATTTTTATTTTATTTGGAATATTTGAAACATATAGGACTAATTCATATCCATCTACATTGTCTCCTGCTTCTTCCTTCATAACTAGAACCCATTTTTGCACATCATACTTAGTAATTTTATATATAACATGGGGAAAAGAAACATAATAAAGGGTGAGATCAAAGGATTAGTAAGTTTAATCAAGTAATAAAACATAAAAATAAGGGAATAATAATATGAAAATAAATTTGGAAAATTATATCTCACATATCAAGGATCTGAATGTTGATTCCTAGAAGAAATCTTATAAGTTTATATGAAATGAATTATAAATGAACCCAAGCACATAATTAATGGGAGTATAACATAAGACATGAAATTTTTATATAAAAATAATCATTGAAATCTATTTTCGTATCCATCAAGTCTAATTTCCAAGACCATCACATCAGAAAAAGTCCATTAATGAGTTGACTTCACATCTCATTCCAGTCATGTATTAGTAAACTGAGTTTAATTCCCAGTCTAGTCTAGTCTATATCAAGAGATATAAACCCTTAATCAATTCATTGGATGGAGATATAGGCCAAAAAAATAAAATAATTAGAACCATACATATGTGTTCCTCAAGAACATAATTCATTTATCATTTCAGAACAAATTAAAATAAATGGTTTTCATAAACATTTCATCATAGAATACCTATTGGATAAAATGTAATTCATATATTTCATAAAGTTATATAAATAAACCAAACAAAAAATGAATAAGGGAATTATTATAGATAATATCTATAGTAAATCATAAGAAATTTTAATTAATGTTATCTTTGATGGATAGAAATTTTTCGGGCTCAGTTGAAATAATTCTTGAAGAAAATATCCTTTCAGTTTTGAAAACATTTTTCTTATAACACCTCACGCATCTAAATGAAAACTTTTACTTTTAAAACCCCCCTTAAATATTTTAAGGGAAGATTAAAGGAATTAAAAAATCATATAATGAAAAAAATACATTCATTCCATATAAGTTAAAAAAATTACTTTTGTACTTTTATCAAAAATGTTACAAAGAACCTTAGTTGGAAAAGGAAAAAAATATTCTTTTTAGAATGCCTAGTAAAAATGTAAAAATATTAAAAAATAAAATTAATATTTTTTAAAATAATATAAAAAATATGTTGGATTTTTTAAAACATGGAGATGGAAAAAAATATTCCCTAAAGATACTGACTAGTTAATAATCTTGAATAACAATGAAATTGCGAAAATGAACCCCTACCATAGGTCTAATTTCCTTCATACAAATATGAAAATATTATTTAACAGTTTCAATAATGATATTAATCTATACCAGAACCATATTCAGATTTATGATATTATATATGATCCTCTTATATAATCTTATCACCTATTTTCTAATAATATTTCATTACTACCCTTCATTTGGGTGTTAACTGCTTCATTTTCATATCCACGTTTTGTCATATAAGTCCTAGTTCTTGTTAATATGATATAATTAATTCATAAATAGAATTATATTTGTGTAATATATATCATATTTATTTATTATATAAATTAATATTATTATTATTTTATGGTGAACATGGAAAATTAATTGCATCACATCGTGGGGACGGTAGGCTGTACATACACATGAGCGACAATATCATTTCCTTAATGGTGAAAGGGTAAGGAAGTTGAAGGAATATATTTTGTAAATAATTAATATAATCTAATAATATTCATATATATATATATGTACATTATTTCCATAATTATTCTATCCAAATAAAGTGGGGATGAAAAACCAATTACACCATGATGTGGAGGTGGTAAGCCATATGTAGGCACATGTGATGATTTTTCATTGATATGATAAAAAGTAAAATATGGTTGTTCCATAATCATGATAACATATCATAATGTAGTTTATAATAGAATTAATAATTTATAATGGAATAAATAGAATATTAGAAACTACAATAATAAATAATCTTGAAATAGTCGGTAAAGACATTTAGCACTTCTTCGGAGAACTTCCTCTATATCTCATCTTAGGATCACCAGGGTGGATCTTTTGAGAATAACAGAACCTATAAGATGTATATAGGTTAGTTTAGAATATAAAATTTTAGTGTATGTGGGATCTTTAAGGATCAATGTGATGGGAACGGGTGAGGGATGATGTTCCCTTCTATAAATGAGGTGAGGGTTAGTTTTGGAATTTTAAAATTTTTAATTTATAATAAATTCAAAATCAAAACAAATAGCTCCAAAATATATGGATTATAAGGTAATATAAGAAATATTTTTAATATAATAAACCAATAAATTTTAGATTTGTTTTGGTATTGTTTTAAACCTTACCATTTTGATTCACCCTTAGATATCCAATTTTAATTATAACTAAGGTAACAAATTTTTCATTATTAAATGGTTGTAATTTTTTACATAAGTGTTTTCAATTAAAACAGAAATGAAAAATTTATATCATTTACATCTATATATAATTATTATTTTTATATGGTTTATGATTCTTAAACAAATAAAAAAATATTAGTTTGATAAAATGTCATTAGTGACAGTTTTGACACTATTCATTACATGTTTAAAAAAAATCAAGGTAAGAAGATAACATTGAAATGAAATATTTAATTATATCTCTAATAGGTCAAGTCAATCTGTAGAATTATTTGGTCATATTAATTATCTAAAATTATATTTATTTTAATATTTTATAGAACATTTATTTCATATTTCCATTGATAAAACAATTACCACATCAGTGTTGTGTAATTTTTTAATATAGTTATATTTTCACTGAAATTTTAAAATAAAATAACATGATGAATTAAAATTTTATATATTTCATAATAATATTTATTTTCAAATATTTCTTTGGGTTAGATCTATATTAAGAATTATATAGTATTTTAAACATGAAAATGGTATCTTTAATTTTTTATTAAATAAAATATATAAATCCTATAACATCATCTAAGTGGTCCAAAAATAATAAAACATTATATCATTAAAATTTGTTTATTAAGTAAAAAAATTATATTTATGTTCATTTATAACACAACTTTTTTCCTATGTGGACATATAATGGATATTTAAGACAAAGAAAGTGACAATTTGTGACTTTCTTTGATTTAAATATTACATAATTATTTTTCATATAAATTTTTCCTTTAAATATCATAATATAAATAATTAGGTGTTAAGGGTAGAATGATATTAATCCAATAAAACTTTTTAATCTCTTTGGGAGTTTTATAGTCTTCATCATTTCACTTGTAACATAAATTACACAATTTACCCCTTACTGTGGTAAAAAAATATGTCAAGGTTACAATTAATATTGGAAAAAGGAGTCAAATTAACATTATTTGAAAATTCTGAATCTAAATTTGAAATCAATTTTTTGAAATTCACAACACATATGTTTAAGGATTTAATTTAATATATAACTAGTAATAAACTATGAAAAATAGTTTTTTTCAGGAAAATTCCCTTTTAAAATATAAAATGTTTTTATACTAAATTCATATATAAATTCGTATTCAAAAAATATATTAGGATAACTTTCAATAAAAATTAAATAATTAGTATTGAAAACTAATCCAAAACATATTAAAAAATGAAAATAGTTTAAATTAAAATACAGTTTAAATAAATACTATTATCATTTTTCCATAAAAAATAGTTTTCATAAAATTATAAAACAATTTTAAGATAATTTATACCATTTTAGTTCAAAAATGAAATTAAAATTTTCAAATAAATTTTATATTACTTCTATAAATTAAAATTTATTCATTAAAAGATGAAAAAAACATTTTTAACAATGATATTTTTTTAATGAATAGAGTGACATTACTAATAATTGTGTGATAATTTTCTAAGAAGATACCAATACATTCATATTGAGTTGGAACATTCTCTTTAATTCAAAAATTATCAATTCATATTTATTTCTTCCAATTTAATGGTTAGGTTATAGTAGTCATTTTATAATAATAGTGAGTTGTAGCTCGTTTAAATTCAGTGTTGCGTGTAACAGAATCTATGAAATAAATAAAATTATTTAAAGATAATTAGTTCCTAACAATATCTAGGTGTTACAAATACCATAAAAATAAAAACAATTCATTATATGGTAGATAATTAGGTTATTATATGAAAATGGTTAACAGTTTTTTGAATGTGTTAAAATAAAAAATAAAATGATAACACTATGTTGATAACTATACCTCTTGTTTGGATAACCACCTTTTGTTTATAACTAAATGCTTCTTACAATTGTATTATAATAAAAACATAACCTCAAGGATATTTTATGTTTTTAGGATATTTTTTTGGATGTTATTATTTTAGATAAGAGGATATTGAAGTGTGTATAATATAAAAGCGAGAGTGTACTTTTTATAATTGTGGGAGATGACACGGTTTGATGTTTTTAGAAGATTAAAATATATTAATTCCTTAATTATGTAAAATTTCTCCAAAATGAACCATTTTATCATAATTGATGATATATGGTTTCAATATATCATTAAAATAGAATTTAGAAAATTTTTAGGTTATTTTTTCCTTAATCATTTTTGTTTTAACCCTCTTAAACTCTTTTAAGGATAAAAAACATTTTTAAACAAAATTGTTATTCCAAATTTTCAAAAATTAAAGAGGAGTCGTTACATTTATTAGAAATGATTATTATAAATATGGATTCAATTTTATATAATAAAATTTATACAATTAATAAAAATAAATTTAAACGAATCCCACAAACCATAATGAAAATTAGTATTCCACAAAAATATATTTCTAATTATATGATTGTTTTTTAAAAAATAATGTGTAATGTTTATTACAATGAAATTTAATTGATTAATTTTAATAAAAATTTATTAATTAAATTTTAAAACCAATAAAATATATAATGTGACTTGGTAAATACATGATAATAATGTAATAATTTCATAAAAATCAAAAGTTTTTATTATAAACATAAAAATAAACTATTTCATGAATGTTCACAAAAATTAATGCTAATATAATTTTGGATTTATAATTTAAAAAATTAATATATTTTAGAAATAACATTTTAAAATTTATAAATTAAACTATTAAATAATACTATATTATACATTTAAAATTTTTTAGCATGAATAAATCTCTTTCCTATTTATTGGAAAATTACTTAATATTATTATAGTGAATCAATCTCTATAAATATAATTAACAAATATTTATAAAGAATGAAAATCATATATTATCAACATTACCCATGGTTCTACATTCATCGAACCTTTTTAAAATTACATCCTAAAAATTTTATTGATTACTTAAATTAGTGGGGTTGTTTTTATTTTATATCATTTTTTAATTTCCACGTTTTTTATTCAATTATGTGGTTTTCCACTAAACCTTAACCTGATGAATCACTTTATTCTAAAACACATACTCTATGTGATCAAGAAAATGTACATTTTTTTACTCAGCCACCATGATATTTTTTGAAAATATTTTTTTAAATGAATTTAGTATTTTTTATATTTTAAATTACAAGAAACACTAAGTTTAACTTGCATTACAAATAAAACTTGTTTAAATGAAACATGTCATACTATTAAAATATTAGTATTTAAAATTATAGTTTTCTCATAGTTGTTGGAGTGGTTGGTATGTATATGATTAAATTAATTATAAAAATATACAATTTAAAAATTTATATATAATGGATTAATTGGTTCCTAATTAATTATAAATTAAAATATAAACCATTTTATGATAAAGGGAATCAGTTTTTGAAAAACTATTTTTATGTACACAATGGTGTTTTACCTCAATAAATTAAAAAAATATATTTGGGTTAATAATTTAAATGAAATTTATAAATTATATATTCAATAATTATTTTAATATTCATATTTTGTGTTTTCTAGACACAAATTATGAATAACTCTAACTTTACACTTAAAAACTCTATTTTTATAAAAAATAGTTTTGTTTCCTATTTGAGCAATTATTTTTAAAATAAAAATTTGAAACCTGTATAAAATTTATCTGAAAAAATATATTTCATTTTTTAAATAATCATGTCGAAAATATATTGGGATTAATTTTTTTATAATTATCTCAAAGGATGAATTTTTTTAATGAATAGTGAAAAATTATGATTTTTAATTGAAAAGAATTGTTTTTTAAATTATTTATAAAGTTAAATTATATTTTTATTGGTATTAATTTTTAATTAGAAAAAAATATATTAATCTAATATAGGCCATCAGAATCATTATCAAATTTCATTTTGATATAAAAATCTTGTAAAATCATGAAGATTTTCTCTTGGAAAACCCTCTTTCTAAATAAGTTTGTGGGAATAATTTTAAATTAAAAATTTTAACCTATTTAAATGGGATTTTAAAAAAATTATTATATATTTTTAAAATTGAAAATTTATTTTATATAATAATGTATAATTAATTTTTGATCATAATGGGTTGTAAAAATAGTAAAAATTATTTACTGCGGTTAAGGTAAAAATGGGTTTACTGGGGGTTAAACAATAATAATAAGGGTTAAAATGACATATAGATTTCTAAAATATATTTTATGGATATATTTATTCCATATAATATATAATTATTTATAAGAAACTATATTCTACCATTGTGGAAATTGAAAAATGTCGGTACAAATTTATTTTTAAATCACACAAGGATTTTACTCATCTCACTTATAAAAGGTCACCCTCTCTTATACTATTAAAACCATGAGAAGAATTACTTGGCCAATACTTACCCAAATAACTTTTTAAATTCCATACTCTCATCCTAGGATCCATATTTTTATCATAAATTAATCATAATAAGTATTTCGATGCAAATATAAATAAGTTACCTGAAGAAGATGTAACATTCTTCAATAAGCAATTTTTTTATTTTTTCTCAACCTCCTTAAATTCATAATAAAACATGATGATATAATATGATAATTGTATTAAATATACTGATATGTTTTTATGTTATGTTTATTTCCTAAAACCCTCTAAATTTCTATCAAATGAGTTATGAAATCATGATTCAGGTGTACGATATACTATTGTCTAGGGAACATATGCCATTTGTTTTTTCACTACCACCTCTCGGGTTTTAGTATGATAATGTATGTAAATAAAATAAATTATATTTTTTATATAATTATATATTTTATGTCATTATTTTAAAAATACATTTTTTACTTTCCATTTTGTAGGGGACATGTAACATCGCATGTGTGTAAGACACACTACTCCTACATGAAGCTATGTGATTCTTTTTTCACTAATGATTTAAATAGAAGATAATAAAGATAAATTTAATGAATATATGTCATATATATACAATTATTATGATATTATTGAAATATTTATCATTATTAAATGATAAAAGATAATTTTATTTTTCATAGATTTTCTCTCTCTAAAAGGCAATAAAGTCATTCATGTATGTTTGGAATACCACCTTCAAGAAGCAATGAGAATCTCTCTTTTCATCACCACAACATGTGGATGATATGTATAAGTATTTTTAGGGAATTAATATTTTATTTATGAAATTATTATCACTACATAATTATAAAATATTAATTACCTCATTTCCATAATGATATTTTATAAAGGGAAACATTATAAATGCGTACATATTGCATACCATCTCTATGATCGTAACATACGTCATTTCTCAAAACCTTATTTAATTATTGGTATTAAAATTATAATTCATATATAAATATTATAGTTATTTCATGATTATTATTTTATGATATTATGGAACCATGATCAAAGTAATAGGACCAAAAAATAGTAAATCAAAACATATACAAAACATGAAACAGTTATTATCGGTACCATGGTTTTAAAAAGGAATCAGCAATAAATAGGTAATAAATTATCATAAGTAAATAATACATGGAATAATATATATATATATTTATATTTATATAATATATTTATAATAAACTTATATTTATTATATAGGTGGTTCAAACATGCAAGAATGAAGTCAATAATTAAGGTAAGAGATTTATATTCACTCATTTATTTTGGGGAGAAATATCAAAATTCACCATATATTTTTTATATGATATATATAATTAAAATTTTGAAATATATATCATTAATATCTTCTTTTTAATGTTATTTAGTGTTTTATTTTATGTTATTAATTATTTGGGCATAATATTTAAAATATTATAAAAGCATTAAGGGATTCCCGCCTCAGTTTTTTCTTATATGAGACACATCCCATATTCAACGCCTAATTCTTTTATGTGGGGTATATAATAATATTGAATTTATTTTATAATTATTATCTTGAAAGTTATGTTGATTTAAATATCCATTCTATGATCTCTCTATCACGGGGATTATGTTTCAAAAGTTACCAAAGTGGAAAGTGATTTTTATCTCAATTTTCCTTCTTTGAGACATATGTTTTATTGAACACCTATATTATTTTAAGAGGTGTATATAAAGTCCCATTGAAATATAATATCTTGAATTTATTTATTATCTTGAAATTATAGGTTTCATTGAATGTTTTTATTTCCTGGGAATTATGATTCAATTTTACTAAAGTGGTAACAATTTTATGATACAGTCTCATCTTTTATCAAGATTCTTTATGATTATGTTTTCAACAATGAAATACTATGATACATATCTCAAGAAACTCACAAATCTTTTTATCTTATATTTATATCATGATAATATATGTTTTCACTTCATTTTTATCTCTTTATTTACTCAAGAGTTCAATATAATGTTTTTAAGAAAAATTGTTTTTATTTCTCCCATCAGTTGAAAACCCTTTTTCACAAAAAATATATTTTCCTTAAAATGTTTTCAAAATGTTTCTAATTGTTTAAATTATTTGTTAATGAAACATTTACCAATATTTTAATTTTTAATGTTTTTTTTGAAATTAATCTTCATGTTGTTTTCCAAACAATGCCTTCATGATTTTTATAAAAAAATTGAAGGGAATATTTGTTTTGAGGAGTATTAAATGGGAGGAATTTTCCATCAACATGAAAAAGATTTCGGTAAAATCATATTTTATATGTTTTCATGGTTATTTTTAAAGATGGGTTTTATTTTTTTATAAATATTTTGTTTTCGAATGAAATTTTCACTGAATATTTATTTTTCCCAAGAAAAGTTCCACGTGATCATTCAAAATCAGTCTCCATCTAAGATAAAATCCTTTGACATAAATATTATTCTTTGGGGATATAAACCAATGATAAGATTCTATTTATTTATATTAATAGTGTATCATGATAAGGTATTTTTGAAAACCATTTCTCTTCCATAGGGTTTACCATGATAATTTCTTTATGAAAGCCACATATTTTTTCACATGTTACAGTATAATGAAATGATGAAGTGATTGTGAAACCTCTCTCTTTTACACAAGATATGAAACAATAACATATTTTTGAAACAAATCCCATTTCATGAGTTACGATATGATTCATGTTTTATGATCTTGTGGAACACACATATATTGATTATTTGAAGGTTGGGATTTATATCTCCCTAAAATGTATTGGGTAATGGTTAAAGTTATATGAGATCAAAGGGTATATGAGAGGATATCCAAAGCCCAAGAAATAGGGTACATGGGAGGTTATCCCAAACCTAAAACAAGGGGGTACATGGGAGGTTATCTGATGCCCATAGAAGGTACACAAGTTATTAACTCAAGACTGACATGTTTTTAATGTATTAGTAGATAAAATTTAAATAAGATTTTCTATGCTGATTTATATTCCCCAAATTTATATCTTATTCCAATGTTATATAATCAGAAATCATGTTCTTTTATTCCCTTATGATTCATTTTTTATTAATTTAATATTTTTATACCACGACACAATGTTATGATATTTGATATAATGGGTATGGCTTTTAAATGTTATGATCATGTTACAATACCCTTATGTTCATGTTATGCATATGTATCACCCTTGTTTACCCATAATCAGCATCTATGCACAAAATTTATTATGTTTCCTATCAAAAGGATATGAAGAATATTTTAAATTAGTGTATTATTTTGAATAGTATTGAATATGAATATCTTTATGGGACATGTTGAAGATCATTCAATAAACTATAATATTGGTTACCTAGTCTCTTGAGACACTAGACTATTATAGTCCTCAGGCGTGTTTTTTAGTTATTGAATGTGTATTTATCTAAAAATATATAATATCTATATATGAGAATTCTGAATCATAATACTTGGTTTTTGAAGAAAGGATTAGATAACTTTGGGAAACAAGGCTAAGAAAAATTTGTTCAAATTTCATGGTATACTTTTAAGGATATATCTAGGGATTTCGTTAAGGATAAGTATAAGGATGAGTCCAGGTATAGGAAAAAGTACTGTAATTTTGGTAATGGATAGAGAAATTGGTTTCTATATAATTACAAATTAGTCTAGATACAACCAGTGGATGTGTCTATGTCATATAGGTTCCTCGAGGTAATAACTCTAAAATGGGCACATTGAGCTATAAAAAATCATAAAACGGTGCACAACAACAAGGATTGTTTCACACATGGTTTGAAACTCCATAGGGATATGATTTGGAAATATAAAAAATCAATATGAAAATCATAATGGATTTAAAAATATGATAATCACGGATGAACTAGGTTAACCATAAGGTATCACATGTTGAAAATAAGGTGCCCAGATTTAGACATCTTATAAGAGATTTTTCATGATTACGTTGTTTTCCAATATGATTGGTGTTTCTCAAACTATGTTTTTTAGTTTTATTCAATGGATGGAACCCAAATTAATCCCATAGAATATTACTATGACGTAAAGATCAATAATATTCCTCTTGAAAAATTAAATGTTATGGAAGATGGAATGAAAAATATTATTTCTATGATTACAAAACCTTTTCAAGCTATGAATCTTTATATACATCCAAAAAATCAATAAAGGTAAAAAGATTATATTTATTACTTCATAAATAAACTCCAACATTATTTCAATAATTATTCTAATCCACTAGTTTCTAAGACATGAATCAGCACCACTGAAAATATATTCTCCATCCTTGAGGGTTCAGAACATGAGAAACTCATTTTGACTATCTACTATTTGGAAGGTAATGTAGATCAATGGGGGAAATCACTAAGAATAAAAGGGAAAATGATGGAATTGACTTCGTGGATTGGGAAAAGTTTATGATTATATTTTTCATTAGGTACTTTCCTTAATTTCTTCATACAAATATGGAGAATGAGTTCCTTCAGCTAAAGGAAAAGGATAATGAATATTTTGTCACCTATATGGAAAATTATACAAGATTTGGGATTTAAACTTCGGGTACTACCATATGACATGAAATTAAGGTTGATCGACTCATTAGTGGATGAAAAATGTTCTTAAAAGGAGTTATCTAGAAGACACTTCAGTAACTATGAATATATTTTAGATGTTCTATCAAAGTATAAATTGCGATTGGAGTAACATATCAACCTCATGGTTTTTAAAATTTGTGAAAAATTAAATTCAACAGAAAATAGAAAAAAACATAGAGAGAAGAACATTGTATTTCCTTTTTACTCAAAATGTGGGAATAAACATGGTGGAAATTGACTTAAGGGACCATGTAAATGTATTAGTTTTGGAATGGAAGGTAATAATGTAATCAAATGCTGATGTTAGGGGAAGAAGTTAGAAGATAATTAAAATAAGGAGAATGTTGAAAAAAAACACACCACTCACACTCTAGTGTTTCAAATGAAATGAATATGTGAATTATTTGAATAAATGCCTATGTATAATGGTTAATGAGGATGATAAGGCACAAAAACCTTTTAACCCAAAGGAAAATAAAGAAGCTTATACAAATAGGAAGGTTGAACTGAATATTGATAATTAGGGAACAATTATCCTCACTTATTATTTGGGAATTTCATTCTTAATTTTGTTTGAATGATTCCTATAAAATATTATTAGTTATCCTTTGGTGAAAAATATTGTGATTTTGATAATTGATTATCTCATTATATATGGATTATGGAATAACAAAATCACATTTGATATTCTATCGGTAAAATGTTAAACCAAATCTTCCAATGGAAATATTTTCTATAATATAATAGAATATTTAAGGAATAAAGTGTGAATTATCTTCTGGAAGCATATATTTCTCTAGGTAATATTAAATTAAAAGTTATAGATACCATTGTGAGTCTATGATTTTAATGTTTATCATAAGTTGAAAGTCATTGAAAACCATTTTGGGATTTTTTATGGTGATTGTTTATTATGATTAAGGGTATATTTAATGAAATTCAAGATAATAAAACCATTTTGTTTAGTATATGGTCTAGTTTTTTTAAAAGGTTGGGGCCAAAGCCTCAATTTATTATTAAAGAAAACACCTCTTAGAGGGTAGAGGGAGACAAAATACGTATCCCAAAGGCCAAAGGCCAAGTGGCCTGAATACAAGGCTTGGAAGCCCATTTTTTCGCCCAATGGACCCTCTATGAATAGTAATTCTACAGTACCCCCGTGCAGCTATAGTACCTGCTACAGTACCCGTCCCTGCTACAGTGTCCTACAACAGTTCCTCCGCCACTACAGTGCTGCCCCCACTACAGTCACCACTGCTAAAGTGTCTGCTATAGTGCCCCCGCTACAGTACCCTGCTATAGTACCAGAAATTCATCCATGCCCGTATTTGAATGCTGGTCTTTTGGATACCAATCAAGAGCATGTTCCACTTTGGTACAGGCTCGTTGTTATTTTTTTAAAGGTTGGGGCGGTATATGTTCTAGTAAAAATGTTATTTAAGGATGAATTCTTTTACACTTTTGAACATAAGATTAATTGTACTGGTAACCATTAGGATTTATCTAATCTAGAACCCCCATTTTTTAATTTTATGGAATTTATTCAATTTATTTTGATCATATACTTATTCTTTAGGTTTTCATTGCATATCTTGAAAAAAAACAAAAATTTTGGATTCATAAGGGGGTGGTGCATGGCTTGCCTATGGTAAAGTGAAATCATATGCCTTTCCCCAGAAACTGTGCGCCAATGTTTCATTTTATTATAGAGTGAAAAAACATGGTTAGTGCATGATTTTTCAAACTATTTGACTAACTGTTCAAAATGTATCTTATGGATAGTGGCGACAATATAGTTTCCACACATTTTGGAAAAACATACGGGACAACCATGAGGCCTGTGCAGGTCCTTAAAATTTGTTTATTTAAATTTTTTCCATATTTTGGATTTAATACCAAATTCACCCCTCGTCCTCCGCAACAATGATTTTCATACCTAAGATTCTACAACCCTGCATCTTGATTCCTTAGACCTCCATTTTTGAGGGGGTTTAGTGATAAATCTTCAAGAAACTCATTGCAAGTCCCTCATTTCATTATTTCTCCCTCTATTATCAGTTTTACTCTCTTCTTCTTTGGGGATTTGTTGTCAAGTTGGTTGGGTGACCTATTTAGGGTATAATCTTGTTTCTTATAGTTCAATCTTGACGTGTTATGTTTAATATTTCTTTTATAGGGTTTGATTGAGGTAGAGTTAATGTTTTGTACAATTTTCTGAAATTTCCTTGGACAATGTAGGTGGTTCTATTCTTAAACGTTATATGATGACTTTAATATACTTAATTTAGTGTTTAAATATGTTCAATGTATTGGTTTTGTTGTTATAATTGGTTTTTTGAAATGATTCATGGTTCTTGAGTGATGAAATGTGGGTTTTTAAAAGAAATGTGTTATGTTCCTTGCGTGTTTCATTTATGAATTTTTGTTTGATACCTTCAAGGGGTTTGATAAAATGTGATAATGATGTGAACCATGATTTAAAATGATTTTTTTGTGCTTTCAGAATCAAATGTGATTTTGGATGTTGAAAATGGTGTTTTTTCAAGTGTGTTTTCATAGTTTGGAATTTGTGTACGTAAATTTTTGGGATCCATGTTACTTGTTGAATGGAAATTGAGAACAATGGGAAACCTAGGTAACTATGTGGGTGGACTAGGACACGTAACCTAGATGAATTATAAGTGTTTTTTCTTGAGTTCATCTAGTAGGATTGATGATACAATACTAACTAAATTATATTGATTATTGGACACCACTGGGCACATGGGGTTTCCCATCCTAGTGGATCTTGCATGAGAACACTATTATTCGTGGTTAATATACCATATTTAACAAAGGTACGATGTACTTAGAGACCAATTTCTAGCTAGATCCTTGCGGGATTTCTTATGACATAGTTCTGTATGGTGATATCATACTTACAATTGGAATATGGTATAATTTTTCGGCTTTTCTTAAAGAAGGCGTGTTGTATTTTAAAATGTTTTCAAAAATAATAATCACAGTTCTATTTTATCAAACTATAATGTTTATTTACCGTATAATTTTTATATCATGGAATATTTTTTTTTGGGTGGAATCTTATTGGGATTTAAATCAAACCCTACTTACACTATTGGGTTTATGTAGAAATGGTTATGTTTAAAAAAGTTAAAGGAATTATTTTTGGAGATGGTGGTCTTGGATGCTAGTGATCTTTTGTTATAGGTGTTATGGCAGTGTCTTTAGGATGAAGCTCTCATTTCCACATGGTGTTTTTTTGGATAGTTGTGGGTCCCCTTTTTTGTGTTTCACTTTTTGTTTTGTCTATAATTTAAACATGAATATTAATGTTTGTTATACCTTTTTTGGTTTTTATTATTCATATTTAGCTTATATATTATTTTTGGTTGATTATGTTTATGTAATCGGGTGAGACCATTCCTAGATTATTTGATTAATACCAAAAAATAATTTACTAGCCAGGGGGGATAAATAATTCTTTTTTGTCCTCATAATAGGTTTGGTCAGGTTTTGTGGAAACACAGTCTCGTTTGTGAGAAAATGGTATTAGATAAAGTTATACTCTTTTGGGTGAAGTTTTTTTGGATGAGTCTCGATAGACATGAGTTAAGACTATTGGGAATTTATGTTCCGGTTTCAAGTACAATGCCAGGACAACAAACCTCATAACATGACTTGAGTAATCATGAGATATTCGGATTTTTGTTTGACTTCTCATCTAGGTGAATCGTGTAGGCTGAAAACTATACCAGGAAATTGGGTGGGGGTGAAGTGGTATGGTTTTCATGTTATTATGATATGTTTGATTTTTTTTATGGGTAGTTCGTATTTGATTCCATTATTGAAAATTTGCATATGGGTTGTGTTGATGGTTTTTTTATTATTACTTCTTATAGAATCATTCCTCCCCAAAGACATCCTGTGTAGCCATTGGAGGAGGCTAAAGAGAGTTATCCCTCCCAACTGATTCAAGACTAGTGGAATATGTGGTTCGGGCTATCCAAGTATTGGGGAATGGAGTGGGTCTTGATCCATGTCAGGTTAAAGATGCTAAACTGGGTCCTATAAAGGGAAAATATAAAGGGTTTCTTAAAAAAACCACCTTCTTTAGAAGGTACCACATAACCTCATGATGGAGAGGAGTGTCTTGAGAAGTGAGAACATATTTTTGTGTTTCTTGACCCTACTGAGGACGCCAGGGTGGAATGCGCTATATTCTTTCTAGAAGGTCCCAGTCTAAGGTGGTGTGACTTAGTGGTGAAAACTAGAAAGCATGATCTAGTGAATTGGAAGGACTTCAAGGATGTTTTCAATAACCATTAAATCCCTAAGGTCTTGTACTATTCCAGATCTAGGGAGTTTACGAATATTATTCTGCGTGACCAGCTAGTGATGGAGTATGACAACTGCTTTGTGGAGCTACTTCGATACACACCTACAATCTTTTCCAATGAGTATGTGAATGTTCAGGGGTTCGAGAGAGGGTTGCATCCAGAGATCTTTTTCATAGGTATTTCTGTTTAAGATGAAGACCGCTGCCAAATTAGTTGATTATTCTTGTATTGTAGAGATTGAACAAAAGGGAATGCTTGGTTCCTCTGGGGCGTTATCAATGATGGGTGGTGGATGTTTATTTGAGAGAAAGAAGAATTGTGATGATAAGGGGAATAAGAGAGGTGGTAGTTTAGGATATCCCTCTCGACATTCATCATTTGTGGCTTCTGATGTAGGGTCATTTATATTCCATCAGTGTAGGAAGGTACAGAATATTTGAATTCCATGTATAGAACCTCCCAAACCATGCCATTGGTGTAGAGCTTTGGTACACCTGTAGTATTTCCGAAAAGTGATGTTCCCATATAAGAGTGGTTAATGGTTTTTGGATTGCATTGGAATTTCAACCTAGTCTAAGTCATTTAGGATAGTGGGATCTCATTTTGGTGGGAAAGGATGCATAAATGGATTATAATCTTGGTATATTAAGTTCACGGAAGAATCACAGGCTATTGGTCATTCTCTGAATCTGACTAAGATGAGACAACTTCATGGATTTGATCGATCACTAGTGCAACAAGATGTAGGGACTTCAATAGTATGAGTTAATATTTTGATTTCATCATCTATAGATGATAAATTGTTTGATACAAGTGATTCTATTTTTTATATCCTTCAATCATGTGGATTCTTGGATTTTTCAAACTGATATCATGTAGTATGTGATGTAGTTGGTGGTAATGATTGGAAAGAATAAATAGAAGTGTATTAGATTCTTATCTTGTGTTCTCACCATGTCAGGGGTCAAACTAGAGTGTGACATCCTAGTATAAGATATGAAACTTTTCAATGTAATCCTTAACATTTATTGTATAGTGAACTTTTAGGATCATATCGATAGTTATAGGTAGTGGGTGAGTTTCACATCACCATATGGAAGTACCTAGGCCTTTCATGGTGAATGGAATCCTCAACCAAGTTGTGCTGGACCTTGAGTTACAAATATAAGTTGTATCATTTTCTTGTTATCATCACTCACATTGGAGGACGACAGTGGGGATTCTAAGGCTGGATTACTTCCTATGGTGGATGGGTTCCAAGAGGTATTTTTTGATGAATTTTCAGTATTTCCTCCAGAGTGGGATGTGGAGTTATTTATATATTTGGTATCAAGAACACATCAAATAACTCATCCCTCATATTGTATCGCCCCCACTGAGTTGAGGGAATTAAAGGTACATCTGGACAATTTTGAATCCATAAGATTCATTCACCCGAGCATCTCTCCTTGGACCGCTCTAGTTTGTTTTGTTAAAAGGATGATGGATATCTCATGTTGTGCATTGATTATTGAAAGTTGAATAATATAAACATCAATCATAAGTATCCCTTTCCCAAAATTACTATCTTGTTTGATCAGCCTAAGTGGGAAATGTGGTTCCTAAGATTGACTTGCGTTATGGTTTCCAAAAAGTCAGAGTTAGAGAGGAAAATGTCTCAAAAATAGTTTTATGAAGTAGGTACGACCATTTTGAGTATTTTTCAAGCCTTTTGGGTTGACATGTTCTCTTGTAGTCTTCATGGTTCTTATGAATAAGGTGTTCCACCTGTATCTCTATTATTTAAATATGGTTTTTGTGGATGACATCATGGTTTATTTTGGATATGAGTAAGAACATGAGGGAAACTAATTATTTTTTCAGGAATTCATTGGGATCATCTCATTTTAAAAAAAGTTTAAAATGTTCATATTATATATTAATTAGGGGATATTTCTGGGCCACACTCTCTGAAAACAAGGGGTTTTAGTGGACCATGAGAAAATCATTGGAGTTATGTCATCAGAGAAACTGAAGAATGTGTTTGAGATAAAAAAATTTATATTTCTAGTTGAATATTACATGCAGTTTGTTAGTGAATTATATGGGCTTTCATCACCATTAATGAAACTCACACAAAAAGGGTTCAAGTTTGGATGGACCCTAGAGATCCAAGTGACCTTCGAGGAGCTCCAACGATGGTTGAACACCTCCCTTATGTTGATTTTCCTAGAGTCTAAAAAGGGGTATGTGGTTTATTGTGATGCTTCTAATATGGGTCTTAGATGTGTACTAATGTAGAATGAATAAGTAGGGACGTATGGATGTCACTAAGACTAACCATAATAATATAATTACCCAACACCTGACTTTGAGTTAGTAGTTGTGATGCATTATGTGAAGTCATGAAATCACTATAGTTTTATGGGGAAATTTTTGGATTATTTAGATCATAATAGTTTATCCAAAATTTTCTCCTTGAAAGTTATAAATTTCAGGCAGCATCACTAGGTTCAGTACTTTAAAGGGTTTAAATTTGCTATTGTTCAAACCCTAGGTAAGTGTAATGTTGTGGAAGATGATTTGAGTAGAAATGTGTCAGTATAAGATTTGAGGGAGTCAGGTGATGAGTGGAATTAGATGGGGCTCTTTTTTCAGATAAATTTGGATGAAAATAGAAATAACAGAGGTGAGTTCATAGCATGTGCCCAGTTTACTCCCTCTCTTTTGGAGTTGATTAAACATGAGCAGCCCAGGGATGAGTCATGGTAGTGTTCTATTCAGACTCATCATGGTGGGGAGACAACATGAGATTGTTTATGGGATCTAAATAGAGTTTTATGTTTCAAGGACCATCTTATGGTGTTGGTATATATGAGGATGGTAATGATGTCAGATAGACACCATTATTAGTGGTATGTTCATCTTGGAGCCACCACGATGTATTTTTACGTGCATCAGAAGTTCAAGTGGCCAGGTATATAGCTGACATCATATCAAAGTGTTATAATTTCCGGTAGGAAAAATAAAATCATCAAAGTCCCTTTGGTTTTCTTGAAATATCACAACTATTTCTTGGTGATAGCATGGACACCCTTCCATAACATGGCCGTCAGGTCCTGGCCCACCAGGTACCACCAGTTGCCCCACAGACACATGGTCCCCACCCAAGGGTCCACCCACATGTCGGAATGGGTCATCTGACTAATGATAGTCCCCACATGCCATCACATGTCCTTTCTAGTTTATTGTCTCCCTACTCACACACATCCTAGGTATCTTCCCAAAAGGTCACCCATCCTAATCACTACTCCTACCCAAGCACGATTAACTATGAAGTTCTAATAAAATAGGATCCTGAAAAGGAAGGTGCACCTTTTTTACATGAGTCATATCATTTATTCAATTAATCATTTATCATTTGGGGGCATTACAATCACCCTCCCCCCTTAGAGAACAACATCCTCGTTGTGGGCCCTACATCTCAACACAGGTATTGTAGCACACTTAAGGCCATGTACCACCTCTGATTCCAAATGTCACTACTCGGACTCGGTGACATAACAGACACCCCGCCATAACATGGACGCCAGGTCCTGGCCCACCAGGTAACCCCAGTTGCCCCACAGACATGTGGTCCCCACGCAAGGGTCCACCCACACACCGGAATGGTTCATCCTACTATTGAATGTCCCCACATGCCAATGCATGTCCTTTCCATTGTGTTTTGTCCTTAGTCACACACACCCTGAGAAATATCCCAGATGTTCATCCATCCTGATCCATACATCAGGCCGAGCACATTTAACTGTGGAGTTCTAATCAGACATGCTCTCGAAAATGAATACTCACCTTGTCGACATGAGAAATATATTTTAATTATTTGACCCTTTATCATTTTGGGGTGTTACATCAGCCGTACCCATTCATACATAGATGTGTGATTAGATCTCCATGGACTTCATTTTCATATTTACTTGTACACCCCATGGGATGAATTCCATTGGGGTGGTGATTGATCATCTAACCAAAACCTCCAATTTAATTCTGATATGAGATTTAGCAATGGTGGATGAGTTTTGTTGATTATATGCTGAGGAGATTATGAATCCTCACATTGTTCCGGTGGCTATTCTTTTAGATAGGGACCCCAATTTCACCTCACAGTTTTGGTAAGGCCTTAAAAAGGTTGTGAGGTCATGTGTCAAGTTGAGTACAATATACCATCACAATACGGATGGTCCAAAGAAATAGGTGAATCATATTTTTTTATACATGCTTCGAGCATGTGTTTAAGATTTTGGTGGTTTGTGGGATATCCATTTGGGTTTGGTTGAGTTCACATATAAAAATAGCTACCATTACTTGATTTGAATGTCTCCCATTTAGGTGCTATATAGGTGTCTATGTTTGTCACCTTTGAATTAGGATGAGGTGGGCGATGCCTCACTATTGAGAACATTCTTAGTACACAAGACATCGAAAAAGGTAAATCAGATCATATAGAATTTTTTGACATCTGATAGCCACCATAAATCTTACGTCGATCAGAGATGCTGAGATCTTGAGTTTTCTTTGGGTGATCAGGTGTTCCTCAAACTGGAACCTTTAAAGAGTCATCGTCATTTGGGAAAATAAGGAAAGCTAATGTCGAGGTATGTCAAGCCATTAAGCATCTCAGAGTGTGTTAGAAAGGTTATATATAGGATATCCTTTACTTCAAACTTGATGTTAATTGATGATGTGTTTCATGGCTCCCAGTTGAATAAGTATAACCCAGATCCGACTTATATGCTTAATTTGGAAGAGTTGGAGTTAGAGCCCAAGTTATCTTTTTTGAAAAACCAACGTCGATGGTAGATTCCTATGATCTGTTGATTCGAGGGAAGCCTATTACATTGGTCTGTGTTCTATGACAACATATTATTGATATGCATGATACATGGGAGTGTATTTTGTGAGTTAATCCATAATACCACTTTTTATTCTATGACCAAGAATTGGAATGAATTTACGAGGGCAAAATGTTTTAATGGTGAGGAGAATTATCACACCCATGTTATCATTTTACAGTATTAATTATATTTATTTTTAACTTATGTTTATTCATTGGGTTTTCTTTGAGACTCTAAAGTGAAAACTAAAAATAAGGCTTTTTAGGGGGTGGTACACGAAATGTGCATGGTTAAGAGAAACAGTGTACCATTCCTAGGAAAACATGTGCCAAGGTGTCATTTTTGGACAGATCAGAATCTAACTGTTATCACATTGTTTTTAAAACCATGATACTGACCATGAAATATGTCCCTTGTGGATAATGGCGTCCAAACAGTTTCCACACAGTTAGGAAAAATCTGTGGGAAAACCATGAAGCCTATCCATGTCATCATAATTTTGATATTTACATTTTTCCTTTTAGGATTTAACCACAATCTCTCCCCTCTTCCTCCCTACTTGGGACATACAAACTCCTAATCCTCCAAATCACCAAAATTATCCATTAGAAAAATTCTTTTATGTGGATTTGGTAAGTAATCACCATGAAACTCTAATTAAGTCCATCAGTTCATATTTTCTCCATCTATACTAGGGTTTCCCCACTTCTTCTTTGGGGATTTGTTGTTAAGGGGGTTGGGTGACCTATTTAGGGTTGAATCATGTTTCTTAGGGTTTGATCTTGATGTTTTTTGTCCGGCCTTGCCTTTATTATTGTAATTGATGTGATGTTTGAAATTTTCATGTTTTCTAGAAGTTTCCAAACTCAAGGTTGGTTGTTCCATACTTAATTTTTTTCTGAATTTAATATGATTTCCTGAGTGATTTAATATTTTCTATAAATTGGGAATGTCATTAGAAAAGGGGTTTTGAAATGATTCAAGTTTATTTAGTGTTGAAAAATATTTTTTAAAGGAATGAGATACGTTCCATGTGTGCATCATATATGCTTCTTATTTTGATTCCTTCAATGTGTTTGAAAAATTATGTAAACTATGTTTCATAACACTTTTTGGATGAATTTGGTTTCAATGTGGGTTTTGGATGTTGAAATTAGGGATTTATCAGATGTATTTTCATTGTGTGTCATGTGTGTATATAAATTTCTATGATACTTATGGCAGGTGGAATAGAAATTGAGCACAAAGGGAAAACTGAGTAACATGGTGGCTGGACTAGGACTTGTACGTTAGATGACTCAGAAGTGGTGTATCCCAGATTCATCTCGAATGATTGACAATACAACACTAACTAAATGATATTAATGATTGGATACCACTGGGCCCATCAGGTTTCCCTTCATAGTGGAATGTACACGAGAACACTATTGGTTATGGTTACTATAACACATTTCACCAAGATATGATGTACTAAGTGTCTCACTTCTAGTTTGTTCCTAGAGGGTTTTCGCATGACTAAGTTTTATATGGTGATATCTTACTTAACATCAACATATGATATAATATATGGTTTTTTTTGAATGGAAAACCTTTTCATTTTAAAAAAATTTCATTAAAAAGGTTCAGACTTCCATTTTATAAAATTTAAATGGTTTTTTATAAAAATGTTTATATCATGAAATATTTTTCTTTTGGTTGAATGCTATTAGGATTTGGATCAAAACCTACAAACACCATTAAGTGTATGTTGAATTTCTTATGTCTGAAATATGTAAAGGAAAGATGTTTAGATATGGTGGTTTGGGATGATATTGGTGTTCCCTTGAAAGTGTTGTTGTGGTGGATTGAGAATGACTCTCCTCTTTTCATAGAGTATTTTTTAGTTGTGGCTCCCCTTTTTGTTGTAACACTTTTTTATTTGTTTGTAGTTGTAAATGTGAATCTAAAATTTTTTTATACCTTATTTGGATTTGATTATTCAGCCATGATTTTTTTTATTATTGGTTTATTATGTTTATGTAATCGGTTGAAATTTTTTCCAAATCATTCAGTTAATATTTAGGCACTAGTTTCCAGCTTGTGGGGATTGAGAACTCCCTTTGGGCATTGCCCAGGGTCAGTTCAGGTGTTGAGTATAACGACCCATACATTACATACATTGTTAATACTTCAAAATTGAAGCATACTTATTACAACATATAACAAAACCACTAAAGGAACATATAGGTATAGTGTCTTTTGAAACTGGGAAACATAATCAACTGGTTCATAAAACGTCTACACTGTCTCCCATTTATTTCCTCATATCTATAGTCCCTTTTGGCATATCTTACTTAATAACCTTCTTCCTGACCTGGGAAAAGAAAACATACAAAAGGGTGAGCTCAAATGCTCAGTATGGGTAAACAAAAAAAATATCAATCAGATCATATACATAAGCACATAACTTTTGGAAATCTTAACCTGCAAAAGAGATCATAATTTAATAACATGGGATAAATCATGGAAGTGAAATGTAATCACAATAATCATAACATAAAACATGGAACTTTGTGGCATACACACATAATCATAGAGAATCATTTCTTATTAGTCAAGACTCATTGCCAAGACTATCTTAGTGGACAAAGTCCATTTCTGAACCGAGTCACCCTCGTTTCAGTCCTGTTTCACTAAATTGGTATAACCTACCATTCCAGCCATGTCTATATCATGAGATATAAAATCTTTACCCAATGCATTTGAGGGAGATATAGGTCCCACCCATCTCATAATGATACCATTCTTATGTGTGCCACAAAATCATAAGTCATATATCATTGCATAACCCATGTAATAAAAATGGGAATCTTAAACATCGTGACATCATAAAACAATTCATATAAGATAAAGGAATTCATAAATATAATTCCATCACAACATAATCAAATCAATGTAATAATAGGGATAGAAACAGAACCCTTTATTATCTTAGATGGAAAATAATTTTGATAAAACACTTGAACTCCATTCTTAAGGAAAGTATCCTTTCTACTTCAAAAACATTTTTTCCTTTCTTAACATGTCATACAATATAAAACTAAAAGAAGTTGATTAAAAATAAACTTGAAAACTTTTAGAGGAAGCTTCTTGGATATAATGTTTTAAAACTCCATTCATGCCGTATATGTTAAAAAAACATTCTTCGTACTTTTGTCGGAAAAGTCAAAAAGTACCTCGTACGAAAAACAACAAAAGATTCCTTTCATATCCTTTACTAAAAACTCACCGAAGGTTAAAATTGGATTTAAACAATTGTAGGTGTATGGAAATAATATTACATATTGAGGAAACATGGATGTGGATGATAAAATACACCCCAGTAAATGCCAAAGTATAAACAATCTCGGATAAAAATGAGATTGTGATATTTCCCTTACCTTTGGTCTGATATGCTTTGTACGTGTCTGAAACCTCCTATATAATGATTTAAATAATGTTATTTACTTATTCCAGAATCATACTTATTTTTATGATATCATATTTTGTCATATTCTTAGCTTCTTAGTAGTAATATTTCATTGCTACTTGTTATTCAGGTGTTTATAACTTTTTGTTCTTATGCGTGTTTTGTCGAATAAATTCCTATTCTTCTCTTATAGGTAACTCATTTTCAGAATGGTATTAGTGTAATATATATCATATTCATTCATTTAATTAATTTATATAATCATTATGAAATGAAGATCATGTAGAACGAGTCGCATCACATCGTGGAGGCGATATTCCGTACGTACGCACAAGTGATGATATCGTTCCTATGATCGTGTAATTGTATTGGAGTGTATGTATACTATTTCATAATCAGTATAACTTTATAATATTCATATATAGTAATTATTTACACCATTATACCCATCCAAGTAAGGTGGTGGTGGAAAATAGATTACACCACGACGTGGAGACGGTATTCCGTACGTACGCATGCACGGTGATTTTTTTCCGTAGGATGGATAGATGGTGAAATAGGGTTGTTTAATACTTATAATAACATATCAGTATATGAGTTATACTGATGTTATTACTTCATAATGAAACAACTAAATCAGAAGAAGTGAAAGAAGAAATAAAAATGAAAGAATCGGTAACGGACATTACCTTTTCTTTGATGTGCTTCTTTGAGACCTTCTTTTAGGGCACTAAAATTGGTCTTTGAAGAAGACCAGGACTTCTAGGATGTCTCTAGGGAAGTGGAGTGGAGAAAGTGGTAGGGGTTGGACGAGCTTGAAGGCTCAAAGTGGTGTGAGGAAGAGGGGGAGGAGGTGCCCTTTTATAAGGGAGGAGAGGGGCACCTTTGGAATAACTAATAATATTATTTTATTATAAAGTCAAGTTCGGTTTTAAATAGCTCCAAATTGATTTATTTCGAAGCTAAGGTGGGGATGGGACGAAATAATCTCATCCAATAGAATTTAGACAAGTTTAGGTTCCTATTTTAACCTTATCATTTAGATTTAACATTAAGTTAAATAATTTTACTTTTACTGTGTCTTCTTGTGTTCTTATACTATAAGGTTAATAAACATACTATAAGCAGCCAAACGAACCCAAAGTTTATTATTATTAATATATATAACATTATCTAAGTCATTTTTCCTAACCTTAGATTTTTAGGAATAAAATAACAATTACAAATATAATATTTGTTTTAAAAACTATTTTATCTCAATTTTGACACTATTTAGTAATTAATTTTTGTGAAAATCAGAATAGAATAATTAGTTCAAAAAAAGTTAATTAAATCAATACTAACATGTCATATTAATCTAGAAAATTATTGTAATTCATAAAAAGTGTCAAATTACATTTATTTTGGTGTTTACAACATCAATTATGTCAATATTTCATTAATAAGTTAATTACTGCATCATCTTTGTGTCATAAATAAATTAAATTATTTAATGTCTAAAAATTACAAATAAAATACCATTATGTAATAAATATTTTTAGCTTTCTAATGAATATTTATAGTCGAATTTAGCTAATGTATAACCCCATATTAAAAATGATTTAGTTATAAAACTTTGATTTTAACTATTTTAACCCTTCTTTAAATAAATTAATAATAAATGTCCTAATCTAATCCATGTGGGCCTAAATGGTCAT
This sequence comes from Viscum album, assembly GCA_963277665.1. Taxonomy (NCBI): domain Eukaryota; kingdom Viridiplantae; phylum Streptophyta; class Magnoliopsida; order Santalales; family Viscaceae; genus Viscum; species Viscum album. Next base: position 173,950,594 of record OY728128.1, read on the forward strand.
ATTTTATTCCTAAGTTTGTTTTTGGTCGAATTACACTTGTCCAATAGAATTAGGACATGTGTTAGTGTAATAATAATATCATTTTTACCCTTAATTACCCTATTTACTTTTAATCGTGGTAAAAAAAAGTAAAAAGTTACTATTCACCAACAAATTATTTTCGTCTCATTGAACCACATTTTACTTACTGACATCAACCGTGTCTCTCGGATTTTCGAAATTCCACTCACAGAAGCGGTAAAATTAGGTTTTATGAAAAATTCAGTTTTTTAACTACCACTTAGTGGTTTCACTATTCATCAAAAATTGAAAGTTTTTAGAAAAATACAAAAATTTCACCCTAGGCTAATTTCGATATTAAAAATCCAAAAATGAAGTCCATTTTGAAAAATAAAATTTCAAAAAGTGGTTATTACTATTCATAACGGCTAGTTTTAATAATATTAGATTAGCATATCATTGTTTAGTGAAACTCGGTATTGCGTATGACGCAAGCTATCGAGGAAGGTCGCGATTTCGTGTAATGCAAGCCAAGAAAGTGTTGTGTGTAGAAAAAGATTACTTTGATGATTAATATAACATGAAAGTCTCAGGTGTTACATTGAGATTCCTTGAAACCAGATCTAGTTCATGAAATTATCAATGATGTTGAGCTAACTATGGGTTGTAGTATATCACCTTACAAATTCTATAAAATTAATTGATATTATAGAATAATTATCTCCTAGCCAGCATTCTAAAATATACATTAATGATGTGGTAATTTTGTATGGTTTACTGTAACTCCCAATGAATTTAAAAGAATACAATTTTTTTTGATAGCATTAAAGAAACACAACACCAAAGTTAGATAAGAGTGTTACTCCCAGTACATAATCATATTCTTATTTTTAAATAAATTTAATATCTTAGATAGATTGTGGTATATTCAACCCCATGATTTTGATGTTCGGTAACATGTTCAACACACAACACCAAGCTTAAACGAACCATGTTAAATAAAACATGTATAACCTATACATTAAATTTGTGGGTATAAATGTAATTAAAAAATATATGATATATTTATATATATATATAAATTAATTTCCTACTTCATATAAATTATTTTGAAATTGTTAGTAAATAATAAATCCACATTTTGTTAAGTTATTTTGTTTTTATAAAAATAAGCCTTCTTCAAAAATGTTTCTTATTTATTTTCATGAAAAGAATATTACAATAAATTTTTGGAATTTTTTGAATTTTTTTGATAATATTATCTGCATTTTTCTGAATCATAATATCAAAATTTACATTTGGATAAATATTTTAATTTTTCTGAAAATATTTATATATTTAGTGAATAATGAAAATGTACTGATCTTTGTAAAACTATCATTTATTTTCAATAAATAAATTAATTTAAATTAAACAATATATTTTAATTTAAAATAAATATTATTTATTTATATGTACTATATGTAATTATTTTTTAATAAAATTTATATAGTATTTTAGTATAAGTTTGTTTTTCTGTTGGAAGATAACTTTTTTTCATTTTTTTTAAAATGCCTAATGTTTTATATTTTGTATTTTTTTAAATAATACCTAATTAGTAATGTTTTATATTAAATTATATTATATATACATATAAATTTAAATTCATATTCAAACCATGATTAATTGTAGATATTGAGTTAATACAAAATCATCCTTTGATTTTAAAAAGTTCACTTCTTGGAAAACTCCTTTTTCATTGTGTCTACAGGATTCCATTTATATTTAATTTTCTTACACTTTTATAAATATATTTGAAAAAATAAACCTCATTTTTAAAATCATCATTTCCAAAATATATTATGGATGATTTTTGGGAATTTTTTGAAATGTATAATATTTTGATGAATAGTTAAAATACAGTATTTTAATTGAATATTTGTTTTTTTAAGTTATTTAAAATGTTAAATTATATTTTAAATCAGTTTAAAATTAAAATTTGTTAATTTTTATCTCATTTAATACAATTTAGGTAATTTTAATCAATTTTATAATGACCGTAGATATAAAAATATTGGAAACAATTGGAAATTTTTACTATTAAAACATGGTTACTAGTTGCATCTATGAGATTAATTTTAAATTTAATTTTTCCACTAAAGTGAATGGAATTTGTGGAAATGGATTCCATATTTTTATTCATAATAATATAAAATTTATAATAAGGTTAACTTAATTTTAGACAAAAATGAATAGTAAAATCAATTTTTTTCCACAGTTAATGTATAAATTTTTTTACCCAGGGTTATACTAAAAAATAAGGTCAATAATGACTTATAAAATTGTATAAAAACTATTTTTTGGAAGTATTTGTACCATTAAATATATAAGATTATATACAGTTTCATTTTTTTCCTTTGTGACATATAAAACACGTGGGATCACTCATTGATTTTCAAAATACCATGTATGTCCTCTACCCACTCATAAATGGAAACCCAATCTCATATATTCTTCACACCTTAAGTAATCTTTGGTTAAGAGAATACCTGACCAAATAAATTCCCAAATTACCTCATATAATCCTATAATCCTATTTTTGTGAAAAAATAAAACCATGTAAGTCCTTTAGTGGAAACCTAACAAGGAGAAATTAAGAAGAGGTAATATTCTTCAATGAGCATTTTAAATTTTATTTATTTATCCAACCTCTTAAATTATTATTATACCAAGATTATATGATAACCTAAATATATTAAATATAATTATATTTTAATATTTTACTTTAATGACATAAATATTTTCCCAATTCCATAAAACGTGTAACAAAATCATCATTCATGTGTACGATAGGCTACCACCCCGTGAAACAATGTCATTCATTTTTTCCATTACCACCTCAAATTGTTGAATATGATGATTGATATAATTTTTATATATGATATTTATTACATAACTATACCTATTAATTAATTATATAATATATACCTTTTTTCATTCCATTTCTCAGGGGATACGATAACGTCATTCTTGTGTACAATAAACTACCGCCCTGTAAAGCGATGTGATTTTTTTCAATAAAGAATTTCAAGGAAGGTAATAAGGGAAATTATAATTAATAAAAGTAATATAAATGACATAATTATTATATTAATGATATATTTTTCATTATGTAAATATTATATGTCATTTTATTTCTTATATTTTCAATCAATGGTAATGTGTTAACGTTTTCGTGGACGTGTGGACTACTGCTTCCTCAAAATGATGTGATTTCTTTTTTTATTACCACATCACATGAATGATATATAATAGTATAAATAATTAATTTTTAGGGTATTTATGATATAATTTTAATTTTTGAAATATAAAATATTTCTTATCTTTTTCCCATAATGATCATTGAAAAATTGAAATGTTACTCTTGCATTAGAACAACCTACTATCTCAATGAAAGTATCTTAGACCATTTTTATAACCATATTTTCTTATTATTTTAATATTATAATTTATGATTAAAAATTATAACTATTTTAGGATTATAATTCTACATATGTTTATATAATGACCTCTTTGACCACAGTCAACCTTCCAATGTTATTTTTGACACATAAGCCATATATGGTAAAACAACCATTGTAATCCTTATTGATTAAGTAATAATATATAACATGGTAATAAGTGAAATAAAAGGAATTTAAATCATGAAAATTTTATTATGAATGTACATAATTTACATATTTTCATTATATAGGAATATAATGATCAAGCATGATGAATCAAGCTCGAGGCAAGTGTTTTCTAGTCTCACATTTATTTCTTTGATATATATGCCATATTCCTCAATTATTTTCTTATACAGTGTGTGTAATCCCTATTAATTTATTTTATTAATTTATATTTAAATTTATATGTATTTACATATCTATTTTATGATCTATTATTCACCGGGTTTACAGTTTCAATGTTACTACATCGGTAATGGATTTCTTAACATAATTTCGGTTCATTGGTTTAAACTAATACTTCATTGATTATGTCATTATAGGATTATGTGTATAATTAAATATTACTAACTTATTTTGTATCTGTAAATTTTTCTATGTGGATTTATAGTTAAAAAACCTAATATATTATTCGATTAATTCTCACTTCAATGTTATGATAATTGTAAGTGTTTATTTTACAATCTCATTCTAATCAAGATTATTTATATATAAATTTATATTAGAGTAATGTTTTTTATAAATTACTAATAAACCCATTTAATTTTAATCTATTAAGGGTATTCAAGATATTATCATGTAATAGTTTCATTTTTCAACTCTTTTCTACTTAAAATAATTGATAAAATGTTTTTATGAAAATATGACTTTATTTATCTATTCGGTCAAAAATCTATTTTCTACAAAAAACAAGGTTTTAAAAAACTATGTTGAAAAATATTTTTATCCTTAAATAATGTTATATTAAATAAATTTTTATCAAAATTTTGTAAAAAAATTTCATAGAGGATTTTTTTTTCATTTTTAAAACAATTCCTTTTTGGATTTTATCAAAAACTAAAAAGGAATATTTATTTTAATTTGTATGACATGGAAAAAATCATCAACAATCATGACCACTAAAATGTTTCAAAAAATCCATTATATATTTTAATCATTATTTTTAATGAAATTATCATTCAAAATTATTTGTCAGATTTTAGTTTTAAAAATATATTTTTAAAATGTAATGTTTTTTTCCTCATGAATTTTTTTAAAGATGTATTTATGGTATTTCTATTCATCAATGTAAAAAAACCTTTATTCTTACTCCAACGTTAATATGTGGTATTTATACCATCCTTATTATTTATATAGCTCAATTAATATTGTTCCAAGGAGATTGTTATGTAACTCATTAATTTTTCATGGGTTAATCATGATTCAAAGAGATTTTTATAAAACTCATTTTTTCCATGAGTTAATTATGTTTCAATGATACTATTATGGAACCCATTTATTTTTTATAGTTAAATCATATTTAAAATATTTTAACATGAAACACTTTTATTTTCCATTATTAATCATGTTATAAAAGGAATAATTATTGTGTATATTAGTTTCATTATTAATGATCTATGTAATTTATTCATGTTGTGGTTATAGGACATTATATATGATGGGTTTACCTAGATAACATTAGTTAAAACTGTTACAATTTATATGATTTGGTTCCCAATATAGCATCAGGTGTTCCCGTTATAGATTAAAGGATGGGTGAACTTAGAAAACACTATAATGCATTGGGTGATGATTATGTTCTCCAGATAATTATATTGGAATTCGACAATGTGGTTAATTTAATTTTAAGGGTTCAATAAGGGTACTGAAAGTGTTCTGTGAAGATGATGTCCTAAGATACCATCATGTATTATTATTCATTCTATAGGATTATGAAGTTTCATTTGATCCAAATTGATTCTACATGGATCATGATGGTTGATTATTTTAAATACCTTCTTTATTATATCCTTTTTCTATGTTAAAATGTTTCATGAACCAAATATTGATGAGTATGAAAATTCATAGAATATACTGATGAAATTTGATTATGTCACCAATCACTTATGCTATTATTATTCTCAATAATGAATTTAATTTGTTAATGCTTATGTTTCCCATTACTAAGAATTGGAGCTCACACTTTCTATGTTTCATTTTCCCCATGTTACAATGAAAAGGGTTAAATGAATTATTTCTAAAATGGAATTTATATGGATGATGATGATAAAATTATGTGAAAAAATAAAATATGGGATAATTAGTATAAATTATCATTTAAAGTCATTGGAATTGTTTATATAGGTGTTTTTCAAACTTTTATAAAACAATAAATGTAAAATTTCTTCGAGAATATGTGTGATACAATTTTTCATTTTCATATATTTTGGTTTGGATGATAAAAAATTGGGTCACAATTATCAACATCAAATCTAAAAATTTAATGTATATGATTTCATCACCAGATCTGGGAGTACCAGTTTTGAGCTATTATTGTTGTTATCAAAGGAAAGGTATTAATAGATTTTAGGATTATAATTATTTGTTGTGAGGTTATATTAGGATCTATGAAACCCATCACAGGTCTATAATATTATGGTTGACCATAAGTACAATGTTTTAGACCCCCCATTTGAGGGTTTTATGTAGTAACAAATGTTAAATTATTAATGGCACTTTGGAATTAATTTTATTATGTCGGCTTATTTTTTCCACTAGGATAAATATAAAGTCCTATTATTGGAGGAATTATCATTATAATTTTTGATGAAAAATAAGGGGACAAATAGAATGTTGGTTGAAAAACCATTGCATTAAGAACGGTTGATGATCTTGATCCCACAGCAGTAGGGAAACAAGGGGGTATCACCTACCACTATGTTACATGATGTCCTGGTTAGTATAGAAATTTTAAGGGTAACGATTATGTTTAATTTGTAAGAATATGGAATTTTATTTGAGGAATAATGTTTGATTTTTCTTCTAAGAATATATGATCAAATAATTCAAATCATTGGGTTTTGAAAATAGTCTGGAAATGTTTGATTAATTTTTAGTATACTAATTTATTGAATTATTTTGTTTGAAATTTGGGTACTAAGGATGACATTTGGAGATTAATGTAGGAGGGTTTATTTGTTTTTTGAAATTTATTAACTATATGATAACCATTTTTGGTTTGGTAAAAGTATAATGATAATATGAATAACCTTTTATTCATTTTATAGTTTTATGGTCTTTATAAGTATTTTTTAGTGCTTCATACATGAGAAATTCATATTGAATACACATAATTTTGGGGAAAAATGAGGTTGTGATGGAAATAAATTAAAAAATTAAATTATACACATGAATCAATTATATTTCCATATCTATTAGCCTATGTGGTAAGATAATTCCCTAACTCTAGGAAAAGGATCTTGAAATAAAAATTTTTCCTAGTACATTCATTTCTAGTGAACTGATGCACTTTCTGATCATTACATATATACGGTTTTGGGGCCCTTAATTTTGCATTGATCCTTCACTTTCATGTGACGAATGACCTAAAAAATTATATAATTATTTATAACTTTTCTCTATTTCCATATCTTCACATTCCACCAATTTTATCCAGTATAGAACACTAGTAACATGTTCTTTTAAAAGACCCTAATAGTTTACTTTAATCATTATCATGAATATGTTTTAGTAACCCATTTTATGACTTGTGTAACACAGAATGATTCTTCAAATATCAAAAATTTATTATCAAGATAAAGTTAAAATATTTAGGACACAATTTATTAAATGGGGTAGTATGCAACATCTTGATATTTTAATAGAATAAAATTATGTATGATACTGTAAATGATATGCAACAATGAAATTAGAAAAGAATGTAACTATTTGATACATTATGATATACTAATTTTTAAATAAATTTAGTATATTTGATAGCTTTTGGTATACACAACCCCATGATTTCTATGTCAGATATCATGTTCAACATGAAACGCCAAGCTTAAATGACCCACAATATATATAACCATTATAACCTATCTGTTAATTTGGTGGGTATTAATAGTACTAATAAAGAATATGATATGATATATATATACATATATATATATATATAAATATTATACTTTATATATAATATAGAAAATTTTCAATTAAATAATCATGGAATTTTTGGTAATGCGATTTTTTATTCAAAAGTATTTTTCTTTAATATTGATTTTTATCGATTTTCATGAAAAAAATATTATAATCATATTTTTGAAATTTTTAAATAATTATTTTATAAAAATAAATTCATATTTTAAATTTGAATGTCAAAATTTTCTTGGGTGAATTTTGGATTTTTTTCTTCAAATAATTTTTTTTTGTGAATTGTGATAAAATACCTGTTTTTATAAAACTATTTTTTATTATCCATAAATTCAATAATTTGAATTCCAAAATATGATTTAAATTAATATAAGTATTATTTAGTCATATCTATCCAACTTAATTTCTATTAAATAAGCATTATATTTTATTTTAATATAACTTTGTTATTGGGTTTTAATTTGTTTATCTTCTGGAAACTATTTTGAAGTGCATACTGTTTCTTAATTTTAATTAATTAAAATAATAACCAATGATGAAGGTTTTAAGCTAAATTTATATATTATATAATAATAAATTCTAATTTATTTTATTTCCCTGATTATAAGTATACATAGTGTCAATATAAAATCATCTTATGCTTGAAAAAAACAAACTTCTTATAAACCAACTTTTTTCTCCAAGTTTGAAATTTTTGTTTTAAAATTAATTTTTAAAAAATTTAGAAATTTATTTTAAAATTTAAAATTAATTTTTGAAATAATTATTTCTAAATTAAATTATTGTTAATCTCTGGGAATTTTCTAATAAAGTTAATTTTTTGATGAATCGTGAAAATACTGAATTTTTATTAAAAACTGAATTTTTTATTATAAAATTAGTTAAATTCTATATAAATTAATCATATTTAGGGAATTTTAATAAATTTAATATTTACCTCATAAAAAATATTCTAAAATTTTAAACATTTTATTTCAAAAACTCTGTTTTTTCATCACGTCTATTGGATTAATTTTATGTTGATTTTTTCACTTATGTGAATGAAATTTAGAAAAATATATTCCACATTTTTAATCATCATAATTATAATTTTTAATAATATAAACATAATATTTTTACCAAAATAATTTCCAAAACTGTAAAAACAATATACTGTGGTTAATGTAAAAATGGGTTTAGTAGGGGATTAAGTTAAAAAGATAAAGGTAACAATGGCCTATAAACCATTATAAAAATTATTTTTCAGATATTAATCGATAGTTAAACCTATAATGTTATATTATTTTTCATTTTGGACCATTTTTTCATATGAAAAACATGGGATCACTAATTACGTTCCAAAAAATTCCAAGTGTATCCTCTCCCCCACTTATAAAAGGCCACCCATCAACTCTGTTTTTTACACCATATAACCTCTTAGGATCCACCAAGACCTGAAAAAATCACTTTTAAACGTCAATAATATCATCCTAGAATCCATATTTTTGGGATTAAATCCAACCTTATCGGGACTTAAGGGAAATCTAAAGTGGATACCAAAGGAAGAGGTAAAATTCTTCGACAAGCTTTTTTATTTTATTTATTTTTCGAAATTATTCACTTATTCTTAATCCATGATTATATAATAACCAAAGTAACATAAATATACTATGATGTTATTATTTTAATTTAATATCCAAAATAATTTCCATAATTCATCAAATGAGTAAGAAATCATCATTTGTGTTTGTGGAGATCTACTGCCTCGCAAAACAATGTTATTGTTTTTTTCCTTTACCACCTCTCAAAGTTGTATATGATGATGGATATAAAGTTTAGATTTATTATTTATAACATAATTATACCTATATATTCATTATTTAATATATATAAATCATTACATTACATTATATATGGGATACGATAATGTTTCTTATGTGTATGATGAGCTTCCTCCTTACAAAATGATGTGATTTATTTTTTACTAATACATTTCATGGAAGATAATAAGGGTAAAAATAAGGAATATATGTTATATATATAAATTATTCATGATAATATTTAAAATTTTAATATTATTTACGTACAATATATCATTTTATTACTCACATTTTCACTCACTCAAAAAGTGATAATGACATTCGCAGACTTGTGGACTACCAGGTCCTTGAAGTGATGTGATTTCTTTTTTTAATTAACACATCACAAGAATGATATATATAAGTATATGTAATTAAATATAATTTTATTTATTATATAATTATAATTTTTTGTGGATAAAGTTTTACATAAATTCTTTTCATAATAATCATTGAAAAATAGAAATTTTACTCAATCGTTTCTATGGCCTACCATCTTCATGATTGTAATTAATGCATTTTTCATAACCATATTTCAGGATTGGTTCAAAAGAATTATTTATTTTCAAATATGACAATTATTTCATGATTATTATTTTGGATATGCTTATACAATTACTACTTTGACCATATTCAATCTATAAAAGTCATTTTCTCATATAAGCCAAATATTTTTAAAAAATTATATAAAACTAATTGATTATGTAATCATATATAACATTGTAAAAAGTGAAATAAATAGAATATTAAACATTAAAAGTGTTATTAATAAATTATATAATTAAAATAAGTTTACTATTTATGATGATAAAGAAGAACTGTGATGAATCAAACTAGAGGTAAGGGTTTTCTCCTCTCACTTTTATTTAAGTGAGATATTTTCCATATTCACCACTTATTTTTTTTTTGTGGTGTATATAAAACCGATGAATTTATTTTATGATTTTTATAATTAAATTAATCTGGATTTATATATCTATTTATTGATATATATTTCAAGGGGTTTGTAGATTCAATTTTACCAAAGTAATAAGATACTTCTTATCTCAATTTCTAATTATTCGTTTAAACTTATACTTTATTTATCATGTCATTCTAATATTTTCTTGTATAATGACTTTTTATTACTGGATTTTGTATTTCCAATTTTCATATGGGTATTTATAGATGAAAGGGATAATTTATTCATTTATTATTTCTCACTTCAATTTCATGATCCTTTTAAGTTTTTATTTGATAATCTTATTCTAATTGTGGTTTTTATTATTAAATTTCAGTTGAAGGGTATTTTTTGATAATTTCGTAACAAAGACATTTCATTTTATTATCACACACTTATACATTATATTTTCATGATGTAGTACCATTTTACTACTCTTTAAAACATAAAATAATTTATAAATTATTTTTATAGAAATATGACTTTATTTCTCTCTTCGGATGGAAATCCATTTTCCCCTAAATGCATGTTTTCAAAAAAATTATTTCAATAATATTTTAACCTTTTACAAATTACTTATTACATAAATAATTACGTAATTATATTTTTAAATTTTTTTAAAAGAATATTTTTTCTTTTTCAAAAAAAGAGCTGTTTATATTTTACAGAAAAAAGTGAAAGGAATATATGTTTTAATGTGTATGACACGAAAAAAATTTCCAGACATTTTAAAAACTAATTTTTTTTAAAATAACATTATAAGACTCAACTATTTTTTTTCAATGAAATGTATTTTCAAAATGTTTTGGGAACATTTAGTTTTAAAAAATTTATTGTCATAAGAAAAAGGATTTTTTTCTTCCACAATCTTTTTAAAGATCATTTTATGGTATTTCTATTCATAATTAACAAAAAACCTTTTTTATTAATCCAATGCGTATAATATTTATTTATACTATAATTATTATTTCTCTGTGTGTATTAAGGTTTTTTCAAAGATATCTTTATGAAACCTATTCCTTTTCCATAGGTTATTCTTGTTTCAATGAGTTTTTATGGAACCCATTTCTTTTCCATAAGTGAACCGTGATTCATAGAGATTGTTATAGAAATCATTTCATTTATACTAGTTAATCATGCTACAAAGATATTGACATTAAAAATACTTATTTTCAATTGGTTAATGATGATATAAAAGGAATAATAATTGTTTCTATGAGTTTTATGATGAAATATCTATGTTATTTGTTATTTTTATGGGTTTTGAAAATTATATATAATGGGTGTGCATAGATAGTGTTGGGTAAGCCCATTAAAATATATATGATGGGGTGTCCCAATTCGCTTCGGGTGAGCCCATCATAGCTTAAAAAATGGGTATGGCTAGATAAAACTCTAATGAATTGAGTAATGATTAGGTTCTCTAGAAAAATATATTAGAATTAATCTAGATGGTTATTCAAATTGTAAAGATTCTATAAGTGTTCTATGGAGATGATTTAACAAGATACCGAAACCTTTTTTCTATAATTTCTATGGGTAAATGAGGTTTCATTTTATCAAGAATGATATCAAATGGCTCATTATTATCGATTCTTAAAACTCATTACCTTGTTAAATCCTTACTCCATGTTTTCATGTTTTATGATCTATTTAATTATTGGTATGAATATTCATATGTTATACTCATGAACTTTGATTATGTCATCGTACCCTTTTGATCTTCTTATTCTCGCTGAAAAAATTCATTATATAATATATATGTTTTATATTATTGAGTATTGGATCCCACCCTTCTTATGTTTCCTTTCCCTTGGTTAAAAATAATTCGGTTGAACAAATAATGACTAGAATTCACTTCATATTGATGAAATTGACATATTAATGTTAAAAAAAATTAGGCTTAAGTGGGGGAAATGATCATTTAATGTCATGGGAATTTTTTATGTAGGATTTTGTCCAAATTCTCATGAAATATAAAACAAAAAAATAAATGAGAATTTAAGCGATCCAATTTTTTATTTTTGTGTTTTATGGTTTGGATAGATAAAAATTGGGTCATAACTATTGACATCAAAGAGAGAAATGTAATCTTTCCAATTTTAACACCACATGTGGGAGTGGGAGATTTGGGGTTTTATAATTAAAACATTCAATTGTGTCTAATAGGGATGAAATGTTTACCTTAGTATTTTGAAGAAGTATTCAATTAACTATTAATATGGAGTTGATTTTCTAAAACGTGAGTCATCCTATAATAGATGGTCAATATGAGAGAATAATTAAAACCCTAGAAAATATTCTAAGATACAATTATATAGATTTAAATGGTGGTTGGTATCAACACCTTCCTCATGCTGAGTTTTATCCTAAAATTAGATTTCACTTGATCAATTAGATGGTTCCTTATATATAAATTTATTGAAATAAGTGTAAAACTCCAACATACTAGAATTATATTGTAGGAATAAATCTATTTGGACATGAGCAAGATAATGAGATGAAAGAGAGGGTTATATCCATTCAACAACACATCATGAAAACATAAAGTCAAAAAAATATTATGATGATAATATTCAGTGCGATCTATTATTTTAAATTAGAGAGGCGGTCTTTCTCAGAATTCATACACTGAATAAAGAATATATAACATACCCAAAGGTATATCTTTCCCTTTGAAATATTTTACCATATTGAGATAATAACATATAATTTTTAACTTTTTTCGAACCTCTCTCACATTCAATATGTGTTCCATGTTTCTCTTCTATGGAAGTACGTACCTGATCGTCCATATACCCTAAACTTAGAGGTCATATTATTAGAGCATGATAATTGTTATGGGGAACAACCAATATAGATTCACAACTGAATAGGGGAGGTTCTACAAAATGATTCAACTTACCTAGTATTGTTTTGTGGTGAAACCACTAGCTTGAGGAAGCTACATGAGAACCTAAGGATTTAATGAGGTAGAAGTATTCCCATATGTTCTTTCCAAAGTGATGTATTTAGAGTGAGAAACTTATTTAATGGGGGTTATAATGTAAAACCCTATGATTCTGTGTAATATATATTTTAAATTAATTTAATATTCTATATATTTTTTATTAAACACACACTAAGCTTTTCTTGTGACAAAAAAAAACATTGAGTTTAAAAAATACATGAAATACTATTAAAATATTATTATTAAAAATGATAGTCATCTCCTAACCATTTTAATGGTTGGTAGGGATTGGATTTACTGAATTATGTAAATATAGGGTTTAAACATGTATATTTAATTAATTACTTTTTGAGAAATTATAATAAATGAAAATTCTAACACTATAAGGATTTAAAAATAAATTTAATATAGAATGAAATGCACAAAACATTGAGTTTCTTTGAAATAACACTATTTTATTTATAAGAGATAGTTCAACATAGCTGTTAAACAATATTTTGTCACTTCTATGTATTTAATTTCGAAAAACATACATACACAATTGTGATCAGTAAGAGATTTTGAGTCTGACAATATTATCATACATTTTTGATAAATAGTAATATAACCATTTTGAATATTAATGTAATCTTATGACTATTAATATTAACTTAATGAATAAAAAATCATCCAAATAAATAGTAACCTCACTAATTAATGTATAAATAATATTTTGGTACATTATAAATGAAATTATTATATAATTATATTATAGAACATCTAAGTGAATATTTTATAAATTAATATTTAAGTGTTGGTATTTTTTTGAGTAATCAATATTTAATTACGATTTTATAAATTGATTTAAAAGAAAATTCATTTTCATAAAATGTATTAATTAATAAATATTTTATATTTCCAAAAATTTTGGATTATCTTATAAAACCTTTGTTAATTTTGAGGGTGTTATAAAATCACATTGAACTTTAAAAATTGTATTTTTTTAGTAAATGTTGATTTTAATGAAAAAATTAATTTCTCATATTTTTTAAATTATTTTCATAAAATGGAGTAGATTTTTGAATTGTTCACATTGAAAAATGTTTAGGGTGATGTTTTGGTACGTTTCTAATATACTGGAATTTTTTGTGAATATTAAAATATGATAAAATATGATATATAATAAATACCAAATTTATTAAGTGTTGGGTGATGATTTGATGATGTAAGAACCCTTGGATGTATCTCAAATAAAATTATTAATATATATAGTCACATAAATAAACAATATTTCTTGTGTTGAGAAAAATTATTAAATAAAGAAAAAAATAACGAGAAATTACACCTCTCTACTAAAAACCCACCCTCACCCCCTCTTCTCCTCAACCCATTCAAGATTTGAGCCTTGTAAAATTTAAATCCAATAATATTTCCAGGATCCTCCCCCATGTTTATAACCTCTTGGTCACATAAAAATACCAAAAACAATCCTCTTAAGAAGATTCTCAAGAATGAGTATTCAAGAAGAAAAAACCTCTTCCTCTTCCTTTTATTTTCTTTCCATGATATTTCTTTTATTATTTTATCCTAACCTCTACTATCCAAATGATTGTGATAACTCCAGTATCATTTATATATTATAATTCTATCATTTTAATGGAAGAAACATCATTAATATCCTTACTTTATCTCTTTTATTTTAAAAACGAAATCATCATTCAAGAGGTGCTGATTTACAACCTTCATGGATGAAAAACATTCATTATTAAATTTATTCTTTGGGGATGGTCATGATACCATTTTTATGGTTAAAAAAATACTATAATATATTTAATAAATACTTTATTATGTTCTGTAAGTATCATATTTACATAATATTAATTGATAAAACAAAATGAATTTCTTATGGTTAATAACTGCCATAATAATGTAAATGATTATCCCTAAATTTCTTATCTAATGATTTATCCTCATACCATATAATTTTTTTATATATAACTATTTACACTTAGTTATATTCATCAATAAAATATAAATTATGTTCTAGATAATTACACTCATTCCACCTGAACTTCCGTACTCATATACAATTATACGTGTTATAAAAATCAAGTGAGTGAACTCTCTCGAGAAATAACATTATAACGTATAACTGATCAAAAAGGACATAAATGAACTTAATAAAATTATTATAAATGAAATAAAAGTAGATATGGTTATGAATAATTTAATTAAGGGATTTTATTTGATAATCCAGAAGGTTAAGGTCATGTACATAACACATTCAAAAATAAGGTAAGGGTTTCTCCCAAAACCTCCATTTTTCATTTGGGATTACACATTCTCTCTATTTATTCCAATGAAAATATTTATTATTCTTATTTACTCATAATATGTTTTTTTAATGTTCTATATAAGTGTATGAATCATAATACTTATTTATATTATGGGTAGTACAATGTTTTATAATGATCATTCTCAATCCTTCCCGACACATAAGCCCAATTGAAGGGAACAACTCAATTTATTACCCATTTAAAAGTACTATCTAAAATATATTGTAATAGAAAATTATTTTTCTAAAATTAGAAATTTTTTCATGAGAATGTATATTTGGTCATTAATACTTTTATTCAAATAATTATGACAAATTAAAATGATTTTTTCTGAAATAACTATTCATTGAAAAGTAAAATGGGCATTTCACTAATGAATTCCTTAATAATTTTATTAGGGTATTTTCATCTATTTCAACACCTATGTTGGATTTTATGATTTATTGATATTATTATATTATTATTTTCATCAACCATATTTTATTAATTTTTTTATGACCAATTTTACCATGGATATGCTATATTGATACAATTCACTTTTCTACTTATAATGGTTAGTTATTATGATTCTAGATTGGGGAAAGTTATTTGCATTTCAAATGTTCTTGTTCATTATTTTTAACCCTACTAATAAAAGGAATGGATTGAACTTAGAATGTAATGAGTGGGTCTCTCTATAGTCTCTCAAGGCATAAGTAGGTCTCATGAAACAAAAAAGAATTGGGTTTTGGCTGAGGCCTTACCCTAGTCATTTTAGAAATCTTTGATAAGGACATGATAATATGTTTCAGATGATTTAAAATACACATTCCCAAATTATAATAATAGTAATTGATAAATAATGTAAATATTAAAGTAGTATAATATCCATGGTTAAGTTTCATTAATTTATAATCAATTATATGGATTAATGTAACCTGATTTCATTGCTTCCATATTATGCTCAAGTTTATTTTTAAAGAAATGTGGTTTTAGTTATTCTCAATTCCAAATTTTTATTTTAATCATAAATTATATTGTATTATATACCCTTAAAAAGAACCTGATCTCACCCCTTTCTTATGTTTTATATTCCCCAAGATGTGAACATGAATATTATTATGAATGGCTTATATGAAAAATCAAAGAGTTTATGGGAGATTCTAAAGGGGTAATAATGTTATATTTTCTTTAAACTTGTAATATAAATCTTATATTTGTATCATGTTTTCCAAAAATACTAAAATATTTGGTCCTTTTTTCTCTGATTTCCTTGTAAACATACTAATTTATTAATATAAGGCACCTGCTCTAGGAAATTTGGGCTTGGGTCCTTTCAGATGGAATCTAAGAAAGATTAGTTGAAACAATGGAAACTAGATATAGAGAACATAGATTAGGTAAATAAACCCTACTACATAATTTGTTTATAAGAATACACAGCATCATATAATTTTTGTAAGGTATAGATTCTGTGTATCTTTCTAGAAAATACATCCCTATATGGATACTATAAAAGGACATGGTTCTAGAACAGATGTACATAGGAGTTAAAACTCGGACAAGGTGTTCTAGGCCAGAAATGGGGTAACCTGGTACATAATAATGATCCTTACTATGAATCTAGTTAGACACTCTTGAGGGAATTTTTTAGGACAATTTACATTTTCCTTAAAAACCCGTATAAATGTTTTAATTATAAATATGCCCCCAAAGAAACCATTATTATGATTATGATATTAAGAATGCATAAAATTACAATTTATGTTATGTGTTTTACTAGTTAAGCATTATAAATAATGATTCCTAACCTGATTTAGTGTATACCATTATTTAGAAATAGCTTATGCTAGGAGTGGAAACCTCATGAACACATGTATCCCAAGTAGGGATTTCCCTCCTACATTGGATAATGATGTTGGTCCTGAAGATACAACTAGTAATGAGAAACTAATAACTATATTGGGAAAATTGAATCAGGTGATGAACAATAAACTTATTCGTATAAAGCATCCAGATCATAAATGTATAGGAGTAATGATATACCATTTTATGAGACAACATTCTCCATTATTTAATGGGAATACAACCCATTTATAATAGATGAATGGATAAGTTATTTTGAAAATATATTTATCACATTGGTAAGTAACAAAATATGTAAGGTTATCATGGATGTTTATTATCTCTGAGGAGATGTAGATCACTGGTGGTCTTTAATTCAAAATACAAAAGAGGATGAAGAAATATATGAAGTGGAATAGAAGTATTTTATGGAAACTTTCCTAGAGAAATATTTTCTTCATGAAAAACAAGATGATATGAAACATAAATTTTTCAATATAAGGAAAAAGGAGGATTAGAATGTTTCCAAGTATGAAACTAACTTTACAAAGCTTTTATAGAATTTCATGGAGTATATACGTAGTCAGAGGAGAAAGATTAATTGATTTTTTTATTGTTTAAAACTTTCCATTCTAATGGAACTGGTTTCCCAAAAATTCTCATCATATAAAAATAAAATCCCATGTACTATTAAGATAGAAAAATAATTATCTAAGTGTTATGACTTTAAGTGAAAGAAATAAAAGAAGAGAATGGAGGAGGAAATAGGGGATAAAAGTAAGAATAAAAAATTTTGTTTCCCTAAAAGTTGTACATTTAGAAGGAAATAGACTAGTGTGTGTTTAGAAAGAAAATAAGTCTATTTAAACTGTTGATAAATAGGCCACAAAGCTTGTGATTTTATGGGAATGAAATAATCTATCAAATTTGCATGCTAAAACTGTAGGGAGATGCGACATTATGAAAATAATTTTCTGAAGCACTAATGAAACCTTCCTGATAAAAGGAAATAAGATCATGGACAAGCTTATGAGATCACAACTACTGATGTTGAAGTTCCTAATTATGTGGTGGTAGGTACTATAATCATTTCCTCAGACATGGAAAATTATTTAATTGATTATATATCATGTCACTCCTTTTTATCTTCCCAGTTTTCTTTAAAAATTCGATATTTCCAATTCTCCTTAACACAAGAGTTGTCAGTCAAAACCCTTATGGGAGGTCTCATTGCAACAAATATGTGTTAGGAAGTTCCCATTATAGAATATAAAAATATTTATCTACTAATTATTTCACCATACCTATGGTTAACTTCGAAACAATCCTTGGTAAGGATTATATTTCCAAATATGATGCGAATATATATCGCAAGAAGAAGGAAATTATGATTAGTGGGGGAGGTGTATAATCACTTATATTTAGAAAAGAAACATCACCATCTGATTATTATCTAGATCAACCCTAGTATCTCTACTAAATTCAATTATTGGGGAGGAATAGAATTACATATTTTTTGGTTAGGAAACAAATCATTAAACTGATGATGTACCTATTATGAAATAATACATTGATTTATTTCCAAAGGATTTACCTAGTCATCATCTGGAGCGGGAAATTGAGTTTTCTATTTATTTAATTTCGGGTGGAATGCCTATATCAAAGAATCCTTATAGAATCACCATAGTGGAATTAGTGGTGCTGAAGAAACAAGTAGATGAATTGAGAGATAAATGATCTATCCCCCTAGTGTTTAACCATGGGGAGCTCATGTTCTCTTTTTCAAGAAGAAATATGGATCCATGATGTTTTGTATTGACTATAGATAAATCAATGATATTACGATAAATAACAAGTACTCTCTTCCTCATGCTATTGATTTATTTGATCAACATCAAATAGAATAATATTTTTTTAAATATTTAAAATTGATCTAGATATCATCATTTTCATGTAAGGAATGAACATATTATAAGGACAACATTTTGGACCAGCTATGGGAATAACATGTTCACAGTAATTCCATTTGGAATGACTAATTCACCCTATATTTTAATGGATATAATGAATAGAATTTTCAAGTAATATCATGATGAAGTTTTTGAGGTATATATTGATGATATCTTGTTATACTCCAAATGTTATGTAGATCATGAGATTGACATGCACATTTTTCTGAAGTCTCTTAGAAGAAAAAAGTTATGTGGGAAGTTTATTGATTTTGAATTGTAGCTTTAAAATGTTTCTTTTATTGGACATATTTTCACTAAGTATGGAATCTTATTTTATCCTACAAAGACAAAGGTAGTTCAAGAATGGCCTACACCAACAAACAATACCTAGGTATGTAGTTTTTTTGGTTTTGCGGGTTATTATCCGCAGTTTGTATAGAACTTCACCCAATTAGCTAACCCATTAACTATGCATACACAAAAAAGTGATTATGTTCATATGGAAAAAAGATTGTGATGAATGTCTTAGATAATTTAATAGGATATTATTTAACTCTAGAATAGTTTATCTACCACCAGGAAATAGTGGTTTTTGATTTATAGTGATTCTTCGAAGAAAGGACTTGGATGTTTCCTTTTTTAGAATAAAAGAGTTATTTCCTATTCATCAAGGAAGTATAAAACTCATGATCAAAACTATCCAACTCAGGATCATGAGTTTGAAGCTATAATATTTTATATGAAGATATGGAGACACCATCTCTAAACTGAATGATGTGAGATATATATAGTTTAGAAGAGTTTGAAAAATATTTTCTCACAGAAAGAACTAAACATGAGGTGAATGCGATGGCTTGATCTACACATGGATTAAGATTTTCCAATACACTACCACCCAGGGAAGGAGGATAATGTAACTGATGACTTTGGATGTAAGGATCATGAGGTTCTGAAAAAATGAGTATTTACAAGGATCTAGTAGGGATGGATAATAAAATTATAAAGGAAGGTGAAACATCATTACATTTTCAAATGGTTTCCCAACCATCTTTATCAGAATGAATTAAATGTTTTTAGTATGATAGTGATAATATTAAAAAGAAAAATAATGATGTGAAAGATGGGAAGTTTCTATAAATCGTGTGTGAGGATGGAATTATACAATTTTTGAAGAGGCTCTGTGTTCCCTCTATTCCCGAGCTAAAAATTGAGTAATTAGTTAATTCAAATATCTAGAATTTCTTTATACACCCTAGTTTTACTATGATGTTTAGAGTTTTGAATGAACATTTATGGTGGGGTAATATAAAATGTGAAATTGATGACTATGTATCAATATTTTTAGTCTATCAAAAGGTGAAGGTTGAAAGACAACATCCTAGAGGTGTCATGAAATCCCTTACTATTCATACATGGAAATGGGATGACATCACTATGAATTTTGTCACCATATTACCAAAAACCCAAAGAAATAATGATGTAACATGGGATATTATTGATCAACTTACCAAATTTGCACATTTCCTCACATTTAAAGAGTATTTTCAACTTGGCATCCTTACAGGAATCTATATTAATGATGTTGTAAGACATCATGTAGAACCTATATCAAAATTATATGGACTTATTTTAATATTTACATCAAAATTATAGAAAAATATTCATAAATATTTGGATACTGAGCTTCATTTGAGTACTTATTACCACCCTCAAACTAATGGGAAGTTAGAAAGGAAAATCTAAACATAAGAAGACACATTGAGACAATTCCCACTTTATTTTCAAGTTATGTGGGATCAATATTTACCTTTGGTAGATTTTTACTATAATAATAGTTTCCATTCAATAAATCAAATGGAACCATATGAAGCACTGTATGGAAGGAGAGGTCATACACCAAAATGTTCAGATGAAGTTGGTTAAAGGAATCTTGTAGGCCCAGATCTTGTTGAGGAAATTATAGAGAAGGTAAATACTATTCAAACCTACATCACAGAAACTAAAAGAAGGTGAAATATCTATATCAATAATAAAAAGAATGATGTGTAATTTTAAGGGGGAGATCATGTTATCTTGAAAGCATCATCAAGGAAGGGTGTTATAAGATATGTGAAGAAAGGGATATTGATCTCTAGGTACATTGGTCCTTTTGAAATACTAGATAGAATTAGAGCTGTGGTTTAACATTTAGAAAATCCACCTAACCTTTTTATGGTTCTCAATGTGTTCCAAATATCCTTGTTAAGGATGTACATGAATGACTAAACACATGTCCTCACTTATAAAGTAATATATTGGAACCTGACATATTATGCTATGAAGATACTATCCTGATTCTAGATTGAATAGAACAGTTGATGTGGAATCAAATGTCTCAGCTGGTAATGGTACTTTTGGAAAATTATAAATTTTAATAGGAGACATGGGTGCCTAAGGAAATATTGATGAAGACATACCCAAATATAGTTATAAGGTAACCATTTGATAATTTTGATGAAGAAATATTTGAAGGAGTGTAAGATGAAACACCCCAAGGATTTATATATAATTTTAATACAGAATAAAATGCATGAAATGATGATTCTGTACGAAATTACAATTTTATATTTATAAGAGAATGATGTAATCTAGATAAAGATAATTTTTTCACTTCAGTGTTTTGAATTTCAAAAAATTGACCTAAATTATCATGATCAATAAGATATTTAGAGTTTGTTAGGATCAACATACATTTTTTTGAATTGTAACTTTACCCTTTGGATTTGTAATGTACCCTTATAAATTGTAATATGACCGTTATGAATAACCAATATAAGAACCCTAATCTTCTTTTTTAGGTATGGATCATTATTTTGGGTTGTTAGTGGGGAAAAAGGAAGAGTTAGAAATTTTCTAAGTAAACTATGTGTAATAGATTGTTGTGTGTCGCCGTGTACTGGCTGTTTAATGGACAAGTACAAGGCCGTGTAGGTGACCTAATTGACCACCTAAAGTAGGGGTCAGTTGAGGCTTGTACAAGGCATGTACATTAAATTAAAACACCATGTACTTTTATTTTTATTTGATGAGTCAGATTGGTGTCATGTACCATATCCAAAACTCTCCTTTTCTCCCTACGTTTCATACAGGATAGAGATAAATGAACGAAGATATTCGAGCTCATCGTGTTCCTTCATTCAAGCTCTAATTGAGATGTCGTCAGGTGCATTCGATCCCCCCCGGTGAGTTATCTCTTTCTCTAGATCATGTCTTCCTTATTTCTACTTTCACTTGAGTTATTGAGGGTTGATATTTTTAACCCCTTTCATAGATTTATGTCATTATAGGCTGATTTAAGGACCAACATTTAAGAGCGTTCATCATTCAACATCAAAGTGGGTTGTTTGTTCCTTTGATTTTATTTGGATTATATATTCATAATGTTCCAAATACCCATGTTGTGGAATAACGGGTTTTGGTAATTTTAACCATATTTAATACCTTATATGTTTTCATTATTGAATTAAGGTCTGTTTCTTAGGAATAAGATTGAAAACCATTGTTTATGGGACACCCCATTGGTGTGCCCCCATGTTTGAGTGTTTTTGGATTTTTTTCCTAGGTTTCGTATGAGTCATACCATGTTTCCTTGCCTTGACTTTCTTAGGATGGAGTTGTTTTATTATATGAATTGCATGTGTAATTCTTGTGAATGTTAGCCATGTAGTAGTTGTAGATTACATGTGATGATTTGATATGATATGCATGATGATCTTCCAATAGACCATGAGAGTCTTGGACTAATAAAACATCGGGGGTTTCCATGTTTATTTACATAGGATCGTGAGAGCCATGGTGTAGAGTTTGACCTAGGTGTATTTATAGTGAGAGCTACCTAGGAGGAAGTTCATGATTATTTATACAATGTTGACCGAGGGGGTATTGACCGTGAGATCTACCCAGAGGTCATGTATAATTTATTAATGCCAAGTGGACCCTTGGGTATTGACCATGAGAGATTCCCAAGTCATCATTTTCATTTGATTAGTACTATGTTAAACCAAAGGGGTTAGACTGTGAGAGCATTCCTAAGGGGTTGTTATGAATAATGGATTGTTTGTCTATGATGAGTCTGCTAAGCCAAAGCACAATCTTGTACTCGGTCTTACTTGGTTGTTTAGATGGTCTTCTGAGAAGTCTGTTTTCACTATTACACAGAGGGATATAGATAATAGTCTAGATCTAGGGGTTAGTAATCCAATGGTTTGAATAAATAATAAATTAAAATGAATGTATTTGAAAAATTTGGGATTGATTACTTTTGAGTACTTCCTAGTTTATTGCTTCATTTTTCATATATGCTACTATATATATATATATTCATAGATAGTTAGGCACTGATCTTTTGGTGGTTACTGACAAGAATTCATTTCACACTCTATTTGGGTCATGCTTTTTCTCAAAAAAAGATTATATGATTGTAGGTATATATAAGGGAAGGAACCCATATTCATTAGGTACATGATTGTTTTTGGAGCTAGAGATCATGAGACCAAGATGAGTCTTGTGTTTACAATGGAGTTTATTATTTTTTGTACATTGGATTCATTTTTTTATTTCTAGTATTGTGAATTGTTTGGATACTTTTTTAGATATATGTGACATGCATCATTTAGTTATATATGTTGCAATTTTTTATACTATAAGTCTTCCGATATTTATTTCTATTTTATGGTATTACTAATTTGACTAATATTTACTATTTCATTCCATTGTGTTAATATTCCAATGTGGGAATAGGTTCCCCACTATCACACTCAATGCCCTCACTGCTAGTCATCGACCTATGGAATTTAGGGAAATGTGCTTGAGGCCATGTGACCAACCGGGAACCGGGCACCCTTAGGCGACACCCAGAACCAGGACGTAACAAAGTGGTATCAAAGGAGGTTCTTTTTTCATTGTCTTCCTATTTTGAGCCTATAGACAGAGATATAAAGGAATATGTAGTTGGTAATAAGCTATTCTTGGGAGTAAAAAAGTCGTGTACAGGGAAAAGACAATTTATCTCAATTATTGCAATTTTTATATTTTTTCGATTATTATTGTTGATCTGACTTCACCATTGGGTGACTCGCCTATTTTTTAAAATAATTGTTATATATAGGTGGTTATATTTCTGTTACCTCCTGATGAGATGTGGTTATTACTTCTCAAGCATCATATATGCAATTTCTAGGGATCTCATGTCATTCATTATTATCATGCCATTTAGGGTGAATTACAGATTTCATGTTTTTTTGATAGATGTAGTACAAGACATTCTTGCTGTTATGATAGATGGTATGACAGAATACCTTAAATTTTGATAGGGTTTTAGTATATGGAATCTTTCATTTGGATGGATGCCAAACTTTGGTCCCTGAGTTGTTATGGTCCCTCTTGGATCGGAATGTTTTTCTTGAAGTTGAACTTTAATTTACTTTTGTCAAGTTATAATATGAATAAAGATGAAAAACTATGATTCAGGGGAGTATGGGTTCTCTTGAGTCAGAATTTGTAATGACTTGAACAAAATTCAATGCTTTCAAGGGTTTTAGAAGAGTTTTAGAGGATTACTATTTAGAAACCTAGGCAAAATAGTGTGTGGATTTATGAACAAAATCATGTATTCTTTTTATATGGAAAAACTTCTTTTCTAAAGTACACATCGTGTAATATATATACATGTAGTGTTGTCTTTAACCAAGCAATAGACTATGTGAACATAGAAATGAGGTTGGGAAACATTGTTAGAACACACCGTGTACTTGGAGTACACGGCATGCCGTAAGAACCGTGTCTCCGAACATGTGACCAAGGACACATGTCGATGGGACTTAACTGGTATACACCATGTCTAGGGTGGACACTCCAAGTATCCTTGTGCTGATAGAACCCATATAGTTTAGATATGTATAATTACTTCAGAATGATAGAAATTTCAAGTAAATGTTATGTATTGAGAGAAAGACTCTGTGTGTAAGGGTGTTACACAACATGGTTTGGAAGAGGTACATGACATGTTAAAAGAATAAGGTGACACACCTTCTAGGGGGTTTACACACCGTGTAACTCTGTTTTAAAAAACATGAATGTTTCTCCTCAGGTTCCTTTCTTACATTCCGGAGTTTTAGTCCTCGAAAATATTAAACTGAGATGTGATATTGAACAAGCAGAGTCATGCTTTCGAGAAATCCTACGGTTGTATGCATGGTACTAGGAAACGAATAGTCACTGGAAAGGGTAGATCCTGGAATACCAATAGATTCTCCCATCATGCCCATCCTGGAACCAGCTGTTATACTAGAAATAGGTGACGATGAAATGTTCTGTGAAGGATTTATGAGGATAACACATACATTCATGGGAGCACCACATCCTGCCATGATTTAAGAAGAGTTAACATGGGTGTTCCAGTAGCATCATGCTTCCACATTTTTTGGGGATAGAGGACCACAGGCTGTAGAGTCAAGGTTGGAGTCCATGCTTTCTATCAATGAACATCTAGAGACGACTCTAGAGAGGAGTGTGAATCTTGTGAGGTACATGTTATGTGATTCCACCAGGAGATGGTGGGATGTTATATCATAGGAAAGACTTCATCAGGATATGGCATAGGAAGTGTTTTGGATGACCTTCTACGATTACTTATACCCCAAGATGTTGATGGTAAATCGAGCCTAAGAGTTCATGAATTTTAAACAGGGTGTTGTTTTAGTGGTGGATTAAACTTCTCATTTCACAGAGCTTCATCGATTTATAACTTCATTGGGATGTAACGATTTATCCCTTTCTAGGAGGTTTTAGGATGGATTCATGTATGACATCTAATCGCTAGTGAATGTCTTCAGGATGAATTCATTGATGAATATAGTGAACGAGGTGATGATTACCATGTGCAATCTAAGAGATCTTTGGGATGTGAGCTAGGAAGTTTAAGCATCCAAGGCTGGTCCTCCTTCAACTGATAGCAGTAAGAATCATAGGGAGCCTTCATATGGTGATTCTAGTAGAATGAATGTATATACAAGTATCAATGTGAGGTTATACTAGTATAGAAGTAGTGGGAACACGAGACCTTAGTGCCCTAGAGACCCAACTGACAGCCGAGCTTGTGGAAAGATGGGTCATATTAAGTGTTTTTATGGTTTTTCTCACCAAAATATAGTGAGATGGGATTAGTTATGACCCCACATTTAAGAGTAGGATCCCAGGTTTTACGTTAGTTAGGGAACTTAGGTTTGTTAGGCTCCTCATGATGATGAGGTAGTTGTGGACATGGGGGTTAGGCTATAAGTTTTCAGCTACATCAGCGTGGATTAGCGTAGGGTAGTCAGGTAGGGTCACAGGGCCACGGTATAGGTTAGAATTTTGCAGAGGAGCAGACCCAGTGAGAGCAGGATCCCAGAACCTCAATGTTTTTTTGGTGTTATTCTAGTTTCCTCAGCTTACGATTTTTCTCTTTTTGATAAAGGGGATTCCCATAGTTTTATATATGTTGTTGTTGTGGAGA
This sequence comes from Viscum album, assembly GCA_963277665.1. Classification (NCBI taxonomy): domain Eukaryota; kingdom Viridiplantae; phylum Streptophyta; class Magnoliopsida; order Santalales; family Viscaceae; genus Viscum; species Viscum album. Next base: position 173,977,563 of record OY728128.1, read on the forward strand.
TCCTTGATCTCTGTATCATTACTTATGAGGCTGTTATGATGTCAGACACAACATTGGGGATTAGGAAGGATAATGAACGTTAGTTCAAGGAGTCCCCTCTAGATGTTGGTTGGTGTCCCTTCATAGGGGACCTCTATGTCTTTGAGATGATATTATTTAATTTAATTCTCAGAATGGATTGGTTAGTATCATTCTGGGCCTTTGATGACTGCTATCATCGTAGGGTGACTTTAACATCACCAATGGGTGTGTATTTTCTACACAACAAAGAATGGGATGTCTAGGTGAGCAGAGCTGGACCTGAGCATCATGGGTTGGGAGGAATCACTGCCCCGTTTGCTTGATTATATCTGGATGACTAGAGAAATTTACATATGGACATTCCTACAGTGCATGATCATTTTGGAGATTTCCTTCCAGATGACTTATCAAGTTTAACTCCAAATAGAGAGGTAGATTTCTATATCTAGATTGTGCCAAAACTGGCACCAGTTTCCATTCCTCCTTAGAGGATGGATACACCAGAGTTATATGATCTCAAGAAGAAGATTGAGGAGTTACATGAAATGGGTTTCATTTGACCCAGTACTTCTTCTGGGGGTTCACCTATCATTTTCATTAATAAGGATAATGGTACCCTAAGACTTTGTGTGGATTATCAGATGTTGAACTAGTTGACGGTCATGAACCGATATACCTAGTTGAGGATTGATGATCTCATTGATCTTCATTGAGGGGCCCGAGTTTTCTCAAATATTTATTTGGGATCTGGTTATCATCAGTTTCTTGTTAGACCATTAGATATACCTTTTATAGACTTCTAGAGTAGGTACGGTCTATATGAATTGTGGTTATGCCAATTGGTCTCACGAATGCGCCAGTAGTTTTCATGGCACTAATGAATCGAGTGTTCCATCCTTTCATGGATTCATTAGTGGTAGTCTTCATTGATGATATCTTAGTGTACTCTCACACTCAACATGGTCATGCCATCCTACAAAAGATCATCTTGAGTCTACTGAGAGAGCATCAGTTATACGCTATGATCTCAAAATTACACTATTGGATGGTTCGGATTCCCTTCACAGGTCATGTTATATCATAGACAGGAGTGTCAGTAGACCCAGATAATGTGAGAGATGTTTTTTCCTAGGAGGAGATGAAGAATTATTTTGAGGAACAATGTTTTCTAGGGTAGTCTGGTTACAAAATATGCTTTATATAAGACTTTTTAGTCTTAGTAGTGACACTAATGGGCATGAATAATAAGGGTACAAATTTCATGTGGACAAATTCCCATGATTCAGCCTTTTAGGAGCTGAAGGGGACATTTAATTCAGTAGCGATCTTGATTTTACCGATTCTGGGAAAGAGTTACACAATTTACTATGATACATCATGTATCAGGATAGAGGAAATTATTATACAAGGGTATGGAGTTGTTGTGTATGGGTCTCGACAGTTGAGGCCACATGAGATGAAGTATCCAAAGAACAATCTCAAGTTTGATGTAGTTGTGCATGCTTTATGTTTTTGAGGCATCATATTTTTAGAGGGAATTTTGGGGTATTCACTAAGCTCAAAAGTCTCAAGTACATCTTTACTCAGCATGATATGAATTTGAGACAGTGCAGGTGGGTTGAGTACTTTCCATCTTTTGACTTTGAACATGCCTAAACAGCTGGGAAAGGCAACGTAGTGGCTAATGCATTGAGAAGGAAGACACATTTACAGGAAGTTTAGGAGGCCTGTAATGAGGGGAATCTTTTGGATCTGTTCTCTGAGATGCATTTGGAGGTTCACGGTAGATATGGGTAGACGTTTCTAAAGAACACCGGGATTCCCTCAGAGGGGAGGGGTGAATAATAGTGTCATATTTTTGTATGCTATCTAATAATGTTCCCATGTTGGTAAGAATGTGTTAAACCTATATGATATATATTAAAACAATTACAAAATAAATTACAAAGTGACCACACAACACTTTAACTTGGTTCACCATAATGGGATACATCCAAGGAGGTTACACCAACAATGTTTTGATCATACCAAAATCCACTAATCTTTAAAAGTTGTGGAGTAAAAAATATTAGACACATTCACTCTATTCCAAGAACACTACATTTATAAACATTATGGGATAGATCCCTAATTCCATCAGAACACTTCCATCAACTCCCCTAGCTCACTTCCATAATATAATTCATACTCAGTTTATTGACTTGAGGGTATCTTCAATAGTTTTTCATTAAAGTCTTTATCAGAGTCCATAAAGAGACTCTTCTTTCATATAAGTTCAGAATTGAATCACTTGAAGGAATAGATCACACAAAATAGATATTCAAAAGCATGTAGGAAGCATAATGCTACACTTACGTGAATAACATCAAATTGCACATAATATTTTGGATTTTCTACGAAAGATGTCATTCTTGTAAACCCTATTTCCACAAAACCCATATCATTCACAAAAAATCACTAAAGGTTTAACATGGTATTTTCAGACTAAAGAAACACCCTGCATGCAAGATTAAATCTCTAATTTTTTTTTGCACACAAATCTTTCATGTAGTAGAGAGATCATAGTTTCATTGGAAATTTATTATTTCTTTCATGGGTGTAGATGACTATTTATAGGCCTTGATGAAACTGCACACTTATTTCCAGTGAATCTTTGTCAGTGTGTGAAAGATTAATCCTGAGTGTGCAAAACAGATTTTGATGTCGCATTGAGCATGTAAGATTCTTCCTTACAACATCATCTTTCGTGAACATTTATGTTTTGTGCCCACGTTTTTTCTTTTTCCATATTTTTATGTACTAATCCAAAATCAATCCATGTGTGAATGTATCAAAACACCTTTTAATCATGTGTGCATGTCCCTTTTCCAAAACCCCTTTTCTCCATATTAAATTTGCTGGACCAAGAATTTGGAAAACACAAGGAAACAACCCCACCTTCAATATTATTTCTCACCTGAACTATATGATACCTTTCCGAGAAAACATCCTAAACTTCCAAAGAGGATTGAAAAAAATAATAAACCATACTCTATTTCCAAAATAGAATGACCGTGGATCCAACTGTCTCCCCCTTTGGGTTTGTTGGCAGTATCTAGATAAATTCAATAGAGCACCAGCCACTATCAAAACCTGATATGAAAGAATCAACTCATCCAACACTCTAAGTATATGTGAGAAATTCTTGGTGTAGAAAATGAGAGGGTAAGCTTGAATTGGGTTCCCATGTATTTTAATTCATAAATACATACAAGATATTCTCATCATGTCATAATGGAATTCGTAAAGACGTCCAAGTTATTCTCATCATGTCACAAAATAATTACATGTCCTAAATTTATTTTTTCTCCCCCATTGGAAATAAACCCAAAGACTAGTATTTGTTCATTGTAGAAAACAAAACACACACCCATGGATAATATCTCCCACATAAACGTGCATCACTTCCAAAAATAATTAAAAATAGTTAACATAACTGGGGAGAGGGGGAAATTAATAGCTTCCTCATGTACTTGGAGGTGGATTGACACTGAGGTTCATCCAATGTTTCTTAAACACAACCGTTGAAAGTTGCCTGGTCATAATTCCATCCACTTTCTCATCTATTCCCACATGTTCCATGTTGATCATGTCTTGTTCAAAATTTTCCTTGATGATGTGATATTAGATTTCAATATGTTTCGTATGATAATGTTGAACATGATTATTCATATGATCAATTATTCTCTAATTTTCAAAGTAAATCACCATTGGTTTTTTTACCTTAGCACCTATGTCAGTTAGTTGCTGCTTCATCCAGAGTAACTGAGTGCATGCCTTTATAGCATATATATTTCTAACATTAGTAGTTCTAAGCGAAGCAATTTCCTGTTTCTTACTCAACCAGACCACATATTTCAATCCAATATAGAATGCTCTACCACTGGTGGATTTTCTATCCACTACATCCCCAGATTATTCAGCATTAAAATGTAGATAATTCATTATCTTTTCCTACAGCCAAGAATAAACCATAATTTTGGGTCCCTTGAATGAACCTCATGATTCGTATAATTGAAGCCTCATGTTCTTCTTTTGGATTACTTTGAAAGTGGGCCTCTAAACATATTGCGAAGACAATATCTTATCATGTTGTTGTTAAGTGCAGTAATATTCCAATTATTCTTTTATATATTGTGAGATCCATAGACATCCCATCCCCATGCTTTCTGAGTTTTGTTCCAAATGCAATAATATTCCCCATTTGTTTGGAATATTGCATACTAAATTTATTCAATAACACTTTTTCATATTTTTCATGACAAATGATTGTGTAATCCGTCTTCTAAATCACCTAAAATCCAAAAAAGTACGTGAGTTCTCTAATCATAGATGTTTGAAATTATAACGTCATGTGATTAAGAAATTCTTCAAGTGATCCATGGCTGCTACTTCCAGATATAATATCATCCACACAAACTATCACCATGAAAAGTTATTTCTCAGAATTCTTCACATAGAGATTGTGATATACTTCTCCATTTTTTGAATTATATCTTCTTGAGATAAGAATCTTGCTGGGAATACCATGCTCGCATTTCCTTCTCTAAACCAGATAGGGCCTTCTTTAGTTTTCAATGCTTTGTTTCATCATCACCATGTAATAAGCCCATTGGGTTTTTAATTCATAATTATTCTTCCAATAATCCATTTAAGAATGTTGTCTTGACATCCATTTGATACACTTTATATCCTCTTTGGATTTCCATTGCAGGAAATAGCCTGATTGACTCCAGTCTCGCTACTAGAGGAAATTTATCCTCAACACAAATGCCTTCAATTTTTGAATATATTTTACAGACCAAACATGCTTTATTTATGATCAAATTTCCATGCTCATCAAATTAGTTCTTGAAAATCCACTTCGTACCAATCACATTGTGACCTTAGGGTCTCATGACAAGATCCCAAGTCTGAATTTTGACAATATGATCAAACACTTCATTCAATGATTTCACCCAAGACTAATCCTTTGTAAATTCATCAAATGAGGATTGTACCATAACTAATAGAAATTTATATTCTTCATTATTACTCATTATCCTTGTTTATGTGTGTGAATTTTGATTCCCAATAATGTTGGACTGATCAATCTTGACTCTTCAATTTCTCTATTGGGGTTCGATCAAATTATTTCCAGCTATGGAAACCTTTTTTGAATATTCTACTGATTCAACATCATGATTTTTCTCCTAAGGGTTTTGTACACCATCCTCTACCTATGTATTAGCATTTTCTTCATGTTAACATTCTTTATTATTTTCAATCAAATCAACATAATAATTCCTTGAAGTATTTGTGTTTTTATCTTCAATGATCCTAACATCAATGCTTTATGTAATTATTCCCATGAACTTATATAAACACTTGTAGGATTTTCTATTCACTGAGTATCTAGGAAATATTATTTCATCTGTATTTTCTCCATACTTCCCCTGATTTCTTTCTTGGTTTCAGATGAAACATTTTCTTCCAAAAACACAAAAATATTTAAATGTTGGATTCCTTCCATGACACAATTTGTATGGTTTTTTGTATCACCCATATATATACCTGTTCTATATTGAATATAAACTATAGATTTAATGACCTCTTTCTAGTAATATCAAGGAATATAACTCTTGATCAGCATAGTTCATTCCATGTTGTTTACCTGTCGATTCATGCTCTCAAAAACTCCATTTTTCTATGGAGTTCTCATAGATGAAACCTCATTCTGGTTCTCACGCTTCTCTAGATAATTTTAAAATTTAATAAACATGTATTCCCCTCTATTTTTAGACCGAATGACTTAGATATTCCATTTAGAATCATTCTAAAAAATTTGTTGATATATTTTTATGCAATAAAGCACTTTTGTCTTCCTTTATATAATAATTAAACATTCCATTATGTTGTAATCATATATGAAAATATAATTGTTACTTTCTCCATGTGTTCTATAAATATATATCATCCCACACACGTCTATATGAATTAGATCAAAGAGATTAGACTCTCTTTTCTTCTTTTTCCGGTTGGAACTACATACCAACTTCCCTCACATACAGAAATCACCTATCTTTTCTTGTTCATGCATCATATTAGGGATATGCCTGAATATATTAAAATTATATATCTTTTCCATGTCATAATAATTAATTTCCTCTAATATTAAATACAATAGGTTATTTTCCTCTTCAACTATTGTGGTGAAAATGTTCACTTTGCTTTCGACCTGGTATAAGTTTCCATCTTTTCTACAGCCATTCATGATAGGATTCTCAGAAATTCCTCTTATAGTAAAACCATTCTAATTGAATGTCACAATAGGACCTAATTCACAATGATGACTTGCACTTAGAATATTATGACGCAGACCATCCACAAAAAGGAATTTAGTTTTCTTCAGCTCTCCACTAGCTAGCTTAGTAGTTACATAACCTTTTACCTTTAAAGCAGAATTTTTACTGATCCTACCTATCGCATTAATTGTTTTCTTGAAATTAATTAGTAGGTATGCATTACCCAACAAGTGGGATGAACATCTACTATCAAGAATCCAGGTGTTGTTATTCTTTGTTACCTCGAGGGATACTGATGCAAGATTGGATTTTTCAATTTTCCACTTTTGTTTCCATGAGTTATTTTGTGGAGTGTAGGGCACCGATGGCCTTGAAACTCTTTCTTACATGTACATGGGTTATTCATATTCAAGATCTTATTCCAGAGGGGAAAACCTATTTGAAAGAGATATATAGTCTTGTTGATGAACATTGAATTTTCTATAACATTGATACAAGGTTTCCATTTCACACCTCTTCCTACAATAAATAGCTTTATGTAAAATGTTAGAACAATTAAAAAAATATTCATATTAATTGTTTCTTCAAAATGAATTAGGAAATAAATTTTTCCACATTTCATGAGCTCCCATATGTTCTCCATTCAAATAGATCCTTTCCTCTTCACAATAAGACATGGTATGGCCTAGATATCCACAAAACGTAAACTTCATGAATGGAAATGTCTTATCACTTCTATTTATCGTCATTACTTATTTCGTGGGATAATAATTTTACATTCTGTTATTCCTAGATGCTTGAGGAGAGTCTTATGTTATTATTTCTTATTGAATTGGGGAATTAATTTTCAGCACTTCAGGAGACATTTCCATATGACCCACATTCATCATGCCTTTATTTTGGTCACCTTTATTTGCATCATTTGATGATTCAGACCCACAATGGATTACAGTGTTTCCCATGTGAGAGGGTATTTGATCATTCAAAATCTTTTCAACTCCATTCGAACCATGACTTCTCTCTCCAACAGCTCAACATCTAAGAACATTCAGTATTGTATTTTCTTCCTTGATTCTTTTGAAATTGATTCACTCTTAAGTTTACACCTAAGAGTAACAACATCCTCTTCATGAACATCAACAGTCCTGGACTTTTCTTCAAGTATGGAGGTCCAGTCAATGATAAAATTTATCTACTCTTAAATTATTAGCTTAAGATCCACTACATCCTCACTGATTTTATGTATTTTAGACTGTACATTCACAAATTCTCCTAGTCATTAAATTTCATCTTCATGCTAATGAACATATTTAGAGGATGCATCAACAATTAATTTCCACTTATTCCAAATCATGAAATTAATATTAATCAAACTAATAACATCCTTATTTTGAAACACATGATTGAAATTATTTTAAAATTTATTATCTACACCATTATCTTCTTATGGTTCTGATTTTCCAATAGTGGCAATCATGGAAGTATGTTTTCCAGATTTAAATTATGGTTCCTCTTCCACATAGAAATAATTATCGGCATCATTTTCATCACAAACAAAACTCTTTTTATATAGGTTTTTTTTTCAATGTTGATGTTTCCATTTTTGAAGAATCATTTATGATGATTCTCAATGTTTTCAAATTTGATCTTTTTATCATCAAATTTCTATATGCACTGAGAGGCTATATTCTCAAATTTATCACAATCAAAACATGCCAGATATATCTTGCCTTCCAAATTTCCATTTACATTCTTGAATTTATTGGAAATGAGGGAAATAATTTATTTTTCCTCATCTTCCTCACTACTAAAATCTCCCAAAATTTTCATTTTGTCAATATATTTTAATGAAATTTCCTTACTCACATGAGTCGTAGCATCTTCCAGTTTGACTCTCATTTTATATGTCACCAGGATACTCATCAGATCATCTAGAATGAGCATAGAGAAATCTATTTCTTCAAGGTATACAATATTTTCATTGTAAAGGGGTGGATGTATTCACATGTTTTTCTTTACAATTTCAACGTCTTTGATTTCATCACCCAGTCCCCGAATATCTCCTAAAACATCAGAAATTTGATTGAAGAAAGAGTTTTCATTCTCATTAGGGTGCATCTTCAAATAGTCCAACCTATTATGATATACTTGAAGTTTCACCTCCTTCACATTTTTGTCTCAGTGTTAGATATTTTCATGTTTATCCTACATTGAATTTGCTGAGGTGCATCTCATCAGATTTAGATAAATCTAATCAAAAAGAGATATGGTGAGAGCCTTCTATGCCTTAGCATCGACATCAAGATTTTTCGAGTCTGTCTTAGTCATAGCCATACCTGTTGGTTCAGTAACCTGTATTCATTTCACAGTAGCATAGAGGACTTCCATTCCGAAAGATAATAGATGAAATTTCATTCTGTTCTTCCAAATATGAATATTACATCCATAGAGGATGAGGACTCCCCAGACATGGTCTATATTTTCCATGATGGTAATGAACAAATCTAACACAAAAAAACTCCCTTTGGTACCACGTGTAGAATCTTGGTATGCCCCAAGAGGGGAGGGGTGAATCAGGCGTCAAAATTTTCTTTTAAAGTATGTGATCTTGTTCCTATGTTGGTAGGAATGTGTTAAACCTGTATGATGGATAAGAACATTAATTAAACAATCACATACAAAGAGATGACACAATAATTTAACTTGGTTCCCCACAATGGGATAATTCCAAGCAACATACCCCAAAAATGTGCCTGTCATACAAAAATACACTAATATTCACTAGGTGTAGAGTACAAGAGTTCAGACACAGTCACACTATGCTAGGTACACTGCCTTTAAAATAATTCTGGGATAGCTCACTACTTCACTCAAAACACGTCTGTCGACTCCCCCTTGCTCACATCCAAGGGAGAAGTCATACTCGGTTTATTAATGCGAGGTTACATTCAATAAATTTTCATATAAGTCTTTGTCTCATTCTAGCACGAGATACTTCTTGAATAAATGTCTTGATGTGATGTAATTGGAGGAACTTATAACACATAATGGATATTTAAATTCTTTTTAGAAGCATATCACTACCCATGCGCAAAATACCTAAACTTGCACACAAGATTTTGGAAGTATCGCGAAATATGACTTTCATGCTACCCCTACATTTTGTGCAACCCTTATCTTTCTAACAACTACACCAAAGGGTTGAAATTGTGTTTTTAGACTATAGAAACACCTTTTGTTCAATATTTATTAAATGTAATTATTTCTAGTGTAAATATTTAGCACAATAGAGCAACATGATTTGTTTGGTAAATTATTCTTTATTTCTTGGGGGTAGCCGCCTATTTATAGCCCTCGATGACCATACAGGCATGTTTCAAATGAGTCTTTTTTGGAGCGCACATGATTCTTCTTGAGTATGAAAACCCACTTTTGATGTCGCAATGTGTGTGCAAGATTGTTCTGTGCAATATCATATTTCGCACACATTTATATTTTGTGTGCACTTTTTCCCTTTGACATATTTTGATGTATAGATCCCAAAAAAATACATGTGTGCAAGTTTCAAAACACCCTTCAATATTTCATGCAAATCCCTTTTCCAAAAACACTTCTCTCCATATTCATATTTTGGGACAAAATTTTTTTGCAAACACTTGGAAACGATGCCACCTTCAATAATATTTCTCTCCAATACTGTATGATCCCTTTCTTGGAAAACATCCTAAACTTATAATGGGGATTGGAAACAAACACATATAATACTACATTTCTAGCCAAGAATGAGCATGGTTTCAATAGTTTCTTTTATAGGTGTACCTATATCATTCTGGACTAAGTGTGGATGAGGTGGCTATCAGAGTTTGAAGGCCCATTCTTATGGGAGAGTGTGTCATGCGAGGACCCTACTCGTGGATGGACCACTGGTGATGATGAGATCTTGCATTTTCATGGATGCATATGAGTGTCAGAAGACCTATGTGAGGATTTGATATGAGATTTTAATTCATCATTTTGGGAAGTACATCCCGGTGTCACCAAGATGTATCAAGATCTACTCAATTAGTATTGGTGGAAAGGTATGAAGATATATGTTTCTGGTTTAGTAATGAGATGTTCCAACTGTCTGTAGGTGAAGGTAGAGCATCTACGATCAACATGGATTTTATAGAAGTTACCCCTTATAGAGTTGATGTGGAATGATGTCAAGATGGATTTCGTGAAGTGTTTTCTGAGGTCGCCACGATGGAATGATGTAGTATGGATTGTTATTGACAGACTCATAATGGTTGAACATTTATTGCTAATCAAGTAAACTTTTAGTGTTGATGATCTTGGAAGGTTTTATATCCGAGATATTGTACGTTTGCATGGGGTTCCTTACTCTATTGTTTAAAATAAGGATGCCCGGTTTAATTATCGTGTATATAAGGGACTACATAGGGATTTGGTTACACATGTACTACTGAGTACATCTAACCATCCTCAAATAGCTGGACAATCCAAGAACATGATACAGGTTTTGGAGTACATTCTTTGATCATGCATCCCAGATTTTGGGGATTCTTGGGATAGACACATACTCTTGTGGAATTTTCCTACAATAATTGTTTTCAGGAAATTATTATGATGGAAAAATATGAGGCTTTGTACCATAGGACATGAAGATCACCCCTATGATGAATGGAGGTAGGAGTGACAGATATGCTGAGACATTGTCTTGTCCAGGAGACCCCTGAGCATGTGGAGTTGATTCCAAAGAGGATGGGTATTGCTCCATCTTAGCAGAAATCTTACGCTAATCAATAGAGATGACCTTTGGAGTACGAGGATAGAGATCATGTTTTCTTACATGTCACCCAATAGTTGGGGCACATGAGGATTTGGATACATCAAAAGCATTCACTGAGATACATCGGACTTTTGAGGTTTTGAGGTGTGTTGGGCTAGTTTCCTATCAGATTTAGTTACCTCAGAGGTTCCAGCCTATGCACGATGTATTCTGTGTTTCTCATCTTCAACATTAATTTTTAGACCCATCTCATGTTTTTCAACCCAAATAGGTTGAGTTGGATGTGGATGCATCCATTGAGAAGCACCCTATATGGATTTTGGATCGTAGTATGAAGGTTCTCTATATCTAGTCTATTTTTTTGGAATAGGTGATATGGTAGAATGAGAGAGTATAAGACAACACTTAGGAGAGGGAGGTCGACGTCCGATCATAGTTGCAAGAGTTTTTTAAAGATTCTTCTTATCCACCATTAGAAGGGAAATTCATAGAATAATTTCTTTAAGGGGGGACATTTATAAGAACCCAGATATTCTGTTTCATGTGTGGATCATTATTTTGGTTTGTTTTTGAGGGAAAAGAACTATTATTAAATTTTATTAGTACTCACCATGTACTCTTGAGTACACACTGTGTACTCAGTTTCTGCATGTAGTTGTGTACTAGCTGTATAAGGGCCGAGTACATGGCCGTGTAGGTGTCCTGAAAAACTACCTAATGCATGGGCTAGTTGAGGATTGTACACAATGTGTACATTAAATGAATAGATAGTATACTATTTTTTTTATTTGATGAGTTGGAGCGGGGTGCCGTCTCATCTTATGAACTCTCCTATTCTCCCCATGTTTCGCATAGGAGTGTGAAAAATGAAAGATGATATTCGAGCTCCGCTCGTTCCTCTGTCTGAGCTCAGATTGAGACGTTTCTGGTTGTGTTGGATTCCCATGGGTGAGTTCTCTCTTTCCATAGATCCCCTCTTATTTATTTCTCCTCTCTCTTGAGTTATCGAGGGTCTATTTTCTTAACCTTTGTATAGATATTAATCTTTCTAGGATGATTCAAGGGTCAATACTCATGTGTGTTCATCGTAGAACATCAAGGTAAGTGGTTTGTGACATTCATTAATTGTATTTGTATTATATATGCATAATGTTTTGAATACCCATGTTGGTGTATTACAGGTTTTTTTTGAATTTTAACCTTGTTTAATACCTTCTATTGTTTTATTGAATTATTAATGGATTTTTCCAATGCATAAAATTATACACCCTTGTCTATGGGACACCCAATAGGTGCGCTCCCCTGTTTGAAAACTTTTGGTCGTTTGGACTTGGTTTCCAACGAGGCTTACCATGTTTCCATGCCGTGAGTTGCTTAAGATGGATTTTTTATAATATTAATTTCATTTGTTATGATTGTGAAGGTAATTCATGTAGTAGTTATATAATATATGTTTTGCTTTGATATGATACAGACACTCATCTTCCAATGGACCCTGGGAGCCTTAGAGAAGAAAAACTTTGGGGGTTTCAATGTATATTTACAAAGGACTGTGAGAGACTTAGTGTAGACATTGAACTAGGGGTATTGACAATGAGAGTAACCCAGGAGGTCATTAATGATTATTTATACTACGTTGACCAAGGGGGTATTAACTATGAGAACTACATGGAGGTCTTGTATATTTTATTGAAGCAATGTGGAGCTAGGGTTATTGACAGTGAGAGATTTCCATGTGATTGTTTGCATTTGATTAGTGCTATGTTAAACCAAATGGGTTAGACCGTGAGAGGCTTTTAGAGGGTTGTTATGAATGATGTATTGTTTTTCTCTAATGATTCTTAAATGACAAATCACAATATTAGACTTGGTATTACTTGGTTTTTTAGATGGTCTTCTGAGACATCTGTTATCATGATTTCATGGAGGGACACAAAGATTAGTCAGGATCCTAGGATTCATTATTCATCCTTATGAATAATTAAAAAATGAAATTGAATTTATTTCAAAACTGTAGGTTTGTTTACTTATGAGTACTTCCTTATTTATTGATTAATTTTTCATATAGCATGATATATATATATATAGTCACTGATAGTTAGGAACATATCTTTTGGGGGTTTCCTACTAGGATTTTTCACACACCCTATTTGGGACATGATTTTGGACCTAAATAGATAATATAGTTGAAAGTATAGACAAGGGAAACCACCCTTATTCATTGGGTACTTGATTGCTGTTGGAGTTAGAGAGAATAGGAACAAGCTGGGGCCTTTGATGCTATTGGAGTTTATTGTTTTTAGTTCATTGTTTTTTTATTGTATTTCTAGCATTGTGACTTGTGTGGATTCATTCCTAGATACATGTGACATGCATCATCTATTTACATATGATACAGTCATTTATAATATCAGTCTCTTGCTGTTTATTTCCATTTTACAGTATTACTACTTCCTCTACTATTTACTATTTGTTTCCTCTATATTGCTCTAAAAATAAGGGTATAGTTTTCCTGCTATCACACCCAAGGCCAACGCTGCTAATCGGCATCCTTTGGCATTTTGGGAAATGCACTTGAGGCCATGTGACCAACCAGGTATGGGGAAACCTTGGGTGGCACCCAGAACTGGGACGTTACAATAAATCATCCAAATGGATAGTAACCTCACTCATGAATGTATGAATAAAATTATGGATCCTTATAAATTAAATTATGATATAATTATATAATAGTGTAAGTAAGTGAATATTTTAGAAACTAATAATTAAGTGTTGGTATTTTTGTGATTAATAAATTTTTAATTACAATTTTAAACATTGATTTAAACAAAAATTAATTTTCATAATAATTATTCATAAATATGTATTTTATTTTCATATGATTTTAGAATAATCTAATAAGACTTGTGTTAAATTTTCATGGTGTTATAAGAACTCTTTTAACATTAAAAAATGTATTTTCTGAGTAAATTATGATTGTAATTAAAAATTAAATTTCTCATATTTGAAAATTATTTTAATAAAACAGGTTTCATTTTTTTATTATACACATCAATAAATGGTTTGGGATTTTTATTTGTGAATTTTCTAAAATACTTCAATTGTTGGGGAATAGTAAAATATGATAATTTACTATAAATGAAAAATATATGATTTATTGAGACATAGGTGATATTTGGTTGATGTAAGAACCCTTGGATCAAACTAAAATTACCTTATTATTGTATATATTCACAACAATAAACAACACTTATTCCCTTATGCAAAATAATAATATAAAGAATCAAAAAATTAGAAATTACCCCACTTATCCACTATAAAAACCACCCTCAACCCTTCTTCTCATCATACCTAAAAAACTTTTAGACTTGAATTTTTTCCCCAATACTCTTACCAAGATCACCCCCATGTATAGAATCTATTTGTCTCATGAAAAGACCAAAATTAATCTCTTTAATGGGATTCTCAATGAAGAGTATTCAAGAGGTAAAATCCTCTTCGTTTCCTTTAATTTTTTTAAGTTCTTTATTTTATTATTATATACATACCCCATCTATCCAAATGAACATGATAACTATTGTATAATTTATATACTATAATTATATCATGTTAATGGATTTCCCTTCATCGATATCCTTACTCTCATTTATTTTAAAAATGAAATCATCAGACGAGAGGTTCTGATTTAAAACCTTCCTGGATGACATACTTTTGTTCTTTTATTTTTTTTCTTAAAGGATAATCATAATACCATTATTATGGATAAAATGGACTATAATATATGTATTAAATCCTTTATTATGTTATGTGTGTAAAGTATTTACATAATATTAAATGATAAAAGAGAATGAGTTTGTTATGATCAACAACCACTATAATAATTTAAACGATTATCACTAACTGCATTATCTAGTGATCCATCCTCATATAATATTAAAAAATGTTATATATTACAATTTAAACTTCTATATTTTCAAAAATATTATATAAATTTAAATTTTTATAATCATACCCATTCCATATGAACTTCTATATGCATATACAAGTATACTAATCGTGAAATCCAAGGAAATGAACGCTCCTAAGCAATACAACTATATTTTATAACTCATAAAAAATGAAATAAATGACCATAATAAAATTATATTAAAGAATATTCATGTTGATAAAGTTATTAATTAAATTATTAATGGATTTAATTTTATTATATATGATTATAATGTCTAGTGAAAAACACATTCAGACATAAAGTTAGGGTTTCTCTCCGAACATCAATTTTTCTTTCGGGATTACTCTGTCTCTCCCTATACCCCAATGAAATTATTATTTAATATTATGTACTCCTCATATGTCTTTTTAATGTTTTATTTATGTGTAAAAATCACAATCCTTGTTTATTTTATTGAGTGTTACATGATTATAAGGATCTTCTTCAATCCTTCCTGATACGCAAGCCTAATTAAATGGAACGTCTCGATTTCTTACCCATTTTCATGTACCATCTACAATCTATCTTAAGAAAACATTATTTTTCTAAAACTTAAAATTTTTTCATGAAAAACTATATTTTTTCATTACTGTTTTTATACAATCAATTATTAAAAATAAATATTGTATTTCTAAAAGAACACATATTTGTAATAAAAATGGGGTATTTCTGTCAAGAACTCCTCAATAATTTTATTAGAGTATTTTCATCAATTTCAAGACATTTGATAAATTTTATGATATATTGTGATTGATATACTATTATTGTCATATAAAATATGTTATTAAATGGTTTATATTCTTTTTTACTATGATGTCATATCGTTATACCATTCACTATGCTACTCAGATTGGTTAGTGATTATGATTACATATTAGGGAATGTTGTTCACATTTCATATATTGATATTGTTTATGTTTATCCACATTCATATGCGGAAGAAATTACAATAAGAAAGTGATGGTTTGGGAATGATATATCCCATTAATGCATCTCTAGGTCTCATGAGACAAAACAGAATAGGGGTTTGGACAAAGCCATAGAATAGTTTTTTTAGATGACGTGATCGAGGCTTTGATCATATCTTTCAGTTGTACGACATTATACATTCTCTCATTATGATTATATTAATTTATAAACCATGTAATTATTATACTAGTAGAATATATATGCTTATGTTTAATTCACTTATGATCACTTATATGGATTTATGTGATCATCTTTCATTTATTTCGTATTTTGCTCAAGATTATTTTTAAAGGTATGTGTCTTTTAGTAATTCGCCATGCCTAACATTTATGTTTGTTAGAAACATTTCTCTTATACATAACCTTTATGAGCATATGAGGTCACCATTTTATTATGTTATATTTTTCCCCAAGATGTGAAGATGAATATTATTATGAATGACTTGCAAGAATAACCTAAGAGTTAGTTGGTGTTTCCAATGGAGTAGCAATATTTTTTTATTTCAAGTTGTAATAATAATTGTTTGTTTGTGTATGGTTTTCCAAAAAAAACTATTTGGTCCTTAAGAATTTTATGTCCTTGTAGACATAAAAATTTATTAATATAGGGAACTTTTTCAAGGAAACTTTTTTTTGGGTCCTTACAAAAATAAAGACCATTTGAAAGTAAATGAAATCATTTTCTAAAAAACTATTTTTATGCACATGAATATGTTTTACCTAAATAAATTTAAAAAACAACTAAAGGAAAATTATTTTAAGTAAATATATATATTATATATTAAATTAAATGTTTAAAATTTTTCTTTTGGTATTTCTATACTAGAGATAAGAATAAATCCAATTGTATTCTTATTGAATTTATTTTTCTTAAAAGTAGTTTTGTCACCTTTTTGAACACTTATTTTTAGAACCAATTCTTGAAAATTTTAAAAATATTATTTGATAAAAAATTTTAATTTTTTAAATAATATTTTCAAAATTATTTAAGGTTGAGTTGTTTAGATTTTTTTAAAAGGAATTATTTTTTTGATGAATAGTGAAAATAGTGAATTTGGACTGAAAAAGAAAACTTCATTTAGATTATTTATATAGTTAAATTAAATTTTAGCTAGGTGTTAAATTAAAATTAGTTAAAAAATATATCTATTAATTTAATTTATTTCTTTCAATAATTTCATATTTAATTTTGAAATAAACATCTTGTAAGCCTTAGAACATTTTATATTTGAAAACCAACTTTCTCATCTATTCTACATGATTAATTTTAAATTAAAATTTTCCACTTTGGTTAATAGAATTTGGAAACATGGATTAAATTGTTATATTAGAAAAAATTATATTTCATAAAGAGGTTAAATTAGTTTTTTATCATAATGAATAGTGAAAACAGAAAAAAGTTATTTACCGCTGTTAAGGTAAAAATGAGTTTACCAGGTGGTTAAATTTAAAAGACAAGGGTTAAATGGGCCTAAATATTTTTATAAAATATATTTTACGGAAATATGTTTTCCATATAATTTATAATAATCTATATTAATCCATATTTAATCATTTTGGAATGTGAAAAATAGGGGTACATGTTTTTCTTTTCATATATTACAAGTGTTTAAGTCACCTCAAATATAAATGGACACCACATATCCACTCCTCTTAACACCTAAAAAAATTGGTTCAAAGAATAAATGCTCATATAACTTCTTAAATTACATTATATAGTCTTTTAATATTTATTTTTTTCATAAATCTGACATAGGAATAATTTTGGTGAAAACCTAAGGAGGTTACCTTAAGAAGATGTAATGTTCTTCATCGAGTAGTTTTTAGTCCTTTATCCACCTCATTTATTGTTTCTTAAAACATGATTATATAAAAAAATAATTATATTACATAAATTAATATTTTATTGTTAATATCATGACCAAAAACCATCTTCAATTCCATCTAATGAGTTATGAAACCATCATTCCTGTGTGTGACAGACAACCATCTTGTGAACCTATTTCTGGTGTTTTCCCTTTCCACTTATCATAGTTGGTTATTATGATCAATATAAGTTATATATATGATATTTATAACATAATAATACCTATGGAGTCATTATATAAAATATAAATTTTTCTTTTTCATTCCATAGGAGATACGATTATGTCGCTCGTGTGTACAATGGACTACCACCTCATGAAGCATTGTGATTTCATTTTCACTAATTCATTAAATGGAAGATAAAAAAGTCAAATTTAATATATATATATATATATATGTTATATAAATGACATAATAATTATATTAAATATATATTTATCATTCTTAACAAATAATACATCATTTTATTTCATACATTTTCACTCACTAAAAGATAAAAATATCATTTGTGTATGTGTGGACTGCAGCCTTCACGAAGCGATGTGACTCTCTCATTTCATAAAAAAACATATATGGTATGTATAAGTATATTTTATGAAATAATATGTTATTTTTTATTATTATCATTATTTAATGATAAAATATTACGTCCCTCATTTTTTAAATGATCACCAAAAAATGGGAATGTTACTCAGGTGTACGTAGAACATACCATCTCCATGATCATAACGTACCTATTTTATCCAAAAGATCATTCGTGATTAGTAGTAAAATTATAATTTATGTATAGATATGATAATTATTTTAATATTATTTTTCTGGTGATTATGGAACCATGATAAAAAATAATAAATAAAAACTTATACAAAAAACGAAACGATTATAACCTGAAACACGTTTTTAACAAGAAATTGGTAAAAAATGGGTAACAAATGCTTGTAAGTAAATAATATATGGTAAGGTATATATAATTATGGTTCTATAATATATGTATATAAATCTTATATTTATTATATTTTTGGTTTACAGGTGTATGAAAGAATTCAAGACTCAAGGAATGGGATTTTTATTCTCTCTTTTATTTATGGGAGACATATGAAAATTCAACACTCGTTTCCTTCATTTATTGTATATACTACATGTTTTAAATATTATATAATTAATATAATCATTTTAATGACATTAATAATATAATTTTATATTATTATTTATTGGGGTTTATGATTCAAATGATTACTAAACCTGTAAGGGATTCTCGTCTCACTGTTTACTTCTGCGAGACACATGCCATATTCACAACCTATTTATATGTTTTTTCTGTATCTGATTCACAAGAATTTATTTTATGATGAATTTAATGAAAATCATTTTATTTTCATATAAATTTTAGTATCTCTCTTTCTAGGTTCTTATGGTTCAAATGTTAGAAAAGTGGTAAGAGATTTTTGTCTCAATTTTCCAACTATGAGACATGTGTTATGTTATAAAGATATGTTCATATGTGAGGTGTATATATATCCAATTTTTCATTAAATATCAAGAATTAATTTATTCCTATGTTATTATAATTTTCATTTAATGTTATTCCTCAATGAGTCATATTATTCAATGTTGTGAAATTAGTAAGGGTTTTTTGATATAATGTGTTATTTATTGAGATTATTTTTTATTATGTTTATGGTGATGAAATATTATGAAACTTTTTTCATGAATCTCATGGATTTTAATATAATTTTGTTATTTCATGGTAATACACGTTTCCATTTCATTTTAAACTATTTTTGTACTCAAGAGTTTAAAATATTTATTTATGAAAAAAATATCTTTATTACTCTCTACGATTGAAAACCGTTTTTCTTCTGAAATAATGTTTTATAAAATTGTTTTCAAAAATGATTTTATTTTTAAAAATTATTTATTTAAGGAATTTTTACCCATGTGCATCTTTTTAAATTTTATTGAAATTAATCTTCAATTTTTTTTTGAAAAAATAGATGATTAAGTTTTAACATGAATGGAATAAATGAAAATTTTCACCGTCATGGAAATTATTTAAATTTATGATTAAATTATAATTTTGAAAGGTTATTTTAAATAAAAATAAATTTAACTTTTTTTTTTGGAATTTTTATTTTAAAATATTTATTTTCAAAGATAAGATATTTTTCTCACAAAATGTTCTGAGGGGTATTTCAAAATCATTCTCTATATAAGATGTTATCCATTGATGTAAAATTTTATTTCCAAAGGATATAAACCAAGTGTACCATTAATTTTATTTCTATAAATGGGTTATCAAGACAAGATGTCTATTATACTTGTTTCTCTTCCATAGTTTATAATATTATACATGTTTTATAAAACATTCTTCTTTTTCAATGGGTTATGAAATGATGAAATGATTACAAAACATGTTTTTTTCAAAGGTAACGATACGATAAAAAATTTATGAAGCCCATTTAATTTCATGGGTTATGATATGATGAATGTTTCATGATCACGTGTCATACAAATTTATGGATTAACAAATGGTTGGGACCACCCTCAAATTTATAGAGTAACATTTATTATTATATGAGATAAAATTGTACACAAGAGTTTATCCCAAGCCCAAAAATATACACAATAGGTTATTCATAGACAAAAATAAGAGGGTATAGTAAATGTTATCCCAATCACAGAGTAGGTACACTGGTAATTAGCCCAAGCCTAACATGTTATGAATCTACTGGTAGATATCCTTGACATAAGATCTTCTATTCTTATGTGTGTACTAGAAATATATATATTATGACAATGTTATACTCACATGACTCATGTTATTTTATTTCATTATGATTCATGTGTTATGAAATGCCAATATTTTTAACATGACTCAAGATTAGGATCTTGGATATGAATGGTATTGTTTTCAAATGTTATGCCCATGTTCTAATACCCTTAAATTAATGTTATTCTTAAGAATTTACCTTCTCTACCCATACTAATCGTATGAGATAAAAATTATTATTTTTCCTATCCCCAGGTTATGAATATTGGTTTTAAGTAGTGTATGCTTGAGAACAATGCAAAATGGTATAAAAATAATTTGATATGTTGAAGATCTTTTACTAAATTATATGTTCCTATACCTAGTGTCCAAAGAAACTAATATTTTATGATCCTTATGTGCATGCTTGTATAATTTATTGAATATTAATATAAAAATATGTAATATATATATGTATGAGATGATGGGGTCTCTATAGTCTCGCACATGAACGATTTTATTCCAACTGTACTATTTTAGGGCTTAAAAAATTCGAATGATTTGGTATATATTTTCTCAAATGAAACATAAAATACATATTGTACATGTGATAAAATCATAGAAATAGACACTAAATAGAAAAATAATCCAAAATATTCATTGATTTTATATGGTCTAATGAACCATATACTTAAAATTACATTTTTAAAAAACAAAAAACCCTTTTACATGGAGGTAATTTAAGAAAAACATGATTTCCTACATCAAATGAAAGGTTATTCCTATGGTTATCTGCACAACATTTATACCTCTTATAATCCATAAATATATGTTGTTGAATCGTATTAACATTGTTAATAATTTTTATAATAGTTATATTTACCAAGTAATTCATTCCCTAGACTCATCCAAACAAGCCAACGTTTGAATCATCTTTTCAAAAAATTCCTCAAATGGTTCCATACGTATACTGGAATGAAAACTGTTATTATTAAAAAATCAAAGTAATGAAAAATTCTCATCAAAACTTCCCTGATAATCTAGAGAATAAGATCAATGATGTACTCTATTATCTAAATCAGTCTATTCGACTATCCATCATATTGAGGATTAAAAGCTATACTGAAATTTAATTCAGTACCTAATGACCTATGAAGTACTTTCAATAAATTGGAAGTAAACCGGGTATAATAGTTAGATAAAATACCAAGAAATACCCCATTTAATCTAATAATATATTTAACATAATGTATATAATGAATATAAAAATACATTTAATATTTAAAAATAAATAAATAAATATATTTAGTTAATCGATAAAAAATTAACCAATTTGAATCATTAAATTGAGATTTATTTTTAAATCCCACCCCAAATCATGGACAGATTTCCCTATTTATATTCAACCACTAGAAAAAGCTGACGCATTCCCATTAGTAGTTTTTATAACAATATACTATTGAAATGTAAAAAATTTAATTGTACAATATGAAATGTATTTATTTATTTCTTCTAACTAGTAATACTCCCTATGGTCTCTATATATCATTGAACTACCATGATGAATAGAAAATATGGAACTATGAGATTCACTCAATAATTATTTTTTCAACTAGGAAACAAAAGGCTTGCATAATCTTATTCTGAATTTTAGAAACACCATATTTTTAAAAGTTAAATTCCATAAAACTAACATTACTAACCAATTATAACATTTATTATAAAAAATTATCATATTTTTAAGCTTATTTAATTGAATCTAAAAATGATGATTGCAATGAAACATAAAAAAATTGAGGAAGTTCCTTCATTAATAATTCTTAGACCAATATTCATCAAATCATTTAAAAAAAATTCAGGCTCTAAACATAAAAAATATAATGACTTTTATCTTTTTAAATTCAATCATTTGATACCCTATTTCATGTTTGTGCATGGTAATGAATCATGTGGTTATTTTAAACAAAAAGTTATAGAAATCTTCTATTCCTCATGTTCAAATCAATATGATTGAATAAATATTTCACAGTTTTTAGATATATATATATATATTACATTCTCCACACAAATTATTCCTTTGGATTATTAAATTAAAAAAATAGAATTAGTTCCAGATCATGAATTGGATAATTTAGTTTATGTGGGTTTAATTGAATTGAATCATAAATTATCATCCAATCATTACATATATTAACAAAAACAAGTCTTTTGAGAGAAGCATTACTATTGGCACCAAATTCCCAATTTCCAGATTGAAGGGATAAGAGTAGAGAAT
Source organism: Viscum album (assembly GCA_963277665.1). NCBI lineage: Eukaryota > Viridiplantae > Streptophyta > Magnoliopsida > Santalales > Viscaceae > Viscum > Viscum album. The sequence goes on from OY728128.1 coordinate 174,000,545, forward strand.
TCACCAATATTTTTTTTAGGTTCTAGAATCATCCATTACAGTTTTTGATAAAGATTAATTTAACTCTTTGTTGAGTTAACATTGTTAGTGGGATAGATAATCTAGAAATTTTTTTACAAAATATTCTGTAATGACCAGTTAATCCAAAAAAACTATGAATACCTATTATATTAGTTTGTCTTGACCACTATTTATCAAAATTGGTTTTATCTGGAATAATAATAATTCCATATTTATATATAAAATATGTAAGAAAATAAAAATATGTCAATCAAAATTAATATTTACTAAATTTTCCATATTAATCATTTCTTTTCAAGAGTTTCAGAGAAATCCTCATGTATTTTTATGATCCATATAATTTTATAAAATATACCAAAAATAAGAAAAATAAATTTAACCACAAATTTATCTAAAAAATTAGGAAAAACATGATTAATAAGGTTCATAAATACATCTAAATAATTTCTCCAACCAAAGGTAATAACCATGAATGCATAATTCACATACCTATTATGAATTTACCTCAACATAATGTTATCCTCCTTTACCTTCAGTTAACGGAAATCAAACCTAACATCATCCTTTGAAATATGATAAACACCTTGGAGATTATTAAACAATTTATTATTTCATGGGAACAAATATTTAATCCTAAAAGTTCTGTTAATCAATGTTATATAATCAAAGAAGACCCCCATGGATCCTTCCTTCTTTATAGCATAAAAATAGGAACACCCTAGGGTGATGTTATAGGATTAATGAGTCCTTTATTAAGAAACTATTTTAACAAAATTTTCAATTAAAAAAGAAATACGTGATACATTTGATAAGTATATTTTAAAATTTTCATAGAATTACAATCTATGTTAATATGACATTAAACATTAATTAGCTCTACAATCTATTTTGGCATGATAAATAAAAATCCAATCTATACCAATAATAACATAAAACTATACATTGGGTAAGACAACATGGTTTCTAGGTAACACCATCATTCCTATGATAATAATATTATTCTTATAATTTATTTCTACCTTAATACTACCCATATGTATTTTTACTAAATGTTCTATCTTTATTTTAGGAGGTAAAATTTCCAATTTATAAGAAAATTTCTAATAAATTCAGGAATGTGGGAGAAAGCTCAATACGTAGTTTTATGAATGGAAGAAAATTAAATAGAAGAAGTGGCCGCATAACTTTGGAAAGAGTATAGATTAATGTTCATCCTTTTTAAAAAATATTTGCAACATATTTATGTAGTGATTTCCTTATGTTTCATTTTCTTCTAAGAAAAAATACTTCACTTCACTAATATGATTCACAGAATACCTTGAGTTTACATACTCTAATAAAAATTCTTGGGAACTGGCTAGAGTGATTCACATCAAGTATCAAATTTTTTTAATAAATTTCTTTCATTTTTTGAATTGGTTCTTCAGCCAGATAGAACCCCCTGCTACAATCCTTTCCCAAAATAAATTGATCGACCTAAAAGCATGGTTACAAAAGTCTAAGGAAAAAATACAACATAATGATGGTCTGTATAAAGTTAATAAAATTACTACATCTCTGAAAATTAGGGTTGTTCAACCTCCCCTCCTTAAAACACCTCATGCATGAGTTTCCATTCGGATGGTGAAAAAACATCACATGAAAAATTATTTGGCCACTGAGCACATACATTTTCCTCTCTATGCTAAGTATCGTCATATACATTTCCATACTACCATAACACCCATTCCAAAGGAACTGAACTAAATCATAAATGCATTGAGCTCCAATAAATGATACATATATGATTATCCTCAATGGACACATCTCTCAGTAGCTCTATATCCTCAAGATCAAACAAATGAGTATGGTCAGAATAATCATGGTGATACTATGATACATGGATTATATTATGAATGGATCAGTACCTATGAGGTAAAGAAAACTCATATGATATTGGTCGGAATATCTATAAGATCTCAAATTGACTAATGTAATGAGTATATAGATTACCATGTCTCTAAATATAACTATGACCCGCTCTAGAACAAACTTAGAGAAAGACATGGTTCCCCACCTCAAACTCTAGAGGTCGGTAGTGATGATTGGTACAATACTTCTACCAAGATTGAGTATCATCCATATGATTCTAAATATGCTATATCTATTTTTACATATCTTGAAGTTGATGTTGTCCCATAAACAATACTTCACCTACATCAAACCTGCATAGGGGATAATATTTTGACCTGTCATATATGGCCTTTTAGGGACCCATCTGAATTGTTTTATGAAAACTGTTATTTTAGGAAAACGAGATGATAGGGAAATTTTTCTACTAGGAACCTCCAAAATCATAGATACATTCCTAGAGCATTTCCACTAACACCCATATCATACACTCTGCAAGAACACCAAACTGAGGGTGGTATGTTATACTCAGATGCACATGTGAACCCATGTCTTTCCGTAACCCATTTCATTTCTACAATTTAATCGTAACATACCATTATGATATGATAAAATGTGAATACCATTAAGGATTAAATTCACCTAAAGGTAAATTCCCCCAATATTTTCCACTAAAATATTATCTTTAGTCTACAAAATTCTATGGATTTGGCAAACCTATCGATGATCACCCATACTATGTCATGTAACTGAGGGGGGATAAACTAGTCCGTTGTCAAATGCATGGTGACATAATCCAATTCCCACTTAGGAATAAGAATATACTGTATAATTACTATAGGTCATTAGTGATCCAGCTTAACCTTCGGAAAGGTGGAACACCGTGTGATAAAACTTGTCATCTATCTCTTCAAAATTGGCTTCTGATACTGATGGCATATGTATAAGTACATATTGTTAAGATGGGAATGTACTACCAACACAAATGCATGAGATCACATATCAATTCTTCCAATATGTCGGAAGGAACCCAAATACATTCCTCTAAGTGAAGAATATTTTCCTCATCTATAACCCAACCAAGTATTGGGTCCTCTCCCAATACACTCTCCCTCAAGACTAGGGCCCCAGGATCTGAAATTTGTATCGTCTAGACAAAAACTAGAATTGCATATGTCATAGAAAAATCTTCTAAAATAGGATTTCCATGATATTGTTGAACCTCTAGCTGTATCTCAAAAAATATGTCAATCAATTGATGCAAAATACTTTACTCATGTATGAATTTTGTTTGGGTCTTTAAGCCCAAGGATTATACTATTCAATTTCTATTTCTGGGTGTATAAAATATCTCAATGTAAAATGATTATATGTATCCTGACAACCTGAACTTCTTGATAATCAAATCATATGGTGTGGAAATGTATTTGAGAATTTTTTGGTCTGTGTAAATAAAGAAAAAATTCCCCAATTGATATTTCCTCCAACAGTGTAAAACATGAACCAAAACATCGAGCTCAAGGTCGTGCATAGGGTAATTCCACTCAGGATGTCTTATTTGATGGGAACCTTATTATGAAACCTAATCTACCTTTATCATAATTTTTCTATGCCTGATTACTGATTCATCATAACAAAATTTATAGATTCTTCCCAACTCTGGAAGAATCTGGATCGGCACTGAAGTTATTCTCACTTTCATATCCTAAAAGGGTATATCACATGTGTAGGAACATAAAAACATAGAAACCATTTTATTCAAGGTTCATAGAGGAAATTCTAGTAATGAAAAGTCTAAAATATGTTATCTATAATAGCTATCCATCCTAAATAAACTATTAATTATAGATATATTCTTAGGATTCTCCCTTGAAAATATGGTTCTCACCTTCTCAAGGTCAACATACTCTCTTACGTATAAGATTGTGTAACCCAAGAAGTTGACATTATCAATAAAAAAGTGGTATTACATGATATTATCATATAGATGGTTCACTCTTAGTGTATTAGGAATGATCACAGGATGTTTGAAATTTTCATGTTGAGTACAAGAATACACAGAGATATTATCCATGAATACAACCACAAAGGAATCTTGATAAAGTTGAAAAAACTAATTCATCAAGGCCATAAAATAACTAGGGAATTAATGATACTGAATTACATAACCAAATACTCTTTCAAGCTATTTATGTTATGTAATATCATATGTGGTATGTATGATAGTCTCATATGGACTTGATGGCAGCCTAACCTCATATTCATCTTGGATAAAACTATCTTTCCTTGAAGATGGCCGAAGAGGTTTTTTATACATGGTAGTGAATACTAGTTATTAACCACAAGTTGATTCCACAAGTGATAATCCACAAAAATCCTAAGGATTTTATCTGCCTTCTTGGAGAATAACAAAGGTGAACCACATGTGGAAGTATTGGGACTTATAAGACAATTATCTTCCAAATCTGCTAGAAGACCTATAATTTCATGATTCTCTTTATGTTATATACTGTAAGGAAGAATGTGAAATGGGTCTACTACTAGAAGTAGCTCAATGTTGAACTCCACCTATCTCATATGTGTTAATGCAGAGAATTCATTAGGTAAAAAATTCTTGAAATGATATGTTGTTTTGGGGAATCTAGTATGTTAAATTCCCCGATTATTTATAAAGTGATAATCTATGTAGGTTGTCAGTCTTCCCAGTCCATGATGCTCAGGTCTATATTGACTCACCTGGACATCCCATTCACCCTTATGAATATAAATAATACCCTTGGATGGGGTGAAATATAAACACCAGTGATATAAATAAATGTGATCATGATAAGGAACTAACTAGTCCAACCTTAGTATGATGTCAAAGACCATAATATATAGGAAAAAGAGATCCCATACAAACAGATAAATTCCTATCTTAAGGGGGTATCCCTTTCATCAGTGTAAAATCTCAGTTAATATCCCTAACAGGGATTTGTGGGCCACCACACTATATATGTACACAACTTCTAGCCCTAGATATTCTATAACAAATACAGATAAAAAGGATTGTGAAGTGGCTATATCAAATAAGAATGAATCTAAAGTTGAGGTTACTAGAATAATACTTTTTACTATAGAAGATCCAACTCTCTAATCTTATGGGGTAGGATTCACTTCATAGATATAACCAAATATGTGGTTCTAAGATACAACCTAGATAACCTAAGCAGGTCCACATTACTAATGTTATAAATATGAACTCTAGATACCTCATCCACATCTACCTCCTATACCTGATTAGTTGGAAGTTTTCTAGAATATTTCGTGACATAGATCTACTAGATCTACACCCAAATGTGACATCAGTGAAGATCAATTCTCACATGTAACTAGAGAAAATGTTTGGAAAAAAATGAGGAATGTGACTGTCCATCCATAATCCCAGTACTCAATTGGATCCTTCACACACTAGGTATCCTTATGGACTAACCAAATTAACTTGTGACATAGTATATAAATGTGAGTGCATGTTATCTAACGAGAGCTACCCCAGCGTGCAGACTCAAAGGGACGTCTCCTACCGCTAGAAAAACCGCCTCCCTGTCTCGATACTAATCATCCCTGGATCACACTTCCTACCTCCCTCATGTTCCACTCATTGATGTGTTAATGAATCATTATACCTTGAATGATGGTGATCTGAAATATATTTTCCCACAATCAATTGGCCTACAGAAGACCATCCTCAAACTGTCTTGCTATTGTCAAATTGCAAAAAAAGGGTCGATGAAAAGCACTGAAGCATGATTAATTGATTTGAATGCTCTATAATATACATAACACCCTACATTAGGTTCATAAACTATCTAAAATTTTATTCTATAATCATCTATTAGAAGAATTTATAATAGAAAACTGTTTGGAAGACTACCCATACCATACCATGATATCGACCATACTGGGTGATAAAATCTAACCAGTATGTGGTGAAATACTGAATAATATAGGTTATGAGCTTTATTATAAAATATAGAGGCATCTAAAAATTATAAAAGGTTGATAAAATGGAATTTAGTCATGAATCAGTAGCTTAAGGTCTTCCACACCCTGAAAAGGTGGGAGGATGTAGAAGCTGTAATTCTCACGTCAACTCTCCCATAATAGAGGCAGGTTATAAATTTCATTTTACAGAGTACATGAAGTGTATAGAGTTATATAAAAATTAATAATATATTTCTATAATAATAATAACAGGAGGTGACTTGGATGGCACAGTGGGAGGATAAACTTGTGGTTTCGAGCCCACTACTTATACAACATAGTGTTCGATACCCTCATGCTACATGATTTGAAGTTTTCATTGAATCCCAACTCTATAATTTCAAAATGAATTTATAAAATAATATTTAACAACTATATATGGTCACTAATAACAAAAAAGGATAGCTAAAAGGCCCTCCTCTAAATGAGCCACACTTCTATACCTGTTTTGAAAGCCTTGTCTAGGTGAATAGAATGTACATAAAGGTATTATGGGATTCTTCCTACAGGCCACTAATATGGTTAGGTCAAGGTCAAGGTATCATTTAACACTATAATGGTCTTTGTATATTTAGTTTCAATTTAACGTAATTGAGGAAAACACCTTTTAATTTGAAATTGAACACCCCATTTAATGAAAACCATTTTTTATATAAGAATGTAAATTTTGTCTAGTTCATACTCATTATATTTAAATAGATGTCATGGTCCAGTTGGTTGTGTCACTATTCACATGTTATAAAGTCATAATCTTTATAAATTGTTATTGGAACATCCTGTAACTACTACTTGAACCTTATATATGATATCAAGATATAATAGTCTATATAAAATTATTTGACTAAACGAATAATCATTCCAAATTAATTGAAGAAAATGCGTCATAAATTATAACTAACATTCATATAATCAAATCAACTAATGTTTCTTCCCAGAAAACCTACGGTCCATGGATAACCATGGAATAACTTGTTAACTATGGTTCAATCATAAATAGATATAGGAAATCACCATTTATATTGAAATACCAACATTAATTAATATAGTTATTCTATCCCTTCAAGATACATTATCACATTTCAAATTTAAAAAATTAATGGAACAATAAATATAGAGTAGAAAATCCATGACATAATATAAATATGGCAGGGAGTATGCATGACATGAAAATACCTAGGTGCTTATAATGATGAATGAGATGATAACTACTTTCCATACCAGGACAAACTTATTACTATATTCTGAAACATTCCTAGTATGATGTCAAAAACCCAAATTGTTCGACAAAAAGAAAAAGGGATGTGATACCACATTACAGAATCATGGACCAAGTTCACTCATAAGTTACAAAATTTAGTGGGCCACATGGTCGCAAGTTCACCTCCCCACATTCTATATGTTGATGAATGGAAGTGAGGGCATATGGTGTGTTAGTGGGGGACTATGTCCTCAGACCATAGTTCAACACAATAGTAAAAAATAATTATAAGAAACTTGAATTGGAATAAACAATCACGAGTGGAATAATAATAAGAATACATATATAATAAACCGGAGGAATCTAAATCTATAAAATATAAAAAATGATGCACATGTAATGTGATATATAAGATTACAAGTAATCTTGATACAAGAACCCATGAATATAAAAAATGGAATAAAAAAGTCAAAAAAATTCCTTGACTAGAATCACAATTATAAGACTGATCCTCTACCCCTGTACTCTGTCTTATAAAAGTTTGTTAGGTACTGAAAGCTCAATGCTTCCATTTTTCCCTTCCTACCTCCATAATGTCTATTCTCCTACCAACCACGACCCGAAAAATGTGTGGGATATACTCAATAGAACAACACAAAAGGGTTTATAGAATAATATAATATTTTAATTTAATATTTCTAGTATAAATTTAATAATAAATGTATGATAGTAAATAAATACTTTATACCAGACTGGGTTCCTCATGGGACACCCGTCCGACACTACCTACTTTGGCCTAAGAAGGATGTCTCTAACCAGATTTCACCCAGCATGGACATATATATATATATATAAGTATGTATATATGCTCCTCATATAAATATAATCCTATATATGTATTTATAGAGATATGATGTAATTTTCAAGACACACGGCGTGATCCAAAGGTATCAACTCTAATTTGTGAGGGGTTTCACTACCCTCATAGAATATGCATATGGAGATGTAATTAGGTCAACATATATGTTAATTATTAGTCATTTACGAAAACAAAGAATGTTCTATGTCTTTGAGAATTCAAACATAGTTATTAATTAATTTTCCTCCTAAGACCATTCATGGAATCCCATAAATAGTATTTCTCCAAGTACACTAACAAAACCCATTTCCATAGGATTCCATCAAAGGTTCTTGTATAAGGACCTAGGTATCACTCATGACTTGGTATAATGTATAACCCTCAATGTTTTTCCATGGTTTACCACATCAAGAACTTGGTATCACTCATGGATATCTATAGTAAAGTTTTCTCTTTTTGATTTATAAGGTAATAAACTAGGGATCCTAGTATAATAGATGAGAGACATAAATATATCTACCCTCTGACCATGTCCATAGTGTTCTATAAAGAAACATAGTATCAATTACAATGTGTTATAAATTTAGTTACAACATCCATTTAATTTTTTTGTCAATCCAATTTGAGTATTCTTTAATCCATACTCTTTTATGACACTCCACTTTGTATAAAAGAATGATCATCATTAGCATTAAACTTATACCATTCAATAACACAACTCCGTCATGTTGACTAAGTGATTTAATATGTTTAATCCAAGATAAAAAATTAAGTAACTTGATATATACCTTCAGAAAACCATTTCCCAAGGGTCTACATCTAAAACACATTGTACTCAATAGGGGAAAATAAATACACCTCAGATGGTAGATCAAAATTAATTACAAAGCATGTAGATCCTATTCCATTAAGGAGGGAACACCCTTAGGTGTGGCTTGCATCTAGGTGGTACTCATATGATGTTATTTTCATGTTGGTAGAATTATATAAAAACCTGAATGAAATAATTAATTTAATTAATTTTAAATTTAGAAGGCATTTCAAGAAGGGCCCGACACACCATATAATGGAAAACCATATATAAAAAATTATATTTTAGGGAATATAACTAGACCACCTACCTTAGGTGGTTAGTACACCCCACATCCATTATCAGACTTTATCTCAGGCCAGAATGGGAGATATATACAAAAACAGAAAAATTCATTAAAAATATGAAATATTATAACACACCAAAATAGAAATAAATATAAATACATAAAACAATAAAATAATAAATGAAATTAATGCCTCACTGATATTTGTCCTACGTTACTTATGGATATGGAATCATAGCTCAGATGAGGGAGATCCCTTGAAGAATAGCATTAGAAGTGGGATGATTTTGAATGGGTGGAGGGGATACTACACATATAAAGGACGATATATTAATGAGGGGTTATTCCCCTTTTCAAAAATTGTCACAAAATATTGATGTTGTGAATGGAATTCAGGTCATGAATTCCTTTTGTTTTCTTTTTATTCTATAAAAATTAGTGCATGTTGTAAATTGGATTCACAGTGTTAATTGAATTCATATCATTTAATAAACATTCATGGGGGTATGTCTAGAGAGATTTAAATCATGAATTGAATTCATTTTGGGGGTTGAATTCATGTCAAAATTGATTTTACATCAATACACCACCCCTTTGATACCTTCCTTTAAAATAATAAACTGACCATCCTAAAGGCACTAATGCTAGGCCTAAGACAAAAAGACAAAATAATGAGGGTTTAAACAAATTTAACAGAATATGTACGTCTATAAAAATTCAGTACCATACAATTGGGTAGGTATTTCATGTGATAAGATTCACATGAAGTGTGTAAATGAAAGGATAAGGGTTGTCCTTTTATATGTGAGGGAGAGGACACTGGTGGATATTTTCAAAATATTTAAATATATTATTTTATTACTTGAGCCAAATGGATCAAAAACCAAGCTTTTTTTATGATGTGAATATGAGGGGTTTAAATATTCCCATAAAAAATTATTTATAAAACATTTTGGTTTTTTACCGATATTATTTTAGCTTTATCCTTTTAAAAACATTCTATCTCTTACCATGGTAACTCATTAATTTTTCCGAACTTATTATTAATAATGACACAAAATTAATGTGTATTAATTAAGAATTTATGAAATTATTATTGAAAATATAGATTCAATTATATCAAATTTAATTTTTATAAATTATTGTAATCAATTTAAAAGCAATCCCAGAAACTGTGATGGATTTTTTATAGGGAAATACCATTTTATGTATAAAAATGTTTTATACTAACATTAACTGTAATGTTGATTCCAATGAAATTTATTTTATTATTTTTAATAAAAAGTAAATAATTAAATTTCAAATATAATACAAAATATAAGAGGACATTTTAAATACATGAAAAAGATAATTTTCAAAAAAACTAATATTTTCTTCTATTCACCCAAAACTATCTTTTTCCAGAAATTAAAAAAATATCTCTCAACGTAAATTTTTATGTCATTATTTAAATAATTAATTTTATTTTATAAACAAATTATAAAATTATAAATTAAACCCGTAAACCATATAATATATGAAAAGAAATTAGTACAAAGAAAACTCTTTCTTTTTTTACTAGAAAAATATATAATTTTCTTATAGTGAATATAAATTGATAAAATATAATTCATGAATATTTATTAGAAATAAAATTTACTCCTATGAAATATTATCTAGGTTTTTACATCTTAAGTTTCATTTACTACCTTATTATATGATATGGTGTTTTCATTCATAGAGATCAAAATGTCACCTTCCTTGTTGATAAGAAAAATATATCGCTTTAGTTCTATAAATATCATAGCTTACATATACAATAATTTTTTATCTAAGCCTACTTATTATATGGTTTCTTATAATTTTTTTCATATATTAACTTTTATTCATTATGGGTCAAATTCATTAATGATTATCTTGATCCCGCTATCTACTGTAGATATATACTCCCATTTTAGAAATTTAAATTGTCCCTTGACTATAACTAATATATCTAAGGGATTATATAGATAATATCATTTTTTCAATAGGAAAACATTACAAGATACAATTTTTAACTTGTAATTAAATTTTTTTTATTGCATTATCCTTAACAAACACTTGAAACCCACATACACAACTATATTATATGGCATATTTATTACCAAAACATAACTCATATGGTTTTTCATTTTAAAACTTAGTACTCACATGTAAAGTGTGTACATCATTTCTAGTAATTCATATCCCTAAATTGATATTTAATAGATCAAATGAATCATCATCAATATTAGCATTCCTGTCATTGTAAAATTCTTCATTTAAATCACACTATTCCAGAGAGGATTATAAACAGGAGTAAATTAAGATATTATCCTCTACTCTTTAAAATAATTGAAAAATTCTTGGTTTTGATATTATCACTCTTAATATAATCATTATTTAATTATTTTAATACAATTCCGACTCCCTACAATACTTCATTATTACGTAAATTTTTTAAAGGAATCTAATTTCAACCTCATCATGTTGAAATACATATATATTCTGTTGTCATTAGTTAAATAAATGATGTATGTGAATACACATCATTTTTTTAGTTGAAATAGTACATGTACATATACATAAACTAATTATAAAAGATACATCGATCTTCAAAATTAACCACTAAATGTTTAATGAGAAATTTTTTCCTTATGAATACATATCAAAAACTTCATTGTATTTTAACTCAAAAGTGATTTAATCACCTAACGGTTATAACTTTATTAAAGGATTATTATTTACATGACTAAGTTGAAAATTACATTACTGAGTGAAATATGATTCATTTGATTTTGATTCATCATTTATTTCCCACACAATGTTTTTTAATTTAGGTATATATAAATAATTATTTAATATTTTTAAAATATAACTTATGTTTTATCTATAAATGAAAAAAAACTATTTAAAAACATAAAATAAAAATATATATTTCTAAATTAGACACTAAAATGATGTTCTTAGTAATAATAGGCACATATTAAATGTTATATATTAATATATTTTTTACAGTAATCAATGTAAAGTGATAATCTCTTATATCTAATGATGATAGCTCGATTATATTTGCAAGACATAAAGATCCAATTTTTTTCATCTTCCAGAACATGTATGGTTTATATGTTAAAAAATTTGAGTTAGATGCTATATATAATATTCATTACATGGAATTAGAAATATTATATTTAATTAAGAATATACCAAAATCAGAATCTTCACCACACTTTTTTCTCACCATAATTAAAATTTTCATCCTATGGAATTTCTTGTTATGTAAAAATTAGAAAACTTTTTACTCATTAATTTTGTAACATCATTGATTTCCAATAATTGTATTTTATAATTTTTTTCACAAATATAAATATATGTTCTAAAAAAATTTATTTATTTTAATAAATAAAATATTTATAAAAATAATTTCACCTATGTAATTTGTTTACAAATTTTTAATGTATAGTATAAATTTATTCATTAAAATAGTGTTAGAAAAAGGTCAGATCAGTGGTAGAGAAATAACCTATATTTTTTTGACAAGACCACAAGGATGTAACCCATGATTGAAAGTCAAAACGGGGTTATCTGTAACCACTAACCTATGTGATGCCTGAATTCCATCTCCCACCCTTTATATATAGAATTATATCTCTTTTATTATAATCATGATTCTTTTTAAATATATTATCTTATTTGATAAATAAATTCATTTTAATATTAGTTTTATTTTAAAACCATCATGGTAATTAAGTAAATTTAATTTAATTGTTAAGAATATATCATTCACATTTTCATTTTCGAAAAATAATAACATATAACCTTGGAAGATATTATCATATGATTTTTTTTGTGAAACAAGCAATATAATAAATAGGCAAATGTAAATAATATGGTTCAAATTAATATTTTAGTTCATTTAATTTTTAAATGATACAATATATAAAAATAATCATATACTAATAGTTTGAACCATTAGTATAGGTCCCAACACCATTGGTATAGGCTATACCAATGATTTGGGCAACCATTGGCTTTTATAGCGTCGGTATATCCCTATACTGATGGTTTTGGAAAATCGTTGGTATAAGAAATATAAAATACCTATAAATATGATTTCGAAAACCATTGGTATAGGTAATTCAAAAACAAAACTGTAATGGTTTTGAACCCTATACCTCCGATTTATATCTCAACGTCCAAACCATTTAGCTTTAATGTTTGTTTGAAACATAATATGATAAATATGTATATTTATATTTTTTGGTAATTTAATTATTGATGTATTCAATGTTATTTGATAAAATAATCCATTAAAATTCAAAATACTTATACCATGGTTTGTAATGTCATTGTTATAGGTTTATACTAATGATTTTCCAAATTGTTTGTATAGGAATTTTGAATTATTTTACCAATACAATCTATTTTTTAGAACATCTTCATATAAGTAAATTAAATAGTGGGTATAATAATTTTTTTCCAAACTTTTGTTATATCCAATATATATACCAATGGTTTTGGAAAACCCATTGTTATGGTGTCATTTTATGGAATCAATGACATCATTTTTTCTAAACTATTGGTATAAGGTCATTTTATCGTACCTATACTAATGGTTTGGCCATTAACATTTGTATAGGGTAGGTTACTAACAGTTAAATGTTTTATTATTTTGTATATATGTTATATTACTATGAAATATTTCTTTTTAAAGGCCAAGTAATATTTTTCATAATGATAAATCAATAATAATTTTTTACTTTATTGAGAATTATACATTTACGGATCAATAATATCCAGTAAAATAACTACACTTATTAAAGGTAGAATACAAAAAATAAATAAAACAACTAGTATATTAAAATTTATATCATTGTGGCCTCCTTGGATTTTCACACCCATGAACACTGTAAAGAAGAAATGAAGCAAAAGTAATCAAATTTTATTTTTTTTTAAAATAAGGAATATTGAAGATTAGAAGGAATTTTATTAAATTATAGGTGGTATTTATATGATGTATGAAATTAATATGACCATTAAAATAGTAACATGACTCCTGGAAAATAAATTCTATCGTAAAAAAATTATTTATTTAATAAATAATGTTTGTTTTATTAAAAAAAATGCTTAACATATTTATAAAATTATTTCAATAAAATGACTATCATATTTGGAATTATCACATAAAATTTATCTTAGGGTGAATTTTGTATATTTTTATGAAAAATTATATTTATGGGGTAAAAAGTGAAATGATAATTTTAATGAATACCATGAATTTTATTCGGATACAAAAATGAATTAAAATTTAATTAAACCACATATTATGTAAAAGATTTATTGACGGAGTAAAATAATGAAATAAAAAATATAAATTAACGTTTGAAATATCTCTTTGAACATATGTAATAGATTTTATAAAAACTATTTTTGGCATTATACATGTATAATTTTTGAATAAGACTTGTCACTTTTAAAAACATAATCATTTAAAATGTAGTTAATATTTGTAATCCTATGGTAAAAATTATCTAAAAACTTTCATTTGATTTTTTGTAACAAAATAAATTACCAGGGAAAATGTGAATTATCTTGTTAATGGTAAAAAAATGTAAAAGTTTAAAATTAATGGGTAAAAGAATAAAATACCAAATAAGGACACCATTAAATAGGTGGATAGGGGTTTTCAGGACACTAAAAAAACATTTTCAAAAATAATTATCATATAAACTTGTTTAAATTAAAGACAACCAAAAGTGGGTATGCATAATAACAAAATAACATTTTTTAATCCCTAAAATCCACCCTCCTCAAGTATAAATACCCACCCACACTTCTAAATATTAGAACTTCAAATTAAAATATATATTATCATTGATCTATCAAGGAGACTCTTTCATTAATACATATTCAAGCTTGAAAAGTTTTTTTGGTTCTAACAAATAGATCCATTCTTAGAATATTAAGATAGGTAAGGGTTTCTTCAATCACCATATTTAATTTTAATATATAATATTTTTATTATAATGTCTTTTGAAATAATTTTTTTCCTATACTATCAGGATTTTTATTCAATGCTTTTAAATTTCATTTTATATATTCTTTTTGAGATTTTATTTCTGACCTCTCATTGTATGCTTTTCCAAATATATTACACAAGAGAATCAAGGGTTCCTCACCCCTTCTTTCTATGAGATATGTTATTATTTTTGATGATGGATTAGAAAAATACTCCCATCTCAGAAGGACATTTGTGAGAGGAGTCCATCATTAATCTGATGTTCAAATAAATGTTTCTATAAATGAATATTTTTTCGACAGTCCATCACAAATAAAATTTAATTATAATCAGTAAGGAATTTATTTCAAATGGACTTCATATTTTTTTTAAAAAACTCAATTAGGACAGACCATCACAATTAATAGTATTTTTGATAGACAGTTCATTCATCACAAATACTAATATTTTTCTAAAAAATAAAATATAAAAAATATAAATAATCATAAATAATAAGAAATATTTAAATAATATTTATAAAACATATATATAATAAAATTAAATTTTAAAAAATAAAAATATTTAATAAAAATAAAAATAATTAAAAAAATTACTAGTAAATAAAAATAATTTAAAAAAAATTGTCATAAAAAATATATAAAATAACAAAAAACATCAATTAGAATCATTTACTGGGGGATCACCGGAAGGATTAATGGAGGGACTCCATACCAATGATATGTGAAAGCCGACGTAGAAACTTAAACATCTACTCGTATCACCAATATTGCATCTCATGCTCCTCCTCCCTCTCTTTATGCATTCCCCATATCATATAATACTAAACCCCAACCTCTCCTCATACTGTGTAGTGAAAAATGACATCAGTGAAAACTATCCAAAATATCCCTTCGAGATCACCAATGACATCACGAAAGTATTATAATAACTTGTAGATTTTAGTCAGGGACCAATACCAATCATCCAAGTTTTTTTGACACCATAATACGTATCTTATATCTGGTACCCCTTATCAAAACATGGATCACTGGTGGAATATTTTTTATTATCACTTGAATCTCCCATGAATGAGAAGACACAAGCTCATACACTTGCATCGAATATAAGTTTAAATTATAATAATGATAAAATTAATATTTCTTAATTATTTTAAAAAATTACTATCCACAATATGTAACTGTTGGTCACCTACAAATTCAGCTCTATAGGGATTAGTATACATCTACTTATAAACATCAAACTATGTAATATATGGGTCAGTGGTAGCCTTTATAGTATAAAAAACATGTTACATGTAAAGTATATATACATTAATAAAAAATATAACATACTATATGTCATTGTTTTAGGAAAAAATTTTGAATTATGAACCTATGTGTGACCTCTTGCTTCCCCTAGATCTGACATCTAGGTGATTACTTCCTAAAAGTATCTCATAGACAATATAATCATAATCCATCCCAAATATGAGTTGAGATATATTAAGTTTGATGGGAGACAAAATTTTGGTCAAATATAGTAGAACAATAATTAATAATATCTCAGTTTACGAGGTTGTGTTGAAACTAATTAATGCTCTCAAATGTACTAATCTATATCCCATATTAGATAGGACCTCATAGGTTATCCTGAAATAGAGAAAATAAATAAATTAATATAATTAAAAACAATATTTTAGTAATTAAATAAACTTAAAAAATTATTTATTATTTAATAACATACAATCTAGATACCGGAAATCTGGCGACAAAAGACGATGGGAACCATGTTCCATGAACCCATGGCTCAAAAAATATATTTATTAGTATCACACCAGTCTAGTCAATAGATAAATGTGAATAAATGTGAAAATAAAAACAAATAATCAGTGAATTTTTAAAATTATCAATAGAAAAAGTAAATATAAAATAAATATTTTATCAATCAAAAATCCCTCTAAATGAGGATCAATATTAACAGATTTCCATCTCTCTATAATAGGATATAGAGTCATCAATCAAGAAATACCACACCCTCTTGACATAGGCAAAACATCCTTTAGATTAGATGAATCAGACTCAACAGCCGGAATTACGACATCAATGAGAGAATTAAATAGATTGTAAGGAATATATCCAACAATCTAAAAGAAATATTATTAAATCTACTAAATTTTTAATACAAATATAAAATATAAAAAACTAATAAATACAAGAATATAACAATCTTACTTGTAATTTTTTCTAATACAAATATAAAATATAAAAATCAAATAAAAATCAATATATAATAATTACCTATAAATAAATACCATAACATAGTAAGTTAACGAGTAAATATTTTTTAATATAGATAACAAATTTTAAGAACTAATAAATATAATGAAGTTAATAATATTATTACCTATGAATAAATGTTAATAAAAATATGAAATATAAATGAAATATTGGAAATAGGGATGGAATAAAATTCACAATCTAGTCCAACCATTTAAAAACAATATTACTATTAAATAATTTGTAATATAAATATAAAATATAAAAAACTAATTAATAACTGAATATAATACATGAATCATCATCTTCTTCATCATTTCAATAAAGCATAATTTCTTCCTCATAATCATTAGAATCATCAACTTCTATAGGAATTTCAGTTTCATCATCACTTATTACTTCATCATAATTATCTATATCACTGTCCCATAAATAGAGGGTTTCATCCTTGATATTTATATCACATTAGGTAAGAGATATATTTTTTGATGTTTCTTGTAAAATTTCAATATGTTTGTGATGTCTCAGGTCTGGATTCCACCTAACTGTGCTCCAAGCCTAGTTGGCTACATGGCCTCAAGCACATTTCCATAAATGAGAGATGCTAAAGACTATCAGCACATTCCATGTTAATGGTAGTGGGGATACTATTCCCCCATTGGAAGAGTATACCAAATCATAAATAACATACATATAGGGGATGCAATAGTACCATACAAAAAAAACAAAAGACAAATAAAATGAATAACCTAGTGTCATATCATATAAAAAATGACTCATGTCACATTTTTCTATGAATACTACCAAACAAGTCCGAAGGTTATCATATATAGTTAAAGATCTATATGGTACAAAAAGATTAAATGTATCCCAAAAGCACCCCAAGCCTCATCTTGGTCTCATTCTCTCTTGCTCTTAGGCATCATATCTAGAACCTGATGGATAGAACTTTACCTTATCTACCCCTACAACCATATAATCTGTTTGGTCCCAAAGCATGTCCCAAATATGTTGGGAGATTAAATCCCAGCAGGAAACCACTTATGGTTTGTGTCAATCTATCAGTAAGTATATCTAACATGCAATGTATAACAGTGAAATATGTAAGCTAGGAAGTACTCAAAAGTAAACAGTCATTTATACACTAGTTTTCTTTTACATTCAAATAACAACTAAATTACATTTATTGTTATAATGATTGAGATTCGGCCTAAGCCCAACGATCTCCCATATAGCCAGATTGAGCTTTTTCTTGGAAGACACATCATAAGTAACATATATATTCAAATATAACAATAAACTTACCTTGATAGTCCTACGATGGAATTCAAGTATCACTCTAGGTTCCAATCCTCCAACCCCCTATAAGCCTATCCCGGTGAGCCTCTCAAGGACCCAATATCACTCAAAGTGTGGAATATTTCCACGACAACTGAGCCTATCCTTGGCGGTCATATAGTGATCCACAAGTATCACCCATGAAGTATTCATGCCTCTCAAGACCATCCATAGAATCCTATAAAATCCATGATTAACTCAACATTTGGTACATAGCCTCTATGAGATCGTCTTTGTCTTCCATGGTTCACTCATCTCCTAATATTTATTAATAAACCCATTGAGCCCATCCAAGGATTTCTAGAGAATCCAAGGTTCACTCAAGGGAGCTAGGAAAAATAAATATATAATCCCATCCATGGTATTCCAACAGAATCCATGTTTCTCCTAATGTTATTCACCATTCAACCATAACAGGTTCATATTAATAATTTAATAACATGTTAGGGTAAAAACTATAAGTATTTCATGAATCGCCACCAAGGGTGTCACAAGATAGGACCAACCTCTAAGTATTTTCTTATCAATAATCACATGGGGATCGTTCACATAACTAAAAACACATGAAAAAAACTATGACATGGATTAAAATATTGGTGAAGTCATGTGGGTAGGTTCATAGTTGGATTGAAACTACCAAACATGCCTAAACATGCATAGGCTCAAACAAGGGTCATGGGGAAAGTCATATATCCCATACCCTAATCCAAATAGAATACCATTTAACAACATTATACCTATATTAAATAATCAAAATAATTTTAAACAACTTATAAATGGGACTCAAGGAATACCTCATAGGTATCCTAGACCAAAGGGATGAAAATTGGCCAAACTGGGCACTAACCCCTGGGGTGGCCCTTAATTTAGCACAAGTACATATCATAGGATCTGTAACAACTATTAAATTTCCAAAAATAATAATAGGTAATAATATTTTTGATTTATAAATTACTGCATGATCCCAAAAATGGGTACGCAAAACTTCGACATATATAAATAGCTTGACAATTAGCGAATGGAACGAGAAAACCTACCTTAAGCTCATGCTAGACAGTTCATCCAGTAATAGTCTCTAATTCACCCTATTTTGGGAGAAATCTAAAGAAAAAAATCAATAGTATATTAGGGAATATGAACCTAAATACCAGTAGCACAATCATTAGACATAATAATCGAATAAGGATAAAAAAATTGAGGCATTATCATTACAGATCTTTATAGATGATTAGTGGTCTATTTGGAGATCAGTTGATGAAGAGATCTAAAATCCAAGAATATGATCAAATGGAGTAATAACTGTGACCCACAATAGATTAATAAAGGCGGAGAAGTATTTTTAAATTAAAAATATTTTGAGGGTAAAATTTCAATTTTAACCAAACAAATATCTTCCACATGGTTTCTGCGCATGATTTTTCTTACTGTGTAGAAACCATGAGAGACCTTTTGCAACCCCAGGGTATAACGCACAGTTACCCAACACGGTTTGGGTAACCATGTTATAACCAGTCTGAAGCCTCTATCCTAGCTCTACAACTTTTGATGACTTGTCGCACCATCATGCGACCACTACCACATGGTTTCACGAAACCATGAAGAAGCAACTTCCTCGCATCCCACTATTTATTAAACCATGTAGCCCAACATTCATGGTCTCGCATTACAATGTGGCAGGCCCAAAACTCTCCAGGAGTTGGGTTCTAGGCTTCCAATGAGACCCATTCACCCTCAATCCATCCAAAACCTCAATAGGCATCACCATTATGTCATTTTTAATAAGTTAAATGAGTAATAGATGGACAACTCATGATCCATACCACAAAGAAGAACTGGGTTCTTAAAAACTTCCCTCCTTAAATCAGTTCATTACCAAATATCCCTTATAAGGATGACGTTGAAGTATCTAAAAAAAAGTAGCCACTATGATCAAACACCGACCTCCCTCTGCCATGTCTAATCCTTCACTTGACTGTACTGCCATAACACCCATACTAATGGAACAAACTGGCCCTAGAGAACCTTCGTGCTATGATCAAATATTCCTATAGGATTATCCTCAGAGTAAACATCTTCCTATAACTAATCCTCCTAGAGTAGAAAAGAATGAGGTGTGATAGAATAGTAACACCATAACTAAGAAACATGGATGATGTTGTGCATAGTCCGATACCTCTGGGGTAACTGCAACTGATAGGAAGCTGACCCAACTCACTCCAGAATCTAAAATGGGATAACATATCTTAGTGTAATATTACCATGTCTTCTGATCATCGGATGTCCTAACCTTGTTGCAACATATAGTAAAACATAATCCCCAACCTTGAACTCTAGAGGTCATCTATAGTGATTGGTGTAATATTTCTGAGGAGAATGCACTATATCCATCCCCTTCCTGATCAAATAAACATGTTCAGTGGTCTACTGGACAAGACGATTTCAAAACCTAGCTACCTCTCCAACCTCCATCCAACATAGGGGTGATCAGAATGGGATACCCTATAAATCCTCATTTGGTTCTATATGAATAGTATTCTGAAAAATATTATCATAGGAGAACTCCACTAGAGGTATATTCTTCTATTAAAAACCCCCAACATCCATGAAACATGACCGAAGCATATCCTCAAGCACTTGAATTGTACACTCTGTCTGGCCATCTGTCTAGGGGTGGTATGATGTTCTCAAAATCACTTGTGTAACAAGAACCCTCTATAGACCTTTCCATATTCCCGAAGTGAACCGGGCATCCCTATCTAAAATGATTGAATGTAGGACCCCTTGCAACTGTAAAACATCCCCGATGTACAACCCACCATGCTCATCCACACTGAAGGATCCATTAATCAGTAAGAAATGTGCAACCTTCATGATCCTATCAATGAAAACCCAAAAGACAACATTAACTTTTGGTGACCTTGGAAAACCCTTCCTGAAATCCATCGCAAAATAATTCCATTTCCACTCAGGAGTGGGTAGCTACTATAAAAGTCCAGCTGGTCAATGGTGTTCCACCATCACCAGCTAACATGTGGAACACCACATAAGAAATATAACTACATTCCTTTTCATTCATGGACACATGTTGGGTGATTTAAACCTTAATACATCTTGTTGACACTAGGATGCAGAACCCATATAGAGGCATTAAAAACCCCACATAAAATCCACACACATGTCATATGAAACCCATACGCAACATTGAAATTACAGAACTTCATTCTCTCCTAGAGTCAACCTGGGAGGAGGGTCTTCCCCTATCAGACTCTCCCATAGAACTAAACATTTAGAATCTAATAAATTTCACTTCTTCACTTTGTCATTAGGGTTGATATAACAAATAAGTATGAAAAAAAAGAATATACATGACCGTTTTCACCTCTAAATGCATCTCAAAGAACAACACAATTAGATACCACTCACTACTATCATGTTGCACTCCCCATAAAAAAGTCATGCTACTAAAATCATTTTCAAGTACCTTTCCTTTACCATTCATGTAGGCAAGCTTGAAGAAAAAAATACTAATGGAATTACACCCACATTTGATGCCTCAAATTCAGATCATGCTAAGTAAATTTTTACTTGAGGCTTTTGTGGTCCATATATATAAAAAATTCACTCTTATAATAGAATATATCCAACACTGTAAAGTGTGAACAACCATAGATAACTCGATATCATGTGTTAGGTAATTCCTCTCGTGTGGCCTCAACTACCAATACCCATATGTAATGACTCGATTTCCCTTCATAAGAACTGATCCTAGCCTGATACTTGATGCATCACAGTACACAGTGTAACTCTTATCTAGTTCTTTAAAAAACAGTATCAATGTTGTAGTCAATCTCCCATTCAGCTCTTGATATCCCATCTCATAGGAATCTTTGAAAACAGTCATCACACCCTTTTCAGTTAGGCTAGTAAATGATGCTACTAAATTTTAGAAGTCCTATACAAAACTAGTATATTAACAAGAACACCCTAATAAACTCTGCACCTCAAAGAAATTATTGGGATAATTATGGGAAACTAATTTTCTCACCTTCTTTGGGTCCACTAACAATCCTGTATCTGAGACGATGTGACCATGGAAGTGAATATGATCCATCCAAAAGTGGATCTTAGTGAGCTAAACTTATAACCAATTCTCATGCAGTGTACTCAAAATCATCTTAAGATATGTGGCATGGTCATGTCTATTATGAGAATACACAAATATAACATCCAAAAAAATCACAACAAATGATTCAAGTTAAGGATAGAACACCCAGTTCATCAACTCCATGAAAACCATTGGAGCATTTGTGAGACCGAACGACATAACAAGATACTCATACAGGCTATACCTCACCCAAAATTTTATCCATGGTATTTCTAATTTTCTAACACACACCTGATGATAACTAGATCTCAGGTCGATTTTTGAGAAAGCATGGGCTCATCAAAGCTGAAAAAATAAGTCATCTGTCCTTAGCAGATGATAACATTTCTTAGATACCAACAGGTTCATTTTTTTATATTCCATGCATAGCCTATGGGTACCGTTCTACTTATTTTTTGAAAAAAAGGACAAGAAAAACTCATAGAGAAGAACTGGTTCAGATGAAACCCTTTGCCTCTAAATCGTCTAGATACCTCTTGATCTCTTGCAACTCTGTTGTAGACATCCTATATATAAGAATGGATACTAGTGAATCACATGGAACTAGATCACAAGGAAACTAAAACTCTCTCACAGGAGGTAAAAAAATACATTATATGGGAAAACAACCCTAAAATGATCAACCATTGGAGGGAAATCCATTAGACAAGTTTCCTAGTAATCTAAATACAATCTCACAATCTAGGCTGTCTCTCTACCCAACACACGATTCATGGGCCCATCTTAGATTTCCTGGACATCCCATTCACCTTCATTTAGAAACGATGAACCCTCTGGTGATGTGAAACTCACCCTTACGAAATAGCATTGTATAATGGACTAAAAGGAAACTAGCCAATAAATTTTTAGAATGACATGAAAACTTATCATCTCCATGACATAGTGGTTCGTTGAGAAGTGATACCCACAAAACCAAGGGTAACTCCTTTCACTGAGGCACACCTACCGTTTTAATCCATAATGGAGTGTCCAATATCACGATCTCATCAAAATAAAAAAACATTGATCTCAATGCTCACTAAGATGAGAATAGATAAAAAACTATTTGAATCCCCTATATCAAAAAGTGTTGAAGCTAAACCATATATTAGTAGAACAATACATATGGATGTTGAAGGTATGGGATCCTTATCCTGCTAGGTCTGTTGATCTAAATTTGTTTTTTATTGTATTATAGACCTGAGACACTGTCTGGATACCCTTAGCTAATCAACCCTGATGTCTCTGTGAACATCAGGTCTTTCTACCACGACGACTACCACCACCTTTTCCTGAATGTCTCGATGCATTCTAGTTCCATGACTATTGAGAAGCTACAAACCCTTTTTCTGAATGTGGATATAATTAAAACCATCTTTCACTAGCCATTAGTGTAAAAGTACTACAAAATCATTCAATATTGACCATATTGTCGTATGATCAGTACTCAACTAGGTCTTGCAGACACTGCGATCTCGTATTCCCTAGCCTACTGCACTCATAACACATTAACTAGATATTGGAAGACATGTTCTGACTAGTCAAATCACTATGAGTAAACTTCGTATGTCTCTTCTTATTTTTAGTCGAGATAGTACTAGATCTAATTACTGAACATTCCAGGCTCACACCTCAATATTCCCTTTACTTAGTTTAAGTGATCAACACCTAATTCACTATAGTAAAAATGATTTTCACTCTGAAGAAGTTTACATGAAATAGTAGTTAATACCTGAGACTATCCTCAATTTTCCTACCCTTCGACAAATGGTCACCCATCAGAATTGGTGTAAAGCATTTGATCTCGGTAAAATGGGCCGATTAATCCATCAACGACAATGTTCCCATCTCTTGACGCATAAACCCCTGGGAATTATCATCCCTCACCATCATGGGATAGTAATAGTCATAGAAGATTATCTTAAATTATTCCCATTCCATATCCCAATGATTCCCTTCTTGATTTATCACATCCCACCATCTCATAGTTGAATCATGCGACATTTACATCATGAGCATTAACCTTCTCTAAGGAGGCGTCTGTAAATGATCATAGATTGATAACATGGAATTCAACAATAACTCTACAGTCATTGGTCCACCATCCCCTGAAATCATAGGTGGATACTGCTGCTGGAATACACATGTCAGCTCAACTATAGATATAAAAGGTTGTGGTGATCCTTCATTGGTTTGCATGAACCGCATAAAGCCTTCACAGAACTGTGCATCCACTACAGCGTCTGGTATAATAGATGAATCCATAACTAGGATGACTGGAGGATCCACTAGTATCCCATGGACAACAACCTTTAGGGTATAATCATCAACACCCGCCTGGTGTAATTTTGGAGGTCGTTGTGGTGGCATGAATCAAAAATTTCAATTACATACCTTAGTTCTAGATCAAAAAATGTAACAATGCAAAAGTGTAGAACAAACAGGACAGGTAAAAACCTTCCTCTAAACACACACCCATATGTCTACCCCATTGGTCTGGTCTAAGAATAAAAAATGATAACCACTACCAAAATCCTACTACTAAGGTTAGGTCCTATGAAGTTCTCTATTTAAAGAAATTTCAGGTCACCTTCTTTTCAAATTCATTCCATGTTTTATGATGATTCCACATTCAAAACTTGCATTGGAAATCATTTCACGCATATCACCTTCTTTCCTCAAAGTGTGACCAATGGTATGCCAAATTCTGGCCCGTGGGGGCCCATACTCCCTAGGAATGAAATCCTGGAATCCAAGTATTGAACGTAGTAGCACAGTTTTATATTTGGCTGAAACATCATCACCAAATTCCGATCCAAGAGAGACCATACACCTATGGGACCAAAGCTTGTAATCCATCTAATTCTGACCATTTCACATACCAATACATGCATCACAACAATATTCATATCTATCAGGGTACCTATCACAATAGCATGAAATAATTAATTCTTCTAAATAGCATGATAAGAATGAATTACATGTAATTTCTAAGAAGTTTCTATATGATTCATGATGTGGAATACCCTTATGTCATCTGGATTACCCATAATAGAATACACTATAGTATCAATAATAAGGACACAATATATGTGTGTTACCCAACATGGAAGATGCATCAACTATAATAGATCCAAAACCCAAAAATCACAATTAAATTCAGGGGAATTTGGATTTTACCTGCACATGGGTTAACTAATCTTAGACCCTACTTTTTAAAAAATCCCACTTATTGTTATCCTATTATATCGAATCCAAAAAGTAAAGAAAACTTGAAAAAACATACCCTATGATAAAAAATTTTAATTCCCCGTGTCTGGATTCCACCTAACCAAGCTCCAAACTCAGTTGACGGCATGGACTCAAGTGCATCTCCCCAAACAACAAAGGTTGTCGACTAGTAGTGAGAGACAATGTGCTGACAGAGTGGAGACTATTCCCTCGTTGGAAGAGTATAACATAGCATAAATAACATACAGATAGGGGAAGCAATATTACCATACAACAGAAGTAAACAACAGATGGATGTTAATACAAATAACACGGTGTCATATCATATGTAAAATGATCCATGTCACATGTTTCTATGAAAATAGAAGAAAATTTCACAAGGCTATCATATAAAGTGAAATATCAAAAAGGTGAAACAAGATAAAATACATCCCAGCAACATCTAAAGCCTCAGCTCAGTCCCATTCTCTCCTCTGAGGAAAAATATTAAAAACCTAAAGGAGGGTTCTTTCCCTTATCCAATACTATAGAAATATAATCTTTTTGGGCCCAAAGTATGACCAAATTTGGGTATGAGACTATATACCAATAGGCAACAATCCAAGTTCTTGTCCAATCTATCATTGAGTATATTTAATAGGCAGTGTATAATAATGAATGTAGTAAGCTATGAAGTAATCAAAATTAAATAGTACTACATCCAATGGTTTTTTACATTCAAATAACAACTAAATTACATTTATTTTTATAAGGATCGAGATCTATATTATGCCCGATGATACCCTTTATAGAAGTAAGCACAATATACACCTCATAAGGCTATTTAGCAATTATAATATAAGATCGAATCCATGCTTTTTCTTTGGATGGGTTGATGCATCTTAAGTGTCTTCAGTACTAAAATATAAACTGAGACCATCCTTTAAATTCCTTATCTAAAATTCAAGTATCACTCCAGTTTCCAGTCTACCAACACCCTAGAAGCCCATCCAAGAGAGCCTTTCAATGAGTCGGTATCAGTCTAGGTGTGTTATAAGTCTATGTCAATTGAGCCCATACTTGGGGGTCCTTTAGGGTTACTCATGTATCATTTATGACTTATTAATGCATAATGATCCCATCTAAAGCATCCGATATGATCCACGATTCACTCGACATTTTGTACAAATCCTCTATAAGCCCATCTATGGCGTCCAAGGTTCACTCAACGCAAAAAAATTAATTAATAAACCCTTTGAGCTCATCGATGGAATTCTAGAGAATCACATGTTCAGTCAAGGAACCAAGGTAAAATAGATATATAAGTCTATCCATGAAATTACAATAGAATCCATGATTAACCTAGTTCTATTTACCATTCAACTATAATATTTCCATGTTAGAAATTTAATAACATGTTGGGGGTCAAATCCATTTTCATTTCATAACTCACCACCAGTGGTGTCACAAACTAGGACTAGCCTATATGGCATGGCCTATCATTACTCACATGGGAATCATTCACATAACATTAAAAACATGGAAATAAATTTCTTGGCTTAAAATATTGTTTAACTCATTTGGGTAGGTACATAGTATGTGAAAAACATCCAAACATGCTTATACAACAATAGACTCAAACATGGGTCAAGGGTCAAGTCATGAGTCCCATAACCTTATCCCAATAGAATATCATATAACAACATGGAAACTTCATTAAATACTCAAAATCATTTTAATCAGCCCAAAAATGGGATACATGGCATACCTTATAGGTAACCTAGACCAAACAATGATAACTTGTTCAAGCTAGTTTCTCACCCAAGGGATGGCCCTTAATTCAGGTGTATAACCTATCACATGCATTGTTACACCTATTCAATTACCTAAATAACCGCTGGTAAAAAGAGGTTCGATTTATAAATTATGGAGACAACCCAAGAACAGGTGAACGACACTCTGACATATATAAATAGATAGAAAATTAGAAAAAGGAATGAGGACATCTACATTAAGATCGTGCTAGATAGATCATCCAGTATCAGGCTCTAATTCACCCTTGGTTTGGATAAATCTGAATAATGGGAGAAGAAAATGATATTTGGGCATATGAGTCTATATCAAAAGAGAAAAAATGATATCCATAAGAATTGAACAAGGATAAAAAGAATTGATGCATTGCCATTGTGGATCATAAAATATGTACAATGATCGATTTGGAGATTAGATGAAGAAGGGATCTAAAAACCATGAATAAGATCAAATGGGAGCCAAAACCGTGAACCAATACTCTACAAAGAAGGAAGAGAATGATTTTTAACTTAATAATATTTTATGAAAATAATAGGGAATTTACCCAAAAATACATGGGTCACATGGTTTATACACACAGTTGGTCTAATCCTGCAGAAACAGTGTGAGAACTTCTTTACCCTATGGCATAATGCACAGCTATCCGCACAATTTGGATAACCGTGTGGTAACCATATAGAATCCTCTATTGAAGGACTGTATGTTTTGTATACATACACATGGTTTCATGAAACTGTGTGGTAGCAACTAGCTTCACTGCCTCAATTTTTATGGTTTCTTTAACCATGTGTCGTGACACACACAATTTCCCAGAAACGTGTGGTAGGGCCATGACTCTCTTCATGTTGGGTTCTAAGCTTCCTATGAGCCCCGAACACCCCTTATTTTTCCCAAACCTCAATTTGAATCACCAGTAGGACTTTTTAAGCATTTAAACGAGGAATAGATGGAAATATCATGATCTATACCTCACATAAGAATTTGGTTCATGTAATGTTTCACTTCCAAAAAACTATATTAATTTATAATAAATTGATTACCATGTGGTTTTATTTTCATCACACTTGACCATTCATTCAAATCACCCAAATCATCATCTAAATTTTCATAATAATCTTGATGTGAATACATAAATGGTTCATTTGATACAAGAAGATAGATATATATTGTGTCAATGACTCCATTTCATGGATGACCTCAGAATCCTCAATCACTATCAAACCAATGAAATTTAAATATTATTACATAATTTCGTTAAAGATAACATAAATAAATTATTTAATCAATTATATCATAAATTCATATACAATCTCTTTATAATAAAATTATTTCAAAAAAACCGCACTATTCGATTATTTCATTGAGTCGCCATATATTCCTGTGTGGAATATAAATCAATTAACAACATACCAATTACAAGATTTTACAAATTTCAAGGGAGGGTTTTAAAGGACACATAATCGAAAATAAATTTTTTTTCATGCAGTTTCTCCATATAACAACAAAGTTTTTAATAATAGATATCATTGAAAATTTGATTTATTTTTCTATCTAAAGAAACATAACATACCATTATTGGTCACCCATATGAAAAATTTTGATGATGAAATTCTTCAAGAGAAGAAAATATAATTTTTTTAGATTTTTTTGATATTATAATCATATATTATTTAAAAAACAAATTATTGTAAATAAAGGTATCATTTATAAATATTTTAAAAAATAATAAAAATTAGTACATTCTACACAAATTGTTTCATTTTTTCAAAATGTGTAAGAATATATGTTTGAGCTCTATGGATATCTTTATCTGAAATATATCATTCACAATAAATAAAAAATAAAATAATTATCTAATTAAAAAATGGAAATTGTTGTTCTGTGACATCATCAACATTTATCTCATTGCAACCCATCAAGTTATGTTTTCAAGGATATTTTTATTGAAAATAATATGATCAAAAATTTTATGTTTCCTCTTACATGTATGCTTTTGAATTTGACATTTTAACTAATAGTTTGTTATGTAATTTCTTCTTTAAAATTTTAACACAACTCAAAAGGGTACACCCATAAAACAATAACTAGTCATACACTTTTACCATCATATATAAAATTTCATATTAAAATTTACATTGAGTCAATGAATCCTGGTGAGATATTTTCCCCAATTTACAGAAAATTAAAACAATATTCTTTTGAAGCATAATCAATGCATCATAATATGAGGTTTCACTAAAAATATCTCAAATTAAATATGATATTTGGGTTAAAACATCCTAGATAAAATAACTCAAAATTCCTCTAAGTCCAATAGGAAATAATCATTCCATAATAACATGTAATCCATGTCTTTTTAAAACCAGTAATACACCCATTTTTGACACAAAAAGATAAATTAGAAGCACAACCATCTAGTAAACTCAAATATTCAAACCAATGAATAAAAAATGAAATACTTTCTTTGGAAAGCTTGTAATATTATTTTGGATTCCTTAATTTTTTGGTATTTCATCTTCTATTAATTCAAGTTCAGTATGTATTAAAATCTAAGAATGATATAACCTTGAGTTTACATTATATTTGTTTTTCTGGCTGTGTACAACATGTTATAAAATATTTTACCAAAAAAATGTTTTTAATATGTATTAAATATTACACATGATGAACCAACAAATCTTTGCAATTTTGAAGGTCAATAGAAACATTTTTATTTATAAAATTATGATCATTCCTAAAACCATTTATTTTGTCTTCATTTATGGTTGGTCCAAAAGTAGAATGTGATAATATAGAGATGATAGATTTTAACTTATTACAAGATAAAACTACTGGATTTTCATCTCTATAAATTATGCATTTTATAAAATTATTTATGTTATTTCGAAATGAATGATCCATAGTAATAAATCCCCAATGAATGTAAAAAATACTATTCTTTCTCTTATCACCAATCATAAATGAGTTTTTTCTAGCCATGTTGTATTAAAATGATTTTAGACCCTGTCTGGATCATCTAGATAAAATACCCTATGTCGTAAAGTATCGAATCATCCATATTAATGCATCCATCAATGTAAAATTTTGATATGAAACTATTTAAAAAGTAGTGAAACCATTGTTCGATTATGAAAATATCTCTACAATATGTGGATTAAAATAAACATCAATATTCTTCATTGGATTTCCAAGAATTAAGAGTGATATATATATATATATATATATGCTTTATTCATTAGTATCTAGGGAGGTAATTTGTATGGAGTAATGAAAATAGTCCAAGATGAAAAATGAATGCTGTAAAATCCAAATGAAAAAAACCATCTATAAAAGGACACAAGAACATGTTCTGAAGATCTAAAGAATAATAATTTTTCATCTAATCAACATGTTTCCATGAATTACCATCACACATATGATTTAATCTATTATTGGTGAGAATATTTTATTTATACCATTTCATCAATTTATATCTATTGTGAGATATAAATAAAAATTTAAAATAAGGTTTAATTTGAAAATACACCAAATGTTTCATAGGAAATATAATCTATTCTTATTGGGCCTAATTATGCATTGATTATCCATATTTTGGATTGTTATCCAAGGATTAATAATCAACATAATGTAATTTGTAGTCATTTGATAACTAATACCCAAATTATGGATCATCCTCTTGATTTTATAGAAACTTGTTGGTAATTTATTTCAGTCAGGAAACAATTATTTATCCAATAATAAAATCTAACTAAAAAACTATTTGACATTCGAAAATATGATTTAACTACCAAAATGTTTGTAATAGCATCTTGTTTTCTCATCTGGAATCCCAGAAATAAGGCCTCGTCAGAGTATTTCATGAAATTGTAAAACTAATAAGTTTTTGATTCAGGATTTGGAATATCATTATAAGTTTTTGTTTTCTATATAGATTGACTAGTAGCCTCGTGTACTGCATAATGTAATGATGGATATGAAACCGATAAATTTTTCTTTTCTACTGAATTCGGTTCACTATGTTGATAAAAAAGATACAACATTTCAGAAATCCAAAATGTAATAGAAGAAGTTCAAAAATAGAAAATTTAATGAATATCTTAAGATCAGATTTATGGCATCGAAATTTAACTATTTATTTAATCAAAATTAAATTAAATGATGAAATTGATATAAATGTTTCAACACCATCAATGAAGACATGATTTATAATAGATCCATTGATATTTATCAATGATTTTCCCAATTAAAATTTTGTTATTGAAACTATTTCCTACATACGGAGTCTATAGTTATCAAAGAAACATAACAAAAAAATAATTCTTTCTGATTATTTTGATTAATTGAAAATTATTATTATATTTTAACACATTGAAATATTATTTTGAATATGATCAGAGTGAGACAATCGGTTAGCACTGGAATACAAGACTTATAGTACCTCAATTTAGATATAATAAAAAAATATGTTATATTATAACCACAAAATTTTTCAAATTAATACAATATATTCCAAACTGTGTATCATATGAGAAAAATGGGGTGACCATTAGGTTTGGGATGTGGGGTTTACACTATGTGTGACATAACATTTTTGTGCGTCGAGAGTTTAGTAACATCACATATAGTGGTAATTCAAATTTATATTGTTATTATAATTGTTTAAATAAACGTAATATCTCCATAATGGTGTATCCTATAATAAATCAGGGTCCACCATTAAATCGAGGATGATTGGATTACCCTAGATGCAAAATAACATTTATGTGTGTCAGGTGTTTGGTTATTTGATATGTGAGGGTAATTCGTTTAATATTTCTGTATAATTTATTTATAGAAAAAAAATTATCACCTAAACTATGTATAATTTGATAAACCAGAGAACGCCATTTCAAGCAGGATATGGGGTTTATCCTAAATGCGACATTATATATTTTTTTTGAATCAGGTGATTTTTTAGATTTCATTTGAGGGTAATTAAATTAATAATTTAATTATAATTTGTTATAAAAATTTAAAACATCTTTAAATTGATGTATCATATAAAAAATTAGAGACCACTACTAGTTCAGGGATGTTGGGTTTACCCTCGGTACAATATTACATTTTTATACGTTGAGATTTTGGTAACATCACAGACGATGGTAATAGAATTTTATATAATTATTATAATTTTTTACAAAAAAATTAATAATCTCCTTAATGGTGTATTGTACCAGAAATAGGAGACCACTGTTAGATAAGGGAAGTTGGGTTCACCCTAGGCACATCATAATATTTTTGGGCATTTGGTATTTGGTTACATGACACATGAGGGTAATTCATTATATATTATTATTATTATTATTACTTATAAAAAAATTTTGTTGCACCTAAAGTGTGTATCATATGAAAAATCGGACACCACCATTAGGTATGTGATATGGGGATTACCCTAGACATGACCTTATATTTATGTTCAATGGGTATTTTCTAACATTACATGTTAGGGTAATTCACTTAATATGTTTATTATAAATTCTTATAAAAATTTAAAATATCTTCAAATTGTTTATAATGTGAAAAAGTAGAGGCAACCATTAGGCATGATATTTGGGGTATACTATAGATGTGACATAACATTATTGTGTATTAATATTTTGGTAATATCACGCATGATGGTAATCACAAAGAATATTTTTATTATAATTTTTTTCACAAAAATTTTAATTTCATCGTAATGGTGTATCATATCGGAAATCTAAAACCACCATCAGTTCAAGGATGTTGGGTGTACACTAAGCATGACATAACATTTTTAGGAATCAGTTTTTTGGAAACATCTCACATGTGAGAATCATTTATAATTTTTTATTAATTTTATATAAATACATATATTACAACACTTATATGGATTTTTAATATCAACAACTTTAATTAATATAAAATTTATATGAATTATTATAATTTATAATATTTATTATCTTTAATATTTTCTCTATGGTTTGATAAGTAAATTAGTAATTTTTTAAAATATTTTATTAATATTTACTATTTGATAAAATTATATTTTATGTAATACTAATTATTTATTATTTATAAGTAAATTTAAAATAAATATTACAAATTTTTATCAATTACTATTATTTCATATTCTTTCATTTAAATATATTTTACAGATTTTTGTAATTTCCAAAAAATTTCAAATTATTAATAATATTACGTAACAAACAGTAATATTTAATATTCAATAATAATATTTAATAATTAATAATTAATTATTAAAATTTACGTACTGATTATTATTAATTATTTGAATTATTATTACATTTTTAATAATTACTAAACATATATATCATGATTTCTTTATTAATATAAACACATCAAATATATTCAAACTATTTTTTAAATAGATATTAAGATATCAAATCTATATAAACACACACATATATATATATATGATGATGAGGATCGATCGAGAGTATCTCAATCCTAGATTCAATGGATATTCGGACATAAAAACCATGTTTCATTCATTGTCTCCCTCCCTAGTAGATACATTTCTTCCTCACAGGTGCTTTGATAGTCATAATTTTTTTTGTTGATATAAAGGATTATAATGGAATCATACATGGTGGGATAGAATATATTCTTTGACTATTGTCCATCTTTAATTATTTTGTTCCTTTCGTACATCTAAGAAATGGTAATGTGGATCATGTGAAATTAGTTCTTTATGATATCTTAGAATGAGTCAAAAGAGGTAGGCATTCTATTATTGGCTAACTTCTCATCTCTAGAGATCCCAAACCAGGGAAATTTAATGACTTAGAGGCACACATCCCCAAAATTTGGGGATTTGGAAATTGGAAAGGCATATGTCTTGGTAGAAGCTTTTTTGACATCATATTTCCTTATAAATTGTTAAAGATGCATTTTTGGGGATATGGTTTAATATCCTTTGAACTGGGTATTCTTCATATAAAATAATGGAATAAAAACATTAGTCCAACAGATGTATGAAACTCTTTGGTCCATAATTGGATCAAGGTACATGGGATAATCTAGGTTCATTGGCATCCTAGAATTATAAATGATATTTAACTTGAAACTGGTATAATGATAAAGATGGATAATGAGACATAATTGACTAGGTTTGGGAATTTATCTCATCTTCTGGTTGAAGTATATTTGATCTCCATGCTGGTTGACAAGGTGATCCTATCAACATATAAAGGTGAATATGATATTAGAATAGAAGATGAAAAGTTTCCTCCTTTTGTGGGGATTTGAAATCCATAGGTCAGGATAACTTGAATTGAAGAAGGTCCACTATGTTTTCCTTTATCTCGGATTTGGTGAATGTTGAGAAATGGTGCATCAAAAATTTGAATAGTCAAAATATCATTGAGGGTTTCGGGATGATGAGCATCTAAAGTCTCTGAAAGGGTTTTACTTGAATCAGAATCCCTCTAGGGAAACATCAACTACTGCTAATTTTTATAAATATGGAATAAATATAATTGAGAAGACCGTTTCTTCATATTCACGTATGTTTATCCAATGTCTATATCGTACAAGTGGTAAGGGAGTTGTTAATTTTTTTGTTTCTATTCATGATTCACTTTCTATTTGGTCTGCATTTCCTATTGAGGTGATGATTGGTGACTCTAACATAGATTTTGAAGCCTAGTTACATGATGATTCTCAACCATGGGAAGAGACGAATTCTTCTAGAAACATGAGGGGGAATAAAAAACTGACTACCCCACACATTGAAGTTAGGACCTATTGGTAGTAATGAGGAAGAAAGCCCCACATGGACTAGAATTGAGGGGATAGTACAATTGAATATTGTTCAAGTGAATGAATTAGACTTTGTCTCACCTAGAATGGATGAGTGCATGTAGGCAGAGGTGGTGTTCGGAACTCTTAGGTCTTAAGAATGGGCATGCCATTCTCTCAATTAGACACAAATTAATGTTGTAACTCCTTGTATGGATGTGAATTCCCATTATTAAGGGGTGACAAAACTCAAAAGGTCATGCCCAATTTATGTAAACATAGATTTCTTGATATATCAAATAGGTCAAACACAAGGGACATATTAATAAAGATTTTGGGTATTCCCAATTAACCATTCATTTTGAAGGTCAATCCTCAGGTACAGAGGCCACTAAGGCAAGAAAATGTATGGTTTGAGATCATATTCCCTATCCACTCGAGGATTACATCCCACTAGATGGATGAGTTGGCCCACAAGTGGAATATGAGTAATGGAAGCAACCAAAAACATAGAGGAGGGGTTGCCACCCACGAGGAAGAGATGGTGGATGCTCTGAAAGATGATGTTTCTTATTTTCTGGGATATTGTATACATTCAAATTTGGAGTTTTGGTTTGTTTTAGCATCAAAATTCCATTTTACATTGTACTTTGATTTTTAATTTTCAAAACATTTTGGGACCATGGGCTTTAGCATGTGGTCTGCACAGTCTGGATTATATAAATATACTAATATAATAAATCTAACATGTTTTTTTAACTTTTATATATGCATATTGTGATGTTAATATATATATATATATATAATTCATAAATAAATTTAATTATAGTTTATTTTGATTATATATAATTTTTATTATCTTGTATTAATAATTTATATACATTATTTATAAATAATTTTGAATTATTAATTTTGAATTAATGATTATTTATAATTATTAATTATTTATAATTAATAATTTTTACCTAATTTTAGTGTCAGAAAATATAACGACTAATTTAAAAGGATATTATATGTTATATAAATAATATGATGTTAAAAAATAATTGCAAATATATTTTTTAAACTACAAATATTTGTATATTTGACATGATATAAAAAACATTAATACAATTTAAAATTACAATATTTTTTATTTTGGAAAAACGAAGTACTAGAAAACTATATTTTTTAAAAATATAACCTGAACCCACCGAAATTAACAAACAGGTAACAATTTAAAATTTAATTTATATATATATATAACTAAAAATATATATTTTTAATTATATAAGTATTTATAAAAAATTATAAAAATATATATGTATTTTTAATTAAATAAAAATATATAAACATATTTTAAAAAATATATTTCCAAATAAAAAATATATATAAATTTTTATAACAATAAATTTATATATATATATATATATATATATTTATGAAGGCATATTTATATAATTATATTCAACTAAATATATTTATAAATATTTAATTGTATATATACAATAATATAAAGATATTTATAAATATTAATATCCAAACAGGATACACACATACATATATCCAAATCAGTTGAAATCACTCATGTGAACTCAATTAATTTGAAAAACTGAATAATAAATTTTAAGTAATCTTAAATACCAATTAAAACATCAAAATTAAAAACACACATACATATATCCAAATGAAACAAGAAGAAAAATACTTAAAAATCAATTAAAATAACTAATAAAGACCTAATTAAAATGAAAACATAGACTAATAAATTTTCACAAATCCCAAACTACCAAATTCCACATAAAAATAAAATAAATTTCTAAACATTAGGTTTGAAAAATCTAAATCATGTTAAAAAATGAATAAAAATTAAAAAAAATATACAAGTAGATAACATGAATTCCATCCATGGTTATTCGATGGAATATGTATAAAAAATTTGTTAAAGAGGAGTAAATATGAGAGGGGATGGAGTGAGTGGCGCGCCTGACATTTGGGATAAAGAGATGAATAGGAGGACAATAAGAATATGTGGGGGTCAGTAGTGGATATATTTTAATGTTAATTGCAATGGACTATTTCTGATATAATTAATTCCATCACAAAAAAATTTACAGTGAAAAGTATTTATGATGGGAAATAATTCCTATAAAAAATAATTTGTTTCTAAGGACTATTTATGAAGGTCATAGAAAACAATTGAAAATTCCCATCGCTACATCTTTTTTCACTAGTCGGTGGGAAGTGCCTCCAAAATTATTTTCAATAGATGGTTTATTCCATCATAAATGATGTTTATTTGCAGTGAAAAAAAAACCATATTTCACAAATAGGTTCCTATCAAAAATTATTTGTGAAATGATAATTTCCCATCAGAATTTCCTTATTGCAAACACCTTATATTCAAGAAAATCCTATCCCATTACCTTTGAAAACCTTTTTAAATTCTATTTCATTTCTATTGGAAATGTTGATTAGAATTATTATTATAATTTATTAAATTTTTTATCAATGATATTTCACTATTCAATCTTATTATACTAATTTCCTAAGATTTTAGAATTCTCAAACTTTCCAAGAGTTGTAAAGCCATCGTAAATTAGGTAAAGAAAAGTGTGTGCGGTTTTCCAAGAAACAATATCTATGTCATGATACGATAAGTAGCTTTGAATCCCGAGTTGATAAAATTTTGGTTAATACCCCAAAATGGTATATTGGGTATTAACTCAACCATCACTTGTGTTGCAATAAAGAAACCTTAGGATACACCTGGTTTGACACTACTGAGGATTTGATTCAAATAATTCACATGTACTTTATGATCCACAATAAATGATCAAAATATATGGATTGATATTTTTATTCAATAAAAATACTTATAAAATGATTGTACACTTCTCTAATTTATGTTCCAATTCCTTTAACTTGGTTACAACCCTTTTCACTATGGAGATCCTATAGTTTATAAAGTTTATTATTGGAAATCCACTCAAACAGGCACATTAATCCATTAAAGGGGTTTATTTCCCATCCAATTTGAAACCAAACAATTATTGTATCTATAACTCTCCATTATTCTCATTAATTTTACCATTCACTACCATGACCATGTTCATATGTATACATGGTCTCATGGAGATGAAATCAATATGATACATCACAACATTTTTCGTCTATTATCATCATCTATGCATAACTTTCCTTCCAATGAATCTCCCTTTGGGATAATATAGAACGATTCTTCTAATTTTAGGGTTATAAAAAAGACACCCATTCATTTATTTACTATGGGAAATATTTACTAAATCATATACCATTTATTTTATATTCATTATATGTACCACGATTCGATATCATTACTAAAGGGTATTTTTATAGGGATATACATACATTATTTAGATCCATGTTTATTTTACATGGGTCTATATTATGATTATTTAGGGATTTATTTATGTTTTGATTATGTTAAAAACATGAATTACTTATTTGAGGGTGGTCCCTTATATCACTGCAATTAATTAAGTGGAAAATTAATCTTTAGATATAACAAATTAATGAGTCCTTGATAACATACATTGGTAATGTTTTATATTACCCTAGTCAAAAGGAATGGAAATATTTTTACGAAAGCTTCATGATAATCTAAGGTGATATGATTATAAATGTCTAGTGTTTATGTTACATCGACATTTGTAGGTTATGAATCATGTTCTTATGATAATTTTATAAGTTGTATAGATATATTCATGTACATATATTCTACCTCATGTTTTTCTCATGATGTTTTTTATGATCCATTTTATCTTATTATCCCTTAATGGGATATATATCTCACCCTTTCATAGGTTTCTCTTTTTAAGATGAATTAATAATAATGGGATATGTATTCGAGAGAAACATTTGTGGATTTTTTTTTGATAAAATGTACTCTACATTGAGTGTTAATGATGTAAATATCCCATGTTCCCAAAGATACCAAACATTTTTCTTAGTTTTTTTTGCAATTCATGTGATGTACATAAAGTATGTATGTGTAAAACCATATTCGAATGTGCTCTCCAAGGGAATCATAATTGGTATCATAGAGTATTATGGTTATTTCATGGAAATATGATTCTAAATCATTGGGTGTATGACCTTTGGTAGATAATAATTTTATTTAGAGTACTAGGTTATGTGAAGCTACTATGATCCAATCTGATTAATATCTCATAGGTATTCATTATTTTACTTTCTACAGATATCATTTAGGTGATCATTTAGGATTATTAAGTGTTTATCCATGGGTAAAAATAAAAGCCACAGTTTCATTACTGGGTTAGAATGTAACTCCCCATAATTCTAATGAATTTTTTTATAATTTATTTTAATAAATAAAAATAAAACGTCTAAATAAATTTATTTCTCTTAAAAAACCAAATATTTATACAAATATTTATCAACTAAGTTATGTATTTACCTATTTTAAATTTATAATAGAAATTTGGTCATTAAAATATATTTTAAAAATGATAGCTTGTATGAAGAGTGATAAATAGTCGTATTTGGAAAATATATGGTGATTGAACTCATGATTTAAGGACTACAAGGTTTTGTTGCCTACCACCAACCAACATGCTTCGATAATTCAGAAATTCCTAATTTTTACACATAAACTTATATATATATTTTTATAATTATGATTCTTTTTCAATATATAATTTTTATTGATAGGTATATTCTTATTATTAATAATTTTATTTTCACATCATCTTGGAAATTAAGGCATTTTAATTTAAAGGTTAAAAAAAATTTGATATGTGTTTTCATTATCATAAAATTAAAACACATAACCACTTAAAGTATTTTTATATACAATTTTTTATAAAATAAATGATAAAATAAATGGATAAATGTAAATAACACATTTATGATTTACATTATAATTCATTTAATTTCTAATTTTATCTTATAAGTTATTTTCTTTAAATATTATGTTACTCTGAAGTTTTACTTTAAAAAGGATTAGTAACATGGTTTATAATAATAAATCAATAATTATTTAAATTATTAATTGAGAAAAATACATTTAATGATTGATAATATCCATTAAAAAAATCTCCATAACAAAATATAGATAAGTATAAATAAATTAAACATGTATATACAATTTCAGATCATTATAATCCCTTAAGATTATCATCCCCACAAAAACTAAAAAAATATTTGTAATCCAATAGAAAATTTTGAAAATAAAGAATATTGAAATCTAAGATGAATATTATCAAATTACCGGTGTAATTTATAGAATGTATGGTATTAATGTGATCGTTAGAATAATAAAATGGTCATTGGAAAATAGAGTATGTCATAAAAACTAGAATTTTTTAATAAAAAAAAATATTTAACATATTTAGTAAAATTATTTTCATAATATGAATATCTTTTTTGGAATCATTATATCCAATTTATATTAGTGTTAATTTTTTGTATCTTCTTATAAAATTTTAATTTTGAGGTAAAATTTGAAAATACCATTTTCAAAAATACCCAGATTTTTATTAGGAAACAAGAATGAATTAAATTTTTATTAAAACATTAATTAAAACCTAAATTTATTTATGAAGTAGATTACTGAATTTAATAATATATAGTTAACAATAACAAAATTGTATGGGTCCCTGTTATATATTGTCTAGAAAATGTTTTCCACAATACACTTGTATCATTTTTCAATTCGTTTTAGTCAATTTTTTAAATTGAAAAAAGTAAAATAAATTTTATATTTATAATCATAATGTAAAAATTATTTAACATAGTCATTATTTTAGGAATGAAATTAAGTTACTGGGAAAAAAATTGAATTACCACAACAAAGGTAAAATAACGTCAAAGGTAAAAATTAAAGGGGGAAGGTATAAAATACCTAAAAAATATTAGATAGGTGGTTAAGGTTTTTCACAAACATGAAAATCATTATCAACACTAATTATCAAAAAAATTATTTTAAATTAATACCACCCAAAAGTTAATTATGAAAAAAACAAAATAGTCATTATATGAATGATTAAAACCACCTCTCCTCAAGTATAAATACCACACCTATTATAGTTATCCCACACCAAAATTAGAATTTATCTCATAATATCTCCTTTAATTATACTCTTACATGATTCATTATTTATTATTGAAGATTTGATTTTGTTTCAAGGGATGGCTATAGGCCTCGAAACATAAGAGATGAATGGTTTTCCTCAATACTCAATTCATTTTCAAGAGTAATAATTTTGTTATAGTTCATTTTTTAAATTATTTTTTCTTATAATTAAATGATTTTATTTATTTAGATTATATTAAAATTCATATATTTTTTATGATAGTCTATTTATTACCTCTCACTATAGTCTTTTAATATTCCATTACTCTACTGATATATGTTTTCATCCCCCTTCCTTTCCATTACCTTTTCAAGCCCTTTTAAACTCATATTTGCATAAATAAGAATTTTTTTATGAATTATTTTAGTAATTTCATTAAAATGTTATTAGTGTTTGATCACTGTTCCCTATAAGTATACTACCTTCATAAGATGTTATGATGCACATACATTCTAGTATCCATTAAACCAATTTAATTTTGTAAAGAAAAGTGTGTGTCATATTACCAGTAACAATATCCCTATCTGGATACTATCAGTGGATTAGCTATGGAAAATATTTCCCAAGGGGTAATAACGCTAATTTTTTTTCATAATTTTTATTAATTGGATTATCACTTAGTGTATAAAAAATAGGCCTTGCTGTACAATTGGTTTGATAATATCGTGGGATTTTCCTCTGGTAATTCACATGCACTTTATGAGACATAACAAAGGATAAGAATATATATTGATATTTAAACTCCATTAATATCCTTATGAAATAAATGTATCCTCACCCACGTAATGTTAGCATATCTTCAATTCAGGTACTACCCCTTTCATTATAAACATCCTACTGTTTATAATGTTCATTATTGTATATTCACCAAAATATTTTCATTAATCCATTAATGTTTTTTCATTCCCACTGAATTTTTATCAAATAATAATGTTCTCTATCACTATCCATCATTTTCATTTATCACACCATTATCCTCAATTATAATGTTCCAATGTAAACTTTTAACGGTGGAAATGAAATATCTTTAATCCATCAGTACAATTGTTTTTCCTTACCATCAACCATACATAACATTCCATTAGATTATTATCCCTTATTGATATATTTGTATGATTCTTATGATTAAAGGATGTTCAACAATAAACCCACCCATTGATTTACTATTAAATATTTTTATTAAACCACATACTATTTATTTCGATTGGTGAAAATACTATATAATTCATTATGATGATTGAAGGGTATTAATGTTGAGAGATACATATATTCATTGTATACTAATTTATTTTCCAAGGGTTCATTTTAGATTAATGATGGATTTATATATATTGTATTTATGTGTAACACATGATTTTTTTATATAAAATGTGTTTCTTGATAGCCTTAAAATTGATTGGGTAAATAATTAATCTCTAGAGATGACATGTTCATGATTCCTTGACAACATGACTTGGTAATGTTTTGTGACACCTTTATCAATTTCCTCAGTAATTTGTTTTATAACACCATATTGATAAGCTAGGGTGATATGTTTATTAATGGACCGAGTTTATGTTATAAACAAATTTCCATGTTTTGACTCACATAATTATGACCATGTTATGAATCCTGTACTAAATATCATGTTATAACTCTTGTGATTATGTTCTAGTTCTTATATTATGACTCATGTGTTGTCCATTATGTTCATTTACACTTGTTTTTCTTTTATTGTCCCTTACTTCAATTTACATATCAATAATTATTATATTTCCCTATTTCCCTAGGAATTATAGTCAAAGGGATAAATAGAGGAGAGTAACATGTTTGAAGAATTTTTATAGATGATAGTTACTCTGTTTTGAGAGTTAAATGTGTAAATGTAAATAGTTCCCAAATACACTAAAGTTTTTATCATGGTATTT
The DNA here is from genome assembly GCA_963277665.1 of Viscum album. Classification (NCBI taxonomy): domain Eukaryota; kingdom Viridiplantae; phylum Streptophyta; class Magnoliopsida; order Santalales; family Viscaceae; genus Viscum; species Viscum album. Next base: position 174,044,192 of record OY728128.1, read on the forward strand.
TTTAATTAATGTGATGTATGGAAAGTATTCATTTGTAGCACCAAATTTAGATGTGTAGGTTTTGGGAATCCCAAATTTCACCAAAAATATTTTAATTACTACTTGGTTTCTTTGAAATAACATTTTGATTTAATATATCCATTGAAAATTTCTCTTTTACCAACCGTTTATTAATTATAATTATCAATTAATTGATGTACCTTAGAACACCTTGAGAGTGGTGGGGTGAATCAGGGTGTCAAATTTTTCTTTTTAAAGTTGTGGATCTTTTTCCCACATTGGTAGGAACTCATTAAATATTACATTCAAATGATAGAAAGAATATAACACAACATTTTACTTGGTTCACTGCAAAGGGATCTGTCCAAGGAGTATACACCAACAGTGTGTTGTTTGTACCAAAATCCACTAATTTTCACCAGTGGTGGAGTACAATAGATTGGTCATAGTCACTCTATGATAGTAACACTTACCTTACCAATGTTTGAGGATGTCATCCCGCTTCTCTAATAACACTTATGTAAACTCCCCCTAGCTCACTATTATGAGGGAGGTAAATATTAGTTTACCGACTTGGAGATTGCTTTAATAGATTGGCATTGAAGTGTTTCCCTCTTTCTATCACGAGAAACTACTTTCAACAAAGACCTGAGTATATTCTCACTAAAATTCCATAACCCTCAACATTGATACTGAAAAAAACCCTTCTCAAAGCCCCTTCTCAAATTCCAACCCTTCACAGAGATATCTTCCTTGTAGAGAACAACCCTTCGCAGAGGTCACTACCTCGCAGCGTAGCACCCTTCATGCCGCTCACTTCCTCGTAGAGAAACCTACTTTAAGAACATCACTGAGCCAACATGGAACACCTCATATTCGAAAATATATCTTGAAGTATAATAATTATCCACATTCAAGGAATTAATAGTCTCATCACAAAGATCATGATCACATAGAACAATCTTCAATGTAGAGAACCCATTTATTAGCAAAGTCAAAGTGATCTCAAATTTTCACTCTTCAAATGTTATTGAATGAGGAGGCATGGTCTACTATTTATAGGCATGTTCAAATGTGTAGATCCACTTTTTCAGGTGTGAAATCCATATCATCCATAGATTTCTCTACGGTTCTTCCTCCACCACACAAAGTTCCGCTGAAATTTTCGTTTCGTAGAGCTCATTGTAACCGTAAAGAAACACCATCTCAAATAAAGAAGCTTCATTTATTCAAAATAATCATTCTATTATTCATAAAAACCATTCCATATCTATATAAATGAAATTTTTATTTTAGAAGAATACCTTTCGTGAAGCTCATAGATCTATATCTCATAATCATAGAGCACACCGTCTCAGTTCATTAAATCTATATGAAACACAAATCAATAAGTCTATCTCAACGAAACTCCTTCCTTTTCCATATTTTCATAAGGACACTAAGATGAACCACTTTTCTCAATACTTTCTCTTCCACGATTTTGGGATCTATAAATTTGGAAAACACTAATAAATTAAGTCACTATCATGACTTCCTTTGGATTGAACTGTAGTACCCATTTCATCCTAATCTACCTGATCATCCATGAGATTATTAATAACAAACACAAACCGTTCTCCATTTTATTTAGAGAACAACATTGGTTCCAATAATCTCACCCTTTGGGTTTGTTATAAATATCTAGGTAAATTCTCTAATGCACCCACCATATTTAAAAACTGATCCTTCAAGAAAAATCCCTGTAATCACTCTAAGTCTATGTGGGCAGTGCTCGGTGTAGAAAACAAGAGAGAGGGGATGAATTGAGCTCCCAATCTTTTATTTTCTCCAATATAGTTGAATTTATAGATTTTTCTATTCGCCATCTATCCTGTATTAGAATTAAATAAAATAACCTCTATTGTATTTATCTATTTTACCCCATTGGAAATAATCCAAATCAACAGAATCGTGAATTGTATAGTAAAAAACATTCTCCCATAGACCTTATCTCCCAAATAAAACAGAATACATTAAATATATAGATTAAAAATAGTTAAATCCCCAAGGATAGGGGAATATCATAACCTCATTATGCACTGGGAGGTGGTGGAACACCAAAACACAACTGCTGATAGTGGCTTGGTCATAATGTTACCCACTTCCTCTTCAGTTCCCACATAGTCCATTTTGATCACACATTGTATAATTATTTCCTTGACAAAGTGATATATGATCTAAATATGTTTTTTAAAAGAATACTAAATAGGATTCTTCATAAGATCAATTATTCCCTTGTTATCATAGTAAATGATAACTGTTTGTTTAACCACATCACCTATGTCTATCATTTACTACTTCATCCAAAGTAATTGAGTGTACGCCTTGGTAGCAGAGATATATTCATCTTTAGTAGTACTATGTGATGTAAATTACTATTTCTTTATCAACTGGCCCTAACAATTTATCCCAATTTATAATGCTCCCCCATAGGTTGACATTCTATCCACTACATCTCCAGCCTTGCAAGCATAAAAAAAGGCTGATAGTTCACTGTCCCTTCCTACAGCAAAGTAAAACCATAACTCTAAGTACCTTGAATGTACACCAAGATTATTTTAACTTCTTCCATATGTTACTCCTTTAGATTACTATAAAATTATCTGACTAATCATGTTGCAATGGAAATATCTAATCGTGTCCCTTTCAGGTAAAGTAGGATCCCTGTGATTCTCTTATACAGTGTGGGATCTACATACATCCCATCCTCATTCTTTCCATGTTTTTTTCCAACCATAATTAGAGTCACCATTGGTTTGGAATCTTGTATATTGAACTTATTCAATTGATATCTTTCATACTTTTCTTTACAAATGAATGGGTAATCCTACTTTTTAATCACATACAACCATAAAAGTATGTTAGTTAACTAATCATCAACATTTCAAATTCTGATATCATTTTATTGGAGAATCAATCCACTTGTCCTTTCTTGATTAAAAAATAATAATATCATCCATATATACCAATACCATGAACAAATCCATTTGATAATTCTTCAAATAAATATTATGATCCCCACCTCTTCTTTTAAACTCACGATTTCTCATATTAGAGTTCAACTAAGAGTACCATGCCTATGGTGCCTATTTTAGGATATAGATAACATTATTCAATTTTTAAACCTTATGTTCATCATTTCCAAGAATGAACCCCATGGGTTGCTCGATGCAGATATATTCTTCCAAAACACTATTTAAGAATTTTGTCTTGATATCCATTTGATAAACATTATATCATCTTTGGATTTCCATGGCAAGAAATAACCTTATGGACTCCAGTATTTGTACTGGAGAAAACGCCTCTTCAAGATCAACACCTTCGATTTGTGAGTATCCTTTACAAAACTTGTACGCATTGTTTCTAACCACATTTCCATGTTCATAAAATTTGTTTTTAAAGACCCACATTGTACCAATCACATTGTGAACTTTAGGTCTCTAGAATAGGTCCCGTGTATGATTCTTTTAAATCTGGTCTAACTCTGCATTAATGGTGTTCACCCATGATTCATCCATTACAACTTCTTGAAATTAAGATTATTGCACAACTTATAGAAATGAATATTGTGTATTATTACTCATTCTCCTCATCCATGTTGGTGCATTACTATCCCCAATAATGACAGATTTATCAATTTATACTCTTTGATTCCCCGTTTAAGATTCAAATGAATTCTATCAAACCACATTTTCCTCTTTAGATTCTTCTTCAGATTCAACACCCTGATGTGGCTCCAAGGGTTTTCTTACACCTTCCTCTATTTTTGTGTTTTCATTTACTCCAGGTTCAATTTCTTCATCATCTTCTACCATATCAACATATTAATTCCTCGTAGCATTTGCGATTTTATCTTAAATAATCATAACATCGAGGATTTCCACAATCCTTTCAATGCTCTTGTTAAAACACATGTATGCTTTGTTTTTTACTAGGTATCTGAGGAAAATTCTTGCTTCTGCATTGCTGCTATACTTCCCTTGATTTCCTTCTTTGTTTCTAATGAAAAATTTACATCCAGAAACATGAATGTATTTCAAAGAGGGCTTCCTTCCATGCCATAATTCAAATAGTGTATGCTTATCACCGTTATAAATTCATGTTTTATTTTTAATATAAACTGCAACTTGAATGGTGTCTTTTCAGTAATGTTATGGAATACAACTCTAAATTAGCATAGTTATTTCCATGTTGTTCACCTATTGATTTCTGCACTCAAAAACTCCATTTTTCTTTGGTGTTCTCATAGTTGCTACCTCGTGTTGTATCCCATGCTTCTCCAGATAAATTTCAAATTCAATGGACATGTAATCTCCTCAATTTTCCAATCAAAACAATTTAATTATTCATCCAGGTTCATTCTTGATGATTCGATGATATGTTTTCATGTTTTCAATCACTTTTCATTTCCTGTGTGTAACCATTACACATGACATTCTATTGTAATCATCTATTAAAAGGATTAAGTACCATTGTCCCTAACTTATGATAACATTTATGGGTCCACATACATTTTTACAAATAAGATCAAGAATATTAGATTCCCTTTTATTCATTGGACAATACAAATAGTAGACAAGATTCCCCTAAATGCAAGCATCACAAGGAATTTCACTTTCACACTTTAGGTTGGGAATATCTATCACAATAATCAGTTTTTATATCTCATGCATGTCTTGTTGATTGATGAGCTCCATTCTTCAATATCACAAGTTATTTTATTCTTCAAAATTCATATAGAAAATGTTTTCTTTACTATCAATCTGATATAGGTTTACGTCTATTTTACATAATTTCAAAGGTGAATTTCCTATCTTGGAATTAATAGTGCAGCCTTTCTGATTAAAAGTAACTATAAGTCTTGGGTCATAGAGTTGACTCACACTGAGGAGTTAATGAAATCTTCCATCCATATAGAGTACTTCAGTTTCCTTTATCTCTCCATTAGCTTGTTCAGTACTTCCACTAGCTTTGATTTTTAGAGCTCCATCATTATCGAACAGTACTATTCTATCAACCCTCCTATGACTTTCACTAACATGTCTGCATTACATATCATATGATATGAACAACCGCTATCCAAAATATAGGTGCTGTTTCTTTTTGAATATTTGAGGGATACCCTAACAATGTTTGATTTCACAAATTTATTCTTTTCAATACAGGAAAAATTGGATTTAGTGTATGCAACTGATGGCCTTTCAATTCCCTCTTCTTTGTAGATTGGTTCTTCATAGTCAAAGTCTTCTTCTAGAGGAGAAATACTATTATAAAAAGAAATACTATATTGTTGTAGTGTTTTGACTTGTCTCAGACTACGGTATGAGGTGTCAATGTCAGTCTTTCATATGGAATTAAAGGATTTATGGAAAAAATTAGAACAATGAAAACAATATCCATAGAAAATGTTTCATTTTTAAGAAGTATGATATGATTTTGTTCTCTGTTGTTGAACTCCTATCTCTCAACCATTCAAATAGCTCCATTCCTCTTCGCAATATGACATAGTATGACCCATATATCCACAGAACTGACACTACATTAGTGGAGACTTCTTCTCATATCAATTGGTAGGAACTTGTTTAAACATTCAGTAAAATGAAATCAAATAGATGAAACAACACTTTTAATTGGTTCACCACAAAGGGCAACGCCCAAGGAGCATATGCCGATATTGTGTCGATCGTACCTAAATCCACTAATCCACACTAGTTGTGGAGTACAAGAGTTTGTTCATAGTCACTCTATAACAGGAACACTACCCATAAAAAAATTTATATATGGCAGACCGCTTCCCTCATAACACTTATGTAAAATCCCCAAAGCCCACTGATATAATAGATGTCAAACTCAGTTTATCGACTGGAAGGTCACTTGAATACATTTTCATTGAAGTGTTTATCTCTGTCTATAATGAGACCCTACATTCATCAAAGACCTGAGTAGATTATCACTGAAACCCTTGAACACTGAATTGTAATACTCATCAAAACCCTACCCAAAGCCCCTTAACAATGCTCAACCCTTTGTAGAGATCTATACCTCACAAAGCACTCTACCTCGTAGAGTACAACACTTCACAGAGCTCACTGCCTCATAGAGAAACACCCTTTGTCGAGCTCCCCGAATCACATAGAACAATACATCTTGAAGATCACTAATCCAACATGGAACACCTCATATTAGTGAGTCTATAGTGACTTAGAAGCATTGTAATCATTCAAGATGTTAAAATTCTCTTTTCAAAGCTCAATGTTACATAAAAAATCTACTTCGCAGAGAAACCCTTACTTAATAAATTCAATGAGATCCAAGATTTTCTCTCCTAAAATCATTTAGAATTAAGAGGGGTGGCCTCTTATTTATTTGAATAGTCAAATGTGAAGCTCCTCTTCTTCAGGCGTGAAATCTGGATCATCCATAGACATCCCCATGGCACTTCCTCCATCTAGAAAAGCTCTGCTAAATTTTTTGGTTCGCAGAGCTTGTTGAAACCGCAATGAAACTGTGTCTCAAGTCACAAGGCCTCATTTATTCAAAATACCCACTCTACTCTTCGCAAAAACCATAACGTTTCCATATAAATGAAATGTTGATTCTATAAGATTTCCTTTTGTGATGCTCAAAGATTGAACTCTCGTAATCATAGAGCACACCATATCAGTTCTTTACATCTTTGCGGAACACAAATCAAGAAGCCCATCTCTTTGAAAATCTTAAATTTTCCATATTTTCGTATGACCTCAAAGAAGAACCAATTTTTTTTTATTTTCGTTCTCCAAATTTGGGAACCAGAATTTTGGAAAACACTGGGAAATGATGTCAGGTTCAAAACTACTTTTGGATTGAACTATATGACCCCTTTCCTTGCAATCTCCATGATCATCCATGAGAGGATTGGCAAAAAAACCATGCTCATTTTTTCAAAAAGAAAATATATTTCTCCAACATTAATATCCTTTCTTAATGTTATTATCATCTAGGTTATCCATTTTTAAACAATTTGAAATATATTAATTTATATTTTCCATGATGAAATTAATAATGAAACTAGAGAAGATTGATAGTAAGGATCAATGTATGATATATGTGGATAATTCGAAATATATCTAGAAACCTATCAATGAAAATATTTTAATCTACCTAACCATAATGAGTGTGTAAGGAATAAAATAGGTTCTTTCTCTCAAATTACACACAAATAGTTCATTTTAGAATTCATATATTTCATTTTTATTCTTCTCTTAATATATATCTTAACATTTTGATAACATGGTGTATATATCTTTCCCCTCATACAGTGTTTGTATCACACTTTATTTTTTTATAAGATAAATAGTTGGACATCAAATTCATCACCCATACACCTTTAATAGGAATTATTATCAACCTTACTATATCTTTAAGGTATCAAAAAATTTAGAGGTGTATCTATCATTAAATTTTTCTATCATTCTTAATATACAATAAATAATTTCTCGTACCACTCCAACACATAATATCTTAAATTATTTTTATCAAATACTATTATCTATCTCCATTCGTTACAATATATATAGTCTCTTAGATGTTATAATTTAAAATTATCTATATTCCCCTAAATATAGTATAGGTTATGTAAAAATTACAACTTGAAGGAATTTAGGTTGAATTTACATTAGAAAACTACATTAACTCATATATCCTTGATCAGTTGTGTGGACTCTCCAATCCTTAAATCCTAAACTGAAATTTACTCAATTCTTACTAATAAAATTTCACTAAGAAAACTATGAATACTTATTTGACGATAATTTTAAATTAGTTAATAATTAGTTTCATTATAACTCTTTGATTGATGGAAGTAACTTAGGTTATAAACAAGAGATAACCTAAGCCTATGGGTTTTTATTAATTCATGTAATTATATGTATTTATACAGTAAATATTTACATGATGAAATTTAAAGTATTTTGGCATAAACTATAATTTTTTTAAACATGATTATTAACAATTCAATGTGAGTGCTTCAACAAACACATAATTAACCAAGAAAAAAAATCATATACATAAAATACCAAATTTATCTATTTATTCTTCTTAATTATTATAATATATATATAATATATATAAATTAAATGTTAAATAATCATGAGACATTATCTAATTTCTGTTTATTGAGTGGTGATAAAATTACATAAACCCAATTGGGAAAATCATTGATTCTAGAACAACATGAGTTATAGGATCCACCAGTATGACATTATCATTTTCTAGATTTACTATGAACAGTAAATTTAAACTCTTCCTTTTAGAAAATTATATATCTTTAAAAAATCATCTCATGTGTAATTGAGTGGTACCATGGTTTAGAGGTTATATAAAATAAAACATAGTCCTAACTACATGAAAATTTGGCTATTTTTACGGTTTGAAACTATGGAAATAGGATAAATAACCATGAAAATATATTATTCACATGATTTTAATGACCATGAAAAAAAATATTATATAGAAAGAGGACTCTTAATGTATTAGTATACAAAACGTTAGAATAACCCTATTTTTCACATGAATGAAAACAATGGTAATAGGATTCTTATTTTTTCACACCCATCCCCATGATATAAAAACCATTAACTTATGTGGCTTCTGAAATATTTTTGTGGGTGTTTCAATTAATTTAAAACTACTAAAATTGATTCGAAATAAAAAAAATCATTCATCTAGTTTTGAAATATCTACAATAACTAACCATAGAAGTGACCAAAAAATTCAACTAAGGATCAATTTTATGTATAGTTATTCATTAATTTACTTGTTATTAAATATAAAATATTTAAAATAATTTTTTTATATATTTAAGAAAATTAATATAATTGGACACCCTTATTAAAATGGTTCTAAAAACCATTGTATCAGATGTTACACCCACAATTTTCTTTTAAATAAATAATTATTAAAATAATATAAAATAGAAATTTAAAAATTGATATTTTGAAACCCTTGAATAAATTGACGAATGAATGAGTTTTTCATGGTTTGGAGAAATTTTTTTTCAACCATACACAATTTAATGGGAAGTTAATGAGTTCTGCGTGGTTAGTGAATGGATAGGAATTCAATGAAACTGAATCATGCATCACCTTAGTAAACCCATCACTATATTCATTTGGATTTAACTTCTCAAGACTCTCTATAATTAATTTATGAATTATTTTATTAATTTTTGGGATGATTAATATAGTTAAATAATTTTTGTTATGTATTATAATATTATGTTTTAACTGTTTTATGAAATGCGCATGAGATGTTTTATATGTATTTCCCAATATTATTAACATTACTTTTTTTGTAATGTGAATCTTGTATTAGTGTTTTCATTAATAACTATTAATATAGGAAAATATGTTTATATGAGTGTATTTAATTTACTGTTCTATGATAAATTGTAAAAATGATTTGGTGATATAAAAAAATTATATTATAATTATTATTATCCTTTTACATTGTTTTTTGGGAGAGAAATATTATTTAACTCAAACATGGATGTTCAAATGACCACAAGTAGGAGATCTCCTTCCCTATACTCTTCTATCACCAAGCAGTTTGACCATTGATGTTTGAAAAAGATTTATTCACCATTTTCTTCTATATTTATCTTCCCATCCTCTCCCACTTCTCCCTCATATGGTTTCCTTATATAGATTTTAAGGAAATGGGGGGTTTTTACATGTCAATGAATGACACATGAATATTAAATGTATTTTTTCTATTGAATCTTGAACTCCATTCCTAACCCCGATCAATCACTATTTTTTAAAGGTGTTGAAATTTCATTAATTCTTGGGTAGGTGATTATATTGTTTATATTTCATTGGTAAATACATGGGTGATTAGGTTTTATAAATTTATAATTTTATGATAAAATTTTACTATAAATTATCAAATATAATTTTAATAAAATTTCAATGATCTTTTATCAATTAACTATTTTTCTGAAGCTGGTTTATTTATATTTTTGGAAATTAGTTCCATTGAACTAAATTGATTCATACAAGGTATTTTATTAATGAAAAATTATACATATTTAAATTAAAATGAAATTTATATTAATTAAATAATTTGTGGTCAGTAAAGTATGAATGTATCAATTTTATTATAATGTATATTTTTAAGGATGTAATTTTATATCCTTTCATAGGTGGATTAGTTCAAATCCTCCCTTGTACACCTTGTGAATGCAAATTTTTCCATTATAATTTTACAAGCAATTGATTATTAATGTTTTCATTGAACCAATTTATATGACTTACAAATAATTTTTAGAATATTTTTTATAAATAATTTTCATGGTGAAGTTACATTTTTACATTTAGAAGTACCTACTACTTCGATCACACCACTTTTGGGGGTTTCTCATTGATATATTTTTGATTTTTTAAAAAATAGTAAGAAATTATACATGGTTTATTTATGTGATTAAAGCCTTTGTTTATTCAAAAAATAATTTTTAGGGAAAACCATGGGTATATTAGAGGGTACCTAGTACGATGTACCTGCTAGGTTATGGAAAAAACCTACCTAGATTGCAACCTTCAAGTTATTATGACACTCTAACATGGGTGGATAATAATGATACAACTTTGACAATTCATTCTTTAGCATAAAATATTTCAAAATGAGTATTTTCTTACCGGATTAAACACTAATGGTTATATATATTGATCATATATTGATTTATATTGGTTATAAGTGATGTAATTCTTATATAAATAGAGTATTGACTTGGTTAGCATGGTGGTCTTAGGTATTCCCTAATTTTGTTCCATTGGTTATCTACCCTTGATGTATGACGGTTGTTTTCCTTACAAATTTTCATTCACTTATGTTTTGGCTTATATCCAAAATTTATTTATCTATTTACATTATATTTATAACTTTAACATAATATTTCTTTTGAAAGCTTATTGAAATTTCAAACTCATGTTATTTGTTTCTTAAAAGAAAAAAATAATAGTATTTTCAAATTTGGTTTTTAAACTACTCTATGTGGATTTCAAATAATTATAATTTATAATGTACTTGGTGGGATCCTATTTGGATTAAGTTCACACCCTACATATACGTCCTATTATGTATGTATCCTTATATTTATTCGATATCATTATAGGTGTGCTTGATGCCCCTCACATCTAGTTGGACCATAGACTAGGTTTGGAGTTGCAGAGGAGGTTGAATGTGGGACTGATCACATGGTAATTAGAGTTTTCCATGGATTCCCTTTTGAGTATTAGGTCTCCTTATATATACATTATTTTCAATTTAATTGTATGTTTTCATAACATGGTAAATTATTTATTTAGTTTATAGATATGATATTGTAGTATTTAATCTATATTGTGTATTAAAAGGTAAATTGTTACCTATTTTTGTATAATACCATTTGAACTATTTAGTGTACAAAACATTAAATAAAAAAATATAACATATTATTAGACTAATATTCAATACATATCATTACAATCAATTATATAACTATAATGATTAATTGTATTTGAAACATAGATACATAAATTACCAGTACCTAAATGATCAACATCATCTCCAAAAAATGTATCATAAGCATCACCATTCTAAGACATATCATACTTAAAACCTCTATTCATATCCCAAGTAAAATGAAACGTAATAATGTGTGAGATAAAATTCTCAGTAGGGGTAAAAAATTAAGATATCAATGATCATTTTTTAATAAAACGCTCATAATGGTATTATAAAAATAGATTAACATTTGAAAATAATACCAATTAACTCATATATAATAGTAATGAGCATTGTAATAAATTTTTGTATTTCATAAGACAAGATTCATGAATGAGTACAAAAGGATCCATGAGAGAATAACATTGGAATAATATCATGTTATAAAAGAGTTTCATGAGGATTGGGAAAATAATAATCACAAAATTATTTTTTCATGGCTACCCAATAAGAGATTAATCAATGGTTAGGATATGGATAACAAACATGTTCCTATTTTGTGCTTGAGATGACCTATCATGGTCCTTTGTGGGGAAAGGGGTAAACACCACTGTACCCTATTTTGGGATTGTGATAACTATCCATGTACCATTTGAGATCATAGAACAATAATCTTTAGCCAATTAATTTGAGATATATAATATAGACACCCATTAAAAAATTTTAATTGATTCATATACATTCCATAAGATCATAACCAAATTTAACATTTTAACATATCATAATCCATGTAATAGAAAGTAATATTAATCAATATTTTAGAATAATAATTATAAACTATCAAGGAAATAATAAGTATGGTATCATAGAATAATATCCTTGATGTAGGATAATTAACATCAAAAGATGTTATTATAGATGGAAAATACCTTTATAATATCACAGGAATATTTCATGATGAAAATTCCAATTTCATATTGAAATCACTTATTTAAAATCAAAATATTTCCTAATTATTCATGAAATTTATTTCCTCAAAAAATGGAAAGTTTTAAGGTATAATTTTAAAATATAAGAATTCGGGATGGTTGTAAATATAGTTTGTGTGGTGTATAAGAAAAAATGATTCCATTATCACTTTAGTAAAAGATACCTCAATAAAAAATAACATGTTTCCTTTTAAATAATTTTATATAAATCCAATAAAGTTTAAAAATGAATACGAAAAATCATAGGATAATATTAAAAACATCACTCATATCATTTTATGGGAAATATAGACAAGATATAAAAATATTCCTCACATAATATAAAAACAAATTCAATTTTTTAAAACATATTTTTTAGAATTTTGATTACATATAAAGAGAAAAATTAACGTGAAACTATTAATATATATAAATAAACAATGGATAAGAAAATTAATGAGACATATGAGAGATAAATCATATCATTACAACAATTTAAATTTAATCATATTCAATCCCAATAAAAATGAATTTGTAATGTAAAAAAACATACCACTTTGGTAACATTTAATATAAAAATTATGATAGAATAATCTCAATTTGAATATTAAATATAATGTATATAAGTATATTCATTATAAAACAAATATAATGGTAATTAGATACACCTCATAAAATATGTTAGGTGTGTAACATAATATATGTCTCAAAGAAGATTGTTGGAGATGATAAACCATGACCACATTGAAAAATTTCGAATAAAAACTCGTTGGATGAAATATTTGGAATATTAACATTAAATACATTGAATTTAAAATTATAAATGATTTAAAATCTCAAATGGGTAGTATTTACACATTATAGAAACAAATAAGTTCATAACCTCAAACATGTCTCAATCAAACAATATTGAGAGCATGAACTGTTACCTTATGTATGACTTGATTACTAAAAAACATAACCTCTTATATTATAAATTTTTATTAATTATAATAATATCAAATAAACATTTACACATTTATAATTTTGTATATGGCCCACTTATAACATTACAACACCAACATATCAATAATTCTCTTTTAAAATACTCATTCCCAGGTGATTACTGTTTTATTTTTTATTTATGTTTCGGTTCATTAGTTATAGTTATTTAACTTTTATCATAATTACATCATAAATTGAAATTTAATAATTTCATAATAATAATATTTAGTTAGTATTTAAAATTTTATAATCATTCATATAATGTTGTGATGAAAAATGAATTACATCACTTCATGGAGACAATAGTCCATATGTAGGCCCGAGGGATGCTTTCTACTTTTTAATGGGTGCAATGAAAGATAAAATGAATAATTCACCCTTATATAATTAAAATTATATCATAAATTTAATATAACTTAATTAAATCAATCCTTATTACCACCCATATTAATATAAAGTAAAAAACAAATCACACTATTTCACGGAGGCGGTAGTCCACACGTAGGCACAAGCAACATTATCATTTTAAAATGAAAAATAAGATAAAAAGTTAGATAATATAATGTAATTAATTAATTATAATTATTTAATAAATATAATATATATACATTAAATAAATTATGATGACAAACCATGAAATACGGTGATGGAAAATGAATCATTTAACTGCATGGAGGGGGTAGTCCACACTTGCACACATATAAAAAATTTATTTCCATTTGATGGAAACAAGGTGGGAAATGGTTTTCTCATCATCATTACATGTAAATATATTTATGATACATTATTTATCATATTATTTGGGATACAATAGTTTTATATAAATAGGAAGAAGAAATAAAATTGAAAGTGTTTGGTTAATATTTATACATCTTCATCGAGAGACCTCCATTGGAATACCTTTTAAGCCTTAATAGGATAAAATTATTAAAAGATAAATGTTCTTGGATTATTTTAGGGAATATTTTAAGGGATTGGGTTAGGTATTTTTTTTGGTCTAGATGGCTCAAATTAGCTGAATAAGGGAGGAGAAGACGTTCCCTTTTGTATGTAAGGCTAGACAAAAATGGAATTACATAAAATATTTCATTAATATAAGGTCAAATTTATGTGAAAGTGGAAAAAATGAACAAGTATTAGAGTATAATATAATACATTTTTTAAATATATACAAATATTAATAATATTTCAATTTTATGTGGAATTATAACACTTATATCTTAATTTAACCCCAAATAAATGCATTTTAACCATGACATTGGTAATAAATTTTTATTATTTTACTATTTATTATAAAAAAATTGTAGTAGAATCATTAATAAATTTATAAATTACTATTCCAAATATTTAATTAATTTTATCCAATATAATTTATTTATTTATAATAAATTATTTTAAATAAGTTCACAATAAGAAACCAATTTTTTTTATAAATATAAATTTTATGTAAAAAACTAAATTTAAATTCATTGATTTCATATTACAAAAATTAGCGGTAAAATATTTTATTGAATGAATAATATATAAATTTGATTAAAATAATTAATAAATAGTGACTTATTTAATTTATTAATATATAAACAAAATGTGGGCACAGAAATAGTTTTTAGAAAAATGTGTTTTGATTCCCAAAATTGATATTATACCAATATATAGTATAATATTGATGAATATATTATTAATTAGAATATTTATTATTAAAGGAGTACTATTTTTATTTTATATAAAATTTGAAACATAATAAGACCTTTTGAATTACATGGTTTAATGAAAATAATTTATAATTATACAAAAACAATAAATTTTCACTATTCACTATAAAATTACTTATTTTAGAAAAAAATAACCCTAATATAATATTAATACGATAATTTGAATTATTATACTCGTTTTCTCAATATAATTTCTATTTTTTTAGAAATTAATTACACTCAAAATCCAAAAAGTGAAATAAAAACCATTATTGAAGAATAAAATGACAATACTAAAAATTAAGCACCTCTTTACAGTTTATCAATCAATAAATTTTCATTATTTTAATAATGTAAACATCTTTTAAAAAAATATTGTTTTAATTATAAAATATAATTTAAGGTTATGTTTTAATAATAACATTTAACTAATTTTTTATTATATATCAAATTTCACATAAAGCATGGTGTTACTTTTTTATCAAATCCATTATGATTGTTATTATTTTAAAATAAATTTTCAGAGTGTTACATAAATCCCTAAATAAATAATTTTCTATCATTTTTTCTAAGAAATCATAGGTTCACCATTTGAAAACCCATTTTTTGATAACCCACATCATATAAAAGGACAATAAAGCATCCATTGAAATGGGAAATTGGGTAACATAATGGTTACCTAAAAAAATATATTTTGGTTCCTATATAAGGAGAAAATTAAAAAATTGAAAATTTTGAAATGGAGGTAAAATATTATGTGTAAAAAATAACAGTGGGGTATTGACAACAAATTCATGTGAAAGTCAATGAACAGAAACCATAAATTAGTGAGGGGAGAAAAGACCATAAATCCCTTATAAATGTTTGTTAAATGAATAAAAAAATTAAATTTTCATATCCTATTCCTGGTGTGGAGGACATATTTTTCCAAGGAATAAGTCTAAATTCACTTACCTTTTATTGAAATTCATAAACATAATTTCATCATTTGGTTTATTGTCTCAATTAGTTTCCACCTCTCTACATCCTATATTATAATTATAAATGAAAATAAATTGTTTATGCCCAAAGAACTAAAATAATCTTCTACTAGATCATAAGATCTCGAAAATAAAAACAATATGAACCTATTGTTTCAATATAGTCAATGAAATAAAACAAATTAGTACGTGCTATGATAACTAATATGACTAAATTATCATTTGAAAGTGAAATCTCAAAAGTTTTAATAATAATGAAAAAATATACTTAATTCAAATAAAAATTATCTAAATTCAAAAACCAATACATGATTTTTTTAACTAGTATTCAAAGCTAATGAATTGAGATAAAAGGATAGAAAATTTCTAAAATCAGCTTAACTTTAATTCCCAAATAACATAATGTAGCTCTTAAAGTCACATACCAAACATATGAGTACCTTGATAATATATTCTCATAAAAGATACTAATAACATTAATCATTAAAATTCCTCAAAGAAAACATATATTCATCCAAAAATTAACTCTACCCATATTCCTCAAATAATATAACTAACTATCCAAAATAGACTATAAATTAAAAAATCCCATAAACATCATCAAAGACAATATAAATCATTTTTTTTTTCCTAAAATCACTTATTTACTTCAAGGATTCCAATACTATAAAATTACATTATTTCTATCAACAATATCTTTATCCTAATTAAATAGTATTATCTCAATATTAGTAACATATTAGTGGTTATAAATCCTTAATCATGTGTTTTCCCCCAATACCACCTTACCACCGAATCACTTTTCTAGGTTATTAATACAATTAAATATATTATTTTAAATCATTAATGAAAAATTATATAGAAAATTCATGGTTGTATCATAATTATTATATATATAACATTATATATAATTTTTTTTATAAAATTATTCTTAAATCTCAATAAATAAATACTTTAATCATTCCACTTCATTCTTGATCCATAACATGGATTCATCATGTTAATCCATAATACTTTATTCCAACAATATTAAATATTAATCCTAACTTAAGATTCATAAAAACTCAATTTAGTAATGATTCCCACTTTTATCATATTGAATATTATTAGTATAATTCATACCTTTCACGTGACATTCACATTCTCTTCAACAAAAATGATAAAATATTTACTCAAAAAACCATTCCATTACATTTAATTATCTTCTGATATGATAAATTAATTTTCATATTGGAAATGATTTTAATATTTAAAATATTCAGTATTAGATGATATCTTATGGAAACCATTCTTCATATCCACAACATTAACAAGAATTTTAATTTTAAATAGCAATTTTTCTCTTTGTTCACTTCCTTTCAACACATAATGTATTTTCTTGTTCCTTTGAGAAATTATCTTGAGGGATTCATTCAACATTATGGAAATGGATGAAATTGAATCATTTTTCTATGGTTTTTATCACGGGAACTACCATAAAACATATTTTTTATCTTATTGGGAGAGTAATGAAACTCACTTTGGTTTAGGTTTTTTATCATAAATTGATATAGTTAGTTTGGCATAACTATACTATTTTTTACTATATATTCTATCCCAATTGATTTATCATTGATGAAATTATTTTAGTATCCATTATTAACTTGGTTTCTCCTAGTTCTAGTAATTTAATTAAGCAAAAAATGAAAAATGTGATCAATATTATTCATAGTAATAAATCATATAATCATGAAAATAATTTATGAAATGTTTATTTCATGAAACCATTTTTTAAATCTATGCCACCTTCAGTTAATCATAGGTTATCCATAGTCACCACCTATTTATTACCATTAAAATGGTTCTAAAATAAAATTATAATTAACTATGAATACCCATTGGGAGTGTATATCCAGGTGTTCAGTCTTAGTCCCACAAATTACGCATCAATGAAAATTGAGTTAATTCCCAATACACCCCTTTTTGTGTTGTTTGTTTTAGGTTCAACTATTACATTATTACATCCACTTGATAACATCTAAACATCGATTTATTTTATAGGATAAAAAACTAATATATACTTTTAAAAACCCTTAGGATGTAATACTATACCTTGACATATCCTATGGGTTCTCAACAATGATTCCTCATATTATCTTCAAAAAATAAGTAATCTTTTGTAACAACTATAGTTATTGGTTCATTAACCATTTATTACATATTATTATGTTGTATAATACATGGTGTTAGAGTTTTACATGTTTCTAAAGGGGTTTAGAGTATTTTGAAAGGGGATTTATGGGTTTATAGATTGATAACGGTTTGAAGAAACCATGAAATATTCCTAGAAAACAATACAAGATGAGATTTATTAGGATATTAACTATAGGAATTTGGTTCATGGTTTGTATAAAAATGTGAAATAAACTATTTGGGACCTCTATTTAATGGAAATTAATTACAAATAATTGGAACATGAGTTTAAAAACCTTGTGGAACAATTGTGAGATTCACTTTTTTGGATACAGTAGCATGCACACAGATGGTGCACAATTTTTTAAGTGTGTATCATAGCTACAAAACATGAATTAAGGGATCCAAAAAATTAGATTTTAATTTTTATTTCTTCCCAAAACATCAATTTTTTCTCATAACATCCCATGTTCTCAAACTCCACTTCTTTCCCATGCTCCAATGATGATTCCTTTAATATAGAAGGTGGTTTTAATGAATCAGATTGTGTTGGATCTTCCAAATCAATGGAAAGGACTATTGTAGGGTTATTATATTTAGATATTCTCAATATCAATCATTCTAATGGATAGATATAATCCGATATGGATCAATATATGATTGTTTTGGTGTTCTATTATGATCTTTTTGGGATCTGGTGAAGATTCTTTATTATGAGTCAAGATCTAGAGGTGACTTGATACCATACATTGATTTCGTCATCTTTTTATAAGTATGTATATTTCCCTCATTTTACTCATTCTAGATCATGGAGTCTTATTGTTTAAATTTTCATATCTTATTTTATAAGAAAAATATAATTGTTTTAGTACTATAATCGTTTGTTTTAGAATGATTCACACAAGGAGGTTAAAATAATTATTGTAGTAAAATGTTTTTCAAAAGAAATGGTTTTTGTTTAAAACAGTGAATGTGTGTTTGGAATACATTTTTATTTATGAGGATGGATCTTAGTTGAAAAATCCAAAATTAATACAAACAATATGGTATGGATTATGTTCAGAGGTGCCACTATCAATGGGGGTCACTAAGTGACCACTTGGGGAAAAGATGAATCACCATATCATAAGTATGTGGAGATCCCGTGTAACACCCCAGGTAAATAAAGAATACGACATTTTTATATTTATCCCTATTTCTGAAAAAAAATGTTAATATTAATTTAAAGGGATGTCTATGCTCAATGGCTTACCCAATACACAACAACGAGTTCCTTTGAAATCTAACATTGCACTATAATAATAAAATAATTTTATTTTAAATGGTAGTTAACACCTAGCCATTGAAATGAAGGGAATGAACAGAACTAACTACAAAATGATTATATATTTTTGTCAAATATTTTTACTTTTTATAATAAATGTTATGGGATAAAAAATGCCAATGAATCCAATTTTAAGCGTAAACATTCTAATATTCATTAAAAGGTCGATTAACCGCCTTTCGATGGAGAACCACTTTTAAATCCACTTGCTGACAATTTTATGTGTTATATTTGAAAAAATAAAATTCTTCTTTAGAATCCGGACCTCGAAATTTAATTTGTGTAAATTTTTGGTATTTTTCCGATAAAGTTCATTTTTTAATGAATATTGAAAAATACTGTATTTTAACTCAAAAACTCTTTTTAATATAATGTATTTAGATGATTATATTATATTTTTATTTGGTTTTGAAGTGAAATTAGAATACATTTTTACCATTTAATCCAAAAGTGGTCATCGAAATTAATTTCACTTTGAAATTGGACATAAACTAGTGTCAATCTTTTAATAGATATTGTTTCTTAAAAACACGCTATTTGTTTTGACAGTGGGAATTAATTATTAAATTAATTAATGCAACTTACATGTTTTGAATTTTTTAAAATAGAAATAATTTTTGAATTCGTAATATCAAATATAGCTTCGGGTGAATTTTTGGTATTTTTCAGAAAAAACATCAATTTTTGATAAATAGTGAAACCTCTAAGTGGTAGTTTAAAAACCGATTTTTCGTTTAAATGAATCATTACCACTTATGTTATTTGAATTTCAAAAATCCGACATATATGGTTTTTATTATGATGTAAAATGTGGTTCAATGGGATTAAAATAATTTTTTTGGTGAATAGTAAATTTTAAGTTTTAATCACGATTAGATGTAATTAGAGTAATTTAAGGTAAAAATAATGTTATAATCATGTGAAATGACCTTGAAACATGTCTTAACCTTATTTTATGAGTCCTGGATGACCAAGAAAATCCATGGGTCAACTTGGGGACCCCATGGAGCCACTTTGGTTGGAAAATGACATTAATAACTTTTTATTTAAAGTTAAAATTAAAATGTCACAAACATGTATTGTTTTACTAAAAAAACTTTTACATGGGGTTATACAAGTCATTTTTTTGAAAATAAATATTAATTAGAAATTTAAAAAGAATTCATACATCATGATATTTTTTTATAATTTTCAGACATTAAATGAATTTAATTATTAATGACACCATGATGATGTAGCGATTACCTCATTATTTAATGATTTAAATAAAATGAAAAGATAATGTAAAATTTAAGAACTAAACTTGTAAAAAACCTATTGTATGTGTGTATTTCGAACTATTATCACCTTATCCATGAAATATAAATTTTTTGGACCTTTAAAATCCGAAAATCATTTTATAATAATGTTACTTTTCAAGACTTTCCAAGAGTGCCCCTCCTCTCCTCTTATAAAAGGCCCCCACCTCTACCACCTTACCCACACCTCTCAAGCCTTTGTCTCGGCCAACCACTGCCCATTATTTCTCTCCACGTCCCTCTCGTACTCCAATAAGCATCACTTTGGGCCGAAGTCTTTCCAAGGAAGTCTTTGAGCTCAAATCAAAAAGAGTTACCCAATTTAAAGGTAAAGTCTTCCCTAATGTTCTTTGGTTTTATTTTGCTTCTACAAACACCTAAACTTTTTTTTATTACTTTCATTTGTAACAAAACCAGTATATTAAATATAGTTGGATGTTGTTATAAGAATTATTCAAGCTACATTTACACACACATCCATCTAATGGTTAAAAAACATACTGTTTCTGTGGATGGCGAATTACTGGCTCATGAAACAATGATTGTTCAATATTATTTTAACACATTTAATGGTGGCCATTATGATGTCACTTTATTTTATATATGATATAGGTGGTATTTATGTTTTCTATATGATTTTTTATTTTATATTTAAAACATACCTTTATTCTTTTCATGTTGTCCAAATGCGATAATTTCATATGAGGAAGTGTGGACTACCGCCCCCTCAAGTGATGTGACTCATTCATGCAATACATGGAATGTATAAATAATGAAATTAATGAACATATGTGAAATATATTACATATATATTATAATTTAATTATAATATATATATATATATATATATCTTATTTATTTTAAATTCCATTAATATGCCAAAAATTTGAATGTAGCGTTCATGCGTTCGTACGGCCTACCGTCTCCATGAACGGTGCTTTTCATTTTTTATCTCAAAATGTTATGGAATATTATAAAATGAATATGTACTGGATATATATGATCTTTTAATATTTAATACTATTCTGGAAATTATTTACTTATAACTACATGGGAAATCATTTTCAAACAAGTTCATTTTTGACTCATGTACCAAACATCGGCAAAAACGTCTGATATGAACTAACATTATTAAAAAATTATTATAACATTATAATATGTGATATGAACTGAATAATAATATTTAAATTAGTTCCTTAAAAAATTATAAATTGACCAATGTTTATTATTCAGGAATATAAAGAAACGGACAAGACAAGTCGGACTTGAGGTAAGGGATCCAACATCTCACTTTCTTTTCAAGTACCCTCTTTTATGTCGTTTCATTTATGCTCCATGTTCTTATGTTGTAGGATGTTATTTTATATTAAACATACTATAATTTTTTTATATGATGAGATACCTCCTCTTACTATAATCAATTCATTTTTTTAGAATTTTTAAGTGGCGCCATTAGGCTGCCGAATTTTCGCAAGGGATCCTAGCCCTCTCTTTCTTTTTAAGTACACTCTTTTATATAATTACTTTTAAGCTCATATTTCTAATTATTGGGATGTTATTTTATATTATTCCTACTGTAATTTTTATTTTCATATTATGAGATACCCTATTTTCTCTCATAAATCCATTTTAGAAGTTTTGAGTGGCGCCGTTAGGCTGCCATGTTTTCGTAAGAGATCCAACCTCTCTCTTTCTTTTTAAGTACTCTCCTTTTTGTCACTTCTTTTAAGCTCCTATTTGTTATGTTGGGGGATGTTATTTTATATTAATCTTTCTGAAAATTTTATTTTTATATGATTAGAGACCCTATTTGATCTCATCAATCCATTTTTGGAATTTTTATATGGCGCCGTTAGGCTGCCGAATTTTCATAAGGGGATTTTCATCTCACTTTTTATTCTCGTGAGATTCATGATACATTGGCCACTATTTCATTTTGTGTGGTGTATTTACTGCCCATTATTTAACTATTTGTATAACATAATCCCATTTATGGGTATTTACATCTTCATTGTATGACCCCTCTTTCATGGGGTGTACGTTTCGAAAGTTTCCCAAATCGGTAAGGGAACCTTTAACACTCCTATTTTTAAAAGACTTATTTTGTTATGTCTTTTATTTTACATATTTTTATGTTGGGTTATGTTATTCTATATCTTTATTGATGTAAATTTTATGTCAAAGTGATTAGATACCATTTTCTCTCTCATCAACTAATTTTATGAATCTTAAACTGACGCCATTAGGCTGTCGAATTTTAACAAGGGAACTTCTTAACCCATTTTCGATTTTTTTGGGTTCAACATGTAGTTATTGAATATGTCATCCTTTGAATATGTGTGAATGACCATTTATTGTTTTACACTTAATATCCACTTACATTGGGTGTATTTATATTTTTCACACATAATTGTGAGATTGACTTATCCATAATTTAAGGATACCTACTTTATAAGGGATTTCATCTCATTTTACATTTCTATTGAGACTTCATTGATGTTATGAACCAATTCACTCTTATATGGTGTATATACTGTACTTTGGAATATTATATCACGAATCCCTTTATTCTCATGATATTATAAAGTTCTGATGAAATATTATTCCTCAATTATTGTATTCAAGTGTCTCTCTTTTTGTTAAAAACCCTTTAACTAAAATATAATTTTAAATGTTTTAATGATTTGTTCTTATAAATATTTCTCATTAAAATACATTTTTTCAAAATGGTTTTAAGAATTTATTTATATGGATATTAATGGTTTAAAATTTTAAAAGATTCTAAGTGGTATGGGACACTTTGATTCAAAAATCTCTTTATTAAATGTTTTAAATGGTTTTGAAAATGGGTTTTAGAATGGATTCATTATTTCAATATATTAAAATGTTATATTGTTATTGAAATGTGGGAATGTTATCTTTCCTTTACGCTTAAGTTATGTGATATGATTATGTTATGGTTCTTGGGAATTGGTTATTAAGACGGGTGGTTACGTGATAAACTAAGGGAGGGTGAGCCCGATATAGCTCTCCAATGCATTGGGTAATGTGAAGGGGTTAAACACTAAGGTTTCTCCGAAGAGATTTAGTGAATATACTATGATGGGTATTCCAAAAGTAACCATGAGGGTTACTCCCTATGTAAGAATGTTATGAATGCCTCAAGTTACCTTTATGTCTTACGATTTCTATGAGTTATTCATAAATCTTATGATTTCATGAGGTATGTTAACATGCTTATATTTTATGAGTAATGTATGATTTTATTGATTATTATGTATACATGGACTAATGTTTTCTTTCAGTATTATTATATCCCATACTGAGCTTTTTATGCTCATCCCAAGTTTTTATTGAAATGTTTTTCACAGGACATAATGTTGAATAGGGTCAAGGATGGGATCAAGGAAATGTCAGGTTGTCTAAAACAAGGAACTAGACATGAATCTTTTGTTCAAGGGTTTTTATTTGGTGAAAAAAATGGAAGCTGAGTAGATGTGTCTACTTTGTAGTCTTTGAGATGTAATAGTTATGTCCTAATTCACTAAAACTCTAAACCTAAAAATATCCTCAATGTGAATTATTTATTTAATTTAGTAAAAAGTAATGTTTAAGGCCGGGTCCTTATAGTTGGTATCAAAGGTCGGTTTAGACAACATTAGGGATTGTGAGTTTTTGTTAGACACATGGTTAGTCCCTATATCTATTATTTCAGTTAAATCCTTTTTATAGCTTTTTTCAGGTCAAGTAAAGTTATTTATGAATGGAAGGAGAAGGATCTCAAACGACATTCCTATCTCGTCCCGATGACATGCTTGCAATAATTATTGCAATGTAATGTTCAGATGATTGTGAAACTTTTTCTAGCATACAACTCACTTGCAAGCAGTTGTTTGAGATATCAAACACCTCCACTATACCTCGTTATCATTGTAGATCATGGGTTGTATTTAGAAAAATTATATTTTCACAATATTCTCATATTTTTAATAAAGGTATATATTATCCAGGTATTTTCAAATATTTTACCTTATCACAAGAATTTGATCATATTATGATTTTAAAAATGGTGCGGAGGAAGGAGACCCTTGCGCAAGCTATTCATATTTTCTTTTAAAATACAGTCTCTCAGCACATACTTATGGTATTTTAAAATGACCAATAATAGAAAGTTTCAACTCAAATTCTGTCTGACTATTTTATAGAAATCATGTTTTATCAGTTTTTTTTGAATTATATGACATACATGATTATTTTCCAAAACTATTTTTCTGTGAACACCCATATGACCCATGTTTTACAAGGTGTATTTGGATGGAGGAAGAAAATGATTTTGAAGGATCTCTAAATCATTTTTGTAATTCATGGTACTTCTACCTACGTGAACAAGATGATGATGAAACCTAGTGGATGCCATGATCAAGGTATGCTCTTATTCATTTTGGGAATCATTTTATTTTATCTTATGGTGGTGAAATTAGAATTCAAGAATTAAGATGTTGAGATAACAATTAATTTGGATGAAAATAAGATTTATAAGGAATCTATTGAGGTTAAAACATGATTGGGTTATATTTGGAGTTTTATAAAAAGGAAAACACGCAGACCGTGTGACAACCTGTCGCGTCAGACAAAGATGAGGGAATCGAACCCACAACTAATGTGCGAATGGTATTTATCACCTGCCACTGGACTACATGAAGTCCCTGGTTAGTTTGACTAATGATTTTTAGTTATACGATTTTATGAATCAAGAGTAAGTGTATTTTGGGTTATCTTTGGAAATTATTAACCTATCATGGAGGATATGTTATTAGGTTAATTACTTTTCAATATGAGACATCAAAAGCAACTGATGTTATTTGGAGATAAATGTTAACTTGTACCTTGTAAGGCTATGTGATTAAATCCTTCAAATATTTGGGTTTCAATATTAGTTTGGTTTACTTTGAATAATTTTATGGACAAATTGTTTATCGAATGGTCTTCGTTGAACATTGGGTTTTGTTAGACAAATTTTGGAGATTAATAATATATTTTCTTTTTTATAAAGGATTATTCATTTTTGGATTATATGATCTTGTTGTAACAATATTTGTTTTTTTTCTAAAGACACGGGAAAAATATAGTTATCTTTTGTGGGTTAGGTGATTCTCTAGAAGTGGATTATATCGCTCTTAATGTGAACAAGAAATCCTAAATACTCATCTTTTGGAGAAAGTATGAGTTTGTGATAGAAATTTGGTAAAATATGAAAGTCTACAAGACAAGTAAGTATGTTCACTTATGATTTAGTAAAGCTCAAAAATAAATTCCTCAATTAAAATTAACTTAAAACAAAAATGTTGTCCGTTAACCTTTCCTACTGGGGAATCCAATACCGTTTAACCCTACACAGGTTTGTGATTTTCTTGTGGTTAACTTTCTCCTAAACATGTTTTCTATCACTCTCCCACAGAACATGACCCTTTTCTTTTTCCTCAATGTCCATGTTTTCCTACATGGAATCCTAGTATGGGTTAACTCGGGTGACCTTTGTACTTTTATTTCTTTATTTTAAAGTGATTGTTTTACCGATTCTTGTTCTGATGGGGGACATTCAATTATGTTTCAGAGCCCAATTTTAATATTGCGAGGACACAATTCCCAAAAGGGGGGAAAGATGTAACACCCCAGGTAAATAAAGAATATGAAATTTTTATATTTATCCCTATTTGTGAATAAAATTCTAATATTAATTTAAAGGGAACACTATGCTCAATGGCTTACCCAATACGCAACAACGAGTTCCTTTGAAATCTTACGTTGCACTCTAATAATAAAATAATTTTATTTTAAATGGCAGATAACACCTAGCTGTTGTAATGACGGGAATGAAAAAAACTAACTACAAAATGATTATATATGTTTGTCAAATATTTTTACTTTTTACAATAAATGTTAGAGGATAAAAAATGCGAATGAATCCAATTTTAAGGATAAACATTCTATAATTCTTTAAAAGGTCGATTAACCGCCTTTTAATGACAAACCGCTTTTAAATCCACTTTTTGACAATTTTATGTGTTATATTTGACAAAATAAAATTCTTCTTTATAATAGGGACATCAAAATTTACTTTGTGTAATTTTTTGGTATTTTTCCGATAAGGTTCATTTTTTAATTAATAATGAAAAATGTTGTATTTTAATTCAAAACCTATCTTTAATATAATTTATTTGTATGATTAGATTATCTTTTGAATTGGTTTTAAAGTAAAATTATAATATATTTTTACCATTTAATCCAATAGTGGTCATTTGAATTAATTTTACTTTGAAATTGGACTTAAACTAGTGTCAATCTTCTAATAGATATTGTTTCTTAAAAACATGCTTTTTTGTTTTGACAGTGGGAATTAATTATTAAATTAATTAATACGACTTATATGATTTGAATTTTGTAAAATAGAAATAATTTTTGAATTCGGAATATCAAATATAGCATAGGGTGAAATTTTGGTATTTTTCTGAAAAACTTCAATTTTTGATGAATAGTGAAACCACTAAGTGGTAGTTTAAAAACTGATTTTTCATTTAAATGAAACTTGAAAACTTCTGGGATTTTAATTTCAAAAATCCGACATACATGGTTTTCATTAAGATGTAAAATGTAGTTCAATAGGATTAAAATAATTTTTTGGTGAATAGTAACTTTTAAGTTTTAATCGCGATTAGAGGTAATTAGTGTAATTTCAGGTAAAAATAATGTTATAATAATATGAAATGACCTTGACACATGTCCTACCATTATTGGATGAGTCACGGACGACCATAAAAATACATGGGAAAACATGGGGACCCCATGGAGCCACTTTGTTTGGAAAATGACATTAATAACTTTTTATTTAAAGTTAAAATTAAAATGTCACAAACATGTATTGTTTTACTAAAACAATTTTTACATGGGGTTATAAAAGTCATATTTTTTACTATAAATATTCATTAGAAATATAAAAATATTTCCTACATCATGATATTTTTTTATAATTTTAGGCATTAAATAAATATAATTATTTATGACACCCTGATGATGCAGAGATTACCTCATTATTTAACGATTTAAATAAAATGAAAGGATAATGTAAAATCTAAGAACTAAACTTTTCAAAAACCTATTGAATGTGTGGATTTATAACTATTATCACATTATCCTAGAAATATATAATTTTGGGACCTTTAAAATCCGAAAAGCGTTTTATAATAATGTTACTTTTCAAGACTTTCCAAGAGTGCCCTCCTCTCCTCTTATAAAAGGCCCCCAACTCTACCACCTTACCCACACCTATCAAGCCTTTGGTTCGGAAAAACCCTGCCAATTTTGTCTCTCCACATCCCTCTCTTACTCCTAGAATCCTCACTTTGGGCATAAGTCATTCCAAGGAATCATTCGAGCTCAAATCAAAAAGAGTTATCCGATTTAAAGGTAAAGTCTTCCCTAATGTTCTTTTGTTTTATTTTGCTTCTCCCACCCCCTAAAATTTTTTATTCCCTTTTTTTTGTAACAAAAAAATTATCTTCAATATACATGGATGTTGTTATAAGAAGGATTCTAGATACAATTACACACACATCCATCTAATGGTTGAAGAACACACTGTTTCTGTGGATGGCGAATTACTGCCTCACGAAACGATGACTGTTCAATATTCATTTAACACCATTAAAGGTGGAAATTATGATGTCACTGTATTTTATATATGATATATATGGTATTTATTTTTTCTATATGCTTCTTTATTTTATATTTAAAACATACCTTAATTCTTTGCATGTTGTGCAAATGCGATAATTTCATATGAGAAAGTGTGGACTACCGCCCCCTCAAGTGATGTGACTCATTCATGCAATAAATGGAATGTATAAAGAATGAAATTAATGAACATATGTGACCTATATAACATATATATTATACAGTAATTATAATATATATATATATATATATATATATATATCTCATGTATTTTTAATTCCATTATTATGTCAAAAAAATGAAAGTAGCGTTCATGCGTACGTATGGCCTACCATCTCCATGAACGATGCTTTTCATTTTTTATCTCCAAATGTAATGGAATAGTATAAAATGAATATTTACTGGATATATATGATATGTTAATCATTAATACTATTCTGGAAATTATTTACTTATAACTACATGGGAAATCATTTTAAAACAACTTCATTTTTGACTCATGTACCAAACATCGGCAAAAAAGTCTGTTATGAACTATCATTATTAAACAATTATTATAACATTATAATATGTGATATGAACTGGATAATAATATTTAAAAGAGGTCATTAGGCAATTATAAATTGACCAAAGTTTATTATTTAGGAATATAAAGAAACGAACAAGACAAGTCGGACTTGAGGTAATGGATCCAACCTCTCTCTTTCTTTTCAAGTACTATCTTTTATGTCATTTCTTTTATGCTCCATGTTCATAAGTTGGAGGATGTTATTTTATATTAACCATACTGTTATTTTTATTTTTATATGATGAGATACCCCCTCTTACTCTCATCAATTATTTTTTTTTAGAATTTTTAAGTGGCGTCGTTAGGCTGCCGAATTTTCGTAAGGGATCCTACCCCTCTCTTTCTTTTTAAGTACACTCTTTTATGTCATTCCTTTTAAGCTCATACGTATTATGATTGAGATGTTATTTTATATTACTATTACTTTACTTTTTATGTTCATATGATGAGAGAACTTATTTTTTCTCATCAATACATTTTGGAAGTTTTGAGTGGCGTCGTTAGGCTACCTTCGTATGAGATCCAACCTCTCCATTTCTTTTTAAGTACTCTCCTTTATGTCACTTATTTTAATATCCTATTTGTTATGTTGGGGGATGGTCTTTTATATTCCTCTTACTGTACATTTTATTTTGATATGATGAGATACCCTATTTGATCTTATTAATCCATTTTTGGAAGTATTATGTGGCACTGTTAGGCTGGCGAATTTTCATAAGGGGATTTTCATCTCACGTTTTATTCTAGTGAGATTTATGCTACATTGGCCACTATTTCCTTTTTTGTGGTTTATGTATTACAAATTATTTGACTAATTTTATAATATACTCTCATTTATGGGTATTTACATCTTCATTGTATGACCCTTCTTTCATAGCATGTACGTTTCAGAAGTTTCCCAAATCGGTAAGGGAACCTTTCGAACTCCTCTTTTTAAAAGACTTATTTTGTTATGACTTTTAATTTACATATTTTTATGTTGGGGTATGTTATTATATATCCTTATTGATGTAAATTTTATGTCCACGTGATAAGATACCATTTTCTCTCTCATCAACTAATTTTATGAATCTTAAGGTGACGTCGTTAGGCTGTCGAATCTTACCAAGGGAACTTCTTATCCCAATTTCGATTTCATTGGGTTATACATGTAGTTATTGAATATTTCATCCTTTGAATATCTTGAAATGAAATTTTATTGTTTTACACTTAATATCCACTTATATTGGGTGTATTTATATTTTTCACACATAATTATGAGATTGACTTATCCTTAATTTAAGGATACCTTCTTTATAAGGGATTTCATCTAATTTTACATTTCTATTGAGACTTCATTGTTGTTATGCACCAATTCACTCTTATATGGTGTATATACTGTCCTCTGGAATATTATATCATGAATCCCTTTATTCTCTTGATATTATAAAGTTCTGATTAAATTTTATTCCTCAATTATTGTATTCAAGTGTCTCTCTTTTTGTTAAAAACCCTTTAACTAAAATATCGTTTTAAATGTTTTAATGATTTGTTCTTATAAATATTTCTCATTAATATCCATGTTTTCAAAATGGGTTTATGAATTTATTTATATGGATATTAATGGTTTAAAATTTTAAAATCTTCAAAGTGGTATGGGACACATTGATTCAAAAATCTCTTTATTAAATGTTTTAAATGGTTTTGAAAATGGGTTTTACAGTGGATTCATTATTTCAATATCTTAAAATGTTATATTGTTATTGAAATGTGGGAACGTTATCTTTACATGAATCTTATGTTATGTTCTATGATTATGTTATGGTTCTTGGTCATTGTTTATGAAGACAGGTGGTTCCGTGATAAACTAAGGGCGGGTGAGCCCGATATAGATCTCAAATGAATTGGGTAATGCGAAGGTGTTAAACGCTAAGGTTTCTCCAAAAATATTTAGGGAATATACTGTGATGGGCATTCCAAACATAACCATAAGGGTTACTCCCAACGTAAGAATGTTATGAATGCCTCAAGTTATCTTTATGTCTTATGATTTTTGTGAGTTATTCATAAATCTTATGATTTCATGAGGTATGTTAACATGCTTATGTTTTATGAGTAATGTAGGATTTTATTGATTCTTATGTATGCATGGAATAATGTTTTCTTTCCGTATTATTATAACCCTTACTGAGCTTTTTATGCTCATTCCATGTTTTTTTGGAAATTTTTTTCACAGGACAAAAATTTGAATAGGCTTAAGGATGGGATCAAGGAAATGTTAGGCTGTCTAAAACAAGGAACTAGAAATGACTCTTTTGTTCAAGAGTTATTATTTAGTGAAAAAAATGGAAGCTGAGTATATGTGTCTACTTTCTAGTCTTTGAGATGTAATATTTAGGTCCTAATTCTCTAAAACTCTAAACCTAAAAATATCCTCAATGTGAATTATTCATTTAATTCAATAATAAGTAATGTTTAAGGCCGTGTACTTATATCCCGTGTATGTATGCATGTGTGTCTATGTGGTTTTTTACATTTCATGGTTATTATATGTGGGAAGAAATGGCGATATGTTTTTTAATTCCATTTATACATGTTACTTTTCTATGTATTATATTAAATTATTACCTTTTATCATCTATTTTATAAAATGAACTAACATGTTCTTGTCCTACTGGAATGTGTTGGGAATAATTTCATGATTACCTAATAAGTTTTTGGATCACTATTTCATGGGAATGTTGGTTTGTTTGTAGATGTGGTATACCGTGAAAAAGGATAGGGGAAGTTATAATACTACTATGATGGTGAATCATGATTCTACATTCATAGGGTAATGTTTAGAGTATAAAGGCATCACATAGAGTCTTTAGAGTGACTACACATAAATTTTACTAAATTGTATTTATATCATTTAATTTGTTCCATATTTTATTTCATTATTTATAATAGTCTTATATTTTTTCTTATTTGGTTTTCATTTAAGTTATATCATTACTACTCATGAATCATATAGTTTGTTTTGGTTGTTTGTATTTTATCTAGTAATGTTATGTTTTTTCTTTCTGGAGAACATTCCAATAGTGTTTTATAAATCGATTAAAAATTACCACAAGTATTTGGTCTCTTGGGATTTCATATAAGGTTATTAGAACCTCTAACCATGCTACAACTAATGGGTTGGTACTGGATGTTACAAACAGTATCGATCTTGGTCAGTTCGTCTGCATACTTGGGATAGTAAGAAAGATATATGAATATTGTAACATGAAATGCATATAATTAAATATATATATCTTTCCATTTCAAGTTTAAATTCATGTTACCAAAGTGGTATGGGTAAGAAAATTATTCTAATATAATTCCAGGTGTGTTTCATCTCATTGTAAGGGTATTATCCAAGGAGTGTAGCATATCATGAATTACTAGTAATACTTTCTACTCATAAATCATTTTTCATAATGTGTATATTGTTTTCTACAAAGTTTTTATAATTTATATTTATTTTAATGATTCTTGAAAATTAGTTTTTATGATTTTTTATTTTGATGACTTAAAATATATAATTCCTTTAATCGCTAGTATATGATGTGTAAATGGTGTTTAGTGTTGTTTATAAAGAATAAAACTAGATAGACACTGTAGAAACCAACCAAAAGAAGGAATAAAATGTGTGTTTTCACTTGAGAATAAAGTTAACCAACACCTTATTCATAGAATTATTCATGATTTTCGAGCTGTTAACAAAGGATATTGAAATGAAGAACCTTAACAAGTGGTCCATTCCATATAGCTTTTGAACTAGAATCTGCCAATATTTTGGGTGGTTTCAATTCCTAATAATTGGGATGTTTGCCTTAACACAATAATCCAAATATTCAATTTAATTGGTACCCCATTTCAGATGAAGGTATGTAAGAATCATATATAACATAGGATCTTGCATATTAATTGTCAAATTTAGCAATTCAAGATAAATTCAACCAAGGCCATACATGGGAAGACGTTGAAGGATTTTTTTAAAAAGATTATCTCCTTCCAAATTTAATATATCCCAAAAAATTATAATTATATATCCAAAAGACCTATTATATTTTAGTAATAGAGTCTGAGGTGAAGCTTACAAACTTAGTTTGTTTTTATATAGATGTAACTACCAACATGTACTCAAAGGGGCGTATTATTGAATTGAGATTACGACTGTAGATTAATTCTAAGATATCCAACATTTTCATTAATAAATATAAAATTATGGATAATATTTCTACTATGGTAGAATTATATCTTATTGATAATCCTACAAGATAATGTTTGTTTGTCTCCATAGAGCTAGTGGGAAATCTAATGATGAGAACAAGTAGAAGAGGGAGACATATTTTAATGGAGGTTGAATACATCAAATATGACCATTAAATCACATAAATTTACTCCATGTACCAATATCATGTTTTCAAGTTCCAATAGTTTTATTTTTTTCATAAAAGGATAGATTTTAAGAGATCACCTTGAGATTTTTGCAACTATAATCAAATTAGTCATATTCAATTTTATTATCTTAGTAGTCCAAATTCATTTATAGGAGACAAATCTCATGTATCTCAACCATTTTATGCTTCAACTGGATGAGATCTCTAGAAAAACCCAAATCCAAAAAATCTAATGAGCCATGCTGATTCTAGGAATACCATGAATCATTAATTAATTCAATCATATCATGGAATAATTGAATAAGAGGGAGGGAGTAAGCAACTCTTTGATGTTGAACATATGGTTATAGAGCATCAATTTAGTGATTCGATAGTGTGAGATACTATTCTATTAAATAATCCACTTCAAAGATCCTTTTTTGATATGGGTTCATCCCAATCTATTATTTATTCTTATTCTGTCGGTCATATGAGGTTTCTTGTTGAAATTAAACCACCTGTCTTAACAATTCAGACAAATCTCAGTCAATGTGAGTGCTAAGCCTTTAATTGTGCATCACATTCTATAATTATCAACGTGCATGTGTTTTTTGGTCAATATATGTTCTTGAGATGTAAATTTGGAAATTTATTTTGGGAATAGATTGGTTGAAATCCATCAAGGACCTCATTAACTATAATGCACGACTAGTCAATTTCACATCATTAAATGATGTTCAGAAACTCTTTAAATATTATTGGGATGTGAATGAAACTAGAGGAGGACCTTTGGTAATGGATGTTTTGAAAATATATAACCAAATGGTAGTAGAAACTTTATACTCTACTGATGTGATCAAAACTACATATTTTCCAACCATCTTTGAATAAATTCTTGATGACTTTCCTCATAATTTCAATAGTTTACCCCCCAAAAGGGAAGTGTAATTTATGAATGATATCCTACAAATGACAAATACCGTTTCACTTACCTAATATAATATAGAACCAATTGAATTAAGGTGTTTCAATGTTCAATAAAAAGAGTTGGAAGGAAAAGTATTCATTATACCATGTATGTATCAATGTGTAACATTTGTTCCTTTTGTAAAGAAACTATATAGAACCCTTCATATTTGTGTAAATTATCATATGATTAACCATGTTATAGTAAATAACTAATATATAATTCCATGAATTGATGATCTATTTTATCATTTAAGAGGATCCATGTGGTTCTCTAATACTGATTTTTGATCTAGGTATTACCAACATTGGATTTGAAATGGGGATATTGCAATGAAAGAATTCATGTGTAGTTATGGTCATTATGAAGATGTGGTTATGAATTTTTGTATTATGATTGAACCAATAATCTTCAGGGAATTATTGAATGCAATATTTCATAGGTATCTAGAATCTTTTGTTGTAGTGTTCAACAATGATATTATGGTGTATTATAGAAATAGGGATGATCATGAACAGAACATGGGAGTAATTGTTGATATCTTATAGGGAAGTCACTTTTATGCTATGTTTTCTAATTGTGGTTTATTGATATAAGTTTAACATTTATTTAGATAGGAAGTTTAAAAAATATGAGATTCTACAGACCCTAATATGATTGAAGTTGTTATCTCTTGTAATCCTCAAAATAAGATATTTGAGATACATAGTTTCATCATCTTAGTAGGATATTATTGATGTTTTTTTTTCAGGAATTCTGACGCTTTTAATCAATGATGACAGCTTTTAAAAGGAATGGTGCTCCTACCCAATGGTGAAATTGGTGCCAGAAATAATTTTAAGAGCCTATGTATGAACTTATATTAGCACATATCATTACATTTATAGTGTATATACAAGGATATGTGGTTGAATATAATGCATCATGATAAGGTATAGGATGTGTTATAATGTAGGATGATCATGTATAGCTTTTAACTGATAAAAATAATGGGTGCATGAGAATAATTACATAAAAAATAATTTGGAGTATATTGTCAGAGTTTCTTCCATTAAGACTTGTATTTTTTATCTTTTTGGTGAAAAGTTCATAATTTTCATTGATTATAAATATAGAAATATACATTCTAAAAAATATATTTAAATCTATGTCAATGAAGATGGATGAAAAACCTTCATATATTTGACTTTTACTTGATTTATATACTAGGTAATGGAAATTCCAGGGAAGATACATTATTTAAGAAGTCATATAGTCAATTATATCAGTGCACTATGTGCTACATGTATCATAATTGAATAATTACAAGCCTGATCCTTACTATGTTAATTTATGCGACAATGTTGATGTTAATCCTAATGTTATGTTGGTTAACTTGGTTATATGGATTGTGTATATATAGGATTATCCCATCAATTGGAAATGGATATCTTAAGAATGAATCAAATTTCAACATGGTTAGAGTCATGAATATACATTGGAACATTAGAATGAAATTTTGGAGTAGTGGATAGAGCTATTCAAAAGAGATGTTAATTAAAAACATTATGAGGATGTAAATACCAATTGTGAGTATAATATAACACCCCCATTTTTAGTCTAGTTACCCATTTATTGCATATTGTTGTGTTAAATAATTCGTGGGTTGATTTTAAGGAGTTTCTGGGGGGGATTTTGAGTGTTTTAAAATGGGTTTAAGGGCATTCAACTTGGATAATGATAGGGGAAACCATGAAAATTGACATGGAAATTGTGTTGGATATGAGTTTTTTGGAATATAACAATGAATGGATAGTGAATAGTTTTTCAAACCATGCAAATAAACTATGAGGGCCCATTGGTTAATGAATAGTAATAGTTCATGGTCGTCAAATGGTTTGAAAAACCATGTGGTAGAATTGAATTAATCTCTATTTTTGTGACATTAAAATGAACTTGGTAAAAACATGTTTTTTTAAAATATGTATCCTAACTATGTGATTTGTATTAAAACACCAAAAAATTAGAACTTATCTTTGTTTCATATAATGAATTACTCATTATTTTCCATATCTCCAAGAATCTCATACTACCCTCCTCCCTAATCTCCCTTGGTGATTCCCTTTGATTTGGAAGGAAATTTTGATAAATTGAATTTTGTTGGATCTCCAAAATTGATGAAAATCCATCTCTCATTCTCTTTATATTTAGATATTATCATGATCTCTCACCTGAATCATTATATGTAATTAGTTATAGATGGATATATGTTCTTTGATGTGTTTTAATGGGATATTATTGAGATCCATTAAAGTGAAGGTGTGGGAAATTTAATATAGAGGTTTCTTGGGTTTATTCATTGTATTAATTATCCATTGAAAGGTAGGTGGATTATGACCCATTCTACTCATTATAAAAATCGGAGGGATTATTGCTAAATTCATTTCTGTCGTTTTATTAGAAAACATTATTGATTTTAGTACCAAAATCCAAGGTTTTGGTTTAATACACACAAGGTGTTTGATAATATTAATGAATGAAAATGGTTTGAAAATGAAATGGTATTTTTCATAACTTATCATGTGTAGTTGTCATGCTTTCATGTGCATAAAGAAAGATCATGGATGGAGGTTCCACCATTAATAATGAAAATTTGGGATAAGTTAATGTCATAAGTTCCACCATCAACGGTGGTCATCAAGTGATGACTTGGTGGTATGATGACTCCCTACTCATGATTATAGGGAGATCCATGAATTTATGCATTCATTCATGTGTTAGTGAGAATAGAAATTTTATGGGTATTCCATGTTGTAATAAATGGTGATAAAGTTTATTTTATGTCTCCCATACATGGAACATATCTATCTATGGTATTAAACTATTATATATTTATATTTAAATTAAAAAAATGTTCTATCTTGTTCTTCTCCTAGTGCTATGTTATGGGATGTCATTGGGGATTACCTACTGAGTTTGATACTCACCCCTACAAGTGATCATTGGTTCATTTTAAGATGTGGTATACCATGACATTATAAATGTAAGGGAATCATACTTCTCTAGTATCACATCATGATTCTACATACATAAGATGATTTTTAAAAAATTATGGTCTCTATTGGAGTCTTTTGAGTGATTCAAAATCATTTTAAATATATTGGATTTCCTTTGGATCCTTTATGTTATCTTTTATTACCTTTTCATTTTAAATATGATGTTTTTATTTATTTTTATTTCATTTCAGTCGTATCATTATTATACATGCATCATATAATTTGTTTTTGTTGTTTGTATTTTAACTTGTTAGTTAATGTTTTTTATTTTGGAAAAACCATCCCCCAATGTTTTACAATTACCTGGGAATTTATTTCGAGTCTTTGGTGTCTTGGGGATGTCACATAAGGTTTGTAGCTCCTTTGAACCAACCCAATAAAATGGGTTTGGGAAAGATGATACAACCTTTCTCTAATACAAATTGGGGAACCCCAAACCTTACATATATTAGTATGATATCTTAATAGATTAATATTAATTATAGATCATTACAATCTATTGTATAAATATAAAGGATTATTTTATTTCTAAATCTTGGTAAACACAAAATTAATATATAAAATATATTCATAATCTCCCACTATGTTAATCACAACTGGTACCATTCTAAGAAATATCATACTTAAAACCACTTTTTATATTTTGTGGAAAAGGAAACAAAATAATGTATGTGATTAGATACCAAATAAGGGTAAGAGAGGGAGATATCAATGATTATATAATCTTAACATGAGTATAAGGGTATGGAAATATTATCTAAATATTAGAAAATCATTCTAAGAAATTTGTAGATCATAGTAAAGATCCATGGTGTAAATTTGGGAAGTTCATAAAACATGAACAATAAATGATTCATAGAACATGATCCATAAGACAATAAAATTTGAATAATATCTTGTTATAAAAGTGATACAAAAAGTTAAAAATAATAATAATCATAGAAATATTTTTTCAAGGCTTCCCACATGCCATTCATCATGGGTTATTATTGGGCTAACCACTCATATACTAGTTTTAGGATTGTGATAACCATCCATTTACCCTTATTGGGCTTGGGATAACCACCATATACCCTATTTTGGGATTGGTATAACTTACCTTGCACCATGTGAGATTATTTAACATTAATACTTACATAATTTATTATAGGGATAAAATAAATTTACTCATTTATATTCCACAAGGGTATGTAAACTATTATCATTTCATCCTAGAAGATATTGTGGAAAAGAAAATGGGTGTCATTAATATTTCATCACCAAAATAATAAACCATTCAGAGAAATAATAATTAATGTATAATAGAATGACATCACTGATGGGGTATAAGTAACATCGATGGATCATATCATATATGAAAAATACATTTAAAAGATAACTGTAATATTTCTTGGGGAAAATACCATATTCATTTTGAAATAACATATTTAAAATTAAAAAATTTACAAATTATTAATGAAATCCCATTACATGAATAT
The DNA here is from genome assembly GCA_963277665.1 of Viscum album. Lineage (NCBI taxonomy): Eukaryota > Viridiplantae > Streptophyta > Magnoliopsida > Santalales > Viscaceae > Viscum > Viscum album. Next base: position 174,083,275 of record OY728128.1, read on the forward strand.
TACCATTGAAACATTTAAAGGAATCTTCAAATCAGTTGTTATTCTAGATTACAAGAAAAATGATTTGTGTAGTGTATGTTAAAATAAATATTTCATTCATGCGTTTTCAAAAAACAAATATATTTTGAAAATGCTAAGAATATCCCATTTTGAACATTTTATATAATAGTAAAAATGGTTTAAAATAAATTTTATGAAAAATATTATAATATTAAAAATTATATTGAAAATATTTTATTGAAAATATTGACAACGAAGAAAAAGATTCTTCGTAAAATAAACAAAGAAATTCAATTTTCCTTAAGAAATTATTTGGGAATTCTGAGTACTTAGAGAGAGGAAAATTAAATTCAAAAATGTAAACAAAATAAATAACTATATTATAGTAAAATTCGTTATATTTATGAGATATTGAATATAAAATTTCATTATCAGGAATTTTATCATTAATAGATTCGCTAAAAATGTGATTTTATGATTATAACACTTTAAATTTTGGTATTTTTTGAGTCAAAACTCCCATTAAAGAAATAAATTCAAATGAAGCATTCAATACCAATTACAGAAGTATATTAATGATATATAATATCATTGGGGTATTAGATAAACCTCATAAAATAAAATAGTTGTATAATATATCTTATCCCAAAGAATACAATATGCGACAATAAACCCTTACCACTTTTATGAATTCTGAATGAAAAAACATTGGATGATGTTTTTTGAATTGTAACATTAAATAAATTGAATGAAGTAGTGTAAATCATATAAAATTTTATATGAGATATATATTCACATCATTAAAAAAAATTGTTATTGAATATAAAAAATTTCTCAGCAAAACAATGTTGAGATGAAGAACACTCACCTTATGTCTAAATTGATTCGTCACCTCTCTAACCACATTTATATAACATTAATTTTTAATAAAATATTATATATTAAAAAATAAATAATTATAATATAATATATCACAATATTATCACAGTATAACTCATGTTTGTAAATTAATCTATATTAAAACCCTCATTTCTAAGTGTTAAATGTTTCATTTTTCATGTTTATTTTGTTTCAGAAGCTATGGTCCGTGAAATTTAATATTGTTTAATATATATATATAATTGTAATAATTACAAAAGTATAATATTTTTTCCTTATTTACACTTTTACAACCATTCATATAAATTGGTGATGAAAAAATATTACACAATTTCGTGGAGATGGTAGCCAATATGAATGCATGAGTGATGTTTTCCACATTTTGATAGCTGTAATGAAATAAATTTAAATAATAATTAACCCATAAAATTCAATATTATATCATTAATACCATATATATTCAATAAACATATTCTTATTAAAATTCATGTAATAAATAAATGAAAAATAAATCAATCGCTTCATGGAGGTCACAATCCACCAAGACACTTGTGTGGCGTTATCATTTTCTAACAGATGCGAATGTATGAAGGGAGATAAGACATTAAAAATAAATAATAAAAATTATTTAATAAATATAATATATACATAACAAAACAATCATTTTATAAAACCATGAAATATGGTGATGAACAATGATTCATATCGGTACACCGTTTCGGTAGTTCACACGTACACATGTTTTATACTTTCATTTACCATTTGATAAAAAAAATGGGAAATAGTTTTTAAAAAATCATAATATAATCTAATTATAATTATGATACATGTGTAATAATGTTTTTATGGATACAATAGGTTTAATTATGTTTGAGGGAGAAATTCAATCGAAGGATCTCCGTTATTATTGGTACCTATTCTTTGAGAGACCTCCTTTTGGTTAATTATTAAGACATTATCAGATAGAATTAGGGGAAGAAAAGAAGATCTAAGATGAATGGAATTTATATAATAATTTTTTGGGAAGGTATTTGTATAGCTATAAATGTCATGTTGTGCGAATATGGGATGAGAAGCGATGACCATTTATAAGTGAGGGGAGAGAGAGACATGGAATTAATTCAATTATTTCTATAATATAAGCACATCTTTCTAGTGAAAGTGTAAAAATCACCAATAATTTTTATATAATATAATATTGGGTCTTAATATACTCTTAAAAATATAATTATTCAATATTTTGTGGTGTTATTTTCCTTATCTCTTAGTTTAACCCATGGTAACCCCGATTTAACCCTTAAAGTGGTATTAGATTTTAACAAATTTTACTTTTCATTATGAAAATAATTAATTTGGTTTAATTACAAAAATTTACACTATTATTAAAATTATGGACTCTATTTTATGAAATTTAATTTATATAATTTGATGAAATAAATTTTAAATAATCTTACAATATGCTATGAAACCCAATTTTTAGAAATATGCATTTTATGTGTAAAAATATATTTAATTCAACAATTTAACTTTTTAAAAAAATAAAATGAATATTAAAAAAATTTATAAAATAGAAATTATGTAAATTGAATTAAAAATATATAAATTTATAATAATGTAATTCATTATGAATAAAACACATTGTACCGATATAAATTTTTCTTTTGAGAAAAATATTTTTGTACCTTAAAATGAACTTATAAAAAAATAAAATATAATGATGATTTCCATGTAAATAATAATTCTAAATAATATAAATTAGACTTATATTTATTTAATATATATTTAAAACATATTGATATGTTTAAATTACTTTATTTAAGGAAAATAAATACTTTTTTTACCAAAAAAATGTGTTTTCACTATTCAATGATAAATAATTTTTTTTAGAAACATACAAAATAATTAAAAAGAAAATAATATTGAAATTATGATTTCAATAATGATATTATTTTGATAAATAATTAATTTTAAATATGGTACTGGTTACACATAATTTCCATGCAAAAAATGCAATGGAAACATTTTTTTGAAGAAAATATATTTTTGAATCCTAAAATGACTTTACTGAAAATTGCGTTATTTTCTATTATAAATAAATAAATAAATTCAAATAAAATAAATCCTTTATAAATTTTTTATTATATTCTTATTTATATTCATACCAATTAATTTAACTTTTTGGTTATTATGAGCATATTTAAAAAATATAATTTTTTTTGTATATTAGAGTTCGCTTAATGTTTAATGTTGAATATCAGGAAAGATATGAAGATTATAATTATTTTAGATAATATTTTGGGGGTGTTACACAATATTTTCTAAAAATGGATATTATAAGTTAGATTTGGGTTTTTTGAATGGAATTCATGTATATTAGATAGATATATTGTTAGGTATGTTACAATAGGTTTCACTAGGGTACCCCTATTCCCATAGTTCAAATATTATTACAATATGGGTCATATGATGCCTATATTACCATAGTTTTAGTAAATAATCGATACAAGGGTCCCTATAATGTAATATAATACCATGTTACATGGTTCCTAAAACCATGTAAATAGGGTGACTACCCCCACATCATTCAAATATAGTAGTAAAATACCATGGTTAAGCATGATTTTTTAAAAATGATTATAAACCCATAGATTGTAAAAAAGGGTGGGATGATATATAGAGAATTAAATTAATATTTAATATTAATTATTTTAAATATAATCCTTTGAAATAATTACAATTAAATTAAATTAAACCGAATCAGTATTAGCTGGATCTAACTAATAAAAACTCACCATGAAATGATAATCACAAAAAAAAACTGTTAAAATTAAAAATGTCATCTCTTATAATAATGAAAATTAAATAAATGGTTTTAATTGTTAATTTTATCGACTGATGGTTATTGAGATTTCATATTTTAAAATCCCTAGTTTTTTAAATAACTAAAAAATAATTTTTTTTAAAACAAAATTTCTATAGATAATGTACAACTATAATCTTTTTTTTCACATAATTTTTTCCAAAGTGTAAAAACCAATATAGTGTAAAAGTTATATGCAACGGAACCCGTAATTCACATGACACATATTGTATTATATGGTGTAAATAATTTTCATGATTTATTATAGACTATGTAGTATATTACCAAAGAGACACACCCAAAATGTCCAAGAATATAACCAATACATTACACTTCATGACGTGATATATGTCTTTTGCAATAAGATGTATCATGTTACACCCCTTTCCACAATGGATGTGCATGAGCTATTCAATGTCAAACCATATGACAAAAAACATGTTATATGGATTGTATCTTATGTGTGACAACATGTATTAAGCATTTTGTACTCCAATATGACACATCATGTAATTAGTGATGTGTAAATGAGATCGTAACGGTGCAAAGAGATATTTTCTCATCCATTATTGGCTATTTATTCACCATAAAAAATGTAATTCAGGAATGGTATCGGTTATTTGAAAGATAATGAGTCTATGGAAAATAATTCTATTAGAAAAATCAGAATAATAATTATTTATCAGTGTGTTTTCTCTAATATAATATAGTGAATCCAAGGGAAGTAGATTTGTGGGGTGGTGTTGCATTTTAAAATTATTCTATCTAAATTTCAAGATAAAAATTAACATTAAAATGAATTACACATTAATTATTAAAAATTGTAATTATAAATAATTTATAAATATTTATATATAAGAAAATATCTTAATAGACTGATTTTTTGATTGAATATTCAATCAATGTTAACATTTTTATTTCAGTAAGGTGTCAAAATATAGTTCCTTTAGTGATATCTATATGTTCTCTACAAAACCTAGGACACTGATCTTGGTTTCTCAGGTTCTAGTGAAAAGAAACCCTAACAACAGAATATTTTAGTATGTTTTTTACTTTAAATAAATAATTTTTGAGTGTCTTGTATTCCATACAACCCCTAACATAAATGAGACACGATATACTTTTTTACAACGTATGATAAACTTGTAACTCTATGTATTTTATCAAAGGTAAATTCCGTTATTATTTATATTAAATTCATGAATTTTCCCCATATAATGTTACTGAATAGGGTCATAAAGGCCATGAGTGTATCCGCGGATAATTCTGAGCCTAGAACACCATGTTTTGGATAAACAGATTGTAACACCCCAGGTAAATAAAGAATATGACATTTTCATATTTATCCATATTTGTGAATAAAATATTAATATTACTTTAAAGGGGACGCTATGCTCGATGGCGTACCCAACACGCAACAACGAGTTTCTTGGGATTCTTACGATGCACTCTAATAATAAAATAATATTATTTTGAATGGCAGTTAACATGTAGTCGTTGTATTGGTGGGAATGGATAGAAATAACTAAAATATTATTATATATGTTTTTAAATGTTTTTACATTTATCCAATAAAATCTAAAGGCTTAAAATACGGAAAGAATTCAATTTTAGGCGTATATGCCCTAGTTTTCACTAAAGGTTCACTTATCACCTTTTGATGGCGAAGCATCATTAAATATAGTTTTGTTCACTCTTATACATTCTATTGTACCAAATAAAAGTCTTCTTAAGAATCGAGACATCAAAATTTACTTTCTGTAAAATTTTGGTACCTTTCCGATAAAGTTCATTTTTTAATGAATATTGTAAAATGATGTATTTTAATTCAAAACCCCTTTTTAATCTAATTTATTTATATTATTAGATTACCTTTTAATTGGTTTTAAAGTGAAATTAGAATATATTTTTACCATTAAATCCAATAGTGGTCGTTGGAATTAATTTCACTTTGAAATCAGATTTAAACTACTGTCAATCTTTTGATACTTATTGTTTCACAAAAACACGCTATTTGTCATGACAACGGGAATTAATTATTAAATTAATTAATTTGACTTATATCTTTTGAATTTTGTAAAATAGACTTCATTTTTAAATTCGGAATATCAAATATAGCTTAGGGTGAATTTTTGGGATTTTTCTGAAAAACTTCAATTTTTGATGAATAGTGAAATCACTAAGTGGTACTTATAAAAACTGATTTTCCATTTAAATGAAATTTTTCCACCTTTGTGTATTGAATTTAAAAAATCCGACATACATGGTTGTCATTAAGAAGTAAAATGTGGTAAAATGAGAATAAAATATTTTTTTGGTGAATAGTAACTTATTAAGTTTTTAATCGCGATTAGTGGTAATTAGTGTAGTTTAAGGTAAAAATTATGCTTTAATAATTTGAGATGACCTAGAAACATGCCCTACCCTCATTGGATGTGTCATGGCCGACAAAGACAAGCCATGGGTCAACTTGGGGACCCCATGGAGCCACTTTCGTTGGAAAATGACATTAATATCTTTTTATTTAAAGTTAAAGTAAAAATGAGACAAACATGAAATGTTTTACTAAAACAATTTTTACATGGGGTTATACAAATCAGAGTTTTGACTATTAATATAAATTTTAAAGCTAAAAAGATTTCATACATCATAGTATTTTTTTAGACATTAAATAAATTAAATTATTTATGACATCATAATGATGCAGCGATGACATCATTATTTGATGATTTAACTAAAATGGAAAGATAATGTAAAATATATGAACTAAACATGTCCAAAACTTATTGGATGGGTGGATTTCGAACCCTTATCACCTTATCCACGAATTATATCAATGTGGTACCTTTTAAAACCGAAACACATTTTCAATTAAAGTAATATTTATTTACTTTCCAAAAGTGCCCCTCCTCTCCTCTTATAAAAGGCCCCCACCTCTACCACCTTACCCACACTCCCAAAGCCTTTTTCTCGGCAAAACTCTAACCATTTTGTCTCTACACTTCCCTATCTTACTCCTTGAATCCTCACTTTTGGCAGAAGTCTTCCCAAGGAAGCCTTTGAGCTCAAACCAAAGGGAGTTACCCGATTTAAAGGTAATGTCTTCTTTTGAGTCCTTTTGTTTTATTTTGCTTCTACAACCCCCTAAACTCTTTTTATTCTTTTCTTTTGTAACAACTCCAGTATCCTAAATATACTATGATGTTGTTATAATAAGTATTTGAGCTACACTTACACACACCTACATCTAATGGTTAACTAACATACTGTTTCTGTGGATGGCGAATTTCTGCCTCCCGAAACGATGATTGTTCAACATTCTTCTAACACCATCAATGGTGGCCATTAAGATGACACTATATTTATATGTGATATATAATATGTTTATGTTTTCTTTAAGCTTCTGTATTTTTCATTTTGGTCATACCTTTATGGTTTCCATTATGGGTAAATGCGATATCTTTATTTAAGGAAGTGCGGACTACCGCCCCCTCAAAGTGATTTGATTCGTTAATACCATATGTGGTACGTATAAAGGATATATTTAATAATATTATATATGATACCATACTGGAATTAAAATACTATTATGTATGATTATGTTTTAATTCCATTAAATATGAAATAGAAATGGAAGTAGCGTTCATGCGTACGTATGGCTTACCGTCTCCATGAACGGTGCATTTCATTTCTTATCCCCAAATGTAATGTACTATTATAAGTACATGTATATAATGGATATATATGATGAATGATACATATAAATGATGAATATAATTCTGGAATTAAAATATACATACCTCTCATTTAGTTTTAATTCCATTAATATGACAAAGAAATGAAAGTAGCGTTCATGCGTACGTACGGCTTACCGTCTCCATGAATGGTGCATTTCATTTCTTAACTCTAAATGATTATGTAATATTATAAATACATGTATATTCTGGATATATAAGATATATATGGTAACCAAATCAGGAATGTCATTCTGGATATAAAAAAGCTTTGACCACACGAACAACATGTAATTGTAAGAAGTCCACTTTCGACTTAAGAACCAAATATCGGCAAAAAAAACATTATTAACTTAAATGATTACATAATGTTTATAAAATGTCAATAAGTGATATAAAAGGAATAATGAACTAGAAAAAGGTTCTTAATAAATTGGAAATAAACTCAAGTATATTATTCAGGACGTTAAAGAATGATCGAGTCAAGTCGGACCCAAGGTAAGGGATCCTACTCCACTCTTTCTTTTTAAGTACACTCTTTTATGTCATTCCTTTTAAAGCTCATATTTCTTGTTATTGGGATGTTCTTTTATATTAATATTACTGTAATTTTTATGTTCATGTGATGAGAGACCCTATTCTCTCTCATCAATCCATTTTGGAAGTTTTATGTGGCGCTGTTGGGCTGCCGAGTTTTCGTTAAGGATTTTTCATCTCACTTTTATTCCCGTGAGATTTATGCTACATTTGCCACAATTTCCTTTGAGTGGTGTATGTACTTCCCATTATTATACACTTTGTGTAGTATAATTTCATTTATGGGTATTCACATCTTCATTGTATGACCCTTCTTCCATGGGGTGTACGTTTCGAAAGTTACCCAACTCGGTAAGGGGACCTTTCACCCTCCTTTTTTTAAAAGACTTCTTTTGTTATGTATTTTAATTCACATACTATTATGTTGGGATATGTTCTTCTATATCATGATTGATGTAAATTTTATTTCCAAGTGATGATATTCCCTTTTTATCTCTCATCAACTCATTTTCTGAATTTTTGAAGAAACGCTGTTAGGCTGTCGAATTTTACCAAGGGAACTTTTTAACCCAATTTCGATTTCTTTGGGTTCAACATGTAGTTATTGAATATGTCATGATTTGAATATGTGTGACTGAAATTTAATTGTTTTACACTTAATATCCAATTATATTGGGTGTATTTATATTTGTCACACATAATATTGAGATTTACTTATCCTTAATTTAAGGATACCTTCATTATAAGGGATTTCATCACATTTTACATCTCTATTGAGACTTAATTTTTGTTATGCACCAATTCAATCTTATATGGTGTATATACTGTCCTTTGGAATATTATATCATGAATCCATTTATTCTCATGATATTATAATGTTCTGATTAAATGTTATTCCTCAATTATTGTATTCAAGTGTCTCTAATTTTTGTAAAAACCCTTTGACCAAAATATCACTTTAAATGTTTTAATGATTTGTTCTTATTAATATCCATGTTTTCAAAATGGTTTTAAGGATTTATTTATATGGATATTAATTGTTTAAAATGTTAAAAGCTTCAAGGTGGTATGGGACAATTTGATTCAAAATTCTCCTTATTAAATGTTTTAAATGGTTTTGGAAATGGTTTCTTTTTGTATGGATTCATTATTTCAAAATACTAAAATGTTATATTGTGATTGAAATGTGGAAATGTTTTGTTTCCTTTATACATGTTTTATGTGATACGTTTATGTTATGGTTTTTGGGCATTGTTATGAAAACAGGTGGTTCCGTGATAAACTAAGGGCGGGTGAGCCCGATATAGCTCTCCAATGCATTGGGTAACGTGAAGGAGTGAAACATTAAGGTTTATCCGAAGAGATTTAGGGAATATACTGTGATGGGTATTCCAAATGTAACCAAGAGGGTTACTCCCTACGTAAGAATGTTATGAATGCCTAAAGTTACCTTTATGTCTTATGATTTCTATGATTTATTCATGATTTGATGAGGTATGTTAAAGTGCTTATGTTTTATGGGTAAAGTATGATTTCGTTCTTATGTATATATGAACTCATGTTTCCTTTCCATATTTTTATAACCCTTACTGAGCTTTTTATGCTCATCCCAAGTTTTTGAAATGTTTTCACAGGTCAAGGGAATGGTACAAGATGTGATGATAGTGTCAAGGATGTGTCAAGAAAGAATCCATGTTTTATTTTTAATATGTTTCCGTTGATGGGAAGAATGAATACTGTCTTTTATGTAACCACTTTGTTTAAATGTGGAATGTAATGCAAGTTTCATGATCAAATTATCTAAAACTCTAAACCTGAAAAGATCTCAATGTGTAATCTTGTAGTAACTCAAGATTAAGTAAGTTTTAAGGCTGGGGCCTTATAGTTGGTATCAAAGGTTGGTTTAGATAACTTTAGAGGTTAGGGTCTTCTTTAAGCATAAGTGACATTACCATAATAGTTAGGATTTCAGAAAGAGTCCTAGTTTTAGATAAAGTGAATTAGTAAGTATATCTTAGTGTTTATCTTCCTCATTAGTACATGATGGTTTTGTTGATATACTCACACTGACCTTTTTGGTTTTAGTAAATGGATGGATCTAGCAGGAACCAAAGTGACAATTGGTTTGAAGGAAACTGTGGCGGTTCTCTGATTAAGAGACTGGATGAAATGGGGTATTCAATGAGGAAACTCATGGTTGTTCTAAACCAACTATCAAGGAGTCACGATCAACCACTTGAACCTTGGTATGTTCTATAATGCATCATGTACTAGATGACCAATCGATGTGGAAGTTCAGGTAATAATTAAAAAGGTAACCATTAGGGTTTATATGATCCTTACTTTTGAGGTAATTATGGGTTATTATATGTTATGATGGAAAATGAAAGGCATGAGATAAACTTGAGGTTAAAATATGTTATGTTTATTTTTTATGATTTTATCTCGTTTTGGGAAATGTTTTTAGAATTATATAGTTTTGGAAAAAGGACAACACGCAGACCGTGTGACAACCCGTCGCATCAGACAATGCTGCGGGAATCGAACCCACAACCAAAGTGCGACTGGTATTTATCGCCTACCACTGGACTACGTGAAGTCCCTGGTTAGTTTGACTGATTCTTTTTAGTTATATGATTTTATGAATTAAGTGTAAGTTTATTTTGGGTTATTTATGAAAATGATTAACCTATCATGGATGATATGTGATTAGGTTAATTACTTTTCAATACGAGACTGTAGGAGCAACTGATGTTGTTTGGAGATAAATGTTACGATTTAACTTGGAAGACTATATGACTAAATCCTTCAAATATTTGGGTTTCAATCTTATATTGGTTTACTTTGAAGAATTTTGTCAACAAATTGTTTATCGAATGGTCCTCGTTGAACTTTTGGTTTTGTTGGACAAATTTTGGAGATTAAGAATATATTTTCTTTTTATAAAGGGTTATCCTTTTCTAGATTATCTGATCTTGTACAAAACTTTTTAGTTATGGTTTTGGTTAAAGTCTAAAGACAGGGGAAGTATATCGTTCTCTTTTTTTGGGTTAGGTGATTCTCTAAAAGTTGATTATAGTACTATTAATGCGGACAAGTCTCCCGAAATACTCATCTTTTGGAAAAAAAATATGAGTTTGATTAAGGAATCTAGTAAAAGTTGAAAGTCAACATGATAGGTGATTATGTTTCCTTATGAATAAATTCCTCAATAAAAAGTAACTTAAAACAAAAATGTTTTCTATTAACTTTTCCTACTGGGGAATCGAATACCGTTTAACCCATCACATGTTTGTGATTTTCTTGTGGTTAACTTTCCCCTAAACATGTTTTCTATAACTTTCCATCAGAACATGACCCTATGTTTTCTCCTCCATGTCCATATTTTTCTACATGGAATACTAGTATGGGTTAACTCGGGTGACCTTTGTACTTATCTTTATTTATTTTAAAGTGATTGTTTTACCGACTCTTATTCCGATGTGGGACTTTCAAGGATGTTCCCAAGCTCAATTTTAAAAATTGTGAGGATGCAATTCCCAAAAAGTGGGAAGGATGTAACACCCCAGGTAAATAAAGAATATGACATTTTCATATTTATCCATATTTTTTGAATAAAATATTAATATGAATTTAAATGGGACGCTATGCTCGATGGCTTACCCAACACGCAACAACGAGTTTCTTGGGAATCTTACGTTGCACTCTAATAATAAAATAATATTATTTTGAATGGCAGTTAACATGTAGCCGTTGTATTGGCTGTAATGGATATAAATAACTAAAATATGATTATATATGTTTTTAAATGTTTTTACATTTCTCCAATAAAAGCTAAAGGCTTAAAATACGGAAAAAATTCAATTTTAGGCGTATATGCCCTAGTTTTCACTAAAGGTTCACTTATCACCTTTTGATGGCGAACCATCATTAAATATAGTTTTGTTCACTCTTATAAATTCTATTGGGCCAAATAATACTCTTCTTAAGAATCGAGACATCAAAATTTACTTTCTGTAAAATTTTGGTACCTTTCCGATAAAGTTCATTTTTTAATGAATAGTGTAAAATGTTGTATTTTAATTCAAAACCCATTTTTAATCTAATTTATTTATATGATTAGATTATATTTTGAATTTGTTTTAAAGTGAAATTAGAATATATTTTTACCATTAAATCCAATAGTGGTCATTGGAATTAATTTCACTTTGAAATCAGACTTAAACTAGTGTCAATCTTTTGATACTTATGGTTTCACAAAAACACGCTATTTGTCATGACAGCGGGAATTAATTATTAAATTAATTAATTTGACTTATATGTTTTGAATTTTTTAAAATAGACTTCATTTTTGAATTCGGAATATCAAATATAGCTTAGGGTGAATTTTTGGTATTTTTCTGAAAAACTTCAATTTTTGATGAATAGTGAAATCACTAAGTGGTACTTATAAAAACTGATTTTCCATTTAAATGAAATTTTTCCACCTTTGTGTATTGAATTTAAAAAATCTGACATACATGGTTTTCATTAAGAAGTAAAATGTGGTTCAATGAGATTAAAATAATTTTTTGGTGAATAGTAACTTATTAAGTTTTTAATCGCGATTAGTGGTAATTAGTGTAGTTTAAGGTAAAACTAATGCTTTAATAATATGAGATGACCTAGACACATGTCCTACCCTAATTGGATGTGTCATGGACGACCAAGACAAGCCATGGGTCAACTTGGGGACCCCATGGAGCCACTTTGGTTGGAAAATGACATTAATATCTTTTTATTTAAAGTTAAAGTAAAAATGAGACAAACATGAAATGTTTTACTAAAACAATTTTTACATGGGGTTATTCAAATCATAGTTTTGAATATTAATATTCATTGTAAAGATAAAAATATTTCCTACATCATAGTATTTTTTTTTATAATTTTTAGACATTATATAAATTAAATTATTTATGACCTCATAATGATGCAGCGATGACATAATTATTTGACGATTTTACTAAAATGGAAATATAATGTAAAATATATGAACTAAACATGTCCAAAACTTATTGGATGGGTGTATTTCGAGCCCTTATAACCTTATTCACGAATTATATCAATGTGGGACCTTTTAAAACCGAAACACATTTTCAAATAAAGTAATATTTCTTTACTTTCCAAAAGTGCTCCTCCTCTCCTCTTATAAAAGGCCCCCACCTCTACCACCTTACCCACACTCCCAAAGCCTTTGGCTCTGCCAACCTCTTCCCATTTTGTCTGTACACTTCCCTCTATTACTCCTTGAAGCCTCACTTTGGGCAGAAGTCTTCCCAAGGAAGCCTTTGAGCTCAAACCAAAGGGAGTTACCCAATTTTAAGGTAATGACTTCTTTTGAGTCCTTTTGTTTTATTTTGCTTCTCCAACCCCCTAAACTCTTTTTATTATTTTTTTGTAACAAATAAAGTATCCTAAATATACTATGATGTTGTTATAATAAGTATTCGAGCTACAATTACACACACCTACATCTAATGGTTAACGAACATACTATTTCTGTGGATGGCGAATTTCTGCCTCCCGAAACGATGATTGTTCAACATTCTTCTAACACCATCAAAGGTGGCCATTAAGATGACACTATATTTATATGTGATATATAATATGTTTATTTTTTCCTTAAGATTCTGTATTTTTCATTTTGGGAATACCTTTATGGTTTCCATTATGGATAAACGTGATATCTTCAATTAAGGAAGTGTGGACTCCCGCCCCCTCAAAGTGATTTGATTCGTTAATACCATATGTGGTACATATAAAGGATATATTTAATAATATTATATATGATACCATACTGGAATTAAAATACTATTATGTATCATTATGTTTTAATTCCATTAAATATCAAATAGAAATGGAAGTAGCGTTCATGCGTACGTACGACTTACCGTCTCCATGAACGGTGCATTTCATTTCTTATCCCCAAATGTAATGAACTATTATATGAACATGTATATAATGGATATATATGATGAATGATACATCTAAATGATGAATATAATTCTGGATTAAAACATACATACCTCTCATTTAGTTTTAATTCCATTAATATGACAATGAAATGAAAGTAGCGTTCATGCGTACGTACGACTTAGCGTCTCCATGAACGGTGCATTTCATTTCTTACCTCTAAATGACTATGTAATATTATAAATAAATGTATATTCTAGATATATATGATATATATGCTATCCAAATCAGGAATTTCATTCTGGATATAAAGAACCTTTGACCACACGAACAACATGTAATTGTAAGAAGTCCACTTTCGACTTAAGAACCAAATATCGACAAAACAAACATTATTAACTTAAATGATTACATAATGTTTATAACATGGCCATAAGTGATATAAAAAGAATAATGAACTAGAAAAAGTTTCTTAATAAATTGGAAATTATCTCAAGTTTATTATTCAAGACATTAAAGAATGATCGAGTCAAGTCGGACCCGAGGTAAGGGATCCTACTCCACTCTTTCTTTTTAAGTACACTCTTTTATGTCATTCCTTTTAAAGCTCATATTTCTTGTTATTGGGATGTTATTTTATATTAATCTTACTGTAATTGTTATGTTCATGTGATGAGAGACCCTATTCTCTCTCATCAATCAATTTTGGAAGTTTTATGTGGCGTTGTTGGGCTGCTGAGTTTTCGTAAAGGATTTTTCATCTCACTTTTATTCCCGTGAGATTTATGCTACATTTGCCACAATTTCCTTTGAGTGGTGTATGTATTGACCATTATTATACACTTTGTGTTTTATAATTTCATTTATGGGTATTCACATCTTCATTGTATGACCCTTCTTCCATGGGGTGTACGTTTCGAAAGTTACCCAACTCGGTAAGGGGACCTTTCACCCTCCTCTTTTTAAAAGACTTCTTTTGTTATGTCATTTAATTCACATACTATTATGTTGGGATATATTCTTCTATATCCTGATTGATGTAAATTTTATTTCCAAGTGATGATATTCCCTTTTTATCTCTCATGAACTCATTTTCTGAATTTTTGAAGAACCGCCGTTAGGCTGTCGAATTTTACCAAGGGAACTTTTTAACCCAATTTAGATTTCTTTGGGTTCAACATGTAGTTATTGAATATGTCATCCTTTGAATATGTGTGACTGAACTTTTATTGTTTTACACTTAATATACAATTATATTGGGTGTATTTATATTTGTCACACATAATATTGAGATTGATTTATCCTTAATTTAAGGATACCTTCGTTATAAGGGATTTCATCACATTTTACATATCTATTGAGACTTCATTGTCGTTATGCACCAATTCACTCTTATATGGTGAATATACTATCCTTTGGAATATTATATCATGAATACATTTATTCTCATGATATTATAAAGTTCTGATTAAATGTTATTCCTCAATTATTGTATTCAAGTGTCTCTAATTTTGGTAAAAACCCTTTGACCAAAATATCACTTTAAATGTTTTAATGATTTGTTATTATTAATATCCATGTTTTCAAAATGGTTTTAAGGATTTATTTATATGGATATTAATGGTTTAAAATGTTAAAATCTTCAAGGTGGTATGGGACACTTTGATTCAAAATTCTCCTTATTAAATGTTTTAAATGGTTTTGGAAATGGTTTCTTTTTGTATGGATTCATTATTTCAAAATACTAAAATGTTATATTGTGATTGAAATGTGGAAATGTTTTTTTTCCTTTTTGCATGTTTTATGTGATACTTTTATGTTATGGTTCTTGGGAATTGTTATAAAAATAGGTGGTTCCGTGATAAACTAAAGGCAGGTGAGCCCGATATAGCTCTCCAATGCATTGGGTAACATGAAGGAGTGAAACGTTAAGGTTTCTCCGAAGAGATTTTGGGAATATACTGTGATGGGTATTCCAAACGTAACCAAGAGGGTTACTCCCTACATAAGAATGTTATGAATTCCTAAATTCACCTTTATGTCTTATGATTTCTATGATTTATTCATGATTTGATGAGGTATGTTAAAGTGCTTATGTTTTATTGGTAAAGTATGATTTCCTTATTATGTATATATGAACTCATGTTTCCTTTCCATATTTTTATAACCCTTACTGAGCTTTTTATGCTCATCCCAAGTTTTTGAAATGTTTTCACAGGTCACAGGAAAGGTACAAGATGTGATGATAGTGTCAAGGATGTGTCATGAAAGAATCCATGTTTTATTTCTAATATGTTACCGTTGATGGGAAGAATGAATACTTTCTTTTATGTAACCACTTTGTTTAAATGTGGAATGTAATGCAAGTTTCATGAACTAATTCTCTAAAACTCTAAACCTGAAAAGATCCTTAATGTGTAATCTTGTAATAACTCAAGATTAAGTAAGGTTTAAGGCTGGGGCCTTATACAGATAGGGCCACCCAAATAATAAAACCATACCACCTATACGTCATGGTTTCCCCAACCATACAAGAGTTTGAAAAAATGTGAAAGGGGGTCACATAGTCTGTCTACAACCTTATTTAATAGGTTTTATACCTGTGATGGGTGAAATATAATTTCTAAATGTTTATAATACACAACGTACATATGGTTTATGTAACTGTGTGCCTAACTATGAGAGGACCCTCCTTATGAAAAACTGGGTGCACTATTGGTGAAAGATTTGGCCTATAGTGTATCCAAACTATGTGACCAAGTAATTGAAGATTAAATTACACCATTTACCCTGAAATAATTTTAATCCATTATTCTTCTCCTCAATTCTTTTTTTCTCTCCAATAACCGCATGAGAGGTATCCTTATCATATCATTAGAAATTTGTGTACCTCCTCCATACAAACTCCAAATCCCTCAGCATCAGATACATAGAAGGATTGAGGATAGATCTAATCTCCTCTTCCTTCCACTACTCATATCAATTTTTATCAATTTATCCATTTAAATATGATCATATTTTCCCCATTTTAGGGAATTGGACTATATAATCAATATCTCTCATTCTCTATTTATTCAATGGTAAACAAAAAATTAGTGGGAAAATAAAATCCTAATGTAGGAGGTCTAGCTTTCTTACATTAGTTTCACCACATTCTGTATGATGTTCCATTGTGAGACAAATATTACCCTCCCATTAAATCCTTCATCAAATAAATAAATTAAATTAATTTTTTTTCCTTTCTTTATGTGACCATAGATACTGCAGAAACAACTCGTTGGTTGATCTCATTGTAATAATCCACCCAATGGGAGTGTATTCCTACATGATCCATTGATCCCCTTTCTGTAACAATATAAACAATCCATTAGTGGATTGTGATATTATAATAAATTATTTAATGTATAAAATAAATTAATTAGAGTAGTAGGCCATGATATATGCCCCAACTCATCGTGCCTTAATTGGAATTTGTGAACTAAATGAAATGGTCAATGTGTTTTGATTGTTACAAATGAATTCTTTTTATAAATGATATTTTTTTCTATCCAAATAAAACCCTCCCCTCATGTTGTGGGATATACAGGTCCCTAATTATGGTTCCTTTAGATGGTATTTACACTCATTATAGTTAATTTTGTTAAAGAACTATAATTATGATGAAGGGAGATACTAGATTTTCTTTTGATGGGTTCACCTTGTGTATTTTCATTACATCCATGCCATTCAAACCGGTTCCCTATGGGATACCCCATGGGAGGGATTTGTTCCACGATGGGTATACCATGCCATGAGGGAGACTCAGACCCCTACATGCACACCAGGGACATACTCATAGGTTTTTTTATTATTATATTCACAATATACCCATAATGACACCTAGGATCTTATTCTTGGCTCACCTTGGTTGGAATCCACCAATATTGGTTATTTACATTCCCCCTAGAGGGATACTCGTTATCTCTATAGATCACCTTGGTCTTGTTCTTGATGTATATGCACAATTTTTAAAGATGGAAATTTAATTAAAGAATAAGAAATTATAACTGGTTTACATTGATGCATCCACCAAGAAAAATCACATGATTAAGGATGCTCTACAATTTATGATTAAATGATTATGAGTCAATCCATCTTATTCATAATACGTTATGGTCACCTATGTTCAAACACATCTAAAATATGAAGAAGAAGGATGAGTCATATTTTTGTTCCAATTGGAATCCAATCTAAAGTATTCATTTATTCATTTCCATTTTTCATTTATTATTAACATTTAAACTCTTTTCATTATATATTTCATGGACTGGATTGATATAGACATCGTTGGTGGGGGCCGACTGGGTATATATCACACCCTTCTGGGATTGTGTTTAGTACCCAAGAAGACTTAATGATTTTAGGTATAGATAAAGGGAATAATATGAAATACGATGCGTGATTATCAGTATTAGGATAGAGTATAGTAATGAAAAGGATTGAGCCTATTCTCAAGATTCATATAGTTGTTTTTCTGGGTTTTTGTCAATTTTTGTAGCTTTTGGTATATATCTATATAACATATCACCAGATGTACTCATTTTATTTATTTATATGATTATCATTAGAATTTTTTTATCTATTATTTATTCATATTTTATTTATTTATTTCAATCCCATGGTTTATAATTATTCTACTATTGCACCTTTATTATCAGTGCTTCTACTACAATGGGTTTTTAGTCGCGTTGTCTTATTTCCTCCTTCCAAGGTTTCTTATTTATCATATACTTCTATGCACTAAAATTATATATAAGGTAACATCCTCCACATACACATTCCCTTGGTCCTTGTTACTAATTGGAAGCCTCTAGCATATATGGAGGAACACTTGAGGTCATGTGGACCACTGTCTCGGGGCACCGCTTAGTGGCCTCCAGGGTAGGGTACAAAAAAATGATATTAAATAATCATTTACTTTTGTATTAGAATTTTGTTTTTAGAAAATATACTAGGAGTATTGAGATTTTCTAATTAGCATGTTCCTAGGATTAGCTAACCCACGTGTAGGGGATAAATGAATTACCTGGGATGGGTTATTACTATGGTGTTTTGCACTTTTTTTAATATTATAAATTTCACTATTTAGTGACACAAATTATTTTTTCAATTATTATTCTTGATAAAATTATGATATAATTTATTCTACCATGGATTGATGATATGAGGGTGTATCATATCATGTGTTATATTAATCATGAAAGGACTTATATGACATGAATTCTTCCAGGCCACATTTATTTTCTCTATGCATTTCCTATATTGTATGCGATTGTTGTGATTTCCTTGTTGGTTATGTATTGATTTGTGCGATTATTATTTGTAGGGAAGACATAAAGGGTCTAATTTGAGTTCTGAAAACAAAAAAAATGGTGTTTCTAACACATATTGATGGTGACACCATAATTAAGAAATTATTTCATGTGTGAACTGAGAGAAATTAGTTCTATGGGATGCTATTATATGGTTTGATCAAGTATTAACATCAAAAAAATTTGGAATTGGAGATCACTCAATTAAATCAATTTTAATGACTTGTTATATATCGGTTCCAAACAAACAGGCCATGCTTCTATTACGTGACAAGAAAATTTTTGTTTATAATATCATAGGACTTATAAACATGGAATAGGTGATGAAATTATCTAGTTTTAGATGACTATAAAAAACTAAATATGAATTCACTTTGTAAAATAATGTTTGAAAATAAAACTTTTACATCAAGATGATGATTCCAAAATAAAATTAGATGGGGGGTTTCCTCTATATCTTGCATTTGACACGCCATGCACCGGAACCTCAACTATTCTATATGAAACATTAACCATGAACTAAACGTAATATTGGGTTGTGGGTTGTGTCTTTGGAGGATTAAATGACCTTTACTTATCACCCTGGTCTTGATTTATGATTATGTGGAGGGGTGTGAATCTCTCATCATAAGGCATTTTACTTTTACATTATTATTTTAACTTTTCACAATCTATTATTAATCTTTTATGAGGAGTAATCTTTGAAATTATAAAGATATTCCTCTGTAAATGTGTTATATTGTATGCCAAGGGAGTAGTGAAAAGAAGACTCAGGAGGTGGTGGGCCCTGAGCCACCCATGATACCTTCTATAATGAAACCTGATGTACCCCCTTTAAATCTTCCCATGGACACCGATGCTTAGTTCCATGATTGTTTTTTTCTACTTCATACAATCTTTATAGTGTGCCTCCAACCTTCCCCAACCATGGAATAGTTGACTTGGGAGTTCCCACAGCTGTATCCACCCACCTCCTCGGTGTATGGAAGACCTTATGATTATGAGCCATGATTAGAGACCATGTTTTCTATCATTATTAATATTAATATTCTTATCAGGGACATTTTACAGATCGCTATAAATATTATATGTGACTCGACCAAACATTGGGTGGATTTCCCCACTCAGGCTTGTCTACATTTGGGTATGGTATGTGTGTTTATATTTATTGCCATCCTTGATGACATAATTATGCAAAATTTTAGAAAATATCATTCATTAGATTTTATACACCTTCATCAATTTGAAATCTCATTGATGGAATAATCATCTCATTTCATTGAGATAGAGTTTTTCTACACAGATAGTGAAAGATTATGAGATGAATACTACGAGGTGTTTGGATGATTAGATTTCATATTCCTTCCAATTATAGGAGAATTGTTTTGGGATGACCACCATTTTAGATATAGTAAACCATTCCTACGTCACTAAGTTGAACCTAAGAAAATATAGCACTTTGAGCCACGGTGGTTCACATGCTATGTAGAGAATTAGTTTTTTGATCTTTAAGATGCATTGTTTCAAGGATGAAAAAAGAGGCAGTTCCATCCAAAGGGTATGAACCAATATCTATGTGATGTGTCACCAGTATCAAAGTCTAGTTCATAAGAAACACTGGTGTATGTGAAAAAAAATGGAGTGAGGATCTTAAATTAAGATGGTTCACCATCAGTGCTGTGTCAAATTTTTTCCACTAGCACCTAGGAAATTTTGATTTATTCCAATGAAAATAATAGGTGTAGAATCAAAAATTCCATGCCATGATTAGAGCTATTCTTCTACTATCTGATCAAGGCGAGGGTGTTTTTGTTGTTGAGGTAGTCATTCCTTATATTTTTTTCTCTAGCAGAATGGACCTATCCAGTCTAGTTGGGCAACATCTCAGGGTCGTGGTATGGGTTATATCTATGTTGTGCTGCCTACACCTGAGGAATTTATTCCAATGACATCTATGGTTATCGACGCTATTCTAGTATCCTCTACATTTTATTCTTCCTTATTCGATACAGGTTTATCACACTCTTATAAATCTTCTACGATTATGAGAATTCTAAACCTAGTAATAGAGAACCTTTGTGGTGTGATGGCTCTTGATACATCACTAGAGGATCAATAATAGAATATTTTTCATTTTAGAGAGTACCCCTTGAAATTGGGTTATACCAATTCTTAGGTAATTTCTTTATCCTTGATATGATAGAGTTCTACTTAATCCTTTATATAGATTGGATTGTTCAATATCGCAACCAAATGGATTTCTATCACTAGAGTGCGTCATTCACATCACCTGAGAGAATAAAATATATTTACATGGGTGAATGGGATGTCCAGTCCAGTGGTGTTGGTCCTGAAAATAATATGCTGGGTAAGGTGAAAATGAAAATTAAGAGTCACTTTATGTGTGATCAAGGAATATGACTTGTTTAATTATCTCATGTTATGGATTGTTTTAGGGATTTCTTACCTAATGATTTATTTGGATTTACTCTCTAGAGAGATATGTGTAGCTAATCATTGAGATATGTCTTATTTTGGATCCATTTCCCATTCCTCTCTATAGGATGGATCCTATAGAGCTCTAGGAACTCAAAATGAATTTTGAAGATCCTGAGCAAAAACATTTTATCTGACCCAAAACATCACCATGGGTTCATCTCTCCTTTTCTCCTAGAAGGAAAATAATACCCTTAGATTGTGCATGGATTACCACTGACTGAACTAGTTTATAGTGAAGAATTGGTTTCAAATTCCCCATATATATAACCTCATTTTACATATCGATGGATCATATGGTTTCTTTAAGATTGATTTGAGATCAAGCAATAACAAGTTTCCTCTGAGATCATCAGATATGCCACGTATGATGTTTCAGAGTAGGTATGACTTGTATGAGTATATGGTCAGGCTTTTCAACTATATGAACCAAGCATTAGAATTTATGGATTTGATGAATTGTTTTTTCCACCCTTAAATATATTCAGCTATATTGGTCTTTGTAGAACATATATTTGAGTATTCTTGCACCAGAAACAACCATGAAAACAATCTTGAGATCATGATAAA
This sequence comes from Viscum album, assembly GCA_963277665.1. NCBI lineage: Eukaryota > Viridiplantae > Streptophyta > Magnoliopsida > Santalales > Viscaceae > Viscum > Viscum album. Next base: position 174,105,654 of record OY728128.1, read on the forward strand.
TACACTTAAAGTGAACTATCTATATGAAATGCTCCAAAAATGACTCTTCTAGATCAAAAAGGTTAACTTCATGGGTTATATAAAATCATAGGAAGATATATCTATTGAACTAGATAATTATAAAACCATGGATTACCTGTAGAATCCAATGAATGTGTTTCAAATATAATGTTTCAAAAAGGATGGTTGGATATTACCGGAAATTAATTTAGGACTTCTCAGTCTTGGATATGCCTTTCATGGCCTTGAAAAAAAGGATGTGAAATTCTACCAGTATGATTCTTGAGGGGAAGCCTTTCAGGATTTGAAAATAATAATTACTTCAACACCAATTGTTATTCTGACAAAGTCGAGAAAAAGTTACTCCATTTACGGAGATACTTTAGCGATTGAGAAAGGAGATTTTCAGATATAGAGTTATTGAGTTGTAGTATACGGGTCTTTCCAGCTGATACCTCATGAGAAAAAGTACCTTAAAAATGACCTATATCATGTAACCTCAGTTCATGATCTATGATATTAAATTTATTATCCTATGGGTGAGAAATTTATTTTCTACCCAGATCACAAAAGTCTCAAATATTTCTGTATATCATGAGACATGAAGTTGAGACGGTGCATGTGGGTAGGATACCTAGAGTCATTTGAATCATAGATTGCTTATACAACCAATAATGGGTATGTTGTAGCAGAATCCTTTATTTGGAAGACTCATAAATAATCTATTCCCGAGGCTACCTGTGTTTATATATTGATGGACATTTTTCTGAGATGTTCCTTGAGAATTAGGTGTGATAAGAACAACTAGTTCAAGCATTTCAAGAAGGAAAATTATATCTTCTAGAGAATGTGAGGTTGAGAATGAAATTAAATTTAGATGGATTAATCCTAGGGGAGATTTTCTCAATTGAGGAACAACATCCTAGATGGGTTGTTGAAGAAAATGATTTCATTCACTTCCATGGGCGTGCTTAGCTGGCTTCTGATATATGGGTACAATTGACGTAGAAAAATCATGCCTCGGTTTGGAAAGTTCTCACCGTGCATACAAATATGTACCCAGAGGTACATCATCAGTACTGGGCACTCGATATTTAGATTTTGATAGATGGTTTTATCATAATATTTCCCCCTGTTTATAAGTGATGCTGGAAACCAACGAAATGTTGAAATCTTACAGCCTCTCTGTAATCCTATGTTGAAATGGAATGATATACCCCTAGATTTTATTATGATATTGATGAGATAAACTCAATGATGTGATGTAGTATGGGTGATCTTCTATTGGTTGACCAAGGTTGAAAATTTCATTCCAATTTGTGATATGTTCTTAGTTGGGGAGCTTTTGAGGCTTTATATATGGGAGACTATGATCCTTTATGGAGATCCATATTTTTTTATCGAAGTGAGATGTATAGTTTACCTCAATATTCTAGAGGAATTAATAAAGGCCCCAACATTGTAAGTACTCTTAAGTACACCAAATCATCTTCAGACTGACGGGTAGTCCAAGTAGATGATACATGTGAATGAGGACATTCTTCAGGCATGTATCCTTGATTTTGGAGGTTCATGGAAAACAAATATACCTATTGTTGATTTTCTTGTAATTTATGATTTTTGGAAATAATTCATATGGATACTGATGAGGCCATTTATGGCAGTCTATTCTGTTCACCTCTTTGATGGTTAGAGGTAGGGGATGGTGTGCTAATGGGTCTCCCTCTAGTTTTGGAGACATCAGAGAATGTCCTGCCCATTTAGACGCATATATCAATTGCTGAGTGAAGGGGGGAGATTATACCAACAATTTTTATCAAAATATGATGTTTATAGGGAATATTATGGATTTCTATTGGTTTATATAGGGTTGGGTCATAGAAAAATTCAGATACAGTGAATGTTATCACCTTGTTATGTTGGGCCTTTCGAGATAGTAAAGGGAGTCAAGGTGATAAACTATGGGTTGTAGTTACCTTAGAAGTACTATTTCATTAATTACATATTACACATATCATAGCTTCTTCATTTTCATAAAAACCCATATAATTATTTTGACACTGATTATATAGATATGTAGGAATATTTATCCTTCAAGGAGTATCCAATACGTGTGGTTGATTACAACATGAAGGATCTCGAAGGCAGGTCTATTACATTGGTAAAATTGATATGGAATCACAAAAACCTAAAAAATGAGATCTAGGAGAAGGAATATAATATATTTTAGTAGTGGATATAAATGATATCTGATGATGGTTTACAACCCTCATAAGGGAAACTCAAGAATGAGTTATTTTAAGGAGTGGCTATTAGAACATCCCATCTTTTCTCAAAGATGAAAACCATTATTTATCATATTTAATTCCTTTTTTTTGGACCTTTTATTATTACCAAACGGATTCATGTAGATCTGAATGGTGTATGGGGAATTTTCAAATATCAGATCCCCATGTTTTGGAAAATCATACTGAGCCGTACGAATTAGAGAAACCGTGCTGCCCAGCCCACAGGGTTTCCCAAATTGTGAAAAAATGTGGCAAAAGGGAGTATTGGGCTGCTTGATCTCACTACAACAAAGTCTAATGGGGAAAATTACCATGAAATGGGAACTAGAATTTTGGATATTTTATTTTCCATGGCATGGAAAATTTAATCAAATCACGCACCTAAGCTCTGTAGGGTCCCCCCTTAAGCAGAAATGGGCACATGGGTAGCGTAGAGTTTGGCCAACCATACGGTCAAACCGTGCGGCCTAGTACATAAATGGTAAAATAAAATTTTTCTATGAGTTTATTTTGACCTCTTATTCTTCTTTCCCATTTGTTTATCTTTACTAGTTGTTTCCCTAGTGCTCTCTTCCTCCTCCCAAAAGGAATTTTTCTACATCCTCCATTTGAGCTCCAAATCGTTCACTATCAGATGTGTTGGAAAGTATGAGGTATGATCTACACAATACTTACCTCCATTTTTCATTTCACTAATTCAATAATTTTTTATTTTGGCACAAACCTTTTCACCCAATTTTCAGGGTGTTTGATCATTTTTTCATTATCTGTCATTCTCTCTTGATTCGAGGGTCAACAATGAATGATAGGTGTTGAACAAACCAATGGTGGTTGGAATAAATTCCTTCATTAAGATTCACCATGTTTTCTATGGTGCACCATTTTCCAAGAACCATAACTGTTTTGTGACATATTCATCCAATTAATAAATTAAATTAAATATTTTCCCTTACATCATGTGACAGTAACTACTCATAAACAAACTCGTTAGTTGATTTCCATGTATAGAGCCACTAAATGGTTGTTCATTCCTTCTAGATCCACAAATACCATAGTCTTAAATTTCTAAACCAACCTTGATGGGTGTGTTGAATTAGAATACATGTTTTAAATTGTAAATCTAACTAATTTTAGTTGTTGTCTTGGAGTTAATCCCCTACATATAATTCTATATATTATATTATTGAATTAAATGAAATGGTTAATATATTTAGACTATTCAAAATGTACCATTTTTTAAATGCTATCATTTTTATAACAAAATAATACCCTCACATCATGACGAGGGTGATATATGAGGTCCTATCTTATGGACCCCTTGGTTATGCTCAACGTGCATTATAGTTAGTTTTGTTAATGAAGGGTAAAAACATTGGGGGAGACACTAGCTATGCCTAAGAAAGTGTTATGACCCATCCTTAGGGCTCGTGCCATGACTACCCTATGCTCGCCTTCCATAGGCCAGGGGCTGGCGACTAGCACCAAAGGAGTAAATCCCAAGAAGAAGGGAAAGCATTGCCTTTATAAAAGTAAACAACACAACATAGTACTAGAGGAAGCAACCACTAAGTAAAGAAGTAAAATAATTGTGCTGAAAGTACAAGGGGCCAGAAATACAAGACCAAAAGAAAGGTACAGCTACAACCGAAAGAAAAGTACAACACAAAAGAGCAACAGCTGAAAGGTGACGAGATGATCCTGGATCATCCTCCGGCTTCATACCTGGAGGGTAGGTACAGATCTCCTCCTCAGCACTCCACGTCCGTCCATCTCCTCTGGGTACCGACTCGTCGTGAAATCCACCTCTGGGCACTGACTCGACGTGATATCCACCTCCGTGCACCGACTCATCGTGAGATACTCCTCCGGGTACCTTCCAGCTCTACATGCCTCAACCAAGATCAGTGATGTCCATCGTCTGCAACCAACACAACGTAGTGTGGGAGAAGGCCGTGTAGGGGTGAGTATAAGATGCTCAGTAGGGACCTCGAGATCCTCGAAGGTCTCCCAGAATCCACAATTGATAATCAACAAAGGAAAGATACGATCATGAAGTAACATCCAACACTACATAGGTATATTACCATTCATATTCCTAAGCCATCAATTCCAGTTCAAGTTCGATCACGTCCACATAGGATAGCACAATCCAATCCACACAGGATAACACAAACCAATCCACATAGGAAAGCAAGTTAATCATATCGATGATAATGATTGAATGTCAAGACTCATCTCAAGCCAGGATTTAATCATGATGTCGAAACCATAGCTGTTGGGGAACTCCTCCTCTATCGAGTACAGTGGGCCTACCGCTATAACCAAGCACTTCCCACTAACCTTGGACTACTGTAGTACTCCACCTATCGGGTACTGTGGGCCTGCTGCTACAACCAAGCACTTCCCACCATGGGTCTGCCTCTACAACCAAGCTCTCCCCCTCATAGCCTCCAATGGTACTCCTTTTGTTGATTACCGCGGGTCTGCCGCTACAACCATGCGCTCCTCCACCGGGGGTCTGCCGCTACAACCAATAAATCCCCACTGGGCTATCCGAAACACACAGAGTCGATTGATCAGCAGTCGTTAAGTCGCAGCCAGCTCTAGGGTTTCATAATGATTGAAAGTATCATAGTCATCACCGCCGAACCCACAGAGGATTCTCGTATAGTTGTCGTCGTCATCGAACCCACGGAGTATTCTTGTACGAAAGTCTTCACCGTCAAACCCACGAAGGATTCCAATGCGGTTATAATCATCGTCGAACCCACGAAGGATTACAGTACTAAAGTCTTCACCGTTGAACCCACGGAGGATTCCAATGTAGGTATCATCGTCGTCGAAGTCGCAGCCTGCTCTAGGGTTTCCGTACACAAGACACTCATTTCTAGGAGGGTCCGCTCCACAAGCCAAGGGGGTTGATACATCAACTGAAACGTATTCTAGAGTAGATATATCCCAATGTTCCGTCTCGCCAAAAGGAACTCAACGTGACAGACGACGCGTCAATCAAACACCTGGTCTGAGAGTTATTGGCTTTTTCATTCGAGGGGCCTGGTTGATTTTTAAGTCAAAACCAACCCGACCAAACTCCAATTGCATTAAAAACTTGAGAGGAGTAAGCCAAAAGGTCTGTCTCGCTATGAATAATCCAACAAAGTTGACGGCACATCAATCGGATGTCCGAAGCTCATGTTATAAGCGTTTCTGCTCCGAGGGCCCGGTTAGTTTCGTGCTCGAATCAACCCAGACTTACCCAAAGTTCTCCAAAACCTTGAGTTTAATATACTGAAACGACCTTCTCGATCCAAGGATCGCATCGCAACTGACTTTGTGTCAATCCGAGGTCCTTATCCCATGATACATGCATTTAAACGGAACTGTCTGAAAATAGGGGGTTTTGGGCCCAGACCGACCCAGCCCAAGACCCCGTGGGTCGGCCTGAACCGAGTTGACTCGAATAGGGTCTGGGTTCGGCCCACTATGGCATGTCCTAGCCCGGTCTGGGCGGCCAGTTGGCCTGGCGCGGGCGCGGCCCATGTGTGGCCAGCTCGGCGCTTCCCGAGCCGAGCTGAAGGGTGGGGGGGGGGGGGGGGTGCTTCCCCCTCGTTTGAAACCACAGCCCCAAGTGGGGGCCACTCCTTTTCAAGCTGGGGGTTACGACCCCCAGTCTTCCTTCCAAAACAGTTGGCCCGGCCCGGCCTGCCGGTGCTGCCACCACGGGACCCCGTAGTCCCGCCCCTCTGAGGAGCCAGCGGTCGGCGGTTCCGGCCGCCCCGCCTTACACCACCACGACCTTGTCCGACCGGCGGTGCGCGATGGCACCACTCCCCTCCGCCACGGCCCCGCTCCAGCGGCGGCCGTTTCATGGTTCTCCAGTGTGGCACGACGGGGTCGCGGATTCGTATGGCCTCAACGGTGTGGTGCGACGGTGCCACTCTTCATCTTTGCTTCCGTGCGGTGCCATTGCGCCATGCTTCCTTTAATCGTACTGCGAAAAACACAACATCAAAGGGGTAGGAGGGTCGGCCATGTTCGTGCGGTCCGACCTCCTCCCGTTAATCTGATATCAAGAGGCCTACGAATTAGACATTTGGATGGTAATGAATATTCATGAACAAAAATCAAACCCCAACTCAAGGTGTTGTCGAACGAGAATCGTCGTGGGAAAAGATGTCATGGAAGATGGCATCGCCAAAGAGGATCTTGGGCATCGCGAAGAAGAGGGCCATCAGCGTCGTGGTACACGGTGTCGCGTCGTCGATCTCCGAGGAATCAGCATTCTTCGTCATCCTTCATCAGGTGTCGGCGTTCTTCGTCGGCGACAGTGCGTTCTTCACGTTCTTCAAGGAGGAAGATGAGGATTCCAAGGCTTGAGCAATTCCTCTCTAATCCTTCTCACACAAAAAAATTACACTTAATGAAATTAGACTTTTCCTTATTTAATTAACACACACAAGAAAAAATTCAATTTGAAATTCAAAATGAATTCAAGAATTTATTACATTGAATAACTTAATTCAATTCATTAATTAAGAGAGTTAACTTGGCATTTAATAAGGGGTGCAGGTGTGTTACAAAATAATGGGGGTTTGAGGAAGTTGAGAAGGTGGGGATCATTTGGGGCCCACCTCACTAATATCCTATCATGAGGGGTTAGGATATAGTGGGTCCCACCTAAACTTCCATATGTAGGTTTAAACTACTTAGAACATAAAATACAAATTTGTTGCACAACTTTTATTTTATTCGTTAGTTAACCCATTTTTTTAAATAACCACACCCGAGCAAATGCAACTCTAGAAAAGGTGTTCCAAATCAATTACCAGTGCTGCGGTTCCATCGGTGCCCTCAGATTTTGATTTCGAGCACCGGTTCAAATGTTAGGAAAACCCGCTCGTTCATTCGCTGAACGTACCGAAGCTAAACTTATGAAAAAGATTCCAGGCACACCGGGCCTCGGAATCAGGTGCCGTCAGAAACTACATACTCGTAAAATCCTAAAGAAAATTAAGAAAAAATTTCCCTTGAAATTTATGGATCTTTACATTACTCCCACCTCAGGGCTTTACGTACCCATAAAGATACATCACAAACTAGGGGAACAAAAGATGTTACAGAGCACGCACCTGAGCCTCCCGCTCCCAAGTGCTCTTTTGGAGTTTTCCGTGCTTCCATCTGATGCACACTAGAGGAATCGACCACCCACATAGGAACTGCTCCTGTCGATCCTTGTTATTTACTGGGACCTCCGCAAAAGTCACCCCATCGTCAATGTCTAGCTCCCCATGGTCAATGATATACGTCAGGTCGTGCACGTACCTCCTCAGCTGAGATATGAGGAAGACGTCGTGCACCCAGTGCAACTGAGGGGGATGGTTCAAGTGGTAAACTACCATGCCTACCCCATTGAGCACCTAGAAGGGTCCGATGAAGCACCGAGTTAACTTTCCGCCTCAGAAAAAACTTCGTAATCCATGTCGAGGTGAGACCCGTAAGAAAACGTGGTCGCCATCCTTGAACTCTAGTGGTCTCCGCCTTCTGTCAGCACAAGACTTTTGTCGGCTCTGATCTATCCTCATCTGCTCTTGGATATCCTAGACCTTTTTTGGTCCTACAAGAGCTGCTAAGATTTCATCTTTTCCTATAAGAGAAATCCGGTCTGATCCCCAGGATGAACCACGTTCCTTTCCTAATATAGTCAATCTCGACATGGATGATATTAATCCATACCAAGGATGACGTCATAAGGCCTCAACGCTACTGCCAAGAGATTCAACCATTACTCTCTCCTCCAAGGGTTTAGTCACACTATTGGAATTAGTGTGTGGTCACTGGGTCTCCTCCAGTAGGTATCTCATAAGTGAGGGTCAAGTCAACGGTTTTAACCGGAAACTCTAGGTCTGGGACAAGATTCATGGAAGGAAGGAATGATTCTTATTGATGTCTGTTATTACGGAAGCTTGTAGAAGACATAGTCCGTACTTCGAATCATCCTTAGAGCCTTTCGATCGCACTCCTTGACCGTATGTAGCCACTCTTTTCCCTGCCCTCCAGCTCCATGAGCTTAGCGGGGATTACAAAGGCGGGTGGGCGCAACATGTCAAAATGTTCACCACACCATGCTGCTCTCCTAACTCTGCTTCCACGTCTGTTGCCTTGAAGATTCATCTATCCTTTTTTACTTACTCTACTTAAAACATTTTACATGCTCATGTCTCTGAGACTGGTGCCAGTTTCATGCTTTCCCACTGCTAACCTTCACTGACTGCATCCATACAGCAAAAGAATATTCAACCACAAATATTCTCTCTAGAACCCTAGTATAAGTAGGGATGCATAGAGAAAGAAGTGCTGGCTCGGATGTCATTTAGTCACACCTCACTCAGAAGTCCAAGCCCTGAAGCACCAATCACATCGTAGTCATCGAGTACCAGGTATGGTTTGGTATGCCCCGATGAATTCTCAGCTACCGACACGTCGTCCTGCCGAAGATGTATAAGCTCTTGGAAACTCTCAGCCACCTCCTCAAGCTAGTCCTCAGCCACCTTTGAGTTAGGCTTGCCTCGAAACTTGATGGATATATGATGCTGAAACATGTAAGGCACTAAGCCTACAAGTGTCCTCTACCGGTACCGCCGGTAGTGTCTGCTGACCAACAGGTAGTGATGTAGCTGACACACTACCCGAAGTTACTATCTCAGGCATTGGTCCACATACCAAAGCCTCTTCACTAAATATACCAACCTCTAGGTCACTCACTGGAAATCACTAGTAGCTAAGTCCACTATCCGCTCTACTAGTGTCTAAACTAGGCGTAGAACTCTAGCAATCGCCTCCATCCAGTCCACTGCTGCCTTGGAACTGTCTCACCTCAAAATCTCGAAGACCTATGCTACCCAACGGGTGGTGGTACTTCTGGTACACCACCCAAAGGGTTTAACATAGTAAGAGGGACTCTCACCAGAACCTCGTCTCTCAGTGGGCCTTCATCTCATACAATACTCGGAACCCTAGCTGGATGCCATCGTGGGGACATCCTGAAAAGAGACAGGTGCGCCATGGTCAACGATTTATATCTGGTGAGCTGACACAAAATAATCACAAATAATACTTTTGAAAAACACATGCAATCAATTTTTTCATGCACGAAGTTGGAAATCAGAAGTCAGGGTCCTGGTATACGGATACGTCGGCCGCTGCACCAACACTGGACTCTCTCGACTGATAACCACACTCAATACCGTTAGCACAATTTCATCACATAGAAGAAAGATCAGAGTCCTGAGTTCTATGGTAGAACTGAACTCCTCTAATACCAATTTGTCACAACCCGTCCTCGGGGCCCGTGCCATTACTACCCCAAGCCCGCCTTCCATAGGACAGGGGCTGGAGACTAGCACCAAAGGTGTAAATCCCAAGAAGAAGGGAAGACCTTCCCTTTATAAAAGTAAACAACACAACATAGTACAAGAAGAAGAAACCACTAAGTAAAGCAGTAAAACAAACATGATGAAAGTACAAGGGGCCATAAATACAAGACCAAAAGAAAGGTATATCTACAACCGAAAGAAAAGTATAACACAAAAGGGAAACAACTAATAGGTGACGAGCCGCTCCTAGATTGTCCTCCGGCTTCCAACCTGAAGAGTTGGTACAAATCTCCTCCTCAGTACTCCACATCTTTCTGTCTCCTCCAGGTACCGACTCGTCGTGAAATCCACCTCTGGGCACTGACTCGACGTGATATCCACCTCCCGGCACTGACTCGTCGTGAGATCCTCCTTCGGGTAACACCCAACTCTATAAGCCTCAACCACGATCAGCAATGTCCGTCGTCTGCATCCAACACAATGTAGTGTGGGCGAAGCCGGTGCAGGGGTGAGTATACGATACTCAGTAGGGACCCCGAGACCCCTGAAGGTCTCCCAGAATCTACAAAGGATAATCCAAAAAGGAAAGATACAATCATAAAGTAACATCAACACTTCTTAGGTATATTCCCATACATATACCTAATCCATCAATTCCATTTCAAGTTCGATCACGTCCACATAGGATAGAATAATCCAACCCACACAACATAACACAACCCAATCCACATAGGAAAGCAAGTCAATCATATCTAAGATAATTATTTAAAGTCAAGACTCAGCTCAAACCAGGATTTAATCATGATGTCGAAACCATAGCTGTTGGGGAACTCCTCCTCTATCGAGTACAGTGGGCCAGCCACTACAACCAAGCGCTTCCCACTAACCGTGGACTGCTATATTACTCCACCTGACGAGTACTGTGGGCCTGCTGCTACAATCAAGCACTTCCCACCATGGATCTGCCACTACAACCAAGCGCTCCTCCATCGTGGGTCAGCCGCTACAACCATGCACTCCCCACAGGGCTATCCAAAACACACCGAGTCGATCGATCAGCAATCGTCAAGTCTCATCCATCTCCAGGGTTTCATAATGATTGAAAGTACCGTAGTCGTCACCTTCGAACCCACGGAGGATTCTTGTATGGTTGTCATCGTCATAGAACCCATGGACGATTCCAGTAAGAAAGTCTTCACCATCGAACCCACGTAGGATTCCAATGCGGTTATCATCATAGTCGAAGTCGCAGCCAGCTCTAGGGTTTGCGCACACAACATGCTTGTTTCCTGGAGGGTCCGCTCCACGAGCCAAGGGGGTCGATACATCAACTGACACATAGTCGGGAGTTTATGTATCCCAAAGTTCCATCTCGACAAAAGGAACTCAACGCGATAGACAACTCGTCAATCGGATGCCTGGTCTGAGAGTTATTGACTTTTTCATTCCAGGGGCCCGGTTGGTTATTAAGTCAAAACCAACCCAACCGCACTCCAACTACGTCCAAACCACAAAAAAATAAATCCAAAAGGTCCATCTCACTAAGAGGAATCCAACAATGTCGACGACACGTCAATCGGACGTCCAGAGCTCAAGTTATAAATGTTTCCGCTCCGTGGGCCCAGTTGGTTTCGTGCTCGAACCAACCTGGTCATACACAAATTTCTCCAAAACCGTGTGTGTAATATACCAAAATGACCATCACGATCCAAGGATCGCATCGCAACTGACGGTGTGTCAATAGGAGGTCCGTAGCCCATGATATGGGCATTTAAACGGAACTATCCGAAAATAGGGGGTTTTGGGCCTGGACCGACCCGACCCAAGACCCCGTGGGTCGGCCCGAACCGAGTTGACCCGAACTGGGTATGGTTCCAGCCCATTAGGGTGTGGCGCAGCCCAGTGGGTGAAGCCCGACCCCGTGGGAGCGGCCCGGCCCCGCCGGCGCGGCCCGGCCTGGGCGGCCCGACCCGGTGCAGCCGGTCTGGCCTGGGCGGCCGGTAGGCCTGGCGTGGGCACGGTCCGTGTGTGGCCAGCTCAGCGCTGGTTGAGCCGAGCGGAGGGGGGGGGGGGGGGCTGCACCCCTGATTGAAACTACGGCCCCACGTGGGGGGCCGCTCCTTTGCCAGCCGGGGGTTATGACCCCCGGTCTTCCTTCCGAAATGGTCGGCCCGACCCGGCCCGCAGGTGCTGCCGCTGCGGGACCACGTGGTCCCGCCCGTCGGAGGTGCCGGTGGCCTGTGGCTGGTGGTTCCAGCCGCCCCACCATGCACCACCACGACATGGAGCCGCGGCCTTGTCCGACCAGCACGGCGCGACAACGCCGTGCCCCTCCTCCGCGGTCCCGCTCCGTCCGCGGCCTCTTCGTGGTTCTCCGGTGCGGAGCAATGGAACCACGGCTTCGTTCGGCCTCAATGGTGTTGCGCTACGGCGCCACGCTTGTTCTTTTCTTCCTCACAGTGTCGTTGCACCGCACTGCCTTTAATCGTTCCACGACAAACACAACATCAAAGGGGGAGGAGGGTCAGCCGTGTTCGTGCGGTCCGACCTCCTCCCGTTAAGCCGATATCAAGAAGCTTAAGAATTGGACATTTGGACAGAAACGAATATTCATGAACCAAAATCAAACCCCTACCTCAAGGTGTCGTTGAATGAGAATCATCATGGGAAAAGACGTCGCGGAAGACGGCGTCGCGGAAGAGGATCGTGGGCGTTAGAGAGAAGAGGGTCGCCGGCATTGCGGTACATGGCGTCGCATCATCGATCTTCGAGGAATCAACATTCTTCGTCATCCTTCGTTAGAGGCCGGCGTTCTTCATCGGCGACGGTGCGTTCTTCCCATTCTTCCTGGAGGAAGATGAGGATTCGAAGGCTTGAGCAATTCCTCTCCAATCCTTATTGCACAACGATATAAACCTTAATGAAATAAGACTTTGTCTTATTTAATTAACACACACAAGCAAACATTCAATTCAAAATTCAAAATAAATTAAATAATTGATTACATTTAATAACTTAATTCAATTCATTAATTAAGAGAGTTGACTTGGCATTTAATAAGGGGTGCGGGTGTGTTACAAAATAATGGGGGTTTGAGGAAGTTGAGAAGGTGGGGCTAGTGTGGGGCCCACCTCACTAATATCTTATCATGAGGGATTAGTATATAGTGGGTTCCACCTCAACTTCATTATGTAGGTTTAAACTACTTAGAATATAAAATAAAAATTTGTTGCACAACTTTTATTTTATTCATTAGTTAACCCATTTTTTTAAATAACCACACCCGAGCAAACGAAACTCCAGAAAAGGTGTTCCAAAGCAATTAACAGTGCTACGGTTCCATCAGTGCCCTAGGATTTCGATTCCAAGCAACGGTTCAAAAGTTAGGAAAACCCACTCGTTCGTTCACTGAACATACCAGAGCTAAAGTGCATAAAAAGATTCCAGGCACAATGGGCCTCAGAATCAGGTGCTGTCAGAAACTACGTAATCGTAAAATCATAAAGAAAATTAAGAAAAAATTTACATTGAAATTTACGGGTCTTTATAGAAAGGATCATCATGAATCATAAATTTAACTCCAGATAAGTAATTACATTTACCTCGGGGAGAACCCATAGATGATTTTGGTGGAACATTGGTTGTATCATTCTTTGAGAGAGACTGATACCCCTATGTGTCATACCAGTGACAGACCTAGAGGTTTATTCTTATTGTATTCACATAATACTGAGAGTAACACCTAAGATCTATTTAATAGTTCTTCTTGGTTGGACTCCCACAATGTTGTTTATTTATAGTTACCCATGAAAGATACTCGAGAACTCTTCAAATTACCTTGGACGAGATTATGCTGAATCTGCTTAAATATTAATGAAGAAAATTTAATTAAATATTGAGAATGGGTAACTAGTATACCTTAACACATCCGCTAAGCCAAATTACATTCTTCTGGATTGCTGACCATTGATGCTTAAATGATAATGAGTCCATTAATCCTATTAATCATATGTTTATATCACTTGGGTTCACATATATATGCCTTCGACAAAAGTAGGTATAGTGATAATGGTCTTCCATTGGGAACATAGTCTAATGTGTTTATTTATTTCTTTTTATCTTTCATTTAGTATTATCATTGACTTGCTATTAATTTTATATTTCATGAACTAGTTTCATATAGATGATGTTAGTGGTGTCCTACTATGTATAACACACCCTTCTATAGTTTAATTTTTTAACAAAAAGAAAAAAACATGATTGTAGGTATAGATAATGGGAAGAATCCCACTTCTAATGTTTGACTGGCAGTATTAGGATCGGGCATTGGGTGGAGGGGGGGGGGGGGGTGGACCAAAACAATGCTCAGGATGATAGAAGTGGCTACTTTTTGGACATTTTATTTTTATTTTTGAATCATGTTGTATATTCATATTTCCCATTTCACTCCATGTACTCATTTTTTATAGTTAAATAATTATTATTATAATTTTATGTAGCTATTATTAATTCATATTCTATCTATTTATTTATTTCCCATGGTTTATTATTATTCTCCTATTGTCTGTTTATTATTAATTCTTCATATATGATGAGTTAATAATTCTATTTTCATAGTGTATTATTACACTATTTATTTTTTATCATATAACACTTTTCTTTACTATGATCATTGAGGCTATAGTCTCCCAGCAGACACACCCTAGTCCCTCGCAGATAGTCTGTAGCCTCTGCAATATGGAGATGCATGATTGAGGTTTGTGGCCCACATTTTTGGTGCACATATTAGTGTACTCCAAGGAGGTATTTTATAAAACATTAATGAGTTATGTGTATAAAATGTGAAACCTAATTAATAGAAATTCCAGAAGTATAAAACCTAATGTAATCAAAAGACAATAAATAATTGAAATTATTTATTATAAAAACATGTATTATAATTTCCTATATAATATAATTAAAATAAATATTTATTGTTTTATAATACGAAATAATTGATGAATTTTTTTAATATAGGATAAATTATTATGGCGATTTGAATAAAATAATTCCATGATAAAAAAGATAATTTTTAATTTATTTTTTAATGTGATTTTTATTTTATACTCATAAATTAAATTTATCACTTTTAAAATATGGGAATGATAATATGTAAAATCCAAATGTATAGAATAATATATTAAAACTCATTTATTTTTTAATATATAAGAAACAATATTATTAACATTTAATGTTTATAAGGTAATTCATTCTATAAAAGATGTTTTTATTTATTATTTTTTAGATGTTAAAATTATAAAATTATAAATTTTATTTTTAGAAAATAAAATTAATTTTTGGATTTATCTAGACCAAATTATCTTATGATGATTTTTTTGGATTTTTCTGAAAGGTTAATTTTTTGGTTAATATGGAAAATATTAGTTTTTAGAAATAAAATAACTTATTTGACATTTTCATTATATAAGAATTGTTTATTTTTTTAACATTATTATTGACCAAATATGAGTTTAATTTTTCAAAATAAATCATTAAAAAGTTTTATTTCTAATTGATAAATCAATTTTTTACATTTCAGAATGACAGAAATATTTTATTCTAATATATTTTTTCCCATTTTCTATTAATTATGTATTCAAAATGATCCATTTGGTTTTGGATTTCATTGAGAGTCACATAAATGGGATTTTTTATATCCATAAAATAATAAATGTCCTTCGTATCAATAAGATATGTTATTTTTTATGTAAATAAATTTTTATAGTTAAAAGTATATTTTTTATAAAGGATGTTTTTTGTTGTGTTAGATGTACGATGATTACAATTATTTTCAGTACATATATAAATTAAATATTTTAAAATGTTTTTAATGTTTTTGATTATCATGTTTACATTTTATAATAATTTTAATTACATTTTTAGTCATAAAAATAATTTACCTTGGTTAATGTTTGTTACCAAATTGGAGGTTCAAATATGGTAAAATAGGTAAAACTAAGTGTTAAAGCCAAACATATTACAAAATATTGTCTAAAATTAATTTCATGGGTGTATTATCATCATAAAATGCCTTATATTAAAGTTTTATCTAATTTATAGCCACTTTCCTTTGATAATGACAACTATTTCATTTACAATTAATTGTATTTAATAAAGTGCCACCCCAATCACTTAAAAAATATCCCCTACTCTCTTCACCTCAGACAACATTATTCATTGAATTTATCATTAATATGTTCCAATATTATATCTATAATGATACTATCTCACATTTTGGAACCTCTCGTCCCATGAATAATTAATAAACCTCTATTTTCAAAGAGGTCCTTTAATAAAAATATTCAATCTCTCAATGTCAGTGATATAATATTCTTGTTTTTTAGTCATTATATTATTCATCCACCTATTATTAAATCTAATTTATCACATTAATAAATTTTAAAATAATTAAGATCATATAAAATTTATATTATCAATATAAAAAAGCATGTTCATTCTAATTAAGTAGTTATAAATTTCCCTTGTCTAGAAAAGTTTAACCACATACATAAGTGATGTTATAATAATTATTTCAGGAATTATTAACATAGTTGTAACATTGCATATAAATATTGAACTTATTACATTTTAGGATTCATTAATGGTTTTATTCATATTATTTTCAAAAATAAAATATATTATTATTTATTGAATCAAAATATCGAAAAAATGATATTTTTATGAGTTTAATGAAAATAATCACGATTTGATCCATGAAATATCCACAAAAATCATAACATATATATATAAAAATACTATAATAATTTATGAACATTAGGGATATGGTGAAAACATGACCAAGGTGCAAGGAATGTAATTTCTTATCATAACATGCATGTAAAACTGAATAGTTAAAATAAAAGTTTCTATTCTTAATAAAATATAATTACTAAATTGTTTATGAGAAATTATAAGTGAATTAAATATAGTAATATAAATATAAATATGTTTTTATATTTATTTATAATAAATTTAAATTAATTATATAAGAGTAAAGAGTATTTTTGACATAGACAAAGTTCTAGGTAAGTGATTCATATCTCAATTTCCATTCATTAACATATGCTTCGTAGTCGACAAATTATTATTTTATGAGGAATATATAATCCAAAATAAGTTATTTAATAATTTTTTACATGAATGAAATGTGATTTTAAAATCCATATAAATTTCTCTTCAATGGGGTTTGATTCAAAAGTCATCAAGGCAGTAAGGGTTTCTCGGTATCAATTTCAACCCCTTAAGAGATATTTCATTGTGCAAACCTTGTTTAATTTTATATAATTTTTATTTATTAAATACCTCAGGAATGTGTTGCAATATATTTTTAATGTAATCAATGGTGTTTAAAAAAAATTAATTTATTCCTTTAAATGGATTTTCAATCAAGTGTTATAAAATTTATAAGGTGTTTTGACTTCAATTTCCCTCTTTGAGACAATTTTTCATGAAATTATATTCGTTTATATAAGGTATATACCACCAATTAGGATTATTGTATCATGAATAATTTTTTAATCATGTAATTTAAGGTACTATTTCATTTTTTATCATTTAAACACTTCTTATTCAAAAGATACTAGAGCCATAAGGGTTTTTGTTAACATAACTCCCTTTCGTTGGGTAGTAATCACCATTCTTAAAAATATATATTTTTTTCATTTTAGTTTCATACACAATAATAATTTTTTATATTTTATTCAATTCTTCTTTTTTAAGAAATTTACATTCTACACCAATTCCTCATTTATTGGTTTATTTTTTGTAAAAAACAATTGATATTTTTATGAATAATTCTCATACTTTCAAACGACTCTTTTTCCTCTATGCCCATCTTCATTATTCCAAAAATTGTTATAATTTATTATTTTGGAAACCCAAATATGAAATATCTTGATTAATTTTCATAATAAGCTTTATGTTTTTTAAATTGATCATTTTTAACGACTTGTATTTCAATAAATATATTTTAAAAAATTAAAAAAGGCAATTCATTTTTTTACTCGTACCTTTTATCTTACACTCAAAATTTGTTATGTAAAATTTTTATCTATTTAAGGGTCAATTATTGGGTAAAAGTTATAACTTGTGTTTTAAAAATTATTCATATCAATGATTTTAAAAGAAATACTTTTAATGATTTCCACCGTAGTCATTTTTGACCTTCTTTACAAAATTATAAAAAGTATTGTTCTTTTTAATGATTAATGATTGATGAAAATTTACCACCATTATGTATATTATTCATTAAAAAACTTCCTTTCTATTTTATCAGGATTTTCATATTTAATACTGTTCTCATTATTTTTTTAAATTTATATTTAAATATTTACTAAAAGATAATGGATATTTCCTCTTATGTTTCATAGAATATTTCTAATGAATTTATCAAATTTTTTAATCTATGATAATATTCTTGAATTATTTGATGCAAATATGCAGGTATTATATAATGATTCAATGCACCTTATTTCCCTGGATGAATTATGAATATTTTTAATGAAATCATCCCAAAATAGTTTTATTTACACAGGTTAATTGAGCTATGAAGGAATAATGAAGGATTTTAAATTTTTATAGAAGATATATGTATGGGTTATCATTATAAAATGGATGTTTTTTTTATATCCCTCAAATATTTTTCTAAATTTTTACATCACATGAGAAAAAAATGGTACAATGCTGGTTAGTCAAATTCCAATGGTACACAAAACGTTATCCCAATCCAAAAAGGCACATGAGTGGTTAACCCAATACTAATATACATATTGAAAGAGGTAATCATATACAATTATTTTATGATTGTTTTATTAGTTATACAATACTTATTTTATGATTTCTATAATTATGTTTAAGTTACACTATTATCCCATATTACTATTTTTCCATTTATATCTCAAAGGTTGATAATCCTCTTATGACTCATGTATTATGATATGACACATATTTAATGATGATTTATAATTTTTTTTTTATGTATTATTTAATTATACTATTATAATTTACTTTGATTATGTTATAATAAACCTAATCTCATCTTATTTATAATCGTGATCATTGATTGTTTGTGTATATTATTACCCTTATCGAAACATTTAACACACCGTTAGTATGTTTCAATTTCCATAGGTTTTGAACAAAATTATTAAATTTTATATTAATATATGTGTATAATTTTTGGATAATTGTTTGGAAATGTTGAATCCTTCTTTTAAAATGAGACATTATTCGTATAAATGAAAATATTACCATATAGGTGAGAAATAATGCTGGTATTTTAGTTATTGGTGTTTTTCTAATTCTTTAAAACTATACATATAAATGGTATTAGGTATATAAGTGATATAATATTTCAAATTTATATATTATTATTAATGGTTAAATTATGTTCAATTTAGTTCGCCTCAAATCTAGAATGTTAAAATCATATTTTTAGCACCATATTCTGTTGTACATGACTAAGGATTTATATTTAGTATTAGGTAAAATATTATACTAAAATAGAATTTAGAATGTCATTTAATTAGGATATTTAGTAGTTATGGATTCCATTATGGGTTGATAAGTTTATGGTTGATTATATGTTCAATGGCACAGATACCCATTTTTAGGGATTATTTTATTATATATTTGAGTTTATTAATGATATTATGAGAATTTCCTGTTGGATAATTATAAGAATATATTATTGAGGATTTTATAATAGATTATGATCTCATGGGATCTGATGTCGGGGTAAATATTGCTAATTATTACCACATATTGTCTGGTTTTGAGAATATATGTGGAGTAGTTTATATAAATGATGGGATTGAAATTTAATTTGATATAAAATAAATTTATGTTATTTTGGGGTAATTTAATGTAGTTTTTGGAGTATATATGATTAAGGTACATAGTTATTATTTATGCTTAATGATATTGGGGGATAAAGGTTATAATGAATTTTTTGGGATAATATATCCATAAATTTGAGCATATAATATTATTAGATCATGGTAAATTCAACTTCAGTTATTTTGAAGATTATATTATGACCGAAAATAGGATATAACCTAAAAAACCTATATTAAATCAAAATTAATATAATAGGATCCTAAAAATACATAGGTTGGAATGAAGGTTTCATAATTTAATATATCTTCATATTAATTGACCTTGTGATATTATTTTTTAATCTGAATATTTCGTGATTCTTAGACTGATATTTTTGGTTTTATTCAATGGATAGACCAGGGGGTAGTTTCATTAAAAATGAATGTGACATGAAATTCAACAACCATCCTCATGAGAAACCAAACAACATGGGACCCAGAATATAACATATTAGGTTTATTATTAAAAATCTATTCTTTATTATTATAAAAAATATGAAACTTATAATTATTAGAAAAGAAATAAAAAATATTAAAATGATTTTTCATAGATGTTCAGATGATAAAACCCAAGGAAGAAAAATTCTTCATTTAACATGTAAAAATGTTGGATAGTATATAGTAGAAATTTGGGGAAACTATATCCCTGTAATAGGTAAATTCATCAACTGTGGAAGATAATTCCATCAATAACATGATGTTAGATGACATATTAATATGAAAAATAATGAAATAAAAAGAGGAAAATCTGGTCTTAAGGTTACTCCCACTCTTTAATTCATTAATTATAAAGATTACATAAATTATATTAGTTAGTTTACCTGACAAAGTGTTAATAAAGATAATAAATGTAAATAAACAACTTATCCTAGTGACAAAGGTAATGTTTATTCAATCAAAACTGTGGAAGTGGGTCATAATAAATAAGTGGTGAAAAGAAAACTTACAATTCAATCAATAAATACACAATTCTCATTTTATTCTAGTTAAACCCAATCTATTATATATTGATAATATAATAATGGAATAATATCACCATCTTAATGATATGATTTTGATTTATTAGTGAAAAATAATAATTGAATTGTTATTAAATTTCAAGCTGATAACTTATCGCTCGTAGAAGATTATGGGATTGTTTTTCTAATAAATAATATTATTCTCTAAAAAATAAATTTTATTGGATTTTTTGTATGGATTGATAGTCACTTTAAATCCAATATCAATTTCTATAGTAGGAAAGTCACTTTTCATATCCCAAATCAACCTATAATCTTTTATCATTGAAAGGATTTCCATGATCTACCAATGGAAATTTCATTCATTATATGGGTGTCAATTCATTATCTGAAAGGGTATTTAGGTCAAAGGGTTTAGAATATATAGAATATCAAGGAAATATCTATTTTAATTTTCAACTAAGAGTTTTCTAGTCTTACATGAGATATTAAGAATGATACCTAATGTCAGAAAATATTTTAACTAGTTAATATCTTATGGATACCATTAAATATTTTTATTTGTAAATGATAATTAAAATTGAAGTGTGGAAATTTATTTATGGGGAGTTGAATGTATGACCCCGATATTTTATTATGTTTTTTATTTTATATAAATTCATCATTATGTATAGATTATCACAAATAACACACAACTAAAATGAACAATGATATAATATATTTCAATATGAGGTAAAACTTAATTTAATATGAGTATACAATGTGAAACATCTATAATGAAATTACAAGATGTGTGAAGCCTCATGTATATAAAAATATAACATTTACTTAAAATGATTTATAAAAAAAAGTTACTAAAAATATTTGAAAATTATTATATTTTTTTTAAATAATTATTTGATATGTTATAATTCTATTTAATTGATTAAATTTAACGATTGGAAGACAAATAATGAAGGTGATATGGCTAAATTCATTCAGTTTTCTAAAATGGTATTTTACAAAGAATAATTTTTTAATGTGAAGTGTATTTTATCCAAGTAGATTAAATTGACCAATTTTAAAATATTATTATAATAATATTTAATATTTTATCATGTAAACTAATATATTAACAATAATTTAATTGTAATGTAATATTAAATTAGATTGAAAAAACATGTTTAAAAGGCCATTTTTTCCAAAAAAATAAGTTCATTTATTTTCATTTGAATGATAAATTTGTAAAATTTAGAATTTAAATTTTCTAAAATCACCATTAATTTCAACATCATAATTTAAAAATTGTCTTGTTATTTTTTTGTATTTCACTGAAAAGGTTGACTATAATAAACCATAATTATATCAATGAAATTTCAATTGTTTTATTCATTTCATACAGTATTAATAATTTAAAATCCCTTATAGAATACAATACAAACATAATAAATGATTAATTAATGACATAATATGTATTTCTAGTAGTTAAAGATCATATACTAATAGAATATTCACATGAACATTGGAATCGTAATGTGACCATTTAGAATATTAATATGATTAATAGAATAGTAACTTCACATATGAATGTAAAAATATTGTTTTTGTATCTTATAAATGAAAATATGTTATATTCATATCTTTATATAAGTAACTAAATGTTTTAAAAATAATAAATTATGTGTTTTTAAGTCACAAATATTTAATAAAAATTTTATAATTCAAATAATTATTTAAATGAATTTATTTTCATAAATCATGTCCATAAATTAATATTTTTATTCTTATGATTATATGATAATTTAATGAGATCTCAATTATTTTTTCAATGTATTATAAAATTAGTTACAATTTTAAAATTTGTATTTTTTCAAATAAATGGGGATTTCAATTGAAATTAAATTTATCGTATTTATAAAATTATTTTCACAAAAATTGAGTCCATTTATGAATTATACACATTGAAAAATGATTATGGTTGGTATTTGGGATTTTTTTGAAATAATTGGATTTTTGGTGAATAGTGAAATATAGTAATTTATAGTATATATACATTATAGGATAAATATATTTCTCTATGAGTATTGTGTGATATAATATCCCCAATATTAAACATCCCTTTATTATTTAAATATATTTGGTTATAATTCACAACCTATTCATAGTCTTGATCCAAAATAACAAACATATGAATAAAATTTTCAAAAAACACCTCTATCCTCCGCTATAAAAACCACCCCCACCACCTCCTATCCACACACCATAAATGATTTGATACTTATAATATTTTTTCCAAAAAACTATTTATAAGACCCTAATTCATTTCAAGGAGACATTGGTCTCAACAAAAGGCCAAAATATATACCCATAAAGAGTTTTTAAAGGATGACAATTCAAGAGGTAAAAATTGTATTTCTTTTTTATTATTATCTTTTTAATTTATATTATTTACATTTACTATCCTTCACTCACATAACCTGTAAAAAATGACATGATAACTATAGTATCTTTTATAAAGTGGAATGTTATTATGAAAATGAAAAATCTATCATCATTTCTCTTATACTTTTCCTTTTATTTTAATTATGAAAACCTCGTCCGAGAGGTGCTGAATTACCGCCTTCATGGATGAAATGTTTTTGTTTCTTAATTAAACTATTATGGATGGTCAAAAAACCATTGTTAGGGTTATAAAATATTATAATATATTTATTACACCTTATTTAATATTTTTTAACCAATATATATATAATATTAATTAATAAAACAAAACTAGTTCAAGACAATAAAAAACCACAAAAATGATCAAAACAATTATCATTAAGTTTTTATCAAATAAATATTCATCAAATCTAGAAAAACATAACATATAATACCATTAAATGTTATTTATTTTCATTAATAACATATAAATTCAATTACTAGTTAATTATTTCTATTTTACATGATATCCCTTACTTGTGAAAAAGTAAACTAAACATGAAAAACGAGGAAAAGATAACTATCGAATGACAATTTTAAATATCATAAATCATCATAAAATTCATAAATGAACTTAGTAATATAAAACTAAATCAGATAAATGCTGAATAGTTTTTTAAATAATTTATTATTAAATACAATTCCATTAACTAGGACATTATACACATGTTCAGGCCACATTCATACATAAGAGAAGGGTTTCTTCATGCACCTCCGTTTTTATTCGGCTTATGATTTATCCCAATTTTAAAAAATTTAATTATAGATTATTTTAATAATATAAATCTAAATTATTTTTACATATTCCAAACTCAATTTTTCAGATATTTTTATTTTTTTTATGGGGAAATACAAGTTTTACAAGGCTCTAATCTAAATTCCTCCCGATATGCATTCCCGATTTATGGGAATTTATCGATTTATTACCAATTTTCAAGTACCTTCTATAATATATTATAAGAAAAAATTATTTATATAAAATCACAAGTTTTGTCATTAAAAACTGTATTTTATTCATTTCAGTGTATATACAGAAAAATATAACAAATAAAAACGATTTTTCGAAAAGAATTATTCTTTGCAGTGTAAAAATGTGTATTTCTCTCATGAATTCGTCAATGAATTTATTAGATTATTTTCATTTATTTAAAAAAATATATTGAATCTTATGATTTATTAATAAATTTTTATGATTTTCATCCAGAATAATTCATTAAATGTTTTATGATCATTTTGACTGTGGATGTGCTATCTTTATACCATTCACCATACTATTCCGAGTGTTTAGTAATTATGTTTACAAATTCGGGAAATTTATTTAAATTTCATATGTATATGTTATTTATGATTAAACACATTCTTATGAGTAATGCATTTGACATAGTATGTTATGTGTGGGTCCCACTATTTCCCATCTATATATTTTTATTTCTCATTAGAAAAAACAAAAATGGATTTTACTGAGGTCTTAACCATTTATTTTCTGATGTCTTGGATGTGGACTTGATGATATGTTTACAGAATTCTATAATTTTTCATTACCTCATTATGATGTTATTAATTGATAAATCATGTGATTATTCAACTAGTATAATATCCCTATTTAAGTTTCATGTGATTAATTATATGAAATTACATATTTACATTTTATTTCTACCCTATTATTCTGATGATTATATTTTATTGGCATGTGTTTTAGTTACTAACCCTTCCTTATTGTTTATGTTTATTATATCTTTCACTAAAATGTTTACATTACTAATCAATTGAGCCCACCCATTATGTTTTATTTTTTCTTAAACATTAAAATATTTATATTATGAATGACTTATAGAGATAATCTAGGAGTTATGGATGTTACCATTGAGGTTTATAGGTTTTTTACTTTCAATTTTTAATTTAAAACTTATTCTTTTATATAGTTTTTAAAAAATAAACTCACAGTTCCTTTGGGAAGTAAAAACATATTGATAGTACCTATGTAATAATGTATGTCACTGACTCCATGAAATTGGGGTTTGGGTCTTTATAGTTGGCATCAAATGATGTTTAGTAGAAACCATGGAAACTATATTATGAAAACCAATATTAGTGAAGATAACCATAATATAGACTTCGAGGATAAGAAAAGAATAATATACTAGAATCTAAATATAGTATATATTATGTGTGTCTTCCTAGAAATACATAATTTTTTTATTCTATAAGTTGTTTTGGTTATGGAACATATGTACATATAGGTAACAACTTCAACAATGTGTCCTGGGCCTGACTCGGGGAAACATGGTATACAAAAAAAGGCCTTAATACGTACCTAGATTGACCCTTCAAAAATATATTTTTAGGATAATTAACATTTTCATAACAAACCATTGTGAAAGATTTAAAAGTAAACAAATTCACAAAACAACCTTGTTTGGGATTATGGGAATTTCTTTATAGGAATTTTTTATTTATGATAAGTGTTTTCTAGTTAGAAAATTGTTTATTATGATTCATATATTAAATGATTGTAAGTAATTATTTATAAATGAAACCTATTTAAAGGAATGGAAACAATATCAATATGTGTATCCCATGTAAGGATTTCCATCCTATGTAAGATAATGAGGTTAGTGTTAGAGATGTGAGTGGTGATGAGAAACTTATAACTATATGGGGATAAATCACTCAGGATATTAACATTAACCTTACCCATACAGAGTATATTGATCGAAAATGTGGTTGTGGAATATTAGACTACTTAATGTGACAACAACCTATATCATTCAATATGACTAAAAACCCCCTAATAGTGTAGTGGTGGATAAGTTTCTTAGAGAAGATAATTATGTCATTGGGATATAAGTAAAGGGAGAAGGTAATCAGCGACATTTATTAACTCTTAAGAAATTTTTTCCAATGTTTGCCATTGATTCAAAACACAAAGGTTGAGAAAGATGTTACAAATATGGTATAGAGATATTTTAATGAAATTTTCCTAGAAATATATTTCCCATGAGAACATTGAGTTGATATGGAGAAAAAATTCTAATGTCTGAAGGCAAAGAAGAAGAAAATTTTGAGATGTATAAAGAAAAATTAACATGGATTGCATGAAATGACCAAGACTACCAATGTAATTCATGGGGAAATATTGATTTATTTTTTTATTGTTTAAAACCATTCACCTAAAGGGTAATGGTATCCAAAAAATTCTTATCATATGAAGACAATTTCTCATGTGATATCAATACAGAGAAATAATACTATAAATATTATGATTTTTTGAGAAAATAATATATGAAGAGGGTGTTGGAGGAATGAATTGATAAAGGGAAGAATAAAAAACAGAATTTTCCAAAGTGAGATACATTTCAAAAGAAAAAACATGGTGTCTATTTAAAAGAAAAAAGAGTCTATTATCAGTGTGGAGGAAATGATGACTATGTCCATGATTTCAAAGAAAATAAATATGCTACCAATGTATAATGATACATTTTTAGGGATATGGGAATCTATGGAAATGATTTTCCTAAGAGTCAAGGAAAATTTACTTAGAAAATGGAATGGGAGAAATGGAAAGCATTTGAGATTACCACCACAGAGGTTGAAGTTCTTAATGATTTCGTGGAAGGTACGTTAATCATTTTATCAAACATATCCAATACTTTATTTTATTCTTGATCATCATGTTATAATATATCATCCGAGTTTTCCGTCAAGATTATACATTTTCCTTTTGATGTAATAAAGTATTTGTTGGTTAAAACTCTCAAGTGAAGTATCATTGCAGTAAATATGTGTAGGTAAATCCCCTTTATGTCACATAAAAATTCTATAGTTGCAAACCATTTCATCAGAAATGTGGTTTATTTTTATATAATTATAGGTATGAGATGGATTTGAAAATAGGATGTGAAATTATATTGCATGAAAGAGGAAGTTACAATTTTTGAAGAATATTTATAATCCATTATATTTATAGAAGAAAAATCTTCATTTGGTTCCTATATAGATTCCTCCTAGTAGCCTTATAGATTGAAATTATTAGGGGGAAGACAAAAAATAATCTATGTTTGAGGAAAGAAATATACAAATTGAGGATATACATATTGTGTAGGAATACATATATGAATTCCAGATGATTTTCCTGGACATCCCCATGAGAGGGAAATTGTGTTTTCTATCGATTTAATCTCTAATATATGGCCAATATCACAGATTCTTATAGAATAGACACCATGGAATTAGTTAAGATGAAGAAACAACTAGAGGAGATATGTAATAATGGATTTTTTATCCCATGTGTTTCTCAAGAGGGATCACTGATTCTATTAGTCAATAAGAAATATGGAACCTTGACGATGTTCTTTATTACAGTAAAGAATAAGTATCATATTCATCACATTGATGGTTAATTTTTTCAAATTTATGGAGCTCAATATTTTTGGAAGTTTAAAATTCATTTTAGAAATTATAAATTGCATGTAAATATGGAAGATATTCCAATGAATGCATTTCAAATTGGGCATGGATATTAATAGTTTATAGTAATCCCATTTGAACTGAAAAATGATGCATCTTTTGTTCATGGATAAAATATACAACTTATTTAGGGAATATATTGACTATTTTTTGTGGTGTTAATTTATTATATATTGGTATATTCTAAATGTTTCGAGGTCCAGGAGACTCATTTATGGGTGGTTCTAGAGACTTATAGAAGAAATGAGTTAGATAGATATTTTTGAAAGTGTGAATTTCAGATTTAATTAGCTTATTTTATTGGCCATAATATCTATAATTATGGAATCTCAATTGATCCTATAAAGGTTGAGGCCTTACAAAAATTTCATACACCCATGAATATAAGCAAGGAATATTTTTTCATTGGTTTAATAGGTTACATACGAACTTTATTGCGGAATATTTCTTGATTAATTGACACATTAACCAAGATTACTCACAAAGGGGTTATGTTCTTATAGATAAAATAATGGAATGATTGATTCAAATAATTTAATAATATATTGTGAATTCATTAATATAGAATATACCATCGGGAAATGGTGGAATTGTGATTTATAGTGATTTATCCAAGAAAGGACATTGTTGTGTCCTTAGGAAGAGTGATAGAGTTATTAGAACAAAATAAAGGTAGTTAAAACATATTGAATAGAACTATCAAACTCAAAATCTTGGGTTAGAAACCACAATATTTTCTCTGATGATATGGAGACACTATCTTTAGGGAGAAAGATACAAGATATTTACCAATCACAAGATCTTGAAATATATCTTTTCACAAAATTAACTCAACATGAGGAAAATGATATGGATTGAGATAGTAAAGGATTATGATTTTTCAATACACTATCACTCAGGGAAGGAATATGAGGAGATGATTTATTGAGTAGGATGGATCATGGGGTTCTAGAAAAAATTAGGATTAAAAGATATCATGTGTTCATGGATCTAGTTAATTTAGATTTGGGAGTTTTCATGGAATATGAAACATACTTACTTTTTCAATTAGTTTCCTAACTTTATTTTTTGGACATGGATAACATTTCTCAGTCTAAAGATATGAAGTTTTAAAGGAAAATTAAAGGAATTAATGCTATGAAGTTGATAGAATTCCTATATGATGATAGAATTTTGATATTTGGGAAGTGGAATTGTTATCTATCTATACTCGAGAAAAAAAATGTAATTATTGGATGATTTTCATAGATTAAATTTCTCTATACACCCAAGTAGCACTAATATGTATATATATTTGATGGAACATTTTTTGTGGGATTATATGAAGAAGGAAATTTCTAATTCTGTATCAAGATATTTAGTTTTTCAATAGGTGAAGGATTAAATACATCCACATAGATTAGTCGTGCAACATATTACTATTCCTACATGAAAATGGGATTAAACTTCTATATATTTTTTCATTAGATTACCCAAAATAACAAGAAACAATTATGATGTATGTGTAATTGTGGATTGACATAATATATCTACAGATTTACTCTCCATAAGGGATGATTGTTCATCATATAACCTTGTATGAATCTATGTTAATTATTTTTTAAGACATAATAGAGAACATCTTTTTATGGTGTCTAACCGTTATCCATGTTTCACATCAATATTTTTGAATTTTCTTCATAAATATTTTTATACTGAGTATCATTTGAGTTCAAATTGTCACCCTCAAACTAGAATGAAGTCATAATGGATGATACAAATGTTAGAAGACATGTTAGATCAATATAAAATGACTATCAAGGTATGTGGGTTCATTTTTTACCTTTGGTAGAGCTTTAATAAAAAAATAGTTTCTAATCAGGTATTCAAGTGGTACAATTTGAAGAAGTGTATGGAAAAAGATGTTGTTCACCATCTTATTAGGATGATGTTTGAGAAAGGAATCTTTTAGGCCCAGAACATGTAGAGGAAGCAACAGAAAAGGTAAATACTATTCAAACCCATCTAAAAGAAGAGAAAATAAGGAAAAGGATCTTTGTCGATAATCAAAGGAAATATTTGAAGATTCAAGTGGGTGATCACGTTTTTTAGAAAGTATCTCCATCAAAATGTGTCATAAGGGTCAGTAATAAAGGAAAAGTAATCCACAGGTACATTGGACCTTTTGAAATTTTGAGGTGAATTGGGGCTATTAGTTTTCATTTGGAAATGTTACACAACCTTTCCAATGTTCTTGATGTGTTCCATATCTCTTTATAAAGGAAGTACATGCCAGACCCAATGTATATTATCACTTCTAAAGAAATATAATTGAAACTTGTTTTATCTTACTAGGAAGAGACTATTCAGATTATACACACTAGGTAACATGTGTTGTGGAATCAGATGAATTGAAAAGTAAAGATAATTTGAAAAAATAATAAAATGGAAGAGGTGATACAAGAAATAGAGGATGTTATGATGATGAAATACTCAAATATTTTTATACGGTGACATTTCAGAACTTTTGAGGATTAAATTTTTATAACAGTGGAGAGTGTAACGACCCATAATTATATCATTGAAATTTAACTTCTTATAGATATTTCATAAAGTATATATCACATAATATAACTTATATGATACAATAAAAACTTTATAAATTAATAATGGATAAATTAAGAAGCATTTCTAGAAGTCCAGGAACCTATACTAATGTAATAGTAACTTGATCTTTCGATTAGTAATGTTATTATAAGGAATAGTAACTTGACCACTAAAATATTATCTTCACCTATGAACTTAGAACATTTATTTAGGTTTGTTATTAATGATAATATGATATATTTATATCTTAATATAAGTGTCTAACTGTTTTATAAAGAAGAAATTAATTGTTTGTAAGTCAAAAATATTTAATTTCAAGTTTATAATTAATATAATGATTAAAAATAAATTTCATTTCATAAAATAGATTCTGAAATTAATAATATTTTTTCTTCTAATTATAATATAATTTTATGAGATCTTAATTAATTTTTCAATGTATTATGAAATAAGTTATAATTTTAAAATTTGTATTTTTTTCAAATAAACAATGATTTTGTTTCAAAATTTAATTTATCAAATTTAAAAAAAATCATAAAATAGAGAATGTTTTGAATTCTAAATATTGAAAAATGGTTATGGTGAATTTTTTGGATTTTTCCGAAACCATTGGATTTTGGTGAATAATGAAATATAATAATTTAGGGTTTATATAAATTATAATAAATATACAAAATTCCATGAGTAATGAATGATGTAAGAAAAATAATATAGAAATTATATTAGTTATTTTAATATATTTGTTGATAATTATAAAATTATTCATATTCTTGATAAAAAATAATAACCAAATGAATAAAGTACTAAAAAACTCACCTCTCATCCACTATAAATACCCATCACCAATCCTATCCCCACAAATTCCAAGAATTGAACGTTGAAATTTTATTACACAATAATCTTTCATATCCCATAACCTATGTGTAGGAGCCTGTTCTCTTACCAAAATAGAAAAATTAATCCCTTAAGGAGGTTCTCAAGGAGGAGAATTCAAGTGGTAAAAATCCTCTTTATTTTCTTTTATTTTCTTTTCAATTTACTTTCTCTTCTTTTCTTATCCCTCACTCACATCCCCTATCCAAAGTCACCTGAGAACTCCAGTATATTTTATATACTGTAATGTCATTATATAAATTGAAAATCCTCTATCTAAACTTTTCTCCATTTCATTTTATTTTAAAGATGAGACATCGTCTGAGAGGTATTTATTTATTACCTTCGTGGATGAGATTTTTTGTTTTTGATTTAATATTTAATGGTTATTCATAAAACCATTTCAATTGTTAAAAAATATTATAATATATGTATTAATCCTTATTAAATTTTCTAGAACCAATATATATAAATAATATTAATTAATTAAATAACTAGTTTGTGATAATACGAAAACTGCCAAAATTATTTTTACAATTATCATTAAAGTTATATCTAATAAATAATCCTAATATATGAAAAATTTAAATACAACATTGTTAAATATTTTATTTTTTCATTAATAACATATAATATCAATTTTGGAGAATTATTTCCATTTTACATGATCTTTCATATATGGGAAAAAGTAAACCAATCACGAAAACTAAGGAAAAGAACACACTCTTGAATGAGGAAAATGAATATCAAAACTCATAAAAAAGTCCATAAATGAACTTAATTAAATTAGAATAAATAATATAAGAGAAGAATATGTTTTTATTTAATTTATTAAAAAATATAATTTCATTTTCAAGGACATTAACTGAATGTATAGAACACTTTTGATCATTAGGTAAGAGTTTCTCCTGAAACCTACATTTTTATTTAGGTTATGATTTACAAATCTTTAAATGAATTTAATTCTTAAATATTTTTATATTATATTTATAAATTATTCTTAAATTTTCCAAAATCATATTTCTATATCAATTTGTGATTATTTTATGGCTAAATACTTATTTTACATGGTTCCCATTACAATTATTCCTGATTCAAAAGTCTGATTAAAGGGAAATTCTTGATTTCTTACAAATTCTCACATATAATCAATAATATATTATTATAACCCATTATTTTTAAAAAATAACTGATTTTTAATTTGAATATTTTTTTCATTTACAGTTTTACACAAAAAATTATTACAAATAAAAATAATTTTTTTTGGAAAAACAGTTATTTACATATGACGATATGGGTGTTTCTCTTTGTAATTCCCCAAGGATTTTTTTAGATTTTTTTTATATTTCAACACCTATACTGAATATTTTGAATTATTCAAATTGATGTTTAGGATTTTAATCTAACAAATTTTATTGGATGGTTTATGATTAGTTTGATTGTGGATGTGCTATCTGGACACAATTAACCATAATACATTGAATTGATAGTGATTATGTTTAAATATTGGGGAAAGTAATTTATGTTTCTTATGTACATGTTATTTATGTTTAACATCATTCATATAAGGAATGCATTGGTCTTAGTAAGTGTTATGTGGGGCCTTCTACATCCCCTTGATGAATTAGTAGGACTCATGAGACAAAACAGAAATGGGTTTGGATGAGGCCTTGACTATTTATTTTCATATGTCATGGATAAAGGGTTAATGGTATGTTTCAAATGTCCGATATTATGAACTCTATTATTATATAATGTGTTCTTTTATTAAAATTATTTTTTACCACCTAAATTAATTTAACATTGTAATGTGTTTTTAAAGTGTCTAATAAACACATTAAAATTGGGTAATAAGATCAATTTCAATTTTAGTCATAAAAATAGTTTACTTATGAAAAAATTAGTCATCACGGTGAAGATTAAAATAATGTAAAATGGTTAAAAATAAGTGATATGTCCCCAAATATCACAAAAAACTATTTTAAATTTATTTAGTGAGTGTATTGTTATCCTAAAATATCATATTGTTTTTTGATGTTTTTTCTAAATTGGAGAAACTTTACATTGAGAATTATATTAAATTTATTTAATGTTAAGAGAATTTAACAAAGAACCACCCTCTCACCTATAAAAGGACACCTATTATAAGAACCTAAAAACTAAAAATTATAATGAATTTATCTTAAATCCCTTCACAAATTATCTTTATTTTGATCTTATATAACATTTGGTAATGACTAGTCCTAATAAAATGTCATAAACCTATCATTTCTAAGAGGTCCTTCAAGAGGAGATTGAAGCTCTCAATGTAAGAAATACCTTCTAATTGAATAATGTCTATATTATTTTCATCAAATTCTTATTAATTATAATTTACAACTATTATAAATTTTTTTAAATCAATAATATTATATAAATGTTATA
This sequence comes from Viscum album, assembly GCA_963277665.1. Lineage (NCBI taxonomy): Eukaryota > Viridiplantae > Streptophyta > Magnoliopsida > Santalales > Viscaceae > Viscum > Viscum album. The sequence continues at coordinate 174,138,998 of OY728128.1, forward strand.
TTATCATTATGAAATATCATTTTCTTTCCCATTCAACCCTAGTAACATGCTCCTGCTTTCATCAGTTATACGACCTACATGAAAATATTTATAATTATTATGCTATGAATTATTTAGATATAAATAATAATATTTATAATTAAATAATTATATATGTTTCAATTATTATGCAATGGTTATATTAATATGTTTACTCGATAATAAAATCATTTTTTATGGAATTGGAATTTTTAAAAAATAATATTTTTATCCTTTTCATGATAATAATCATAATCAATTTCATGAATTAACCATGAGACTCTCGAAATATATAAAAAAATAAACTATACACCTTTTATAACATTCATTATATTATAAACATGACCATGGGGCATGAACTTGAATCATCTAAACAGAATATGTGTGGAAAGAGTAGTAATTAAAAAACAATTTATTTTAAAAATGTATTATTATTAAATGGGAAATAAGAAAAATATTAGTGAATAAAATATTTTCATATAAATATATATATATTGATTCATTCAGGATTTATAATAAATATAAATTTATTATTTAGTATGTTTTGGTATATCTGACTAATCGTAATTTCTAGTTATGAACTTCTTGTATCAATTTACCTTTATTTGGATATACATCATATTAACCACTTCTTTTTTATGTGTTGTGTATACTTTGTTGTGCCTATCTATATCTAATAGTTTTTTCATGTTCAGGACATTTTTTTTTGTATTTAATGGTTTCATTTGAGTGAATTTAAGCCAAACATTTTGGTAATTTAGTCATGTCATTTATGTACTAGATGAAGATTTTAAAGCATATTCAAATGCCACATTAAGATATTTTTTATAGGCTCTGGGCACAATACAATAGTCCTTTTCATGGTATGAACGTCTCATATTTATTCTTCACAAATCATGTCTAATGATTAATTCACTTGATCAAAACATTATTTCCCATTAAACTTGTATATTATTAGAACTGACTGAAATGATAAAACCAGAAATGAGTGATCTTCACATGTAATATATACTTAATTTATGAGAAAATATATAATTTATTAAACTGGTAATTCTAATTTAGTTGATTATTTGGTTAATAAGATCATGTCATCACATCATTGAGCTATAGAATCCAAGTGTAGAATCCCAAGATAATTGATCTACACATTCACCAAAATATCTAAATGTATCCATATAATCACAGGGTTATAGCAAGGCTGATCCTTGCTGCCTGCATTTTTCATGGTTGATCACAATTGAATTCATCTTTAGAGTAGAAAAACTATGGATATCATGTTGTTATTTTGAGATAGGATGGACGAAGAGAACTATAGATCCCATGATCTATCTCATGGTATTGGGAGAGTCTCACTCCATCCATTATTCAAACTAATTTTGATTTATGAGATGGATATAATTCGATATTTATTTTGGAAGGTTTAGGGTTAAAAAATTGAACACAAGACCCTTCTCAAATCCATAATTCATTGCTTACCCTAGGTATAATAATAATAAATATATTATCATTATTATTAATCCCATGATATGTGTAAAACCATTATGAATAAATTAATAAATATCTTTTATATTATTTATATTTGGAACATTAACTCGAATTTTTTTTTCAACAATATTTATATATCCTTCAATAAAAACTATTTAATAAATAAATTTCTCTACATCTATGATAAATATTGTCAATATTATAATCACCAAACATGTAAGTAAACATTTATTCTTATTATTTAACTCACTTATTATTTAAAATAACTTATAGAAAAATTATTTATATCAACCAACCTCAAATAAAATTTATTTATTATAACTTTATAAACCTATTAGTAGAATTTAGTTGATATTGTGGATACAAATAGTGTGTGACCCCCATGACCTACTTCTCAATGGAATTCTACATAAATACATAATTCTAAAGGTTAATGTCTAGAAACATGCCAATGAATCCATATAGAATGAATTTAGCATCATAACGACATCCAACCACATACGAATGCTATCTATGTAATATAATAATTTTAACATAATATTTGAAATAAAGAAGTTTTCATACCAGTGTCATCAACCTATATACTCAATATCTCTCTCTTTGACTTTATGGAAATGAACTCACCCATATAACACCATGGATATGGATTTATTTATCAGGTTCCATTCCCCTAAATGGGATAGAGAAAATAATTTCCATCTAGAGACAAAAAGGGATAAATACTTTCTCACATTATTCATTAACGTAATATCCATCCTGACACACCCAACATATCCTACTTCTCAATGAGGATATGTGATCATATATTTTCATGAATACACTAATTTAGGCAATTCATGATTTTAATTAATGATAATAATATTTTCTTAGCATCAATAATATCTTCCATAAATAAGAAAATTCAGTGACACATGGAAATGAGAATTTCTAATAAACAGGTATATTCCGAAAACATCATATATAGAATATTAAAATGGGATAACACCTCAAGAATTTGTCTCTATTTATTATGATACTGCTAAATCTAATATCATGTATTTTTTGTCCCCCTTCTGATAGTATCATTCGATCAGAGAACATTGTTCAATAATAATGTCATGGAACCCTTATGTTATCATCTTGGTAAGGAACTATTATAAGCATTCAACGCAATTTATATTCTTAGGATATTATCATATAAAACATTCATATAGAGGAATGATAATAATGTGAAAATTAAAAAACATTAACAAAAAAATAACATTTAATCAAGTACTATATAAGTAAATTATAGGGAACCAACTCTTGTATTGTTGAAATCTTGGACCTGTATTATTTTAGGTTTTGAGACTATAGAATGAATTTGGATGTTCAGTTGAAGGATATATAATTAATAACGGAAGGCCCTTGTTGAAGGTGATGATTGCAGGAGGCACCCATTAGAATATGTTGTGCTACTGGCTAGATAGTGTTGTTTGGAAGAATTCCCATTTCTCTAAGAAGTCCACTAGAAAACTGATGGAGAGAACATACTAGAAAGTGGAAGTAGGAAAAACCCAATTATTCAAAGGAATATCATTCAATATCAAGTGCTATTTACCTATAAGTTGGTGGATTAAATATTGATCTACCAACATGAATTTATTAGTGGTCCTAAATTCATTGACTAAGGACATTAATTCCCAAACATGACCATATACACCTCTATCTCTATAAATCGAGACCTATAATGGATTGCATTTATTCAAGATTAATGTAAAAAATCAATTCTATAAATAAACTATTCCCTCATGATTTATCAATTGTAATTCCTATATTATCTAAGAAAGATCCAGTCATTATTTGTACATCAATATTAAAGGCCATATTCTTCCATCATCTCTTTATCTCACATATGAATTTTATAATTCACATTGAGGGATAAGGGAAAATAATTAAAATTAATATTCACAAAGAAAACCATTATCTTTTCAACTCCTTCCTCAATGGGTTATTAGTTTTACCAAAATTAAGGGAATATATCTTTAATAATCTAAGAAGTTCAATAGAGTTCTCCAAACCATAATTATAAGGGCCATATTTATTGATCACTACTATGATCAATGGACTAATAACAAAATCTTCTAAACCTATGGGGAGAAATTTTAGGAGCTCACACTGAGGAATTTACATATTCTTTTATGAAACCATGTTTTCTATAAATTATTATGTAGGATTTCCATCATTCAAAATTTATATGAATAATTATATATATTTTATATGGTCAACTATTCTATCCATACTCACTCAATTATTATTTTATTTAAATTTTCCTTATATATTGAATTTAATAAATTATCATATTAACAATTTTAATCTTTATCAATTTTACCAATCTCATAATTTATCAAATTATCTATTTAGATATTTTCCATTTCATAATTAATTAGATTTAAAATCACTTTTATACATATTTATTTAATTTTTAAAAGGTAAATTCACCACCTCTTACATCTTCTCATACCAACATTTGGTATCATGAAGATCATTTTTTTTCCTTTATTTTTTTGAAATAATGTTTTAAAAAATTATGATTTTAATGTTAATTTATTTAAATATAAAATACTCCTATAATGGTTTCAAACTCTTATTCAGATGATCTCGTTTTTGGTGGAACATATTATTCCTATTGAAAAAATAATATATCTACATTTATTAGTAGCATATGTTACCCTATTAGGAAAATGGATATGCATGAATATATTCCAACTATAGAACCACAATATAAGTGGGCACCTAGTGATGATAAAACCTATTAGATTAATGGGAAATCATTGAATTCTATACACCATGTTCTTTACCTATATGAATTAAATCATATTTGTACATGGAAAACTAGCCATGAAATAAGATTATTTCGATAATTCACTCATGAAGGTACCACAAAATTAAATATACTAGATTATATATATATATATGAATGATTTTTAATGTTCCTATTAGAATCCAAATGATTCCATTATTTGTATGTTTAAATGGTTTACTGAAATTTTAAATGGATTAAATTATCATAGTGATGATTTTTATACTCAATCCTTTAAAAAAAACTTTTTGCCCTACTATGAAACCGGGCGCCCAAATTCATCAGTATACATGAAGCAAAGTATGTAATGAAAAAAATGGTTAAAGAAAAATTTAATACCTAATGATGTTTTAAATTACACTAAAGTAATAAGTTTAAAATGATGATAACAAAGCCAATGATGAAAAGAAAATAATCTTATTTAAAGCTACCAATGATGAAAAATTTAGAGATAAATTTCAAATGTTTTTTCAAATCACTAAAATCAGGAAAAAATTACTAAGTAGAATGAAATATTCTAATTAAAAAAAATATAAATAAAAAAATGTAACCAAAAGTGACATGCTAGAAATGAAATAAAAAAATGTATAACCAACCCAAAGATCCTAATATAAAAAAAGATTTTTAATAAAAATAAACAATTTAATAAGGCTCTCAAAGTTACAACCTAGAGTGAAATAAATGATTCTATGAATGAAAAATCCCCAACCACTTTAAATTACACATGTGAGAAATGCATCAGGGAAAAAAGATGAATAGAAAGAGGTTAGAACCCCTCTTCCCATTTCATCCTCTTCCTATTTTCTCATAATTTTTCCCTCTCTTATTCTTCCAATTTATCCTCAGGTCACCATAATACTGAAGTCCTAAAATACACTCATGATCAAATTAAATATAGTTCTCATAAACTCTGTTAATTACAAAAACAACATGATAATAAATATAAGAAATTACATAATTATAATGAAAAAAATTCAAAATGAAAAGTAAAAAATATTTAAATAATGGAATACATATCCATGAAAATTAAGAATCAACCAAATGTTAACGAAAGAAAATATACAATCAATGAAATTTAAATAACACATTATATATTTACTTAATGTTAGAATAATTTAATTTATATTTTGGAATCTCAATTAAATGAAAGATAATGGGATGGTCTTGGTTTCCTTAATCATTAGAGCACCATAAAACCCCATAAAAACTACTTTTATTAATGGTTGATCCTATTATAAATTATGAAATTATTCTGAAATAATTTGAAATATTATTTATGAATGTTATTCCAACAATAAATTATATGGGAGTTGAAAATGAATTCATATTTTATGTAGTATTTTCATAATACATTGTCATTCGAAAAAAATATAGATACCTAAATCATTATTTGATAATAGTAATATATGCAATTTCAATTTGGAACCAAAAATAGTAGTTATTTGTTTTATAAAAAATATTTATAAGAAAATATCCTTAGATTCACTATTGTACCAAGAGAGTGGTTTCTCGAGATATGTGTGTTGTGAAATATCCAAATAAAATAAAATAAAAGGTGATCATGTCACCTTCAGTAAAAAATATAGGGGTAATATAATTAATGAAGGTACTATCTATTTTCTAAACTCAAATATTATTAGAAAAATTATTTTTCAAAGGTTAAAAAACTATTGTTCTATGAGATATCCAATTGGGTGATAGTGGTTTTACCATTTCATTTGAAAATTACTTTCATAATATTTTCAATTCCAAAGGGAATTTTTTTATTTACAATGTATCATTTTTAAAATGATTATATAATCAATTTAAAAACTCTCAGTTGCTGAAATTTCAAATTAATGAGTACAAAAGTTAGTGAGTCGTGGTCTTGGAGTAGAAAAATTGATCACTACAGAACACACTCACTTGTGAAAATCACCCATTATCATCTAGTATGTTATTTACCTAAACTAAATTTCATCTATTACATGGTTTATAAAGAATGATATTATGTAAATCAAAAAATATATTTTTTTAAATATAAAAAATAAATTCTTATTATAAATCTCTTAAATTATATCATATTGATTTATTCGATTCATCAAAAATTTATTGTCTCGGATGAAAATCATATACACTTTTAGTAGTTGATGAATTTGTAAGATTTATATTGCTTATATACTGTCTCAAAAAAATTAATCTATTTAAATATACGATCATGTTTTTTAAAAAAGATGAAAATGATAAAGGTTACCAATTTGATTATTATTTTTTTGATCATGGTGGATAATTAGACAATAATAAATTTGATCTTTTATGCTCATATTAATTCTATAAAAAACAATATAGTCCACAAACCACTAAAAAATATGGTAGTCAATAGGACAAATAATACAGTCCATGAAATCGAATAAACTATTTTATTTACATTTAATATAACTAATTATATTTTTTTGGAATGGGGCCATTAATACGCCATGTTTTATCCTTAATCATGTTATTGTAAGTCCTTTCCGCAGAATCATCCTTAGGAAATTTGGAAAGATAAATAATATAATTTTTATTTTATAATTTTTTGGGTTATAAATCTATTACTGTCAACCTAAAATAAAATAATTGAATATATAATTAAAAATATAATAAATTGACCTTTCTTAGGTACTCCCAATCAAAAAAAGCTTACCAATTATTTAATAGAAGCTCTAGAACATTGGAAGAATCAATTAATATTTGTTTTGATCCAATTCGAAAATATATTTAGTAAAATTATTTTTTTAGTGCGAATGATGTGCAATAATCAATGAACCATTAGAATCAAAATATGTTTAATAAGAATAAGATATGCTGTCAAATTCTTTGGATAAATCTTTCCGAAATTATAATGAAAATATAATTGAAAATTTTATTAGATATTTTCTAGAGGAAATCCATATTAGAATTTTAGTACCAAATATTGTTGAACACCCTTCCATCATCTCTCGATTAAATTCCCAACATATATATGATGCCGTTAGTGATGAAAATTGGGTTCCTTCCATAAATGAAGAACTAAACCAATTAACTCAAAATTATACATGTATTATCATGGAATGACCTATTGATCACCCATCATAGGATATAACTGGGTTTTTAGGAAAATGTTTGATGAGCTTAGTAATATCACTATAAATAAAACCTCTTATGTAAGTAAATGATGTAACAAAGTGGAAATAATCGAATATAGTGTAATAAATGAATATTTAACTTAGTTTGAATCAATTAGGATCCTGTTGTAATTAAACACACACAATAATATACAACTCATTAAAATAGACTTCAAATATCATATTTAAATGGATTTATCAATGAATATTTATATGTCAAAAAACAAATAAGGTTTGAATTTTTAGTTTTTCCAAGTCATGTTTTGAAATTATCTGAACGCCATTAGTGTTTTAAATAATAACAATGAGTTTGGTATTACTATTTTTTTAATTTTATTTTATCAAATGGTTTAAAAATACGATAAGGGGATTTTTTATAACATAAATCTGAGAAAAATTAGTATCAAAATTCATATTGATTATGTGTTTTTTAGATCATCTTAAATCATATAGGTTTTATGAATTTATTGATTTAATGAAAAAAATTGAACTATATTTATAGGTGAACCCAAATTTGTTATCAATTATTAAATTATTCAAAATAATAATTTTTTTTAATAAACTGTGTATAATAATCTTATGAGAATATAAAATTATTTGGAATGGATAAAACTAGGGAAATTATTACACCAATGAGTGAAACTTGTAAGCTATCCTTGGATGGACCCAATAAGCTAGTCAAAAATAATGTTTATTGAAGAATGATTTGGGAGTAAACATTATCATATCATGACCCCACATGATATCATGATCTTTGTTTATAATTTTATGCATTTTCATTAAAATATAATGTAATCTCATATAAAATCTTTTAAATGGATTGTTCATTATTTAAAAGGAACTAAAAATACTAGTTTGTTTTTTAAAAAAAGAATATATTTAAAATTAACTAATTTTTCTCTATATTATTTTGGAGGATGAAAACATGTTAGGAAAATGTAAACTATTAATTTCAACATACTTTTATAGTCCCTCATCTCATGGAGTAATACAAATAATAACTTCATTTCTAATTATATAGTCGAAGTAGAATACAAATCCCCTAGGATTTGCTGTGTCTAAATAATATTGATGAATGAATCTCTCTTAGACTTAAGGATTACATATGACCATACCCATATTAGATATGATAATAATAATTCCATTAATATTTCTAAAAATCAAATCCACCAGTCTCTCACTATGAACATTGAACATAAGTTGGAATTATTATGGGATCCCTTCAAAAAGGGAGAAATTTTATTACAATTTATTTTGATAGTCATTCAACACACTAATAGTTTCACTAAACCTATAGGATTATGCCTTTTATAGTTCAATAAATGTGATATAGTAATGGTTATTCTTGTAATATTCTCCATTTTAAAAGGTTAAAATTCTGTACTCTTTTTCAAATTAATTTTAAAACCCACATTTTATATTAATGTATTTCTATTTCTTCTTGAAATCCTTAAATTATTGGATTAGTTTTACATTCGTTGTTTTATATTTTCAATGTTAGCTAAAATTAATCTATATTACAACTACATTCAATTTAGGGTGATTCTTATTGATTTAATTCTAAACTTTTCCCTTAATAGGTAAATTTTTAAATTAATTTTTTACCTATTTTTGTCATTTTCAATTTCATATTTTATAAAAAAAATATCATTATTTAATAATATTAATATTTTAAATTTTTCTACTAAACTTGATCTTAAAAAATTAATAGACAATATCTATTTGTTAAATGTGTTTTAATATGTATTTTAATATTATATGAGAAATTTTGTATATGTTCTATTTCTCTAAATAAATTTTCTTTATCCATTTTAATGGAATATTAATTATGAGTAAAAATTTCTATATATAATTTTCAATAAAATTATTTTTTTGAGTTATATTTTAAAAAATAATTCTAAGTATTATTTTTAGGTTTTCATTCAGATTCAAATGATCTCCTACATGCATTTATCTAACTTATCAATAATTAAATAGTGTAAAAACAACTATTTATGGGAAATATTCACTTGTAAATGGTATATATGAATTATACTTTTTTTATATTATATTTGTTATATCTTTTCTCTATATATTATGTTCTATATTTAATTAATAATTTATAAATATATTTTTTTCATGAAAAAATCATAATTTATTTTATTCTTACCTCTCTCCCTCTTACATTCTTATAAAAATTGGGAGTTTGGAATCTAATAGGTTTTTCAATTTCCATTTTAATAATTGAACCTACTTCTCATTTAATTTTCTGAAAAATTATCTTAATCATTTTTAATATCCATTTTTAGTTTTTTCAAAATCCCTTTGGAAATATGTCTTTTGATTTATGAAAATATATTTTAAAATCTCTATTGATATTTTTTCAAAATATTACCTTTCATGTTTTTTCTTATCTATCCATGTTTTTTTTGGATAATCAAAATAGTGAATAGATTTTAGAATTTAAAGTAATGGAAACTATTGATATTGAATAATTAGTGAGTTATTTATGGAAAATTTTTGAGAAATTTATTCTTTATTATTTCCTTTATTTGTTTCACAAATTGGTTGATAGAAATTTCAATATTTTTGAATGATAAATATTTGATGTATGGAATAGAATGTTTGTTCTATTTACATCTTCATCATATTAAATTTATGTTTTTAACATATTGTATGTCATTGATATATTGAACACATTTTTATATCAAATAATCTTTATTTACATTTGACATATCTTATTATATTACATATATTTGATAATCAAGAACTTATAAATTATGTTACTTATTTATTTATCATTGTTTTTATATAATCACAAAAATTCATTTGTTATTATAACATTTTCATTTCAAGGAATTTTAGTCTAACATTTTTGTTTTTTATTCACATCAGTAATGGTATGGATGAAGATTTTGAAGACTATTTAAAGAAAACAAGAAAGTATTTTGAATGGATTGATCCGATATTCTTTCATTTTTTAAGATAATGGAATAAATATGGATGTTTAATGAAATTACATTGATGGTATAGTGAGAGGAAATCATTGTAGGTTATGGTCGAATGATGCAATGGGTCAACGATATACTACCAACTACCATCCAGTTGTGTTTCGTAGAATTCCCCTTACTCCAAGAAGTTCATAGACCTACTATTAGAGGCAATCAAAACCTTTTGATTCCTATATGTATGTCTAGTTAGCTAGGGGGATCATTAAGATAGTTGGTTGTTATGATATATGTCTTTTTAGATGTATTTATAAGATGTCATAAATTATTTAACATAGTACATTAATGCTTCATCACAACCCCATTCTTCTCTAGCTCATAATAAGGATATATATATAGAGAACTAAGTTTAATAATATAATAGACTCAAAATTTAATAAGATGTTTTTAGTTAATTTATGCCTTTATTTACGATTTAATTAGTAATGAGTGTCTCGAGACAAGTTTTTAGGGAATATGGTTGGTTTTGGAGGGTATTAAGGACTTTTTAGTTATTCACAGTAGGAGAATAGTTTTTTCAGCCCTGATAATTTACTTGGAGACCATGTATATTATATGGAGAAGGAATGTGGGTGGTCCAAAGTTGGAATATGGTCATATAAAAACCTGATACATTCCCTAGTAACTATTTAGATTATAATGGAGGAGAAAAACATTATTGGTGCATGGTTTACCAAACATTTTGACCAATCCATTCAGGATCCCATAAAAGTCAGGGAGGCTCACATGGTTGGCACATGGTATGGAAAAACATGTAGCCAAATTATGTTTGTGTGAGTTAGTGATATGTAAATCCAAATTAATTAACATTAAACATATAATTTAAACCATTATTTTTCCCTCTCCCAGGTCCCTTGAACCTAGAGACTCCATATTCCTTGTTTAGTGAATTTATTCCTTTCTAATACTAATACGGGTGGATCCAATAATTTTGGTGATCTTGGAATTACTGTATATGATCTATGAACCTCAATTATTTAGATTAACTTTTGGTCTACCCTTATTCCATTGAGATGAATCATATATCTGACATGTTTTGGGTATATCTATTTATTTCAAAGCTATCTAATGATGAATTTCTAGTCGGTTACTTGAACATGGAAAATATAGTGCAACAATAGAACATCATTGATTAATATCATATCTAGAATCATTGGATGGTCCCAAGAGGTGTTTGGGTTTATTAATATTCCATTAACATGGAATATTTATAAATTTCATTCTAGAACACTGATGTGTTTGAGTTGGAACCAATTTTGGAGGTTTATAATGTGTAGACTCAATATAGGTAGAGATTGATTTTGAATTAAGAATCTCTCCTTGATGGGATTATGATATTATCATCACTGATCTATTATTTATATGTTCCTTACCATAATGGAAAATTGTATTTTCTTTCTATCATGATGTATCACATTAATTTAAATATCATGATTGATTATCCTATATTGTGTTCCCATATGTGTGAATGTGTAGTCTATGAGGCACATATATTATTTATGATTCCATGATTTTGTATATATTACCTATTAGACCATGTTTAATGTTGATTACACATTCTTGTATTTTTTCACTTACTCTTATGATGACGTGTTATGTTCTTCCTATATTTTCCCTATATTGTTGTATTTAATTATAGTTCTTTGAGAGGTATTTCTACTATAACATGAAACAGTTCGACCATATTAATATTTTTATCCCCTAGAGGGGGAGTGAACATGGAACAAAAAATGAATATGATGGACCTAGACATAGGGTAGGAAGACAAGGACCTTGATTTTGGACCTGATGTTGTAGTAGTGGTTTCTGATGACTATGTGGAGAGACCCTGGGCGTAGATAATGTATGGTGGAATTATGTCCTGACCTGTGACGTGGTAATGAATAAATGACCTTGTGGATGATCCTTGATCATTTTCTTTTGAAATTTTCATAGATACTAATTAGCATAGAGGATAACTAAAATCATGAATTCCCATTAGACTATGCAAATGGAATGGAGATGAAGCAGGTAAATTCGATGCTTGTGGTAGCTTGGTTAACACGTGAAATATTGAATTATATATTTTTTTTCTTATTGAAAATTAACATTTATCATGTCATAAAACATTTATTATTTTTAAATCATGCTATGGATAAATTGATGACATCCTACCATATTTCATTACTCACACCCTGCATGAACATCTAGATGTAAATGAATATTTCAGTATTCGAGATACATGTAAGGGAACAAAGAAACTAGAAGATTGATTAACTATGGAGTATGAAGATGGTAGTGGCTCCCAGATAGATTCTATAGAACTTCAGTTGAGTCATATTTTTTATATTTTTACACTTATATTCCATGGTTTGGATTGCCATTTTAGGAGCTGAATTTATTTACATGTATTAAATGGGTACATTTGTTAGAATATTTTTTAACTTTGTCCCCAATTTTGTCATTATAGGGTGTTTGTATATTTTTATATTAGTATTTTGTGGCTGTGATTACCGATTTTGTGGTATCCCCACATCACTGTTAGACCCTCACTACAAGTTAGTAACCACTTGCATATCGAGAGGTGCACATGAGGTCTTGTAATTTTTCCACTCAGGCGATCTCTAAGATAATATAGATTGTGGCATTATGAATTTTTATTAGAGGTATGCTTACTTTCTTTTCCATTTAGTTATTTTTGTAGATAATATAACAACGGTATTTTGTATCGAACTCATGTGGGGGGTTACATTGTGTTCGGGAATCTCATGTGTAAGAGACCTACAAGTTATTGATGATGGTATTGTTGTTATAGTTTTATTGGATTTTTTAAATTTAATTCATCATTGGTAGGTATATAGGATCTCATTACATATATATATACACTTGGTTTGTGTTTTATACTAGTTATTTAATTTAATTATTTAATTTGGATTAATTATTGAGTAGTACATGAAATGCCCTATCCTTAAACATTACATTATATTGAATTAAATTAATAATTCAAATTGACAGACTTTATTAGGATTAGTGATTTAGATAATTAGGTTATAACTAATAAAAAACATATTGACTATTACATCTAGACACTTCTATTCATTATGTATTTATTTCATTAAATAAAAACTCTTAAAATAATATAAACATGTTTAGTTACATGTTTCAAACGACATAAATATTCATTGATCCCATCCTTGACCCTATTCCACTTTAACTCATGTGAAAAACATTTCAAAAACATGGGATGAGCATAAATAGATCAATAAGGGATAAAAAATGAAGGAAAGCTGTTAGTTTTTGAAACAACATGTAATTCATGCCTACTTAATCATATAGTAATAATTTTCACCTAAAAAGTATAAAAAACAATTCAATAATATATGATCATTTCATACACTTTTTGTAAAACAAAAGATTACCATAATGACCATAAAAAACAATGTATATGATATAAAGATAAATTGCTACATAAACATAGTTAAATTGAATAATCATATAGTTGACTTCCACATATATCACTAAATAGAATAGCAATAATTCCGACTTCCATACCCAATGCATTTGAGGTTATAACGCAACCAGTCGTCCATTGTTTATTATTGAACCATCCATCATTTGGATTATCGTGTAACCACCACTTAAATTACCATGTACACTTTTATAATAATCACACATACATGACTGGAAATATTAGCATTTCAATAATAAAATTTAATTTCTAATATCAATATAACATTTCAAGATATAGAAATACACAATAAATTTCTAAAACCATTTAAAATATTTAATAAAGATAATTTGAATTGAAGTGTACCACACCACTTTAAAACGTTTGAAATAAATTAACATTCTAAAAAATTCATGTCCATATAGATAAATTCTTAAAACCCATTTGAGAACATGGATGCGAAATATAATTTTTTAGAAGAATAAATCTTTAAAACATTTCAAAATGATGTTTTAATTGAAAAAAAAATTCCACCTAAAATACACTTGAATAATAATCATTAATGAATAACATCATTAAAATATTTAAATATAATGAAAATACATTATTTTATGATATAAAAGGTAAAAATGTATTCATATACATCTTATAGGATATTTAAAGCATATAACGTCATGATATACCTCAATTAAATAATATTGAGACGAATTCCCTTATGAAAATATAGAAGCCTAATCGTGTCATATTAAAATTCAAAAATTGTGTTTATGGAAGATAAAAAGGTCTCTCATCCCATGGAAATAAAATTTATATAATTAATGATATATAAGAACATATCCCAACATAATAAAATTTAAATTATAATACATAACATAAAATAAGTCTTCGATTTAAAGAAGAGGGTTAAAGGTTCCCTTATAAAGATCATTTTTTAAATAAAATAGATCAATTATGTGTATTCTTTATAATTATACATAAATAATGTATAAATAATATATAGTTCATAAAACTTTATTTCTCACATAATCGTATCATGGAATAATAAGTAATTAGAATATTAACCCCATGAATGGAAATTGGATTAAGAAGTTCCCATACCTCAAGTCTGGTTTCTCTTGTATTTCCACTATTCTTCCTAAACAATAAAAATAAGTTAATTTATAATTTATTAAGAGATATTTTAAAGTCCATTATTCCTTTTATATAACTAATTACCTTGATACAATAATTATTTAATTATTGTAGTTCATATCAATCATTTTGTCGATGTTTGGAACGTGAGTTAAAAATGAACTTGTCCGAATTACAAATTGTCCATGTGTTCAAAAGTATATTATCTAAAGATATTTATTCATGATTTAAATATCATATATATCCACTATATATGTATTTATATCTAGTAAATATGTATTTATAACAATCCAGAACATTTGGATATAAGAAAATGAAATGTAGCGTTTATTGAGACCGTAAGTCATACATACGCATGAACACTACATTCTTTTCATTTTTTTCATTATTAATGAAATTAAAAATAAATTATAGATAAGTATATTATAATCCATTATAATATCTATGTTATACATTTTACATAATTTCTTTTATATCATGCTTTATAGGTTCTATGTACAGTGTGAATGAGTTATATCACTTTGAGGGGGAGGTAGTCTGAACTTCATCCAAAGAAATAATCATATTTATAAAACATGAGTAGCATAATAGTATGTTAGAAATGATAATTAAAGAAGTATAGAGATAAAATAAATATCATATATATCATATATATTTAAGGTTCCATCATAATTTCCACCATGAGTGGTGGTTGGAGAATATTGAACAATCATCGTTTCGTGAGGTAGTAGTTCACCATCCACAAAAACAACATGTTCTATACCCTTTAGATGGAGGAGTGTGTTTGTATAGTTCAAATTCATATAATAACAAAAATATATGATATTTAGGATGTGGGTTTTTTATGTAATCAAATAAAAAGATTAGAACCGGGAGTGAAGAATTTGAATAATGGAAAGGAATTTTATAGAAGACGTGACCTCTTAAAACATGTACACTTCTTTTCATTGAACCAAAAGGATTTAATGAATTGACTTATACATAGGGGAAAGAGTCTAGGAGAAATAGGGGGATGGTGGGATCTTCATATAGAAAATTTTGGACAAGACAAGGGGTTTGAGAGGTGTATGTAATGGGTTATTGGTGGTGGCCTTTTATAAGAGGAGGAGGGGATCTTTAGAAATGTTTGAAAGTATTATTTCATTATAAAATAATTTTCTATTTAAAAATGTCAAAACTCATTACATTGGAATATAAGATGAATATAAGCCTAAATAAAATCATCCAATAATAATTTTAAAGGATTTGAATATTTTTCTAATTTTGATCATATTTATTTAACCCTTTTCTACACATACTATTTAATCATACATTTAACACTTTGAGAATGAAAATAGTTACCGAAACATGAAAAATAGCCAAATAAAGAGTCATTAATAAAACTGGAGACAAATGGTAACTATTTTTACAAATCATAGATTTTTTTTGGAATTTTATATCATTTACTAAAATATTTTATATTTTAAAATATGAATTATTTAAATTTTGACAATATTCCTATCAGGAATTTTAAAAAAATCCCTAAGAAATTGATTTATTCTAAATAAAATCATTAATACAAATATAAAATGAAACTATATTACAAGAATATCATGGAATACATCCAAATAAGAAAATTAAATTTATTTCAACATTTATAATAATTTTTTTGAATCCTTTAATAATAAAGAAATCATTTCATCACCATTGTGTCATAATTAAATTTATTTATTTAATTTATAAAAATTATAAATAAAATACCCTGATGTAGGGAATATCATTTTATTTTTAATGACTATTTATAGTATAGATTATGACTTATATAAAACCATATAATTTTTTTTACTAAATGATATAGGCTTTTGTTGCTTTTCCATTAACATTAAATTATTTTTTATAAAATGTCATTTTCACATAAAAGTGTCTTTATGGGATCCCAAAATAGACCAATGTATGCCAATGTTTGGAAATTTATCATTAAATTGGGTTAGGACTTGTGTTACGGTAATTTAACATTATTATAATATTATTTATTTTCCTTTATTTACCATATTTTCCATATAACCATGGTAAATAAAATATTTACTGAGGATACTATTCATAATGTAGAAAAATAAAAGTTTCCAATTTACACAATTTGGAAATCATGATTATAAATATGGAATAAATTTTTCCAAATTCAAAACACAGAAGTTGAAGAAATTAATTTAAAATTAATTCCCATTGTCAAAACCAAAAAGCATGTTTTTATGAAATATTAACTATCAAAAGACAGACATCTGTTTATGTCCAATTTAAGAATGAAATTACATAAAATGATAAAAATTGGATTAAATGATAAAAAATAATCTAATTACACTTTAAAACCTAATAAAAGAATAGTCTAATCATATAAATACATTTGATTAAAAGGTAGTTTTGAATTAAAATGTAGTATTTTTCCCTATTCATTAAAAGATGAACGTTATCAGAAAAATACCAAAATTTTACCCCTATAAATTTTGATGTTCCAATTCTAAATATGAAGATAATTTTGTCAAATGCATCATATAAAATTAACAAAAACTTGATTTAAAAATAGTTCTCCATCAAAATGCAGTAAATTGATCATTAATGTAATTTTAGAGTATTTCGTGCTTAAAATCAGATTAATTCTTATTTGAAGCCTCTAAAATTTATTTGATAATAGTAAAAACATTTAAAAAACATGATTAATAATATTTTAGTTAGTTTTATTCATTCCCTTCAATACAATGGCGATGCATTGACTACCATCTAAAATAATAATATTATTGCATTATTTTTCTGTTGAACTCACTGTTGTGTGAAACCAAATATTTAAAAGAAACCTGTTGTTTCATATTGAGTACACTATCATACATATCATCCCATTTAAATTAAAATTAAAATTTGTTTCACAAATATTAATAAATATGAAAATGTCATATTCTTTATTTACTTTGGATGTTATAATGTATATATGAATCCGGTTGCGATATTGTTTTTGGAAGTAGATAGTTCAACTTGAGAATTCCATTTTTTTGTATATATATGACTGTAAATAAAATAAAGGTATAAAGGTCATGTTTAAATCCTTTTTTAGAACAAATAGGGTTATAAAATCATTATGGGAATCTTCTAGGATAATCTTCTAATAGAAATGCCTCTAGTGTGCCTTATAACTAATGAAGTTATTCCCAAACGATTGATATTATAGGAATTATAAATATTCTCTTTTATTTTAAGCTAATTAAAACCCATAGATGACTGACTATACCACTTGGTAGAGCATACCATATTGATTTAGCTGAGGTGTATGCGATATTTCCACCACACATTATGCTGGAGAACTCACATGTGCATACTACTGCACCTACTCTAGCGGTTATGGAATTAGAAAAACTCAGATAAGAAGTATTTTACATAATACCTACCCAGTGTGGAGGTGTACAAAGGAACATGGCTAAATATTCCCATGAACTCGATATCTAGCAAACTCTATCCTTCTAGGTAACTCAATGACCACATGATTACAAGGTGTGTATTGAAATTATAATTTGTACAATTAAGATGGTTGAGACACTGGAGTATCTGAGAGCCATGATAGTATAGTTAATTTTTTATAGACCCACTAGGAGATTTTGGGGTTATATGGGACAAGTGGGTAGATGAGAGGGTCTTTCTTGGTATTCATTAAGGAAATTATTATTTAGGAAATTATTTCCTAATGTCTAGAAGCTAGATCATGCTCAGAAATTCATGGCACGTCAACAGGGATCCCAGACTGTATCTATTTATTCCAATCACTTTATCGAACTAATTTTTTCACCCACCTTCTATTTAGAAATAAGGTATATAATTCCTGTATCCATGGGATCTGTCTTCATATTAATATCATATGTAATGTTATGTTATTTGAACTAATTATTCACCAAGAGAATCTATATTTGACCTTGACTACTTAGAAGGTCCTAGCGGACGACCGATTAGCCAGTTTTCTTCCATATTTCATCACTCAGGAAGGTGGCCCTCAAATTGTAGCAGCGTGTATCTTTTGATAGAGGGAACAAGAATATATACGATATGAATTAGGGTAGTTATATAAGGATGGGAAAAGTTATAGACTCTTCATCTCACTAATGAGGTGTCCCTTAGTGTTTCAACAATAGGATGGTTAGACACTATTTTCAGTTATACCTAACACCATAGAGAATGTGTCAGTGGTGCAAAAGGATGGGGAAAATTGGTTAGGTTTTCTTCAAAATATAGTGGTTAGGTCTCCATCAGGGTTCAGAAAATGTGAGATCTATGAATTAGGTATTCCGAATAGGTCTTCAAGAGTTGGTTTAAAATCCTTAGAAAATTTTAAATTCGGGGAGTCATACACCTCAAGAGCCAGGTTGTAGAGCTGTGGAAGGGTTATTATATGAGATATACATGGTTTTTATTGAATATATGGAGGGACCATTGGTTATTTTTTGTGTGTATTATTTACTAATTCTTCTCATCATACCAATCTTTTTGATAATGGTGTTTCCCATTTTGTTAAAAATGATTGATTTGTTAATAATGCTAACTTATTAATTAAGTTGTATAATGAGTATCATTCTATAAAATAATCCTTTGGGAAGAAAGTTGATTTTATCTAGAGATTACATGATTGTCGTCTAGTTATTTTTAGATACATACATCTATGGGATTTCATGATCCTTGCAATGACTATTTTTATGTGATATCACAGATCGATGGGATGACCATATTTTTTTTCTTACATCTGCTATTAACGGAGGTGGGTATCCTTTAGTTCAATAATGGGAGAGATTTTTTGGATGACTAGTGGGGTGGGTGTTAAATCTAGTAGTGTGGGACTAGATTTGATCTATATTATATTCATCATATCCCAGCTAACACGTGTAACGTTCATGAATTATAGTTTCTAGTTGTGGTAGTCTATGACTCTATATCTTCATATGGAGATCCCAGAATGTTTTCTAAGAAGGTGGATGGAAATATATGAATCTATATATACTAAAAGAAGATGCACCACTTAACCATGAAGAATATGTATCCATTTACTAGGTCTATAGATCCCTTCAACCAATTATGATAATCCCAGTGGTTCTCTAAGATTGATCTTCACTCTAGCTACCATCAGTTGCAGGTCATAGGATAGGATATCAATAAGATGATGTTTAGAAGTAGATATTTATTTATGGTTATGTTTTTAGGCCTTTTGTTTTTTTGAATTCAATAGCAGTGTTCATGTCTCCCATGAACACAATATCCCACCCAAATCCCAAATCTTTCAATGGGGTCTTTATTGATGTTATTATCCAATATTCACAACCCTCTGAGTTACATGAAAAATACCTTAATACCATATTGAGAAGAATCTAAATTCCTCATTTAATGAAAATAATTAAAATTTGGAACTTCTATATCTAAGAGGTATGTATTTTTGGTCATTCTATCTAAGAGTCCAAAATTTTAACGAACCTAATGATGGTGGAATTGATGATTCGTTTGGAATTTCTTTTGATATTAGAAGTATCATTGGGTTGAATGGATACTATTGATAGTTCATCATGGACTTATCCCACTTATAGGCACTAATAATAGGCCTTAATAATTGTGGGGTGAAATTTGGGACAGAAAATTAGTGTGAGCAGTCATTCTTTGAGCTGAATAGGGGATTGAAAACATCTCCAATTTTGATTCATCTAGGGCCTGATGTTAGTTACAAATTGGAATGTGTGGCATAAAGTGTTGGGTTTGGAGTTATGCTAATGCAGATGGATTTTGTAGTTTCTTATGGTTCATGAAAATTGTGACCCCATTAACGAGACTACAACCCACATGAATTATAGTTTCTCACTGTGGTCCACACCATGAAGTGTTGGAAAAATTATTTCTTTTGTCTGAGTTTTTTGTTTAAAAGGATCAAAATAGCCATAGATATGTCTTCTCTTAATAGGATCTACATTTTTTGTTGAGTCATTATATAGAGTGTGTAAAACCATTTTTAATTATGATTTCCCACATCCTAGGAAAATGTATTGTTATTAAAGATATTAATATCAATAATTTAGAGATACCAGATCTTTTTGAGATCCCATCATTGGAAGAATGTCACCAAATTTGAATGATGGAAGAATGCATTTTGGATGCGTTTTTAGATCATATATTATTTATAGAGTGCCTTTGGTCATCAAATATTTAACAGTATACTGGGTGAATAATAGATAAGATTAATATCCCATGTGTATATTGATATGAGAATGATTGGAATGTAGTGACCCAGTCCTTAGATGCTCAACAGATGATGAAGATATGATCATAGTTTAAGGGAACATGGAAGTGATAGACACCATACAATGGAAGCTGAAAAGAGAATATAGTGAATCAAAATGGGAAATGCCTCCAACATCACTGAAATTATACCATGACATTTGACACTAGTTCGAGTGTCTAGGAATGAAGAGGGACATCACATGTTTTTCTCAAAATGAATTTTTTATAAGAGGGTAAAGACCATGAATTATCATCTTGGTGGTTTTATTTAACCTAATTTGTGGAATATGTCAATGTTAGATATTATGATGATGGACTTCATGAGGATGTCACTATGAAATGTCAAGAATTGTGATATAGTTTGGTGACATTTGATCAATGGGTGAAAGTTTACCATTTCATTCAAATCTATGAGACTCATTTAATGTATAGGCTAGGAAAGAAATATGTACTCTAGATTATATTAATAAATGTATTTTACTTGATAATTGTATCTTATAGATATTCATGTTTGACTTCATAATTTTTGGTAGGGATTATAGATGGATTTGGGTACTCAACTGAAACTGAGTAAAACAAATCATCTAGAGACTGATGATCACACCGAGAAGATGATACAAATATTAAACGACCTGATATTGGTATGAAATCTAGATTTTAGAATATATTGTAAAGAACAAATTATTTTGGTTGGATTCACTTACAATAATTGAATACAAGATTCTATTCATATAACACATGAGGCTCTCTATGGTTTTCCATTTCATTCTCCACTATGTTGGAATGATGCAAGTGAAGTCACTATTTTGGGGATGATCATGGATTAGGAGACCTCATTGATTGTGCAGTTTATTTGGAATTAGATCACCATAACTCAAATTAGTACCAATCTTCTAATAACTAGAGAATATGTACATAAGAGTTCACTATAGTTGATGGAGTTTTCTTATGTGTAACCCCTCAGTGAGGGAAAAACATTTACAAAAAAAGTGATGATATAATAGATATTTGTTAGAACTTTTGAGACTTATAAGAAAAATTGACCCAAGGATTACCATTTGGATATTACTTCATGTTACGAAGTTATGGATGATGTGTCCCTTATATCTCATCATTGGAAGAACATTATGATCCTACACATGTGATCATTTATGGGGATGTTGAGATAGATCCACATGCTTCATTCATGGAATCGTTGATGAAGAGCATAGGCTATAGTGAGATGATGTTATTGGGGATGAAAATTTCAAATATGTTGATCCAGAGAGACATTGACTTATACAGAAAGAATCATGGGATAAGGAGTATGAAATATAGGCTTTGTGGACTGACTTGGCCAAGAAAGTTGTATAAATACCCTTATAAAGGTGGATAATTAGATATAGGGGGATAATGTAATGACCTATGATTTTTATGGGGAGTTTGAGTTATTTTTCAAAAATTAGTTAAAATATTATTGACGTTTTAATTTCCTAGATTGATATATCAGAGCTTCTAGTTAGTTTTTGAGAGTTTTGAATCCCTTTTAGGGGTTCATAATTGATGTATAATTTTCCAATGAAATTAGGATTCTCTAATAAACCATGAATTGTTTTTGGAGAAGGAAAATGAGTGGGGAATGTTTGGTGTGTAGTTAGAGAAAACTATGTGACATTACACAGAAGTTGTGTGGATCATGATATAGGGGAAAAACTGAATCTTTTCTAACCCAATCATAAAGTAGAAACCATGTGAGTACTCCCAAGAATATATGAAACATGAAATTTTGGTTTGGTTAATGATGTGACCAAACCATTAACACATGATTTAATGATAAAAAATATTTCATAATGAAAATAGATGACCTGATGTGACCAATTATTTCCCCCTCTCTCATGTCATTCAATCCTAAGAAATACATAGTACTTTAATGGAAAATTCGTTCATTTCTAATCCAAATTACAATGGATCCAAGAATGTTAGTGATTGTGGAATTAAGGAATTTGATCCATGAAACTATTTACTTTGGGTTTCTTTGTGATCTACACTTATCCCACTAATAAAAATCTTATATCCCTTATTTAATGTTTAAAACTATGGATTTAGATACCATACAATGATGAATTATTGTATCATTGATAGAATAGTGGTGGATATATTATACCAGTGGGACCACATTTAATCAATATAAGATCCATCATAATTGGTGAATCCAGATATGTATATTTTTATAGACCATTTTTTTGTTTCCTTAGAATGATAAATGATAAATCTCTATCATCATATATATATTTATTCAGAGGAGAGAATACAGGATGCAAATGAGAAAGAGAACAAAGAAGCACCGGGCTAGGGGGTCTAAAATAATAGAGACCAAGGGCGTCCCCACGAATTAAATTCAGACCCTCGGGTTTCATGGAGGTGGAATTGGGGAGGCAGGTGACATCGGAACTAGGAGCAGCTAGGGAAGCAAAAAAATCCGCCACTTTATTCCCCTCTCTCCAGGTGTGAGTAACCTTAATGCTGCTACTCAGTATCACTTTACATCTCCGGATTATGTACGCAACAGACCATGGGATGGAACCTCTTCCCAGCAGCGAGTCATGGATGATCCTCGAGTCCATTTCTACTTGGGATATTTCTATATTTTTTTGGATACACAAATTAAGGCCTGTGAGAATTGCCTTGGTCTTCGCCTCAAGAGAATTCCCATTTCCAAAATGAGCTGTGAAGGCATGGATCACACTCGCGCCCGAGTTATGAACCAAGCCTCCACCTCACATGATACCAGAGATACAAGAGCCGTCTGTGTTAAGATTTAATCCTTCTGTTGGAGGATTTCACGTTATCCACTGCCCCTGTGTTCTGTCCAATGTAGAAGGATCCAGATCAGGGCACGCCTGTAGCATGCGTAGTGAGGGAGAATCCCACCAGTTATTAAAGAGGGTGACCATGTCACTGAGTAGGCACTTGGTTCTCACAATGATGGATCTACCTGTTGAAATTATCCCCTCGAATCTAGCCTTGTTGTGGGCCTGCCAAAGACACCAGCATCCAGCACTAAGGACCACGAACCACGCCATCCTCTCCGGACCTTCCTCCAGTGTTCCATGAAACCACCTATCGATGACCGAATCCCCACGTAGCTCATTAGAGGAGACCGCTGTGAAGACGACGAAGCACTTACACATGGCCTGAGCCCATTCTCCTTCAAAGAAAATATGGTTCGAGATTTTCTCACTTTTGCTGCTGCAGCATTGGCACCAGGAGGCTAAACTGATTCCCATCTTCTTGATGCTCTCATCAGATGGAATCACCATGTTCCTTATTCACCATACGAGGAAGTTGTATTTCGATGGGATTTTATTGCACCATGCTAAATCTTTCCAGATAACCTGATGCACCTGAGGGTAGGAGATCCTACTTAAGTCCTTTGTGTTGACCTTCCCTGAGGGTGATGGGG
Organism: Viscum album; assembly: GCA_963277665.1. Classification (NCBI taxonomy): domain Eukaryota; kingdom Viridiplantae; phylum Streptophyta; class Magnoliopsida; order Santalales; family Viscaceae; genus Viscum; species Viscum album. The sequence goes on from OY728128.1 coordinate 174,163,701, forward strand.
AAAACACACACCGATCTGATTCTGAATTGATCATGATAGAGTCGAATATTTCTTTCTGAATATTGTCTAGCACAACCTTGATGAAATCCGGATAAAGGCTCGCGTACTTGAATGTAATCATAGGGCCCAGGCACCCCAGGAAGCCCACCACAGAACCCACCCAGTTGTATTTCCAGAAGAGGATGCTGCCTTCTCCCACGATCCAGCGGGAGTGATGTTGAAGACTCAAAACCAGAGGATAAATATGATGCCACAAGGGGGATCCCTGGACATTACCATTATCGATATTACTGGGGTAATTTTGGTACATGGCCCTCCCCCAAAGAGTTTTCTTTTCCATGATTTCCCATGCCATCTTTCCATGCATACCTTGCACAGTGCCTGCGACACTCCTAACATTAATGCCCCCTTCTTGGATAGGCCGACCCATCCTGTCCGAAGAGACCTAGTGTCTCCTCCCCTCCGAAAGTGCATCCCAAATTAAACCATCCAGTACCCTGTCTATAGATTTGATAACCCATTTTGGCATGGAAGTAGAAGCCATTGCATGCACTGGGATGGCTTCCAGAACACTCTTTACCAGCACAATACGCCCCCCGAAGGATAAAAAGAGGTTTTTCTAATTGAGAACTCTCCCTATGATCCTACTCACCACCTAGTCAATGTCCCGAACATGCATTCTTCTTGATGATATTGGAGAACCCAGGTACTCCATCGGGAAGGAGCCCGACTGCATGCCCATTCTACTGTACAAGGCAGAGACCCGACTTGCCACAAATTTTTTGGAAATATACAGGTTTCTTTTTGAATAGTTTATCATTCGACCGATCCAGTAACAATACTCCTTCAGGATCATGGAGATAGCTTTCACAGACCTCTTACCTGCATTAGATAATATAATTGTGTCGTCTTTAAACATTAGGTGGGAGATATGAGGGAGGTTCCTTCTCCTATGAAAGGGAAATATACTACCATTGTGGATTCCTCTGTTCAAGAGCCTTCTTAGAGAGTCCTGTATAAGAATGAATATGCTTGGGGAAATTGTATCACCATGTCTTAAGCCTTGGGTGGCCTTAATGAATCCATGAATTTTCCCCATAAATGAGACCACCATCCATGGAGAAATAATTCATCTAAAAAGGACGTCTGAGGCCTTGGGAGAGAGACGCATGCAAGTCAGGACCCTATTGATAAAGTCCCATTCCAATCTATCATACGCCTTGTTCATATCCAGCTTAATGACCATGTTGGAGCCATGAGTCTTATGATTCAGGTCTCATACCATTCCATGTGCTAGAGCGATAGCCCCCTGAATTGACTACCCCCACACGAAGCCATGTTTCTCAATGGAGATCCACCATGGAAGAATCATGGTCAGCCTGGTGCTGATAATGCTTGAGAGGAACTTGTAGGTAAAGTTACACATGCTCATGGGGAGATAATGGAGGAGGGAGGATGGATCCTTCTCCTTCGGTATAAGAACCAAGGTCATGGCACTAGCTATACGTGGGAGAGCTCCTCTGTGAAAGAAAACCTAAACTACAGAGACAATATCCTCCTTAACAACTTCCCATGAGGCACTGTAAAATGACCCAGGAAAAAAATCTGGACCCGGTGCACTATCTATATTGAGACTCATCACGGCTGCGTGGATCTCCTGCTCATCTGGAGTCCCTGCTATGCATGCATTGTCCTCGGATGAAACTCTATTTTGGATTTCATCCCAAATATCATCACCTCCTCTCAGATACTGACCAGCCATTCTTGGACTTGCAAGAGATCTTCAAAGAAGGATCAAGCCATACCACCCACAAGATCTCTATCATCCGTGAAAGTACCAACATCCAACATGATTTTGGTTTTGATCGGCCGTCTTTTCTCTCTGATACATGCATGAAAAAAAGATGTATTCTTTTTTCCCTCATGAAACCACTTATCCCTTGATTTCTCTTGGGCCACACGCTCCTGTCTGAGGAGCATCTCTGCCATACAATTCTTCTTGGATGAATGATTTTCAAAGATCGAGTCATACCAATCTTCCTCAAAGTCACCCTCCAGTAGCTCGATATCCTATTTGAGGACGTTCATCTCTTGGTCAATAGAAGTGAGGTCCACTGCCCATGCCTGAAGCCTCTGTTTTAGCCGCCTGAGTTTGTTATGAATAGCCACCCAGTAGAGGCCTTGCACCGGATCCCCCCATGATGTCTTAACCAGATTATGAAACTCCATATTACGAGCCCATTGATCATAAAACCTAAACTGCTCTAGGTAATCCTATCTGAGAACTAGAGACAACAGCAGCAGTGAATAGTCAGATATCCCACGGATCAGGTGGTTTACCTTGGCATTTGGAAATGTTCTGGTCGCATGAAGGTTAGAAATACATCTGTCAAGACGGCTCCAGCAACGTCTATTTCCTCTTTGGGTTTTACACCACGTAAACTGATCCCCGGAGTACCCCAAGTCCATAAGACCCTTATTGGCCATGAACTGGACAAATTTCATGTTATCTTGGCGTGGAAACACCCCAAGAACCTTCCTCTTAGCAGGCTCAGTGATGATGTTAGTGTCGCCTCCTACTATTCAAGGATCCTCTCCAGGGTCGAAATCACAATGTTCTTGCCACAGATTTCCTCTTCTCATGTTTTCACAGCTTCCATAAACAAAGGATGCAATGAAAGTGTATTGGTGCTTTTTCAACCTCGTAGTCATAAAATGGTCCCCCGCCTGGGTCATATCCACCATAAACTCTCTATTCCAGAAAATCCAAATGTTCTGGTTGGTTGGAGTCACCTGCACTGACTCCGACATGTTGATCCTGTAATTGAACTGTTTCAATTTTCTCAGGTTCTATTTATGTTCCAAAACAACTGCAATGAGAGCCTTGTGTTTCTTGATTTCAGAAGGCAAAAAGTTTGTTTTAATTCATTCCCCAAGTCCTAGACCATTCCAAATAATTATTGGTATCATTAGTACAACTTCTGCCCAGCTTTGGCCCTAGGAAACTTGGTCTCAAGTGAGAAGGAGAATCTCTCTCGATTCTGAGCCCTTTTTAAATTTACCTTCCATCGAGTGCACACCCATGAACTATGGTCAGTGAGGACTAGGGGAGATGAGTACAGGTGAGAATGAAACATGAGGGTCCTCCCTCTCACTGCACTCAGAGGAGACACAGACATTGGACACTTGCCCTTATCCTGCAGAGCCTAACTTTACATCTCTACTGGCCTTGAATAACTATCCACATGCTTGGAAAAAACCACATTCGACATGAGTGAGGGAATATAGGACATACCTCCAACCTCTAGCCGCCTAACACCTTTGGGATGCTCCAATAGAACCTGAAAGGACACCGTCAAGGGCTCCGACCGGTCATTGGGAGTCTGCAAAAAGAATTCCAGAAGACCACCCGATGAAAGCAACTGGCGGTGTCCAAATAACCATCCAACAAACGTTTCCAACCCAGCAGGGGGATCCCTCTTAGAACGGGAACACATAGCCTCACTAGAGAAGGTGACGCCAGCCGGATAGGAGGGGTAGGGGATGCACTCAGAAAACTCCATATCTGGAGAAGACGCCTCAACCTAAGGAACCAGATAGATGCTGGAGGGCCCTGCCATCCCACAGACTGCGACATCACGCCCCAGGTTGGGCGAAGCCTCTTGGTGAAAACCTCCATGGAGACGCCGCTTACACGACTGCAAGGAGTGCCCTTGGAGGAGACAGGAAGCACTGAACTTGGGGAACATAGGGTACACTTCAACTTGAGGCCACATCATTGAACCCTAAACCTTTAGGGAAAGCTTCTCCGGAATTGGGTAGGACAGGTCTACCTCCACGCACATCCGGGAATCCGATAGATCTGAACCACATCGGGTACTCTCATAGACACAAATGAAACCCCCAAGAGAATATCCTATAGCTCTAAGGAGAGCTTTATTCTGAAAATGAAGATGGAGAACAGGTAAAATGATCCATACCGCAACCTTCAGACTCTCCTTGCCTTTGTGCACCTCCAACGACCACTACGGCAGACTAAACCACCACTGAACCACTCGGAGGGAAGCTCTAAACCAAGCACGGATAAAATATACTTCCAAGGAGAAAACCAAGCAAAAGGAGAGGCGATGGACCTCCGATATACCCGATGGGGCCTGCAGCCCCCAGGAATGCACCCAGCTTTTGAAAACCAGAATAGGTGGCTTTTCCGCCCCAAAACGAGCCACTAGAGTCCATTTCAAGCCAGACACAATCTCATCGAACGCTGCTATAGGTACGTCTATGAATAGGGAATAACTGTCCCACGAAACCAAAGAAGTCAACGGGGGAGCCTCTGGGAAACAAGGATTCTAGGAGACACAGGATGGGCCGCACAATGCCTCCTTGAAGGAAACCACAGACCTCCGAAGACCGATAGGGAAGCCGACATCTTTCAGAAGATGAGAATGACTGCCAGTAGTGAAGCTCGAACCAGGGATGAAGGTCTCCGGAACCGAGAACTCCGACTGAAGGCACACGACAGAAGGAGGAACGGTCAGAGAATTTTGAAATTCAGCGGGCGCGAAAGCCATGTCTTCCTCAGTGGGAATACTAGTAATTTTAATGAGTTTTTTATACGAGTAATTGTTATTGCATGTACTATTAAAGGCTATGAAGAGAAGATTTAGGATCAAAAAATGGAAAGGAATCATATGAAATTTATTCTAGGAAAATTTTATTCAATTATATCAGTTCTTAATATAGTGATCCTGATTATTTTACTATTTATAAAATGAAAAATATCCTCATTAATTATGAGATTATTAGAGGATATTTCTTTAAGGAAAAAATTTAAAAAGGATAATGAAATTTCATTCAAATATTCAAAATAATTAAAATTGGAAGGAAATAAATATTTTCTTAAATGAAGAGAATAACACAAAATATTATGTAGATATCATTTATCTCTTGCCAAGAAACATCAATAGTGGACGAGGTAAATACAAAGGAAGATACTTTTAGAATTCATTATATTTGGGAAAGATAAAATGTTTTATAATAATTATCCATTGAAGTTGAAAAATAATAGTGAATGGGATGAAGAAAATAGATATTCAAACATTAAAATATGTTCTTAAAATTAAATCCTATCTTTATCAATAGGGAAAAATCAGTTGTTGGAAAAATTATCTAGAGTAAACTAATTATACACCAAGGAATGGGATTTTGATCAGGAAAAAATCAATGATGATGAGGATACAGATAAAGAATCATTTAAAAATATTCTAAGGGAGTAGCACATAAGAGAAAATGATTCGTTGGAATGTGATTCTTAAGAAAACAAAATCCATTTTATGAAAGAGAAAGTGAATCATCCAATGAATATACCATGAATAGAGAAATCATGATGTGTTTGAAGGTAATATTATTTCTTAGAGATGAAAATTATCATATTAATAAATGTTATAACGTGAATAAAAAATTTAGATCACGTAAAAAAATTTCATCAAAGAAGTGGAAATATTTCAAATAAAAAAATGAATAAAAGAAGAATATTATTGATGATATAACCACCACCATTACCCTTGTGGGTAAGGATGATGATAAATTGAAAAAATTGAGATAGTGAAGAAGAATGAAAAATACAAACCTAAATATAGAAATATGTTGATGTTTTAGATAGGTGTTCCATGAAATAGATATATAGAATCATTGATCCTCACGATTATGAACATAAACTCTGGAAATCATCTGCAATTTTTCCATAAAGGGATATTAAATTCTCATAAGAATCGAATGAGAAACAATAATTATTTTTATTAGAAAATTTATATGGAATATAAAAACCTTCTCACATAGAGAATGCATTTCTTGGGAAAAATTCTAAACCAGTTTCAAACATTCAAACAAATGACATGAAAGAAGATTTGGAGAAAATTACACAATATAGGTATGAGTATTAATATTTATATAAATATCCATATATATATATAATTTATATCAAATAAAAAGAGTTTAGGGTTATTATTAGTAATTTTGAATTAAGGGTAATATGGAATGAAATTACTAGTAAAATATGTTTCTTCTTAGGATTAGGAGATAGTCTTAATCAAGGGGTGGATGTACCATTAAAAAATGAAAATAGGTAAAAGTTTAAATAAATTAATAAAAATATTGAAGGGAGAAATATCGCTGAATGTTTACATGAAAGTTGTGTGAGCTGTGTTCAAGAATTACACATATCAAATGAATGTGTTCCATTTACACACAACATAATTTATTTATCATTAGAAATATATGTATATTTAGAATCACAATCAATAGGATAATGTACTAGAATATTAATATGAATATGTAAAAATTAGAATTCATGCTTAATGGATAAATGATGCTCATTTTATCTGAATAGAGAATTAAGTAATATTAATAATTTCTAAAAATATGAAATATGAGTTTTTTTCTTTGTTAATCATAGTTACTTAAAAATAAAAGGTATTATTAGGAGGAAAATTTAGAAAAATTGGACCATTACAAAAAATCTACTATTTATTTATATGCTAGACCATAAACTGTTTATTGTTTCACCAGTCTATGATGATGGAAATGGAGTAATTTTTAAAAATAATAGTTATCTAGTGAATATATTGAATGTTTAAATAGTTTTCAAAAATGTTTTGATAACTCAAGGTAATTTATTTCATGTTAAAGATGCCAGAAAATATTTTTATATGAGCATGAAAGTTGAAAAAAATTACTATAAAAGGATTGGACATTTGAACAAAATAAAATGTGAAATTTAATCAAATATGAATTAGTGAGAAGAATTTATATTTTTGATGATTACAATGTAATTTTTTTTAAAAAAGTAATTAATGAAAATGGATAACAAAAACATTAAATAGTTTACATTCTAATAATGTAACCATTATAGATGATATAATAGGATGTTTGTGGGGGAAATGATGATTAATTCAACAAGTGGAGATATATATTTCTTCACATTAAATAGTGACTTCACCCTGATTGCATGTATTATGTTCATATATAAAATTTCCTACATCTAGGAAAGATAAAAATGCATTTGGTGTCATTCTAGAAAACAATAATGTTTTTCCTTATAGTGGTTGAGATTATATAATTTTACTGAAATATATAATTGACTATTCTCAAACCTTATAAATAATCATGGTGTTATGTGTGAGTAAAATTATTCGTGTATTCCCTTATAAAATGGAGTAGATGAATGGTAAAATAGATTCCTTTTTGATGTGTATATAACATGTCTTAGTGATCATGAAACCTAAATATTTTTCTTTTTAGAAGTTACTATACACCTTTAATTATTTAAAATAAATTTTATATAGACCCAAATGTATACATGACTAGCTATTATTTTTTTAAGAAAAAAAGATATTTTCAAACACATTAAGGTGTTTGAGAATCAATACATGATCAAGAAGAACGTCATGAGTATTAGTAATTTTAATGAAATATATTAGGATAGAATATTCTTTTGTTATATATAAAATGAAAGTTCTTATAGGTGCTATAAAAATGTTAATAAAAGAATGTGGACAATGATGATGTGATTGTACCTAAAAATGAAGAAGTTAGAAAAATATTTATCACGGGGGATAATATAGATGATGTTTTTAATTTAGATACTGTAGAAAAAAAGTATTAAATCATACAGATTCAATAATTAGATCCATATTCTCCTTACATGAATTATGATTTTGAAAACCAAAATTCAATATCAACAAATTCAATTAAAATAAAATACATTGATACTAATAATATCATTAATCACATAGATTCAGGAGTATAAACTGGAAGAAAAATCATAATAAAAAGTAAAACTAGTTTTCTTCCAATATCAGACCTCAAAATATTGATTAGGACTTTAAGAACAATGATTAGATCCTAGATATAAAATAAAAATAGAATCAAATATTAGCTAATGAAAAAAAGGAAATTATTAAATGAAAAAAGAGAAAATTTATGGGATTAAAATAGGCCTTTTGAAACAAATTAAAATAGAAATAAGAAATTACAAGAAATTAGTATAGGCTTTTATATAATGGTTATTCACAAATAAGGGTATTTTTTATAGATTTCCCTGACTTCCATAAATGAATAATAATAATATTTATTTCTATTACAAAAAATATAAATTTCAAAAACATCCAAATAAATGTTAAATTTTCATTTTTCAGTTGTGAAATCAATGAAGAAGTGTATACAGTGCAAATTAAGGGGTTTCCATTTGATAATGATTACATATGGATTTATAAATCAAAATATTTAACATTATGGAGTTAATGATTCTATAAGATCTGGGTATGTTATGTTTTATAAGTACATGAGAAGCATAGACTTAAAAAATGGACATGACGAAATAATATATCTATATATAACGTATTAAAACACCAAATTTATTATAATTACTATGTATGTGGATGATATTATAATTAAAAATGACGACTAAAACTAATTGAATATTTTTATTCAAAAATAAAGAATAAATTTGGAATTTGTTTTCTTGGAGAAGTTATTTTTTAGAATCATAAATTGCCCATTTTATAGTCATGCTTTCATTACATAATAAAAATATAAAAAATGGGTACTGGAAAATAATAAAATGGTGGAAGTAATATGGGTTCATATTGTAGAAGCCTAATGTTATTATGAAATACTTCTCTATATATTTTTTTTTTCATATCTTGAGATACACACAACAATGAGTTTAAATGATTAGCATAACATTATTAAAATATTATTTTTCCACAAACGCAAAGACATTAGGTTGGTGAGTATGAATAGTAAAAAAATTATAAAAAATATAGTCTTCAAATTTATAAAAAAATTGTTATCAAATGACAATAATTAAAATAATTTTTTTTGATATAAAAGTGATATTTTTCTGAAAAAATTATATTATGAGATCAATGAATTTTATATACATTTATCCCTCTTGTTGAATTATTTTAATGAAAATTATATATTATTATTTACCTGTTTAGATGTTTCAAACAATATAAATTTATTTTTCTATGTATGGGATAACAATAAATCAATTATTACACTAAAAATGTATTTTTCCTAAAAAGTTGGTTTTCCCACATTTTGCGCTCAAAATATGAAAATAAGTTTCTACCATTTACTTGTATTAAATTAGATAAAATTAACTAAATATTTATAATCAAAAGGATAAATTTTTTAATTAATCCAATTTTATTTTCTATTCAATAATAATAGTAACTATTGTAAAATTTTTCAACATGGTGAATTGTAAACCAGATTAATATGGATTAATATATTTCATAAGAGAATAAGTGCCATAAAAATTCTTAATTTAAGAATTAAATTAGATACTTAACACATTTGGTTATAAATTTGTTCATTAAATATAATCTCGTCCATTAAGATGTCCTATATATTATTTAAACAAAAGTAATAAAAATGCCAATATCATATTTTTAAATATATTTTATGTGTTCATAGAGTGAAAAAATTAGTTATAGTTGATTTTTAATTATATTTTTGACTAATTAAAATATATTAATGATTTAATTTATTTATAATATTATGGAATTAATTTCTTACTTGAAATACTTACACAATGCTGATGAAGTAATTATTTAATTAAGGGAAAACAATAAATAATATTAAGATATTAAAAGTATTATAAGATGAAATAATTATAAAAAAATTGAATTTTTTAGATGACCATGACATGTTGGGGATGTTATAAATTTTTTTTAATTATAGTTTTTTATTAATTTTATTAAAACCATGGTGACGAACAGTGTCAAAATTGAAATTATTATTATTTTATGAAAATAAATTATTTATTAAATTATTTCAAAATCATAAAAATCATAAATAAAGCCAATTTGGATAATATATGGTCTTATATATCATACCTTAAATATTATTGATTAAATATTTACTATATATGTAAAATTATAAGCTTTTATGAGTGAAAAATGTGATACCATAGATAACGTTAATGTAGGTTAATTAAGACATTAAACTAAAATATAAGGTGTTAAATAACACATAAACTCAGAGAATTTTTATTATGTGGTAAAATTTAAACCATATAATACATTATGTTTGTATTCATGAAAATTTGGAAGTACTTTTCTAAATAATAGTCTTATTATATATATATTTTTAATGAAATTCCAAAAGTTCCCCTTACCTCAATTATGAAAGAACATATCCTCCCTCACTTCATTTCACCACATTGACCCCTATAACTCCACCATAATCTACCAATGATCTTATAAATGTATATATCCACATTCTATAGGTAATGGAATTACCAAAATACCAACCCTATAACCCTTTAGAGGATATCTAATCGAGTCATTTCAAATATTAGGTAATCTCTCTAACTAATCACTTAATTTTTATACTCTTATTTACCTCCTCTAATTTTATTATATCTATCATTATATAATATATCTTTTAACCTAAATATTCTTAAATGTTATTATGTTTTTTATACCACCATTATTCACCCTCTTTCCCATCATATAAGTAGTGTATGTATCACCCATTCATACGTATGACTTACCGTCTCCACGTAGTAATAAAATTAATTTTTCATAACCATAATTTAATGATTGGTTTTATCATTAGTTTAATGTTTATATATATTATTTATGAAATAATTATACTTCTTGAATGATGATATTAGGTCTAGATTCATATCATTAAATCTTTTGGGAAACGATAACATCTCTCATACATACTTAAGGAAAACCATCTCCATGATATAATGCTATTTATTTTAATTTATATTTCACATGGTTGGTGATAAGCAGTAATTTTATTAATAAATATTATATATAATATATAATAAAAATTTAGTAAATGTGATTTATTATTAACACCTCATTAATTTCATCATTCAAAAATGGAAACAACGTTAATGCGTACGTACATCCTACCATCTCTAAGAATGGTGTAATTCATTTTTACCTCTAATTTTATGAATGATTATAATTATAAATATAATGAATATATATGACTAAATAAAAAGATTAAAATTCTAGAAAAGATGGTTCTATTATCAATTAAAAGGACTGGGCCTACTGAACCAAAAAATGATTGGAAAATGAATGAGTTATCTTATAAAAATGTGATTTTATGAAAAATAATAATTAATAAATGGATGATAAGATGTTATAAATAAACTATAAATGGTACTATATAAATATGATTTTGAAATATTTTTATAATTAATTCATATATATTATACAATAGGATTTATTGTTAATAAGGAAAACCATGACTCGTGGTAAGAGTTTATTTCAGAATCTCATCATTATTCAAGATTGAATATGATTAGGTCTCTACTGGGGAATATTTATCTTCCACGTCTATTTTTTTATAAAAAATAATCTCAATTTTTTTATATTATTCTAATATTAATTAAATTTATTTTTACCTTGTTTTAATTTTTACAAAACTGTTTGACATTAATCATTTATTAATTTTCATGACCAACATTCATTAGGACTTTTTCAAAAAAACGAAATAATACTTTTTAAGCTTATATAGAATTATAATATTTTTCCTCCATTATGTAAAATTAATGATTTTATGGTACTTTTACAATATTATAGTGTTATTTTCAATAAAAATGTTTTCATTTATAATTTCAAGGCCTAAAAAATTATATTATAATGGAAAGGATATTTTTATAAATGATATTTTCTATATTTCTTTAAAAAAATCATCTATCACTACTTTATTTTAGGTTACTTATTGTTTAATAGGGATATGATTAATGGATTTAATTATTATTCATTCTCTGAGTTGTTTTGGTTTATGATGACATGATGTTTATAAATACTGCTACTTTTCCATGAGTTTTTTTATGATGAAATGTTAATGAATATTATATCTTTTTATGGGTTCTGATATAGTGAAGGATTTATGATCCTTTTTTCAAAAATGTGCATCATTTTTATTATTTTTTGGTTGGCACCAATATCTCACTCTAGTGAGATATTAATGGGAAATAATTTGATGTTATTGATAAGTTATGGGAACCAAGATTATGTTCTAAATAAGTTATAGGAAACAAGTTGATGTTTATGATAAGTTATATGAAACAAGTTGATTTTATTGACATATTATTGGAAACAAGTCTATTTTATTGATCCATTATGTGAAACAATTCGATGTGCTTGATCCATTATTTGAAACATTTCAATGATAAAACATCATTATGGGAAAGTGGTGTTGATTCCTGATCCGATAGTCTTGGTAGGTAAATATGACATACGAAATTGTTTCTTTTATTATGATTATTCCACAAACATTTGTGACATGAAATTAGGGTTCATTTTTGTGTTATGATAAATTATTATTCTTATGATTCATTTCTTTTGAAAGGTTAATGTTTTATTTGATAACTCATTATTGTTATCTTGGTATGAATGTGATTAATTTTTCATTGTATGGTTAAGATGTCATTTAATTATTTTTATCCTTTTCTTTTATATGATCATCAATTGACATCTCACTATTTACCCTTACTAAGCATATGAGCAAATGCATTTTTTATTTTTTTCCTTTCCATGGGTTTTTAAGAAATTTTATAAGTATTATATGTCAAAAGGGTGATAATTATGAAGAAATAAAAGGGTGATGATGTAGGTATTTTTTGAACTAGTTGTTTATGTTTCCATGTTTTCAAAGGAACTATACATTTATGATCCTCAAGTGTTCTTTGGTGTAATGTATTGAATATTAAAGGCTTGCTACATATGAATATTGTTAAATTATCATCCAAGAAATAAAATTTTCTCGAAACATTATTTGGATAAAACCATGTATCTAAAAGGAATTATCTATAAGATAATTTAGAATCGATCAATAAATAATTCAATATACAGTAATTATACAAATAGAAATTGTTGATTCCTACCATAACAATGGTTTTGATAGGAAGAGAGTGCCCAAGTCTAATGAAAACATGAATAAATCATAGATTGTAAAGAAATTTATATAATCCACATGGAATAAATGTGGGAAGAAAAATCAACTCATGTATTTGAATAGAATTTGAATGTAATTTAAATTTGGAAAGGTGGTTCATAAATACCACGAATATTAAAATGAAATGAATAGACCAGTTAAACCATTGGATAAAAACTATATTCCAATATTTTATACACCCATACTCTAGTGCTTCAAATTAAAGGAGTATTTGAATTATACAAACAAGTGAATGAATATAAATGTTTTGGATGATCAACATCAAAAACCTGTTAAGATCAAACACATAGGGAATATCATGTGATCATGACTACCAATGTGGGTTATGAGAATAAATTTTTTAGAGGTATAGTTATCATTCACTATAGAATAGATATTGTATTATTTGATTCTAGATACACTCAATCCATTATTTATAATGAATTTTATATGTGTATCACCATATCACCTCATAAATTATTTGTTGTGTTAGTTGTGAAAACTTCTAACAGATCAATGGATGCACTCATGTTCATATTTATCATCTTATTTATGTTTGTGGGAAAGTGATTCCTAATAATCTTTAGATTCTCCATTTAGATTAATTAAATGTGATTCATGGCATGGATTGGATTTCTCTATATGGATCACCCATTAATTTCCAAGAAAGTTATGTAATATTCAATATTACAATTGAATCGATAATAATTTTATGATTCATGGATGATTATAAACATCTAATAAAAATTTATTCAATATTTTTTGTATTAATTACTATAAATGAATGATATCTATTATATATAGATGTGTATAAACTCAATAATAATGATAAACCTATTCTATGAGAGTTTTTTTTATGTTTTTCCTGAGGAGTTTTCTAGTCTTACCTAGAATCATGAATTTGAGTTTTGAATTGAAATAATACATGGTTCTATTCCAATTTCAAATAATACTTATATAATGGACCTAATTGTGCATATTATTTATAGAAGAAAATGTATGATAATATTGATAAGTGATTCATACACCCTAGTGTATCACCATGGGGTGAAACTATTCTATTTGTTAAGAATAAATTTGTATTAATGAGAATCTCCATTAATTAATGATAACTTAACAAGATCACAATAAATAACTAGTATCCTCTTCCCTATATTGATGACTTATTTCATCAACTATATGGATCTCAATAATTTATTGACATTGATATTAATTCTATATAATATATTTTAAGAGTCAAGAAATAGAATACAACCAATGTGAAATTTCATAAAAGTTATGGACATAATGAATTTATAGTGAGGGATTTTGGTCATACTAATTCAAAAACTATTTTCTTAGACATTATTAATATAATATTTAGATACTATATGGATTAGTTTGTGGTAGTATTTATATATTTTATCCTTGTACATTAAAAGAGACTGGAATATCATGAAGAATACTTGAGGATTGTTCTAAATAGACAAAGGAATCATAAGATTAATAAATAATTTACCATGTAAGAATTTTGGATTTACAATGTTTCATTTTTAGGTCATATAATTTTTAGTGAGGGTATATTAGTAGATTCTTCAACAAAAAAGTAATAAAAAATAGACCTGGCCAACATTCATTGATTGAAATCCATAATTTTCTAGGGTGGGATGGATATTATTGAAATTTTGTGAAAGGTTTCTCATGATTATCTAATACACTCAACATTTTGACATAGAAAGGAGTTATTTTCTTTCATATGTGAGAATGCAAAGAGAATCCAAATGAGAGGAAAAGATGATCGGTCAGTGAGCGTGTGATCAAACTACCCTATAGTAAAGAATAGATTTTTATGTATAATGGTACATTAAAAAATTTACTAGGATGTGTTCTCATGAAAAATAGAATTGTGATAGCTTATTCCTTAAGATAATTGAAGGGACATAAAAAATATTACCCAACTCATGATTTGGAGTAAGATGTTTCAGTTTTTTTCATTAAGGATATGGAGGAATTATCTATGAAGTGAAATTTTTGACATATATTCTAATGAAAAAAAATTAAATTAAATTTTTACTCAAAAATGAGTTGAGCATGAGTCAAAGTAGATGGACATAGATTGTTGAATATTATACCATCTCAATACACTATCTCCCTTGGAAACTGAACAAGTTGACATATGCTTTGAGCCGAAAGGATCATGCTTTATTATCTATAACAGGGATCATAAAAGATAAAATACTTATGGATTTAAAAAGGATGGAAAATGAAATATTAAAGGATGTGGAAAAATCTTATCTGACATAAATTAACTTTCAAACATCTATACAAGTGAATATTAAAGAGGTGTTGAAGAAATATGTAGAGCTACAAAATATAGCTATAAATTTTCTTAAGTTAAAACATAATTATGGTGGAATAATAATTATTAGTAATATTTTATGTGTCCAAACCATACCATATTAAAATAACTATCTATTGTATAAGGCTCATAGTTCATCACTTTATGTTCAACCTATATGTAAACAAGATAAGTAGATACATGAACGAGTATTTTTTTGTTGGTGGAAATGAATATTGATTTTGAATAGTATTTTTAATGGTTATTCAATTTTTAGAATTTTAATTATAAGAGAAAAAAGTCTAAGGGTATTTTATTACCATTGACCATACCTAATGGCCATTGGATAAAAATTCCATAGTTTTTGTTGTCAGACACCGAAAAAAATACAATGGAAATAATGATATATGGGTTATCGTAACTCACCTTACATTGTTGGCACCATTAATTTTTATCACAAAAGTATTTTATCATGATTATATTTCTAGTTTATATATTACGGAAGTGGTAATATTTCACAGAGTACCACTTTCTATTGTATCATATCAAGATATGAGGTTTACATAGATGTTTTGGTTATGTATTTATTAGACATTGGATACAGAGTTATGATTTAATACTACTTTTAATCCATCGATATATTTTGAGACTCATTGGGACATTAAAAATTAATAATTCATATTTATAGCTTTTTCTATGGATTTACAGGGGGTGGGATCAACACCTTCATTTATTTTTTTACATTGATAGAATTTTCTATCTATAATTCATAGGGATACTTATAAAGATATATGTAGTAATAAGTGTACAAATTAAAAATGATATATTGAAGTTGGAGAAATAAAGCTATTGTGACTTGATGTAGCTTATTAAATCATATAGAATGGCAGATCCATTCAACAATATATAAAAGTTGATGATAGTAAAAAAATGTTATTGTCCCAGTCTTTAGATGTATATGGAGTTTTAAGGGGTGATAAGTTATTTATATGAATATATAACTAGAATATAATGATGATATTTCAAAATAAGGGAAAGATAATACCTAAATATAGGGGTTCTTTTGAAATTATGGATAGTATTGGGATGATAAATTATCGATTATGACTTCCACTAAATCTCTCACAAGATAATGATGTTTTCTATGTATCTCTTCTGAAGATGTACTTACCTGATCCTTAAATTTTACTAATCTCAGAGGCCATACCATTTGGGAAATATATTTCTTATGAAGAAATTTTTTTAGATATTCTTGATCAAAGAGATATGTTTTTAGGAAAAAAACACCACACGTCTGGTTAATGTTTTTTTGAAGAAATCCTCGATTTGAGGATGCTATGTGGGAACCAGATGTTATGACGAGGAAGACGTAACATAATATTTGTGTATATTATTGATGATTTTTTTGGGATAAATTTATTTTAATGGGTATAATTGAAAACCATGATATTTTTATGAAATATTTCCATTTAAATAATTTTATTTATTTAATGTTTTGTGATGGACACAATGTTTAGTTTAAACAAAATGTGTAACATTATAAAAATATTATGTGTCTTTCATTACCTAGTAGTTTTTTAATGGGTATTAATTTTGATAAAAATATTATAAAAAATATAGGGACTACTAGTTTATTAAAAAAAGTCATTAAATATCAGATGAATAAAATTGAAAAAAATATCTTTAAAATAAAAGTGACAGTTTTCTGAAAACATTATTTTAGGCATTTATTGAAATTTATATCAATTTTACCCTTTTGATGAATGATATTAATGTAATTTATATGTATTTTTTTAAATGATCATATGTTTTAAACATTTAGAATATATTTTTCTATGTATATGATAAGAATAAATCAAGTTTTATGAATTAAAAAAGTATTTTCATAAAAGAGAGGGGTTTGTCATTGTTTTCTAAAATAATTGAGAAATAATTTTTCCCTATTGTAGATATTTAATTATAGAAAATTAATAAAAAATTAATCACGAGGGGGTTTAAATTTATTGATTTATCCCCTTTTATTTTTAATCAATACGAATAATAATTAATGTAAAATTAATTATCTTGGTAAAGTGTAAATGGGGATAATCTAGATTAAACATATTTGGTAAGGATATAATTTTGATAAAAATTATAAATGTACATATAAAATTATACCCTTAACACTTAATGATATAAATTTAGTTATTTAATGGATACTTGTCCTAGAAAATGATTTTTATATTTTTTTAATCCAATGTAAGCCACACAATTTCATTATCTTAGTTTTAAATATAATGTATTTATTTACATAAGGGAAATCATTAATTATTAATGAATGTAAATTGAAAATTTGTTCCTAATGAAAATATATTCATGTTTTTATTTTATTTACAAATTTTAAGAATAAAATTACTACCTTTAATATTTACAAAATGATGATTCATTTTTTATTTAATTAATTTAAAAATAAAATAAATAACATTAAAAATATTAAAAGTATTATAATTTTTGAAAAATGAGGTGATCCCAGAATTTGATATATTAACATAAATATTTGGGATGTGTTTCCATAATTGGTTTTAATTATATGTTTTTATTGACGTAATTAATGTCAATGAAATGAACAGTTTCAAAAATGGAACTAATGATATTTTATGAAAATAATATTTTATAAAATTTTAAAAAAAATATTAAAAATATTAAAAAATAAAAAATGGGATAGGATATGGGCAAACATTTAATCCATAATACATTTATAATTCATGATTTTCCTGATATGTTAAATTATAAAATTTTAATAGTGCGAATATACTACGAGGGTTATTATCAAATTAGGTTAATTTGGGTGTCTAAAAAATAATCTTTTAAATATAAATTAAAAAAATTAAAATTCTATTTATTTATGATATTTATACTATAAAATACCTTAGGTTATAATTCATTACAATTTTGATTTTTTTACTAGAATATTCCTATTATATTTTATATGTTAAATAATTTCCAAAAGTGCCACTCAACTAAATAATAAAAGAACACTGCCTCCCCCACTTAATTTCACCACTTTTAGTCTCCTATCAATTTCATACTATAGTATTTTATCTTATAAATTTACATATATACATTAAAAAGTTTTTGGTCTTCCCAAAATACTGGCCTTATAGCCCTTTACAAAAGATCTAAAGGAGTCATATGGAAGAAATGTTAATCTCTCCAATTGATCACTTTATTTTTATAATTCATTTTTTACTTCCTATAAATATAAGATATATATCAGGAAATAATAAATTTATTATCCTTAATATTTTTAAATTTTAATATTATTATATAAACACCATTATAACCCCCATTTTCTATCAATTAAAAAGTTAATGTATCATTCATGCGTACGTACGACTTATCATATCCAGGTGATGAAATTTTTTATTTTTCATCACCATATTTTATGTACATGTATTATGATGGTTTTAAGGTATATATATAATATTTATTTCATAATTATACTTAGGAATGAGAAAATCATGTCCTCCTTTATATCATGCAATATTTTTGGAAACAATAACATCACTCGTTGGTATGTATGATCTACTATCTCCACAATGCGATATGATTTTTTATTAATTTATACTCCACAAGGACGATAATAAGATGAATTTAAATAATATATATGATATAATGATAACATAATATTTTTTTAAAGCTAAATTACTAATTACTTTCCTTTCATTTTATCAATCGAAAAATAGAAACAACGTTCACACATACGTATGGATTACCATATCCAAGAATGATGTAATTAATTTTTATACCAATAGTTTTTATAAATGTTTATGAATATTTATATATTTAATGTATATTATTTTATAAAATTATTAAAATACTATAATTGGCTGTTAAACCGAAACATCCTTGGAAAAAAAGCATTTATCACCCCGAACAGTTATTTTAATAACAAATTATTAATAAATGGGTTATAAGATGTTATCACTAAATAATAAATGGAATTATATATTTTTTTTATTTAATAAATTTATGTTAAATGTATATTTATTATTCCCGGTGTTTGAACATGATCAATTAAATTCATGGCTTCATGTATATTATTATTTTACTATCTCAACATTATTTGTGATTGCTTATATTTAAGCCTCTATTAGGGAATAATTCTATTCCATGTCTATGTTTTATAAATATTATTTAAAAAATTATTTTACTATCTCTAATAATTTTTTAGAATTTATTTCACCATGTTTGATTTTTTACATAATATTTTGAAAATAATCTTTTTTTATTTGTCTAAAAGTTATTCTTTGTGAATTTTATGAAAAAATAGGAAGGAATGAATTATAGACAAACAGGGAATGAGTGTATTTTACAATCATCATTACTAAATAATGATTTGAATACTAATTTACAATATTACATGGTTCTTTTCAACAAAACTATTTTCATTTACAATTTCGTGACTTTAAATATTATTTATAACATGAAATCAAATTTTTCTCATGAATTGTTTCATATGATCATTCAAAATAATTTTATATATAAGATAATTTTTTTAATGTTACTTATTTTTTACTAGTTATATGATCCAAGGATATCATAATTATCTTTCCAATGAATGGTTTATGTTTATGATGACATGATTTTTATGAATCCCATTTTTTCTATGAGTTATTTTATGATGAAGTGTTTCTGAATCCCATTTCTTTTTCATGGGTTATATTATGATGAAATATTTATGAAAGTAATTTCATTTATGTGTTCTAATATGATGAATGATTTTTGATACTTTGGAACACATATATATTGTTTCGATTATGTTATTGGTGGGACATATATCTCCCTCATTTGTTTTGATTAATGAATTATATATCTAGTGATTGTTATGGGAATCAAATTGAGGTGCTTGATTATTTATAGGAAACATGTAAATGTTCTTGATCTATTTTATGAGAAATGTTGATATTTTTAATATGTTATCAAAATCAATTTTATTTTCTTGATCCATTATGGGAATCAAGTTTATTTTAATGATCCATTATAGTTAACAAGTTTATATTCTTGATCATTAATGGGAAACAAGTCCATGAACTAGATCTATTTTATGAAACATGTGTTGATGATTAATCTGATGGTCTTGGTAGTAAACCATGACATATTAAATGGTTTATATACTTATGATGACACCACAAACATTTATCATTTGAATTTATAGTTGAAGATTATGTTATGAATATATCTCATTCTTATGATTCATGAATATTTTAAATTTATTATTTTATTCTTTAACTCGTTATTACGATCTTTGATAGATTAAGAACTAAATTTGTATGTTTTGGTCATGATCTCATATCTATATTCTTTTCAAATTTTTTGATATGTTCATTAATTGATATCTCCCATATTTACCATTACTGAGCATCTGAACTCACCGATTTATGATGTTTTCTTTTCCCTATAATATTAATAAATTAATTAAAAAAATTTGTCTAAAGGATTATAGTTATGAATTAATTAGTGGGGGATGATTTAAATATTTTATAAACTAATTTTTTATGATTCCATGTTTACGAAGGAACTATTCCATTATGGTCCTCAGTCGTGTGCCTGTTTAATTTAATAAATATTCATTTAAAAGATGTAATATATTTGTATGAAAATAATTGGTTATTATATCTAAACATTTTCAAGTTGAAAAAAACTAATAAATGAGGATAAATGAAAAATTATTAAATGAGAACTAATTCATGACTTTGATTGGAAGTCTCTTGTATCTAACTACTTCTAGGCTATATATAGTTTATTTTTAACTCTTTATGACTGGTTATAATTTTATAAAAATTAATATCATCTTATTACAACTAATATAATCTAGAGATACATCTTATATACTTATATATATTGTTTTCTGTACAAATGGAAAGTGTAAATAAACCTAAAACGATTTATAATTGCTAACTAGGAGGGTGTTGTTGATGAAAAAATGTCTCCCTAATGTTTATTATTTTTCATTAGTTGAA
This sequence comes from Viscum album, assembly GCA_963277665.1. Classification (NCBI taxonomy): domain Eukaryota; kingdom Viridiplantae; phylum Streptophyta; class Magnoliopsida; order Santalales; family Viscaceae; genus Viscum; species Viscum album. Next base: position 174,184,998 of record OY728128.1, read on the forward strand.
AATATGTAACATGGAATTCAAAAAACTATTTTATGTTACTTTGTCTCAACTTAGGATTAATAGATGGCTAAATCATATGAATTAATATTGAATATTTAGTTGAAGACCCAAATCTAGGAAATGTATATTCAATGTGGATACCCATTGGCTATTTTAAATGATAAATAAAATTTCATAAATCTATCTAAAAATATATTAAATCATTATAGGTAAATATTAATTGATATAAAGTTCCATTTTCTGAAGGATATTTTGAGTAATTATTTTTTACGTTTTAGTTTATTCCATCCAAGGATAAAATTAATAAAATTCTTACAATATGATATCCAATTTCATTTTGGGTGAATTTAATGATATTAATTGAAGTGTAACCCAATAATAAAAACAATGGTATGTAAATTCTGGATTTTACTCCAAATTTTATTTATATTTAAATCTTTCAATTATGGGAAAATTTATTTTATAGGTGATACATCTATTGGTTTATAATCAGTTTTAATGTGTTAAATGATTTAGTGAAAGAATTTTTTCTAATAAAATAATTTCACATTTCATAACTAAATATTTTTATGGTATATTTTATAGGATTTATATATTACAAAAATGATTTTTCAACAAATTACTCATGTTTTTTAAGCCAAACATGTATTACGTAGACAATGTTATTGCTTCAAAGATGTTGATACCACCTTCTTAACATTCTCTTTATAATTACTGTTAATAAGGTGGAGAAAAGAAAGATTACGTTTCAGTTTATTTTATTAAGGATAAGTATTTGGTTTATATTCATTTGAAAATGGAAGGCATAGTTATGTTTTTTGGTATTGAAGAAATCCTAATGATGCTATTATTAAAATAACATTAGGATTTTTTTCATATTAATTGTCATCACATTTGATGATTGTTAAACTATTCTTCAAATAAATGATAATTACTTGTAATGGAAATAAGTACCATCTAAAATTGTTTAATGAAAGAATCTAGTTGCCAAATAAAAAGGATATTGAATGAGAGAATAAAGAAGTGAATAGATAGATGTGTGGATACTACCTTGGAATGTGTTAAAATAATGGAATGATGACATAAAAAAATAATATACATTGGGTAAATTTTGATACGGATCAATATTGAATTTAATATCTTCTTAAATTTTGTGAAGAATACTGTAATTTAAAAGTATACATTTGTTTAGATAAATATTACTTTGAAAGAGTAAATGTACAACATGATATAAGTATTTGGGGATTTCAGAAGGGTGTTTTAGAGATTTTTATGTGTAAATTATGACTTTATAAGAGTCATTGAATACATTTGATGAGTTCCCATAGCTTCGTAAGAGTGAATCTAGATCATAAAAATAGTATTGGTAAAAATCTGATGGGTAATTCCTAACATTATTTGAGCTATCTAAAAATTGAAGTTATGAGTGTAGTGGAGTGGAAAACCCCTACAATATAGCATCAAAATATCAAGGTTTAAAAAGTTGTAGAGGGATAACTACTTAGGTACTATAAGAGTAATGTTTAAGTTACTATAAATGTAATATATAACTGGAAATAGTTTCCTAAATTATTTATTAATTCCATATAATTAAGCCATTAGGCTTTAGAGACCTCAATTCATCATTCGAATATGATCCATTGGGACTCCATGACATTAATGGAGGTCTCCAAGTCTACGTGCTGGTGAAATTTCCAACCAATGGTGAGAGTGAATTTTTGAAGGTGGTATCTAGTTATTTGTTTTATATGGAGGAGCATTCATGGAGTGGCTTTGACACAACTATAAAAGATCTTTATCGGGGAGGTAGTGATGATAAGCCACAAACATGAAGTTACAACATCATTCTATACTTGAAGTATGATTTAATATGGGAGGGTTATTGATAGCATTGGGTCATAGGAATGAGACTTAATAAATCTATTGGACTTTGGGAAATGGTCCCATATATCATGTTATAAGGCCCCCGCCTTAAACCTTACTTAATCATGAGTTATTACAAGATTACACGTTGAGGATCTTTTCGGGTTTAGAGTTTTAGAGAGTTAGATCATAAAACTTTCATTACATTCCACAAATAAACAAAGTGGTTACATAAAGATAGTATTCTTCATTCCCATCAATGGAAACATATTTAAAATAAACATGGATTCTTTCTTGACACTTCCTTGACACTATCATCATATCATGTACCTTTCCTATGACCTGTGAAAATCATTTCAAAAAAAACATGGGATGAGCATAAACAGCTTAGTATGGGTTATAAAAACATGGAAAGGAAACATGGGTACAAATATACATAAGAATGAAATCAAACTTTACCCATAAAACATAAGCACTTTAACATACCACATAAAATCATGAGTAAATCATAGAAATCATAAGACATAAAGGTAACTTGAGGCATTCATAACATTCTTATGTAGGGAGTAACCCTCTTGGTTACATTTTGAATACCCATCACAGTATATTCCCTAAATCGCTTCGGAGAAACCTTAATGTTTCACTCCTTCGCGTTACCCAATGCATTGGAGAGCTATATCGGGCTCACCCGACCTTAGTTTATCACGGAACCACCCGTTTTCATAATAATGCCCAAGAACCTCAACATAATCATATCACATAAAACATGCATAAAGGAAACATAACATTCCCACCTTTCAATCACAAGATATCAATACAGCACATTGATATAAAAATATTATGAAAACCATTTTCAATACCAAAATAAAAGAAAAGTAAAACATGGCAGTTATTTTTCTTTTAAAAAGAAGGTATGGCTTGTAGAGGAAGCGGAAACTCAAATAATGGTCACGGCGGTGGAGAAGTCATTGTCGCCGCATAGGTATGACAAAAACATTCCCTTTTGTCATTTTGTAAAATGATTCATATAAAAAAGATTCCTTTGGATAAACGTAAAAGTCAAAGGGGTTTATATACCATATAAAAGAAGGTTGTGTGTAAAACAAAATATGCCTCAATGAAAGGAGATTGAGACGAAGTCTCATACCTCGTATCCGACATGACCCGACCGTTCTTTAATCTCCTGAATAATAAACTTGAGTTAATCTCTACTTGGTTGAGAACCTTTTTCAAGTTCATTATTCCTTTTATACCATGTTATAAACATTATGTAATCATTTAAGTTAATAATGTTCATTTTGTCGGTGTTTGGTTCTTATGTCAAAAATAGACTTCTTACACTTACATGTTGTTAATTTGGTCAAAGGTTCATTATATCCAGAATTATATTAATGATTTGGATAACATATATATCATATATATTCAGCATATACATGTATTTATAATATTACATCACATTTAGAGGTAAGAAATGAAATGCACTGTTCATGGAGACGGTAAGCCGTACGTACGAATGAACGCTACTTCAATTTCTATTTCGTATTTTCTGGAATGTAATCATAATGATAAAAGAGTATATTATAATTCAAGTATAATAACATATATAATATCATTAACTTTATCCTTTCCACATCCCACATATGGTATTACGAATCAAATCACTTTTAGGGGGCGGTAGTCCGCACTTCCTAAAATGAAGATATCGTGTTTACCCATAATGGAAACAATAATGGTATTCCATAAATGAAAAATACAGAAGCTTAAGAAAATAATAAACATATCATATATCATATATAAAAATAGTGACATCATAATGGCCACCTTTGAAGGTGTTAAATGAGTATTGAACAATCATCGTTTCGGGAGGCATAAATTCGCCATCCACGGAAACAGTATGTTCGTTAACCATTAGATGTATGTGTGTGTAAGTGTAGCTCCAATCCTTATTATAACAAAATCCTAGTATATTGAGGATACTGGAATTTTTACAAAAGAAAATAATAAAAAGAGTTTATGGGGTTGGAGAAGCAAAATAAAACAAAAGGACTCAAAAGAAGACATTACGTTAAAATCGGGTAACTCCCCTTGGTTTGAGCTCAAAGGCTTCCTTGGGAAGACTTCTGCCCAAAGTTAGGCTTCATTGAGTAAGAGCGGGACGTGGAGAGACAAAATGGTCAGAGGTTGGACGAGCCAAAGGCTTTGGGAGTGTGTTAAATGAGGTAGAGGTGGGGGCCTTTTAGAAGAGGAGAGGAGGGGCACTCTTGGAATGTAAATATAAGTTACTTTATTTTAATATGAGTTTCGGATTCAAAAGGTCAAAAATTGATATAATTCTAGGATAAGGTGACAAGGGTTCTAAATCACTCATAAAATAGGTTTTGGACATGTGTAGGTCTTAGATATTACATTATCTTTCCATTTTATTTAAATCGTTAAATAATGAGGTCATCGCTGCTTCATCATGATGTCATAAATACATTTATTTATTTAATGTCAAAAAATTATAACAAAAATACTCTGATGTATGAAATATTTTTATCTTTCCAATGAATATTTATAGTCAAAAATATGACTTGTATAACCCCATATAAAAATTGTTTTTGTAAAATAACTCATGTTTTTGTCATTTTTACTTTAACATTAAATAAAACGTTATTTATGTCATTTCCCAACCAAAGTGTCTCCATGGGGTCCCCAAGTTGACCCATGGATTGACTTGGTCGGAAATGACACAACCAATGAGGTTAGGACATGTGTCCAGGTAATTTTATATTATTAAAGCATTATTTTTACCTTAAACTACCCTAATTACCACTAATCGCGATTAAAAACATAATAAGTTATTATTCATCAAAAAATTATTTTAATATCATTGAACCACATTTTACTTCTTAATGAAAACCATGTATGTAATATTTTTGATATTCAAAACACAAAAGTGGAAAATTTTCATTTAAACGAAAAACCAGTTTTTTTAACTACCACTTAGTGGTTTCACTATTCATCAAAATTGAAGTTTTTCAGAAAATTACCAAAAATTCACCCTAAGCTATATTTGATATTCTGAATTAAAAAATGAATTATATTTTGCAAAATTCAAAACATATAAGTCACATTAATTAATTTAATAATTAATTCCCGCTGTTATGACAAATAGCGTGTTTTTATGAAACAATAAGTATCAAAAGATTGACACCAGTTTAAGTCCAATTTCAAAGTGAAATTGATTCCAATGACCACCATTGGATGATATGGTAAAAATATATTCTAATTTCACTTCAAAACAAATTCAAAATATAATCTAATCATATAAATAAATTAGTTTAAAAAGCAGTTTTGATGTAAAATGCAGTATTTTTCACTATTCATTAAAAATTGAACATTGTCAGAAAAATACCAAAAATTCACGCAAAGTAAATTTTGATGTCCCAATCATAAAGAATAAGTTTATTTTGACAAACATAGTTTATAAAATTGTCAAAATATAGATTCAAAAAGTGTTTGCCATCAAAAGGAAGTAAAACAATCTTTTAAGAATATTAGTGTATTCAATGCATAAGATTGTATTTATTTTCATTTTAAGCCTCTAAAACACTATATTAATCATTAATAGACATAGATAAAAATAAGTATTATTAATTACTTACTTGGGATGTTACATCCTTCCCCCCTTTAGAAAATTGCGTCCCCGCAATTTATTTACTTATCAAATAAATGGGGGTACTGATCCCTCATTGCATTTTGAGATTCCCAGGTTTCCTCTTCAATCATGTGGTTTTTCCACAAAACCTTTACCTGGTGAATCACCTTATTCCGTAACACTTGCTCCCTGTGGTCAAGAATCTGGACCGGTTGTTCCTCATAAGATAGGATCTCTTCAATCTGAACTACCTCTGGACTCAAAACATGAGATGGATCTGGCATGTACTTTCTCAACATCGAAATGTGAAAAACATTGTGTACCTGAGATAAACTCGGAGGTAAAGCCACTCGGTAAGCAACTGATCCAACTCTCTCTAGAATTTCATATGGTCCAATGAAACTTGTACTCAGCTTTCCTTTCTTACCAAATCGCATCACACTTTTCCATGGTGATACTTTGAGAAAAACATGATCACCTACATCAAAAGATAGACCCTTCCTCCTATTGTCTGCATAACTCTTCTGCCTACTCTGAGCTGTTCTCATGTGCTTCTAAATCAGCTGAACTTTTTCTTCCAACTCTTCTACCAATTCTGGTCGCATCAACTTCCTTTCACCAACTTTATCCCAGAAATCTGGAGTTCAACACCGCTTCCCATATAATGCCTGAAATGGTGCCATCTGTATACTGGAATGAAAACTGTTATTATATGAAAATTCAACCAAAGAAAGATGTTGGTCCCAACTTCCCTGATAATCCATCGAACAAGCTAGTAGAATATCCTCCAAGGTCTGAATTATTCGCTCTGACTGCCCATCTGATTGAGGATGAAAAGCCGTACTAAAATGTAATTCAGTACCCAACGACTTCTGAAAGACTTTACAAAAGTTAGAAGTAAACCTGGGATCACGATCCGATACAATGGAGAGAGGAACTCCATGTAACCTGACTATCTCTTTAAGATACAAACAGGAATGTTGATCAAGAGATAAAGTATCTTGTATAGCAAGGAAATGAGCATATTTGGTCAAGCGATCAACAAAAACCCAGATTTCATTATTACCTCGAGATGTTTTCGGTAATCCCACAACAAAGTCCATGGATATATTCTCCCATTTCTACTCTGGCACTGGTAAAGGCTGAAGAATCCCTTTCGGTAACTTCCGCTCTGCTTTAACCTGTTGACATGTCAAACACTTCATAGTAAAATCAACAATATCTCTTTTCATTCCATCCCACCAGTAATACTCCCACAGATCTCTATACATCATAGTACTGCTAAGATGAACAGAAAACGGAGAACTATGAGATTCACATAACAACTCTCTCTTCAACTGTGAATCACAAGGCACACACAATCTCTTCCCAAATCTCAAAACTCAATCATTATCAATGTTGAATTCAGGCAACTTACCTTTCTGAACCAGCTATACCTTTTTCTGCAACTCACTGTCTTACTTCTATGCTTGCTTGATTCTATCTAATAGAGATGATCTCACTGATACCTGAAACAAAACAGAAGAACTTCCTGCACCAACAACTTCTATGACAAAGTTCATCAAATCCTTAACCAAAGGATCATGTTCCAAACACGACATTGCTAATGAAGCATTACTTTTTCGACTCAAAGAATCAGCCACTTTATTTTCTTTTCCTGGATGGTAATGAATTGTACAATCATAATCCTTGATTAATTCTATCCATCTCCTTTGTCTCATGTTCAATTCTTTCTGAGTGAATATATACTTTAATATTTTTTGATCGGTATATATTTCACACTTTACTCCATACAAATGATGCCTCCAAATTTTTAAAGCGAAAACAACAGCAGCTAATTCCAAATCATGTGTAGGGTAATTTACCTCATGGGTTTTCAACTATCGTGAAGCATAAGAAATTACCTGATCATTCTGCATTAGGACGCAACCAAGTCCTTTCAATGAAGCATCACTGTATATAACAAACTCACCATTCCTGGAAGGTATTGCAAAACTGCAGCATTCACCAATCTTCTTTTTAACTCCTGATACTACTTAATTCGATGGCCCAACATCTGCTGAAGTAGTTGCAAAAGATTTCACCACCCCTTTCTGCTTGTAGTCTAACTGCTTCCCATCACTCAAGCTCTTTGTTGGACACTCTTTTGCATAGTGACCCATCTCGTTGCACTTATAAAATTTCACTAACTGTAAATCAAATTTGGTCTTACCTTCACCTTGATCCTTTTCAGTGCAATCACGAGCCTTATGTCCCATCTTACCACATCGGTATCACTTTCCAGAATTTAGAAGACATTCCCCAGCATGCCTTTTTCCACATTTATCACAAACTGGAAACTTAGTTTTCTTACTATCAGACTTTTTTGAAGAATTCTTACCTTTCTCCTGCCTCCTCGGTCTCTTCTTCTCTTGGTTATTATAGAACACTTGGTCATCAGCAAACTCCATTTCCACCTTCTCAGCTCATCGAACAAGCTTTTCATAACTTTTAAACTCACGAGAAGCTAATGCCCTTCGTTATTTTGGATTTAATCCTGAGTAAAAATGATTGATTTTACTATCAAGGTCTTGGATAAAATTTGGAGCATACCTTTCCAATCGAGTGAACCTTTCTTCATAGGCAGCCACTGAGTCTTCCTCTTGCCTCAATTCCAAGATTTGCTTTTCCATTCTAAGTCGAACAGCCTTAGGAAAATACTTCTCAAGAAACATACCTTTGAATTCATCCCAGTCAAGAGCATCAATCTCATCAGCGTCCCTGATATTTTTAACCATCGACCACCACTGATCTGCTTCACCCTCCAAACGATAAATAGCAAGACTAACCTTTTGATTGTCTGAACACACCATGACATCGAAAATCTTCTCCAGTGCATTAATCCACCCTTCAAATAACACAGGGTTAGATGATCCTCTGAATTATGGGGGATGTTGCCACATGAAATGTTCCACCACTGACATGTTCCTCTGCGGTTGATCTGGCTGATCTCGTGTATGGACACCACCGATATTTATCGCTTGAGTCAACTGCGCCATTACTGCAAAAAACTATTCAGTTCCAATTCCGACCATCTCGGGATGCTAATTCGTAAGGTTATTTCCTTGTGTATGCCTTCCTAGCACTGGTTCCCTGTTCCCTCTGCGGAAAACCATTCTGAACAAACATGTCTTAGATGAAGCAACATGGTAATCTTCAAATACTATATCACTTCAATTTGACCATAAAAAAAATATTTTTGGATAATCATTTAATAGAATTATAACTCCTAAAGTTATCTATACCGACCACTGATACCAACTATAAGGCCCCTGCCTTAAACCTTACTTAATCTTGAGTTATTATAAGATTACACGTTGAGGATCTTTTTGGGTTTAGAGTTTTAGAGAGTTAGATAATAAAACTTTCATTACATTCCACATATAATCAAAGTGGTTACATGAAGATAGTATTCTTCATTCCCATGAATGGAAACATATTTAAAATAAACATGGATTTTTTCTTGACACTTCCTTGACACTATCATCATATCATGTACCTTTCCCTTGACCTGTGAAAATAATTTCAAAAAAAACATGGGATGAGCATAAAAAGCTCAATATGGGTTATAAAAACACGGAAAGGAAACATGGGTACATATATACATAATAATGAAATCATACTTTACCCATAAAACATAAGCACTTTAACATACCTCATCAAATCATGAGTAAATCATAGAAATCATAATACATAAAGGTAACTTGAGGCATTCATAACATTCCTACATAGGGAGTAACCCTCTTGGTTACGTTTGGAATACCCATCACAGTATATTCCCTAAATATCTTCAGAGAAACCTTAACGTTTCACTCCTTCGTGTTACCCAATGCATTGGAGAGCTATATCGGGCTCACCCGCCCTTAGTTTATCATGGAACCACCCGTTTTCATAATAATGCCCAAGAACATCAACATAATCATATCACATAAAACATGCATAAAGGAAACATAACATTCCCACCTTTCAATCATAAGATATCAATGCAACACTTTGATATTAAAACATTATGAAAACCATTTTCAATACCAAAAAAAAAGAAAAGTAAAACATGGTATTTATTTTTCTTTTAAAAAGAAGGTATAGCTTGTAAAGGAAGCCAAAACTCAAATAATGGTCACGACGGCGGAGAAGTCATTGTCGCCGCATACGTATGAAAAAACATTCTCTTTTGTCATTTTGTAAAATTCTTCGTATAAAAAATATTCCTTTTGGATACACGTGAAAGTCAAAGGGGATTATACACCGTATAAAAGAAGGTTGTGTATAAAACAAAATATGCCTCAATGAAAGGAGATTGAGACGAAGTCCCATACCTCGTATCCGACATGACCCGACCCTTCTTTAATCTCCTGAATAATAAACTTGAGTTAATATCTACTTTCTTAATAACCTTTATCAAGTTCATTATTCCTTTTATTCCATGTTATGAACATCATGTAATCATTAAGTTAATAATGTTCATTTTGTCGGTGTTTGGTTCTTAAGTCAAAAATAGGATTCTTACACTTATATGTTGTTAATTTGGTCAAAGGTTCGTTATATACAAAATTATATTAATGATTTGGATAACATATATATCATATATATTCAGCATATACATGTATTTATAATATTACATCACATTTAGAGGTAAAAAATGAAATGCACCGTTCATGGAGACGGTAAGCCGTACGTACGCATGAACGCTACTTCCATTTCTATTTCGTATTTTCTGGAATGGAATCATAATGATATAAGAGTATATTATAATTCAAATATAATAACATATATAATATCATTATCTTTATCCTTTACACATCCCACATATGGTATTACGAATCAAATCACTTTCCGGGGGCAGTAGTCCGCACTTCCTAAAATGAAGATATTGTGTTTACCCATAATGGAAACAATAATGGTATGCCATAAATGAAAAATTCAGAAGATTAAGGAAATAATAAACATATCATATATCATATATAAAAATAGTGACATCATAATTGCCTCCTTTGAAGGTGTTAAATGAATATTGAACAATCACCGTTTCGGGAGGCATAAATTCGCCATCCACAGATACAGTATGTTCGTTAACCATTAGATGTAGGTGTGTGTAAGTGTAGCTCGAATCCTTATTATAAAAAAATCCTAGTATATTGAGGATACTGGAGTTGTTACAAATGAAATGAATAAAAAGTGTTTAGGGGGTTGGAGAAGCAAAATAAAACAAAAGGACTCAAAAGAAGACATTACCTTAAAATCGGGTAACTCCCCTTGGTTTGAGCTCAAAGGCTTCCTTGGGAAGAATTATGCCCAAAGTGAGGCTTCAAGGAGTAATAGAGTGAAGTGGAGAGACAAAATGGTCCGAGGTTGGCCGAGCCAAAGGCTTTGGGAGTGTGTGAAATTAGGTAGAGGTGGGGGCCTTTTATAAGAGGAGAGGAGGGGCACTCTTGGAAAGTAAATATAAGTTACTTTATTTTAATATGCGTTTCGGATTCAAAAGGTCCAAAATTGATATAATCCGAGGCTAAGGTGATAAGGGTTCGAAATACACTCATACAATAGGTTTTGGACATGTTTAGGTCTTAGATACTACATTATCTTTCCATTTCATTTAAATCGTTAAATAATGAGGTCATCGATGCATCATGATGATGTCATAAATAAATTTATTTATTTAATGTCATAAAATAATAAAACAAATACTATGATGTAGGAAATCTTTTTATCTTTCCAATTAATATTTATAATCAAAAATCTGACTTGTATAACCCCATATAAAAATTGTTTTCGTAAAATAACTCATGTTTGTGTCATTTTTACTTTAACATTAAATAAAAAGTTATTTATGTCATTTCCCTACCAAAGTGACTCCATGGGGTCCCCAAGTTGACCCATGGCTTGTATTTTTCTTCCATGACACAACCAATGAGGTTAGGATATGTGTCTAGGTCATTTTATATTATTAAAGCATTATTTTTACCTTAAACTACCCTAATTACCACAAATCGCGATTAAAAACTTAATAAGTTACTATTCATCAAAAAATTATTTTAATCTCATTGAACCACATTTTACTTCTTAATGAAAATCATGTATGTCAGAATTTTGAAATTCAAAACACAAAAGTGGCAATGTTTCATTTAAAAGAAAAATCAGTTTCTTTAACTACCACTTAGTGGTTTCACTATTCATCAAAAATTGAAGTTTTTCAGAAAATTACGAAAAATTTACCCTAAGCTATATTTGATGTTCTGAATTTAAAAATGAATTATATTTTGAAAAATTCAAAACATATAAGTCACATTAATTTATTTAATAATTAATTCCCGATGTTATGACTAATAGCGTGTTTTTATGAAACAATAAGTATCAAAAGATTGACACCAGTTTAAGTCCAATTTCAATGTGAAATTGATTCCAATGACCACCATTGGATGATATGGTAAAAATATATTCTAATTTAACTTCAAAAAAAATTCAAAATATAATCTAATCATATAAATAAATTATATTAAAAAGTAGTTTTGATGTAAAATGCAGTATTTTTCACTATTCATTAAAAAATGAACATTGTCAGAAAAATACCAAAAATTCACAAAAAGTAAATTTTTATGTCCCAATCATAAAGAATAAGTTTATTTTGACAAACATAGTTTATAAAATTGTCAAAAGATAGATTCAAAAAGGGTTTTCCATCAAAAGGCTGTAAAACAATCTTTTAAGAATATTAGTGTATTCAATGCATAAGATTGTATTTATTTTCATTTTAAGCCTCTAAAACACTATCTTAATCATTAATAGACATAGATAAAAATAACTATTATTCATTACTTACTTGGGATGTTACATCCTTCCCCCCTTTAGAAAATTGCGTCCCCGCAATTTATTTACTTATCAAATAAATGGGGGTACTTATCCCTCATTGTATTTTCAGATTCCAATGTTTCCTCTTCAATCATGTGGTTTTTCCACAAAACCTTTACCTGGTGAATCACCTTATTCCGTAACACTTTCTCCCTGTGGTCAAGAATCTGGACGGGTTGTTCCTCATAAGATAGGTTCTCTTCCAGCTGAACTACCTCTGGACTCAAAACATGAGATGGATCTGGCATGTACTTTCTCAACATCGAAATGTGAAAAACATTGTGTACCTGAGATAAACTCGGAGGTAAAGCCACTCGGTAAGAAACTGATCCAACTCTCTCCAGAATTTCATATGGTCCAATGAACCTTGTGCTCAGCTTTCCTTTCTTACCAAATCGCATCACACTTTTCCATGGTGATAGTTTGAGAAAAACATGATCACCTACCTAAAAAGATAGATCCTTCCTCATGTTGTTTTCATAACTCAACTACCTACTCTGAGTTGTTCTAATGTGCTTCTGAATCAGCTAAACTTTTTCTGCCAACTCTTCTACCTATTCTGGTCCCATCAACTTCCTTTCACCCACTTCATCCCAGAAAGCTGGAGTTCGACACCGCTTCCAATATAATTCCTGAAATGGTGTCATCTGTATACTGGAATGAAAACTGTTATTATATGAAAATTCAACCAAAGAAAGATGTTGGCCCCAACTTCCCTGATAATCCATCGAACAAGATCGTATCATATCCTCCAAGGTCTGAATTGTTCGTTCTGACTGCCCATCTGATTGAGGATGAAAAGACGTACTAAAATTTAATTCAGTACCCAACGACTTCTGAAGTCCTTTCCAAAAGTTAGAAGTAAACCTGGGATCACGATTCGATACAATGGAGAGAGCAACTCCATGTAACCTGACTATATCATTAAGATACAAATGGGAAAGTTGAACAAGAGAGAATGTATCTCGTATAGCAAGGAAATGTGCAGATTTGGTCAAGCGATCAACAATAACCCAAATTGCATTATTACCTCGATATGTCTTCGGTAATCCCACAACAAAGTCCATGGATATATTCTCCCATTTCTACTCTGGCACTGGTAAAGGCTGAAGCATCCCTTTCGGTAACTTCCGCTCTGCTTTAACCTATTGACATGTCAAACACTTCACAGTAAAATCAACAATATCTCTTTTCATTCCATCCCACCAGTAATACTCCCGCAGATCTCTATACATCTTAGTACTTCCAGGATGAATGGAAAACGGAGAACTATGAGATTCACATAACAACTCTCTCTTAAACTATGAATCACAAGGCACACACAATCTCTTCCCAAATCTCAAAACACAATCATTATCAATGTTGAATTCAGGCAACTTACCTTTCTGAACCAGCTCTACCTTTTTCTGCAACTCACTGTCTTGCTTCTATGCTTGCTTGATTTTATCTGATAGAGATGATCTCACTGATACCTGAAACAAAACAGAATAACTTCTTGCACCAATAACTTTTATGCCAAAGTTCATCAAATCCTTAACCAAAGGATCACGTTCCAAACGCAACATTGCTAATGAAGCATTACTTTTTCGACTCAAAGAATCCGCCACTTTATTTTCTTTTCCTGGATGGTAATTAATTGTACAATAATAATCCTTGATTAATTCTAGCCATCTCCTTTGTATCATGTTCAATTATTTCTGAGTGAATATATACTTTAAACTTTTGTGATCGGTATATATTTCACACTTTACTCCATACAAATGATGCCTCCAAATTTTTAAAGCAAAAACAACAGCAGCTAATTCCAAATCATGTGTAGGGTAATTTACCTCATGGGATTTGATCTACCATGAAGCATAATCAATTACCTGATCATTCTGCATTAGGACGCAACCAAGTCCTTTCAATGAAGCATCATTGTATATAACAAACTCACCATTCCTGGAAGGTAGTGCAAAACTGGAGCATTCACCAATCTTCTTTTTAACTCTTGATACTACTTAATTCGATGGCCCAACATCTGCTGAAGTAGTTGCAAAAGATTTCACCACCCCTTTCTGCTTGTAGCCTAACTTCTTCCCATCACTAAAGCTCTTTTTTGGACACTCATTTGCATAGTGACCCTCTCGTTGCACTTATAACATTTCACAAACTGTAAATCAAATTTGGTCTTACCTTCACCTTGATCCTTTTCAGTGCAATCACGAGCCTTATGTCCCATCTTACCACATCGGTAGCACTTTCCATAATTCAGAAGACATTCTCCATCATGCCTTTTTCCACATTTATCACAAACTGGAAACTTAGTTTTCTTACCATCAGACTTTTTTGAAGAATTCTTACCTTTCTCCTGCCACCTCGGTCTCTTCTTCTGTTGGTTGTTATAGAACACTTGGTCATCGGCAAACTCCATTTCCACCTTCTCAGCACATCGAAAAAGCGTTTCATAACTTTTAAACTCATGAGAAGCTAATGCCCTTCGATATTTTGGATTTAATCCTGAGTAAAAACGATTGATTTTACTATCAAGGTCTCGGATAAAATTTGGAGCATACCTTGCCAATCGAGTGAACCTTTCTTCATAGGCAGCCACCGAGTCTTCCTCTTGCCTCAATTCCAAGAATTTCTTTTCCATCCTAAGTCAAACAACCTTAGGAAAATACTTCTCAAGAAAAATACCTTTGAATTATTCCAAGTCAAGAGCATCAATCTCATCAGCGTCCCTGATATTTTTAACCATCGACCACCACTGATCTGCTTCACCCTCCAAACGATAAATAGCAAGACTAACCTATTTATTGTCTGAACACCCCATGAAATCGAAAATATTCTCCAGTTCTTTAATCCACCCTTCAGCTAACACAGGGTCTGATGATCCTCTGAATGATGGGGGATGTTGCCCCATGAAATGTTCCACCACTGACATGTTCCTCTGTGGTTGATCTGGCTGATCTCGTGTTTGGATACCACCGCCATTTATCGCTTGAGTCAACTGCACCATTACTGCAACAAACTGTTCAGTTCCAATTCCGACCATCTCGGGATGCTGATTCGGAAGGTTATTTCCTTCTGTATGCCTTCCTAGCACTGCTTCCCTGTTCCCTCTGCGGAAAACCATTCTGAACAAACATGTCTTAGATGAAGCAACATGGTAATATTCAAATACTATATCACTTCAATTTGACCATAAAAAAAATATATTTGGATAATCATTTAATAGAATTCTAATTCCTAAAGTTATCTAAACTGACCTCTGATACCAACTATAAGGCCCCCGCCTTAAACCTTACTTAATCGTGAGTTATTACAAGATTACACGTTGAGGATATTTTCGGGTTTAGAGTTTTAGAGAGTTAGATCAGAAAAATTTCATTACATTCCACATATAAACAAAGTGGTTACATAAAGATAGTATTCTTCATTCCCATCAATGGAAACATATTTAAAATAAACATGGATTCTTTCTTGACACTTCCTTGACACTATAATCATATCATGTACCTTTCCCTTGACCTGTGAAAATCATTTCAAAAAAAAACTAGGGATGAGCATAAAAAGCTCAGTATGGGTTATAAAAACATAGAAAGGAAACATGGGTACATATATATATAAGAATGAAATTATAATTTACCCATAAAACATAATCACTTTAACATACCTCATCAAATCACGAGTAAATCATAGAAATCATAAGACATAAAGGTAACTTGAGGCATTCATAACATTCTTATGTAGAGAGTAACCCTCTTGGTAACTTTTGGAATACCCATCATAGTATATTCCCTAAATCTCTTTGGAGAAACCTTAACCTTTCACTCCTTCGCGTTACCCAATGAATTGGAGAGCTATATCGGGCTCACCCACCCTTAGTTTGTCACGGAACCACCTGTTTTCATAATAATGCCCAACAACCTCAACATAATCATATCACATAAAACATGCATAAAGGAAACATGACATTCCCACCTTTCAATCACAAGATATCAATACAACACATTGATATAAAAACATTATGAAAACCATTTTCAATACCAAAATAAAATAAAACTAAAACATGGTATTTATTTTTCTTTTAAAAAGAATGTATGGCTTGTAGAGGAAGCCGGAACTCAAATAATGGTCACGACGGCGGAGAAGACGTTGTCGCCGCATACGTATTACAAAAATATTCCCTTTTGTCATTTTGTAAAATGATTCGTATAAAAAATATTCCTTTTGGAAAAATGTGAAAGTCATAGGGGATTATACACCGTATAAAAGAAGGTTGTGTATAAAACAAAATATGCCTCAATGAAAGGAGATTGAGACGAAGTCCCATACCTCGTATCCGATTTGACCCGACCGTTCTTTAATCTCCTGAATAATAAACTTGAGTAAATCTATACTTTCTTAAGAACCTTTTTCAAGTTCATAATTCCTTTTATACCATGTTATGAACATCATGTAATCATTTAAGTTAATAATGTTCATTTTGTCGGTGTTTGGTTCTTAAGTCAAAAATAGGCTTCTTACACTTACATGTTGTTAATTTGGTCAAAGGTTCGTTATATCCAGAATGATATTAATGATTTGGATAACATATATATCATATATATTCAGAATATACATGTATTTATAATATTACATCACATTTAGAGGTAAGAAATGAAATGCACCGTTCATGGAGACGGTAAGCCGTACGTACGCATGAACGCTACTTCCATTTCTATTTCGTATTTTCTGGAATGGAATCATAATGATATAAGAGTATATTATAATTCAAATATAATAACATATATAATATCACTAAATTTATCCTTTACACATCCACATATGGTATTACGAATCAAATCACTTTTAGGGGGCAGTTGTCCGCACTTCCTAAAATGAAGATATCGTGTTTACACATAATGGAAACAATAATGGAATGCCATAAATGAAAAATACAGAAGCGTAAGGAAAGAATAAAAATATCATATATCATATATAAAAATAGTTACATCATAATAGACACCTTTGAAGCTGTTAAATGAGTATTGAACAATCATCGTTTCGGGAGACATAAATTCGCCATCCACGGAAACAGTATGTTCGTTAACCATTAGATGTAGGTGTTTGTAAGTGTATCTCGAATACTTATTATAACAACATCCTATTATATTGAGGATACTGTAGTTTTTACAAAAGAAAAGAATAAAAAGAGTTTAGGGGGTTGGAGAAGCAAAATAAAACAAAAGGACTCAAAAGATGACATTACCTTAAAATCGGGTAACTCCCCTTGGTTTGAGCTCAAAGGCTTCCTTGGGAATACTTCTGCCCAAAGTGAGGCTTTAAGGAGTAATAGAGGGAAGTGGAGAGACAAAATGGTCAGAGTTTGGCCGAGCCAAAGGCTTTGGGAGTGTGTGAAATGAGGTAGAGGTGGGGGCCTTTTATAATAGGAGAGGAGGGGCACTCTTGGAAAGTAAATATAAGTTACTTTATTTTAAAATGAGTTTCTGATTCAAAAGGTCCCACAGTGATATAATTCGAGGATAAGGTGATAAGGGTTCGAAATCCACTCATCCAATAGGTTTTGGACATGTGTAGGTCTTAGATATTACATTATCTTTCCATTTTATTTAAATCGTTAAATAATGAGGTCATCGCTGCATCATCATGATGTCATAAATAAATTTATTTATTTAATGTAAAAAAATTATAAGAAAACTACTATGATGTAGGAAATATTTTTATCTTTCCAATGAATATTTATAGTCAATAATCTGACTTGTATAACCGTCATATAAAAATTGTTTTTGTAAAATAACTCAGGTTTGTATCATTTTTTCTTTAACATTAAATTAAAAGTTATTTATGTCATTTCCCCACCAATGTGTCTCCATGGGGTCCCCAAGTTGACCCATGGATTTTATTGGTCGGCCATGACACAACCAATGAGGTTATGACATGTTTCTAGATCATTTTATATTATTAAAACATTATTTTTACCTTAAACTTCCCTAATTACCACTAATCGCGATTAAAAACATAATAAGTTACTATTCACCAAAAAATTATTTTAATCTCATTGAACCACATTTTACTTCTTAATTACAACTATGTATGTCGGATTTTTGAAATTCAAAACACAAAAGTGGCAAAGTTTCATTTAAACGAAAAATCAGTTTCTTTAACTACCACCTAGTGGTTTCACTATTCATAAAAAATTGATGTTTTTCAGAAAATTACCAAAAATTCACCCTAATCTATATTTGATATTCTGAATTCAAAAATGAAGTCTATTTTGAAAAATTCAAAACATATAAGTCGAATTAATTAATTTAATAATTAATTCCCGCCGTTATGACAAATAGCGTGTTTTTATGAAACAATAAGTATCAAAAGATTGACACCAGTTTAAGTCCAATTTCAAAGTGAAATTGATTCCAATGACCACCATTGGATTAAATGGTAAAAATATATTCTAATTTCACATCAAAACCAATTCAAAATATAATCTAATCATATAAATAAATTAGATTAAAAAGCAGTTTTGATGTAAAATGCAGTATTTGTCACTATTCATTAAAAAATGAACATTGTCAGAAAAATACCAAGAAATTCACACAAAGTAAATTTTGATGTCCCAATCATAAATAATAAGTTTATTTTGACAAACATAGTTTATAAAATTTTCAAAAGATAGATTCAAAAAGGGTTTTCCATCAAAAGGTAGTAAAACAATCTTTTAAGAATATTAGTGTATTCAATGAATAAGATTGTATTTATTTTCATTTTAAGCCACTAAAACACTATCTTAATCATTAATAGACATAGATAAAAATATCTATTATTCATTACTTACTTGGTATGTTACACATTTATAGGGCCTTTGGGACATAAAGGGGTTCCATCTCAATCCAGTTAAATAAGGGATTATCCAAAAAATAAAAATATCATAAATTCATTTATCTAGAAAGTTTAAAATAGTTCATTGATATTTATGAAGAGTAATACTGAACTAGTAAGAGTAATATTATGATTTCTGAGGAGTTAGTTATGTAGATATATTTTAATAGAATTAGAGAATTTTTTATTCTAAATAATACTACATTAAAATGGCTATATTACATTTACAAATTCTCTAAATTACCATATTATTCCTATAATTATGTTTCTATCCATTTGACGATGAACATTAATGAAGATGATTTTGAATCATGGCTTGAATAGAGAAATTTTTTCATGAATCAATCCAAATAGAAAAACAAGTCGAAGATGACCATGATGTATTGTGATTCATTAATAAAACTGGGAGAAACCTATTCCATAGTACAAGGAGATGAAGTGATGTTTTAGTAGATATTTGTACCCCAACATGAGGGGTCATGATGATGATAGCATTACCACATTTTCCCTTATTTTTACTAAGGTCTAAATAATAATTAAGGAACAATGAAATCATTTTTATATTCATATTTAAAATACCAAGTCATTGGATGAATTAAAATTAAATTATGGACCAAATATAGAGGAGGGATTTAAGGCAAAAATATCATATAATTTAAAGCACTGAGAAATGTGGAATTAAATTCATGAATGTTAATTAATATATGAGTAAGGTGAGATAATAATAATAATATAATGAATACATATTATATTCTGGGAATTATCCAATTAAAGAGAACAACCATTAAGGAGAGTTACAGACATATAATGGGAGAGAAGATAAAAAATTATTTTGTATGTTGATGAGTTGTGTTAATATGGTGAACTATAAATTAAATATTTTATAAACATACATATCATCAATTAAGTGCTTTTATTCGCTAGTTGGTTCCAACAGATATCAATAGGTACAATTTTGTACCATTTTTATATAAATCAATTTAAAACAAAAAATAGTAGTGTGTGAGTGGAATAAACCCATCATACACCTCACATGTAGTCATCCATTATAGAGTCAAACCTCATTGAAAAAATGTTTTTGTTCTTTATTCATTCTACACTATTATTATTGGATAGACCCACATTGAACAATTAAAATGAAATTTAGTAATTTTTAAAAATATATAAACAATTATTCTCCCCCACTTTGTGATTATCATATCCTTTGCATCTCCTTATTTATTAGTGTTTTTTAATGAAATAATGTTTAGATGGAAACACATGTTTCATTTTATTGTCTAATTTGTAACATATTATGATAAAAAATAATTGGATGAAATTAATTTCAATGATATTGGAATAAAATAATTTATACAAGTTATAAAATTGTATTTTTTTCATAATTTTTAAATTTCTTTATGTTTTTTATCTAATACTAATTACATTTGATGTAATAAAATCATATGATATTTCATTTTAAATTTATATTATCCTAGTAAGGAATAAAATTTACAAATTATATTATTTTTGGTGTATAAAGCTTCTTTTCATCGTATAAATTATATATTTAGAAAAATATATTTTCTAATATACTATTGGGAGTTAATACTGAGCTAATAGAAGTTTAAATTTTAAAATAATAATGAAATTTTACTAAAATAAAAATTTCTCATATACTAGTTCAATCTAATGTCAATGTAATTAATGAAATTAATCTTTGTACATGAAGAAATACTTGAAATATAAATGGAAAAGTAAAGAGATTAATCTAAATCGATTCATTGTTCTTTATTACCATCAATCTTAATGAAATTTTTTATTCCATGAAAGAGTTATAATTATTCTAAATAGTTATGAAAAATTAGTTAAACTATTATAAAATGTTTTTTATTATTATGTGAATTCTATTTTGATAGGTTTTTATAATTTTTGGACATAATTACATTGAATAATAATCTAACAATTATATAAATATTCCTTATTTAAATATATAATCTCAATAAGAGAGGTTTCTGGGAGAGTTTTTTATATGGATACATGGTGATGGAATAAGGGCTACATAGTGATATATCTGATAATTTATAGAGATTAACCTTTTTTATATAATCACTGAAATAAGAAAAATATAAAGCCATTAAGGTCCTTGTGTATTTAGATGTGGTGTTATTTAAGATTATATATATTGTCATGTATATATTTTCATAAAAGAGTTTTCATATTATAAAAACATATCATTTTATATAAAGGAATTTTTTTACTTTATCAATAATTTATGAGTTCAACATATCATGAGGTGTGGAATGACAACTAACCCATTATACTTAAAATTGTAAGTTATCCTAAATTGATTATCATTATATAGAGGCATGATTTATGACCAAATTTTGGGATTATCATTATTGGAGGACCATATATATGTTAAAAGTTCACATATGAGACATAAAATGTGTTTTATGTTATATATTAACCTAAAATGTATACTACATGGAATATAATACATTAGGTCATTATTATACGAGGATCAAATGTTTCATATTAATCCAAATTACATATGTTTAACTAGTTGACAACATTTTAAAACTTTATATATAAATGAATTCACTATAGTAGTCATGGTTTATGGACATTCATGGGTGGTTGGGTATGTTTCAAATTATATGGTATATATTTTTTCTCCAAGATGATATTTCCCCATCTATATAATATGTATGATTTCTGGTCCCTATATTGGTTAAGATTCAGGAAGTGTGTAAAAATAACTTGATAAGTGAAATGATTAATATATTTATCTACTTAGTTAAGTGAAATGTGATGTAATCATATATTTTGGTTAATAATATATGATATATTCATTCAATTTTTTTAGTATTGTACTTAGAGAATCAATAATATATTAGTTGGTTGATATGTGTTTCACATGATTCATGTCTCATGGTTACAATATTTATCATGGATAAAGGGATTATATGTTATACATGATATATAAGATACTTCAGGTGAGTATAGGAATTGATATAAATGTGTTTAAAAGATACTTTTCTAGATACCATTATATCTTGATCAATAAAAATGGAATTAAAGAGGCCACTCTTTCAGTAAAATTATAGATTATTAATTCTTAATTTTTTTTCAATGAAACAATGGGAAATATAATCACTCAAAAATGTCGTTCCAATGCGGATTAGTTTTGTAAAAAGGTATATGAATAAAAAATTTGGAGATTTATTCTATCATCTCTAAAACGTTTTTGGGAAATATTCAAAAGTAGTTTTTGACATAGTTTTACATATTATTGAATATTATGAATAAAAGGTAAAATATTAATAAATTATAGTGATATTGATAGAATTTAATATATTGATGTAGTGATACAAAAAATAAATAAATGAGAACTACATTGTGAGGTAAATGGTGGACATATATTGTTTGAGACTTTATTGATGATGTGCGTGTAGAAACTTATTTGGAATGCTTCACAATATTTCATCCACAAACTATATTTTGTTTCATTTTGAAAATAAACTGCTTTTAGTTTAGTGGCAAACCTAAACACCTCATGAGAGCACAAGTTACATGGATAATACCATTTAACAGATCCACTTAAATACAAGCTAGGCCACCAGAGTAACAAGAGATAAAAAATTTATTTTCAATCCATCATAGGGGTATAATTAATAAATTAGGTATGAAGACTTAGGAGTTTACTTAAGACTTTAACTATACACATTATCAGCTCACATTTCCAACCAATATAAATTTGTTTTACATGAATTAGAGTAGATTAATTTTTTTTCAAACCCGTCAACATTGGGACCACCATATCGTTATTGAACAGAATATGAAAGAACATCATGAGGATATGAATTTTTTAAAAACATAACACCCTAGACCCATAAACAAATATCTGATGCAAAAAACATACTCTTATCCTACTATCTTGATACATACTATAGAATCCCATAACAGAATGAAACCATAATTACATAGTTTATAACAATGACTACACTATATTATATTTTCATGATCCTTTAGGTATTAAGTCTGTTTAAAATATTAAAACAATTTCATAAGAATATGGACACTTCAATATAGTATACATATTTTACACAAAAATACTTTGTTATGTTTAATCTTATTTCATTCATTAAACATTTTCATTACTCAAGATGATCCAATATTATTATTTTTTAAAATAATACACATCTTTAGGTCATATGAAAATAATTTGAAAACATGTTTCTAGAAAAATAAAGTCCCAATAAGGGAAATACAAATAACGAAAAATCATTAACCCCATTTTGAAAAACATGAAAATATATATGGGATTTTCCTATAAAAAATTTAGACACAATAATCATTTAATGACCCATTAACTTACATTATTTTTCAAATATTTTCCTACTTTTTTTTATATATCAGACATTATAAATCAAAATTGACAAGGGATTACTGAAAAATATGATTTTTTTTCTTGAAAACCAAACTTTCTCATTTATAAGATCCAAAAATTTCTTTTCCATAATAAGATTATTTTTTTATCTAATGCAATTAAATTGTTTCAATAAAAATTAATTTTTAAGAATAAAAAATGAATGTAGGTTCTTTGATACATCATCTTTATTTCAATCATAGAATTACTCTTATAATAACAATTATAAAAGAATAACCATTATGATAACTACCATTTCATATCTTCATCAAAACATATCATTACCCAATTCATTAGAGAGTTATATCTCAGACTTACCCATAATCATGAAAATTTTAAATCACTAAAACATGAATAAAAAAAATAAATTTTTTCATTTACATCTTAAAACCCAAAATTCGAATTTCAACCCATAAGAAAATCCATTTTCAATTGGCTCTTAAAATTTAAAGAAATATCATTTTTATTTAAATATATTTAAAAATTAAAAATTATTAAAACACTGGGAATATGACTTTTGTTAAAAAAACATATAAATGTGTAGAGGAATATTTATAATGAAAAACATTATGATGATGGGAAAATCCATTATTTTAGTAAACTTTTAAAAAAAACTTTTACACTTTTGCTAAAAGTGTAAAATATGTCCCATATAAAAAACATTAAAAAGAATAATTTTTAAAACATTCGTAATGAAGGGAAAAAATAATTGAAAATGAAAAGTAATTATTTAATTTTTAATAATAACATTATTGAATAATTTTATAAAGCATTAATATCGAGTTACATTTTTTTAAAAGGAGAACATTAAAATAGGCCTTAAATAAAATACATTACATCATCTCCTGATTCTCCTTGTATGAATTTTGTTTTCCTATGTTTTAAAATAACTCTAATTATTTTCACGATCATGATTTTTTTTTTCATTTTCATTCCATTATAATTATTCATGTTACTCCATTTATTATCATATTACCCCATCCAAATATAATTTTTTTTATTAAAGACACTTTTGTGGAAAAAGTTGTGAAAACCATATAGTACAACCCAACCATTAGACACTATAACACAACACAAAATTATTAAAGACTAGCTTGAAACCACATGAATTAAATTCCTTAAACAATTTCTAGGAAATAGTTGTTACCTTTTTTCTAGGGTCATCCCTGATAAAGTTATCGATATGAGAATCCATCTTACTCCATGCTCGCAAGAACTCCTCCTCAACAATTTTATTATTGTTGAAACCTCTAACTAGATTTAATTGTTTTTTGTCAAGACACCCACTTTGTTCCTTGTTCATGTCTTCTAGAATAAATCTTACATTCACCCATTCTGGAACCTCCATAGAAGCATGTATGGGTATCTCCTTTAATGCTATTTCTTCCTCAGATTGTAACAATAAATCCCAAGGATCATCCCTGATCACAACCTCTCTTTCTGGCTCCACATTCATCCCTCTCACTCCTACCTTTGTAGTTGATACTAGTTAACTCTCTTGCACCTCTCCTCCCCCTACACCAACCATACATGTTCCTGCATCACACTGCGGACCACGGGTGACCACCGGTGTCATCTCCTCTGTGTTCATTTGCAGCTCCTCTTGTTGATCTCCTTCATTAGGGGGGTCATTCTCTTATTTTGGATATTCGAAGACCAAAGCTTTATGGCTTTCCACTCACTCCGCTGGCTAAATCTCAATCTCCTTGTGTGTACCCCCTTTTGGGACGACCGAGTCTCCATCGGTCTTGGATGGTAGGAGTAGTCTTTTCACTCCTTCGGATTAGGCTTCCTAGAAATAATGCAGCACCCCAGGTCCCTGTTCTCATTGTTCTCTTTCTTCCTTCTTTGGATGTTCATATATCTACCAACTCCTCCCAAGCCATTTTCTTTAAAAAACTGATCATCACCCTCAGACTCCACCTCATATGGACCCTTAGAACTACCCTTGGACTCACCCTCATTTCTCAAGCTTCCAAATCGGTTGTTGAGGTCAATGCAGGACATAGTTCCCCACGAGTTAGAGTCCTTCTTGGTATCTAGTGTCCAGTGAACCCCATGTGAAGATTTCTCCCACTCAAGGCCTGCCTTCAACTTTCTCTCACTAAGAGACACCCTTCCAGAATTCTTGCAGCTACCTGTATGCACCGCAATGGCATAAATGCATATAGCCACTGCTCTAGAAGATGGACCAAAAGCATAAGCATCTCCAACAGACCCCCCCCCCCATAGCCTGAGTAAGAGCACTGCTAGACACCAGAAATGCCTCCTCCTTTCAACAGGCCCGAGTTCCCCCTGCCACAATGCTAGAAGAGACAGCTAGATCACACTTCAACCTTCTGAAAACATTCACAACCTTAGGCCTCGAAGGGGAGGACATAATAGGTTTATGTATTCTATCTCCACCCGATAACCTTATATCCTCTGTCTCCATATTCCCTTGACAGCAGCCAGTAGACCCTACACCAGTCACAATAGCAATAGAATGGCCCTGGACCTCCTGGACCTCCATAACAGTTCCTTGTTGTCTCACCCTTTGCCTGCAGTTCTCCAGGTCATGTCCCAACCTCTTTCACAATGAACAATTTTCACACCATGATTGAAAAATGACAAACTGCTTGTATCAGAAGTCTTCACCCACAGCAATCCATAGAGTCAATAGGTGCCTTTCATACATCCACTTAGATACAATCCCTCTGGGGGATTGGGTGGCTCACCGCTCAGGTCCGACTGTCAGAACAAAGTAAATTCTAGACCAAATTTCTAAGAAACCAAAGGATGGAGGGATTGTGAAAAAGAAGTGGGATTTCAGGGAAACATACCCCAATCGCCAGCTTGGAAGGGTCTCTCTTCATGTGAAAGTCATATAATCATTTGAAGAGGAAGAATCGGGAGCCATCACAATAGCTAAGCACACTCGACCACGCATGGATCCAATCTTCCTTAGAGGCGAAGAAAATCATTATATTTCTGGAGTGGAGAAGTCCTACCATGACTTGATCCTGTAAAGCCCATGATTCGAAAATCTAGTGGTCGAAGAAGTCCACCGATGGCCAGCGTCACTTGAATATTTATATCAAGGTCATGTTAAGTAGGGAGGATGCCTTTGTAAATTCCATGGTTAAAATCAGAAGGAGCGGGAGGCCCACGTAGCATTTGGAACATTATGGATTTCTGAAATCTGAGGAAAGGTAGGAAGGCTGTCAGGGATTGAGATGGGGATGAAAGGGTGATCTCCATGATGTTGCGGAAGAGGACCCTCCCCCTCCGAGAGGGAGGGGATGAAGCGAGGCTCATCACCTCCTAGGGCATGGCTTCAGCACAACGAGAGAGAAGATACAGCCAATAGAGTTTAACTCTTATTATTATCATATTCTATTTCATTACTATGAAACTTATGTTTATGTTTAATTTTTTATGATGTTTGGTCTAAAACATTTTGATATGCTGAATATTGTGAAAGGGTTCATAGTCCCAACATATCTAGAGTCATAAAAATGTTTCAAATACCATTTATATATTTTCATATTAATTTTAAAACCATCCATGTCTAGAATTCTTGAAAAATTAAATTTATCATTTCATGGAGGTTCTTGTTCTCACACACACATGAGTGACATTTTCATTTTTCTAATTATTGAAAATTATATAATGAATATTAAGGAATAACTATAAATAATCACTATAATATTATTAAAAATATATTTATTAATAAAATCCATTGTTTTTACCATACATTAATTTATCCTTATGATCATCCCTATATGGAATATATTAAAAATTAATCACATGACTTTATAAAGTATTTAGTTCACACATTTACAGAAGTGAAACTATCATTATACAGAATATGGGAGGGTAAGAAGTTAGAACATATATTTTATATAAATAATCATAATTAGGTTATAAATATCTTATATATCCATTAAATTTATATTTTTAACCATCTATATGAGGTGGTTATGAAAAATGAAACAAATCATATTGTGAAGGTGGTATCCAATACATATTAATGACTGGTGTCCTCCAATCCCATATTATTGAAAAGAGGAAGGTCATATATTATCCATTATCATTATATCATTTTATTATTTTAAGTTCACTTATTTAATTATATTTTGATGGTAATTAATTATTTTAATGTTGTAGAAGAAGAAATTAACATGAAAAAATTCATTTAAGAATTAAACTACCTCCTTGGACATCTTTTTTTCTTAGACCTTAATCCTTCTAGGTTTGTTATTTTGATGATATAAATACCTCATTAAAATGTGGATGAAATTTGGTATTTTATTATATTATATAATTTTTGATAAATATTTCCCAAAGTGTGTAGATATGTTTTGGTATAAGGCTCTAATTTATAAGTGTGAGGAGTGTCACCACTATATATAATTAGAACTATAACATAAAATAAGAGCTTTTATCAAGTCAAGTAGATCAATGGAAAACAATTTTCCAATATAGGATATTTTAAGTCCAAAATGTTGTCAACCAAAAATAATTTGACTAGTATTAATGATATTTTAATATTAATATCATAGTTTAAACCATTACTAATCCTTTTAACCTTTACTGTAGTGACAAACATTTACCATTTTAACTACTCATTATGGATAATAATGAAATTGAAATACTTACCAAATTTGAACATGGTAATTAAAAATATAAAATTTCTTTGATAATATTACATTTCAAAAAGTGGTAAAAATTACATTTACTATAAATTGAAAAAACAATGAAAAATCATTTAAAAAAGTCTTTAATCACAATCATGAATTTACAAAACAAAAACACATATTATGATGATTACCATATAAATAATTTTATTATGTTATATAAAATTGGATTTATTTACATTTATAAAAACCAAAACAAAAAGTATCTTCTTTTAAACATGATTAAATGATAAGAAATTAAAATATTTTTTATTTCAAAATAAACATTACTTAGATTTCCAAAATTAAAAAAAAAGATTTATACGGTCAAAATCATATTTTTAAATGAATTATATTACTTATTAAATAGTTGATTTATTTCTAAAAAATGATTCAGAAAATTTATTGTCATTCTTTTGTGATTATAATTTCATAAAATTTACAATATTTGTAAACTGGCTATTTTCACTATTCACCCAAAAATCAACATATCAGAAAAATCTAAAAAATTCACCCTAAGAAAATAATTTATGATAAATTATAAAGTGTATTTAACCTCAAAAAATTAAATTATAATATTTAATAATTTATCTTATAAATAAAAATATAATATATAAATACAAAATGACTTCATATAAAAATACCCCTTTAAACATTTAGTTTTATTTACCATATGGAATATCTATTAGAAATGAGTGATAGATTAGTTATTTTATCACTGTATATTAATTTTTTTTAATGTATAAATTTGTTATTTCAAAAATGATACTCATTTTATCTTGATGTTGTGTATATCCCACATTGTTTAAAAAAATATTTATATAATATAATACATACTAAATTCTAACGGTGTTACATTACCCCTTAAATAAATAGAATCCTCATGGTTTTTTACTGTGTCTCATGGAAAATAATTTAATCAAATTTTAGAATCAATTATACAATGTGGTAGAGAATCTTAAAAACCATTAATTTATAATGATCATATTAACAGTGCCTTAAAACAAAAGAAAATAAATGAAATAGAGAGTAGTAGATAAATATATGTAAATGAAGAGAAATCAATTTTAGTTTTTTTAATGGTCTTATGTAATCCACTTCAATAAAAATTTCAATTGAAAAAAACACTATTAACTATGTTATGATTAGGAAGTATATCATTTCCAATATATTTTTAAACCATTAATTTAATATTATGAGAGATTTACTTGTGAATGAGTTTAATTAAGCATACCTTGATTTATGTGTGATATTTTCCTTATTTGACTAGATAGATATATATTACTCTCGAATATGTTGAAGAATTTTGTAACATCCCGCCCCGCCTCATTGGCTTGAGAAGGTGGAAGGATTCTACAAGGACTTAAGCGACATCCCCATGCCGCCAATTGTAAAAAATAAATGCAAATGGCTTCATTGACTGGTGGGCTATTATTTTACTTTTAATAATAAACAACAATCCAAGTGTTCCATAACTAAATAAATGACTATATGATGTGTGATAAAAATGAAATACAACTCAAACAATACATTTATATAAAACCAAACTACAAAGAGTACCACAATAAAAGACTAAAAAACAACCAAGTACATAGAGGATGACTATAAATTCCAACAAAACTCAATGACTACCACATAACTCTAATTTTCTAACGTGCCCCAAGATTCAACTCCTCAAATATCCAAAATGTCACTATGTACCACTAGAGAATTGTGATTCTTTAACTTTTCATGTTTCTCTATATAAAATACTTGCAAACCACCAAAGTTATAATGTATTATTGAGTAATGAAACATATTAGGTTTTTCCAAAATTTATTCCCTACTCATGCCACAAGGATATAAAAAGCTAAAAGATTTATATAAAATTATTTATATAAAAAACTATAAAGGAGTTTGACAATATATCATAAATCCAAAAAATTTCATACTAATGTAGTTCTCTCAAATAATCTAGTTTCCAATGAATGAAATAAAACATGCCATTCTAACCATTTCATTAAATCAATTAGAAATAATTCATTCCATATCACATATCCACACACCACCACACACTCCAATACACATGATTGGTATGGAAATTATGGTGTAACTTCACATACATAACTTGAACCTTTTATGGTGTGACTTTAAAACCATTATCGATCCCATTAAAATCAGGAATATCCCTTTAAACCAACAATGATTCCAAAATAATCTATTCAATTCAATAAACCACAGTATTATTGAAAACCACAACCACAACCAAATTCATTAAAACCATCATTTTTTTGAAAGACATTTTTTTCAAAGAATCCATTTCAATAAAACTCACATTTTTTGAAAACCATTTCCCATGTATTGAAATGTAATCATCATTTTAAAATTATCATTTTAAAATAATGTTTCAAAATTAACCTTGGTCAAAAACCACCAATTTTTCACAACAGAACAAACCAAAACCAAATAATTTTTAAAAAATTCATTGCATAAAAATTTTATAATCAATTTCAATCAAAAAAACATATTATAAATCACAACATGACATTCTAAATAACGGATTTGGGAGTTAATCTACCTACCTTATGATTTATGGAAAAAATGAATAATTTCACACAAACGGACATGAAAATGGGTTGAATCACCAAAAACCCACCCCCTTATCATAAACAACAACATATATATTCATATTTCTAACAAAAAATATATATCTATCAACAAAATCTGTAGTTATATGAAACCGAGAGATAGAGAGAGCATGGTAGATCTATGGAATACCAAGAAAAACCTCTATAAATGATGTTGTACTGTAATTGTTAACCAAAAAAACTAATTTTAAATCAATCCACCTTGTTATGAATAGAATATTCAAGAGTGAATCTACCAACATTATGATTTATCTAGTAGATGAAGATCATAACTTAAACTCCCACTAAAATAGGTTGAATCACCAAAAACCCACCTTAGGTCTCTTCCCCAATCCTAAACAATGACATATATAATTATATTTGGAATAGAAAATATAGATCTATCCACAATAAAAATAGATCTATGTAAATTAGAGAGAGAGAGAGTTGTAGATCTATAGAATAATAATAAAAACCTATATAAATGACAATGTATTGAAATTTATAGGCTTTAACACACCAAAAAAAATCCACTATATCAATTCTAGAATGATGGATATGGGTTCCCTAGCCTTAGAGAGAGAGAGAAATATCATGTTAGGGTAATTTTGGGGAAAATTGAGGGGATAATGGTTTATCCTAACCTAAATAAACATTTTGTAGATCTTGTTTTTCAACCATTAACATTTATCGCACAGTTACAAAAAACATGTGATAAAAATGCTCCAAGTGATACCTTGAGGAACACCTCACATAGTTGGCCTAAAGTGTAATAAAAACCAAGCACCAACCATGAATAATCACATTTTACTGTAATGGAATGTTTATCCTAGGTGGCCGCATAGTTTAGGAAAACTATGTTCCTTCTTTGGTTCCAACCACTTTTCCTCTGTCTCACTATGAACAATGTCTTATAGGAGTTACATGGATTCAACTAACTATGAAATATCTATGAACCATTAAAAAACCGAAAAAACATTCTGATAGCTTTCTAAACCCTCACAAACATCACCAAAACATATTATATACATTAAAATTTTAAAATAATTTTTACTTACATAAAACTATGGGTGATATATTCTCACCCCCATTAGCCTATACATCCTTAAAATAATTGAAAACCATATTTTCTATGAAGGATTTAGGGCCATTTCCTTGTAATCCCCTACTAAAATTCCCAAGCCTCTTCCTAAAATTGATCATGTTGTCAAAAAACCAACAATATGAAGATGCTTTATCGATAAAAGGCTATATCATGCATATCTAGAATCCTCACTGACACATCCACCAGTGAAGCATATGACTCTAGGTTAATGTGATCTAATTTGATCACATGGTCAGGATCTGGTAAGTACTATTTCAATTAAGTTACACGGAACACATTATGCATTGCACTGAACTAGTGTGTTAATGATAAATGATATTATACCTCACTAACCCATTACAATATCTCCAAAGAGACTATTTATCAAGGATAAAACATTCCCTATATCCCAAAATAATGATGTTCAAGCCATGGAGAAATCATCAAGAACACTTGATCACTCACATCAATTAAAAACAGTCATTGATGTTGATCTACATATGATTTTTTAAGACATTAATCTATCTCTATCCATTTTATGATTAAATGAAAATCCTCTATTTCCTCCCAGATAAGACTCATCCAAACCCATTAAATATCACATTATTCCTCCCAAATGTTTTTTGAATGATGAGGACTCTTATTAAATTCTTCAAATAAACCATTTGTATTGAGTTGGATAACTGTTTTTATATGAGAACTCCACTAATGGTACATGATGCTCTCATGAGAAACCATAATCCAATACACAATCCTAAAACCTTTTTTCCAACATTTGTATGATCATTTAATATTGGACATCAATATGAGGATGATATTCCAAACACATAGTCAACTCGATCCCTAGGGAATTATGTAACAATTTCCAGAAATGGGATGTAATCTTCATATCCCTATCTGTAACTATTTAAATTAGTACTCCATGACCCTTTAACAATTCATATATGTATATTATGGACATTTACACCACCATATAAGAATCCTAAATAGGGATGAAAAAGATTGAGTTTGAGAGATGATCCACTATCACCCATATGTAATCGTGTTTCTAAAGCATTCCTAGGATACTATTACGACATCCATAGCTATATACTCCCATTTCAATACTAGTATAGTTAATGACTACAACATACTTACTGGTCATTGATGCCTTAACATAATGTGATGACATGTTATGCATTTTGAAAAATTACTCTCCGACAATCCATTTCATACTGACCCACAAAAAATGTGCTTTTAACTCCTTATACATTTTTTGTCTTCTGGGAGGAACAACCCATCTTGAATGGTCATATGAATGAATAATTTTTTATTACAAAACCATAGGAAAGACCATACAATTTATGAACCAAAATACTAAACTCTCATCTCGTTTTAATCCCTCAATAGTTTCCCTAAAATTTATTTTTTATGTCATAACATTTCCTTCTACATCGGATATATGTACTTCTTTAACATTATCCACCCAATCAAAAACAAACAAAACTAAAAATAAGGAAACAACATAACCTCAGCATTAACATTCTATGTGCATGTCAACTAAGACTTACATCAACTACCACTCATCTAAATATTATTTTTCTAATGGAGAATATGAATTTTTACTTATTGTAATATCCACCAAATTATCATTTCCTGGTGTTTATGTCAACTCAAATCCAATCATTTAGAGATACTTCATCTATTATCTTTGTCTAATATTTAAATCCATTTGTGAGAATATAATTTTCATGATCATATTATCCGTAAAGACAATGAATTTCTCACAATAGAGATAACTACATCACATCTTCAAAGAATGGACTAGAATAGAAAACTCTAAATCATTCTTTGGACAGTTCTTGTCATGAAATCTTAACTTCAATATGCCATAACCAACAAATTGGTTTCCATGTATGAGAACACATCCCATCCTAGATCCAAATGCATCACAACACCCCACATACCGTTTAAATAATTCTTTACAAATCAAAACTGTGGTTTATGAAAGGAAACGTTCAACTTATGAAAATAATTACAACATTCATTATCCCATTGGAATGGAACATTCCTCCTTGTCAAAGATTCCATCAGTGAGTCTATTCAAGATAAATCATGAACAAGGCATCAATAATATCTACCTATACCAAGGTAACTCCATATCTTGAAGAAAATCTTGTGCAGTTTCCATGACATGATAACATCTATGTTTTCTGGATCCAAAGAAACACCTTTCTTAGAGACTACATGGAAAAAAAATAACAATTTTATCAAAAAACCACAGATTGAAATTTTGACATAAAATCAATGATCCCTCAAAACTTCTAACACTGTATCCATGTGTTTCTTTTTCTCATCCCATGTCCTTAAATACACTAATATTTCATCCAAAATCACCAACACAAAAGAATTAAGATACTTATGAAAATATCTTATTCATGAAATCTATAAATACCATTTGTTATTCTGTAATAATGAATGTAATTACCACATATTCATAATGGTCATTTACACACTTGAAAATTTTATTTGGAATAGCCTCCTTTGGAATAGCAATTGGTGATACACTGATCACAAGTCAATTTTTGAGAACCACTGAGATCCCCTCAATTGATCGAATAAATCATCAATTCCTAGAAGTGGATACCCATTATTTATCGTAACATGGATAATATTACAATAATCCACACACAACAGAAGAGTTCTATTCTCATTTTTACAAACAAGACCGGTGCTACCTATGGAGATGTGCTCTCCTGAAAGGAAACATTGCTTTATAGATATTATAACTACACATTCAATTCTCTTAATTCTATTGGTGAAATACTATAATAAAGAAGAGAAATTGGACAAGTCCGTGGAAGGGGATCAATTTTCAACTCCAATTCCCTAATAGGTGGAAACTCACATAAATTATTGGGAAAACCATCTAGAAATTGACCCACAACATCAAGGAAATATCTATTCTTAATAACTTCAATTGATGCCAATGTCAAGTATTCCAACTAGTATGAGATCATTCAAAATTTTCATTCCAACAACCCCATTGCACCAACATTCATGTTTATGTATCCTCTAATGATATGTTTCACAATATCCTTAGTCATAAAAAAGATTCTTCTTTTATAATAGTCGATATGATCCTTGAACCTCATCAACAATTCCATTTGACATTATTAGACCATTAAAAGAATTCTTATTAAAAAAAGTCCCATATCAGGTTGGCTACATCCATATTTATAGAACATGTTGTAAAAACAATGTCTCCACATTTTCTTTGACCAATATGAGTATTCAGTTTTAACAACAAAACTTCATATCAATATTTAAACTAATCAAATAAAAAACACAAAAAGAAATAAAGGAATGTGTTTCACCAATTTTATGAAAATCATACAAAAGGGTAGAAATATGATGAATTTTACCTGTCATGGTCAATGGTCCATGTTGATCATCCATAATCTCTAAATTAGATTCAAACCATTTATTTCTCATGACACTTTGTTCATTTTTTATATATTTTCCATTTTAAGGAGTAATGGTATTCTTGGAATCACCACGGCATGTTTTGTTTATCTAACAAGATTCATTCATCTTCACAAAACATGTCTATGAATACGATTTTCATGACACCTGATAAGTTTCCCAAATAGTTTTCCTCAATGCACTAAGACAATATTGATTAGTATTCTCCATCTTATTAGAATTGCTACATGTGATAGTTTGTTACATACACTCTCTATTCATATGGGTAAGAGAAAAACACTGGAAATATCCCGAATTGTTCTTGGGACTTAGTGGAATATTAACTGAACTAGTTTTCTGGTTCTGATTCATAATCCCAGCTTGGAAATTTGTGTCCCTCTTTTTCTTGCTCTCAGTGTTGGAGCTCCCACCATTTTCCATAGGCATGACCGTACTTCCTCATCCAGTAACTCCTGAGATTCCCCATTCATCCACTATCACTCTATTGAAAATTTATATACAATATTTAATAAAGATCACTACAATCATTGAGGGAATTCCTGACCTCACCCATGATTCAATGATGTGAAAATTCAAGGATTCAGTGTTCGAAACATTGTGTTCAAAATTTTCTAAATTTAAGAATTATCCCCATCCTTCGTGACATAATTATTTTCCTACTTCAAGATGAATAATTTTTTCTTTCTTTAAGTTATGTATGTGTGATGTTATAATTGTTTGTGGAAAAATTCTTAAAAATAGACACATACAAGGGCATTGTATAATTTATCTTGAACATATAAATCCCACCACTAGCATAAAATATCCTATAAAATAAATGTTTATATCTTTAATTTCAGTTCTCTTGGTGTTCTAATGAAATCATGGAATTGATTCATCCAATTCAGCCACACCTCTCCCTTTTCTAGTTCCAAATCACCCTGAATGATGGGTTTATTATGCATCTAGAACTGAATGGAATGATCAACACGACTTGGTTAATCCAACTTGTTCTCTATATCCACAACTTGAAAATCATGGAATATACTCTTAAACATGAGTTGGTTCACCTATGTATTAGGGGAAAACATGTTGTCAACATCTTCTTATAGATGATTCCTATGACACATAATGTGTTCCATTTTAGATTCAAACAACAAACACAAAATGTATCACGCACTATCAACTGAAGACTTAACAATTTGAATTTATGCTAAATCATTTATCAAAAAAAGCAATTCAAAAATTAAAAAATTATATATTAAACCATTTTTTAAATTTTCGAAGTGTTATTAAAAATAAACCATTTTCATGATACTATAATAATTCTAATTTTCAAAATCTCTCATCAGGAAACAATTTCAACTTTTTTTCAAAATAAAGACATTAAAAAATTATTATTTAAAATGAAATATGTGATCCTAGTGGTAATTCTATTTTACAATTCATATCATTCTCTCTCATTAGATAATTCCATTATAATGAGATGCCAAAACAAATTAGTGTCTCTAAAACA
The DNA here is from genome assembly GCA_963277665.1 of Viscum album. NCBI lineage: Eukaryota > Viridiplantae > Streptophyta > Magnoliopsida > Santalales > Viscaceae > Viscum > Viscum album. Next base: position 174,221,969 of record OY728128.1, read on the forward strand.
ATTATGTACCCATATCCCTAATAACATGAAGATTAATAAAAAGGATAACTTTTTCTTTTTATGATCTATGTTTCATGCCCTATAATCCTAAACCTTTATAGGATCCCAACTAAAGAATAACCATATTGAATTATAAAATCCATTACCAAAAATCAATACCAAGTGAGAGAACACTGGTTCCAAAAAGATATTCTAAAGGAAAAAGGTAATACCAATTGTAACGTCTTGCCCCTACTCATTGTCTTGAGAAGGGGGGAGGACATTACATTCCCTTAAGTGACATACCTAAGATGAAAAATGCTTGAAAAAATTCCAATGGTTTCATTAACTTGTGTCGGTGACTTTACCTTTGAGAATAAACAGCCAACCAAACATTACATAACCAAAGAAACCACTATATAGTTTTTGGTAACAAATAAATACGACTCAAACATTCCATTTATATCAAAACCAATAACAAAGAGTACAACATTAAAATTCTAAATAATAACCAAGTTCACAAATGATGACTAAAAACCCAACAGAACTCAATGACCACCACATATCTCCAAATCTACAACAATCTATATGCTCCAAAACTAGAAACAAACCATGTATCACTATGAACCACAAGAGAAGTGTGATAATTTACCTTCTCTGGTGTATTGATAGCCATTATCTACAAAATCCCAAAAGTAATAAATTAGGGGGGGGGGGAAATGAAACATATAAGGTTGTACCATATGAAACCCCATCATCACATGAGTAGTATAGAAAATATTAGTACATTTATATAATAAATTTACATAAATATTTGTAAAATAATTCAACAATTTATCACAAAGGAAAACAATTTTGTACTAGTGCAGTTTTATAAAATAATAAAATTTCCATGGAAAAAAATCCAAAAATTTCATTCTATCCATTCTATTAATTTTATTGTAAATTATCTATTACATGTCACAAATCCACACACGACCACACACACCCATGTACATGGTTGGTGTTACCACTACAGTGTAACTTTACATCAATAACCTATACCCTTTAATGTTTATACTTCATGATTATTATCCATCCAATTCAAATAAATATTTACCATTTATTCCAACAACAATGGAAAAATAATCCAATATATTTAATAAACCACACTTTTATTAAAAACCATAAACATAACCCAATTCAATTAAACCATCTATTTATTGAAAAACATTTTTCTGAAAAACCATTTTAATAAAACTATTATTGTATTGATTTTTTTCCATTCATCTAAACCAAATCACCATTTTAAAATCTACATTTAAAAATTATGTTTCCAAATTCAGGTTTTTCTAACACACCGAATTTTCACAACCCCACATACTGTCAACAAATAAGAATTCCTAAAATTTTTAAATAATAATTTTTCAATAAATTTCAAAAAAATAAACTAATTTGAAATAAAGCATTCAGGTTCTAAATATATGTTCGGATAATGAGTCTACCCACCATAGGATTTAAGGAGGAAACAAAGAATTACACCTAGGAAAATGGGTTGAATCTCTAAAAACCCATTATAGATATCTTCACTTATAATAAACAAGCCCAAAAATAATAATATTTGGCCTTATAAAACTTAGATATATCCAAATAGAATGTAGATCTATAAAATAACGAGAGTGGGAGAAGTAGATCTAATGGAAACCAAGGAATCCCATCATAAAATATTACTTATTGTGATAGTTGGGATTTAATGCATCTAAAAATGCCTTTGGATAACATCCAAAATGATGAAGAAGGGTTCCCTAGCGTTAGAGCGGGATAATTATTGAGTTAGGGTCAATTTGGGGGAAAATGTGGGGTTAAAGGGTGATCTCATTCTGGATCCACTTTTTATGGTATTGTTTTTTAACCATGCACTATTAGTCACATTATTTGGAAAACCATGTGCAAAACTTGCACCCTACTCTACCGAAAGGAACTCCTTGGATGGATTTCCTATAGAGTTAGATTAACCATGTACCAACCACACAAAATACAACAATCCCACATTGCATGGTTTCTCTAAGGCGAATGCATAGATTTTGAAAACTGTGTGCCTGCCTATGCACCAACCCCTTAGCCACTATCACACTATGCACAATTTTCATTAATATTTTCATGGTTTCAACTAACTATTAACTAACTGCGGACCTTTATAAAATCTATAAAACATTCCAAAAGGTTTCCAAACTATCCCAAACATCACCCAAACACTTTAAATACTTAATATAAATAAAATTAGGGCTACTTACCAAAATCCATGGGTGATAAAAAATTAAATACAAGATCGAGACTAAGAGAAAAAATAATTACTTGATTTTTTCCATACAATAAGAGAACTAAAAGCATAAATTAGTGCTATTTTTTTTGTTATCGATGTTTATAAACTTATATAAATCATTTATCGATATATTTAAAAACTTTGATAAAGATGTGTAACAAATTTAATGATATTTATAATGATTACTAATTAGGGACACCTCATTTAGGAATGTTTTTGAGAATTTATTTTAAATGAATCCTCATTTATGGATGTTTAAAAAAATCATGTTGAATTTAAATTTTTATTTTATAAAAATTACAATTTTTAAATATAATTTAAAAACCACAAGAATTGGAGATATTTATAAACATATCTAATTAGAGATAACTCATTTAATGACATTTTTTAGAAACATTGGTAAATGAGACCAGAGTAATTTAGTGATGTTTCGATATAATATCAATAATTTTTTAATATTTTCTTGATATTCATATTTTTTTAAGATTCATTTTTAATAATGAAATTATAATTTTTTCCGCAGCTACTCTTCTGGCCAGATGTCCTCTATCCCCTTGTAACCCCACCTGTGACCCTGCTTCCTTTGACACTCACACACAATGGGCCTTCGACCCTACTCCTCTCACTAACCCTATGTCTGGTGCCTCATGACCGAATAGCCCCAATCACCCTGCAACTATAGTTATGGCCTCATGGCCTCTAACACGATTGAATGGCTAGAATTCCTTCTTGATCCCCCACTTACGCTCTGCCTGGCCCCATGGGTATGGCTAACACCAATCCCCAAGCGACATCACATCCTCCGACATCAATTCACAAGGACTACCAACCTTCCCCTCCCCCCCCCCCAAATGACCTCGCGACCTCTAACACCTATGCTCAATGAGTTGTCCCCTTGTTATCCTCCCACTTCCCCTCTTCCTCGACCAATTCATTTGGCTAGCTCCAATCCCCTTGTGACCTCCCATCCTCTACAACAAGCGCATGCTCATGTTTGACTATAGAGGAATTTGAACCCTGAACCTCCATTTCAAAGACAAATAGTCAACTAACTAACAAATTAAAATTTCAAATATTTAATTATATTATTTTAATTTTTTTATATAAATAAATTTCAATGTTTAAAAAATTAATATTATATATATTGATATACATATATTAAGATATATATGTGTGTATTTTATATTTTTTTGATTATATCTACACACATATGTATTTATTATATAGATGTGTGTGTGTTTATTATATTATATATATGTTTTTATATATGTATATATATTATATATATATTTATATGTTTATATAATATATATTTTTATATATTATATATATTATATATATTATATGTTTATATTAATATATATGTGTGTGTGTGTGTGTTTGTGTTTGTGTGTCTAAATATATATTTGTAATTATACAAATATATAATGTACAAACCTAACCCCAGCGACTAGGAGATGGTGTCTGATACCATTACATTGCCATAAATACAAGGTATCATGTCTTAAGGACTGAATATTTTAGTAGATTTCATGAACTAGACACATTGTGGAGATTTATATCACATTTTAAAACATAATGTTAAAAAATAATTTTCATTGTTACAATCATCAATCCCCTAGTGTATCCCCGGATATCAATCACAAAATACTTCCTCGTATTTTTGGGAAAAAATCGTAATAAATGGGTGACCTAAGATTCTCAGTAAGGTAATGTCGAGAAAATATGCTATGAATAACTAAGGAATAATGAATATGGAAAGGTAAAACAATAAAAAACATTCCATCTAATCAATAACATGATATTGATATATAAGGAAGAACTAATGAAAAAAATCCATATAAATAATAAAATGAGAATGAAGCATAATAATTGATAATCTAAATAATCTAATAACTACATGGATTATCAATAACAAAATTCTTAATTATGGAATTCAAAATGATGTACATCTAAAACATACTTTATAATATATTTTATTGGAAATATAAAATTATCAAGGAATCATTACATAAATATAATACTATAATGTATTTGTTAATTGAATCTTATAAATGGGTGAGGCCTCAGCCCAAACCAAATGTAGATTTTCATATGAATCCTACTGATGCATCAAGGGGATATAGTGTACCCAAACCTCCACATACGAATCTATTTCATTCCATATATGAAAGGGTTTAAACATAATCTATGAAGACCTTGACCCTTGTTTCCTCTATCTGGAACATTATTTTACTACCTTATAATTGATATTAGTATGTCGTATAATGAAGGACCAAGTAGTATAGTAGTTTTGTAAAACATGATACAAACATAAGTTTAACATTATAACTTTAAAATAAATATAATATATAAATTCAATTGGAAACATCCATAACTACTAGATTATCTCTACAAGTAATTCATAATACACTCATTTGAAGCATAGTAACAAATATAACATATGAAAAGGGAAAGGTCAGATGATTGGTAAGGGTAAGAAATATAATGAAAATATATATAATAAGGTATGGTGAATAAATAAAAGTACAAATTCCATTAAACATAATATTGAGCATAATATCGAAGGAATAAAATATGATTAAAAAATTCCATAATAAAACATAACCATAGATATTCCACTAGTTGAATTATCACATTGAATATTAATTACTAGTTTTATATTGATTTATTTCATAATTTTGGCTCTCATGACCATTCTGTCAAGGCCTCATACCAAGACCATACATAAACATGTTCAAACTCAAACTATTTTTTCTCATTAGGCCTACCGATGCACTAAGGGGCTACAGAGGGCACCACCTAACACTTACTATATATACAATGCTTTCGCAATATTAATGGTGTTAAACATAATCAACATATATATTCATATTTAAATGAACAAATGAAATTTAAATAACATTCCCCAATTAGTAAACATAAACACTAACCATTTGTAGTATATTTGAATAGAATCAAGATAACACGTCGATATTGAATCTAATCAATAAATATTCATTAAATTATGATATATAATATTATAAAATATTTATCCAAATTAAAAATAAGAACCAAAAATAGTGTTTAAATAGATAAAAATACAATTATCCAATAATTCAGTAATTCTCGAGAGAAATACTCTTTTACTTTGAAAAGACGAGTTTTTTTGGAAAAATATTTGTATAAAACACAAAGTGAACTAAGATAGTTTTTTTTCAAAATAAAATGATTAATTTTAGATAAATAATTTTTTCTTAAAACATATTATAGTGTGAACCTGTAAATATGTTATAATTCGAGCAGTTTTCTTGAATCGGTCATGTTTATTAGGAATATTTTGAGAAGGATCCATCAAAAAAATGTAACCCCCCATAAAAGAAAAAAGGATTCCTATTGGTATGTATTTATATATATATATATATAACATTTATACAAAAAAAAAATTAGTAACTAATAATAATTAATAATTTAATTTTGGTGAATAGATTCAAATAGCAACTTGAAAGAAATTAGAGGTTCAGATAGAAACCACCACCTTATGTCTGAATTTTTTCTGCACTTAACATTAATGTCATGGATAGTAATATTAAATCCATTAATTAATCATTTCAGAACATGTTCTAGAATTTTTTTATTCATTATTGTTTTATTATGTTCATTTATGTCATTATTTATAAGTTATAAGATAGAATTTCATCATTTCCAATTGTTTTTTTCCCAGATTTCATGATCGATTCGCATCATTATAAGTAATAGCGTTCATGTAAAATATGTATAATTATCCATAATTTTAATTTAATTATCCTAATAAACAAAAATATGTTCAATTAGAGATATGTATGTTTTTTACCATATATGAGGATGAATCTTTAGATAACATATTAATGAATACAATGTAGCTTATTTTTATTGGTTTTTTGGTCACAATGAACTAGTTTTATTCTATTATTTAATATCATGTATATACAATGTTTCTAGAATATTAAAAATGTTATAATTTTTTTCAACCATATAAATTATTTCATTTACATCCTTGAATTTCAAAATTAAAAATGTCATGTTCTTCATCCATGAAGGTTGTATGTTGGCACCTTCTAGATGATGATTTAATTTTTTAAATTATAGAGAGAGAGTGAGTAAGGAGATTTATAATGGATGTTACATTAACATGATAAAATTATAGTATATATATGATGTTGGACTCATCATCATCTTTTGGATAGATGTGGTAACGAGAGAATAGGAAAATAAAATTGAAATGATAATAATGAAAGAGGGAGAGGTTTTAACTCTTGAATTAACCTCCTTGAGAACCTCCTTAAGGAAAGGAGTTTTTGTCTTTGGGAAATACCAATAGCTATTGGAAGTGGTGAGATACTATGGATGTTTATTTGCGATGAAATTTTACAATCATAAAGGATTATAGGAGTGACTACAAGAAGGACTGAGGGGTGGTTTTTATAGTGGAGGAGAGGGGTGATTTTTGAATATTTTAATCATTAATTTATTATTTTGGCTCAAGAATGTTCATAAATTGCGAATTATCATCAAATATAAAAAAATAATGATGGGTAGTTATATATTATGGTCTTACATAATACATACATCATCTATGACTCAATAAATCATGTATATAGCTTTTATCATAAATTATCATGTTTTACTATTCACTAAAAATTCTTGTATTTTAATCAAACTCAAAAAATTCACCACAGACATTTTTTTATGTGTTGAATTACAAAATATTAGTCAATTTAATCAATATAATTTTTTTAAATATGTGAATTTTTTTAAAAAATAATCATTATTTTCTGGAAAAATACAGATTTTAAATTGAAAACTAATTTTATAAAATGTATAAATGTTTACAAAGGTATTATAAAATTATCATAAAAAAATAAGAAAAAAATATTTATTTATGATTCGATTTTAGGAAAATGAATTTTCATTTAATATTTGGTAGAATTTCCAAATGATAATCCATAACATAGATTCGCTCAGAAATTTCAAAAGGGATAATGCACCTGGGGATCTATTTTTCTTTCCATCCAAATCTTATAACACACTTTAATGGAAATACCTTCCTAAAAACCAAATCTCCCACATGTAATTACCAATTTTTTTTGATTATCAGTAGAGAACATTTTATTTCTTTGAGATCCTTTGATATGGGCTTGAATTGTCTTTATGTTTTTTGTTGTTTCCTCCAAAAGCTCTGAGACTAAAATATTTCTTTTTCCAACATCATCCCATCATGTTGGTGTACAACATCTCTTTCTATAAAATGTTTCGTTTGGTTCCATTTTAATATTATAATGGAAACTATTATTGTAGGAAAACTCTACTGAAGGAAAATATTGATCCCAAAAACCTTGAAAATCATCTGATTTTGATCTAAACTTGTCTTCTAATGTTTGGATCATCTTTTCTGACTGCCCGTCATTTTTTGTGTAATATATAGTATATAAATGAAGCTTAGTATCTATGTATTTCTAAAAACATGTCTAGAATTTCAATGAAACTCAGGGATCATGTTCATACACTAAAGAAATTATTTCTCCATGAAGTCTTATAACTTCATTGATATAGAGTCGTGCAAGGTTCCCTAGTGGTAAGTCTCCCCTTATAATGAGTAAATGTATATATTTGGTATGTTGATAAAAAAATACACATATTGAAAGATTATTTCTTATTTTTTTTGGTAATGTAGTGAAAAAATCCATAGTGATGTCATCCTATTTCAAAGTAAGAATATAAAGAGATTGTAAGACTTGACTAGGATGTTGTCTTTCATCCTTCCCCTATTAATTGTCTAAACATCATAATACATAATCTGTATTTTCCAACATTTTATTATCCTACTAGAAATGGTGATTTAAATCTCTATACATCATATTACTACCATGGCGTATAGAGAAATTTTAGATATGGAAATCATCAAATAAGTTACTTCTCATCTTTGTTATAGAGGGAACACACAACCTCCTCCCATATTTCAACACTCCATCTTCATACACAATGTATTTCTACATCCCATCATTCACAACATTAATTTTCATTTTATGATTATCATTATCAGGATAAGAAAATTTAACCCTTTCCAGAAAATATAATTTGGAATCTATTTGAAAAAGTAGCGATGCTTTCCCTCTGATGAAAATTTCCAAAATATTATAGCTGTTGATTCAATATTATGAGTTATATGTTCTATTAATTAATTTTTAACAGCTTTTATACATTGGAAATAACTCCATTATTTTTCATAAGGACACAACCAAGTCCATTCATGGATTCATCACTATAAATCACATATCTACCATTTCCCAATCATATAGATAGGATTGGTGAATTCATCAACCTCTTGTCTAAATATTAAAAATATTATTAATATTATTTTTTTTCATCTGAACATAACCAATTATGAGTAATATTTTTTAATGATTTAGCTAATAATGAAATGTTCTAAAGGAAACGTCATTACTAACCTTCTAAACCAATAAAACCCCTTAAAACAGTTATGTTCATTGGTGTAGTCCATTTTCGAATATCCTTCTCATTTCTAGGATCAACTATGATTCAATCTTCTGAGAAAATATGTCAACAAAAATAAACAAAATGATTCCAAAACTCACACTTTCTAAACGTCAAATTTAATTCATTTCTTCTAAGAGTCTTCAGAATAATAATTAAGTGATTATCATGACCCTCTTATCTTTGGGAGTATACTGAGATACCATGAATAAATACAACAAAAAGATATTAAGATATTTTGTGAAATGTATTATAAGTAGATCCTTGAAAACATATTGTGCATTAGAAAGTCCAAAAGGAACTAATATAAACTCATAATGACCATACCTGGTTCAAAACTATATATTTGGAATATCTTTCTTCTTGACATGCAATTGATGATATCCATATTGAAAGAAAATCATTGAAAAATAATGGGACATGTGATTTTGGTCAAATAAATCATCAATGTAAGGAAGAGGATACATGTTCTTTATTGTGTCAATATTTATCTCCATGTAGTCAATACACAGCTTCATTGATCCTTCTATGTTCTTAATGAAAAGAATAAGAGCTCCAAAGGGAGAAACATAAGGCTAGATAAATACATTATCAATCAATTTCTCTATTTGTTTTTTAGTGCTACTAAATACATTGTGTCCATTCTATAAGGATTATTTGATATATTCTTTCACTAATAATTCAATTAATTGGAAACTTAATTTCATGATCCAGAGGATTTCAAAGGAAATCATCTGAAAATAATTCAATGTAATATTTCTTAATTGGAAAATCCTTAATTTTAATATTTCTTTCCACATCCATAGTTATTCCTTTCTCTCCCTCCCTAAAAATTAAATATAGTGGATATACTATGGTTGGATCAAGATTAGAATCATATGGAGAGGTTTCTACTCTAAATATAAGGGACTTTTATTCATTCTCAAAATTTTAACTTCCATATTAGAACAAAAGATTTTCACATCATAATTTTAAATCCAATTCATACTATGTATTATATCAAAACTAGTTATGGGTATAATGATCACATCAACAATTAAAGCACGTTTATGTGTCATAAATGAAAATGACATACACATACTTGTTTCAATGGTACATAACTTATGATTTTTTACTAACCACTCCATTATAAAATAAAATTTTAAATATCATATTTTTTTACATAACTGGGAAGATATCAAAGAAAGCAACGATCCAGAATCAAATAATTCATTAACTATGTTTAAGGAAATGATTAATGTACCTATAATAAAATCAACTGGAACATGAACTTGAGTTGTTGAGATCATATATGGTTGTATTTTCCCCCATGTCCTTCTATTTGGAATTTTTCCATGACATCTAAGACATTAATATACATAATGTTAGAATATATGTACAATTTTAACAATGAACATTGTTAGAATCATTCTCTCCCTTACAATAATGGGCTTAGTGAACATGAACCAGGGGGTTTCTTCTTGAAATTTCTATAAGGTGGAATGTAAACTCTTCCCTTCTTCCGCATTTCATTCTTTCCTTTTTAAGAGTTTTCTGCAACCCCATTCTTCTCTTTCTTTCAATTTAAGCCACATGACTTATAAAACTAAATCTTTATCTTCATTGCACATGAAACCATATACTCAAATGATGAGAAATACATGAATACCAGTGCTTGTTGGAGGAATGGTTTTAAGCCATCAAATAATTTATCAATATTACTCATTGGGTTACAAATGAAGTCAACAACATTACATTCATATAAAGTAATGTTAGCTTTTTTTTCAATATTCTAATACTATTTTTGTATCAGACTCAGAAACAGCCTTTCCATACCACCCTCTATTCCTGAGGATTTAATTTTTCTATGAAAAGATTTTAAATTCACTATATTCCATGTTTTCTAGTTTTTCATCCTCTTTCATGTTTTTAATCAATAACCAAAAATGATATACATATACTGAAAGATAATAAACATCCATAAAATCTATATCCCATTAATTAAATCCCGATGTGAGAAATATTTTCTCTAAATAACATACCCACTTTTCCACTGCAAATGGGTTTGTAGTCCCATTGAGTGATTGAGGCTATTGTCACATAAATTAGTATAATATATATCTTCTATGTTGCGAATGTGGATTATCTATATAGGTAACGTTATATAACATAACATAGGGAAGTTGTCTTAGTATTGTTATATGTTTCACAATACGAGTCACTGCTTTGGAACAAACTTCAATATCTTGAATTAAAGGGAAATCCCTAAATGGGATACTAGTGTTCATGTGATTCACATTCCTTCAACAAGGAACTATTTCTAAATAATGGCATAAACTAAATTAGGTTACGAATCATAATGTATAATTTCTATCAAGAAAAAAATCTAAAATAAATTGAAATTTTATGTATGTATAATATCATATTCATAATCATTTTTTCTCCAAGGACATACTTAAATTTAAATTCTTCACAATGGTTGGTAATAAAAATTTGAATTAATCTAAGAATATTATCCGGGAGTGTCAGACTAGCTACATAGTAAGGTCCGTTATTTTGAACCATGTTACCACGAGTTACTGTTGGAAGACATTTTCAGAGTTGTTTCTCCTAGGTACATCTGTGGAAGAACCTTATAGACATATAGTAATTTGACATTGATTTATTTTCTAGAAACATCCACAAAATATATACTGTAACAAAATATAATGATGTTCTTGTATTATTTCCCTCAATGTCTATCTTCGAGTATGTTCCCTACTCTATTTTTTTTCTAAATCTAGCTTCAATGTTTTCTATTAAAATTCCTCTTATACCAACTATAAAGGCCCAGACCTCATTTTCCTCATTCCAGTGCCTCATTTAATTACATTTTTATAGATATAGGGATGTCATATCTTGATGGACTTAGTAGTATAGTAGTTTTAGAAAACATGATTAATATATATGTTGAACTTTACAACATGGAATGAAATAAAATACATAAATTATATTGGAAACACCCATAACTCTTAGATTATTCTTGAAAGTCATTCATAATATAAGTCTTCATATCTGTGGAAAAATAAAACATATGAAATGGGTGAGCTCAGATGCTCAGTAAGGGTAAGTAATACAATGGAATCATAAATAATAAGGTATTGTAAATAACAAAAATTACACATGACATTAACAATAATCTTGAGAATAATATGTATGGAATAAAATCTGATTACATAATTCCATAATAAAAATTAATCATGAATATTATACTAGATGAATAATCACATGGAATATAAATTACCTATTTTATAATGAATGAATGAATAATACGGGTTGTTATAACCATTATGTCAAGGACTATTGCAAAGACCATATATAAATGGGTAAACCCCAAAACAAGTTTGTCTAATGAGACCTACCGATGCCCCGAGGGTCTATAGTGGGACCCACATGACACATACTAAGTCCATTTAATTCCCCATTTGAAAGTGATGAGGCAAAATCAATATATACATTCATATTGAAACACACAATAGAATTATAAATAACATTCCACAACCAGAAAAAATAAACACTTACCATTGAGAATATACGGTGAATGGTATTAATATAACACATCCATGGTCAAACTAATCATGAAACATTAATGAAATTTGTAATATGATATTATAAAATATTAATCCTTATTAAACATAAGAATCAATAATAGTGTTGAAATATTTGAAAATAATATTATTGAAAAATATTTGTATAAAACCATAAGTGAACAAATATGGTATTTTCAAAATAAAATTAGATATTTAAGAAACATAATGATGTCTTAAAAATATTATATTGTACATATGAAAATAAATAAGAATTTGAGTAGTTACCCTGAATCAGGCTTGTCTATATGGAAGAATTTGAGAATGATCATTTTAGAAAATGTAACCCCCCAATAAATGAAAGTAAGATTCTGATTGGTACATATATATATATATATAGAAAATTCATTCATAATTTAAAAGGATAACATAATAATAATTAATAAATTGATTACGGTAAATAGAGAAAAATAAAAACTCAAATGAAATTGGACGATCAAGTAGAAACCATTATCTAATGTATGAATGTATTCAATACATGAACATAATGTACTTAAAACTAAATACATTATTTATTTAATTAATAAAAATATCCTGATATATTTGATTAATTTTTGTTTTATTATGTTTATTTATATCCTTATTGACAAGTTATATGATTTTATTTTGTTGTTCTGGAGTGCTTGTTTCCTTGATTTCATGATCGGTTTGTTTGATTATATTTAATGGAGTTCTTGTAAAATGTGTATAATTATACATAATTGTAATTTAATGTTATTAATTAATAGTAACAAATTTAATTGGTTTTATTTAGTATTTTTCCATATATGATGATGACTCATTAGATACCATATTAATGATATCCGTTTAGCTTAATTTTAGAGGTTTTTGATCAAAATGAACTAGTTTTGTTATATTATTTGATATCATGTATATAAAAGGTTTCCAGAACCATAAATAAGATATTATTTATATTTTATACTAATTTTACACCACAAAAATGGTTTCTGGACTAACATTGAAGTGGAAAATAATGAATAAAAGTTCGTTGTCCATGAAGGTTGTAAATCAGCACCTTCAAGTTGATGATTTCATTTTTAAAATAATAGAGAGAGTAAGGATATTGATAATGGATTTCACATTAACATGATATAATTATATTATATAGATGATAATTTATTCATCAGGGTAATTTATATAGTGGAGGTAAGGATACAATAAGAAGAGAAAATGGATATGAAATTAAAAAAAAGGAAGATGGTTTGCCTCTTGAATTAATATCCATGAGAGCCTCCTTAATGAAAGGTTTTTTTCTCTATTAGAAGGACCAATATATATTGGATATGGGGAGATACTAGGGAATAGTATTTTTCTGTAACTTTTTCAAACATAAATTCTTAGATGAGTGTGGAGAATATGGGGTGAGGGGTTGTTTTTATAGTGGAGGACTGGGCTATTTTTTTAATATTTTATTTATTAGTTCATTATTTTGCATCAAGACTATGAAAATTTTGAGAATTATTATAATATATATTAAAATAATAAATGATAGTTCATGATTATGGGCTTTAAATAGTTATACATCATCCATGACTCAATAAATCATTCATTTATCATTTGTTGTAAATTATCGTATTTTCCTATATATTAAAAATTCATGTATTTTAGAAAAATAAAAAAATTATCCCTAACAATTTTTCAATGTCTAGAATAAAAATATGGACTCCATTTTATCAAAATAATTTTCTAAATATGTGAAATTTATTTTTTAAATAAAATCATTATTTACAAGAAAAATATATATTTTAAATTTAAAACTACTTTTATAACACTTTGAAAAATAAACCTAGGTCTAATAAAATTGTAATATAATTGTAAGAAAAAAAAATATAGATTTAGGAATCCGTTATATGAAAATTAATTTTCCATAAATTAATTTTATTATTTATTAAATTGTAATTAAATATTTATGACTGATAAAAATACAAAAAAATTATAAATGAAATTTTAAAATATTCACTTACGTTTATTATAACATAATTATATCATAGATTCACTAATTAGATTATTAAATTTGATTAATACATTCATTGTTGAAGATACTATTTATTATTATAATTTATTATTCATAAGGATAATATTATTATTCCTATGTTCAAGTTACTATTTCATCAGTATATGTTCCTAAACATTTATAAATACCTCTTATTTCATTAGATATTCATTTATAAGGATTGTACAATGTTTTCTTGTGGTTTTATATGATTCATAAAATATAAAATAAACAATGGGAAATTTAATTGACATAATTTTGGATCATTACATAATCAATATAAATATTAATACTAAAACTAGCACAAAAAATGTAAATACATTACTCAATCAATAAACATAATCATATAACATCTAATTTAAAGTGAATGTTATCAATATATTACATCCCTTTTAAAAATGATCATAAATTGTCCAAAAAACTAATATAGATGATGTAATTACAATATATTCTCATTGGATTAAGGGTAATTAGAATTTGTTATTGATGAATTGAAATAACAAGAAATTATCATTAAAAAATATTATTGAGGAAATAATATTGTTAATTTGGAAAATATTTTTGAAAATACATTTTCATTGAAAGTAATTTATAAAAACGTTTACTTTAAAGATAAACGAATAAACATGTAAATGAATCTTTAATGAAATTATGGTCTTATCTATTGGTAGTTCCATGATTTACATAAATAATATTCTTTTTTAATTACAAATGATAGAAAAGTGGCCTGTTTGGAAATCAACATAAAGATTACATTGACGAAATTTAACAAAAATATAAAACGAGTAAAAATATATTTTATCAATAATTTTAAAAAGGTTAAATAAAACATTTTTGAAAACATTTTTAGAAAACTTGTTTTTGTAACAGAATAGATTTTTGACTGGTGAATGAAAAGAAGTCTATTTTTATAAAAATATTTTCAAAACTTTTTATGTACCAATATGTGGGATAATCATAATATCACATGATAAATTATCATGAATAAAAATATGAGAATAAAATTAAAGGTTTTATTAATCAATTATGATATAATTTCCTTTAATGTTAATTCAAGAACAAACAATCTTTATTATAATGAGATTTTGAAATAATCCCTTTAAATGAACATAACATTGAATTGAGAATTAATCAATGAATAAAATATGTGTACCAATTGCAAATGAACATAAAATAATATGAAATACAAAATTTGTGATGAAAAAAATCATTTTACACAAAATCAATGAAAATTAACAATAGTGATGAAGTATTATAACCCATTGAAAAGGAATTGAATTACGAAATTATTTTCCACTGGGTAATTTTTGAATTAAATACCCACATATGAAATTATTCAAATAAAAAAATTTAAATCTGACTAATAATTAATTTTTAATTATATTAAATTTAAAGTGTCATTATATACAAAATATAAAGGTAATTAGGTTCGTAACATTACAATATTCCTCAATGAAATGAAATTGAGAAGAAATATTTTAACTTATGGTTCTTTTTGGTTTAAAAATATTTAAAATATTGTATGATGATTTTAAAAAATTTATTAACTTATTACAGAAGCTTATTAATATATAATATATTATAAAATATACTTTTACTACCTATTATTACATTTTCATTAATAAAAATTCATTATTTTCATTTTTTCGTGTAATGACTGGTTCGTTTTTCAGGTACGTTTTGACAACATATTTTTTATTCCTCAAACTTAGATCATTATTTAATCATATCACAAATTTAAACTATGATTTAAATATCATATAAATATATTATATATTTATTTAGATAAATCCATTATATTTGGTGATAGAAAATGAAATACACTATTTGTGGAGATGGTTGGTCATACGTATGCATGAATAGTGTTTCCATTTTACGGATTTCATGAAAGAGTGAAATGTAAATTGAATATATATATATATATATATATATATATATATATATATATTATAGAAGTTTCATATTTCTATCATATATATTACATATATTTATCAGACCTATCATTAATACATTCTTTTAAAATCATGAACGAATCACATTGCTTCATGAGGTAGTACTCCACCATACACACGAGCTACATTATCATATTCACAAAAAATGAAAATCATAAAGTTGTGTGTGATATAATAATTATATAATAATAATAAATTAATAAATATATTAAATATAAATAATAAACATTATATATATATATATCATTATTACCAACCCTAAAAGGCGGCAATGAAAAATCAAATGGCATCGGTTCGCACAGTGCTAGTCCACTGTATAGATTAACGATGATTTTGTAACCCATTTGGTGGATTTTTGCGATCCCTTTGTCATAAAGATAATATAAATACATATAATTATATGAAAGACAACAATATTATTATATAATCAAGGAATAATAGGAATTAATAGTGGTGAAGAATGAATTAAAATAATAATTCATTTATAAGAACATTACATCTTATTCAAGCATCTTCCATTGGTTAGAACATAATCATTACATTACTAGATTTATGCCCAAGATAAAGATTTTAGGATGAGTCGAGAGAATTGGGGGAGTGATTTGGGATGATATTGGCCATCACTATGTTGTTTAATGGAGTTAGGTTGGGAGGATATTGGGAAGGAATTTTATTAGTGAGGGAGAGGACACACTTGAAATTTTTTAAAAGAAGATAGGTTTACCAAACATTTTTACATAAAAATGATGCTTCAGTAACAAAAAAAATTAGGTAAATTATGTTTTAATTTTTAATTATTTATAGATAATTATTTTTTTTATTATTTTGTGTGATTTATCCACCATATATTCTACTTTTAACCACTATGTAAATTCATTTTTACTTTTATGACTATAATTAATTTTAACTAATTTTACTAATAATTTTGGTATAAAATTAAGTTTAAATTATAGTAAATTATAATTTTTTTATTATAAATATTTAATATATTTATCCAAATTAAACTCAGTAAATTGGTGTAATTTAATTTTAAATTGATCCCATATAGGTGGCGTGAATGCATTTTTTTAGGTGAAAATTTTCAAACACCTTTCCTTGTATTTATAACAAAACTTGTTATGATAATTCTTCCAATTATCTAAATTTGATTAATAGATATATAATAAAACTATTTATAATATAAAACCAATTCAGCATATAATTTAACATTTTAACCTATTAATATGAAAATTATGTTTTAAATTAAAATCTAGTATTTGTTTACAATTCATCAAAAAATAAAACTTATTAAGAAATTACCAAATATTCCATATAATATATTTTTAAATTCCGAAATATAATCTTAATTTTAATAATTACATTAAAATTTACATAATTGTTTCTTTTTAAAACCAAGTACGTCATTAAAAGTTGACAAAAAGACCTTTAAAAAATTCATGATTTATACATGAAATAGGATTTGTTATAATATTATGCATATCAAACCTATTAAATAAATCTGAAAAAATTATAAAATAAATAACTTTATTTATCACAATCTATTAGTAGTAATTATTTTAATTTATTAATATAAATCTTCTTTGGAGTATAAAAATTTGTTTTTTATAAAACATATTCTTTTATATTCAATTATTTTTTACATTCATTTTTAATTAATTGTTAATTAATAATTTCATCCACATATTTTCATAAGTATGTTAATAATATTTATAACCTCTAATTTTATCCATATGTGATAAATATCAGTTTAATTAATAATAATAATAATTCTATATTTTTGTTTGACTAAAATTTTTCTTTCATGTAACACAAACTATCGTAACAACTCATTATTATGTGTAACTCAATGAAAATTCAATGTTACGGGTAATGAAAGATAAAATAAAAATTTAATTTAACGAAATAAAACTTATTATTTCATGTAACGTAGAACCTCAAATTAAAAACTATTTTTTAAAATAATTCATGTGGTTACATTCTGCCCACCTAAAATAAATCATGTCCTCAAAATTTTAACTTGATCTCTCTATTCTATGGGCATACATTTAGAAATACCATTGTTAAAAAAAACATAGAAAGAGAGATAATAAAATATTTTCTTAATTAGAGAGAAAAGTATGTAACAAATTCATCTATAATAACTCATAACTACGTTTCTAAGGAGGACATTAGTGGAATTTAAAGATATATACATAGAATAAAAGTATAAATATTTATAGAAATTGATGGAGGTCATTAATAACAATAATGTGTGTGACAAATAGAATGTTGAGGGGAACAAAACCACCAATATATTAATATTTAAAAGGCCATTGGTTAAACAAAAATTAATTCATTAGTATAGATTTTTTTTTTCAAGACCTTCTTTTATAGAGTTGAGGAATAATATATTTCTTTATAAATATATGGAAATATATATGATATGTTTCTATTTAATAAATAAAATTTCATCATTTTTTTTGATTTTATCAATTTAAAATTCATCCCTTACTCCAAAAAATGACTTTCCAAAATTGAAATCAATAATGTACTAAAACTACATTTTAACACATCATAAGTCCCTTACATGAGTAACAAGATATTCCTCCCATCTTTACTAAAACCTAAACGGTTGGAAATGTTTATCCAATAACACCCAATTTTATACTTAATTATTTATATAAATATACAAGATTACATCTTTTGGAAAATATATATGAAAATATTTATATGAAGGTCTACTAAATATACATTATATTCCCTAGAAAAAATTAAGATTATCCTAATAATCGTATAGCGAACATGTGAATAACTTCTTATAATAATATCTAAAAACATTGTAATAACATGAATTGACATTAATCTTTTTTTAAAGCTTGTATGCATCCTTTTTTCCTTACAAAAATCATGGGTTATGGATATATTCTTTAAATCGAAAAATGTTTTAGATGAAATAAATGATAACCTAACTACATTCCCAATAAATAACTATCTGTTCAATTGTAGTCATTAAAATCCAATTTATATTATCCATAGAAATCATATCATTGTCAAACCATCCTTATCTCAAGAACATTTATATTTTAAGGCTTGAATTTATGTCAAGGATATATTTTAAAAGAAGTTTAACATATACCTGAATCATATTTCTTGCTTTCGGTATCCTTCAACACGTGATTTAAAATAAATATTGAAATAGTACTACTGTAAAACAATTATATATTTCATGACTTTCATAACAGGTTCTTAATTGATAAAATTATCAAATAACACAATTCCTAAATCCGAACACGAGTAAATTAGTAATTCCTCCATGTATTTACCAATAACATAATCTTGAACATTATTCAATATATTTTTCTAAGTTATATTTCTTTGATGATTTGGGATCATATTTTCATCATTCACTATACCCTTAAATTAGAAGCATTGTATGTTGGAAACTTTTTTTCCTTTCAATCAAATTCATGGTGGCCTTTATCTACACACTTTTAGAAAACCACCAATCCATTTAAGCAAGTACCAAGGTGTTTCTTTCCACAATTATAAATGTGAAAAATTTCTTCCAACATAATTACTGTAATCCATACTTCTTCCAGCATTACTATTCTTCTTTTGTTCCCATCCAATGACATAATACATAGAAAACTCTTTCTCTATCTATTTACAACATTATACCTTTTCTTCATATTATAGAAAAATTTTGGACACTTCTACCCTTATAAATACTATCTTAAGACCATAAAAGGAACAATAATTCCTAACCATTGGATCATGTGAATTGGTTAGGCTTACATTCCTTCCACTAAGTTCAATTTATAAATGATGTGATACACAAAATTTCATAATTCAGTTATGAAACATAATTTTCAATCCCATAACAAGTAGAATACGTAACATAATATGAAATGATTATATGTATTTAATATCATAATGATAAATATTCATTCACTGGAAGGTTATTCAATACTTATCCTTTAATTATATATTAGTGTTATTTTCTCAAAAAAAATTATAATTATATTTTCCATGGTTTCTAATAAACATTCACTGAAACCAACTATATAAACCTCAACCCTACTGACCTAAATGTGGCTCCTGCTACTATTTAATTGTCATAAATAAAAGGAATCACATCAAAATGGACTATACATTTTAATAGTCTTGGTAAACTGGATATATAATTGAAATTTACGTTACATTTTAAAACATAAAATAAAAAATAATTTTCTTTAATAATTAAATTATCTCCCTTAGTGTATTACTGTATAGAAATCATAAAATACATCCTCATATATTGAGGAAAATAAAACATAAGGGGTGAGATAAAACTATCAGTTTGAGTATGTGTATAGTTTAATCTATGAATAAATAAGGAATAAAGAATATGGAATGTTAAATAATTGAGACTTGTGTAATATATTCAATAAGATGAGAATAATATGGAAGGAATAAATTGTTATCAAATAATTAAATATAAATAATCTCATCGGAATGAAATTTAACGTTGAATAATATAAGTATTATAATAATCATAAGGAATATAAATAACTAGATTCCTAATTATGGACAACAAAAACATTAAATAAATGAAACATTCCAAGACATTTAATTATATCATGACTTCATGCCATAAATCTAATACCATCAAGGATTTGTTCCAAGAATCTGTAAAATTTTTCAATCATTTGGCAAAAGCTTTGTTTTTCTCAATAAATATCACATAATATTCCAATTCATTCCTCCTATAAAAGGGGTGAATCCAAATTATCAAAAATATTCATATAAAAACTATCATATGAAATTTTAATACCTTCCCCAATCAACAAACAAAATCATATACAATAAAGAGTACTATGAATGATATAAAAATAATACATACCAACTAAAACTAATAATAAACCATCAGGAAAAATCATAAGGTTGATATCATTACAATAGATACCTACTAGAGTAATGGTATAGGGTTTTTTCATTGATGAATCAATATACTAAGAAAATATCCTCAGAAAATATTCTTGAGGAAAATATACATTTAAATTTGAAAAACATTATGAAAGTAAAGTTTATTTGAAAATAAAATTTAAAATGATTTTCTTCAAAAACCCTCTGAAGCATGAAATTTTATATTCAAATAATTAACGTTCGTTTCAATGTATAATACCATACATGTTATAAATAATTATTTTTCATTGTAAATATGTTGGAAAAGTGTCTTGTCTGTAAATAGATAAAAATATTGAATTAAAAACATTTTTAAAAATTATAAATGTATTAGACATATATATTAATAAATAATTTTAAAAAGGATAATGAAAACCTATTTTTAAAACATTTTTAGAAAACATGGTTTTGTAAGAAAACATACTTCTGATCGAAGAAAAAAAATCAGATATTATTAATACATTTAATGAATAAGTTTCACTAAAAAAAGTGTATTAATAGTAATATATCTTGAAAAATATCATGAATAAAAATAATAGAAAAAAGTAATAATTTTTATTAAACAGTAATCACATAATTTTCTGTAATTGAAATTTAAGAGTAAACAATATCGATCAGAATGAGTTTGTGAAATAAACCCTTAAAATGTTCATGAATTTGAAGTGAGAATTAATCAATGAATAAATTATGTGAATAAACCTTAAATACAGATTTATAAAGTTCAGATACAATAATATATTGTATAAATACCTTATATAAAAAATCATATAATATTAAAGATAATGATAAATTAATATAACTTAATGAAAGGGAATTGATTTATGAAATCATCTACCACTTGTTAATATTAAATTTAAATACCAACTGATGAATGAATTGAAATTAAAACATAAAATCCCTTGAATACATAATTAGTCTAGACATTACTTTTCATGTTTCTGTATATACACCTTATAAAATTAATTAGTTTCATAACATTATAATGTCCAACTGTGAAATGAAATTGAGATGAAGTTCCTTACATTTTTCTTGCAATTGGTGAACAAGATTTAACATCATGTATAAAAGTTTAAACATTTTATTAACTTATTACAGAACAATATTGTTATTTATGACATAATATATAACCATTTTATGACATATAATTACCAGTTTCTTAATAATATTTCATTATTTTCATCATTTTGGTTAATAACTCGGCTGTCTTTCGAGTATGTTATGAGTTGTTACTTTTATTACTTTTACATAGATAATGATTTTATCATACTCAAAATGTAAAACATGATTCAAAAATCATTTATATTTATTATATATTTGTACATAGTGATCCATAATAATTGGTGATGGGAAATGAAATAAATCTTTTATAGAGATGGTGGGATGTATGTACGAATGGACATTATTTCCATTTTTTTATACTGAATATAATTAAATAAAATGATATAAAATATATATTATCGTTACTAAATTATCATATTTACTTAATATATATCACATATTTTTATTAGACCCTTCTTTAATACATTCCATGTATGTGTGAATGAGTCACATCGCTTCGCAAGGCGGTAGTCTGTCATACACATAAGTGACATTGTTGTATTACCAAAAATTGAACAGAATGTGGTTATATGTCATATAATAATTAAATAACGAATAATAAATATAATAAATATATTAAAAATAATATAAATAATATAAATCAATCATTATTACCAACCTTGAAAGGTGGTAATGAAAACATCATTGACATCGGTTTGTTAGGTGATTGTTCGCCATACACACGAATGATGATTTCGTAACCTATTTGATGAAGTATTTTGTATTTTTAGGTCATAAAAATAACATAAAATAACAATATATAAATCTATTTAAGATACTTTTTTATTATATAACAATTTTATAATTGTAATTCAACAATATTAAGTAGGTAATAAAATAGAAACACTTTTAGAATAAAATTACATCTTCTTTGAGATTCTACATTTGGTTTGAAAAAAATCATTCCTAATATGAATTTAAACCCAAGATAATTCTTTCATGAAGATTTGAGAGATGTTTGGGACTGATTTGGGTAGTTATCGGCTGAATCTATGTTTTTTGGAGAATAGAGTAGGAGGCCTTTAATAAGTAAGGGAGATTGAACACTTGGCATTTTTTTAAAGAAGATAGGTATACCATCTTTTTTACCTACAAAATAGATTAAATATTTCAAAAAATTTGATCCATGAAGATTTCTTATCTGTATATTTCCATAAACATTTTTCAGGATACGTTGTGGGTTATTCTTACATCTTACATTCTTATTTTAACCACTATGTAAACTCATTTTACCTGAATCATTATAATTTATTTTAACTGTTTTCACTAATCATTTTTGTACAAAATTATGTTTCATGTTTTTAATCATTATAAATTATTCTTATTACAAAAATAGAATCCATTTTTCTAAATTTAACTCACAGATGTGGTATAATTAAATTTTAAATTAATCTCATAGATGTGGTGCGACAACGAGTTTTTAAAGTGAAAATTTACAAAGGATTACATGTTTTTATATCAAAATTAAATATGAAAATGATTTAAATCACCTAAATTTGATTAAATCGTTTTTAATTTAATAATTTTTACCTGTAAACCAATTCAATATTTAATTTATCATTATAAATTATTTTGACAAAAAGAGAGTTTTCAATTAAAATCCAATATTTTTTCATCATTTATTAAAAAAATAAAATATTCTGAAAAATATAAAAATTTCACCCGAATATAATTTTACTATATTATTCAAAAATATAATCATTATTTTTTTAATAAAATTTATAAAATATACAAAATTGGTTTTAAAAAAAGTAAACCATAAGAAGGATGGAAAAAGCTATATAGAAAAATACAGTTTTTTATGTGTAAAAATTTATTTTTTTTATGTTATGACTATCAAATATATTTGATGAATTTAAAAAAATTACAATATATATATTTTGTTAAGATCATGAAATAATAATAATTATTTAGATTTATTAAGATAACATTCATTTGGTGCATGGAAAATAGTGTATATAAAAACATTTCATTTATATTCAATTTGTTTTTATATTCATTTCTAAGTAATTGGTTAACAAGGAATTAATCCATATATTTTCATAATTTAGTTAATTATATTTATAAATTCCAATTTAATGGTTAGGAGATAATTTTCATTTTAGACTATAATATTAATAGTATATTGTTGATCAGTAAAACACGGTCTTACATGTAACACAAGCTATCAAAGGAACTCATTGGTGTGTGTAACACAAGTTAAATAAATGTTACGTGTAAAAAAAGATAAACTTATTGTTTCCGGTATTTTATTCTAACTTGCTATTTCATGTAACATACTCTATCGAATAAAATGCTATTCAATTTAAATTGTCACGATGTTATATATAATAATATTTATAAAATTATATTATATATATAGATACATGTGATTATTTATATTTTTATATTTTAGGTTTATATATATGTGTGTGTATATATATATTATATGTTTATATTATATGTTTTTGTGTTTATATTTTTTTATTTATCTTTTTATAATATATATATATATGTATATATTATATATATCGGTATATATTACATATATATCTATATATATATTATATGTTATATGTTCATATATATATATATATCTTATTATATTCATATATAGATGGGTGTGCGTGTTTATTTGTGTATAAATATATATGTGATTTCTACATAAATTTAATTATAATTATTTATATATAAATAATTAGACACATTATAAAAACTAGTAAAAATGTCACTAAAATAGACACATTTTCTTTAAAACATGAATAAATATAAAATATATATGTGTTTTTATATATAAATATATATACGTGTGAATATATATTTATATATGTGGGTGTATGTGTTTATATATATAAATATATATATATATATACATGTTTATATATGTGTGTATGTGTTTATATATATTAATATATATATCCCTCTCCAAATATATAGTTATATCAATTTAGCAAAAAGATCTATATAAAAATATAAATAATTAGTTATGTTTCCTAAAAACATCCCTAATTTTGAAGTGTTTTTGAGAAAACATCTCAATTTTGGGATGGTTTTTAGGAAACATTGCTTGTTAGGGTTATTTTTAGTAAACATTACTAAATTATTGATTTTTTTTGCGGAAACATCACTAAATTATCGATTTTTAGGAAACATTCTTATATTTTCTATTTATTTCTGGAAATTTTACTATTTTAGCGATATTTACTAAAAATGCCACTGAATTTAAAATTATCAACTCTTTTAAAAAACATATCAAAAAACATCAGTAAATTAAATTTTCAAATGTGGATTAATTTCGTTAGTTTTTCTTATAGTTTTATAACTCAAATTTATCTCATATTAAAAATAATAAACAACCCCAATAAATCTCTCATAGATAAATCTCTAAATTTACATTTTAATAGATCATATGATACAAAAAAGGAGGAGAAATTATTACTTTTTTTATATCCCTTCACTAAACCAAAAAACATTTCACATGTTATGATAATAACCAATATGAATAAACCTGTAAGAAAAAATTACACATTAATCTTTAAAACCTCGAAAACACTCCCAATGTTCAAATTAGTACATTTAGAAAATAAAAAATATTATAGAACATCAAAAATACTAGACCAAATTTAAAATCGAAAAATTTGAATTATTTGATCACATATTCTTTTATAATCGATATAAAATTTATCTTTAAAAAAATAAACCACCCATAAAGTCACATAAAAAATGTATATACCCCTATGGTATATTATCCGAATTATACTATTATTTTTTATAAGCAACATGAATCACAACAAAAAAACAATAGAATCATATATTATTCCATAATATAACTCAATAATTATTAAAAAATAAATATAAACCACTTTTATATAAAATAAAACACAAAAAAAAATATTTCCATATTTATATTTATTTTTAAATATTCAGTAAATTTGGGAACTTTTTCCAAAATAAAACAAACCATCTAGCCAACAAATAAATATTTTAATCCCATGGTTAACTATATGATAAAACTTATGTCCAGAAAAATTAAAATAAAACTTTATTATAATTAACCATAATTACATCGACATTAAAGATATTATAATATAATTGGTTACCTCTATTTAAATCACGTATTATTAAGAAAACCTAAAAAATCTACCAATATGTCACTAATAACCTTTCAATACAACCACATAAATGATCAAATGGATATCTATACTTTTACACTACTGATCATTCTAAAAGCTTATCGGTCCTTCCACAAAATACCAAAACATAGTAACTCTTGATACACTATATAAAGAAACATCAATTATTTAACATCTTTCATAGTCTATTTACCATTATTTGTTAACTTATTCATCAATACTTCCTTTATGTAATAAAAAATAAAAATCATGTCATAATATTTCTTCAATCTAAATTAAATCATGTTTCCAACTTTAAAAATAAGTAAAAATATGATTCATATATTTTATACATTATTCTTAGTTTCTTCCTCTACAACTATTCCTATATATTAATTTTCTAAACATTTAATCATATAAAGTTGATGATTTCTATCATTAATAATTTACTTTAAACCCATGGTAGCATAATAACCTGTCTAATTTCAATTAAAACGTCTTATTGATGACTTATAAATATTACTATGACCAATAACTTTTCTCATTTATTTACAATCATCAGCCAAATGTTCTAGTTCACCACACCGGTAACACTTTACAAACATCATTATACATTCCCCATAATGCTTATGACCCAATTTATGATAATAGGGAATATTAATTTCCTTACCTTCAGATTTATTTTATAGATGATTCCCCATTTTTCTCCACTAGGTCAACTTCCTCTCAATGTGTTTTCAAAATTAAATTATATCAATCAAGAAAATTTATATGCAATTTAAAATTTCTTCAAAACTTCCTAACTCATGAGTAACTTATTCCATTCATAATTATGGTTTTAATATGGAGTAGAATACTTCAATTTTACTATCTTGTTCCATAAATAAATATGGAGCATATTAGGAAAATCTAGTGAAATGATATTTAAAGGTTACAACTAATTCCATATCACTTTATACAAACAATAATTATTTCTATTGAATTATTTGTTGAAAAACATTAGAAAAATATTTATCTATGAATAGATCATTAAATTTTGTTTCTTACATAGTATTAATTTAATTTATTCTCATTGTAATATCAATTAAATATATCCATCAATTGAGACCATCTACAATATGGCAAAGAGTAAAAGTTACCTTATGATGCTTTGAACAAATCCAAATATTGAATATATTCTACATTTCATTTATCCATCCTTCATATTTCACTAGGTATAATGATCCACCAAAATCCATAGGATTATGTTTCATGAGATCCTATACAATTTACTTGTTCCTTTAAAAATATTTGTATTTAAATATTTACTTTTTAAAATTTTTATATCCTTTATTAATTTCGTTAACACCCCAGAGCCTTCTCATATTGTAATCTAACCATTTCAAGTTACTGAGTCGATAGGATATTATCTTATTGATTCCTCCATAACTCTATCTCCATTTTACTATAAAAAACCTTCTAAATAATCATGTATTAGATGAAGAAACATAAAATTTATTGAAATTTTTCTCAAAGTATTATAACTTTGAATTAGAATGTAATTAGGGTGTTTTTAACATCATCAAAACCTATAATGTTATATGAAATCAATCTTTGATACCAACTATAATTCCCTTGACTCATATACCCAGATATAGGGGTAAAAAAAATACTCTTTACATATTTTCTTGCTACCAACTATGATTTCATATGATGTAATTAACCAATAATTACTTGGTTTATAAAATGGGTTTCACTTTCAGTCACATACAAGATCATTTTGGGGTATATTTTTATATAATTATGGAAACCATCTCATAATATAGTGAAAAAAATTACAATGTTTGAATTTTCCAATAAAACTAGTTCTTATTTTTACTAAAATGAACAAATATTTTATCAATAGAATTCCATTTATATTATTTTTTCTTATATTATAATCATACAATATTACAAATTGAACACAATAAAAACCATATAATTTAGGAATGAGTGAAATAAAAGGTATCTCTTGATGTTAAAGAACATATATCAATGAAATAGTAACTTGACCTTTGGAATAGAAATTTAACCCTTATGAATAGTAAAATGGAAAATTTAATTGTATCCTTGATAATTAAAGTACAAAAAAATTCCATATTATAATTGATATTATGGTTTAATCAAATCATAGTATAAGTATGAAAATATTTTATATTATAATAATTAATTGTTGATATTTTAGTAATTCTTTTATATTTAATTAATTTGTTTGATTCACATTATAAATTCAATGATAATTTATTTTCATAAAATAAATTCATAAATTATAAATTGGTTGTCTTATCATCATAAGAAAATTTTAAGGTACTATAGTTAATTTTTCAATGTATTAGAAAAGTATTTTTAATTTTAAAAATTGTATTTCACAACTACATTATTATTTTAATTAAATATTTAAATTTTTATATTTAGAAAATTATTTTCATAAAATGTAGTTATTTTATTAATTCTATATGTTGAAAAATGGTTGGTGTAGATTTTTTGTTTTTTTCTAAAATACGTGAATTTCTATTGATTGGTAAAATATGATAATTTACGATGAATGCTAAATACATGTATTATTACTTCATCAATAGATGTTTGGATGATGTAAAGAGATTACCTAAAACTTACATGAAATCTTTACTCTATTTGGTCACCATAATCAAAACTATTCACAGTCTTGAGATAAAATATTAAACTAATCATTAAAATAATAGAGAACCCCTTCTCTCCTCCACTGTAAATGTCACCCCTCTTTACCTCTTCTATTGACTCTCTAATGAATTGTGATTTGTCTAAATTATTCCCAAATATCTCACTAATCCCCTATCCCGTGTTCATCAGCCCTGGTTTTCCTTATAATACCAAATAATCTTCCTAAAAGAAGTTCTGAAGGAAGACATATTCAAGAGGAAAATTCCACTTTCCAAATATTTTACTTTCTTTCAAGTTCCATTATTTTCCATTTCATTCCTAAGATTATTTCATCAAAATGTAAGGATAACATCAGTAACATATATTTAATATAATTTTATTGTGATAATTTATTAATTCATCATCATTTTTCCTTTCTCCTCCATTTATACTAGAAATGAAAACAGCTTCCTAGATGTGTTGATTTATCACATTCAATGACGACAAGTTTTCAATTTCAATTAAAATCATCAATTCTGGTCCTGAAACCATTTTTATAGTTGGAAAGACTGTAATATTTATATTATTTTTAATTTAGGGTTCTAGATTCTTTTTCAAACATGATATTAATTTATAAAAAAAATGTGTTCGATGTGATCAAAAAAACTGCCAATTAACCAAACTGTTGTCATTATTGTTTTATTTAATGATTCATATTCACTCCAAATAAAAAAATGAATTTTATAAACATGTAATATCTAGTATTTTCACTAATTAATACAACATAAATTCCTAATAAACATTCTAATGTTTCATATTTATCCTTACATGTATATAAGTAAACAAATCATGAAAACCCAGGAAACAAACACTCCCAGACAATGAAGTTGATCCTCTTAACAAATAAAAATTGTCACAAATGAACTTAATAAGGTTATATTAAATAAATTAAATGAATAATTATTTCTATACATACTAATTAAGGAATTTAATTTCGTATCCAGGGCATTAAAATCAAGTGAAGGACATTGTCAGACTTAAGTTAAGTGATTCTACCCGAACCTCTGTTATTCCTTCTCATTGTTCTATATTTCCTTTTAACCAAATAAAATTATCTATTATATTTCGGAAAATATTATATGTTATATTTATATTCTAAAAACCTATGTATCATGATTAATTCATCACTCTATTTTAGTTATATACATTTTTTCAAATGATTCCCTCCTCAATTCTTCCCGATAAGAAACTCTGTTTCAATGGAACTTCATGAATTATTACCCAATTTCGAGTAAACTCTATCATATTTTCTAATAAACCATTGTTTTAAAAAAATTGTATTTATTATTAATAAGACATTCATGATTAACATTTGGTTTTATTTAAAATATTATCCCATTATCAAGTGTAAATGCTCTTTATTATTTTCAAAAAAACCACACTAAAATGTTTTAATGCTAAAATTTCTTAAAGAAACTTCTTACATGTTTTCACATATGTTTGAAATAACATAGAATGATATATTCCTATGTATTTACTTGTATGTTTTAATTTATTTTTTTCATTAACACTTGTATGATACACCCATTTATTATGCATTATAACTTGATTATGATACCCATTTCATTCCATTAGTACTGTAATGTTTATGTATGATTATATATGTGAAAATGATATTCATGAATATGATATGATGGGTGTAACCATATAGAAATAAAGTTAATTGGATAAATATGAGTCTCATGAGACATTAAGTGTTGTTGTCTTGGTAGTTTTCCTTATGTCGTGCTACCATGTGAAACAGTTTTGGTAGATAACAATGACTTATGATCCTCTATGTGTAATGTGCCTTGAAACAAGATAAATTAATTATTTATATTTCGTCCACATTACTATTAATAAATTTTTCTATGATCCCAGGTTTATATGTTTTGAATGCTGATGTTCCATGAATTTTTATATTCCTATGTTGTTCCATCTAATAGAAGTCCTAGAACATTATTTCTTATGTTTTTCCTTGCGAGGATTTTTTGTTCATCCAATTTTTCATGTTATCCTCAGGTTAACCTATGAATATGTATATTAATAATGGAAGTTAGGATATATTTATGAATATTAAATAAAAAATGTTTTATTTAGTTCATTATTTTCATTTTTATATACCTAGTCATCCAAGACACACGACATTATATTCCATGGAATGTAATATGATGTTTCATTATTCTTAAAATAATTTAATGTTATGCGTAAAATGATAGGGTCTCTATAGTTAGTATTAGAGGATGGTCTAGTAATTTTTGGGGATTAGGAATAGAGAACTTTAGTATGAGCCTTAAGGACAAGACTTAGTGTTAGAAAACATCCTTAAATTTTTTATAATTATATTGTAAGTGTTTCATCAAGAAAATACATTCATGTATGGATTCAAACAAGTGGATGTTTCTCTAGCACATATGTATCAAGTGTTAAAACCTGAAAACACCAATATGAACTAGAATTGAATGGGAATTGGGGCACAACAACGAGTCGTGATACACTTCGGGTTTGAAAATCCTAGGTGATATTCTTTTGTACGTTTGTATGCTTTTTAGGAACCATTATGAATGATATAAAAAAAGATCCCTTAATAAATTATGTCAAAAAACAAATCAAGGATAACCTAGATTTAATCCTAGGGAATCACATGCTTGGATCTTATTTTCCTTTAATATTTTATATAATTATGTTTAAATATTCATTTTTTTGATTATTTTTTAATTTATTAAATCCCTATAATTATATTTTATATATCTCAATTAATGGTTTGAAATAGAAGAACACAAGCCAAAAATCAGTGTGATTGGAAATGTGAATATTTCCTTACTGATATGACAAATGTGATTAGAATGGGTGCTCAAAACATCATGATATTACATTCTCATATGGCTCATGTTATGAATAATAACTTGAATCCTTTGTAATTCCCTCATAATCCATGGAAAGAGCTTGTTTCCATTGAATCCTTGATGCGGGAATGGCCTCCTATGTTTATTGGATGTTCTAATCCCCTCCTTGCATAACAGTGGTTTAACTCCATTTTAATGATATTATTTTTCCTATAGTGCTCAAAAGAAGAGAAATTCATGTGGGTCGTCTATTGTTTTGATGGATAAGCTAATAAGTCGTGGAAATTCATAAATAAGTTGATGTACTGGGAGGAAATTGATTCCATGGATTGAGAGGAATTCAAAACAAATTTTTTCAATACATATTTTCCCCGAAACCTCCATCTCAATATAGAAAGAGAGTTCCTCGATCATAAGTAAAAGGATGATGAGTCCATCAGGGCATATGAAGAAAACATCACAAGTCTATAAATATACATATATGGCTATATCATGAACACCGAATGCATTGTGGAGCACTTATTTAGTGAACTAAAGCTGAGCCAACAAAAAGTATTGGCAATTTGGGACTTTGATAGTTATGAGGAGATTATATTTCATGCCCTCAATGTGAAAATGGAGATCATAGACACTAAGTGGCCTCATGGACATGATGAATAAAATATTATGATAAAGTCTAATATGGGTTGTTTTGAAATAAATCCCATGATGGATAGATGATCAAACATCCCACTTTTCAAAATTATTAAAAGAAGAATATAAGGAACTATCTAAAGGGTACTAGGAATTGGGAGAACATCACCATGGACTTTGTTTCTAAACATCCAAGGACATCTATAGGAAATAATGCAACACAATTACTTTCGGATCATCTTACAATGAAATATCACCATATCTTTATTCAAAAGGACTTGTCATTGGATCAAATTGCACATTTATATGTTTATCAAATTGTAGGTAAGGATGCATGGATTACCACTCTCTATTGTATCCGATAGAGATCCACGATTCATCTCCAAGATACGAAAAAGTCAATGGAACGATCTAAGCACAGAAATGAACATCAGTATAACCTGTCATCCTCAAACTAATGGCCAATCTGAGCGATCTATTTAGACACAAGAAGAAATTTTGAGAGAATGTTTTTTGGACTTCAAAAGAGGGTTAAAAAACATCATCCACGGGTCGAATTCTCTTACAAGAATAATTCCCACTCCTAAATCCAAATGGAACCATATGAATCCATTTATGGGAAAATGTTCCAAAAACATGCATGTTGGGATGATGTCAGTGAGAAGAAGATGCTAGGAAATAAATGGTGGAAGAAATGGTGGAGAAGGTGAAAACCAATCAACATCACATCACGGTAGCCCAAATATGACTGAAGAGTTCTGCAGACAAACTTTTATGGGACCCTAAGTTTATTGTTGGAGATATGGTATTCATCCACATATCCTTATGGAAGATTGTCATTATATTTTTTATGAAAGTAAAGATAAGTCCCAGGTACATCAGACCCTTCATGATTCATGATTGTGTTAGAGTTGAGGCTTATTTACTAGCACTCCCACCTACCATGTCTAATGTAAATAATGTATTCTATATATTTCTCTTAAGGAAGTACATTCCAAATCATTTACAAACTCATAAAAGCAAAATTTGTTTATATTTTTTTTCCAAAATATTTTTTAATCATAATTAAAGTAAAAATAATAATTCTTGAGGGATAATTGAAAAACATGAAAACATTTCCTTGGAATCAATCCTGTCCTCTTTAGAAGAACACAAAATTTCCTTCAAATCATATGTTCATTTTATTTCCTTATTAAAAAAAATATTTCCATAAAAAAAAATTTTCTAAGAACAGAAAAATCATATAGGTACATTGGGACTTCATCTTCATAACTCTCTTATAATCACTCTTGTATTCAACCATAGAAAGGAATAACCGTAATAGTAAATTATATTATGTCTCTTCATAAGAACATATCATTACCCATTGAATTTCAGATATTTACAAAAGATTCTCCCTTACTCATGAAAAACATACAATAACCATGAAACAAATAAAAAATATATCATATTACATTTTCATAATAAAACCCTTAAAATTGGAATTTAATCTGATAAGTAAACCCATTTTTAAATATGTCATAAAATAAGATGAAATATTATATTGTTTTGAAAAAATTGAAAACAAATACTTGAATTATGGGAATATGAATTTATTTTAAAATCCATTGAATGTTTAATGTATTACAGTTAATGAAAAAATTTCATAGCATAGGTAAGATCCATTCATGTATTAAATTAAAAGAAAAAATATAGTTCACATTGATTGGAGTACTAAAATGTAACCCACATAGAAAATGAATAAAATATTTATTTTCTGGAACCTTTGTAAAGAAAGTAAAAAAAATTTGTAATAACCAAACTTTTATAATCTTTGATGAATAAATTTGAAAATTCATGAAATTTCTTAATAACATATATATAGCGGGAAAACAGATCGAATGGATAAGTTTAAAAAAAGTTTATAATGAAAATACCATACCTTATATCATGAATCACCCCATACATAATTCTATTTCCAAAAAAATAAACTTATATTATTTATTTACCTGACATATAACATTTTCAATGTGCACTAAATTATCATAATTAGTTTTATTTTAGTTATTTTCATGGTTTATTTTATTATTAAAATATTTAAGTTTATATTAGATGTTTTGAAATCATTTGGATGTAAACAACATTGGTTTGTTGACCATGGTCAAAGGGATCATGGTTAATTCATCTTTAGAATCTTAAACAAGATATAATTAACATCCTTATATATTTGATATACATTTTAAACCATCCTCGTAAGGTGGTCTAGAAAAATTAAATTCAACATTTCATAGAGGTGGTAGTTTACACATTCTCATGAGAGACATTTTCATTTTTCTAATAGATGAAAATGAAATAAATAAGATAGTGATTTAACTTACAATAATATTGATATAATGATAAATGTCATATTTATTTATTAAATCCATTATTATGACCATCCATTTAATCATTAAATGAAAAATTAATAGCATTATTTCATGGAAGTTGTAGTCCATATAATCACATTGAGTATTTTATGATTTCACAATGAATGGTATGGTAAGAAAGTAGATACTATTTTATCCATTTATAATAATAATTATTTTATAAATACCACGTATATCTATTAAATAAATTTTTAAATTCATTGATTCGGTGGTGTTGAAAAACGAAACACATCACTTCATGGAGGAAGTCTTCTTCACAAACACATGAGAAAAAATTTCATTTCAAATAGGATGAAATGGAATTAAAATGTAATTATTACATCATAATAATAAAAAATAATCATGTAGGGATATTTATGTAATTATATTAGTATGTATAGAAAAAATTTGAAGGTGGTAGAAGAAGAAATAATCTTGAAATAGAATAGTTAAGACTTATACTTATTCCTTAGATATATTACTTTAGGTTACACCTTAATAGTTATAGGATAGGTGTTTTGGGGTGACCAAGATATCTTAGATGTGAAGATGAATGTTGGGATGGTTTTGGGGTAGAGATTTATAAATAAATAGTATTCCATGTATATAGATAAGTGAGAATAGGATGTTCCTTTTTATAAGTTAGATGAGTGTCACCCTTATAAATATTATAAACTATAATGGATAGACATGTGTTTGCGTCAAAACTGGCATGCAACCCGATCTGTCACATACTCGAAGGGTATTTTCGATATGGATGGGTTAAAAACAATCACCTAGGCATTGATCAATAATCAAGAGGGAGTGATTTCTCCCAACCTATATAAACAAATGGTATATATATACACCCACAAAAGAAGGAGATAATGGATGTATAGTAAATATATGCTATAGGTGTAAGTAGAAAGTGAAAAAACTCTAAAAGGGGATTAAAATCTAAAATAAAAGTCCAATATAAATGACCCAAAATGAGAAATCTTGTTCAAGTGATGGTATAGATGACCTCCAGCCATCTCACCTCCTGCTACCAAACATAGCTACCATGAAACACTATCACCCCATTGTATCCCCATGTGTTTCCCTATAATGGAAGACATACAATGGTCTATGTACCACTGGAGTGGTGCATAGGGTGTGAGAAACAATACTCCGTAAGATCCCACCAAAGTGTTCCATAACAAATATATGTCCAAAAATTCATATATTCTCATTTTAAATAGAATATGGAATGATAAGTAGTAAAGTTGATTTATAGAAAACGTGGTAAAAATTTCCCTTTTTATAACTATTCTAAAAAAATGAATATATATCAACTTCAAATAACATTTTTCTAGATCATATTTCATAAGAATAAACATACATATATAGGACAAAATAGCACAAATTTCTAAAATACAAAAAAAAAGTAGCAGAATAGGCGTCACAATACTAAGTAATAGAAATATGTCTAGAGGCAGACTAATTGTACACATTAATATCTGAAATAGTGTACTTTAGTACCTGAATCCAATGATATATATTCTAGGACTTTGGAGACTCCCATGAAAGTGAAACAGAAACACCATATACATACCTAGATCCAATAATATACAATCATGGAAAAGAGGAACACCCAAGAAAGTGATCCTCCATAATGGATAGTGGCATCAATCTAATACTTACAACTAATACGAAAGGTAATCCATGTGCTCATTTTCACAATCACTTCATTGTTTCAAAAATCATATAAAAAATATTTCAAAAAACTATTTTTAATTCGTTGAAACAAACATTTTTCTTTCTATTTATTAACAATTTGGGAAAATCCATTTTTCATTAAAATATATTTTCAACACACCCAAATATGTTATGAAAATTCATTCTATAGATCTTTTAATATAAAAGAAAAACTAAGGTTCATCAACATAGGTTATGGATGGAATATCCTACCTCAAAAATCATGTTCCCCACACTCGTAAGGGGATCCAGAAATAATGAAAAGACAATGATGTCTATGAAGGCCCTATAATCCAATCCAAATGTCATAGGATTGATTCAATTGAGATAGAGGGTCAGAGGAGAAGAGTATACACCACAAACCTCATGAAAAAATTCCTGCCACACCCCAACCAAAAATGGTATAGTCTTTGGAACAATATCCCCCAACATATCTAAAAAAAATGAGAGAAAAAAAGAATCTTAAAACAATAGATTTGATAATGCATCCCAAGGGTTGTTCTATGATCAAAGTCAATGAATAAGTATAAATACTACATACCAGGACATACACCCCACCACTACAATAAAGATCAAATGATGATCACATAGTTTTAGAATGAGTGGAGTCTCCCAAAATCATCAGAGATGATATTTTGATTTAGAGAAACAACAAAGTGGTATCTGAATGGTCACCAATACCCAAATAGAACCATAAAGCATCCCTTATCAGAGAATTATAGGGTGTGTATTTCTATTACACAAGGTGAAGTCCAAGGTGTTTAAGTATGCTGAGAAATCTGTCAACTGAGAGTAAAAATATATTACATAAATACTTCACAACATCAAATTTCACTTCTTGTCATGTAACCTTTCACAACTTGAAGTCTTCCATGACTTTAATCCAACGAATCTTATATGTCATGTAGCCAAGTTACATGACAATAAATCCTCTTTCATCTGAAAATAATTTGACTAAATTTATGATTCCAAAAAATCTCTGACTTCACTATTATAGGTATCCTCTCAATTCCATCGTGGAATTATAAATATAATGATAAATGGAAAACCATGATGAGATTAATGTAAAACCTGATATATCATTAACATGATGTTAAAAAATCCCAACCATAAAGACTTTCCATCCCTAGAAAGTCATGGGGAAGATGTAACCTTAAAAAAGAAGATTCCACGTCTCCCTCATCATCGAATCGCATTCCCAAGTCTCATGATTATATGATATGTGGTTCCATAGTAATATAACCAATGGAATCTACTACCCATGCATGAAATTCACATGACAGTAAATGATATTAGATATTTTCTCTAAAATAAGATCATATGGATGAAACTCAATTTCTTCGCAACACAAAACGTGATGGTGACCATAATGACACTTCTTGAGTTGAGATATGTTAAAAACATCATGAATACCAATCAACTAAATTTGATGTGCTAACTGATAAGTAACCTATATGAGTTTCTCTGTGACCTCAAATGGTCTAGCCTATCTTATTTCCATATTTCACTATTTTAAATGCCAATGGTGACCCAAAAATGGAGAAATGTTCAAAAAATCCCATCCACGAATAGAAAACTACAGTGGATGGTGTTGTTATTATGTATAAAATATCTTTTGACTCTGGGATATATGTAGACATCAACATACCTCTTGAATATTTGACATCTCATGGACCAAACATGGTCCTAATAAATATACTTATCCCACCTCCACACTAAAAATAGTTGATCTTCATGGGCGGCCATATAATGCCTCAAGGGGATCCATTCTTATCAACGACTCATAAAAGTTGTTCCAAACGAACTCAACTAGTCCCATATGGATATCCCATTATCCAATAAAATCCAAGAAACAAGAATGATGCATAAAGAGGCTCTTGTCTTTTACACTTATTATTAAAAGACGTTAGTCATAATTAATCATAAAATTTTAAAATAAGGATTTTATGGTCTATGGAATTTGAAGAATATATATATAAAACTTAAAGGATTGGCTTAAATAAAAAATTTATTTATTTATCATCCATTATTAGCACCTAACATCATATGAACCCTTTCATTATTTTGAAACAATTATTCACGTGATCTTAATAACCCAAAAAATAGAATTAAATTGATTAATTAATATATATAGAAACATTTAGAATTATTTTATTTGTTATAAATTTATTAAGTTCATTTACATTCATTTTGACGGGTTAAGAGATTCAATTTCATCGTTTGGGAGAATTGATTTCCTTGGATTTCATGATCAGCTTACATATATTTTTGTATTGAAAATCATTTAGAATGAGTATTGTTGAATAGAAAAGAAAATAATATGATAATAATGAATTTATAGAAAATTATAAAATGATTTTGTTTCCATAAGTTTGGATGATTCATTAGATAAATGAATAATTATAATCTTTTAGATTAGTTTATATTTTTTTATCACAACGAACTCATTATTTTATAAATTAATATCATGTGTACAAAATTAATCCCCAAAATTACATAAGATGTAATACATATATTATAATTGGGTAAAATCATAAAAATGTTTTCATGTCTAACCTTGAAGAAAAAATTGAATGATGAAATCACGTCGTCAATGATGGTGGAAAATCAGCACCTCATGGATTATATTTTCATTTATAATGTAAAAGATAAGAGAGAAGATATTTGATGAATAATTATTGCATCAAAATTAATAAATTCTAGTATACGTGTTGTAATGGTTTTTTTATTCCACTTTTATGTGGTTAGGAGAAAATTGGAAATGAAAAGAAAGGAACTTGAAAATAAATTGAATGAAAATAGAAGGGGGTTATAATTATGGATTCTTTATTCTTGAGAACCTCCATAGAGAATTGGTTTTGGTCCTTTATTAACACCAAAATCTCCTAGACATGGTGGAGAGGTTTGGGAGATGTAGTGGGAATAATTTGGATAAGGATCAAATCGTCATAGGTTTGATGAGAAGAGGTGCTGAGGGGTGGAATTTATAGTGGCGGAGAGGGGTGTTTTCTCATTATATAATTCATTTTTATTATTTTTTTGAATATCATAAATAATGTTGATTATTGAAACAAAATAATGTTTCTTGATCATGCGTGTTCAAGATAATGGGCATACATTAACACTACATCATCAATGACTCCATAATTCTTGTGTTTAACATTTATCGTAAATTATCTTATGTTTCTATTAAAAAAATCTATTATTTTAGAAAAATCCCAAAAAATAAACCTATCCATTTTTTTCATGTTGAATTCAAAAATGAACTCGATTTTATGAAAATAATTTTCTAAATATTAGAAATATAATTTTTAATTAAACTCATGATTTACAAGGAAAATTCTAATTTCGAGATTAAAACTACTTCTCTAACACTTTGGAAAATTAATTGAGGTCTCATAAAATTATCTAATAATCATAAGACATAAAAATAATAATTTATGAATATATTTTATGAAAATAAAATTCTTTTAAATTATTAAATTAGTAATAAAATTACAACCAAATATTTATGACAAACAAAAATAATAAAACAGAATTAATAATTATAATTTTTTTATTTACTTATACTATGAAATTGTTATATCATATTTTCACTTATATGATGAATATGTTTTATTTATCATTTCACTGGTGAGGTAACTATTCAAATGGCCAGTTTAATATTAATTAGGTTCATATCATTATTCTAAAGGTCAAGTTACCCTTTCATTGACATGGTTCCATAACATCTAGAAACGCTCCTCATTTTAATAATTAAAAATTTATAAAGATTTTATTGTGTTCTATTTTTGTGTTTTAAACCATATGATATAATAATAACACGAGAATTTCCATTGATAAAACATTGGGTCATTATAAAGCATATCCCCAAGGTTATGAATCACATGCTCTATTTGATCGACTTTTTATGGATGGTTGTGCAATTATTAAATTGACATAAGTTTACATTGCCTCTTAGAGACTCCTCTTATACCTCAAGGTAATCCTATGGTCCCTATATGAAACAATGGTAGAAGGAATCCCATGTAACCTCATAATCTTTTGCACATACATCTTACCCATTTCTTAAACCCTATTGGTATTTTTACTTGGAATAAAATAAGAGGACGTCATCAACCGATCAACAATAACCCAAA
This sequence comes from Viscum album, assembly GCA_963277665.1. Classification (NCBI taxonomy): domain Eukaryota; kingdom Viridiplantae; phylum Streptophyta; class Magnoliopsida; order Santalales; family Viscaceae; genus Viscum; species Viscum album. Next base: position 174,262,819 of record OY728128.1, read on the forward strand.
TATCATTACTCCCTAAGGGAGTCCATGGTAATCCAACAAAGAAAATCACTGGATACCTCTCCCCATTTCTGGACAGACATCAGAGGAGGCTGAATCAAACCTGAGGGATTTAGGTGCATTGTCTTTATCTGTTGGCTAGTGTAACAACGGGACACAAAATCTGCAATGTCAAGCTTCATACTTTTCCACCAGAATCATTAAATCTTTTCATAATACATATTTTATCACCTGGATGGATGGACCTTAATGATTCATGATAATAAAATAATAATAAACTCCTCACAAATGCTATTACGATTACCAACTTTCTAAAGTGGAGTATACCATCTAAATATATAGGCTGACTAGAAATGGTATCCCCACCATAAAGGATTTCTCAATCATTGGTAAACTCAACATCCTGCTACTGAATATACAAAATAGACACTAGGAGAGATGATGATAACTGATCCTTAGTCAAAACAACAATTGCAACATCCTCTGGAGCATCTTGTTGCAATTGAGTGAAAAAACCCATAAGGTTCCACTCCTCCTTCGATTATAGAACAACCTGTGATGGTACAATCCAACATAGATTGTCTAAAATTAAATTCACCTTCCCTAGGGAGTAGTCAATATTAAAGTCAAACATATGAGGGTATTTTTTCCATTTTCTCATTATAATATTTAATTTTTTATTAGAAAATATATAACTCTGATTCTTATCATCCGAGAATACTCTGAACCCCTCCCCAAAAAGATAGTGCCACCAACATTTAAGAGCATTCATAATTGCAACAATCTCTAAATAATGAGTTGTGAAATTATTCTCCTGTAGTCAGAGATGATGAGAGCCAAAAGATACCATATTGTAATCTTTCATAAACATCCATCCAAAACTATCACTATAAGCATCACAAAAAACCAGGTACCCCTTACTGAGATAAGATATGAGTGGATTAAGAGCTGATAGAAAAATTTGTTTTAGTTCATGAAAATAAAACTAACACTTCACATCCCATGTGAATTTCACCTCCTTACTTGCTAAAGTATTCAAAGGTGATGCGAGCTTAGTGTAATACTTAACAAACCTTCTATAGTATCTTGTAAGACTGAGGAAGCTCTGAATTTCAAAAATATTCTTTGGTTCTATCCATGAAGAAACAACCTTCACCTTCTCAAGATCAACTGATGATCCATGTATAGTAATTTTGTCGCAAAAAAACTTCACATATTAAGTCTAGTAACTACATTTTGATATCATTCCATATAAATGGTGACTTCATATAATTTCTAGAACCAAACCTATATGGTTCCCATGCTCAAAATCGGATTTTGAACAGACTAAAATATCATCTGTGAACACTACCACGCAATTTTCAAGATATCTATGTAATATACAACTAATTAATGCCTTAAAAATTATACTAGTTTTATTTATGAAAAAATTCATCACAATATATTGATAATGTCCATACCTATTTCAGAATGTTTGTCCTTGGTACATTAGACTCCCGAACTCTAAGCTGATGATAACCCAACAAATGATCAATCATTAAAAACCACTTTTCCCCTTTTAACATATCAAAAAAGTCATCCATGTGGGGAAAATGGAATTTTTCACAATTGTTAACCGGTTTAACATTCGTTTGTCTATAAAAAACCAAATTAAACCACCTTATTATTAGAAAAGAGAACAAGAGATTTCAAATGAACAACATGAGGGTGAACATATTGTTTTTCCAACATGCCATCAATCTGAATTTTGAGCTCTTTTATCTCTCCTGGTTTCAATCAATAAGAGTGTATTGATATGGGATGAGTACCTAACACTAGTTAAACTAAAAACTCTACCTCTCTCTTTGGAGGAAGACTGTAGATGTCATTTGGGTAAACATCATGTGGGTCATGAATAAAAATGGGAAGATCAAGCATGGGAGAAAATTCATCAAGATCAAATGAAATTATAGAAAATTAACTCTTGAGTTATGGGAGAAAAGGACATGTACATCTTGATATTAAGTCCAAACCCCCTTAAAAAATATGAGATCTCTCATTGGAATCATGAACTGAGAAATTATGATGATAACAATAAAACTTATCTCAATGAGTGACAGGACAATCCATACAGACAATGATGTCCAAAAAATCAAGCTCAAGAACACTACAATCCTATATCAACACGGTATAAACAACCATTATTGAAAAAAAAGGACACCCAAACCCTGACTCTTTTCCCTTTCCATGATGTGTCATTAACTCAATTATAAATAAATTATGTTCCATTGGTTATTTAATCATTTTAAAAAAAAAATAGATAAAAATAAGTGGTAGACACCAGTATCAAAAAAGTAATTCACTATTGAAGATACAATAAGGATAGTACCTCTCACTGTTGTATTAGCATCATCGACTTCCCTTAGAAACTCAACAAATATATAAAATTACTTCACTCTTGGGGACTATAGATGGATAACTTTTGACTTTGATTCGTATAACTACACCTTAGTTCCCTTTAGAGTCGATGAATCCATACTATAATGATGAATAGTCATATCCTGATAGAAACATTATATATGACCAACATGTCCAAAATTATTTCAGGGCATAAAGGGAATAGGAAAAAAACATATAGTGTGTACCACCCTGCCACATTGACAGCATGCTATAGGAATGTTTCTAGTTTTTGTAGATGGTGTTGAAGAGGATTGCTGCTAAGACCCACTAATACCAATTCTACGATGATACTGGCACTCCCTATTCTTTCCAAGGATGCCACTATATCTTAAACTAGATGGCATTGAAATATTTTAAAAAACAACCCTTCATGATGTATACATTTCTACTATCATATCTCTTTATAATGTCCCCACATATTTAAAATGTTCCATCATAAATAATTATTATCAAATATCTAGTCGCAAACTCTACAGCTAATTCTGAACTTTTAGCTCATCATTATCCACCAAATCCAGAGAAAGATAGAAAGGCTCCGAAAAATAATTTTTGTATACCGACACTGAACACTCAATCTACTAAAAATATAGTAACTCCATTGAACTTTCCAACATCAGTGACTCCATGAAAAAATATTGGAAGAATAGGGTTTTGAAACCATTCCATTCTAGGTCCACATGTCGGTCTTCTTGGACTATATGATCCCTCCATCACAATCCATAAACTTCATGTAGAAATGCTTCAAATCTCACAATAATATTTTTAATTTTCAACCAAAATATATATATTTCATCGATACTATCGAGAATGTCTTCTGACTTTTGAGGTTCATTCGATCATTTAAAGGACATTGGCTTCTTAGGAAATAATTCGAGTGAATGATCTCCCTATCTTCCAACTTCTACTTGTAACTCAATGGCTGTGTCCTAAAATAATGGGACATTGTGATCAAAAACATGAAATTATTTTTTTATAGTTTCAATGATTTTCTAATCCACTGGAGGATTCCCTTTTGAAGCATTAGCTATACCTTCTTTAGGAACTTGTGGAAGATATCTCGGAGGAATACTTCTCCAAAAAGTACATAAGTAATGATCACACAATAGAGTAATCCTCATCATAAACCAAAAAACCCATAAGAATAAATTGATATTAAAAAAAACAACACCAGAGAAACATATCCCAACATCCCATGGTATCTTGAGTCTTGTCAAGATAAGATATTGATAGAAACCAATCGCAACATACCTCTCAAGTCCTTCCTATATTATGACCTATCTAACAGACATCCCAAGTCATGGAATCTTGACGAATGCCCCCCTCTGATTGAATTTTCTAATGAAAAGACCTGGGTTACCCTCAAAATTGGTACCTGGCCCGATCTTCCACATTCCATAAGGGGATTCTTGATCCCCACAGGCTGGAGACAGGCACCTAGACATTGTTCAACAAGTTAGAGGGAATTACATGTCACATCTTGTAAATAATATGGCATATATATACACATAGAAACTAATATGGTAGTGGAACATCAGTAAATATATGCTATAGGTGTAAGAAGAATTAATAAAAAACAACATTAAATGTGGATAAAACACTAAAATAAATGTCAAACTATAAAAGCCAAAAATGAGACTGCTACTCCAAGTGATGGTGTGGATTGACTGCCACCATATTACCTAAATCCACCCAAATAAAATAACATAAAAAACCACCGCCTCAGTGTGGTACCTTCCCATTTCCTATAGTGAAGGACATACAATAGTATACTCACCACCATAAACGTGGTCGTCGTCTGAGCTAACTGGAACAACAAAATCCCACAAAGGTGTTACATAAATAACTTATATAAAAACAATCATGTATTCTCATTTCAAATAAAACATGTCGGGATAAATAATAAAAAAAAATTATTGAAAACATGGTAATCATTTCCCTTTTTATCATGCTTCTAAAAAAAGTAGTTATATCATCTTTAAAGAAACTTTTTCCATATCATCTTTTATAATCAACCACAATTATATCTAGAAAAAAAAGTAAAAACCCATGAAATAAAAATAACAATAGAAACATAGCAATCACAATACAAGAGAATACAAATAGGTCGGGTAGCAGAATAATCGTACCCTTTAATATATGGAATAATGCAATATGGAACCTGAATCCAATGATTTACACTTGATAACCTGGGAGAAACCCCAAAAAAGTAAAACCCCAAAATCATATACATACATAGAGAGAATAATATATACTCTATGAAAAGAGGAACACCCCTAAAAGTGAAACCAAAAAAATGGACGATGGAATCAAGATAAACCATCAATATAGAAATAATGGTAACCCATGTGCTCATTTTCACAATGATTTCAGTGTTTTATAAATCATTTCCAAACCATTTAACAAAACCATTATCTATTATTTCAAAATACCATTTTTAAATCCAATTCTCGTTAATTAGGGGAAAATTTTTTCTTTAATAAATCATTTGAATACACAAAAATCAATTATACTAATTCCTTGAATAAATCCTTTTATAAAGAAGGAACAATATAGTTCGTCAACATAGTTTAGAGGCAGAGAAACCTACCTTGATACTCAGTTCATACATACACACAAAGGGATCCACCACCAACAAAAAACCCAATGACGTCAATGAAGACACTATAATCCAATACACACATCCTAGTACTAATTCAATTGAGAAAGGGGGTGTTGGAAGAGATGAAACACCACATAACTCAATAAAAAATTATTGTCTTACCATGAACAATAATAGAACGACCTTAGAAACAATATCACACAACAAATCTAGAAAGAATATGTCAAAAAACACAAACTTAGACCAATGGATATGATAATTCAACCCTTGGGTTCTTCCATGATCAAGGACAATGAAGAAGCCTAAATACCACATACCTAAATAGATTCCCTATAAGCGAATTGAAGTTAAAATGCCTATCAGATCATTTTAGAATGAGATGAGTCTCCCAATATCATTGTAGAGGAGCTTTGGTTTGAGATAAATAGAAATGTGGATGTTGAATCATCACCCAAATCCTGAAAAATCCCTAAATCATCCATGATTGGGGAATTATATGGTGTGTAATTCTCATAAATTTTATGAACTCCATGGTGTTTATGTGTGTTGAGAAATACATCACCTCATATAAAAATTCCATTACTTGAATCATTCATGAATGGACACTTCTCTTCATGTAGTGTAACCTTTCACAGTGTGTAGTCTTTCAGGACTCACATCTAATGACTCTTACACATCATATAACTAAGTTATAGGGCATGAAATCCTCCTTAATCATATAAAAAATGTCAGTACAATATATGATTCCAATAAATCTCTGATTTCTTTTTATAGGCATCCTCACAATTCCTTCTCATCCACATACAAACAATGAGAAAAGGAAAATCATGATGAAGTTAAAGATGTACATGATATATTGGTAATAGTATTTTAAATAAACTTTGAAATATAATAAATGACTTTCTCAAGGAATGTTCCTTTGGGGAAACAAAAATTCCTTGATAAAATAGGTTATTGCGGAAAATCCACCTAAAAATCTAATTTAAACAAATTGTCATGAAATTTGAAGACTTATATTTTAGTTTACCCCTCATTAATCATTTTATGCTTCACCGTGGGGACACAATATTTCCATGGTAACTATTTATTATTGATAGAAATTAAATTGAAAAAGACACCAAATTTTATTATGTTGATTTTAAATATGGAATCTAGTTTATATTCTTTAATTTCTATAAGTGGGAATAATTACTTTTTTAATGTGCAACCACCCTAGTCTAACCAGAATAGTAACCGGAACGGAAGCCACCACATGACAATAAGCATGCCTTCTTACAAGCCAAATGCTGGTGACTTATACTGAGGTTGTATTTTGTGATAGAGGGGAGAATATATCCTCTAGTGGTAATAAAAATGAAAATAATAATAATATGGAAGTGTTAACTCAAACAACAAGGAATAAATTTTAAATAATGAAAATAACAAACCCAAAGTACCCATGTCGTATATTATATAAAATATTCATGTTATTCTATTCATTCAAAAGTAAATAAATTATATTACCTATGGGAAGACAATATGTGTACATGAATAAAAAAAATAAAATATCACCAACCTGAAATCCAGAAACGACCAGGACTGACATCCAAAAGACATTTCATCAATCCTGTACACTCTTTCCAAACCAATTTTTACTAAGATATAGATTTTAATCCTAGTCCATATCTTACACTGTAAGCCATATTTTCCATACATGTTCTATAGTGAATTTACTTAGAATGTGTCTGAACATAAAATGACACCACTAATGGTGTAACTCTCATACATAATAAAATATTCTAGTTTATGTAAAAACATTAATAATGAAAATCAACACCCGTTACATAACACACTTCTATTATTCTCAAAAGTTACAAGGTCACATTTACCTATATTGGTAGTTCTATTGGGGAATGATGAGTCCATGGTCTATCATTCCAAAATATTCCTTGAAAATATTACTATTTACATATAAATTGGTGTCACATGCCATCATAACCACAAACACCATATGGAACCTCCTATAGTCACATCTATATAAAAATTTTGAGTCAACATGATGTCCCATAGGAATTCATATAAGACATATCACTTGCCCCAAAGAATTTTGATTTATTCAAAAAATATATGGTACAACAACCACGTAAATCCATGGAATGAAAATACAATTCCATCCATAATTTCATCCCAATAAACCCAACACAAATGATCGTCCCAATATCTTATCAGATAATCTAATTCGCGATCAGCTATGGCCTTCTATGGGGAGTAAAAATTTCATTATGATAGTAAAAACCATCCCCAATATTTTTTAATATATGGAGGCCTACAACAATATTTAGTGTTAAAAAACATCATTGTGTCCTATCCTATGTGTACTTGGCCCTGATGACATCATCAAACAACCATGGCATGCATCATCACTAAAACTCCAAGGAAAACCCGTTTGAAACCCTTCATGGCAACTTATGAACCACATCACCAAACCATGAAAATAGTCAAAACCATTTTCATCATCTAGATGAATCATGTCACCTCACATCCGGTGATCAACATCACCCATAGTCACATGGGCCATGCCCAACAAATTCCCACAGAACCATCTATGCCATCACATCATTATAAAATTTCCATAGTTAGTTCCATCACACCAAACTAGCCATATAGACTAAAATCCCACCAACAATGACATACTGAACTCAACTATTCCCCTTTATTGTTTGAGACTACCCACTTGTATCTACTTTTAACCAAAAATTTTAGAATCATTATATAACAAGTCTAACCTAGACCACCCCACTCACACATATTAATCACACATCACTTGAAACTCAAGTAAATTTCAAATAAAACTAGGAATCATGTGCCTTATTTTTATAGATTTCTACTCATCAAATAGCAACCTTTGATTCAAGATCAAATGTCATGAATTAAAAAATAATATAAAATCCATAAAAATACGGAATACTGAATAAAAATGGCCAAAAACATTTAAATAGAAAGAGAAATGAAATATTAATAGAGTCATAGTGTTGTCCTTACACTACGATACATCCCATGACAAGCAACACCATGACCCATTAGGGATTGAGTGAGATGCCACACATGGAATCATGGAATAATGAAGAGTGAGTCTACTACTATGTATTGGATGAATGGACCTCGCATAAATCCTTTGTTCATTTTGAATTTTCCCCACCTAGGGTGGTTCATGGAATTTTCAAAAGGATCATTTTAATATCTTTATAATACGAGGCTCCTCACATTATCTGAATCATCGTGACACATAGTTTCATTGTATGAATGCATACAGTCTAGATAAATTTATCTAAAAACCATAATAATTAACCTAAAATACTCTATATGTCAGTGTCGACCATGAAATCATAAAACCATATGAGATACATTAGTTTTACAAAAAATTTAATAGTATTATTACCTTAGATATAGTCTATGGTTTTACAACCCCTAACTATTTAATATCATTTCATCAAGTCATTTCATCTTTAAACAGATCCAAATTCTCTTGCATATCAAGCATCTCAATCTATAATTTCACAACCACTATGATGAAAATGAAAACCACTACCTCATTCCCAAATACACTGGAATACACTGGCCACTCACTTATTAGGCTGATTCCTTTTGTGACACTCTGAACCAATGAATCACCTACTTAGTTTCTTCCTAACCTGGTTCTCTAAAATTTTAATGTCACCAAAACATATATCCTTATAAAACAAACAATTTAAAACCATTATAAACCCTCATTCCCATGTCACATAAGATTATCATATGATATATCTATCATCTAAAATACCTATAAAATCTTACATCACTCTCAATTATCTCTCTAATCCCTCATCAAACCTATATCATAGATGCATCACACATCGCACCTGATTCCCTAAAAACATTTCCCGGATTCCCACACATCCCAAATCCATTTTTCACCACACCTGATGCTCACATAGATCCCACATTATACTTGATGACTACATATTTACTTGTTCCTAGATTATTAAATTAGAATAAAAAACTCATACAATAGTATATGATATAGAAAAAAACCATATTCATACTCCTAGAATTCCTCTAGATATTATCAAATCTCTGAAATACATTGATTATGTCATATTGAATAGATGAGGATGGTGCTAATCCATACAAACTAATACTTATTCTACTTATGGAGTTTTAAACACTACTAATCACTTCCCAAAATACTAGTTATCTCTCTCACTTGCACCTGTTGTGTATGAAGATTAATCCTAGTTATGAGCTCCAAGGACTACTTCTATCCCTATCTATGATCTATGAGTCTAACCCAGTCTCTAAATTTGGGCTATCAAATTTTTTTTAGAAAGAACTCTCCTAAATACCTATCTTTTGAAATGAATGACACTCCTTGAGTGTCCAATGACACCACTACTAAATGAATTCCATATTATGACATTAGAAATATACTATTTATGGTCAATTCCATTTTTAAATCCTTGAGTATTTGGTCTGGCTGACTTGTGGGGTGTCATTATGGCCATGATTGTCACTACCGAGAGCTCTAATACCAGTCTCACCTAACTCCACTTTCATCATATTATAATCTCATCAGTCATGTTATGATTAGCTATACGTACCAAGTTCACTATATCCTAGAATTTGATAAATGTGCCAACATTTACCTGAACCCTAATAACATGATGTAAACCATCCTCAAAACATCTCTCCATGGTGAGATAATCTCTTAACATAGTAAGTGTGAAATTTAACATGTCTGTGAAACTCCACGAATAATCCATAATCAAGGTCCCTTATTACTTCCAGGCCAAAAATTCAAATTTCGATCTACCCATAATGTCTCAACAAAAATTTTATTGAAAAATATTTTGTTTATTTCTTTCCACAATACTCCCTCATGTCTACATGTCAGTACTAGTATGTCCCATGGACACTAGAATAGTCCCCTGATCATATATTTGGGTATATTCACTATCCCCTAGTGGAATCACAATATGATAATAATTTATTCATAGATTCTACTGAATAATGTACATCCAGTGGTCCACTATCAAACAAGAACACAATATGGTGATGTAAATAAAAATTCCAAACCAAATATTCCTTAGATAACTCGCCTCCATGAGCTCCATAATCAATTATCAAGAAGTACCAGGACAAAATCACCATGAACTGATAATCTAGTAATGGACCAAACTCCTCAACCCACTATGGAACAAACTCGTCTCCCTTATATGGTTGTCCTACACAAATCAAATCCTAGATATGAATCTCATGCCCAAAACCACTCTTAAGAGCCTCATCATGTACCTTCCTAGAATTAGCACAAATTCTCCCTCTTAAAACTCTAAAGAGTCTATATAGGTGGAATCAGGATGAGAAAAAAACAATGACCAACAGAAATATATCATTTAAGAATTAAAAATTGTGACTAGATGCAATTAGAATTATGTATCTCTATCATTATACTTCCCTAATTCACCCAAATCACATATCAACCAAAATAATTGTCCCATACCTTTCTATATTAGAGTCATGAATCATATATACAATATACCTGTAGGACCAGACATTCATCCCATCAGAAATCACATATACTGGACGGTTGAGTATAATTCCATAGAGAGACTATATTGGAAGAAAATGTTTCAACTTTTATTAAAACATAACAAGACCAACACCTTTAATTATATGAACCATGATCATTCCCAAGGGTGGAAGAGTAGAATTACAATAAGTGATTATGTCAGAAAATACTATTTAATATATTTTGACATGTTAAACAGCTCACCCCTCCTTTAATTCAAGAATCCAAGCCACAATAACAAGAAATAAAATATATCATGTGATTACTCCAACTTTCCACTTAGGCCAAGAGTCTAAAAAAAGGAAATTGCATTAGATACAAATTATTGAATATCAAATTATTGGAAAGTAATAAAAAACCAAAAACTACAGTCCAATTTCCATGTAACATGGACTTTGTCTAATGAAGAATCTATCCATAAACTCAACATGAAATGTAACCCATGTTTCGACCCATTCATTAACTATAGTATACCGAAAAATAAAAATATTTTTTTTAAATAACCCACCTTTAATGTTATCATTTTTTTCGAATGTTGTTACCAATTTCAATTGACCTCCTATGATAGTAAAAAATAATTCCAATGATCTTTGACGCTTCATCAAAACACCAAATATGTTTTTAATACCACTTTTAAATGTCACACCAGTCTGGTCCACTCGAAATAGTAACAAGATTGGTAGTCGCCATAGAACCCCATATTTACATCCCCAAACGAAAAAGGATACCAACTAATAGTTATGGTCTATTTAGGAGTAGTGGTAATATTATATCATATGGTAATAATAATGATGATGATGATAACATTATTTGAATAGTTACTCAGAAAGAGTATAAGATTATTCAAACAATGAAAATAATAAGTGTAATGTGGACTTTTTGTATTCTAGATAATACCTAAATGTCATTCAAAGTATAAAAAAGTAAAAAACTAAGAAGGACTATAGTCCCATTGAATATGTTCATTAATAAAATGAACCAAATGATCACTACTCTGATAACCTGGAACCAACTGTCCGATCAACAAAAATTCATTCCAAAAATCTCGTACACTCTCTATATGAACATTCTAAATAACATTCAATCCTAAAGCCTAATAAGTTTCTTATACACAAAACCACAAAGTCTAAACATGTTAGAAAGGACCCATATAGGGTTACATTATGAACAATTTATGCCTCCACCAATTATGTCCCAATCTTAAATCCATGCGTAAAAAAGTTTATAAAATATGTAAATTAACAACAATAAACATACGTTACATAACCTACTCCACTTGTGATCAACTTTAAACCCGAAATTTCACCTACATAATCCATTATTAGAGTGTAACAATGTAACCATGGACTTTTATACTTTTAGATCCCTCATACTTCCAACCATTTCCATATCACATGGATTGACATGCCAACCCAACCATAAAAACTACATGGAACTATCTACCAACATTCCAAGATAATAATTTTGCATAAAATTGATTTTCCAAAGGTGCATCCACAAAGAATATCCCATCTCCCATTGAGTTTTTATTCCTTCAATGATGAAAAATTCTCAACTTCTAAACACACCCAACACATTTTCACACTGGTCGTTCAATTATTTTGGTCCAATCGTCCCAACCTAAATTGTGAGCCTCAACTCCCATATGGGGGACACACACACCATCATACATTGAATTATATGGTGAGAACTGCATCGACATTGATTTTTAACACAATACATGATCAATCCTCACTACAGGCAGTCCTTGTTGTCCCCTAGAGGATATTGGTTTCCCTATCGGTCTTCAAAGGCCTACGACTTCCTTAAAGGATGAGTTGTATGGCCAATCTTGTGTCTCCTAGAAACCATGTTTCCTAGACAATCCCCCGATGAATCCTTTCGATTTGCAGGATTGTTCTGGCTTGCCCATAGACGTATCTGTAGTGGCATTCGAAGAGGTTGTAGATGGAAAGAAATGAACTCTAGTGGATTGTTTTGGGGTGTAAAAGGAACCTATTCAAGTTTTCAAATGCTGGGTGGATTCCTGGGGGCTGTAGACCCCGACGTGTATATCAGCAGTCCATCAACTTTCCTTTTGTATGGTTTTCTTCTCAGAAGCATATTTTCTCCATGCATAGTGTAGAGCTCCCCGCAGAGTGTGTCAGTGGCATTTTAGTCTGGCATGGTGTTCATTGGAGTTTCACAAAGGCAAGGAGAGTTTGAAGGCTATGGTATGGATCAGTTTTCCTAGGCTCCATCTGCCTTTTCAGAATGGGGCTCTCCTCAAAGTTATAAGCGATTCCCTAGGGTGCTTCCTCTATGCCGATGACAGTACCTGGTGTGGTGCGGATCTATCGATTTCCTGGATGGGCGTGTAGTTAGACATGTCCTATCCAATTCTGGAAAATCCTTCCTTAAAGGTTCATAGTTCGGTGATGTGGTCTCAAGATGTAGTGTACCTTGTGTTCCCCAGGTTCTATGATTTTTATCTCCTCATAGGGAAATCCTTGTAGTCGTGTATGCGGTGTCACCAAAGAGGTTTCCACTAAGAGGCTTCTCCCTACTAGAGGAATGATGTCCCAGTCTACTGGATGGTTGGGCCCTCCAGCATCTAGCTGGTTCCATAGGTTTAGGTGTACTCTATAGTTTGGGGTTTTTTTGAGTACATCCCTTAATCCTCCGTTCTGGTTGGCGTCGCCTTGTCCAGTGTGTCTCAGAGTTCTCATTCTAAGAGGGATCCCCCTGCATGGTTGGCAACGTTTTTTGGATGGATATTTGGTCTCCACTAGTTTCTTTCCTCAGGTGGCCTTCTGGAATTCTTTTATCAGACTCCCGCTGGCCTTTCAGAGCCCTTGGAGGTGTCCTTTCAGGTTCCAATGGAGCTTAACAGAGGATCAGGGTGGCATGTGTTTGGAGGTATGTCCTATTTTCCCCCACTCTTGTTGAATGTGGTTTCTTCCAAGCATTTGGTTAGTTATTCTAGGCCAGGGGAGACAGTAAATCGTGCTCAACATGATAAGGGAAAACATCCAATGTCTGTGTCTCCTCTGAGTTTAGTGAGACGGAAGACCCTCAAGTTTCATTCTAACTTGTACACATCTCCCCCAGTCCTCATAGAACATTTTTTGGGGTGTGGACTTGATCGAAGGTAAAGTTACAAAGGACACATAATCGGGAGAGATTCTCGTTCTCTCTTGAGACCAAGTCTCCTGTGGCCAAAGCAGGGAAAAAGTTGTACCAATGATACCAATCATTATATGGAATGCAAGAGGACTCATGGAGAGGTTTAAAAAAGTCTTCTTGGCTTCTGAGATCAAGAAGCACTAGGATCTCATTGCAATGGTTTTGGAACATAAATAGAACCCAAGAAAAATGAAACTTTTCACTCATAGGATCATCATGTAGGAGTCCATACAGCCAGCTCCAACCAACCATCACATTTGGATTTTCTAGAATAGGGAGTTTACGGTGGATCTGACTTACGCATGTGGCTAGTTTATTACTATGTGGGTGATAAAGGGACAATAAGCTTTCTTTTCAGCCTTTGTTTGTAGAAGCTGTGACCACACGAGAAGAAGATATATGTGGCAATAACTCTATTTTTTCGACCTCGAAGAGGATCCTTGGCTTGTATGAGGAAAAATTAACATCATTACAGAGCCAGTTGAGAAGAAGGTTCGTGGGGTGTTCCCACGCCAAGATAGCATGGAATTTCTCCACTTCATGGCCAATAAGGGTCTTATGGACTTGGGGTACTCCGATGATCAAATTATGTGGTGTAATAAACAATGAGTAAACAGACGCTGCAAGATCTGACTTGATAGATGTCTTGCTGGCCTTCATGTGATCACAACATTTCTGAATTCCATAGAAACTACCTGATCCATGGGATATCCAACCATTCACTGCTGCTATTGTCTCTAGTTATTAGGCAGGATTTCCAGGAGCAGTTTTGGTTTTATGATCACTTGACTCATAATATGGATTTTCCTAATCTGGTTAAGAAATTATGGGGGATCTAGTGAAAGGAAACTACTGGGTGTCTATTCATCAAAAATCAGACGGCTAAAACAGAGGCTTCAGGCGTGTGCAAGGGACCTCACTTCTATTGACCAAGAGATGGACGTCCTCAAATGTGATATCGGATGTCTGGAGGGTAACTTAGAGGAAGCTTGGTATGAATCGATCAATGAAAATATTTCAACCAAGACTAACTTTATGGGATAATTCTCCTCAGATAAGAGCGAATGTCCTAGGAGAAATCATGGATTATGTGGTTGCATGAGGGTGACAAGAACACATATATTTTTCAAGAATGTATCATAGAGAAGAGATGACTGATAAAACCTAATATCATACTGGATGATGTTACATTCATGGATGACAGAGATCTTGTGTGTGGTATGGCTTGATCCTAATTTGAAGATCTCCTTGCTGGTCTAAGAATGTCTGGTGGGTATCCGAGCGGAGGTGCTGATCTGTGGGATGAAATACCAAATAGAGTTTCTTCTCAGGACAACTCGTATATGGAAGGTACTCTAGATGACCATGAGATCCATGTAGTGATGATGAGTCTCAATATGGATAGTGCACCGGGTCCTGATTGTTTTCCTGGGTCATTTTATAGAGCATCCTGGGAAGTTTTCAAGGAGTACGTTGTCTCAATACTTTAGGATTTCTTTCGTGAAGGATCTCTCCCATGTGTTTCTAGCTCTATGACATTGGTTCTTATACCTAAGGTGAAGGATCCTTCTTATCTCCTCTATTATCACCCCATGAGAATGTGAAACTTTACCTACAAGGTCCAATCAAGAATTATCAGCACTAATTTGGCCATATTTCTTCCAAGGTAGATCTCCATTGAGAAACACGACTTCATGAGGGGGCATTCAATTCAGGGGGCTATCACTCTGCCGCATGAAATGGTACAAGACCTGAATCACAAGACTCACGGTTCCAAAATGGTAATTAATCTAGACATGAACAAGATGAATGATAGATTAGAATGGGGCTTTATCAACAGGGTCATGGCTTGCATGGGGATCTCTCCCAAGGCCTCAGACATTTTTTAGATGCTTTAGTTCTCCATGGACAGCGGTGTCATTCATGTGGAAAATTATATGATTCTTTAAGGCCACAGAATTATTAAGACATGGTGATATAATTTTCACAAGAATATTAATTCTTATGTAGGACACTCTAAGAAGGATCTTGAACTGTGGAATTATCAATGGTAGTATACTTCCCTTTTATAGGAGAAGGAACCTCCCTTATATCTCCCACCTAATGTTTTCAGACAACACTTTTATATTCTCTAATACATGTAAGAGGTCTGTGAAGGTAATCAACATGATCTTGAAGGAGTATTGTTACCGGAGCAGTTTGATGATAAACTATTCCAAAAGAAACCTATATATTTCTAGGAAATGTGCGACAAGTCGGGTCTCTTCCTTGTGCAGTAGAATGGGCATGCAGTTGATTACCTTCCCGATAGAGTACCTGGGTTCTCCAATATAATCAGGAATAATATGTGTTCGGGACTTTGATCAGGTGGTGATCAGGATCTTAGGGCATGTTTTCACCTGGAAATAACCACTTTTTATCCTTAGGGGGGTGTATTGAGCTGGTCAACAGTGTTCTGGAGGCCATCCCCGTGCATGATATGGACACTACTTTAGTTCCAAAAGGGTTATCAATGGTATATATAGGGTACTGTCTGGTTTCCTTTGGGATGTTATTTTAGAGGGGAGGAAACACGAGGTCTCTTGGGACAGGATGGACTGACCAAACCAAGAAGGGGGCATTAATGTTAGGAGCGTCGCGACCGCTGTGAAATGTTTGCATGGCATGTTGGATTGGGAGATCATAGAGAAACATACTCTCTAGGGGAGTTCCATCTACCACAATTACACTAGTAATATCAATACTTGTAATGTCCAGGGATCCCCCTTGTGGCATCAAATTTATCATCTAGTTTTGAGCCTTCATCATCACTCCTACTGGATCGTGGGAGAAGTCAGCATCCTCTTTTGGAAATACAACTGGGTGGGGTTTTTACTAGGCTTTCTAGGGTGTCTATACCCTAGGATTACATTCAGGGAGGCAAGCCTGTACCAGGCTTTCATCGAGGCAGTTATGAACAAGAATCAGAAATAAATGTTCGACTATATCCTGATCAATTTGGGATCAGACAAGGTCGTAGTTTCCCCCTCGCACAATGGGATGTTCAACACAAAGGTCTTCTGTAGGATCTCAAACCCTCAATAAAAGCAGGTTACCTAGAATTATTTAGTATAGTTAAATAAAATACCATCTAAATACAACTTTCTAGTATGGAGAATAAGTAACTTGGGGATCCCTTCTGATGAGAGAATCAAGAATATGAGAATAAGTTTAGACTCATGGTTCCAATGATGCAACAATAAAAGTGAGGAGATCTCGAACCATATTTTCTTTGAAGGGGAATGGGCTCAGGCCATGGTTATGTTCTTTGGAGTCCTCATAGTGGTTTCCTCTAATGATATATGTGGGGATTAATTATTCGGGAGGTGGTTCTAAAGAACACTGGAGAATGTTCCAGAGAGGATTATGTGGTCTGTGGTCCTTAGTGCTGGATGCTGGTGTCTCTAGCAGGCCTGCAACAATGCCAGATTAGAGGGGATAATTTCAACATGGAGATCCACAATTGTGAGAACCAAATGCCTAATTAGTGACATTGTCACCCACCTTAAGAACTGATGGGATTCTCCCTCACTGTGAATTCTATAGAAGTGCCCCGACCCGGATCCTTCTATATTGTACAGAATACAGGGGCAGGGGATAAGGTAGAGTCCTCCAGCAAAAGGTTTAATGCTTAAAATAGATGGATATTGTATCTCAAGATTCATGCAAGTTGTAGGCTTGGTTAGTAACTCGTGCAGGAGTGTGATCCTTACCTTTACAGCTCATTTGGGTAATGGATATGCTCTTGAGGTGGATGGCAAGGCAATTCTCATGGCCCTTAATATGTGTATCCAGAAAAATATAGAAATATCCTAAGTGTAAATGGGCTCTAGGATCATCCATGACTCCCTTCTGGGTAGAGGTTACATCCAATGGTCTATTGCATACATAATTAGGAGATTTATGGAGCTACTGAGTAGCAACATTAAAGTTACTCACTCCTGGAGAGAGGGGAATAAAGTGGTGGATTTTCATGCTTCCCTAGTTGCTCCTAGTTTCGTTGTCACCTGCCTCCCCAATGACACCTCTTTAAAGCCTGAGGATTTGAATTTAATTCGTGGGGACACCCTTGGTCTCAATTATTTTAGACACCCCCTATGCCCAATGTTTCATTGTTCTGAAGATTTTTTGTGACTTGTATTCTCTCCTTTGAATAAATATATAATTTGATGATGATGAAGACAACTAAAGTGAGAGGGACCACAAACAATCGTAGGCCACACCTATGACAAACATATGTCACCACATGTGAACCACATCATAAAACCTAAAACATTGTCAACACGATCTGTTTTATCGAAACGAATCTTGTCTCCTCACTTTTAGTGATCAACATCACCCACATTTGAACTATCCTTGCACAATACATTCTCAAAACACCATATAACCCATCACATCATGATATAATATCTATACCCAACATCATCATTCACCAAAAAACATAGACTACCAAATCATACACACCTTTCCATATAAGAATGAAACATTCCCTTTTCAGACATGATCATACCCATTGATATCTCCTACTAACTACAAATAACAATAATAAAATACAGAACCTGTATCTCCCATACAACCCACTCATGGAAATTAATCACACATCACAGAAAACACATATAAATTTGTAATAAACTTATAAACCAATAAACTTATTTTTATTTATTCATACAAACTAATTACCATCCTATATTTCATTCTCAAATGATGGGAATGGGAAAATATGAAAAAACCCTTAAAATAGAGCATAAAAACAATAAATAGAATAAAACCATAATACAATGAGAGAAATATAAGAATAATTGTCATATAGTTTTATCCATTCCATATGATACATATTACAATAAATGAAACAAGTATTCATTTGTTAATGAGTGATACCACACACATGGAACCTGAGAATGAATAAGAGTGAGTTTACAACTCCGTACTGGCCGAATCAACTTCCACTAAATCCTTATTTAATTTTAATATTTTTACCACATGTAATTTTTCATAATGTGACTTAATATTTATTTTTGAGACCATTTTGGAATGTATATCTTCCCACTATCTAGAAATTTCACATCATGAAACATAATTTCATAGTGTGAATGGCTATAGTCTTCTACATTTCAATTGTAGACCATACTGATTCACATGAAACACTCCCTGGGAGACCCTTGAAACTAGAACACATTGAAACTATTGAAAATAAATGGTATAAATTATTTTTCAAAGTATCCGTATCTTATATTAAGCTTGGTGTTTTTCAACATTTATAAAATGTTTTAAAAACACAATGAAAGATCAGTTTATGAAAAATTTTGATTAAAGAATAAGTATAATATTATATCAAAATGATGTATAATGTTGATTAATATAGAATTAATTTGTTAACACTAAATAAAATATTGTTTATTTTTAGGTAAATTAATGCTAAAAATGAAATTAAAATTGTGATAAAATTATCAAAAGAGAATAATAAAAAATTGTTTTTTTGAATGAAAACATTACTCAGATTTCAAAAAATGTAAAATATATATCTCAAAATTAAACATTGTTTTTTGAATAAAATACATTACATAATAAATATATATGATATATCTATAAAAAATAATTCATAAATTTTTGTTTTATCTCTGTATAACGATAATGTCATCAAGTGATAATATTTATAAAATTAGTATTGTCACTATTCATCTCAAAACCAACCTTTTGAGAAAGATAGAATAAAATATCCCTAAGATAAATTTTATATAATGATTTGGAATGTGAATTCAGATTTATGAAATTATAATTCTAAAATTCATTAATGTATATTTTAAATGAGAAGACAAAATATAATGAAAAAAAATTCTTATATGAAAAAATTCCATTTTTCAATTTTATGTAATCCTGACATTACATCATATCAATTGATATTGAGTGTTAATTTATTTTTCATAGAATTGTAGATTATTTATGTATTGTTTTTTATATTTAATGTAAATAAATTATTACTCACTTTAGTTTTATTTTGTGAATATCACACATTATTCAATAAGGTATTTACATGATGTAACACAAACCAATTTCATAGGGTGTTGAACAAACATTGTCTATGAACAGTAAAACAGTAATGAAACTATATAAAAATAACTATACAAAAACCATATTAACTATCTCTAAGAACCATACTATTACCAAAATAAAATATTACTGAATAAATAAACTATATAGCTAAAGCTCCATAATCATGGTCTGTAGACTAGTGCACCTAATGATATAATGAAACTGGTTCCTCTTACCTCATCACCACCATAGCAATAAATACACCCTGATAATGTTTCCAATATTTTTATAGGTCACATTATCATAGGGACTAAATCTCATGAAAAGTACAAGTATCTACCCCTAAATTAGTTTATAATGTTTGAAAAAACAATAAAACCTTGGGCTGAAAGAGCCAAGGATGGATTATCATTATCTTGATATAAATAAATAATTTAAATTTAATGATCTAAAAATAAAAATGTGTGGAATCCTATAATTTGAAGGTAGAAATTAGAAATTATAGTTTCTATTCTCAAGGAAACACAAAGATGGATCAACTAGAACATCCTAAAACATCTTGAGAAAAAAATTTCTCTAGATGAAGATGTGGTTATGATTTTGTATTGAAAAAATAATAACATGGGAGAATCAAAAAATTATTTAAAAGAGTCTCATGATCATAAAATAGATCAATTAAAATGACCATAAAAATAGCTTGTGAAATTCTAATCCATAATATGAACATTCACACAATATTTAGTGTGAGTTCTAGTGTAATGGAATGGGAATACTGATCCATGTTTTTTTATAAGGGACATGACATGAAGAACACTTACAGAAGATAAAATCATAAAGACTATAAGGGATGAAAAACAATATCAATGTTGGAGAAAACAAAGAACCGATGGGGGAATAACCTAGGGATAATGGGGAGTTCCATTTAATGGGAGAATAAAAAATGGGAGAAGGGGGAATGGGGGAGATGATATACAATAAGAATCAATTAATCACCCACTCTAAATCTTCATTATTATTAATGTTATATATTTCATACTATTTTTCATTTTCAAATATATATTATGATATTAAATTACATATTTATACATTATTTTTTCATTTATAAAGAAATTTATGGATGATATATATATAATTTAACTGTTAAATAATTCCTTCGTAACTAATCCTAATTATTAAATATTCATAATATATTTTGAATGATATAATCATTTATGAAATTTTTAGAATCATAAATGAACCTTCATAGATTGTACATGAAGCCTATAAATAATGTATTAGTACCTCATAGAAGGGGAATCTCTTGAATAATATTTCTTATATATATATATATATCTATTTTTTTATATCCATTCTTTAATACCAAGTTTTTAGTTGGATATGAGTGTTTGAGAAATCCTACCAACAAGAGATGTTAGTTATTTAAACATCCAATAAAGTCATTTTTGAGTAGAAGGTGAATTGGATACTTTATAAGGATCTCGTTCAATTAATTTTGAGTATATAATAAATGATTTATGGTTAAAGCATCAAAATATTATTTATTTCAACACATTCATAAGATAAAATTCAATTATTCATGGTTAGTTATTTTATAAAAGTTTTTTTAATTTATTTCCAATAATATTTAATATTTTATAACCTAGAGTAATCAATATCAATATATTTTAAACATGGGTAGTTTGGTTTCAAAGGATGTTAAAAAAATTTGAGGTTTCAAAAAGTATTTCATAACCTACTTGTTTTACATGTTCCAATAAAAAATTAAGTGTTAAATTTGATTACAACATTGTTCCAGTTGAAAATATTATGGATCAATAGAGTAGATAATCCAAAAGTTATTTGATGTATTCTAGTAGGGTTTTGGTGGATTTGAAGTAGAATATCAAAATTTATAATATTAATGAGCTTTACATATATGGATTAATTTTTAGTATATAGTTTATGTATATATCAAAACAACATATCAATTATACTCATCATTGGTGGATGAGTTACATTTTAATGATATAAAGTTAAATAATAAAGGATTTGGACTTAGTATTTTTGTATGATAGATTATTTTTTAATTTAAATTAAAAAATTTATAATTTAGTGGTTTTAATTTTTTTCAAAAGAGTCTTCTTTAAATTTTAATGGGTAATAAATAATATAGAAAAAGGAAATACCCAAAATAAAATTATTAAATCATAAAAATACATTTACTAATTCAATATTGATGTTTGAACGCTCATTTTAATGATTTGAGACATGGTATTTAAATAATGAATATTGTTGTTCTGGGTGAAGGCCAAGATATAACATCGATTAGAGACGAGATAAAAATACCCCTTTATATAATGGTTTGATACATACCCCATCCTATGGAATTTTAAAAGGTGTACCTTGGAAAAATAAAGCTCTGAGTGATGATGGAGGCCAATAAATAAATGATTTTGATTATATGAGGTTTAGTAAAAAACAAACTATATAAATGCTTGTTTTTGAGTTTGGAAAGTCCTTTTAGAATGTATAACAGTTATTTGGGATTTATAATATAACCTAAGAAGTTTTATCTAACCTAATTTTTTAAAAAATGTGAGTCGCTAAGATGTTTGAGTAACCGAGAGGTTAGTGGCACCTTATTTGAATGTATTTGTGTCATTTCAAAATATTGGGAAAGGAAATATAAGAGTTCATAAATCATGATAGGAATTATATAAATGAAAAAACATTAAAAGATTTTTAGTTAAAAAGAATGGGTCTTACTCAACCAAAAAGATATTTTCAATGAATATGTTGTTTTGTTTTTAAATATTATTTACAATTATTTTTAAAATATGGAATTTATATAAAATTGATTATATTATTATAATGCGTAATAGGGAGAGAAATTATCAAAATTGTCTTGGAAGACACCTACTAACTGACCGGAAAGATAGATTCTGTTCTAATGAATGTTCTTGATTTTAGTAATTTTGAATAAACCCATTTTGGAATATATAATATATAACATAAGGGTGGTCTAATGGTACATGAAAGAAGGAATGATATAGTGGTGTTTTATTTTATGTACCATTAGTTAGTAGAAGTTTATATTTAGGGTAGCTAGGAAATAAACATGGGTGATCATTAGGATAGGTTGAGGGAAGAAGATCATGCATCAAAATTTATGAATCAAAACTCATAATCATTCAAATAAGATGTTATTACATGAAAAAATATGGAGTATTGTGAGAACATAAACTATATTTTCATGTTTCTATTAATACTACAGACCTACAAGGCCATGTTTGTATCTTATTTGTAGTAGGGACCATCATAGAGGTGATGGGAGGTAGTTTTGGAAGCTGAACATGATAAAGATATTTACTAGAAAGGGATTACAAATATTTTTAATATAAATTAATTCCTAGAAGAGATAAATTGTGTAAGATCAATTTATTTATTGGATCGTTAGTGAGGGAATTAATTTGTGATGATGTTATGATGAATTTTAATTACGTTTGTGTTGTATGTTTTATGCTCCTGGTGAAATACATGATTTTTGAATAGAGGTTTGGGGATATTTTATGGTTGGATACTTGGTCACAGTCTTTTTGGATGAGGCTATAAAACTATATATGCATTCTTAGCATGGTATACAGAATATAGTAGATGAAAACGATATGAGAATGGTGAGTTATTTCCTCTCATGATATGGTGGTGGAATAATTTTTTCAGTAGACAGAAGAGGAGGCATAAGGATTTATAAATAAATTTGATAGGTAATCCTTCCTATAGATTTTACTATAAATGATCACTAAAGAGATTCCATTAGAGAGTGTTGGGCCACCTAAAACCTAATTTCCAAAATCCATTTTTATATTGTTACCATCATGGTTACGTTGTCAACCTAAATAAATATTATAGTCACTTCTCATGGACGAGTAGTGATGGTGTTTTTAATCATGTGTAGGGACTTGGATTGTGAGGTGGGAACAAAAATTGAAGGATTTGAGGACTGAAGAAAGATTTGAAATGCTACATCATAAAGGAAATTTAGTATATTTTAATTTTAAGGTGAATCATTATAATATATTACAAAATGAAAAAGAGGTTTGTGTTGAATCATGTATGTATACATGGTGAGTTACGATCATAATAACTTCCAAAATTATTTATACATTGTTTGATACTAGATAATCACACTCATTAATCTCTACTTTCTATTTTGATATCTTCAGATCACGTGTAAAAACAATGCTTTATTTTTTGATAACTTACACCCACATGATGAGAAAATTTAATGAGGGTACAAGTTTCCATTATGTCGAATCGTGATCAGTGATTTGGGAATCACATGAGAAATTTTGGGCTATTATATATGGTTAAATTATTTTTTTCATTTATATATATTGGTTGATTAATTTTTAGGCTCAAATTTATTATAATAGTTGAGATATATTTTTGTAGTTCTTATTGGGATGGATAACATATTCAGGTTAGAGTGGGATATGTGAGAAAATGGTAAGGGTATAATGCAATGAGTTTTCTGATATTTTTCATATCAGGATGTTGGTATGATGCTTGGTTCCCAAAGGGTAAAGGATTCACCATCACTTTAGAGGGTAATGATCCAATATCCTGATGTTCTCTCGGATAATTTATCTAGACTTTCACATCAAAGTAGTGTGGAAATTTCTATAAGATTTATGTCCAAAATAAATATATATCATTTTTTATCATAATATATGGACCATGTAGATTTTCATAATTTAATTGTTTAGTGTGATGTTCTATAATAGAATGGGTTCATTTTAAAAAGTGTTCATCCTTGGGAAACATATGTTTTTTTCTAAATAAGGAATAATTTATATTCTTTTAAAAATAAAATCTTTTCATATAAAAACAAGGAAATTGTATGATTGATGCATTATGATATGGTTTTCTAAGTTTTAATATATTTGAATATTGAATTCACCATGACCAATCACTAGTTTTCTTCAATTGTGTACACATGTTGTCACTCATTACACCTAATGTCTAATTCCAAAGAGAGAAACACCCCTTTCCCAAAATATTGAATTACATATAAACCATCCATTCATATGGATGAATATTAAGGGGTTCACAACATACTATCACTAAATTAATTTTCACCACACACAAACACACATGGTAAAATAAATCATCAAATCCAATATTCATGTCCACATTTATAAATAGGTTTAAAAAAATTTAATTAAAACTAAATTAATCACGTAATTATAATAATTATCATAAAGATATGTCTTTCCATGAAGGTTAAACATTTTACTTTAAAAACAGAATTTAAAAACCCAAATCAAATTCCACTAATTTATTTTAAATATAAACTCTTTAAATCATTTATTCCATTTTAAATCCATTTATAAGATAACCCAAAATTCTTATAAAATATATTTTTTTCAAAAATAAAATTTTTATAAAAAACTCCATAAACATCAAACATATAATTAAAAAATAAATCACAAGTAATCAAAATCAAAAAATAAATTATCCAATTAATATATTATATTATATCCAACTAACTTGTCATGTATTTTTCAAAAAATTACTCTGTTTAAAAATCATTTAAATATGATTATAAAATTTATTCCAAAAAATATGTATACATGAATAGTATAAATACTTGATTTTATTCCAATTATACTCCTTAATTGAACATTAACATCCTCAAATTAATGTGGGAAATAAATATTGAGAGAGAGATTCAAATATAAAATAGAGAGAGGCTTTAAACTTATATATAGTTTCACTATAATACATTCCCAAGGAATGGTATTTTTGAATTATGGAGAAGCCGCAAAATGCCTCTATAGAATCCAAGATCTATTATAGGTATAATTAGAGAGTTTTTGGGTTATTAATTAATCCAACTAATAATTTATAATTGTAAATACATAATATTGATAACACTATTTTATAGACCATGAACCAGCTTGCAGCCCTTTTTGGGATTGATAAAAATGAAAAATGGTTAGACTACGCGGTTTGTTAAGATATTAAAAAATTATGTATAATCAGTTTTCTTAATTCATTCCAATATTCATAGTTTATTTTCATGATATTACGTAATCATTATCCAACTATTAATGTCACCCATTTCCCCTTAAATTCTCCCATTTTCAACCAAAACCTCCATAACTTCTTTCCTAGGTCTACCTTCCAAACATAATTATTACAATCATCCCCATAATTTTAATTTTTATACCAAAACATTCATTTGTCCTAACACACAAAAAATTAACCAATATATTTCTACCACATATCATCCTTCCACTCCCACCTCGCTACTTGGATTGACCTATGATGCTATTAATCCTTGACCAACGGAGTTAGCTTTCATTTATTGAATTTTTCACCCAAATTAACAACCATAACCGGCCTCCCAACTACAGTTCATAATATACTAAATCTACCTCTTTCCACATCATGCAATTGGAAGGATCTATTTTATTTTTCATCAATTGGGATATGCTGAATACATTATTAACATATATATAACATTATTGTTAATAAAATTGGAAGGAAACTTATCTGACTCATCCAATAATCTTGAAAGGGACCCCATATATATGAATCATGTTTTCTTTCTTGATAACCCATCCGTATCCCAACCTAGGAGACAAAATTACGAAGAAAACACTCCAACAAACTTCAAGGATAGTCATCAAATAATAAAATAAAATGTATGTTATATATAATAAAAAATGTATAATTTTGAATTTATTTTAAATGAATAAACATTAAGTTCAGTAAATAGGGCTCCACAATAGTTTTCTCACTTGTATTATCCAAACAATGATTGGCCTATACAGATAACCAAATGATTCCTCAAAGGATTCCATATTCATCATATTATAGTAACAAATAATATACAAAAAAGATACAAAAATAGAATATGATAATATCAAGATCTCCCTATACACATCACACACACCCAAATAATAACTTCTCCAATTTGAATTACAAACTATATATGGTCATATATATTCAGATTATTTTTCATGATCAACTTCAAATGATTCCGTAATGAAATATGAATTTATCACTATACTATTATTTTAAACCACATGTCTCTGTTAGACACAATATAATTTGGAACATCCTTAATTCTAATGACCTACCTTATTGAGAAGATTCTAAGGTCAAATACTAAATAATATCTCATATATCAAGGAAATGCTCTAATTTTTGTGAGTTTACCCCCTTAATCAGACTATTTTCATGATTCAAGGTTTTTATTGTTACACTAATAAAAGAGTTAATGATTACTTCCATTTGGATTCTTAAATTGGTATTAATTTCAACAAACCATCCATTATTTAATGATCCATATTAATTAGCTGACACACTATTCATTGATATTAAAAATAAATATTGTTTTAATTTATTCAAGGACAAAAATAATTTTCACATGATTTCATATTATATCTTTTCAACCATTAGATAAACCATTAACTTCATTGATAGAAATACCTCAACACGTCCCTTCCAAGCACTACTATAACTATCATTCATCCATTAAAAAAACTGAATCAACTGAGACCAACTATTCTACAAAAGATCCCCACCATTTATAATGACACTAATCCTCTTTAATTTGTCATTATATTTAATCCCAAAATTCATATAATAAACCTAAAAGGGTGTTATGTATAATCCTGGGAGTACCAATCCTCATGTTATCTCTTTAACCTCAACATGGAAGTCTATTAACGACCCCATCATCTTATAATTATCTCTACATTATTTCATAGTCTAAGCTATATTTTGTTTAATTGGATACCATTTTTGATTACATAACTAGTGGTTTACATGAGTTTGAAATGAAATTTGTGAAGAATATTTACCCACCTAAAGTAGATCATATTAATGTCACATTATGAAAAATTGTACTTCATAATTTTATGATTCGTGAATAATTGTTCTCTTTAACCAAATAGATAATTCAACTAACTCTTTGGGGAAAGGATAACAACATCTAGGTCTTAGTAATTTGTGTGGGAAATTTTTTTTATGAGTTATTAGATTCTTAAACCCATAATCAATGACTTTACCATCAAGAATAATGAAACATCCTAGATTAGAACCATATGTATCACAATAAACCTTTTAATTAACCCCTCAGTCAAGGAGAATCATGTGTGGTTTCAAATTGTGACCCCTCTTCAATTTTTCATTGAATTATAGACATATAACGTCAATTTGAATGTAAATTAATAATCATATAATCAAAATTCAAGAATACATTAATGAACCACTAGTAGTATCAAGCCATCCCCTAGAAACTCAAAATTCCAAAAATGTTATATATTCATTACCAATACATTACCACCTATAAATTCAATGGTTCGATGAAATTATAGAAATAAAAAATAAGATGACTAATGGAATTCACATATTGAATCAATATGTGAAATTTATTGTATTTTTATATTGATTATGATCACATAATATCTCTAAAACAATATCTCTACGAATCACATGATATTCATCAAATCTTGAGTAAATTAAGACATTGTCAAAAAATACTATGATGAATTAGTATGTGTCCTTGTTGAATAACCAATTCATCAAGTAAAAGAAGTATATAGGTGAATTGGTATCTCTAAATGTAATGAATGAAAACTCATAACTTAAATATCTCTATTAGAACATGATTTTGGTATCTTTTCTTCCTTTAAACTTCGTTCATGATAACTAGTTAGAAGGCCAATATTGGGGAACCAAAAATTACCCATCAGTTAATTAAATTAATAATTAACTCAAGTTATTTTTTTATTTTTTACTATAACCTGATTAAACCTCTTATATTCAATAAAAAATGTCAATCTACAATCATCCTTCATTTAAAAATGAATTAGTTTTACCAAAAGAGTAACATTTGGCCAAAAAACATGTCATGTAAAATATTTTCCAACTATAAAATTAATTTGTTTAGCTAATATGATATCATATGATAAGATGATAGTGATTTATGTCTATTTAATGAAATAAATTTGATGAATTGGTACACATCCATTCTAGTCTATATAATACAGAATTTCCCTGAAATAATATATAGGTATCGATTTTCTACCATCAGATGAAGAGGGGAACCATTTCTGTTTAGGGGATCAAGAAAAAAACTATAACCCACTGAGAATTTAAAGTAAAAAATTTTTATATGATATCATAAGGGAGACACAATATAGAATTTACATTGTATTACATGAAACAATCAATTTATCTTTCGGTTCAATATGCCCCTATGATTTTTATGTTTGACAATGTATTCAACACACAACACCAAACATAAATGACCTGTGATATATATTACCATTATTAAATATCTGTTAGAATTGAGGGTATGAAAATCATTAAATAAATTAGGAAGTAAGGTTTAGACACACATATATAATTAATTAATTGGTGACTTATTAGTTAGAAATGAAAATAAAACCCAATTGAAAAATAATGAAAATATTTTTCTAAAAACTATTTAAAAACTGACATGTATGTCTGATACAAATAAAATAAAAAAATAACACCTAATGGTTTATATTATTCAACTATATATATTATAAGTTCAGTAAAATGATTTTAAATTCTTCCAATATATTTTATATGAATAAGATAAAAACAAATCCAATTTTATGTACAAAAATTATATTAGTCTAAATGTGGTTTTGCAGCCTTCTTAAGCTAGAAATTATTTTGAAAATAAAATTTGAAATTTTAATTAATTTAAAATTTAAAAAATAAAAATAAATTTTAAATTGATAAGGTAAAATTTATCATAGGGTGATTTTTTTTATTTTTACAAGATGTTTCATTTTTTGATGAATAAGGAAAAACACTAAGTTTTAATTGAAAATCGACATTACATGTAAATAATTTGTAATTTTCAAAAATATTTTAAATTTATATTAAAGATAAATTATATAAATAATTCATATATTTATCAAATTAATGTCATTGTAATATTTTCATATTGATTTTAGATATAAAACCTTAGGAAACTTTTGAACATAATCAATTTGAGAACACTCTTTCTCATTCTGTATTTAGGATTTATTTAAAATTAAATTCTACAACTTTATTGAGTTATATTTTGGAATATAAATTCTATCATTTAAATTAGTATAATTTATTATTTATATTATGTTAAATTTAGTTTTTTCCCAAAAATATTGGTGAAATAAATTGAACATAAAAACTTCGATTAATGTAAAAATGATTTTACATAGTAGTTAAATTTTAATAATTAGGAGACATGTGAATTAGAAACTAGTAAAAAACCAATTTTATGGAAATGATTCGAACATATATCCTATTTTCGTGAAAATGGGTGATTATTTGTGTCACATGTTATAAGGGAGACCTCCATGTATTGTTTAATTTTTGGTATTTACAATAATTCCATTACTCCCCCACTATAAAATGACATTCAATATTCACCATTTTACACATCTATCATCCATTTTGATTCAGAATAATCTAGAGAATGAATTCCCAACATATATCCTCAATATATAGAAGCCTTAAATTGGGTATAAAGCAATCCAATGAAGTCCTTTAGTTCAAAACAAAACAAGTTAACCTAATAAGATATAATGTTCACCAATGAACTCTATTCTTTTATTTCATTGTCAAACCAATTAAATTGTTTTTATATAAAGATTATATGATAAAAATAGTATAATAAATAATATAATATATTTTTATTTAATATTTATGATATAAAAAATTACAAAATTCTATCAAATAAGATAGAAAATCATCATTCATGTATACAGTGGACAACAACCTTGCAAACTTATGTCATTTTTTCTTCCACTACCACCTATCAGACTGAGAATAATGATATAAATTCTGTTTATATATAATATTCAAGATATTGGTGATGTATTTATTATCATTTTATTATTATATTACACCGAACATCACGAATTCCATTTAGTGAGAAGAAGATAATGTTGTTCATCTGTACAATGTACTACAGCCTCACGAAGTGATTTGATTCATTCATGGATTACAAGAAATTAATTAAGGTTGAGAGTAATACAAATATTTGATATATAATAAATAATAATTAAACTAATATATATATATATATATATATATATTTCTATTATTTATTTAAATACAAATATAAAATGGAGACATCATTCATGTGTACGTTGGCATTCATTGTCCATGAACGTTGTATTATATTTCATATTTCTATATTTTATTGATTAAGATAAATACATATATAATGAATATAAATTATATTTATATCAGGGATTAAATTATTTAAATTAATTAATCATTATCAAATTAGGATATCAAAAATCAAAAAGTCAAAACATATACAAAAAAGTGTTTATAAACCAAAACGTGACTTTAACAAGAATTGATAATAAATAGATAACATAGTGTCATAAAAAATTCATATATGGTATGATATATATTATTATTTTCATGTGGAATAAAAATAATAAAATTATATTTACATTATAAGATGTTTGATCAAGTATGGTGAGAGTTAAGACTTATGGTAAGGGGATTTCAAGCCTCACTTTTTATATTGTTCGAGACATATCCCATATAAACCAATCATATATTTTTGTGGTCTATATTATTGCCTATGAAATATTATATCATTAATTTAACTTTTTTCATGATATTATAAGTATCAATTTTTTTATTCTTTCAAAAATCACTTGTTTCAAAATTTACTCATATAATATGGGTTTTTATCATCTCACGTTTATTTAAGTGAGATAAATACAATAATGACTACTAATATTTGTTTTTTGACCTATATAAATCCCATGAATATATTTTATAATTATTATAATTAAATTTATGTGT
The DNA here is from genome assembly GCA_963277665.1 of Viscum album. Lineage (NCBI taxonomy): Eukaryota > Viridiplantae > Streptophyta > Magnoliopsida > Santalales > Viscaceae > Viscum > Viscum album. The sequence goes on from OY728128.1 coordinate 174,294,513, forward strand.
GTTTAAATATCAATTTTAGCATATCTCTTTAATTGGGTTCATTATTTTGATGTTTCCAAAGTGGTACAAAATTTTTGTCACAGTTCTCCATCTTTAAGAAGTTTGTTATATTATAAACCTATATTATTCAATGAAGTGTATAAAATGTATTTTTGACATGTTTGTTCACAAATATAATTTTATATAATGATTTCCTTTGTTTTATTCAATGTTATTCCATTATGGGTATTGTGATTCATTGTAACACAATTAGTAAGATTCTTTTGTTATAGTCACATCCTTTATTAGGATTGTGTATAATTAAGTATATAATTTTTAATTTTTATAATTAATTTTTATTTTATTATTTTTTGATTAATTTTATTTTCACGGAATTATAACATTTTCAAATATTTGTTACATAAATGTTTGAGAATGTTTTTTTCAAGAATATCAGACTTCATTTCTCTCTTTTGTCAAAAATTTTATTTCCTTTAGAACCATGTTTCAAAAATATTTTTAAGGAACCCATTTATATTTAATGGATTATCGATTTTTCAGATATATTTTTTTTGGAATCCATTTTTTTCCACTAATTAACCATGATTAAATGATATTTTTTTTGAACCCATTAATTTTCCAAGGGTTAACCACATATCAAAGTTATTATTGTGGAACCCATTTCTTTTCCATGTTATAATCATGTTCCAACGAGATTATTATGGAAACCATTTATTTACCATGGTTTAATCATGTTTCAAAGATATTTTCATGAAAGTTATTTTTACATGGTTTTGAAATTTAATAAAATTAAAAATTTTGTTTTGATGAGTTTATTGACAAAAGTGTATTATTCATAAAATTTTACTTGTTAATTATTGAAACTGGTGGGCCCGATAAAACATATATCGTAGTTTGGGCCCCATTATATCTCATAGGTGAGCCTGATTTTATAATGAAACAATGTTTTATCAATGAAAAATATGTTCTTTTAATTATTTCACATAATCACATGAAATAAAAACCCAAAAAATGATTATGTACTATGTGACCTTTAAGGAAAATATTATAACTTATTTGTTTTGAATTTCGAAAATCTGGCATACACGGTTTTGTTCAGTAAGATATTTATAGTATGATAAAATCAACATAGTTTTTGATGAATAATAGCATACCCTTGTGAATAGTAAAATACAATTATGAATATTAATGAATTCTATGTGTGCCAAAAAAATTGCAACATCACACATGAATGTACAAATACAATTTAGACAACTTATAAGTGAAAAAATGATCATAATATATGTATTTGTATTATTATATGTCATAAATATTTTAATTACAATTTTATGAAAAATTTAATAATTTAAAATGAAAATGTATATTCATAAAATGTAACCATAAATTGTCATTTTATTTTCTTACAATTATATGATAGTTTTGTGGGACCATGATTAATTTTTCAAGGTGTTATAAAAGGAGTTATGTTTTTAATGTTTTTTTAGAATAAAATATGATATTATATATAAATTGAATTAATAAAATATAGAAAGTTATTTTTGAAAAGTTAGAGTTTATTTTTGGATTCTACACATCATAAAAAGATTAGGGTGAATTTTTGTGATTTTTATAAAATACATGAATTTTTTATGAATAGTAATATACGATAATTCACAATAAATGCTAAAAACTAAATTTCAGCATCATGCATGTGTCATGGATGCTGTAAAATACCCTTGGTCTGAACTCACATGAACTTATTACTATATTTTTTCATAAGAATCAAAAACTATTTCTTTTCTTTAGAAAAATAATTACATAATGAATTAAATATTCAAAATTCACATCTCTCATCCAAAGTAAAAACCAGTTGCACTTCCCTTATCTCTTCACACTTATAAATACTAGTTCTTTGCCTTTGTTCTACCCAAATCAGTCACCAATATCCTCTCTCACGTGAAACATCCCATGTTCCCCTCAAAATAACAAATCCTCTACCCAATGGAGATAAATTCAAGAGGTAAATTCCTCTATCCAATTTTTAATTTTGTATCATATTATTTTCTTTTCATGCTTCATTCCTCACCTCCATTCACCAAAATGATATGGTAACTCCAATAAAATTCGTGTACTACAATTTTATTTTCTCATTGGATAGTTTATCATATTCTCTCCCTCCCCCTCCTTTTATTCTATAGATGAAATTACCATCCGAGATGTGTTGATTTATCACATTCAAGGGAAACAGGTTTTCAATTTTATTTACCATATTCTAGATTGGTCATGAAAACATTTTAATGGTTGGAAAAAAAATATTTATCTTATATTATTTAATGTTCTATAATACTTATAATTTTTTTATTTTCAATAATAATACAAAACAAGTTAATTTTGAGAAAAATAACTACATTAATCCAAGAGTTTATCATTAAGGTTTTATATAATGATTGACCTTTATTACAACTAAGAAAAATATTTTTACTACTATGTAATCTTTTGGATATTCACTAGATTCATATGAATTCAATTCTATATAACCACTCTCACTGTACATGTTTATCTGTTCGTGTATATAATTAAACTAAACCTAAAACAAACAAACCCAAATAATGAAATTGAACCACATAACCAGTTAAAATGTTATGAATTCACTCAAAATGGTTATAATAAAAAAATTTACTTTTAAAATATTTTTTTAAATTATTAATTATGTAACCTAATTTGATTATTCAGGTCATCAATATCAAATGGAGAACACAATAAAACACAAGTTAAGGGATCCTCTCTTTCTCACATTTATTTAATAATATCATAAATGTTATGACATTTTACATATAATTAATAATGATGGGGTATGATTTTTCACCATTCCCATACCTCCCTCATGATGTATAAAAGATGATAAATCTATTTATATTTAATTAAGACCACCAAAGTACACATGATGCCTTGCTAATATTCTGTAATGGATTCTACCCAAAACACCATTATTCTTTCGGGTTTCTCTATCCTTATTTTTACCCAAATAAATATGTATTTTATTTTTGTTTACAACTTCTACATACTTTTTTAATTATCCAAAATCATGTTTCAAAATCCATCCCTTATTCTCATTTAGTTATATACATGGTTTAATGTGATTCCAACTTCGATACTTCCCAATAAACAAATTCATTTTTATGGGAACTTCCCAATTTATTTTCCCAACTTCAATTGAACTCTACCATTTTTTTAAATCCATATTTGTAGTTATTATATCATTATTTTTATTATGAAAACCTTCTTTTTTCACTTCTAGTGTTATATAAAATATTATTGCCTTTTCGATTTTCGATGCTCTTTATTATTTTTCTTAAAACCACGCTAAAATGATTTAACACTAATAATTTCTAAAATATTATTCCTACATGTCTTCACTCATATTTTACATAAAATACCAGTATTTATTCCCATTTTACCTTTTTAATTTCCTTGTATGTTTTAATTCCTTTCTCTCATAGACACTTGTAAAATACTCCCCATCATTTGTCTTTTGGACCTGAATGTGATACCTATTTCTCTCTATGGGTTCCCTTATGTTTATGTATGATTTATTATGTATTATTATTTATAGGGAAATATTATACACGAACCTGCTATGATGGGTGTTTCTGGATAGTGCTCCAATTCCTTGGGTAATTTTAGTCAAATAAGACGTTATATGCAATAGTCTTGGTGGTTTGCCTTGAATTGTGCTACTATGTCAAAAATTCTTGTTGTTTAACCTTTTCTTTTTCTCCTCTATGTCCAATGGACCACTATTAATATTAATTTAGTGATTTTTGTTTCTTAAAAAAATTATATGAATTCATGTTTATATGAATTCATTTTTATATTTTTTGATTCTATGTGGCATTTTATAACCTTATGTCATGATTTCTAACACTGGTGCTAAAGCCTTATTCTTATATTTAATCCCTTACTAGTCTTTTAGCTCATCCCTTTGTTCATGTAATCCCCAGGGTACCCAATGAATATATAAGGGCTGAATGGAATTTAGGATCTCTTTATGAAGATTAAATAAATATTGTTTTTATTTCCATGTTTTACGTTTTATGTACCCAGTATTCAGAGACACTTGGCTTTACAATCCACGGATTTTACTCTGATGTATTATTTTTATCAAAAAATATATCTGGTTATATGTAAATGTCTATAGTCACTGTATATATTGTATATAAGAAAGGCTGATCTTAATTATATCACATGGGAAATTGGTGAGCCTAGTATAGCTTATATGAATGGTGAGCCCATATATATCTCTCTAATGAATTGGATTGGGATAATGTTGGATTTTAGTTGTATGGTGATTCTAATTAAAAGGGTTTTCATAAAAAAATTATCATAGTTACTAATAAGGCTTTTAATTTTTTTATGGGTTTATGTTGTTTCATTTGTTCAATTTTTATATCACTTTTCTTATTATTTCTGATTCTCACTACTATTTTCTTTTTTAAAACCTTATTCCATTTTTTTATGTTTTATGATCCAAGTATTAATGTTTATAAGTTCATTTTTGAATTTCTCATGCACTTTTATTATGTCATCAAACCTTTATGAACTCTTATATTCAATAATATCATTTAACTTTTTAATTAACATGTTTTCCCGTACTAAGAATTTGAGCACTCCATTGTTATGTTTCATGTTAACCATTTTTTAAGATATATATTCAATAATTATGTCTATAATGTATATCACTAGTATAAAGATTATAACCTAATGTGAAATTATAAAAGTTGGGACAAGTGGGAGAATGTTCTTTTGAAAACATGCGTATTGTTTATATTGGAGTTAACCTAATTCTTTTAAAAATTTATTACAAAAATATCATTGAGAATATAAGTGATAGAATTTTTTCATTTTTATGTTTAATGGTTTGGATTGAAGAATTTGATTCCCAAATGTTGTCATTATAACTGGAAATGAAAATATTATATTTCCATCATTGGATCAGAGATTGTGAGTTCTAGGCTAATATAATTGGTAACAAAGGACTGTTTGTATATCATTATTGATTATGATATTTAAATTTAGGTAATATTATGTGTTATGGATACCATTATAGATTTGTAATATTATAGATGATTATAAGTTCAAATTATCATACATCCGATTGAGGTTTTAACTAGTGAGATATTAAAGTGATCAATGGAATTTTTGGAGGTATTTTATTTTTTAAGGTATTTTTAACCCCTATGATCAACACGAATTGTTATTTAAGAAGTAATTTTTATCTTCTTAAAAAAGTAAACTATTAAGATGGGAGAAAACCAATCATATTCATCATGGAAGTGGGGTATTGAACCTATGACCTATGTATGATAAGTTTTTTTATATAAACCACTATCCTATATGATAACCTTGTTAGTATGAAATTTTTTATAGGTAAAGATTTAGTTTACTTCTGAAATATATGGTATTTTGTTTAAGAAATAAAGTATTGTTTATACTGTAATAATATATTCTAAAATAATTATAAATATTTGGTTTTCGAACATTCTCAGGATAAGATTAAATATTTTTATGAATAGTTATTTATGGAATGATTTAGTTTGAGATAGGAATATTATTGCAGAAATTTGGATATTAATGTATGAATTTTTATTAATTTTGAAAATATCAAACAATGTGATAAGCATTTTTGTGTGTGTTAAGATTGGAGGAATAACTTTTTATCCTTTTTATGGTTTTGTGGTATTTAAAATTTTATTTTACTAAATTAAGAGTGAAAAAATAATCATAAATACACATCGTTTGGGTAAAAATAAGAGATTTTGGTGGAAATTATTTAATGAATGAACTTATAATCTTCAAGTAATAATATTTATATTTTCTCTCAATCTATATTGTAATACCATTCTTTAATCATAAGAAAAGGTTATTAAAACAAATTTTATCCCAACACCTTCATTTTTGAGGAATTGATTATCTTTTTTGGTAATCATATACTTATTGTTTCAATGTACCTAGATTTCCATTTATCAATCACTTATTAGTGATCAATGACCTCAATCACTCCCTATAATTATTAATTCTTTTCCTCTATTCCCAGCATTTTTATCCTATTTGGAAAATTAGTTATGTGTTATTACACATGTAATTTGTACTTCCCTTTCTGTATTATTATCCTGATATTTTTTAAAACAATTTTACAATGTTGGTTTCCAAGAATATTATTTTGAAATTTCAATACTTTTTAAATTTTGATGAAGTGAAAATTATGAGGATGAAGTTTATAAGGGAGGATGTAACACATAGATATTTTCTAAAGAAGAAAATTATATTTGATAATGTATGGGACCTAAAATACTTAGTCTAAATTTCACTACATACCACACCCAAAATAGATTGTGGTGTAAGAAACCATGATATTTTCATGTTTGAGTGCATATTCAACATGAAACAAAAAACATAAAAAGACCATGAGGTATATTACTACTATAACTGACCATTTAGTATTTTGGGTAAGAATTGAGTAAATGGAATATGGAAATATAGTTTACATAAGTATATATAATAAATTGTTGGTTGACAAATTAATTATATATGGAATTTATTCTATAAGGACCTGACATCAAACAGTACACAATCAATTTATTTATACTATATTTCAATATTTTAAATTCAAAAAGATATTTTATGTTTAGTGTTTTAGAATGTTTGGACATAATTCATACATCTCAACACACAAGCATTCACAATGGGAAACATTAAAATAATTTCCATTTCTTCCAAAACATAGAATCTTTAACACAAAACAGAAACCCGATTTCTTTGAAAAATCTTCATAACATTTATATTAAATTATTTATTTCAATTAAAAATCCTTATAACCTATGAAAAACATTTAAAAATATTGGATGAGCATGAAAATCTCATTAAGGGATATAGAAACAAAGAATGAAACCATTATACCATGAATACTTAAAACATATGAAATCATTTTCAAAAAGGCATACTTGTCACACATATATACTTAATTTGTGAAACATGAGATTTAAATTAAGCATTAAAGGACATATATAAAACCATAAAGGTATATTGGGAAATTACATAGTTATTTCATAACCCTCATTTCTAACTTCTAATTTTAAAACCTCACGACTACCTTATGGTGTAACCATCGTAGTTATACAAAGAATAACCACACGGTCGTCCTCCATATTAAACATATCCAATGAATTTTTGGTAGATAAATTTCCCACCCTTTACCATAAAAAGTTCCTAAGAAATATAACATAAACATAAAATTTGAGTAATTGAATAAAAATATTGCTTTTGAATTATTTTAAATAGAATTTAAAAGAGAATGTTTTGAAGAAAAATATATTACAAATATCATATAATTGAATCAAGAATTGATTTAATGAAATAAATATGTCTCTAAACTATAAAAACTCATAATGAAACATAATAATAATTAAATTCATTACCCAAATGATCTTAGAACCATATAATTAATAAAATAGAAGATTAACCAAAAGAATAGAAATTGGGTTAAGAATTCCTTTACATAGGGTTCGTCTTACTTCAATCATGTTTAAACCACCTGTATAATCGTAAAAATGGTGTTACTTGTATTTTATAGAAAAGTAATAATGTTTTTTAAACATTAATAGATTGTTTTATAACATCATTCCACCCATTTATTAATAATATTTTTTATTTTCACTGTTTCGAGTGCTTTCTTTACATGGTTTCGAAGGTCAGCTCCAAAAGGATTTTCCTATAGAATAGAAGGGAAACCATATATGTGTATAAAATGGGGTTAGTATGGTACAATAATATTAAATTACTCCAAAAATCAACTTTTTATACATTATGAGGATGAATCATTAGATAAATCATTAGTGATATTCGTATTGATCATTTTCGTGGTTCTTGATAATCATGATCCTATTTCAACATATACGATTAATATTATGCATATAAGTTATTTAAAAAACATAAGATATGTCATATAATACACTTTACTATATTTTTTAACCACTAAAATGATTTTACAACCATATTCTAATGAATTAATGGAAATTTTAGACACATCATCCATGATGTAAGTAAATCGACACATCATGGATGGTGTTTTTATTTTTAAATTAAGATGATGGTGAGGGGAAGAATGATTATTAATTCTTCCATAAGCTAGATAAAAAACTATTATTTATATAATAATTTATATTTCATGCCACATGCATAAAGAGAGGTGAATATATTACAATAAAAAAATAATTAAAAAGGAAACACAAGGAAATGAAAGAGGATCTTTACCTCTTGATCTCTTCCTCTTTAAGTCCTCATTAAGGCCTTTGGTTTTGGACTTTTGGTGATACATTTAGTTATTGGATGTAGGGAAGTTCCTTGGGAAGGGTATTGGGTATAATTTAAAAAATTATAAAAGCTTGATAGGTGTGAGAGGAATAAGCGGGTGAGGGTGGTATTTATATTGAATGTGAAAGATTTTTTAATTAATTTCAAAGGAATCGTCATCAGTGGTATTGAAAAAACCATGGGCTTGATCACGGTTTTTCATGATTAATTGGTCACATGGGAACACCCATATTATATTTTAATACTCAAGAGTCAGCCAGAAATAATACATCATTATTACATCATTGTGATGTCATTAAACACCTAAAAACATAATAAGTTTAATTATCTTATAAACATAAGAAAAAATAATAATAAGATGGTTTACTATTTATAAGGGTCATATTACTATTCATATTACTATTCATAATGGTATGTTACTATTTACGAAAAAAATCTGGTTTTATCAGACTCCCAATAACTTATTGAAAGTTACCTTTGATAATTGTTTTAATAAATTCAAATCATAGAAGTGGAAAAACTATGTTTAATGAATAATTTATAACTATATCCTTAGAACAATGTTTCATTATATATAGAATCAATGTATTAGGAATTTTAATTTATTTTTTCAAACCATGGGGGTGTTACATTCTCCCCACCTTCTAGAGATTGTGTCCTCACAATTTTATTTACTTATTAAATATTTGAGGATACATTCACATATTTAACTTTCTGTTTCCCATGTTTCTTCTTCAATTATGTGGGTTTTCCACAAAACCTTTACCAATCTCATTAACTTATTCTATAATACTTGTTCTCTTGGTTCAAGAATCTGAACAAGTTTCTCTTCAAAAGAAATTTTATCTTCCCTATGAATTAATTCGGGGCTCAAAACATGAGATGAATTTGGAATATACTTTCTCAACATCAAAACATGAAAAAAATTGTGTACCTAAGATAAACATGGAGGAAAAGATATTCAATAGGAAATTATTCACACATTCTTTGAGATTTCATATGGTCTAATAAACCGTGGACTTTGCATCCATTTCTTCACAAAATGCATAAAACTTTTCCCTGGTGAGATTCTTAGAAAAACATGTTCACATAATTTGAATGAAAATTATTTCCTCCTATTATATGGATAAATTTTCTTCCTTATCTGAGCATTCATCATGTGTTGTTGGATCAAATTCAATTTCTCAGCCATATCCCCTAATAATTATGGTTTCATCTACTTTATTTTCCCAACTTCATCCCAAAAAAATAGAGTTCAACACCGCTTATCATATAATGCCTCAAAATATGCTATCTGTATACTAGAACGAAAACTGTTATTATCATAATATGAAACTAATGGAATATATTGTTGCAACCTTCCATGGTAATCAGTTGAATGGTCTCTATGAAAATCCTCCAAATTCTGAATCATCCATTCTAAAATCTCATCAGATTGAGGATGGAAAGATGTACTAAAATTTAATTTTTTCCCATTTATATATAAATTCCATTACAAAAGTTAAAAGTGAGACAGGGATCACAGTCAGATACAAGGGAAGTGTAACTTCATGTAACCTAAATACATATTTGAGGTACAGTTGTGAATGATGATCCAAATATATGGTATCTCAAATATGAAGAAAATGAGATAATTTAGTGAGTCGATCTATAATATCTCAGATTGCATTGTTACCACAAGAATTATTTTTTAGTCCCACAATGAAGTCCATTTATATATTTACCCATTTCCACTCTGGAACTAGTAGAGGTTAAATCTTCCCCTTCGGTAACTTCCATAATACTTTAACCTATTAACATGTCAAACATTTCATGATAAAATATGAAATATATCTTTTCAATAAACCTCACCAATAATACTATTGATGGTATCTCTATGTCTTTGTACTATCATGATGAAAAAATGGTGAAATATGAGCTTCAAACAATAATTCTTTATTTGATTGAGAATCAAAATGCACACCTAATCTATTTCCAAATCATAGAACTCAATCCTTATCAATTTTAAATTCTAGAAACATAACCATTTTAACCAATTCTATATTTTTATATAACACCTTGTATTCCTTCTATGCTATCTTAATTTTCTCTATCAAATATGGAAGAAATTAAACCTAAAATAGTATAGATGAATTTCCAACTCCAAAACATACCAATATATAATTAATCAAATCATTAATCAATGTGTCTTCATCCAACCATAACATAGCTAATGATGCATGATATATTCGCCTCATGAAATCTACCACTCTGTTTTCTTTTCTAGGATGGTAATTGATCTTGAAATAATAATTTTTTATCAATTAAATCCTTCATCTTTTCATCATGTTTATGTCATTTTGAAGGAATTTATACTTTAAATTTTTCTGGTAAGTATATATTTCCAATTTTTCACGCTATAAATGATTCATCTATATTTTTAATGTAAATTACATAGCAGTTAATTCCAAATAATGTGTAGGATAATTTCACTCATGATGATTTAGTTGTCTTATAGAATAATCAATTACCTAATCATTCTATATCAAAACGCAATAAATCCCTTTAATGAAGCATAACTAAGGATGACAAAATCACCATTTCTGGAAGGTAGCTTCTGAATAGGAGCATTCACCGATCTTTTTTTTTCAATTCCTAAAAACAATCATCATATTATTTTGTTAAGGATAATTTATCTTCTTTTCATGTTTACATAGTTAGTATACTATATAATCTTGAAATATACTCTAAATACATCTCATAATAGCCTTCTAAACCTAGAAAACTAAAAATCTCAGTTATATTTGTGGTTCATTTCCATTCATAAACAACTTTTGTTTTAGCACGATCAACAGTTAGGCCATATTTAAACACCAATTTTCCAAGGAAATATATTTATTGAAAAAAAATTCACAACTTTTAAATCTTCCATATTGGTTCTTTTTATTAATGGTTTTCAAAACATTCCATATATGTTTTTCATGCTTTTATTAACATCTATAATATAACATTATATCATCAAAAAACACAACCATAAAATAATCCAAGAAATAATGAAATATATTATTCATAAGATCCATGAATACATCGGGTGACTTAGTAAACCAAAATTTTATACAAAAATACATAATGACTATATATAGTTCAAAAATTCGTTTTTGGAATGTCATCATCTTTAACCTTTAGTTGAGGGTTCTCAGATCTGAAGTCAGTCTTGGAAAAATATTGGGCTCCCTAGAGCTACTCAAACAAGTCATCGATGTGAGGAAAATAAAATGTATTCTAAATTTTAATGTTATTAATAATTCTATAATCAATGAAATGTCTCATTGAACTATCTTTTTTTACAAAAAAAATAGGTGCTCCTAATGGTGATGTGCTAGGACAAATGAAGTGATTATCAAGAAACTCCAACAAATGATTTTCAATTCAAGAATTTCCATTTGAGCCATTTGATAAGGGGGAATTGAAATTGTTTTAGAATAAAGAACTAAGCCTATTGTGAATTCAACTTACTAATATGGTATAAAATTAGGTAACTTTTCTGGAAGAACTTCAAGGTATTCATTTACCTCTTACACATCATTAATCTAAACTGTTGCATTATTTTCCATAATATGAGAATGATTAATTTCATTTCCATCTTTCAATAGTTTCTAAACTTCTTGATATGTAATCAATTTTATGGGTTAATTCTTGTATATAAATTGAAATTATTTATGAAAAAACAACTTCTCTATCATTTTAATCAATATTAGCATGATAAAAATAAATCTAATCCATAACCAGAATGACATAAAACTCTAATATAGAAAAAATAACAGGGTTTTCAAGTAATGTCTTTCCATAGATAACAATACAAAGATTCATAAACTGATTTTTTCTCTAACATTTCCCCATACTATTTTAAAATTATGTTTTTGTCTCATTTAGGTGATATTTTCAATTTACCAAAAAATATCTCTGAAATAAAGCAATGTATGGACGCTATAACCAACATGAATTTAGAGAAATCTGAGTAAATAAACAATGTACTTGATACCAATTCATTTGATGGACATGAATATGTTAACGTAGTATCAAAGCATCTCACTAGACATTTTAGCATATAGTATGGTTGATTTCTATCACTCAGATATTTCATTGGGCATCTATTGGCATAATGAACCATGTCACCACATTTGAAACACATTATATTGTTCTTATTAGAATTTTTCTTAAGATAATTTTCATTATAATATCAGGACATATGTCCAAACATACCACATCAAAAACACCTTCGTATTTTCGTAATACATTACCCAGGGTACTTTTTAGCATACTTATCACCAACTAAAAAGTATACATTGTTACCATCTAGTTTATTTTACTGATTCTTACCCATCAATTTCTATATAGACCTCCTCATCTATTTTTTGTCAATGTAATAGTGATCATTAGAAAACTCCATTTCTATATTCTCAATACATAGGATAAGTTTCACATAACTTTGGAACTCTTGGTAAGCCGATTACCGTAGATATTATGGAGTCAATCTTGAGTAATAATGGTTCTATTTTTTATCATGATCAACAATAAGATATGGAGCATTCCTCACTAATCATGTGAATATATATTCATAAATGGCCACTAAATATTCCTATTTTTTCATCAATTCAAGGATTTGGTTATCCATCCTAAGTCAAACCACCATAGGAAAATATTTTTGATGGAAAATACTTTTAAATTCATCACACTCTAGGGCTTAAATATCACATCTATCATTGATATTCCTGACCATTTACAACCACTGATGAGATTCACATTCAAAATGATAAATTTTAGGACATAACTTTTGATTATCTGAACATCCCATAACATTGAATATATTTTCAAGGCCTTTAATCAATCCTTCAGCGTTTACGGGGTGAGAATTCCACGGAAAGGAGGAGGGTGTTTCCATAGAAAATTCTCTACTATGGTCATGTTCCTTTTTGGTTTATCATGTGGTTGCCTTAAATGGATGATAGAACCATTTATTGAATGTTTCATCTCATCTGCTACACTGACAAACAATTTCATTCTAACTCCCACAATTCTTAGTTCCAAATTCGGAAAGATATCAACCTCTTGATTTCTTCAAACATAAATTTCTCAATTTCTTTAATGGAAAAACACTCTAATTAGTCATATATTAGATGATGAAACATGATAATATTTAAATTATATACTATATCAATATAAATGAAGTTAATAATCATTTATTTTATTCTTTTATCATCATAATAACCCTTAATGTTATTTAAAGAGTTATACGATACCAACTACAAGGTCCTGACCGTGATCATTATATAATCTATCTATTTCAAAAAGTCTTAACTTCTTTACATTCCAAAATTTCTTTTCAGTTTAGAGTTTTATAAATTTAGTACGTAACTCATACATATCAACCCACATGTATATATGGTGGGTACCATTAAAATATCTTCTATTTCATCAAAAACATTGAATTTTTAACACAAAACAACAACATGATTTCATTTAAAAATCTTTCTTACATTTAAATAAACATACATATTTCTCCTGAACATTCTTTTTACAAAAGAAAAACATTTAAAAACGAGGAATGTGTATAAAATTCTCATTAATGGATAAATAAAGAAGGAAAAAACTCTTAGACTAAGAATACATAAATACTTAAAAAACCATTTTCAAAAAGAAAAACTACCCACTCATATATACTTAGTTTTTGAATATTTAGATTTACATATTCATTAAATAAAAAATATAAAACCTTAAATATGTCTTGGGGAATTAATTAATTATTTTTTAAACCTCAAAAATATATTTCAATTTGTAACCCTCACAGCTACCTAACAATATTACCCTCATGAGTACCTTATGTCATAACCATCATAGTTACACTTGGAGAAATCAAACATCCATCCTCCAAATTAAATACACCCAATGAATTATAGAGAGATATATGTACCATTATTCTTCATAAACAATTCCAGTGTACAATAACTAACCAAAAAACATTAATAATTTCATAAAAACATTTATTTTGAATTTTATAAAATTGGATTTTAAAAGATAGTTTTTATTGAATATCCCCATACAAATATCATATAATTGAAGTGATAATTGATTTAATAAAAGTAATATGTGTATAAATAGTATATAAAAACTATAAAAAATAATTCAAATTAAATTCTTTACCCAAATTATAATAGTACAATATAATTAATGAAATAGAAGGTTAACATAATGAATGAAAACATGGGTTTAGAATTCCCTTAACTCAGGTTCATCAAACATAAAACATATTTAATCCTCTTATATTATGGATAAAAGGGTGTTATTAATATTTTTGAAAAGAATTATAATTTTAAAAAAACCATAAAAGATAATTTGATAACATCATTCGACCAATTTATTAATAATATTTGGTTATATATGTTGTTTTTTGTGTGTGCTTTACAGGATTTACACGGTCGGTTCCTAAAGGATTTTATTTCCAAATTTAAGAATAACTAAATAAGTTGAATAAAATGGGGTTAATATGATTAAATAGTATTAAATAATTCCATAAATCATTTTTTTATATGTTAGGAGGATAAATCATTACATAAATAATTAGTTATATTGCTTTAGATCATTTTTTTGTTCATTGATTACCACAAACTTGTTTCATCATTTAAAATTAATATTATGAAAAAAATGATAATTAAAAAACATAATAGAAGTAATATAATAAACATTAAAATATATTCATACCATTAAAATGGTTTCAAAACCATATTTTATGGATGTGAAGGAAATTGAAGACACATCATCCATGATGTTAGTAAAATGACACATCATAGGCAATGCTTTTATTTTTAGAATAAGAGGAACAGGAGAGGAATATTGATGATGTTTTTTCCACAAAAATGATAAACAACAGAATATATATAATATTTTATATTTAATTCCTCCTGAATAATTTTCGGTTAATTGAGTATAATAAAAAGAAATGATTTTAACTGAAAACATAAGAAAAAGAAAGATGAACTTCACCTTTTGATCTCATCTCCTTGAGATCCTCCATAATGCCTTTGGTTTTAGCCTTTTGTGTGACAATAAGGTATTTGATGTGGGGAAGTATCTTGGGAAGGGTATTGGGTTGAATTTATACAATTCTCAAATCATGATAGGTGTGAGAGGAATATGGGTGGGAGGGTGGTATTTATAGTGAAAGTGGGGGAGTTTTAATTTATTTCAAAGGGCACATCATTAGGGGTATTTAAAGAACCATGGGCATGCCCATAGTTTTCCCATGTTATTGGCCACTTGTGATACTATTATAATATGTTAATACTCATTATTCAAACACAAAAATTACATTATTATTTCATCATCATGATGTCATTAAACACATGAAAACTTAAAACTGTATTTTCATAATTCACTGAAAATTCATCCATCACAGAAAAATACCAAAAACCAGACTAACCATTTTAAGACATGTATAATTAAAAAATTTACACCATTTATTTTAAAAAATCTTCTAAATTTGATTAATATAATTTTTGAATAAAATCATAATTTAATCGAAGAATAATAATTTTAAAACAATAACTCATTTTATATCAACAGGAATCATTAATCAAGATCTCATTATCTAATAACCATAAGGATAAAAATGTGATTAAATATTCATAAGGGTCATATTCATATTCATATTACTATTCATAAGGGTATGTTACTATTCACCCAAAAAAATGGTTGTATCTGACTCCAAATAACTTATTGATCACAACTATAGATGTTTATTTTTGGAAACTAAAATCATTGTAGTGTAGAAAATGTTATTACCATATAATTTAAAAATTACTTTTTAAAAAAGATTAAAAATGTAGACACTTAATATTTCATGCATTTTTTTCAAAATTATAGGGTGTTACAAAATCCCTTTTGAAAATGAATGAAAATATTTTCCTATGATACTATTTTGATGCGCACAATTATATTTTATTATAATTAAATAATAAAAACAAATATTTAAATATTATATTAATGATATTTATATATTATAAATTCAGTAAAAAAATTAACATTCATCAAATATATTTTATTTTCCTAAGAAGAGTACAAAACATATTTTTAACATGAAAATCCATATTTTTCTATAATAAGTTTTACGGAGTTTTAAGGGAGAAATTGTTTTAAAATAGAGTTTTAACAATTTTTTAAATTTTATTTTATAAAATAAACAATATTTTTTAAATTTTAATTTAAAATTTAGCTCAGGTTATTTTTTTGGTATTTTTCTAAGAAGTCTCATTTTTTAACAGTGAAAAATGTTGAATTTTAATGGAAAATTTATTTTTCTTCAAAATAATTATAAATGATATATTATATTATAAATTATATTTAATGTTAAATTATAACTATTATAATTATATTAATTCAATTATAGTTATTTTAATCCTTTTTATATTTAACTTATATACAAAAGTTTAGTACAATATTGAATATTTTCACTCTAAAACCTAGTTTTTTCATTCCCTCTGTTGAATCAATTTTAAATTAAATTCTTCCACTTATATAAATTTAATTTGAGAAAATAGATTATATATATTTATTAAAAATAAATAAATATTTATTTGATGTTACTAATAGTTTTTTACCAAAAATATTAGTGAATGAAATTAAAATTAATTACAACGAATAAGTTAAAATTGACATTACTTATTAGATAAAATTTATTGTTATTAATATAAAATACCTAGAAAATTTTCAAAAAAAACCATTTTATGACCTTATTTAGAAAAAATAACCTATTTTATATAACATGGTTTATTATTTTGTGTACAATATGTAATCAAGACCCGTTAATAGTGTTTTCTTTTTGGTATTTATAAAAATTCCACTACTCCATTATAAATAGGAATTTACTATCCCCTATTCTAGGAACATCTAAAGATATTTTTTTAAAAGAACACTATTCCCAAATTATGTAATAACATCCATAATATCTTCTTAGAATACTATTTATTGGAATAAATCAATCTAATTATGTAATTTCTTTTAAAAAGGATTTACCTGAAGAAGAGGTAACATTCATCAATGAATGTTTTTTTAATTATTTATTATCCAATCCTATTAAATTACATTTTATAATTATTATATAATTAAAATAGTATTTTAAATATAATGTGATTTAGTTTTGTTATGATTATAACTTAAAAATCACACACTGATTTTAAATGGGATACTCAATCATCATTCATTTATATGGAGGACTACCACCTTTCCAACCAATGTAGTTTTTCTTCCACCACCACCTATCAAGGTTGAGAATAAATATGACCATGATATTTATATATTATAGGTATTATATTTATTATTATATTATTATATTATAAAAAATACCCTCCATTTATTCCTTTTTTTTAGAACATGATAACTTCGTTCATGCGTACGACAAACTACTGCCTTGCTATGTAATGTGACTCATTCACAGATTACATGAAATGTATTAAAGATGGTTTTATTAGATATTTGTGACATAGGAGAATTAATAATGATAATATAATTATATATTTATATATATCAATTAATTTTATTTCACTTAATATGTTGATAATGTGGAAATAATGTTCATGCATACGTATGGCCTTCCATCTCCCTGAACTGTGTATTAAATTTCCTTTTTATAAATTTTATATATCAATAATAGTATATATATAATGAATATATATTAAATTTATATCTTGATTAAATAATATAAATGGAAAAATAATGATCAATTTAATTGGTCAAAAAATATCAAGTCACAATATATGCAAAAAATAAAGAGGTTACTACCCAAAATATAATTTATCAGGGAATTTTCATTAAAGGTGTAATATAAATTCATAACTAAAAAATATATGGTATGATATATATTAATATGATTAATTTATATATATTTAACTAAATTATATTAATTATACATGAGTTTTTATGAAGTATATCAAGAGTGAATACTTAAGTTAAGGGGATTTCTAGTCTATTTTTTTACTGGTTGACATATGAAATATTAACCCAAAATTTATTTTTATAGTGTAAAATCTACCATTTGATATTTTATATCATAAATTCAATTTAATTAATTATAATAAATTTTTTAATTGGTTTTATTCTTTCATGGATCTCATTATTCAATTGTTACTCAAGTGGTAACGATATTTCTCATCTCACTTTAATTTATATGAGATATACTTCACATTCACCACTTATTTGTTTTCTGTGGTTAATATAATGACCATGAATGGTTTTGTAATTATTAACCTTAAATTTTTGAATATTTTAATATCCTTTTGAGATATCTCTATTTTAGGTTTTACAAGATTGATGTTACTAATTCAGAAACGGATTTTCATCACAATTTTCTTTTTTTGAGATGTTTGTTATGTTATATTCATATTTCTTTAGGTGTATGTACAACTCCATTGACATGTAATATCTTGAATCTAATAATTATTCATGATATTATAGGTTTTATTTAATTTTATTCCTTCATGGATAATATTATTTAAATATTCATATGTGGTAATTGTCTTGTATTACAATCTCATAATTTACCAGGACTGTTTATGATTAATTATTCGATGTCAAATTTTTATAAGTCTCATGAAATATCATATCCTTTATTTAATCATTATATTTGGATGTTATTGTTCCATTTTTCTCTATGTGGTACATATAATGTTTGATAATGTGTTTTAAGAATGTCTGACTTCATTTCCCTCTTCGATCAGAAATCTATTTTCTTTCATAACCATAATTCGAGAGATTATTATAGAACTCATTTATTTTCCAATGGTCAACCATGTTTTAAATTTATTATTATGGATCCAATTTATTTTAAACGTGTTATACATTTTCCAAATATATTGTTATATAAATCATTTCTTTTATAGGGGTTATCCATGTTTCAAATATATATTTATGGAACACATTAATATTACAATGGTTAGTCAAGTTAAATGAAATTGATATGGAACCTATTTATTCTCCATGAGTTAAACATGATTTCATGGTATTTTATGGAATCAAATTTCATTCCCATGGTTTGATCAGGTTATAAAATAAAAAGGACTATTTTTGTGTGTTTTATTTTGATTTTTTTTATTCATTAAATGATACATGAGAATTATATGAATTGGTTGAGCCTAATAAAAATTATATTAAGGGTTAACACCATTATAGATAAAAGGGGATCCCAGTATAGTTTATACAATGGGTTGATTCCTATTATAGATCATGATAAATGGGTGCAGCTGATATAGATTACGAAAATGGTGATCCCCATTACATCTCCCCAATTCATTTGGTAATGATAATGATTGATGTTGGAAATATGGTTATTTCAATTAAAATGGTTTTCAAGGGGTTTTATAAAAATGATTCCCCACATAATCAAAAAGGTTTTTAATTAATTTTAATTATTTATAATGTTTCATTTGATCACATTTGATATCACATGGATCATGGTTAATGATTCTCATTAATTTTAACTTTATTAATGTCATATTCTATGTTTTATTATTTGATGATATTGGTATTTATCAGTATGAGTTATTTTATGATTCTTTCATGCACATTGATTATGTCCTCATACCCTTATGCTCTCTTATTCTCATTAATGGAATTCAGTTATTAATTCCTATGTTTAACCATAAAGAGTATTTGAGGTCACCCATCTTATGATTTCATTTCCCTATTTTTTCATGAATTATATCGAATAATTTATTTCTATAAATGTATTAACAAAGATAATTTTGAGGAGCTAATGTGAAATAAGTAAAGGCAATATAAACTGGAGAATTTTTTTATGAATTGGATATTGTTTATATTGGACTTTTCATAATTCTATAAAACAGTAAATTTAAATGTTCCTTGAGAAATTAAGTGATTCATGTTTTTCTTTTTATGTTTTATGGTTTGGATGAAAAAATAGGGTTCAAAAAAATTAAAATCATAGCTATAAATGTAAATATTCCATTTTCGACATTGGATCTGGGAGTTAGGGATCTGGACTATTATGCAAACCCCCAAATTGACCTGAAAAGTATTCTATTACTAATAACATGAGACTCTTAAAATTTACTTTTATATCCCACTCCCCTCAAGTTGAGAATCACCTCACATGGAACTTCCAAAAAAACCACACTTACCATAATTATCGATTTGATCCTTAAATTTATCCAATCCATCATGATAGTAAAATCCTAATTCTTCACCTCTATGACAAAAAACCTAAATGTGATATCAAAATAGAATAATGATAAAAAAATTACACTTGTACCCTAATTCGATTTTCTCACCAAAAGTGGTATAAATCACCATTGAATAAGGAATTAAATTCATACACAACCCTTAGTGGTCAACCAGTAAAGTACTGATAAATGTATATGATGATCTAGAATTAATTTATGAATAAATAATAATGGATTATATTAGGATATTGTATCAAACTATATATGTCCTAAAATAAAATTAAACCTACTATAGATCCTTTTATACAATATAAAACCACCATTTTCTATTCAATAGTTTTGAGTATCCTTGCCTCTGATGTTTTCAAGATCTACCGGGAGTCCTTTAGTCAACTTGATTATGTTCCCCACCTTGTAATCAAAATCCACGTACATTACTAGAAACCTCGAAATTTTTCATCCTTTATAATGAATGGATATTTTTATTTAGGTGGTCGAACTAACAAAATATGAGACACATATGACAAGGTTTTGGAAAACATGGATTTAAGGTGTCCTACCTTTCATCATTGAAAAAAAATTTATGATCATCTCCCCTATAACCCTGGGATGGATTTCCAGTAAACTACCCTTTGAATTCATTATGTTTCCTCAATAAAAGGACTAAATTTTTTCCCCTTGTTGGCCATGAGAATACAGAACTTCCATTCCCATATCTTATCTACCTTCCTCTACTGAATTGTCTACACTAATCAACTATGCATTCCAATATTGAAAAAGGGTAACTATAATACTAATCTACAGGAACATCAACATCTAGTGCCTTGAGACAATAAGATTCTCATTTACCAAAATCTCTTGGACATACTTCTATAGATCAGAAATTTTTTATCTCATACTCTACCACCGTGGTATTCTACTTATTGTGTTCAATGAACTCTCAACCTCCGTATAGATTTAGCTCACCAAAACAATATATTTCATCAAATATATCATAGAAATCCATTCTATAATTATAATATATTTTATTTTCCACATAAAATACCTCCTTCCAACTAGTGGTTGGTCCCTCTAGTAGATAGGTGACAAAAATAGACCATGAAGTCTCTCATGTTCATATAAACATAAATATTAGGTTGTTTTCTTTCTAACCATTCCTCATATTTCTTTGGAATACGTATCCTCTGAATGATGTTAGGTTCTTCTTCATGAATTATAATGCCCATTCATCTTACCCTGACCAATAAAAATCAATACATATACTGATTCCATAGGATTATGTTCCCCTACCTATTTCCTCTATCCATAGTCTACATGTTCTCTTATAGGAGGAATATTTAATGACACAATATGGTCCTAATAAAACCCACTAAATTCATTAATAATCATCAATAACAAATAATCCTTCCTACACTATAAATAGGTGGCCACTAATACATTTGAATATTATTTTCCGACATTATTTCCTATTATTAAACAAGTTTTCCAATAAGTATTTAATTTAATTTTTAATGAAAATAAAAAATAAAACATAGAATAAATTAAAAAATTATTTCAAATAGGAAACACCTTATTTCTTTTTCAAAATAATGTCATTAGATGTAGTTTATCGTATACCTATCATAATAGGTATAATATTTTCATCACTGTACCATTGGTATAACAAGAAAAGTATTCTATTCTAGGAATTACAATTGATTTCTCAATAACATATAAATCATTGTGTCCCATAGTTCACTATAAAAATGATAGTTTCACTGTTTTATGCATTCAATTTATGTTATAACCATAATATTGTCCAATATTCCCTAAATTCCTTGAATTAAAACCACAATATTATATCATCTATAACATCAAAAATCCCAAATGATTATATAATTTTATGACTTAGTCCCTACCATCCATCACGAAATTGGTTTTTAGAGGCCCTCCCAAAAAAGGCCATGTAATGGGAGAGGTATCTACACCACATTATGAAGGGGTACTTCGCTCTCCAATAAAAAAATTTATGAACAACATTACAATATTTATATACTAGTAAATAGATTCAATTTTAATCATAATTTTCATTGAATTCAATATTTTCAATTGTTTAAAAATATTAATTTCCCTAAAAATAGAAACTAAAATTAAGACCATTGTATTATGTCGAGGCTTATTAGGTTTCAATATGCGTTAATTCCTTATTCACGTATATTAATCTCTACATAGATCCCGTGAAATACACTATTCATAACCCATTAGACCTCCTCACTCACTCCATAGTGATCAAAACAATTTTCCCACCATAACACTTTCCCCCCTAAGCCATCCATCTCCACAGATACAAACTATGGGTTTTAAAACAATGAACCACTAATGTTATATTCATAATACACACCCATTGTGATAAAATATAAAATCCATGTTTCATGTCTATGTTCAGATATCAGTCCATAAAAATTTATGTAAACTAAATTAATCATTTCATTCTTATAATGTTCATAAATTCATGTTATTCCATAAATTTATTAAAATAAAATTGAAAATTCTACATCAAATGAAAAATAAAATTTCTTTAGTATATTTTAAAAATAATATTTTCAAATCACTCACTCCATTTATAATCCATGGTTAATAAAAACACAGAATTCCTATCACATCAATTTATTTCAGTATCTATGTTTTCATAAAAAATCAAAAACATCATAGAAATAAAAATAGCTAGTCGTCAATGAATAAAAGATAATTAAAATCATAAAATAAATTGTAAAATTCATATATGTAATCAAATACACATACCATTTCATGTTTCTTTCTAGATATTCCAGACATCATAACTCTATGAAATGATACAACATAATTTATTCCTAAATTCCATATCCATGATGAAAAAACCCAAAATTTTATAATGAATATACTCATAGATTTGACATTAACATTATGTAGTAATATATATATATAGATACAAATACCTAATAGAGAGTGAATCTGTAACCTTTTATTCAGTGTCACATTGATCGATCCCCCAAATAATGCCATTTTTTGAAGCTATATAATCCCCAAAATCATCTCTAAGAAAGACTGAATAGATCATAAGTTAAATGAGAATTTTAATGTCATATTAATAAGTTTTATTAAACATTTATGAAAAATGTATCATATTAATTTTCATTGGGAAGTGTTTCATGGTAATGAAACCCTTGGGGCCCTTTTTGGGATCGATGAAAATAATAGACATTCAACCTATATGGTTTGGGAACCTATACAATAAATATTTAAAACATTTTATCCCAACCCACATTAACTTGCATGATTTACATTAATTGTTTTCTCTAACCAAGAACCAACTATGAAAATCACATATATCTTTCATAACATCCAATTTTTACCCACACTCAAAAAACTCAGCAAAAGGTATTAACATCCAAAATTAAGTGTTACATTCCTACACAAATTGGTACTTATCAAGACTAAAATACTACTGGGACTCATTATCCAGGAATAATTCAGACCATTTATACTATATCTACTCCTACCTCTCCCATATATCTTCTCCGATCAACTCGTTTTGTTATAATACCTGAACTAAGGGAATTAAATTTCCCCAATGGTCCTTATTCCAGAAATCCAAAACCCTAATAAACCTCTCTACATACGATGTATCCAGATCCAAATCCATTTATTTCCACCACATGATATGGGAATTATTTGTATAATGCTTATTTAATTGGGATATATGGAAAACATTTTCAAACATTTCATAATACTATGATAAAGGCAACCGGTAACCTACTTCTCAAACCACTAAATGATCTTGAATGTGATCACATACATGGGAATAAAAACACCATTCCTCCCATGATATAGGTGTCCCAACCTCTCAAAAAAAATTAGGAACATGGAATCACCAATATCAAATTTCAATGTTTATCATTAAAGTTAAACATAATGTTTATTATTTATTTTTTAATATTTCCTTGAAGAATGAAATTTTTTAATTTATCACACTAAGTGTGTGTGTGAGTGTTTGTTAATGATAGATTTAGTGATACATTTTTTGATACCTTTTGGTTTCATCCTCATGGATGGATGGATTGTGGGGTATGTGTTCAAGTGCTAAAAGGGTGTCACCCTTTTCATTCTATGTCATGTGGTTTAACCAGTGACGACCCATGTACACCATTGATGCTAACTATGGATTTTTTTATTTTGAATGATACATTCCAACTTATTGAAACCCAATCATAACTATCTAAATCCATAATTCATACTATCATTTTTTATTTTTTTGGAAAAAATGTATTCTTAATACAATGGAAATGTTTCCTTTTTATAAATCTGGAATTAAACAGAATATTTTTATTGTTATGAAATTATTAAAATCTAATAAAGAGATTTTTAATTTTCGGAATATGTATAAATTTTCTATTTATGTTTTGAATCACATATTCTGATATATCATGATTGTTGATATTTAACATTAAATTACTTATCATGTGGACAAGTTTTATAGTGATGGGGAAATTGAACTATAATTACCATCCACCATTTATGTGACATGTAACACAAAAAATTATAATCTAAGAACATAGTATTCAATAGTGTGCATGTAATGCTACACCATGTGTGTAAAAATATATAATTCCCAAATAATTAAAAATAAATTTACTATTTTAAATAGATTTAATATATTATATATTTTTTAATTCACACAACAGTGAGTTAGCTTGTGTCAAATGCAAGAACAACTTTATTCAAAATCTTTCATTACATGCAAGACTATGTTTTTCCATATATGAATATATAATTAAAATATTATTATTTTATATAATACGTTATAAACATGCCACTAAATTAGATTTTATTAAGTGTATTAACAAACATATGAAAACCAATGGTTTATAGGGACATAAAATTAATTAGTTACTAAATAATTAGAAATTAAAATATAGACCAATTGAAAATAAAAGAAATACTATTTAGATTACACTCACAAAGGAATTTTGTTTTATTAAATAAAATTTATTACAATTTGTTAATGATATTAATGAAATATATATATTATAAATTCTGTCAAATATTTTTTATAAATGTACATTATATTCAATGGAATATATTTATGAATAAATTCAATATCACACATAAAACCCGATATTTTTATTAAGGTGTTTTTATAACATTCTCAATGTGAACCCATTTTATATATAATTTTTGATAATTTTATATATTTAATATGAAAAAACTAATCTTAATATTTGGATTCAGAATAAGAAAAATTAAATTTGGGTGTTGTTTTGGTATTTGTTGGTGAAGATTCATTTTCTAATGAATTGTGAAAAATACAGAAATTTAATTCAAAACTACTATACTTATAATTTATTTATAAGGATAAATTATGTTTTCAATTGGTTTTAAATATTAATTATATAATATTTTTATCAATTGATCTAATATAGGTAATTGAAATAAATTCCTTCAAGAAATTTACTATAAATTCATAGTGAATTTTTGGATATTTTTACATTAAGGACCTGGATTGTCTTGACATCTAAGGGGTAAATTTTAAATTAATTTATTCCCCTTATGTGTTATGAATTTGGAAAAATGGATTATATATTATTAATAACAATAATTTATAATCATTTTAAATATGTTTTGACCAAAAATATTAGTGATATTAATTAAAACTATTTACGAAGATTATGGTTAAATTATTTTTAATTAGGAACCAAACCAAAAACTTAATACCCAAAATGACCTATAATATTTTTTAACCAAGATAAGATGTCCATATTTGGACCCTATATTCCATTATGTCAACATTTTTCCATTATTTACTTGGAATAAAAAAAATTATGTTAGGGTTCTTTTATTTTAAAATTTTACTAGAGTGTTAATCCTCCTCCATTATAAAAGGCCTCCATTCCTACAACTTCCCCCCACCTATCAATAAAATTGGGCTCATACCAAACCCGCCCAAATATCTCCCCAAAATCTTAACATTCTTCCTTGAATTATCCATTTGGGATGAAATCAATGCAAGGATTTATTTCAGTGCAAACCAAAAGGAGTTACTCGATTAAGAGGAAACTTCATTCCCAATGATATTTGATTTTATTTTCATTATACACTCCATAAATTTTAATTATTCCATGATAATATATGAAAAACATATTATAAATATACTAAGATGTTTTTAGTTTAATGGTTTGAACTAAACATTCCCACACTTCTGCCAAATGGTTAGCAAACATATTGTTTTTGTGTATGATAGACTTTTTCCACATGAAATGATTATTGTTCTTTTTTTTTCTACCTACCATGGAGCACATTATGATGGAAAATCAATTTATATATGTTATATATGATATTTATCATGTCATTAATATTATATAATTATTTTAGAACATTTATCTTCACACTTTCGATTTTGTGTAAAAACAATAACATTGTTTGTGGAGGTGCAGACGATCTCACCCTCAAAGTGAAGTGATTCATTCACACTATACATGGAATTAATAAGAGATGATTTCAATTTAAAATATTTGAAATAAAAAAAATATTAATATTTTATTTTCATTAAATAATTACATTTTTTTAAATTTAATATATCATTTTCTTTATTACACTTTCAGACACATAAAAAGTGACAATGTCCTTCGTCGACTTGTAGACTACCTTCTACTAGACATGATGTGATTCTTTTTATATCAAAATAATTATATATATAATTATATATGATTAAATAATATATTATTTATGATATAATGACTATTTTGGATTTTAATTTACTTACCTTCTTTTCCCAAACGATCATTGATAAATGGGAACATTACTCATGCAAACATATGGCCTTTTATCTCCAAGAGTGTAATGTTGGTTCATTTTTGGTAACCACATTTAATAATTTAATTTATAATTTTAATTTATGTATAAATATTATAATTATTTCATGGGTATTGTTCTATTAATGTTATATAATGACCTCGTTTACCATAGTTGACCTACTGATGTTATATTTGACACATAAACCGAATTTGGACAAAACACCCTACATAAAATTAATTGATTTAGTTATTGAATAAAATAAGATAATATGGGAAATAAAAGTTAATATATATTAAAAAACATTCAAAATAAAGAAAATAATTATCATATGTTTTTTATTCGAGAATATAAGGGCACATGAGAAAATTCAGACTCAAGTTAAGGTATTTATTCAACTCAATGTTTACAATCGGGAGATGAATTTCATGTTTACCATTTAATTATTTTTTGTGTTGTATATAATGCCCATTTTTATATATTATATCATAAATTATTTTATCTTAATGGTATTTAAAATTTAAATTAAATATTATTCCATTATGAGTGTTATTAATTTAAATGGTTCGAAGTGATAAGGGCTACTTTGGGATGTTTAGGGAATATTTTACTCACGATTAAAATAAATATATTTCAATGATAATTACATTTGAGTAAATTATATAGAAATTGTTTATTAAATCCATTATAATTATTCATAGTTTATTAAAGATAATTTTCTTGAATTAG
Source organism: Viscum album (assembly GCA_963277665.1). Taxonomy (NCBI): domain Eukaryota; kingdom Viridiplantae; phylum Streptophyta; class Magnoliopsida; order Santalales; family Viscaceae; genus Viscum; species Viscum album. The sequence continues at coordinate 174,322,607 of OY728128.1, forward strand.
CTCCATTTTTCAAAAATTTGGTAATTGAAACATTTTATAAAATGTTTTTAAGAAAACCCAACATTATATCTCCCTTTAGTGAGAGAACCTATTTTATTCTAAAACAATTTTATATTAAAAAAATTAAAAAACTATTTGGTAAAGATATTTTTAACCATTTTTGGTATTTTACCAGTTTTTTCAAAGGAATTTTATTTTTTACTTTCCAATAATGAAAATTTTCATTCCCTTTTATCATGAAAAATAAAAATTCCATTACCTCCTATGGTACATACGAGTTTATATGCATTTATAAATTTTTCAAAATTAAATTTCAAAGAAATGGTTTTTTAAAAAAGAAGGATATTTTCCTCGGGATGTTTTTAAGAGATCTTTTTTAAAATATATCTATTCATCAACAAAACCAAACCTTTATTTGTACTCCACATTGGATTTTTTTGCAATAATTCCATCCTTATTCTTCGACTAAATGGTTTATTATTGATTTTTCTAATGATATTATTAATATTTCAATACATGACTCATTTTAGATTCTTCAGGAAATATTCAATATCCAATTATCATTCAAAAAATTATTTTCCCCTCAAAATACATTTTATTTATCACGGGTATTAAAATTTTCAAATTGGTATACCATATTACAAATGGTGTCTATGTTGATTGTTATTTTATTATTCTTTTATATATTGATAATTTTGTATTCTTTATTCAATAAGGGTATTTGATAAGGAATTTTATTTATTTTTATTTTTAAATATAAGTAATTAATTGGATTGGTAATGATGGGTGGAGCCCAAATGTTATATAAATCCTCAATGAATCAAAAAGATCTCATCAGAAATTTTTTTTGGCCAAATTAAATATTAATATATATGTAGTATTAACTATCTTGTGAAAAGACATTATAGTATAATATTTCATGTTCCTTATACCTAACTTCCTTTGAGAAATAATTTCCCATATTTAGTTTATACTATTATTTATCCTTGAGATTTTTCATCGACATATCTATAGATGTAATTAATTTTCAATTTGTTGATTTATGTTATGTATTTCAGTTTCAAGCCATTCCGAAACTATTATTCCTTATCATGTTATATAAAAGTAATTTGTGTTATGATATTTAACATTATATATATATATTAAATCATAATTTCTTCTATTTTATTTACCCTTACAATTTACTTGTGTGAACCCTTATTTTTTTATTTCCCCCAGTTATGAGGAAGTTAACATTGAATAAGCTTTCAGGGGTGCAGGTTTTTTTGTTTACTATGTAACATATTTTATTTATTCCCAATTTATTATGGGTACCATGTTTTTAATCTATCTTTCTAAGAGTACTAAACTGATCAGTCTATCAGGATTTTATTCCTTGACATCATGCCAATGAAAAAAAATAATACACTGACTGCTTGTTTCTAGCGTCGGGGAATTATAGTTGGTGAAAAAGGTAGTTTAGAATCAACTTTGGTTACTAGATTTTAAAAAAAAAATTAGGTATCATAAAAATTAAGTAGGCATTAAGGACACACATATAATAACATAATAGAATTTTGGTAAGGTTGAAATTTACTGGTTATTCCTAGAAATACATCCCTATCTCAATACTACATGTGGATGTGGTTAAGGAACATATGTAGCTAAGAGTTAAAAATCTTGCATGGTGTTCCAAACCTCACATGGTGTAACATGGTACACGGAAATGGGCCTTATTGTCTTCCTAGTTTGACAATCATAGGGGATATTCTTAGGATAATCGATACATTGATTTTAATCCAGTACATTGAATTTGGAAGGATAATGATAATGAATGGTAAACGATAAAACTAAAGTGTTTTAGATTTAAAAATAAGGCATCATGATTTAGATATATTATAAATTATTATATACATTTATCACTATTACTATAATTTCTCACAATATTATTTCTAATTTAAGTTAATAGATGGAACCCGAAGGAGTCATGTTACAAACGAACATGAATGAAAAGGTAATGAAAATAAGAAACCAAATGAGTTGTTAAAACGAGTGAGGGATATTTTGTTTAGGCCATGTCAGTTTTACTAAAATATTATTAATAATATTTAACTTTAACAACTCACAAACACACCAATTAATTGAAGGAGGGAGGTTTCTTAGAGCTTGAGTGGATAAGACTATAAAGAAAAGAATGCGGGATTTTCAACATATGTGACGTGTTAAAAGAGACACCGATGAATATATCCCAATGGAACATGTAAATTATTTATGTGTGGGTGATAGATATATAATGCAAAGGATTCATGATGGAAAATTATGATTATAATGGAAGGAAATGAAAATTATCCTAAGAATCAATTTTTTGTTATTTTCCTTAAATATAGTAGACCTAAGAATTACTCGAGTCAACAGACTATTATATAGGATAACCTCTAGAATAAGGAAGGACCTATGTGGAAATAATTATATTATGTATTTATGTACTGATATTTTATTAGAAAAATAGCTAAAAGGATACTATTTAGTGTTACAATAGAAAAGTGACGGGACACTGTGAAAATGAACGTCTCAAGAATCAAAGGATAATATACCAAATGATGTTATTGTATAATGATCATGTTAGGATACAACTATAGATGAAGATGGATGATTAATATGCCTATTAAATAACATTTTAATTTGTATATTTTATATGATTTTTACTAGTTATATAAATAATGGTCCATATGAGGATTTTACACGAGTAATTCTTTATTTAGGATTTGAGATAACATGCTGGATGGTTCCTAGAAATGCTACTCAGTAGAAAGTAAAATATTTTGGAAAACACAAGATTTGAGGGAAAGACAAAAGTTAATATATTCATAATTTTCAAATAGTGATGAATAAATTATTGATTTTGATATGTGCTGACTACCTTAATGACTTTTGAATATGTGGTCTATGCTATCATTGATAGAGTTTAAATAATTTTTTGATTTAAGTAATATATCCAATAATCTATGTTCTATTTAATGAATAGATAGAGTGATGATATCATGACATATTCTGGGGTGGAGCAGTTCCAAGTTGTCTTGTCTGGGTGATTCCCTCTAAGACCAATGCATCATGTAATGTCAAAAGCCTTCAGGCATTGTAATGGTTCCACCTCACCCCTAGAAAGGTGGATTATAAAAATATGAAAAAATAAAGTCCTTTAGGAAATTAAGAACAAATAGTAATTCATGTTATTACCATTTCACATGTTTAATATGTGGTGATTAAAATCTAATTCATGTTATTTGATAAGTTCATTTTGGAAATATAGTGACCTTAATTCTAATGTCTTGGATCCTTATATTTTTGAAAAAATAACAAATTATGAGATGGTTTAAAATGATATTTGGATGTGGTTTTAGAGATTGACATATTACTTCACTTTATGAAGAATATTGTTCTAAGAGATGAAGTAGAAATATTTAAGGAGTAATCAAAGAAACTTATTGTGTTTATAGAAACATATATTTTCTTATATTTTTAGAGTTTGAATGAATTTATCAACTCTAGGGAAAAATGGTCCCGAAACATAAAAGTTGTCCTAATATCATCATTTTTTATGATATAATGGACCTGTATTCACACATATGGGTTATAGTTTTGTGGAAAAAAACAATCATCTAAACATGTTCTCCAGAACTCTCCCTCAGAACATTATTGTTATATTTTTCTCCTATAAGCATGTTTCCATTTTTCTTTTATGTTCTAACTCTAGGGATCTTAGTTACGTTACAATTGTACTTTCCATTATATATTATTAAGGAGATGAGATATAAAACCTTTTTATAATTTGGGTCTCCCAAAAATACTTTATTTAGAATCCCTTTATCAAAAAGATCATGTTTAAATTACAATGACACAATTTTTTTAAGGTCAGGAGAATGTAACCCACTGAAATCCCAAAGAAAAAAAAATTATACTCAATAGCATGCATGACACATGACACCAAGCATAAAAGTAGATATAATACCATTATAATTAATAATAAATTTAATATTTTAAATAGGTTTGATATATTATATATTTGGAAACTGACACAACAATGAGTAAGCTTACATTAGATGCAAGAGAATATTTATTCAAATTCATACATTATATGCAAGATCGAGTTTTACAGTATAATAAAATATTAATATAATACAATTATTTAAAATAATAAGATGTAAACTAGCTGCTAAATTAAAGGATATAAAATGTATTAAATAACATATGAAAATATATGGTATACACAAACATAAAATGAATTAATAGGTTACCAATTAATTATAAATGAAAATTTAAACCAATTGAATATAAAGGGATATTATTATTGTTAAACTCATAAAGGTGTTTTCTCTTGATAAATTAAATTATTTAAAATTAGTGAACTATTTTAATGAAATATGTATGTTATATATTAAATAAAATATTTTTTATAATAAATAAATATATTCGATAGACATAAGGTAATAAGAAACATAAAATTACACATAAAATAGATTACTTTAATTAAGGAATTTTTATGACCTTTTAATGGAGATCCCATTTTAAATACAATTATTAACACTTTTTTAAATTTTATATTAAAATAACCTAATATTTTTAATCATAATATAAAAATTTACATAGGGTAATTCTTTCATATATTTATGTGATGTTTCATTTTTTAACAAATAGTGAAAAATATGGAAATTTAATTCAAAACTGTGTTTTCACATAATTTATTTATAAAGATAAATTATATATTAAATTTTATTAAAATAATATTTATATAATATTTCTTATCAACTTATCAAATTTCATTCATTGTAATCAATTACTCATGGAAATTGACTATAAACACGTAGAAAACATTTGGTTATTTTTAATTTAAAACCCACTTTATCATCCCATATCTAGGATTACATTTAAATTAATTTCATCAAGTTATATGATGGGAATTTGTGACAATGGATTCCACATTTGGAGTAATAATGGATTATAGATTCTAATAAGGTTAAATTTGTTTTTGGGAAAAAAATATTAAGGAATATAATTAAAACTAATTGCAATATTTAAAGATAAATTATGCATAATAAGGAACTAAACAATAACTTTAAGGCCCAAAACAATATTTAAACTTGTAAAAAACCTCTTTTAACACCATATTTCAACCATATCCTCCCATGGATCAATGTTTTACCATTATTTATTCACCTTCAATAAAAAAATGTTGGCGTCGTTCCTATATTTTAATATATAATGAGAGTACCACTCCTCTCTCATTTTAAAAGGAATCTATTCCTCCAAATTCTCAACACATATCATTCTAAATAAGATTGTAAAAAATCAACCAAAATAGCTTTAAAAAACCCCCCATTACTTTTTGAATCCCTAGTTTGGGCATAAAGAAACCATGGAAGCATTTTTTTGTGAAAACCAAATGGTGTTACTTGGTTAAGAGGTAACATCATTCCTAATACTCTTTATTTTTGTCACGACTCGTCCCCCGGGGCCCGTATCGTGACTAACCCATGCCCCCCTTCCTTAGGCCAGGGGCTGGCGACTAGCACCAAAGGCGTAAATCCCTAAACTGGGAAGGCATTGACTTTATAAGTGTAAATAGACTCATCAAATAACACAACTGGAAGCAAAATACTATGTAAGAATATATAAAAAAGAAGTGATGAAAAGTAATGTGGGCCAAAATTCAAGCCCAACAAGAATGTATGAGTACAACTGAAAATAAAGAAGCTACTGTGTCGTCCTCCGGGGTTCATATCTGAAGGGTAGGTACAGATGGCCTCATAAGCCCTCCATGTCCGTCCGTCTCCTCTGTGTACCGTCGGACCAAGTGGTCCACCTCAAGGTACCATCCACTCCTACTTCACTCTTCCTCAGTTGGTGATGTCCGTATTCTGTAACTAACACAACGAGGTGTGGGCATAACCCGTGCATGGGTGAGTATAAAGATACTCAGTAGGGATCTCGAGACCCTCAAGGTCTCACAAAATCCAACAAGGATAAACAAAAAATTATTGAATCAACAGATAACCATTACTTAGGTATATGACAATACATATATCTAAGTTATCTAATAACCCATTTCAATCATGAGGAAAACATAAAGGTCATTAACTCAGCTCAAACCAGGATTTTTATTATCAAAACCATGACTGGTGGTGTACTCCTCCTCTATCGAGTACAGTGAGTCGGCCATGTCAAACAGAGGCGCTTCCCATTATCATTTGACTGTTGAGGTACTCCTCCTATTGATTAAAGTGGGTCTGATGTGCTCACATTGTGGCGCTCCCCACCAAGGGCCTGCCGTGTCACAAAGAGGTTCTCCCCACTTGGCTAGTTAAGTAACTCCGTGTTGAATTGGTCAAGTAGTCATCAGGTCTCAGCCAGCTACTGGGTCTCCGTACTCTGTCTGCTCATCTCTAGAAGGATCCTCTCCACGAACTACTGGTCGATACTCCAACTGTCATGAAGTGCAATGAAAGATTATCTCAACGGTGCGCCACATCATATGAGTCTAAATGCAATAGATGGCGTGTCAATCATATGCCCTGTTTGTGAGTTATTATCCTTTTAGTCCCAGGGGCCCAGTTGGATTTGTGAATGATCCAACCTGACCATTACTCTAATATAACCTGAACTCTAGTGGGGTATTCTCAAAGGGATGGCTTTTCTCCAAGAATACCAGCACCATAGACGGTTGTTAAAACATACTTCTGGTGCCAAAGATATGGCCCAAGAAGGTAATGGGGTCAGTAGTAGGCTCGGGTACAGTCCGACCTGGCTGGACCGACTCGGCCCATCCCTGTCTGGGCCGACCTGGTCTAGAATGACCTGATCAGACTTTTTGGGTCTGTCCCAGCTCGTTGGGTTGGTCAGCCCGCTATGTTTGGCCAGGTTCGTTCAGCCCAACCCAGCGGACTGTGGGGGCGGTTCGGCCTGGGCTCAGGGCCTGTTCATCCCGGAGGCTTGCGAGGGCGCGGCACGGCGTGGCTCTACCGGTAGGGGTGAGGGAGTCTAGAAGGCGACTCTTCTGGATGTGTGATGGTCGCACGGAGGAGTGCTCGGGGGGTGGCCGGTTTGGGGTGGCGTGAACGGAGGCCGGCTCGAGGGCACCTCAGCGGGCCGTGGTAGGGGGTCAGGAGGCCGGGGGGGCGCCGACAGGGCATCGGGCAGGCCATGGGTGCGCCGGGAAGGTCACGACAGGGTGCCGGTAGGGCACTGGGCGGGCCGTGGGGGTGCCAGGAAGGGCACGGCGGGGCGCCGGGCAGGCCGTAGGGGCGCCGACTGTAACACCCCAAGCTTCCATGGAACGGTTCTCTTTGAATAATACAATAGCGTGTGTTGTACGCAAATTCATGTTCTAACACACACCACAACCAATCATACTACCTGTTATGAATAGTAATACCCACTTTTTGAAATTTCATAAATTTTATCTTTCAAAATGGACATAATATTTGGATTCGGAATATCAAAATTAGCCTAGGGTGATTTTTTTTTCTGAAAACGTTCTATTTTTGATGAATAATGAAAAAACACTACGTTATTGTTTAAAAAAAATTATTTAAGTAATTAATTATTTTATTTAAATTTAATTAAAGTCCAAATAGATACATAATACTTATATAAGTTCAATGTAATTTATTGGAGTTAGATTAGAATAATTTTAGATATACAAAAATATTATTGAACTTTTCACCGTCTTTACCCACCTCCTAGCAGAATTTGGAAATTCATGTAAAATATAATTTTACCACTTCTGTGAGTGGAATTTCAAAAATCCGAGAGACACAGTTAATAAAAAGGAGTAAAATGTGGTTCAATAAGATAAAAATAATTTTTTCTAAATAGTAACTTTTTACTTTTATTTACCACGGTTAAAAGTAAATAGGGTAATTAAGGTTAAAAATGATATTAATATTACAATAACACATGTCCTATTTCTATTTTACAAGTGTATCTCGACCAGAAACAACCTTTGGAATAAAATATTATCATTTAGGTCCACTTATATTAGATTAGGATATTTATTATTATTTAATTAAAGAAGAGTTAAAAGAGTTAAAATCAAATTTTAATTACTAAATCATTTTTAATATAGGGTAATTCATAAGATAAATTCAATTATAAATATTCAGTAGAAATATAATAAGATTTTATATATAATTGTATTTTATATTTAATTTTTATACATAATATAAAATAATTTATTTATGACACAATAGCAATGTAGTAATTACCTAATCAATGACATAATAAAATAATTGATATTATAAATATCCTAATAAATATAATTTTAGACTTGTTATGAATTTAAATAATTTTATAGGTTAATATTGCGTGTTAGTATTGATTTAATTAAGTTTTTTAGAAGTAATCCTGCTGATATGATTTTCAAAAAAATAAAATACCAAATAGTGTCAAAATTGACATAAAAGAGTTTTTTAAAAAATATATTATAATATTAATTGATATTCAGTTTCTAAAAATCTAAGGTTTGGCCAAGAAACTTATATAATGATAGGTATATCATTCATTTACCACTTGGGGTTCTCATGGATGAATATAGTAAGTTTATTAACCATATAATATAAAAATACAAAGAGACATTGTAAATGTGAAACAAATTAACTAAGAATTAAAACTACAAGATATGGTTAATATAGTGACCCAAACCTATATAAAACCTCTTTTTTGTGTGGTATTAGACAAATCCCCACATTACCCTCGAAATATGTCACTTTTGAGAAATTATAAACTGAATAATAATTTATTATAAAATAATATTTCTTGCTTTTCCAAAGGTGCCCCTTGCCCCTCTTATAAAAGGGCACTCCACCTTCTCTCTAATTCACACCATCAAAGACTTTTGGCTCGGCCAAAAACTGAAATCATATTATCTCAACTTCCCTCACTTCAACTTAGAGGCCTTAGTTTGATCAGAAAGACATCCTAAAGAGCTCTTTTGATCAAATCAAAAGGAGGAACCCGAAGAAGAGATAATGTTTTCTCCACACTCTTTCAAGTTCCTTTCTTTTTCAACTACTTCTTTCTTTGTTATTTAAATTTTAAAATAATAACTCAAATATATACTATATACTATGATGTTATTATAAATATGGTACATCCATATTCAGTAATCTATCCATCCCTTGAATGAAATGTCACCATACATGTGTACGTACAACTTACCGTCATCTCCTCGTGGTGTAATTATTATTCAATACATTTTTATTTGGATGGGTATAATAATGATCTGTAATTCATGTAAATAATAAATATAACATGACAATTATTCTGTATATATGATACACCACCCAATTATATAAAATTTTAATATCAAAAGAATGATATTGTTGCTCATGCATACGTACGGACTACCGTCTCCATGAACGCGATAAGATTCATTCCCCATCGTATCCATTCAAGAATAATTGTAACACCCCTGGTAAATAAAGAGTATGAAATTTTCATATTTATCCATATTTGTGAATAAAATATTAATATGACTTTAAAGGGGATGCTATGCTGATGGCGTACCCAACACGCAACAACGAGTTTCTTGGGAATCTTACGTTGCACTCTAATAATAAAATAATATTATTTTAAATGGTAGTTAACATGTATATGTTGTATTGGCGGGAATTTATAGAAATAAATAAAATCTGATTATATATGTTTTTAAATGTTTTTACATTTAGCCAATAAAAGATAAAGTCTTAAAATACGGAAAGAATTCAATTTTAGGCGTATAGGCCCTAGTTTTCATTAAAGGTTCACTTATCGCCTTTTGATGGTGAACCGTCATTAAATATAGTTTTGTTAACTATTATACATTATATTGGACCAAATAAAACTCTTATTAAGAATCGGGACATCAAAATTTACCTTTTTTAAATTTTTGGTATCTTTCCGATAAAGTAAATTTTTTTAATGAATAATGTAAAATGTTGTATTTTAATTCAAATCATCTTTTTAATAAAATTTATTTATATGATTAGAATATCTTTTGAATTGGGTTTAAAGTGAAATTAGAATATATTTTTACCATTAAATCCAATAGTGTTCGTTGGAATTAATTTCACTTTTAAATCAGACTTAAACTAGTGTCAATCTTTTCATACTTATTGTTTCATAAAAACACGCTATTTGCTCTGACAGTGGGAATTAATTATTAAATTAATTAATGTGACTTATATGTTTTTAATTTTTTAAAATAGAATTCATTTTTTTATTCGGAATATCAAATATAGCTTATGGTGAATTTTTGGTATTTTTCTGAAAAAATTCAATTTTTGATGAATGGTGAATCACCTAAGTGGTACTTATAAAGACTAATTTTTCTGTTTAAATGAAATTTTTCCATCTTTGTGTTTTTAATTTCAAAAATCCGACATAAATGGTTGTCATTAAGAAGTAAAATGTGGTTCAATGGGATAAAAATAATTTTTCGGTGAATAGTAACTTATTAAGTTTTTAATCATGATTAGAGGTAATTAGTGTAGTTTATGGTAAGAATAATGTTTTAATAAAATGAAATGAACTAGACTCATGTCTTACCCTCATTTGATGTGTCATGGATGACCAAGACAATCCGTGGGTCAACTTGGGGACCCCATGGAGCCACATTGGTTGGAATATTACATAAATATCTTTTTATTTAATGTTAAAGTAAAAATGACACAAACATGAAATGTTTTACTAAACCAATTTTTTCATGGGGTTATACAAGTAATATTTTTGACTATAAATGGTAATTGGAAAGATAAAAACCTTTCCTACATCATAGTATTTTTTTTATAATTTTTAGACATTAAATAAATTAAATTATTTATGACATCATGATGATGCAGCGATGACCTCATTATTTAACGATTTAAATAAAATGGAAAGATAATGCAATAGCTAAGAACTAAACATGTCCAAAACCTATTGTATGAGTGGATTTAGAACCCCTATCACCTTATCCTAGAAATAAATCAATGTGGGACCTTTAAAATCGGAAACTCTTTTGAAAATAAAGTTACATTTTATACCTTTCCAAAAGTGCCCCTCCTCTCCTCTTATAAAAGGCCCCCACCTCTACCTCCTTACACACACTTCCAAAGATTTAGGCTCAGCCAACCCCTGCCCATTTTGTCTCTTAAAATCCATCTATAACTCGTTGAAGCTTCACTTTGGGCAGAATTCTTTCCAAGGAAGCCTTTGTGCTCAAATCAAAGGAAGTTACGCGATTTTAAGTTAATGTCTTCACTTGAGTCCTTTTGTTTTATTTTGCTTCTCGAACCCCCTAAACTCTTTTTATTCATTTATTTTGTAACAAATACAGTATCTTCAATATACTAGGATGTTTTTATAAGAAGGTTTCGAGCTACACTTACACACACCTACATCTAATGGTTAACGAACATACTGTTTCTGTGGATGGCGAATTTCTGCCTCCCGAATCGATGATTGTTCAAAATTCGTCTAACACCTGAAAAGGTGGCCATTATTATGTCACTATATTTATATATGATATATAATATGTTTATGTTTTACTTAATCTTATGTATTTTTCATTTATGTCATACCTTTATGGTTTCCATTATGGGTAAACGCGATATCTTCATTTTAGGAAGTGCGGACTACCGCCCCCACAAAGTGATTTGATTCGTTAATGCCATATGTGGGACGTACAAAGGATATATTTAATGATATTATATATGATAACATACTGGAATTAAAATAATATTATGTATCATTTTGTTTTAATTACATTAAATATGAAATAGAAATGGAAGTAGCATTCATACGTACGTACGGCTTACCGTCTCCATGAACGGTACATTTCATTTCTTATCTCAAAATTTTATGTAATATTATAAGTACATATATATAATGGATATATATGTAATATATTACATCTAAATTATGGATATAATTCTGGAATTATAACATATATGTATATATATATATATATCATTTTTTAATTCCATTAATATGACAAAAAATGAAAGTAGCGTTCATGCGTACGTACGACCTACCGTCTCCATGAACAATGCTTTTCGTTTTTATCTCCAAATGATATGGAATAGTATAAAATGAATATTTACTGGATATATATGATATTTTAATCATTAATACTATTCTGGAAATTATTTACTTATAACTACATGGGCAATCTTTTTTCAAACAAGTTCATTTTTGACTCATGTACCAAACATCGGCAAAAATGTCTGATATGAACTAACATTATTAAACAATTATTATAAAATTATAATATGTGATATGAACTGAATAATAATCACTAAAGGAGGTAATTAGGAAATTATTAACTGACCAATGTTTATTATTCAGGAAGATAAAGAAACGAACAAGACAAGTTGGACATGAGTTAAGGGATCCTACTCCTCTCTTTCTTTTTAAGTACACTCTTTTATGTCATTCCTTTTAAAGCTCATATTTCCTGTTATTGGGATGTTATTTTATATTAATCTTACAGTAATTTTTATGTTCATGTGATGAGAGACCATATTCTCTCTCACAATCCATTTTGGATGTTTTGAGTGGCGCCGTTAGGCTGCCGAATTTTCGTAAGAGATCTAACCTCTCTCTTTTTTTTAAGTACTCTCCTTTATGTAACTTCTTTTAAGATCCTCTTTTTTATGTTGGGGGATGTTCTTTTATATTCCTCTTTATATAAACTTTATGTTAATACGATTAGATACCCTATTTTAACTCATCAATCCATTTTTGTAAGTTTTATGTGGCGTCGTTAGGCTGCCGAGTTTTCGTAAGGGATTTTTCATCTCACTTTTATTCCCGTGAGATTTATGCTACATTTTCCATAATTTCAATTGAGTGGTGTATGTACTTCCCATTATTTTACTCATTGTGTAATATAATTTATTTAATGAGTATTTACATCAATGTTGTATTGTCCTTCTTTCACGAGGTGTATGTTTCGAAAGATACCCATGTCGGTAAGGGAACCTTTCACCCTCCTCTTTTTAAAAGACTTATTTTGTTGGGCCTTTTAATTTACATATTTTTATGTTGGGATATGTTCTCATATATCCTTATTGATGTAAATTTTATGTCCAAGTTATGAGATACCCTTTTTTATCTCTCATCAACTCATTTTGATGTGACACCGTTAGGCTGTCAAGGGAACTTCTTAACCCAATTTCGATTTCTTTGGGTTCAACATGTAGTTATTGAATATGCCATCCTTTGAATATGTGTGAATGACCTTTGATTATTTTCCACTTAATATCCACTTATATTTGGTTTATTAGTTTGTCACACATAATTATGTAATTTATTTATCCTTAAACCAAAGATATTGTCTTTGTATGGGACTTCATCTCAATCTCCTTTCATTGAGGCATATTTTGTTTTATACACAACCTTCTTTTATACGTTGTATAAACCCTTTTGACTTTTACTTTTATTAAAAAGGAATCTTTTTTATACGAAGCGTTTACTAAACAACAAAAGGGAATGTTTATGTTGTACGTATGTGGCGACAACGACTTCTCTGCCACCGTGACCATTATTTGAGTTTTGACTTTCTCTACAAGCCATACCTTTTTTTAAAAGAAAAATAAATACCATGTTTTACTTTTATTTTATTTTTGTATTGATAATGGTTTTAATAATATTTTTATATCAATGTGTGGTATTGATATCTTGTGATTGAAAGGTTGAAATTTTATGTTTCCTTTATTCATGTTTTATGTGATACGATTATGTTGAGGTTCTTGGGAATTATTATAAAGATGGGTGGTTCCATGATAAACTAAGGGTGGGTGAGCCCGATATAGCTCTCCAATGCATTCGGTAACGCGAAGGAGTGAAACGTTAAGGTTTCTCCAAAGAGATTTAGGGAATATACTGTGATGGGTATTCCAAATGTAACCAAAAGGGTTACTCCCTACGTAAGAATGTTATGAATGCCTCAAGTTACCTTTATGTCTTATGATTTCTATGATTTATTCCTGATTTGATGAGGTATGTTAAAGTGCCTATGTTTTATGGGTAATGTATGATTTCATTCTTATGTATATATGAACTCATGTTTCATTTCCATATTTTTAGAACCCTTACTGAGCGTTTTATGCTCATCCCAAGTTTTTGAAATGTTTTTCACAGGTCAAGGGAAAGGTACATGATGTCATGATAGTATCAAGGATGTTTCAAGAAAGAATCCATGTTTTATTTTAAATATGTTTCCGTTGATGGGAAGAATGAATACTGTATTTTATGTAACCACTTTGTTTAAATGTGGAATGTAATGCAAGTTTCATGATCTAATTCTATAAAACTCTAAACCTGAAAAGATCCTCAATGTGTAATCTTGTAATAACTCAAGATTAAGTAAGGTTTAAGGCTGGGGCCTTATAGTTGGTATCAAAGGTCGGTTTAGATAACATTAGAGGTTAGGGTATTCTTTAAGCATAAGGGGCATTACCATAATGGTTAGGATTTCAGAAAGAGTCCTAGTTTTAGATAAATTGAATGAGTAAGTATATCTTAGTGTTTATCTTCCTAATTAGTACATGATTGTTTTTTTTGATATACTCACAATGTCCTTTTTGGTTTTAGTAAATGTCTGGATCTAGCAGGCACCAAAGTAACAGTGGATGTGAAGGAAACTGTGACAGTTTTTTGAGCAAGCAACTGAATGATATGGGAGCTACAATGAGAACTCTTGTGATTATCCTCAACCAACTATCTGGTGTAATGATTGACCACCTAAACCTTGGTGATTTCTCTAAGGCATCATATATGCGAGAAACAAATCTCTACGGAAGTACAGGTAATAATCATAAAGGTATGTTTGTTCAAAAACCTATGTGTCAAGGATGTGGAAAGAAACACCTAGGAAAATGTTTCAAAGGGACAGAAATATGCTATAGATGTGGAAATGAGGGTCATAAAGCAAGAACCTTCCATGGAAAAAGGAAGCATCCAGTTGACTCGAGGAAAGGGAAAGAAGTTATTTCTGAGGGATCAATTGAATGTGTTAAATGTGGTGTGCATGGTCATTATGAAAACACATGTCCTATGAAGAAGTTTCGTGAATGGGATCACCAAGATCGTACCAATGTTCGTTTACCAATACCTAATTCCATTCTGACTGAGGATGAAGAAACTGAAAATGACCAATCAAAGGTATGGATTATTTCATGACTATTGTTTTCCTATTTTGGAATCAAAGGATATGATTCATGATTTTGTTTGTAGGAAAGAGGTATTTCAGAATAAGTTGGAAAGGAATGGTTAATGGATCATAAAGAATTTTTAATGAGTAAGATGTCAACATATAAGGGCTTCAAGAGTTATGGTGAAATTCTTAAGACTATTAAGTCTCTTTTTATGATGGGGTTACACTAGAAGACTTTTAATATTATGTGTAAACCTGATGTTTAATATATGCAAATTTTATTCAAGTAATAGTTGTCTTTTCTTTTGTGGACATAGTTATAAAGAACCATTTGCATTTATATGATCCTTACTTTTGAGGTAATTATGGGTTACTATATGTTATGATTGATGTGAAAGTCATGAGATAAAATTGAGGTTAAATTATGTTATGGTTATTTTTGATGATTTTATCCCTTTTTTGGGGAATGATTTGAGAATTATATAGCTTTGGAAAAAGAACAACATGCAGACTGTGTGACTACCCGTCGCGTCAGACAAAGCTGTGGGAATCGAACCCACAACCAAAGTGCGACTGGTATTTATCGCCTACCATTGGACAACGTGAAGTCCCTGGTTAGTTTGACTAATTATTCTTTTTAGTTAGATGATTTTATTAATTAAGAGTAATTTGATTTTGGGTTATCTATGGATATTTATTAACCTATCATGGAGGATATGAGATTAGGTTAATTAATTTTCAATACGATACATTAAGAGCAACTGATGTTGTTTGGAGATAAATGTAACGATTTAAAATGGAAGACTATTTGACTAAATCCTTCAACTATTTGGGTTTCAATATTAGTTTGGTTTACATTGAATAATTTTATGGAAAATTGTTTATCGAATGGTACTTGTTGAACTTTTGGATTTGTAGGACAAATATTGGAGATTAAGAATAGATTTTCTTTTTATAAAGGGTTATCCTTTTCTGGATTATCTGATCTTGTACTCACATTTTTGGTTTGGTTTTTGTTAATGTCTAAAGACATTGGAAGTATATAGTTCTCTTTGGTGTATTAGGTGATTCTCTAGAAGTTTATTGTATTACTCATAATGTGAACAAGTCTTCCTAAATACTCGTCTTTTAGAGAAAATATGAGTTTGTGTAAGGAATCTAATAAAAGATGAAAGTCAACAAGATAAGTGATTATGTTTCCTTATGAACAAATTCCTCAATAAAAAGTAACTTAAAACAAAAATTTTGTCTATTAATGTTTCCTACGGAGGAATTGAATACCATTTTACCCCTCACAAGTTTGTGATTTTCTTATGGTTAACTTTCTCCTAGACATGCTTACTATCACTCTCCCTTAGAACATGACTCTTTTTTTTTTCTTCCATTTCCATATTTTCATACTTGGAATCCTAGTATGGATTAACTCAGTTGACTTTTGTACTTATCTTTCTTTATTTTAAAGTGATTTTTTTACCGACTCTTCTTCCGAGGTGGGACGTTCAAGGATGTTTCCAAGCTCAATTTTAAAATTACGAGGACGCAATTCCCAAAAGGGGGGAAGGATGTAACACCCCAGGTAAATAAAGAGTATGACATTTTCATATTTATCCATATTTGTGAATAAAATATTAATATGACTTTAAAGGGGATGCTATGCTCGATGGCGTACTCAACACGCAACAACGAGTTTCTTGGGAATCTTACGTTGCACTCTAATATTAAAATAATATAATATTAAATGGTAGTTAACATGTAGTAGTTGTATTGGAGAGAATGGATAGAAATAACTAAAATATGATTATATATGTTTTTAAATGTTTTTACATTTATCCAATAAAAGATAAAGGCTTAAAATATGGAAAGAATTCAATTTTAGGTGTATATGTCCTAGTTTTCACTAAAGGTTCAATTATCGCCTTTTGATGGTGAACCGTCATTAAATATAGTTTTGTTCACTATTATACATTCTATTGGACCAAATAAAACTCTTCTTGAGAATCAGGACATCAAAATTTACCTTGTGTAAATTTTTGGTATCTTTCCGATAAAGTTCATTTTATTAATGAATAGTGTAAAATGTTGTATTTTAATTCAAAACCTCTTTTTAATCTAATTTATTTATATGATTAGATTAACTATTTAATTGGTTTTAAAGTGAAATTAGAATATATTTTTACCATTAAATCCAATAGTGGTCGTTGGAATTAATTTCACTTTTAAATCAGACTTAAACTAGTGTCAATCTTTTGATACTTATTGTTTCATAAAAACACGCTATTTGCTCTGACAGTGGGAATTAATTATTAAATTAAATAATTCGATTTATATGTTTTTAATTTTGTAATATAGACTTCATTTTTGAATTCGGAATATCAAATATAGCTTAGGGTGAATTTTTGGGATTTTTCTGAAAAACATCAATTTTTGATGAATAGTGAAACCACTAAGTGGTACTTATAAAAACTGATTTTTCCGTTTAAATGATATTTTTCCATCTTTGTGTTTTGAATTTCAAAAATCCGACATACATGGTTGTCATTAAGAAGTAAAATGTGGTTCAATGGGATAAAAATAATTTTTTGGTGAATAGTAACTTATTAAGTTTTTAATCGCGATTAGAGGTAATTAGTGTAGTTTATGGTAAGAATAATGTTTTAATAAAATGTAATGACCTAGACACATGTCCTACCCTAATTGGATGTGTCATGGCCAACTAATAAAATTCATGGGTCAACTTGGGGACCCCATGGAGACATTTTGGATAGAAAATGGCATAAATATCTTTTTATTTAATGTTAATGTAAAAATGACACAAACATGAGATGTTTTACTAAAACACTTTTTACATGGGGTTATACAAGTCATATTTTTGACTATAAATATTCATTGGGAATATAAAAAGATTTCCTACAACATAGTATTTTTTTTATAATTTTTATACATTAAATAAATTAAATTATTTATGACATCATGATGATGCAGCGATGACCTCATTATTTAACGATTTAAATAAAATGGAAAGATAATGTAATACCTAAAACCTACACATGTCAAAAACCTATTGGATGAGTGTATTTCGAACCCTTATCACCTTATCCTCTAAATACATCAATGTGGGACCTTTAAAATCCGAAACGCTTTTGAAAATAAAGTAACATTTTATACCTTTCCAAAAGTACCCCTCCTCTTCTCTAATAAAAGGCCCCCACCTCTACCTCCTTACCCACACTTCCAAAGCCTTTGTCTCGTCCAACCCCTGCCCATTTTTTCTCTTCACACCCCTCTCTAACTCCTTGAAGCCTAACTTTGGGCAGAATGCTTTCCAAGTAAGCCATTGATCTCAAATCAAAGGAAGTTACCCGATTTTAAGGTAATGTCTTCGCTCGAGTCCTTTTGTAATATTTTGCTTCTCCAACCCCCTAAACTCTTTTTATTAATTTATTTTGAAACAAATACAGTATCTTCAATATACTAGGATGTTTTTATAAGAAGGTTTGGAGGTACAATTACACATACCTACATCTAATGGTTAAAGAACATACTAATTCCATGGATGGCGAATTTCTACCTCCCGAAACGATGATTGTTCAACATTCTTCTAACACCTTCAATGGTGGCCATTATGGTGTCAATATATTTATATATGATATATAATATGTTTATGTTTTTCTTAAGCTTATGTATTTTTCATTTATGGCATACCTTTATGGTTTCCATTATGGGTAAACGCGAGATCTTCATTTTAGGAAGTGCGGACTACCGCCCCCTCAAAGTGATTTGATTCGTTAATTCCATATGTGGGACGTATAAAGGATATATTTAATGATATTATATTTTATACCATACTGGAATTAAAATAATATTATGTATAATTATGTTTTAATTCCATTAAATATGAAATAGAAATGGAAGTAGCATTCATGCGTACGTACGGCTTACCGTCTCTATGAACGGTACATTTCATTTCTTATCTCAAAATGTTATGTAATATTATAAGTACATATATATAATGGATATATATGTAATATATTACATCTAAATTATGGATATAATTCTGGAATTATAACACACACACATATATATATACATATATCTCATTTTTTTTTAATTCCATTAATATGACAAAAAATGAAAGTAGTGTTCATGCGTACGTACGGCCTACCGTCTCCATGAACGGTGCTTTTCGTTTTTATCTCCAAATGATATAGAATAGTATAAAATGAATATTTACTGGATATATATGATATTTTAATCATTAATACTATTCTGGAAATTATTTACTTATAACTACATGGACAATCTTTTTTCAAACAAGTTCATTTTTGACTCATGTACCAAACATCGGCAAAAACATCTGATATGATCTAACATTATTAAACAATTATTATAACATTATAATATGTGATATGAACTGAATAATAATCTATAAAGGAGGTAATTAGGAAATTATTAATTGTCCAAAGTTTATTATTCAGGAATATAATGAAACGAACAAGACAAGTTGGACTTGAGGTAAGGGATCCTACACCTCTCTTTCTTTTAAAGTACACACTTTTATGTCATTCCTTTTAAAGCTCATCATTCTTGTTATTGGGATGTTATTTTATATTAATATTACTATAATTTTTATGTTCATGTGATGAGAGACACCATTCTCTCTCATCAATCCATTTTGGAAGTTTTGAGTGGCGCCGTTAGGCTGCCGAATTTTCGTAAGAGATCTAACCTCTCTCTTTCTTTTTAAGTACTCTCCTTTATGTCACTTCTTTTAAGCTCCTCTTTTTCATGTTGGGGGATGTTATTTTATATTCCTCTTTATATAAACATTAATTTAATATGATGAGATACCCTATTTGATCTCATCAATCCATTTTTGTAAGTTTTATGTGGCGTCGTTAGGCTATCGAGTTTTCGTAAAGGATTTTTCATCTCACTTTTATTCCCGTGAGATTTATGCTACATTTTCCATAATTTCCTTTGAGTGGTGTATGTACTGCCCATTATTTTACTAATTGTGTAATATAATTTCATTTATGATTATTTACATCAATGTTTTATTGTCCTTCTTTCAAAAGGTGTGTGTTTTGTAAGATACCCATGTCGGTAAGGGAACCCTTCACCCTCCTCTTTTTAAAAGACTTCTTCTGTTGGGTCTTTTAATTTACATATTGTTATGTTGGGATATGTTATCATATATCCTTATTGATGTAAATTTTATGTCCCAGTGATGAGATACCCTTTTTCTATCTCTCATCAACTCATTTTGATGTGACGCCGTTAGGCTGTCAAGGGAACTTCTTAACCCAATTTCAATTTCTTTGGGTTCAACATGTAGTTATTGAATATGTCATCCTTTGAATATGTGTGAATGAACTTTGATTATTTTACAATTAATATCCACTTATATTTGGTGTATTCGTTTGTCACACATAATTATGTATTTGATTTATCCTTAAACCAAGGATACCGTCTTTATATTGGACTTCGTCTCAATCTCCTTTCATTAAGGCATATTTTTTTATACACAACCTTATTTTATATGGTGCATAAACCCTTTTGACTTTTACGTTTATTCAAAAGGAATATTTTTTATACGAAGCATTTACTAAACGACAAAAGGGAATGTTTTTGTCGTACGTATGCGGCGACAACGACTTCTCCGCCACCGTGACCATTATTTGAGTTTCGACTTCCTCTACAAGCCATACCTTTTTTTAAAGAAAAATAAATACCATGTTTTACTTTTCTTTTATTTTGGTATTGAAAATGGTTTTCATAATATTTTTATATCAATGTGTGGTATTGATATCTTTTGATTGAAAGGTGGAAACGTTATGTTTCCTTTATGCATGTTTTATGTGATACGATTATGTTGAGGTTCTTGGGAATAATTACGAAGACGGGTGGTTTCGTGATAAACTAAGGGCAGGTGATCCCGATATAGCTCTCCAATGCATTGGGTAACGTGAATGAGTGAAACGTTAAGGTTTGTTCGAAGATATTTAGGGAATATACTGTGATGGGTATTCCAAATGTAACCAAGAGGGTTACTCCCTACGTAAGAATGTTATGAATGCCTCAAGTTACCTTTATGTCTTATGATTTCTATGATTTATTCATGATTTGATGAGGTATGTTAAAGTGCCTATGTTTTATGGGTAAAGTATGATTTCATTCTTTTTTATATATGAACTCATGTTTCCTTTCCATATTTTTATAACCCTTACTGAGCTTTTTATGCTAATACCAAGTTTTTAAAATGCTTTTCACAGGTCAAGGGAAAGGTACATGATGTGATGATAGTGTTAAGGATGTGTCAAGAAATAATCCATGTTTTATTTTAAATATGTTTCTATTGATGGGAAGAATGAATACTTTCTTTTATGTAACCACTTTGTTTAAATGTGGAATGTAATGCAAGTTTCATGATCTAATTCTCTAAAACTCTAAACCTGAAAAGATCCTCAATGTGTAATCTTGTAATAACTCAAGATTAAGTAAGGTTTAAGGCTGGGGCCTTATAATAATTTTCATTTTATGGTTAATAGTAATGTTTAATTACTTAACATCATTCTGGGTATGAATAATATACAACTTATCCATAACAAACATGGATTACGTAACATTGCATAGAAAGGAAAACGAATCAGTTAACACCCGAAAAAATGATAATACAAAAATATTACTAACAAAGAAATGTAAAAAGATGAAATATGATATCATATTAATGTAAATTATTCTTGTATAATTTTATAACAATTATTTCCACATTATACAGGAAGTTAAACTACCGTCAAACCAGTAAAAGTACAAGGTAAGGGTTTATTTCACAATCTCTTCATTATCCAAGGATGTTTATACATAATTATCTACTGGGACCTCTTTATCATCCACATCAATGTTTCTTAAAAATGAATTTCAAAACATTCTTATTATTATACAAACTATGGGTTAAAGTCATTTATATCGTTGTTTAGTTTTTTAAAAGTTGTTTATAAGGGAATATTTCTGTCATTTTCTAAACAAGGCCCTTTTTAACCTTTTCGACAGAATTAAGATAAGAATGTATTTTTTAAATTATACGGAGGGTGATGTTATTTCTTGCCATTATAAAATCTTCATAGATTCCCATAAAATCTTATAAGGATATTTTTTAGTTAAATGTTTTATTTTGTAATTATTTTACTTTTAAATGATTTAAAAAAAAGAGATATTTCTCTCAAATAGTATTGATTTCATCTATGTCAACATCCTATGATAAATTTTAAGTTTATTTGAAGTTGATTTATTATAATACAAAACTTCCATATTATATTTAAGCTTTAGTGATATGTTTGACTGTGGATGTGTTATTTTTATACCATTAATGGATTATGGAGAAATTATTAACATTTTGTATGCTAGTTTTAATACGAATTGTTATGTCAAGTTTAAACCTATCCATATGAGGAATGCATTGGACATAATAAGTGACGGGTGGAGCCCACTATAGCTCCTTGATGCATCAGAAGGTCTCATGAGACAAACTATTGTCTTGGCACAAGGCCTTGACAAAATCTTATTTGTAGTCTTGGCACAAGGCCTTGACTATGTGGTTATGATTGTTTGTATTTATGCATTCCATCATTATGAAAGTGGTAATTGATATTTCATGTGATTATTAGACTAGTATAATAACCATGTGAATATGTAAATGGAATTATTTCATTTTATTTCTTCCATATTATGCTGAATTTCATGTTTAAAAGGATTTTGTTTTAGTTACACATTGCCTTAAATTTTTATGCCTATTTATGAACATTTCCGCTATATTGTTATCCTTACTAGGCATCTTTGGTCACCCCTTTAAATGTTTTAATTTTTCCTAGGTTGTGAAGAAGTATTTTATGAATGAACTGCAAGGATAGTATGAGGGGATATGAAGACAAGATGTT
The DNA here is from genome assembly GCA_963277665.1 of Viscum album. Classification (NCBI taxonomy): domain Eukaryota; kingdom Viridiplantae; phylum Streptophyta; class Magnoliopsida; order Santalales; family Viscaceae; genus Viscum; species Viscum album. The sequence goes on from OY728128.1 coordinate 174,345,692, forward strand.
GTTTTAGTTTTTTGTTCACTTTATGATGTAATGTAAGACTTATGAACGTATCTAGTGATTCCAAGGCTACTAAACTAATCAGCATTTCGAGACATAATCTTTTGTGATCATTCCAATGTTATGTAATAATGCACCGACTCTGGATAACTGGGTTCAGGGAGTTATAGTTGGTATTAGAGTAATTTTAGTATAAACCTTGCGAGCAAGATTTAGATAAACTCTGATTAGAGCACATAGCCATAAGAGATACTTTGTGGATTAGTATAGAAGAACATCCAAGAATTTCGGTATTTTAGAGATTTTTTGAGTTTTTTGAGCAATATATCTCTATCTGGATACGAGCAGGTAGAGCCGGCTCTGGAACAGATGTACCTAGGGGTAAAACCCGAAAACACCGCTTTGAGCTAGACTCGAACGGGAACTGGTGCACGACAGCGAGGCTTGATTCACTCTTGGTTATGACACTCCCGGGGGATATGCTTATGATAATTATCATTTTTTTACATATAATTATGAAGGGTTTATGAGTATATAATTCCACAAAAGAAAACATTTTTATGATTATGGATTATATCCATAAACTGTTCAATTTATGTTAAGTGTTTCACAAGTATGGAATTATGTATTTTGATTCATAAATTGATCTTGTTTATACCATTGTTTAGAAATGGATCCTTGTGGAAGGAATGTAAAATCTATCAATTCACACACTCCATGTAGGGATTTCCCTCTTGCTCAAGATAATTATAGTTGAGCTAGTGATGCAACCGGTGTTGATCTTCTAATGACTATACTCGGAGAACTCACTCATGTTATGAATAATAACCTTACCCGTATGGAGCCCCTCTAATCCGCAACATAGAGGATTAATGTTAGATCTCTCCATGAAGAAACAAACACCAATATTCAATTATATTACAAATCCCTTAGTAGCTGAAAAATGGATAAATTTCTTAGAAAAAATATTCCAAGCCTTGGGGAGTAGTGAAAGGGAAAAAATTATCATGGCAGGTTACCACCTCACTAGAGAAGCTGATCAATGGTGGTCATTGATTCAAAACACAATGGAGGATGATGAAGTATCAAATATGGAATGGAAGGAGTTCAAAGAGATTTTATTATAAAAATACTTTCCTCGTGACAATCGAGTAGATATGGAAGGGAAATTTCTGAGTCTGAGACAAAAGGAGGATGATAATATCGCAAAGTATGAGGATAACATTACAAGGTTAGAGAGGAATGCAACAAATCATATACGTAACCCAAGGAGTAAGATTGATTTTTTCTTTGATGGGTTAAAAAGATTTCTCCGTCGAGCATTAGTCTCACAAACCTTCTCATCGTATGAAGATATTGTCTCATTTGCTATCAAGATAGAAAAATAATTCTCTAAGTATTATGACTTTAAAGCAAAGAAAGAGAAGACGACATCTTCTAATCAATATGGAAAAAGAAATCAGGGGAAGAAGGGGAAAGTTGAATATACATTCTAAAGTAAATGTGGGAAGAAACACCCTGGTACATTCTTGAAGGGAATAGAAGTCTGTTAAAAGTTGTGTGAAAAAGGCCACCAAGCTCGTGATTGCAAGGGGAAGAAAGAAGCTACCGATGTTCAATGATACAATTGCAGGGAGCTGGGAAATTATTCAAATGAATATCCTAAGCGTTGGGGGAACTTACCACAGAAAAGACCAAGGGATCAAGGCCAAGCTTATGCTATCACTACTACTGAGGTAGAAGATCTGAAAGACGTGGTGGAAGGTAATTTAATGGTTTCCCCAAGTTTAGATAATGCATTATTTGATTCTGGATCATCGCATTGTTTCATATCTTCCTAGTTTGCTAAGAAAATTAGTTGTTTCCAAATTTGATTTAACAAGGCAGTTGTCAGTCAAAACTTTTAAGGGAAGTATCATCATAATCATGTTTTGTGAATCTGTTCCCATTAGAGCATATAAATGTTTTTTGTCTGCAGATATCATCATCATACCCATGATTGAGTTATATACAATCCTCAGTATGGATTGAATTTAAGACCATGTTTCAATGATTTATTGTAATAAGAAGGAGGTTATGATTTTTGATGATGATGACAAGGAACACCATATCTTTAGAGAAGAATCATCACCCCCTAATTCTTATCTAGATCCACCCCCACTAGCTCAACTAAGTTCAATTATTTTGGAGGAAGAAAATGAAATAACTGTGGGTGAGGAATGGAATGTACAAATAGATTATGTACCTATTGTGAAAGAATATGTTGATGTTTTTCCAGAGCATTTAACTAGACATCCACTAGAATGAGAAATTCAGTTTTCCATTGATTTAATTCCTCAATCAAGCCCCATATCAAAGACCCCTTATAGAATGGAAATTGTGGAATTAGTGGAACTGAAGAAACAACTAGAGGAATTGAGTAATGAGGGACTTATCCCCCTTGTGTTTCTCCATGGGGAGCCCCTATCCTTTTTGTTAAGAAGAAATATGGATCTATGAGGTTATGTATCGACTATAGGTAAATCAATGTTATAACAATAAAGAACATGTATCCCCTACCTCTCATTGATGATTTATTTGACCAACTGCATGGATCTCAATAATTTTCAAAGATTGAACTTCAATCTTGATACCATCAGTTGTGTGTGAATATTGAAGACAATCAAAAGACATCATTTTGAACCAGGTACGAGCATTATGAGTTTACAGTAATGCCTTTTGCGCTGACTAATTCACCCTATGTTTTCATGGATCCAATGAATAAAGTTTTCTAGGTATAACTTGATGACTTTGTAGTGGTGTTTATTGATGATATCTTAGTATACTCCAAAAGCTATGAATATCATGAAAATCAATTGTGCATTATATTGAATACTCTAAGAAGACATGAATTATATGGGAAGTTTAGCATGTGTTAATTCTGGCTTTAAGATATTTCTTATCTTGGCCATATTGTTTCAAAAGAGGGAATTTCTGTTGAACCTTCTAACATATGAGCAATCCAGGAATGGCCAGCACTGACGAGTATATCTGAGGTACACAGTTTAATTGTCATAGGAGGTTATTATCGGCGTTTTGTCCAGAACATTACCCCATTGGATAACCCATTTACAAAGATCACATGTAAAGGGGTTAAATTTGTTTGGACAAAAGAGTGTGAAGAATGTTTTTAAGAACTGAAGAAAGTATTAGTCAATGCTCTTATATTGACTCTACCATAGGGGAATGATGGGTTTGTTATTTATATTGATGCATCAAAGAAAGGAATTGGTTGTGTCCTTATAAAGAATGATAGAGTTATTTCTTATACACTGCGACAACTAAAAATTCATAATCAAAACTATCCTACCCATGATCTTGGGTTAGCTGCTGTAATTTTTTCTTTGATGATATGAAGACATTATCTCTATGGTGAAAACTATGAGATTTATACTGATCACAAGATTTTGAAGTACATTTTATCCCAGAAAGAACTCAAAATGAAGCAAAGGTGATGGAGTGAACTACTCAAGCATTATAATTGCACGATACACTACCACCCAGGGAAGGAAAATACGGTGGAAGATGATTTGAGTAGAAAAGATCATGGAGTTTTTAACATGATGAGAATTGAAAGGGAACCTATTTTCATTGATCTAGTGAAGATGGATATGGGAATTACCATGAACGGTGAATCGTCGATACTTTTTCAAATGGTTGCCAAACTAACATTACTATAAAGGATAGAGAGTTCTCAGACCGATGATGTAGAATTTCAAAATAAGATTAAATCTGTAAATGATGGGAGATTGAATGACTTTATGTATAATGATGGAATTTTGAAATTTGGGAAGAGGCTTTGTGTTCCCGATATACCTGATCTAAAAAGGAAATTGTTGGACGATTCTCATAGTTCCAATTTACCTGTACACCATGGGAGCACCAAAATGTATATATATTCGAAGGAACATTTTTGGTGGGACAACATGAAGAGGGATATTGCTGATTTTGTGTCATGATGTATGGTTTTTCAACAAGTGAATGCTGGAAGGCAACAGCCTGGTGGAGTATTGTAACCTCTCCCCATACCTAAGTGGAAATGAGATAATATCATGATGAACTTATTCATGGGACTACCAAAGTCTCTTATAAGGAATGATTCAATATGGGTCATTGGTGATCGTCTTACCAAGTCAGCACATTTTCTTGATATAAGGGAAGATTTACCACTTGAACATCTAGCATGACTATATATTGATGAAGTAATTAGACTTCATGGAGTACCCCTATCAATTGTTTCGGATCGTGATCCGCATTTTACATCACGATTATGGAAAAGTTTTCAGAAATCCCTTGATATTGAACTTCATTTGAGCACTACTTACTACCAAAAAATAGATGGACAATCAAAATGGACAATTCAGACCTTAAAAGACATGTTGAGATCATGCACACTAGACTTTCAGGGTATGTGGGATCAATATTTACCTATGGTGGAATTTTCCTATAACAATAGCTTCCATTCAAGTATTCATATGTAACCATATGAAGCATTATATGGAAATAGATGTCACACACCAACCTATTGGAATGATATTGGGGAAAGAAAACTCATAGGCCCAGAACTGGTGGAGGAAACGATGGAAAAGGTAAAATTAATCCAAAACCACATCAAAGCAGTTCAAAGTATGCAGAAGAAATATTCCGATAACTGAAGGAATGATTTGTAATTTCAGGTAGGAGATCATATTTTCTTGAAGGTATCTCTATGGGATGGAGTTATATGTTTCTTCAAGAAAGGTAAATTGTGTCCCAGTTACATCAGACCATTCGAAATTCTAGAACGAATTGGAGTTGTAGCTTACCATTTGGCAATGTCGCTATGTCTCTTCAAAGTTCACGATGTGTTCAACATATCACTGTTGAGAAAATATATGCCTGACCCAATGCATGTACTCACCTATGAGGAATTAAAACTGAATCCCGAACTGTCTTATTGCGAAGAGCCTGTCTAGATTCTTGATACGAGAGAACAAGTGCTGAGAAACCGGACGACTCATCTGGTAAATGTTCTATGGAGAAACCATAAAATGGAAGAGGCAAAGTGGGAACCCGAGGAACATATGATGAAGAATCACCCAAGTCGTTTCTTGTGGTATAATTCTAGAAATTTCAAGGACGAAATTATTTAAAGGATGGTAGAATGTAACACCCCAAGCTTCCACAGTATGCTTCTCCTTAAAAAATATAATAGCGTGTGTTGTACGCAACTTCGAGTTCTAACACACACCACAACCAATCAAACTAGCCATTACGTATAGTAATACCCACTTTTTGAAATTTTATAAATTTTATCTTTCAAAATTGACTTAATATTTGGATTCGGAATATCAAAATTAGCCTGGGGTGAATTTTTGGTATTTTTCTGAAAACATTCAATTTTTGATGAATAGTTAAAAAACACTGAGTTATAGTTTAAAAATGAAATTTTATTTAAATAATTTTTTATTTTATTTAAATTTAATTAATGTCAAAATAGATACATAATACCTATATATGTTCAATGTAATTCATTATAGTTAGTTTAGAATAATTTTAGATATATAAAAATTTTATTGAACTTTTCACCGTCTTTACCAACCTCCTAAGAGAATTTGAAAATTCTCGTAAAACATAAATTTTCTGATTCTATGAGTGGAATTTAAAAAATACCATGGAAATGGTCAATATCAAGGAGTGAAATTTGGTTCAATAAGATAAAAATAATTTGTGGTGATTAGTAACTTTTTACTTTTATTTACCACGGTTAAAAGTAAATAGGTTAATTAAATGTAAAAATGATATTAATATTACCCTAACACATTTCATAGTTATATTGGTCAAGTTTATCTCGACCAAAAACAACCTTAGCAATAAAATATTACCATTTAGGTCCACATGGATTAGATTTGGATATTTATTATTATTTAATTCAAAGAAGAGTTAAAAGAGTTAAAATCAATGTTTAATTACTAAATAATTTTTAATATAGGGTTATTTATAAGGTAAATTCAATTATAAATATTCATTATAAAGATAATAATATTTCATATATAATGGTATTTTGTTTATAATTTTTAGACATAAAATAAAATAATTTATTTATGAAACAATAGCAATGTATTAATTACCTAATTAATGAAATAATAAAATAATTGATATTATAAATATCCTAATAAATGTAATTTTAGACTTGTTATGAATTCCACTAATTTTATAGGTTAATATGACATTATAGTGTTTATTTAATTATTTTTTTTCTATGTAATCATGCTGTTATGATTTTCACAAAAATCAAATACCAAATAGTGTCAAATTTGACATAAAAGCGTTTTTAAAACAAATATTATATTATTAATTGATATTAAATTCCTAAAAATCTATGGATCGGAAAAGAGACTAATATAATGTTATTTGTATCATTAATGAACCACTCTGTGTTCTCTTGGATGTATATAGTAGGTTTTATTAACCATATAATATAAAAATAGAAAGAGACATGGTAAATGTGAAACTAATTAACTAAGAGTTAATACTAAATGATAAGGTTAATATAGTGACCCAAACCTGTTTAAAACCAATAGGTTGGGTGGTTTTCAACCCATACCCACCTTTTACTCGAAAGAAGTCACTTTTTTTCGATTAGAAACTGAATATGAATTTATTATAAAATAATATTTCTGGATGTTCTTAAGGTGCCTCTCACACCTCTTATAAAAGGGCACTCCCCCTTCTCTCTAATTCACACCATCAAAGCCTTTTGTCTCAGCAAACCATGCCCAAATAATCTCTCAACATCCCTCGCTTCAACCTAGAGTCCTTATTTTGATCATAACTCCAACCTAAGTAGACCTTTTTTTCATATCAAAAGGAAGAACCCGAAGAAGAGGTAATGTTTTCAGTACCCTATTTCAAGTTCCTTTCTTCTTCAACTTCTTCTTTATTTGTTATTTCATTTCTAAAATAATAACTCCAGTATCTCCTATATACTGTGATGTTATTTTAAATATGGTACAACCATATTTAGTATTCTATAAATCCCTTGAATGACATGTCACCATACGTGTGTAGGTATGCCTTACCATCTCCACGCCGTGGTGTAATTGTTATTCAATACATTATTATTTGGATAGGTATAATAATGATGTGTAATTCATGTAAATAATAAATATAACATAAATATTATTCTGTATATATGACACACCACCCAATTATATATTATTTTAATATCAAAAGAATGTTATTGATGCTCTTGTATACGTAAGGACTACCGTCTCCACGAATGCGATAAGATTCATTACCCATCATATCCATTCAAGAATAATTTTCATTTGATGGTTAAAAATAATTTTTAAAGACTTAATATCATTCTGGATATGAATAATATACAACCTATCTATAACAGACATGGCTTACGTAAGAAATCATATAGATAACAACGAATTAGTTGACCCCCGAAACAACGAAAATACAAAAATATTACTAACAATGCAATGTTAAAAGATCTTATATGATATCATATTAATGAATATGATTCTTGTATAATTTAATAAAAATTATTTCACTATTATACATGAGTTTAACCAACCCACAACCAATGAAAAGTACAAAGTAAGGGTTTATTTCAAAAATTTCTTCATTATCCGAGGTTGTTTATACTTAATTCTCTACTGGGACCTCTTTATCATCCACTACCATGTTTCATAAAAATGTATTTCAAAACATTATTACTATTTTACAGACTATAAGTTAACATAATTTATAACCTTGTTTTACTTTTTATAAGAAGTTTATAAAGGAATATTTCTGACATTTTCCAAACAAGGTCCTTTTTAACATTTTTGACATAATTAAGGTAAGAATGTCATTTTTATCTTATACGGTAGGTGCAGCTATTTTCAGCCATTATAAAATCTTAAAAGCTTCCCTTAAAATATTATAAGGATATTTTCAATGTAAATTTTTTATTTTATAATTATTTGACTTTTAAATGATTTTAAAAAAAGAGAGATATTTCTCTCAAATAGTTTTTATTTCATCTATGTCAACATCCTTTGATAGATTTAAGCTTATTTGAAGTTGATTTATTATGATACAAAACCTCCATATTTTATTGAATGTTTTGTGATATGTTTGATTGTGGATGTGTTATTTTTATACCATTTATGGTTTATGAAGAAAGTGTTGACATTTTGTATGCTAGTTTTAGTAAGAATTTTTATGTTATGTTTAAACCAATTCATATGAGGGATGTATTGGACCTAATAAGTAATGGGGGAAGCCCACTATAGCTCCTCGATGCATCGGTAGGTCTCATTATACTAACTAGTGTCTTGGCAGACGGCCCTGAAAAAATCTTTTTTGTAGTCTTCGAACAAGGCCATGACTATGTGGTTATGATAGTCTGGAATTATGCATTCTATCATTATGAAAGTGGTTATTTATATTGCATATGATTGTTCGACTAGTAGAATATCCATGTGAAGAAGTAAATGGCATTATTTTATTTTACTTCTGCCATATTATGATGATGTTCATGTCTAAAAGTCTGTTGTTATAGTTACACATTGCCATAAATGTTTATGTTTATTTATGAACGTTTTCACTATATTGTTATCCTTACTGGGCATCTGAGATCACCCCTTTCAATGTTTTAATTTTTTCCAGGATGTGAAGAAGTATATTATGAATGACCTGCATGGATATTATGAGGGGATATGAAGACAATATGTTGTTTTAGTTTTTTCCCCTTTATGATGTAATGTAAGACTTATGAATTTATATAGTGATTCCTAGGCTGCTAAACTAATCAGTCTTTTGAGACTTGATCTTTTGTGATAATTCCAATTTTATGTAATAATGCACCAAATCTGGGTAACTGGGGTCAGGGAGTTACACCAGTAGGGCACAACAGGGGCTAGGCAGGCCGCAGAGGCGACGGAAGGGCACCGGTCAGGCCGCGGGGGCGCAGGATAGGGCGCTTGGCAGGGCGCGGGGCAGTCCACATCAGCGGAGCGTGGGCTGGCACGGGACGGTGGAAAGATTCCTAGAGACGGTGGGTAGCATGGACTTTGTTGTTTCCTCCTCCATTTCATCATTGTTGATACGTCGCTATGCTGTAGAACATTAGAAGAAGAGAGAGAGAGATCAATGGAGGATGCCAAGCCATGTTAGATTGGCCTGCACCCTACGCGTTTAAAGAGATATCATTTGGATCATCATGAGAAGAAGACGATCAAAATATGTATGTATAACAACCTTATTATCCTTTGAAGAAGGTAATAAAAAGGCACAAATTCAGCAATTAATAAACCCCCAACCTCTTGTTCGTCGCTCGTTGGCAGAGTCATGGAAGGAAGATGATGAAGACCATCATTCGCCACGTCCGCTGCATATCCCCAATTTCGAGTTGCATCAGTTCGTTGACGTTGTTGCTAAGCGTAGGATTTGTGGAAGGAAGTCAAAGAATAAATTTTCATCGATGATCTTCGTGTTCTTCATTGGATGAAATGTTCTTCGTTAGGAGCATTCGCCAATAATCCTGTAATCCCCCTATTCTAACAAAATGAAATATTCCAACGAAATAATAAATTGTCTATAATTTTAATGCTGGAACGTAATTAAAAAATGAAGAATTAAATTAAAAAGGCTCCTAAAATTTAATTAAATAGGTTGGCACATTAATTAATGGGGGTTGGCTCCATTTAATTAAAGGGGAAGGTAGAGAGGCACTCCCTCATTAATGAGGGAGAGTTGAGAGGTTGTACTCTCCTCAAATTAATAGGGGTCCGGTGGTCCCCACCTCGTAACCTCTTGCGGGATGTTATGTTTGGGTGGGACCCACCACCTTAACCACTCATGGAAGGTTAGGGTGTGGCGGTCCCACCTCCAACTACCAAGTGGAGGTTTTAACCAACAATAACACACATGGTAGCTTAAAATAAAATAAAGTGTTCTACACTTTATTTTATTATTTTTTATAAAAATACAAAAAACATACTTTTATTCATGACCATCTTCCATTGAGGTGAAAGACTTATGATGTGAATACTGGCACTACGAGTTCTCCAATTCTCATAGATTTCAGTTTCGAGCACCAGTTCAAAATTTATAAAATCACATTCGTATGTTTACTGAATGTCCCAGAAAAAAACTTCATAAATTGATTTTAGGCACACCGGGCCACGGAATCAAGTGCTATAAATTATTTTGGGCTCATAAAAATATCATGTATTTAATTAAAAAAATTCACAAAATTTCTGGGTCTTTAGATTCTCCCCACCTCTGTGCTTTACATCCCTGTAATCTACGACTCAAACTATGGGAACAAATGGGGGTACTAGGCATGCATTTGAGCCTCCCTCTCCCATGTGCACTCCTGGAGGTTCCCATACTGCCAGCATATGTGCACCAGAGGTATTGAATATCCACGTAGGACCCACTCTTGTCGATCCTCAATCTCTACTAGAACCTCAATAAATGTCTCCCCATCGTCGACATCCATCTATCCATGGTCAATAATGTGGGAAGGGTCGTGCACGTATCTCCTCAGCGGGGATACGTGGAAGACATCGGGCACCCGGTACAACTGAGGTGGAAGATATAAGTGGTAAGCCACCTCTTATACTCTACTGAGGACTTAGAAAGGTCCCATGAATCTAGGAGATAACATTCCACCTAGGCCAAATCTCCGTAGACCTCATCGAGGTGGGACATGTAGAAAGATGTGGTCCCCATCCTCGAACTCCAGTGGTCTCTATCTCCAATTAGCAAATGACATCTTCCTACTCTATTAAATATTTATCTGCTCTTGAATGATTTGCACCTTCATCGTGGTAGCTCATACCGTGCCTGGTCCCACCAGTGCTGACTCCCCTGGGTCTGTCTAGCTCAAGGGTGATCTTCATGGTCGCTCGTAAAACGCCTCGAAAGGTTCCATCCCTATGGTGGAGTGATATCTGTTGTTGTAGAAAAAATCTACCAAAGGTATGTGATCCTCCCAGCTATGACTGGAGTTGAGAAAAGATGAATAGAGCATGTCCTTGAGTGTCTGAATGGTCCGATCAGTCTGACCATCTGTCTGAGGATGGAAGAAGGTGCTCAAGGAAAGTTGTGTCCCAAAAGCCTCCTACAACCCCTTCCATAGCTGGGAAGTAAATCATGCATCACGTTCAGAGACAATCATCTAAATAATACCATGTAAACACATAATCTTCTGTATGTAGAGGCGTCCCATGCCCCCTACTGAACCCTAATCTCTAATCGGTAGGAAGTGGTCCGACTTGGTGAGTCGGTCGACGATCACCCAAACAGAGTCATGAAACATGGATGTTCGTGGAAGACCCATCACAATGTCCATGGATCTCCCATCCCACTTCCACTCTGGGATATCTAATGTTCGAACCAAGCCTATTGGTATCTGGTGCTTTGCCTTCATTTATTGACAACTGTGGAACCGTGAGACAAACTCCGCTACTAACTTCTTCATACCAGGCCACCAGTGCTGTCGTTTATGTTCCTGGTACATCTTCTCCACTCCTGGATGTACTGCTAGAGGGTTTGTGTGGAACTCTCTCGACACTTCCTCCTAAAGTTCTACTGGTACCATGGTACGTCCTCTAAAGAATAGGACGTGCTCCCCACCTTCAGAGAATCCATCCGGTGCCTTCACTCTGGATATCTGAGCACATCACATCTTGATGTCAGTGTCTCCACACTATGCCTTCCTGACTCGCCGAAGAAAGGGGTTGTGACTATAAGAGACTAAAGAAAGGCTGCTCCGTCTCTATCCATATACGATATCTGTAAGGCATCCATATACTCTATACCTTTGCTTAGCAGTTGTATACTAGTCCTCCTGCTGAGCGCATCAGTAACAAAGTTCCCTTTCCCAAGAGTATAGACTATCTCAAAGTTATAATCCTTGAGGAACCCAAGTCAATATCACTATCCCAGGTTTAGGTTCTTCTGAGAGAAGATATACTTGATACTATTATGATAATAGTACATGGTAAAATGCTCCCCCATCAGATAGTGTCGCCACATCTGCAAGGAAAAGACCACTGTTGCTAACTCCAGTTCATGGGTAGTGTAGCTCTACTTGTGCTATCTCCGCTACTGAGAACCACAAGCAATCACTACTCACTCCTACATCAGGACACAGCCGAGTCCAGTCCCTAATGCATCACAGTAGACTATGTACCATACGCCTTCCTCTGGAAGCCACAAGATGGGGCACTAGTCAGCCTCTATGTCAGCTCCTGAAAGCTCTGCATGCATCTCTCCGACCACACGAAGGGTTTTTCCTTCTACATCAAGGCTGATAGTGGTGCTGCAACTCCATAGAATTCTGGAATGATTATTTGTAGTACCCAGCAAAACCCAGGAAACTTTGTACCTCATTCACACTCCTGGGTGGCTCCCAAGCAAGTACTGCCTCGATCTTCACTAGATCCACCGCAACACCCGCCTCCGAGATGAAGTGTCCCAATAAGTGAACCTATCAAAACCAAAACTATCACTTTGAGAGATTACCATAAAGCTGGTTCACTCATAGTGTTTCTAATACTACCTGAAGATGGTAGGCATGCTCCTCCTCAGTAATCGAGTATATAAAAATTTCATCAATGAAGACTACGACAAAGTGATCAAGTTATGGCTAGAATATCCTGTTTATGAGTCCCATGAATATTACGGGAGCGTTGGTTACACTGTAGGGAATAATCAAGAACTCATTGTAGTTGTACCGACACCTGATGGTCGTATTCTTCACAACCTCATATTGAACACTGAGTTGGTGATAGCCTAATCTGATGTCTATCTTCAAGAACCACTGAGATCCATTGAGATGATCAAAGAGGTCGTAAATCGTCAGATGTGGGGACTTGTTCTTCACGGTCACCTGGTTCAGTCGACGATAGTAAACACAATGCCTCAAGATCACATCTTCCTTCTTGGTGAACATAATCAAGGTTTCCCAGAGGGAAACACTGGGTCGAATGAATCCCCTCCCTAGTAAGTCCTCCAGCAGTACCCATAGCTCACAAAGCTCAGTGGGTTCCATTAGATATAATGGAGTAGATATTTGTGTCATCCTAGGGAATAAGTCAATGTATAATTCCACCTCTCTGTGAGTAGGTAGTCTTGGGACATCGTTAGTAAATCATCACCATACTGGTCCACCACTACAGGATAAGTCGGACTCTCCACATCAACTGATCCGAGGGTAAGGAATAATAACTGGTGGGTGATCAGCTTCACCCTCCTCCGATTAAGTCTGTCTTGTGCTATAATGGTTCCCTTCTTGCTGGTGAAGGTAAACATGGTCCCATCCGTGCGGAAACACCGCACCATTCCCCTAAAATAGTCAATCTGAGCATGGACTATAGACAACCAGTCCATACCCAAGATGTCATCAAAAGGCCTTGAAAGCACTACTAGTAAATCCCAACCGAATCTCTCACATCATAGGGAATTCTCGCACTACCGTCACCAGTGCATAATCGTCGAATCAGCTCCCGTAGGAGTCTCTAGCCGTAAGGGTCAAACCAACAGCTTCATCGGAATCTCGGAACTCCGAATGAGGGCAGTGGAAATGAATGTGTGACTGGCACCTGTGTCAATAAGAACTACAACTATGGTGGAGTAGACACAGATCATACCTTGAATCTTTTCTGGAGCACTGTGATCATAGGCCTCAGCTACCTGAAGTTGTGCTATAAACTGTCCACCTACTCCCTGAGGTTGGGGTGGACCTTTTGGTGGTGGTTGTGGTAACACCTCGAAACGTCGTCCACCACCAGCTGCACAACCAACTCCTCTGCTACATCCGCCTCCTCTCTGGGGACCGCCTCATTCAAACCTCTTCCTTTTCCTAGGTGAACCTGAAAATGTCTAGAGATCATCAGAACGGTCGGTCAGACAGTCACGAGCCAAGTGACCATGCCCGCTGCCTGAGTAACAATGCCTACTATTGGAATATGTGTTTATGCTCTGTGTGACTCGCACAACCGATGTTGAGTCATGTGGTCAACCCCCTGTAGGTCTGGTCCTTCTGGACCTCTATGACATCTGTCTACTGCAAGTGTAGAAGACACCGTTGCATGTCAACTGGAAGTGGGTCTCGATGCATGTGACTGCTTAGAAAGGATACTCTCCACCAAGAGGGATCTCTCTAACACCCCTTCCTACGTAGGGATGATAAGGGAGATCATCGATTATCTGATCTCTCACCTAAGCCCCTGTACAAAGGTGTGGTCCATGAAGAATGGGTCCCGCTCCATATCTATAGTGTAGCGTGAGAGGTCGGTGAACCTTGATGAGTATTGTGCCACCATCATGCTACCATATTGTAGATGCAGTAGCTCCTGTATCTGCACTACGCGAAGAGTGGTTGGGAAAAAATCCACCCAAAATTGTATCTTAAAGTTTGGCTAGAGTAGCGTCACCTCGTCATGCACCTAGAGCATCAGGCTCCACCATCTTCCAGCTGCTTCTTGAAGGAGAGTCACGACAAGGATCACCATGATGTCTACAGGTGTCCCTACTAGCCTAAAGACTCTCACCACAGCCTCCAGCTAATCCTCAGCAGCCAGTGGGTCTGTCTCTCCCCCGAACTTGGGTGGACTCTAGTGCTGGAACATGTGAAACACGTTCCAGAAGCGTGCATCATCTGTTGTTGGGGCTAGTGGCATCGGTGACCCAACGAGAAGTAGTACCACTAGTGCCTCCGCTGGTAAAGGGCCTTGCACCAAGGCCTCATCACTCGGTGGGATGTCAATACGTATGTCTCTTTGGACCCTAACTAGTCATCTGCAGGGAGGCATCCGGAAAGAAACAGATGCGACATGGTCAAAAGATTATGCCTGTTGAGATGACCCGGTTTAGATAACTTAAAGAAAACTTTTGAAAACACGCACCCAATCAGTTTTTTCAGGAACTGAATCAGAAAACATAAGTCTGGGACCAGGTGTATGGATACGTTGGCCTCCTGCACTAGCACTGGACTCCCGGAACTGAAAATCACACTTATTATCCGTAACACTATTGCTACATAGAAAATAAAGATCATAGTTCTATGTTCTTCAGTAGAACTGACTCCTCTGATACCAATTTGTCACGGCCTGTCCCCCGGGACCCATATCATGACTAACCCAAAACCACCTTCCATAGGCCCGAGGCACGTGACTAGAACCAAAGACATAAATACTGAAAATGGGAAGGGATTACCTTTATAACTGGAAACAAACACATTAGAGTACAGAACTGGAAGCAAAACACTAAGTAAAACTGTATAAAAAATAAGTGTTGGAAAGTAAAAAGGGTCGGGAATACAAGCCCAATAGGAAAGATCACGTACAACTAAAAAGAAAGTAAAGAAGCTACTGGGTCATCCTCCGGGGTTCCTACCTGTAGGGTAGGTACAGATGGACTCCTCATCACTCCACGTCAGTCCTTCTCCTCTGGGTTCCGTCACACTGAGTGGTTCACCTCCAGGTACCGTCCAGTCCTTCTACTCTCTACCTCAGTCAGCGCTGTCTATCATCTGAAACAAACACAATGAGGTGTGGGAATAGCCCATGTAGGGATGAGTATAAAAATACTTAGTAGGGACCCCGAGACCCTGAAGGTCTGACAAAATCCAACCAGGATAAAAAAAAAGTATGAAATTGATGGATAACCATTACATAGGTATATTCCCATACATATACATGTGTTATCTAGTAATTCATCTCATTCATAAGGAAAATATAAAGGTCATTGACTCTGCTCAAACAATAATTTTTATTATCAAAACCATGGATGGTGGATTACTCATCCTCTATAGAGTACAGTGGGCCTATCGCGTCTCATAAAGGTGCTTCCCACTATCCTTGGACTGTTAATGTACTCCATCTGTCAAGTACCGTTGGTCTGCTGCACTCACACACAGGCGCTCCCCACCATGGTTCTGCCGTGCTCACACAGAGGTGCTCCCCCTCGTAGCCTGTAGAGGTACATCTCCTATTGGGTACCATGGTTCTTCCATACTCACACAGAGGCGCTCCCCACCATGGGTCTACCGCGTCACATAGAGGTTCTCCCCATTGGTGTAGTCGAGTCACTCTGAGTCAAATCGGTCAAGCAGTCTTCAGGTCTCAGCAAGCTACTGGGTCTCCGTACTCTATCTGCTTGCCATTGGAAGGATCCACTACACAAAGTACTAGTCGATACTAAAAATTTCACAATGAGACATGAAGAAGTATCTCAATGGTATTCCATGTCATAGGGGTCACAATGAAACAGACGACATGTCGATCAGATGCCTGGTATGTGAGTTATTAGCCTTTTAGTCCTAGGGGCTCGGTTGAAATCGTGAATGATCCAACCTGACCATAACTAAAATATACCCTGAACTCCAAGGGGGAATTTTAAAAGGGATTACTTCGCTCCAAGAATACTGGCTCCACTGACGGTTCGTCAAACAGACATTTGGTGCCAAAGATATGGCCCGAGAAGGTAATGAGGTCAGTAGTAGGCCTAGGTCCAGTCTGACCCAGTCGGACTGACTCGGCCCAACCCGGTCTGGACCAACTTGGACTTGGTCGACCTGGTCAGACTCGCTTGGTTAGACCTAGACTGTTGGGTGAGTCATCCCACTAACATTGGCCCGGTTTGCTGGGCCCATCCCACCAGAATGTGGGGGCGGTTAGGCCCGGGATCAGGGCCTATTTTGCGAGGATCATTGCGAGGGAATGACCCGGCGTGGCTCGTCCCGGAGGGTATGAGGGAGCTAGGTCACCGACTCGAGGGCACCAAGAATGTCATGGAAGGGCCCCGAGAGGCTGCAGGGGGGGCATTGAGTAGGCCGTGGGGGCACCGTCAGGGTGAGGTAGGGGTCGGGCAGGCCGCAGGGGCGCCGGTCAGGACGCAGCAGGGCGTTGGGAGGCCGTAGGGGCACCTGGTATGGTGCGGGGCATGCCACTTCAGCAGAGCTTGGGCTGGTGCAGGACGAATATGTGATTCATGGGGGCCTCAGGTAGCACGACCTTTGTCTTTGCTACCTCCTTCGCTTCGTCATTGATACGTCTCCATGCCATAGAAAGTCACAAGAAGAGAGAGAGAGAGAGAGAGAGATCGACGGATGATGTCAGGCCATGTTAGACTGGCCCACACCCTCCACATTTAGGGAGATATCATTTGGATCATCACGAGAAGAAGATGATTCAAATCTGTCAGCATCAAAACTTTATTATCCTTTTAAGAAGGTAAGAAAAATGTACAACTTCAACAATTGATAAACCCCTACCTCTTGTTCATCGCTCGTTGGTGGGGTCGTGGAAGGAAGATGATAAATACCGTCATTAGTCACTTCCACCACATGTCCCCAATCTCGAGAAACGTACGTTCTTTGACAATGTTGTGGAGGGTATGATTTTTGGAAGGAAGTCGAAGAAGAAATTGTTGTCGTCATTCTTCACATTTTCTATTGGAAGAACGGTTCTTCGTTGGGAGCATTATCCATTAATCCTTTAATCCTCCTCTTACAAAAAAATTAAACATTCCCACGAAATAATTGATTGTATATTATTTTAATGTTGTCACATAATTCAAAAAGGAAAAATTAAATTAAAAAGGCTCCTCCAATTTAATTCAAGCGATTGGCACATTAATTAATGGGGGATGGGTCCATTTAATGAATGGGGAAGGTAGAGAGGCTCTCCCTTATTAATGAGGGAGAGTTGAGATGTTATTCTCTTCTACCATTAATAGGGGTCGGGTGATCCCCACGTTGTAACCTCTCACGAAAGGTTACGTTCAGGTGGGCCCCACCACCATAACCTCTCATGGGAGGTTAGGGAGTGGGGGTCCCACCTCCAACTCCTAAGTGGAGGTTTTAACCAAAAATCACACACATGGATGATTAAAATTAAATAAAGTGTTGTACACTTTATTTTATTATTTTTTTTAAAAGAAAAAACTATCTTTTATTCTCGACCATCTGTCATCAAGGTGATAGACTTATTAAGCGAATACTGGCGTTGTGGGTTAAACTGTGCCCTCAGATTTCACTTCCGAGCACCGGTTCAAAAGTAATAAAATCCCACTCGCATGTTTACTAAAAATACTTGAACCAAACTTCAGAGACTAATTCTGGGAACATTGGGCCTTGGAATCGAGCAGCGTAAATTTTTACAGACTAATAAAAATCCAATGTATTTAAGAAACAAATTAAATGGAATTTCTGGGCCATTTCAAATTTTATTTCCATTATAGACTCCATAAATTATCTTTTTCACATTATGATATAACAAAAAAATGTGTTCTAAATATACTAGTATGTCTTTATGTTAATTGGTTGACCATCAATTACACACAATTTTATCTAATGGATAAAGAACATATTTTTAATGTCTGGTGGACTAACGCCTCACGAAATGATGATTGTTCATTTTTCCATTACCAATGATCATAGATGAATTTTTGATGACTTTTTTTTAATAAATGTTATATATGATATTTATTATATCTTTAAGATTCTTTAGTTATTTTACAACACATATTATTATATTTTCTATTTATTTCTAAAAATAGTGACGTCTTTTATGGAATTTCATACTCTGCCCCCTCAATGCGATGTGACTCATTCACACTATACAAGAAGTTTATAGAGGATTATTTTAATTGGAAATATATTACATAAATACATATATATTATATTATTTACATAATTAAATTTTTTTAATTATAACATATCATCTAATTTATTTCCCTTTCACACACATAAGATGTGATAACATCATTCGGGGACGTGTGGACCACTTCCTCCTCAACATGATGTGATTCCTTTTACAACAAAACAATTATATAAATAAGTATATATGATTTAATAATATGGTTTTTATGATATAAGTATCATTTTGGAATGATTTAATTTACTTAAAAACCTTCATAAATGACCATTGAAAAATGGGAACATTAATCGTTCAGACATATGGACTACTGTCTCCATGAGTGTAATTTTGGTTCACTTTTCATAAAAATAATCAATGATTTGTTTAAAAAGTATAATTAGTGTATGAATATTAGAATTATTTCTGGGTTATTGTTCTTGGAGATGTAATATAATGTCCCCTTTTTCCATAGTTGACCTGCCAAAGTTTTGTTTGACACAAAAACCAAATTTAATCCAAATACATGATGTAAACATAATTGATTAAGAATATGAATAAAAATATGTTAAGAAAAAAAGTAATGATAAACATTAAAAAAATTATTTAAACAAATTAATTAATTAACATAAGCTTATTATTCATGAATATAGACACATGATACCAGTCAGACTGAATATGGGGGATATTCATATCACTTTTTACATCCATGTGATAAATATCCTGTTCACAATATTATTATGTTGTTTGGTGTATATAATGACAATTTAGATATAATATATCATTTATTATTTTATCGTAATGGTATTTAAAACTTCTTTTCAATAAGGATATGTTTGAAAATATTTCAAAGTGTTATGGGACACTTTTGGATGTTTAATGATTATTTTCATCAAGAAAAATACAATGATCTTTCGATAGTAATTAAATTTGAGGTTGTTATATGTCCATTATTCCACAATACATTTTCATTATCCTCTGTTTTTTAATTTCCATTTTCCATGATTAGTTCCATTTTCCCACACATTGGTACTCAAAATGTTTTTGAAAAAGTGTTTATGAAAACCCATATTTATTTATCTCCTTAGTTGGAGAACCTATTTTCTTTTATGAACCAGTTTTTATTAAAAAAAATCTAAAATACATGAGTATAGAAATTTTTACTCTTTTTATCTTTTACCAATGTTTTAAAATTATTCTTCTTGACTCTTTTCGGATAAGGAAATTTTCAAAAAATTTATAATGGAAAGGGAATGTTCTTTTATGTCATATGGAAAGTACATATTTACACATCATCATTTATTTTAAGCCTATAATGCATGTTTAAAATGTAATATTTTAAAGAAAATTTTTTCAAATGTAAATTTCAAAGAAATGGGTTTTTCATAACAAAATTTTATTTTCCACAATAATGTTTTTTATGATATCATATTATATTACTTCAATTCATAAAAAAACAACCCTTTATATTCAATCAACTTTGGATTTTTTTCTGTATGGACTCAATCCTTATTCATCCTCTACATGGTTTATTATTTATTTGCAAAAGGATTGAATTCACAATTAAATCCTTGACATAATATTTAATCCCATTGAAATATTATGTCTCATATCATAACAAATCATTGAATTTTCCACTAAATATCAATTTTAATTATCATGGATAACATTATTTCCAAAATAGTATTTCATTTTACATAAGATTCCTACTTTGAAAGTTATATTATTTTTTGCGGAAATATTGATAATTTTGAATTCTTTATTAAATATTGTTTTTTGAAAAGACTTATTTTGTATATTTATTATTAAATATGGGTAATGCATTGGAATGGTGATGATGTGTGGATATTAGACATTATATATCTCCTTGATGAATAAATAGGTTCTCACAAGTCAAATATATTAGATAAATTAAATGCGTTTTATCCCTAGTGGTAATTATCTTGTGAAAGGTCTTAAATATATAGTTTTTCATGTTATTTAGGCATGACATCAATTAAGAAAGGATTTCCCTCAAATAATTTTTTTAATTATTTATCCTTGATATTTAGTTATGACATATCTATGGATGTATGTTTATTGATTTATGGAATACATTTCATTTTCTTACCTTGCCATATTAATTATGCTTTATCAAGTTATATAAATGGAAAGTGAGCCCAGTTATATACGTTTCAATGTAGTATTCATTATTGCTTCTGTTGTATGTTTCCTTACTGATCATTTGATCATAAACTTATTATGTTTCTTTCCACATGCTATAAATAAAATATCTTTCAATAAGTCTATAAGGATTTAGTTTATTTTCAGTTTATTGTATATTATGATTTATTTTTTTTCCAAATTTTTTATGGGTACCATGTATGTAATCTCTCATTCCATGACAGTAAAACTGATCGGTCCTTTAATATTTTATTCTTTATAATCATGCCAATATAATAAAAATAATGTATCAACATCAAGCTTCCAGGGTCGAAGAATTACATGACAAACCAAATATTTTTATTAGGAATTAAATTTTATGGTTAATTAATATTAACAATTATAAATTTATCTACGAACTTTAAACAAATAAAAATGTTTATATCTTTTCAAAAATAATATCATACAATCAATTTGAGAAAAAATAAACTTTTAAATTCATTATGATTATTTTGTGAAAGAAAATAAATGTTATTTAAAATATCAATATATTTTATAAAAAATGATTCTTATTGTGTTCTATTTATAGAATTATTTGATTTTTAATTAATGTATATTTATGTTAACTCATTAAATTCTTCTTAATACTTATTATTATTGTTATATTTAAAATAATTCTATCTTGGTATAACGTTATAAAATGATCTTTAATCTAAATAAGAAATTTTTTTTATTCTAATTATTTTGTTTTTACATTAGTAATATTATATTATTTAAATGTTACATTTCAAAATTATTTTTCAATCCCCCAAATTTTAAAATAATGACATTGTATTTGATATAGTTTACGAAATCAAACATTATGCATTAAAGGGAATATAACACCCCAATACCATATGATATATTTATTTTTAATTAAATTCAATATCTGAAATATCTTGAATTACATGAAGCACTATGTTTACCTTAAAGTACATGAAACAACGTGTTTTATTAATAGCATGCATTACACACAATACTAAATTATATTAAACATAATATAATATTAGTAATTTTATTTAATATAATAGTTAT
The DNA here is from genome assembly GCA_963277665.1 of Viscum album. Classification (NCBI taxonomy): domain Eukaryota; kingdom Viridiplantae; phylum Streptophyta; class Magnoliopsida; order Santalales; family Viscaceae; genus Viscum; species Viscum album. Next base: position 174,367,573 of record OY728128.1, read on the forward strand.
CACCTAACCATTTGAATGAAAATTAAGCATAAGAATATTTGAATTATGAAAATATACTGTTTAAAAATATTTATTATATATCTATTTATTATAAATAAAATTAAAATCATTTAATATAAAAATAAATGTTTTTAAAAAATAGAATTTCTTCTAAAATGTTGTTTAATCACGTTTTTCATATTTAATTTCAAATTATTTTTTATAAATTTTATGAAATATATTTTCTAAATGAATATTCATTTTTTAGATAAAAATATCAAAATTATCATATTGGGAATTTTTATGAATTTTCTGTGATTTTTCATTTTTGTCATGAATATTGATAATACTAACTTTTAATTTAAAACTACCTTTTTGTTTATGTAATTTATAATGAAAATTTATATTTTAAATTATTTTTAAAGTAAATTTTTTAAAATATTATCTCAATAAATCAATTTTAGGTGATTCTAATAATCTTAATTTTGAATTTTGATATAAAATCATAGAATATATTTGACCATTTTCACTTTAGAAACATGCTTTCTCATCACAGTTGCAGGATAAATTATAAATTATATTATAAAACTTATATGATTTTAATTTGAAAAAACTAATTCAATATTTTGAATCATAATAATTTATATTATATAATATAGTTAACTTAATTTTTTTACCATAGTTATTAGTGGAAATATTTAAAAATAATTTATACAATCGAGGTTTAAATATAGTTTTGCGCATTACATGCATTTGATTTCAAATTAATTTTTATAAAATATTTCTTCATTATTAAAAAAATAGATTTTATATTAGTATAATTAGATATAAATTATTTAATAAAAATTATTTTTATTATAGTTCTTATGTATAAGTTACCATGGTAAATATCATGTCACATGTTTCTGTGTTTAAAATTTTAGGGTAAATTAAGTAAACATAAAGACAAACGAATAACATGAAAAAATTGTGTTTATTTTTATGGTGGAGTTTATTATCAAAAAAAAATTACACCTCCATTATTAATCAATTTTATGTCCACATGTGGTAAGGGATACCTCCTTATATTGAATAATGTAGGGTATTTTAAAACTACCACTCCTCCTCAATTATAAAATGGAATTCACTCACCTCACTTATTCACACCATAAATGCTATTTAGATTAAGTCCTAAGAAAATACCATAAAAAAATCCAATGACTCATAATATAATCCTTCTATTAGGAATAACTTGATCCTTGTAAGGATTTGGAGGAAACCGAATGATGATACCCGAAGAAAAGGTAATGTTCTACAATGACCATCTTTATTTTACCTCGTTGTCCTCATCATTCAATTTTTATTAAACCGTAATGATATAATAACATTATTATCATCCATATACATTGACGAAATTGTAATAAATTAATGAACTAAAACCATATCATATTTCTTCAAATGGGTTATGAATCAAAATTAATGTGTAGTTCAGACTACCATATCGCGAACCAATATCAATCATTTTTTCATTTCAATATATTAGGGTCGGGTATGATGATGTATCTAAATTATATATATGATATTAATAAAATATTTAAATTGTGAGTCCCATTAATATATATATATATATACCTTCAATTACATAAAGGATACGATAACATCACTCGTGTGTTTGATGGAAAACCGCCTCACAAAGCGATGTGATTTGTGTTTCAATAACTCCTAAAATGGAAGGTGATATAGGTAAATTTAATGATTATATGTGATATAAGTGAAATAATTTTGATATTAATGACATATTTATCATTATTTAAATATAATAAATATATTTTTCTTTTTTTCTTTTTGCACCAACATAAAGATGACTACATCGTTCAAGTAATTGTGGAATACCACCATAATGAAACAATGTAACTATATATTCATCACAACACCACATGGAAGATGTATATAAGTGCATAATATTTTAAATATGATATTATTGTTATTCTAAAATTTAAAAGTAATACTCAGGTCCTATATATAATGATCATCGAAAACTGGAAATGTTATTCATGCATACATACGACCTACAATCTCTATAACCATAACAAATATCATTTTTCCTAAATATAATTCATGATTGGTTTTAAAAGTTAAATTGATGTCAAAATATTATAATTATTCTATGATTCTTAGAATGGATATGAAATAACTTTATAATATGTGTATGAATCGTATCTTTCAAGATGAATCATTTATGAGAATACAATGCTATTAATATTATAAATAGTGAAAGATTATTAATGAAAGGAAAATAGGATGTTATAAAAGAAATATATATTATATAATAAATTTTAATAAGGTTATTTAATATTTTTAAAACATGTTTAACACCACTATATATTTTTATATATAATTTTCATCTAAAAGGGAGCGTAAGGTAAGGGATTTCATCCCAAATTACATTCAATGGAGTCCTATTTATTATTATGTACCAGTTTATGTTTATGTGGTGTATATACATATAATATTTATTGAAATATCAGGATTAATTCATACTATATGATATTTTACATTCCACTATGAATTGTATCATCCAAGGGGTTTTACATGAAAAATAAATAGTTGTAAAAGTTATTGTGCAGTCTCATATTCTTTTTTGATTACTAACATTCTCTTGAAACAATCAAATTATTATGATAATTTTCAATTTTAAATTAAATTTATCTAAGAGATAAATTTGTTTTTGTTATGAATATGATTTCTTAGTAAACTTTATAAACTTTTTACTTATGGTGTTCATGTTGAATGTTTTTTTATTAACTGAGAAATATTAATAAATCCATATCATTTACTCAATATAGATACATGAAATTAGGGAAACTAATCTATAATTAAATTAAATATTTAATATATGGCAAATGATTTGGAAAGGTATGAAATGGGTGGATCCATTTTATAGATAAACTCTCAATACATCAGTATGTTTGATGAGACAAATTATATTTGCTAAATTAAATGGGTGTCGACCTATAGTATTTAAACTACCTTTTGAAAGTTTTTTATGGTAGGGTATCATAATTCCTAAGATCATTGAATCAAAAAAATAAATCATTCATTCCTTAATATTTATATTATTATTATTCTAGATATTTTCACTATGAGATTTTTCTAGATACATTTCATTTTTAGTTTATTGATTAAAGGGAATGTGTTTTTTGATATTTACATATCTATATTAATTCTGTCATATACTGTTATTTTAATGGAATGTGTTATAAATTATTTACCTTTAAATATAGATTATTCTTATTGATTAATGATTTCTTATGTTGAACTTTACCCATACAAAGCATTTTTTTCTCACCCGTTGTTTTTCCCTAATCAAGAATCTAATTGGTGTACTATGTAAGATATGTGACAATATGATAGTGGGAATTAAGATATAATCAAAAAATATTATGTTTCAATTTTTTTATTCAATTTTAATATGAGATTCATGTATATATGTAGTTTTACAAGACCCATAAATTATTCAAACCTTTGGGATGTGATTCCATGAATATTATTCTAATTTTGTGAAGTTAGGAAAAAAATCTAGGTTATTATGATTTGAGTTGCTGCATTTATTGTTAGATAATGTTTAGTAGAATCATTGGGAACAAGATTTTGTAAATTGTAAATTAGGGTCAATAACCACATAAGAGCATTTAATGATAGGTATAAAAGAATATCTTAAGGTTTTTTTAATGAATACATTTTCTAGTATTTCCAAAAAACATAACCCTCGTTGGATACAAAAATTAGACATGGATTTGTCACGGATTTACCTATGGGTAATTACTAAAAAGATAAATTTTAATTAACCTGATTGTCTCCTAGAACATGAAAATAATCTTTATTATATACTTAGCTTGACACTGCATGGGGATATGATTTGGAAAATTTACATTTTCATATGATGTAATTGAATCGATGGTGACAATGAATGATCTAGTTTAAACCTAAGGTGTCTTAGAGTAAAAATATGTTGTATTAAAAGCATTGGGAAATGATTTATGTGAGAAATTGAAGGGAATAAAAATATTAAATTTATGATGAAAATTGAATATTCTAAAGGTAAAAAATATAACTCATCAAAGGGATTCATTTATATTATTGTATTAAATGTAGATAACATGGGAATTATTCGAGTCAATTCCTTCTTCTAAAGGATAATACATATACCATGGGTGGAGTTATGTTAAAATAAAATGGAGAAATAATTATGTAAAGAGATTTAAGAATTATATTTTAGATGTAATTCACCATTGGTATTTAGGTTATAATAAACTAGAAACATATTTAGATTTTGAAAATTTTTAGAAAAATATTTTTCCTTATTAAGTTAGGAGTTATGGATACTATCATGGGTAAATTAGTTTAATATTGATTAGATGTACAAAGTATTAAACACATCTTATTGGGTTTTATGTGAGAGGTTTCTACCAATATTATGCATATTTTCGGATAAATTTCCAACAAGAAAATGTTTTAGTTGAAAATTATTCGAGGTATAATTTGGGTACATTTTATAGAAATATTTTTATTGGTATTGGAATCCTTTAGGATTATTATTATCACTAATTATATTATTATAATACTCAAATTATATTATTACCCTTCTTGAAAAAATAATATATATAGAAAATAAAAGTGAAAAAGGTTTCTTAAAGATGGATTTTATTTCGAGGATGTCCATCATATTTTTTCAATATTACATGATTTATATTAACAGAGTTTATCTAATGAATAAACAACATATTGGTTTACTACCCATCATTTTTGGTAAGTCTATAGAATTTAAACCCATTATTGATGGAAAAATGGATTCACACCTACCACTGGCCTATGCTATGTCTTGGTTAATATGTCACTGTATTTAGTAAAAATATTTTTCAAATAAAAATTAATGATAAACTAATAATGTTACTTTTATTATTTAGAGATTATTTTATTATGTTAGATAAATATTTCTACCGGTGTTTTGGAAAATAGTTAGAGTAAGACATAATGACTTGTTTTATGGATCTTGTGATCAATTAAAAGTGAATTTTAGTACTTCAAGTAGTAAAAAATTAAATTTTCTAGATATTCATTTCTTACTGTAAGTGATGAATTAGAAATTGATTGAAGAATAACCAAAGGAAAAAATTGTGCTTTCAAAAATATAAATATATAATTTGATTATATTTTCTTATATGATAATACTATAAACTAATTCCCCAAGTATAGGAAATGGATTTTGAAATAATTTTTAAATTTACTCCCATCATTTATGATGATATCAATGATCTTTTCACGCATATTGTTTTATGATTTTGTGGCCCTTATCCTTATATATATCACCAAATTTCTTTTTATAAATTTTATCTAACACTATCCATCAGTACTTGGGAGTTAGTTTTCCCTTCCATGTCTATGTTTTCACTTCCCACATATGTTATACTACATAGATACCATGTAATGTGTTATTTTAGATGACCTTCATAATTCTTTTTCTATATTATTAAGAGGATGTTTAATGAATCCTTTAACAATGTTGGTTTTCAATTATCAAATCATTGACTACCGAGATCAATTTTATATTTTGAAGATGTAAATTATTTCAGGTGGGGAGAATTTAACACCCTAAATTTATAAAATAATGACATTGCATTTGATTTAATTTAAGTCACACCAAAGCAACCGCAAAATTGAATATAACACCCCATTACATTAAAATATATTTATTTTTAAATAAATATATTGTCCTAAATAGATTTTAACACATAGAACAATGATTATATATTGTGTTACATGTAGAAATGATTTTTTTGATGTCATTCATTACATGCAGACTGAGTTTTATTGAACAACAATATGAGACTAATATTATTATGTAACAATATAGTTAACTCTAAGCCATTAGAATAGAAGGCAAGGATAAGATTAAATTAATTATGAAAAAATAAAGTTTGAAAATATTTACTAGCAATCTATTTATTATATATATAATGATAATCAATTAAAATAACATGAAATGTTTTTAAGAAAACAATATTCTTTTAAATATGGTTTAATCTGATTTTCATGAATAATTTATAATTAATTTATAAAAAAATTTGACAATTAATTTGGAAAAGATTAATTAATTTTTGAAGTTTCAAATAATAAATTATCATAGGGAGAAGTTTTAGTATACTTTTTAGATGTTTCTTTCTTCAATGAATAGTAAAAATAATGATTTTTAATTGAAGCCTTTATTTTCGATTACATTATTTAAAATTTAAAATTATATATTTAGTTCGATTTAAAGTAAAATTAGTTAAAAATTCTATAAATTAATATAATTTAGTCAATTATATTAATATTCACATTTTATTAACATTTAAAATCTTTGTAAAATTTTGAACATTTTTACTTTAAGAGTCTGCTTTCAAATCACGCCCATGAGATTAATTTTAAATTAAATTATGAAACTTATGTGACTATAATTTCACCAAATGGATATAATATCGGGGATATAAATTGTATATTATTTAATAAGTGAAAATTAATTTTTTACCACAATGATTAATGAAATTTTTTTAAATTAAATAATGCGATTAAGGTTAAAACATGGGTTTTCACTTCACATGTATATATATTAAAATTAATTTTACACACACATTAGATTTTTATTTAATAAATTTGTTTTCATATTAATTATCATTTCGTCGAAATCATATAATAAATATCATTTTAACTATATGATTAATTATTAAATTACTACGGTAAATAAAAAGATTCCAGTTACTGTAGTAGAAACTAAAAGGGTAAAATTGAGTTAACTTAAATAATAAATGATTACAAGATGCATATGTGTTTATTTTCTGTGGTGTAGGTGTTAATCAGCCAGATATTTCTTCATCTCCATTTTTAATTAATATTTTATCCACATTAGATAAGGGTGACCTCCCAAGAGTGAATAGATTTGGGTATTTACAAAAATGACACTACTCCTTAATTATAAAATGGAACTCACTCAACTAAACTATTCACAACTTAAAACCCCATTGTTTGGAAAAGAACGGACCATAACCCTTCAAAAATTCTCTATTACAATCCAATAATCATCATTTGTGGATAAAATCCAACAAAGTAAGGAATTTTGAAAATGTAATGAGGAATCCTGAAGAAGAGTAAATTTTCATTAATGAGCATCTTAATTTTATGGCTTTCTCATCCTATTTATATTTTAAATAAAACATGAGGATATAATAAAAACTATATATTTAATTTACTGGGAAATTTTTATAATAATTAAATGACTTAATACCATCTCCACTTAAGTAAAATGGGTTATGAAATCATTATTTGCGTGTAAAGGAGAATAATGCCTTGTTAATCAATGTCATTCATTTTCTAATTTAATCCTCCAATGGAAGTTTATTAAGATGTATCTATATCTTATATATATACATATATATGATATTTATAAAAAATTTATACCTATAGAAAAACAATATCACATATTTCTTTTTACCTTCAATTCTGTAGGAGATAAGATAACATCACTCTAGTGTATGACAGACTATCACCTCACAAAGAAATGAGATTCGTCATTAAATCATGCTTCATATGGATGGTTAGAAATATCATTTTAATTATTATATGTTATATAAATAAAATAATATGTTATTAAATAAATTTTTTATTACAAAAATATAATATATTTCATTTTATTTATTTCATTCTCACTCACATAAAGACAACAATATGGTTCATGTACATGTGGACAACAACCTTCATGAAATGATGTGAATATCATTATTTAGGTCAACTAGGTAAAATACCCTGAGAGTGGGGAGGATGGTGAATTAGTGTATGATATATTTAAAATAATTCACCTTTAGATCCTATTTTGCTGTTACACAAAAAACACTTCTCTCTTTACCCTATAGAAATATATGAATGGAAATGAAATCATGCACATGAAATAATGATTTTACTTAGTCCACCCTCACTGGGCTATATCTGAGGAGCATATAATGGTGATGTGTTGTTTTATAAAATTTATAAAATCTCATTTCCAATTATAGGGTTCGAGAATAATCTCTTATAGGAATAAGATATCGAGGTTTATAAGATTTTGTGTCTTCTAAATGCATTCCCAATGGTAACTCCCTATATTTCTTAGACTATCTCACTACTGGTGGAAAGGAACTATGTCTTACACTTCCTTTTCTCACTTCTCTAGGAATAGATCCACTAATTTTTTATGGACTTCTGGGTCAATTCCTTTTTATGAAATCACACATTGTCAACTGTATGAATATGCTATGCCGATGTCCCGTTTTCAAGAGTAGATGAAAACCTCTTTTTCACATACTGTTAGTTAGCCGAAATCACTTTCACGAACTATTTATGTTCCTCCCCAAACCACATGATTCTTCTATGAACCAAGTAGATCATATCTTTCATAGACCACATCATCTTATAACTACCTCTACTTCCACCACTACATACCACTATTGTGTACTTTCTCTATGAACAGCCTCTTTTAACCACCTCCGCGTACCACTATCACATACCTCTTTTGTGTACTTCATTCACTTATGACTTCAAAATATATGGAATTACTTCTTCAAAAAGCTACTTCTTCCATAGAATTACTTCTTCCATTTAGGAATAAAATTCCCTACAAACATCCTTTCATGGAATAACTTCTGTGAACTGCTTAACCCATCCCGGAATCCTCCTTTTAAAGCTCTTTTGAACATGTCTTAATTCCAAAAGAAAACATTTATTCTTATAAAAATATATCTACCTTAATGAGGGGATTTTAACTCCTTATATAGGAATATATATCCTCAAAATCCATTAACACATAGTTTACCAAATCTTCATAGGGTACCATGCTCACACGATCCATTCTTCCCTTCGTAGTCCACAAACCTCCACTCTTTTTTGGTGGAAAAAAAAGAAACACCTCATTTTCTCCAATGATTCCCTTCACGACTTCTCAAAGCACCACCTTGTTTTCTTGAACAAAAATCCATCACACATACTGCAGGCCATCCCATGAACTATCATTTCTCTATGAATTATGCTTCGTGGTAAGCATAGTGCTCCAATACCGAATCCTTTCTTTACAAAAATCCTTATGCAATTCTACATACCTCCTTATGAGTTCTGTGCTCTATTATTTGTTGGCCGCATACCGTGTACCCCATTTCTGAAATTCCAAAAACCAATATCATGATTTTGAATCCCGCAATTTTTACAAACAATGGGGAATGGTTCCACCTTAAACACATTCTTCGGTAAACACCAACAATACTCATTCATGGTTATATAGCTTCATCAAAATTTAGAATCACACCAAAAACATATCTAGAGGACACATTACGTTATTTTTCCCAAAAAAAATTTATCACCACACCACATGGATGATGTATATAACTATATATAATTTATAATTTATTTTATGATCATTATATAATGTTAAAATATAACCTACATCATTTCCATAAATATTATTGAAAAATGGAAATGTTGCTCATGCATAGGCATGACCTCCTGCCTCCATGTCCGTAATATACTAAATTTTTCACAAACATCATTCTTCATTAGTATTAAAAGTACAATTTATGGAAAATTATGATTATTATTTCATGATTTTTATTTTTTATATGATATTACTATATAATAGGTGCATGAAGTAGATCGTTCATGATGAAATATGCATGAGAAAACGACAGAATTAATACCTGACCCAATGAAAATAATGAAAAACTATTAATTAATGGGTTGTATGATATAATAAAAGAACCATATATGATATTATAAAATACTAATATGGATTTTTATTAAGTTAATTACATATCTAAAACCAATACCTAGGATGTTAATTCACATTCATCCCAAAGAGAGTATAAGGAAAGAGATTTAAATTTTATTTACATTCCATTTTGAATTTTTTATGCATAACGTAAATTTTATGTAACATATATATATATCCATTTAAATTTAATATCATGAATCATTCATAATTAATGGAATTTTATTTTCCTATTTTAATTATCTCATCCAAGAGGATTTTAAATGAAAAATACAAAGTGGTAAAAGTTATTTTCCAATCTCACATTCTTTTGGGATTTGAAACTTTCTCTTGAATCAATCACATTATTGTGATAATTTTTCATTGAAAAATAAATTTTTATTATATATCTATATTATTCTGTTATGAATATAACAATTTTCTAAATAGTATACCATTTTTACATATGGTGTTCACTTTGTAATTTTTTAATTATCTTGGAAAATATTTTTAAATCCATATATTTTACACAATATAGAGATTTTTTGATAAAGAATATTTTTATAAAGTAAGTAGATTGATTTATATATGAATAATTATTTTTATTGATATTAAATGGGTCTCACCATTTATAGATAAGTCATTTATTCCTCCATAAGTCTTAGGTGGAAAATTATGTTTTATAAATAAAATGAGCTTCTACCTCTAGAAATTAAACTCTCGTGTGACATGTATTGATTGTAGAGGTATCATGAATCCCAAGGATATGGTGTCTAATAATAATTATTTTACTTCATTAATATATTATTTGTTGTTATCTTGGATATTTTGAATATGACATCATGTTTTGATGCATGATATTTTTAGTTCATTCATTAATAGACATATATTTTCTTGTATTTACTTTTCCATTTTGAATATGCCTAATTGCGTTAATAAAATAGAACATGTGATCAATTATTTAAGTTTCCACGTTTATTATTCTTTTTTGATTTAGTATTTCTTCCAACATAATTACACTATTCTAGTCATTAGGGCTCACCATTATTTTATTTCCAATCATAGGAATCTAGTAAGTGTACTATGAAAGATATGTATGAATATACAAGAGGTAATAATGATATTTTGGAAAGAAAATTACTCTAATATATATTTCTTGAAATTTAATATTTGAATCATGCGTGTATCTATTTTACCGAGACTATTAAACTATTCAGTCCTTTCAAATGATATATATTGTTTCTTAAGACGATTTATTAAAATATGGAACAAGATCTGGGCTACATGGTTTGGGGCCACTACATTATTATATTATAATCTTAGAAAATGTATTATATATATATATACATCCTTCAAAAATCTTATTAAAGTATTTTGTTTTTAGTTTTTATAAACAAAAAGATATTTCGTAGAATAGATAATAAATTCAATTTGTATAAATACCATATCTTTTATGTCTTCATCATGATATAAATATGACATGATGTTATTAGAATTATTTTTCACAATAATGATAGGTATATAGAATTATTTTATATTCAAAATATCATCCTCATCATATAAATTAAATTTTATCTTAAGATAAATATGAAAATTGTTATTAGTGTTGACGCAATGCATGCACAACATTAAAAAATTAAATAAAAGTTTTATTACGATAATATTTATAGTTTTATAATTATTATTATAATATTAATGATATATATAATTAATAATAAATAATATATTTTTATATTTAGCAATATTATCATTATGGAATAGGATAATTATTCAAATTCTAACATGAAGATTATATAAGGAAAAAAGTCAAAGTAATATCACAAAAAAATTTCTTTATTAGCATGATAGTAAATATACATTATGAAGTTTTATTGTCAAAATTAATTATGGAAAATAAATTATATTTATATTATTAATTTTTTTTAAATAATAGAGCAATTATCCCAAATGCTTATGCAATGTCGATATAGCACATATTTAAGAAATAGAAAAGTCAACATAATGATTTGGAATATAATAATGAATAAAATGTCTGGATTTTTTTATTCCTTTTTGGTTTTTATGAATTAATATGAATGTTACATAATTAATTAATTGTTAAAATTCAAATGCCATTTTATTTAGATATTTGTTAAATCCAAATTAGGAAAATTACCATGAAAGTTACATTAAGGGGTATTTAATTTTTAAATGGATTTATAAATTAATAAGAATTGTAAAAAACTATTTTGAGTCATGTGGAATGGATAATTGAATACAATATAATCCAATATCCATTTTAGCCTCTTTTCATATTATATTTCTATTCTTGGACCCTAAAGAAATAACATTTTCTAAACAACTATTGATTTTTTTCTGTAAAAAGGGGCTCATTATAACCATTCCAAAATACAAACTATGATTGGTTTTATATCTATATTTTAATAAAACATAACTTTAAAAATCAATTTACATGTTCCTTATAATATATCCTTTGAGAAATTTGTGTTTATTATGGCTTAAGACTCAATCTAAATTATGCGATTCAATGAGGAAGGTATGAGTTTTCGAGCCTCTTTCTCAGTTATTATTTATGATACATTATGTTAAACCTCCTTAAAAAATAATTATATTATTCATTAATTATGTTATTACAATTTTATTAGAATATTTTTTTATCTATTAATTTTAATAGATAGTCCATTAACTTTCCCCAAGTGTTTTTTAAGCAGTTCTTTGGAAAAAATATTGGTTTTTTTAAAATCATGTATCTTAATTTTGACTATCTTACTAATATTTAAAAGAAATTAAATGTGGATATAAAATGTTATTTTAATTATAATGTGACAATTTTTTAGAATTCAAATATTTATTATCTATTATTCCCTTCAGACTCTTGAAAACAATAACCACTCATCATTGTGGTTTTACGCTACCAATGTAAAAAATGATTTAATAAATTTAATTTGTTCATGAATATTATTAAAAAATGACTTTAAGATTGAAAAAAACATTTAACTTTAATTAAATTTAAGATTATAATTATATAATAGTGACATATCCATCATAAGAACATAATTAAATTGGAATAATCACGGCTATTTTGAACTGTAAAAAATAAGACTATGATGCACAAGTATTTGGAATGTTACTATTTTATGGATAATTGAACTCCCATTTTTATATAATTATATAAAAAATGATAAAATAACTCTTATAGATCTTATTTAACTATTTTATAATGTCCATTTTCCAATATAAAAATACTGAAGTTGTTTAGGAGGATATAAATCGAATGACCTCAAAATTACTGATGATAACTATACTGATTTAACAAATAAATGTAACAAGATAATTATTGATATAAATTGAATAGTATAAAGGGAATAAAATCAAAAAGGAATTATTTTAATAAAATAAATAATTAATATTATTTCATTATACCGGAGGTTGGTAAATATAAGAGGTTAGTCGATACTAGGGGAAATGATGCTTCTCTTTTATGCCTTTATATGAATTTTTTTGAGGTTTTCATATCAAATTAATATCATCCATTCTCATGTTTTTATTTTGTGTCATACATTTTCTTCTATATATATTATAACATAATTTCATTTTATATTGTACTTTTCCTTCTTTATAAAAGTATGAAAGAATTCAATTTTAATGGGTTTTTCATGGCCCATTCTTTAATAAAGTTTGAGAAATGAATATTTTTATATTTTTCCACATGAAAACCTTTTTCCACTTTTATATCAAATATTATTTAATAATTTTCCCCTTAATGTTGCATTGGTTTTTAAATGTTATTTCTATTCACATTCATTTTTTATTTATTCACATTAAAATAAATTCTATTAAAATTATACACAGTTTTTCTTCTTATTTATGTGGGTTAACATCAGAGATTGTGATAATTAGTAAGAAATTATTTTATTTATGATGATAAATGAAATATTATAATTTTTAAATTCAAATTATCATACATGGTAATTTTATAAAATTATTGGTGAGATTAAGAAAAGGATCTCCAGTGTATTGGGTAATGTTTTATTCTCTAGATAAATAATGTTAGAGATAATCAGAAGGGTTATTCCATTTATAGGTTGATTGTAACAGTGATTAAAATAGTTATTATGAATCTAATTATCTAATTAACCTAAATTTTTGTTGCATTTCTATTATTCTAATGTTTAATATTGTTTTAGGTACCTCCTTGAGCAGACATGTTATTTTTAGGATTCAATATATGTTAATAATTATTATATAATATATATGTTATTTAGTTATTAGAAGTATATTTTCAATGGTTTTCATACTAGTTCAACAGCAAAATGGGTTCCCATTATTTTCATACCACATATAGATATTTATTTCCTCCCTCCATGTTTTTAATGTTTTTATAGGGACTGATGATGTTTATAGATGATTACTAAGTACTGATATGAATCTGGGAAGGTGATAAAGAATTAATGTAGTGTAGTACCATGAAATGGGTTGTACTACTGAGAAGTCAGGGGTGATTCGTTGGTACTACAAATTTATTTATTTTATATAGAACTCTAGGACTTGTTAGAGTCCAAATAAAATGACACACAATATTTTTACAAGGTTCTTTCCCATGAATGGTGAATATGTACTTGATGTGGTCGGGATGGACCAAGCTACAAATTCTATATGATAACTCATTCAAAAATTAAATTTTTTTAGTAAAATTGAAACATAGAAAAATACAGTGTAGGAATCATCAAAATCATAATACAATGTCTCCAAAATGTTTTATTACATTGGTTATTAAATTTTTTTTAACTAAACACCAAGAGAATGAGAAATATTGCAAGTATTTACAAAAAATATATATATCTTTTTCATTGAGCCTCAGAATGAAAATGATACTTCAATTTCTCATAAATTGCAGAGTCCCTATTGCTGAATATCATTATACATATCCTAATACATGACAAGTGAAATTGATTCATTCCACTTATTATTTTAGATGAAATATTTGAAAACTCAAACTCATGTAATTCTCATATTTTAAAAAAAATAGTTTTACTACTTATTTATGAATTTATGTTCATAAAATAAAAATCACTATATTATTTAAAATTTCACACAAATTAAGATTCAAAACAATTTTATATTACATAATTTATAGTATGTTATCTTCATTTCTTTATGTGCAATGAACTCACATTATTCATAGGTTCTTGTATCTGCTCACTTTCATCTCACTATTTAACCTTCATAAAGCATAAATTTTTCTAAACTATATTCATAGTATTATATTATCTCATGTAATATTTATATGAATAGTTAAATCACTTTACCCACTGTGTATGTTTTGTTAAAACATGAATTCAAAAAATTTCACAAATATCATGTGTTTGGAAATTCTTAGAAAATATCATAAAAACCACATAGAATCATGTTCTTGAGAATATAGTACCTATTTTTATTTTTTTATATCTATTAATGATCACATTGATCTCATTGAAAATGGTGTGTATGGTGGAATTCTATATATCATTATCACTAAATCACTCCACCACCTCAACTATAAGAATGCACTGAAATTTATCTCTCCTCGTGCACCACCATATATCACCCATTTTGTGAATCTGACGAATCATTATAATTGTAAACCAAGAATTTTGTATTTAATCATGCATGTACCCTTTCTTCAGTCTCATTGTAACCTAAAAATAGTTTTCTTTATGAATGGAAATGAAGTTTCCTTCATTCATTCATTCATTTTCAGAACATATCTTCAATAATTGAATTTCACATTCCAAAATATTAGACATCTTTGGGTTTTTAGTACCACCTTTAGTTTCATAAAAGAATTTGTGATAGAATTTGGTTTAGAAATCCAAAGAATCTTATAACTTCATTCAATCATTATCATCATATCAGGATTCTCGTTTTGATATCTATGTATTTTTGGTGTAAATAAATCTCATTAGATATAACCCTCGGATGAATAAAGGGAAATGATGATAATGATAATTGTTTGAATCTATTGAAGAAAATAAATTAGATGATCCATGTTTTATCTATATCTTTAAGGAGGATGAATGTAAAATTCTCTTTCCATCCCACATATCTCTTAACATTGGTTTTTTGTGATTAATATGTCTCAGTGCTTCCTCTTCCGATCAAAAGAGTTTATTGGGGTCTTGCACCAAAAACTACAGGTATCGACCCATGTTGTTTCCCCTCCCACTGTAATACCTCACAAAGTGTATCAACTATTAAATTTTTCACCACTATGGGAATTATATGCATACCCACATGCATCTTACAAAAACATTATTCTACGTTCGATACTTCTTTCCAACATGAGTACTGGCATCACATGGATCCCTTGGTTTTCTAGTTGTTATAATATTTTTTGTATAAGAAAACATGTTAGTGTTTTCCGAACAGAAATACTATTCCATGAATATCCTCCCAAAGCTATTATTATAATATAAATCATGGTATATTCATATATATCCTAGTCATTATTTTCTCATATTCTTTTTTATAATTTATTATGAAATGTTTCCTCCTTAACATATGTCTTGGAATATATATTAATAGTTCAAAAATTGTTACAATTAATGTAGAAAAAAATAAGAAACCATCAATAATTTCATGGGTTCTTCAATCCCCAATTGTATTTTCTATCAGCATCAACAATTCTCTTCATGATAAATGAAATCAAAACCTTTCTTCATTAGTAATATATCAACATATAATTCAATCTCTCAGTGGTGACATTAACGTCGTCTCCCTCAATTCTTCCTCTTACATCCCCCTTTTAAAATAACCTCATCGATGGATTCACAAAATATAAGAATATGATTATGTATTCTTACCCCCTTGAAATCATAATGCAAATAATTAATGGTGTAAGGGAAGGATAAACATGTAGTTACAACAAAAGTTTCTTAAATAATTCTCTTCGTATAGATTTAGTGAACAAATAATGAAATTGATATTTTTTAAAATATACTCTAACTTGAAATCTATAATTTTTACACTCTCATTTGTTAAATGATATTTAATATCAATGTGTTTTGATAAGGAGTGTTTCATTCATTTTTTTGATAGATTAATCACACTCTGATTATTAAAGGATTTTTTCAATGGTCCTTCAACATTTACCATTATATCGTCAAGACAAAACCTCTACCATATCATTTAGTATAAAATTAGTAGAAACATAAATAGATTCCATTGTACTTAAATTCATATAATTTTGTTACTTGTTATTGAAACTAACACCCCTTCTACCCAAAATAATTTTCCTCCAAATATTGATTTATGATCATTATAATCTCCATCCCATTTAGAATTTAGAAAATTGGGTTAGTTAAAATAAACACTTATATTATTAATCAATCCATAATTCCACATTAATTGGATATACCTAAGAGTTATTTTAGCATTCATCAAGTGTGATTCTTTTATATCATGTTTATATCTAGCAAAAAAAGATATTTTATATACAATATCTTCTTTTAATGTCATATTTTATATCAAGATGAAAATTATTTTCCAAACATATTTTTTATTAACCATGTATCTTGAATCATCATTAATAATCTTTACACAAATTTTAATAGGTTTTGATACATAAATTTAATCTTAATTTCTAATATTCATCAGTAATTTCATGGAATATTTTTTTTGTGAAACAAGGATATATATTCTCTTTTGAGAATCTTATAGACTAAGAAATAATTTTATCACTCCATAAATTTACATTTCAATGTACATATTCATTTGATATGAAAACTCTAATCATAAATATTTTTTATCACCTAAAAAATATTTTTTTATCAATATATATAGTTATGATAAGAGTTCCTATTTTCAAATTGATGAAATAATTGTATCTTTTGTCTATTTTTAAAGAAAAATTCAACTACTTTAGGAAACTATCTAGTTTAGAATAACATTCTTATGTACCCTCATTCATCACATTGAAGTGTTTCTTTATCTTATATACATTGGTCCCATCAATATCAAGATTAAATTTTTTGAGTTTCTAATAAATTTTTTTCCAAGATCCCCATTCTTGAAAGCAGACTTTATATCTATCATAAAACAATTTATTGTATCTTTGAGTTGAAGCCACAAGAAACTTTATGTTTTCCTCTAGTCGTAAAACTAGTAAATAAATTTCCTTAAAATATACTCCTTCATATTATGAATTACCCTTAATAACGGATCTGTATTTATTCCGTGAGATGTGATCTTTTTTAAAAAATTTGTTTTCAAACACCCATTTGATTTTTATTAAATTATATCCTTATGGTCTTGGAACATGATCTCAAATTTTATTTTTGTCAATATGGTTTAACAATTCATTCATATAATTTTTCCACTCCTTTTGTTCAATAGATTCTCTAACATATTTTGGTTCATGTTCAGAAATGAGATATATTGGATTTTCAGTTATCCTTCTTCATATTGTATGTACCATATATTATTGATATCCTATAATTTCTTCTCATTAAACAATATTTTTCAAAACCTAATGATTTTATTTTTCAAATATATCTTTTTATCCTCATCATTGGTTTTATCTTAGTCAACGTCAACAGTTTCTTGTTTATGTATAGTATTATCTTCATTTTCTCTACTATAAATATATGTTATGTATAATTAAATGTTTTTAAAATATTCGACATTTTTTGAATCAGTGTTGGGTCAATTTTCAATAGTAATCACATCAAAATAGTCTTCCAACTTGTGTAATTCTTTATTCCAGTATTTATATCCTTTACCATTTGATATATGGCCCATAAACATCCCTTCATTAGTTTTTTCCTTAAATTTTCACTGATTTTCATTATTGATCATCATGAAATATTGACTACCATACAGATCCAAATATTTCAGAGTTTCTTATATAATATACAAAACATAATAAAATTAAATGTATAATGTTGTCTTTAAAATAATCTTTTCTGTACTTTCATTTTTTTAAACACAACTTCTCTCCATTATAATTTTTAATGTTCATGTTTGGTTAAAAATGTTATTCCCATTTAAACCAGACAACTAATTTTCTGTCCAATACTCTATTTCATTAACGAGCATGAGGATACCTTTACTGATGATTAATTACAATATTTTTAAAATATGATTAAAAAGAAATAATAGTGAACTTCCCACCATTATCTTTTCGTTGTTTTTTAATATCAACTCCAAAATCATTCACTTCTTGTCTTCTGTTAACATGAAAAGCTAAATTTATTATTACATCTTATTAATAAAAATTCCATATATCATATGGGTTAAATAATAAATTAGCCAAATTAAATTGAATTTAGAACTGGTAGACTAATGATTCATAAACACACAATGATTAGAAAGATTAATATTGAGTGGTCTAATATGATTGATCTCTACTTGTTCATGAATAACCTACACACCCTTCCCAGTTTGAACGGTTTAATAGATTTTTTTAACTTTATTTATTCTAATGAGGTATATATATTACCACATTATACTTTGATATTTTACCCAATTATTT
The DNA here is from genome assembly GCA_963277665.1 of Viscum album. Lineage (NCBI taxonomy): Eukaryota > Viridiplantae > Streptophyta > Magnoliopsida > Santalales > Viscaceae > Viscum > Viscum album. The sequence continues at coordinate 174,386,847 of OY728128.1, forward strand.
TTGAACAAGATGTCCAAGCCATATCTTCCATATATTGTTTTCATCTTTCAAACTCAAATAAAAAGAATTTTTAGGCTAAAAAATATGGAATATATTACCAATATTTATATAACCTTGATTGAAATTATTCTATCATATGAATTTTTTACGATTAAAGGACACTTTTTGAAAATAAATTTATTTCAAAATCATAAAGATGTCTCCCGGTCAAAAAAATTATGTTTAATACCTTCAAAAAAACAATGTCTTTGGATTTCCATTTCTGGGATTCTATTTCAAATGTACCAAAACCTTTGATTTTAAAATAAAATTCATTCCCAAAGTAATTTCTCATATATTGATTTCAAAAATGTTCTTTAGGAACTTTTTATCCCCTTTGGTGTGACAGTAATATCTAATATCAAGTATCTCTCATTTTTGTCTTTTTCTAGCCTTTAGAGAATCTTAAGCAATACATTATTTCTCTACCATCATGGATTTCAGAATTCCATTACGATTTGCATCATTAAAAAGATATCTAGGTTGAATAGTTATATATTAATTAGAATACTGATCTTATTGATTTACTCATCTAAATATTTCTACCAAACTACCAAATCAGTTCTAAATGGATAGATTTCATGTGATCCTATTCAATGTTCTTTGGTTGACTCATATTCTCTTTATCTTCCCATTATTTACAATTTTATTATTAGTATCCCTCCATCATAACTCATTCTAAATCAAATAATGTGATGTAGATTACATAAAAGAATAGGATTAGTGCCTTGAAATTCTACTACACTACTAATACCCATTAAATTTATATCTTCTGTACTATTGAAAATTTTTATCAATAAACTCTTTTTATTAAATCAAGAAATACTATCCTTTATTTTATCATGAGAAGATAAATTTTTCATAAGTTTATACATTATTAATTATTCAAAATAAATATTTATCATTATTCTTAGTAGAAATTTTTTTCCAATTATTGACACTAAGTACTACATTTTTTCAAATAATGAATTTACATTGGGTTTTGGAAGAATAAGATGTAACATGTGTCTTTGAGAAATATTTCTCAGTTTCTTGAGATGTCATAGCTTTAACTTCTACAAATTTTTTAAAATTCACATTAATATTTTGTATAGAATATTAGTCATGAAGACACCAAAACCATGTATTATTGAATTCATCATCCTTAATTATTTTTTTTATCAAGATCATATATGTTTTTATTTTTCTCTATAAAAATTATATTTATATTTCGAATCTCATCAATTGAAGTATGATTTATTATCAAAATTATTTTTTCCCATTACCATTCTATTCAATATCATTTTTCAATAGTCAAATTCCTTTATTGAGATCTGTATTTTTTTAAGGTTGGATTAATGTTTTGATTTCAACATATATTCCATGTAAGAAACATCACCATCTTCTTCACCTATATGTAATGTTTCCTCAAACATCCCAATTTTATCCATAAAGATCCTATGTTTTTTAGGAACCACTTATTTGGGAAGACTTCCAAAGGACGGGTTTTCATTCCCTCATTTACAAATTGAACTTCGTATTTTCCATATTTGAAACCTTTTCATATTATTATCTTTTTTGTAAACTCAATTAATTTCCTCCATTATTTCTAAGGTATTTCATTATGATAATCACTATAATATTAATTCCTTTTCTTCATTAGACAATTAACTATAAAATTTATAATTCCATTACAATTGAAACATCTTAGTGGAAGCATACCATTACACTCACAGTTTCACTATGTGATGTTTAAATTGAAAAGAGACATGATTTTATTGTACTCATCATCAATCAATTATTCACCTTCAGATTCACGAGAGTGTTTATTTTTTACTTCTTGGAGCATTATTTTAATCATGGAGTTGAATTCCATTTTCTCTTTAGCCCTTTTATTCAAAACCATATTCTTTATCTACTAATAATTGAGTTATTTATTGTCTAACTCATCAAGATATTTGTATTCTATTTCTCCAGGGGATGAAATATTTATTTTTAACATGTATAGAATTTTTCTCATTAATTTCATGAAATATATATAATCTGTTATATTTTAACTAAACCCTCTGAAATGAATAACAACTTTATTAATGATAGCATGATAATGATGGTATCATCTTATGTCATTAGTATATACACATATTTTCCTATCTAAATTTACAATTTAGGATCTTTTATCATGATATCCCATTTATAAATGTATTCATATTTTTCTAAAATCTCCTTCAATGTTTTGATTCCAATCACATTATCAAAAACATTATCATACAAGGATGATAAAGTTCCGTTTGTATCGTTTCCATCGACATCAATTTTCATCTGTCTAAAAAATCCGGGGGACCATTTTCCATAAGAAGGTGTAATAAGTTCATAAAAAACCAAGGAAGATTTTTATAGCATATAGGGAAGCATTCATTTCATCAATCCATGAACATTCCTCTCATTAAATATTCTAACACCCTTAGTATTTATTGGGTTAAAATTCTCCATTAATAATCTAAAAATGTTACTTCATATAGTTCCTCCCTTGATAGTAATTTTATTATCTAATAATTTGTTTTACCACTAAGAAGGGTGTTGAATTCGTGGTACTAAAATTTAAAAATTTATTTTCTCCAAAATAAAAATATTTGACTTGTTAGAGTCTATTCTTAATGACATTCATGATTTTTACATGTTTCTCTCCCCCACGATGGCTAAATACATCCTTTCTATGTTATGGATGATCCTAGAAACATATTTCCACTAAAAAAATCAAAAATTACAATAGGGTTAGTCAAGTATCACAAAGTGACCATATAGGATAGGTATATAAATTTACTAGTAAAATGCATCCCAATAAAAAAATATGACATTGGTTCTCAGTAGTCCACAAAAAAATGTTAACACACTAAAAATTATTCTAAGATACAATTGAAGCTCAAAATTTATCTTTCTCTCAGAGCCATATTAATTATATGATAACATAATTTCTCACAAATTCCATAGTCCCTGTTGCAGAATATCATTATGATACTAATCACAACTGACTAGTACAACTAATTCATATCACATCTACATCTAGTTACACTCTTTGACAACTAAAACACAATTAATTTTCAGATTCCTTAAACAATTTTTTTAATTTTCCTTTTGTTAATTATGTTCTAAAAACAATTATTATATGAATTAATTTCAATTAAAAATAATAGTTTATATTCATTTCTCTTCATATAAATTGTAGCGTGTTATCCTATTTGTTCACCCGAAGATAACACACAAGGTTTTTTATTTTTCATATCTACTCACTCTAGAATCAACATTTAACCTTTATAAACCCTCAATCTTAACTAACTAAATTTGAGGTAGAATGCCATCCCATGTAATATTTACATGAATAGAAACATCATATAACCCATTTTCATGACTCAAACAAACATTAATTTATGAAATGTAGAAAAAATAATTTGGTTTTGAGAGATTATAAAATACCATCATAACAAAAAGTAGACCTCTTCATGAAAACAAGGTCACCATTTTAGCTTGTCTCTCTATCCCTCTTAAAGAACACTTTTATCACACCAAAAATGGATAGTATTGTGGGTATTTATACATTAAAAACACCGCATCATGGCACTACATACCAAAAAACAAATCACTGTCTTTTATCATTTTGTGTGAAGCACTATAGATCACATTTTTCATGAATATAAGAAATAGAGGTCATTGAAATTAAGGAATACTATATTCAAAATCATGTGAAACCTCACCTCCATCTAACTGTATCATAAAAATAGTGGGTTCTCCTGAATTTAAATGATGTTTCTGAAATAATTCAATAATGATATAAACTCAAAAAAGAATTCATCGAACATTACATTAAATACTCATAACAAAGTTACCATTTGAGATACATAATTTTTTTTAAAACATAATGTATGATTGAATTACATTTAAAAATATGAAGCATATTATAACCACTTTCAATAACTCACATCATAATGGAAATTTTGGTCTAATATTTTGAGATTTTTAGTGTAATGAAAACCCGTTACATAGAACCATCAAATGAAAAAAAGGGATAAGATGATTTTTTATGTGATCGAATGGCTTAGATAAATTGAATCATAAAATCGAAATTTTGTCTATAATTATATAGAATATTAATTTTACACAACTCCTTTCTTCCATCATCACTCTTGGCATCATTTTTTCTATGCCTAATAATTCTAAATACATGATCATCTAGTCAGAAGCTTGTAAAGGTGTCGACTCCTAATGCTCGCCGGTACTGACCCATGATGACTCCCTCTACCATTCTGAAACACCATATGGTGGTTCAACTATATTCCTTTATAACCTCTATGACACACTCCCATGCCTCCTTCCACAACAATAGTATATGGTCGATCATAGTTCCCACCATATCATAAGGTTAACATTGATCCCATGGTATTATAGTTAAAAATATATATTTTATAGAATCAAACATGTTATTTATATCTAAACATTTAGAACACACCATACCAAGATACATAAATATTTTTCTAAAGTAATCATCATTAAATAAATATATATATACACACACTTGTATTCAATAACTCTTTTTCTCTATTTTTTTAAACAACGTGTCCTCATCGACACAAGTCTGGGAATAAATGATCATTTCAATAATCATCACTATTATGTTAGAATAAAATATAAAACTGTTAATAATTTAATATGTTCCTTAACTAGAATATCATTTAATTTGTTCGGTTTAATTGAAAAATGTCTGAATAAAGGAAAATTATGGGTTTTATTATGAAATGGATCTCTTATTTACCCAAACAATAACCCTATAAGGACATGAGAATGTATGTAAAGAAATATTTTATGTAAATCTTGTAATTGATATCATATTTTGAATCATATAAGGTTTTACATAATTTTATAGGTTATAATGTTATTATTTGATGATAATTTCAATGTTTTAGTACTCATTTGGGTTAAAACATTTTTGGGTAATAATAATTTAGATGTATAGAACTCTTTTTAGGTTATTTTGTGATTGAATATTTTAGGATATTAGTAATATTTTTGGGGAAATTTAAATCATTTTATGAAGGATATGTGATTGATGAATATATAAACCATAAATTTATATGTGATTCAGTGTGGATTTTATTTGGTAATAATAATGTTATGTTTTTTGAAAACTATTCCCTAAGGTATTTATAACATTGAGGGATAATAGGTTATTTGATATTCAGGTAATTATGTTTAATTTAGATAAATGAATATTTGATTTTGCGAAAATAATTGAAGTAGTATAGATAACCTTCGGGGATGAAATTTTTTCCCGTGACAAAATGAATAAATTTATTTTTTGGAAAGGTGTACTATATTTTTTAGGAAAATAAATAATTTTGTATATTTCGTAAATACAATATTGCAATATGGTTGAAATTATTTGATGGAAAATTATTAAGTTAGATTTTATAATTATATATATATATATTATGGTTTTATGTCATGGAAGATTGGACAATTTTGAAAAAATGTGACAATTTTTTTTTGAATATATAATTATGGTATATAAAAATTTATCATGTCACATTATGAGTGATTTTTTTGTGGATAAATTTTATGTTTCATATAAAATAATTGTTTATCAGGTTTTTCTATTTTTTAAATTTCTAATTTGGCCAGATATATGTTTAAGTGTTATAAGGATTAGATTATTTCAGAAATATTTAAGTTAAGACTAATATTTAATGAGGTTTTAGAGATAAATATATTACTTATTTGTATGATGTTTTATCTATATTTTTCTCAGTATGATGTTTACTCTTGCAAACCATTTTTTCACAATTGGTTTAAAACAATATGAATAAAATGTTATAAGAATCCTTCACACAATAAAGAAAATTATCCTTTAAAGGATATCATAATATCTTAAGAATTGATTTCTATGGTTCAAACATGAAAAATTAATCATTTATATTCATAGATTGTAATGTGATATGATATAGAGTGTGAAACTAATCAAGCCACACATTGATTGGATGTTATTATTCTTATGGAAATGGATATAATTAAAGTAAGAAAATTTTCACATATTTTATGTTGCATTGGTAAAATAACACCTCTATGTCATGTAAAATGAATATATATATATATATATAATATTATATGGAAATTATAACCCAACTATCAAGGAGAACCTTTGAAACTCAATCACAAGTATAAATCTTATAATTAATAAATATGGTTTATACAAATATGTTTTTTATGATTCCTAGTATTTTCTAAAAAAATAATGTTACCAATATTTAGGTTGTCTATTATAGATTTCAATTTTTTAGGTGTTGTTATTCTATTTCATGTTCCCCTCTAAAATATCTTGATATGAGTATTTTACTCATTTATATTCATATCTATTGAATTTATGGACTATTTTACTCTCTTTTAATTTTATATTAAAATACCCATACTGATCATAAGTGTTTTATAATTAATATCCATTCATTTATTCATTCACTCATTTATTTTAATATGTTGTTATATTATTTTTTTAATCTACCCCAAGATTATATTCATCTTTCCTTTCTTCTCCAACAATTTATATTTCGTTCTCATAGTTCATATGGGTTTTCCATATCAATTTTACATCTTTGATATAGTTTATTTGTCATGAAAAAATTTTATTTTATATACTTCACATAATACCCTAATTAAATCAGTTATGATAATTTAAATTTTATTCTATTTTAGGTTTTACATTTCATTGGGTTTTGATTCAAACTTTACCAATGACAGAAAGGTTTTTATTTAATTTATTTTATTTCCCTTAGTCAAAATCCTTATTCCATAAAAATTATTTATGATTATTTATATTTTGTAAAATTATCTTTATTGAATGGTATTATCATTTTCAATTTAAGGAAATTTCATTTTCATTTTGTGTTCTTATTCATTGATGAATTTTCTTGATGTCATTAGGAATACTTTCTTTCCACTATATTGGAAATAATATCATATATTTGAATCATTTCTATACCCATATATGTAATTATTATTATTTTGGATGATAAATATGTATTTTATTTTGAATAATTCATATCTCACATCATCACTATTTAGATGAAAGTGTTTTATATAATTTTTATTTGAGTTTCTTTTAAAAAGTTTCAAAAAATCCTAAAAGAAATTTCAGGAAACATTACTATATTTATTTAATTTCCACTATAAATTTATTATCCATACATATTTTACTTATAAGGACCTATTATTGGGACCTCAATAAATGTTATTATTTTTAATGTCATATTCCACCTTTTGATATATATTTTTAAAATTTATAAACTTTTTCCCAACTTTATAATCCTATACAAATCGAGCATAATATAAAATTTAATGTATTAAATTTTTATAATGAGGGGATGGGAATAATTTTAAAAAATAGGTATTTTAAATAAGATATCACTTTTATGGTTTTTTATTACTCATGATTATTAATTTATATACATGATTTAAACATGTATATATAATTCTATCAAGCCTCAAATGATATTATTTAATAATTTAGACACTAATAATTAATTTATATTTATGTTTTAAATATTTAAATATATATAAATATATATATATATATATATATGTTCAATTATTCAAATTCATATTGATACTTAATATTTTGATGGTATTATAGATAATTATATCAAGGTATGAGACAAGAATATGATTTTTCATTTTTAGAATAAATATATTTTATTCTAAAAAAATGGTTTTTCTATATATAATAAGATATAATTTAAAAGAGATGTTAATAAATTTTATAATTTGCATATATCATGTCCCATCATCACCAAGATGAGGGAATGGACAAATGATTTCTAGAATCATCCTTCTTCAAGTTGAAGGAGGGATAATGACCCTTGAGATCCTCCTACAATAGGTCCTAAAGTGGCGATTAGCACCAATGATATGAAATCACACACAAAAAAGGATGTAATTACGCTTTTTATTTAGTAGGATCACTAGATAAGATAATAGGTCCCAAACAATAGAAAAAATGAATGTAAAAGTAATGCCTAACAATCCATTTCTATATGCGTGTTTCAATAATAAGTGCTACAACATAAGAAAACTTCAATGGTAAATACCATTGAAAAGAAAAACAACAACATAAACTATACTAACGTCTGAACAAGTAGGGTCCCTCACTGTCCTCAAATTTCTCCTGGAAACCTGAAAGTAGTTTTATATACATTGGGTGAGTATACAGGTATACTATATAGGAAAAACCAGAAGCTCTCATGCACAAGTGTGGAGGCATTCTAATGCCCCATGAAAAAATTATATAACCAAAGAACCTAATAAAAAACTATCCACCCAAACATCACTAAGGAATAATCCCTAAATAATGCATGTCATGTATTGTAAAAGTAATAACACATAGATATTTGGGTACCCCGAACCACTTTCCCACTAGTTATTGAAGTCATCCTCCACGTTAGACCTCCCCACCATTTTCACCATAATGTCACTGATATACCCCGCCAACAAACACTGTGGCTACCACAGCCACACATCCCACTCTCAAACACCTAGGCCACAACCACATGTAACCATGCCCATAGAAACATGGGATTGAACAACTACCACCACACCCACAGACACATGGGCCTCATCCCAAAGACACTTAGGAAACAACCTACCCGGAAACACCAGGGACAACCACCACAACATACCCTTCCCATAGTGTCTTGGGATATAATTGACCTAAGTCCATCACCTCTGGCCAAAAGATTCATGGGGTACTCAGGAAAGGGTGTAAAAAAAAGATAATAACCAGTCACTCATAGGATTTTTGTGAACCCCCCCCCCCCACCAAATAAAATGTGGTGTTCGGTACAAAGTGATCAATGTGGGTTCGGCACAAATTAGAAACATAAGAACTGAATTATGCATATAAGTAAACTTGCACCCATCTCAACCTAGGGGTTTCGACACTATCCCATACACAAACACCCTCGTTACTATTCATTCAAAAAATGCACAACAGCTACAACCAAGTCACAAATAATTCCATGAAAAAAATTCCCCATTGAAACCATTCTTGTTTTTATATTTACAAAATTCCATTTATGTAATTATTTAATATCTAGAAACTAACAGGAATAGACACAAGACAAGGATGGAAAAAAACTATGCAGCATAGTAGGCCTTTACCTCGGGTTCTCCTATATTGTCACAACAACAAAAGGGATCCGTGAGATCACTCAAAGTACTAGAACCAATCCCAGCCAACCATATAGCCCCACACCACCTTAAATCCACAAACCAACAAATTCACTACAATAGGAGATCCCATCACCATCCATGTCACCCCTCAAGAATCAAACAAAACTACAACATAGATTACCATGATAGATTATGGGAGTTTCTAGATATAAACACAACATTCATGGAGTTACATTTTTTCACTAGGTTAACCAAGGTGATCACACAGGGATTGATATTTACTAGACATTCATTTTATCAACCAAGCTTATGTGATTAACCAATTTTGATCTTACATACATTCAATCATATAATTAACTAGTAAAATAGAGGATCATTAGTGCACATGTAAGGACCACCATCATACACGAATTTTAGTTGAAATAAGCCCATAAAATCCACAATATATAATCAAGGATTAAAGAATACAACTGAATCATCAAACACATCCCTTATTTCTATAAAAGTCCATTCATTATATTTTTTAAGGTTCGTTTTCATCCATTCTTGTTGGAAACATTATCATACCCACCTTGAATGATACACATTAATGTGAGAAAAAGGAAGAACCCTACATGGATGATCCCTGATTGATGTTTTTCTCTAGACGCCTTGAATTGGAGATGCCTGACTCGCAGGAAAGGATCTTTGGGGCTGCAATGGTGAGTTGGAAAGATCCAGCACAAGAGAAACACTTGCCTCGGAGAGGTAGCCTTATGATATGGGCCTTAAAAGATTTCATTTAATCACAGGAAAATGTGTAACGGGGGAAGAATTGGAAAGTATGGGAAAAGGTGTGACACTGAGGAACAACTACATTTTTTTTTATTCCAAGGGTCTCTCGACTCTTGGGGGATTTCAAATATTATTTAATGGATTTATATGTATTTAAATGGGTATTAAAACACTTTTACGTCAAAATATACATTGCGGGGGGTGTGATAGGAAGAAGAAACCAAGGTATGACACTGTTTGGTGAGACACTGTATATGGTTCCACGGTCATGGTGCCACCATTTTGGTGTGCAACCGTGATGGTGCAATCATTACTGTGCCACTGTCACGGTGCCACCATCATGGTACCACTGTTTCGGTGGAACCATTTGGTGGAATTGAGTTTTTTGAAAACCGCTTAATGATTCATTGTCTGGGAGATTACATCAGATACCTCCCAAACTGTTCTCTACCTCGAGAATAAAAACTAGACCCAAAGAAAATGGTGGGGGTCCAAACAACCCCCTCAAAAGATACCTCTCAGGATAAAAGCTCCTCAAAATCTTGGAACACATCTCCCTCAAGTGATCATGCAACATATAAATGTGTCACTATCCATAAATATGGATTATGGAGTCCTTTCTCCCATGTCAAGATACTATCCACTTGGGCGGCACTGACTCGCTTGCATGGGTTTAGTCCCATCAACATTAATATGTCTTGATTAGGGATCAGGTCCTCCCATCCACACATACCAGACTCTTCGCACACATTCAGAGAAAAAGGAAAACAACACATGTCATAGTTAATAAGGTTAGGCACTAGATCAAAAACAATTATGAAATAGAACAGAAAGAAACACAAAACATCTTTGGGTACAGTGCGCGTTTCTATACCTCCTATTCCCAGGTATTCTCCTCTATCCCACCATGCCTCCAAAACACACAAACCAAGAGAATGGGTCGTCCACAAAGCACCATCCCCTCACGATCCAAGATACTCATTGGGTGCTCATCGAACATCTCATCGTCCATAATATCTATCTTTCCCTAGTATAGGACATTTGAATAATTATTTAGATACTGACGGAGTTGAGAAAAATGGAAGATGACATGCACTTTATGTTTTGGATGTGGTAGCGCTAGCTGATAAGCCACTTCATCGACCTGCTGCAACACCTCAAAGGGTCTGATGATCCTAGGAGAAAGCTCACTCCCCCAACCAAACCTCCATTTCCCATGCCAAGTGGAGACCCTCAAGAAAATGTAGTCCCTGACCTAAAACTCCAAGGGTCTCCTCATATTATCGACATATGACTTTTTCCAGTGATGAGCCGCTTTCATCCTCTCCCGTATAAGTTAAATCTTATATGTCTTGTTCTGCACCCCCTTTGGGACAAGAACACCAACTTCCCAAAGCTTTTTCCATCACATGGGTGAGCGAAACAACCTCCCATACAATTATTTTAATGGATCCATGGTAATGGTATAGTGATAGCTATTATTGTAGGAAAACTCTACCAGAGGCAAGTGTCGCACCCATGATCCCCAAAAGTCCAAAACACATGCTTGTTGCATATCCCCCAATTTCTGGATGGTGCGCTTTGTCTGCCCATTTGTTTGGGGGTAGAAAGGAGTGATGTGGAATAGATGTGTTAAAAAATCATGTTTCAATCCTTTCCAGACATGTGAGGTAATATGGGTGTCCCAATAAGAGACTATGGACCACCAAACTCCATGAAACCACACAACCTCATTCATGTTCCACTGTGCTAGGGAATCCACTGCACTCCACTACTTGATTTCCCTGATGTGTGCAGATTTCGTCAGCTGGTCCACCACTACCCTGATAGCATCACAACCACCCTGAGGTCTGGGTAGTTCTATGAAAAAATCCATTGAGATTTTATCCCACATCCACTCAAGCACATCTAAAGGGTGTAACAGATCTCCTGGGTTGTGGTGATCAAACATCACCTAATGACACTTGAGGCACTTTTCCACAATCTCAACCACTTCCCGCTTCATCCCAGGCCATCAAAAAAACCTCTCAAGACTTGTTACAAGTTGTAAACTTCTAGATAATCAACCAGGGGTGAGTTTTGGAACTCACCAAGAACTCTCTCATGCATCGTCTATAGAAAAAACTACATCCCTTAAAATAATATAATTCTAACCATCCTACGACCACCCTTCTAGAGCATTGCCTTGGTTAACCCAATAATGAATCACATCACTCTTTGTGTCTCCCCACATATATTCCTCCACCTGATGTAATAGAGAGGACTGCATTGTCATCTGAAATAGACAACCTCTACCACTATCCACCCTTGAATCTAGCTGTATGTCGGCCAACACCTCCATCACCTTCCATGCATCCTCCACCATTCAAACTGCATCCTTCTGTGACTTCCTACTCAAGGAATCATCCACAGAATTCCCCTTTCCTGAGGTGTAGGAAATTTTGAAGTTTTAGTCCGGACGAAACTCCATCCACCTCAGCTATTTCATGTTCAGGTCCCGCTAGGAGAAGTTATACCTCAATATCTTGTGGTCTGTGAAGACCACAAAGCGCTCCCCGATGATGTAGTTCCACCACAAAGTTAGTGCAAACCCTACTGCTGAATCTTCCAGATAATGGGTGGAATATTTAAGCTCATGGGGACGTAACTCCCTAGACCCTTAAGAGATCACCCCTGCTGCTACATCAGCACACACCCCAAGACTTATCTGGAAGCATCACATAACACCTAAAATGTCACCCCTTCTTTTAGAAACCTTAGTATTGGGGCACTAACCAACTTCCCATTTAGTTAAAAAATGGTTCCCTAGCTTTGGTCAATCCATATAAAAGACAAGTAGTTCTTGTCAAGGCTATCAAAGGTGATGCAACTTGGGAGAAGTTGGGTACGAATATATGATAGTAACCTTCTTGTCCCAGGAATCTACAAACCTATGCAACATTCTTGGTTAATAACCGTGATAAATCCACTTTGACCATTGAATGATCTACCCCTATTCCATGCTCAGACACCACATGTCCAAGGAAGTTCACCTCTCAGGTCTAAAACATTCACTTGGACAACTTTCCGTAGAGCAGGTGCTGTTAGAGGACCACTAAAACTGACCTTAGATGATCAGTGTGATCCCCCTATGATCATGAGTAAATTATAATTGCATAAATACACATGACTACGAACTTGTCCATATATTACCAGAAGAAAGATTTCATGAGCCCCATGAACACAGCTGGCGCTTTCGTAACGTCGAACAACATGACCACAAACTCAAAGTTCCCATATCTTCACCTGAAGGATGTTTTTGAGATGTAACCCTCCTTCACCCTTGACTAGTGATATCCTGAACATAGTATGATCTTGGAGAACCATCATACCCCCTTCAACTGGTCAAAAAGGTCATCTATCCTAAGGAGAGGATAACAGTTCTTGACTATTACCTGATTCAGCCTCCAGTAGTCTATGGATAGAATGAGACCACCATCTTCCTTCTTCGGGAACATGATTGGAGTGCACTATGGTGACGATCTTGGGTGGACAAAACCCTTCCCCATCATATCATCAATCTAAATCGGTAACACCCACATCTCAAAAGGCCCTAACGAATAGGGAGCCATCGAAATCAAACATTCACTGGGTTACAAGTCTATCCCAAACTGAACATCATGTCGAGGGTGTAGAGTGACCACCTTTTTATGGAATACAACCATGAATATGTTGACTATCCCTATGAAATCCACCATCTCTAAGACTACTAACTCCACTAAAAGCTTGGAAAACAAGGAAAGAAGGGTCTCCAATCATATGCTGCCTTCCTGGAAACCCGGCTCACTGACGAAAGTCACTTGTTGTTTGACCATATCTGAAAAAAGGTCCTTCTTTGGAAACAGACGATAATATTTCTTACAAAGGACATCCATTTGTTCCCTAGAATGACATCATACGACTACATCTGTGGGAAAAGAATGTCCTCGCTTGACTGATGTGGTCCCAATATCAGTCAACATCTATGGAAAACATGAGACAAGCACGTATATCCACCAACTAGAAAAATACAATCCAAGGGTACGTGATATCTCTATACATCTAGGCCTAAAGCATGGGCTAGAATGGGTGCAACAATGGAGTGCGAAGCTGGTGAATCAAACAAGTCATAGGCAAGAGTACTAAAAAATCCGATCATACCTCGAATGACTTCCATACCTACTAGAACGGTTGCATCTGCAGCATGTAACTGCCCATTCCCAACCCCTATACCCCTCAGTTGTCTACTACCTCCTAGACCACTCCTTGATTGAGGTCCATGAAGAGCACTCTGAGGTCAGACTCAGCCCACGCCATTTTCTCTCAGAGGAGTAGGAGCTCGCTTCCCCAGCTGCTGCTACTAAGAAGGGCACTGAACTGGACCATCCCCAATATTCTACACTCTGTCTGGGAACGGATTCTGAAGATGCCCACAACTACCTCAGAGGAAGAATCTTGGTCTAGGGCCCAAAAAGAAATGGTGAGGACCAGTTGATCAAAACATGTACTTCTGGGGCCTTCTCCCCACAGGTTGAAACCTGAAAGGCCCGAACTCTAGAGGACTGTTGCTGATGACCTTTACCTTTGACGATTATAACGGGCTTCCCCCTCATGGCACACCTCCCATCATGTGCATCCTCTCCAACACATCATCCTTTTCTAGTCATCCAAGTACGTTTATAGGGTGAAGGGAGTAACAACATAAAAAAGAGAAGGTTGAAGTGACTCCTATAAACGTCTCGCCTGAGACTCTTCATCCAGAAAGTAGTTCAGAGCAAAGCAATGGAGATACTTGAACCTGATCCCCAACTCTCTCACTGACATAACCCCTGCTAAAGGGATAGTAGCTCGTAACTCTTATAAGAATTTATCCTGGAAGATAGGAATTCCACCTGGAACTCCCTCTCGAAGTCAGTCCACAAAACCTCATCCTCCCTCTTCTCTCCAAGATAGAGTTTCCAACAATGATGCATTTCACCCCGCTTCTGGAGTATAGCCAGAGGAACCCAGTACTTCGTCGGAGCCCGGATCAAGCTGAAAGCTATCACCAGCCCATCGATCTTACGCACTGTCTCCATATCTGAGACACTACCCTCTTACTTCCCGAGGGTTTATGATTGAAATGCATAAAGTGTCCACTACAAATAATCATCCTCCTCTCGGCCATCCCTCTGCCGATCTACCATATCAACCTCCTCGGCCACGATCACCCGTACTACCCATGGTCATCGTCTAGGTGACATAGCTGCTATGTAAACCAAGAATGCCTAAGCCTGAGTATTGTAAAAGATTTATTCAAATTTTTCATAGACTTTTTTTATTTATTTCAAAACCCCAAAATACCCAAGACACACAAAAACACAATTCATTATGGTGCATGTACCTTTCCTAGGGTCTCTACCCTTCTATCATCATATCCTCACTTGGTCTTTCGGTGGGCCCCATGTCCTTACATCGGATCATGGGGGGGGGATAAAATCATGTGTCCTAGATAGTCTTCCCTAGTCTATTTCACACACCATGATTGCCTAATAATATTTCCCAACCATCCCATGAAATCATCACTGTGCCTAACCCCAAGCCCCATCCTATCTCTCAACACCCCCCTGATACCATTCTGTCCAGAACTGCCTTCCCCAAGATGAGGCAAAACACAGTATATTTACATACCCCTCCTTCTTAATGTGGAAAGAGGGATAATGACCACCGAGACCCACCATCAATAGGTCGTAGAGAGGCAACCAACACCAAGTGTATGAAATCACATGGAAAATGGAAGTCATTTAACATTTTATTTAGTAGGATCGAGAGACAAGATAGTAAGTCCCAAAAATACAAAAGCATGAAGTAAAAGTAAATCCAAACAATCCATTCCCATAATCATGTTTCAAAAATAAGTGCTACAACATAAGAAAACTCCAAAGGTAAATACCAAAGAAAAGAAAAAAAACAACCACAACTATCCCAACATCTGAACTATTAGGGTCCCCCATGGTCCTCGAAGTACTTCGGGAAACATGGCAGCTGTTTTATATATGTAGGATGAGTATATAGGTATACTCAGTAGGGAAAACCAAAAGCACTTGTATACAAGTGGGGAGTCATTGTAATGCCCCGTGAAAAAAGGAGATAACCAAATCACCTAATAAAGAAACTATCCACCCAAACATCACTATGGAACACTCCCAAATAATGAAAGTCAAGTAATGTAATAGTAATAACACATCAATGTTTTGGTACCTTGAACCACTTTCCCAGTGGTTAATGAATACATCCTATGCCCGATACCTTCCCTGCCATTTTCACCACAGTCACACTACCATGGCCTACCTGCAAACAATTGGGCTAACACAGCCACACATCCCTCACACAAGAACTTGATCCAAAACCACATGTAACAAAAACCACATACACCTAGTCTAGAACAACTACTGCCACACATAAAGACACCTGAGTCTTATCCCGAGGACACTTGAGAAACAACCTGCCCGCACACACTTGGGGCCACAACCACAACATACCCAGCCCGAAGATTCATGTGGTATAATGGACCTCAATCCATCACATCCTATCCCACGTGTCTTTGGATACTCTGGAAAGGGAGCAGAAAAATAGATAATAACCAGCAACTCATAGGAGTGTTTGAAAAAACACCCTCCTCCGTGAAATGGGGGTGTTCGGCATGAAGTGCTTAATGTGGTTGGGACATGAATAATAAAAATAAGAACTAAATTATATATATAGGTAAACAATAATTCATCCCAACCTAGGGGTTCCGACACCATCCCATTCACAAACACCCTTGTTACTATTCATTCATAGAAAGCACACCATCTACAACCGAGTCACAACTCATTCCTGTAAAACAATTCCCCATTGAACCCATTATTGTTTTTAAATTCATGTGATTCCATTTATGTAATTATTAACTATCGGGAAACTAACAGGCACGGACATAAGCCAATGAAGGAAAAAAACCAAGTAGCAGAGTAAGCCTTCTCACCCGGATCTCTTGTAATATCACATCAACAAAAGGGATCTATGAGATCCCCAATGTACTGGAACCAAACTAAGCCCCCCCATACGGCCCTAGATAGCCTTAGATCCACAAACCAACAACTGTACCACCATAGGGGATCCCATCCCCATCCATGTAACCCCAAAATAATCAAACAAAACAACTACACATATTAACAAGATAGAGAAAGAGCATTTTGATATTTAACCACACTATTCGTTGAGTTCCTTCTTTTCCATTGGGTTAACCGAGGTGATCAAACAAGGATTCTTGTTCATTGGATAACCATTTAATCAACCGAGATTTCATGATTAAAAAAATTCAATCTTACATCCATTTAATTATATAATTTACCAGAAAAACAAAGGATCATTAGTGCATAAGGAAGGACATACAACAACCTTGATTTTCAGTGGACATGAGAGTATAAAATCCACAAAATATAATCAAGGACAAAAGAGTAAAGCAGAATAATCAAACACACCCCGTAATTCGTTAAAAGTCTATTAATTTTATTTTTTAAGGTTTGGATTCTTTCATTCTAGAAGGAAACATTATCATACCACCCCACAAGAAACATATTAAAGAGATACGAAGGAAGAACCCTTATTGGATGATCAACGATCATTGTTTTTTCCCATAAACCGGGAATTGGGGATGTGCGAATTGCAGGGGAGGAACATCAGGGACACCATGGACCAGTTTGAATGATCCATCATAGGCACATCACTTGGATCGGGATGGGGGACTCCAAATCCACTAAGGAGAAGAAGGAAACCGGCCATGAAGAAGATGTAAAAAATTCTAGTGTGATAAAAAGGTGAGATCTGGTAGTTATAGGATATGAAAAATCATGAATGGATTTAATGGTGGATTTTGGATTCACCATGTGGTTGGATGATTACACACAATGGAATTAATTGTTTTTTAATAATTCACATGGGAGAGGTTTCTGTAATATCTGGGCGTTAAACAATTTCCTTTAATCAGAGGAAAACATGTAATATTGGGGGAACTTGAATCTATGGGAAAAGGTTTGACAATATGGAAAAGCCACAAATTTTGGTAAGTCAAAGGTTTCCCAACTCATGGGGGATTTTAAATAACATTTATGGGAATTAAATTTATTTAAAAGGGGTATTAAAACACTATTAGATAAAAATATATGTTGTGGGGTGGGATGGGATGAATAAATAAAGGTGTGAAACCATTTGGTGAGACCTAGTAAGGGGTGTCGCGGTCAAAGTGACACTGTATTGGTGTTCGACCACGACCGAGCGATAGTTACGTTGTGACCATCACAGTGCCACCATCACGGTGCCACCATTTTGGTATGCGACCATGATCGGTGCCACCATTTTAGTGGAATAGTTTTATAGAATTGAGTTTTTGGAAAACTACTTAATGAGTCATTATTCGAGCCATTACATATGTCAAGACCCTCGATCACCAAGATGAGGAAAGGGAAAAAATATTTCCAGACCCTTCCTTCATCAAGTTGAAGAAGGGATAATGACCCCTGAGACGCACCGTCAATAGGTCCCAAAATGGGGACTAGAACAAAGTGTATGAAATCAGATAAAAAATATAAGGCATTACACTTTTTATATAGTAGGATTGGGAGATAAGATATTAAGTCCCAAACAACACCCAAACTGGAAGTAAAAGTAAATCCAAACAACATATTTTCATAAGCATGTTTCAATAATAAGTGCTAAAACAAAAGAAAACTCTAAAGGTAAATACCAATGAAAGGAAAAACAAAAACAACAAATATCCCAACATCTGAACTAGTAGGGTCCTGTACAGTAATCGATGTCCCCCTGGAATCTTGAAAGAAGTCTTATATATGTAGGCTGAGTATACATGTATTCTCAGTAGGGAAAACCAAAATCTCTCATGTACAAGTGGGGGGGCATTCTAATGCCCTATGAAAAAATGAAATAACCAAATCACCTTATAATGAAAATAACCACCAAAACCACACCAAGAAACATTACCCAAATAATGTAAGTCAAGTAATGTTAAAGTAATAACACATCAATGTTTGGGTACCGTTCAATACTTTCCCACTGGTTATTGAAGACATCTTACATGTCCTACCAACTCTACCATTTCCGCCACAGTCCCAATGCCATACCCCGTCCGTACACACATGGGATACCACAACCACAAAACCTTACCACAAGCACCTAGACCAAAGCCACAAGTAACCACTGTCACAAACACCTAGTCTAGAACAACTACTGCCACGCCCGAAGACACCAAGGCCTCATCCCAAAGACACTTGGAAAACAACCTGCCAACACATACAGAGGCCAACCACCACAACATACCCTGCCTAAAGATTCTTAGGATATAATGGACCTCAGGCCATCATAGCCTACCCGAAGAGTCTTGTGCTACTCCAAAAAGGGAGCAGAAAAAGAGCTAATAACCAGCCACTCATTGTAGTGTTGG
This sequence comes from Viscum album, assembly GCA_963277665.1. Lineage (NCBI taxonomy): Eukaryota > Viridiplantae > Streptophyta > Magnoliopsida > Santalales > Viscaceae > Viscum > Viscum album. The sequence goes on from OY728128.1 coordinate 174,406,342, forward strand.
GGAAAACACCCTCCCCTATGAAATGGGGGTGCTCGACATGAAGTTCTCAACGTGGGTGGGTGCGAATAAAAAACATATGAACTAAATTATACATTTATGTAGACAAGAACTCATCCCAACCTAGGGGTTTCAACATCTTCCCATACACAAACACCCTTGTTACTAATAATTCATAAAAAGAACAACAACAACATCCCTATCACAACTCATTCCTAGAAAACAATTCCCCATTTAAATGATTCTTATTTTCATATTCAAGTGATCAATTTAAGTAATTATTCACTATCAAGAATGTTGTAGGAATATACATAAGAAAAATAAGTAAAATATACCATGAATCAGAGTCATCCTTCACACATGGGTGTCTTGTAATGTCACCACATCATAAGGGATCTGTGAGATAACACAACATACTAGAACCAAACCAATCCCCACTATACGGCCCCACATGACCTTAGATCCAAATACCAACGACTTCACCACAACATGAAATTTTATCCCCATACAATCCACCCTCAAAGAATCAAGTTTAACAACAACACATACTACCACGACCGAGCAAGGTAGTTTCCATATTTAAACACACCATTGGTTGAGTTCCTTATTTTCTTCTAGGTTAACCGAGGTGATCACACAGTGATTTTTGTTCACTGGACATCCATTTAATCAACCGAGCTTATGTGATTAATAAATTTCAATTTTATAGCCATTTAATCATAGAATTAACCAGAAAAACATAGAATTGTTAGTGAAAAAGGAAGGACCACCAATGACCATGATTTTCAGAGGACACACTCCACCAAAATCAACAACATATAATCAATGATAAAAGAGTAAAACATAATAATAAAACACACCCCTTAAATCTTTAATATTCAGATAATTATCTTTGTTATGGTTTGGTTTCATCCATTCCTGAATGAAGCATTACAATACCCAACAATCATGATACACAGTAAGGAGAGACAAAGGAAGAACCCTACTTGGAGGATCAACGATCAATGTTTTTCTCCACGCGCCGATAATTGGGGATGCTCGACTTGTAGGGGAGGAACTTCGGGGAAACCAAGGGTGAGTAGGAATGCTCAAACATTGGCACAAAACATTCCTTGAGAAGGGGGACACCAAATGCACCAAGTAGAAGAATAAAACTAACCAAGAAGAAGAAGTAAAAATTCATGTGTGATAAAAAGGAGAGATCCTGAAGTTACAGGATATGAAAAATCATGAATGGAATTAAAGGAGGATCATGGTTTCACCCTGTGGTTGGACGGTTACACCAGATGGAATTAATTTTTATTTAATAATTCACATCGAAGAGGTGACCATAAGAGTTGGGTGTTAAATGATTTCCTTTAATTAGAGGAAAAAACGTAACAGAGGAGGAACTAGAAAGTATGGGAAAAGGTGTAACACCAAGGAAAAGCCACATGTTTTTGTAATTCAAGGGTCTCCTGACTCTTCGGGGGTTTTAGATATCATTTAAGGGATTGAAATAGCTTCTAAAGGGGAATTAAAACAGTTTTACGTCAAAAGATATGTTGCGGGGGTCGAATGGGAAGAAGAAAAAAAGGTGTGACACCGTTTGGTGAGACACTGTAAGAAGTGCCACGACCATGGTGCCACCGTTTTGATGGGCAACCATGATGGTGTGAGTGTTACGGTGCCAAAGTCCTGCTACCACCCTCACTGTGCCAACCTCATGGTTTCACCTTCACGGTGCCACCCTCACGGTGCCACCCTCACAGTGCCACCGTTTTGGTGTGCGACTGTGACAGGTGCCACCGTTTCAATGGAACCATTTTGTGGAAATGTGTTTTTTGGGAACTAATTAATGGGTCATTGTCTAGGACATTACAATTTATTTATGAATTAACATTAATATTTTTTTTCAGTATGTCAACATTGTATTTGGGTGAAAAATATTGATGTTTTTTATAGGATGATTTTGTCTTATGTAGTTATAAGATATATTTATTTTAATATCATATTGATTATGACATGTGAAGATATAAATATGAATTAAAAGTATATGAATTTTTTTTCATCAAATTAATAGATAAAAATAATTTTATTATACTCAAAATATATTCAAAGTAATATAAATAAAATTTTATTTCATGATAAATATGAAAAAATTTGTTAGCATTGGCGTAGTGCCTTAACATTAATGTAGAATTAGAAATGGGTGTCTATAAGACAATATTTTTAAGTGAATAATTATAATATTCTCTCAATATATATATATATATGAGAAATAATATATTATTTGGATTTATATTTATTAATTTTATAGTTATAAAACAATATAATTATCCAAATACTTGCCAAATTCTTTTAAATGGATAGATTTGACAATATAGTATCATAAATTTTTTGTAATGATAAGGATGATAGTGAATACACATAATACATGATTATATATATAAAAAATTGGTAAATAAATTAAATTCATTTTATTAATTTTCAATATTTACAATAATTGTATAATTTTAAAAAAAATCTTACACAACATTGATTCATTTCTTGAGTAAGCATGAAAAATTTCAAAGTACATGTATTAAAAATATCAAATGACTATTACTTTGATAAATTTTGGTCATTCATATTTTTTATGGGTTAATATTAATTTTTAATAATTATTTAAATGTTTAAATTCTAATTTCATATTCATATTGAAATTTTTTTATTATATGTTATGAAAATTACCATAAAAGTATATTTAAGAGTCTTTATTATTAAAAATTATTTAAAAATAATAAATAAAATAAAAATAAAATATTAATTAACTTAATATGACTTATAGTATGCAATATATTTCATTGTTTATTTTTGAACCACATTACTTTTTTAAAATGGCATTCTTGACCATTGACATATAATATTTGTCAAAACACTATTGTATTTTCCTAGAAAAGGGGTCTTATTCTAGTCGCTTCAAAACACATCTTAATTTAATTTTAATCTCCAAAATATATGTATATGTATTTATAAAATTTCCTTTGCATTTTTATATGCCTCTATTCATGTAAAAATTAAATTCCCTTGAGTCTTTGATATCAATCCCAAAAGGTTGGTTCGATGATGAAAGTAAGAGTTTTCAGTCCTTTTTCTCATTTATTATTTTCTTTTTCATAAAACACTTTTTAAATATATTTTATTTGGAATATATTATTCTTTTCCCATGTTATGAAAATATGATTTAACTATAAATTTATAAATATGATCCATTTCCTCTCATCAATCACTTTAATACATCAAAATATAGATTTTTTCTAAAATTGGGTCTTTTTATTTCATCACCACTCTTAATCTCTTCAATAAAATTACAAATAATTAAATGAATACCCTAATGATATTTTAATATTTTATATAACTATTTAAAAAACAAAAATATTTTTTATGAGCTATCGATATTTTAAAATGCATAGAAAGCACGTCGCTCACCATGGTGGATTTACTCTTACTATGTGAATGGTGAAGTTTTCATAAACATACCTATTTCATGTGCGTTCTTAAAAAATGATATTTTTATTAAATATAACATTAATATTCAAATTAAATTATTATTATTATTATATATTGATGAAATATCCATCATAGATATGGAATTAAATGTGAATAATCATGGTTATTTTTAAGTATAAATAACAATCTTGTCTAGGAATATTCATAGAAAAGTAACTTTTTCAGGAATTGTTGAAATTGTTTTTGGAATAAAATTAAAACAATACCTTGAATCTCATGAATCATACTGAACCATTTTATTAGAATATTTCATAATTAGAAATATATTAACATTATTTTTAGTTAATGTGAACTAAACAACATCAAAACGAGTAACATGAAAAATAAAAATTTAATACATGAATGAAAAAAGGGAATAAATCAAATAAATGTGAAATAATAAGTTATTTAGCATGAAAAATACTTCTAATATAACTTATAATTAATATAATGTATTCATTATAGAGGTTAAATAAACTAATAATATTAAATAATCCCATTTTCTATTGTACATTACATCATATATAAAAGGATGAAATAAATCTTTTTCACATTTTCAAAATTGATCATTCTTTATAAAATTGTGAAATAGTATATTTTTATATACATTCTACATTATCTATATTTTTCAATTATTTATATATTACTAATTGAGGATATAATATTTTTTTAATTATTTTAAATTATAATTTATATTCTCTCGATTTTTTGTCTTCTATTTGATATAAAAGTTATTAATATTCTTAATAATTTTTCAGCTGATTTTTATTGAGTAACTTATGAGTTTTTTCTAATGGGTGGAAAATTACGTTTTTTTATGATGAAATGTGAATTATTATAAATATTTAGTTAAAAATATGTTACTTTAAAATGGTATATGGTGATCTTATAGGCTCAAATATAATTTTCTGATGCATTGTTTTGGGATTTATTATCTTGAGAAATTATGTTGGGGATAACTGAATAGTATATTATATTTTAAGGGTGATTGTAACAACCAATATTTATAATAAGTTTTTATTCCATATTTTTAAATTTAATTTTAATAATATAAAATCAAATAAATATATATGTATAGTGAATCTATAAAATTATATAAAAATCCATGGAATTAAATTTAACACCACAACATTATTTCGAATCATCATAATTTTTTGAGAGTTTCCTTTCAACGCCCAATAATGAATAGGATAACATGGGGGAATAACTAATCAATGGGGTGAGATATAAATCCCATTAAGGGAATACTAATGAATAATATTATTGTAGGTCATAAATTTGAGTCAATTTGGCCCTTCATGATAACATAATAAGATGATAATCATATACATTGACATTAAACCCTGACATTATATTATGATATCATAAGATCAACACATCATATGAATGTGAAAAATTTATAAAATATTATATCATATATATAAGTAGATCCTAACCACCATGATATTATAAAATTTTATACTTAGTATAAATTCCCATATTACAAACATTGTATGTCCGGAAATGAAAATGATACCTGTTTCATTAGAGAGATATTAGGGTGCACCCTTCATATATCTATCTTTATCTGTAAAAATTAAATTATATAACATAAAAATGTATTTAATAATTTCGATCCCATGACTATGGAATGTGTGTTTCATTTGTATAATTATGAAATAAATTATTGATATTTATATCTAGGTGAATATCCTTGATGAAAATTGGATTTTTTTTATTCACAACAAAATGGAATTTCATGTAAAATCATATGACAATTTCAAAAATATAGATTGTTCACATAAAAGTTCATGTCATCTGAAAATGATAGAGGAATATAGTCTATCATTATTATGGTAATTTTTTGGTATTAATAGATGCTTCATAAAAATAAGGAAACATAATAAATTGAGAATAAAATTTCATATCAAAAAGTAACTTCTTGAATGGAAATAAGGGGAGGGAGAGAATCTATCACCATGATAGGTTTCTTCTTAAATATTAGGATGAGATCTTTATAAACATAGAAACTCTATAAAATTTATAAATATGGAAAATGTGATTAACTTAATTATAGAAGGATTCATAGTGAAGAGTAATAAGAAAACTTGTCGATTTTAAAGAAAAAAATGAAAAATATTTGTCAATTTTGAAACACAAATTTTGGAAAAATTGTTATAAAAAAATTATAACCAATTGAATTACCATAATTTTTTGTTATTTTTTTCTGGGAATGGGAAGTGGTATTTAATATTTTAATACCATAGGGATAAAACTCATTTAAATAATATAATTTTAGGGGATTTATCAATTATTAATCATAAATAATTATTTTTAATACATTTAAAATATCATTAGATTTTTCATGATTCATTAATGATCCGAAAAATTAATCTAATCACGGTTCAATACAATAATTTAATGAATAAAACTACTATTGGTTGATAAATAAATTTATATTATATATTAAATCAATTTTATGTCATAATTATATGATAATACATAATTTATATTTATACCATATTTATTTTTAACCTATAAATTCAAGTCATTGAAAATTATAAAAAATAAATTGATTTATAATTTTTACCTACTAATTCAATAATGATGTTTATATTATATAAATAATAATTTCATAATATAAATTTATTTTTTCAATCAATAGTCTTATTTATTGAAAATACTAGTTTAGATTTCATACAAAACATTATAATACAAATAAAAACAATTAGGACCACAAAAATTATATTATCATTTATATTTGAATAAATAGTTTTCTATATAAAATACTAGAAAAAACTTATTTAAAATGATTAATTTTAACATTAGTGTGAATTATAATTGAAATCATATATTTTTATTAAAAAATATAATTAGGTTTCTCTTTTTATAAAAAAATATATATCATATTCATAAGTGTTTTATAGTATGTATAATATTTTTTAAAATCAGATTGAAGAAACAACTATTTAATTCCTAAAAGAAAATTTACACAATTATGTTATTAAGATATAAATACATAACCCCTTATGATGCCAACATATTCTTTAAGGGTAAGGTGTGACATGGGGTGGTTTAGTAAATATAAATTGAGTCATAAATTATATAGTCATGATTGTATAATGAAATTTATTCCACACAGGTTTAGTTGTTTAATCATGGATAGAAACTGATCAAGGGTGAACTCTAGTGATTCCATCCCCTAATAAGGTCTTATAAATGAGATTCAAAAGGATTAATCCTACTGGTTCAGGTCTCCTCTTCTCTAATCTATATCATTTAGCTTTTATTATTACCAGATATATGTTAATTATAATAGTAAGTTTATAAAAGCTACATTCCTAATGTCCGTAAGTCTTAATTGTAATTATACATAATATAAATTTTATGTCTATATTTTATGATAATTATAAATTATTTTTTACTTTTATTTTGTTCTGTGTCTATTATATATTATAATACATTATAAAAACAACCCATCTTCAGTTAATAGGGAAATTTCATTTATAAATGTCTATGTCATTACATGATTCCACAATTTTCACTTTTAATAATTCATTCCACAACCTAAAATAGTTATGTTAATTTTATTTTATTAATTCATCATGTTCCCATGTAACGTATTGATATTTATGGTTTCACGATAGTAAATTTACTAGACAAGTTGTCTTATTCCATATAATTTATTCTATATCGGTTAAGAAATTAATCCATTTCTCATCATCTAAAAGTTAATTCTTTAGTTATACCATCTCTAGATTTATTTATAATTAAGAATATGCATGTAATTAATTAAGAGGGATATGTGGAACAAATCATGTAATTATGATATATTATGTGGAGTGATATTTTATTTATTTAGATCTGATTGGATCAAGGATCTAGAAGGGATTGATTTACCTTGGATACAATTTTCCCTTCATTGAAAACATCATTACTTTCATATATATTGATATTCGATAGAAAACTATATCCTTAACCATAAAATATAGGTCTAATTTATTATTATAATAATAGAATTTATATTGAATTTATGATGACTTCATATGATGATTTTTTTAATAATTATATATCATCCCTTCAACATGATCGGGTTATATCACCTTTAATTATCCAAATTCATCTTAGTATATTAGAGTCGTACAACTCTTCCCATTTAGAGCCTCAAATAGAACCATTTAAAAATAGTAATATAGAATGTATTATATGAGAACTCTTCTAGTGGATGATGTGGATCCAATTATCCTTGTAAACTCATTGAAAATGATATAATAATATCTTCTAGAATTTGAATGGTTATTTCATACTGAACATTCATCTAAGGGTGATAAGTACTGTAAATACTCATCTCTCCATCCAATGATTTATATAAACATCCCCAAAAATATATTGTAAACCTAGGATATAAATCATATTTAATTTAAATTGACACTACATTTATCCTTACCAATTCTCTTATACATATCTTATTGAGTTGGTCAAGATTTAAATCCTCTTGTATGGAAATGAAATTCATTGACATAATAAGAAATTCAAAAGTAACCCAAATATAATATTGAACTATTGAGGAATTTAGGAGTCTTTGGATAAAATACAATGTTATGTTTTCCCATTTATATATATATTTGTGTTATGGTTTTGTCAAACCCTTCAAATTATATCAATAAGAAAAAACTTATTGGAATGCCATGAATTGGGATACAAGATTTTCAATCTCCCTCTTCATGTTATCCCACCATATTATTTTATTTATATTTATAAACATTTTTACTCTCTTGATAAATATATAAGGATGATCTATGTACATTACCCAAAATACCCCTCTCATTTTTTGGATTTATTAGGAAAAATATATGGGTTCAAAACCTTATAACTTCATCATTATCAATGTTGAAATTAAGAATACATAATACCTTTCTCTATAGCTTAAAAACATATCTCTCAGCATATTTGACCATCATATAGAGGGATGTATGGCACGTAATTAGAGAAAGTTATGATGAATTTATGTCATCTATATCACCCATGTACATTCTATAAATGCTTAAAAATATCACATAAATCTCAATTCACATATTTCATATTGTTATATGATCCTTTCTACTCAAATCATTTTCCAATGTATTTGTCTTCCCATGAAGAAAATGGATTGAATAGTCATAGCCCTTTATTAGTTCTAACCACATTCATTGGTGCATGACAAGCTCGTTTTTTGAATATATAGTTAAGCCTATTATGATCGATAAATATGTAAAAAATTTCTTCTTAGAGATAATTAAATAAAATATTCAATGTGACGATTACTACATCTAATTATATAAAATCCACCATCACGCACTCGAATATTGATTTTTAAGAACATATTATTTACATATCTATATTTGATACAAATTTTGATGACCAGATTTTATCCATCTATAACAAACAACAATGAATAGAAACATTGAATCACTTACATACCCACAAAATTTATAAGTATATAGTTTTAGAGAATTATGAAACACTATAACTTAACAATATCCATGTCTTTATGGGAGTATTTTCCCCACTATACCCATATTCTATTATTATAAATTTATTCTAGATCATCACCCACATAATACCCTTATATAAATTTATTACATGACATATTTCATTATAACTCATGGAATATAAATATAGGATGGTAGATATTAAACACTCAGTAAAGTTATACCCAACCATTATCAATGTAATTTCATCAATGAGAATAATATGATAAAAAGTGTAGGATGAAATAATCAATTTTTAGGAGTATAACATAAAATAATTCATACCCGTGAATATGTGAATCATAAATCATGAGATCTGGAATAAAAATTTAACAATTGAAAAGAGTCATGTATGTCAATAATCACAAGCCATGTGAAAAAAATACTTGTGAAATGGATCCATCATAAAACATTGAAATAATTTAAAAATATTGTTTGTATCATAGAATGTGAAAAAAAACAACATGGAATAACCTAAATAGATAATTCTTATATGTATTAAGATTAAAATGTCATTTACAAACATTTTTGTCTCTAAATAACAACATCACATTACCATCAATTTAGAATAATGTCCATCCAATTAATTTTTTCTCATTACCAAATCCATTAGGGGGCTATAATGGTCCTACTCACAACATATCTTTAAAATTACCTCATTTATTTGTATTCAATCTAAAATCCCACTTTTAATATTAAATTCCACATACAATATCATGAATCAAAACACATGGGGTTCGTATTTCATCAAAACTAATGTAACTTTATTTACCCATGAAAAAGAAATGGGTTTCTTGGGAATATCTTTAAAACATCATAATAAACCATTAAAATAAAGTAATTTAATTTTATCAGAATATATTATTAGTAGTAAACAATAATAATAATTAATTAATTTTGTAAAACATTAATATACCTTAAAAATATATTTAATATGTTATATCGGAAATTTGAAGAAAATACCATTTTTCATTAGTGCATTTAAAAACAAAAAATAGATATAATATTGACAAGTTTATTTTGTTTTAAATCAATCCTATATACATTCAAATGAATTTGTGAAACAAATAGTAGTTATGATTTTGATAAAATCTATTCAATCCATAATGGTAAAAATAAAATTATTTTCAATCAATTATAGAGAGAGTCAAAAGTATCATGAATTAAAAAAATTAAGAAATTTCATTTTTAAAATTTTAAAAAAATTGTCAAATATAAAATAAAATAACATAATGATGTCATATATCTTTGTTAAATAACATTAAATAAATAATTCAATGAACATGCCTGAGGTGTTTGGTTAAAAGTTTTTAGAAACATGATTGTAACATTCTTAAATAAAAATAATTTATGGCCTTTTTAAACCAAGTATCCTTTTAAATAAAGAATATAAGATTGAAAATAAAATACTATGATTGTAAAATTATTAATGATATTATATTTTAAAATTCAGTATATACATTATATAAATTAATATAGGTCCATCAATCAAACAAGGATAAAATAAGGATGTTTGAGTTTAGAAACACTTGTAAAAAAGATAATGATTGAATTAAAAATCCATTGGGTGTAGGAAATTATCCTATACCTAGAAAAAATAATTCCCTTGAAATAATATGTGATATATATTTTATATATTATTAGGTACACCTTATAATGTAAATCATAGTGTATAACTTGAATTATGTCTCAAGGAATTAAAATTGATTCCATGAAAACCCCTTGAAAATTTAAAATATTAAAATCCATATATTATTATAGACAAAAAATAAAGGTAATATAAATTTAATGATCAAATAAACATTCATGGTATAATATATCAATATATGACATATACACAATATAAAAGGAATTAGGTCCATAATCCAAAACAATACTAAAATAAACAATAATGAGACAAAAAATCCAAAGAAATGATTGTTTAACTGAAGCGAGAATTAATTATTGTAGTGAACAACATAAAAATGGGATTTATCACATAATATATTAAAATATCATTTAACAAATAATACTAAAATAATATAGTCAAAGAAGACTAATTGTATCCCAAAGAATGGAAATTGAGTTAGGAAACCACTAACCATATGTCCAATCTTTATATGTATATCATATGAAACATAATAAATAAAAATAAATAAATTATTTAATTATTTAAAAAAATTTCTAGGTTTATAAAATTATCACTAAAACATTTATTTCATTTATCTCAAAAATATATTAAATTATATAATTTTTTAGTTCAAATCATTAGGTTTGAGGATATTCAATTCATAATTACAAAATGAAATTGTAATTTTGACCATGGTCAAATGTGGAATTAATACATCATAAAAAGAATAATAATCATGAAATAATTATAATTTTTATAAATAAAATAAAATTTTAGGGTAATCCATGAAAAGAAGTTATCAAAAATATAATATATCAGCTTGTGAGGTGGTGGTCCTCATGTACGCATGAAAAATGTTTTTTACTTTTCATTAGATTGAGGATAAAGAAATAAAATAAATTTTTATCTTTCTAGTATCATTATTATCCTCCAAAAATTAAATATTTTTCTTAAATATGTGTTTATAAAAATATATCAATGGAGATATATAAAAAACATTATATATTTCTATGTGGAAAAAGTAGTCGATACATCTTCATGTACAGTAATTCAATTTTTTAACAATTAGTTTGTTATGAGGATTGATGATATATAAAACATAAACAACAAAAATTTATCGGTATTATTATTTATATATATATAATAAATTTATTATATTTAACTACCAAAAATTCAATGATGTGAAGAGAAATACATCTGTTCCCAAGGAGGTAGTCTGCACATATGCTTGAATGATGGTTTCAGTTCCCATTTGGAAAAAATGAGATTAATAAGGTTAGTAAATATAAATAATAAAATATATGTGTATTTTAGACTGTAATGATATTATATTGGAATGGATTAAATAGAATGGATGACATTATAAGAAAAATTTAAATGAAAACGCTCCGCTAAGTAGATTACATCATCCTTGAAAAAAAATATTTGCATCTATCACTACTATATGGATGGTATTTTAAGAAGTAAAGATCCTATATAATTTATATAAGTATCTTAACAATATTTTTAGGGGTTTTTCAGGATTATTGTATCAAGATTTTTTTGAAAGAGAGGAGTGGTCATATCCTTTTATATTTGAGGGGAGGGGAATCCATGGGATAAGTTAAAGTATTAAAATAAAATATATTAATTTATTTGGAAAAGATAAACTAAATTGATATATATTGAGGATTGGATGATGATATTTTTTAATTATTCCATAAAATACAATTGATACATGTTTTTGTGAAATTAGTCCCCTTATATTTTTGTTTTATCTCTATGTTAACCATATTTAATAATTACTATGATAGTATTTTTTATCATTTTCCAGGTAATGAATGTTACAATATATGGAAAAAGGGAAAAATAAATGGAAAATGGTTAAATCAAAATAAAATAACCCATTAATTTGTAAAAATATATTTTTTGTTAAATTTAAATTATTTAATAAAATATTTTTTATAACAAAATACCAATAATTTTTATTCCAATCTATTCACATAATTTGACATTAAAAATTATACATGTAGATAATTTATTATAATATAAAAGTTAAACATATTATAAATAAATTATATATATCCAAAAAATATTGTTACATAATAATTTACCCAAATAATAAAACTTATAGTGTTTGAAAAATTATTTACATGGATTTTATTCTACTCCCACAAACACCATGTCAATGTTGTGTAAAAATTTGAAATAATTATTTCATCACTAAAAATTAAAAATAAACCAACATCATAAATTAAATTTATTAATATTTAAAATAAGAATTTATAATCATTTAGAACTTATTTTAATCTATTTCAAAAAATTGTATATATAATATATACAAGAAATGTACATTTTGTAATTTTCCTTTACTTAAAATTAATTAAAAAACATTAGGAAATACAAATGGCCCTAAAATGAAATTTCATTAAAATATGAATGGATTGGTGTAATTTCACTCATTAAAAGAATTATATGTATTTTTATGTTTGATTTTGAAGATTTATTATGTATTTTAAACCCTGTTTATCCTATTTTACAATTTATCAGCATAATGAATTTTACCATGATTACTATCCGTTAAATCCATGAATAAATGTAAAATATATTTTAAATTATAAAATAGTTATCTAAAATATGAAATCTATTTTATCCGATTAAATCCCTAAAATTGCAATATATTATTTTTAAAATAATCCCATAAAATGCGATGACAAAATTGTTACTAGAAAAATAAATTTTTTAGTATAAATTTATTTTTATTACAAAATTAATCATAATTTTGATTTAATAAAAATTATTCAGATAATTTTTAGTTGAGAAGTAATAAATTAAATTATAAAACCATTTATAAAAATACTTTGGGACTTAGTTAATACTTGAATGGAAAAGATATGTTTCTATAAAATACGAAAATTTTCAATTTTCAATATAAGTTAATCTTTTAAAAAATATAAAAAAATTCAACTTATGATTGTTTTTGTAATATTATTTAAAATTTTATATAATTTTTTATAAAATCTAGTTTCTAATACTAGATGAACTTAATTATAATATTTTATCATAAAATGTAAAAAACCCATTAATTCTTTTATGAAGCATTAAATAAACAAACTAAAAATTTTAATTTTATTTAAAAATAATAATAAATACCTTTTTGAGTTGTACCATTATATATGTTCCTTAATGTAGTTATTACTATACATATATTCTAATTTATTGACAAGGTTGTAATGTAAATATTTAAAATAATAATATTTCATGGTTCAATTAAGCCATGTGTTGTGTGTTGAATACAATAAAAAACATTGTTCTATTTTAAAACCAAATGGAATTAAATTAATCCCAATTTAATAAATGGAATCCTCACCATATTATCTTTGGAATTGTAATTTAGGGGTTATTTTTAAAAAAATCAGTTTTTGGAAAACGTACATCATACAAGGAATAATAAAAAATCTATGTGAAAAGTGGGATATCGAAATATGAAGGTAATCTAGAGTAAAATATAACTTGGTTCCCAAATGGGAGAAAATTATTAGGAGTTGAAAATATAGACATGGAATAGGAAATTAATATCCAAATAATTGTGGACAGTGACTAAGAACATTGATCATAGGAGAGTGATTGGTCACCAAAATTTTATGGACCAATAAAACAACATCAATGAGCCTTGAAAAATAAATCCAATTCAATATAAAATACTAAAATAAATGAAAATATTTTCATTTTCATGTTCATTTATATAAATGTTTTTGAAACTTTTAATGTTAAGAAAAACAACAAAAGAAAATATTTTTATTTTATTTTATTTTATTCCATGAGAACAGTTTCACCCTCTTGTGGCATGTTTTAAGAAGTTTACTCCCCTCTCTAAAAACATTTTTCATGCAATGAGTGTCCAAATTGAATAATTTTTATGTCTAAAGAATAAAAATTTAATAGAACATAGGATCTCGACATGAAAGAAATTATAATCCTATGATATTTACTAAATTCTAAATGGTTATCATAATTAAAGATAATAACCAATATTAATAAACCTTCATATGTAGAAATATTATATTTAAGTCCAAAATTATGAAAATAACTTCAATCGTTCAAATTAGAACATTCCATCAATTAATAAGACTATATCACAATTAAACTCAATAAAATTATTATTAATGACAGTTTTAACCAAGTATGTTGTCTCATACCAATCAAATTAGATCCCAAAAATTGAAATATAATTATTTTGAAATAATCTTTTACCTTAAACCTAAGGGTTACATATACCTCAACTGAATATAAATTATCCTAAATTTTAATTAATCTCCATAAAATACAATCAATTTACAACTCAAAAGTGATGTATAAGACATAAAAAGTATGAACAAACATAAAAATATAATCTAATTATAACATCCATAAATATTATGTCAAACTCACATGAAACCATACTAATCAACAAAGTTATCGGAATCTTCATTGGTAACCATCTATATCATTCACAAACTCGACCTCCATGATTGGTCGCTAAAAATATAATATTTTCATCTCTATATATGATATAAATGAACTTATCCCAATTTTAGCGATCATGAATATAAGAAAACATATTAAAATATTTAATCACAAAAATTTGAAAGGACCTTTTATTATTAGTGTTTAAAATATTCAAGATAAACCCTTATATAATAATAATCATGTATTTAAGTATTTATCTTAACAATTATACCCAAATTTTATTATTCCACATTAAGTATAAATCATCACCTACCTGAATCTATTCTAGAAATATCTTACATAACATATTTATTTATAACCTATTGAAAAGAACATTAGAATGGTCAGCTCAAGAACTCGGTAAGGGTAAATATATGCATTAACAACTCAATTCCATCATTGATCATAAGATGAGAATAATGATTGAATAACATAACCAATGTGTATCAAAATAACATAAAAGAGTTAATTGCTATAAAATTATGGATGATAAATCTTAAGTCATGGAATAAAGATTTATTATATGACAAGATCCATATAATTCAACAATCATGATCCTTTTAAAAATTAACAATGAGTAAATGATCCTATAGAACTCATAGAATGAATCAAAAAAATATATATAGGTATCATAGAATATGAAACATTAATTATGGAATCACCTATATAGATAATTATTATATCTCTTAGGTGTAACCTATAATAGTTCAAAAACATTTTACTATAGGAGTAACTTACAATACTTTAACATCATCTTCTCTTAGGAGTAATATAATTCAACCAACTTTTGGGTGTAACTTCCACCGTGTTAAATTCATCTCATTTACCATTAAATTGTGGGTCTATAATGGACCCACCCATCACATATCATAAAATGTCTCTTATGTATTTTTCTCTCTCCTCGGTCCCACATTCATCAATAATGTTTAATTATCATATGATGAAACAAAACACATGTATTAATTCAATTAAAAAAACTATCATATATTGATTTACCCATGAAAAGAAATGAGTTTCATAAAAATATATTTAAAACATCTCTATATTCATTTTGAAGAAATTAATTGAATGGTATTGTAATATCATATCCCCATTTAAGCATTGGTATCATTAAACTATATTGACAATGATAAAAATACATTTAAAATAACATTTAAAACATTCCATGGAAAATTAGTGAAATAATCTTTTCTTTCAGTACCATTAAAAAATAATTTTTTGAAAAATGTTGAGAAGATGATATTGATTTAAAGAGAACATGGAGACTTATATGGGATGCTTAAAAACAAATAATAGTTATAATTATGATAAAATACATTCATTTTTAAAATTTTTAAATTGAAAATTCTTTTCATTGTTTTATTAATAGAGTCAAATATGACCCTTACAGAAAATAATTAGAAATTAATTCTTAAAAAAATTGTAATATAGTAAAGTATTATTGAAAACGGATTTGGGAAATCATTAATTTTTATATAATAAAAGCAGGGAAATAATATAAATAACAGAGGGGATAAATTCAGTTAAATGTGTTTAAAAACATTAAACAGTCGTTTTAATAAAATCCTTTTATAGCCTTTAAAAACTAATAATCCTTTTAATGTAGAAATAAAAAAAGATACAAAAAATACAATAATTATATATAGATCCAATATATTATATACTAAGAGTCAATATATACACTATTAAAGAGAATATTTATGCATCGATTAAATATATATCAAAGAATGATTTCTTAGATAAGATACTCATGTTACATGGGTAATTCTTGAATAAAAATCCACTAAATGACTAAAATAAACATTAATATATAAAAATCATAACTTCCATGAAATATTATTTGAAATAACCTTTATTGGGAAGTATTTTTATAATTTAAAATAGAAAATAGTGCATAACTTGATTTGTGTATCAGGGGATTGAAATTGAGACCATAAAAACCATTTCATATTTTATAACATTTGAATCATTATGAAATGAAATATATGACTTCAAAGGAACATTAAATTACATGATTCGTGATTAATTAAAAATATAATATCCCAATACGCTCTAGATAAAAATTATAAAATGATGTAGGTGCTAAATAATAAACCTGTCTCAAGGAAAAAAATATCAAGATGAGTAATCCTTACAATGATCATGTCCATGAAGTGATAATTTACCATTGAGGTGATTATTTGTAATAATTTTCAAACCATATAAAGATATTATAAATAAATACATAATATAATCAGTTATCATTTCACACAGAATCTTTTCATACTATATCCAATGAAGTACAAGCATAATCAAATAAATGGAAATTGAGTGTGGTACACCCTTTCCTCGAGACAAAATGTGAAAAATTTATCCTTTAACTCTTATATAATAAACATATTTTAATTATTTTCTTTTCTAGAATCATTTTCCATGTGTATTACCTTATCATTATTGTAACAAATTTAGATTTTATGAAATATGTTTTTTAATAAAATATAATCATTTTGATATGTCTGAATAAAAACAACATTGAGTTTATATTGCATTACGTGAAACACTGAGTTTAGCTTTTGTTACATGGAACACTATGATTATATTGTGTTACACACAACAACATAATTAAATGAAACTTTCTATATTTTTGAAATATTACATTATAGTCATCACATAGACATTCTAATTTAAAAAATAAATTGGATTAATATTTTTCTAAAAATATATATTTTATGAATGTATGTAAAATTATATGACTATTTTCCAATTAATTATAAATGAAAATGAAAATATTGAAAATATTGGAAGTCATTTTTAGAAATAATAGATTACAAAAATTATTAATGTCAATAAATTAATGAATGTTTTTAATAAATTTTATATAGTATATATTCAATCAACCCTTTTAAATTAATCTAATTTTTTTTTAAAATAAATTATAATAAATCCAATTTTATGATAAAAAAATTATATTTATAAAAAGAATTATGGTCACCATATAACATAAATATATTAAAAATTATTATTTTTTCATTCTTACAACATTTAATGGAAAATATAAATTTTATTTTTTAAATCATACTTTAAAAAATATATTTGGGTTCATTTTTTGAAATTTTTTGAAAATATTTTTTTTATGAATTTTGAAAAATACTGAATTTTAATTGAAAATTTTATTTGTTAAAATAATTTATATTGTTAAATCATATTTTTAATTATATTTAATTTAAAATTACACAATTATATATCTATTAATCAAATTTAGTTTATTTTAATCAATTTATTATTTAATTATGATATAAAATCTTTATAAAATTTTGAACATTTCCTCTTTTAAACCCCACTTTCTTGTCACATCTTCGTGGTTAATTTTAAATTATAATATTCTAATATGTGATTGAAATTTTGAAACAATTATTCCATATTTTTAATAATATTATTTTTATCATCTAATAATGTAAACATAATTTTTATCCATAAATAATAATGAAAATAGTAAAAACTAGTTATTATGGTTGATGTAAAAATGGGTTTTCAGAGGGGTTAAACTAAAATGATACAGGTTAAAATGACTTAATCAATTGTCTAAAATAATCTTTATAGGTATAGTTACATCCTATAATTTTTAATTCTAATTATGACACCATTTTGGATTTTTTTGGTTGAAAACACGTTTTAACGAATTTACATTAAAAAAATACAAATGTTCCACTCACCTCACATATAATTGGATATCCCCTAACCACACTTCTACAAACCATAAATCCCTTTTTTAGAGACTACCAAGAAAAATCTATTACCGACATACATAATCTCATCCTAGTATTATAATTTGGGGAAAAAATAATCCCATAATGATTTTGGTGAAAACCTAATGAGGATAGCTGTAGAAGAGGTAACATTCTTCAATGATATTTTTTTTTCATTTCTTACTCAACCTACATGAAATATAATAAAGCACGATGGTATAAAATCCTTAGTATTTTACATATAGAAATGTGTTTTAATGTTAAGTTCATAACCTACAATCATCTAAACTTTTATAAAATGGGTTACAAAGTCATATTTCATGAGTAAATAAGACTGATGACACATGAACTAATGTCATTTATTTTTCATTATAACCTATCAAAGTTTGGAATGATTATAGATATAAGAACCTGTGTTTTTTCAGACTATCATTTGGAGAATAAATTTTAATTTGTGCATTTATATTATTTTGAGGGGTAAAACGGTATTTTACCCTATCATATGATCTTGAATACTTTTTAGAACCATTCCATTGGTCCTGGAATATGGTGTTTACCCTAGGAGAGGTGTTTGGTGGAAATATGAGCCTTTTCATTTTTGGATGAATGATTATTATTTAATAATTATTAGTTTAAATATTAAATTATTTGTGTGGATTTGTTCATCCATATCATTCAAACAGAGTGTTGGAAATAGATTCTATATTTTTCTAGGAGTTTAAAACAGGGAGTTTAGCCTAGGAATCATATAAACTCATTTCGGGTGCTGGGGTCATCCTAGGCCCATTATTCTTTTTCTTACTTTTCATTTCTCCATTTTTTCCTTCTCTTCTTTCCTCCTCCTTACACATGTATCCTACACCTCCTCTTTCACTATGACCAAATTAGAAATGGGGGAGGGGTATTAAGAGGGAGTTGGATTTCATGATAGGAACCGTTGTGGATTCCTCAACGTGCTGAGTTGTTGTAATAGTGAAATCAACCAAAGCTTCAGAGATTTTCTCTTGAAGGTGGGACTTTTTATTTTATCACTATTGATTCCCTTTAAAAATGTTTTTATGTTCTAAATTTATTTTTATGCTTTCTTGTTGACACTTAAAGCCATATCTATTTTTTCGCGAGGTGAAAACATTTGTTTTAGGTGATCTAAGGGATTTCCCATAGGATATACCAATTTATGAAGCATGTGTTTCAGGGGAACATGTTGTGTGTTATTCCCATTAGAGGTAGAAGATGTTTACTTATGTACACTCTGTGTACCCTGAGTACACACCATGTGGAGGCATGACCTTGTGTCCAACAGTTTGAGAAATAATATGGGTTTTTGGATTTTAAAAAGTACATGTCATGTACTTTGAAGTCCAAACCGTTTAATTTTACATATCAATCCCCCATGTTTTCCATCCATGTATATGTACATAGATAATGGTATGGATAATAGTACACATTGTGTAATCGAAAGTACCCACCGTGTACTTTTTCCAGCTTATTAGTTTGGGGTATTTTTTATGCCCTAGAAGACCAAATTGAGTGTGTGAGTAGTCCATTCAAATAGTTTTTCCATGTTGATCACAATAGTGGAATTCTATTGACATTTATTGGTCATCTAACTGATTTTTTGGGGTTATATATAAATATATAGGTTCTTAATCCATTTATCTTGTTCAGTTGTCACTTGAGAGTGAGACATGGTGTGAATGATAGGTTGGGTGTTCGGACCAACCTTGATTAGACATTTGATATGTGATGAGTTTTGGGATATCTCCCATGACCTATTATTTTGAGGATATCCCCCTTGTGATAACTGCGCTTCTAGCCTATGAGGTCATGAGACCAGATGCATCCAAGGATTTTGTGATGGATTCCTTTACTTATGTGTTGACCTAGGGAGTCCCTTTTTTGATCGCTCTCCTTTTTTCCATTGAGGGGTACCTATTATAGGATTCCTCTATTGTTCTTCAGTTGAGGATTTCAGGTAGGATTCATCCATTTATTTTTGCTTGGGATATTTTGTAGTATTCCTTCCCTCATGTTTACCTACAGGATCCCAAGTAGGATGCATCCTTATTGTTTGACTTGAGAGACCCAGCATGTGCCCATAGTTTGACCGACTGTGAGATGTTACATCTGTTTTGGGTAGAGATGGTGTTAGTGTGTCACCTTGAACCCATACCGAACTGGTAATCCCAAGTGGTTGTGTCTATAGTGTTGGGTCAGATGTTCAAGACACCCTCACTCATCTATGTGTATATGACTTAGTGTCGCTGGTGTGACTATTGTGACCAGAGGTGCTTCTTAGTTGGTGTTTGTTGAGCTTGATGTGAGGCCTCTTTCATTCTTTTGGTATGCCTAGATATTTTCCTAGGATCTGTATTTCTTATTTGAATGATCAGATGTGTTTACCCAAGAATCGAATTATAATCCATGTTTTCTTTCAGATTTATGTTGTATACCAAGAGGTAGTACCTTGGACATGGCTACTGAGTATATATGTGTAAATGTATATATCATTATTTATATGTTTTTGGGATGACTAAAGGTGATTCCTTATATCTGGTTGATGAGACTTTTTGATATTTCAGGAATGTTAGACCCGTGTGTTTAGAATTTAAGATCATTCCATGATTTTGGTATGTTATGTTGGACTCAGGGGGTATAGACTATGAGAGCTTTCCCAGATGGGTGTATGCAATGTTAGTCCTGAGGGGTTTAGATCATGGGAGCTGCCAAGGTTGTTGTTTTCTATGTTAGACCTGTGGGGTTCAAACTGTGAGAGCTTCCCAGGAGGTCATCTGTATATTATTGATGGCTTATTGAACAAATTAATTTGACTATTAGAGCTTTCCTAGTAGGTGACAATTGTTGGGTATGATTACTCTCTCAATGTCCTATGAATAGGAATGACTACACATTTCAAGATCAAATAGGATTTGCTGTCGGTATATGGTATCCTTCTATTCAGGATTGTTCGTCGGTATATGGTATACTTTTTTAGAGGGTTGGCCATCAATATACAGAAATCTATATGTAACTGGAGGTGAGTATGGGTGAACCCATGTGTAGGATCTAAATTCCCTTGTTGTGACTCAACATTCTCAGAGATACAATTCCATCGCTGGCCAAAGCCGGTTTTGTGTTGATCGGGATAACAGACCCAAGGATCGACTGCTGTTGTGGTTCATGTTGGTTGATACAGATACCAATGAATATTAATATCCATATATATATTTATAGGTATGATACTATACATGTGTACATATATAGTTACAGAAATCCTTGGTGGAACGTTCCTGTTTTCAGTTAGTACAGACCCTGGGTTTGACTATGTTTTCACATTGTATTTACCATATGTTTAGTGGTGATTCTTCTTGGCTGAGCACATTTCAATTTCATACTCATTAGCAGCACGGTTATATGTTACTTTTCAGGGTGTCCTACTAAGATTCTTTCTCACCCCTTCACATTCACCTAGGTGAATGTGTAGGTCTTATGTCTTCTTTTCTGGATAAACATGTTTTACATGGTGGATAGGGATATGGACCAGTGATGAATGATCGAGCAGAGCTGCTGAAGTGGTTATACTGGTTGGGATGGTGCATTTCAACCTTGTTTGTGTAACATCCCAAGTAAGTAATGATTAATATATTTTTATATCTATGTCTATTTATGAATTAGATAGTGTTTTAAAGGATTAAAACGAGAATAAATCCAATCTTAATCATTGAATTCTCTAATATTTTAAAAAGATTGTTTTACCACCTTTTGATAACGAACCATTTTTAAATTTATCTTTTGACAATTTTATGATCTCTATTTGTCAAAATAAACTTATTCTTTAGTACTGGGACATTGAAATTTACTTTGGATAATTTTTTGGTATTTTTCTGACAATGTTTATTTTTAATGAATGGTGAAAAATAATGCATTTTACATCAAAATTGATTTTTCATCTAATTTAATTATATGGTTACATTATATTTTTAATAGGTATTAAGGTGTAGTTAGAATATATTTTTACCATTTAATCCAATGGTGGTAATTATAAATAATTCCACTTTTGAATTGGGCATAAACAGGTGCCAAACTTTTCATAGATATTGTTTCAAAAACACCCGCTATTTGTTTTGACAACGGGAATTATTTTTAAATTAATTATTGAAATTTATATGTTTGGAATTTGATAAAATGGATTCCATATTTTGAATCAGAATGTAAAAATTATGTAATTAATACTCTATTGTTTTTGGACATTATGAATAGTAACGACGATAATTATCTTTAATTATCTTGATTAATTAGTAATCGGGTAGTTATGGATAATAAAATAATATCATAATAACAAAAAATGACACCAAAATGTGTCATAATAATACTGGTTGTGTCATGGAAGACCATTTGATGACTTTTTCCAAACTTAAGGACCCCATGGAATCACTTTTGGGTGAAAATGAATCATTATCTTTTTATTTTTTTAAGATAGGAGAATATCACTAAAGAATGTATCACCCAAGTAAAACATTTTCAATTTTGTCTACATAAATTATCTCTTGAACTATAAATAGTAATTGGAATGAAAAAAATATTTCCTACATCATAGTATTTGTTTTATATTTCTTAGACATTAAATAAATGAAATTATTTCCGGCATCATGATGATTCAGCGATTACCTCATAAATGAACTATTTAAACAAATTATAAGATATTGTAAAAAATAAGACTTACACTTGTAAAAGACCCATTGGATAAGTATATTTAGAACCCTTACCACCTTATCCTCAAAATATATCAATGTGGGTCCTTTAAAATCTGAAACTCATTATATAATAAATTATCATTTCTTGACATTCCAAGAGTGACCCTCCTCCCTCTTATAAAAGTCACCCACCTCTACCTCTTTACCCACACTTCTAAAGCCATTGGCTCATCCAAAATCTGCTCATTTCATCTCTCCAAATCCCTATATTAATCCTAGAATCCTTACCATAGGTAGAAATCTCTTCAAGAAACCCTTTTGGTTCAAACCAAGAAGAGTTACCCGATTTAAAGGTAAAGACTTCTCTAATGTTATTTTGTTTTATTTTGCTTCTCAAACCTCTAAACTCTTTTTATTCATTTCTATTGTAACAACACCAGTATCTTCAATATACTAGGATGTTGTTATAATAATTAATCGAGCTACAATTACACACACCTAAATCTAATGGTTGATGAACATACTGTTTCCGTGGATGGCAAATTTCTGCCTCACGAAACGATGATTGTTCCATATTCTTATAACACCTTCAATGGTGGACATTAAGATGTCACTATATTTATATATGATATATAATATGATTATGTTTTACTTAAGATTTCTTATTTTTCATTTATTGCATACCTTTTTGGTTTCCATTATGGGTAGAGGCGATTTCATCATTTTAGGAAGTGCAGACTGTCGCCACCTCAAAGTGATTTGATTCGTTAATGCCATATGTGGGACGTATAAAGGATGGAGTTAATGATATTATATATGATGTTATACTGGAATTATAATATACCATTTTATCATTATGATTCATTCCATAATATACGAAATAAAAATGAAAGTAGCGTTCATGCGTACGTACGGCTTACAGTCTCAATGAACATTGCATTTCATTTTTTACCTCTAAATGTTATATAATATTATAAATTCATGTATATAGTAATTATATATGACTTATATTATATATAAATAATCAATATAATTCTGGATATAATGGATATTTTACCACAATAACAACTTGTAATTTTAAAGTGTTTATTTTTTAATCAAGTACTAATGATCAACAAAACGACCATTATTAACTTAAATAATTACATATTGTTTATAACATGGTAATAAGTGATATAAAAGGAATAATGAACTTTAAAAATGATCTTAAATAAGTAAAAATGAACTCAAGTTTATAATTCAGGAGGATAAAGAATGATCGATTCAAGTCAGACCCGAGGTATGGGACATCGTCTCAATCTCCTTTCATTGAGGCATATTTTTCTTTATACACAACAATATTTTATAGGTGCATAAACCCCTTTAACATTTACGTTTATTCAAAAAGAATCTTTTTTATATGAATCAATTTACTAGACTACATAAGGGAATGTTTTTGACATATGTATGTGGCGACAACGACTTCTCCGCCGTCGTGACCATTATTTGAGTTTCAGCTTCCTCTACAAGCCACAACTTTTTTTAAATGAAAAATAAATACCGTGTTTTACTTTTATTTTATTTTTGTATTGAAAATGGTTTTGATAATGTTTTTATTGTATCAATTTGTTTTTGATATCTTGTGATTGAAATGTGGAAATGTTATGTTTCCTTTATGAATGTTTTATGTGATACGATTATGTTATGGTTCTTGGGCATTGTTTAGGAATACTGGTGGTTCCATGATAAACTAAGGGCGCGTGAGCCGGATATAGCTCTCCAATGCATTGGGTAACGCAGAGGGGTTAAACACTAAGGGTTATCTAAAGAGATTTAAGGAATATACTGTGGTGGGTATTCCAAACGTAATCATGAGGGTTACTCCATACGTAAGAATGTTATGAATGCCTCAAGATACCTTTATGTCTTATAATTTCTATGATTTATTCATGATTTGAAGAGGTATATTAAAATTCTTTTGTTTTATGAGTAAAGTATGTTTTCATACATGGACTAATGTTTTCATTTCGTACTTTTATATCCCTTACTAAGCATTTTTTTCTCATCCCATGTTTTTGAAATGTTTTTCAGAAGTCAAGGGAAGTGTACATGATGTGATGATAGTGTCGAGGAATTGTCAAGAATGAATCCATGTTTTATTTTAATTATGTCTCCTTTGATGGAAAAAATGAATGTTGTCTTTTATGTAGCCAAATTTTTCAAAAGTAGAATGTAATGCATGATTTAAAATCTAATTCTCTAAAACTCTAAACCTGAAAAGATCCTCAATGTTTAATCTTGTAATAACTCAAAATTAAGTAATGTATAAGGCTGGGACCTTATAGTTGGATATTGGGTATAATGTTTAGCTTAGAGTCAGTAGCTGGGTCATATACATATACATTCAGTTTCTTTCTATAAATGTATATATATGGTCGACCCCATGGGTTTCCAATGTTGTATTGTATTGCATAGATGTTTTAGATTTTAAAGTATGTTACTATTACAACTTATTTTTTTTCATATCTTATTGCTTACACAATTTTTTTTAATTTTTTCTGTGTATGATACTTATTTACTTCCACTATTTCCTTACTCAAATATGTGGGAATAGTATTCCCACTATCACCTCATAGGCACTTGTTTCTAGTCAGAAGCCTTTGGCATATGGGGAGGCATACATGTGGCCTTGTGGCGAACCAGCTTAGAGAACTAGTGTTGTGGCTACTGGGTCACGACGTTACAATGTGGTGTCAGAGTTTTTCTATTCCTAGTAACAACTATTTGGGTTTTGTTATATAGGAGTATTAGGAATGTTTTCAAAAATGTTATGGATATCATACAGGTGTGTCACGAACACTTCTTCCAATAGGAAGTCTTGGTTACTAGGGTTTGGGATTGTTGTTCTAATTTGGCGATGTGACAGTTGGGTATGATTTTTTCCTTGACTTAAGAACATTTTGTGTGAAGGTGTTTTGATTTACTATGGATCTCTGGCTCTTGGACAATTCTAAGAGGCCATAGATGGTTTTTTACTCTTGTCTGGTAATGATAGGATGCATCTCACGAATCATTCTTGGCATGTGGTAATCATAGCATATAGGCTTTCTAGTGTGTAGTTTTACAAACAACTAAGACCTTAGGGTTTGCTTAAACATAATATTACTCTGATGGAAGTTTATGTGGATCTACATTGAGGAATGTTTTTGGGAGGTCGATGAATCATCCCCCGTGCATGGAAGGTGTAGTGACCCGAGTTTGTCAATGTGGAACGTGATTCCTTTTTTGTTGTGACCATTTTTTGGGTGTTCTTTATCAGGATTGTGGTGATCTAGTCAGATCATGAAGTATGATACTAATAGATACCAGGTCATTCTTTTTAACTGGACCATTTGGGGGTATTTATTTATATCGATACCCGATGAGTTTCATTTCCTTTTTTCTCCAATGTTTTTATGATCTCCTGGGAGCAGTTCATTCTACGGATTCTCGGATAGTATCAATGCCCTTGTAGGCACTATTTTTAGTTTTGACCATAATTAGTTGTTGTGATCTTTATCTACTTTTGAGGGGTTTGATATCTTTGGTCTAGGAGGTAGGACATTGTGACCCAGTTGAGAGGAATTTCATATAGAGCTAGGTGCAAGGCCAGAAGACTCTTCTTTAAACTCATACCCCTATGGTCGACGACTATTGTTTTATAGGGAAACATATCTGAGTTGTTTGGTCGTGTTTTCCAATTCCTTTTTAGGCTGTGAGATTTTTTTATGCTTTTTTTGTAATCGATGGAGTGTAGGTGTTCGAGTTTTTCTTTTTAGGAATGCTAATCCATTCTTCTTTTGATGAAGCACCTTAGGTTCTTGTTTTTTGAAAGTAGCTTCGATCAAAAGGATTATTAGGGTACCTAGCCGAGTCGACCAATGTTTCCACTATTGCTAATGAAGTCATATAATGGTTAGAAGATCATTACTATAACAACACGATGTGCATGGGTTGGGTGATAAAGGTACACGATGGTTACATGTGGTATCATTTGAATCTGAATCAATGAGTGGTCCAGTGTGAGCCAAGGACTGATGTTTTAAGAAATTTAATGGGTATGGTCCCAATTAGTTTTGTTTAAATAATCCTATGTTGTATAGTTGAAAAAGTGAAATATTTGGCTACCACCAAACAGTTGAACCGTGGCTGAATCACGGTCATGTTTTGACTGGATGTGATTGTAGCTCGGAGGGATCTGTATACACCTTTTGTAGAATACTAGTATTCTCATGTTAGAGGTGATAATTCTATATCTTGATTCATCTTGATTATTTTAAGAGGGTGTCGACCTTACGCTGAGATCCTTTTTCTTTTTTATTTTCATTGTCTTTCTAAATGTTCCTCCTTGTTAAGGAAGGGAACATGTGGCGGTTGTGCTCGGGGAGTGATGTAAGGTAATTCATATGATGGGGAGTGCACCATTGGTAGTTTTAGGGTGGTGGACCTAATTTTTAGTTTCTCTTTGGTGTATTTCAGGGGCCGTTGGACTCAAATGTTTCTTGTGAGTTGATGATAAGGGTATTCTTATGGCGGGGAGTACTAGATATATCGTAGTTGAACAAAATCCGTGTAGAGGATAGTGGTTTGTTTAATGAGACTGTCCATTGGAAAATCTAGATAGAATAGTTGTGTAGATGCTCGGGTTTGGAGCATGGCTTCTTTCCCCTTCACTAGGCTTCTCAGTGACGAGATGTATTATGGTGGGGAATTTGTAATAACCTGTGTTTTTTACAATATTTTTCAGTAGAAATTTTAATTTTTACATTTAAATTCCCATGAGGGGTAAATGTTTATTTTCCCCTACTATATGATCTTAAATAATTTTTTTACCACTCCCATAGTCCAGGAATAAGGTGTTTATCATAGGAAAAGAGTTTGGTGGAAATATGAGCCTTTCGAATTTTGGCTGAATAATAAATATTTATTATTTATTAAATGAAATATTAACTTATTTTCACATGTTTGTTCAGGAATATCATTAAAATGGAATGTCAGATTAATATTTCATCTTTGTCGTAGAGTCCGTAATGGGGAGTTTATCCTAGGAAATACATAAACTCATGTCGGTCGTCGGTGACGACCTATTCCCCTTTCCCTTTTTTCTTATTTTATTTGTTTCCTATTATTTATTCATCCTCCTACTTTCACATGTCTCCTATGACTCCTCCTTTACCGTGACCTTAATAGAAATGGTATATATAGAGTCACAGGGAGTAGGAAGGAATGAGGGGCACCGTTGCGGAGCCCTCAACCTAAAGAGTTGGTGTAATACAACCGTTGACGGTGAAATAAACCAAATATTCTGCGGTTTCCACCAAATGTTAATATTGTTTATGTTTTAACCATATATCCCCTTTAAATGTGTTGTTTTATGTTGTTAAATATTTTTTATTCTTTATTGTGGCCTCTTGAGACCCGACTATTATTTTAGGGGTGAGAACAGGGGTTTCAAGCGATACGAGGGATTTCCCGTCAGGAAACCCAGGTTTGACGACATTTGTTCCATGGGAATAGGCCAAGTGAACTTACCATTCAAGGAAGAAGATGTTTTCTTAAGTACACATTGTGTAATCTAAGTACATGTCGTGTGGTGGAATTGACGTCTGTCCAACTGTGTGAGAAAGTACACTTGTTTTTTGTTTTAAAAAAGTAAAGACTGGGTACTTTGATATACATGCCTTGTAAATTTACACAAAAAGTCCACATTTGTTCTAGACTTGTATATGTACATATCTAGTAGGATGGATAAGAGTGCATGCTATTTACTCTGAAGTACACACCATGTACATTTTCAAGCATACTATTTTTGGGTATTTTGTGCCCTAGAAGTCATAATTGGGTGTGTGAGTAGTCCATTCTGAGCATTTTTTAATTTTTATCTCAAAAGTTGAATCCAATTGACATTTAAGGGTCATATTATGATGTTTTCGGGTTATATATAAATGGAGAGTTTCTTCTTCCAGTTGTCACATTCAGTCGTCACTTGTGAGTGAGACTTGGTGTGGATGATAGGTTGGGTGTTCTGACCAACCTTGATTAGACCTTTATTCTAAGATGAGTTGTGAGCTATCTACTATGACCTATGATTTTCGGGATGTTTCCCTTGTGATATGTGTACTTCTATCCTACGAGGCCATGATACTAGATTCTTCCAAGGATCCACTTATGGATGCCATTTCATATGTGATGACCTAGGGAGTCCCTTGTAGGATCTCTATGGTATTTTCCATTGAAGGGTTACCAATTATAATATTCCTATATTGTTATTTGTTCAAGGATTTCATGTAGGTTTCATACCTTTATTTCCTGTAAGGATCCTTTACAGTGTGCCTTTGCTCATGTTTAGCTAGTGGATCTCGAGTAGGATGCCTCCTCAGTGTTTGACTCTAGGGACCAAGTGGGTGTTCATGGGTTGAACGAACCTAAGCTGTTACATCATTTATTGGTAGATAATGTGGTTGGGTGACACCTAGAACCCGTATCCAACTAGTATGACCATGGGGTTATGGCTATAGTGTTAGGTTGGATGTTCGGGCCACCGTAAATCATTTTTAATATCTAACTTGGTTTTACTGATGCATCAATGGATACATAAGGAAATTATTAGTTAGTGGTTTTTGAGCCTAAGGTGAGGCTTTTTTGTTTCTTTTGGTATGCCCATATGTTTACCTGGGATCTGTATTGCTTATTACGGTGTTTAGATGTGCTTAACTAAGATACAGCTGCATAACATTGTTTTTTTCTGATATTTTTTATACACATTTTTACTACATGGGACATGGCTATTGAGAATTAATGTTTTTATGTATATATCGTGATGTATATATTGTTGGGGTGACCAAAGGTGATTCCTGGTATCCTGTTGTTGAGCCTTGATTGATATTTTAAGAATGTTTCACATGGGTGTTTAGATGGTGAGAGCTTTCCCATGTGGTCGAATGTTATGTTAGACCCAGGGATTTAGGACATGATAGCTTTCCTAGATGGTCATATTCTATTTTAGACCTGAGCGGTTCATACCATGATAGATACCTTGGTGACCATGTGCTATTTTTGACCCATGGGGTTCAGATATGGAGATCATCCCAAGTGGTCATGTGTATTTGATTTATGGCTTGTTGACCAAAGTGGATAGATAGTGAGAGCTTTCCTAGACTATAAAGAGTGAGGGGTGATTATGCACTCCTAGTACTTTGAGTTGGAAGGATTAAGAACATTCAGATCAGTCAAGATTTATCATTTGTATACAGTAACCTTCATTACAAGATTGACTGTTTGTATAGGGTATCCTTCATTATAGGTTTGACTATTGGTATAAAAAATCTAGTTGTGATTTGTGGTGAGTATGGGCGAACCTAGGTATATGATTATATTACCCATGTGGGGACATAGCATTATCAGAGTTATGATTCCGGCACTAGCTGAGAAGGTTTTTTGTCGATAAGTATTACAGACCAAGGGAATCACTGCTATTCTGGTTTCATGTTGATTGATACACATTCCAATTAATATTCATATCTATGTATATATGTATATGAATGAGACTATAAATGTGTACATATATAGTTATAGAAATCCTAGGTGACACTTTCCTGTTTACAATGATTACATATATTCGGTTTTACTGTGGTTTCATGTTATCTTTAACTTATGTTTAGTTCTGCATTAGTTAAGCCAAGGACATTGCTTTTACATACACATTAGCAGCATGGTTATAGGTAACTTGATGGGGTGGACTACAATGATTATTTCTCACTATTTCACATTCACCTTAGTGTACATTTATACATTATGTATTATTTTCTGGTTGAGAATGTGTTACAAGGTAGAGTATTCTAAGGCCCAGTGTTACATGATTGAGCGATACTGCTTGAGTGGTTATACGGGTCGAGCTGGTTCAGTTTGACATTGTTTGGAGATCCGGTATATTTTTTGGCTCAGAGTGAGTAGTTGAGCCCTATACTTTTACATTTAGTTTCTTTTGTATTTGTATTTTTATGTTTGGCCAAGTGGGTGACCATTCTTTTATTTTATTTCATAGTTGTTTAGGATTTTACAACATGTTAATTTTACAGCTTATTCTTTTTCAATTATTTATTACTTCTTCACTTTGATTACATTATATTGTGTATGATACTTTGATATTTCATATATTTTCTAATGATGATATTAGGGTTTATTCTCACCACTATCACCTCCTATTCCCTCACAACTAGATGGTGGTCTCTGGAGTATGAGGAGGTACGCTTGATGCCTTATGGTGAACCGGCTGGGAGAACATGTTTAGTGTCTTCCGGGTTGGGATGTTACAATAGATACAATGAATATTTATTATATATATAATATAACTATACCTATTTAATAATAAAATCATATAGAACATTTTTTCATTTCATTATGCATCCGATATGATTTATTCGCTCGTGTGTACATCGAACTACCGCCTCATGAACTAATGTGATTTATTTTTCATAAATTCATTACATGGATGGTAATAAATATATTATTACTGAATATATGAAATATACGTGAAATAATTATGAATATTATAACATATTAATCTTTATTAAAACATAATATTTCAATTTATTTCTTACATTTTCAATCATTTAACGATGATAATTTCATTCGTGTATCTGTGGACTACTACCTTCACGAAGTGATGTGACATTCTCCAGTCATCAACAAACCACATGGATGATATGTATATGTATATTTAAAGAAAAAATATGTTATCTATGGTTTTATTATCATTATATGAATATGAAATATCACTTACAAAATTTTTTTTTGATCTTTGAAAATTGGAAATGTTATTGTTACAACGTACGACCTACCTTCACTGTGATCATAACTTACTTCATTTGTAAAAATAATATTTATTTATTATTATTTAATGTAAAATTAATATATAAATATTATAAATATGTAATTAATTTTATTTTTAATTTTATGGAACAAAAAACAATTTATGTGGCCCAAAAATAAAAAATCTAAACATATATGATAAAAAACACAATTATTACCTAAAATGTGATTTTAACAAGGAATATGAAATAAACAGTTAATGAATGATCATAAGTAAATAATATATGGGGTAATATAAATTATTTTGGCTCTATAATATAATTATAATATAGTAAAATTTATTATATGTTTGTTCTTAACTCATATGAATAAAGTAGAGACATAAGGTAAGAGATTCCAATTACCTATTTTATATTCAGGATACATATAAAAATTCACCACCCATTTATATATTGTGATTTATATACTTAAGAATTGAAATTTTATTTCATTAATATCTTAAATTAAATTATAATCAATGATTCAATTTATGTTAAGATTTATTGGGACTTAGGATTAAAAAGATTACAAAAGTGGTAATGGATTCTGGTCAAACATTTTTACTTCTGTGAGACATATACCATATTCAACACATATTAATTTAATTTGGATTATAATATAATAATTAATTCATTTTATGAGTATTTCATAGAAAATAATTGAGATTTACATATCAATTTTAGGTTCCCTTTTTCATGTGTCCTATGGTTGAAAAGTTACCAAAATTGCATGCTATTTTTTCTCAATTTTCCATGTTTGAGACACAAGTTATGTTATGAACCAATATCCATAAATAAAATACATATAAAACCCATTTGACATTAAATATCATGAATTTTTTAATTGAAATTATATTATATGTTTCATTTAATTTTATTCCTTCTTTTCTCTTATGATCCTCTCTTACCAAAGTGGTAATGGTATTATGGTAAAATGTCATCTTCTATTGAGAATATTTTTTATTATGATTCTGATGATGAAATATTATAATCCATTACTCAATAAAAACCTTATTTTTATAATCCAATTGTTATTTAATTAAAATAAACTCTTTACATTCATTTTACTCTCATTATTTATGTTATGAAAAACATGGGTCAACCACAAACCAGTGACCCAAGTCGGCCAAAGACAAGGCCCGAGAGGTGTTCCTGGTCCTATCAAGTTAGAAACTGGTGACAAGGAATCCAAATATAAAAATTGTAATTATTTATTCCAATAAAATAAACATAAAATAATAAAATAAATATATTATCAAAAAATAAATAAAATTACCAATCGTAACATCATTTATTCAAAAACAGAAAATATAACAAAGAGAAGAAATAAACCAAAACTGAACTTGACGAGCACAAAATCTCCATATCACCTTAGAGTCACTGTACAATTAAAAAACCAACCATCTCCAATGGATATTTATACCAATTATTATCCTTCACCAAAATCTAAAAAAGGTGAAATTGGTGTGAGTATTAATACTCATTAGGTGTGCCCGAACAATCTATTCAAAATAAATTTACTTTAAATAAAGAAATATAAATTTATGTTTTTAAATATAATATATAAAACTAGTTTTTTTCCATCATATTTCACATTAAAAACACACACGATCCATTTCCCTATTCCCATTTATGTCCAGATTCTTTCCCAAGATGCAGACATTATCATTTTCTAGGAGGAAGATGATGTTTTTATGTAAATGGGGAAATTGAGTGTAAAAAATTTCAAAATAATTTTTCTATAATCCTTTGAAAAAAACACATAACCTTTATCTATGAATTATAAAATAAAATAAATTGGTAGAAATTATCACAGAATATGGTAAATGGAAAAAATAAGGTGCATAAGTATCCAACCAAGAATACATCTCAATCATCCATCACAGATAAATATGTTCCAATGGAAAAGATAGAATCTATGAGCATAGGGGAATAAATTTGAACATAGATAAATCTAACTCATATCAATGGAATTACTCTCCCAATGAATCTTATATTGTCACACACTTGATCACACCCTACCTTCTTTCGCCAAGGGGCACTATCCTAATTCGAAGACATGTAAATGCTAAAGGCCACTCACCAGAGTAAAATCCTACGATACTACAACAACCTTTAAAAGAAAATTTACTAGATATTCTTGGTTCACATTACATTAACAATGTAATGATAAGTAAAAAATTAGAAACAAAAACCTTATCACATGAACATATATCATACGCATGAAACACACACAACAAGTCACCCATGAGTTTCCCTATAGAATAATCTATTTCATTTCAACCATTTAATCATAATGGAGTCTCTCAGCATGGTCCATCCACAATATTTGAAATAACCAAGGAAATAAAATTCATCAAGGAGTGTTTTCGAGATCAGAAATTTCACAAATGTTCTAAAATGGTACTCAAGAACCCTTCTAAAAGTCACTCATTTCCAAAAAGGAATCCAACACCATTTCTCTACACTCTCAACCCAATTTCAAAGAACCAAACACAGACCAATTTTATGTTCAAAAAAAAATATTATTCCGTTTCAAAAATAAAATCCTCCATTTTAGATGTCAACAAAACATTTACAATTCCAAAAATGTTTCAATAACCATAGGTTACATACAAAATCTATACAAAACTTTTATCAACACATGGTGTCCAGCATTGTAAAAAAACTAATATAATTTAAAAAATAATGTATCTGACCCCATTTATCATCAAACAATTGTTATCAAAATAACACATAAATAAATAATATATTATTATGTTTTGAAAATCATGAAACTAATTATTCATAAATTAAATGGTAAAGTGAAAAGGGAAACATACCTAAAACTCATGACGCTTTTATAATGCCAACCTGAAACAACCTCACAAAGGTACGAAGAGGAATGACCATCCAAGTGGAACCTTAACAAAACAAAACCCATACATTAAAAAATTGGAAACATGAACCCTAGAATCACAATATCAAGGCAGAAGAGAAATCATGACAAAAAATTGATAAAAATGATGACGAAGAAGAAAATTTAGTATTTCCTTGAATATTTTTCCCTTATTCATGAATAAATCACTAAATAATAACCATTGAAGGAGTTCAGAGGTATGTGGAATGAGAGAGTAGCCTTATAGGGTCATAAAAATCAAATGGGAATGAATATAGTGATTTGGGGTAAAATCATGATGATGGTAGAAGAGTAAAATAAAATATTTAATGACTTGATTAGGTGGAATGATTTTCCCACTTAGTGTTCCAAACCATTCGACAACCTTGATCCCCTCACTATGCAAGAGGAACATTCAACAAATTTTTTCAAAGCATACGACATCGATTTTTTCTCCTCTGTCTAGGTGAAAACTAGACACAAATGTTGGGGGTGGGGAGAGTGCATTGTATTCACTATATATGAAAGAACCAGGATCCACTTAATATCAAATTGAAAAGAAAATTATTTCACTAAAAAATCCAAAAGAAACTAATGCATAAACACATGGTCAGAAATATACAAAGTAAGTCATCCAAATAAAATCACAGTTATGAAAATTTTCCATAATATTATGATTTCTTCCCCTAGAAAGCCATAAAAGTTTATGCTGATCAATTTCATATGGTCATATAGATTAATGGTTGTTATTCCCAACAGTCATATTATCGTCATATTTTATTCTAATAAAAATGTTTTTTTGGGTTTTTATTATGTTTTTCATGTGTTCTATTTTATATTAACATACTAAATAGGAAATATATTAATTCATAATATAAATTTTATTTATAAAATTTTGGTTCATTTTTGTTATTTTAAGTGTTATTATGAATGTGGTTTGATAAGAAACCTTTACTATTTTTATACCATTTTTATTCTAGAATATTAGATCGTTTTCTAGAACTTGTCCATAAAATATGTTTGTTTTCGGTTTAAAAATATTTTCCTGTTTTTTAAATAATCTCAATGTAATTTTTTAAGAGAAATTATTTTTCAAGTGTTTCCTTTTTTCAATGGATTAATGAGTTTTCATTATTTGTATACCCTTACCATGATTTATTTTACCATACCACATTTTCTATCATTTTCATTGGGCTTAAATATTAGTAGGAATGATTATGAAATATATCTTTGAATATGAGATATTTTTCTTTATTTATGTAATCATAACATTTATATAGTTGTATTTAGTGGAAAGAACAAAATTTCGAGGAAATTTATGTGTTTTTTATTAAAGTTATTTCCTAATACACTAAAATTATAAACCTATAATATTCATAATATATAATTATTAAAATAAATTTTTAACGTTTTATAAATTCCTAATGGTTATGTATGGGATACAATAATTTATTCCCCTACTATGTTGATAGTGAGGATAAAAATGACCGTCAAATACCACCTCAAATATTCCATGTGTTACAAAATTTCCCTGAGGGTATAACATATACACCTATGGGATGAATTACAAAAACAATTCAAGGAAAATATA
This sequence comes from Viscum album, assembly GCA_963277665.1. NCBI lineage: Eukaryota > Viridiplantae > Streptophyta > Magnoliopsida > Santalales > Viscaceae > Viscum > Viscum album. The sequence goes on from OY728128.1 coordinate 174,443,169, forward strand.
CATAAATATCAATCAACACCATAATATAAATAAATAATCCCAATACCAATAATTTACATTCCCAACAATGATAAATAAAAATATAAAATAAACATTTAATCACTCATGTGGGATCGATCAAAAACATATGCAAGTCATGTAATCTATCCACAATCTAGTAATATCATGGTTGATCACTGAATCCATACCACATACTTAAAAATCCAATATATATATATATATATATGTGTGTGTGTGTGTGTGTATAAAGGATATGTTTTATGTATACATAGTAGGGTCCTCTATGAAACCAATTATTAAAATGGGGGAAAAGAATACAAAAGGATTAGTGAATAAATTGATATAAATATTCACCAGTTAAATTAGGTAAACAATATTATCTTAGTCACTAAGGATTTCTCATATTTTCTCACAAAAATGTACATATCATAATATTATCACAATATATATAATAAGGGTAACTCATTTTCCCCATACTATATAAATATTCCATCAAAACACCAAAGACATATATCTTGGTGCACCCATTCCCTTCACTTGTTATGTTTCACATCCAGGAAAATATACCAAAACCATATAGACATCCCATCACATTCCAATTATCATATAGTAAGACCGACGGACACCCTATCCCACTATAATATACATTATACCGTAATACATTATTTCCTTTAAAAAAATACACATGTAATACAAGTATATTTTATAACCTTTAGCATCCATAACCAGATTATAAATGTATAAAATAATTGAGAGTTATTATAGCATGTATGGGTATACATATCATATAACCATGATCCGTTATAACTATAACATATCCAAGTATTATTTCAATTTCTATAATAGAGGATAATCTATGTGATGTAGTTATCCATATGAATCCTTAAAAACCATTATCTATGGAAACTCTCAAAACCTGACGAAAAATGTGGGTGTTTTATTCCATTACTAGCTTGGGTGGTGGATCTTATAAAACAATCACATAAGGATATAAGTTACACACAAAAATTATAGGGTATTATTCCTTATCAAAGATTAATTATAAATAAAACATCCCCCTTGTTGATCTAATGACCATCACTAATTAATTGTAAGATAATAATAATATACGAAACAATGTTCAATGATCATTAGTCCTAACCAATCATTTAATTATATTTTATCATTATCTTTGATTAATATTTTTATTAATTAACAGTCCAGAGAGTGTAGATTCAATATTAAATTCAGATCCACATTCCATTGATATTTTACTCAAGAAATATTTAATAATAGGATGTTATAATCATTTTATCATTTTATCCATTTCTAATTTAATTAATTTATCATTCAAATAACATTTATAATTTCTTGTAGTAAAAAAACCACGTATCTCAAAAGATATTCCCAAATGGTAAAAAATAATAAGTAACAAACACTACTAAATTATATACCATGAAATAAATAAGGAAAGATTATAAGGATCTCACTTCAAGTAATATATCATGATTAATCAATATCACAATTCCACATCTTCCTCACTATTCATCATCAATTAAAACATGTTGTGAACAACAAAATAATATCAACATAGTAAAACACTCTATGTTCAACCAAACATATCTTTTTCATATAAAATTAATAGGAAATGTAATATATTTATTTATATGGAATAACATATAATTGTAGTCACAATTGTCCAGAAAATTGAAATTAATATATCAATAATGGAGTTTAAAAATGATAATGAGGTATGAAGGAATTAAAACATTAGTTTTCAATTTTAGTTACATCATTTAACATTATATGATCAATTATATCAATCAATTATGTGTATTTTCAGCATTCAAATAAATATAATTTAAGTGAAAAATAATATTTAATGCTCTATAAATATTCAAAAATTATGCTTATTATCATTAGTGATTTAAGAAGGAATATTATACTAAATTAATAATATTTATTATTTTAAGATCAATTTTTTTATTATTCAGTTTTAAACAAAATGGAAATGTGTTAATAAACATGTGGATTAAAATATAAATACATCTTACAATCTATAAAATAAAAAGAATAATTTACCAAAGTAGTAATTTTGTATGAAAATTATATCAACATCTCTTCAAATTCCTAAATTCTATTTTATTAAATTTTTTCTTGATAATAATATTTACACAATAGAAATTAAATATTTAAAAAAAATAAATTTATATATTATAAAAGAGAAGTTATTAATCCCCTAACGAGACGTGAAAAAATGATAACTCGCTATTGTAAGAACCCAGTTCTTTCTTTTGTGGTATGAATTTCTTCTTTTCTATTCCATAAGAGTTTTTTAGAAAATAAGGAAAATGGGGAAAATCTGAATTTTTTTGGGACTACACGCCGTGTACTATTCCACATGCCATGTACTTTGGCCATGTGTGATGTGTACACATGGTGTGCAGCCATGTTGGTGAAAAAGGGTGTAAAAACAGACTACACACCATGTATTAGTCCTTTACACGATGTGTAGTCAGTCACCAGGTGAAACAGTAAGGCGGTGGGAGCAGCCGCCAGTTGGGTGATAGTAAACTCCGTGTAATAGAGAATACACACAGTGTACTCATGTCGACAAATGAACAGTTTGGTAGTGCCGCCAGAGGAACAATTAAATGAGGGAAGTACATGCCGTGTAGTCAAAATTACCCGCCGTGCACTTTGTATTTTTCGCATAAAATGGGAAGTAGCCGACCCTGTTCACAGGATTGGCTTAGAACTGGATGGGAGCTTGCAAGAGGATGGCCGGACCTTCGAGGATGTACCGATAGTGCACCGAGAATTCGATTCTACTTCCGTCGATCACGTTGTAACCACATGGGTAATCCCTCATATCTACTTGCGTAGTTCTTGCCAATTATTCCTCTAATGGAAGTTATTTGAGTTTTAATGGGTTTCCTTCTACATAAGATCTACGTCATTATTGGGCATTTTTGGAAGCGACATTATAATATACCATTCTTAGGTGATTTAGGTAGGTGGCTTGGTGTTTAATTTCCAATTGTTGTGTGTTTTTGTGTATTTTTGTGCTACTAACCCATGTTGGGGTATCATATGGCCGAGGCCTTGGCTATTTATATACCTAGAATTTTATAGGTAATTAAATGTTATATTAAAATACTGTTTGGGATCGCTGCATTGATCCCGGACAACCCTGGGGTGCGTTTCACTGTTTATACATTTGGCTTGGATACCCGAGGGTATGCCTTGTTTATATTATGCATTACTTTTTCCTTGAGAGAAATTGTATTTGAATTTCTAAATTACATGTTGGGCATGGCCCGGTTACTTGCGCCTGAGGCCAGTGTTCTTTTAGCTTTAGGTTGTTGTTTGTTTAGCCTGGGGGAAAGGTACTACATAGCCTGAGGGCAACATCCTATTTTTCCTGAGGGAAACATTTCGTATTCATGAGGGATGTGACTTCTATGCCTGGGGGTGACACTTCCTATGCCTGAGGGAAATTTCTTTTATGTCTAATGGCAATGCCTAAGGGAAAGATTATGATTACATACGGGTTGGATACTGATTACCTGAGGGTAAGGGTTAGCATGTCTGAGGACACCAACAATTTACATAAAAATTCACTGTGGAGTTTTCTTTATAAATAATGATTAAATGAATAATAAAATTACTATATAACGGTTAATGTTAGTTACTTTTGAGTACTTCTTAGTTATTGCATTTTACTACTGCACACTGTTGTTGCATATTTTCACACAGTTGGGCACGTGCCTTTAGTGGGTGCCTACTGGGATTTACATATCACACCCTATTTGGGTCATGCTTTTCTGCCAAAACAGATTATGTTTCTGCAATTGTGGATAAGGGAAAGGGCCCTTATACATGTACTTGATTACCACTGAGGAGTAGGGGAGCATGGGACTGGGCATAGGCTCGTGAGGCTACCGACTGACTTGTTTTTCTTCTCTATACTCTGTATTGTATTGTACAACTATGTAACATGTTCTGGCTATTTTCATTGAACATGAGACATGGTGCATCAAATCTATATATCTGGATGGTTACCTTTAACTGCAGTTGTTATACAGAGTGTGTATATTTTATTGATTCCATTTTTGTTGTATGTTTTTTATTTTATTTCATCATGCTACACTCTGAAAAATGAGAGCATAGTTTCCCCATTATCAGACCTGGGCCCTCAATGCTAGTCAGTAGCTTCTGCTGTTTGGGGAAATGTGCTTGAGGTTGTGTGACCAACCGGGTTCAGGGCACCCGTTGAGTGGCACCTGGATCCGGGACTTTAAAAGTGGTATCAGAGGTAATTCTTCTGTTTGACTTAATATTTGGAGCCTTAGTTAGGGATAGAATAGAACAGTATTTGGTAATAATATGTTCCATGGAGTAGCTAACGCATGTACGGGGAAAAGACAATTTTCCTCGTATTGAAATTTTATTGATTTTGCAACTTACAGTTGATTTTTTTCACTGTTGGGTGATGAACTTGTATTGTGTTGTGTAAATTTTATCTATGGGTTCTATATAGTTGCAACCCGATGAGATGAGGGTATTCCATATCATTCATCATTTAGGAACATGATAGAAATCACATTCCATGCATAGTTCCATGCCATGTAGGTGCATTAGAAATTGCATGTTGTTGTGATAGTTGTTGTTCTAGAAAATCATGCTGTTGTGATAGCTGCTTGATAAATACCTGCTATGTGATATGGTATTTTTTATGAGCTGGTTTATAGAATGGACACCAAACTTTGGTTTTTCGGGAGTATGGACCCCCATTGACCGGAATTTTGTGGATCATTGATGGTTTATCCAGTTATAACACATGTAAGATGTAAAACTTTGATTCACAGGGAGTATGGGCCCTCACTGATCAGAATTTGTCACTTAGGTGTTGTTTTTTAGTATTTTATGGGTTCTAGAGGAGTTTCTATGGCATACTGTCTGGAAAAACTAGTATGCACACTATGTGGTACCTTAAACTCACCGTGTATGGCCTTCTGTTCGAGATTAAAAGAAAACTTTTTGAGTACACGCCGTGTACCCTGAGAACATGATGTGTAGTCACTTCTCATGTCACAAACCGTGTGGGCGACGACATGGGGTAGGGAAATGTTGGGGCAAAACACACTGTGTACCTCATTTACACGTTGTGTAGTGTTGACCCAGAGACCCGACCGTGTAACTAACAAACATGGGCTGGAGTAATCATTTCTTGAACACTCTGTGTCAATGAAGAACACACTATATAGTTTGATCTGGGGACCAAGCCGTGTAACTAACAAAACGGGTCGGGGTAATCCTTTCGTGTACACGCCATGAGTATATGGAACACTCCATGTAAGATGAACCATGTAACTAACAACACGGGTCAGCAGAGCTCATCTAGTACACGCCGTGTACCTATTGGGCTTGTCGTGTAGTCTTGTCTGAGGACAGACTGTGTGGAGATAGGCATGTGGGTAGGAAACGGGGTGGTGTACACGCCTTGTGCGGGTGTAACATGTCGTTTAGTGTCAAGCCGAGTAGTCGGCCATGTCACAAATGACACGGGCGGTTGGAAATTACACCATACACGCCGTAGATGATATACACGCCATGTAGTTTTGTTCAATAGGATCCGTGTAGCTTAGTCGTGTAGAAGGACCTGAGCAAGGGAGGAAAAGTAAGGTACACACCGTGTAGTCAGTATACACGCTGTGTAGTCTTGTTCTGCATATTTTGAATGCCTTATTCCTCCTGTTCCATATTGGGTTTCATCATTTTCGGTCGTTGTTAATCTTGCTCTAAGATGTGCATTTGGACTTGTAGATTCATGCCGCTGAGGCGACCACACGTTATTCTCCAGGAGAGCGGAAATGAGTGTACTCTAGAGATGGTTGTCCATGGACTACCAGTGGATCCTCCAGCAGAGCTAGATGCAGCGCCAGCCGTTATACCAGACACATGCATGGAGGCACAGTTCCATGAAGGCTTTATGTGGTTCATGGAGACCTTTTAGGGAGCACCGCATCTATGGCCAAGATGACTTGTATCATTCAACAGCAGCATCCACCTATGTTTATTTGAGGATGGTGGAACATAGGCTACAGAATCTGGGATGGGGTTTATCCAGACTATCTTTGAGCATCTTGAGACGCCTCCAGGGCGGAGGGTCAAGCTCGCGATGTATATGCTGCGTGATTCTGCCAAGAGGTGGTGGGATGTTACCACCAAGTCAGAGCATCATAGAGGTATGGCGTGGGAATATTTTCAAGCAGTTTTCTATGACATCTTCTTCCCAGAGACACTGAGAGCAGATAGGTCTTAGGATTTCATGAATCTGCAGTAGGGCGCTATGTCGGTGATGGATTATTCTGCTCGTTTCACCGAGCTTCAGTGTCTTGCACCTGTTCTGGTGGGTGATGAGACATTGAGAGACAGACGCTTTGAGGATGGTCTTCGTTATGACATCCGATCGCTGGTAAATGTTTTCATGTTTCCTTCAGTACATGCTATTGTAAATCAGGCACTGATTATAAAGAGGAATCTATGGAAAGCTAGTGGTTTGGGCCTGGACGGTTCAGCACCAGTTCCTGGTACTATCTCTATCGGGAAGAGAAAGAGAGAGATGCGTTTCTCTTATGGTGGCAGTACTAGCTAGGAAGTTTCATCAGATGGCCCGATCTTTTTCTACCAGTGTGGTAAGGAGGGGCTCAAGAGACCTCTGTGTTCACCAGACCCAGTAGAGCGTTGATCTTACGGCAAGATGGGTCATGTACACCGCTTTTGCAGGGAATTTCCACCAGTGGCTAGTGAGAGGGGTTCTGTGAAGACTCTGCGTGCAGGAGCAGGACTAGTAGCTTCTTACCAGTCAGGGGACAGGAATACATCATGGTGTGCATGCAGGGATGGTGGTCATGGTCATGGTAGCCAGACACAAGGATCTTAGAGGCAGCATGTCAGGACAACTCAGGGTAGCCAGGCTCTGTCGTAGGGCCGTGACACTGGGAAGGCATATGCAGTACAGCAGACCCAACATGAGTAGGATCTCGGACCATCTATAGTCAAAGGTACTATTCTAGTAGCTTCTGTATTATCTTTAGTACTTTTCGATACGGGTGGTACACATAGTTTCATATCTGTGCCCGTTGTGGAGAGCCTTGGGCTATGTGTTTCTTCTTCTTCTATTATTATGACACTAGACACTCCATTGGAAACTAGAACGACATGTGTGCATCAGTTCAAGGAGTGATCCCTAGAGTTTGAAGGGTGTCACATTCTTTGGGACCTCTATGTCTTAGAGATGGAAGCTTATGATGTCATTCTCAGAATGGACTGGTTGGTTCCCTTCCATGCCTTTGTAGACTGTTATCTTTGTAGGGTGAGTTTAACATCACCAGAGGGTGATGAGTTTCTATACAAGGGTGAGTGGGATGTTCAGGCGAGTCGAACTGGACCAGAGCATTGTGGGTGAGGTTGAGTCACAACCCAAATTGTGAGTTTATATCTGGATGATTAGGGGACTTGTCAGATAGATTTCCCACCAGTGGTTGATCGTTTTAGGGATGTCTTCCTGGATGACTTTTCAGGTCTAACTCTAAAGCGAGAGGTGGATTTATCTATTGAGCTTGTGTGAGGAGTAGCACTAGTGTCCATTCCTCCTTATAGGATGGCTACACCAGAGTTGTAGTAGCTCAAGAGACAGTTGGAGGAGTTGCAGGAAAAGGGTTTCATCCGACCCATTACTTCTCCTTGGGGTTCTCTGGTACTCTTTGCGAATAAGGAGGGAAGTACCCTCAGAATATGTGTGGATTATCGGAATCTAAACCAGTTGATGGCCGAGAACCGATATCCCTTGCCAAGGATTGATGATCTTTTTGATAAACTTCATGGGGAATGAGTGTTCTCGAAGATTGACTTGAGATCAGGATATCATCAACTACATGTAAGACCATCAGACATACCAGTTATTGCTTTTCAAAGCAGATATTGTATGTACATGTACTTGGTTATGCTATTTGGACACACGAATGCGCCATATGTCTTTATGTCTCTAAAGAATCATGTGTTTTATCTGTATCTTAATTCTTTTGTGGTAGTATTCGTGGACAACATCTTGGTGTACTCTCATAATCGACACGACCATGCCACCCATCTTGAGATCATGCTGAGTACACTGAGAGAGCATAAGCTATATGCTAAGCACTCAATGTGCCACTTTTGGATGGACCAGATTCACTTCCAGGGTCATATCATCTCAGAGGCAGGAGTTGCAGTATACCCAGAGAAGGTGAGAAAAGATATTTCCTGGGAGAAGACTAAGAATTTGTTTGAGATACGATGTTTCTTATGGATGGATGGTTACAAGAGACGCTTCATACAGGACTTCTCCTGCATAGAAGCGCCATTGACAGGTCTGACTATGAAGGGTGTGAGGTTCGTTTGGTCGAAAGCTTGCAAGAAAGCCTTTCAAGACCTGAAGGGAAGGTTGAAATCAGCCCTAACCCTGATACTCCCAAATTAGGGGAAGAGTTATACAGCTTACTGTGATGCTTCAGGTATTGGGCTAGGAGCTGTGTTGATGCAGGCAGATCATGTAGTTGCGTATGGGTCTCAACAGTTAAGGCCATATGAGAGGAATTACACGACGCATGATCTAGAGTTGGCTGCAGTTGTTCATGCATTGCATTATTAGAGACATTATCTCTTGGGAGAATAATTTGTGGTGTTCACAGACCACAAAATCCACAAGTACATCTTTACTCAGCGTTAATTGAACCTGAGACAGTGAAGGTGGGTTGAATACCTTCAGTCCTTCAATTTTGAGATTTCCTATACACCTGGTGAAGGTAATGCAGTAGTTTATGCAATGGACAGGAAGACTCAGATACATGCAATGGAGGAGGCCAATGGTGTGTGGCTGCTCATGAATTTGTTCTCTAAGATCCATTTGGTGGTGCATGACAGTCAGGGGTAGACCAATCTTTCATCTTTAGCTGTGACTTCTATCCCCTTTGATAGAGTGAGGATGAGAAATCTATCTGATTCAGAAGTCCTAGTTCTACGGGAGTTAGTGACCAGTGTGGACCCTTCTCCTTGTTGGACGATGGGTGATAAAGAAATTCTATGTTTCCATGGACTAGTGTGGGTTCTAGGGGATATATGCGAGGAGCTGATGTGGGAGTTTCATTCTTCAACATGGGAAGTTCGTCCCGGGGTTACCAAGATGTACCGTGACATGAAAAATCATTACTGGAGGTCGGGTATGAAGAGAGAATTAGCTGATTTTGTTACGAGATGTTCCACCTGTCATCAGGTGAAGGCGGAGCATCAGAGGCCAGACAGACTGTTATAGCACTTACCCATACTAGAGTGGAAATGGGATGATGTCGCGATGGACTTCGTGACTGGGTTGCTGAGGTCATCTCAGGGCAATGATTCCATGTGGGTTGTTGTGGATATACTCACGAAGGTATCTCACTTTTTGCCGATCAAGGAGACATTCGGTGTTGACGAACTCAGAAAGTTGTATATCTGAGAGGTCGTACGTCTTCATGGGGTCCCTTGTTCTATAATTTCATATAGGGACACCCATTTAACATCTTCTTTATGGTAGAGTTTTCAAAGGGACCTGGGTACACAAGTTCTTCTGACCACAGATTACTACCCTCAGACTGATGGCCAGTTAAAGCGTACGATACAGGTGTTTGAGGACATGATGCGAGAATGCATCCTAGACGCTGGGGGCTCTAGGTAGATGCATATCCCCCTATTAGAGTTTGCCTACAATAATAGTTTTTAGGAAACTATTGAGATGGCACCATACAAGGATTTATATGGGAGGCCATGCCGATCAACCTTGTGCTGGTTAGAGGTAGGTGAGGTAGCTTTACTAAGACCACGTCTCATGCAGGAGACTTCTAAGCTGGTCCAGATGATTCAGAAGTGGATGGCTACTGCAGAGTCTCATCAAAAGTCTTATGTTGATCGACACAGATGACCTTTGTAGTTCATGGTTAGGGATCATATTTTCCTACGTGTTTCGCCAAGGTTGGGACACAGGAGGATCAGGAGACAGATTAAGATTTCACCGAGGTTTGTGGTTCCATTTGAGATTCTGGAGAGAGTCGGGCCGGTTTCCTATCGGTTACAGTTTCAACTGAGGTACCGGGCCATGCACATCATCCTCTGTGTATCTTAGTTATGTCGCTATCATTCATACCTGTCTCGCGTCTTTCAGACAGAGGAGGTTGAGATTCAGGTTGATGCATCCTTTGAGGAGCATCCGATTCATATCGTTGATAGGAGCATAAAGGTTGTTCATGGCCAGTTAGTTCCTCTCATACGGGTGGTATGGCATCATGGCTGAGTGTAGGATGAAACCTAGGAGTGGGATACCGACGTATGTTCTCAGTGGCTAGAGCTGCTCTGAGCTTTATCATCGCCACCCATGAAATGGAAATTCGGGGATGAATTGCTTTAAGGGGGGAAGTTTGTAAGAACCCAATTCTTACTTTTGAGGAACAGGTTTCTTATTTTCTCTTCCTGATGTGTTTTTGAGAAAATATGGAAAATGGGGAAAATCCTAATTTTGTTTTGGGACTACACGCTGTGTCCTATTACACACTCTATGTACATTGGCCGTGTTGGACGAGTACACAGTGTGTGTAGACATGTCGGTGAAGAAGGGTGTAAAAACTGACTACAGGCCGTGTAGTGGTCCTTTATGATCCTTGTAGTCAGTCAGCAGGTGAAAATGTAAGGCGGTGGGAGCCGCCGCCAGCTGGGCGACAGTACACGTCGTGTAGTTGGGAATACACACTGTGTACTCATATCGATGGATGAGCAGTTTGGCGGTGCCGCAAGAGGAACAGTTAAACGAGTGAAGTGCACGCCATGTAGTCAAAAGTAAATGTTGTGTTCTTTGTTTTTTTGCTTAAAATGATTAGTAGCCAACCATGTTCACATGGTTGGCTTAGAACTGGATGAGAGCTTGGGAGAGGATGACCGACCTTTCGATGATCAGCCAATCGAGCATCGAGAATTCGATTCCGCTTCCGTTGATCATGTTGGAAACGCGTGGGTAATACATACCTTCTCCTTGGGTAGTTCTTGCCAATTCTTCCTCTAATGTAAGTTATTTTTGTTTGAACGGGTTTTCTTCTACGTCAGATCTACATCGTTCTTTGGTGTTTTTGGAAGCGACGTTTAAATATACCATTCTTAGGTGATTTATGTAGGTGGCTGGGTGTTTAATTTCCAATTGTATTGTTTTTGTGTATTTTGTGCTACGAACCCAGTTGGGGTATCATATGGCAGGGGCCTGGGGTGTTTAAATACCTGTAATTGTATAGGTAATTAAATGTGATATTAAAATTCTCTTTGGGATCACTTCTTGGATCTAGGACCACCCTAGGGTGCGTTCCTCTGTTTAACTCTTTGGATAGGATGCCCGAGGGTATTCGTTTTTATATTATGCATTAAATTTTCCATGAGAGGAATTGTATTTGAATTGCAAAGTTACATGTTGGGCATGGCCCTGTTACTTGCGCCTGAGGGCAGTGTTCTTTTAGCATGAGGGCATTGTTTGTTTAGCCTGAGGGAAAGGTACTGCATAGCCAGAGGGAAACATCCTATTTCCCCTGAGTTAATCTTTTCATATGCCTGAGGGATGTGACTCTTGTGCCTAAGTAAGACACATCGTACGCCTACGGTAATTATCTGTTACGCCTGAGGGAAATGTCTGAAGTAAAGATTCTGATTACCAGTGGGTTGGATTCTGATTACCTGATGGTAAGTGTTTGTTTGTCTAAGGACACCGACTGTTTACATAGAAATTCACTATAGGGGTTTCTTTATAATGAATGATTAATTGAATAATAAAATGAAAATATAATTGGTAAAGTTAGTTACTTTTGAGTACTTATTAGTTATTGCATTTTACTACTGCACACTGTTGTTGCATGTTTTAACACAGTTGGGAACGGGCCTTTGGTGGGTGCCTACTGGGATTTATTTCCCACACCCTGTTTGGGTCATGCTTTTCGGCCCAAAAATATAACTTTTTTGTAGGTGTGGATAAGGGAAAGGGCCCTTATATTGTTACTTGATTGCTAATGAGGAGTAGAGGAGCATGGGAGCAGGCATTTTCTTGCGATTCTACCAGCTGTTTTGTTCTGCTTTTCTATACTCTATATTGTATTGTACTACAATGTAACATGTTCTGGCTATTTTCATAGAACATGAGACCTGATGCATCATATCTATATATCTGGTTTGTTATCTTTTAATTCAATTGTAATACTAAGTGTGTATGATTTATTTCTTCTCTTGTTGATGTAAGTTTGTTATTTTATTCCACGGCGCTACACTCTAATAAATGAGGGAATTGTTTCCCCATAATCAGACATGGTCCCTCACTGCTAGTTGGCAGCCTCTACCATGTGGGGAAATGCACTTGAGGTCTTGTGACCAACCAGGTTCGGGGAACACGTTGAGTGGCACCCGGATCCAGGATGTTACAACTACACATGAGATATTAGGAATGAGAGAGGTTCAGATGACTAGATTCTCATAGGGTGACTCCTACAGATATCACAGTAAAGGATCAGTCAGACATGAGTGATAAGATTGGTCAACATGAACTCACTAGAGTTTAATAATCTCCCACATGTCATCTTTTATCTCTAGATAAATGTGATATATTGTGAAGGTGTCATCCTATATTTTAAAAAATACATGTGAAATTGTTCACATGACCCACCTAGGAAGTTCCACAACTAAAATTGAATCATAACCCAAAAAATTTGATACATACAAGGGTTTTCATAGAACATTGATTACCACCATTTCAAAGATCACATGTATACTCTATATTCAATGAATCTAATTTTTTAATATGTTTATTTAGTATATTATATGGATTACTTTTGGAGCTAGTTGCTGAGAGGACATGACATTTCATGGCCTAGTGAGCCCATAAATGATATTTGAAAATATTAAAAATGGTAATATCATTCCCACAGAGTTTTACTAAAAAATACGCATTCCTCATTAATGTACACTTATATATTAAATCTATGGGTTTAATTAGGTTCAGAGAGTTGGTATTACCATATGCATGAAATAATCTTAGTTGGCTTTGAGTAATTATATAATGTTTAGTCGTGGTAAAAATTAAAAAAATAAATTAATTAATTTATATAATTTATTAAATTGATGCTAAAAAATTTTCCGATATAAATTCTTGTCTATTATGATATATCAGAGTTTTCTACAGAACCCTTGATATCTAGAGGACTGTCGGAGAAGATAGTTCTTGGCGGATGGCATTGTATTAGATCGAGACTGAGGATCATTTCGCTATTGTAGTTCAAGGATCTCTCCAATGATGAAAACACTAGAACCTTATTTTTTAGTGATTTATCCAAACACCAAGAGGGTTGTTTGATTTTTGTGACCCCATACTGTTATTTTCTCCCAACTGAATTTGGATCATTCAACGAAAAATAAATTATTCGTATATTGACTGTTTATTTTATACCCTATTGATTTATATTTTTTATTGATTATTTACTTATTTTTTTATCTGACTCTATGAGAAACGGTTAAGGAAGAAAATAGAAAATGTTTTCGGTTCATTCCAAAAACATTATGGTTAATGGATTTCTACCCCATTGCATCACACAATCATCCCAGAAAATTCCTTTGGCCCACAGTTTAAAAAAATACGTAGTATTCATTCATTGTGTGACAATTATTCTATGAAATAGACTAATACAATGGGTTAAGTATTCAATCATAGGTGTGATAAATGTTTGAAAATAAAAAAGGATGATCTGAGGTAGATTAGATTGGTCAATAAATCCTATTTTTCATATTCTGACACACATAAGACGTGTGGCTCCACAGAGTTGATTTCCAAGTTGATGAGATCCTAAATCCCAGTGATTGGAGATGGTAGGTGATGGATAGCCTCATATCCTTGATACATGACTTGAATAATAATGGTTGATGGATGGAAGAAGATATGTAAAATAGCCCATGTTTTTGGGACAACCTTATGTTACACAACATGTAATCCGAAGATAAACACCTTGTGGGAACTTATGTGTCGTTATAGGGTTTATGGAGAGAAGAAAATAACCACACACCATGTCACATCTTTCATACGTAGTGTGACCTGATATAGTGTAACATTGTCTGTATTGGGGGATACATTGGCATAGGTAGTCTAGAATTTAGAAACATAGCATATGTACGTGGGCATAGTCGTGTACATAAACATGAGAAGGTTTACACAAGAACAACCACAGTTACACGAGTTGGTACATGGTGATGACTAGAGGTAAATTAATAATAATAGAAGGAATGGAAAGGGTTCAAGTGTAACTCTACCAGCTTTATATATATAATTACACACCATTTATTTGTTTGAAAATTATTAGTTGAGTTTGTTCCCTTAGTCCGTTCTACAAACGTTGTAGTGTGGAATTATGTTCACAAATCAAAATTTTCAACCCCACTATAGGATGAGTCTTGTATAGAGTTTGTGGTGTTTCACTATGTGATCAGAGTGTGATCATCTATTATTCATTATTATAAACTAGGTGTGTATTTTCAAATTGTCATGAACTCAGTGTATGGATAGTTTATCCCCCATATAGTAAGCCTTTTTAATATGTTTTGTGGTATCATTCACCTCCAATCCCACACATATAGGGATATTCCAAATTGGTTTTGTGGTTTACCCCAATAGTCTTGGGTGTGATCCCCTACATGTGGATAAAGTAATTCATACACCTATGTGTTTTATAGGGTAGGGACTATTGATAATTACAAATTTTTATAGTGTATATGATGATATAATGGCTTATGGAGCTGGTTCTCCAATTATTATCATGGCCTAGAAACATCGAGTACAATATAGTGGCTGGTAGTTTGGTTGAGACTTCTCGGTGGGATGGTGTCCATCCTGAGTATATTTGGGCTTTTTCTTTTGATTTTTATATCATTCTTATTATATTACAATTATCCATTCATGGTGTTCAATGTTTTTATGGTGTCCAAATAGGTATTGGTACACACACCCCTACATGGGATCTACAAGTTGGTGTCATATCTTATGAAGATGATGACCCTTTTGATAGATTTATGAGATAAAATGGATTTAGTGGTGCATATCTTGAGCAAGAGAGATTGTGTTGTTTTTTAGTGGTTTCATTACCTAGTTTTCCCAAACATCAAAGAAGACTGCGCTCTCAATAGTTATTTTGGGATTGTATTTGGACCCTTTTCATCTTTCAGTACATTATTTTCATAATTAGATTGTGGGATCATAAATGTATGCATGAATTATAATAATGTGTTTTACATTTCATCATTTTTTGGGCAATGTGATGTGTGAGTGTGTGCTAGCATATTAAGATAATTCCTCCCTTGTGTATTATATTCTTTTATACTACATGTTTCCTGACCTTGAACTATGGGTGGTGGGCTCTGGGTACTTACTATATTTCCACTAGTGGGTCGGTTCATGATAGCATGGTATTGTATGAGTCTATTATAACTCATTCCCAATGTCTATAATATTTTTTTTTGGGTTTTATGGAGACAATGTTATGTATTCTGAGTTTAGATTTCAGGTTGATTGATCAGTGTTGGTGCAGTGGATGATGTATCCATGCCTCCAAGCTCTAATAGACTATCATTCAACATGGTAAATGTATACATTGGTTTCATGGAAATTATTACTACATTCATTATATTTGAATGGGTTGTCATTTCCTTTTCCTTATTATATTATATCTCCAGTTTGACAGTGTAACATCTTATTTATTTTTGGGTTCCACTATGAAGAAAACCAACTAAGATTCCACTGTGTGATCATAAGGGAAACCCTCATAGTGATGATGCCTCAATAAAAGGGTATGTACCAAATATAGTGATACTGTGTGGTTTACCTACTATACAACCACCTGTTTATAATTAGTTAGCACCAAAATTACCAACTGAGGATGAATAAAGTCTGAGTGAATTGTATGATTAATAGATTTAGTGAAATCCCATTCACTGTGTGATCTACACCCCCAGGTATCTAATGATAATTTAGAGATTGACAATCAATATTTTATCCTTGTGAGGACTCTTTCAGATCATATGGTTGTCCTCATAGCGAGACTTCTTCAAAGATATGATGGGTGGTGGGGGAGTCTGGGGAATCAGTGACATGATGAGAAAACACTGTATTAGTCAGACAATAATCATGAATATATGGATGAGTTTTATTTGGAAAAATATTTATTAGAACACTTATAGGAGCTTTAGAATCAATATATATGTAGTGTAACCATCACAAAGCATTCTGAATGGTTTACTGATCTCTCACGGTACATCGCAAATAAGGTGCAAGAAACATTCTCAAATCTTAGACATTTGATTAGGTCTTACGATGATATAAATGGTAATCAGTAATCTCTATTTATATTCACACATATAATGGAGAGGATGAGATGACTTTATTTGTTGAGTGATTCTTGGAAGAGAAGATTTCGAAAGTGGATACTGGTAGTGGGAACTTATGAGATGTGACCTCGACAGTTAGTATCCAATGGTGGTTGTAGTTATCCAATTATGTTAGAAGATTCATGAGATGATACTATGATAGAGGATTGGCAGTTCAAATCTCTCAGGATGACTCATATTGGTCAAGGTAGAGGTGGTGTTTATCCTTTGATAGTTAGGGAAATAATGCATGAAATTATCTGACATGTTATACAACTTATTGGTAGATGGTTGAGAGGATATATAGGAAGATATATATGTAGTATAAATGAGGTTCATAGGGAAGATAATAGATAAGATGTCTGGTAGAGCAGTTGGAGGTGGTCATAGGTTTGACATATTTTAACCAAAACCCCTAGGTGGTCCACATCAAGCTGAGGGAGCTAGTATTCAGGGATGAGTACAACTATATGATTTGGAGTCCTATGATTCCAAGGAACTAGGGTTGATATGAGGTATGATGTTTTCATTTTCATTCACTGATACATTACCGATAGACACATGTATGATTCATTACTTATTTCATTTTTTTGGTTCAAGAATCTGTAATTCTAGTTAAGACATTGTCTTGACTATTGCACTTAGAGACCCTAAAGCGATGTGTCTCAGTGATTCCACAATTATTATGAATGATTGATCTTATTCATGGAGGCTAAATCAATATAAAGGATCACTTTATATCATTAGTTAGGAATTATGACCAATTCTTAGTGATATACGGGCTATCCATAATATATGCCTAGACTGAAAATTTGAGGGGGAGGGTGAGGTGCATCTATAGTTTTGGGACATGTATTTCAATAATGGATGAAATGTAAAACCTGATGGATTAAGATGGGATTAGTCATAGGATAGTGTAGTTTATTACTCACACGTTGGCTACCATGAATCATAGAATAGTGGATGTTATGAGGTACCCATTCCCTTCGAAAGTGGTGGAATAAGAGGAAGCATTTATTAAAGATGTTCTAGGATTATCTACCAATCTAGAGATGGAATTTTTCATTGAATTACACTCTGAGAATGACATAATATATACACAAACATAGAAAATTTCTCTTGCAGAGCATCATGAGTTGCGTCAGATGTAGGAGGACTTGTAGAATATATGATTCGTTAGACCCAATGATTACCCCTGGGAATCCCCAATGTAGTTCATCAAGAAGGAAGATAAGATATTGAGGATATGTGTGGACTAGAGACACTTTAAATATGTGTCTGTGAAGAAAATTAATCCACTAGTGAGTATCTAAGACCTATTTAATTAGTTGAGAGGGGTAAAATAGTACTTATGGTTGACCAGATCTCATGATTTGACCAGCTGTAATTACGGGAGAGTTATATACCAAATACCACATTCTAATGATGATAAGGACACTATGTGTACTTGAAGACTCCTATTGACATGAAAAATGACCAATAAGAGTTAATGGGACACATAAACTAGATATTTCATCCTTTCATAGAAATTTTTTGTCTCCCTCTATGAGATCCTAGATTACTCAGTTTCTTAGGAGATGCATGCGACACACTTTTGGATGGTCTTGGACACACTCGGGGAACACCAACATTATGAGAATCCCTCAAAGAGTTAGTTTTGTATTCATGATATTTACTTTCAAAGAAAAGTCATCTAATAGACTAGATTGGATGTTGATCAGATCAAGGTTGAGGTAGCGCTAGATAGGGAGACACCCAAGAGTGTTATTAAGTTGAAGATATTCCTTTGGGTTTTAGGGTGCTATTGTTTGTTTGTGCCTAATTTCACCTATGTTTTATAAACCATGAAATATCTGAATTGAAAGGGGAATCCTTTCATGTTGATGGAAAAGTTACAATAGTGATCTCAGGAGTTGAGGTTGATGAACGCCCCCATATTAAGACTTTTGGAAGACGGTGTCTGGTACATAGTGTTCTGTGATGAATTGGGAACCATAATTTTTTGTGTTTAAAGGAATATTCTCATAGTGATTGTCTATGGTAAATTATTTTTGATACTACATTAGTAAAAATATTTTACCATCAACCTGGAGCTAGTAGTGGTAATATTTTCCCTAAAGATGCGGTGACACAACCTTATTGACATGATGTTTATTAAATACTCATACTATAGAAGAATAGAGTATATATTATCTCATAAGACTCTTATCTTCAGGTAAATGAAAATGTTAGAGTTCCTCCAAGCTATGAATTCAAGATTTTCTATTATCCAAGGAAAGGGAACATGGGGTTAAAGGAACTCAATATGAGATCATATTCATTATTTTTGGTTGATGAATTAAAGTATTTTGAACTATTATAGATTCCCTTAGTGGACAAGTATGATTCTTTGTATCTTCAATCAATAGTACTTACCCAATGACTTTTATATTGTGTTATGGAATCCAATCATGGAGATACTGACAGTGGGACCATACAAACATAAATATCCAATAGATGTTCTCTTGGGGGATATTTTCATGATGGGGAGGATGTTATCATTTTTAGAGGTTGGAAGAATGTAATATTGATGATATGGAGGGAGGTGATGAGTTAGTTTCATAAATCCACTTTGGGGGTACATCCAAATGCCGAAAAGATAAACTAGGACCTCTGATGTTAGTTTTTTTTTTGGTGAGACATAATGATTTCTGATGCATTTTTTTCTCTTAACATCTTAGTTTGTAGGTGCTGAATGGAAATAACCATATTATAAAAATCTTATCTCAAAATCATAAGGTTCCAGTGTCAAATTGGGATGGGATATCCATAAAATTTTTGCGAGTTTACCATGTACATATTGAGTACATGATTCCATCTAGGTGAACCTACAACGAACCGCCAATTTGGATCACTTCCTAGGTATTCAATAGTATAGTTTTGTAGAGCACAAGGGAAGTCTATCTGTGCCAGAGACAATCTAGTTATATGGAGTTCCCTCGACAATCATTTTAGACTATGATTCTCACATCATGTCAATATTATGGGGAGTATTAAAGATGGACATTGGGACTTAGTTGGGTTTGATAATGGTGTATCACCCCTATACTAATAACTAGACTGAGTTGACTATTCAATTCTTGAAGAAAATTTTGAGGGATTTAATGTTAGTCTTTTTTTATAGTTGGTAGGATCACCTACCCCGGGTAGTGTTTTTGTATAACAACATCTAAAGTTAAACAATCTATATGGAACCATTATGAACCCTATAGAAGGGATCATAAATTTAAATTCTTAATTGGACTAATTTACATGTGTCAGCATTCATGATCCTAGAATTGGTGTGAGTTATGATAGAGAAGGTGGAGATAATCTAGGAGTGAATAAGGAATGGATAGTTCCATCATAAGTCTTATGTGTTCCGATAAGTATGGAATCAGGAGTTCAAGGAGGGAGACCATTTTTTATCAAGGGTCTCCCCATGATGTGGATTATGGATACTTGTCCTGGTTGAAAGTCTATCTATAAGATTCAATGGAAAATTCTAGACACTATTTAGAGTTTCTAAGATAGAATGACACTTATCTCAATAATGTTTGTTTGATTCGGTTCATGACATATTCAATGTGTCATATCTGGGGAGTTATGTGCATGACCCATCGAATGTTATCAACTAGGGTGATATGGACATCAAGGATGAAGATAAAAATTTTCCATACACAGTGGAGACTGATGATCGAAAGCAGAGGGCCACTCATGTTGGATTCATTCCCAATGTTTGTTTCTAATATTTTCATGTAAATATTGAGTAGAAAACATTGGAGTGGGAGTCCAAGATACCTCCTCAGTAACCTGATCTTTTTTAAAAGGTTTGTTTTTCATTTTAGGAAAAAATAATCTAAGTGAGGTGAATTTAATTTCACTTATTTTTTCATATAGTACTTCAAAATATTATATGGATTATTTTCAGAGCCTAACAATAAGATAAAATGAGATTAATTTATCCAGTGATCCTAGAATTGAAATTTCAAAAAAAATTAGGAATTATAATATCCTAGATACATAGTTTTTTATAAAAAGGTGAATTACTCTTAAATAAAGGACCATATTGGAATTATTAGGCCATAGTTGATCATAGAGAATGGTTTTTACCCTAGGTGTGGTATAGTCATTTTCAACATCAAGAATTAAGGTAATTTAAAATTTCAGGATAAATTAATACAATAAGTCAGTAAATACAATTATTTGATTATTTTGACATAGTGATTTTCCCCCTATAAGTATATGGTAATGATTGGATCTTAGTTTTTCCCCATAACCATAGATATCTAGAGAAACATTGGAGGAGAAAGTTTTTATAGGATGAAATTAGATCATATAGAGATCAAGTTATGGTTTATTTCACAATCAGAGATTCTAGATATCACAAAAGGTAAAATATTTTTTTTATATTTATCAATAAATAAAATCATTAGGTAATATTATTTATTTGTGTCAGTCCATCCAGTTATTTTTTCTGAGTCACATGTGGATCAATTCCATGAACATGAATTGATTCGTGCATTGAAAATTGATTTAATTTGAAGTTGATTTATTTTATTGGTTGATTATTTCCAAATTAATTTTTTAAATTATTCTAAAAATTATCATAGTTGAAAAAAAACAATTTTTGTGCATTTTTATACACATTTTATAGTTTATGTATTTCTCCCTCATTTCTTCACCTGGCCATCACATGTAATTACCTTATCCCATAGTTCAATTAAATACACAATATTCGATTTCCTAACCGCTCTTCATTGACTAAATGAATACATATCATGGGATTGGATAGTGATCGAGGGTTTGATTAAGGTTCTATGATGATAGAGTATGATTTTAAGAAGTTCAGATAGATTGACAGATCATGAAATTCTTATTTTGACACGTAGAGGACTTGTGGATTGATGGAGTTGATTTCTGTTTTATTTGGAACCATGATCCTAAACATCGGAGAATGTTGGTGACTTCTAGAATGTGATCTATGATTATCAACTAGAATCCTTTTGGGGTACTGAAAACAATGTCATAGAGAGGAACCCATAGAATATTGGAAAAATCAGATAATACATGACATGTAATCTGAATATGCACTCCATGTGGGTCCTTCTGTGGGACACTAATGTTTTAATGGAGAAGAAAATTATCAGACACATTTTTAATCATTCACACACCATGTGATACATTATGTGTTATCAGCATGTATCCTTAAGGAAACAAGGGCTTGGGAAGGCCAATATACAATGACATGATCATATTAGATGGGTAAAGCCATGTACTCAAACATGGATAGGAATACACAAACATGACTATATGTACATTGGTTGGTACATGGAAATGGCTTGAGGAACATGGGTATTGATTGTCAGTATGAGAAGGGTTTTGGATGACAACAACATTCCATGTATACAGAAATACATGCATTGTATAATGATCCTTATTTTTAGTGTGAGTCAGTGACACATGAGATACCTATGGTTGGTTGGACACAAAGAGTACTCTATATTACACTCCATAGAGTCCATCTTTTTTTGGGTGTTCGGAGCCCTTCATATATTTAGTTTGAAAAAATATTGACTGATTGAGTTTTCTTGGTCCATATCCTTCCGGGTAAAGTGTGTAATTACATCTATAATTCTAGATTGTGATCCCCTGTATAGGTTGATTCTAAGAGAGGGATGGTGGTGTCCCTCAATGATATTTTTGTGTAATCCTCTATCATTCCTTGTTATGACCTAGTTGTTGTTTTTGTTATCAATGTGACCAGTATTCGTAAGTTGTTGATCATACATATAGAAATATGTTTCTTTAGGGTTCATGGTATCATTAGCATATGATCCCCTATAAATAAGGATGATCCATATTGGGTTTCTCGTGTCTCCCATCTATCATGGCTATGATCCTCTATTGGTGGATCAAGGTATTTATAGACCAGTTAAATTTTTGGGGTGAGGCATAATGATTATGATCTCTTATATGAGTGTCTTTGATGATAACATGGCTCATGGAGATGGGTACCCATGAATGATCATGATATAGAATCTTCGAATAGAATCTAGTGGTAGACAGTTTGGTTGAGTCCACCTGGTGGGGTAATTCAATTCTTCATCATATCTAGGTTATTTTTCCATTTATTTATATATCATTTTAATAAGCCATCTATTATTGATTATTTGTGTTTAGTGTTTTCATGGAGCTGTACTAGGTACATATTTAATATCATTTTTAGGATATTTTCCACTCATGTGGGGTCTTGTGTGGATGATGACACTTTTGTAGGAGTCCTGAGAGGATAGAGCGATGGAAGATAATATATTGAGATAATCAGATTCCGGTGTTTTCTTAGTGGTTTCTATCTATAGTAACGTCTACATTTTGAGTTGGTTGGACTCGCGACAATTTCAGTTCTTCTTGTATTTGACCTATTTTCCTAGATTAGAACAATATTATCATACACTGATTGTGGAATTATAGATGTATACATGAATAGTTTTCCTATGTCGTCTATTTAAGTATATTATGGCATTGGAGATGTGTGTGTGTGTGTGTTTGTATGTATAGGAACTCTCAGATACTTCCTCCCATGTGTGGGATATTCCCACTCATCATTGGTCACCAGCCCCTGGCCTATTAGAGGAGAACATAGTGTAGTAGTGACTTCAACTCTGGTGGGTCTATTTGGGGAACTCTTTCTCAAAATTGGAAAATAAATTATTTTTATTTTCATTTGAAATAGGAAAGGTTTTTTTATTTGTTTTTAATATTTAATTTAATAAATCTGTGGAAAATTTGGTCTTTGGTGAAGGATTTTTATTTACATTTTTAAAAGAAAATAAAAAAAATTATAATTTACAAGGAAACTATATATCATAAATGAAAATTTACAGAAACCTAGAATAATATGAAAAATTCACTAAAGGGAATAATATTACACAAGGAAATAATTAACCTTACAAACCAAAACATAGTAAAGGAAATAATGGTAATAAAATATATAATAGTGAATTTATATTTATCTAAAAAAATTAAAAAAAATTTACATGATATTCAAGAGTAACATAGAAACTAGTGAAGAAATTAAAAAGAGGGGAAACTTATGATATGGAATAGTTACACTTATTCTTTACAAAAATGAATCTTACATTTTCTGATAAAATTCTTACTTTTAAAAATTTGAATAACTCTTCAACTTGTAAATGTCATTTATTGATTGAAAATAACCATTATTTGAAGGAGAATGGAAAACATTAGGGCTATCCTAGACTAGGGAAAAAATATAAGGGTTATCCTAAACTAGAGATAAATAGAAGGGCCATCCAAGACATATTAAAAAAATCGCGCTCAAACCCAAAACCCCTAAAATCATAAAAAATTATTTCATAATTGACATAGACCCTCCAAAACGTCCAAAATAATAAAAATATCCCATTATCCATAAACACCTAAAAAATAAAAATGGATGTGTTTTGGAAGAATCCATTTCCTTATATATATATATTTTTATCACTCCATACTCATGAATTTTAAAGAAATTATTGATTCTATGGCCCTTGATACTGGTATGATTAAGATGTCATTATTTATTAGTGTAAAGTCATTGTTTCCCGTTATTGTTATGGTGAAGGATATGGTTTCTCAATGTCTTGTATTAATATCATGGTATTTTCATGAATCTTGAAATTGTTACTTCGATTTAGAATTGGTTTTTTACCAGAATGACTTGGACCTTTTAACAATACATTATAAATATTTTTATTTAAAATGGGTTTTAACATGAATATTCTTGGTTTGTAGTTTAATGAGAGGGTAGAAAATTCCCCCTAGATTCATATTTATCCTTATTTGGTCATTGAATACCATTGGAGATTGGGGAACAAACCCAAGGCCACATGGTGCCTCATCCTGAGACGTAGGTTTCATATCCCAGGAAGGGGAGTTGTAAATTTACATATAGAATTAAATTTAAAATATGTATTTACTAGATTAAATACAAATAAGTGTATCTCCTAACTAAAGACAATATATTATATCACGAATAACATCTGGGTCCTATTATTCAGAGGAGATGTATTGAAATCAAAATTTTAGTAATAAATATTGATGAAAATAATATTTAAAAAAGACAAATTCTTATTCTGTTTATTTCAATTCTAACTATTATCATGGAGTATTTTTCATGTTTTATTATTAAATATTTGATCAATGTGATGCCACTTCCTGGAATCCCATCTGATTTGGATGGAAACATCCCCTCATGTGTTCCACCCCATAAACTAGAGGCTCACTTATAGTGATGTCGGTTTAATACGTACAATGTGAAGATGTTTACCACCAATAAGAGTCACATACATTTGAGAAACAACCAAATGTTATCTATGAAAAACATTAGGGAACACATAATTAAAAAAATAAATTCTACATCAAATTAACCATGTGTAATTTCAATAGTAATACCTCAACAAATTGACCACTATGACAATAAAAAATAAAAAATAAACCAATAGAATAAAAATTATATCACTTCAGTATATAAATCCATGTTTCTCTACACAACCCAATACCGAAAAAACCCTCGAGCTACACTAGTATAATTCACTTCATGTCATGTGTATAAAATGAAATAAAACATAATGTGTTCATGTCCTTTGAGGTTCCCAACCATTTTTTGATAAATACTTCATAGTATGTTCTCAACAAAATTCACATGCATAAGAAATCATATACGTGCATTCATGTGGAGTAAATTAAACATGACAAAAAGGGGCCTGAGACATATTGTGATAAATAGAACACCAAAAAACCTTACACATTGTGTTATCATATACTAATAGTGCTACCGTGATAACAAAAAAACCTTCACTAGATATATGTAAATTTCAATTGTTACTCTTATGAGTGCTAATATAATATAGCTCCCACCCAAGGTCTCATGCTAGAAAATTTAACAAGTAAAAATATCAACCAAAATAGGAATTTTGGGGGTCCTAAACGGTATCCCTACACTCATATTCTCACTCAAGGGACTCTCATATCCAAATTGAAACATCTACCATCTCACCCATGGTAGGTTCAACCCATCTGATACCACATAACATTTGGACCACATCTCTCTCATGGAAGCCTCATCATACAATATCATGCCATCATTCACATTCCACGGACACCATTTCACTCATAGTTATCCTTCCATCAATATATTTCTCATAGTAAGCCCCAAAATAGTCCCAAGACACACCTTTTCACTCGTGATTTGACCAAACCTCACATATAACTCATGGATTGAACATCACTATGATTGTTCCACCAAATATTCCTCACCCATAAATTGAAAATGTATTATTATACACCCCCAAATAAAAAAAATCACCTTAAAAATAACAATAACACAAATTCAACAGCACACATGGCTCAAAAGTTCCCTAGATCATCACCCATAAACCAGTCACTAGGATCGAGTATATCATCTCAACTCACCTCGGTGTCCAAGAGAATTATCCTAATCATAAGAACTTTCAAATACTACATATTAGGGTGCCTACTGGGGCCCTCTAAACAAATCTTCACCTCCTCTCCTTTGAATTGGAATATTTTTTCAGCCCTTGGGGAATCCATATCCCAAATTTAGGAATCATTTCACATCTATAAGAGGAGACTTATTAACTCATTATCTATAGGAATAAAATCCACATAACCTATATCCATCCTCTAAGGGATGTCATGGATCACAATACATTTTGAGAGAAACTCTTCCATTAAGAGGGAACTCACCATAAAACAAGAGATGTTCAATCGTCACCTTTTTCATTCCATGGCCTAATCCCCTCATGTAAATATGAATAGCCCAAGGGAACCACAATTGAGAAATTCTCACAACACAGCTCACATGCTAGTTCCTCTTAGAGGTATCTCATTAGCTCAACAAATTGAATCACTACTGCGTGATATAGTCTTTGTGTCTTCTTTATTCACCAAAGTGATAAAGAGCACCCCCACCAAATCATAAGAGACCCTAAAACATCCGATCTCTATCTCTTTACTATAATTAGTCCCTATCCTATTTATTAAATCCCATAAAACCTGAATGAAATATAAAATCATTCATAAAAATCCTATATAATTGTATAAAAGGGACCACTAAACTCTATAATTATGATACCAATTAATCAAATCTTCGGTCCCCATTATCCAAGCACATCCATGCCTCATCTAAAATCACACCAACTTCAGATTTCATTGCATCTATGCATTATGGGAACCTTGATAAAATATTTGTGGGAGGTATAAATTTTATCATTGATACCATCCAAAAAACCCCCTTATCTCATGAAAATTGAATAAACACAATGCTCATCTAATTTAATAAAAACCCCTAAATTAATAAGGGTATTGGATTAATTAATAAAAAAAGATGATAAATGGTGTGTGATCAACCTCGTATATATTAAATTACACAAGGAATGTAATGTCACCATCTAATAGGTATAGCAACAGAATTCTGAGGTGAAATCACCACCAAAACTCTAGATAAAACCAAAATACATTTATTGGGTACCAATGGATAAAAAGAAACTCAAATTAAAAGGAATTACCTTGAGTCAATATTAAAATTCATCTATAATAAACCCAAGATTAAGGGAAATGGGGGTGGAAGAATTGATGAAAATGGCTTCTCATAAGTTCCCCCCATTGGATAAATCAAGAAGCATTCGGTCCAGAAAATGAAAAAAGTGTCACTAATAAAAAATGTCACCCAAAAACCATTCCCTGAATGAACTAGTGGGTTCATGGTGTGATGTCCTATAACCCGACACATTAATTTTGTGAACCCCTGATTCAAAATGTGAAAATCCTAAAGCAATTGTGTCCTCCAAGTGTCAAACTACTTTATGGTGTTAATAACACCCATCAATTCATGGAGTGATTGCTAAAAATTTAGATACTATATACCTTAGAACATATAAAACATCTGTATGAAAACCCAAAACAACTTTTGGGTATTTCATAATTTCTAAAAATACAATTTATTTAAATAAAAAAATCTATAATATAAAACTACATTTTGGATATTAATCAATACCCCTCACCAAACATAAAATTCAAATTACTTCTCCAAATAGATACCCATAAATTTGTGTTTCATTGAAAACTCTACACCATAACAATTCTCATACCCATGATGTTATGATTGTCCTACATTCATAAAAAAATAAGATATCATGCCAGTAAATTCACTATAAACTCATCACTCTAAATATATATATCATGCCAGTCAATTCAACATTTCAAATTCCTTGCCCAAAACTAGTCAGATCACCAATAGATGAATTTTCTAAAAAAAACTCGGTCTCACCTAATAATATCTCCTCAAAACACTGCATCAGAATTCCTTTCCACTCAAAGGAATCATAGAATCATTAAATAACCTACAATGGAGTTTGAACCCAACTATTGATATAATTCCATGGTTGGATCAATAATCGATCTCTCCATCCACCATGATCTCTCCCATAGAACCAACACATAATCAATCCAACTAACCCTAAGATCATACAAACTTCTCCCCATACATATTGTAAACACACTGAATCCAAATGGAATCGTATATGAATATTGATTTTGGTATTTATAAAGGGACTAAATCATATCATATATACCAAAGAAATATTTCACAGTGTCTACACGACAATATTTTGAGTTGTATAACCAAACAAATGGCCCATCTGACATGAGGATCATTCACCGGTGACCTATATGATTCTCCCCATAAATATTGTATCATCATAAATTCTGTTCCAAACAAAAAAACCCAATTTTATGACCCAATATTCATTGATCAACATAAATAATTACAACATGTAGATGACCCACGCTCACCTGAGGAACAATATAAAGAATTATTTCTAAACATATCCAACCTACTAGTAATGAAATTCTATAATAGCCAACGGTACAATATTCACTATGTGCCTTCCCTTATGTCTATCAATGAGCTCTAATTAAAATGTGACCCAACATCATGCCTCTCTTAGAAAATACTTATCAACAGAAAATAATTGGATCATATTTTTATAGAGTCTATCGACACAAAAGTACCAATACAAAACAACTTGAGTTTATCCAAAACTCAAAAAAAAATATTAGTGGTCCCACAGATGACCCATTAAATATTTCTAAAAAATGAATAATTTTTCATAACTATTATAAATCATCCCAGAGACATAGATAATTTTATCTGAAAATTCACCCCATTCAACACCCTCCTTTTCATGGTAGAGTGACCCACGAATAGACCAATAACACCATAATATTTTAGTACGTATTTTTTCATTAAATACCTAATTGAAGAGTTTCATTAAAATAATTCTACAAACAAATATAAACTGTGAATCATTTTCTTAACATATGTATAATTATTTTAAACTAGAAATTGAATTGGTGAGAACAAATAGAGCCAAAATCATTATGAAATATATTTTTAAATGAATATAAAATTTAATTTTAATACTAATGAACTAATAGAATTCAATTAGTGTATAAAATCAATGTGTAAGATTATTTTTTGCCTGAAAATATAGTTTTTAGAAAATTTGATTTTAATGATTTTTTTATGGAACTACATGTGTTATGATAATAATATATATTTTTATATAAGAATTTATTAATATCAATTGGATTTTTATTTTATTAGAAATGGTAATTAATACAAATAATATTTTAAAAATATAATTTTTTGTGAAAAAGTGTATCCTTATAATTAAATGTTTGTATTTAAATATTAAATTAAAAAATTTATGAATTTTTAAATTTCAAAATTGACTTCATTTTTTGATTTATAATGTAAAAATTATATTTGTATTAATTTTTAAAATTTTAGAAATTGATTATGATTATCTCAATAGAAAAAAAATATTTTTTATTAATACTACATCACTTTTGACATAATCATGATCCAAGGATGACATAAAACTTTAATATAGATTTATTCATGGAAAGGAATGTCTTGAAAGAGTAGAATTTTTAATTTAAATTTTTTATGTTAAATTATATTAAAACAGTGTTTAATATTTTGAAATTCTGAAATATTTTATTCTTATAAAAAAAATTATTTTAAATTTACATTTTAATTATGTTTTCACAAGGGGGAATTGAAATTTGGGCTAATTTTAAATCCGTAGAACTATATCATGGAAAATGGTAAATAAATTAATTTCATTTAAATCTAAATATTTTGATAATTTTAACAGAATAAAAAAATAAATGCCTCAAAATAAACATTTCCAATTTTTTTAATATTTTATGATTAATAATATTAAAATTTATATTTAGAATAATTATAATTTTATTTTGGAAAAAATTGATTTTGTAGATGGAGTCATTAGGTAGAAATTATTCAATAATGACAAATATAATTTTTATCATTAAATAAAGTTAAATAGCTAAAAATCAGTTATCACAATAATATCATAAAATATAAAATGAGAAAAAATAATAATTAAATATTTAAAAATCATGTTTATAACATGTATGAAAATGAATTATTGAGGCCTTCTTGGTATCACCCCATCACCCACCCAATTATTTTTAGTTAGTAGAGCTCTCTGTGATTAAAAATGTAACATTTACTTTTATATTATTTTAAAAAAATAAATGCCTCTCACTTATAAAAGAATCAATAACTACGCCATATCTCTTTAGAGATGAATCCTATTTGATTTGAAAAACACAATGCCAAAATAAATCCCGAACACTCCTAGAAACTACAATGAGGTTTGGTATTCTAAAAATACAATTTGTAAAATCATTAATCAAATTTTAAATTGATATCTTCCTAGGTATAAGGAGGATAAATCACTTTTATACTATTAAGTAATTAAGGAAATTTTGTTTCTTCTCAATTCCCTTTCATTGAAACATGTTTTATTTTATAAACCTAATTTCTTTTAAATAGTGTTTATATTCCCTATTTGATATATGATATCTTGAATTACCATTTATTCATTGTATTTTACATTCAATTTGAAGATCTTTCTTTATAGAGGGTTTTATTAAAATATTTCTTATGTTTTAAGGGATTCTCAACTCAATTGTCATACTTAGATACTTATATCATATTCAGCACTTTTTTTAATTTTTTGTGTTATATATACATCCCATATAAGAATTTTTATAATTTAATCAATAAATTCAAGGGATTTTGAAAACTATTTTTTACTATACCTTTCATAGATTTTTAATTTCAACAATAATGAAGTTGTATATATTTTATTAAATTGGTTCAACCTTATTCGAGTTAGAAATTTTCAACTTAAACTTATTACTTCTATGATAGGTTTCTCACACCCACATATTTTATATTAAATTTTTTTATTATCTATATATAAAACAAAATTTTTTATTTAAAACCTTCTATTTAATGAATTACATCCGTATAAAAGTATTCCATTTTTAAGAATAATTTCCACTCTCATTAATGATGATTTTTCCTATAAATATTTTTTTAGAAGAGTGATAATGATGATTTTTCTTCCATGTCCATATTTTCTCATAAAGTTAAATTTCCCAGTTTTTAAAACCTAATTATTTTTTTTATCATATGGAGTTAATATTTATCATTCCCAACATTCAAAATTATTTTAATTACTATTTTTACAATATGAGGTTTTGAAAATAGTGATTTAAAATATTTAAAATAAATACCTTCATAATTAGAAATATTATATTATACTCCTCATTTCATTCAGAAAGCCTTTATGTGGTTTTAAAATATTGTTTGTTCAATGTTATTTTTCAAAATTTAAAATTTTTTAATGTATTTGTGTATTTTTTGTGAAAATAACATATGAAAAGGACCTCTGACTTATTATTTTCTAAAAATTTTCAATTTTTTTTTTCAAAAAAATATTTTCAATATTTTCCATCAGAACATATTAATTTATGACCATATTTATTTTTAGATATTCATTTATATGTTTTGAAATGGTTTTATAAATGAATGGAATTATTAGTTACTTTGAAATGAATGTAAATATTTTTATATTTTTCAAAATAAAAAGTTTGATTTTGAATATAAATTCTTGAATTAAAATGAATATCAATATCATATAATCTTAGAAAAGCCTTCTACGTTATTTTGAATTTTTGATGATATTTCATTTCAAAAAAATAATTTTATATTTTTATTTCAAAAACTATTTTTTGTTTTAAAGGATATTCTTTAAAATGTTTTATCAATCTCTAAGATTTTTTTTAGAAAACATTTTAAGGATTTTTTTAATAATTTTAAAAATGCATTCCCTAATTTTCTAATTTTATTTATCTAATAATATCATAATGGTGTTTTCCCTATATATTAAATTCTATTAACATTTCTTACCACATAATGGTGAAATATTTTTATTCCACTATCTGTATTCTTTCTCCTGATGGATTATGGGATGTTCTAAGAGTGATTCGAATGATACCCACCACCTTTACAGTAGTTAATTAAGTGATTTTTGAAGTATAAACATATTCATGTTATAATAGAATATATATGTATGTATAATTATTATGTTATTAGTGTTTATTATACAAACCTCCAATTCATTAGGTAAAGATTTAAATATCATGAGGTCATAATGGGATAAAAGTAATGATGATGGATCTAGTGGGGAAAATATGTTTTATTTCATCACCCACCTTGTGAAACACATTATGTTTCCTGATCCACTATGGGAAAAATTTTGTATTGTTTGATCCACTACGGAAAATTTGAAATTTTTCCTGATCTTCTATGGTAAACTTATTGGGTTTCTTGATCCACTATGGGAAACCATAATACATTCCATGTCCACAATATTATGATTCATTTGATTAGTTTTTTTCTCTATTTTTATATTATAAGACTATGCCAATTATCTATGGCTCATTTTTGTTATCTCACACTCTTATGCCATGGTGCATGATTGTTCACATGGGACCACAAGTTTTGAAATTATGACATATCATTAACTATTATTTTCCCAGTATCTCATAAATAATATATTTCTCATATAATATTATTTTCTCATTTGCATATTATATAATCGTTGGTGACATATTGATAATTTTTCCATTATGGATAATATGAACTCACTCATTTATTATGTTTTCATTTCAAACGTTATGAAGAATATTATAACTTAAGAGGAGTATATAAGGGGTTATAGTGTGGTTTGATTATGGTGAAATGTTTTCAAGTATCATAAAATAATTACTTTTGTAGTTCATCCTCAAAGACACTAAACATTACATTCATGGGATTATGTGAATATTATGAGATGTATTGTGTAACTTATAAAAATGATGTAAAATTAATATATTCTTATACTGATCCATCTTAATCAGTATAAAATAATATGTGTAAAGTTTTTGATTTATCACCAGACCTAGGTGTGTGGGTCAAGAGTTCCACAATTTAAATCTAAGACAAGTTTAGTTTATTCATCGATTATTTTCTTTATTTTTAGTGTATAATTAAGATATTTTTATTTATTAGGATATATGAAATTTTTAAATATATTGTGGGCAATTGTATGTTTGGAATGACATCCTTAAAATTTGATAAATAAGTTATTGTTTTGTTTTTAATTTATTGACATACCTAACTGTATAAAAAAGTTAATATAGGCTATAAAAAAGGTAAACCTTGGGGTAGTTTACCTAAATGGGGTGTATTGTGTATTAACTCAATTTTCACTCAATTTACAATAAAGAGCCCAAACTATATATGTTCTTTTATAATATTGGGGATATTCATGGGAAATTTTCCTTCTCTTTATAAATGGTTATGAAATATTTATATATATTTTGGATAAAGTACATAATAGTAAAATGAGCATGGAAAATATATTTTAAACTAGAGAAGGTATAGGTTAATATAATTATGACATATTTTATATGAATTTATCATAAATTAGAACGACAATTATTTCGAAAAGGAAACAAAGGATTTATTTTTTAGATTCAAATGATCATTTAATCATATTTAATTTTATATTATCAATATCATTATAGTTTTTTTTTGAAATAGGATCTTGAAAATGAATTTTCGAATGGAATATCCATTGAATATCTTATAACCCACTAAGGAATCATATTTATTAATAGTTAATGAGAGAAAGAATAATATCATTAGCTAACTATTATGCAAGAAATGGTGAGCCTTTTAGAATATAATCTTGCATGTTTTATATCAAAATAAGAAATATATATTCATTTATTATGTATCCCTTAGCATATTTCATTAGTGAATGATAAATAAAATTTTAAGGAGACATTTTTTTTCGGGGGATATAATGTAATAACATAATTTTTATATATTTTCCTATAATTAAATATTAGGTTGAATAGATTCGTACACAAAACACAGAACCAAAGAGAACCACAATACATTTTATTAAGATAAATATTACCATTTTAATGTATATGTTGAATTATTTTGTCTAAATAGATGAAAACACCATGTGAAACATATTTATAAAGGACAATTATAGACAATTTTAATACTAATGAACAAATAGAATTCATTTAGAATAGCTAAACAGCTAGTAAGTCCATTTTATGATTAATAATTAAATTATGACAATAAAATATATTTTTATATGAATAATATAATAATTCTAATTTAATTAATATATTATAGGAAATAATAAAATAATAAATAAAATATTTTGGAAATATTTTTTTCTTAATTATATTTTTATGTTTTTATTTGAAAATTAAATATAAATATTTTATAATTTAAACTTAACCAAATCAAATTCATTTTTATAATAAAAATAATAATATTATCCTAGCACAATTTTTTTGTTTGTTTTTTAAATAGTATATTGTTAGGTGAATTTTAACACCCAAAGACATTATGATTTACTTCCTTTTAAATAAATTCAATCTCTTTGAAAGCCTACGGTGCATATAACACCAAGTTTAAATGAAATGAGATACTCAATTAAAATATTATTTAAATAAGGGAATTATAAACTAGCTATTATGTTATAGAATATGAAAATGAGTAACTAAATTATGAATATTAGGGTTATAAATTTAATTGAAAAAAATATGAATCTTTTGAATTTAAAAGAAATTATTTCGAAAAAACTGTGTTTTTGAAAAGATAACGGTTTAACTGTTACCGGTGCACTTATGATGATAAATAATTTTTTGGTAGACTTATAAAATTCAATTTATAAAATGACCATAATTTTTTTAAATTAGTGTATCAAAATTATATAATGATTATTTTTAACGATTTTTCTAAAAAATTTCATTTATTGATGAATTATGAAAAATTCCTACATTTATTGAGAACTACTATTTCATTTAAATTATTTAAAAGGTTAAATAATATTTTAAATTTATATTATTCTAAAATTATTAAATTATAATGTAATAAATACAATTTCGGTCTATGTACTCAATTTTATTTGGAATATTGATGTTATAACCTTTTATACTTATAAGAAGATTCACTTTAGATACCCTTTTTTTCATCCCATCTATATGTATAATTTGAAATTGGATTATAAAGATTTTGTGAATTGGATTATAAAAAATGAACTAAATATTCCGAATTACCACAACTAATATTATCCAATGTGGTAAAATTAATTTTCGATTATTATTAATTGTTAAATATTTAATAATTAATGAACCCATTTATGGTAAAACAGATTTACTGGTTGGTTCGTGTGTAATTTTAATTGTTAAAATGAACTACCAGCTTATCCAAAACCAATTTTTTCTAAATATATACACCTTATCACCTATAAGGTTCAATAATTATTAATTTTGGTTGATTTTTTCATTATAAAAATGGATTTTAAATGATCATTTTCAAAACAAATATTTGTGTCCTCTCCCCCACTAATAAGAGGATACCACTCCCTACCGTCTTCATACTCAAAAATAATTTTTTTCATACAATACCTACCCCAATCACATCCTTAATAACATAATAGATCATATATCCATTTTTTTATCATAAATTCATTCTATGATATATTGTCTTATAAACCAAAAGTGATCGTCTGAAAAAGAGGTAATATTCTTAAACGGTTATTTTTATTTTATTTCTCCCTTCATATCCTTAAAATTTAATTCCATAATAATAATATAATAAATAAATCATATAAAATATAATGATATGTTTTTATTTCATTGATATAACCCATATCCATCTCCTCATACTCTAAATGGTAAAATAAATCATTGACTGTATCAATAAATGACAACCCCTCCCAAACTGATGTAACTTGTTTTCCCTCAACACCACTAACAGTTGAAAATAATGAGGAATTTAAGGTACATATATAGTTTTTATGATACAATTACACTTATGTAATTATAATAACACATATTCATTTTATAAAATTTCCATTTTATTTTAATTCTGATATTATTTCTTGGGTGTATGACAGACTACCACCCCATGAAGTGATGTGAATTGTTTTTCACATAAAATTGACATGAAATGTAATAAGGATAACTTAAATTTAGTTATGTGATGTATATGACATGATATAAATTCTATAAAGTTAATTTATCATACACATCATTACAACTACACCCTTTAAGGGATTAATATTAGCTCTTGTGCATATATGTGGCCTATCATCTCAACAAAGTGATGTGAATCATTTTCCCTCACCAAATTTTATGAATGGTTATAATAAAGTATCTAATGGGTATATATTATATTTATATATTTATTATAGTTGTGTATATCATAAAAAATAACTATAACAGTCATGATAAAACTTATATGGAACACAATTCCAATTAACACCCGAAACCATGAAAATTTTAAAATATTATTCACAAACGGGTTGTGATATGTTTTAATATGATCATATAAGTTTTTATAAATAGGAATATAGATATTTTATAATTTAATATCATTTGTAAAACTAGTATATCATAGTTTAATTCATGGTTATCTAATTAAAAAAAGGAATTAAAGGATTTCGTCTCAATTGTCATTTTATTGATACATAATAGTTAATATGTACCTCTTCATTTTATATAATGTATATATATACCCTTTCATTTATTTATTATTAACGGATATTTACCCATGATTATTAATTTTTCATTTCATATTTATTCTTTATTTGGATAAAATTTAAAATTCAATAAAGTGGTAAAACATTTGTACAATCTCTCTTTATTTTTTAATTGTTCACATTCTCTTAAAACAATCAATTTATTATGATAATTTTTCATTAGAAAATATATGTATATTAGATATTCATATTCTTTTATTATTGATATTATTTTTTCCTAAACTATATAACATTTTTAATTAATATTTTTATTTTTATTTTTATTTGACTAATTTGGGAAATATTGAAAAATATATATCCTATACTAAAAAAAATATTTAATGATGAGGAATACTGATTCATGAATTAAATAAATTAATACATATAATAAGAAGTCATTATAGATGTAATTATCACTAGGGTATCATTATACAGAGCCCCTTGATGCATCCATAAGTCTAATGAGCCAAATCAGTTGGCTAAATCATATTTTTTATTACCTATAGTTTTAATGTGTCTTGTGAAAGGTCATGTAATTAAGGGTATCTTGAATTTTGGGATCGTGAAGTCTAAAAAAAAGGAATTTCCTTAATTTCTAATTTTTTTATTATCCATGATATATTCACATCGTTATGATCTCAGGATGATTTTCATTATCATTTTATTGATTAAATTTAATTATTATTCAGTTAGTTTCATTAACGTTTTGATTAATCCTTATTTTACACTAGTTATTGATTAAATGGTATATGTTTTTAGTTAATTATATTTACATATTGAATATTATTTTTTAATCATTATTGAATCCACTATATATAACAATTACTGGTCATTTTAACCCACCCTAATTTTTTTTCTTTTCCATAAGATATGATGATAGATCCTTTAATTGAGTATCATAGATGCATATAATTAAATTTTTTTGTTTTATTTTCATTTTCTAGTGTAAAATGCGGATCATGTATGTAAATAGTTCAAAAAAACTGGTAAACTGATCGGTCCTTTTTGATTTTACCATTTGTATCTTATAAGAATGTAATAAAGTACACACTGAACCAAGGTTAATGTAGTTGGGTTTGTTATAATATTTATGATAGGTTGATTAATATAATCCATTGGAACTAGATTAATTATATTTTTTTTATGAAATGTGACCTTATGATTGAATTTTAGGATAAGTATTAAAAAATAATTAAATTTTTATAAGGATGATATTATGTATATTTTCCAAGAAATGAATCCTAGTCATGATACTACAAGTGGAGGATGTTTTTTAGTGGTGTGCCTAGGTGTAATCACTCTAAAAAATGGGACATTGGTTTTGTAATTATTTTCACTTGGTGGATGAAAGAGGTACCTATTGTGAACCTTGTTTGACACTCCTGAGTAATATTCTTAGTATAAATAATTTTTTCATTACAAACCATTATGAAAGTTTCAAAAATAGTGATATCCATTAAAAAACCAACATTATGATTGTGAAATTATCAATTGATAGTTTTTTAAATTTATGTTATGTCTTATACCATATTTATAATTATACATTATGATTAAAAAATCCTTATTTTGTGAGCTAATATGGTATATTACATTGTTAAAAAATGTATCTTGGAAGGAATAACGGTATTAATACTCTTGTAAATTATAGATATTACCTGATTAATAAAGTTAATACGACTAGAACCACAAAAAATCATATATTAACTATATTAGGGAATATTAATTAAGTTATAAGAAATAACCTTTTCTAGATAGAGAATCCTTTCTAACAATGTGATTATTATATTTTGGATCACTACATGCACAATGTACCCCATCATTAGGTTGCAATACTAATCCATCAGTTGATAAGAAAATAATTAATCCTCTTGATAAATTATTTATGGCCTTGGGATGTGATGAAAATAAACTGGTTACACTTTCTATGTATCATCTTAATGGAATCATTGAGCAATCGAGGTTATTGATCCAGAATAATATAGAATAAAAGGTAATAGAACTCAATGTCTGAAATGATTTTACTGTTACATTCTTTGAAAAATATCACCCTCATGAGAAAGAAACTAAAATGAGGATAAATTTCATATACTTAAATTTAAAGGAGGAAGAAAGTGTTTTTGAGTATGTGACTAGCTTTATAAAGATAGATTGGTATGAAACTTGTTATATACAATAAAAGAGAGAAAATCATTGAACATTTATTTAGAAGGTTTAAGGAAATTCTCTAAAGGGTTATGGTATTTCACACTTTTTAATCATATAATGAAATAGTTTTATGATCCATTAAAATAGAGAATTTATTATCTAGATCATGAATTTTCAATAGAGATATAGAAAATAAGAGATTAAATAAACACTAAGAAAAATGGAATACGTCAAAGAATATAAAAAAATAGAAATTTCTATATTATGTGAATTATGGAGACAATAATCATAGGAAATTATTGAAGGGGTTGAGAGTTATTTAAATGTGTGTGTATAAGGTTCATTATGATAAATAACGAAATTATAAAAAAATAAATCTTATTCATAGATTCATTTTTCATTACATGGGGACTATTAGAAATGAAATCTATAAGCATTAAAGGAATCTACCATAGAATAGGCCAATGAGAGAATCCCAAGATTATGATGTATCTTCTGTTGAGGAGGACATACCAATTAATGTGGTGGTGGGTACTTTAATTATACCATTATATTTAGAATATTCATTATTTGATTCAGTATCATCTTTCCTTTTATATCATCCAATATTTCTAATAAAATTAGATATTTCTATATCAGTTTAAGAAGTTATTTATATGTATTATCTCTTTAATGAAGTCTCACTGCAATAATGATGTGTCTAGAAGTCCCGATTTTGACAAATTTACATGCGTTATTTACTGACCTATTTAAAATTCTTATGTTTGTCTTCGATATAATCCAAATTATGGACCAGATTTCAAATATTAAATGAAAAAAATTATTCATGAATAATGAAATTGAGATTCATGATGAATATTAATAATTCATTTTTTTAGAGAAGATACATCATAATATAAAACATTTCTAAATACACCCCCAATAGCTCCACTAAATGACATTCTTGGGGAATAAGTACATACATAATATAGGGATGTATAAGGTAATATTGAAATTGAGGATACACCCCCAATAACCTCAATTCTCCCCAGTAAGAATTAAGATGGATATGGATTTCAGGGAACATTGGGGGGGGGGGGGGGGTAAAATGATGTCGGAAATTATAAACTATATATGTAAATTATTGTATTGTCAATAGGTCAAGGCTGAGAGACTATATCCTAGAGGAGTCATGAAACCTCTTTTTATTTCTATTTGAAAATGGGGGGAAATTAGTGTGGATTTTGTCGTAGAACTACTAAAAACTCATAGAAAGATTGATGCATGATGTTTTACTATTAATAAACATACCAAATATGAACATTTACACTCCATAATAGAAGATTTTAATCAGGATCACTACACATTGATCTATATAAATAATGTTTTAAGATATCATAGCATGCCTATTTTCATAAGAAGTGATCGTAATAGCTAATTTAGATCAAAATGTTAGAAGTTTCATTAATAGGATCTCGATACTGTATGTTATTTTAGAAATTATTACCATCCTTAAACTAATTGAATATTAAAAATGAGAGAAAAAAATTAATAGATGTAAAGGTCATGAAATCATGAATTTCTAGGTATTTTGGATCAGTAATTACATTTGGAAGTGTTTTCCTATAAAAATAGTTTCCACCCAAGTATTTGAATGGTGTCATATAATAAATTATATAAAAATAAATTTCTTACTACATCATGTTGGGATGAATTTTGTGAAAGAAAATTTATAAGAATAAAATGTGTTTAATAGACAAAGATAATAGAGATGGATTTTAGGCTAATATTTAAGGAGATAAAAATATAAAAAATAGTTATCCTGCTAATTGGAGGAATGATTTGGAATTAAAAGTTGAATATTAAGGTTTAATTAGATTATCTCCATTTAATGGTGTCATTAATATTGGTAATAAATGGAACTATTTAACCAGGAACCCTAGTCCCTTTGAAATACATAAAGGAATTAGAATTATTTCATACTTCAATGAAATTCTATCAAGTCTCTAAAAAGAGTATAGTTTGTTACTTATATAATTCAAAGAGATGTACATGCCAGAGCCAATTCATGTGATCACCGATAATGAATTATAATTGGTACCTAATCTAACATAATTTGAAGAAACCATATATATTTTTAATATTAAAGAGAAATTATTGAGGAAACAGACGACTCGACTTGTAAATGAACTTTTGGATATATCCAAAAATGGAATAAGAAAAGTGGGATACATATGATATTATAAACATGAACTAAACACTAATTTATTCAATATAATATACATGAAATTTTTATGATGAAATATTTGTAGGAAGGAATAATTTAACACCCCAAGATTTCATGATTTCATTTTTCATAAATAGATTCAATCTCTTGGAAAGAATGTGGTACAAACAACACCATATTTAAACAAAACAAGATAATCTATTAAAATATTACATAAGAATGACAATTATAATCAATGTATTAATTTGGTAGGTATTATTTGAACTAATTTAAATATTAAAAAATTTCATATCTACGGATTAGAAATAAAATAATTATCATTTAAATGTAAATTATTTTTTTCTTAAAAACAATATTTCTTTAAAAGAAAATAATTTCATTAATTATTTCACAGTTATGATAAAAAAATTTGTATCTATAAAAGAAATTGATAAAAAAACTATTTATTTTAAAATCATCATATATAAATTATCTTACGGTTAATTTTTATTATTTTTCACAAAATTTTCATTTGTCGATGAAAAGTGAAAAATAATAATTTTTATTGACAACCACCTTTTATATTTACTTTTTTTCAAACATAAATCATATTTTATAAATTTTTTAAAATAAAATGAGTTTAAAATTGTTATAATAAATATAATTTTTTTAAGTGGAATCAAATTTTTATTTAAATAAAATATAAATATTTTTTTACTAATGAGAATTTTTTCTGTGAGAACTCACTTTTTCATCACATTTGTGAGTAAAAAAATTAAAATGGACTCTAAAAATTTTTTAAAATGATTTTTGAAAAATATATTCCACATTTAAAATATTTATAAATTATATTATATAGCATGATCAGCTTAATTTTTGAGCACTACTAATAATAAAATACATAAAATTTAATCATCCTGTTTAAGGAAAAAATGATTTACTAGTGGTTAAAATAAAGATATAAGTGTGAGAATTACCAACATGTTGATCAATTTTCATTTGTATAATTTTTCTCTCATATAAAATCTATTCATTTATATAGACCCATTTGTTAGGATTTTTTCCTGATAAAAACAGAGTATGAATTAATTCTTTTCAAAAATTCCTTGTGTGTCCTCCCCCTCAATTATAAAATGCCCCCCTATCCTCCCCCATTTACATTTCCAAATCTATTTTCATCTAGGACCTATGAAAACCACTTCATCATTCCTATAAAAAAATCTCATATACATAGGTTTTATAATATTTCCATTATAGGAAGGCTTTTTGTTAATAATAAAATAGGCCATATGAAAAATAAGTAAAGTTCCTAAACAATCGTTTTGATGTTATTTCCACTTCATCCATCAATGTGAAATCCCAGACCTGGTTCCCTAAATTGTAACTAAAACAACTTTGAAATATGACCTCAAGCAATCATACGATCACACATTAGGCTACCTAC
Source organism: Viscum album (assembly GCA_963277665.1). Lineage (NCBI taxonomy): Eukaryota > Viridiplantae > Streptophyta > Magnoliopsida > Santalales > Viscaceae > Viscum > Viscum album. The sequence goes on from OY728128.1 coordinate 174,485,503, forward strand.
TAATAGTGAGGGTTCTGGGTGGAATAGTGTAGAGACTATACCTCAATATTCATTATGTGGAACATTGATAAAATATGATCTATCAATAGAAGATTGAAGTAAAATAATTATATGTTTTAGAATAAACAACCTCTATATAAATAACCAAGTGAAATCATATTATAGTGACATATACAATGATGATCATTTTATTCTACACCAAAGAAATATAATACAAGGAAATAGAAATCTAGTATAATAAATGTATTAAATATATAAAAATACCAAAAGAAACAACCCCAATATAGCATCATGGTCTCTAACCATGCATGTTTCTCCCTCACTCCTAATAAACCTCCAATAATGCTTCACCCAAAGGGAACAATCCCATGTCCCAACCTACATCCATGAAGTCATTCCAAGTAAAAAACCATGCTCAAAGCAGGGTGTGAGATAATTGTCACTAGGACACCACTAATAAAGTTTATAATATATCTCATCTATCAAGACTCACAATGACCTATGAACTAAAACACAAGAGATATCTATAAATAATATCATGAAACATCAAAAATTTCTTATGTTGTGTAATCACGTAATAGAGAAACATGTCCATGTAAATTAGTTCCAGGTAGTTGAAATTCCCAACGCATCCAATTAATATAATCAAATCAATTAAATAGGATCAAATGTGTATTAATGTTCAACTCATTGTAATTCTTCATCGATTCTAGAGAGTAGAATGTTCCGGGGAATCTATGTATTTCAGGTAAGGTAATAAATAAGTATCCAAGGATTTGAAATTTCAAAGGAATACAATTTTACTAGATACAGGGAGTTGAAAGGTATAAGGCCCCGACCTTAAACCTTAATTAATATTGAATTAAATGAATAACTCACATTGAGGATCATTTCAGGTTTAGAGTTTTAGAGAATTAGGAGAAAACTATTACATCTCAAAAGATTACAAAGTAGAAACTTTTACTAAGTTTCCCTAAAATAAAAACTCTTAAAAGAAACATGTCCAGTTCCATGTTTTAGGTTGCATGACTTTCCCTTGATCCCATCCTTGCCCCTATTCCATGTTAAGTCCTGTGAAAAACATTTCAAAAACATGGTATGAGCATAAAAGCACAGTAAGGAATTCACAAAGAATGAAAACTGTTAGTTTTTCAAAACAACAAGTAAACCATGTATACTTTATCAAAGTAATACTTTTCACCTTTTCGAAGTAGTAAAAACTCTTCACTGAATAAAAGTTCATTACTTACCCTTCTGTAACCAAAAGATTACCATAACACCCATATAAAGATTACATAACATATAAAGGTAACTTGGGACATAAACATACTTAAGTGGAATAACTATAAGGTCGACTTCCACACATATCACTTAATAGAATAACCAATTGTCCAACTTCCATACATACTTAATGGAATAGCCATACGGCCGCCATCCATACCCAATGCATTGGAGGTTATAACGTAACCACCCGTCCTGGTATTCACGGCACCACCCGTCATATGGTTTATCACGTAACCACCCGTAATATGTCCAAGTACCATTATAAAATTATAACACATAAATCCAATATAAAGGAATGATAATATTTCCACATTTCAATCACAAAATATCATTCAAATATATTGACATAATAGAATCATTTATCAAAACAATTTTTAATACCAAAATACATAAAAGAGTATATGGTATTTATTTTATTTTTAAAAACATTACGGCTTGTTGAGGAAGCCAAAGATCAATTAATACTCACGGTGGCGGAAAAGGTTGTTGTCACTACGTACGTTGAAAGAAATATTCCTTTTTGTCGTTTAGTAAAATGCTTCGTAGAAAAAGATACCTTTTGTATAAAAGTAAAAGTCAAAGGGGTTTATACACCGTATAAAATATAGTTGTGTATAAAATGAAATATGCCTCAATGAAAGGATATTGAGACGAAGTCCCTTACAAAGACGGTATCATTGGTTTAAGGATAAGTCAATTACATAATTATGTGTGACAAACGAATACACCCAATATAAGTGGATATTAACTGTAAAACAATCAGATGTTATTCACACATATTCATATAATGACATATTCAAGGAGTACAAGATTATCCCAAGGAATCAAATTTGTGTTAAGAAGTTCCCTTTCAAAAATATGACAGCCTAACGATGTCACTACAAAATTCAGAAAATGAGTAGATGAGAGTTAAAAAGGGTATCTCATCAATTGGACATAAAATTTACATCAATAAGGTTATTTGAGAACGTATCCCAACATAACAATATGTAAATTAAAAGACCCAACAAAAGAAGTCTTTTAAAAAGAGGAGGGTGAAAGGTTCCCTTACCGACATGGGTATCTTTCGAGACATGCACCCCGTGAAAGAAGGACAATACAACATTGATGTAAATACTCATAAATGAAAGTATTATACACATTGAGTAAAGTAATGTGCAGTACATACACCACTCAAAGTAAATTGTGGCAAATGTAGCATAAATCTCACGGGAATAAGAGTGAGATGAAAAATCCCTTACGAAAACTCGACAGCCTAACGACGCCACAAAAATGGATAGATGAGATCAAATAGGGTCTCTCATCATATTAACATAAAGTATAAAGAAAAGTGAATATAAAATAGCATCCCCCAACATAACAAAGAGTATATTAAAAGAAGTGACATACAGGAGAGTACTTAAAAAGAAAGAGAGAGGTTAGATCTCTTACGAAAATTCAGCAGCCTAACGGCGCCATTCAAAACATCCCAAATGGATTGATGATAGAGAATAGGGTCTCTCATCATATGAACATAAAAATTATAGTAATATTAATAAAAAATAACATCCCAATCACAAGAAATATGAGCTTAAATGGAATGGCATAAAAGAGTGTACTTAAAAAGAAAGAGAGGAGTAGGATCCCTTACCTCAAGTCCAACTTGTCTTGTTCGTTTCTTTATATTCCTGAATAATAGACTTTGGTCAATTAATAATTGCCTAATAACTACTTTAGATATTATTATTCAGTTCATATCACATATTATAATGTTATAATAATTGTTTAATAATGTTAGTTCATATCAGACGTTTTTGCCGATGTTTGGTACATGAGTCAAAAATGAACTTGTTTGAAAAAAGATTTCCCATGTAGTTATAAGTAAATAATTTCCAGAATAGTATTAATGATTAAAATATCATATATATCCAGTAAATATTCATTTTATTCCATATCATTTGGAGATAAAAAACCAAAAGCACCGTTCATGGAGACGGTAGGCCGTACGTACACATGAACGCTACTTTCATTTTTTTGTCATATTAATGGAATTAAAACAAAATGAGAGAGATATATATATGTTATAATTCCCGAATGATATCCATAATTTTGATGTAATATATTAAATATATATCCATTATATATATGTGTTGGTTGGAGTGGACACTCAAGAGGGGGGGTGAATTGAGTTCCAATTAAAATTTCTACTAAAAACAATTTCTATTAAAATCCCCCAATTTCAAAAACAGATTAAACTGTAGTGAATTTATACAGATTATAAAGGTTCAATTAGTTTCTCAAAGATTGATTAGTTCTCAGTTAACTTAATCTTATGATTAATTTAACTTTTGAAACTAACTTACTGGTTTACAATAAATACAAACACTTGCGAGTTTAACTATCAAAGTAGCCTTGAAAATAAATTATATTTCAAAGTAATGGCAGCGTAATATGAAATAGATATGTATTGTATGGATATAAACTTTAACTAAAAACAGAGAAGAGTTAAACAAGAGGTTCAGTCTCAAGTCGAGACTTAGTCCTCTCAAAAGTTTATATAAGGATGATCCACACCCTGGATCGGGGTTCAACAGTTTACAACTATCCAGGTCCAAGACCTCTACCACAGTTATCCGTGGGAAACAAAACAACAGCAACCAGCTGTCCAGGTCACACACAACCTCTACCACTATTCATAGTGGGAAAAAGAATGAAAAGATAGTGAGTGAGGATTTTCAAACCCTCCAGTTAAGGTTCAGGAGATAGTGTGTGTGTAAAATACAACAGATAACACACACTACTCGTAATGTAAAAAGTAAATCACAGAGATAAAGATTTAGAGATTAGAAAAGGCTCTAGTAATCTTCGTGTAGCTCTCGACTCCTTTTGTTGATTAGAATTCGTTCTGAGTCTTCTTCTGGTTTTTTTCTGGAAAATAGAGTACCATCTATTTCCTTGACATCCAGGTTCAGCTTGCTTATCAGCTCAAAGAATGATGAGTTTTGTGTGGTTCTTCTTTAGCATAGATTGCTCGATGTATGCTCTATGTTCTGGAGGCTGGTAGTAGTAGTCTCGTGAGTGAAAGTTCTCCAGTTGTTCTTGGCACGTTTTGAGCTTTATCACCAGTATGTTCTTGTGTGCTTGATCTCCTTTTGGTCTAGTGTCTCTCTCTTTTTGATACATACACGATGTCCTTTTTATGCCACTTCTTTTTTTTTGTTTCTCTGAGGAGGAATGATTATGATTTCTGATCGTACTTGGTATGGTTTCCTGAAATGGCAACACAAATCATTTAATTACAATAAATTTATCAAAAGTAACAAATGTAACCGTTAGTATAATAAACAAATAGGGTCGGGGATATAGGATCTGACTCCGCAGTTCATTATAGGTAGCTGTTTGTTTGTAGACGTGTACGGTTGACTCGGTGTAGGGATCTTCCATCGGTAGCTCTTCAAACTCTTATCGGTGTCTCTTATCGGTAGCTCTTATCGGTAGCTCTCTGTGCATCGGTAGCTCTCTGTGTGAATCAGTAGCTCTTTATGCATCGGTAGCTCTTTGTGCAGCGGTATCTCTGGCTATCAGTAGCTCTGGCTATCGGTAGCTCTGGCTATCGGTAGCTCTGGATATCGGTAGGTCTCGCTATCGGTAGCTCTGGCTATCGGTAGCTCTGGCTATCGGTAGCTCTGGCTATCGGTAGCTCTGGCTATCGGTAGCTCTGGCTATCGGTAGCTCTGGCTATCGGTAGCTCTGGCTATTATGCAAACCACATCTAATTGACTTAGAATTGTTTCAAATCTTGTATAAGCAAGGATAATCGAGATTAACATAAATCAGAGATTATTTAAACATTATTATTAACTTGATCACTGATTTGAAATAATTAAAATGTAAATCATCAGTAATTGAGAATAGCATAATATATGAACACATAATTGGGATTATCAAAACATGTGAGGTCAAAAATCTCCCCCTTTTTTATAATCACAACTTATGATATGACCAAAAATAGTGAGAATATAGTATAATAGAATATAACGTTTATATTCTAATTTCTCAAATAAAGCAATCAGAGGAAATAGAGGAAATAGTAATAGAATGAAATAGATAAAAAATTATCATAGGAAGTATTAAACACAAAAGTATCAGAGATAAGCTTTGAAATAATTGGTACCAAAGAATGAAATGTAAGAATAGTAGCAAGGGGTCAAAATTGATCCCCTTTGATATTGCCCCCCCTCTCTTTATATTTTCTCCCCCTTTATAATTTCTCCCCCTTTGTGATAATCAAAAAGTGGGAAAGCAGACATAGAAAACTTGAGAAACAGAGATAGTGTAAAGAAAAGCATTTGTATTAGACCAGAAAAAACTTACATAAACAGAATAGAAGAGAAAAAAAAAATTCCTATCAAACAGCCTGGCCACTTCAGCAACCCGGGTCTTCAACAGAAGATTTTCCCTTTGGATTAGAAGAGGAGGCAGGTGGTGAGGATGTGAGTGAGGGCTTTGGAATCCCAGAAATGATCACAGAAGGCTGAGCCACTGATACAGTGTCTGGCCTGTATTGGGAAGTTTGTTGAGTGATCATAGGTGTGAGGCTTCGGATGGCCTGAGCCGGAGTCATCTGGACTGGAGACTCAGTAGAAGCAGAGGCAGGCAAGGCAGGAGGGACAATAACTGGTCTAGCATCAACATGCAAAAAGGGCAGCAACAGATTTCTGAAATCCATAGTGATTCCTCCCCCTCTTTCCATAGTAGATATAAAATCGTCTTTGTTCTCCATAAATTTTTCTAAGGCAGGAGTCATCTGTCTTAGCTTGCTCACTTGTTCTCGGAAGGCTTGAGTTACAGGGGGTAACTTCATGTTTTCCAACATCAGCTTGAAATGATGGGTGAGTTGTTGCTTGGTAAAAATCCTTTGGAAATAATAATCCACCTTGTTCTTGATTTCCTCCTGAGAGGCAGAGGCCTCTTTCATATGGTTGTGGACGATTGTCACTATTTCCCTGACTGAATCTCTTGTAGAGAGCACTACTCATCTTAGATCTGATGAGTCCACAGAGCCACTGGTTGAAATAGAACCAAGCTCCTCCTTCATCATAGCTCGTAATTGATTCAAATCAAATGCAGGTTTTGAAGCTAGAGGACCAACCGAGAAAGATACAGTTTCTTTGAAACTTTTGGTCAAACCACTAATCAGAGTTTGCAGTTGAGAGTACTGATTTTTAACGTGATCCTTTATAGAAGATTTGAAATCGTCAAATACTAAGTCCATTTGGCTTACAACACTTTTCACATAGGCTAAATCCTTATCAGCTTGAGGCTTTGAGCTCATGTAAGAATCTAAAGCAGTAACAAACTTCTTTAAGCCGTCAAGATCTGCTTCTACTTTAGAAGATTGGGTCTGGCACTCTTTGACTGCTTCCATTAGCTCACCCATAAAAGTTGACAGATTGAAACCACGAGAAAGCTCAAGATATTGTTCTAACAACTTCATTTCCTCACGAAAACAGTGCTTCATCTCAGTAACTGAGGCACTGAAGGATTCTTTTAGCTCATGCTTCAGGGATTCAAGATCAGAATTTGTAACAAAATCAGTAGGAGCAACTGTAGTAGATAATCTTGCAGAAGCTAAGCTGACTACTAAATCATTCATGACTGATTGAATCGAGGAAACTAAAAAAGACTCCATTGTCTTTACTTCTTCTAAAAAACTGGCTTTGAGATTTTCTTTCAGCACATCTAAATCATGTACTCGGACCACATCATCAGGTAATAACTCAGAATTGATGTCATAGCTGATCTTTGGTCTATTCAAGGATACTTCATTATCCGAATCAGGATAATCCAAACCATAGACTATAAAACCTGGGTCTTCTACCCAGTCTTCAATCTCAACAGCCACTGTAACATTTCCAAGATTGGAATGATGCTCTCCCTCAATGGGTGCATTCTTATGTACAACAACTACATTCTCTGCTGATCTTTCTTCATCAGAATATTCCACAAAAACTTCCATCTCAGCAGCAGTAAGGAGATTTTCTGAAACATGTACAGCTTCTTCTCTTTCTTTTTCTATTTCATCAGTAGGCACAACTGAGTTTTCAATCAATGGACTCAGACTCAACCTAGAAGAATCAGACGATTCAGATACATTCTCTTTTTCTCCTTCTTGCTAAGGAACTGGCTAGTCTTCCTCATGAATAGATAACACTTCCTCTACGTTTCCTTTTCTTGAGTATACACACTCAGTAACAGGACTTGGGGGCAAGTCTGGATCTCCTCCAATATCCATAGGTGTTTCTTCCTCTTCTTCTTCTTCTTCTTCTTCTTCTTCTGACTCATCACTGTACTCGGGCTCCTCTTCATCAGATCCTAAACCTGGATCTCTTTTATCCTTTGGCCTTGAAGGATAATCCACATGATTAAATTTATCATAAACCTTCTGGTCATCACTGACCCATTCTCCTTTCCACGGGTTCCAATTGATTTTCATGTACTTACAAACTGTAGTAGTGATACAGAAGTTATTCTTAACTACAACTATCTCATCATGAGACTCAGCAATCCCTTTCACTTTTATCATCACAGATATCATTTTGACAAAGAATAAAGCATTAGTCTTTGATTTTGGCCTAATCATGTCTTCCATTTGACTCAACAGAATTCTGCACAGATTAACTTTCACACCATGTCTTAACAGATGTAGAAGATAAATATCTTGATATCTCAGATTAGAAAAATCTCCTATCCTCGGTATCAAAACATGTTGAAAAAATTTGAAAAGCAGTCTGTTCTCTCCATCCAATTCAGTAGCAACCACTTTCCTTTGACTTCCATTACCCCTTAGCTCTTTTAAAGCGGTATCATAGTCAAAGATGTTACTGGTCGGTGGAATTGCTCTTGAGACATACCTGAATACACCTTCATGTGGGACTTTTAAACATTCTGCCCACTCTACTGAAGAAACGACATTTCTTTTCCATTTAAAAAAGAACTTACCCGATCCTCATTTTCAGACGTCTCGAAGCTTACGAATTCGTAGAACTGTTTCACTAACTTCGGGTAGTAGGGACCATTGTTATTTGCAAAACAATCTACCCATCTCTGATCTTCTATAATTGCAAGCACCAACGACTTACTTGGTAGCATCCAATCTACGTATAGCTCCTTTTCAATCACAATATCTCTATTCTGCAAATGAGGGTTTACTGGTCGCTTTCCCGACCTAGTTCTGACATTAATTCCATGAGCTTCTTGCTTCACTTTCTGCTTCTTTGTTTTAGGCTCTACACTGTCATCTCTGCTGGCAGGAATCTTGGTTTTTTCCATCGCGGATTTAGGGTTCTCAATCGATTAGGTAGCTAGGATTCAAAGGTGAAGGGTTTTGGGTCCGATGGAGTGAGTAGTGGTTTAGGATTAGTTTTATCATGTAGGAATCATAAATAAATGAATAAAGTAAAATAACAAAATAAAACGATTCATATTCTTGGTGGCAGACAGAAGTTTTAAAAAATTGCATCGGTGAGAATTGATCATCGGTGAGAATTTCAACATCGGTGAGAATTGATCATCGGTGAGAATTTCAACATCGGTGAGAATTGATCATCGGTGAGAATTTCAACATCGGTGAGAATTGATCATCCCCAGCTCGTGCCTAATGTAACTTAACCTATCAGAACTTAAAGGTTTAGTGAAAATATCGGCCAATTGATGTTCAATGCCAATAAATTCAAGAGTAATATCACCTTTTTGATAATGATCTCTCAGAAAATGATGTCTTACATCTATGTGTTTGGTTTTATAGTGAGATACAGGGTTCTTAGATATGTTTATTGGACTACTGTTGTCACAGTTAATTGAAACATGTTTAAACTCAAATCCATAGCCCAATAAAGTGTGTTTCATCCACAGAATTTGTGCACAGCAACTACCAGCAGCTATATACTCTGCTTCGGCAGTAGACAATGCAACTGAGTTCTGTTTCTTACTACACCATGACACTAGGGATTTCCCAAGTAAATGACATGTTCCAGATGTGCTCTTCCTTTCTAACTTACATCCAGCAAAGTCAGCATCTGAATAGCTAGTTAGGTCAAAAGATTTTCCTTTTGGATAAAACAAACCTAAATGTACAGTATGCTTAAGATATTTAAAAATCCTTTTAACATCCAGTAAGTGTGATTCTTTAGGATTAGCTTGAAATCTAGTGCATATACATACACTGAACATAATGTCTGGTCGACTAGCAGTAAGATAAGGTAAGCTCCCAATCATACCTCTGTAATTGGTTTGATCCACTGGTTTCCCAGCTTCATCTGTATCCAACTTACATGTAGTGCTCATAGGTGTATCATTTTCCTTAATTCAATCCAATCCAAAACGTTTTAAAATATATTTTGTATATGTACTTTGATTTAAAATAATTCCATCTCTAGTTTGAAAAATATGAAAACCAAGAAAATACATAAGCTCTCCCATTAAGCTCATTTTAAATTCATTTTTCAAACTTTTTGAAAAATCAGTACATAAAGAGTGTTTAGAAGATCCAAATATAATATCATCAACATTGATTTTTACAACTAAAACATCTTTAGAAATTCTTTTAATAAAAAGATTTGGATCAGCAATCCCTTTAGTAAAACCTTTTGAAATAATAAAATTGCTGAGTCTATCATACCAAGCTCTTGGAGTGTGTTTTAAACCATATAAAGATTTAGAAAGTTTAAAAACATGATTTGGAAAATGAGGGTTTGTAAATCCAGGTGGTTGTTCCACAAAAACATCTTCAATTATAAAACCATTTAGAAATGCACTTTTGACATCCATTTGATATAACTTGAAATTCAGATGTGATGCATATGCAAGTAAGATCCTAATGGCTTCCAGTCGAGCTACAGGTGCAAAATTTTCTCCATAGTCTATACCCTCTTCTTGACTATATCCCTAAGCAACTAGTCTAGATTTGTTTCTAACTATGTTTCCTGATTCATCAAATTTATTTCTAAAAACCCATTTTGTGTCTATTGTCAAGGTGTCCTTGGGTCTGTCAACTAATTACCAGACTTTGTTTATTTCAAATTGATTCAACTCTTCTTGCATGGCTATTACCCAGAATTCATCATTGATAGCATCATTGATATTTTTGGGTTCTAGCTGTGACAGAAAATCTTGATGTTCAACCTAGTTCCTTAGAGAAGCTCTAGTTTGTGTTCCTCTATCAATATTACCAACAACAGCATCTAAAGAATGATTCATTAGAATCTTAGTCGATTTGGTAAAGGTTGGACTAGAAACTTCAGGTTCATCTATAGGTTCGGGTTCAACAGAAGCAGATTCTGGAGAAAGTCCAGAACTGGATGTTTTTATAACAGGTTCTTTAGATTTATCATTAAGGTCCAGAATAGACAAATCTTCTTCAAGATTCTCAAGAGAGGTTTTAGGCTCATGTGGATCAGTTTCATCGAATTTGATGTGAACAGATTCTTCCACACATTTGGTTCTCTTATTGAAAACTGTATAAGCTTTACTTGAAATAGAGTAACCCAGAAAAATTCCTTCATCGCTTTTGGGAGCAAACTTATCCAGATTATCTTTAGTATTATGTATAAATACTTTGAAACCAAAAACTCTGAAATAATTTACCTTAGGCTTTCTATTGTTCCACAACTCATAAGGGGTTTTCTTAAGAACAGGTCTGATCAAGACTCTATTGATAACATAACAAGCTGTATTAACAGCTTCAGCCCAAAAATAAATAGGCAGTTCATATTCATTGAGCATGGTTCTAGCTATTTCTTGAAGGGTTCGGTTTCTCCTTTCTACTACACCATTTTGTTGGGGTGTCCTAGGGGCAGAAAAATTGTGACTATAGCCATTGTGTGAGCAATAAGATTCAAACTCATGATTTTCAAACTCACGACCATGATCACTTCATAGGGTTTTAATCTTAAGTCCACTAAGGTTCTCTACAGACTTGGAATATTTAATAAAGTAAGGAAAAGCTTCACTTTTGTGAGCTAGAAAGTATACCCAAGTATATCTAGAAAAGTCATCTACAAGGACATAAACATAATGCTTCCCATTTAAACTAGAAACTCTTGATGGTCCAAACAAATCCATTTGAACCAACTCAAGTGGTTGAGAAGTTGAGACATCATTCTTTGATTTAAAAGAAACTTTGTGTTGTTTTCCCTTTTGACAGGGATTACACACTTTGTCATTTGGGAATTCTAATTTAGGTAAGTCTCTAACTAAGTTTTTCCAAGCCAGTTTTCTAAGTGAGTGAATGTTGCAGTGTCCTAATCTTCTATTCCATAGCCAAGATTATTTATGAAAAGCATTCAAACAAGAAATATTTTGTTTGGCTAAATAATTTAAATCAACAGCATAAACATTTTCATTCCTTAGAGAAGAAAATACTAAAGAGTTTTTGGAGTTAAAAACATCACACGAGTCATTTTCAAACATGACATTGAAACCATCGTCACATAATTGAGATATACTAAGTAAGTTATATTTAATTCCATCAATGAATAAAACTTTAGAAATTACTACTGAGTCAGTGTTACCAATCTGGCCTAGGCCGATGATTTTTCCTTTAGAGTTGTCACCAAAGGTGAATTGAACTCCATCAACCTTTATTAAGCTCTTGAAGCAAGAATAATCTCAAGTGATGTGTCTTGAGCACCCAATGTCTAAATACCATATCTTCTTGTGATATCTCTTCAAGAAGGTCTCCTATAAAACATATTTAAACAGGAAATGACTTTGGTACCCAGATTTTCTTGGGTCCAGATAGGTTAGCAATCGGGGCCTTAGGTACCCAAATTTGTTTTATGGGTCCCATAAAATTAATAGAAACAACGGATTTTGAAAGATAAACTTTATTTGGTATATAACCATGTGAACAACCTGTTGAAGAATATGAATTTCCAAAACTGGAACTAGCAGAATTTTTTCCAGACATAGGAATAAATCGGGTTCTAGTGAACTGTCTCTGTCCAGGTTGGTATCCCAAACCAGTAGCATATCTAGGTGCAACTTGCTTTCCTAGCATTTGAGTTAAATCATCCTTTCCATTTTTGAATTTTTCTAAGTCCTTTCTAAGTTTCTCATTTGACAGTTTCAGTTCTGTATTTTCCTTTAGTAGTTGAGCATTCTTTTCCTTTTCTATATCAAGATCAGATTTATGCTTAACACTTAAAGCATACTGTTTCTTTAAACCTTTGTATTTTTCTTTAAGCTCATTATAGGTTTCTTCCAACATATCACAGTACTCAAATAGTTTAGATATTGACATGTTTTCTGAATCAGAATCTTCTCCAGAATAATATGAATTTAAAACAGGAGTGTCAGATGTTACCTCAAAAGTATTTGTCATGAAACACATGTTGGCTCGATTCCTTTCAGAGTCCGAAGATTCTGCTTCACTAGTGCTGTCTTCTGAAGCACTCCAGGTAGCCTTCATGGATTTCTTGTACTTCTTGTCTTTGTAATCATATTTATTTTTGAATTTTAACTTTGTAAAGTCTGCTTTGATATGTCCTTTTTGCTTGCATTCATAGCAGACAACTTCATCAGTCCTGTCAGCCTTCTTCCAATCCTTTTTCCATTTGCCTTGTTGATCATACTTTCCTTTGTAATTCGTTTTCCTAAAGAATTTCTTTTTCCTATAAAACTTATTGAATCTCTTGGCTATTTGAGCCTTCTCGGCATCACTGTCAGATTCTGAATTTTCACTCATTGAACTCTCATTCTCCATTTGTAGTTTATCCTTGTCTTTACTCTTAAAGGCAGTAGTTTTAAACGCTACAGATTTTCTTTTGGGTTCCTCATCTTCTTCTTTATTTACTTTAAGCTCTTCTTCATACATCATCAGCTTACCAATTAACTCCTTGACAGGCAGTGTTCCAATGTCACAGGATTCTCTAATTGAAACTGATGTACCTCTCCATCTATCTGGCAAACATCTCAGTATTCTCATAATTTGTTCTTTTGCAGGAATAATCTTTCCGAATGAGCACATTGTGTTTACTATCTCATTGAACCTGAGATACATGTCAGAAATAGGTTCATCAGGATTTATTTTGAAATTATCATATTTAATAGTATAAGTGTTTAATCTCATTTCTTTAACATTAGTTGTTCCTTCGTGAGAAACAGCCAAGGTATCCCAAATTTCAAAAGCAGTTTTACATGCAGAAATTCTATTATATTCTTCTCTCCTAGAGCACAGTACAGAGCATTCATAGCTTTACAATTATTATTGTAAGCAGTCATTGTAGGTTCATCCCAAGTAGATCTATCAGTAGTAGGAACTTTATATTCAGATTCAATAGCAGTCCAAATATCAAAACTCATGCTTTCTAGATGAATTTTCATTTTAAGTTTCCACTGATCATAGTTATATCCATTAAAGAAAGGTGGCCGGTTAGTAGCAGCACCCTCAAGTCTATTATCCATTATAAACAAAATTTAAAGAGATAAAAAATTAGAAATAACAGAAATTTTAAGAACTTTAAAATACAACTAAAATCACAGTTGAAAACAGAGTAATTTAGAATGTATTAGTAAACCCTCTGATACCAAATGTTGGTCGAAGTGGACACTTAAGAGGGGGGGGGGGTGAATTGAGTTCCAATTAAAATTTTTGCTAAAAACAATTTCTATTAAAATCCACCAATTTCAAAAACAGATTAAACTGTAGTGAATTTATACAGATTATAAAGGTTCAATTAGTTTCTCAAAGATTGATTAGTTCTCAGTTAACTTAATCTTATGATTAATTTAACTTTTGAAACTAACTTACTGGTTTACAATAAATATAAACACTTGCGAGTTTAACTATCAAAGTAGCCTTGAAAATAAATTATATTTCAAAGTAATAGCAGCGGAATATGAAATAGATATGTATTGTATGGATATAAACTTTAACTAAAAACAGAGAAGAGTTAACCAAGAGGTTCATTATCAAGTCGAGACTTAGTCCTCTCAAAAGATTATATAAGGATGATCCACACCCTAGATCGGGGTTCAACAGTTTACAACTGTCCAGGTCTAAGACCTCTACCACTGTTATCCGTGGGAAACAAAACAACAGCAACCAGCTGTCCAGGTCACACACAACCTCTACCACTATTCACAGTGGGAAAAAGAATGAATAGATAGTGAGTGCGGATTTTCAAATCCTCCAGTTAAGGTTCAGGAGACAGTGTGTGTGTAAAATACAACAGATAACACACACTACTCATAATGTAAAAAGTAAATCACAGAGATAAAGATTTAGAGATTAGAAAAGGCTCTAGTGATCTTCGTGCAGCTCTCGACTCCTTTTGTTGCTTAGAATTCGTTCTGAGTCGTCTTCTGGTTTTTTTCTGGAAAACAGAGTACCATCTACTTCCTTGACTTCCAGGTTCAGCTTTCTTATCGGCTCAAACAATGATGAGTTTTGTGTGGTTCTTCTTTAGCATAGATTGCTCGATGTATGCTCTATGTTCTGGAGGCTGGTAGTAGTAGTATCGTGAGTGCAAGTTCTCCAGTTGTTCTTGGCACTTTTTGAGCTTGATCGCCAGTATGTTCTGTGTGCTTGATCTCCTTTTGGTCTAGTGTCTCTCTCTTTTTGATACATACATGATGTCCTTTTTATGCCGCTTCTTTTTTTTTCTGAGGAGGAATGATTATGATTTCTGATCGTACTTGGTACGGTTTCCTGAAATGGCAACACAAATCATTTAATAACATTAAATTCATCAAAAGTAACAAATGTAACCGTTAGTATAATAAACAAATAGGGTCGGGGATATAGGATTTGACTCCGCAGTTCATTATAGGTAGCCATTTGTTTGTAGACGTGTACGGTTGACTCTGTGTAGGGATCTTCCATCGGTAGCTCTTCAAACTCTTATCGGTGGCTCTTATCGGTAGCTCTTATCGGTAGCTCTCTGTGCATCGGTAGCTCTCTGTGTGCATCGGTAACTCTTTATGAATCGGTAGCTCTTTGTGCAGCGGTAGCTCTGGCTATCGGTAGCTCTGGCTATCGGTAACTCTGGCTATCGGTAGCTCTGGCTATCGGTAGCTCTGGCTATCGGTAGCTCTGGCTATCGGTAGCTCTGGCTATCATGCAAACCACATCTAATTGAATTAGAATTGTTTCAAAGCTTGTATAAACAAGGATAATCGAGATTAACATAAATCAGAGATTATTTAAACATTATTATTAACATGATCACTGATTTGAAAGAATTAAAATGTAAATCATCAGTAATTGAGAATAGCATAATATATGAACACATAATTGGGATTATCAAAATAGGTGAGGTCAACAATATGTACTTATAATATTACATAACATTTTGAAATAAGAAATGAAATGTACTGTTCATGGAGACGGTAAGCCGTACGTACGCATGAACACTACTTCCATTTCTATTTAATATTTAATAGAATTAAAACATAATGATAAATAATAGTATTTTAATTGTAGTTTGTTATCATATATAATATCCTTAAATATATCCTTTATACGTACCACATATGGTATTAATGAATCAAATCACTTTGAGGGGCGGTAGTCCGCACTTCCTTAAATGAAGATATCGCGTTTACCCATAATGGAAACCATAAAGGTACACCATAAATGAAAAGTACAGAAGCTTAAGTAAAACATAAACATAATAGATATCATATATAAATATAGTATCATCTTAATGGACACCTTTTAAGGTGTTAGAATAATTTTTAACAATCATCGTTTCGCGAGGTATAAATTCATCATCCACAGAAACAATATGTTCTTTTACCATTAGATGTAGGTGTGTGTAAGTTTAGCTCAAATACTTCTTATAAAAAAATCCTAGTATATTGAAGATACATGATTTGTTACAAAATAAATGAATAAAAATATTTTAGGGGGTTGGAGAATCAAAATAAAACAAAAGGACACAAGTGAAGACATTACCTTAAAATTGGGCAACTCCCTTTGGTTTGAGCTCAAAGGCTTCCTTGAGAAGACTTATGCCCAAAGTGAGGCTTCAAGGAGTAAGAGAGGGCTGTGGAGAGACAAAATGGTTAGGGGTTGGCCGAGCCAAAGGCTTTGGAAGTGTGGGTAGGGAGGTAGAGGTGGGGACCTTTTATAAGAGGAGAGGAGGGGCACCTTTGGAAAGTAAAGAAATGTTACTTTATTTGAAAATGAGTATCAGATTTAAAGGGTCCCACATTGATATACTTCTAGGATAAGGTGATAAGGGATCTAAATCCACCCATCCAATAGGTTTTGGACATGTGTATGTCTTAGATTTTACATTATCATTACATTTTATTTAAATCGTTAAATAATGAGGTCATCGCTGCATCATCATGATGTCATAAATAATTTAAACTATTTAATGTCTAAAAATTATAAAAAAATACGATGATGTAGAAAATTGTTTTAGATTTCCAATTACTATTTATAGTCAAAAATATGACTTGTATAACCCCATGTAAAAATTGTTTTAGTAAAACATCTCATGTTTGTGTCATTTTTTACTTTAACATTAAATAAAAAGATATTTATGTCATTTTCCATCCAATGTGGATCCATGGGGTCCCCAAGATGACCCATGGATTGTCTTGGTCGGCCATGACACATCCAATGAGGGTAGGAAATGTGTCAATGTCATTTAATTTTATTAAAACATTATTCTTACCATGAACTACACTAATTACCTCTAATCGTGATTAAAAACTTAATAAGTGACTATTCACCCAAAAATTATTTTTATCTCATTGAACCACATTATACTTCTTAATGACAACCATTTATGTTGGATTTTTGAAATTCAAAACACTAAGAAGGTAAAATTTCATTTAAACAGAAAAATCAGTTTTTATAAGTACCACTTAGTGGTTTCACTATTCATCAAAAATTGATGTTTTTCAGAAAAATAAAAAAAATTCACCCTAAGATATATTTGATATTCCAAATTCAAAAATGAAGTCTATTTTACAAGATTCAAAACATATAAGTCACATTAATTAATTTAATAATTAATTCCCGTTGTTAGAGCAAATAGCGTGTTTTTATGAAATAATAAGTATCAAAAGATTGACACTAGTTTAAGTCTGATTTCAAAGTGAAATTAATTCCAACGACCACTATTGGATTTAATGGTAAAAATATATTCTAATTTCACTTTAAAACCAATAAAAAGATAATCTAATCATATAAATAAATTAGATTAAAAAGAGGTTTTGAATTAAAATACAACATTTTACACTATTCATTAAAAAAATGAACTTTATCAGAAAGATACCAAAAATTTACATAAAGTAAATTTTGATGTCCCAATTCTTAAGAAGAGTTTTATTTGGTCCAATATAATGTATAAGAGTGAAAAAAACTATATTTAATGACGGTCCACCATCAAAAGGCGATAAGTGAACCTTTAGTAAAAACTATGGCATATACGCCTAAACTTGAATTCTTTCCGTATTTTAAGACTTTATATTTTATTGGATAAATGTAAAAACATTTAAAAACATATATAATCATATTTTAGTTATTTCTATCCATTTCCACCAATACAATGACTATATGTTAACTACAATTTAAAATAATATTATTTTTTTATTTGAGTGCAACGTAAGATTCCCAAGAAACTCATTGTTACTTGTTGGGTATGCCATCGAGCATAGAGTCCCCTTTAAAGTCATATTAATATTTTATTCACAAATATGGATAAATATGAAAATTTCATATTCTTTATTTACCTGGGGTGTTACATCCTTTCCCCCTTTTGGGAATTGCGTCCTCGCAATTTTTAAAATTGATCTTGGAATCATCCTTGAAAGTCCCACATCGGAACAAGAGTCGGTAAAACAATCACTTTAAAAATAAAGGAAGATAAGTACAGAGGTCACCCGAGTTTACCCATACTAGGATTCTATGTAGAAAAACATGGACATGGAAGAAAAAGAAAAGGGTCATGTTCTTGAGGGAGAGTTATAGTAAACATGTCTAGGAGAAAGTTAACCATAAAAAATCACAAACTTGTGATGGGTTAAACGGTATTCGATTCCCCAGTAGGAAAAGTTAATAGACAACATTTTTGTTTTAAGTTACTTTTTATTGAGGAATTTATTCATAAGGGAACATAAACACTTATCATGTTGACTTTCAACTTATAATAGATTCCTTAATCAAACTCATATTTTTTTCCAAAAGACGAGTATTTAGGGAGACTTGTTCGCATTAAGAGTACTATAATCAACTTCTAGAGAATCATCTAATCCACCAAAGAGAACTATATACTTCCCATGTCTTTAGGCTTTAACCAAAACAAAAACCAAAAAGGTTAGTACAAGGTCAGATAATCCAGAAAAGGATAACCATTTAAAAAGAAAATCTATGCTTAATCTCTAAAATTTGTCCAACAAAACCCAAAGTTCAATGAGGACCATCTGATAAACAATTTTTCCATAAAATTTTTCAAAGTAAACCAATCTAAGATTGAAACCCAAATATTTTAAGGATTTAGTCACATAGTCTTCCATGTTAAATCGTAACATTTATCTCCAAACAACATCAGTTGCTCCTAAAGTCCCGTATAGAAAAGTAATTAACCTAATCACATATCCTCCATGATAGGTTAATCATTTTCATAAATAACCCCAAATAAACT
Source organism: Viscum album (assembly GCA_963277665.1). Taxonomy (NCBI): domain Eukaryota; kingdom Viridiplantae; phylum Streptophyta; class Magnoliopsida; order Santalales; family Viscaceae; genus Viscum; species Viscum album. Next base: position 174,504,429 of record OY728128.1, read on the forward strand.
TACTATTAATTCATAAAACCATATAACTAAAAAGAATCAGTCAAACTAACCAGGGACTTCACGTAGTCCAGTGGTAGGCGATAAGTACCAGTCACACTTTGGTTGTGGGTTCGATTCCCGCAGCTTTGTCCGACGCGACGGGTGGTCACACGGTCTTCGTGTTGTCCTTTTCCAAAACTATATAATTCTCAAAACATTTCCCAAAACGAGATAAAATCTTCAAAAATAAAAATAACATATTTTAACCTCAATTTTATCTCATTCCTTTCATTTTCCATCATAACATATAATTACCCATAATTACCTCAAAAGTAAGGATCATATAAACCCTAATGGATAACTTTATAATTATTACCTGAAATTCTACATTGATTGGTCATCTCGTACATGATGCATTATAGAACATACCGAGGTTCAAGTGGTTGATCATGACTCCTTGATAGTTGGTTTAGAACAACCACGAGTTTCCTCATTGAATACCCCATTTCATCCAGTCTCTTAATCAGAGAACCACCACAGTTTCCTTCAAACCAATTGTCACTTTGGTGACTTCTAGATCTAGCCATTTACTAAAACCAAAAATGTCAGTGTGAGTATATCAACATAACCATCATGTACTAATTAGTACGATAAACACTAAGATATACTTACTCATTCACTTTATCTAAAAACTATGACACTTTCGAAAATCCTAGCCAATATGGTAATGTCACTTATGCTTAAAGAATACCCTAACCTCTAAAGTTATCTAAACTGACCTTTGATACCAACTATAAGGCCCTGACCTTAAACCTTACTTAATAATGAATTAAATTAATAATTCACATTGAGGATCTTTTCAGGTTTAGTGTTTTAGAGAATTAGGACATAACTATTACATCTCAAAAGATTACAAAGTATAAACTTTTACTAAGTTTCCATAAAATAAAAACTCTTAAAATGAAACCTCTCCAGTTCCATGTTTTAGGTTGCATGACTTTCCCTTGATCCCATCCTTGACCCTATTCCACGTTAATTCTTGTCAAAAAAATTTCAAAAACATGGGATGAGCATAAAAATCTCAGTAAGGAATACACAAAGAATAAAAACTGTTAGTTTTTCAAAACAACAAGTAAGACATGTATACTTTATCAATGTAATAAATTTCACCTTTTCGAAGTAGTAAAAACTCTTCACTGAATAAAAGTTCATTACTTACCCTTATGTAACCAAAATATTACCATAACACCCATATAAATATTACATAACATATAATGGTAACTTGGGACATAAACATACTTAAGTGGGATAACCATAAGGTCAACTTCCACACATATCACTTAATTGAATAGCCAATCGGCCAACTTCCATACATACTTAATGGAATAGCCATACGGCCGACTTCCATACCCAATGCATTGGATGTTATAACGTAACCACCCGTCCTGGTATTCACGGCACCACCCGTCATATGGTTTATCACGTAACCACCCGTAATATGTCCGAGTACCATTATAAAATTATAACACATAAAACCAATATAAATGAATGATAACATTTCCACATTTCAATCACAATATATCATTTAAATATATTGACATTATAGAATCATTTATCAAAACCATTTCCAATACCAAAATATATAAAAGAGTATATGGTATTTATTTTATTTTTAAAAACATTACGGCTTGTTGAGGAAGCCAAAGATCAAATAAAATTCACGGTGGCGGAAAAGGTCGTTGTCACCGCGTACGTTAAAAGAAACATTCCTTTTTTTTGTTTAGTAAAATGCTTCGTAGAAAAAGATTCCTTTTGTATAAAAGTAAAATTCAAAGGGGTTTATACACCGTATAAAATATAGTTGTGTATAAAACGAAATATGCCTCAATGAAAGGATATTGAGACGAAGTCCCTTACAAAGAAGGTATCCTTTGTTTAAGGATAAGTTAATTACATAATTATGTGTGACAAACGAATACACCCAATATAATTGGATATTAAGTATAAAACAATCAGAGTTTATTCACACATATTCAAAGAATGACATATTCAAGGAGTACAAGATTATCCCAAGAAATCAAATTTGGGTTAAGAAGTTCCCTTGCAAAAATATGACAGCCTAACAGCGTCACTACAAAATTCATAAAATGAGTTGATGAGAGGTAAAAAGTATATCTCATCAATTGGACATAAAATTTAAATCAATACGGTTATATGAGAACATATCCCAACATAACAATATGTAAATTAAAATACCCAACAAAAGAAGTATTTTAAAAAGAGGAGGGTGAAAGGTTCCCTCACCGACATGGGTATCTTTCGAGACATGCACCCCGTGAAAGAAGGACAATACAACATTGATGTAAATACTCATAAATGAAAGTATTATACACAATGAATAATGTAATGGGCAGTACATACCCCAATCAAAGGAAATTGTGGTAAATGTAGCATAAATCTCATGTGAATAAGAGTGAGATGAAAAATCCCTTAAGAAAACTCGGTAGCCTAACAGTGCCACAAAAATGGATTGATGAGATCAAATAGGGTCTCTCATAATATTAACATAAAGTTTACAGAAAGATTAATATAAAAGAACATCCACCAACATAACAAAGAGTATCTTAAAAGAAGTGACATAAAGGAGAGTACTTAAAAAGAAAGAGAGAGGTTCGATCTCTTACGAAAATTCAGCAGCCTAACGGCTCCATTCAAAACTTCTAAAACAGATTGATGAGAGAGAATAGGGTCTCTCATCATATGAACATAAAAATTACAGTAAGATTAATATAAAATAACATCCCAATCACAAGAAATATGAGCTTAAAAGGAATGTCATAAAAGAGTGTACTTAAAAAGAAAGAGAGGAGTAGGATCCCTTACCTCAAGTCCAACTTGTCTTGTTCGTTTCATTATATTCCTGAATAATAAACGTTGGTCAATTAATAATTGCCTAAGTACCTCATTTAGAGATTATTATTCAGTTCATATCACATATTATAATTTTATAATAATTGTTTAATAATGATAGTTCATATCAGACGTTTTTGCCGTGGTTTGGCACATGAGTCATAAATGAACTTGTTTGAAAAATGATTTCCCATGTAGTTATAAGTAAATAATTTCCAGAATAGTATTAATGATAAAAATATCATATAAATCCATTAAATATTCATTTTATTTCATATCATTTGGAGATAAAAAACGAAAATCACCATTCATGGAGACGGTAGGCCGTACGTACGCATGAACGCTACTTTCATTGTTTTGTCATATTAATGGAATTAAAACAAAATGAGAGATATATATATATGTTATAATTCCAGAATGATATCCAAAATTTAGATGTAATATATTACATATATGTCCATTATATATATGTACTTATAATATTCCATAACATTTTGAGATAAGAAATGAAATGTACCGTTCATGGAGACGGTAAGCCGTACGTACGCATGGACGCTACATCCATTTCTATTTCATATTTAATGGAATTAAAACATAATGTTACATAATAGTATTTTAAATCCAGTATGGTATAATATATAATATCATTAAATATATCCTTTATGCGTACCAAATATGGTATTAACAAATCAAATCACTTTGAGGGGGTGGTAGTCCGCACTTCCTTAAATGAAGATATCACGTTTACCCATAATGGAAACCATAAAGGTATTCCATAAATGAAAAATACATAAGCTTAAGTAAAACATAAACATATTAGATATCATATATAAATAAACTGTCATCGTAATGGCTACCTTTGAAGGTGTTAGAAGAATGTTGAACAATCATCGTTTCGGAAGACAGAAATTCGCCATCCACGGAAACAGTATGTTCTTTAACCATTAGATGTAAGTGTGTGTAAGTGTAGCTCGAATACTTCTTATAAAAACATCCTATTATATTGAAGATACTGGATTTTTTACAAAATATATGAATACAAATAGTTAGTGGGTTGGAGAAGCAAAATAAAACAAAAGGACACAAGTGAAGACATTACCTTAAAATCGGGTAACTCCATTTGGTTTGAGCTCCATGGCTTCCTTGGGAAGACATCTGCCCAAAGTGAGGATTCAAGGAGTAAGAGAGGGATGTGGAGAGACAAAATGTTCAGGTGTTGGCCGAGCCAAAGGCTTTGGAAGTGTGGGTATGTAGGTAGAGGTGGGGACCTTTTATAAGAGGAGAGGAGGGGCACCTTTGGAAAGTAAAGAAATTTTACTTTATTTGAAAATGATTTTCGGATTTAAAGGGTCCCACATTGATATAATTCGAGTATAAGGTGATTAGGTTTCTAAATCCACCCATAAAATAGGTTTTGGACCGGTGTAGGTCTTAGATTTTACATTATCTTTCCATTTTATTTAAATCGTTAAATAATGAGGTCATCACTGCATCATCATGATGTCATAAATAATTTAATTTATTTATTGTCTAAAAATTATTAAAAAATACTATGATGTAGGAAATCGTTTTATATTTCCAATGAATATTTATAGTCAAAAATATGACTTGTATAACCCCATGTAATTTTTTTTAGTAAAACATTTCATGTTTGTGTCATTTTTACTTTAACATTAAATAAAATGATATTTATGTCATTTTCCAACCAAAGTGGCTCAATGGGGTCACCAAGTTGACCCATGGATTGTCTTGGTCGGCCATGAAACATCCAATGAGGGTAGGACATGTGTCTAGGTCATTTCATTTTACTAAAAAATTATTCATACCATAAACTACACTAATTACCTCTAATCGCGATTATAAACTTAATAAGTTACTATCCACAAAAAATATATTTTTATCCCATTGAACCACATTTTACATCTCAATGACTACCATGTATGTCGGATTTTTGAAATTCAAAACACAAATATGGAAAAATGTCATTTAAACGTAAAAATCAGTTTTTATAACTACCACTTAGTGCTTTCACTATTCATCAAAAATTGAAGTTTTTCAGAAAAATCCCAAAAATTTACCCTCAGCTATATTTGATATTCAGAATTCAAAAATAAATTCTATTTTACAAAATTCAAGACATATAAGTTATATTAATTATTTTAATAATTAATTCCCGCTATCAGAGCAAATAGCGTGTGTTTATGAAACAATAAGTATCAAAAGATTGACAGTAGTTTAAGTCGGATTTCAAAGTGAAATTAATTCCAATGACCACTATTGGATTTAATGGTGAAAATATATTATAATTTCACTTTAAAACCAATTCAAAAGATAATCTAATAATATAAATAAATTAGACTAAAAAAAGGTTTTGAATTAAAATACAACATTTTACACTATTCATTAACAAAATGAACTTTATCGGAAAGATACCAAAAATTTACACAATGTAAATTTTGATGTCCCAATTCTTAAGAAGAGTTTTATATGGTCCAATTGAATGTATAAGAGTGAAAAAAACTATATTTAATGATGGTTCTCCATCAAAAGGCGATAAGTGAACCTTTAGTTAAAACTAGGGCTTATACGCCTAAAATTGATTTCTTTCCGTATTTTAAGCTTTTATATTTTATTGGATAAAAGTAAGAACAATTAAAAACATATATAATCATATTTTAGTTATTTATATCCATTCCCGCCAATACAACGGCTACATGTTAACTACCATTTAAAATAATATTATTTTATTATTAGAGTGCAACGTAAGATTCCCAAGAAACTCATTGTTGCGTGTTGGGTACACCATCGAGCATAGCTTCCCATTTAAAGTCATATTAATATTTTATTCAAAAATATGGATAAATATGAAAATGTCATATTTTTTATTTACCTGGGGTGTTACATCCTTCCCCCCTTTTGGGAATTGCGTCCTCGCAATTTTTATAATTGAGCTTCGAAACATCCTTCAAAGTCCCACATCGGAACAAGAGTCGGTAAAACAATCACTTTAAAAATAAAGGAAGATAAATACATAGGTATCCCGAGTTAACCCATACTTGGATTCCATGTAGAAAAACATGGACATGGAAGAAAAAGAAAAGGGTCATGTTCTTGAGGGAGAGTGATAGTAAACATGTCTAGGAGAAAGATAACCATAAGAAAATCCCAAACTTGTGATGGGTTAAACGGTATTCGATTCCCCAGTAGGAAAAGTTAATATACAACATTTTTGTTTTAAGTTAATTTTTATTGAGGAATTTATTCATAAGGAAACATAATCACTTATCATGTTGACTTTCAACTTTTACTAGATTCCTTAATCAAACTCATATTTTTTTCCAAAAGATGAGTATTTAGGGAGACATGTTCACATTAAAAGTACTATAATCAACTTCTAGAGAATCATCTAATACACCAAAGAGAACTATATACTTCCCATGTCTTTATGCTTTAACCAAAACCAAAACCAAAAAGTTTATTACAAGGTCAGATAATCCAGATAAGGATAACACTTTAAAAATAAAATCTATGCTTAATCTCCAAAATTTGTCCAACAAAACCCAAAGTTCAACGAGGACCATCCGATAAACAATTTGTCCATTAAATTCTTCAAAGTAAACCAATCTATGATTGAAACCCAAATATTTGAAGGATTTAGTGACATATACTTCTAAGTTAAATCGTAACATTTATCTCGAAACAACATCAGTGATCCTAAAGTCCCGTATTGAAAAGTAATTAACCTAATCACATATCCTCCATGATAGGTTAATAATTTTCATAAATAACCCAAAATCAACTTACTCTTAATTCATAAAATCATATAACTAAAAATAATCAGTCAAACTAACCAGGGACTTCACGTAGTCCAGTGGTAGGCGATAAATACCAGCCGCACTTTGTTTGTGGGTTCGATTCCCACAGCTTTGTCCGATGCGATGGGTTGTCACACGGTCTGCATGTTGTCCTTTTTCGAAAACTATATAATTCTCAAAACATTTCCCAAAATGAGATAAAATCATCAAAAATAAAAATAACATATTTTAACCTCAAGTTTATCTCATGCCTTTCATTTTCCATCATAACATATAATAACCCATAATTACCTCAAAAGTAAGGATCATATAAACCGTAATGGTTACCTTTATAATTATTACATGAAATTCCACATCGATTGGTCATCTCGTACATGATGCATTATAGAACATACCAAGGTTCAAGTGGTTGATCATGACTCCTTGATAGTTGGTTTAGAACAACCACGAGTTTCCTCATTGAATACCCCATTTCTTCCAGTCTCTTAATCAGAGAACCACCACAGTTTCCTTCAAACCAATTTTCACTTTGGTGCCTGTCAGATCCAGCCATTTACTAAAACCAAAAAGGTAAGTGTGAGTATATATACATAACCATCATTTACTAATGAGTAAGATAAACACTACGATATACTTACTCATTCACTTTATCTAAAAACTATGACACTTTCCAAAATCCTAACCAATATGGTAATGTCACTTATGCTTAAAGAAGACCCTAACCTCTAAAGTTATCTAAACCGACCTTTGATACCAACTATAAGGCCCCGACCTTAAATATTACTTAATATTGAATTAAATGAATAATTCATATTGGGGATCTTTCAGGTTTAGTGTTTTAGATAATTAGGACATAACTATTACATCTCAAAAGATTACAATGTATAATCTTTTACTAAGTTTCCATAAAATAAAAACTCTTAAAAAGAATCATGTCCAGTTCAATGTTTTAGGTTGCATGACTTTCCCTTGATCCCATCCTTGACCCTATTCCACGTTATGTCCGGTGAAAAACATTTCAAAAACTTTGGATGAGCTTAAAAAGCTCAGTATGGAATACACAAAGAATGAAAATTGTTAGTTTTTCAAAACAACAAGTAAACCATGTATACTTTATCAAAGAAATACTTTTCACCTTTTCGATGTAGTAAAAACTCTTCACTGAATAAAAGTTCATTACTTACCCTTCTATAACCAAAAGATTACCGTAACACTGATATAAATATTACATAACATATAAAGGTAACTTTGGACATAAACATACTTAAGAGGAATAACCATAAGGTCGACTTCCACACATATCACTTAATGGAATATCCAATCGGCCAACTTCCATACATACATAATGGAATAGCCATATGACCGAATTCCATACCCAATTCATTGGAGGTTCTAATGTAACCACCCATCCATGTATTCACGACACCACCCGTTATATTGTTTATCACGTAACCACCCGTAATATGTCCAAGTACCATTATAAAATTATAACACATAAAACCAATAAAAAGGAATGATAGCATTTCCATATTTCAATCACAATATATCATTTAAATATATTGACATAATAGAATCATTTATCAAAACCATTTTCAATACCAAAATATATAAAAGATTATATGGTATTTAGTTTATTTTTAAAAACATTATGGCTTGTTGAGGAATCCAAATATCAAATAATACAAGCGACAGAGGAAAAGGTCATTGTCACCGCGTACGTTAAAAGAAACATTCCTTTTTGTCATTTAGTAAAGAGCTTCGTAGAAAAATATTCCTTTTGTATAAAAGTAAAAGTCAAAGGGGTTTATACAGCGTATAAAATATAGTTGTGTATAAAACGAAATATGACTCAATGAAAGGAGATTGATACGAAGTCCCTTACAAAGACGATATCCTTGGTTTAAGGATAAGTTAATTACATAATTATGTGTGAAAAACGAATACACCCAATATGAGTGGTTATTAAGTGTAAAAAAATCAGAGGTTATTCACACATATTCATAGAATGACATATTCAAGGAGTACAAGATTATCCCAAGGAATCATGTTTGGGTTATGAAGTTCCCTTGGAAAAATATGATAGCCTAATGACGTCACTAAAAAATTCAAGAAATGGGTTGATGAGAGAAAAAAGGGTATATCATCAATTGGACATAAAATTAACATCAATAAGGTTATAATAGAACGTATCCCAACATAAAAATATGTAAATTAAAAGACCCAACAAAATAAGTCTTTTAAAAAGAGGAGGGTGAAAGGTTCTCTTACTGACATGGGTATCTTTCGAGACATGCACCCCGTCAAAAAAGTACAATACAAAATTGATGTAAATACTCATAAATGAAATTATTATACACAATGAGTAAAGTAATGGGAATTACATACACCACTCAAAGGAAATTGTGGCAAATTTAGCATAAATCTCACGGGAATAAGAGTGAGATTAAAAATCCCTTACAAAAACTTGGCAGCCTAACGGCGCCAAAAAAATGGATTGATGAGATCAAATAGGGTCTCTCATCATAGTAACATAAAGTTATCAGAAATATAAATATAAAAGAACATCCACCAACATAACAAAGTGGAGCTTAAAAGAAGTGACATAAACGAGAGTACTTAAAAAGAAAGAGAGAGGTTAGATCTCTTACGAAAATTCAGTAGCCTAACGATGCCATTCAAAACGTCCAAAACGGATTGATGAGAGAGAATATGGTCTCTCATCATATGAAAATAAAAATTAAAGTAATATTAATATAAAAAAACATCCCAATCACAAGAATGATGGGCTTAAAAGGAATGCCATAAAAGAGTGTACTTAAAAAGAAAGAGAGGAGTAGGATCGCTTACCTCAAGTCCAACTTGTCTTGTTCATTTCTTTATATTCCTGAATAATAAACTTTGGTCAATTAGTAATTTCTTAAGTAACTCCTTTATAGATTATTATTCAGTTCATATCACATATTATAATGTTATAATAATTGTTTACTAATGTTAGTTCATATCAGCCGTATTTGCCGATGTTTGGTACATGAGTAAAAAATGAACTTGTTTGAAAAAAGATTTCCCATGTAGTTATAAGTAAATAATTTCTAGAATAGTATTAATGATTAAAATATCATATATATCCAGTAAATATTAATTTTATTCCATATCATCTGGAGATAAAAAACAAAAAGCTTCGTTCATGGAGACGGTAGGCCGTACGTACGCATGAACACTACTTTCATTTTTTTGTCATATTAATGGAATTAAAACAAAATGAGAGAGATATATATATGTTATAATTCCAGAATTTTATCCATAATTTAGATGTAATATATTACATATATATTCATTATATATATGTACTTATAATATTACATAACATTTTGAGATAAGAAATGAAATGTACCGTTCATGGAGACGGTAAGCCGTACGTACGTATGAACGCTACTTCCATTTCTATTTCATATTGAATGGAATTAAACCATAATGATACATAATAGTATTTTAATTCCATTATGGTATAATATATATAATATAATTAAATATATCCTTTATACGTACCACATATGGTGTCAACGAACCAAATCACTTTGAGGGGGCGGTAGTCCGCACTTCCTTAAATGAAGATATCGCGTTTACCCATAATGGAAACCATAAAGGTACGACATAAATGAAAAATAAAGAAGCTTAAGTAAATCATAGACATATTAGATATCATATATAAATATAGTTTCATCTTAAAGGCAACCTATGAAGGTTTTAGAAGAATGTGGAACAATCATCGTTTCGGAGGCATAAATTCGCCATCCACAGAAACAACATGTTCTTTAACCATTAGATGTAGGTGTGTGTAAGTGTAGCTCGAATACTTCTTATAACAACATACTAGTATATTTAAGATACTGGACTTGTTACAAAATAAGTGAATAAAAAGATTTTAGGGGGTTGGAGAAGCAAAATAAAACAAAAGGACACAAGTGAAGACATTTCCTTAAAATCGTGTAACTCCCTTTGGTTTGAGCTCAAAGGCTTCCTTGGGAAGACATCTGGCCAATGTGAGGCTTCAAGGAGTAATAGAGGGATGTGGAGAGACAAAATGGGCAGGGTCTGGCCGAGCAAAAAGGTTTGGATGTGTGGGTAAGGAGGTAGAGGTGGGGACCTTTTATAAGAGAAGAGGAGGGGCACCTTTGGAATGTAAAGAAATGTTACTTTATTTGAAAATGAGTTTCAGATTTAAAGGGACCCACATTGATATAATTCGAGGATAAGGTGATAATGTTTCTAAATACACCCACACAATAGGTTTTGGACATGTGTAGGTCTTAGATTTTACATTTTCTTTCCATTTTATTTAAATCATTAAATAATGAGTTCATCGCTGCATCATCATGATGTAATAAATAATTTAAATTATTTAATGTCTAAAAATTATAAAAAAAATACTATGATGTAGGAAATCTTTTTATCATTACAATGACTATTTATAGTAAAACATATGACTTCTATTACCCCATGTAAAAATTGTTTTATTAAAACATCTCATGTTTGTGTCATTTTTTACTTTAACATTAAATAAAAAGATATTTTTGTAATTTTCCAACCAAGGGAGCTCCATGGGGTCCCCAAGTTGACCCATGGATTTTCATGGTTGTACATGAAACATAAAATGAGTGTAGGACATGTGTCTAGGTCATTTCATTTTATTAAAACATTATTCTTACCATAAACTACACTAATTACCTCTAATCGCGATTAAAAACTTAATAAGTTACTATTCACCAAAAAATTATTTTTATCCCATTGAACCACATTTTACTTCTTAATGAAAGCAATGTATGTTGGATTTTTGAAATTCAAAACACAAAGATGGCAAAATTTCATTTAAATGGAAAAATCAGTTTTTATAAGTACCACTTAGTGGTTTCACTATTCATCAAAAATTGAAGTTTTTCAGATAAATCCCAAAAATTCACCCTAAGATATATTTGATATTCCGAATTCAAAAATGAATTATATTTTACAAAATTAAAAACATATAGGTCACATTAATTAATTTAATAATTAATTCCCACTATCAGAGAAAATATCGTGTTTTTATGAAACAATAAGTATCAAAAGATTGACACTAGTTTAAGTCTGATTTCAAAGTGAAATTAATTCCAACGACCACTCTTGGATTTAATGGTAAAAATATATTCTAATTTCACTTTAAAACCAATTCAAAAGATAATCTGATCATATAAATAAATTAGATTAAAAAGAGGTTTTTAATTAAAATACAACATTTTACACTATTCATTAAAAAAATGGACTTTATCGGAAAGATACCAAAAATTTACATAAAGTAAATTTGGATGTCCCAATTCTTAAGAAGAGTTTTATTTGGTCCAATATAATGTATAATAGTGAAAAAAACTATATTTAATGACGGTTCTCCATCAAAAGGTGATAAGTGAACCTTTAGTGAAAACTAGGGCATATACGCCTAAAATTGAATTCTTTCCGTATTTTAATCCTTTATATTTTATTCGATAAATGTAAAAACATTTAAAAACATATATAATCATATTTTAGTTATTTCTATCCATTCTCTCCAATACAATGGCTACATCTTAACTACCATTTAAAATAATATTATTTTATTATTAGAGTGCAACATAAGATTCCCAAGAAACTCATTGTTGTGTGTTGGGTACTCCATCGAGCATAGCGTCCCCTTTAAAGTCATATTAATATTTTATTCACAAATATGGATAAATATGAAAATGTCATATTCTTTATTTACCTGGGGTGTTACAAAAGGACCAAGGCTTCCTAAAAGTGAAAATTAGAAAAATCCAAGGATTATAAATTTCCAAGGACTCCATCAAGTCAATGAATTTATATATACTTGATTATTGGAGTGGAAACGTCCAAGTCATCCCTGTATATAGGGTAAATCAGATCTAAAATGTATAAATGTACAAGGAATACTACCCAGATAAGTAAACTAGTTAAACTAGATTTGTGGAGATGAAATTTCTAAGTCATCCAAGTAGGTCGAGTACACATGATACAAGTAGTATAATTGTCCAAGTAATCATATCCAATTCATTCTCAATTTCAAAAACCATTTCATTTATCACATTATTAATACCTTTATAAAAATATTCAAGACAATGTATTAACCAATTCATACCATTAATATACAATTACAATTTGTTGTAAGGTGTTCCATTCCTTTGACAATACATTTCACTCGCACATTTAATTACCATTAATAATAGTCAACCCAACTAACCCCATGGGTGTAATAATGATGTATAAAGAAAATAATACACTCAATGGGTGGTACAATTGAGGTTAGAAACCTCTATCCTAATACATAGGTGTCATGACATGTTTTAAAAATGAATTTATAATATAACTCAAAATACAATTAATTTAGGTAGCATAACCATAAAACTATAAAATTGGAAAAAACAAAAAACAAGATTAAAAAACTAGGATTTTAGGTAAATGGTTTATAATACCTACCCTAATCTCGTAGGGGATTAATCATCTAGTACTAGCCTCTGATTCAGTCTAGATCCAAATAAAATTGATTATTGGACAATGATCCAAAAAATAGTTCATAAGATCCTTCTATAAAATAGTGTTTTTCATAGATATGAATATAGAAAAATGATCATAAGGAAGGAAGTAATCATATGTTTCTATCCAATCTTATGAAGAAAATTCTAGTTGTATATCAGAAAATGAAGATATCATAGATCATCGGAGGATCCAAAGTGTGATCTCCAACAAGAGAAGAATGTGGTGGCCAAAGTTGGTGAAGAAGAAAAGTTATGTGGTTTTAAACATTTATGATATTAATGGAAAAAGGAAAATTTCTAATAAAAAAGTGTCACATGGTTTGGAAACAAGGTTTTCTAAACCTTTAACCATCAATTATCCAATACCCCCAACCCGATCATAGAACTTAGTTACATAGAACATGCACCGACTGTGTGTTTTCCATCAATTAATCAATTTAAAGGTAAACCATTGAATTTTATCACTTGTTGTATTATTTCATCAATCGTTGAATCCACATATAGTGTATTGTACAAACCTTCATGGTTAAACCAAACTGTGTTTACAGGGCGGTATAGTTTATGCTAATCATGCAGCTCAACAGCCTACTCTAAAACCATTGGTTCTAGGCTCCATTGAAGTGTTATACCTCCTCATTTACACCATTACACTACTATAAATTTACATTATAAACAAATTTAATAACCAAAACCATAATAAGAAGGCTTCTTATCCCATAGAAAAGATTACTATGTACAATATTCCCCCACAACGAAATTTATCCTCTAATTTTGCATCAAAAGGTGGTAACACATCATCTAAGAATATGTCCATAAATTGGGCACAAAATTCCTCCTCCTATACCCAACTCTCATCATGTACATGGTTTTTATAAAATATTACCTATTCCATATGAATTAACCTACTTTAGAGAAACTTCATACCACAATAAACAACATGAATTTGATCATCCTAAGAAGATACATATAACTATTACTCAACCAATTAATATTGAATAATATATGATAGATTAGTATGATATTGGTGAAGATGGTATTTTTGGAAGATTTATTACCTTCCCTAGTACCTCAGAGGTAACTATAACTTCAAGCTACCAGATTGATTATATCCTGTATCTGAAAGGGACTAACAAATTGAGGTGATAGGTTTCCATTTTCTAAATCGGTTAATTCCCTATTCAAGGAGAAAATCTCCAGAAAACCCAACTCCCCGCCTTAAAATATGGAATTAAATGGTGATTATTGGCATATGACTTCTGTCTAGACTTCACTATAGAAATATTATTGTTAATAAGATGATAATTCTCCAAAGAATCATGAATGAAACAATGAACTAATAAAATGACCTTATTTTTAACCTATCTATAAGTTAAAAGGTCATGGTTAAAAATTCATGTACATACATTCCATGAAGGTATTGAAATTTTAAACTCATCGTAGATAATGAAGCAATATGTTTCCATTCGCTATAGACCTCTTTATCCACCTATTTCTAACTCATACTCAGAGCTTCTACAACTGAATTTCCCTTTCTAGGAATATATGCATGAATTATATTGAATGATTATAGGTATTAAATGATAATTTATTGAGTTATATTCAAGTCACTCTAAGTAATTATATAATTTACATTTTTGGGGTCAGTGTCTACAACAAAATACTCTCCTAGTAAATAATTTCCATAATAAAAAAGGCATGAAAAACAAGAGCTATTCAATATCATGTGTTGGCTAATTCCTCTCGTGTTGAATAAAATGATGAGACTCATCTAAAATCAATCAGTCACCCTAAATCATTTCTTCTCCTAGAACAATACCTAATTCATAAAAATAAATTTTAAATATCATAACCAACTCTGATAAAATCAAGATCGACCCTGTATCCAATCTCGATTTTATCTCCCATAAACATGTATCGTATGATTTAGACCATTTAAAATTAACACCATTATTATTCAATCCCATAAGAGTTCCAACTAATCATGGTATGTCCTAATTAAATTCATGTAATAACCACCTCACCCTAAGAATCTTTTTATATCAATCTAGTTCTTAGGTCCACCCTAGAAATTATAACTCTCGCATTCTCTAGATCATTTGTAACTCCAATATTTGAGACAATATAACCCTATAAGTGAATCATATTCATCCAAAAGTGAATAATTTTGAACATTTAATGATGATTATTTTCTCTCAATGTATGAAACATGGTTAAAATTTTTGGCATGGTTGTTATGAGTGTGAGAACACACCAAGATTTCTTCTATGTATACATGCAAAAAAAATCCAAATATGGATGGAAAACCAATTTTATCAATTCCATAAAAACTTCTGGTAGATTCATATTAGTGAATGACATAACTAGATACTCATATAGACAATAAAAATAATATAAATCCATATAAGGTATGTATGATGGTCGAACACATGACATGTGATCATGTAGTCTTAGATCAATCTTTTATAAAACCTGATCTCTTCAGAGCCAATCAAAGAGATCATATATCCAAGGAAACAGATAGTTGTTCTTATTCATAAAATGGTTCAATTTTAGGTATTCCACACACAAAAATGTTTTACATATACATTTTTGGTGAAATTGACTATATAACCACCTGGAGATGTATGAGTCTTATAAACAAATATTATTCGATGTCCCATCAATTCCCCTTATTCTCCTGCAACTTAGTAGTATCCATACTATAGGGAGGAACGGTTACTAGTTATACTCCTAGAACCATATCACTAGAAATATCTACCTCTATCATAAGATGAATTCATAAAATTTTATTTCAATATTTTTTATTGAAATGGTTATCATCTTTATGGAATTCCACCTGACTTGTTCCATGATCATCCTAATATAAACTAGAAATCTGACGTAACATACCACATATACAATGATTATTTTTTGTAGTTAATCTTTTATAAAAATCATATTCACCCTAATGAATAAAAACTACACCCTATGGTGATGTAAAAGTGACCATATTGTGAAAACAGTCAACATAAGGCGGATAGGGGAATATCCCTTCATTCCTAAGAATGATGGAAAACCCTATCATCTCAAGGATGATGTGATTCCATTGATAAAAACACCCATATATCTCAAGGGGTACTCCCTACCATAGAGTATTCTCGCTAATAATATCACAAATTTGTTATCAAGTGTTATAATTCCATACCAAAACTGAACAGCAATCCCATGTCTCTCCACAATAGGAACAGATATAAAGGAATTAGAAAAGAATATATCAAAAAATATAAGTCAATTTGGTAGAGGTTAATAGAATTGTACCCCTCACTATTGAAGGTATGAAACTATACTCTATGGTCTTAGAATACACTTTTAACATCTCAACTAATATGCTACCAATAGATACTGAATGACTACCCTAACCAATTCTGCACTTTTTTCATTTTAAGTATTGTGTATGGATGCTTATGCCATGACGACTACCTCTTCAGGATTGTCTGATCACACTCCATCTCTATACATGAAAATACAGTATTTTCCCTAATCCTAGATATAGAGACAATGTAGACCCTCTCTAATTGGATACATAATGAATTTTCCTACTAAAACACTATTGACGACACATTATACCCCATGCTCAACACTAAACATGGTTTTGATCGCACTAGCTCCTCAAGAGTCCCGACCAACCAAACTAATGACAGAAAAAAGAACTAAAAAATCATGTTTTGAATGAAATTTTCTTTATGAGAGACCTCAAATAATCTCATACGGCTACCTAAACTAAGCCATTAGGTCGATAATATAATCATCTATTCTATGTTCCCCAGGATTTTCACAGGTTAAATTTAATAATTAGCCCATATTTTACAATTTCATACAAGATAGTAAGTTGTAATAGATTATCCTAAGATCATATGACATACTTGAAAAAATCCTCGAATCAACTAGATTTTGATAAATCACCAGCTAACATAATTGTTGCAAAATGATGGAGCTATGTAAAATAGGATGTATAGTCCATTATTAACAAGGCATTGTACTCCATATCTACAAACTATCTGTATATAGTGGTGTTAAATGTATTGAGATTAAAATAATTGTATAATCACTTATGTAAATCCCTTTAATCCATTTCGTAGTGGTGATCCATCTATTTAATCTTATCCCACCATCTCTTTGAAGAATCACATAGTATATAAGTATCTATATTCAAACTCTTATAAGATATGTCTCTAGAGTTTTTAGAAAATTGATATTTTGTCATCTATCAATGAATATGTAGAATATGATCTACCTTCCCCTAAAATTTGCGTATATTATACAATTGAAACTCATAAGACAACTCTTCCATAATCAGGGTCAGTCGTAGTTCTCCTATAACTATCCGCATAAAATGTAGGAACCTATCTCAAAATTAGCCTTTAATTCCCATAACATGTAAGATTTCTAGTGTCATAACTTGTACTAATAATAGTAATAATGGTGGACTAAGGGCGACCAACACTAGTTAATGGTCATCTTAACACTCTTCGAATATGACTTGAGGTCGTCGTGGTGGCATATTTATACAAATTCCAAGCACATGAAATATAAAAGAATATGTAACCAACAAATCATAGATATATAAATTGGATAAGAACAATACTTCTTAAACATGACTCTAACCACACTTCATTCTCCAAAATCAATGTCTGCGGGACTTATAAGGAATAAATAAAACACAAAGACACTACCTACTTCCCATTTCTGAGCTCAGTTTAGGGTCAAGTTCCCTATGGTATGTTAAATTCCCCGTATAAAGAGAATCAATTTCAATTTATATATGAAAAAAATTTAACATTCTATTGTAATCCCCCATTTAGTGATGAAAATTAATTTTAGAGTTCAACTTAATTTTAATTAATAATAATTTATATTGAAATCCTTATTAATAACAAAGAACTATCTAGATTATCACCACTAATTCCTAAGGGCCAAAACACCTTATAAATTGATGTTATAGGTCAATTTGGTAAAAAATACATATTTATCAAATACATTCAAGAAATATTATCATAATTTTATATACATATTAATAAATACACAAAAACATGTTTCAACTAATGTAGGATGTAAAAATAACATCAAATAATTAATGAAATATAAATAACAAAGTGACTATTATGATGCATGATGAAATATTTCTTTTAAATTCCAAGCCTTGGATAAAAATCCATAATTTGAAGTAACATGAAACATCAAGTGCATCACCTGATGGAGAAATCAATTCACCTATAGTGATAAAAATCTAGTCGAACATATCCCATCCTAGGAAATTGGGAATTTCTTCTATGTAGGTTACATACTCCTAGGAACAACTCTGTACCAAACCCTAACACATTATTATTCTCCATTATAATATTTACAAAAAATATAACAAAATAAAATAAACTACTCTGATACTAGTTTCTGATGTTTGGGACCTGGTTTAATAAACAATAACCAAACCCTACTTATCACATGCCCACAAGTGTACCTCCATGCACACCAAATGATACCAACTAGAAACAAGGATTCATTTTGAAATAGTGTGGAGACTAAACCCCCAATATCTGAGTGTGTTAATGTGGTATATTTAAATAAATTAATAGTTCAATCATAAAAAATTACTGAACATCAGAGAATGAAAACCCATCAAATAAATAAAAATTAATATCATCCAGTAGTGAAATATAAAATGATGATCGTATAATGATATAAAAATTATAGGTAATTCATGGGAACAATCATGCCATATAATACATGTATCAAAATTAAAAAAACAAAAAAAACATTATCCCTAGATTGCATCCTGATCCATATACTAGTATACCACTCGGCTACTACTAAGAATAAACCAATAAAGCATCGCCAAGAAGGTACTTTTACTTCTCCCTTTTTTTATACATGATTATTATATATATAACCAATTATGGGTTATACCTGGTGTGAAAAAAAAACAATATTGGACACAAGAAACTTAGTCAAAACAAGTCCAGTCTTTCAATACTCAATAAGATAAAAAAAACTAAAACATAAGGGATATTTATAATGTATATTAAGAAAAATTAACCCTGAACTGTGTGATGCAATAATGTATTAGGAAAAAATGTAAATGTAAATAAAATTGAATTATTACAAATATCGAAGGAATCTAAGAAAGAAAAGTAAATCAAGTAAGTTGAATTAAATGAGTAGAAATGTCTAAGGAAACCTAAAGTGTTGATGGATCCAAGGACTATAAATTTCTAAGGAATCAAAAAATGTTAATGATAATAATTAAATAGAATTCAAAGAGTAGAAATATTAATGGAATCCATGTTTGTTGGATCCTTGCTATATAGTTTTCTGAGGAATCCTAAATGTTCTAATAAAAAAGATCAAATGAGTAGAAATGTCCAAGGAATCTAACATGTTAGGTAAATCTGTTATATTGGATCCTTGGAGTAGAAATGTACAACGAATCCATGTATGTCGGTTAATTCAGATCCAAAGAGTAAAAATGTCTAAATAATCCAATAATGACATGAAAACTAGTTAAACATGATACTTAGAGTATAAATTTCCATTGAATCCAAGTAGGACAACTAGACATGATCCAAAAAGTAGAAATTTTAAAGGCAACCCATCCAAATCATTTACTAATTCATTTATCACTTCTTTAATATTATCATAATATAATTCATGTTATGTAATTACCTAATCCATACCATTCATATACAATCAAAATGTGATATAAGTTGTTCACAACATATTAGAAATCCATTTCCTTGGAACATTAAATTCCACTTAAGAATAGATAAGTCAACACACCATATAGGTGGTATAATCATGTATAAAGAGAATAACCCACCCATGGGTGGTTTGGGGTGATTTATATAACCTCAAACCAAATATATGTGTGGAACGACATTTGTTAAACAAGAATTTATCATTTAACTCAAGGTTAAATTAATTTAGGATGAATCTCCCAAGAAGTATGATGTGATGAACAATGAAAACATGCTATAAAAACAATACTTTTGGGAGAAGGTATAAACCACCTACATTAATTAAAAATAAGAATATTCATATAGTCTCAACCTATGATTCAGTCGGTATCATAAGAAAATAGAATAACTAATGAATAACAAAAAATTATTGCATAATAGACTGCACTAAAATTACATCATCAATATCATGAAAAAGAAAAAAGGAGCTTATTAAAACAAGGAATCATTGGTTGTTATTCAATGACATGAACAAAAGTTAAAAAAATATTTTTGATGGTGATGATATCACAAAGATGACGTGGATCCCATGGGTGAGCTCCAATAGGATAAGAAGGGGTGATGATAGATAGAGAAAAAGAAGATTGAGGATTTCATAAAAAATTTATACTATTAAGGGGGCAAAGGTCATTTCTCATAAAATTTTTGGTCACTTGCTTTGGTTTCCCTATAAGCCAATTCATCTGCTAATCGTGATACATTCACTATATCAAACCCCCATGCATAATCATGATCCATATTTTGTCAAACTCGAGGATGACTATTTTTTTTTGAAACAATACATCAAATACACATGTGTCAAGCCCAAGATTCATGGTTTCACCAAATCATGTTCCCCTAGATAGTGGAATCTACCACCCTACATTGTTATGGAAAATCATGCATCATGGGAGGAATAGTTTATTGAAACCCAATAACCTAGATATATCCTTCAAAACGTTGTTCTCAAGGCACCCTGAAAGCCTTGTATTACCCCATTTCCATCGTGACTCCACTCAGAATTCAAATTAGTATCAAATTTAGAAATTACACTAAAAATAAAATGGTTTTCTAATATATTGATAATCTAGGGTCTTACATACTTCAAATTTTATTCATTCGTGATAAAATACTAAAAAACTTTTATCTTATATGTTGAGATGTCATTATGTCGATGGAATAACCTATATATATATATATATTCTCTTTCATCAAAGTGGAAATGAAATCATCGATTGTGTGTATGGTGGACTGTCACCTCAAAAAATGATGTAACTCATTTTGTATCAACACCTATCAAGGTAGGATATAATGATGAATTTAATATATATATATATATATATATATTATGATATAATTACATGTGAGGACTTATAATATCACATATAACTTCTTATATTCCATTCCATTTAAATACGATAATGTCGCTCATGTGTACGAAGGACTACCGCCTCGCTAAGAAATGATATTTTTTACATACAATTTAATTGGGTGGTAATAAGGATAAATCAATGATTTTATGGGATATACATGAGATGATATCAATCCAAAAAATTAATATGTCACATAATTATTTACTCACTCACCAGTTAGGGGAATGATATCATCGCTTATGTGTACGTATGACCTACCATCTCCAAGAATCAATGTGAATCGTCTTCAAGGGAAAATTTAATAATGGAAATAATAATGTTTATATCGAGTAATTATGATATTTATAACATTATTATAACTTTTTATATGATGTAAAATAATCAAATCATTGATATAAAAACATAAATGAGAAATGTGGGAAAGTAACACCCTGAAAAATTAAAATATTCAAATATTATTCACAAAAGGATGGTTATATGTTCTAATAGGTTAATATATGATATTATAAAAATTATTAGTGTTTTTTATAAATTAATTACATGAATAAAGAAAATATATGAATTTAAATTAATATCAACTATTATAAATCATGATGTAAGTGATTTCATCTCAATTTCTATTTAATTGAGAAATATTTGTTAATATGAACCTATTCACATTTTGTGGTGCATATAATGCCCCTATAATTTATGTAATAGAATTAACTATTTAATAATGATTATGAATGTTTATTTTAATTTTAAATCATTATGTGATTATAATTTAAAATTCATCAATGAGGTAAAAAATAATTTACTATCCCATATTTTGTTGAGATTATTTAGTATATCTCATAGTAATAAATTTATTCTAATTTTTTTTTGGGAAAATATTCAATTAAGTATAAAAATTATTCTTTGAGGGATTTTATTATTACTAAACTATATAAAAATTTTACATATTTTGTTTTCTTTTAATATAAATTGTCTAACGTGGTAAATATTATTAAATCTATATACTTTACTCAATATTAATATTCGATGATAATTCATGTCGATTCATGAATTAAATTGATTATTTGATATATAGAAATAATTATTTTAACATGTTGTAATATGTGGAGTCTATTTATAGATATCCCCAAGATTCATCTATTTGTCACAGGAGAAAAAATATATGGACAAATCAGATGTGTTTTATAGGTATATTTAAACTGTATTCTAAATGGTATTGATAGTAGATGTATCATGATATTAGAAATCAAGATGTATAATAATTACTCATTCAATCTATTTATAATTTTTGTTATTTTTATTTTCCATGATATTTTGGAGTTTCATTGATTACATATTCTTTTCACTCTATTTATATGCATTTAATGGAATGTTTGTGCATTTAGTTATGTTTTCATATTGATTATTCCTTATTTTGTGTCATGTTATTCATAAATTAGCATGTGTTTTTCAACTATTTACCATCCCATATTGAATATTAATTTTTAACATAGTTATATTCCACTATATATAAACCTTACCAACCATTTTAGCTCTCCCTTATTTTTTTCCACTCCCCAAGTTATCTAGATGAATTCTTTGAATCAGTATGAAGGATACCGGGTATTTTCTTTGTCTATTTTTTATTTTCTTTTCCCAATGTAAAAACGGTATCATTTGTGTATTTGGTTATCCAAAATGGATAAACTGATTGGTCCTTTGGGATTTTATTCCTTGTATATATATGAAAATTTAATAATGTAAGGCACTGCCTCTATGATACTATGGTTGGGGTCCTTATATGAATTGGGGAAAATACAATTTTTATTTACAATTTAGAGATTATTACATTTCTATTATGAAAGAATGAATAAAAAAAATTATAAACAAATTTTAGTGAGAATGAATTCTTTTAAAGACTAAAATTATTCTTTCAACACCACTAAGTTTAATTTATAAAACCCAGGTTTAATAGTTTGAAACTTCAGTATTAATTTATTAAAAAAAAATAGGTTTTCAATATTTTATTTAAATTGTGATTTGACATGGTGAAATTATATTTATTAATAATTTTAACTAAAAATTACTCATATTTGGTTATAACTAAAAATATGTATTTTTAGAAAATAAACAATTTTGATCAATTTACCTAAGACTTAATTTTTACGCCAAAAATTATACATTCTAAAAAAATGATTTTTACTCATTTTGTGACCTAAAAATGATATTAATTTTTATTACCATTATAAAAAATATCTTAAAAAATTGGTCTTAAAATTTGAATTATTTTGTCCAAATTATGTAATAAGGTCTATTTTATATTTATGGATTAATAATAAATTATTTAGTAAAAATTATTTTTCATTGCAAAATAAAAAAAATACGACTGCATAGCTCATAAACATGTCAAAAACAAGTGTCAAAATGTATGATTTAGTATTTATTGACCATAACCATTCACATAGTAAAGTATTTTATATTATTGGATCTACTTGAGCTTTTAATATTGAATTTTTATTTTTTATTATTATAGAAATAGGATTCAGATACCATTTAAAATAATCCATCACCACCCAATATATAGTCATAAACAATCCCCTTATATTCGACTGGAATCAGCCAAAATAACTCCCCCAAACATATATAAACATCCAATAGGAATTTTTATTGTGGACTTAATTTGACATGCATATATATTACAACTTTTTAGATGAAAATTAAATACATAATATAACAATATGTGAAATAATTGTAAAGGTAAAGTATATTTTGAGACTAGCTACATAAAAAACTTGTTAATATAAGATCTACATTATCTCCCAATAATTTCATCATAAATAAAACCCTTAATGACATATCATACATAATATATTTCATCCTAACATCGTTAAAAGTAAACATAAAAAATGGTGAGGTCATAAGATTAGTAATTGTTAACATGGGAGATATCAATGACTTGTTACAAATAACATGAGAATAATTGTTTGATAACATGAAATTAACATTTCAGAACTAAAAAATGAATATCATTGATCAAAATACTCAGTTCTGGAATATATCATAACAATTCCAAATACATGAATCAGGAAATAATAAATCACATTTGACATGATATCATAAAATAAGAATTAATTTTTTTTTAAAAACATAATCTTATAACATTTTTTATATGTATAAATTATACCGGTTCACTCATTAAGTTAATGACATGAAATTCGACTCTATTATAAACTTATGGAAATGAAAAGTAGGTCTGTGATAATCCTATAGACATGAAATCATGGTCCACACATAATCTTATTAAAATGAAAACCCGGTCTATGTATTATATTAGTGATATAAAATCTAGTTCCCCAAATATTCTTATAAATAAAAAATATATTTCCACACATAATCTTTCATAATTCCAATCTATAACAATGCATAAAAATGTGAACACAAAATTAGGTAAATGTGTAACATACTTAACTCATCAATAATCCAATTTTAAATAATACATTGAAGGGATTTATGAGACCTAACCATCACATAATCTTAATCCATTCATATAAATTCCACAAGAAAATGCATTATAAAATAACCAAATTATAATAACGAGGATTCATAAACATATCAACATGAGAATACTAAGACACCTAGATAATTAATAAATATAGAGTCATTGTATCATATTCCAATTAATTCCTAAGTAATGTCAAAATGTATTATCAAAAATTAAAAATTCATTTAAATTATCAGTATAAAATTTCAAGTGGAAAATATACTTTCCACTTTGAAATGAGATTTTTTTAAAAAAATATCAAAAAATAAGGAAAGAAATATTCATTAATATCAAATTGATAAAATATAAAGGATTATTCAAATAATTAAATTTTCATGATGTTGTAAAGTTACATTCATGTTGTTTACGTTAAAACAAAACATTCCTTCCACAAATTTTTATAAAATGTAAAAAATGTACCTAATCCAGAAAAAAATAAAATATTCCTCTTAAAATATGTTTTAAAAATTAAAACAAGTAAAAATACATTAAAATCATATTATAACTATAATAATATTAATTATAATTTTTTATAAAATATTTATATGCTTGAAAAAATATTTTTTACCTATAAGAGAAATAAATTCATTTTTCCATAAAATAATTTCATTCTCTTCAGTAAGAAAAACGAGTAAAATGAGAGGTACAAAATTTATTCTCAAGAAATAAATTTTGGAGGAAAAAAGTTATGATTTAATTAAGTGGTAGATCATAATAATTAATCATTGTAAACATAATCATAAACAATCTTGGAAAATAATAAGATTGTAAAAAAAACCCTTTAAGACTTTACTATCATTTGAATCTTAAACCACTAAAAATAAAGAACCCTAGATTGATATGTAAATATCCTAAAATTTTCTTATTTGAATTATTGAATAAATTATTCAGCTTTATATAAACCATATGAGTGTAAAAAGTGGTGAATAAGGAATGTTCATCACAAAAATAAAAGTTATAGGAAAATCTCTTACCTCAAAGTCCACTTGATTTGATATAATTATTACCCAATGTATAATAAATTTAAATATATTATACTTCAATAAAAAACTATTTTTTATACTAATAATACCATAAATGGTCCATTTATAATATTACACCACTAAATTTATCTATAATTACTTATTAAAATCATCATTTCTAGGTGATAAAGGCTTCACTTATAATGATGGTGTGTATTTATGATATTAGAACATTGATTACGGTTCCATAATCTCTAAAATGATAATACTTATTTAAATAATATATATATATTATACATATTAATAATTATTTATAAAATATAAATATTAAGAAATTAATTACATTGTTCATGAAGATGGTAGGTCATACATATCCCTTAAGGTTGCCTTCACTTTTCAACATATAGAAAGATTGAAATTTAAATAATAATTCAATTTTACAATATCATAATCATACAATAAGAATAATGTTGTTAATGGTGGGTCTTGGTTTTAGTTATCTCCTCTATTCAATGAGATTTCTCATTTGAAAAATCAGTTGGCCTAATATGATGGGTTTTTACCCATATTTTGAACCTATCTTCTGAAATGTAATCATTGTAGTGGCATCACGATATCTAAGATCATTGAATAAAATAATTATTCATTCACTTCGTTGATAATTATTTTATTAATATTATCCATGTCATTTTACCATTCATATTAACTCTATATTCCTTTGATTCTCAATCTATCGATTAAATAGAATGATGGGTTAATTATTTATATTTCAATATTGATTATTCCTTATATCATGATCAAGTTATTAATTAAATGGAACATGTTTTTAGCCATTTACCTTTCCATATTTAATATTCATTTTGATACATGATTTATTCTACTACATGTAACCATTACAGAGTATTTCAGTTCATCTATATTTTGTTTCCTTTCTCCGTGTATTTAAGTTGATTCCTTTGAATGAGTTGCAAGGATGCTGTGAATTTTATTTTGTTAAGTTTTATTTTCTTTTCCCAATGTAAAATGGGTATCATGTATATATTTGGATATTAAATAATAGTAAACTGGTTGATCCTTTTTAATTTTACCCTTTTATCTTATGATAGTAAAATATAGCAGGCCCCGAATCAGTGGTACTAGAGTGGTGGTCATTAAATTAATAGTAGAAAATACAATTTTAATTAACATTGTATCTTTTTAAAAATTTATCATCATATAAGAATATCTAAAAATATTTATAATTTTTCTCATGACCATAGATGATTTTAAGGAGTAGATTTATTAATTTACCAATACCAGTTTAAATTTAGAAAACCCTTGTTTAATATTTTGGGACTCTACTAATATTTTCTGTAATATAAAAGTGTTTTTATAATTTTCATTTAATTATGATTTAACTTGGTGGAATTCTATATCATATTTATTTTAACACCTAATAACTCTTATTTGGTTAATAATAAAAAATTACATTTCCTAAAACTATTAAAAATCAATCATTTTATCTTGATTTTATTTCTTACTCCAAATAATACAATTTCCCTGAAAAATATTCTATACACCATATCAGTGCTAATAATAATATTTATTTATTTTGATTATAACTTTTTTTTTAAAAAATGTCTTTAATAATTGGAATCATTAAGTCCAAATCATTTAATACAGTCTATTTTATTTTTGTGTATTAAAATTAAATTATTTCGGAAACAATAGTTTTCATGGTAAAAAAAATTGTACAATTAAAAATATATAAGACTCAAAGTATTATTACCATCCTAAATTCTTGTGTTAAAATATATATTTGAGGATTTATGGACCCTACCCCTTCACCCACTAAATTAATGTGTATTATTGGATCTGATTCTGCATTTCATAGTGACTAATCATTTTTTATTATTATAGAAATTGGACTCCACCCCATATAAAATAAAACATCACTACCCAAAATACCATCACAACCCAAGCCTCTTATATTTGACGAAAAAATTACAAACTGACTCTCTAAAACTCTCAAAAACCACATAGAAGTTCTTATTTATAATGAACTAATACATTCATTCATAAATATTACATATTTTTAGATTATAATTCAATACATAACATAATGATCCGCACCATAATTGTAATGGTCATGTATCTTTGGAGACTTGACAAAAAATCTAGTTCATAATAGATATACATAATCTCTGATTAAGATATTTGTAAATTAGAAACTTTTATTGAGATATCATATATAATGCATCTCGTCAAATTTTTGGGAAAATGAAATTTAAGAAAGAGTTACTTGGTTTTTTAGTAAGGGTAATCAAGGGATATATCAATTAAGACACTGACATAACAAGAAAAAAAATGGTATGAGAACTTGAAATTATCATTTGAAAACAATAACCTGAATATCGAAGATAAAAATCATGTGTTATGTAATAATTCATGGAAATTAAAAATACATGAATCTTGAATGAATAAAAAACATAAACCTTTAGAGCCTACCATATACAAAGTAATATGTAAAAACACAATCATATAACATTTTGAATATATATAAATAGAAATAGGTTTACTCATTAACATAAGGACATGAAATGAGGCCCTCTCAAAAATCTTATGGATATCTAAACCATGATTGGGAATAAAATTAGGGGCATGAAATCCATATCCATTCATAATCATAAGGACATGAAAACCATGTCCATGCATAGTCTTATAAAAATTAAAATAAGGTCCATGAATAATCTTATAAACATGGATTCTAGGAAAAGAATAAAATTAAGGAAACAAAATCCATACCCATGCATAAAATTGTGAAAATAAAATTTTCTACACATATGACATATCTCACTCATGAGTTATCCATCAATACCCATTGGACTGAATGAATTTTATAGACCCAATTTACACACAATTTTAATATAATCATATAAATGAAAAAATAATATAAATTATAAAATAACCCTTGGATAATAAATAATTTTTATAAATATATTATCATCATAATATTAAAACAAATAGGTAATTAATAAGGATGGTATAATTATTTCATATTCCATGTAATTCATCTCTAATGTGAAAGCATATTTTCATAAAAGAAAATTACTTATAAATTATAAAAGGAAAATTACTTGAGGAAAATATCCATTTCACGTTGAAAAAATAATTTTAAAAATAATAATTTTTCAAATAATAAAGAAATAGTTATATTTAAAATTAAATTACTAAAATTATAGTGTAATCTTTCACAAATTTATTGAGAATGATAGTGGTAAATTCCATTCAAAGAATAAACATTAAAAATAATATTACATTATCAGTGTTATAGAAAAAGCAAAAAAACAACCACATTTGGAAAATGAAAATAATATTCCTTTTAATGTATTTTTTGTAATGTGAAACATGGAAACAAATTTCAGTAAAAATAATAATATAATATAAAATGTGTTTTTTAAATTTTTTTAGATATCATGTATATGGATGATAAAAATATTTTAGACCAAATTGATAAATAAAAGTGTTTTTCCTTAAACAAATTATTGTCACCAGTGAACACAAGAGAAGTGAAATGAATGTTGAAAATTTATTCTTAATAAATACATATATAATAAGAAATTTTATGTGTTTATTGAGTGGTAGATCATAAGAATTTATCTTTGGAATCTTGATCATGAACAATCTGGACTCATAATGACATTGTAACTAAAACAGTTTACCGCTTTGGTAACATTTGAATCATAAGCCCCATGAAATAATGAACAATATATAGATATTTAAATCCCCATAAATTTCATAATAAGAATCAAAAATTAAATTAATGGAATTATATACACTATATAAAAACATTGGCAAATATGGAATGTGTCTCACATAAATAAAAGTGAGACGAAAATCCCTTACCTCTAGTTCCACATTCATTGAATGAAATCTAACATCATGTAGAATAAAATTATATTTTTTATATTTATAAAACATATACATTTTCAAACTTATAATACCATATATTACACCCTAATATAATTTCAACACCAATTTATCCTTAATTCCATATTAAAATCATCTTTTTTAGGTGTCAATAATTTCACTTTTCAGGTGAATTTTAGTTAGATATTTCTTATCCTCATACATTTTTTTATTCTATATAATCTCTAGAATGATAATATATATATATATATATATATATATAATATATCCATTATATATATAATAAATAATAATTTATATTTATATGACAATTAATTACACCATTTAGGGATTCTGTAGTCCCCACACATTATCGTAGTCTTCACTTTTTGGTGGATGGAACGAAAGATGACTAAAAAATAATTCAATTTTATAGATTAATTATTATATCATATGAATAATGTATATAAATTAAATAAATCTTTATTACCATACATTTAAAATTTAAATGAGAAAAAAAACACACTTTTTTATGTAGGTTGTATTGCATACGTACCGAGATGTGATGTAACTTTTTTACATCAAATGGAAATGTTAGATATTACGTATGATATTATAAATATACAGTAAAAAAATAATAAGTACCAAATATAATATTTAAATACATCATAATTACCGTCCATGAAATCCGGTTGTTTAAAATTAGTTGTATTTATTTGTGAAGACAACAAGTCATATGTACACAGGAGCGATACTTTCACATCCTATTTGATTAAAAATAAATACAATAATAGCAATTTCATAATACCAAAAAAATTTAACTAAATTTATTATAATAATTTTATTTTTTATACGATAAATATAATAAATAATATGATTATAATTTGAATAAAAAATAAAGTGATCAGTTAAGGTGATTTACTCTTCATTGAAAGAACTTGTTTAAAAATCCTATTAAGGATCATAGGTTTGAACTATATGGAGGATAAGAACCTCTAGAATGATTATAATAATTTTAATAAGGGATATTTAATGGGTATGGATGAAATATAATGCTAAAATTCTTTTGTATAAGAGAAATACCCCACTATTGTAGGGTCTAACCTGCATGGAAGGTGATTATGACCACTATTATTCTATAAACATTCACAAAGACCCCATTGTTGTCAGTAGATGGTTAGATTTTCTATTTTTTAGTTTTAATATTTTAATATTTTATTATTATGCATTTGAGTGACAAAACATTTCAAAACTTGTATCAAAAATAAATTTAAACTAGAAATAGTTGAACACATAGGGAAATCGGGATATAGTACACTAATAATGAGAAATTAAGAAGAAAATTTCTGGGGAAAATCTCAATTATACTGGTTTTGAGAACATTCTTTCTCATGATTGTGATAACAACATGTACCATAGAAAAGGAATGGTCTATTTCCCTTAACATGAGATAAAACAATCAAGACGACAAATCCTGGAGTTCGCCACTCAAATATAAGTAGACATTGAAAATTATTGTTTGGAAAAGATAACAGAGCAATCTCACTGTATGTTCTATAGTTATCATTTCAATTTTAATGTTTAAGAAAATAAATCCAGTATAAGGCTTATCAAATGATTGGGGAGTTCCCTGATTATGTGCATGTGATACGTTGTGAATGATTACAATTAGAACTGATCTATCCGATCAATTCTATTCACATTATAAATGATAGTGAAAAGGAAGCAGAATGATAACCAGTAGATTAGATTTTATCCCCGAACTGTAGTCTTTTGTCTAACATAATCTGTATTATCAATAATGAAATTAGAAACAAACAAGAATAGAGTATTAATTCTAGAATTAAGATGGAAGATAAAATCTCAAGATGAAGCTTTTCTCCTGAGCTCCAGCAGTTTTAGACTGGGGTTCCAGAGTCGCCTACAGATCATCCTCTGCTTGGACCTCGATAATAAAAGGTTTTTAATGAATATCCTCCACCAATTAAATGAAACAGGGGGAAAGGGGTTCCCTTATTTCAATGCAGCGTAGTAGTTATTCATCTTCAATGGAAGTCCACGACGACTCTAGTAGGGATACCTCTACATGAAGTGCGGACCTCATCGACTTATAGTAGCTTCAAACCAATGGTATCCTCTTTTGGTTCGAAAAATGCAGCAGACTAGTTGGCACTGTATCCATCAGCATCCAATCATCCTCTTAGATTGTCCTAGGTTGTTGGTGTCTTGCGGATAAAATTTGGGCAGCGTGCAACCCCTTCGGGTGCTCCAGTGGATGACTTAGGATGGCTTCATCTCCTCCATGATCAAAGAAAACATCCCTCCTTATCTCCTGAGCAGTCTCTATTCCTCCTTCCAGTGTCAGTGGCATGGCACGAGGTCCTCTTCCTCCAGATCAGGCACAGTGGCTTCAAGATGGTGCGCCTGATTTTTTTTTCACTATAGCACAACACATCTACTAGGATTTCCTGATATAGGTTTTCAGAGAAATATAATCATGCTCTGAAGATTTTTTTTTAGTTTTTTATTTTAGAAATTATTTGAATATGAAAATATTTCTTGACTAAAATTCTTAAATGGTGTGAAGGACGAGGGAGTTGCAGTGAGAAAATGGGTTGTGAGGCACTGGTTAGTTTGGTGAGGATGATTTGTGAGTAAGGCGGAGATGATCAGCTGTTGGAATGGAGGTGCGGTGCAAGTTGGTGATGGATCCGCATCAGTGAAAAACAAAATAGAATGGATTTTAATGACATGTAGGGGAAAATGGAAGACACATGGTGAGAATTAGGGAATGGTGAGGAATGACTCACTGTTAGAAGAATTAAAGTAGTGAAGTGGAATAGGTGAGATTGTCAGCGTTGAGGGGGTCACCATTAGTTTTAAAAAAAATTCATTGGTGGATTTAAATTTAAAAACTCACCATTAGATTAAAATATAATGGTTACTCTTGGTTTATAAAAATATAATTCTACCGATAGTTATAAAATTAAAGGATTTCCATTGGGCTGTTGGAGGAAAGGACACTGATAGATGTAAAAAATGATATTGATATATGAAAAAAAGAGAAATGTTCATCATTGCAATGAATCAAATATGATGTTTACTGATGTAGAAAATAAAACAGTTCATCATTACAGATAAAAATTCATATCACCATTAGTTAAAGAATAAAAAGGTCACCGATAGCTTTAAAATTTTATACATTCCGATGGAGTAAAAAAAGCCTACTGATATCTTAAAAGCAAAAGGATGCCCATAGAACAAAATAAAATGTTATCGATACATTGAATCAATAACCTGAGGGTAGAGTTACAGGTACTTATGAAAAAAATAGTTGATGATAACCGGAATAATCCACATTGGTAGCATGTTGAAATAAAACTAATAGTGATTCACAAAAAAAAGTGCATAAAATGAATTTAAATTTAAAACATATGTAATTAAAAATAAAGATTAGAAATAATTAACCGGTTAAAAACATAAAATCAAAAATAGAAAATTGAAATTCAAAAATTAAATGATGGCTAAATAAAACTGAATTATAATTAAACATTAATATTTTAAAATTTCAATTAACATTATTAATTGATAACACATAAATTAAAAATTGGATAATTATTCAACTAAGTTAATAAAAGACTTCAATTAAATATAATTAAATGTTCTATAATGAGTAAAAAGGATCTCATTATTGACTAAGTAAGTCACTGATAACTCATATCTATCTCATTGGAAGATTAAAAATAAGATTTAATGAATAAATAATCGAACTACATATATAGGATTAAATAATTATTATTTTAAAACTAAAAATTAATTAATTAAACAACTATTTGAATAATTAAAGTAAAAATTATGCTATTTTATTTATTGTTAAACTAAAACTCGTAACTCAATTAATTAATAGGATTATTAAACAAATTAATAAATAATGTTAATATATTCTAATAAATCTAAATTGAAAGATAAAATACTAAAATTAATACTCTATTTGATAAAAATATGTACATTTATTAAATAATTATTTAATAAAAGTTCTTAATTTATTAAAAAGTCTAGCTGATATACATTACCGATAATAATAACGAAATAATTAAATGAAATTAAGAATAAAATAATTAAAAAAATACTAAAATTGCATAATTCAATATAATAACTAATAAATTAAAAAATTTATGTATAAAATTACCACAATACAATTATTTATTATAAAGTGTTAAAATATATAATTAAATTGATAAAAATTAAAAAAAAGATGTGGAAAATTATGTAAAATTAGAGCCAAATCAAATTCCCCCAAACTTAAGCAATATTTTTCCTTAAAAATTTTCATGTTTTTATCATTGAAAAAAAAGATCATAGTAGATATGATTCAGCTATAGCTGTAGCATGTCCAGTACTTAAGAAAATAGGACAGAACATAACAGTAGGCTTTTGAAATTTTATTTTCAATTCATTCCTTGACTCAAAAAAGTACTTAAAGACTAATAAAGATAGGAAATATTTATCTATCAATGTAAGTGTCATGCCCCATATGTGACTCTGCTTAGTGAATCATTTCAATATGGGTTTAAGTTCAAATTTTAATTGTGAAAAGTGACAAAACATCAGTGATGTTAAGTACATTAAAGGAGGAACATTGTATAATGACTCTTTCCCAATGTTCCGACAATAAATATTTTTTTGAATCACCTTAATGATGAAACCGAAACAAATCACATTATAAATCAATTGACCCCTTCATCATCAGGATATCATCATTCTCCTCACCTTAATGAACACGTTTTTGACCCTAGATAATATATTTTATTTTTCCCAAGCCATGTATCATGTGCTAAGAACTGTGCAATGCAATTATTCAAAGTGTACATAGGTCTTATAGTAAACAGAAATGAACCTTTCATCTAGGGTCTGAGAGACTCACCATGGGACCCCAGATTCCCAAACTACTCTAGTTTCAAAATATTTTTATGAAAAATCATTTATAATGTCTTATTAATTCAATTACATTTATTTTTTAAAAGAAACGAGCTCCCTAGAATCAAGATGAAACTTCCAGTTCCAAAGATTATGATCATAACTCCACTAACATGTTACCCATATTACTCTAAAAAAGACCCTAAACAAAATATATATAAAACCACTAAGAAAGACCACTCAGTAGTCATTCATCCTCAATAATTTCATACTCAAAGCATAACATAACTACCAATAAGGAAAACTATCTATAAGAAAGACACATTTGAAAAAAACTGAATAGGCCAAAATTTTGAAAAAAAATTGAAAAAATTTATCCATTAAACATTTTTTTACAAAAAGGTTTATATTGTAGTGGGAATAGATGGAATTTCAATTAAGCACAGTTCAGAACAATCAAGAATTAACCCCCTCTCCCACACTTAAAACCCATGTTTTTTCCTGTTGTTTAATTCCAAACATCGGAACGAAAAAATAAGCAATTAAAGCTCACAACATATTTCTAATTAGGTAGATTTAGGACATGAAAAAGGGTCTCATTGAATTTAACAAAATATTGTTTTCCACAATGAATAAATTAACAGCAGGTTCATTATCAAATACATGCACTAACATTAAAGTCCAGTGAAAACGATTTTCCAATATTTTCAAAACACGACATGTAACTTGGAAGTTCACAATGAATATTGTGTAAGAATTTTAATATATTTAGTTCAAAAATATGTTAGATAGTGCATAAATAAATCATTCCTAACACCAAATAGAAAATAAAATTCAACAAAAAACACAACTAGAAAGAATGTACCCACCCCTCCACCCACATAGTTTAATGCAGTGATATGATTTTAATAATAATGAAATTAAGTTTTCTGCAGTAAAGTAAATGAATATTTTTATTTACATAGTGACATAAAATAGGTTTCCATTCCAATACTAGTTAATTCCAAACGTTAGAAGAATTTTTTATATTTCAATATCATGACATGTAGTAGAATTTAATATATTCAAGAAGAATTTCTGAAATCAGCAACATATAAATCAGCATTTTCATGTAATACAAGAAACATATTTTTTAAATCATTAAGGTGCAGTGAAACCAAAATAAATTTATCAGTAAGATACTTCCCTAACTAGTTTATTAATTACTCTTTATCATGATAATTCCAATACTTAAATGACCAACCAACAAATTCTTGATAATTGTGAAAGAGATCAAAGAATCTAAGAGAAAGCAGTAATAAGGTCTTCCCAAAAATACAAAACATAATTAGCACATTATTCAAGTGTAAAATTTAAAAAAGTATATAAAAAAGAACAATTCATTTCATCCCATGAAGCGCTACGTTTTAATGTCTTTAACTGAAATTTATTGAAAATTAGTTTTCAATGATAGTGAAGGTAGCCAATCCCTTTGTTTGTCCCTAAAAATAATGGTTCAGTCACTGCCCATTAACAAACATGGGTTTATTGTTTCCCATATAATTTCAACATAACCATTATTAAGCACTATAACTACTGTAAGTGGTCCAGACCACTTAGGATTCTATTTTTTATAGAAAATATTGAGTCTAGAATTAAAGAGTAGGACCTTCTATCCAGGTTGGAATTATTTATTTTGGATAGTATAATCATGAAATATTATAGTATTCTCTTTATAAATCTTTGAAATATCATAACACTCTCTCCTTATCTCATCAAGATCAAAGTGCTCAAGTAATCCCATCTCACTAGCACTCTAAATTTAAAAATTCAGATACTTAATGTCCTAATAAGACTTGTGTTGCAACTCCATAGTTAAATTAAAACATTTCCCAAACAACTTCCTGGATGGACACAAACCTATCGGGGTCTTGAAAGTAGTTCAATAAGCCAATAAAGATTTATAGAACTTAAGAAACTAGTCTTTCTTAAAATTTGACACAATTTTCCCAACTATCTGTTTCAGTTCCCTGTTTGAAATTTCCACATATCCACTAAACTGTGGATGATAATGAGTACTATTTTTATTAACACACCCATATTTTTCCGTCAAGTCTTGGAACTTATAATTCTAAAAATGTGTACCATTATCAGTGATAAAGGCTTTTGGAACTCCAAATCTTGTAAATATTTTATTTTTTAGAAACATTATTACAGAATTGGCTTAATTGATGGGCAGTTCCAATAACATTACCTAGCCTCTAACATCTATCATAACCAACCACATAACTCCAGTTATCCTTACAAATATTTGGCTAATAGAAACCAGATTGTAGGAATTTTTGAAAAGTTATTTCACCACCATTGTGACCTCCCCAAGGTGAGGAATGATAACTCTCTAAAAAAAGAAAACATAAGTTCCTCAGGAACACATCTTTAAAGAATACAATAAGAACATCTCGTAAACTATAAGGGATCATCCCAATGATAATATTTAAGCATAGAAAAAAATGATTTCTTTGGTTATTTGATAATTGTTTTTGAAAGACACCTGCTACGAGGAAGTTGGGAAAATCTGCATACCATCTAGATTTCCAGATTGATATAGTGTGACTCTTTTCATCTAGAATGAAAGAGTTTATTTCACAAGGATCTTCAGATTATGTAAGAGGAAGCCCAGAAAGGTGGTCATAAAATTATTTATTAGCTCCCTAATTGTCCCTAGTCTCCCAATCAAAATATTTTAGCAAAAAAATCCATCTAATCAATCTATTTTTAGATTCATTCTTAGGCATAATGTACTTTAAAGTGGAATGATCAGTGAAAATAATGACTTTTGAACATAACAAATATTGTCCAAACTTCTCAAGAGCGAACACAACAGCTAAAAATTCTATTTCATTGGTGGTATAATTCTTTTGGGAATCATCTAGAAATCTTCTAGCATAATACACCACATGTAACTTCCCCTCTCTCTTATGTACAAGGACAAAACCTATAACCATATCACTAGCATCACAAATAAGTCCACAAGGTAACATCCAATCAGGTGTGGTGATAATGGGTGATGCAGTGAGTTTCTCTTTATGTAGATTAAATGATTCCTATAAGTTTTCATCAAAATTGAACGGTGCATCCTTGACCAGCAAAGAACAAAAGGGAATAGTTATTTTTGAAAAGTCATTTATGAGTCTCTGATAGAAACTGACATTCCCTAGGAAACATCTAATACCTTTAACATTTTCCAGAGGTGGCAGTTTTTGAATGACTTTTATTTTAGTAGTATAAACTTCTAGACCTCTCTTGGACACCATATGACCAAGCACTATACCTTCTGTGTCTATGAATTGACACTTCTCCCAATTAAGAACATGGTTGATTTCAATGCATCTCTCTAAGACAAACTCAAGATTACCATAACATGTATCAAAAGTGATACCCACAATAGATAAATAAACCATGAAAACCTCAATGATTCATTCAATCATATCCGAAAATATAGCCATCATACATCATTTAATGGTGGTAGGAGCTCCACACAATACAAAGTGTATCCACCTATAGGAAAGTGTCCCAAAGGGCTAGGTGTAACTCCCCAAGCCTAGTTACCCATAGTCGGTGCATTATTACATAACATTAGAATGATCACAAAAGATCATGTCTCGAAAGACCGATTAGTTTAGTAGCCTTAGAAACACTAGATACATTCATAAGTTATACATTACATAATAAAGTAATACAAAACTAAAACAACATCTTGTATTCATATTCCCTCGTATTATCCATGCAGTTCAATCATAATATACTTCTTCACATCCGGGAAAAATTAAAACTTTGGAAGGGGTGAGCTCATATACTCAGTAAGGATAACAATATAGCAGAAGATTTTATAAATAAATATTAACATTTAATGCAATGTATAACTAAAACAAAATCCCTTTAAACTTGAACTTCAGCATAATATGGAAAAAATAAAATGAAATAATTCCATTTACTTATTCACATGGATATTCTACTAGTCAAATAATCACATTCCATATCAATAACCACTTTCATAATGATGGAATGCATAATGCCAGACTATCATAACCACATAGCCAAGGCCTCGTGCCAAGACTACAAATAAGATTTTGTGAAGGCCTCGTGCCAAGACACTAGTTTGTCTCATGAGACCTACCGATTCATCGAGGAGATATAGCGGGATCCACCCGTCACTTATTAAGTCCAATTCATTCCTTATATGAAGAGGTTTAAACATATCATAAACCATAACATAATAGTATCACATAAAACATGCATAAAAGAAAACGTAACATTTACACATTTCAATTACAAGATATCAATACATCAATTGATATAATAAAAACATTATCAAAACCATTTTCAATGCCAATATAAAAGAAAAGTAGAACATGGTATTTATTTTTCATTTTAAAAAAAGTTATAGCTTGTAGAGGAAGCCGAAACTCAAATAATAGTCATGGCGGCGGAGATGTCGTTGTTGCCGCATACGTACGCCAAAAAAACTTTCCCTTTGTTGTTTAGTAAAAAGCATTGTATAAAAAAGATTCCTTTTGAATAAACGTAAAAGTCAAAGGGGTTTATACACTTTAAAAAATAAAGTTGTGTATGAAACAGAATATGCCTCAATGAATGGACATTGATACGAAGTCCCTTACAAAGATCATTATTAAATAAAATAGATCTATTATATGAATTCAATATATGTATTCATAAATAAAGTACAAATAAATGAT
Source organism: Viscum album (assembly GCA_963277665.1). Classification (NCBI taxonomy): domain Eukaryota; kingdom Viridiplantae; phylum Streptophyta; class Magnoliopsida; order Santalales; family Viscaceae; genus Viscum; species Viscum album. The sequence continues at coordinate 174,543,829 of OY728128.1, forward strand.
AGGACATAATAATATCATGACATAATTTGAAAGTAGAAGATTAACACAAGGAAAGGAAATTGGGTTAAGAAGTTCCCTTACCTCGTGTCCGACTTCACTCGATAATTCTTTAATCTCCTGAATAATAAAATATAGTTAATTTATATTTGATTAAGAACTTTTTTCATGTTCATTATTCATTTTATATCACTTATTACCATGTTATTACTATTATGTAATTATTTAAGTTAATAACGGTCATTTTGTCGATCTTTGGTACTTGAGTCAAAAATAAACTTCTTATAATTACAAGTTGTTCATGTGGTGAAATATACATTAAATCCAGAATTATATTCATTATTTAGATATAATATATTAAATATATATCCAATATATACATTCATTTATAATATTACATAACATTTAGAGGTATGAAATGAAATGCACCGTTCATGGAGATGGCAAGCCGTATGTACGCATGAACACTACTTTCATTTCTATTTCATATTTAATGGAATGAAATCATAATTATAGAAAGGTAGATTATAATTCCAGTATAATATCATATATAATATAATTTAACCCATCCATTATACATCCCACATATGGAATTACCGATTGAAATCACTTTGAGGGCGCAGTAGTCTGCACTTCCTAAAATGAAATTATCACGTTTACCCATAATGGAAATCATAAAGGTATGACATAAATGAGAAATACGGAAGCATAAGGAAAAAATAAACATAATATATATCATATATAAATGTAGTTACATCTTAATGGCTGCCATGAGAGATGTTAAAAGAAGATTGAACAATCATCATTTCGTGAGGCAGAAATTAGCCAACCATAGAAACAGTATGTTCTTTAACCATTAGAGGACAGTGTGTGTAAGTGTAAAAAAAATACGTCTCAGAAAAACATCCTAGTATATTGAAGATACTGTTTTTGTTACAAATTAATGGAATAAAAATATTTTAAGGGTTTTTATAAGCAAAATAAAACAAAATAACATAAGAGAAGACATTACCTTAAAATCGGGTAACTCTTTTTGATTTGAGCCAAAGGATTCCTTGGGAAGAATTCTTCCCAAAGTGAGGCTTCTAAGAGTAATAGATGGATGTTGAGAGAGTATTTTTCCTGATGTTGGCCGTGAAAAATGGCTTTGAAGGTGTGAATAAGGTGGTAGAGTTGGGGGCCTTTTATAGGAGGAGAGGAGGGGTACTCTTGGGATGTAATGAAATGTAACATTATTGTAAAGTACTTTTCGGATTTCAAAGGTCCCAAAATTATATATTTCTAGGATTAGGTGATAAGGGATCTAAATATACTCATACAATAGGTTTTCTACAAGTGTATATTTTAGATTTTACATTATCTTTTCATTTTATTTAAATCGTTAATTAATGAGGTAATCGCTGCAGCATCATGGTGTCATAAAAATTTTAATTTATATAATTTCTAAAAATTATATTAAAAATATCATCATGTATGAAATATTTTTATATTTCAAATGAATATTTATTGTCGAAAAAATTACTTATATAACCCCATGTAATAATTATTTTAGTAAAACAAAACATGTTTGTGACATTTTTATTTTTACTTTAAATAAAAAGTTATTAATGTCATTTTCTTACCCATGTGGCTCCATGGGGTCCCCAAGTAGACCCATGGATTGTATTTGTCGGCCATGACTCATCCAATAAGTTTAGGAAAAGTGTCAAGATATTTTCATATTTTTATAATATCTTTTTACCTTAAATTTCACTAATTACCTTTAATTGCGATTAATAGAACATAAAGGTTACTATTCACCAAAAATTATTTTAATCCCATTTAACCACATTTTACTTCCTAAGGACAACCATGTATGTCAGATTTTTGAAATTCATTACACAGAAGTGGTTATGTTTCATTTACATGAAAAAATTAGTTTTTAAACTACCACTAAGTGGTTTCACTATTCATCAAAATTTATGTTTTTCAGAAAAATACCCAAAATTCACCCTAAGATATATTTGATATTCCAAATTCAAAAATGACGTCTATTTTACAAAAATCAAAACTGTAGGATCGAAATAGTGATGTAGATGCTCAATATACAAGAGGGGGGGGGGTGAATTGTATACTTTAAGAAAATTCCTTTGGAACCTTTAAAGTTAGTTAAGAATAACTATGTTTTACTTAAGCAAAGGAAAAGGCTAAGTTTAACAAAGTTAAACTAAGAAAATTCACAACACCTCTTAACACCGAATACAAAATAGGAAAGAGATTCAGAATGAGGGTTCCGAAAATATAGTTCTAGAAATTGAATCTTAACAAAAGATTACAATATGAGATTCTACCTTAAAGCGTATAGAATCTAAATGAAACAGAGTACAAATAAGTAAGTATAAGAAAGTTATACTTTCCTTATAATACAAAATGCAGCGGAATATAAACAAGTAGTAAAACTACTAGTAACAAGATATAAGTCTTTTAACCCAAAGAGAAGGGTATCCAACAACCTTGGATAAAGGTCCCTTGATTTATACTTTCAAGCAAGTCTGTCATACCCACACTAGGGTAAGCCCTCGATACGAAGATCGGAGTCTCTGTCTTGCTATCCCCGCAAGCCCTCAACTTCAAGGTAGTTGGAAACCTCTGTCTTCCTCAGCACGGAAGCCCTCGAACTTTAAGGTAGTCGGCACCTCTGTCTTCCTATCCCCGGATGCCCTCGAATGTAATCACCAACATTCGGAGTCGCACGAAGCTTTGAGAGTTAATAAGAGTCTCTCTCTAGAAATCATTTCAAGCAAATTGGTTAGCCTTTCAGTACTTTTTCAGCCATCAGCACCGAGCTCTTTCAAATGAGCTCCTATTTTTAGGTAAGGTCGGCTCCTTCTCCAACGGTCATATTTTCCTTAAAGATCGGAGGGACCTGTACACGTGTCACTTAGACAACGGTTAGTTTATAACAAAACAGACGACATCATTTAAAAACAATTGTAACAGAATATACGACATCGTTTTAAACTCTAACATAAAAGTTCGGAATAAAAACATCGGAGTGAAGGTTCGGAGTGTAAGGAATAATAGTAAAGAGTAGACAAATTTTAGAAGTGTAAGCAATATAGAAGTTCGGAGTTTAAAAAAGATATTTTTCGGAGTCTGAATTAATTCAGAGTGTATATAACAAAGATACTCAAATTTTGTTTAATAGGTGAATTCGGAATGAGAATTCGTAATAGTAATTCGTCATCAGAAATCGTAATGAGAATTTATCAACAGAATTCGTAATGAGAATTCTTCATTAGAATTCATAATGAGAATTCGTCATCAGAATTCGTAGTGAGAATTCGTCATTAGAATTCTTAATGATAATTAGTCATCAGAATTCGTAATGAGAATTTATCAACATAATTCGTAATGAGAATTCTTCATTAGAATTCGTAATGAGAATTCTACATTAAATTCGTAGTGAGAATTCGTCATTAGAATTCGTAATGAGAATTAGTCATCAGAATTCGTAATGAGAATTCTTCTTCAGAATTCGTATCCTTAATCTGGAATAGAACTTAGTCAGAGTTCATATCCAGAATTTGGAATGAAACTTCCTTATAGTTCTTATCCAAAATCCAAATCCTAAAACAGAATGCTTTATAACAAAGTTTCAATGATTCAGAGAAAATGAATCCGAATCTCATACTTAAGTAAAATATGGATGAAAATATGATAAGGATAATTTTTCTTATAAAAGCGATTTTCCTTAAGAAAGCAATTTTCCTTATAAAATAAATTTTCCTTAAGATAAGGTGTTTGTGATTTTCAAAACAAGAAGGAATGGAAAAGTCGTAAGGAAAACCTTATTGACTCAACAATCTCCCCCTTTTTGGAAAGCACAAACATCCTTACGAAAAAAGAAATTCTAAGAAGAAAGAAAAACATTAAGGCTTATCTCCGTTTTCTTTAAGGATAATGATGAATACGACTAACTCCCCCTTAGGCTTTGAAACTCTAAGGATCGTATTCATATTTCCGGAGTGATAAAAAAGAAGGTCTTCTTTAATGAAAAAGTCCCCCCTTAAACAAACTCTTATTAGAGTTTTTCTTTTTCTTAAGGATCTTTATCTTCTCCCCCTTTGATAAACTCTTATTAGAGTTCTCCTTTTTCTTAAGGATCTTTTCCTTCTCCCCCTTTTTGATTTTCATAAAGAATTGGAGAGAATGGAAAAAATAACAAAGTACCTGAAATATTAGTAATGAAAACAAAATAAACGAGAGGGACAAATTTCATTAGATTTGAAATCTCGACAACAAAGAAAAAAATACAACAAAAAGATCAGATTTGGTTATTTCGGATCCTTTTCGTTTGACATGAGCCCCTTTAGAATAGTCTTGATCTTCTTCAGGTCTTTATGATCTTCTTCAGCTTGCTTCTCAAAGGAAACTATTCTTTCGGATTGAGCTTCAATTTTTTCTTCCTGGGCTTTCAGCTTTTCTTCCTGAGCTTTGATCTTTTCTTCCTGAGCCTTCATCCTTTCTTCAAAATCAATACGATGATCTCTTTCAAACTTCCAGTTTTGAGAAACGGAATTCAGCTTCCCATTCAGATCCCTCACTTCTTGAATCCGGATGTTCTTTTCTTCTTTCAGCTTCTCTTCAAAGGATGAAGTTAACTCATTTATCTTCTTGTCCTCGGTCTCAAAGGCATCTTTAACATTGTCTTGAAACTCATCAAACATCCTCATCTCTTCCACAGTCTTCTTCGACCAATTTGTCATCCTCTTGAAAGATTTTCTATGAGCTTCGTAACCAACAAAGAAGGTTTTGAACTAAGCTTCAATCTCAACGCACTTGTCCATAACCATAGATACGGAGTCAGTTTTCTGATTCAACGCATGTTGGAGCATCTGACATCTTGAGTCAATACTAGAGAATGTCGGAATGGATCCCACCAACTCCTTTAAAGACTGGACAACAAAATCATGCCCCAACGAGGATGACTCCGAATCTGAAATCTTTCTTGGAGAGTTTTCTTCCTCAATAAGTTCCAAATTCCTTTTAGACGAATCACCATATTCTCTTTTCTTGCTAGCCACTGATTTCGGAGTTTCAACAAGGAGTTGCTTTCCCTTGTCTTTCTTCGGAATTGATTCTTGATCAGGAGTTTTCTGCTCCCCAGTAGATACTTGAACAATCTCATCAACAACGTTCTTTACAACATCTTCCTCATTCTTATCCTTCTCTGGAGTTACTAACTTAGAGGATTCAGCTTCTGAAGTTCGGAGTGATAGATGTTCCTAAGGTGATCCTTTATAATCATCCACTTGTTTCAAAAGATCTCCTGTTTCACCACTTCCTTCAGCAACTTCCTCTTCCTCTCCCACTTGCTGAATCTGCTCAATTTTCTCAACATGCTCAACTGTAGTCTCTTCCGAAAAATCAAGGTTTCTTCCTGGAGTCTCAGGTAGAGATTCCAGGGAGAAAGATCTCGGAACAGGGATGCTTCTGGATACCATCTCGTTAAACTTTAACAACGCTTGGACTGCCTCGGCTTCTGACATCTTCTTCATAAGATTCTTTTCCTTAGCTTGTTTTTCAAGTTCATCGGTAGTTCTCTCCTTTAATGGCTTAGCTTCCGCAGGGTCCAATCCGAACTATGGATCCCCTACTTTCCTTTTCTCTTTATCATCTCTCCACTTTGTAACTACCTCATCAGGATAGGTCTTCTTCTTCATTGGTTTAGGAGGAGCGGTTTGAACTTCCTTAGACTTAGGATCTTTGACTTGAGCTGCAACTTCCTTTAACATTCTTTTCTTCACTGGTTTGGATGATTCTGGTTCAGCAGCCTTCGGAACCGTTTCTTCTTGATTAGGAAAATCAACGAACTCACCAATCTCTTTATTGAAAGCCACATCAATCCTCTTAAGGGTGTCATCACTAACCAACAAAATTTTACAAACCCTTGGCTTAGATCTGCAAGCTTCTTTGAAAGATTCAAGGTACCAGACTATCAACTTTGATAATATTGCTGGGTACATTACGATATGAGCCTTGAGATTTCATTTCTTAAGATTCTCAATGGTTATATGAATGTGCCTCATGATGTTAAACTTCCTTAGATTTATCAGGAAATCTAAGATATAGATCTCACTCTTCTTGAAGCTGTGTTTATTGCCTTTTCTCAGTACGATAAGTCCTTTTACCCATAACTCCAGAATCCAGAAATTTGTGGATAGACTTGCAATCTTCGGAGCCTTATCATCAGCCAGTCCGAGAGTTTCTAATGATTTTTCCTTGTCGAAGCTACCCTTAGAGTCTGGGAACACATGCGAAATAAATTCGGCTTCTTCTTCATAAGGCAACCCTACCAAGCTTGCTGCCATGGTATAAGAAAGATTGTAGGTCTTGCCATATGACTTAAAAGAAAACTTCTTCCTATTATCTTCCTGGAAAAAGGAAATAGTTTCATATAACTCAACAAGTAACTCTGTAAAAACATCGTCTTGAGTCCGTGGTTTGGATGCGGCAACATCTTCCCAGCCATTCAACTTAATGTTCTTTGAGATAAGAGAGTCATAGTTGTTGAAGAAATCCGGATGGACTAACCTTTCTCTGTAAACTAACCACTGAGAAATAGGCTTAGTGGATGACATTTCTTGAGATGCTAACTCCGCAGGCATTCTGATCTGAAGTCCTCTAGGAAGTTCGGAATGGAGAATACTGAAGTTCGAAACGACCTTAAATCAGAGAGGCAGAGATTCGGGATGCGAGATCTTGAGATCGATGTGGGACAAGTATTTGGGTCCCCTTTATATAGGCAATGAAATGACGGTTCACATTCCACATTTGATCTAACGGTTGGAATGAGCTTAGATCAGATCCGACGGTTAAAAACATGAATCCGATCTTTTTGAGGTTTTTATTAAAACAAGGAATTAAGAAAACTAAAATCCGAAAACATAATACAAGAAAATTCCAGCAAGTAAAATATGACTACGCAAACATGAGTAAGGAAATCATACCATTCGGATTGGCTTAGAAGGATTATTCGTAATGGGTAATATAACAAATACTAAAAAAAACTTTATTATGAGAAGACAGATTTTGCAAAAATTTACTTTGGAAAATAAACTTAATATGAAAAACTCATTATGGAACACTCATTACAGAAACCTCAGTACGAAAAACAAACTTAAGAAGAAAATCAGTACGAAGAACTTAGTATGAAAAATACATTACGAAGAATTTAGTACGAAAAACAACTGGTACAAAAATATCTGGTTATGAAACTGCCAGTACGTAAATTTTCATTCCGGAAATTTTCAATACAAACACTTTCATTCCAGAAGTATTCTGTACGAGAATGTCCATTTTGGAAAATTTTAGTTCCGGAAGTTCCATTTCGGAAATCTTCATTCCGAAAAGTTTGAAAACAAATTTTGAAAAACTTTTTTAAACAATCAATCAAATGTACTCCCCCTATGAAAAGGAGTTTATTAATGTAAGGAGATTTTTTTTCAACAGAAAGTTAATTAAGAAAGATTACCTTATAGTTATCATTCCTAACTTCTGTTTAATTTATTCAAATCTATCAGAAGGTAAAGATTTTGTGAAAATATCAGCAAGTTGTTCTCGCGTTCTGATAAACTGAAGAATAACATCTCCTTTAAGTGTGTGATCCCTATGAAAGTGATGCATAATATCTATGTGTTTTGCATGAGAGTGATGTGCATGGTTTTTACTTAGGGAAATGGCACTTGTGTTATCACACAAAATTTGAGTTTTAGTAAAACTCAAGCCATAGTCTGTGAGTGTGTGTTGCATCCACAACACTTGAGCACAACAACTTCCAGCTGCTACATATTCAGCTTCAGCAGTGGAAAGTGCTCAGAATGTTGCTTCTTGCAGGACCAAGAAACTAGTGAATCTCCTAAGAAATGACAAGTTCCAGATGTACTTTTTCTATCCATACTACATCCACCAAAGCCAGCATCAGAAAAGATTTTTAGAACAAAATCATTTCCAGAAGTATAAAATAATCCTAGATCCATGGTTCCCTTAAGGTAGCGAAAAATTCTTTTTTACTGCCTTTAAGTGAGATTCCTTAGGATTGGATTGATATCTTGCACATAAGCATACTGAAAACATTAAGTCTGGTCGACTAGCTATTAAGTAAAGTAGACTTCCTATCATACCTCTAAAAGATGTTTGATCTACTGGTTTCCCAGCTTCATCAAGATCTAAAGAGTTTGAGGTACTAATGGGAGTACTTATACTCTTAGTGTTGTCATAACCATACTTTTTCAGAAGATCATTAACATACTTATGTTGAGATATGTAGGTTCCATTTGGTTTTTGAGAAATTGGAAAACCAAGGAAAAATGTTAACTCACCCATCATACTCATTTCAAACTCAGATTTCATTAGACTTTCAAAAGAGTCAGTCAAAGATTGCTGAGTTGAACCAAATATAATGTCATCAACATAAATTCGAACAATCAAAACATTTTTCTTATCTTTCTTTATAAAAAGGTTTGGATCTACATTTCCCTTAACATAGTTATTTTGAAGCAAAAATCCAGTGAGTCTATCATACCATGCTCGTGGGGCTTTTTTAAGGCCATACAAAGCTTTGGTAAGTCTAAAAACATGATCAGGATGTTTTGTATCTTCAAAGCCATGAGGTTGTTCAACAAAAACATCCTCTTGAACATAACCGTTAAGAAAAGAACATTTCACATCCATTTGGAAAAGTTTGAAATTAAAGAATGCTGTAAAGGAAAGTAGAATACGGATAGATTCACGTCTAGCTACTGGAGCATAGGTTTCTTCATAGTCTATTCCTTCTTGCTCATTATAGCCTTTAGCAGCAAGTCTAGCTTTATTTCTAACAATGACTCCATTTTCATCCCATTTATTTCTGAAAACCCATTTTACTCCAATAACAGAAGTTTCCTTAGGTCTTTCAACCAAGGTTCAGACTTTATTCCTTTCGAATTCATTTAGTTCATCTTGCATGGCTTTAATCCAATCATCATCACCTAAAGCTTCATTAGTGCTTTTAGGTTCTAATTGGGAAAGAAATGCTAGATGTTCTACTTCATTTCTTATGGAACTTCTAGTCCTTACAGGTTGGTTTACATCACCAATGATACTATCACTGGGATGATTCTTAAGAAAAACCTGATTTGGGTTTTGTAAAACCTGTTCATCAACATAGGGTAGAAAGTATTCTGGGGTAAATGTTTCAGAAGTATCTTCTAGAACAATTTCCTTATCAGAAGGTTCTTCTATCAAAGGTTGACAATCAGTTTTTGAAAACACATCCGGAGATGTAGGTTGATATGGTTTAAAAACAAAAGGATCTGATTCATCAAATTTTACATGTACTGTTTCCTCAACAGTACATGTATTTTTATTAAAAACTCTATAAGCCTTAGAAGTTGTGGAATATCCTAGGAAAATTCCTTCATCAGACTTTGGTGCGAATTTATTTAAGTTATCTTTAGTATTCAAAATCAATACTTTGTATCCAAAAACCTTGAAGTAGGAAAGTCTTGGTTTTCTACCATTCCATAACTCATAAGGAGTTTTATTAAGAAAAGGTCTAATCAAAACTCGATTTATAGTATAAGAAGCAGTACTTACAGCTTCAGCCCAGAAATGTCTAGCGATAGAATATTCACTCAACATGGTTCTAGTTATTTCTTGAAGAATTATATTTCTTCTTTCAACTACACCATTCTGTTGAGGAGTTCTAGGGGCTGAAAAATTGTGAGTAATACCTTTCTTACAAAAAAAGTTTCAAAATCAGAATTTTGATATTCTCCTCCATGATCACTATGAATAGTTTTCAATGGAAGGTTTTTCTCATTTTTAACTTGAGCTCTAAAACTTTTGAAATAAGAAAAAGCTTCAGATTTCTTTGCTAGAAAATAGACCCAAGTAAATCTAGTGTAATCATCAACTAGAACAAACACATAGTATTTGCCTCCAATACTACCAGTTTTTGTTGGACCAAAAAGATCCATGTGCAGTAACTGTAATGCATCGGTTGTTGAGACTTAACCGATTGACTTAAAACTAGATTTATGTTTCTTTCCATATTTACAAGGATCAAAAACTTTAGAAGAATCAAATCTATGCTCCGGTAGATCCTTAACTAGTTTATTCTTAGAGAGTTTACATAGGTTTCTCATATTACAGTGTCCTAATCTTCTATGCCATAACCAGGAATGATCTTCCATTGCACTTAGGCAAGGTAAATCTTGGCTCCTGAGGTCTTCTAGGTTCAAAGTGTAGACATTCTCTTGCCTATTGGCTGAGAGAATAAATTCTTCCATGGAATTGTGAACTAAGCATTTATCATTCCTAAAATTAACAAGGTAAACTTCATCACATAACTGATTTATGCTAATGAGGTTGTGCTTAAGACCCTTAACAAAAAGAACATTTGAAATCAAGGTTTTACCTAAAAGCACAATATTACCAATACCAACAATCTGTCCCTTAGCATTGTCTCCGAAAGTTAGCTTTCCTCCTTTCGTTTTGATAATCTTTTCAAAATAGGTTTTGTTACCAGTCATGTGCCGGGAACATCCACTATCCATGTACCATGTATTGTGTCTGGTATTTTCTTTATTTTCCTGAAATCAAGAAGAAAATTAGAGTTTTGGAATCCAAACTTGTTTGGATCTGAGATTTCCATACAATAAAATTTTAGGACCCCACATTTTCTTAGAAAAGTAAGCTTTGTGAAATCCTAGATATTGGGTTTTGTTTAAGGAACAATTATTTGCCCAGTGACCACCACATTGACACTTGGTTCAAAATGGGGCACTTTGAGGAACAAAATAATTGTTACTGAAAATAGGTTTTGCATGGGTATAACCAAATCTAGATTTATTTCTTAAAGGTCGTATTTGGGAATACAACTTATCAAAATTTTCCTTACCATGTGTAAAGTTTGATAAACACTTCTTTAAGGAAAAAATTTCGGACTTGAGTTTTACAACCATGTTTTTATTGTCAAGATCATTAGTTTTTGAACTAGAGTTAGGCTCGAAAACATTTTTCTTATAAATTACTTTTTCTAACTCTTTAGAAAGTTTGTTCTTATCAGAACTTACTTCCTCAAGATTTTTTGAAATATTTTCAAAATCAGCATTTTTCTTATCAAGATCTTTAGAAAGATCTGATTTCTCTTTTGTAAGAATAGAATTCCTAGAGTTTTCCTTATCAAGTTTCTTATTGAGTTTGGAATTCTCAATCTCAAGAAGTTCAGCAAACCTAGAGACTTCTTCATAAGTAGGTAAAGTATTTTCCTCATCAGAAGATGATTCTTGATCAGAAGAGTTATAATACTTACTATCATTAGAATTTAAAGAAACATGGGTCAAAGATTCATCATTTCTTACCTTATCCATAAGACAATGATTATCAATAGGTAATCTGGCTATAAACCAAGATTCTTCTGTCCTGAAGATTCATAATCAGAAGATTCATCTGAAGAGTCACCACCACTGGCACTCCAGGTGTCATTAGCTTTCAGAACATTCATAGCATTAGCTTTATAATACTTCTTTTTGTTCCTGTCTAAATCTCTTTCCTTCCTTTCTTTCTTTTTGAGCATAGGGCAATCTGGACTAATATGTCCAGCTCTCTTACATTCATAACAAGTAACTTCTCCATCTTTCTTATCTTTCATGTCCTTCTTCTTATACTTAGATTGAAAATTTCTATGTCCAGCTATCTTGTTCATCCTTCGAGCAAGATTGGCTAATTCATTTTCTGAGACTTCACTCTCACTAGATTCAGATTGGAAAATAACTTTCTCAGACTTGGATCTGGTTACTCTCTCAGGAGTCTTAGCTTTCATCTGATTTGAAGTTGTAGTAAAAGCAACAGTAACATTTCCATTTTTCTTCTTGATGTTGTCAGCATATCTCTTCATTCTTGTTTCATGTTGTAGAAGAGTTCCAAAAAGCTCATCAAGAGTAATTTGAGTTACCTTCATGTTCTCATCTATAGCTGTTATCTTGGACACCCATTCATTGGGCATAATATCAATTATCTTGTCCACAAGAGCTTTATCATCTAAACCTTTCTCTCCCATAGATTGTAGACTGTTGACGATAGTCATAAATCTTTGTTCAACTTTACATATAGGTTCTCCATAAGGAAAATTGAAGCCATGATATTCATCTCTAAGCATAGCTCTTCTAGTTTCAATCACCTTATAAGTCCCAAAATTTGTAACCTCTAACTTCTTCCATATACAATTAGCTTCTTTACAAGAAGAAATTTGGCTATATATGTTTCTGGTCATTGAACATAGTAAAGTATTGCGTACCTTATAGTTGAGTTAATATTCTTGCTTTTCCTGATTAGTAAAAGTTCTGACTTCTTTGTCAGGAATTTTATAATCACCAGTAAGCATAACAAAGTTGTCTACTCCAGTATTGATAACAAAAGTCTTCATACGATCTCTCCAGTATTCATAGTCATTACCATCAAATATAGGTGGTCTTTTCAGATTTAGATTGTCAATAGATCCAACATTAATTCCTACCATACTTAAAATAACATTGCACACAAACTTGTTAGTAGCTAAGATTCGTAATCACAAAGTTCGGAATGGGAAAAGTTTAGGAATGAGAAAATTCGGAATGGGAAATTGAGCAAGAAAAACTTGTATGTGAGTACAAGTATTTCAGAGACCTGCTCTGATACCAAATGTAAGATTGGTATAGAGTAAGAGGTTTCCAACCTCTGATACCAATTGTAGGATCGAAATAGTGGTGTAGATGCTCAATATACAAGAGGGGGGTGAATTGTATACTTTAAAAAAATTCCTTTGGAACCTTTAAAGTTAGTTAAGAATAACTATGTTTTCCTTAAGCAAAGGAAAAGGCTAAGTTTAACAAAGTTAAACTAAGTAAATTCACAACACCTCTTAACACCGAATACAAACTAGGAAAGAGATTTCGAATGAGGGTTCCGGAAATATGGTTCTGGAAATTGAATCTTAACAAAAAAATTACAATATGAGATTCTACCTTAAAGCGTATAGAATCTAAATGAAACAGAGTACAAATAAGGAAGTATAAGAAAGTTATAATTTCCTTATAATACAAAATGCAGCGGAATATAAACAAGTAGTAAAACTACTAGTAACAAGATATAAGTCTTTTAACCCAAAGAGATGGGTATCCAACAACCTTGGATAAAGGTCCCTTGATTTATACTTTCAAGCAAGTCTGTCTTACCCACATTAGGGTAAGCCCTCGATACGAAGATCGGAGTCTCTGTCTTGCTATCCCCGCAAGCCCTCAACTTCAAGGTAGTTGGCAACCTCTGCCTTCCTCAGCAAGGAAGCCCTCAAACATTAAGGTAGTCGGCACCTCTGTCTTCCTATCCCCGGAAGCCCTCGAATGTAATCACCAACATTCGGAGTCGCACGAAGCTTTGAGAGTTAATAAGAGTCTCTCTCTATAGAAATCATTTCAAGCAAATTAGTCATCCTTTTAGTACTTTTTCATCCATCATCCCCGAGCTCTTTCAAATGAGCTCCTATTTATAGGTAAAGTCGTCTCCATCTCTAATGGTCATATTTTCCTTAAAGATCGGAGGGACCTGTACACGTGTCACTTAGACAACGGTTAGTTTATAACAAAATAGACGACATCTTTTAAAAACAAGTGTAACAGAATATACGACATCATTTTAAACTCTAACATAAAAGTTCGGAATAAAAACTTCGGAGTGAAGGATCGGAGTGTAAGGAACAATAGTAAAGAGTAGACAAATTTTAGAAGTGTAAGCAATATAGAGGTTCAGAGTTTAAAAAAGATATTTTTCGGAGTCTGAATTAATTCAGAGTGTATATAACAAAGATACTCAAATTCTGTTTAATAGGTGAATTCGGAATGAGAATTCTGAATAGGAATTCATCATCAGAAATCGTAATGAGAATTTATCAACAGAATTCGTAATGAGAATTCTTCATTAGAATTCTTAATGAGAATTCGTCATCAGAATTCGTATTGAGAATTCGTCATTAGAATTCGTAATGAGAATTAGTCATCAGAATTCGTAATGATAATTTATCAACGGAATTCGTAATGAAAATTCTTCATTATAATTCGTTATGAGAATTCTTCACTAGAATTCGTAGTGAGAATTCGTCATTAGAATTCATAATGAGAATTAGTCATCAGAATTCGTAATGAGAATTCTTATTCAGAATTCGTATCCTGAATCTGGAATAGAACTTAGTCCGAGTTCATATCCGGAATTCGGAATGAAACTTCCTTATAGTTCTTATCCAGAATCCGAATCCTAAAACAGAATGCTTTATAACAAAGTTTTAATGATTCCGAGAAAATGAATCCGAATCTCATACTTAAGTAAAATATGGATGAAAATATGATAAGGATAATTTTTCATATAAAAGCGATTTTCCTTAAGAAATCAATTTTCCTTATAAAAGAGATTTTCCTTAAGATAAGGTGTTTGTGATTTTCAAAACAATAAGGAATGGAAAAGTCATAAGGAAAACCTTATTGACTCAACAAAAACATATAATTTCATTAATTAATTTTATAATTAATTACCATTGTCACAACAAATAGCGTATTTTTAAGAAACAATATATATCAAAATATTGACAATTGTTTATGTCTAATTTCAAAGTAAAATTAATTCTAATGACAGCCATTGGATAAAATGGTAAAAGTATATTCTAATTATACTTTAAAACAACTCAATAGTATAATATATCACTATAAATTATTTTGATTAAAAATTTGTTTTTAAGTATTTTCTCTATTCATAGAAAATTGGAAGTTCTCAGAAAATTACAAAAAAATCAAGTTAGGATAATTTCCATATTCAGAATAAAAAAATGAAATCCATCTTGAGATATAAAATTTATATATTTTCAAAAAGTGGTTATTACTATTCATAACTGCTACTTTGATTGGTCGCGGTGCGTTAGAACCGCAAACATCCGTATAGTGCAAGCTATTACATTATTTAAAGAGAAGCGTATCACGAATGCTTGGGGTGTTATATTCTCCCCTGCTTCAATAAATTGTGTCCTCGCAATTTGATTTTTTTTTTGAAAATAAAAGGTTGAAAATAGAAAATACTTTTGTGGAAACCCCACATCAGAAATAGGGTTAATAAAAATATAACATTAAAAGAAAGAAAGAGAAGTACAAAGGTCACCCAAGATTTCTCATACTAGGATTCTATGAGAATATGGATATGGAGGAAAAACAGACCATCAAGGTCTGATGGAGAGTTGTAGAAAACAGGGTTAGGAGAAAGTTAACTATAAGAAAATCACAAACTTGTGAGGGGTTAAACGATCATTGATTCCCCAGTAGGAAAAGTTAACTGACAACATTTTTGTTTTATGTTACCTTTTATAAAGTTTAGTAATTTATTTAGGAGATTTACTATGAATGTAAGGGAATATGCATACTTGTCATGTAGACTTTCTTTCTTTAATAAATTTTTACCACAAACCCATCTTTCACTCAAAAATATAATAGAACTCAAAAATATTATATTTATCCTAATCGTACAAGGTTCCAAATATTAACACAAACTATTTAGATTAGGAAAACTATTTTTTTATAACCAGGGACTTCTTGTAGGCTAGTGGTACGTAATAATGGCTTGTCACACTATGGTTGTGGTTTTGATTCCTGCAGCTTTGTTCAACGCGACGGTTTATCCCCCAACCTGCAGGATGTCATTTTCATAAAACTATAGTATTATAATATATTCCAAAAATAATCTTCAGAAATGTTTTAACCTTAAACAATACTATCCAAAGTTCAACTTTATCCACTCAAGCCTTTATAGTTATCCAAAATACCTCTGTCCAGACTTTCTCTAAAAGGTCTCAAAGTTCCAAAATCAATTGTATCATCAGATTCCTCAAACAAAGTAAAGTTTATCTTATTATCACATACAAAAAATATGATTACCTTCATCATATTAAAACCCTAATGAAAACAACAAGTACTGCAGTACAATCCTTATATATATCCCATTATTCTTATAACCAGAATTTAATCCTTGAGTCCAAAAGCACCAATGCATTAATTATTCCACTTCAACTGTAGTAACAGCATAAGATTTTCCTTGATCCCTTGTCATTTTTAGAGGTATGTTTCTCTGACTCTTAGGACATTCATTTTCATAGTTCCCCATTTACCTACAATTATAGCATTCAACATTGATAGCCTGTTTTTTCCTTTGCAATCAAGAGCCTGTTGACATTTTTTTCCATATTTATAACAAACTACCATTCCTTTTAGGCAAGTAACGGGGTGATTCTTCCCACAATTATCGCATATTGGAAAATCCTTATTTCCCTTTTTCCCTTTATCTGTCTCTTTTTCCATAGTTCTCTTCTTATCTTTCTTTACTTTATTGTCATAAGATTTAGATAATTATTTTCTGTCTTGATAGCACATGAGAAAATGTCTTTGTATGACCAGAAGGTGTGTGATACTAATGCTCGATGGAGAAATGGTTCTAACCCATAAAATAAATTATAAATCTAACTTCTTGGGTTACATATATAATCTGCTTCATGCCTTGCTAACATCGTAAAGTTAGCCTCATACTTTGCGACATTCTCATCCTCCTTTTGTATCAGACTCAGAAATAGACTTCCCATATCTGCTCGATGGTCACGAGGGATGTATTTTTCTAGGAAAATCTCTTTGAACTCCATCCATTCCATTCTTGATACTTATTCATCATCCTTTGTGTTTTGAATCAGTGACCACCATTGATCGGAATCTCTAGTGAGGTGGTAAACTGCCATGACAACCTTCTCCCTTTCACTACTCCCCAAGGCATGGAATATTTTCTCTAAGGAGTTTATCCATTGTTCAGTTACTAATGTATTTGTACCCCCATTAAATGTTGGTGGTTGTTGCCTCATTAAGCTATCTAACATTGATCCTCCACGTTGTGGGTCAGGGTGCTCCATACGAGTAAGGTTATTATTCATCACCTGAGTGAGTTGCCCCAGAATAGTGATAAGCTGATCAGTACTAGTTGTATCACCAACTCCATTATAATTATCTTGATAAGGAGGTCAATTCCTACATGGATTACATGCATTGATACGGTTTTCATTCCTCCCACTAGGCCCCATTTCTAATCAATTGCATAAACTAGATTAGTTTATGGATCAAAATACATAATTCCATACTTGTAAAACACTAAACATAAATTGAACAGTTTATGGATATAATCCATAATCATAAAAATGTTTTATTTGAGGAAGTATATACTCATAAACCCTTCATAATGGTTTGTAAAGAAAATTATACTTACCCTATGAATTTCCCCCGGGAGTGTCGTAACCAAGAGTGCATCAAGGCCCGTTGTTGTGCACCAGTTCCCATTCGAGTCTTGCTCAAAGAAGTGTTTTAGGGTTTTACCCCTAGGTACATCTATGCCAGATCCGCCTCTACCTGCTCGTATCCAGATAGGGATGTATTGCTCGGAAAACTCACAAAATCTCTATAATACCAAAATTCTAGGAAGCTATTCTATACTAATCCTCCAAGTTTATCTTAGGTCTGTGTTCTCCAATCAGAGTTTATCAAAATATAGCTTCCAATGTTAGTACTAAACTGCCTCTGATACCAACTGTAACTCGCCCTGACCCCAGTTACCCAGAGTCGGTGAATTATTACGTAACATTGGCATGATCACAAACGATTATGTCTCGAAAGACCGATTAGTTTAGTAGCCTTAGAAACAATAGATACATTCATAAGTTTTACATGACATCATAATGTAATACAAAACTACAAAAACATCTTGTCCTCATATCCCCTGATACTATCAATGAATTTCATTCATAATATACCTCATCACATCCTGGAAAAATTTAAACATTGGAAGGGGTGAGCTCAGATGCTCAGTAAGGATAAAAATATAGTGGAAGCTTTCATAAATAAATATTAACATTTAAGGAAATGTATAACTAAAAAAAAATCCTTTTAAACTTGATATTCAGCATAATATGCAAAAATTAAAATGAAATAATTCCATTTACTTATTCACAAAGATATTCTACTAGTCGAATAATCACATTCCATATCAATAACCACGTTCATAATGATGGAATGCATAATTCTAGTCTATCATAACCACGTAGCCAAGGCCTCGTGCCAAGACTACAAATAAGATTTTGTCAAGGCCTCGTTCCAAGACACTAGTTTGTCTCATCAGACCTACCGACGCATCGAGGAGCTATAGCGGGCTCCACCAGTCATTTATTATCTCCAATGCATTCCTTATATTAAAAGGTTTAAACATATCCTAAACCCTAACATAATCGTATCACATAAAACATGAATAAATGAAACATATCATTTCCAAATTTCAATCACAATATATCAATACAACCAATTGATATAAAAAACATTATAAAAACCATTTTCAATACTAATATAAAATTAAAGGAAAACATGGTATTTATGTTTCATTTAAAAAATGTTATAGCTTGTAGAGGAAGCCGAAACTAAAATAATGGTCACGGTGGTGGAGAAGTCGTTGTCGCCGCATACGTACGACAAAAACAAATTCCCTTTGTCATTTAGTAAAACACTCTGTATAAAAAATATTCTTTTTAAATAAACATAAAAGTCAAAGGGGTGTATACACCGTATAAAATAATGTTGTGTAAAAAAAATATGCCTCAATGAAAGGAGATTGAGACAAAGTCCCTTACAAAGATCATTTTCTAAATAAAATAGATCTATTATGTGTATTCACTTTATGTACTCATAAAGAAAGTAAAAATACGAGATAGGACATAATAATATCATGACATAATTTGAAAGTAGGAGATTAACCCAAAGAACGGAAATTGGGTTAAAAAGTTCCCTTACCTCTTGTCCGACTTGACTCGATCATTCTTTAATCTCCTGAATAATAAACTAGAGTTAATTTATATTTGATTAAGAAACTTTTTCATTATCATTATTCATTTTATATCACTTATTACAGTGTTATGAACATTTTGTAATTATTTAAGTTAATAACGGTCATTTGGTCGATCATTGGTACTTGAGTCAAAAATAAACTTCTTATAATTACAAGTTCATCATGTGGTGAAATATAAATTATATCAAGAATTATATTCATGATTTAGATATAATATATATCATATATATCCATTATATAAATTCATTTGTAATATTACTTAACATTTTGAGGTAAGAAATGAAATGCACCGTTTATGGAGATGGTAAGCCGTACGTACGCATGAACGCTACTTTCATTTATATTTCATATTTAATGGAAATAAATAATAATGATATAAATGTATATTATAATTGCATTATAATATCATATATAATATCATTTACTTTATCCTTTATACATCCCACATTTAGCATTAATGATTCAAATCACTTTGAGGGGGCGGTAGTCCGCACTTTCTAAAATGAAATTATCACGTTTACCCATAATGGAAATCCTAAAGGTATGAAATAAATGAGAAATACAGAAGAATAAGGAAAACATAAACATAATATATATCATATATAAATATATTTACATCTTAATGGACTCCATGAGAGGTGTTAAAAGAAGATTGAACAATTATCGTTTCGTGAGGCAGAAATTCGCCAACTACAGAAACAGTATGTTCTTTAACCATTAGACGAAGGCGTGTGTAATTTTAAATCAAATAATTATCATAAGAACATACTAGTATATTATAGATACTGGTTTTGTTAAAAAATAGTGGAATAAAAAGAGTTTATGTGGTTGGAGAAGCAAAATAATACACAATCACATAAGAGAAGACATTACCTTAAAATCAGGTAAATCTTTTTGATTTGAGCCAAAGGCATCCTTGGGAAGGATTATGCCCAAAGTGAGGCTTCTTGGACTAATATAGGGAAGTTTAGAGAGTATTTTGGCAGAGGATGGCCAAGAAAAATGGCTTTTATGGTGTGAATAAGGTGTTAGAGGTGGCGTCCTTTTATAAGAGGAGAGGAGGGGCACTCTTGGGAAGTAATGAAATGTTACATTATTATGAATTACTTTTTGGATTTAAAAGGTCCTAAAATTATATATTTCTAGGATAAGGTGATAAGGTTTCGAAATATATTAATCCAATAGGTTTTTGACAAGTGTAAATCTTTGATTTTACATTATCTTTTCATTTTAATTAAATCGTTAATTAATGAGGTAATCACTGCATCATCATGGTGTCATAAAAATTTTAATTTATATAATGTCCAAAAATTATAATAAAAATATCATGATTTGGGAAATATTTTTTTCTTTCCAATGAATATTTATAGTCTAAATTTTAACTTATATAACCTCATGTAATAATTGTTTTAGTAAAACTACACATGTTTGTGACAATTTTATTTTTACTTTAAATAAAAAGTTATTAATGACATTTTCTTACCCAAGTGGCTCCAGGGGGTCGGCAAGTTGACCCATGGATTGTATTGGTCGTCCATGACTCATCCAATAAGTTTATTACAAGTGTCAAGATATTTTCATATTTTTATAATTTCATTATTACCTTAAATTTCACTAATTACATTTAATTGCGATTAATAGAACTTAAAAGTTAATATTCACCAAAAATTATATTAATCCCATTGAACGAAATTTCACTTCCTGATGACAACCATGTATGTTGTATTTTTTAGATTCATTACATATAAGTGTTAATGTTTCATTTTCATGAAATATTAGTTTTTAAACTACCACTTAGTGGTTTCACTATTCATCAAAAATTGAAGTTTTTTAGAAAAATACCAAAAATTCACCCTAAGATATATTTGATATTCCGAATTCAAAAATAATGTTTATTTTAAAAAATTAAAAACATATAAGTTTCATTAAATAATTTTATAATTAATTCCCGCTGTCACAACAAATAGCGTCTTTTTATGAAACAATATATATCAAAAGATTGACAATTGTTTATGTCCAATTTCAAAGTGAAATTAATTCTAATTACCACCATTGGATAAAATGTAAAAATATATTCTAATTATACTTTAAAACCACTAAATAGTATAATTTATCACTATAAATTATTTTTATTTAAAAATTTATTTTTAAGTCTTTTCTCTATTCATAGAAAATTGGAAGTTCTCAGAAAATTAAAAAAAATTAAACATAGGATAATTACGATATTACGAATACAAAAATGAAGTCCATTATGAAATATAAAATATATATAATTTTGAAAAGTGGGTATTACTATTCATAACTTCTACTTTGATTGGTCGCGGTGTGTTAGAATTTCGAACTTGCGTACAATGCAAGCTATTTCATTATTGAAAGAGAAGCGTATCTCGAAAGCTTGGGGTGTTAGACCAGGTGAAAGTGGGATTTTCTTGATCCTCTGGAACAACAACGATTTGTTTGTAACTAGAATACCCATCTAAGAAATAGAAAAATTAAATTCTAGAAATCCAGTCAAGAATTTGATCCTACAAGGTCATTGAAAAATGATCATTACTAGTTGTTTCTATCATCTTCTTATAATCTATAAAAACTCTCCATTTTGTGGCTTTCCAAACATTGATTTCTTCGTTTTTTTCATTTTAAACTATAGTGAAACCTCCCTTTATGGGGACAACCTGGACAGGGCTGGCCCAAGCACTATTAAGAATGGGATATATCATTCTAGTGTCAAGCTATTTGATCACCTCAGCTCTCACAACTTCATTCATATTTGGATTCAATTTCCATTGACACTCTACCCTAGCATTATGGTCACACGCCATAGGTATTTTATGCATGGACAATAAAAGACTAATACCTTTTATATTAGCTATGGTCTAGCCTATGGAATATTTAAATATCTTCAACACACTCAATAATCTTAGTTCTTGATTTTCCTTAATTTTAGCAGAAATTATGATAGGCCAATTGGAATTCTCACCCGAAAAAGAATATTTCAAATGTGCAGGGATTGGTTTAAGTTCAAGAGTGGGTGGTACTAAACTAGAAGGAAGAATATTATGCCTGGGAGGTCCAATATCATTAACATAACTCTCATAATGAGTATTAAATAATGACCAAGTTTCAATTTCATGTTTAGATTTAGAAATAATAGTGTTGTTTTCCAAATTGGAAAGTACAGAATCCAAATATTCCAAAGTAGAATTTAAAATATTAATCAAAGAAAAATAATCAAGTAGTCTTGTATGTTCTCTCTCAACATCACTAAAGTGTTCCTCAATGTTGGTTTAAATAGAAACACCCTCATATTCACTCAAAAATATCCTATGTTTAAAAATAGATGACTTTTCTACAGCATGAACTGGGGAGTTGTCCAAATATATAAATTTATCAAAATTCAATATTTGAGAAGAATTTTAAATTTCTAAGACAAAAACAACAGAATATTTAGTTTCAAGAAAAATTTCATCAATTGAGGATTTTTTTTCATGTTATTCAATGTGTTCATGTTGACTTTTATAAGAAGTATTAGCTTCAAGGATCTCGATTTTTGTACAATATTCAGAATAAGTTGGTCCTTTAATTTTCTAAAACACATTTAACCCTTATTAGTATTCTCAAATTTTGAAGATAAGTTGGCCCTCTGACACATCAATAATAGAACCACCTATATCCAAGAAGGGCCTACCCAATATGATGGCCACGTTTTGTTCACACTCCATATCTAAGACTAGAAAGGCTGTTGGAAAAAATAATTTCCCAACCCCCAATAATAAATCATTTATCCTACCCACATGATGAGTGAAATATCTATCAGCGAGCTGTAGTACGAATGTGGTGGGTTGAAGGTCACCCGACCTCAACTAACGAAATAGTGAGCACCGGAGTAGATTAAAGCTAGCAACTAGATCACACAAACAATTAAGATTATCAGAATTTCTAAAGGTACAGAGAATGAAAAAGATACCTAGATCTTTTAGTTTAGGTGGGATTTTCATATCAAGAATAGCAAAACACTCTTCAGTGAGGCTATAGGTAGAAAATTCATCAAGGGTCTTTTTGTTTGAAATAATTTTTATAAGATATTTCATGTAAGATGTGATTTTTATTAAGGATTTCATAAAAGGAATTTTTACATCATGTTGGGAACGAGGAGAAATGAACACAATATGTTCTGCATAGCTGTTACTTTGTGGATTTAGTTTGTCAGAGAAAGGGATTGGTGGAGAAACAATTTTAAAAATAGTAGGTATATCCCTCACAACTTCATCAAACTATTCTTTTCCTTTATTCATTGGATTTTTAGATGAGTTGTCAGCTTGAGCTCTAGATGATAAATTAATATTTTGATCATTTTAATATCTTTTATTTGAATTTATAGTTTTTGAATAATGCCGATTTTTTTTACCAAATTCAAGTAGATTTTCATTTTGGGCATTTTCATGGTCTTTTTTAGAAATAGCTTGAGTATTAATCCCACTTCTAGTGACCAAAGTCATGGAATTCTCTCCAGGGTTAAGTTAAATGGTACATGGAATTATACATTTCTCCCCAGATGAAAAATCTCTTGCAAGTTGTCCAAGTTGTGTTTCCCTGTTTTTTATTCTGAAATCAGTTTTCATTTTATCTGTCTCAAATTGATTTTTTTTTGTTCAGCTGAGTCATCTATCTTTCCTATTGAGATACAATTTTTTCATAATTAGATAAATCGTAAAATATTTTTGAATATCATTGTTTCCTTGCAAATTTTAAGCATCACCCCTTTGTTGATTTTGAATCTTTAGTCCGGGTTGATTAGAGTAATTAGGGGTAGTGGATTATTTAATTTTTCCTTGGTGTTTCCATGAAATATTTGGATGGTTCTTATAGCCTTGATTGTAATTGTTTGAATATAGATCTTCTTTAGGAGATGTTCTATGAGTATAATTAATATTGTATGAATTATTCTATTTTTGGGATTTCATATCAATATTAGGACATATTTCCTCAGTATCCCCAAACATACCACATTAGACACCATGTTTCCTAAAATATTAATTAGTGTTTTGATAGACAAGTTGATTATCAATTTGTTTAGAGTTTTGGATCATTAAATATTTCAATTAGTTGGTGATTTCAGAAAGTTGGTCTTGAGTTTCATTCATTTAACCATTTTTTACATTAACATTTCTGTTGAGTCTTTACCTTCATGAATTTTAATATTGTGTTTTTAAAGAATGATTATTGAAAAAAATTATATGTTCTTCATCTATCTTATCATTGTAATTTCCACCAGCCGCCTGATGAAATATATTTTATCCATAGGATGACATCCCATCATAAAATGTGTCCATTAGAAGGTGAGATGGGAGTTGATGATGAGGAAACTGCCAAAGCATAACCCCGAACTGATCCCATGCTTAATGAAAAACATTTCCATCCTCTTGATAATAAAAAGATATTTTTTTTAGTTCACCCTTCATTATTTGGGGATAATATTTCATTAGGAAATAATTTTACACTTGATCCAAATTTTAAAAAATGTTCTCATCTATACTCTGAAACCAATTCTTAGAATTCCCTTTAAGGAAAAAGGGAAAGACTCTCATTCCTAGGTCTTTCTCTATGAGTCATAGAAGAGGTAATTAATGCCCAGTATTATATAAGTCTCTAATAAAGGAAAGAGAGTCCTCATTAGAGAGCCCATTAAATGCAGGAAGTAGTGAAATGTGTGACTATTTAAGTTCATAATTTCTATCTCTAGGGATAAGTCTAATAGAAGATGGATTTCATGAAACTTGAGGGAGTTGGAATTCCCTAATTATATTTCTTTCAACTACATCTAAGATTTTTGGTTGATAATTTTGAATGTTTTTATTAGGAACCCTTTTGTTTATGTTTTCCATTTAAATTTTGTTATTCTATTTTCTATGAGCTATTAAATGTATGTCTATTTTTATGTTCACTAGATCTAGACTAACAGTGGAATTTATTGTGCTTATAAAAAGTACATCAATAATTCAATTAGCATAATAGTCGAAAATGAAATGTTATTTTCTATAGTTTTCAGTTTTTTTCTATTTTTAGATTTTTTTCAAGTATGTGATTTTTTTATGTTTTATTTTTAGAATTGATGGATCGTTCCTTCCCCAACAACAAAGCCAAAAATATGACATGGACTGTCTTTGAGGTCAATCAAAGTTTAAAATTTATATTCCTACTAACCACAGTATATGTGGAATGTAGGTTCGAATCCACAAGGAATGTGATTATGACCACTATTACTCTAAAAAAATTCGCAAAGACCCCACGGTTGTCTACAGCATGGAAGATTTTCTATTTTTAACTTTTTATATTTTCAGTTTTTTATTAAGTATTAGAGTGATATATCATTTAAAAAAATGTATCTAAACTAAATTTAAACTATAAATAGTTGAAAACATAGAGAAATAAAGATATAATACACTGATAAATGAGAAATCCCGAGAAAAATGTTCGAGGAAAATCCCAATTCACTAGTTTTGAGAAGATTCCTTCTCACGATAGGGAATACAACTACTACCATTGAAAGGGACTGGCATATTTCCCTCGCCAAGAGATAAAACACTGTAGTCGACAAGTCTTGGGGTTTTCCACTCCAAGATAAATCAACTTTGAAAATTCTTCTTTGAAAAAGATAACATCAAAAACCTTCCTTATGTTTGGTAGTTATTTTTTCAATTTAAATATTTAAGAAAATAAATCAACTATAAGAAAAACCAAATGATTGTAGAGTTCTAAGATTATGTTCATGTGGAACGTTTTAAATTATTACAATTAGAACAGATCTTACTGATCAATTCTATTTACATTCTATATGATATTGAAAAGGATTTCGAAAGACAACCACCAGATTTGATTTTAACCCCGAACTAAAGGATTTAGACTAATAATATCTCTATTATCAATATAACAACTAGAAACATACTAAAATAGAGTACTAATTCTATAATTAAGAGGTAATATAAACTATTGATATTAAGCTCTACTCCTGTGCTCCTCAAAATTCAGATAGTGGTTATATAGTTTCCCTCTGATCTTCCACTGCTCAGACCTCAATCATAAATTGTTTCAAATGAATGTCCTCCCCCAAATCAGTGAAAAAGAGGGAAGGGATTTCATAGATTTTATCATAGCATGGAGGTTCATTTTCTTGAATGGTAGTCCACGACGAATCCAACAAGTACTTCTCTACTTGATGTATGGACCTCCTCGACTTACAGCCGCTTCAAAATAGTGGCAGTCTTCTTGCGTTCGAATAATTCTATGTACAGGTCGACAATGTATCCATCGTCATCCTCTCATCTTTTAGGGTCAACCTCATTTTTCGGTGGCCTGTGGACCAAGGGTGGGTAGCATGCAACCCCTTCTAGTTTTCTAGAGGATGTCGTAGGATGTCTTCACATCCTCCATGAACATCAGACACACCTCTCCTCACCTCTCACTCATTTGTAGTTCCTCATTCCAACATCAGTGACACGACACAGTGTCCTCTCCCTCCAAATCTGTTATGCAGGCTTCATGACAGTGAGCACTATATTTTTTTCAAAGTGGCACAACACATCTTTTTGGAATTCCTGTGATAGGTTTTCAGAGCAATAGAATTCAGTCCTCATGATTTTGGTTCACTTTTGTATTTTAGAAATGATTTGTATCTGCAAATATTTCTTGACTGAAATCGTGGAACCATGTGTGGGATGAGGGATCTGTGGTGAGAAAAGGGTTTTCAAGGCACTGGTGAGTGTGGTGACAATGATTTTTGAGTAAGTCGGAGATGATCAGAAGTAGGACAGGAGGTGTAGCGTGAGTCAGTGATAGATCCACATTAGTGAGAAATAGAGGAGAATGGATTTTGGAGCGATGCAATGTAAAAATGGAAAACCCATGGTGATAAGTAGATAACGGTGAGGAATAACTCAACGTTAGAAGAATAGAAGAAAGGATGCAATATATGTGAGATGTCTAGCGGTGTGGGGGTCACCGTTAGTTTAAACAAAACTCACTAGTAGATTTAAAATTAAAATCTCACCATTAGATTAAAATATAAAGGTTACTGTTGTTTCATAAAAATATTAGTCTACTGATTGTTATAAAATTAAAGGCCCACCATTGGGATGCAAGAGAAAAGGTCACAGATTGATGTAAAAAAGGCTAATGATAGTTGAAAAAAATAAAAATGGGAAAAGGTTATAGTTGAAAACAATCAAATATGAAGGTTACCGATGTAGAAAATAAAACTGGTCACTATTGCAGATAAAAATTCTGGTCACCATTAGTTAAATAATAAAAATGTCACTAGTAGCTTTAAAAATTTAAGGTTACCGTTGGAATAAAAAAAAAGGAAACTGATGGCTTAAAAACAAAAGGTCGCCGATAGAACAGAATAAAAGGTTACCAATACACTACATCAATAGCCTGATGGTAGAGTAACTGGTACTTATGAAAACAAAGGGTCACTGATACCATGAATAATCCGCATCAGTAGTATATAAAACTAATACTAACAGTGATTCACAATAATTAAAACTATATACAATTAATTTAAAATTAAATATTAAGTAATTAAAAACAATGATTAAAAATAATTATCCAGTTAAAAACAAAAATACAAAAATACAAAGACTGAAATTCAAAAATTCAAATAAGTCTAATTAAAACTGAATTATAATTAAACTTTAAATTTTTAAAATTACAATTAAGATTATTAATTTTTTATACATAAATTAAAAATAGGATAAATATTAAACTAAGTTAATAAAAGACATAAATTAAAAATTATTAAATGGTATATAACGAGTATGAAAGGATCGCATTGGTGACAAAATAAGTCGCCAATTTCTCATATTTGTCTCACCGGTTTGCTAAAAAAAGAGTTGCGAAAAAAATAATCTAACTGCATACATAGGATTATATAAGTACTATTTTAAAACTCCATATTAAGTAATTCTACAACTATATGAATACTTAAATCTAAAGTTTCTCTATTTCATTTAATTTTAAACTAAATATCTACACATAATTAATTAACAGGGTGATTAAACATATTAATAAATGAATTTAATATATTCAAATAAATCTAAATTAAGGGATAAAATATGAAAATAAAGACTATGTTAGATAAATAGACATACATTGATTAAATAACTCTTTAATAAAAATTTTTAATTTATTAAAAATTCCTGCAGACTTAAATTAACTAAAATAATAAAGAAATAATTAAATTAATGTAAGATTAAAATAATTAATTTAAATACGAAAAATACACAATTAATTATAAAAATTAATTAAATAACAAATTTATTTACAAAAATAAAAAATAAAAAATATTTGTTTTAAAGTGTTAAAAGAAATAATTAAATTGAGAGAAATTTAATTAAATATGTGGAAAAACTATATAAAAATAGAACCACAACAATAATCCTGGATAGTGTTGAAATAAATTCATCCAGAATATAATTTCTTTATTCTAACAACAAAATTTTATATTCACTCATTTCTTTACTTTATCTAAATGTGTACATATAAAATATATTTAAAATTTTGAGAGTGACACATTAGACCTTCTAATGATTTAAATATTATATTGGTAATTTTCATGGAAACTTTTCAAATAAAAAATAAATTTCTTGTTTAATTTTATAAGGTTAAAATTATATTTATCCAATAATAATTTGGATGAAAAATTATGGAGTTATCACTTAGTTTTATCCTTGATTAATCCAATTTACCCTTTACCGTGGTGATAAATTTTACCACGATTTCTATTTATAATGCCAAGAAATAAAAGGGCGATATTTATGAAATTTTAACACGTGATTCTAAATAATAATTTCATTTTATTAAATTCAACTCTTATAAGTTGTTGAAATTTAATTAAAAAATGTACAAATTGTGATGAAAATAGATTTTGAAAATAATTCATTTTTAAGCAATAAAATTTGATTATTAATATCCAATAAAAATTTTAAATTAATTTTAAAAAATATTATTTAGTATATAATATATACATTTTTTTTAAAATAATTCACTAATAGTAATTAATTTAATTTATTAATATAATGATACATTGTTGGTATGGAAAAGTCTTTCATCTTTAGAAAAATATTTATTTTGTTTTCAAATGATTGCTTTATTTTTATATCTAATTACTTAGTAACCATTGAATTAATATTTTTACATATTCTATAGTAAAATCTTAATCATTTAATTTAACCTATTCAATAACACTAATATGAATTTTATTTAATAATAATCACATTATAGTATTTATTATTACATCAGCGTTTTCTTGAATTTGGTGTTGTGTGTACCATAATATATCAAAGATATAAAATTATATAGTGAGAAATATATTCTAAAATATAAGTGTGTTACATTCTATAGCATTTAATAGATTATATTATCACAATTTTATCTCGTTTTTGGTAGTAAAGAATTTCATATTTGAATTTTTTTGGTAACCTATATCGTAAAAGGGGTGAATAAAACATTTTCTGGAAGATAGTGAAAGTGGTATATGAAGGTTTTCAAGAATAAAACGTATCTATGTTTCTTGATCAGTGAATATAATTTGGATAAATAAATATGTATATGGAAGAAGAAATTAATATCTATAAACTGATGAAGAGTGAAAAAGAACATAAATCACAAAAAAGTGAATGATCATGTGAAAGGTAATGACCACAAAACCATAATTCAATGAGGTGAGAAATAAGTATAAATTCATTATAATTGAATGTCATAAGAATTTTTCTATTACATGATACTTTTTATAGGATTTTATAATTTCCCTTACCCTCTACACTAGGAACATAATGGAATATACTTACTTGAAAAGTAGAATTTCTTCAACTAATAAATTTCCACAGAAAACTCAAATGTTTCTCAAAATCATTAATACATATGAATATTTTTTCATTTCTGGGGAAATAAAATTATTGTTTAGAAAATAATATTATTCAAAGTCATTACTAAGTTTAATAAATATTTTAAAAAAATTGTCAACAAATGTTTTCATATATATATAAATATAAAACATTAATTTTCACGACCTCAACAATAACAACCAAACCTCATCCTAATACATTCAATAAAAATTTATCCTTAATTTTCCCCTAAAATATTTCTATCCCAAATTCAAGACCAAATATTATATTGAATTGGCCTCATATCTGTCCTTATGAAATTAAAATATTATTTTAAAATAACATTAATCACTTATAAAGGCTCAAAGAAAAATTTATTTATCCTAATTATTTCATAAAGTATAGTCATAGTAGAATCATATATGATTCCAAAATATAATTCACCATTTAATGAGTAAATAACCTCCCATATTAAAAAAAACATATTTCTATTGGGTAGATCATTGCACCAATATATGATCATAGGCTGATTTTATAATTTCAAATATGATTCCTTTATTCCATAAATTTTAATTGGATATATATAGAGGGACTTACTAAATACTTATAATCATATTATATTTCACAATAGGTTATGATTTTTTAAGGTCTTATTCATACAAAATTAAATAAGAAATCACTAACTATATGGTGGAGGATATGTATTCTTGAACTATAATGAGTCAATTCCACTATTGTGGTAGAATATGATTTCCCATTGTCCTTTGAATTCAGATGTTTTTTTTGGATTATTATCCTCATTATATTTTGGTTTTGATAATTAATTTTCATGATACCCAAACTAATTGAATATATAGGAATGATGTTTGATAGGTTTTTTCTGTTGGGTTCTATCATCATTAATTTCATTTTCTGTCCTCTTCACTTCACTTCTACATTATTTTGATTGATCTTCAGACTTTCCACACATGAAACATTTTCATATACCATTCAAGAAATTTCCAAAGTGGTTATTCCTATATTATTTTCAAGTAATATGTTAAAACATTTTCTTCCCTTAATGTGACCTACCAATAATTATTACATGAAACATTATTTTTTTCTTATCACAAAAAACATAATGTTTCCCAACTTTTATTTCAACTTTGAGTTCATACCAAATTATTTTTTTCATATATTTTATTGTCCCTTATCGACCATCATTTTCGAATACATGGTTTCAAACCACTAATAAATCAATAAATTATTATTTTATGGATGACTGTTAAACTATAATCATTCTTTTAAAGTCTTGTAAAATATTCTTCATAGTTTCATATTGATTCAACCTTATTTGGCTTCCTACCAAGTAATTACTCATTCAATATTATATATATAATATGAGGAAATTACTTATTGAAAAATATCCTCTTAAACTCATCTCATTATTTGTTGTGATTTTCGTCGTCTTTCCTTTTATTATTAATTAGATTTCACCATTGATATTTTTATCTATTTGAATGATATATGGATATGAAATATTTTTTATAGTCTGAACACTGAATAATGGAATTTTTCATTTCTATCATAGTTATCTATTGATCAGTCCATGGTGGATCAAAAGACACCTAGAAGGAGGTTGGATGTTGTTCTATAGAATAACAAAATACATTTTATCCCTCCTTGGTGCATTAAAAAGTTATAAAATTTCCATGTCACCACTAAAATAATGAGATATTTGAGTGAGCATATTAACATGATATTTCATCAAAACTCTAAATCCATTTGGATTTCCTTGAAGACATCCATTTCATTGGATATCACATTTGTTGTTTACATGATTCCATTTGTTTCTTTAGGTTGACAAAAACCAAAAACTAGGTGTAATAATAATTATTTTAAAACCTAATTGAATAATCATATATTCAGGAATATCATTTCAAATATTCCTTAAATTATGACACCTTAGACACTCATGGTCATTTTCAATTAAAATCCTCCATAATGGTTTATAAATAATTTACAGTTTAAACAAATAATATCACTTGAGGGTGTCAAAAAAGTGCACAATTATGGAACATTGACCGTGAATAATAATGATGTTCATGATATACTCACATAACTCTTTTTGGAATTGTTACCCAAAGATGAGTATTCTCCAAATCCAAAATCCACTTTCATTATCTATTTAGTGATTTATTATTAAAAAAATAAAATAATATCTTTTTTACCAATACTTTATGATATTATCTTATGCTTAGTCATATACCTAATGTTTCAACCCATGTTTTATTCTTTTTATCTCCACAAATTTACTAAAACCTTATCTGATACTAACTACAGAGGACCAAAAATATCATAAATAAATAATACATATTTCGAGAAGAATATTCAATACATAACATACAGATCCAAACTATAATAATAAAGATGTAGTATATGTAGAGAAAATATACATAAAAACTATTTCCTAAAAGATATACATCATCTCCCAATAAGTTTATCGTATCTAGAACCCTTCTGGTACATGCCCTATCTAATACCATTATTCATAACCGGGGAAAAAGGAAACACAAGAAATGTTTATCTCATATGCTTATTAAGGGTAAATAAGAGAGATATCAATGATCACTTGGACATAACATGATTATAAGGGTATCATAACACAAGAATAACATTCTAAAACTATACCCATTGTATAAAATATCATAATCACGATTCCTTTCATAAATAAGAAATTTTCATATGACCCGAATCATGAAGTAAAAAAAATATTTTCCATGAGAGAATAATATAGGAATATAAAATTTGAAAATACATAAAATTATAAAATTGTGAATATTTATAAATGGAAAACATTTCACTCATTGTGTTAAGGACCTGAAATAATCCCCTCTTATAAAATTATCAACATAAAAACAAGCTCCCTAAAAAATATTATGGACATGACATCTTAGTCCACACATAAGCTTATATAAATGAAAGTTATGTCTACACATAATCTTATGAACAAGAATACTAGGTCCAGGGATTAACTTATTTACATGAATTCTAGGTACATGGAAAATCCTATAGACCTAAAATACGATCACCCACATAATATTTTAAACATGAAATTAGTCCATACATAATATATACACCTCATAAGTTATAAATAATAACTCAATGAATTGTAGGAATTTAAAATACTCAAACATTACATGTTTTAAATTTATTCATTTGAATTCTTATTGGTCATAAATTATATCATAACCCTATGAGTGAAATTAGTTTTATGAACATCTCATGATCTTAATCATAAATCACCAATAGAAACAATATGGATGGTATAATTGAATCATATTCCATTTAAAATATATTTATCATCAAATGATATTATCATAGTTGAAAATTTCCTTTAAAGGATCTTTAATTATTTTCTTATGGAAATTATCCTTTTAATTTTTAATAACAATTTTTGAAACATAATATTTTCCCAAATATTATATAGAAATTTTTTCCTAAAATAAAAATAAAAAATTGTAATGGAGTCATTAATTCATTTTCCATTCATGATGTATATATTTTATTTTAATTCCATATATAGTAAATTTAAAAAAATCATTTTACACGTTACTATTAAAGGTCCAAAAATACGACATTGAGAAATTTGCACAAAGATTCCTTTTATATATGTTTGTAAAATTCAAAACAATGTTGAAAATAAAATTAAATAACAATAGATTAATATTAAAAAGATTTATTTATTTCTTTTATAAAACAAGGGTATGAAGAAAAAAAATTTCGAGTAAATAGATAAATAATGGAAATTTTTATTAAAAACATAATTTTGGCCTTCTGTGTACTTTTGTGGAAAATTATAGGTAAAAATGGATTATTAATATATAACCAGAGGAGAATAAAATGACTTATTTTTGGAGAGTTATATCTAAATAATTAATCATTAGAAACTTAATCATAATTAACCTGAATAAATAATGAGACTGTATCCTAAAACCATTTACAATTTTTTTAAAATTTGAATTGTATTACTTATGATTTAAAGAACCATAGATGTATATATATATATATATATCCAAAAAAATTCTATATGTATCATAATAAAATATATTAACTAGAATTATATACACCACATGATGAATTTTGTGCTTAATATGGCACATGTCTCATAGAAATATATGTGAGATGAAAATCCCTTACATCGAGTTCTACTTTCTTGGAAAGCACATTATACTCCAATATAATAAATTTAAATATATTATAAATATATTAAATAATAATTTACCTAATTATAATGTTATATATGATTCATTTATATCATTTTAATACTTTTTATCAGTAATTCCTAATTAAAATTGACATTTCTGTGTGTTAATTGTTTCATTTTTCATGATAATTTTATTTATGTATTTTCGATCCTTAAATATTGATATTGGTTCAACCACCTCCAAAATGTTAATAATGGTATAAATATAATATCTATACATTATATAAATATATATTATCATTCATTAAATATGTATTTAGAAAAATTAATTAGACTATTCATAGAGATGGTCGTCCAAACATAGGCACATACGTTATATTCCATTTTCGATAGATGGAAAAAAGGCAAGCTAATTAATAATTATACATAAGATAATTTTTATTATTATATAATAATAAAATTTATTTTTATTTAGATATATTCATTTTACTAAACATGTAAAATATAAATGAAGAAAAATACATCAATTCATGAAGGTGGTAGTCCACACTTACGAATTAGCGACAATATTTTATTAAAATTTATTGAAAAATAAGAATTCATATGTGTTATTATAATTATATAATTATAAATATGTCATAATTATCATATATAAACATTAAACCCACAATAATAACCCACCATGAAATATGATTATGGATAATGAATTGTATCACTATGTGGAGATAGTAATTTGTATGTATGCATGAGAAATATTTACACTTCCCATTTAATGGGAAATATGGTGGATAATGGTGATTTAATTATCATAATAAAATTACAATATATTTATGATATTGATTCTATTATTTTATTCTATGTTCAATATATTTATAGGAGGTAAATAAAAAGTAAAATTAAAGTGATCAGTTAACGAAATTATTTGAAAAAACTTTTATATATCCTCTTAAGAATCCTAGGGATTGTATTTTTGGATTAAAATAAACTAATGATTGTAATTAATAATGTATTTTTGGAATATTGGATGTTTATTTTTTTGATTTAATGATCAATGTGATTTAAAAAGTAAAAAGTAGGGGTTCCATTTTATTATAAATGGGAGGGAACATTTAATCCTTATTAAAAAACTAAATTATAATAAAGTCATTCACTAGAAAAATGATAGAAAATGAAAATATATTATGTGATAATGTAGATTTTGGTTGAAATACTAATTTAAAAAATAATATTTAGATTGATTATTATTTCACTTTAAACCTTATATTTTATATTAACCTCTTGGTTAACCAATTTTAAACTTAACTGCATTAAAATATCCATACACATAAAGAGTTATAATTTTAATTATAAGGTAAAAATTAGACCATATATGACCAATAAATAAAAATTTACACCATATATTATTTATATTTTCACCTTTTAAATTATTATTTATTTTCAAAAAATCTAATAAACTAATATTTTTTTAAAATTTAATTAATAAAAATTCTTATATTCTTCATTTACTTTGACATGAAAGACACAATTAAAATGATGTAATTAGAATATTATATTTTTTAAAATCAATAAATAGTTACATTTATTTAAATAATTAATATAAATCTATAAATTAGTCAAATTATATTTCTGTTTTATATTTTTAAAATAAATTATTTAATTTTGAAATTTATTTAATAAATACAGTATTAGCATTTCCTAAGAATATATGGTTATTATTAAATCACAAAAATTTATAAAAAAAATACCTTAACTATTATAATTCTAATACTCCAAAAGTAGACATTTATATTTTTTCATAAATTTATTTTCTACCAATGTATAAAATAATAGATATTTAAAAATAAAAATGTGAAACTTTATAGCATTCTATGTTTAAAATACTGTATATTTCCTTTTTAGGGAAAAGTGTCAATTAAATAAAACAATTCATTCTATGGTGATAAGGGTCGAATTGAAATAGTATAATAATAATTATGATGATATATTATAACCACATCCCATAGTTTTAAACTAGATTAACCTGATTCACCCTTTACCATAGTAGAAAATTTTATACAGTTATTATTCATAATTCTTAAAACATAAAGGGGAAACGTTACCAAATTTAAACCTCAAGATTCTAAATTTCAAATAGTTTTTTTTAGAATTAAATAACTATAAATTTCATAAATTAATTTTTTAATGTGAAAATCGTGATGAAAACATCTTTTTATTAGGATACATTTTCAAGCACAACACTGGGTCTATTCTTATCCCATTCCTAAAAAATAAAAAATGATTATTAAAACATTATATTTAATATATAAATTATATATTTAATTTAAATAAATAAATAAAATTTATTTATTTAATTTATTAATATAGAGATACGTTTTGTGAAGACAAATCATTTTTCTAGAAACACTTCTTTTTTATTTTCAAAAGAATTTTTATTTTTTTTCTAATTCAATGATAATGAATGAATTAATTTTATAAATTTAAAACTAGGTTTTTTAAAAATTTAATTTTTTATATTCATATCCACCAATAAAACAACCAGGTTATAGGTTTTATATAATATTATTTTAATAAAAATCAAGGTTTTTTTAAACTAGGTGTTTCTAATAACAAATGATATCGAAGATGTCAAATTACTTATAGAGGTATATATTTTAATTTCTCAGGGTTTTACATTGTTCATATAAATTTACCATTCCTAAAATGCTTACTCAAAATTTAAAAGGATCACTTCTAATGAGTAATTAGGTTAATGCGATTTTTGGGGAATTCAGGAGTTAATGAAGGGGTTTTCTATCTCAATTTTATTTAATTGAAATGTGTTCTATTTTATGAATGTAGTTTAATTTAAAGGGTATGTATAAAACCATTTTGATATATAGTATCATGAATTATATTTTATTACCGTAATATTAATTTCATTTTGATTCTCTCTATTACAAGTGGGGTTTATTAAAAACATTTCTTCTGACATAAGGACTTCCCTTTTCAATTTTCATTCTATAAGGCTTATGTAAAATTCACCACTTGTTTAATTTTTGGTGGTGTATTTAATGTACTTGTATGAATTTTTATAATATTTTATATAATGTTTAGTGGGTTTATAAATCCATATATTGTTATACCTTTTATGGGATATTTATTTGAATAATACTAAAATAATATGGATTTTGTTAACCTAATCCACCTTTATTTTAGACATATGGTTTCATTATGAAATTCCTACTTATATGATAGTTTCCTTCGACCATTTTATTTTAAAAAAAATTTCTATTTCTCTATATTTAAAATTAATTTTTGAATTAAATCTTCCTCCATGATTAATAATTTCTCTATAAAATTATAATATTGTTACGAATATGTCCCATTCTCAGTAATAATGACTTACCTTCGGTGAACATTTCTTGTCATCCCTCTGATGTCATCATTATTGGAAAAAAATTATATTTTACCTCTTTGGGCCTTTATATTTCCCATTTACTAGTTTCTAAAGTAAATTTTTGTACTATTCGTAATTTTGTATTTTAATAAAAAAATATTATATTAAAATGGTTTTTACTTTTGGAATTTAACTTTTACCTTCCACAAAACATTTCATCAGGATAACCATTTTTTCATTTTTATGTCTAAATTATTAATAAAACCTTTTAAAAGTTATAATTTATCAAAAAATTTCACATTAATTTATTGATTATTACATTGGATTGTGATTAGTAACTTATTATTTTACAACAATGTTAATTGTTTTTTGTAAAATCACATTGTAATGTTTTCCGTGTGAAAAAGTAAGTGTATTACCATTATTCTTTTCAATTATTCAATTAAATGTTTTAATTTTTCTAATTGAATTTATTTCTTAATGATTTGAAAAATAAAAAAAAATATTATAAGAATTCTTAAATGTAAAAGTTTAATTTTAATATTATATACTTGAATTTAAAATGTATTTTAAATGTCTGTGTTTTTAAGGAAGTCGTCTGTGTTTTCATGCCTCCTCGAATGACGTTTTTTGAAAACAGATTTATTTTATAAAATGAATTTTTGAGATAAAAATATTTAATATATAATATATAATATTTTTTAGCAAGCTCAAATTATATCAAATAAAATAAAACAAATTAATTATTTTTCATCAATTTTCAAAATAGAAGTTTCTTCTAATTTAAAAAATTCATGTATTCAATAATCTCAAATTATTGTTCTTCATATATATTAACACAGTTTTTTTTATTCATCATGGTACATAGAGGATATTTTTTTGTTATTTTACCATCCATATTATTTATCCATATATCATATGGAATGCTCATGGAATGTTTCATTGGACAGAAACCACTTTTCATTGGGTTTATTGAATTATTTTTATCATAGGAATGTTTATTTTTGTAATTGTACATTTATGTGTCTTTTTATTTTACAAGTGGTGGGCCCTATATAACAACCAAATGCATTGGTTAATGATTTAAATATTCTAAGATATCAATGGGAAAAAGGTAATGATGCCCAATGCACTATGAAAAACTGGTTGTATTACCTAATACACTGTTGGAAATAGGGTTGTATTACCCAATCCACTATGGGAAATAAATTTTTCCTCATTATAGAAACGGGAAAACATTTTATCATACTAATCCACTAAGGTAAACATGAATTGATTCATAATCCTCTATGTTATGATTCATGTGAATAATTTTTACCCACATTTCGATGTTATATTCCTATTATTAGGATTTTTGGCACAAGTTTTTTTCCTCGACACTCCCAAATGGGTCCCATGCCAGGACTCCCCAAGCCCACCTCTATTAGGCCATGGTCATGTGACTAGTATTGAGTTCGCATATCACTAACATGGGAGCCCTTAACCTAAAGTACATGTACATAGGCACACATCTCCAAACCTATAAAAAACTAAAATAAAAATCAATAGATAAAACATGCATGTATATATATAAATCAAACAAACCATAGTATTATAATAAGATCTATAATGTAAAAAGATATAAATAAAAAACAGCCACAAAGAGTATGAAAACAATTACATCCTGAAATTTTAGATGGGGTTTGTTGTCAGGATAACCATAGGAACACACCTTAGTCTTTTCAGTTTACTAAAAACCTCTTGGTACTATTCCCTCTTGGATTTCATTAAATGGTTGGTCATTTTCCCAAAAAATGAAATGTGTTGAAAAATCACATAAATGAGTGAATATAACCATACCATGAAGGAAAATCTAAAATCACTAAGAATATAAAAATAAGAAAAATTGCCATCTATACACATGTATATTTGTACATCAGATATAATAAAAATATCTTGATATACTCAATAAATACATATAGTATCAAGTTAAATCCATAAACATAATTCTTCCAGAGGAATCATGCTCGACGGTTACACATAGAAATTATATAGGAGAACACACACCACATGTCAGACAGTACAGATGTAGTCCATCTGAGATGTAAATATTATTCAAACATTCAATAATAAGTATACGATGTAAGTTTGAATAGAAAAATACATATATATATGAATAGAATTCAATTCTATAGGGTATACAAATAACTCAATCTGGAAAACCCCAACAAGTAGAGGAAAGAAACACATGTAGTGTTGGTCACGACGATACAAATAACTCCACCTAAACAAATATAATAATTTAGGATCTCACTCAAGGCCTCATAAAAGGATTAAAACAACAATATCCTACAATTTCTATTATAGGGATTCATATCCTATGTGTAGGAAGTGATTCCATACTAACCCTCATGGAATAGATATAGGGAGCACCAAATAATGAAATAGAACTATGAACCGGAGGAAAAGGGATCCTATCCAAATTTTATGGAGTATATGCTATGTACTAGTAGTACATGACATATTGCTCAGGCATAGGTTCCATAATGTGTATCATGACATGTGCCCATGTCACGGTCATAGTGCATGATGTGTCCAAACCTATGTACTTCTGACATTGTCCAAGTGCATGTCTTTTCTCATTTAAACATGGATTTGTTATAGGAGTACATGAAATAACCATTCCTTTATACCTATGGCCAGTTCTATTTAGCCTCTGAGGTACATCATTTGTTTCCATGTTAATACACATGTCGAGTGATGGGGTTACACAACTTGTGATATTTAACTTCTCCATGGAAACCGTATCACTGAACCATGGGTCCCTTATATTGTGTTTATCATCATTACATTCTGTGTACAACACAACATTATAGAACCCTTAGGTCCTCCATCCATTGAATTTTCCTCTCCACTAGCCCCTGAATATGTCATAAATTGTATTAAAAGTTTTGGATAAACTCTTGTGGTGCCTCATTGTTTCCACCCCACAGAATCCAGTCATCTTATTTTCACATGAATTAGTAATTGTTAATCCTTATTATTTCCCAATTCACCCCTCAAACCTATAGGTATTCTATCTATTCAGATTATCTCATTTCTACTTCTTCCTTGTGATCCCCACATCACACCGAGTCCGAATCTGCAACATCGAACCATTTTTTCAAGAATATAGTGTTCAATATATTATTCCTAATTATTCTATCAAATAGTTATGCAAAAGAATTTCCAATGATGAACGGATGAAGAAGAATATGATAAATCCAGGGAAACTCACAAAATATGAACAATCCTTAGACTTTGTTGACTATACTCAATCTATTTCTTTTAAAATTATAAATGAATAACCAAAACATCATAATAATTATCCCATAAAATTCTTATATATAAATCCATAATTTAATATGATAAATTCATTGTTTGGTTGGTTATTTTTTTATATAATAATACAAAGGGAAATAAAACCACAATAAAAAATACTACCTTGCTTTAGATCATTCATTGATAAATAATGAGGTTGTATCATTGTCATTATCACGATCATCTCATTCACTTTCACACTAGTCCTTGATATTTGATTAGGTTATTTTTCACCAATATGACCTCCTCTAATGACTCTCTAACTCTCTTAGAAAATTATTGGGTAATGCAGATAATCCTGCATTTGTTCCATAATAGTGTTTATTAATGTTTTGTTTTATCATTTCATAAACAAAAAAATATTATTTATTTAATTTTTATATTCATTTTATGTCTCGAGTGATTATTTTGAAAACCCCTCTCAATGATGAAGTTTATTTCATACCCATGGTAAAACCCACATTCTAAACTAACCTGATCCCAAATATTTAATATTTTTCCCCTTGTTCATGATTAATTCCAAATTTTTAGGGAGGCCACAAAATTGTGATATTAATATGTTTAATATATTTCATACATTTATTCCAAGAACAATTGGACTCATAATAACAAACCCCCTCGAAACATGTTCTCATAAATATTCCATAAAATATCAAAAAATAATACATCTAAAATATGATTCATCGAATTATCCCCACATTTGGCCATGATATCCAAAAAAAACCAAAACAATGTCAACAAAAATATATAGGTGTACTGAGCATGCATTTGATCCTCTCACTCTCATGTACTGCCCTAATGATTCTCAAGCTTTCGTCAACCAAAAAATAAAGGAATAAAATTCCCATAAAGGATACTCTCATATTGATAATAGATCTCTACTGGGCACTCAGAAAAGCTAGCTCTATCCTGAATGTCTATATTTCCCATGTTGATAATGTGTGAAAGATCATGCACAAACCTATTCAGGTACAAAATGTGGAAGAAATCATGCACGTGTTCTAACTATGGTGGTTAAGCTAAGCATTACACCACCTCACCAACTCTACACATGATTTATAAAAGGTCGATTAATCTAGGATATAACTTTCGACCCTATCCAAATATCTATAATACATGATGAGGTGAAACCCCAAAAAACACATACTCTCTATCCTTGAACTATGATGGCCTACATCATCTATCTAGATATTAATTTTGAGGCATATATGTAGTCCGTATCTTCTCATGGATGGTCTTAACCTTCTCATTAGAGACTCTCACAAACTTAGTTCCCATATGTTATAACTATACAAGTCCAGTCCAGGAAAGGGATAAGCTATAAGGTCACCCATTAAAGGCCTAAAAAAGTCTATACCAATGGAGGAATGGTAGAAATGTTTTTATAAATACAACATAACATGTAGATTATTCTCCCAAATATAGAAAAAGTCCAACATTTAAGATCACAACATGTCCACTAGAACTTAAATTTTTTACTCTGTCTGACCATCAGTATTTGGGTGAATATTCATCCACAAATATAGTTGAATCCCAAAAATCCTCCTACAATACCTTCCATAACCAATCTTTGATGTGATCATCATTATAAGAAACCATTATTGAGGGAAATACATCTATTTGAACTATCTCATGCATTTTTAGGCATCCCAAGATAAATACTGAACTCTTCTCCCAATTTATCATGATGTGGGCCAACATGGTGAGTTTGTCTATAATCCCCCAAATGGAATCATTTACCCTTAATATTTTTGTTAATCCCATCAATAATTCCATGGATCACCCATCTCAAATCCACTCTATAACCTCACAGGGATGAGCTAAACCCATTGAAACATAGTTCCCATCCTTCACATAAATACATGTAAACTATTATGGGACAAGATCGGAAACTCACTTCACCATCCTTGGCTAACAAAAATGATGTTGGAGGCCCTATTACATCTTTTCCAAACCATGATGTACTACCACATTGGATTAATGCAACAATTATAGAACCTACTCCCATAACATCACTAGAACCATCTTGAATCCTTTAAAAATAATGGCATGATACTCAACTTCATAAAATCCATCAGGAGCCTATCCAGTGGATATCTGAGTATGTAGGATCTCATAGTAAATATCCCCAATATGTGCCTCCCTAACAAACCATAAAAGAGGAAAGCTAACAACCATCAACTAGAGGAAATATTCTCAATCTATAATCACAAAGGATAACTATAATGAGGCTAATTTCTCTAATCCATTCCTTAGAAACAATAAATAATATCCCTTAACATGAGCATATACTACCATATTCTCCTTCCCTAGATTATATAGAATTCCAATGTCATAATCCTATACGAACTCCACCAATCTCCACTATCTCATATTGAGATCCTTAGGAGAGAAAATGTACATGAGAATCTTGTGGACATTATATATGATAAACTGCTCACCTG
Organism: Viscum album; assembly: GCA_963277665.1. NCBI lineage: Eukaryota > Viridiplantae > Streptophyta > Magnoliopsida > Santalales > Viscaceae > Viscum > Viscum album. Next base: position 174,587,014 of record OY728128.1, read on the forward strand.
TGAGGTTGTGTCACCACATATTTAGTGTTAAAACTTCCACTGAAAATTTATGATCATGTTTTTCATAGTTTTTTTCATGTGATATCAACTAATGTAAACCATAGTAAATCAATATTGGCCTATGCATCAGAACACCCGCAAGTCTCATTTCTAATGAATCACATAACACTACGTACTAGACAACCTCTTATGGATATATCAATATTGAAGTGCTCATAAATTTATATCTCAACTCTTTTAATTCATATTAGAACCTCTATACCCACACAAAAGGATGAAACTTTTTGATCAATGATTTCATGGGAGATGATATCCTAGATAAATCATGTGTGAATATTTGATAGTAGCCTTCAAATCTTATGAATCTTCACAGATATTTCATGATCATTAGTGGGTTCCTGGTTACAATTTCTTTGAAAATCATTAAGTCAACATCCACACCATTTTTTGAGATAACATATCCCAGAATGTGGAAATCCTGAATCATGAACTGGTATGTTCAGAGCTTCTACTAAATATTGTGATCTCAGAGATTGTCCAGAACCATCCTCAAGTGTCTCACATCATCCTCGAAGAACACAAAGTATAGAAGGATATTGTAGATTAAAAATACCATAAACAGGTCTAAGAAGGGATAAAATACCATGTTAATGAGTACCATGAACACTTTTAGGGAATTCATCATTACATGGGAAATAACCATGTACTCATAGTGATTGTAGTGACATATGAATATTGTCTCCATAATGTCTTCTCTAACATCCCGACCATGGTTCCAAACATCTGTTTCTCGAGCAAGTTTTGTACAAGAACATAAGCGTGCCTCTTAATATGTCATAGGCTTTGGACAAGCAGTGAGGGTCAATAATGATCATTTGGAGACTATACTATCTTTATTAAAATAGTATAACAATGTAAAATAAATAAACAATATCTAAATGATATAAAAATGACTAGAATGATACTAATATCAAATGGTAACCAAACATGAAATAAAATACCCAAAACTAAATAGTAGATATTTCAGGCCAATATGTATCAATTGTAAACTTGCAAAAGAAAAAATAAATAAGACACAAACAACTCCCAATCATGTTCAGTACCACATCCAGTTCCCTCATCCATTCTCTATAACGAATTTTTCATCTATAAAAAGGCCTTTTCCATTATCCATTACTACAAAAATGAAATTTATTTGGCTAATGATTTGGAATCCCATGTAGGGTGTGAGTACAACTCCGTATTCTTCCACTAATTTAAAATATCAATAACAATGTATATAGTTTTATAACGAATAAATTATAAGAAATAATGTAAAAAGATTAATTATATATAATTACTATTAATTTAACAATATAAACACTTTGTTCACTAGGACACCTCAGATCTCAATAATATTTTCATCCTATAATGGATTCTTAGCCATCCCTATGGTATATTGTATAATATAATTCCATTATTACCATTTATCATCTCAATTATTATCATCACTAGATGAAAACAAATTCAAATGAAAATTAATGGGAATATAACATCATGTGTTGAATCCCATGGGTATTTGAAACATATGTCTGTATCCCATACCCCAAATGAATTTTGAAAATAATTCACTATCCCATAAAAATATTTAGATGCATGAATTTGGGTCAAAAACACCATGTATACCACCCCTGCGGGTATTTTGAGTGCCAGTCCATGTGAAAACCCCATTTATCAATCAATAAAATATATCAAATATATCAAATCATTCAATTTTAATAAACATTAAACTTCTTAATACATTCCCCAATCAAAATATATATTAATTAACTCATTTATTATATAATCCATTTCATTCGACTGCATAATCCATGCATTTCAAATTAATTGATTCAATGGTTAATAAATCAAATTCAATAATACTAAAATCCCTTAATTAATTCAACAACTAATTATTTCAGTTCAATAAATTTCATATTATCATCGATTCTCATTCATTAATTCAATAATTAATTAATATAATGTATCTATATTAATATCCCATAAATAATTCAAAAATTAATTATTCAATTTCCATATCCAATAATTAATTAATTTAAAATTTTAATTAATTAATGTTAAGAAACTAAATTTCTAATCGTCCAGAGAAAATTTTATAATTACATCCATAGAATTGAAAATAGTATTTTTCATTTGAATAATATACAACCTACCTAAATACTAACAAAGAAAACTCAATAATAGAAATCCATAATTTAAATTAGGAAAATCGTATTCATGATGAGGAACATGATCAAGATTAGAAACCATGATCTACATATCAATGGATTTGATCTATCTAAACCTATTTCGGTATCCATAACAAAAAGACGAAAACATCAATCCAAATGATGAGAGAAACATGATAGAGAGTGAGGTAAACACATGAAATTATGGTCTTCTATAGGGATGGATGTAGATTTTCAATCTGGCCTTATAATTACCACGAACAGAGGATACGAGCACTAGGAATTTTCCATGTTCCATAAAAACAATAGGAATGGGTTGGGGAGATATGGTATTGTATTATGGTGATTTCCATTGGTTTGGGTAATTTAAATCAAATTTTTAAATGATTAAATTCCCATACATGTTGTTTCCGGTAAGAAGCACACAACTTACCCTAACTCCGCACCTCACACAAGGGTGTCGCACAAGTTCTCCTAACCAGACACATCGATTATCAAACCATGAACCAACTATGCAAACCCCACTATCACAGGGGTGCATTATTTTCTTGAATGGGTTCATGGTTTGCGTAAACCATCTTTCAATTGTGTAATGAACCAATTCCCTCCAAAAACATCCAATTTTCTCACAAATACACTAATGATAATCCCCAAAAAAATATATTGCACATAAGGAAAAATATTAAATTGAAACTAGATCATGAAATATTATAAAAAGGTCAGGGTATTAAAATCTCTCCACCTTATAATATATAATCCTAGAACTACACTCCCAACCATCATTAAAATTTTTATTAAAAAATATCTAGCAACTAAGCCCACATATCTGCTTCACTTGGTATGACCCGAACCAACGGGGCTCGAGTCGTGAATCCCCAAGCCTTCCTTCATTAGGATAGGGGATGGAGATTAAAATAGTGTTGTCTATCAGACACATGAGAGGAATTATCCTAAGGTACCTATACACACACAAAAACACACACACCTCCATGCAACAATGAAGATATGTACATACAATTGAAAAGGAAAAGCATGCATACATCTACCACAAAACAGAGTGCAACAGAAGTATAACAGGAAAAACAGGGCCCACAAAAGTAAAACTACAAATGAATTGATCCTGCTCGGAAGAAGGGGTACGTAGCCAAAATCACTACCAGAAATCTCCTCGGCACAACTCCGGTATGAATCCACGGTCAGTGCTGCTCACTCAGCTCCTCCTGCTCCGAGTCCTCCTGAGACTCCGTCGAAAGGCCTGTGGTCTTCAAAAGACACAAACATGTGTGTGGAAAGACCATGTAGGGGTGCGTATATAAATACTTAGTAGGCTCCCCCAAAAACCCCAAACAATAGATAGCTACTGAAAGACACCAGTCCGCTCATCCTAGCTAGAGAGAACCCAGACAAGAGAAAAACTGCATCTCATAACCATCCATGGATAAACACAACTAGTCAACTCAATCCAGTTGTATTCCCATACATACAACTTGAAGATCTTCTTAGTTATATGCCCAAACATATATCCTAAGTATCTACCCAGGTATATTCCCATACATACACCATGATCATATGATCAGATATACACTCTTATGTATACCAAAAAACATCCAGATATACTCTGCTCACACAGGAAGCCACATGAGGTACCGACCACATCACCTGCAATGGTTCATAGCCTGGAGAGAGCACTCTGTGATCACTATCATCCTATATGACAGTTTTCCAAGAGATACACTCCATTGGGTCCCTCAAAAACATCTCAGATGCTCACCTGGGAGGTCATGCTTGTCGGATATCGTCACTGAGGGAACCTCACTGAAACCACATAGACACCATACTCCTCAGGTAGGGGATCTCCCCTAGGGTTCGCTGGGGGGTACCAGAACCTACACTAGTATAGGAAGATATCACAGATAGGGGATCACTCCTAGGGACCTCAAGGCGATACAATAACCCTATCTTGCATTTGTAGATCTCAAATATAGGGGATCACTCTCAGGATCCACTGGGGGACACCACAACCCGATCTGGCGCCCTTCAGAAACACATCAATCAGATAGAGGATCTTCACCTGTTTCATGATGTTCATGACGATACTGTAACCCTATCTGGTACAGCTCACGTTATAGGGGATCGAACTGATGATGTGGGAACACTACAGAAACCACGCGTTGAGTAGGGGATCGTATAACCAACAATTCCACAACCCTACTATAATCCCCATGTTGAGTAGGAGATCCTATACGCAATGATGCCACAACCCTACTGAGCATGGACCACTATATAGGGTATCATGTTTTCAATGATGGAACAAATCCTATAGGGTTGACATGCTTGATAGGGGATCGCCGCCATGGGATAAGCGGTTACAGCGATGCCAAGAACCCGATCTAGGGAAACGATGCTAGAGGATCCCGCTCTGGGCCCACCGGAGGGATGGCACAACTCTAACAGATTGAACATCCATTCGAGAGGATCACAAAACTATACTAAGGGTGTGATGCCACAAAAAACTTTGTAGGAATGAACCAAGGGATTACACTAAATCACTGTTGGTCCAAACGTCGCTAACCCGAGCGTCCCACCACAACGCCACATCATGCACCTCTAAGGATGATACCAAGGCCACCACCGTGATCCACGTAGAAAAACACATCGGATAGGTAGTTTACTCACCTGAAATAGACAACCAGTGAAAAATACACTATTCAGCGTTTCTTGCCCATGTGGGCCCATACTACGATCCCGAAACACATCAAGCAGATCATACCACTGCGATCCCCAAGAAAAAAACACACGACATCGACTACTCGATCATACCAAACCGACACTCAGTGAAAATTTACTATTCACCAAAGCCATCCTGGGTGGGGCCCACACCACACTCCTAATGCTCGTCAAGAATATTGCACAATTACGATCCCCTCCGAAAAACAGACGGAATCGTCTACTCGTTCGTCCAAAACGAACACCCGGAGGAAAGGTTGCATTTATCAAAAAATGCCAAACCCAGTCTCATGTGGCCCACACACGTTTCTCAGTCAGAACACCCAAAAACCATAAATAAATGTTCTCTGTAACGTTAGGGTCTCGATGCCACTGATGACACGTCAATCGGATGCTCCGGGTAGAAGATACATCGGCCCAAAGTCGAATATTAAGAAAAAATCATTATTTTATTCGACATTTCTAGCACCCAGGCCATGATCCTGAACTTCAAAACCCCCAAAACCATACCGAAGGGTTCGCCTTGTCACCAAGGTCGCGTCACCATAGACGGCAGGTGATTCTAACCTACAGGGAGCAAGTTACGGGGGTTTTAAAACCCCTATGTATGAGAAGAGGGCTGAATCGGCCTGAACCGGCCTACCGACCCGGCCCCTGCCGCCGGTGGCTATTTTAGCCAGCTGACCTAGCTTCTATAGCACAACGCACACACATGCACATGGCAAACCCCCTCGTGGGGTACCTGTTTATTGACAGCCGGAAAGCGGCCACTACAGCGGTCCGTTTTCGTCACCGTGGCCCGCCACATGGGGGCCGCTGTTGCGGGCCGCCGCCACCGCCATCGTGCCGGTGAAGCTTCTGAGGGCTGTTGGGGGCTCCCTGGTGGTCCAAACGTCCTTTCGAATCCAGCTGCCCCCCAGACCATATCTACACATCTGCAGGCTCAAAACCGAGAAAAACCAAACCAATCGGGATTTGGGATTTCAAAACTCAAAACGCCTTCCTGTTGGTGGATCACTGGAGCTTCAGGTGAAGAACGACTCCCACGACGCCCTGAAGCTCAATCCGCTAATGATTGATGCTGAAAACAGTCATCTGTAGCTTGATTTGGCAACGAATAGAGGTGGGGAGAGGTTTCGTCATTTCGGCGTGCTGGAGAAGGGAGGAGAGGGTGAGGGGTTTTTCTGTTTTTTTAATTTAAAATAATTCATTTAATTTAACACACCTGACCAGACCTCCCGGTGCTGAAGAAATTTGGTATCCCCTAGGGTAAAGGCGCCATTCTGAACACAAATTCGGGCTCATATATTTGATCCGAGACTCTATTTAGAAGTTATTCAACTTGATGCTCATAAATAAACCTTTCAATTTATTTACGAAAATGCTCCGTTTGGATTTTCTCATAGCAGTCCACTGCATGCAATGTTTACACCCTGCCTATGGTAAACGGAACGCACCAGACATAACCGTGACCTCAGATTCCTGTTCTTTGCTACCCTTTAAGAGATAACACACCCCTTCCACGTACATAGTATAAAAATACATAATAATTTTATAAAATTAAATCCTTTCACACAAGGGCTCGGAATCACATGCATTTTTCGCACCTATCTTTGAAATTATTCTATGGAATATTACAATGTTTGACAGGGCCAAAACTCGAGTCTCTACATCCTCCCCACCTTAGAACTTTTCATCCCCGAAAAACAATAAGCACATGGAAAGAAACTGGACTCTCAACTAGGTCTCCCACGCTAGTGAGTTCGCCAACAAACACCCCTGGCCAAACACATAAGTCAGAGGGACTCATCCACCACACCACAACACTATCCTCTGTGGGCGACACTGACTCACCCGCACGGTTTTGATTGCATCACAAAAAATCATTTCTGTGGGGGAAATATCCCTCTTCATCATGCATTTGAAGCACACCGAACAACACCCACACCGGGTCTTACCAACGCCTTGAACAAAACTCGAGAAAGCAATAAAAATGGAAGGGTACTACTAAATGGTGTCTATAAAAACTACATCAGAAATTAGAATAGACTAAGGCATACCTATATCAATATATGGAGCCTATGGGTCAACAACCTCTTGGGAATGCAGTTGTCCTCACCCTCGCCCTACATCTCCCTGAGCTCGACGTCGACCACCTGGGGGTGGTGGTGGTGGAATATGATATCGCCTACACCCTCCCACTGCTGCACCAGCTCCATCACAATGTCTTTCGCCCTGCGAACGTCGAAAATTGAGATGTTTCCACTTCCAAGGTGGCATATCGTCTGACTCCCTCTGAGAAACACGACAAGTCAGACAATCTCTAGAAATATGTCCATGACCATTGCAAACGTAACACCACCTCTCCTCTGGCTGGACAAAACCAGCCTGAGAGACCTAAGCCTTATATACTCTATCCTGGGGTTGCCTCCTAAAATGTCGCATACGTCTGGGACCCTAAGTCTGTCGTCGGCTAAAAGATGCTAATCTGACTAACGAAGTCTAAGACCTCGTGTGGCCAGCACTAACAGGTGTGATCAGCTGGGCTAGAAATCTCTCCACCACTAGGGACTGATCCAGCACTCTAGCATTGGTGGGTAGACATAAGGAAACCACACCTTCCCAGATGTCTCTTCATAGGCCCTACTCGAAAGTACGAGCCCTAAATAATGGGTCTCAAACCATATCCATGGAGTAGCGTGATAGGTCTGTAAACATCACTGAGTACTCCGACATAGTCATGTCCTCCTGCCGAAGCTGTAGAAGCTCTTGAATCTGCACAAACCTCAGCGTCAAATGATTGAACTCTTCCCTGAAGAGTCAGTCAAACTCTTCCCATGTGAGTGTCTCCTCATTATTGGACTGTGTCACCAAACTCCACCATCACCCAGCCGAACCATACTGAAGGCTCATCGCTAGGACCACCATCTGATCTGGGGGTGTCCTCACTAGGAGGATAGCTCGAGTGACTGCTTCAAGCCTGTCATCAGCTGCATGAGGGTCTGGATCACCCCAGAACCTCAGAGGTTGCTGCCTTCAGAAATCGTGTAGTGAACTCAGCTTACGTGCAACCTCATTATACACTACCAGCACAACTAGCTGCTTGAAAGGTGGTGGATCAACTGGAAGACCACTTAGAGGTCCAGCCTCAGAACCAGCGCCCCTGTCTACAACCTCGACACGGGGATGATCATCACCACAATCCCGCTACGGAACCATCACTAGCTTTCATCATGGAGGCATCCGAAAATACAATCAATACGCACCTAGGTCAAAGAGTATATCTAAGGAGCTGACTCAAGAAGAAGAAGGGAATCCAAAAACTCTGTCTTATATAGTGCATGTACCATTAGGTCCCTGTGACTAGTGTCCAAATGTCACGATTCATAAGGCAGGTTATAAGAGTCCTAGTGAATAGATATGTTGTCCGCCACACCATTATTGGAGTCCCTAGATAGAAATATGAACTCAAAACATCTTGACACTGCCACTATGCAACCTAAACCGAACACATCGCTAGACCAGCAATGCTATGAGATCCCAAAGGTGGAAGCACCTCATATACCACTCCGTCACGACCCGACCCGATGAGGCCTGAGTAGTGACTCCCCAAGCCCACCTACAATAGGCCAGGGGGAGGCGACCAACGACGAGTAGGTTATCACACACATGGGAGGAATTAGCAGAAGGTACTAGTACACACACACCCACATACACCTCCATGAAACAATACATATATATGTATATAGAAACTTTAAAGGGAAATCATGCATACATCTACCCCAAACCAGAGTGCCATAGAAGTACAAAGAGATAAACATAGACCACCAAACAAAAAATAAAAAAGTGTCCAAACTACTCAGAAGAAGGGGTATGCAGCCAAAAGTACCACTGGAAAGCACTTGGGCACAACTCCAGTAAGACTTCACAGTCAGTATCGATCACTCACCATCGCCTACTCTGAGTCCTCCTGGGACTCCGTCGAAAGGCATGTGGTCTGCACAAAACACAAGCATGTGCATGCAAAGCCCGTTCAGGGGTGAATATAACAATACTCAGTAGGCACCCCAAAAACCCAAAACAATTTAGAAAAACTATAAGAAACCAGTCCTATCATCACATCCAGAGGGAACCCAGATGAGAGAGAATCTCCATCTTGTGACCATCCTCCGATAAACACCGCTAGTAATCTCAATCCAGGTGTTTTCCCATACATACAACTTGAACATCTGCTTAGTTATACACCCAAACATATATCTCGAACATATACCCAGTTATAAACCCATACATATACAATGAACATCTGATCAGATATACACTCTTACGTATACCAAAAACATCCAGATACACTAAGATCACGCACCATGCTACATGAGGTACCGACGTCATCACTAGCAATGGATCACAACCTAGAGATCACACTCCATGATCACTATCATCCTAGATGACACTCATTTGAGAGATACATTCTATCGGGTCCCACACTATCATCTCATTCGCTCACACGAAATATCATGTTCGTCGGATATCATCACTGAGGAACCCTTCTTGAAACAACATAAACACCAAACTCCACAGATAAGGGATCGTTCATAGGGAACGCTAGGGGATACCAGAACCCAAAGTTGTATACAAAGATCTCACTGATAAGGGATCACACCCAGGGTCCACTGGGGTGATACCAGAAACCGATCTGGAATTCATAGATCTCACAGATAGGGGATCACTACCAGGATCAGCTGGGGGATACCACAACCCGATCTGGCACTCATCAGAAACACATCACTCAGATAGAGGATCGTCACCCATATCACGATAGTCACGACGATACTGTAACCCTTTCCGGTACATCTTGCGCTGTAGGGGATCGAACTCATGATGTTGTAAGCCTATAGAAACGACCCGCTATGTAGGGGATCATATAACCAATGATACCGCAACTCTACTATAATCCTCATGCTGATTTGGGGATTGTATAACCGACAATTCCACAACCATAATGAGCATGGCCCATTATGTAGGGGATCATATTCTCGATGATTCCATAAACCCTACAGGGTTAACCTGCTAGATAGGGGATCACCGCCCTTAGATAAGCAGTCAGAGCGATGCCAAGAACCCGATCTATGGAAACTATGCTGGAGGATCCCACTCTGAGCCCACTTGAGTGATGCCACAACTCTAATAGATTAAACATCCCATTGAGGGGATCAAAAACCTATACTAAGGTTATGATGTCACACGAACCCTCATAGGAATGAACCAAGGGAGTACACTCAACCACTACTGGTCCAAACATCGCTAACCCGAGTGACTGGCCACAACGCCACACCGTGCACCATTAAGGCCAATATCGAGGCCACTATCGTGATCCAGGAAAAAACATGCATGATATGCTATTTACTCACCCGAAATGGACAACCAATGAAAAATGAACTATTCACCGTAGCTAGCCCTTGTGGTCCAACACTATGATCTTGGAACTCATGAAGCGGATCATACCTCTGTGATCCCTTCTAAAAAACACATGGGATGGACTACTCAATTGTCCCAAACAGACACCCGGTGAAAAGTTACTGTTCACCGAAGCTAGCCCGGGTGGAGCCCACACCATGCTCTCGAAACACGTCAAGATGAACTGACCATTACGATCCCCTCAAAAAAAAACACGGAATCGTCTACTTGTTTGTCCAAAACGGACGCTCGACGGAAAAGCTGTGTTTCTCCGAAATGCGAAACTCGGTCTCGTGGAGCCCACACCTTGGTACTAGTCAGAACACCCAAAAACCATCAAGAATAGTTCACTATACCATCTGGGTCTCAATGCCACTGATGGAACATTAATTAGACACTTTGGGTAGAAAATACAATGGCCTGAAGTCGAATAATAAGAAAATATCATTATTTTATTCGACGTTTCAAGAACCCAAGCCATGATCCCAAAAATCAAAACCCTGCAACCCACACCAAAATGTTTGCCTTGTCACCAGGGCCATGTTGCCATCAAAGGTAAATGATTTTGGCATCCAGGGAGCATTTTACAGGGGTTTCAAAACCCCAATGTACCCGAAGAGGGTCGGACTGGCCTCAACCGGCCGGTCCGGCTGGCTTGGGCCGACCCTACCGCCGCCACTACCGGTCGTTCTGGCCGTCAGACTCCACCACCACGATGTGTGTGCGTGCACATGACCGACCTCCATCACAGGGTCTCCGTTGATTAATGGTAATACCTCCACCCCTACGGCAGTCTGTTTTCTTAACCGCGAGCTGCCGTCACTGATGAAGCTTCTGACGGCCACCGGGGGCACCCCGGGGGGTCCAAAACCGCTTCCGAAGCCATTTGCTCCCCCCTCGGGACTGGATCTATGAATCGGTAGGATCAAAATAGAGTAAAACAAAACCAATCGGGGTATGGGATTTCATTACTCAAAATAGCTACCTGTTGGCAGATCGTCGAAGCTTCGGGTGCAGAACGATGCATGCGATGCCCTGAAGCTCAATCCACTGACGATCGGCGCAGAAAACCATCGTCGGCTGCTCGATTTGGGGAAGAACAGAGTTAGGGGGATAGTTTTATTTGTTCCGACATGTGGTAGGAGGGAGGTGAGGTGTGATGGGTTTTTCTGTTTTTTAATTTAAATTAATTCATTTAATTTAACACCCACCATCAGACCTCCCAACGTGGAGGAAATTATGTATCCCCTAGGGTAAATGCACCATTCTGAAAGAAATGGCGGGCTCGTATTTTTGATCTAAGACTTCGTTCAAGATTTATTCAAGCCAATTCTCATAAATAAACTTTTCAATTTATTTACCGAAATTCCCATGGTGGATTTTCTCAGACCAGGTTCACACTCGAAAAGTGTATACCCCACCTAGGGTACACGACACACTCCAGATGCAATTGTACCCTTAGATTTCCATTCTGAGAAACTGTTTAGGAGACAACACACCCATGCCACGTGCATAGTATAAAAATACTTGATATTCTTATAAAATTAATTCCATGCACCCTAGGGTCGCGCCTAGCTCTGAATTTATTCATGGGAATATTTCAAAGTCTGATAGGGCCAAAACCCGAGTCTCAACATCACTCCCCCAATATTCCTTCTACATATTATCATGTCGCCACAATACATGAACTATTGGCATAATATTTCCCTATAACACTTTCTCACCGTAATCCAACATGTGTATCAAATGCATCTAAAAGGTTTCATTTATCTCATGCTCAAAATATTCCACACAGATCACATGATAAAGGATGGTGTGATACCACCAATTTTATGAAACATTAAAAATCCCATTCTTATCATTGTATATTAATGGAAGACCCAATGGGTTTCTCACCATCAAAATTCTATCTATAACATAAAATGGTCAAACAATCCTTAGAAAAAACATTCCATATCTTTGTATCTTCGAATGACCCAGTCTAGGTGACACCCAAAAGAATATGAGATCCATCCACAAACTCTCTGAGTCTAATTCTATCAGCATATGACTTTTTTAAACTATAATTGATAAACATATTCTTCTGAATCAACTGAACCAATTCTGATGTATCTTGAATGAGACTCGGTCACAATATCTCAGAAACTCCTTCCATTATCAATAATATAGTCGATATGCATGAAATACCATAAAATTCCTCATATGGTTCGTATGTATTGTTTCTCAATAACTATTTTTATAGGAGAACTCATCCAAGGCTATGTGACTCTCCCAAGACCAACCAAATTCTAGAACACATGAACAAATAATAACCTCTAGCACATGTATACTATTCCATAGGTTCCTATTTTCTATGGGTTTAATATAGTACTCAGTAAAACCTACGTACCAAGATCCAACTATAACCCCTTCCATAAAAATTATGTAAACTATGATTCATGGTCTGAAATAATTGTATGGGAACCCCAAGCACACATATTATCTATCAAACATAAAAGTCTCCTAGATGCTTCATTGATAAAGTCTTTAGTACAAGAAAGAAATGTTATAAGTTTTTCAAATTGACCACAATCACCCATATATGTTCATTCAACTAATTAATCCATGGAAGAACTCTCATGGAATCCACGGTAATGTAGCCCCACATACATTTCAAAATGGGTAATGGATGTAGCAAACCACATAATCATTGATTCTCATAATTCACTTATTGAAAAGCGTGGAATCATATCACATTAACTATGATCACATTTTTCATGACCTGATACCAAAAATTATGATGGAAGTCGTGTTACATTTGGTCACAGAAGGATGCACCTCCCACATAGAGGTACAAAATTCATGCATAAACCCTTATCACAAACTCATAGGCACAAAAACTCAATTCTTGACATTGATGATATCTTTCACATATGTAATCCAATCTAAAGTTTTCTCTACACTTTCGAGGCCTGCCAACAAGGCCAAAAATTCCATATCCTTATACTCCATATTATTGATTTTACTCAAAAGTATAGGCTCAACTGAAACTGATATGGTAGGTATCTTCTCATGACTCTCCTAAACTACTACATGAATCTCCCCATGAAAATAACTCATTTTCCACTCAATACTAGACTACTAAACCACTTGAGTCTGAGTTTTTAAACAAAAATAACCATCCTTATTGTGTCCAATTCTATGCTTATAAGATAAATCTAAGTCAAATGAATATATATGGTAATTCCATATCTATTTCTAGAGATTAAAATATTGAAAGGAAAAGAAATACCTCAAGATCTTATGATCTGTATACATAGTAAATACTCACCCAATAGAAAATTCAACTAACACTTCAAATAATAAACCATTGTAGCTAATTCGAGGTTATATGTATGGTAGTTCTATTCATGAAAACTCAACTACTTAGAACCATACCCAAAAAATCCATCTACATTCATTGAAAATTATCTATGATGGATCCTATATGGGTCAAAAAATTAAATAAAATCCTCACTGGACTTGGGTTGGATCAATATTAGATTCCGTGCTTATAGATTATTAAAATCCTAGAATGAATTCTCACATTATTCTGACCAGTAGAAATATATCCTCTTTTTTGTTGGACCGAATGTGGTGTTTCTAATAAAAAAAATTCAACATGAATCTCCAATAATAGCCAACCAAGCCCATAAAACTATGTATATCAATGAATATTTTGGGGATGCCCCAAGAAACAAATTCTTGATGCTTCATTAGGTGCACCCACACACCTTCCTCTAAGATGTTGTGACCTAATAAGGGTAACTGATCAATCAAATAATAACACTTAGATAGCATGGAATGTAGATGATGATCCATCATTGAACTCATTAGGATTTCAAGATGTTGTGAATGTTCGTCATGAGTACTTGAGTACACCATAACATCGTCCATAGTCACTACCACAACCTGATATAGGTAGGGATGAAAAAATCTATTCACTATAGCCAAAAACACAGTAAGATTATACTTCAACCCAAACAACATTATGATGACATCATAAAGGCCATACCTACTACATTGGTCTAGTTTTCTCAATGTAATACGTGGAAATATTTCTAAATGTATTTCTAAGGCTTGGTGGTAATACATTGTGTAATTCCTTGGTATGATGTTCCTATAAATATTTTATAAAAATATTAAATTTATTCTCTATTTTTTATGCATGGTTAATTAAATAAAATGTGATAAATCATAAATGGACTATCATATAAAAATTCCAACAACACTATTGATTCCAGAAAACAGTTTTTACCATTGGCGTGAGATAAAATTAGATGGCGAGGGACATTTGGACCCCTCTCTCATTGGCAATGCATTTAAGAATATAAATTAATTAACTTAAATAATTAATTAATTAATCCATCACCTAAAAATATGTTTAAAAATATGTTTCTAAGCATAATTGATCGGGCTGGATCATAATTCCCCCACTGCTGGGGAATATCTCCTCTCCTCTCATTTTATTGAATCCTTCGATGAATGACAACAAAATTCTAGATCAAGGAGAATAAAAACATGAAGAATTAATCATCTTATTCCAATAATTTCATGAGTGTGTTCTTCATCAAGAATTTATAGAAAATAGTTGTATGACTCATCAAATGGATTCCCCCATTTTGATTAAAATAATTATCATTATCTATTCTCTCTCTTTGATGTGCATTAATTTGAGCCCTTTCATAATTCCTTGTATAAAAATAAATTAACCTTTCAATTTATTTCTTATTATGAAATTTTTTTCACCCATATTTCCATGCTATGATTTCAATGGGAAAGAATAATTGGCCAAAATTTCTTGTCACCTTTGTTATTGATTATTTCCCCTCCATGTACTTTTTGTTCTTCATCATTGGATGATGGGGTCATGTTTTGACATTTTGAGGTTGGATTTGAATGAGGGAGTAGCCCCAGATTTGTTGTGGTGGCATGAATGACATGTGTGTTGATGGTTTGGGGATGGATTGTTGAATGATAGGGGTGAGGTTTGTTCAACGGATCGGATTTGCACCAAAGGTGCATGGTTGTGATAATAGGTGGCTCAAGATATGGTTGACAACCATTTTTTCCTTATTGGCATGTACCGATAATGTATGGCATGACTTAGCCAGTTTTGAGTGATGGTTGTGTGTGGGATTTCATGTAAAAATCTGTATGGAGTGGATTTAACGATTACCAGAATTAGAACTCTGATGATGTGTTCATATGTAGTAAATGTTGCAATGGTTAAATAATAATAATTTTTTAATAATAATGATTATGGGTTGAGAAAAATTAATGTAGGGTTTTTAATAGATATATTAAATAATAAAAATAATGGTGCGAAAAACATTGGGTGGTTAATAGAATTAAATGGAGTTACATTATTGAAGTAGTTAATTTGTAATATTTGGTGGTGAAGGAGGCTTCCATTTTGGCATGACTAATAATAGGGGATCCACCACTTATGGGGTATTTACAACCCATTTATTTGATATTATTTTAATAAATGATAAATAATAATATTAAATAAAATAACCATAAATTGAGGTAACTTGGTGGTGTGATGAAAATTAAAAAAATGAGTTTCCCCTTTGAAGATGTCCTTTAAAGAGAAAACTGTGTTTAAATGTAATAATATAAAAGAATATTAATATTTTGGTAGTCAAAACCAAAATATGATAGTAAATTCTTCATACGGTGTCAGATTGATGGGCCATCAATGGTATCATGATCAAATAATTTAGATGGTCATATTAATATGGATGTTAGATACCTTTTTTGGACTCGTGCCATGGGTTAAAAAAACACCCATTATTATTATTATTATTATTGAGTTATATTTTATCTACCATTTCTTCCTCATATAGTTTCAAAATGATGAATCTTTTAAGATTCTACGAACGTGAAATTACGAATCTCATTTAAAGACCAATTTCAAATATTAAATTTTAGAAATGTGGCTCAGTCCGATGAAGGATTGTTTGTGTGTGATGCAGTGAAATCTTAATTTGCCACTATGTGTCTGATTGAAGATGTTTGATAGTCCATCTTAAACATTTTCAAATGAGGATGAAAATAGTGTAATCTATATGGAAATATTTGGCTCTATAATGAGACATATTAGTGAAATTACTTTTTTTTCTTGGATCAGAAATGTGCCTCTTGAATTCAGTAGGGAATTGGGTGATTCACATCGTATTGGATGACTATACACTATGTAGTTCCATAATGATAGAAATATGTGGTCTATCAAGGACATGGATTGACAGAAGAGTGGGACAACATGTCATGTGGGTTCCTGACATTCCATGTACCGCGTTTGGGTTATAATTCAATTTTTCGTATCTCTATCATATTAACATGTATTATATCCAAAGAATATCATATTTTAAGTTTTTTACCATATAGAATGTGATGGAGGACTTTATGGTGAATTTTGAGATATGATGTGATATGTTTCACTCATGAACCATCTTTAGGTGGTGCTTAATGAAGAAAGTGATCCTGAAAAATATTCAAAATGTTATGATAGAGATTTCACTCCATTGTTGTTTTGGGTCATGGGTCCTCCATACTTTTTCTGCTAGTAGAGACAATACTCTGTTATTGTATCATCATGCAGGTACTGTATCCCAAGATATGATACTCCATTGTCGTATCAACATGCGAGTGCCCCACATTTATTATCGAGGTTCAGACCATACTTTTAGATCATATCAATGTTCATGCTCACCATGGTTAGTACTATGGCTGTTGTATTGCTGTGGCGGCCCTATTAATGGTCAAAATCATCATTAGACATTATAATGCCTCTAAAATCCCTCAGAAAACCCGTGAATCATATGAAAATTTAATGTGTGTTCATATATTTGGGTCCTTTCATTTGATACTTCTCAAATAATTCTCATCCATGAGAACTAAACAAAACTCAGGAAGTAATGATAAAGGTGTCTAGACAACCACCCCCTGAGATACCTCTCAAGAATATATCTATACCAAGAACACAACCATCCCAAAATAAGAATAAGGGGTATAAAAATCAACACCATCAACTGTATTATAAATCGACATGGGACAAATCCATTATTTAAAAACATTAAAAATCAAACAACTTGAGATATTGAATACACATATGGGAATCCCACTCCCAAGTGATCTCATACATAACACTATGTATCCATTCAACCTGAACCAATAAAATAGAATTCCCATGAAAAAAATTATCTTATGACCGCAAATCACAATTGGTAATCCCTCAATTGTCACATTAACTTCAACTTTTTTCTTGCTATATTCGATAACAAAATAATTTTCATGAATATACAATGTAAGTGACAACACGCAAAAGAATTCATGAATATAGATAATATATAGAGGTATTATTAATTAAAACACAACTAATACAAAATATTACGACACCTAGAAATGTATAAATTCCTATGGAGAAATATTACAAATAAAATTAAATGTCTGCAGCCCATGATGAGTATACACATTACAAAACACATGATCTCAAATGTAAAACTCCAAAGGCCTCCTCCTGTAATCAGTATATGACTTTTGATGTGAAATAAAAATAGAGGAAATAATGTAAAAACATACTATGAACAACTATAATAATGAATCTATAATCAAAAAATATGATTGGTATTAAATAATTGATGTGAGAGGGGAGGTAAAAATAAAAATGACATCTCTTGATCTCCCCTATCACCTCAATTTTGGAGCACCCGAACCAAAAAAGACTATTGTTACCGTGTTCAAAAAATCCCAAGATCCATTCTCAAAATGAACTAATAAGTTAATTAAAAGAAGTAAATTCCCTAAAATATTCCGGATGTGAATCCCTAGTTCATTATGTGAATAACTCTAGGTAGAGAGATACCACCTCTGTCATCCCACATGAGAGAATTAACAACTGTAATAGCATTTTGTAGTGTGGAAAAAACAAAAAATTTAATTTTTTCCACGTAATACCTTATCCAACATCCCTCAGAGAACATGATAAATATTTCAAGTTATAAATCATGTCAAAAAACAATATTTTAGGATATCTAGACACTTATAATCCTAAAATTTGATTGGGTTCTCAAAACAAAACCCTTATAGAACTAAGAATTATAATTTCTTCTCAATATAATTTATTAAAAATATAAGGCTCATTTAATCTATATTGATCTCCCTTTTGAAGGAATCATATTTATTTTTGTAAAATTATGGTAACACTAAAATATTTTCTTAGAGACCTTCCATTATACACATGTTCCAAAATAATACCTTTTCATTTACATTAACTGCTGAGATTATAATAAATTCATATACATTGATGATTCCTAGATCATTCCAATGATATATCCATTTATATTGAATGGTGGAATTCATAAAATATGGTTTTTTAATGATTATTTTTATTCATTTACTTACACATTAATTAAATAAGAATAAAACAAGAATTTGTTTCCTATTTAATGGATTATCGAATATTGTTTTGGTTGATTTATAATATATTGAAACTAATAAAATGTATATATTGATTCACCTAACCTCACATGATACATTGGTCATATAAATGAGAAACACATCTAAATACATTTTTATTATATAATGCATAAATATATTATTTTTAAATTATTTTATTCATGTAAGTCCTGACTATTAGAAATTATGACCAAATTTTCTTTTGGGGGAATTTTAATGGTTTAGTTAACTAATAAATGTAATGAATGTAATATGACATAAATCACTATGATATCTTATCGTATGATATGGTATATAATATTTTATAACTTACTTAAGGAATAATTCTTATATTTAATTCATTAGAAACATTGTATTTCATGATACGAGGATAACATATATATGATTCTTGGTAATTTTGTATTATATAACATGGTTGAGTCCTATTATCATTGATTTAATGGTTTGATCCATTTTGAACTTCCATGGCACAAATAGCTATCCAAAATTTATGTATTTAATGTTGGGATCTCCTACACATCAACTATCATTGAAACATTTGACATAGTTCATGGTTTAGGGTTAAAGGATTTATAACTGATGGAATTTTTCATACATTTATGAAATTAATGAGTAAATTCATGTATAATATAGAATCCATGTATAACATATAAAGATGTAAAATAAATTATTCTGATGCTTGTGTGATATCATTCTCTAAACCATTGACCAATACATAATCTCTCCTAAAACTCTCTTCATCAATATTTTGTTCAAGATACTAACAGATCATGACGGATTGAAGTGCCTTCAAAAATAATTTGTGGGATTTGGTGAAACTAATGGATACACATCATTGGGATGATCCATTTAGTTGTTCCTTAGTGAACTACATCAAAAACTAATTGATGGTGATGATTTTTTCATAATATGGTGTACTGTACACATTCGTTACTTACAATTTAAATAATTTTAATTATAAATGAATAATGTTCTCAGGTTTTTTGTTTATAAATTCTTCCACTACTTTTATCATTCATTAATTATTCCTAACATTAATTCCAGATGCATCATAAACATTCCATTGATTTTCATTCATGAACTCTTGCTGAAAATGTTGGGTTTTATAACTTTATTTCCTTTTATATTATCTATCATAAAATATGATTGATATTTTTTTGTACCAAATTGTGTTATGATATTTTATGGGATATTAATGGAAAAATACAATATGAATCCCTCATTTTTATAGAGGTCAGAACAGATGTCAATGAGGCAAGATATTCAATGCTAGAACTTTTCCATGGGTTTATAAATAATAAATCATATTACATTACTGATGTCAATAAAAATATTATATTACAATAGAGACATATGGTTTTTTAAATTGATACATTAAGGTAGGAGAGATGTTATTAAAGGGTTACACCTATATGTATAGTTTCAATACATTTCCATTGTTACAGAAAAACATAACACATACTTCTTGTTTTAAGCAGTTATGTCATAATAAATTATAAAAAATGGTTGATAGAGATTAATTGATTTAAATTTGATATACTTTCAGACATTATATATGATTCAACCAATATAATTAAAAATAATTGGTTGGAAAAATGGTTTTTCCTAAAAGTATATTTATTAATAGAATTAAATAATTTATAAATTGTTTGTAAATTATAAAAAATGTAATTTGAGATATTAATTAATTTATAATTGTGTTCATAAATTAATTATTTAATTATAATGTTTATATAATTTATTAATTTAATGTTTATAAAACATTTATTGAGAAATATAACATGATATAATGTGTTGATACTAAATTACATTATAAAAATTATATTGAATAACATTTAATTTGTATATAAAATTTGTCTATTGAAATTGTAAGAATAATTTATAAAGGGCTTATAATTTTGGAGAAGGTAAATATAAAGTGTTTCTATATATAAATAATGAGTTTTTCATACAGTTTAATTTGAATCGTTAAAATCAAACACAATTTACATTGAAATAATATAAAATATATCTAAACATGTTATGATAGAGGTTTTGATGAATGGTTAAAATATTATTTATATGTAACATTTAGATTACATAAAATGGTGACTTAATTGTAATTAAAATATAATTTATTTATAAATTAGAAAATATCTAATATGTAGTGTAAAATTAGATATCATGAATAATAAGAAGGGTTTCATATTAGATAAGAAATATAATATCTTTAGATTTATTGAATTATTTATTTTCCTTAATGAATTATTAAATTATAAGGCATTTTCATTTTTAATTTATGAATTGTTCATAAATGTATATCTCATGTTTCAGTTTCTATATTTGTTATTTTATTGTTATTCCATTTTTAATTTACTGTAATGATTTATTTGTATTAAAAAAATTATGTCTACTATAGTTTAAATTTTTTAACTTGTTATAAATTACAGTAAACATATATAATGAGTTACATACTAGAAATGAAAATGGATTTAGTTTAAATCAACCATGAATTTAGTTTTTATTACATTTTGGGAATGAATTACATTGTTTACTGTTATCTACAAAAATTATTTGTCATAATTATGATGAGATTAAGATTTGTCCTAAGTAAAGAGACTTTTGGTAGATGGGATTAGGGAAGTACTTCTCACTAGAATGAAGGCATATTAATTTTTATTAATGTTGAAGGTTGACTATCTAGGTATATTGGATTATTAATATTTGTGTTATTAATGTAAAATAATTCACAATGTTAAAATGAAATATTTTAAATCATGCTAAGAAAAATATTCTATTGAATATGTGTGAACAGAATTGTATTTTTATTTGGGTTAGTCACCTAAGTAGTGAGTTTAATAAAGAGTTAGACATCAGTATTCTTTGAACATATTAAATTTTTTAATGGAATATGATATAAAAATAAATCACTAGAATTATGACTAGATAAAAGAAATAACTTGATATAATATAGAGAGATTAAAACCCCAATTTAAAATACTTTTTTAAAAATTCCTTAAAAATGTAACAGATGTAATGACTTCAATCATTCAACTATGTAGATCTTGTTGAAGTTGATTTCCATTTGATTATCTTCTGTAATACATGGTAGATGTGGTTAAACATAATAGTTATGTAACCAAATAGCAATGTGATCCTTATTTTGCACTCAACTGTGAAACTCTAAGAGTTAAGATAGTTGTTGAATTTTATTTATATTCTATATATGATGGATTTGGAAGAGAGTTGTTTTCCCAACCATCAAAGGGTCATGTATGATATGATTGGGATGATCCCAACCTAAATATCTCAGTGGAGAGGGGAACCGCAATGTGGAATCATTTATTTTTAGACCCTCGAACTAATCATATAACTGGATTTGATTGTTTTGAAGGGACCACCATTTTAGGGGTAATTATTTAATAAAATATCATAATAAATTAATATTAAACATGATAATCATCTAATAAATTTTTTATTTTAGATATCAATAACATAATAACCATAAAAAATTAATTTTTTTTTCAATACTTCAAATAATAAATATGTTAAAAGAAACTCTTAAAACTGTTATGTGTTGAAAAATTCATAAGGAGTGATTCTATCTCTTAATGAAACAACGTCCCAAGTAACCAACTACTTAATTTGTTCAACAATGAATATCTATTATTATGAGAAGAATAAATTGAATCAATTTTGGTTTCAAATGAATTATATTCCAAATGCCCTATAGATTTTAATTCTATACTCACATTCTCAATATGAATGGGTATGCCATTGAATTAGTGAGTCTAGGGGTTTTTTAAGGATTAATAAAGTTGAGGAATTCCTTATATTATCTTTTATTAGAATATTATGAAAAATTGAATCTATTTAAGTAATATTTACCCTATATTCTCTACGTGTTGAGAATAGATGAAACATACATATGATGTTTATATTTGTGTTCTATATGGATAGTAAAAGTGGATAAAACATCATTTGAGATGAAGAAAAGTTAGATAGAATGTGTAATAATTTTTCTTCTAGTTATAAATTGTGGATGATGAAACTGAATATTTTTGAGAAGTATGAGTACTAATTTCTCTAGATACATAAATGGATTTATTAGACTCTATGTAATTCCCATTTTAGGTATTATTGTTATAGAAATAAATTCATGTATTATGAAGGTCATGTGGTACCAAATATATATTTTACATGTTGTGTATGTGTATAGAAGTTTCAAATCAAGGAAAAATTTAGAAATATTACTGTTAACATTCTACCAATAACGAAAATGGTTGCTTCATCAAATTTTTTAATATAAAGGAATATATAAATATAATGTAAATTTAGTTAAATGTTGTTCATCATAATATAATTTTATATATATAATATGATAACATGTTTTTAAAAAAATAGTTCATATAATCAATATGAGATAATGTTTTCTATAACGATGGATTATGATTCCCTAGATTCTATAACATACTTGAGGAGAATATAATGATAATCCAAATTTAGCTAGGATAAAAGTTCTTATATAGATTTTAATTAAAATAATTTTATATGAGATTTCACAATCATTGGTGTCATATATTAAAAAATAACTGTATTTTAGAAGGAATAGTCTTAAGACCTAGAATACCAAATAATCTGTGGACATAAGATATTATTTGTTAAATATTACTATAAATCTCAGTCAGAGACAAAGTCTCTAACCATTTAATAAAATAAAGGAAAAATACATCAAGAAAGAATCACAAGACATAAAAACAATTACATGTCATACAATCCATACCCATCATCACTTCCATAATCAGGTGTTTTATCTATAGTGGCCGACTCCCATTCCATGCTTTCATAATGCTTCAAAGTCTTAACATACTTCCATCAATGATTCATCTTTTCTAGATATAAAAACTCCTCAAAAGGTTGATTATCTTTTCCTTTACTTATTTAGGAACTAGTTGTCAGTGGCTTTGGCATAGAAGTGTAATCATTCCATTGCCTTATTCTTGTTGGAGTGGTCATAGCTTCTCCCTTCTTTGACACAGTCTTCTTTCCACCCTGAACAATATCACTATAAGAAGTCTTAACACTTCTGCCACATTCTCCTTTTCACTGTCAGATATATTCCCCCATTTTTCAGAGGAATTCACCCCTAGAAAATATCATTAACTACTTGTTCTTGATCAATGTGACTGTTAGTATCTAGCATTACAAATCATTGCAGATGATCCAAAATTTCATGATCACCATGCATCCCCTTCTACAAAATATCTTCTCCAACTACAACATTTGGGGACTGAATGTTGGACTATATTTTTTCAATATCATTCCATTGATTTTCCTCATCCACATGAGAAATCCTATCATGAATACATTATTTGCTCAGATTTAGAGTCCAAATACCATCATGTTCATCAATAACTTCTACAGACATATGTCAAAGAGATATTGAATATGTGGCTTGTTCTCGCACAACCCAATCCTGGATCAGTTCCAAAACATCATTTATCAGAACTGTAAATCAATTGCCATGTGAAATGCTGGTCACCTTTTTCCCATGTTATGGTTGTATCCAGGATGAAACCTTCTCCCATCAGTGGAAATAAGTATTATTTCATATCATAAATGAGTTTTTGTAGATTATTATGATATTTTTTAGAGAATATATTTTTTAATCGGCATGTGGGTGTATTTTTGGACTTATATAAGTTCAAATATAACAACATAAAAAAAATCAAAGATGAGGGTAAACAATAATTGATATACAAAAAGAATTTATGGTATAATGGTGATGAAAATTGTAAAAAGATGCATCTAGATAACAATACCAAATAAAACCACTTAATATCCTACAGATGTTTAGTATATGTTTGTAAAAATAAAATGTAATGTGTTACATAAGATACAAAAATATTTATCCGAAAATGTTCTAAGGATGATGATGATGTAAGAAAGTGTTTTATGTAGACAATATAAGTTATTTGAATCATAACATCATGTTTTTTGGAGTTATGTTTTTTAAACCTAATCAAATTTTTTAAAATTATGAATGTGATTCATAAAGCGCATCATTATTGAGGATTTTTTTCTCCATAGATGATATTAACAAAATATTTCAGTATGAATGTTTTATTAGTCTACCATATAGGAATATTATATGAATTACATACATATTTAATGATTTTAACAAAACACCTGATAGTTAAATAATTATATGGATGATCTAGATGTATATCAAAGATTATAATTTTGATAGGTGATTATGTATGGTTAAGACAAAATATTTGAAAAGAGATTAAAAATTTAAAATGATTCATGTTATACAAAATGAATTTTTCACTTGATCATTCTTTCACACTGGATGCACAAATATTTATAAATATATATCTATATATTTTTTATATATATTTTTAATTGAAATTATAATTAAACTATTGAAGAATTACATTGAGTTATATCTAACCAGTATTCATCACGGAGTAATATAGTTTGTGACGTAGTGTTAAGGTCATCTAGAGTATGATTGTTTTATTTGGATATAAAATATGCTCATGTGGAAAAAAAATGTGTTTTGAGTGGTGGATAACCCACTATGAACACCACATGGAGTGGCATATAGAATAAATATGGTATACTATGGGTAAATTTTTCATAATTGGAGTCCCTAATATTTATTTTGGTGAGATACCTTGAAAGATAAACTACATAAATTGACTACTTTCTTAAACAAGACTTGATGAATAGCTAATTGGTGGGTGGTTGGGTATATAATTGGTCGTTTCATTGGTCAGAAATCAAACTAGATAGTATTTTTTGACCTTTATAATGAATATGAAGAATGGGCCATCAGTTGAGATATAATGTAGAAATATATGTCTATACTAAGAAGTTACATTTGATTTTCATATAAGCATTCATGAAATACATTGGATGTTATCATGTTATAGATGAGTGATATAAACTATATCCATTGACCTAGTTAATCTATATTATGGGATTTGATAATATATTAGGAGGCTATATAGGATTGGCACACACTGTGTACCATGGTCACATAAAGATTTTGGAAAATGGATTGTATAAAATTGCATGATTACATATGATACTGCTGCATGAAATAGGTATATACATATATATTTTTGATGGAGTTCACTCATATTCCCTTTATATCTTAGGTAGCATTGATGCTTTTGTATAGGATTTTATTTGATTTTATTTATGGGTTAGATTTTTTTTATAAACTCAATAATGTTCATTAGGGATATATTTTTTGGTTGAATAAATGGGGATTATGTTTGAATTAGAGATATCATAAGTTTTATAGTTTTATCAATAATTATATTTTATGGGGATTTAAAAACGTATTGAATTTGATATAAAACAAGGTGTTGTTATTAATATACATCCAAAGGTTTATTCAAATATATACAAAAGAGGTTTTTGATATTGTTTTATAAGATATTTAATATGATATTATTTATGATTAAATTACACTGAAGTATTTTATGCTTTAGTTCATGTTGAAGATTTAAATTAATATGACTTGAATCAATATGATATCATATATTAGGATATGGTATTTAATATGGCATGAAATACATATGAAAAAAATGATTACATTAATTTCTTAAACAATATTTTATTTTATTATATGAGGACATTGTTTAATGGCTTCGTGAGAATATCGAATTGTATGACATGGTTGATTTATAGTGTAATGGATCAAGTGGTTCAACTCACTTAACACTTCCTATATACTCATAGCTATCAATATTTTAGGGAGTTAAAGTTCATATATCTGAAACATTATTTATCATTAAAAAAATATGGTAGAGTTAATGGTCATTCTTAATTATAGATGTAACAAAAGGAATTAACCATATTATTATAAAATATACATGAAAATTTATGTCTTGAGAGTGCTTCCCCATAGCCTATATAAAGGTGGTGTGTCTCTGAGACTGATTTATGTCTGAAATCCATTAGATGAAAATCTCTCCCAATTTTTTCTTTATTTATTCTTCCTTATGTCTTTTGAGATACTATCATTTCATGAAGGTTGGTGTGTCTCTCCTAAGCAATGTGGGTGGTCTGTTGAAATCTATGATTAATGACCCCAACCCCAGTAGCCTAGAGCTGACGACTTACATTATTAAATTTGCATAGATATAAGGAATAAAATAAAAAAGGAATAATTAGTTTAACAGTTTTGGAGATCTAGATACATAAATGATACCCATTTTATATTGGTAATAGAAAATAAAAAACAATACATAACAAAATAAAATGATCAACATCCTTGAAAACTGATTCAAAGGATTCACATTCCTAACTTGGGGAATGGAATAAAAATAAGAGCAATATAATATACCTAGTAAAGGTTAAGTATAGTGTAAGCATTCCTGAATCATTATGGAATTTTCAACATGGAATGTTGAGTAACTAAAAACATATTTAATTAACATAACTTGAGTGTATGAATAATTAACGAATAATCAATATAGAATTGTAATTAACTGAAACTCATTCCACTTAATCAATAAAATTATAGTGATATGTATCTGTAGATAATTTCATTTAGAAAATATCATGGATAATAATAACTGAAATCATGATAATGGAAATTCACAGTTATTTGATTCCATGATCTTATCTAGATTGATTAATTTTTTGTCAAAACCATTCATAATACAGTTTAAATACAATAGGTATAATCCCATATAATATGAAAAAATAATTTTTATCATGATATCAACCAATGCATCAAGGTGATATATTATATCAAACCCCATCCATCATAATATTTATTTGTTGATGATTAAAGTTCATGGATTTTACATCCTTTTAGATGAATACTCAGTACATTACAAAAATACATGTCTAGGAACCATAATAGTTTAGTTTTTTTTGGAAACATGGAAACTCAATCTTCTATCATGGTGTAATATTTTTAACATCACCCATAAAGATCTCCATCTTTAGTATTTATACCTAAAAAATTTCATAATAACTTTTGGAAAGAAACCTAAGAAATGGATGATCTTGATTTTCACAATAGGGGTAAATAAAGGAAATGTGTAACCATAACGTGAAATAAAGGGTATGGAAGATTAGCATAAATTTTAAGATCATACCCTATAAATTAGAGATCATAATAAATATTTGATGTTCATAACACAATGATCAAAACATGATTAAGAGAAAAAGTCGTGAAAGCATAAAATACTAATAAGACCTGAAATTTGTGGTATGCACATTGGATTATAACACTGTGAAGGATTATAAGTAGAAACAAGTTCACCTGTTAAATTAAGGACATGAAATCAGGCCCTTCATCTACTTATAGACTTGCAACGAGGTCCATACATAACAATTTGTACATCTAATCTGGTTCACGCATAACCTTATCGACATGAAACTACGTCCATGCATGACATTGTGAACATATAATCAGGTTTACGGATAGCATTGTGAACATGTAATATGGTTAACACATAAAATTTTTAACATTAAACTATGTTCATGCATAACATTGTAAACATGTAATAAGGTTTATGCATAACATTGTGAACATGTAGTCATGTTCAGTCTTAACATAGTGAACATGTTAAAAGGTTCACTCATGAAATTATGAACATATAATCAGGTTCAAGCATAAAATTATGTACATGGAACCTGGTCCATTCATATAATCTTGAACATGTAATTGGATCACGCATAACATTTACACTCATGAGTCATTCATTATTACCCATTGCATTGGAGGGGGATATAGGTCCCACCCATCTCATTAAAAAATAATTCATACAAGTGAAAAAAGTTATTAAATATTCTTCATATCATGTCATATAAAAAAATCTGGGTATAATAAAAGTGAAATCATAACATATGAAATGAATTGGGCATCATTATCATTTCCTCACATCATAACCGATATAAAATAGATAGGTTTCATTTTATCAAAACATAACCCATGAAATGAAGTGTGTTTCAAAATCATATAACATGTGGAATAAAAATGAGTGTCATAAGCATCATTCCCTAAAAATAGAACCATTAAAGAAATTATAAGAATGTATCCATTGGATAACTTTCTATATGGAATGAGTTACATTATAACATGTCATCATAGATGGAAAATGAATTTAGATTGATATTTTGAAAACATTTCATGAGTAAAATATCCTTTCATCTTTACAAAACTATCATTAAAACAGAAAACCTTTTGAGAACCATTTCCTATGAAAATACATTCAAAGCATAGAAATAAGTCCTGAAAACATTTTTATAACCTTTATCCATGAACAGTTATAAAATAATCTTTAAAAAATTTTGAAAAACATTTTCCTTGAATTGTTATAAAAGAATCAAGAAAATATTTTTGAAAACTATTTTTCTTCAAAACATATAAAATGAGTTTCAAATTGTTTTTAACACAATTTATTTGAAAATATAATTCTCAAAAAAATTATTAAAATTTAACCTTTAAACATAGAAATAAATATTCAATGTATTGAAGTCAGATAAATTTATACCTATCGTACAATGAAATAAAAAAAATTCATTTTGCATGGTAAAAAGATAAAAACCTCCTCATTCAGAAAGAGACAATAATATTCAGTTTAAATCATGTTTAAAAGAAATAAATGGTAATAAATTATTTTAATGATCATATGTTATTAGTGTAACATTCATGGAAACCCTTTCTATAAAACACTGTTTTAAAGGAACACAGATTTTCGACTAAAGGGAGGGTAAAGTCCGTATTTCTTAAAAACACTTTATTAAGTATCGTATGTACCAAATAGTGGAATAATCGGTATTATTATATTAATAAATCTTTAATAATCATATTGCAAGAGAATTAATGAATTTTAATGAGATATGGGATATAATATTTCATAAAAGGAAGCAAAAACATAAACAATCATGAAAAACGATGTGATTTTCACAATAAACTCTTATAACATGGTAACATCAGATCATACAATCCTTGTAAGAAAAGGAAATTAAATTATGTGGAAATAGAATGAATGAAAATAAATTCTTGATATAACATGTAAAATGTAGTTATATAGACCTTGAATGAGAATTTTGGTGTATAACAAAACATGAGTTTCAAGGAAGGAAAATTGAGACAAAACTATTTTACGGATTTGGTAACATTTAAAACAAAAACCCAATGAAAAAAGGGTAGTAGAATTGATTTTTGAATTCCCATATATTTAATTATATTATTCATAGAATAAAATCATTTTTATTAAATACACCACACAGAAGTAATGAGTGGTGAACATATCAAGCATCTCAGAAAAATAAAAAGCGAGATGAAATCCCCTTACCTTGGGACTTGATTTTGATTATACTCGATCAAACAACATGTATAATAAATATAATTTTTTTATAAAGAATTTACAGATACATATTATTATATCTCATATTATATATACTTCTATTAAGATTTTGTATCACCCTCTTTTGAAATATCCTATGTTAAGGTTTCACATCACGTAATATTCCCTTCATTACTCGTATGTATCTTATTTGGTTATGTATTTTGTATTTATAAATTATATCATAATTTCAAGAATGTAAAAAATATATATAAATATCATGTATTTACAATATATTTTTATTATAATATGATTTATAATATATAAGTATGAAATTTAAAACATCTTTCATAGAGACGGTAGGTCATACGTATGCATAGACACTATTTCTGATTAATTTGTTGTTGAATAAAATAAATTAATAAAATATATATAAATATATCATTATTAAATTAGATTTAAGATATTCTATTGATAGAGATGATAGTTTAAATATATTTTATCAAAATTTCAATTATATAATCATAACCAATGTTTTATTACATGTTAAATTTCATATTATTTGGAATTTTGTTGTATTTTGATCTAAATTGTGAAAATGCACAATTTCTGGATTTTTCTCATTTTTTTCACTAGTTTGATGTTTTGAAAATAAATTTTTACATATTGATCCCATTCTAATTATTCCTTTTTTGTAGGAACCCCTAGAATATAGTCTTCACATTAGTCAACTGGACCAAGTTCTTAATCGTCCATCTAAAGGCCCAAATAAATCATTATTTGGGAAACATTTTTACGTTCGGATGTATGGATCCCACCTCAATAAATGAAGCATAACATCAGCTACAGGTGTCCAAAGTTATTAATTCCAACTGGGTGTGAATGGAGACTCCAAGTTTCCCATGGATGATGAGTTCCATGGTCAAAGTCAATCATTATGGAACTCTGTGAGTGAAACACTTGTGTGGGAGATGAAGAGTCTCCATGGGAAGAGAAAGAACCTCTGGGTAATTAATTAATAACTGTTACATCACGTATCCAAAGAGGGTGAAATTTGGAGGACGGACTGAGGATATAATTTTGAACACCTTTTTGGAAAGGTCTAGTGGTTTATTCGGACTGGGAGGGTTCCAAATAAAAGACTACTTTGGGTGGACATAACCTGGATAGAAGAATTTCCTTCCCTCCTCCCCTTATCTCCCCATCTCTTATTTCTCTTTTGGGGGGGGGGGGGGGGGTTGGATTTGTGCAGACCTTGATGAAGATGGTGTTAACTCTTCCTGGTATGGAGATGATGTGGACTTCTCATGTGATGGGAGGCTAAGAAGCAAGTGGTTGTGGACATCGATAACTGACAAACACTCCCTTCCAAGTTTTGATCTTCGTGTGTAATCTCTATTGCATCTCTCTTGAATTTATATTTCATATATGATAGTAGTTATTTTATTTCATGAATATATTTTCAACATGTTTCATTTTGATGGTTTCCCAATCTATTATGTAAAATAATCAATTTCACTATTAAAATTTCTTCGTCGAGGTCTTGCTGTTGAGCATAGTGATTTCGATTATGTTTAATTATTTGGTGGTATTCAAGTAATTGGACCACTTATTTTGAAGGAGAAACAATCATATTGAGGTTTTAATATTATATCCATGAAAATAAGGTGTTTATCGAATGTTATTTTGGTAGGAATTGTGAGACTCATTAGGAAGATAATTTTAAAACAAGTAAGACCGGAGTGTTCGTGAGGTTAAAGCTTGTCTGTAACCATTGTTTTGATTCTTGATTCAAACTTATTTTATTTCCTATCAATTTTCCTTCCCATTTGAAAATTTTCATTCTCTTTAGTTTTTATTTATTTTCTATTCTTAATTCAATAATCAAATCCACAATTTTCCATTTTGTGAGAAAACAGAAAAAAAGTGACCGTTTTGCATCTCAAATTGCAACCTCCTCGAGAGGTGCATCTCAAATTGCAACCTCCTCGAGAAACAATCCTAGGACTGCTGTATTGCATTGTTTGTGGGAAAGAATTTATAGATTGAGGATTTCATGATATTTACTCATCACATCAACTTTTACCATTTCCATGGTGGTTTCTTGAGTTTATTTGTGTGGAAATTGATTTTGCATGACCCGAAATTCTAACCCAAATTTGTTCCCATTGGATTCTGAGATTGATAGAACATTTCACTATTGATAATGAGATACCATATATCCCCTTGTCCCAAATTATGAATATTTTAATAATTCAATTAGTAGAAACCTGGTTGAAACTGAAATTCCCATGGGTGAAAATAGAACCCTAAAATAATTGGTTTCATCTTATGATGAAAATAAAGAAAATCCCATTGAATATCCTGATGCACCAGCTAGGTTAGAAATTAAATCTTGTATCATTCACCAAAATCCAAAATTTAATGGTTTTTCTGGGGAATATCCACATTAACAACTTCAGTAATTTAGTTATCTTTGTGTCAACATGAAACCCCAGGGAGTTGATGAAAATCAAATTAAATTGAGGTCATTTCCATTTTCGTTAGAAGGAGTTTCCAAAAGAATGGTTTTTTCTATTCACATTCTACATTGATTAGGGACTGGAATGAATTGAAAAATAATTGTCATGAAAATCATTTCCCTGCTTCTAGATCTTCTCCCATCAGAAAAGCGATTTGTGGAATTAGGAAAACTCAGGGTGAAACATTACATGAGTACTGGGAACGCATCAAAAGACTTTGTTTCAGTTTCCCCCGCCATAAAATTAGTGACCATCTTTTTATTCAATATTTTTATGTGGGATTGTGTCATACTGATAGAATTAGGATTGATTCTATTGTATGAGGGACTCCAGTTGAGAAAAACCCAACTACTACTAAGACATTAATTGAAAACATGGCCCAAAACGCTCAACATTATGGAACAAGAGGCCTTCTTCATGTGAAATCTGCCCAAGAGTTCCCCATTACTAGTCCGGAAATCAATATGTTTGTGAGTCCAAATTCTGAACTTACCACCATGGTGTGGTCAATGATGTTATCCAATAACCCACCAACACCACCCAAACATGAATCAATATTTAAAATGCAAGTCTACTGTGGAATTTGTTCTTCCAATAACCATTTTAGTGACCAATGGCCACAAATGCAGGAACCTTCTGAGAACTACAATGTTGTTTTTTCTGGAAAACCCATAAATATATCCAAAAAGTCCATTTCAATCAAATCAAAATTTCAATCAAGGATGGCACAACCACTGTAATGAAATATTTTGACAGTCTGAATAACCTAGAAGATTCTTCCAAGGACAATCAATCAGATCACAACCAAGATATTTCAATGAAAAATCCAATGATTATTCTAGAAGAAACATTCATCCTACCCCTCCCATACAAAATTAATAGAGTTAAATTGATGAAGTAATGAGGAAACAACATGATGCAATAAAACAAACACAAGATCAACAACAAAACACATTGAATACCCTAATGAATCAAATGGGTCAACATGCATCTAATCTCAGTTGCATAAAAAATAAAATGAAAGGAGGTTTTCCATCACATCCTCATGTGAATCTAAGATATTAGGGGAACAAAAATGTGAGTACAACTGAACTTAGTAGTGGAAAACAATTTAATACCCCTAAAATGGAGAATCCAAGTCCTACTATTGAAACTGTTATTGATAATCCCACAACTGATGGAAATTCTGTAAATTCTGAAAGTTCATTGAAGGGAAACACAATTTAAAGATATTAAATGTTTCTTGAAATAACAATGAAGGATTTTAAGAGGATGTCTTGTCCTTTTTTTCTTAAAGAAGTGCTCAGAATAGCCTAGAAACAACCAAACCACCATTGAATTACCCTGGGAGTGAAAAACCAGTGAAGTCAAGGGCTGAAAAAGATTTGGATAAGGAGGTTTTAGAGACATTTAATAAAGTTCAAGTCAATATAACTTTTCTTTATGATGTGAAACAAATTCCAAGGTATGAAATTTTATTGAATGAAATGTGTACCCCAAAGTAGAAATTTAAAGGAGGTGAAAAGGTAAACTTTGGGTGGAATGTTTCATCCATGATCAAGCATTCCTTTCCTGTCAAATGTAATGACCCAGGAACCTTTACCATTCCCTACACCATCAGGAAATTTGAATTAAAGTATGTTATTTTTGATTTAAGGGCCTCCATCAATGTTATGCCGCATTTTGTTTACACATCTCTTCATGTTAGAGAATTGAAAACCATTAGGATCATCATTCAACTTGCCAACCAAAGTACCACCAATCCTACTGGAGTTATTGAGGATGTTCTCATTCAGGTGAAAGACATGATTTTTCCTGTGTATTTATATGTCTTAGATATGGAAGATGATTGATTTAATACCCATGCACCTCTAATTCTTGGGAGACCATTTCTAAATACTAAAAAATCAATCATCAATGTTCATAAGGGAACACATTCACTGTAGTTTTGATGAGAGGTTATTCATTTCAATATTTTTCAGTACATGAAACACCAAGTTGAGGATCATTCATAACCCCAAGTGAACATGATTGATTGGTTTTCCACTGATATGTTCTCTTATTTTTCCTGTGATGAGAAACTAGCTACTATTTTCATGGTGGAAATTTGTTTAATGATGAATCTGATCAAAAAGAGAGGGAAAAGGAAGCTTATGATAAGTATTCAAATGTTGATACTAATTTTTAAGATTCTATTGATCTCAACATTGATGAAGATGTATTTTTGGAAATCTATAGTGTTGCCGGTGGCGTCCTTGGAGAAATTGACAATTTTCCACTAGAAAAAAATTCTGAGAACATTGAAACTGATATTCATGGTGAATGTCCTTTAAAATATGGATCCCCGATAACCAACCACACCTTTGAGAAATTTTACTTGATCAATGAAAATACCCCAGCAGAGTTAGAGTTGAAACCACTTCCCAAGAATCTCATAAATTCATTCTTAGGTGAAAATGAAACATTTCCTATTATAATTTCAAAAGATTTGTCAAAGGACCAAGAGAATCAATTTTTAGGGGTCCTCAAACCTAACAGGAAAGCTATTGTATGGACTCTATCTGATTTAACTGGAGTCATCCCCTCAGTGTGCATGCATAGAATTTTCCGGGAGGAAAATGTTAAACCAGTGAGACAATTTCGAATGAGGTTGAATCCAACACTTTTAGAGGTTGTTAAGAAGGAATTTACCACCCTTTTAGCTGCTGGAATTAATTTTCCCATCTCTAATAGTCAATGGGTGAGTCCAATCCATGTTGTTCCCCAAAACGGTGCCTTCACAATCTCAAAGAATGAATTTGGTGAGCTTGTTCCTGTAAGGCTTCTAAAAAATGTTGAATGTGCATCGATTAATGGAAGCTCAATTTTTCTACAATGAATGACCACTTCCCACTACAATTTTTTGATGATTTCCTTGAAAGACTGGCTGGAAAAACCCATTTTTGTTTTCTAGATGTATTCTCTGGTTATTTCCAAATTCATATTGCACCATAGGATCAAGAAAAAACCACAATCACATGCCCATTTGGAACATTTGCTTATAGGAGGATTCCCTTTGGTTTGTGCAATGCTCCTGGAACTTTTCAATGGTGTATGATGAGAATTTTCTCTGATTTTCTAGAATCATGAATGAATGTTTTCAGGGATGACTTCACTATTAATGGCTCATCATTTAAATGTTGTTTGGAATGACAAGCACATGTTCTTGAAACATGCATTGATAAGAATCTTGTCCATAATTATGAAAAATGACATTTCATGGTGGGTAATGGAATTGTTCTTGGACATGTTGTGTCTCTGGATGGAATTCATGTTGATATGTCCAAAGATGATGTCATTTCTTCATTTCTATACCGAAAAAATCAGATATGTGGGATATTTTCTTATTCATGCTCATTTTTATAAAGGATTCCTTAATGAATTTAGTAAGGTTTCACTTCTATTGTATAGATTACTCTAGAAAGACACCCAATTTTTCATTGATGAAAATTGGAAATAGTCCTTTGGATTGATTAAACAAAAACTTGTAACTCCTCCCATTGTTCAACCTCCCAAGTGGGAGTTGCCCTTTGAAATCAGGACTGATGCATCTGACTTTTCTCTTGGGGCAGTTTTATGTCAAATGTTGGAAAAGAAATATCATGTGATTGCCTATGCCTCTAGAACATTAGATCATACCCAGTAAAACTACACAACAACTGAGAAGGAACATTTTTCTGTTGTGTTTCATTTTGACAAATTTAGATGTTATCTTCTGGGCTCTTGGGTGATTTTTTTCCCTGATCATTCTGCAATAAATTTTTTTATGAAGAATCATGATTAAAAACCAAGAAATTTGAGTTAGATATTGTTGTTACAGTATTTTGATGTTGAAATAAAAGAAAATAAATAATGTGAGGACCTTGTTGCTGATTATTTGAGTAGGATACCATCCATTTTTAATGGGGATCCTCATATATATCCCCCAATTAAGGAAACATTTCCAGATGAGGAGTTGTATTCTTGACAAACTGAAAGGCCATCTTTTGCTGATCTGGTGAATTTTTTAGCTTCTAATGATGATCCCTACGAGTTTTCCAAGAATAAAATTTCTAAAATTTTGAGTGATTCAATGAATTACATTTGGGATGGTCCTTACTTGTGTCATGTTGTTAGTGTTCAAATGATTAGGTGATGCATTCAAAATTCTGAATTTCAACATGTCCTAAAATTTTGTCACACATTGAGTTGTAGAAGACACTTTGGGCCATAAAGAACTGCAAGAATGGTGCTTGATTCTGATTTTTACGGGCCAACCATTTTGAGATATGCTTTTAATATTTGTAGGACATGTAGAAATTGTCTATTTCAAGGGACAATTTCCAATAGGAATGAGAATCCACAGCATCCACTTTTGTTTTGTGATGTATTTGATGTTTGGGGTATGGATTTCATGGGACCTTTTCGCAATTTCTTTGGATATATTTACATTTTGTTTGTTGTTAATTATGTATCCAAGTTGGTAGAAGCTATTCCCACAAGAGATGATGATGCCAAAACTGTGTCCATGTTTTTTAAAGGAAATTTATTTTCTTGGTTTGGATTCACAATGTTCATGATTAAGGATCAAGGTAATAATAATTGTAACAGGGCATTGGAATCACTATTCAAGAAGTTTGGAGTTTATCATAGGGTCTTTACACCATATCAACCTCAAACCAATTGAATGGCTATGTTATCCAACAGAGAAATCAAACAAATTATAGAAACAAATGTGAACCTGAATAGAAAGGATTGGTGTTTGTGACTTGATAATGCACTCTAGGCTTATATAACTGCATTAAAACCCCCAATAATCATGTCACCATTTATATTACTATACTGAAATGCTTTTCACCTTCAGGTAGAGTTATAAAACAAATCTTTTTGTGCTATTAAAACATGTAACATGAATATGTTTTCTACGGGATAAGAAAGAATTTTTTTTTCTAGGAACTAGAGGAGATCAAAAATAATGCATATGAATGTTCTAGGTTATACAAGGAAGGATCCAGATAATTTCATGATGAGATGATTCTCAACAAAAAAATTTAGTTAGGAGACAAAGTGTTACTGTTTGATTCCAGATTGAAGTTGTTCCCGAGTAAATTTCATTCCAAATTTTCTGGTCCTTTCTTTGTTACACATGTTTTTCCGTTTGGAGCAATCTAGATAAAAGAAAAAAACAAAGGGAAACCATAAAAAGTCAATGGTAATAGGTTGACACTATTTAGAGAGAATGTTCAAGATTCTCTAGTGTAGGAGATCCATCTTCATGAATCAGAATACAATTGATGCCAGGCTGTGTTGTTTTTTGTTCTCACTTTTTTTGTAATCTCATTTATTTGATGAATTTCATATTCATATATATTTTTACAGAATGAGGACATTGGATAAAATTAGCGCGCGGGGTGGAAATTTATGTGAATATTAAGATTTTATGTGCTTTCATTTCAATTTTGTTTTCATTCCTCTTCTCTCTCTTTCAATTTTTGGTGTGTTCTTTTATTTTTCAAACATTGTGTGTTTTTTTTAAAATATTGAAAATATAACTTGTGAGTGTACATGATGATCTTTTTAATTTTTTAAAAATCTATCAATGTGTGATCCAATTCAACCCTTGAATCTAGTTATAAATCAATGCTAAAAAAGACATTGTTTCATGTTAAAATTTTTTGAAATAACCATTTAATTTTGAATTCCATTCTATGAACGCTGTATAATATTGAAAATCAATTGTTCGTGAGTATTCTGAACCCATTTTTCATATTCTTCACATTCATCCACTTTGTGAGTGAACCAAAGAATGCATGTCTGATTTAACCAGAACATGATCTATTTCCATCAAAACATGGGGGCTAAGGTGAGTGTTATTGAAATGATTGAGGCAACTTTTTTGTGATTTAAAGTATCTTTTTCATGATTATCCTATTTATTCAATCCCACCTGGTATATTCTATCTTTCTTAACACCTTTTTATCCATGTACTACATTCTAGATAGCCACATTACAAACCATTTTCCATTTCAAACCTACTTTATAAGTACAAAAGCATGATCTAGTTTATCTTCAGTGTGGTGGAGATAACTTGTGGTGTGATACTTCATCTTGTGTTTCTTTGGGTGGTTATATAAACTATGAAGAGATGTTTTTGCTACTGATAAATGATTTTTTGAGAGTTGTGATTGTATGGAGCTCTTAATGGGAGAGTGTTGTGCCTCTCTGAAGCTCTCAATGGAAGAGAGCTGTGACTGTCTGGAGCTCTCAATGGTAGAAAGTTGTGTCCAATCTGGAGCCTTTGAAAAAAACAAGAGAAATTTCACTTAATTTGGTAAAAATTTATCGAATGAGGTGGAAAAGATAATCTTAGAGATTCTCAAATATTACTTTCATTGGAGGAGAGTAAGGAGGATTCCCCACATTAGTGAATATTAGATTCATGCATTTTTATTCTTCAAAAATGAGAAAAGCTCTCCCTTATCAGCCTCATAATTTTAGACATTTGAAACCCACCAACCATTAGACGAAGAACAAACTAGAAAATACCTCTTGATTATCACGTTTTTCATGGCTCATATTGGTTGGAGATGTTGAAAATGTTCAAGACTATGATGATTCTTGAATGTGTTTTGATGAGAGAAGCTTTTTTGAAAATCAATATTTTTGTTGAGAGAAACTTTTTGTGATGTAACTGTGTTGTGTGAATGAGAGTATAACAGTAGTGGAAATGGAATGAATGAACTGAATTTAAAACATGATTTTTTTTATAATGCATGATATCATTTGATTCATGGTGGTTGATTGGTGAACCTCATTAGTTTGTGTTTTGAATATGCATTGATTTGGTTTTGATGATCACTTGTTCAAGAGACCAAGTTCAATGTGTGGGAAAATAGATAGAGCTGATATTTTCAATATATTGTATCTACATTTCAATTATTTAATCCTCACCATTGTTTCATTACATGTTAGATTGCATAATTTTTGTATTTTTTCCATTTTGATCTAAATTGTGAAAATTCCAAAATTCTATATTTTTAAAAATTTCTACTAGTTTGATGTTTCAGGCCTATCCTTTGACATATGGATCAAATTAGAATTATTCATTTTTTAGGAACTGGTGGAATATGGTCTTCATAATTTTCAGCTGGACCAAGTTCTAACTCGTCTATCTAAGGGCCGAAATAAATCATTCTTTGGGGAAAGATTTTATGTTCGGATGTGTGGAGCCCCCCTCAATCAATGAATCATAACTTCGGCTACTTGTGTCCAAATTCTTTAATTCAAACTGGTAGTGTACGAAGAATCCATGGCGCGCGTGAATGATGGGTTTCATGGTCAAAGTCTATCATTATGGAACTTTGTGAGCGAAGCACTTATGTGGGAGATGAAGAGTCTCCCCAGGCATAAATAGAGCCTTTGAGTAATTAATTAATAACATTTACATAACTTCTCCAATGTGACTGAACATTGGAGGTGGGATGGAGGATTTAATTTTGAACAACTATTTAGAAGGGAATAGTGGTTGATTCGTCCTAGGATGGTTCCATATAGAAGACTACTTCGGGCGGACAGAATCGGGACAGAAGAATTTCCAGCCCTCGTCCCCTTATCTCCCCATCTCTTCTTTATTTTTTTTGTGGGGGGGGGGGTTGGATTTCTGGAGACCTTGAATAATATGGTGTAAAGGCTTCCTAGAATGGAGAAGATGTGGGCTACTCATGTTACGCGCGGCTAAGAACCAAGTGGTTGCGGATGGCGACAATTGACAGACACTCCCTTCTGATTTTTAATCTCCATGTGTAATCTCTATTGCATCTCTCTTGAACTTGTATTTCATGGATAATAGATGTTGTTTTATTTTGTGAATATATTTTAAACTTGTTTGTTTTAGATGGTTTCCCAATCTATGAAGTAAAATAGTCGATTTCCCTATTTAAATTTTTTCGGCAAGGTCTTGTCGTTGAGCATAGTGATTTCGATTAGGTTTAATTATTTTGTGGTCTTTGCATAATTGGACCACTTCTATAGGAGGGGAAACAATCATATTGAGGTTTTAATATGATATACATGATAAATAAGGTGTTTATCCAAGGCATTTTGGTAGGAATTGAGAGATTCATTAGGGATATAATTTTTTAACAAGGAAGATAGGAGTGTTCGGGAAGTTAAAGCTTTTCCATAACCATTGTTTTGATTCTGGTTTCAAGCCTATTCAATTTCCTATAAATTTTTTTACCATACAAAAATTTTCTTCCTCTTTAGTTTTTATTTATTTTATGTTCATGATTCTTTAATCAAACCCAAATTTTCCATTTCATGTGAAAACAATAAAAAAATGACAATTTTGCAACTCAAATTGCAACCTCCTCAAGAGACAATCAAGGAACTGCTATATTGCATTGTTTTCGGTGAAAAATTTATTGATTTATGATTTCAAAAATGAAATCCTCACTTCACCGATATACAATATATATTAACAAAAATAATCCTTAATACATTCCACGTAGTGTATGATCGAACCATATCACCTTGAGAGGGTGGTAGTCCACACATCATTAAACAAATTTATCATAATAACACCAAATGGAAATAAAAAATACATGTGTTGTGAAAGGAAGAAATAATATTAATGAAATAATATATATATAATATTATACATAAAAATAGAGTGTCCATCAGAATTTCCTCTATGAGTGGCAGTAAGGAAAATTGAACATTCATAATTTAGTGAGGTAGTACTTTTCCAGAAAAATAAATAGTATGTTCACTATTAATTAGATGTAGGTGTATGTAAGTGTAGGTTGAAACCATATAATAAAAAAACCTAGTATATAAATTATTTTATTGTATATATAAAAAAATTGGAAAAATTAATTGGAGGGGCGGTGAATGAAAATAAAAGAAAGGACTTGAGAGAAGATGTTATATATTAATCGTGTAACACCTTTTGGTTTGGGCCAAAGGGTACATTGGATTGCATTATACCGAATGGAATTATTATAGTATGAGTATGGGATTTACGGGAAGTGTATTGGGTAGATATTTTCAAAAATAATTATGTATGAGTGGTAATAGGATGTGGGAGAGTAGGTGACCTTTTATATGGAAATAAAAGGACTCACATGGGATATTTGTAAACTAGTTTGGTGTACAATGTTCTTTCAGAAATAAATTCATAAAAATATACTAATTCAATAATCGATGAATTATGACTAATATATGGACGTCAAATTGTTTGAGACAAGATTCTAGGTCATTTGGGATCTTATTATTAATGTTAATCCCTAATTAAACTTAATTTCTCCTTCATCGTTGTGATTAATTCTGATCAATTTTACTAATAATTTTGGTCAAAAATCATCATGATATCATTATACACAAAATATTATACCGATAAATAAATTGTATCAGTTTTTTTTTTAAATTGAACTAAATAAAATGGTAAAAATAAGATTAATTATAATCCGGTAGAGAGGATGAAATTATAGGTTTTAATGTAGAATGATGTTCCAAAGTGTATTATGTTTTTATATTAAATTTAAATGTGAAATTGATTATAATGACCTACAATTATTAATATATGAATAAATGATCTAAATTGACCAGAAAACAAATTTAATGTATAATTTTATATTAATTATTATTTAAACAAAAAGACATTTATTAACTAAAATGCTGTATTTTTCAATATTCATACAAATTTGTTGTTTCTCAGAAAAATCTAAAAAATTCACTCAATGCTATTTTTTATGAAAAAATAAAAAATAAATTTTATTTAATAAAATTAAATTTATTTATGTTTCTAAATTTAATTTTATTACTAAAACTTGT
The DNA here is from genome assembly GCA_963277665.1 of Viscum album. Taxonomy (NCBI): domain Eukaryota; kingdom Viridiplantae; phylum Streptophyta; class Magnoliopsida; order Santalales; family Viscaceae; genus Viscum; species Viscum album. The sequence continues at coordinate 174,629,563 of OY728128.1, forward strand.
TTATTCGATAATGCAGTATTATTAAACATAAAATACTCTACCAAAACTCATATCCATCATTATAAACAAGTCATATATATACAAATTATAAAGAATATTTTATTTTGATTATTATTATTCATATAAATAATTTTTCTGGCCAGGTAATCATTATCTCACTTAAATAATTATAATAATGAAATAATATTTTCTAGAATCATCTTTGTTGCATGTAACCTATGCCAAGTTAGTGTCGTGGGAAGTTCAAGCCAAGTCATTTTTGAATTTTGTTCAAGTCAATTCATTATCACTTGTAGCTCCAACCCTGTTGGTATTTTGTGAAGTGCAAAGAAAGTCAATTCCATGTGAATGGAATGTTTGGATTAGTGTTTTAATATATATATATATACATATATATAAATAACTATTTTCAGTGTCATGTGAAAGGAATAGTATCAAAAAAGATAACTTAATTCAGAAAAAAAATAATTCAATAAATCATAGGTTGTTACATTCTACAACCCTCAAAATTAATTTGTCCCTCAAAATTCCTATATTTTATCAAATTATTAGTACTTGAAAAATTCATGCATAGAATCTCACATAAAAAAAATTCTAAAACATCCTTTAAAATCGAATATTGGGGAAAAAATGTTTACCCAAAGTAAAAAATAACTACGTTTACTCATATGATAACATATTTTGGATGTAAAGTATGGGTGTGGAAAAATTATATAACTCTCACGTTTTGATGGAGAGTGATAAAGAAAAGGGTCATGAGAAATATAAAAAATTGAAAGCTATAAATCTATGATGAACTAAGGGACCATCTAATTCATCCCAAATAGAGGTACTAGGATCACATTTTTTTCATTCAACATCCTTTTTTCTATATTAAAGGAATTTTCATGAAATGATGTGCTTCCATGATTTTAGGAAAGCCTCTCCATTTTTTGTTCCATGAACCACTTCGCATCTATCTCCAAAACGGAAGGTTGCTTTTGATTCCTGAAGAACTAACATATCATTTGATCTATTAAAAGTTTACCCATCTATATTTAGTTAACATCAACACTAATAGGTTATCTAATATGAATATGTATGCATGTGGTGATATAATACAGTAATCTCAAAAAATTTATTTGAAAAATTAATTAAACATTCCATAAATGGATAACATTATAACTCTTCAAAAATATAATTATTCCTTCCTTAAATATGATGTTATCTTATACCAAAAAAGTTTTCATTGAATTCATGGGTTCATCCATGCACCGGTAGAATATTAAATGTAAAATAATTATTCCATAATCCATGTAGAGGGATATAATCACATGAAACATCACTAATGGATGAACAAAAAGACTAACATGGGTCTCATTCATAAAAAATAAAACATGAATTCCCAAATAAGGGGGAAGGGATAAGTTTTCCCCTATTTTTCACTATTCAATTAATCCATTGTGAATGAATAAGCAATCCCTTTTCATAGTACTCAAATGTTGTTGTGTCTTATAGTCCATATTATCCCTTGTATAGGGGAATTTATTTACATATGTCCCAAATTACATTCACATGAAACACTAATGTGTGGGTGGTTCATTCAGTTTAGCTTTCTCTCCACTCATTTCATTGAGTTTCATTTTCTCATCACTTCAACATTATTTTTCTTAGTGGTTAGGATTCCATCACTTGAAACACCTTGTTTTTCCTTTCATGGACTACCCTATGTGATCTTTCCCATTTTTTTGGTACGTATGAGTTTTAGCCTTTTTATTCTCTACATGTTTTTAGAATCTTATTTTCTCTCCATCCTCGTATTCTTGTAAAAACTAGGGGATTGATATGTAACTCCAACATCCGTTTCATCTTTGATTATACAACTTACAATATCTTCATAAATACTAATTTATATCATGGACAATTCCATTATTAGACTTTATTTTAGGACACTGAAGAACCTGTCAACTTTAGATTCAGTTTGAATGACAATACCTGAAGAATACTTCCCACTTCTTATAAAATTATCCACATTGGGGCTGGCAGATTCCTTATCCTATTTATTCAACTCACAAATCTCATTTTATATCATAATTAAAATAACATGATGAATTTACTTACCAAATAATAAGTTCATGAACTCATCCTAATCAGAGATTCAATTTCATCTAGCTTCATTAAATCCTCTATTATATTCCTACACTATTATCCATCACGGTCTTTAAAATAAATAGCCAGAATGACTTTCTCATGATCCACACTCTTGAGAAAAGAGAATATATTTTCTTCTCTATTAATCCAAAATTCAGCTACAAGTGAATCTAATAACCTATTGAACAAATGAGGATGATGACTTATAAAGGAATCCGAAGAATTTTATTCCATATTTTCCTCATTTGGAAACTCATCATGATTCACATATTGAGAAATCTATATAGTATATCAATGTGGTTTTTTATTCCATCCCCCATGGAACTCATATCATTAGTAAGACATTTGTTTCATTGTTCATCGTAATCAACATAAAGGTGGTTCATTCATGTTACATCTATAATCTAAATCCAAAAGCATAGAGTAAGAATCAATTATCATAATGAGAACCACATAATCATGAAATGTCACCTATGTGATATCTAAAGCTTGAAAACATCATCAATCTATGAATCCATAGACTTATCATCAATTATTCATAACATATATTAAAATCCACCATGATAGTGCATAAAGAGTTAGTTAATTCCCAAATCATATACCATGGAAGTGTCAAACCAAATGTGCAGCAAGGCCCCATTGTTGTGTACAATATTACCCCGAGTTAGGCACATTACATATTGTCAGAGTTGTTATGCCTAGGAATATCTATTCCAGAGCCACATCCACTTTTATTATACAGACATGAATATATTTCTAAGAAACCACTCACTCTATCCTTTAAAAAAATTCTTAAATTTTTATAAACATTGAGTCATCCTTATACATATTTTTAGAGAAATTTCTAGACATATCCTTATAAATATTCCTTTGTATAACACTAATGGTTTCTCATCCAAGATTCCAAATGTTGACTAAGCATTTCCTCTGGTACATAATATAGAAATATAGGATTTACATAAATGGTTAATACATCCTTTAAATAAATACTTAGTACATTACAAAAATACCAGCCTTAGGACCGTACTATTTTACTGTGACTTCCTGACTTGGGTGCCACTAAATGGTTCCTCAAACCGGTTGGACACATGACCTCAAGTGAACCTCCCCATATGGCATAGGGTTCCGACTAGCAGTGAGGGTCTGGTATGTTAGTCTTCTCGAAACTATACACTCTTTTATCAGAATAAAACACTAACAAATGAAAACAACTATATCCAAGTGCAAAAGTGTATAAATAACCAGAACAATCCCATGTCATATGATATACAAAAAAGATAATGCAATACTCAATTTAATGGTAAAAAATGTTATGAAAATGCGAATGTAAAGTCTCTATAATGTAACTAAATGTAAAGACACAACTACCCCCTAGAGTGTCCCGAACCACGTACGATCCCCACTTCCATGCTCCAATCCCAAACAACAACATATCCTAGGGAATTTCCCATATGTTTTCATGAAACAAAAAAGCCTACTCAGGTTCTGATTAGGCATCCTAAAAAGGGTGTGAATAAAAATCAGTAGACCACAAACAATGGTGTCTAAAACAAGTCCTATCAAAAGATAGTGTATATTGTTTTATGAAGTAGTAAATACAATGCATAATTAAACAGTTATCACATTGTCATTTAATTTTTAATTATCACATTAGGACAAGTTTCAATTCATGTTTTCCATTTGAATAATCATTCATTATTATCATTTATTTTGTTGTGAATGTTATATCATGCACCCCGATTCTCATTCAGTGTAGGTCGTCATTCCTAATACTCCATATTTCATTCGGTGTAGGTCGTCATTCCTAGCACCCCAAAATCGCAATATTGGATTACTATTGGAGAGGAATGGGTTGTCCATGTCCAAACCTCTTAAGGGATTAGATTTCCGTGTATATATCAACAAAAATATCGTCCATTTAATCATTATTTAATTCACAAGAATTAGACACATTATTTCATTAATAATCCAATGATTAGTTAAACATATCAATGAAAATTATTTAACTCAATAATTATCTAAGCACATGACCAATTAATTAATTTATCAATTAATTAATCAATAAATCAAATTATCATTCTATATTTAATTATTAACAAATTAATTATACAAATCAAATCTCAAAATTTCATAAATAATTATTATATTTAATTACCACTATCAACATTAGGGAATATAATTTATTCTCTTAAATAATTATAATTTATATCCAACATTATTTCAAATTTAATTTCCCCCAATTAATTATCTTAACACAATCAATTCAATATCTAATTTATAATATATCAAACCATATCCAATATCCAAAAAAAATATCTATTTGCCGCACCCCTCACTTGATCCATGATTTAATTATAAATTAATCGCCATGGAAATCAGAAGTCCATTCAACCTTCCTAACTACTCAAATTTAGGAATTCAATTATCAAGGGACGCTAGAAAATCCATAAAATCACAATTGCATATCAAATCCATGACTATGAGAGTTCTATTTAGACACCCCACCTCTATTTATAGATGGATATTAGCCCAATGGAAATCCAAAAAATCAGAGTGGCACAACAACAATGATTATCCTCCAAATCTTAATCCGTAAACCGAAATTATGTTCAAAGGAATCAAGATTATGAAAATATATATCTAGATACATAATACTAGATCTATGTCTCAACTCATAGGATTTGGTCCATGTAAACAATGAAGATATTCCCTAAAAAGATCATGGAACGATAGAGGAATGAACGAGAGAAGTAACGGGATGAAATCTACTTTTTTTGAAGATATAAGATCGTTAATTGGGGATTTTTATCTCGAAAAATGAAGTTTGGATCACCTTGGAATCCCTCCGGAATGTACATGGATCACCAATATTTTTTCAAGACTAATACAAGGTCAAAATATGGGAGTGTTGTGAGGTTTAGGTGGATCTAAAATAGATTTTTGGATAATTAATAACATACAAATGGTTTGTTGGGCAGGGTCGCATGATTAGGGAAAACCATGTGCCAACATTGTAGACCTCACATTCCACATTTTCATTTTTATCATGGTTTAGTCACACTGTTTTTCAATCCTTTCACAAACCATGTGGACATCTCTATCCAGGTTTGAATTCTTGTTATGGTTTAGTCGCTCTATTTTTTCAACAACGTAAAAACCGTTCACATCCAATTGTCTCTTAGTTTATCTTAAAAACTCATGAAAATACACCCCAATACACTATTACAATTCAAATGAACATAAAAACATAAAAAAATTACCTAAAACAACACTCGAGATGACTCTAGAGAAGACTGATATATTACAATCTCCCCACCTTATAACAGCTCATCCTTAAGCTGTACTCTTGAACTTCTCTATGATTTCGAGCCAAAAATATTTGACCATTTGTCCCTAATTTCTGCTTCCCATTCCTGTGTTTCCACTTCAAAACATTCATGTTTCTATAACACAATAACTAAAGGAACAATCATTCCCCGTAACACTTTCTCAATGCAACCCAACCCACATATTTGATGCTCCTCAATGGATGCATCTATCTCAAGGTCAACCTCTTCCACATAAATCACATGATAAGGTCTGATGTGATACCTCCATAGTTGTGAAACCTGGAAAAGAACATGAATAACACTTAATTTTTGTGGAAGGGATAATGAGTACATTATTGGACCGATTCTCTCCAGCACCTCAAATGGTCCAACAAACCTAGGCACCAACTTTCCCTTCCTTTGTATCCTACGGTGACCTGATCTATGAGAAACTTGAAGGAATACACAATATACCTCTGTAAAATCTATGGGTCATCTCTGTATATTAACATAAAACTTCTACCTACTCTGATATGTATCGATACATTTCTAAATAAACTACACAAGCATTGAGGCCTCTTAAATTAGACTCAGTCACAATAGATTTAACTCACCCATATCCAACCAACTTAATAGTGATCAACATTTTCTACCATAAATTTCCTCATATGGTTCCATCTATATAGTTTCCTGATATCTATTATTATAGGTGAACTCCACTAAAGCCATGTGATTCTCCGATGAACCACCAAAGTCAAGCATACATGCTTTCATCATATCCTCTAACACATGAATGGTTTTCTCCGACTGCCCTTCTGTTTGTGGGTGGAAGGATATACATAATAATACATGTGCACCAATCTACTTATGTAAGACCTTCTATAAGCATGAAGTAAAGTGGGAATCATGATATGAATCTATAGTTCATTGCACCCCCTGACAATGAAATATCTCTTATATATATAGTTCTCCCAACTATTATACTGTAAAGGTTTCCCTAATAAGAATGATATTTGCGGACATTGTTTGTCGATCAACAATGACCCAAATAGAATCATCCATCCTATGATTATTTAGAATTCATACCATGAAATCCATAGTCATGTCATCCAACTTCGATTTTGGAATAGGAATGAACTACAATAGTCCTCCAGGTCATTGATTCTCTCCCTTCACATGATGACAGGTGAAATATCTTGTTATATACCATGCATCTTTTTTTCATGTCTAGCCACCAAAACCGTCATCATAGTTCAAGGTATATTTTCTAACCCTAGCATGTATCACCCACTTTGAGGAATGAAATTATCACATGAGTTCCTCTCATTTAAACATAAGAACAACAACCTTCTTTTTCACATATATGATCTCATCCTCAAATATTATCTGCTGTGAAGGTGTATTCCCATCTTCAAGGCATTACCTTATGTCTAAACAATATGAATCCTCTAACTACATATCCCTACTCTATCTCAAGAGTGTAGACTCCACTGTTACATAAAACAGAGTCATCCACTCCCAACACTCCAGAACTACCACTTGCATTTTCGATAGAAAATTCATTATCTTCCATTCTACACTCGATTCATATTCCAACTAATTCTATGTTTTCTTGCTCAAAGAATCATCCACACTATTCACCTACCCATGTGTATATTCTAGTTCAAAATCAATGGATTGCATATACTTTTCCCATCTTCACTACCTAATATTCAATCCGGGCTATGAAAAGATATACTTCATGATTTTGTGATTTCTAAAAACTATATAATTTTCATGAAAAATATAGTGTCGCCAATAATTGAGATCATGAACCAATACTATAAACTAGAGGACATTAAAAGGTAAATTTTGTTCATGTGGCCTCAAATACCTAGACCTGTAAGAAACAACATGATCCCCTTGCATTAACATAGCTCCATGACTGATCCAAGAAGTGTAAGAATACACCATATACTCCTCACTCGACCAAGGTATGATCAAAATTGGTTCTGATGTCAAGAAATTCTTCAACTTCTAGAAATCTTTGTCGCATTCTTATATCTAATTATACTGTATACCCATCATTGTCAAACTTGAATGTAGTGCAGCCAATCAAGAAAACCTCTGGATGAACCTCCTATAATAACCAGCTAATCACAAAAAGCTTCGAATATCAAATATATTATTGGGATGATCCCAAGAAATCACAACAACCACATTTTCTGGATCTACATTCACACCTTCTTTCGAGATTATATGACCCAAAATGGGTACCCTGTAAATAAAAAATCTACATATAGATAACTTTGATTTTAGTTGATGATATCTCAGTGTACCTAGGTTGATGTCAAGATGTTGGTCATGATCGTCATGAGTTATAATATACAAAATGATTTTGTCAATAAACACCACCACTGAATGATATAAAAATGGATGAAAGATCCTGATAATCATTGCCCTAAATACTACTGGAGCATTTCTCAAACCAAACAGAATTAAAAAAAATCATAAAGTACATGCCTGCTTCTGAAATCATTTCATGGTATATCAGAGGTATGTACTATCCCCTGATGATACTCTAATCTCAAATCAATATTTGAGAACAAAAAATACCCCTTCAACATGTCAAACATATCGTCAATACATGGAAGATTATATATGTACTTCACGTTCTTTTAATTAAACTTCTGGTAATCGACACATAAGTGTATACTCCCATCAGACATATTTGGAATCAATATAGATGATCCCCAAGGTGACATACTTGGATGTATAATCCCTTTATCCTCCATCACTTCCAATAGTCTTTTGAACTCTTGAATCTCAGTTGTTTCCATTTTGTAAGGTTGAATAGATACCATCACAACCCTCAGCATTATCTCTATAGTGAATTCCACATATCTCTCAGGTGGAAACCTAGAAAAGCCTTCATGAAATATATCCTCGGAAAGTTATAATATTGGTGGAAGGATTTATTTCCTACCACTCCCATCATCTAGGAATAGACTAGCAACATGGGTTGTGTGCTCTCCGATTTGCTGAGTAATTGGCCCAGTTCGGCCTGCATGGATATCCCACTCTCCACGATGAATATAGCAGTCAATCATAGGAGATAAAAAAGGTTACTATACTGTGGTAACAATCAATGTGGGATCAGTATATGACTAGACAGTCCATGCCCATGATCATTAGGAAGAACTTTATACCATGTACATAGATATCCTAAAGAAAACTATACTCTCTGATCACTGGTGAAGATTCCGTGTAGAATAGATATACCTAGAATGTGTTCCTGACAGTGTATCGGTACTCATAACCCTGCTTATGGACTCCGCCTGCTTTATAAAGCCATTGAAAGTATTTTTCTATAAAAATGAATGAGAGGTAGAAGTATAAAAAATGAATTAGCGAATGTAGAGGCATCAAGAATAGTAATTCTTCTCATCGATGGACCAACATCACTCTCCACAAGTGTTGGATGCACTGCATGTAACTGTCCTACCCCACTCCCATGTGAAGACATCTATCTCCCTTGAGTAGCACTACTATGTTGATACATTCACTCATACCCTAAAGCATTTCATCCACTACCTCTTCATCCTCTTCTCATACAATTTTAACTTCCAGACCTATATGGTGTAGAAGACTCCCTTAACACACTATGACTTTGAGCAACTACTCCCTCTGTACCAGCATACCACTGCTTCCTACAATACTTCTATAGGTGCCATATGTTTCCACAAAATCCAAACTCCACTGGAGGTCAATGAAAATGTTTACAATAGTTTCCTTTTCTACAACACTAGTGTCAAAGAACATGAGTAAGATCTGGTGCATCTATTCCTCTTGGTTGTCCTCCATGATTCCCACTATCGAGACTAATGTTCTTGTTACAAAGCTTCATACTCTCATAAGGAACACTATCCAATCATTCAATGATACCTACCTATCTAGTACTGACATCCTCCTTCAGGTTCCCCTCAGAAATGAGAGTCTGATTAACCACTTCTGAGAATTTCTTCAGACCAAGGATATTTACCTCGGACATAATTTTACACCTAACTCCATCATAAATTTGTTTTTTTGTAGAGGCATCATCAACTGAAAAACCTGGATAAAAAATTTGTAAATTTGAGAAACATTAAGCGTAATCAATTATGGACATGATTCATTGGGATATATACATAAACTCAAAAGCCTTATCTTTTCTCAGTGCCTATGGATTAAACTACTCTAAGAAGTTATCCAGAATGTCCTTCCATAAAATTACATCTCTCTGTCCATATCATACTTGAATGTCTGACCATAACTTTTCTGACCCCATAGAATAAAATAAGCTAACAAGACCGACCTTCAACTTGGAGTCCTTAAATGGTCAGGTATTATCTTTATGGAATCAATACAGGATTCAAATCCCTCAGGTCCACCCTTTTCAGTAAATATAGGAGGGTGTTGCAGCTAAAACTCCATTTTCAACTTAGACCTTCATTCCAGAACTCACCATGGGTATCTCTCCATGAACATCGTGAAACAATAAAATTTTCCCCCGAATTGTTCCTCTTCATCCTCAGTTTACTTCAATGGTGCCACAAGTTTACTATATAGAAGTTTGTTATGGGCAATTACCCTCGGTCTCTCCCTTAGAAATCATCGTGGAGATATATCTCTACAAAACCAAACATGCGTCTTAGGTCTCATAACACAACGTTATGAAATTTGCGTATGAGGATAAACTAACACAACAAGTTTTCAACATTTCATTTTCATCTTTTCCTCACCACATGGTCATCACCATGGCCTTATCACTATCGTTAACCATGCTACTACCAGGTATTGGTTATCAGGGGTACAAATATTCTCATTAATTAATTCAACAATTAATTAATCACATTATCTCCAATTAAATAATTCAACAATAAATTAATTAATCATACACATTTCATCAATCTTGTTTCTCAATAAGCACCAATTTATTCTCATTTTTTGCATAATTATTTTAATTTTACAATAAGGAAAATTATTTCATGTCCAACATCTTACTCAAAACTCATTTTCTCATGACTTCCTAGAATTATTCATGAAGTAATAACCCTGAGTGCATAGAATGATTCATGCATACTCAATTATATTTACACATTAGGACCTGAATAAAAATTAAATAACTATCAAAACACAAATCACATCACAACACAAGTGCATCACCCAAGATGAAATAATATGAAACTATAAAAGAAAATTGTAATCACAAAAATCCCACCCTAAGTACATAGATTTTCCCCTATACATGGGTTTGAAACTCTTATGCACGACATCATTACCAAGCCTCAACTCTTCCTTGTATCCTTCCAACATTTCACAAAACAATAATTAAAAATATGGAGAATGAAAAGATATCTCCACAAATACCACATTGTGATGTCCCATCCTGAATGAAACTAAATGGTTCCTCGAGCAGGATGGCCACATGCCTTCAAGATCACCTCCTTGTATGCCAAATAGTGTCGACTAGCAGCGGTGGTATGGTACATTAGTCTTGGGGAGACTATTCCCTCTTTTATTATAATAAAACAACAATGGAATAAATATAATAAAAAAGTGAGCATGTATATAAATAACCATAAAAATACCATGTAAAATGATATTCAAAACAATAAAATACATTACTCAACTAAAAGGTAAAAAATTCTATGACAATGACAATGCCATGTGTCTATAATGAAACAAAATGTAAATACACAATGACTCCCAAGTGGGTCCAAAACCATTTCTGGTCCCCTGTTCCATGCTCCAATCACAAATAGAAAACTATCAGAGGGCCTTTCCTATATCCTATCCTATAATAGAAAATTCTACTCTGGTGGCGATTAGGTGTTCTGAAAAGGTTGTGATTATAATTTAGTATCCCACAACCAATGGTGACTAAAATAATTCTAGTAAAAAGTTATTTTATATAGATTTATGAATCAATAAATACGATGATTAATTAAACATCAATCACATAATCATTTCATATTTAATCATCACTTTAGGCCCAGTTTCAATTCATGTTTTCTATTTGAATCATTATTCATTATAATCATTTATTTGTTGTTGAATTTCATGCAAGGCACCCCAAATATCATTCAGTGTAAGTTTCCATGCCTAACACTCCATATCTCATTTACTGTAGGTCATCATGCCTAGCACCCCAACTTCTAAAGCTAGGATAACTATTGGGGAGGAGCGCCGTGTCCAAGTTACAAAATCTAATTGGTATAGAATTCCATGTCATGCTCCACAAAAATCTCAACCATTTAAAAATTCTTTACTTCACAAGAACTATAAACATTATACCCTTACTAATCCAATAATTACATAAACATTTCAGAGGAAATTATTTAAGTAAACATTAAACTAAGCACATAAATAATTATATAATTCATAAATTAATTAGTTAACCACCCCAATTATCATTCCTTAAATAATTCTTCACGATCAATTATCCATATCAAATCAGAACATGTCATAATTAATTCTCATAATTAATTATATTCAATCCACATTATGGTACATAATTAATTCACATAATTATTTATCCCTTATAGAAAAATTAATTTCTTAATTAATTTCATCCAATTAATTATCTTAAGACAATAAATTCAATATGTCAATTACAATATCACAACCAATAACCAAAAAAAAAATATCTGTTTGGGAAACCCCCCTTTGTGGGTTCTATGATTCAATTATCAATTAATCGCCCAAGAAATCACAGGTCCATTACACATTCCTAACTACTCAAATTTAGGAATTCAATTATCAAGGGAAGCTAGAAAATAAATAAACTAACATTAACATATCAAATCCATGTCTATGGGAGTTCAATTTAGTCCACCTTCCTTAGTTTATTGATTGATGTTAGCCCAAAACAACCCCAAAAATCCAAGCAGCACAACATCATTGATCAATATCAGGATCTAAATACCTAAACCAATATTAAGTCCAAAGGCATCAAGATCATGAAAATATAGATCTTGAATCAAAATCCTAGATATAGATCTCAATTCATAGGCTTAGGTCCACATAAATGGAGGATATATTCCATAAAAATATTAATGAAATATAGTGGAATGAATGGGAGAAGCAATGGGATGAAATCCAATTACTAAGAAGAGAGAAGATCTTCTATCTCGGGTTTCGATCTTGAAGAACAATGTTAAAATAAAATTTCAATCCCTATGGAAGGCTCTGGGATCACCAATAATTTTCATGCCCAAGACAAGGGTCCAATATGTTAGTCTTTAGGGGTTCATGTGGTCTTAAAATTTATTTGTAGATAATTAATCCCACACATATGGTTTCTTGGGTAGGGGAACATGGTTATGGAAAACTATACTCCATCCATAAAGACCTATCTATCTAGGTTTTCACAGTTGTCATAGATTAGTAACCTTTTGTGTTCAAACCGTGCAAAAACAGTATAGACCTCTCTATCCATGTTTTCACACTTTTCATTGTTTAGTCGCACGGTTTTTCAAACCATGTGCAAACAGGGCACATCCCACCACCTGTTACTTTTTCTTAAAAATTCAACAAAACACAACACATGACACTATTCCAAAACATAGGGAATTAATAACATCAAAACGTACCTAATAACAGGCCCAAAATGACTTCAAAAAATCAAAGATATTATATTTAGTGTCTTTGGAAACCTAGAAACAAAATTTCATATCCTGGTGAATGATTTTTAACATCTCCTATAAATATCTTCACATTTAGTATATATACCTAAAACATTTTTTCATAACCTGTGGAAAAGAAATATAAGAAATGGGTGTCCTCAAATGCTCAGTAAGGGTAAATAAGGGAAATGTATAAGCATAACATGAATGAAATGGTACATAACATGAGCATAAAATTTTAAAATAATAACCCACATGTTAATGATAAAAATAAAAATTGGTAGTTCATAAGACATAGATCATTAGAGTATTAATAGAATAAGTCATGAAATAATAAAATAGTAATAAGACATGTAATTTGTTTCATGTATAATGGTTAATGACATTTTGAACATGTACATGTATAAGCAAGGATAATATAGGAAATGTGTAAGCACAATGTGAAATAAAGGGTAAAAAACTTGAGAATAACATTTTAAGATCATACCATACATATTAATGACCGAAATAAATATATATTGTTCATAATACATTGATCATAATAGGATTAATAGAATAAGTCATGAAATCATAACATAGTAATATGACATGGAATTTGTGGCATGAAAATTGGTTTATGGATTTGGGAACATTAATATATAGAAGAATGTTCACTTATAATGTTAAGAACATGAAATCAGGCACCTGAAAAAACATATGTACATGAAAACAGGTCCATGCATTTCAATTTGAACATGTAATCAGGTTCACACATCACCTTATGGACATGAAACAAGGTCCATTCATATTATTGTGAACATTTAATCAGTTTCACACATAATATTATGAACATGTAATCAGGTTCACATAAAAACATTTGGACATGATACCAAGTCCATTCATAACATCATGAACATGTAATCAGGTTCATTCATAACATTGTGAACATGTAATCAGGTTCAACCATAAAGTTTTTTATATGAAACCAAGTCTAATAATTACATTTTGAACTTGTGAAAAGGTTCACTGATAATATTTGGAACTTGTAAATATGTTCATGTGTAAACTTATAGACATACAACCATGTCCACGAATAACATTTTAAACTTATAATTAGGCTCACACATAACATTTATACTCATGATTCATCCATCATTAACCAATGTAATGGTGTGAGGTATAGGTCCCACCCATATCCTACTAAAATCATTCATATATGTTCAATAAAGTAATAAAATTTCATATTATCATAACCTATAAAAGGGTTGTGTTTTATAAACACCAAATTATAATACATGATATGAATTGGGAATGATTAATATTTCTTCCCTTCATAACCTATGTATAATAGATCGGATTCACTTCATCAAATCATAACCCATGAAAAGAATCATGTTTCAAAATCATATATACCATGGAATAGAAATGTGTGTCACAACCTTCATTTTATAAATAAATAACCATTAAAGAAAGTATTTTAATTTAATATTTGGATAGTTTCCAATATGGGCATAGGTAACATCAACAGATGTTACCTTATATGGAAAATATCTTAAAAGGATATTTTGAAAACATTTAATGTGGTAAATTTCCTTTCATCTTTAAAAAACAATGATTAAAACATAAAACATTTTGTGAACCATTTACTTTGAAAGTACAATGAAAAATTTTAAATATTCCTTTAAAACATTTTGAAAACCCTTTTCCATATAAAATTGTAAAATAATATATAAATAATTTTTAAAAACATTTTCCTTTAATGATTATAATATAATCATGAAAACATTTTTGAAAACAATTTTCCTTGAAAACAAATAAAAGTTACATTAAAATATTTTGAAACCCATTTCATTGATGATATATTTTTAAAAATTTTCTAAAAAATTAACCAATAAAAAATAACTCATGTATTCAAAAAATTGAAGGTGGATAAATCCATGCATGTCGTTTGAGGTAAAATGTACTTTCCTTTTTCAATGTAAAAAGGTTAAAAAATGCCTCCTTCAGAAAAGGACAAGAATATTCCTGTGAAAGAATTGGTAAAATAAAAAATTCATAATTTATTTTAATTATCATATATTATTATTAGTTTATTTTTTGAAACCCATTTTTGAAAACATGGTTTTAAAAGAACCCCAATTTCTGACCAAATAGAAAGTAAAGATAGGCTTTCTTAAAAAAACATTCTTAAATATATTATGCACCCAAGAGTGGAATAAATTGTACCAGTATATGAATAAATATTTAATAAATATAGGATAAGTCAATTCATGATTTATTTTGAGATATGGGTCATAATATTTCATCAAATAAATCTAAACATGAACAATCTTGAAAAGCGAGGAGATTGTCTTAAAAAACTATTATAACTTGTTTAATTTGGATCATACTATCCATCTTAGAAAATTAAATTACATCAACATTAAAATATAATGAATGAAATAAAATTCATGACATAATATGTAAAATTTAAGTATATAAACCTCGAATGAGAAGTTATGTACATAAAAAACATGAGTTTCAAAGAAAGAAAATTATGACAATACTATTTTACTGATTCAGTATCTTTTGAAACATAAACCACAAGAAAGAAGGATCATATAATGGATATGTGAATAACCCTAAATTTAATTATAATACACATAAAATAAAATAATGTGAATTACATACACCACTCTAATGGAAAAAGTGGCGAACATACAATTTATCTCACATAAATAAAAGAAGAGATGAAATTCCCTTTCCTTGTATCTTAACTCTCGTCGTACTTGATCAAAGCACAAGTAAAATAAATATAAATTTATTATAAATATGTTAAAGAACCATAAAATTATATATCATATAATATATGGCTTTCTGAGGACCATATATTACCCACTTGTAATAAATCCTTTGTTAAGGGCTCTCTTTGGGTAATATTCACTTTATTATTCGTGTGGGTCTTAATTGGTTATATTTTTTGATTTTTAAAATATATAACATGATTTAACGAATTTAAAACATGCTATAAATATCATTTTAATACAATATATTTTTATTATAATAATCTATATAATATATAATTATGAAATGGAATACAGTGTTCATGGAGACGGTAGGCCCTATGTACGCATCAAAACTATTTTTGTTTAATTTTCATGTTAAAAGATATAAAGTAAAATTAATATGTGTATATATATATATAATTGTTATAGTATTTTTATGATATAATATATGCCTTATATTTTAAATAAAACATTTTTAATTCAATCCTTGTAGTGTATGAACATATCGTATCTCCTTGAGGGGATGGTAGTTTGCACCTCCTCAATCAAAATTATCATATTAACAAAAAAATTGAGAGTAAAAAATCATGTGTTATAAAAGTAATAAAAAAATCATAAATACATAATTAATATAATATATAATATTTTTACATATTGTTTATATAATAATTTCCAACACGGTAGAAGGAAAGAAAAATAGAACAATCATCATTTTGTGAGGCAGTTGTGTTTCGTACACATAAACAGTATGTTTTTTATCCATTAGAAGGTGGTTTGTGTAATTATAGTCTGAAACTTTACAATAATAAAATACTAGTATATTTATTATACTGGGGATGTTATAGTATAATGGAAAAATAGTTTTGTGGTGGGTGGAGAAAAAAATAATGTTTTTGACAGAAGATGTTACATCTTAATTGGGTAACTCCTTTTAGTTTGTGCCAAAAGGATATCTTTGAATGAATTTTTTTGAAGGGAAGGATTAAAGTAGTAATATAGGATTTATAGAAAGTTTATTAGGAATATATTATATTAAAAATTGGGTTTATATGTGTTATTATGTGGTATAGGTGGTGGTATTTTATAGTGAAAGAAAAGGTCTCACTTTGGATTTTTGAAAGTAAGTAAGGTGTACACATGTTCTTGCTTAAAAAAAGTCATAAAAAACCAAAATAAGATAATAATTAAAGTTTATGAGCGAAATATTTCCATAAAATGGGTTTTGGACAAGTTTTGTAGTCATTTAGGCTCTTAAGATGAAGGTTTAGTCCGTCTTTAAGTTTACTTTTACCTTAATCATTGTGATTAATTTTAATCGCATTTACATATCATTTTTGTAAAAAATAAACATGATAAATTTAGAATATAAATATTATACTGATTATATTTTGTTAAATTAAATTTATAAAAATAAATCTCAAAGTTGTGGGAAAATTAGGATTAATTCTTATTCTGCTGACGTGATGAAATTACTGGTTTTTAAAGTATAAACAAGTTCAAATGTTTATCATGTTATTATATTCAATTTCAAAGGGAAATTGATTATATTTACCTAAATTGTATTAAAATGATTATAATTTATCTATTGTTAGCTTAAAATAAATTTAATGTATAACTTAACATTAATAATTTTTAATCGAAAAGAATTTTATTAACAAAAATTCAATATTTATCACTATTAATAAAAAAATATATTTCTCCTAAATATACCAAAAAATCACCGTATGATTTTTTATGTTATATAATTTAAAAATATAATTTTATTTTGAAAAAAAAATAATATATGTTTCTAAAATTAATTTTATTATTAAAAGCGGTTTATTCTAGAGAATGGTATTTTTAAACATAACAGATTTTATTAAAAATTGTACCTTCCATTATCTATTTGTTTTTATCTATAAAAAACCATTACAAATAATATTTTAATTTTTTTATTGATATTCATATAATTATTTTTTCTAGATGGGTTATCATTATCTCATTTAAATAATTATGTCAATAAGAAGTTGTTTTGTAGAAACATCTATGTTGTTTGTAATGTACGCCAACTCAGTGTTGCTGGTTGAAAACCCCATGTCAGTATTTTGTGTAATGAATGATAATTATTTATACCATGTAGCTCAAACTAATCCAGCATTTCATGTAGTATAAGAGAATTTGGTTCTTGTGTGAATGGAAAGGTTGGTTTAGTGTTGTAATATATTTATATATATATATATAAAGAACTATTTCTACTGTAATGTGAAATAAACAATATCAAAAAAATAATCATTCCCAAAAAAATAATTTGAAAAATATCAGGTTGACAAACTATAGTCAAAATAATTTCTCATTTAATGAATAATATATTTAATTAAATCAGTATTCCTTATCATCACATATCCATATAGATTAGAAGATATAGATTTCTCAATACTTCCCTATTTAATCAAATATAATTTGAAGTAAACATGATATTTAAAAATGGTAAATGGTTTATGAATTAATCATATACATCATTCAATAATATGGATATTAAATAAAATTTTAATTTCAAATAAAAAATGATTGCAATAATTTTATTATTTCAAGAGATTGTTAACAAACAAAAAATAAAGTGTTACTGAACCATAACATTATAGCTTATTAATTTTTCAAGTCAAATACCCTTGGATGTAATGATTTAAATAGAAAAATAATATACCAGGATTTATGGAATAGTAATTATATCACATTTCAAAAGAATTATTATGTACACCATTATAAATTGAATTGGTTTATAATAATAATTAATTTTCAATGAAATGTATATTGAGAAAAAATTCTTCACCTCATGTGACCATTTTGGATAACATGATTAATCCTCATGTATATAGTTTTTAAAATTTTAATTTACTCATAAAATAATCATATTATTATTTATGATATCATCTATTATACTTTTATAACATCTCTTCACCCTTGGTTAATAATTAATAATCATTTTCATTGGTTTTGGTGTTAATTGTCTGGTTTATATAATCCATGCAATATATCGAATGTTTAGGATCTCTTTCATATTATATAGTTCCATAATTTCTTGAATAATAATCATGATATAATTATCATTTTTAGAAATCAATGGTAATTTTAAATACATAATTAATGATGTTTGTGATAATGAAGTATATTACGATCAATGAGATGATGGGTCTTGCATGAAGATGAGTAGAATCCCATTTTACATTGATCATTATAGAAATATGGGATGTAATATATGAGATTATAATATTTATAAAAATATAATATATTACATATTATATAGTTATATTTATCATAAAAGGGGTGTGGTGATGAAAATTAAGTCACATTGATTCCTAAAGACGGTAGTCCACACATATACAAATGATGTTATAATCTTTAAGTGAGTGACAAGGAAATGAAACAAATTATATGTATTATAATTATAGATTGATAAATATTTAATTAATGTTATAATTATTTCTTATATATCAGATTTAATCATTTACATTATTCCTTATCACCTTCAATATAATGCATTAGGGAAAGACAACCCATCACTATTCACATAGTGGTAGTCTGCCGTACACATGAGCGAAGTTATTTTCTCTCATACAGAATGAAAAGTAATATGTAATATATGATATAATGAATCTATATGTATAATAATGTTTTATATTATATATATACTTTATATCCCTCATAATACCCCACCATGATGTGTGCTAATTGAAAAATGAACAACATTAGTGCACATAGTAGTAGTCCTTTGTACACACGAACGATGATTTCGTAACCCATTTTATGGATATTTAGATGGTTTTGGTGATCAAAATATTGTACAAATATCCTAGTTTATGGAAGATTTTGTATTTATCATATCTCTATATTTTAATTATAATTTATTGATGTGTAAAAAAAATAATATAAAGACACTAGTTGAAGAACATTACCTATTATTTGGATATCATAATTTGGTTTGAACTAAACCCATCCTATGTTGGTTTTATAGATAAAATAAATCTTATAGGATTACTAGAGGTAGTGTGAGGATTTATTTATTTACATTATGTATTATTTAAATGGCCTTAGAGGAGTGAATAAGTGATGGGAGGGAGTTCTCTTTTATAGTTAAAGAGGAGTGTAATTATTCAAAATACTCAAATGTATTCACTATTGGGAGGTCAATAGTACCTAAAGTGCCTTAAATTTTGATAATTTTAATTTTGGAGGTTTTATACAAACTAGAAACACTTAAATTACATAATGAAACACATGTTTTAACCATTTTATTTCTTCACATCTTGGTTTCCCAGTTTTATCCATTTTGGGGTTTCCCTAATACAACCAATTTCATGACATTGGTATATTAAGCCTTAATTAAAGTGTGAATTATTAGAAAACATAGAACCACTTGTTATAAATATTATAAAAATTTATAAAATAAAAAAAACTTATTTAATAGAAATTAAATTTTATAGATGCACTTTAATGAGTAAAAACACCGCTTTAACTATAATTGCATTAATAGAATTTTTACTATGAAAGTTTCAATATATTCATTATAAAAAAAATTGTTCAATGAATGGATCATATTTTATTTTTATTATAATTTAAAAATAACTTTTTATAATATAGGGTTATTAGTAATTTTAAATCATATAATAAGATATATTTTATCATAAAATAATATTAGTGACTATTTTGACATTAATCATTTAAATTGAATTTAAAAAATATATAAAAAATGATATATTTTGAATATATTTTGTTTAAAATTATTTAACTTGAGAAATTAATATTCGAAGATAATTTAATATAATTATTCATTCAATTTAAATCACTTTTAATATTTTTTGTATCATTAAAATTTTTAATTATTAACTAAATAATTACTGTGTTAGAGACTCGTAAGAATTTAATGTAATTATTTCATTTAAAAAAAGAGAAAATAAATTATCATGATAAAACTTAGTCATTTATATTTGAAAATAGAATATATAACTTTAAATATGTGGTTTTTTCCCTATCCCGAATCTTTACAGATATAAAATGTAAGGAAAGAATCTTTTTTATATTTTTCATTCCAAAACATATTATATGAGCCATATTAATAAGAAATGGGTGGGTAATTTCCATATTTTATAGAATACTATGGACTGGATCTATATGAACTCATTTAATAGAATTAATATAGTACTTTTTTGGCATTTATACTCTTATCACTTTAGTTTAATCCCCCAGTAAATCGATTTTTTACATTAACCATAATAATTAATTTTTATCACATCCACTATTAATTTTGGCAATTAATTTAATTGTAATTATTAGAAATTATAATTTATTCTGATGAAAAATTAGGAATCCATTTTTCAAAATTTAATTCCTAAAATTATAAAATTTTAAGGTAATATTAATGTTTTAGACACGATCAAAATGTTGGTTTTTTATAAAATCAAATATTGAAAAGATTGAATTTTTAATATATAAAAATTCAGTATGAAATTGAAATAAATGAAATAAATTGGATTAATGGATTTATAATTGAACAAATGTTTCATGGAAAAAAATTTAATATATAATTTATCATTACAAGTATCTTAACCAAAAATTAAAATTTAATTAAATTTTTTTATTTTTCACTATTAATCAAAATGGAAATATTTAAAAATAAATCCTTGAAATTCACTATAATATAATTTTGATATTATGATTTCTAAAATGAATTTAATATTTTTTAATACATTTTTTCTAAGTGTTATAAAGATTAGTTTAATTGTATATTTAGTGACTAAAAAATGTTTTGTGTGAACCTGCTGTGTATTAAAAGTAATTGATGAAATTAAATTTATTATAAAAGAAATAAAGTGGAATGGAATGGGTTATTACATTTTCCATGTAATGACCCCTACATTTTGGTATATTTTTTTATTATATGGAATTATTACAAGACTGTGAAAATTGACGAAACATGATTTCGAGCCCCAACGTGCCTGAAAATATCTGTCGAAATATGTTAATATATAAATAGCGTGTCTGAGAAGTTTTCCTAAAAAAATCGATTAACTCTGAATTGGTTCTCAGATTAGAAATCTGAGGGCACCATTGTGTTCAATATGGTGGGTTTAATATAGGCGTGACATTAGTTTAGTCAGCGTAGTCCCCCCATGTGAGAAAACCCAAAAATGGAATAACCAAAAATAAATTGACTTAATAAAATGATTTTATTTCCCAAATGCCTATAAATCAGAATTTATGACTCGGATTAAAAATTTGAGACCACCGCTGAACTTGTGAGGGTATGTTTTCCTTATGTAAATTCTAACATTAGTTGGTGTGGACTAATAGTGGGAGTTAGTTTTTGGAAGTGATTAAAATAAATAAGTAAATATTATTTTGTTGTCAAATATTTATAACTCCTAAATGGTAACTCAGATCGGAAATTACAGAATACAATTGAGCTCGTGGTGGAATTTTCTTCTTATGGGGATCATATCCTTGACCGGTGCGGATCGAGGGTGATTGTTTATAATTTTAGAGCATCTTTTAAGGTACGTTAAGTATATGTGTGGGACCCAATTTTGAACTATTGAACTGGTACTCGGATTATAAATTTGAGAGAACCATTGAATTCTCAGCACAAAGATTCACGTAAGGGAAGCTCAACATTGACTAGCAAGGTTCAGACGAGGAAAATAAATTTTGGACCTTACAAATATTCTAATAAAATAACTCCAATATTGTTTTATTCTTTCCTTGTTACCATTGAGTGAAAGCGGTGGGACCATAGTGCAATGTTAGACTTCTAATGAAATAATTTTAATTTCCTTAACCTCTCATTTCTTTGGTTTTAAAATGAAAACACTTATTTGTTTAATTGAATCATTTATTAATATTAATAAATGATCTATAATATTAAACAAAATGTGGGAGATTTATCTCCTATTTAATAAAATCACAGGGCTAGGTTTTGGTAGAGCTATGAGAGGAGGCTAAAACAAAATGCTGACAACCTTTTTTGCTCTGGCAAACAATGGTGATCGAGTTACGGTTGTTGGAGGAATCGAAGAGAGACAACGAATACCGATGAAAATCTTTAGATGCATACCCTTCTTCCTCATCTACAACACCTTCCAACAAATTCAAGGTAGGGGTTGGTCTCGATTTATTTCAAATAGTTTTATGTTCCATCTACTCATGATGATGTCGAACCCCTTTCCTTAATATAACACTAATGCGGAGGGCAAGAGCTAAACTGAATAAGGCCTGGACCGTACACTAATGTTTCTTGAATGCGTTCATCATTGGAAACCGACCAATACGAAAGAAAAATGGAATTGGGGGAGACAAAAAGATGGTGATGACCTGGAAAGCCTATAGGTGCTGTCAAAAATAAAATAGGACCACCATGGCTTCACCAGTGGCCTGTGGAAGCTCCACTAACTCGGTGGCACCAATGACCAGAGCAGGTAGGGCCGACTCTCATAGGTCGTGATTGGACGGTATCTCTTGAAGTCACTGTGGTAGATATGGGCAGATAGCTAACGCTAACCACATTGATGGCGACAGTGCGTAGCTGAGGAGGGCAGTGATGGAGGGAGGACCCGCACCCAATGGGTCTCGATGGTGATCGGTCCATGCGGACCGTCTAGGTGGATCAGATGGCGCCGCTGATGGAGGATCCCAAACAGGCAAGCCATTTGGGAGCGGAGATGACCCCCGCACCTAGCTAGTGGGTCACACCCAGCCAGCTGTTCTGGTCGGTCCAATGGCCCTGTGGGTCACACCCAGCCAGGTGGGTCATGCTGGTCCCATGGATAGAGGGTCGTGCCTGTGGCCAGTGGGTCAACCCCATGGGCCTGCCCTTAGGGCTGGGACCAGTTGAACCGGTCCATGTCGAACCGGTCCTGGACCAACATAGGATCCACTTTCGATTAAGGGATACATATTCATGGGACTTTGAAGAGGTTTAGGTATGACAAATGGATTTAGGAGCAGATCCTATCATAATCAAGCGTTCTTAGTGTGTAAATCCAGTGGCTGGCTATGACGTAGTGAAGGTATAATGATCATCATTGGGTTAGAACTCAGAGTTCCTCTATGGGTCAGCTCTTAGGGATCCTCAATGGGTCAACACCTAGAAATCCTCAGTCGGTCAACACTTAGTGATCATGTGTGTGTTAATAAATATAGATCCTATGTGGGTCAGAACTTAGTGGTCCTATGTGGGTCAGTGCCAGTCGATCATGTGTGGGTCAGTACACAGAGATCCTATGCGGGTATGTTCCTAGTGACTCTGCGTGGGTCAGCATTTATCGATCCTCTGTGGGTCAGCAACAGATCCACTCGATAGAATAATATGATCTAGCTTTATGACTAATCATTTTTAATTTTTTTACCTAAGTTGTATACATGGTTTGAGATGTGACTTTACATGTGATTTTTGATTGAGATCATGATTTGTGGTTATTCATTTTTAGGATTCTATGACACCTTTGGGGGTCTCGAGGTCCCTACTGGGTATTTTTATACTCACCCCTGCATGGGCTTCACCCACAGCTTGTTGTGTCTTGTGTAGATGATGGATTTCATTGACCGAGGTAAGGGAGTCATGACCAAAAAATTTATGAAGGTGACCAATTGACTTGGAGAACTATAGTGATGATATGTAACTATCCATAAGGTTGGATGCTTGGTGGATGACCTCAGGAGATATTTTTCCTTTTATACTATGTCTCTTTCAATTGTGATTTAATTCTTGCCCCATTACTTTCAATAAATAATTTTACACTCAGTTGAAGTTTTTAGTTGTGGTTTTACCTTTCTTTTTCCATTTTGTTTTACTTGTGTGTTGTGTGACCTATCTATGTATGTAAATGTTTGTAGGAAATACCTTCCTTTGTTAGGGATAATCCTTCCCATTGCTAGTCGCTAACCCCTGGCCTATGGAAGCTATGTTTTCGGTTGTATTGACATGGAACCTGGGGGATGGGTCATGACAAATTGGAATTCAAGGGTGGTTGGTTCTGCAAGAATTACTAAGAGTCTTTATTTTTTCAATGGGGTAAATAGTGTTATGTGTGTTGATTTTGTATTTCAGTCCCGGGAGTCCAGTGTTAGTGCAGAGACCGACATATCCAAACACCAAAACCATGAATTATTTTTTTCAAATTGATACACGAAAAAATTAGTGGCATGTGTTATGAAAATGTTTTTCCCTTGATCTCTTTTGAGTGGGCTCACCGCGTATAACTTATTTTCCTTGGAAAGTATTGATTCTATTTCAAGATTCCTCCACATAGATATCCATACAGGGTTCCAATGTATCACCATGAGGTTGGTCCACAGAGTGATTAGGCTTCAATACAATGATCGTTTCTCATGATGGTACCTTCGAGCAGTGTCCTAGTGTTACCAATACCTATTAGTCAGTAATTACTGTTGGTGCTACCAGTTGGGGACACATATAGAATCAGTGCCTTTCACGAGTTTCAGTGAGAGATACTCCTTAGGTGATGAGGTGGTCCCGAATCACTGGCAACTATGGACTATCCTGAGGTGGGGTCCGAGTTTCCATCTAACCAGGGAACCATTTGATTATATGGTGATCTAGGAAGTGATAATTCTATGTGGATCAGTTGGGTGATGGAAAGGATTAGATTACCCCTATCTTAATATGAGGTGACTTTTTCATGTTGGTAGATTGAGAACCTTCCTCAGAGTAGGGGGTCTCTTTCCATAAGAATCTAAGGGGAATTTTTTCTGAAGAGATTCTCCAGATTCAGCAGGATGACATGTCGGTTGTTGATCATTCATCAAGGTGTACCAACCATTCCATCTACTCGATGAATATGATGCGACATGTTCTTCATGTCTTGGACCTCTGAGTGAGATGTTATTAGGTTCATTCATGCATGAACTATTCATATAGGCATTCCTACTTATGTTATGGTGCTAAACAGAACATTTTTAGTTGAAAATTATTTGTCTTAGTAGATACAACCATTGAATATTTTGTGTGAGAATGTAGGAAAACAATGTCATTCATAGAGACATTGATGTGTTAATTTGTTTTGGAAGATGAAGTGATAGAGGCAGACGAGTTTGTAGGGTAGTAGACATAGAAGTGGAGCTAAGAGAGAAACATAAGGTGATATTAATTTCAATATATTACAACTGGCACCCCAATGTGGTCCCCACTGGGCTCAGGGAGCTAGATAATAGGGGAAGGGAGTAGTTTCATGCCTTCAAGGATTGTGACCCAAGGGATCTTGGAATGACTCGAGGTACGATTGGTGTCTACAAATTTCTACAGTATTAATAGAACAAGGTACTATTCATTCCTTCTTATCATGAGTTTTGTTCAAGACCTAGAGTTTCTGGGTAAAATATTGACTTGAACCTTACGTCTAAAGATACATATTACTGGAGACTCAATAATCACATATTTGCTGACAATATTATTTGAACCTTAAGGTGAGAGTATTAGTAGGAACCTCTTGGTGGCTGCATCAAGGCCTTATGACATTAGTGTGGGTATGAAATGGTCATCCATAGTTCATGCACTGATTGAATGTTTTAGGAAAAAAGGATCTGGTATATCTTCAGTGTTGGAATGGGGTTTTCCTTGGACTATGAAAAACGAAACCAAGGAAGCACATGATAAACTCATGCATATGAGGGTACAACAGATCAATCATGAATCAGATAAACTTACCCTCTTGGAAGCGGTTGTTTTCAGTTTTCAGTTACTGAAAATAATGTCAAACTGTGAGAACATCATTTCAAAAGATGATTCCCCAATTTCATCCCCACAGTGGAGAGGGAATTATGTATCTTTCTACACCATGTCATGGCACTGATATCAACATTAATATGTCGGAGGGATTTCGTAGATCTTCAAAATTAAGGGGAATATGTGGAGGATTTGCAAAGAAAGGGAAAAGTGAGACCTAATGGTCAAGGATATGTGAGGATCACTGGGACTTTAACCACGTGGTCATGAGAATGAGTACCGACAACCAAAGGGTCGATGGGAATATCAATCAATCATAAAGGGATACCCTTTCCCATGGATGGAAAGGTGGTTGTAGGCCTTACTGTAGTTGAGATAATGGGGATTGATGGAGTTTCTCTTAGAATATGAATTTGAGATAGTGTACACTCCTAGAATGGGGAATGTGGGGGAAACACACACACTAGGAGGTCTGGGATATAGTTACTGAGTGAGGCACCAGAGAAGCTAGCCATGCTATAGTTATATTTCATTGATAGAAATAGAGCAGAAAACTTCTAGTCCATAACTATCACCCCAACTTTTTCATAGAGTACAAGAGTAACATTTTGAGGATGTTTACTTCGAGGCCTGACCTGAGTTGATTTCATTATGATGGGATCCTGAAGGATTTTCGAAAGGTGGGTAGCACGTCATCCTTTTTCATAGGATGGAACATGGTATCAGTGATGCTATGAGAGGAGGTGTTGAGAGAGTTCAACACATCCCCTTTGGATGTACAAACTAGTGTGTTGAAGATGTACCAAGACATCTGACATCAGTACCAGTGGCCAGGGATGTAGAAAGAAGTGGTGGAGTTCGTTTCTCGATACCTCACTTGTCTGTAAGTGAAGGTCGAGCACTGGGTTCTAGTAGAATTGACTAGGCCACTTGAGGTTCCAGAGTAGATGTGTGACAGAATCTCTATGGTCTTTTGGAGAGGGATACCACATACATCCAGGGGCCATGATTCTATATGGATGATCGTTGACTTTCTCACCAAGTCTTCCCATTTCCTACTGATCTATGAGTAGGGATATGTAGAGGTATTGGGATGCCTCAATGTACAAGAGATAGTAAACCTTCATAGGGGTCCATTGTCTATCTTTTAGATCATGATGCTTGTTTCACATCCGAGTTGTGTAGGGGATTACATGAGGTATTTAGGACTCAGCTTTGCCTGAGCACCTCCTTTCATCCTCAGACTAATGGTTAGACAGAGAGGATTATTTTGACGCATGAGGAAATTCTTCATGCTTGTGTCCTTGATTTTGGCTATAGTTGGGAGGACCACCTGCCACAGGGGGAGTTCTCATACAATAATAGTTATCACTCCACCATCAGTGTGGTGCCATTTGAGGCCTTGTACGGGTGACCATATAGGTTACCTCTATGCTGGACAATCCGATGGGGTCAACACTAATGGGTCCAAAGTTGGTGCATGCTTCCATGGATAAGGTGCAGAGCATCCAAGAGTGGATGAATACTACACATAGCTGGAAGAAGTCTTATGAAGATAGGATATAGAGACACATGGAGTTCACAGAAGGAGACTTTGTCTTTCTACAAGTCTCAACCCGACTTGGATTGCAGATATTTGGATGGGGCAGCAATCTATCTTCGAGGATCATCATACCTTTCTAGATCCTCAGTAGAGTAGGCGAGGTGTCATACCACATAGCACATTACCCATTAATGCACCAGGTGCATAATGTTTTCCATGTTTCATAGCAGAGGAGGTACATGCATGATCCAGTGCACGCTATCGACTAGGGAGATCTAGACAATGATGATGGGGTGATGTTCCTAGAGTTCCCAGTGGAGATAGAGGATTGACTGGAGTCGATCCTTCATGGGTGGTCGATTACTTTGGTGTGAGATCAGTGATAGCATAAGAACCACAAGGAGATAACATGTGAGTAGGAGGCTCAGATTCATGCTCAATACCACACTTTTTAAATTAGCCATTGTTTTGGAATTTAGGGACATAAATCCCTATGGTGGGGAGAATATAATGACCCATACTTTCGGTTTAATTTTTTTAAATTATATGTAATGATTATGAGACTGTTAAAATTGATGGCACATTATTCTAAGGCCCTGAGTTCCCAGAACGATAGGTCAACAAATGTAAATAACTAAATAACACAGAAGGGATGTTTTCCTGAAAAAGTCATATAACACTTAATTAGGTTCTAGGATTAAAAATATAAGGGCACTGTTGCATTCATGATGGCGGTATTACTCTAGATGTGACTTATGTTTAGTCAGTGCATGCTTGTAGTGAGGAAACATGAAAATGGAATAACTGTAAATAAATAAATTATTTTATTTTATTTTATTTTTCAAATAATTATAACTCATGAATGGTGACTCGGATTCAAAATATGAGACCACCGCTGAACTTGTTAGGGTATTATTTCCTTAGGAAGATTCTAACATTGGCCGGTGTGGGCCAACCGTTGGAGTTAGTTTTTGCCTATGAATAAATATATTAAGTAATAATTATTTTATTGTCAAATAATTTTAACATATAAATGGTAACTCGGATTGGAAATCTGATTGTACCATTGTGATCCTGATAGCATGTTACCCTTCATCGGAGACTAACCATGACCGACAAAGGTCGAGGGTGATAATTAATAAATTTTTAACTTTTTTAGGTACATTCATTAAATGTGCAGGATCAAATTTCTATCATTTGAACTGGTGCTCAGATTAAAAATCTGAGGGTGTCGTTGAATTCGTAGCACTGGGATTCACTTTAGTAATCTTTAAATTTGACCAGGAAGGGTCAGACAAAAAAAAGATAAATATTTGGCCTTACAAAAATAATAATAATATAACTCCAATGTAAAATTATTCATTCACTGTATCCATTGAGTGACGACATTGGGACCACATTGCAACATCAGAATTTTAATGAGAGAATTTTAATCCCCAAAACCTCTTGATTCTTTGGTATTGTAATGAAAATACTTAATTGTTTAATTGACTAATTAATTACTGTTAATTAATAATACATAATATTAAACAAAATGTGGGAAATTATTCTCCAATTTAATCAATTATATGGCATGGGTTTTGGAAGAGATATGAGAGGAACCTTTGATGGAACGCCGATGAAATTCCTCTCCACAGAAGAACTGTGATTGAGAGGTAGTCGTTGCAGGAATTTATAGGTGACAGCGAATGCTGACAAACAACATCGGAAGTAGATCCTTCTTCATTATCTGTCACTCCTTCCAAATAATTCTAGGTATGGGTTGTTCGAGATTTATTTCCAAGAGTTTTATGTCTCATACTCTTGATGATTTAAAACCCCTTTTCCTTGTTATAACACTAATGCTGAGGGCATGGGCTAAACTGAACAAGGCGTGAAGCATCCATATACATTGCATGATTGCGATCTTCATGGGTGACCAAACAATAAAGAAACAATATTTAACTAGGGGCCACACAATGATGGTGATTCCCAGGTAGGCCCGTAGGCACAGTAGGGAAGAAAATCAGACCACCAGAGTTACACTGGTGGACCGCAGAAGCACCACCGACACGGCAACATCGATGACCGGAGGAGGTGGCAGCCAGCTCTTGCTGACTGGGAAGGGATGACGGTTCCTGAAGGTGTTGCAGTGGACAAGGGTGGTTGACCGACGCAAGATACATTGTTGAAGGCGGTGCTCCTCGGAGGAGGGTCTCTTCTTCAAGTTGTGGTGGGGGGTGGACCAATGCCTTGTGGGTCCCACATGTGATCGGTCCACATTGACTGGCCAGGTGGAGCGGTGCCAACCGGTGCCACTGATGGAGGAGCCTAAATGGCCGAGCAATTCGAGTGGGGAGTCGACCCTTGCTCCCAGCCAGCAGGCCGGCTTGGTCAAATGGTTCGACCGGCCATGCCTAGCAGGGTGGGTCGGGCCAGTCCCGCGACCAAGCGGGCTGAGCCCGTGGCCAGTGGGATGAGACCAAGGCCAATGGACTGATTGGACTAGACCCGGACCCAGTTACATCCCAGTTTCCATTAAAAGGCTATATCTCCTAAACAAGACGTCCGTTAAAAAATCTGTCTGTGGAACTAGAGCCTTCAGTATTAGGAGGTCCTTTTGATATAATCTACAATGGATTTGGAGATGTTTGAGAATGGATAAGTTGGATCAGACTCGAATCCAACCAGGCCCCGAGTACTAAAATGCCTATAACTGACAGACCATGTGTCTGATTGGCGCGCCGTCTGTTCCTTTGGAACGCTTATGATATGACAGTTCATTGAGTTAAATATTCATGGGATATTGGGTTAGTTGATGAATGACCTATGGATTGTGGATAATATCCTCCCAGAATCAATCATTCATAGTATGAAAATATATTTTTTGTGTATGACATAATGAAGGTATATTGATCCTCAGTGGGCCAGCACTCAATGATCCTCTAGGGGTCAGCACTCAGTGGTCCTCTATGGGTCAGCACATAGCGATCCCTTGGGGGTCAGCACAAGACATCCTCTATGGGTAATCACCTAGACATCCTTAGTTGGTCGCTATTGAGCGATCCTATGTGGATCAGTACCTATCGATCCGATGTGGGTCAGTACTCATCAATACTATGTGGGTCAGTGCCTATCAATCATGTGTGGGTCTATGCTCAACAATCCTATGTGGGTCAGTAGTAGATCCTATCAATAGAATAAGATTATCTAGTTTTAAGACTAATCATTTCTACTTCTACACATAAGTTATATAATAGTTTTGAGCTATGAAATTTCTTGTGATTTGTGATTGATATCATGATTTGTGGTTATTCCTTTGTGGAATATTAGTAGACCATCAGGGGTCTTGGGGTCCCTACTAGGAATTGTTATACTCACCCCTGCATAGGCTTTGCCTGTACCTTATTGTGTCTTTTGTAGATCATGAACAACTTTGACCGTGGTAAGTGAGTTAGTACCAGACTTTGTAAGTAGGTGACCGGTTGACGTGGAGAGCCACAATGACGAGTTGTACCTACCCTTCATGTAGGATCCATGGCGAATGACCTTAGGATCTATTTTTCCTTTTTGTTGTATCACTTTTTGTGGAGCTTGAATTTTATCCAATTTACTTTCAATACTTACTTTTACACATAGTGGTGGTTTTTAGTTGTTGTGTACCTTTCTTCTTTCGGTTTGTTTTACTTGTGGCCAGTGTTACCTGTCATTTTGTGTACAAGTTTTGAGGAAATGCCTTCCCTTTTTATGGATAAGCCTTTCTCATGCTAGTCAACAGCACCTGGCCTATGGAAGGCAGATTGGGGGTGGTCATGGTATGAGCTCCAGGGGATGGGTCGTGGTAGTCCCTTCCTTAAATGAATTTCATTATGAAAAATTAAACATTATATCATTAATCAATGGATTGATTTTTGGAAATTCTTGTATTGAAAACCATTCACTATAAAAGACTTGTTATAATATTTCCTTAATATGAGAGAATGGGATGCATGAATGTCATCTTGAATAATCACAAAACTACGATTCCATGTCGGAAAACATAGGAAGGAAATGGAAACAAGGCCATAGTAGATAATACTAATTCCAAAGGATTAATAGATAGTGATAGAGATCATAATTCATAAGAAATAAGGTGATCTTGAGATGGTTAATGTGAAAAAACCACTAACATAATATGTTTGAAAAGTGCATTGGCATCATCAGAAACTATGGTAATGGTATACAATTTTTTGAAGATATTTCTCAGGAAGATTATTATATTTAATGAGAAGTTATATTTACTTGATTTTATTCAATTTAATTAGAGGATATCATCCTTTTTCAACACCTTGGTCAATTTAAAATTCATCGCTAGCTCTATAAATGAATTTTTTAATTCTAAAGAACTCAAATTCACTATTAACAGATCACCAGATCCATAATAGAATGAAAATGAATTTATCTAATTTGTTGTTATTGTTATGAAAACAGGTAAGCATAGTTTGTAACAACCAAAAATTTTATCAATTGAAATTCCTTTCATATAATTACGTCATTTAGTATAATCACATAAAATAACATTAATAACAAAATATAAACATTATAAATTAATACTGAATAAAATTACAGTTATTTCTAAAAGTAAAGGAACATTTACTGGTGGAATAGTAATTTAACCTTTGGAATAGTAATGTGACCCTTATAAATAGTACCCCAGCCAATAGAATAGTAACCTCTCCCATGAATGTTTAAATAAATTTAAGGGATTTTGTAAATTAATTAATGATATAATTATATTATATTGTAATTAAATAAATGTATTTAAAATTATAAATTAAGTGTTGGAATTTTTGTAAGCTATAAATATTTAATTATAATATTATATTTAATATAATGATTTGAAATCAAATTTATATTAATAAAATTTATTCATAATTTAATTTTTTGTTGTCTCATTATTTTAATATAATTTTATGAGACCCTATTTAGTTTTTCAAAGTGTTACAAATTCAGTTATAATTTTGAAAAATATATTTATTGAATATATTATGATTTTAAATGAATAATACATTTCTATTATTTATTAAATTGTATTTAGAAAATGTATTTAATTTTATAATTATACATAACCGAAAATAGTTATAGTGAATTTTTTGGTTTTTTCTAAAATTCATGATTTTTTGTGCATAGTCAAATATGATAATTTCTTATAAATAGTAAATTCATGAATTTTTGAGTAATTGTTGATGTAAGGAAGTGGTAATAATCATTATTATAAAATCTTTTGCACTATTTACTATATTATTTCACAATAATAAAGATTATTGACTGTCATGATCCAAAATAATAAAGTACTGATTAAAATAATGAGAAAACACTCCTCTCCTCGACTATAAATACCACCTCTCACCACCTCTTATCCTCATACCTAGAAAATATTATTCCTTGTAAAAATTATATCCAATAATATTAAAAGGACAATACCCTCATCCAATAACTATTTTTCTCATCAAAAAAGAAAACTTTTTCCCCTGAGGAATTTTTCAAGGAAGAGAAACTCAAGAGGTAAATTCCTCTTTCTTTTTCATTTAATTTTTTTCAGGTTATGTTCGTATTATTTCCTCACCTATGTTCATTTCAATGGTATGATAAATATATTACCTCACATATAGTGTAATTTTTTTTATTATAATGTAATAATCCTTAATAAAACCCTCATCCTTTCTCTATTATTCTAAAAATGAATACATTGTTTCTGAGGTGTTAATTTAACACCGTTAAGGGTGATAGTGTTTAATTTTCCATTTTCTCCATTAAGGATTGTAATAAAATAATTTTTTTGGTTAAAAAATATAATATATGTATTAAATCCAATTTAATGTTATGGAATCATTGTATACACAATTATAAATAATAAAACAAAACAGGTTTTTTTGAGAGAAAACCCTCCAAAATAATCGAAACAATTATCACTAACATCTTGTCTAATGATTAATACTCACCCAGTACTACCAAATGACTTATATAACCATTTAAAAATATGTATTTTAATTAATAAATTATAACATAAATTCTATATTTCAATGTTCTTTTTTATATAAACATTCTTACCCTTTGAAAAGAAAACAGATCATGAAAATTAAGATAACGAGCACTCTCTGACGATGAAATTAAACACAATAAATAATAAATTAATAAATTAATAATCATAATAAAATTAATAACTAAAATTCATGCAGATACGATTATATATTAATTAATTAATTAATTTATTTTATTTTCTAAATCATTATCATTATGTTCAAATCCATTTCAGAAATAATGTAATGGATTCTACCCAATCCTCTATTTTTTCCTTTGGGTTTCTTTTTCCCTCTTTTTATTCGAATATAATGTTTCATTATTTTTATATAATTATTTTAAATTATTATCATATGTTTCAAAATATTTTATCGAAATCATATCATCCCTCTTTGATTGGTTATACTTTTTTAGAAAGGTTCTATCTTTATTTCTTCCAAATAAGATAGCCCAATTTGAGGGATCTTATAGTTTTATTACCCGCTTCCAAGTGTATGAAATAATATATTTAAAGACACCTTTATTTTTTTAAAATCGCTCATATTATCATTAAAAATTTCTTGTTTCATTTCTGGTTTTATGGAAACAAATATTGTTTTCCGCTTTAAATTATTTTTAATTTTATTCTAAAAACTCACTGAAATGTTGTTATTCAAAAGTTTCTTAAACAATAATTTTACAGGATTCCACTTCAGTTGGAAATAAATTTTCATGATCCATGCCACAATTGAAATTTTAATATCCTTGTAATCATTTATGATATGATCCTTTTTAGTCCTTGTGACATGATTATGTTCCCTATTTCAATCCATCGGTAACCCTTTTGATTATTTTTCATGGGGAACAAATATTCATGAAGATGTTATGATGGGTTCACCAAGATAGTACTCCAATTAATATTTTCATTTTTAGTCTCATGAGACCACGATTTGGGATAGAGAGTGAACCTTATTCCATTATAGGAATTTTTCCGGTATGTTATATTGTTTTCATAGTTAGACTTGGCTCATGTTTATGTATTGTTATATATTGTTTCCATATTCCTACGATTCCATGATTATATGTTCCCATGTTATACATGTTGTTATTATTTATTTTTATTCGTTTTACATGCCTTTTATGTCATCATGTTATGCATTCTAACCCATGTTCTATGCTTTTTCCTATTCTTACACCCTAACTAGGATTTTTATGTCATCCATTTTGTTTATGTATTCCTGATGTCATCATATGCCTATGAATGAGGTCAATAGAATATGAGAGATCATTATAGAGATAAATAAATAAATTTTTTTAGTTTGGTTTCATTTTTTCAAATTATGTTTATAATCTATGAAATAAAGTATAATTGTTGATCCTTGGCTTGTAATTTTATGGTTAAATATTCTTAAAATAATTTAATAAAATGTGTAAAAGGCTAGGGACTCTATAGAGGGTATTATATGAAATGTTTTGTTAATTTTTTTATTAGGAAAAGAAAAATATAGAAAATTCCTTTTCTATAATACAAAATATGAGAAAACATCCATTGATTATGGTTAATATAGAGTAAGTGGTTTGTTTTGAAAATGCATCCCTATTTGAATACTAGAAGTGGACATGTTTCTGGAAGAAAGTTCCTTGGAGTAAGAATACTAACAAGGTGTTACAAGATTGAATTAGGGTTACAAGGTACACACAAATGAGCCTTACAGCGTATGTGGTTCGACCCTCCCTGGGGATATTCAATGGTAAATCCATAATATCATTTCAATCCTTTATAAGGGGAATAAAAAAATTCCCAAAATAAAATATATTGGGAATCATATTTTGGATAACATTGATTCAAAACTAAGGAATCAAAAGTTGTGATAAAAATTTCCATTACATTTTTATCCTTTTATTATTAAAATTTACTTTTATTATTCTTATTTGCTATATATTCAATCCCCATAATGGTACATTCTCTTTCTTAGTTAATGGATGGAAATAGAAGAACTCGTGCCAAAAACCAATTTGATAGTAAATGAGATTATTTCCTAAATGAAATTCCAAATATAATGGGAATGGGAGCTCAAAACGTCATGTTAGTACTTTCTCAAAAGGCTTAATTCATGAATTTTTTTAGAATTGTCTAGAACACCCTCCTTATCTTAAGTTAGAGAATTTGTTTTTCAAATACTTTATACAGTAAAGGCCCCCAATGATTATTAGATCTTATGACCACCTTCTCGTAGAATATTTGATAAACTACATTGATTACAGATTAACTATCCTCTAGTTTCTGGAAAAAGAGAATGTTATATGGAAATTGAACATTTTGATAGGAACCATTTCAGTGGTTGACACTGATCAAGAACACAAATTCCTTGGGGGAAATTGATTCCATCGAATTAGAGGATTTTAAGAAAAAAAAAATT
Source organism: Viscum album (assembly GCA_963277665.1). Taxonomy (NCBI): domain Eukaryota; kingdom Viridiplantae; phylum Streptophyta; class Magnoliopsida; order Santalales; family Viscaceae; genus Viscum; species Viscum album. Next base: position 174,666,086 of record OY728128.1, read on the forward strand.
AGTAAATAATTTCCATGAATCTACCATTTTAATATTTAAAGGGAGATCCTTATACTAAATAATAGGATGATTAGTCTACTAGGTAATATGAAGAAAACATCACATGGCTTTCCACATAGGCCATATATTTTTCATGAACACCGAATGCAAGGTGTATCTCTTCATTAGAAGATTAAAGTAGAGACTCTGAATTTGTTTTGGAATTTGAGACTTTGACTACTATAAGGTGATTTTCCAATGATATATCAAGGTTTAAATGGAGATCACATAATCTATGTGGTCTCATGGGCCTGAGAAAAATGTGGAAATGGAGTTTAATATGGGTGGAAATATTTATTATGGAAAGTAGACCCTATATCCTACATGACAAAATTTTAGGAAGAATCATCCTATAAACTACTAAAGGGATACCTAGAGATGCTTAAAATTATGAAGATAATGGAATAAGGCTAATAAATGTTGAAGTTATATGTTGAATCACACTAATGAGGAAGCATAAAGGAAGGATCAGATCAACACTCAGCCGGATGTGCAGTGTTTGAACAACATGGAATAAGGGAATTATGAAATCCTTTTCATTGTGTTAATAGTTATTTGAGTACATCATCATCAACAACCTCCAAGGTAGTAAGGAAGGGAATATAATTTCAGTAATATTGAGGTGGAGCCTGAAAATAATGTGGTGAAAAGTAAGTTGGTTATTCATTTATGAAAAGTGAATGTATTATTTTATTCTGGTTCTATTCAGTAGTTAATAACTTTAAAATTTAGTAGAACTATTATATCACTACCTAGAAACTTGGAGGTCGAGTTATATGTGAGAGAAAAAAATGGGATAGTTATTTCATCAAAAGTATATAACAACCTTCATTTAATGTTTCTATACTGAACCTCAAAAAAAATATTGGCATATTTTCTTTAGTAGAGTATGATGGTATTTTGGGAATAGATTTTCTAACATTATTAAAAGAAAAATTCAACTATAGTGAAATAGAGTTCACTATTCATATCCTAAAGCATCCTCCAATTCAATAAAAATGTAAGGAGGAGGATTGATCTCATTCAGAATCATTATCTTTTGTGTTGATATTGTTTCCCTATGAGAAAACATATCTATCCCAAATTAATGATATGAAGGAGATAATCATGTTTGAAGAAATTCACATTATGATAGACTACATTGATGTTTTCCACAAATAGTTTCATGGATGTCCATTTCATTAAGTGGTTGAGTTCCCAATTTAACTTATTATTGGATCAATGCATATATCAGATACACCTTATAGAGTGGACATATTTGAGATGGAAGAACATAAGAAGCAGTTACAGGAGAATCTAGAAAAGGGTTTTGTACACCCTAGTGCTTCACCATGGGGTACACCAGGCCTATTTTACAAGAATAATAATGGGTCAATTATCCTATTTATTTATTATCACAAGATCAATAAAATCAAAATAAATAACATGTATCCCCTACCACAGATAGATGAATTTTTCGATTAGCTATGTGTATGTGGACCTTCTGTCGGGATATCACTAATTAATGGTGAGGAAGGAAGATATTCCCAAGACTTCCTTTTGAATGAGTTATGGACACTATGAGTTCAATATAATGCCCTTCAGACTTATAAATTCTCTAAAAATGATAATGCATTTAATGTTTTGTTTCTTTGGATATTACATTAAAAAAAATTGGTGGCCATCATCTATGATGTTCTGATATACTCCATGATAAAGGATGAATATGAAAATAATTTTAATATTTATCTAAATACATTGAAAAGTGAGAAAATTTATCAAACGTATAGAAAATGTGAGTTCATGGTGAAGGAAGTATCATTCTTGGTGCTTCTTATCACCATCAAAGAAATTTCAGTGGAACTTTCCATGATAATGGAAATTTAAAAGTATCCCCAGAAAACATATGTAATGGAGATCCAAAGATTATTTGGTATATCTTGGTATTATAGATGATTAGTGATGAACTTATCATGAATTTCAAACCCACTTAAGAAGAAGAATTTCTAATGGAGTAATTTTTTTCAAGACCTGTGAATGTGAAGATATATTCAAAGAGCTGATGAAGTGTTTTTTCATTTAACTTGTACTAATATTTACAAAATATGTGGAACTCTTTGTGGTGTACAATGATACTTCAATAAATCCCTAAGAGTTTTTAGTGATGAAGAATTACAAATTGATAGCCTATTTCTCATGGAATTTTAATATTGATTAGAAAAACTATACTACACATGATTTGGAGTTGGAATTTGTGACCATTTCATTGAAAATATGTCAGAATCATCTATATGGGGATAAGTGCATGATATATACAAATCAAAATAGTATCAAATATATATTCACCCAAAAGAATATTAATATGAACCAGTGAATATTATTAGAGATATTCAAGGATTATGACTTCTCAATCCACTACCATATTTGTATGACATATAAAGTAGTGGATTCTCTATTTATAAAAGATCATGTATCCTTATCCATGTTGAAAATTCAGAAGGATCCAATCATGTTTGATTTGAAAAGAAGGGATACGGTAACCATTAAGGAGGAACATCCCCAGTCCTTTCTAAAATAATTTCTCAACTAACTCTAATTGATAAAACATATGATGCTAAATGGAATAATTAAGATGTTCAAAAAAGTTTGAAACGATGAGAAAAGTGAAATCCTCAGAATTAGAAATTGACCAGGAAGGAGTAATGATATTTGGGTCATGATTAAGTGTATCATCTAATCCAGAGATAAAGGAGGATATTCTAAATGATTCACATAGATCAACCTCATCTATTAACCAATGGAAAAAAATAATTTATTGTGATTTTAAATAGAACTATTGGTGGAAAAATATGAAGTAGGAGATAATTGAATTTACGTCAGGGTTCTTGGTATGTCACTATGTGAGGATGAAATTCAAAAGTAAAATTGGAAGAGGAAAACCCTACCCATACCAACATGGAAGTGTGAGAACATTATCATTGACATTATCACTGGATATACAATGACATCTAGAGAAACAATTATATATGTGTTATTATGGATCATTTTACAAAGACAACTCGCATTATCACAATTCCATAGGACTTCCCACTGGACCAACATACACTGATATATGACAAAGAATTGGTAAGGATTATTGGATTACCAATAATGATTATATCCGATCAAGACCTAAGATTCACCTCCAAGATATGTGAAAGTATCCAACATGATCTGATAATTGATTTAAACCTCATTATAACGTATCATCCACAAACCAATGGCCAATCTGAGTGGACTATTCGACATTGGAAGATAAGTTGAAAAACATTTTTACGGACTTAAAAGGATGATGGGACAAACAAATACCTTTAGTTTTGTTATATTACAAAAAAATTTCCCCTCAATCATCCAAATTGATCCATATGAGGACAGTTATCGAAAATGATGAAGAACACAATCATGTTTTGATGAAGATAGGGAAAGTAAGATGTTTGGACCAAAAATGATAGCAGAAATCATGGAAAATGTGAAAAGCATTCATTATCACCACAAGAAATCCCAAAATAGATTGAAGAGCTATGAAGATAATTGTTAACTGGTCCTAGAATTTCTGTCCGGTGGCATGTTATTCCTCCACATATCACCATGGTTGAAGATCATGAGATTTTGGAAGAATCTAAAAATATTTCCTAGGTACACAGGCCCGTTTGAGATCCTTGATCATGTAAGATCCATGTTTTAACGACTAGAACTTCCACCTACTATGTATATTTTACACAATTTATTCTATGTTTCCCACTTGAGGAAGTACATACATGATTCTTCACATGTATTGAATCCAAATGTGGTACAATTTGACAATGATCTCTATTAGGAGGAGCAGTTAGTGAAGATCTTTAGCCATATAGATAATGTTCTATAAAAAATACTACATACCTGGTTAAAGGACTATTGTGGAACCATATGTATGAATTGGAAACATGTGACCATATGAAAATACGAAGGGGAAGTACCCTAACCTTTTTCCCCATATTATGTAATAAAAAATATTGACAGTGAAATTACATAAGGGGGGATGACTGTAGTTACCCAAAATATAATAAATGGATATTCCCTTCTTATGAATATGTCAATTAGAATAACCACCTAAAATAACATCAGGTACATAAAAAACATTATAATTGATGATTCCATAAAATAATAAGTATTTATAGAAGTTAAGGAACCATTATAGGTGGAAAAGTATATTTCTCTTTTGAATAGTAATGTTACCCTTATGAATAGTAAATCGTGCAATAGAATAGAAAAATCACCCATTAATGTATAAATAAAATTTAAGAATCCTATAAATAAATGTTTGATATAATTATAATATAGTATAAATATATAAATACTTGAAAATTATTAATTAATTGTTGTTATTTTTGTAAGTTAAAAATATTTATTTAGAGTTTTACAATTAATATAATAATTTAAAATAAAATTTATTTTCAAAAAATGTATTCATAAATTATGTTTTTTTCAACTTATTTGAATATAATTTTATGATAACTTATTTAATTTGTCAAAGTATTTTAAAATCATTTATAATTTTCAACTCATTATTTTTCGTGTAAATAATGATTTTAATTAAAAATTATATTACACATATTTAGAAATTTATTCCCATTAAATGGAGTTAATTTCTTAATTCTACACATAAAAATGGTTAGGGATAATTTTTTGATATTTTTCTAAGATACTTAATTTTTTTTAATAGTAAAATATGATAATTTTTTATAAAATTTAAATACTTGACTTTTTCTGTAATTTTTTATGTATTGTTGTGGAAAGAATAATTATTATGAACTCAAATTCACTAGATACTATAATTAGTCATAGTGATCACTAATATTTCTTTCCCTAATTCAAAATAATAAACTAATTAATAAAATAATGAGAAAACACTACTCTATTCGACTATAAATACCTCCCCTCACCTCCTCTTCACATCACACATTACATCCTTTTTTATCTATACAAATTCTTTTCAATACTATTTTGAATACCCTCCCCTACATCTCAGATCTCTTTGTCTCATGAAAAGTCCAAAACCATTAACCAAATGTGGTTTTAAATGAGGATTTTCTCAGTAGGTAAATTCCTCTTTCCATTTCCATTAATTTTTCATGTTCTTTTGTAATTCTATCCTCATATCCCCTCATCCAAATGGTATGAAAGTTAATGTAACTAAAAAATTATAATATTTTATTATTCTAATGATATAGTCTAATATTACACCCCTCTTATATTCCATTTATTATAAAAATGAAAATTTCCTTCATGAGGTGTTAATTTTTCACCTTCAAGGATGAGAAATTTTAATTTTGCATTAATTTCATCAAGGCTTATCAGAAATAAATTATTATGCTTAAAAATTATAATAAATGCATTATAACCAATTTAATGTTTGAGATTCATTATATACACATGAATTTAAATAATAAGACCAAACAAATTCATTGTGAGGGAAAAATACCCAATATATTAGAAATATTTATTACTAACATCTTATCTAATGATTAAACCTCCCCCAAAAATACCAAATGACTTATATTACAATTTAATCATTATGATGTTAATTAAAAACATATAAAATAAATTATATATTTATTATTCCTTTTTATGTAAACTTTTATAATCTTATACAAATAAACTTATCATGAATGCTAAGAAAACAGTCACTCTAGAATGATTAAATTGAACACTATTACTCATTAAAATGGATATAAATGGTTCTAAAAATATTATATTAATAAATTTAATAGAGATTTTTTTTAATTAATTAATAAAGGTATTTATGTTTATTATTGGGGACATTAAGATCATTTGGCAGAACTTTTCATCCATATGGTAAGGGATTTGACCCAAACCTCCATTTTTTCATCAGGTTACACTTTATCACTCATACCCCAATATAATGTATCCTTATTTTATATACTTATTAAAAATTCGATTTATATGTTATAAAATTGTGTAACTAGATCATAGAATCCCTATTTTATTGGGAATATGTTGTATTGAGTGTTTCCACATTCAATTCTCCCTCATAAGCATTCCCGATTAAAGGGAAAATTCAAATTTCTTACCCACTTCCATGTCCACACCGTAATATTGATTAAGAAGCCATTATATTTCTACAATCACAAATTTTTTATAATAATATATCTTTTTCCTATTTATGGTTTTATCAAAACAAGTGTTACTTTTCCCCTTTAAATTATTTTTAATATTTTACTTAAATCGAACTAAAATGTTTCATTTATAAAGATTATTAAAAAATACATCCATATGTTTCATATCAATTGGAATTAAATTATCATGATAAATGTGTAATTTCACATATGAATTTCCATGTAAACATTTATGATATACTCATCCATTATGCCTTGTGACATGATTATGTTACCTATTTCCTTCCATTTGTAACACATAAGTTTATTCTTCCTATGGAAAACATATTCATGAGCATGTTATGATGGGTGCACATAGACATCACTCCAATTAACTGGGTAATGTTTAGCCTTATGAGATAACATGTTTGGATAGGGAGTGAACCTGATTATTTTAATGGCACCTAATTACATATGAATAATGTGAATAATGATGTTTTGGAAAATTCAAAATATCACATCATGAAAAATTTAATACATATAAAAAATGACAGAATAACGTAGTGTTATTTTCTAAGAAATACATTCTGTATGTTTATGAAATTAGAATTCATGAAGTAAATGTAAATAGGTATGAGAAGATCAAGGAAAAAATTTAATGTTTTGTGTCTTCCAAAGAGGATGGATTTCTTGATGTTTTGGATTAATATATTTATATAATAAAAACATAAAATAATATGAAGGACATTGTAAATGTTATTGCTTATTAATATCAAACATCAAAAATCTATTTAGATTAAATATTTTAAAAAAAAAATACTTGATCAGTGTTTTATGATTCAAAAATATCATTCAATGGGAATGAAAATATTTGGAATAATTGGATGAAAGTTTTACAAATATAAATTGAATATGAATTTAATATTTGTTCAAAATATTTCTATAATTAATATATGTTTTTACGCTGTGGTATAGGGTGCAGATACAAATTTGGGAAAACTTATTTAGAGAAAAATTATGATAATACCACATAAATATAATGGAACAAAAAACTCTCATCAATTAAAATTATTCCATCAAACTAAGAAGAATATGTTCCATATTTTGATCTAAAACTATTTCCTATTTATATAGTTATATTTTAAAATATTAACTATTGAGTTTAATTTTAATTTTTCATGTTGGTAATGAGGTTATTCTTAAATATATCCCACGATTTATAATGGGATTCTATTAAAGTATAATTGTATCCAAATGAGAAATAAATATTTTTCACTTATTATAAATTAGTAACATAAAAAATATTTTTTGTTACATATCTTAATTGGAAAATGTACTATAGAATTGATGAATTAGTCATTTAACCCATAGATATGTAAGAAAAATAAAAATGGGAAAGGAAATAAGATAATATCATATGTTTAAAAGTGAAAGTGATAATATTAATAAAATTTATTAGAAAAGTAAGTCGGTGAAATAAATCAATAATAATAGTTTTATGAAATTGAAAATACAATTGGAAATAACTCATTCATACTTTTTTAGGCCAATGAGGTATTAGTATTATCAATTCGGTTTCAATTTCATATAACTTATAAATGATGTCATAATATTTATTGTCTTTATATTTTTAAATCATATGTAACAAACATTATAGAAATTATATTTGTTTACAACTCGAATTGAAAATTATTTGTGGATGAATAAAAAATCCATGATCTAATAATCTAAATGATTTAATATCAATCTCAATTTAAAAGTATACTAAAATCACGGAATCAAATAATAATATCTTGAAACATATATTCCATGGTAAATTGTATTGACTGCCTGGAAGAATTCAAGTTATATTGGAATGGGTATAATGATTTTAGATTGTAAAAAAAATTATAAATTCATTAACATTGAATCCATTTAAACTATTTTATATATTCATAATAAATAAATATTATAAGTAATTTTAAAAAAAACATCTTATGTGTTGTGGAACATTTAGAATCCATCAATTAAATACTTTATAGTATTGAAAGTTCCATGTTTGATTAAAATAAATAATCAAAATTTTCCATGATTGGGGAAAATGATGATAAATTTATTTGTATTGGTCATATTTCATATAGAAGAGGTTATATGTAAATGAATAAAACACTATAAAATAGAGTATACTAATATAATTTTATAATTATTGAAGTTATTATCACTAAAAATTAACATAAAAAATTAATTACTGAATATTTAATGTTGGATAATAATAATGTTTTTATGAAAAACCAAAATTATACTATAATGGTTGTGAAATTTCTAGAGATTTCGACTCACATTATTAATTCGATAAAGGTAATGAATTGGGAAGGATTTATCAAAATCCAAATAAATGCATGGTGCCTAAAAGAATAATTAGAGTGAAAAATATATCTATTTGATAAGAAATTTTATATTAGTCGATAAAGGAAAATCGTATGTTGAGACAGTTAGGCTTGAAAAATCCCCTAATTAAAAGGATATAGGAAAACATAATAAAAATAGAATTTATCACTTAGAAAATGATAACATATAAAAAATTATGTAATTATAAATGTTGAGATACAATTAAATATATTTATATAATAAAATAATTAAATTATATTTAATATTTATAGTCCAAAAATAAACAATCATAATAATAATTTTAGTGACCTAAAATAAGAGCTAAGGGTCAGATATTCCAAACTAGAAGGCTATTTTTTTTAATATGATCATTATGAAAAGATTTTTGGATATAAAATTATATATAAATTATATGGATACATGTAAACTAATTTTCTGTGTTTTTACTCATGATATTTTATTTATAAGTTATGAAAATTATATTTTTATAGAGTTTTCTGAGAAGATGAAAATTTAATTTTTAAATTCTAATATCAGGTAAGAGAAAATTATTTTTATAATTTCAATTTACTAATGAATCAAAATGTATTTTTCATTACCAATATAATTATATCATGATGATATTAAATAATTCTATATTTATAACTCCAAGGATGTTTCAACATTGATAATAGTGGGTGTAAAACATTGCAAATAAAAAGTTTCCACAAGTATAAATTAGAAGAATAACATAAATCGCTTTGGAAGCATAAATTATTTGAAATAACCTTGGTCAATTATATTTAATATGATAATAATCATTTAAATAAATAATAGCAATCCTAAATAAGAAAACTTGAAAGATACTAAGTGAATTATTAGATATATTAAAGGAATAATCAATTATAAGTTGATTTATAAAAGAGATAGTTGGATGGATTGTTTGATTATACTATTACTCATTGGGTATCTAATGTGGATGATATTATATAATTCATGTAATTTTTTTTTTGTTATTAAAATATTCATATAATAGAATTGTTTCGGTGAAAACTATTTACTTCAATTTATTCTTAAAACTGAGTATATGACTTCTTCTCAATCATACAAGTAGATGTCATGAATAAATGAATAACTTCAAAATGTAGAGATAAAAGTAGAATTACCATTGAGTATTTTTCTGATAATAAATGTTTTATATATTTATAACATAATTTAGTATAATACATGGAATCAAGGAATATTGATATCAAATGTCATTTATTTTAGATAATATTAGTAATAGAATTATGATGCTTGAGTATGTTCCAAAAAATAGAAAGTAACTAATATTTTTTTAAAGACCCTGTATTAAGAAAAATTTCATTATTTGATGGTTAAATTTAATATTTATCAGTTTCCTCTTACCTATGATATATTTATTAATATATTCCCCTCAATTATCACTAGATTCTATAGCCATAAATATTACATGTCATGCTACTTATTCCAAATCAATCAAAAGTGAAATCGTGTGATATTTTTTACTAATATGGGGGGTGTGAATGTTGTATTTAAATATTTGGTATAAAACAATCAAATTATAAAATTTTGAAATGTAGTTTTATTTCTTCAATATAGAAATTGAATTTGTATACATGGTTTTGATAATAATCTGTAAATATCAAATTATTATATTAACGATGAATTTGAAAACATGAGATTTATTTGATCATAAATATTTATCATATTAATAAAACAATTATCGACAAAACCAAGTGAGATTAAAGGGATATTATTGATTCCTTACTAATGTATGTATGTAACATTGTTGAAAAAATTCATAGGGGGTTGAAAATTTATATATTGATGAAGGTAAAAATGGATTTTATTGTGCTATATTTATTATAAATATAAATAAAGTATAAAAAATATTTCCTTGAATATTTATTTACTCTAAATAGATTACTATGTAACTAATGTGGCGTTGTCATTTTTTTAAATTAATTTATTTCACAGGGTGTTTTAAAATTTGTTTTGAAATTATTTTATGTGTTTTTTAATTTTATTGAAAATATTGAAATTTACTAAAAGAATATGGAAAATTTCATCTGTAAATAATAATAGAGACATATGGCTGGTTCATTTTAATTTATTATTAAGTAGTTCAATGTTGACAAAATATTTTATTTAATGTAGCCATGAAAATTATCTTGTAATTGTGTAGTTCATTTCCAATTATCATGAAAACATTCATGTCACAATGTGGTTCATTTCATGTGACTTTTAAAAGGTCAACTGACCATTAAAAGTGACAATGATAATGCTAAAATGTGTGTATAGTTAATTTATGTAAATACCAATAAGGTTAAATAAATGTGTAGTTCAATTCATGTAACTGTGAATTAGAATTTTTAAAAAATTTACATGTATTGTAGTATATGATATGCGAATAACAAATTGGTGATAAAATAATTAAATTTTGATTCATTTTATATTACATAAAATTTTATTTTAAAATATATCAATTTCATTTTAATTTAATGTAATAGAACGTAATATATTGATTATATTGATTATGTTTGATCGAATTTAATGAAAATTTAATTAGAGTTAACAAATTTATATATATAATATAATAAAGAACATATAATTTTTGTATTTCTTTACAATTTCAATGTACATAATTTATGAGCCCGTTTTGATAAAGATTATTATAACAACTAAATATGATATTTACTAAAAATATATTGACAATGCTATAGTTATATTTTAAATATGTGAAAAATATTGTTTCTATATTATTTATTTTAAATCCTTTAAATTTTCAAGGAATCCACTACTTTGATAAATGGAAATCAAGTTGAATATTGATTGAGATATTTAATACACAACAAAAGGAGATACTGAAGATTTTAAACTAGAGATAATTTTAATAAAACTATAGACCAATTTATATAAATTTTATCAATGATTTATATATTGAAGATACCTAATGATTTAAATAATTATCTACGCATTTTCAAAAATTAATGTATACTAAAGGTCAAGAAATCATATTGAGAGATCTACTTACATGAATAGATTTCTATTACTATGATCATTGACGATGTTTTAAAGAGATTTTTTTTGAATCTGTACATAATTATTATATTCACTAATCTAATATAGTGTTTAACCTAAATTATATAGTGATCTTTATCATTGGAGTTTTTATAATTGTATAACAACGGTGATATTGTTATTGGTTAATTATTGTGAATCCATTATCAATTATCATGAATGATAATTTTCTATTGATAATTTTTATACAAATTATTATATTATTGTATTAATCTCTCAGTTGTATAATACATGTTATATTAAGAGAATAGGCAACAACATTTCACGTGAACCTTGAAAATTATATATGTTACTATGTTTTCATTATTTATACCTATTGTTGAGGTTCTGATTTACTTTAAATGGGAAATCCTTATTAATATAATATATAATTAGATTTAAAATGAATGAATTATTAAAATTAAACAACATTGATTCACCGTTATCTCAATATTGGATCAATACTAAATCTGATGAACCTTAAGTAGTATGAGGGAATATCAGTTTTTATTTTTTTTGGATCTTTTAATTAAATAATATTTTCTATTTGGATATTATGGATAAAATTAATACATTCTATATTTAAGGAGATATAAACATTCATTGAAATGGATATTATATCTAGAATTAAAGGATTATGACCTGTCTGTTATCACTCAATTTAAATATACATATTTGTTCATAATTATTCTGACATATATCAAGAATGATACAGTGACTAATTCTATGTAAAAGATAGATATTTAATGTAATGAAAATTTTAGTAATGATATTATATATTATTTATATGAAAATATATTTAATTGGAACATGTGTAGTAATACTACAATGGATATATAAGACACATTAATGAATAAATATAAAATAGAACTATTTGTTTAATGTGTTAAATATCCAACATTACAAAGCCAAATTTAAATATTTGAATACAAGAAATGATTCAACCATAGATGGATTATTTACAAAAACAAATATTGAAAGTAGAACCATATAATGCTTCGGTAAAATACATGAAGATTCAACAATTATAAAAAATATTTTCATTATAATTTTTAATAGATTTGATATAAAAAATTAATATTTTAAAAATAGAGATATGTATTAATTAATGTTAAAAATACTCACAAGATTCCAATTTCATAAGTGTTATGGGAAAATAATGTATTCAAGAATAAATTAAAGTATGTGTATGAGATTTTATTCAATTATATGAATAATATAATGTTAAATGAAATTTTTTATTTATTTGACACTATGTATGAATAAATTTAAGATCATGCTGATTTAGAGAAAAGTATATCTCTTATACTCATTAATTTTATTATATTCAAAGGTAATATAATAAGAATATTATGATGTAAATTCCTTATAATTTTTGATATAAGAAAATTATAAAGATATTTCCCCCTAATTAAGGTTTATAAACCTAATTTTGAATACTTGATGAACATGATCATAGGAGAAGGAAATTGAATAGAGAAATAAAATCTAAATAGTGAAATACATTTCATTTATTAAAATAATAAAGTAATTCATTCTAATGAAAAATAACAATATTATACTAATAATGATAGTTATTTTAAAATTTAAGTGATTTTTGAAAATAAACCAGTCCAAAATGAGGTGGAAAAAAGAATTTTAATTATTTGGTAGTGAATAGTGAAGAATCCGATAACCATACTGTGTTTAACGATGGTATGTAAGATGGTAAATGTTACATTATGTTACTCAAGATTGATATTGTAAAATATGATAATAATAAATATGAACATATTGATAATGATGTTGAGTATTTTTTGGAAATATTATTTTTTGAAAGTACATATGGATGAGAAATTTGTGATCAAATAATACAATGAATATTTAGTTGAAAGCACCGATAAAAAAATTAACATGACTATGATAAATTTATTGGTATAAGAAAAATATATGAAGAAGATGAAGGATGATATTAATAAATATTTTGAAAGATATGTTGATATATTCATATTTTATCAGAATAAATTTACTTATCAAAATATTATGGATGAGTGTCATATAATCCAAAGAAATCATTCCTTCAGAATGAAAATATGGAATTAATTAGATGAAATTATTTCAAATATGAAAAATAAGTGGTTTATAATTTTTTTTTCTAGAAACATCCAAAAATTAGAAAAATAGTTTTGTTAATAGTGTGTGATCAAAAGATTAATATAGGTACTCTTTCTTGGATAATACATTTGGTAAAAATCCATAATTTATAGGATTATAAAAAAATAATTTCATTATACCAAGAAAAATTAGTGAATAATTTTGATGAATAAAAAGTTATATTTGTATGTAATAACATGTTAGGTGGGAATATAACTGATTGCAGAGTACATGGTCTTGAGGACTAATTATTTGAATGATATTTCATTCTCAATAAATAAAAGTGGTGTAAAGTGTGATAGAGTTAACCAATTAAGAAAAATAATATGATTTATTTGAAAAATTCCATGATAAAAAGTATTAAAAAATATATACACATAATATATTTAAATACATAGATGACACAAGTGATATATGTGAAAATATTGGTCATCATGTCGATGATTTGTTAATAGTACTCCGTACATATCATTAGTTTGAATGATGATTGGGTTATTTTGAAAATATGAAGGAACTTAAAAATCCCATATGATAGAATTATATTTAAAGTCTAGTGAAAATTACATGCCAAAAGTTTTGTATAGTTGTTTTTAATCTAATATGATATATGGAACTAACATTATAAACAATATTACAAATCATAATTCCAAAATTGATACTTTTGATAATGATAAAACCATGAGTATTAATCAAGCTACAAAAACAACGACTGAATATTAAAATTGAATACTAGAAAAAAACTATATATTATTATTTTGAAGAATAACTAGTTGTGTGTAGTTCATATTTTTTTTTTATGATAATCATGTGATTTTCAAAAACAGAACATTTATAATTATTATTTTGAATGATAAAAAACTCTTTTAAAATAATTATAATGTAGTATAAACTTATTATATATTAATAACTAATATAATTGACGTTAAATTTGATTGAAATATTAAAAATAAATTATATAATATATTAAAGGTCATTTTATAAAAAATATTATTATAAATATAAACATGAATATGTTTTATGATTGATTCCAATGATTAATATAAAAAGATATATTTTCTATGAAATTTTTCAAAATGAGAAAATAGGGTAATAAATTTTCTAGAATGTCGATATAAATTATAGAATTCCATCATAGCTAATTCATATTGAATTGTCTAGACCAATTGGGAATTGGTCATCCCAAAGTGACTCATATTTTATGTTTTTGTTAATTATTGCATAACAATTACTAAAATTATATTTCGAAATCATATGTCCGGATTATTAATGGAAATAAAACAATTTAAAGGGGAATGCTGAAAATATATTGTCGTTATGTACTAAGAATTTCATACCTAGTAATGTAGAATAATTTAAAATCATTTATTCATAACAGTATCTTGTCAAATAAAGATTTAATAATAGTAATATTGAATATTACACTCCTTAAAAAAATTGAGTTGCTCAATGTGGGAAAATGAATTTGATTGAGATGCATAGAAAAATTCAAATGAATAAAATATTTCAAATTATTTTATGATAAATGTTACTTTTACTGTTATACATATTAATAATATATGTTAGTTAATGGGTAAATTTGATAAAATAGCTAATATCTTATATTGTATATGAATAATAATATTAATAAAATTAGTGTATTGGTAAGTATTTGTTTAATTAAAATTAAAAAGAAACATTTGATAAATTATTGTAATGGTATTTGCATTGTTTACCTTTCATAAGGAATAGTTTCATCAGTTAAATTTCCCAACCAATATAACGGAAGACGTAGCTAATACATTGTTCCGGATTACATTATATGTGCCTCACATTCTATAGGATTCAAATAGAGATGAGGGTATGTAATAACCATATAAGTAGAAAATACCTTTAGTATCATCACATGAAATAATAAAAAAATTTAAACATGTGTAACCAAGAAAAAACATCAATGTATTATATTCAGAATTAATATGGACAACATTGAATAATAAGTAAGCTAAATAATATAATAAAAATTATATCCCTGAATATATTGTAGTCATACATTGCAATAGAGATAAAGAAATTGATAAATCATATTTAAAAATAAAAATAAAATACATCGAGAATAAAAAAGTATCATCAGCCTCACTTTAGAAAAATATCCATATCACCAATGATCTCTACTAACCCACTCACCTATACTTCAGGCCATAACACAAAAATTTATGGCAACTATAATTTTTGTATTTCCACTATGGTAAATATGAAATGAGTTAGGAAAAAATAATAGAAAACTTATAATATTTTACCTACTTGTAAATATTTTGGATTTTAATACATTTAATAAATGAAATGGGGTAAATAAATATTCACATGTATACACCGTTCATACTATAAAGCTCTTAGGACACTACATATATAGTCATACAATACATTATTTAGCCAATGATGGAAATGGGATGAGTTTTTCCTATGTTTTGATAACAATAAGAGGGTGAATGAGTCATCACGATTAAAAATTGAAATATGGGTGAACAAGTTTTCAATATAATTAATATTAGTAAGTGATTGATAAACATAATAATCGACTAGGGGTAATGAGGTATCACTATTAATATACAACATAGTTGAATGAGTGTCACCAAAAATAGAAATATATGGTGAGTGATTCATAACATCTAATAGAAAACCTAGGTGAACAAGGAATCATGCATAAAATAAATCCAAGTAAAATGAGGCGCCACTACATATGCATAATGTGAAGGATTGGTCACTTATGGTGAAGGATATATCATCAGTCATACGTAATGTGAACAATACATCCCCAATAATACCTTAAATGAATGAGTTTCCACCATTTGTGAGTGATGTTGTAGGATTTAAAGTGTAAGTAATTTGACTATGGGGGTTGAATTATTGTTTTTATAATAAAAATACAACTTTATTAATCCCCATAAACATGTTATTGAACAAAATTTATGACTAATCACTAAATGATATCATCCAGATGTTGTACCAATAGTTTATATAATTTTTGAATTATGGATTTTTTTATATAAGTGAAATTTCTATAAGTAATGAACAACAGAATAAAGAATCTTGAAAAAATATGTTATAAAATAAACATATAAAAAAATTTATGAATGAATTAAATAATATTTATTTTCGCCACTGAATGATTTTATGAAATATTTTCTATTAATAATTTTAATTCATCGATAGCTTACATTGCACACAATCATGAGTTTAAAAGAACCACAATATGACCTTAGTATAATGTGATCATTTTTACATTGCCTTTATGTTAGTGGGAATAAAGATAAATACCATATGAAATTGTATAGTGAACTCATTACCTAATAATTAATTATGAAAAATATAAATCAATTTTATAGTTTTATTTTTTAATAAATACTGTCAAATAAAATTTGTAAATTAAATTAATAAAATATCTATGTTATATATATAATGAAATATTTTGGGTACTAACCCAATAGATATTTTTTTCATATGTTATGAATAAACAATATTAGATGTATAAAAACATATAACTTTCAAAAGGGTAATTTTATACCTTTTAATAGAGAACATATTTCAAATGAATATTTTGACACATTATTGTTTTTTTATGAAAACATAAAAAATATCCATGGATGTGGGATATAAAAATGTGCTTTGGATGAATTTTTAATGTTTTTTTTCTTATAACTTTATTCTTTTGATTAATTGTAAAAATAGACAAAAATTTATCTAAAAAAATTCATCCAAAAAATCAATATTGTTAATTTATAATATTTAATGGTTTTAAATTATAAATTTATTATATTTTTATCAATCAATATAATGTATTTGTAAGACCCCGATATTTTATGAAAAACATTCATTTAATTTCATTGATGTTTTTTACACCAAGTTTAGCTTGTACTATACACAACACCGTATTCTCTTGCACTATAGGAAACATTATTCTTGGCTCATGTTACACACAATTTCATGTTAGTTTTGGGAAAATTTTTCTACACAACATTAAGTATAAATTTTGTTTAATGTATAAATGAAATAAGTTTTGATTATGTTATATGAAACACCAAATGGTACTTTCACTAAACGCAGCCCTACCATGTCTTGCATTACACGCAATCAAGACCTTCCTCGATAGTGTGTGTAGTACGCAATACAGAGTTTCACTAAACGAGATATTATTATAATAATCTTATAAACTAGCCATTATGAATAGTAATACCCAATTCTTGAAATTTTATAAATTTTATTTTTCAAAATGGACTTAATTTTTGGATTAAGAATATCGAAATTAGCCTAGGGTGAATATTTGGTATTTTTCTGAAAACATTCATTTTTTGATGAATAGTGAAAACACCGGGTTACTATTTGAAAACCGACTTTTTATTTAAATAATTAATTTTTTTATTTAAATATTTTTTAGGTAAAAATTGATACATAATACCTATATAAGTTCAATGTAGTTCGTTGGAGTCATTTTATAATAATTTTCGATATATAAAAATTTTATTGAATTTTTCACCGTCTTTTACCTACCTCCTAGGAGCATTTTGCAAACATACATAAAACTTAATTTTACCGCTTCTGTGTGTGTAATTTCTAAAATTCGAGAGACATGGTTAATATCAAGGACTAAAATGTGGTTCCATGAGATAAAAATAATTTTTGGTGAATATTATCTTTTTACCTTTATTTACCGCGTTTTAATGTCAATAGGGTAATTAAGGGTAAAAATGATATTATTATTACCCTATCACATGTCCTAATTCTATTGGATAAGTTTAATTCGACCAAAAACAACCTTAGGAATAAAATATAACCATTTAGGTCCACTTGGATAAGATTAAGACATTTATTATTAATTTATTTAAAGAAGGGTTAAAATAGTTATAATCAAAGTTTAATAACTAAATCATTTTAAATTTAGTGTTATACATAAGATGAATTCGATTATAAATATTCATTAGAAATATAAAATGATTTCATACATAATGGTATTTTATTTATAGTTTTTAGACATTAAATAATTTAATTTATTTATGACACAATGATGATGTAGTAATTACCATATTAATGAAATATTAAGATAATTGATGTGATAAATACTCAAATAAATTTAATTTGAGACTTTTTATTAATTCAAATACTTTTTTAGGTTAATATGACATTTTATTATTGATTTAATTAACTTTTTTCGAACTAATCATTCTTTTATTATTTTCAAAAAAATCAATTACCAAATAGTGTCAAAATTGACACAAATATAGTTTTTAAAACAAATATTAAATTATTAATTTTTATTATATTCCTAAAAATCTACGGATCATCAAAGATACTTATATAATGATAGTTGTATCATTAATGGAACACTTGGGGGTCGTTTGGATGTATATGGTATGTTTATTAACTATATAATATAAAAATACAAAGTGACATGGTAAATGTCAATCTAATTAACTAAGAGTTAAAATTAAAATATATGGTTAATATAATGACACAAACCTATCTAAAATCTATTGTATGAGATTATTTCTACCAATCCCCTCTTTAGCTTCGAAAAAAATCTTTTTTGAGCTATTAAAAACCGAATATGACATTATTATAAAATAATATTTTATGTTTTTTCTAAGGTGCCCCTCTCCTACCTTATAAAAGGGCACCTCCTCCCTCTTCTCCTAAAACTACATTAAGCCTTCCATATTGACCAAGCCCTGCCAATTTATTTTCTAAACTTCCCTAGTAATATTTTAGAGGTCTTGTTCATATTCAAAGACCAATTTTAGGGCCCTAATAGGGGGTTTCAAAGAGGCGTGTCGAAGAATAGGTAATATCTGTTACCGACTCTTTCAAATTTATTTATTCTTCTACTTCCTCATATTTAGATGTTTCATTATGAAGAAATAAAATAAGTATCAATAATATACTGGTATGTTATTATAAATATGAAAAAACCCTATTTCACCTTCTATCCAGTATATGGAAAATGAAATCACCGCGTGTGGGTACGTACAGAATACTGTCACCACGCCGTTGTGAAATCTATTTTCGACCACCACCTTACTTGGATGGGTATAATGGTGTAAATAAATAACTATATATGATTATTGTAAATTGATATTGATTCTTAAATATTATACATACTCTTGAATACAATTCCATGATCATGGGAATGATATCATCTCTAATGCGTACGTACGGACTATCGTCTCCACAACCCGACGAGATTCATTCTCAATGATTAACCATTCATGAATGATTATAAAGTATATATAATAAGTAATGAATAAATATATGACATAATAATGGTAGAATATTTATGTATATATATATATGTATGTCATATATGTATTTCATCTACTTAATTACATTCAATTCAATAAGGAATCGAAAACAACATTCATGCGTACGTAAGACCAACCGTCTCCATAAACGGTGTATTTAATTCCATTTATCGGTCTATCATATATATATGTATATTCTGAATATATATTATATATAAATCATGTTTTACATTCTGGAATTATGTAAATCAGGATATAAGTAATAATATCAAGAACAACAAGTCGAAATACGTACAATAAATGAAACGATTTTGCCCAAATCGTTGTTTTACATTGAATTTGCAACAGAAAGGGTAATATAAAGTAATAAGTAAATGAAATATGGTATCATAACAGTGAATATGATTGTGTAATAATTCAATGACATTATTTAAATCATTATACAGGTGGTTCGGATACATACAAAGCATATCAGACATAAGGTAAGGGATAACCTTTCCAATCTCATTCTTATCCGAGATTGATTATTCGCATGTACTTACTAGGGTTATTGTTATCATCCATGTACAGGTTTTCTAAAAGTTTTTTATGTATTTTTAAACTCCTTTTTATCCATTTTTGACTTTTACCACATGTTATGAATGGAATATTTCTTTTGTTTACCATACGAGGAACTTATTGACATTTCTGACAATAAGTACGAGGAGAATGTTTTTTTAACTTATATGGCATGAACGTATTTTTAAGGTTTTATAATTATTTATTTTCATGAAGCTTACTCTACAATATTTTATGAATATTTTCAACAAAATAATTTTCTTTTAAAATTTCGTGACAATTTGTGAAAAGAAAATGGTTTTGAAGAAGAAATGATATTTTCCTCAAGAATTCATTTCATGTGTTTTATCAAAACCATTTACCATCTAAGGTGAAATTATTTCATATGTGTATGTTTCAAGTATAATTTCTCTATGATTTATATGGTCTCACTTTTCATATGATAAAATGATATCCAATTTTTATGTATGGATTATGTTATGATGGGATGATGTTTATGAAACCCATTTTATACTTTGGGTAATGATGAATGATTTATGTTCAAGTTGTGGAACAAGTAAGAATGATTTAATTATGAGATGGTTGGGACCTATATCTCCCTCCAATTCATTGGGTAAAGATTTATATGTCATGATATAGAAATGGCTGGAATGGTATGTTAATCCGGTTCAGTAATAGAGGACTGGAACGAGGAGTAAACTCGATTTAGAAAGGGACTTTGTCCACTAAGATGGTTTTGGCTGCAATGCCTTTGATACTATGGAAATATTATCATGTGTTTAATGGTCTCCACAATCACATGGTTTATTCCCATTCTATTTTATCATGATTAATATTTATTTATGATCTATGCCTTATGTACTACCATGTTTTATGTCATTGCCCAAGATTTTGATGTTTAAACATTATGTTCATGTTTTTAAGTTCATATGTATATGATTTGTTTTATTTTATCCATGATTACACATAATGAGAATTTTAGCTCACCCTTTATATGTTTTCTTTTCCCTAGTATTTAATGAAATTTTTTAGGTAAGAAAACCAAAAGGGGAATATCTTTAAGGGAGATTTTGAAGATCTTTCACCATGATTAGAAGTATATGTTCTGAGTTTCTAAAGACACTAAACTATTACGGTCCTTTGGTGTTTGTTTTTGTTACGTATTAAGTATTCCGTAAAAGTATTTTAATGTCCATGTACGTCAAGATTTGAGCCTCTACAGTTGTTATCAGAGAAAAGGTTTAGTTAAACTTTGGAAACTAGGATACAGAAACTTTAATGAGATCCCAAGAGATATTTTTATGGTATGTCTAACAATGTCTGTATGGTTAAGTATACGTATAGGTTATAGTCCTAGAATTACAGAATTGATATTAGAATTAAGCCTACGATGTCAGATATTGAAGGTACTCCCCCTTTATTATGTTGTTTTCCATAGAATGATTTTTGCCTCTCACACTATTCTTTTTGGGATTTAGACGATGGCTGGAGCCCGATGGAACCGCGTTGATCAATGTAATGAACAATGCAATGATTATCCTTTTGAAAAAACCAATGTTATGGGAGATGGTGTGAAAAATCTGATTTTTATATTTACACAAGCTATGAATCATTCTGACCTTCCAAATGAGTAGAGAAGGGAACAATATTCTACTGAGTCCTTCATGAGGAAACATACACCTTCATTTAGTGGGTCTTCTAATCCACATTTTTCTGAACAATTGATTAGTACCATTGAAAATATATTTTCCATACTTCGCTGTTCGGAAGATGAAAAAGTCATTCTGACTATCTACCATTTAAAAGGTGAAGCAGATCAATTGTGGACTTTAATTAAGAATACGAGGCCCCGAGATGAAATTGAATCCCTGGAATGGGATGAGTTCAGGAACTTATTTTTCAATAAGTACTTACCTAGTATTCTTCGAACAGAGATGGAAAAGGATTTCCTTGAGCTTATGAAAAAGGTTGATGAATCTGTTGGTATATACGAAGCGAATTTTACAAGGCTTGCAAGGTATGCATCTGGCTTTATCATCCAACCTGAATTTAAAGTTGATCAATTATTCAGTGGCTTGAAACCAAGTCTTCGAAGGGCATTAGCTATAAGAGACTTCAGTAGCTATGATGAAATTATGTGTCGTGGTATCAAGGTAGAAATGGAAGTTATTGTTACATATCCATCTCATGGTTTGGACAAGAAACGAAAGATGGAGTTCAAGGAGAAATCTCAGAACAATGGTGAAAATAAGATGAATGTTTCTTTATGCTCAAATTGTGGAAAGAAGCATGGTGGAGATTGTCTTAAAGGGACTAGAAAATGTTTTAAGTGTGGAAAAGTAGGTCATCGAGCTGCTGAGTGTCGAAGTAATCGAAAAAGGGTTGCTAATTATGTGAATAAAGAAAAGACTGCAGAGAACGCACCACCAACACTTCAATGCTTCAAGTGCGATGAAATGGGGAATTATGTTAATCAATTACCTAATCCAATGGTTAATGATGATCGACATGAGAAACAACTTAAGGAAAAGGACAAAGGGAAGTCACATGAAATCACTATTGGTGATGTTGAATATGACAATGATGTAGTGGAATGATTAAGTGTTTATGTAATGGGATTCCAAAATAATGTGCTATATAGTATCGTGGAATATTGGAATATTTATGTATTGGTCTATTTTGGTTTTTAGTAATTTTATGGTATCGGTAACCATGGAAAGTATTTGAGATATTTTTTGAAAGAATATGATATGCACATAATGAAGGGATAAGGAGAAAATGAAATGATTGACAGTATTCATGAGCTCATGACTGATATAAGGAAAACATTATATCATGATATTAGTATATAGAATTTTTTTGATTTTGGTATGTGGAAAGAGTTAACTTTTGAAAGCGTTCATGTTATCACTAAGATTCAATGGGAATAAATTTTTTTCAAGAGAATACATGATTAAGGTATTCAATGTTTGGAATGTGACCAACAAGATATATCTTATATGGGGGATAAATGATGGTATTCACATGCTCGGTAGATGAAATTTCTAGTAATCGTTTTCTTTATACTATAAGATTGGATAGAAGTATTTTGATAAGCCTAAAGATTGGAATGGATTATGTTACACATAAGTTCCTATTGATTAAGGCTATAACTTTTTCGATATTATTAATGGAATGTTTAAATAATGTAGTTTTTGAAAAAGGACAACCTGTAGGATGGGTGACAACCTGTCGCATCGGACAAGAATGCGGGAATCAAACCAAAAACCAATGTGTAACAGGCCTTTATCGCCTACCACTAGCCTACATGATGTCCTTGGTTAGTAAAAACTAGTTTTATTTTATTAAGCGCTATGATAGATGAAGTATAAGTCTATTTTAGCAACCATATACGATTAATGTCAGCATATATGGACTTATGTATATTAATAAATTGTGCTAAACGTTTTGCAATAGAAATATATGGAATGACGTACCATTCCATCACATAATCTAATAACACTTCACAGAAGACAAATTCAAGTTAATTTCTTTAAGAGATGAAGTGGAAATTGTTCGAGGCACGAGCAACAGTGAGATTGTACCAAAATCAAGTATGTATTTCTTTTAATTCAACAATTCTTCAACTTAAGGGAAATGATCTTGAAAACAAAAAAAATTTGTCCTAGTGCTCTCATATCTAATCAATCGGATGATACCTGAGATCATCACAAATTTATGGCTCTTTGATTGTTGGATGTTTCATAGCCATGTCCTCTACCACTCTTCATCAGAAGTTGATGGTTATATTTCTCTTCCATATCCATATTTTTACCAATGTTCTACTATGTGGAAACCCAGTGATTAGTTAATTGGGGTAACCATTACGTTTCATACATTAGTTTTTAACGTCATGTTTTGGTATTCCTTTTTACGATGTGGGTTTCTATAAAAGAAACTTTCAATTAGTAAACAATTTATAACCCCGACAAATTTCGAGGGTGAAATTAATTTTAATGGGGGAAGAATGTAACACCCCAAGATTTTATGAAAAATATTTTTTAATTTCATTGATGTCTTCAACACCAAGTTTAGCTTGTACTATACGCAGCACCGTATTAGCTTGCAGTATACGCAACACTATTCATCGCTCGTGTTACACACAATTTCAAGTTCATTTTGTGGAAATTATTCTACGCAACATTAAGTATAGATTTTGTTTAATGTATAAATGAAATAAGTTTTGATTATGTTATATGCAACACCAAACAGTTCCTTCACTACACGTAGCCCTGACATGGCTTGCATTACACGAAATCAAGACCTTCCTCGATAGTGTGCATAGTACGCAATACCAAGTTTTACTAAACGATATATTATTATAATAATATTATGAAGTAGCCGTTATTAATAGTAATACCCAATTTTTGAAATTTTAATAATTTTATTTTTCAAATTTGACTTCATTTTTGAATTCTGAATATCGAAATTTTCCTATGGTGAATTTTTGGTATTTTTCTAAAAACATTCAATTTTTTATCAATAGTGAAAACACTGGGTTACTATTTAAAAACCGACTTTTTATTTAAATAATTATTTATTTTATTTAAATTTATTTTAGGTAAAAATTGATACATAATAACCATATAAGTTCAATATAATTCATTGGAGTCATTTTATAATAATTTTCGATATATAAAAATTTTATTGAACTTTTCACCGTCTTTTACCTAACTCCTAGGTGCTTTTTGCAAACTTACATAAATCTTAATTTTACCGCTTCTATGAGTGGAATTTCAAAAATCTGAGAGACACGGTTAATATCAATGACAAAAAGGTTGTTCAATGAGACGAAAATAATTTTTGGGGAATAGTAACTTTTTACTTTTATTTACCACAGTTAAAAGTAAATAGGGTAATTAAGGGTAAAAAAGATATTATTTTTACCCTGTAACATGTCCCAATTCTATTGGATAAGTGTAATTAGAACAAAAACAACCTTAGGAATAAAATATGACCATTTAGGTCCACTTGGATTAGATTAGGACATTTATTATTAATTTATTTAAAGAAGGGTTAAAATAGGTAAAATCAATGTTTAATAAATAAATCATTTTTAATATAAGGATATACATAAGATCAATTCAACTAAAAATATTCATTAAAAAGATAATGATATTTCAAACATAAAGGTATTTTATTTTTAATTTTTAGACGTAAAAGAAGTTAATTTATTTATGACACAATGATGATGCAGTAATTACCTTATGATTAAAATATTAACATAATTGATGTTATAAATACACAAATAAATTTAATTTGAGACTTTTGATGAATTAAACTAATTTTATAGGTTAATATGACATGTTATTATTGATGTATTTAAATTTTTTCTAACTAATCTGGCTTTTTATGATTTTCACAAAAAACAATTACCAAATAGTGTCAAAATTGACATAAAATAGTTTTTAAAACAAATATTATATTATTAATTGTTATTATAATCCCAAAAATCTATGGCTCGGCCATGATACTTATATCATGATAGTTGAATCATTAATGGACCACTTGGGGGTCTCATGGATGTATATGGTATGTTTATTAACTATATAATATAAAAATACAATGTGACATGGTAAATGTCAATCTAATTAACCAACAGTTAAAACTAAATTATATGGTTAATATAATGACCCAAACCTGTCTGAAATATATTGTTTGAGAGGATTTAGACCCATACCCACTTTCGCTTCGAAATAAATAAATTTGGAGCTATTAAAAATAGAATATGACTTTATTATAAAATAACATTTTTAGTTTTTCCGAATGTGCCCCTCTCCTCCCTTATAAAAGGGCACCTCCTCCCTCTTCTCCTCACAACACTTTGAGCGTTTAATATCATCCAAACCCTACCAATTTCTCTTCTACAATTCTCTAGTAATATTCTAGATGTCCTGGTCTTCTTCAAAGACCAATTTCATTGCCCTAAGAGGAGGTTTCAAAGAGGCGTGTTGAAGAAGAGGTAATATCCGTTATCGATTCTTTCTAATTTATTTCTTCTTCAACTTCCTATTCTTTAGTTTTTCATTATGAAATAATTATAAATATCAAAAAACCCTATTTCACCTTCTCTCCATCCTACGGAAAATGAAATCACCGCACATGCGTACGTACGGAATACCGTCTCTACGCCGTGGTGTAATCTGTTTTCGACCACCACCTTACATGGATGGGTATAATGGTGTAAATAAATAACTATATATGATTATTTTAAAGTGATATTGATTCTGAAATATTATACATACACTTCAATACAACTCCATAATCATGGTAATGATATCATCACTCATGCGTACGTACGGACAACCGTCTCCACGACGCGATGAGATTCATTCTCAATGATTAGCCATTCATGAATGATTAGAAAGTATATATAATAAGTAATAATGAAATATATGACATAATAATGGTACTATATTTATCTATATATATGTATGTCATATATGTATTTCATATTCTAAATTCCATTCAATTCTATAAGGAAACGAAAACAACATTCGCGCGCACGTACGTCCTACCGTCTCCATGAATGGTGTATTTCATTCCATTTATCGATCTATCACATATATATATATATGTATTTGCTGAGTATATATTATATATAAATTATTTTACCTTCTGGAATTACTTAAATCAGGATATATGTAATAATATCAAGAACACCAATTCAAAATACGTACAATAAATGAAACTATTTTACCCAAATCGCAGCTTTTACATCGATTTTGCAAAAGCACGGGTAACATAAAGTCATAAGTAAATGGTATATGATATCGTAACAATGAACACGATTCAATAATAAGTCAATGTCATTATTTGAATCATTATATAGGAGGATCAGATACATACGAAGCATATCAGACATAAGGTAAGTGATAACCTTTCCAATCTCGTTATTATCTGAGATTGTTTATTCATATGTATTTATGGGGGTTATTGTAATCATCCATGTCCATGTTTTCTAAAAGTGTTTTTATATATTTTTAAACTCCTTTTTACCCATTTTTTATTTTTACCACATGTTAGGAAAGGAATATTTCTTTTGTTTACCGTACGATGAACATTTTGACTTTTCCGACAAAAGTACGAGGAGAATGTTTTTTTAACTTATACAGCCTGAACGGATTTTTACAGTTTTATAATGCATTATTTTCATGAAGATTACTCTACAAGATTTCATTACTATTTTCAACAAAATACTTTTCTTTTAAAATTTCATGAAATTTTGTGAAAAGAAAATGATTTTGAAGAAGAAATGATATTTTCCTCAAGAATTCATTTCAAGTGTTTCATCAAAACCATTTTCCATATAAGATGACATTATTTAATATGTGTATGTTTCAAGTATAATATTTCTATGGTTTACATGGTCTCAATTTATTTATGATAAAATGATATCCATTTTATTGTATGGATTATGTTATGATGGGATGATGTATATGAAACCCATTTTATACTTTGGGTAATGATGAATGATTTATGTTCATGTTGTGGAACAGTTTAGAATGATTTCATTATGAGATGGGTGGGACCTATATCTCCATCCAATTAATTGTGTAAAGATTTATATCTCATCAGATAGACATGTATGGAATAGTAAGTTAATCTGGTTCAATAATACAGGACTGGAACGAGGAGTGGACTCGATTCAGAAAGGGCATGTGTCCATTAAGATGGTCTTGGCAGCAATTCCTTGGCTACTATAGAAATCATATCATGTGATTAATGGTTTCCACAATCACATGTTTTATTCCCATGCTATTTTATCATGATTAAATTTTTTTTTATGATCTATGATTTATGTACTGCCATGTTTTATGTCATTGCCCATGATTTTGATGTTTTAACATTACCGTCATGTTTGTAAGTTCAAATGTATATGATTTATTTTATTTTATCCACACTTACCCTTACTGAGAATTTGAGGTCACCCTTTATATTTTTTCTTTTACCCTAGATTTAAAGAATCTTTTTAGGTAAGAAAACTAAAAGGGGAAGATCTTTATGGGAGATGTTGAAGGTCTTTCACCAAGATTAGAAGATTACGTTCTGAGTTTCCAAAGACACTAAACTATTATGGTCCTTTGCTGTTTGTTTTTGTTATGTATTAATTATTCCGAAAAAGTAAGGTAATGTCCATGTATGTCAATATTTGGGCCTCTACAATATATAATTATCATAAATATTATATTGAACTCGGATGTAATTTTTTTTAATCTTTTTCAATGTTAAAACATTTAAAACTCGTTCTCTATTTCTGAAAGCTTGATTAATTTTAATGTAATTATTGTAACTTATTTTTTTCAATTTTTTACGATCGATTCCTTTTTTTCAATAATTAGGTCCAAATTTTGTAAATATATTTATTTTATTTTTTTTCTTAAAGAATATTAATTTCGGTAATTATTTTTAATAAGATAAAAGTGTATATGAGGTAATTAAGTGTAAGAAAAAAATATACAATTTATATAAAACATTATATAATATCATTGGATGAGTGTGTTACGACTTAAATCATACTTGGGTTGAAATTGTGTCCTTTAGAAGCTACTTGGACTAGATTTGGACTTTTAATTTATTTTATTTAATGAAAAAATCAATATGTCTTACACAAATTGTAATATGTCTATCATTTTTATACAAGGACATATAGAATATAAATTGGATTATAAATAATAATTTTAAAGATAATTTTATTTATTTTTAATTGTAATTTATTTTTAATTTTTATGAAATTTATAATTGCCTTTAATACGTACACTTTGCTGTTGTAAAAATTAATTAATTGATAAGAAATAAATAAAAAATTATTTATTAAAATTATAATAACCATAAAAGACCCAACCCCTTGTTAAAATGTTATTGTTCGAGTATATCTCAACCATAATAATCCATGTTTAATGTTAATATCCTTTTAGATCCTTGTATAAGAGATTGTGACACTTAAATTATTTTATTTAAAGTGATGTTAATGTTGTAACATTCATAATCTAAAAATTATATAATTTTAAAATATGTATTTTATAGAATATAAATTTGAATAAAAATTTAATTATGAAAGATATTATATATATATTCATAATAGTATTTTATTTGTAAATTTTATTCAATAAATAAGTATATTAAATAATTACATAATAGTTACGTAGTATTTATTTTATTAATAACGATAACAAATAAATTTTATTACAAATATTAAAATAAATATATTTTGGGATAATTAATATTTATAATGAAATTAATAAAAAACTTTGACTTCATAGTAATATAATAAAACCGTTTTTTCGAATTTGACTTTATTTCTTGATATTTTTAAAAATCGATGAATAGAATAGTGTCAAAATTCACACCATTGAGTGTTTATCAAGAAAATAATTTTTTAAATTATTTAAAAATCCTAAAACATTTTTTAGAAAAAATAATTATTATTATATTTTATAAAATTTTATATGTTATTTATTTATTTTCTAATTGACCCCAACTACGAAAATATGTAACCCTTTCAATATTGAAATATATGTTACCCTAGTTAGATATTAAGCATAATAACAAAGTGTTAATTATAATGATATTGTTTAAATTGACAGAAAAAGTTGTCTAAAATATATTTGATGGTGATATTAAAACCCCATATCAAATAATATTAAAAATTGGGAACTTTTTTATTTTTTGGATGGATTTTGATTTCTTTAAAAACTAAAATTTTTGGGCATCCCAAACATGCCCTTCACCAAAATTTTAAAAGGACACCCCCACACCTATTAACTTCACATTGAGAATTTAATATATGCTATACCGGGACCTTTTCCATTATCAACATCCCTATTTATATTATATAGGTTTGTTTCTTTCTTGAATACCATCTCTAGTTCCCTAAGATGGAATTTAGATTATTGATGTCGAATAAGAGGTAATCTCCTCTACCAATTCTTTCAAACATAATTCTTATTCTACATCAACTTAATTATTTGTTTCATTATAAAATAATAAATCAAGTATCACAAATATAATGTTATTTTATTATGACTATTGAGTAACAATATTCCACTTTCTATAGATCCTATGGAAATCGAAATCACCAAGCATGTATACGTAGGGCATACCATCTCCACACCGCGGTGCAATTTAGTACTCACGACCACTTTACTAAGACATGTATAATGAAGTGAATAAATAATATGTAGTATTATTATAACATTATATTTATTTTGAAATATTATACATCATTCACTTCAATTCTATTCAACAATTATTGTAATGATATCGTCACTCGTGCGTACGTACGACCTATCGTCTCCATGATGCGATGAAATTCATTCTACATTATTATCATTTAAAAATGATTATGTAAATGTATATAATTAATAATTACTATATATATAACGTTAATTTTATTTTTTTAATGATATAACTATGAAATATTAATGATTAATAGAACTTATTTTATAAAACATGAATAGACAAATGAAGTAGTTAATACCTGAATAAGAAGTACTAATGAGATGTTATTAAAAAAGATGGTAATATAATATTATTTGATACCATAATAAAACTATCATTATAAAATAAGTAAATTACATTATTTAAATCATTATACATTATATTTAGATAAATAAAATGAAAATTAATCCCAAAAAGTAAGGGATAACTTTGAAATCTCATTATTATCTAAGATTGTCTATTTGTAAGTATTTACAATTCTATATTTATCATTCATGGGGACATTTCTAATTTTTTATTATTATTTATATTCCTCTATAATTATTTTAATTTTGTTTTACCTATTGATGAATTTTTACTAAATGGAATTAAATGAACCTTTTTTGTTATTCGATACAAGAATTTTTTTAACTTATCAGGAAAAAGTACTAGCAGTATTGTTTTTTAAGTTATACGGTATGAATGGATATTTCAATATTCATAACACCTTATTTCCATAAATCATACATAACCAAATTTCAATTTTATTTTCAAATATAGTCTTTTATCTTAAAATGGTGCAACATTTTGTGGGATGAAAGTGTTTTTGAAGTTGAAAGCATATTTTCCTCAAGATTTAATTCTGAGTGTTATATCAAAATTACATTCCATATAAGCATTAATTAATTAATTGGGTTAAATTTTATATATAATATTCTTATTCTTTCTATGATTTTGTTTTATTTATGATGGAATACTATTTATGAAATTTAGTTTTTTATATGGATTATGTTATAGTGGAATGATGATTGTAGAACCCCGTTTTATTCCCTGGGTTTTGTGGAATGATTTATGTTATTGTGGACCACAAAATATTGGTTTCATTATGAGTTTGTTGGGACATATATCTCCCTCTAATTCATTGGGTGATGATTTATATCCCATGAGATATGCATGGATGGAATGGGAAATGAGCTCGGTATAGTAATACTTGGATGGAATAAGGAGTGAACTTAGTTCAATAATGGACTTTGTCCACTATCATGGTATTGGAAATAATATTGACTAATATAAAATTGTTTTTTAGGATTAAGTTGGTGAAACACAACATCATGCCTTATTTTATGACTTTTTAGATTATATTCATTAGTTCATTTTAACTTTCATTTTTTATCTCATGGAATGATATCATGATATTTTATATGCATGATAAGATTTCCAAATGTTTTGTTCTTACGTTTTATTACTATGATATGATTTATATATATCTTGTTTACCCTTAATGTGAATTTGATACCATCTTTTCATGTGTTTATTTTCATTTGTTGATGAATAATGTTATAAAGTAAGATATGTTAAAAAGGGTTCTTGTTATGACAAAATAAGTGGGAGAAATATTAGATTTTTTATGCACTAGTTATTTTTGTTTCCCAGTTTCCAAAGACGCTATACCTATACGGTCCTGTTATAGATTGGTTATATTTTGTAATGAAAATTATTAAACATTGATGTAATATCAATGTATGTTATGTATGGTCATTTTGTTGGTATTAAAAAAATGGTATATTTAACCTTTGGAAAATAGGATGATAAAACCTTTGTAAGAACCCAAAGTATAACTGTTGGTTAAAATCATAGTGTTTTGGAAGTTATCATGAATAACGTAGGATAAAACCTACTGTGTCTTAAATAGACATTTTGTTAATGATTAATTGTTTTTATGATTATGATAAGTGTTCCTCACACTATGCATCTTGGTTTTAGTTAATGGTTGGAAACTAAGAGAACCGTGTTAATGTTGAATGTGATGGGAAATGAAATGATTATTCCCCTAAGAAACAAAATCTATTTGGAAACGGAATGTAAAATATTATATATACTCTCACACAACTATCATAATACATGAATCATGTAATAATTCGAAACAAGAAAATTATGGAAAAACATTTTGTTCAGTCCTTCATGAGGCATCAACCACCTTCTTTCAACAGGTCATCTGATCTATTAGTGGCAGAAAAATGGATCAGTAACAATAAAACGATATTTTAAACTCCCCAATTTGTATAACATGATAAATTCATTTTACATATCTATCATTTGGAAGGTGAAGTTGATCGATGGTGTAACCTTATCAAGAATAAGAGGATATGAGATGAAATTTAATCCACAGAATGGGTTATGTTCAAGATCTTAATTTTTTAAAAATTAATTTCCTTATATTCTTCAATCAATGATGGAGAAATATTTCATTTAACATAATTAAAAGGATGATGACTCTGTTTGTATGTATGAAATTTTTTTAAAACACATGAAAGGTATGATTCTGGAATTATTCTTTAACATGAGAGTAAAATTGATTTATTCATTTCTAGCTTAAATCTGTGTCTTCGAAAGGAATTATCTATATGGTACATAAATAGATATGAGGAAATTATTTTATTATCACTCAAGGTTGAGATAGAGATTCAATTAACCCATCATTCATATGGGATTAATTAGAAGTGAAAAATGCAATTCAAGGGAAAATATTAGGACCACACTGAAAAAATATGATTCTTCTCTAATGCTCAATGTGTGGAAAGAGATATAGAGTAAATTATATTAAATGGACATGTGAATATTTTATGTGTGGAAAAGATAGTCATCAAGAAGATGAATTCTGAAGTTATTGGAAAAAGATTTCTATTGATTTGAATAGAGAAAAGGCTATACAGAATGCACCCCCTACACTTCAATGATACATGTACATGGAAATGGGGAATTATTCAAATAAATTCCATAATAGAAGGGTTATCTATAATTAATTATTTTGGAAAACTCTTAAGGCCCAAGATAAAGGCATGTCACATGTGTTCACTCTCAATGATGTAGGGTATGATAACGATGTGTTGAAAGGTACACATATCATCCACTCTAAGGTAGGAAATGTTTTATGTGACTCTGTATCAAGAAACTATTTTATTTTTGTATTATTTTCTTAGGGTATCACTGTATTGCCCCGAAAATTAGATAATGAGTTATTTGGGACAACTTATAAATGTATAACCGTTGAATCAAAATATTATAATTATTCTATGGTTGATGATTTTGGAAAACTGCTTCTTGAAAATCATTTGATCCTTCTATAGTTTAATTTGATAGAATTATTAGCATTTTTTAGCATTTCCTTTATGGATCTCATGTCAATACACAAGGAAAAGAATTCTTATTTCATATTCGAGATCATTTGGTTATCATCAATCAATGCAAGGAGGAATATAACCTTCTAGTAAAATTTTTTTCCCTCTTATGGGTCTTGATTCCAGTAAAGGTTATCTATCTCCAATGGTTAGGGAGAATCTCACATTTATGAATATTCCCATTTTTTCTTATTTTAATGACATCATTATGGAGGTATTTCTAGGACTTCAACCAAATTGTGATGTTGAGTTATCAATAGAACTCAAACTGGGTGTTATTCCTATTTCAAAGACACTTTAGATAATATCAACAATTGAGTTGTTGGAATTTAAGAAAAAACTCCAAGATAATCTTGAAAATGGATTCGTACATCCTAGTACATCACCGTGGGGTGCACCTATTCTATTTTTTATTAATAAAGATAGATCAATGATACTCTGCATTGATTTTTGGGAACATAACAAGATCCCTATAATGAAAAACTATCCTCAACCCAATATTGATAACATATTCAACTAACTACATGGATCTCAATAATTTTCCAAGATTTATCTTTGTTTGTGATATCATCAATTAAGGATCAAGAAGGAGGTTAAAACAAAATAAACATTCTATATAATGTATAGACACTATGAATTCAAAGTGATGGCTTTTGGGATTAATAATTACCATGCTATCTCTATGGATCTAATGAATAATGTATTTAGAGACTACCTTGATCTATTTGTTGAAGTATTTATAGATGATGTTCTTATCTAGTTGATGTGAAAGTAAGAACATTAAGATCACTTGAAATTTTTTCTGAAGAACCAAATAAAAGAGAATATTTATGAAAAATTTACCAACAGTGAGTTTTAGATTCAGAAAGATTCATTTTTTGGGTCACATAATCTCAAAAGAGGATATATTTCGAGATCCAGGAAAACAGAAGAAATTTAAAGTTATAAAAGTCCAACAATAGTAACTGAGATTAGATGTTTTCTTGGTTTGGCTGTATATTATAAAATATTTTAATTTTTTTTATTATCTAGTATGCTAACCAAGTTAACTCAAAATGGATTTATCTTCATGTGAACATTAGAATGTGAAGATAATTTCAAAGATATCAAAATATGGTTTACCAATGCACCTGTGATCACACTACCTTACATTGGAGAAAGGTTTTGTGATTTACAATGATGTATCCAAAATGGGGTTGGGATGTGTTGTCTTGAAAAATAATATTATTATAGCTTATGTGATGTGATAATTGGAAATCCATGAACAAATTACCCAAATCAGGATTTTTAGTTAGCTGTTTTAAGAGTTTCATTAAATATATTGATAAAATATATTTATGGTTAAAGGTGTGAAAGTAATATTGATCATAAAAGTTTAAAATATATTTTCTCAAAAAATAAGTTTAATATGCACAAAACAAAATGGTTAGAGTTGAATAAGGTTACGACTGATCAATACATTACTACCCTGGGAAAACGAACAAGGTTGCAAAAGCTTTGAGTCAAAAGGACCATGCTAGTCTATCTATGATGAGGATCACAAAATAACCAATATTTATTGATTATCAAAGGATAGATCTTGAAATTTTAAATGAAGGAGATAAATTTTAGCATTCAGAAATTAATTTTCAACCATTTATACAAGTTATAGTTAAGGGGGTGCATAAGGAAGATATAGAGCTACAAAAGAATATGAGAAATGTTTCTTAATTAAATCATGATTGTGATGGAAAAATAAGGTTCAATAATTGGGTTTTTATCCCTCCCACACCAGAATAAAGACGATGCTATTGGATAAGTATCGTAGTTCTTTATTCTCTATTAACCACAAACGCTCAAGGATCTACATGGACTTATAATAGTATTACTGTTGGGATGCCATGAAAATAGATGATTCTAAATATGTCTCTTGGTGCTTGTTTTTTCCTCTAGTTATGTATAAGAGACAAACGTCTAAGGGAATGTTATAATCATTTCCAATACATAAATGGAAATTGGAAAACAACCCTATATAATTTTTCATTATACATCCCATAAAATTTAATTGACATAATGTTATATGGGTTGTCTTGGATCTCCCCATGAATTCATCACACTTCATTACTATTAACGAGTATTTCTCTCTTGATTATATTTACAGGATATATGTAAAAGAAGTGGTAAGATTTAATGGAGTACCACAAAACATTATATATGATCTGGATCCAAGGATTGCCTTAATGTTTTGGAAAATTCATTAACAGGCTCTAGATACATTGTTATATTTTAGAAATGATTAACATCCATTGGTAGACAGTCAATCTGAGAGTAAAATTCAAACTCTAGAAGAAATATTTAGAACATTACCTATCTATTTAATGTGTTTTTGGGATCAAAACATTCCTTTGATTGAATTTTCATACAATAATGTATTTCACTCCAGTATACCGATGAATCCTCATGAAGCCCTCTTTGGAAATTTTTTTTCAGAAAACCCACTTTGTGGGATAATTTTGGGGAAATGAAGCTATTATGACGGGATATTATAGTTGAAATGGAAGAAATGGTCTGATCAATTGAACAAACCATAAGATAGACTAAGAGTGGACACAAAATGTAACGCCCCGACCCTAGTTGCCTAGAGTCGGTGCATTATTACATAACATTGGCATGATCACAAGAAAGATCAAATCTCGAAAGACCGATTGGTTTAGTAGCCTTGGAAACACTAGATATATTCATAAGTTTTACATTACATCATAAAATGAAAAACTACTACAACAACATAATGTTTCCACAGTCCACACTATAATCCCCTCATAATATCCCTGCAGGTCATTCATAACTTACATCTTCACATCCTGGGAAAAATAAAACATAGAAAAGGGGTGAGCTCAAATGCCCAGTAAGGATAACAATATAGCGGAACATTCAAAAATAAGCATAAACATTTAAGGCAATGAATTACTAAAACAAAAGCCTTTTAAACTTGAAATTCATCATAGTATGGCAAAAGTAAAATGAAATAATGCCATTTACTTGTTCACATGGATATTCTACTAATCGAATAATCACATGAAAAATCAATAACCACTTTCATAATGTTGGAATGCATAATGCCAGACTATCATAACAACATAGCCAAGGCCTCGTGCCAAGACTACAAATAAGATTTTGTCAAGGCCTTGTGCCAAGACACTAGTTTGTCTCATGAGACCTACCGATGCATCGAGGAGCTATAGCGGGCTCCACCCGTCACTTATTAAGTCCAATGCATTCCCATATGAAAAGGTTTAAACATAACATAAACATTCGTATTAAAACTAGCATACGAAATGTCAATAATTTCACCATAAACTATGAATGGTATAAAAATAGCACATCCATAGTCAAACATATCACAAAACCTTCAATACAATATAGAAGTTTTGTATCATAATAAATCAACTTCAAATAATCTTAAAATCCATCAAAGGATGTTGACATAGATGAAATCAAAATTCTTTTTAAAGAAGTATCTCCTTTTATTTTGAAATCATTTAAGATCCATATAAAATAAAACATTTTCTTTGAAAATATTCTTATAAGCTTGTATGGAAAGCTTCGACGATTTTATAATGGCGGAAAATAACCGCACCCGCCGTATAAGTTTAAAAAAACATTCTTACCTCAATTCTGTCGAAAAGGTTAAAAAGCACCTTGTTTGGAAAATGACGGAAAGATTCCCTTATAAACCTCTTATAAAAAGTCAAACAAGGGTATAAATGACTTTAACCCATATTCTTTTAAATATTAAAAGTGTTTTGAAATACATTTTGAAGAAACATGGATGTGGATGATAACGAGATCCCAGTAGATTATTACGTATAAACAACCTCGGATAATGAAGAGATTGTGAAATAACCCTTACCAGTTTGGTAACTTATGAAACATACAACTCATGAAAGAGGTATCATACAATGAATATGTAAGTACACATAAATTAGAGTGTATTACACAAAGAATATAATTATGGGCAGTACATACACCACACAAAAGGTAATGGTGGCAATATGGCATGAATCTCACGAGAATAAGGAGTGAGATGAAAACCCCTTACCACGTTAATCAAATGAGTCGTATGGACAAAAGTTAATAACCACCAAATTATTTACAGAATAACATGAATATGATAATATATATCAAATGCCAGTACACAATACACCACTTTCAATAATTTAGTGGCGAATAATGGAAATCTCACGGAATTGAATGTGAGATAAGAAAATCCCTTACCTTGAACTTTTCCTTTGTTGGGGTTGGTTAACCTCATGTATAATGGTGAAATAATTGTTATTAAATTATACAAGAATCATATACATTAATATGATATTATATATGATCTTTTAACATTGCTTTATTAATAATATCTTAGTATTATCGTCGTTTCAGGTGATAATCGATTCGTTCTTCTTAAATGTTTGGTTACATAAGACATGTTTGTAATGGATAGATTAAATCTTATTCATAATCAGAATGATATTAACATTATTTTTAACCCTAAAATGAGAATAAGACTTGAATGGATACGATGGAGGATGGATCTCACCGCGTTCGCGGAGACGGTAGTCCGTACGTACGCACGAACGCTACTTCCATTTAATTTTTATTTTAAAAGAATTGAATCCAAATGATACATAGGTATATTACTATTCCAGTATAATATAATATTTTATATATGTTACTTAAGTTCATTAACACCATCCTTTATACGTTCCATGTGTGGTATGAACGAGTCATATCATTTTAAGGGGGCGGTAGTCCGCACTTCCTCAAATGAAATTATCGTATGTATATACAACATGAAACGAATAATGGTATGAAATAAAATGGAATTACAGAAGCTTATATATAAAATATATATCATTAATATCATATTTAATTACAGTTCCATCATAATGGCCACCATGAGAGGCGGTAAGATGTATTTGAACAATCATCGTTTCGTGAGGCGTTAGTTTGCCATCCACAGAAACATTATGTTCATCATCCATTAGATGGAGTTGTGTGTATGTGTAGTTTGAATCCTTCTTATAACAACATCCTAGTATATTGAGGATACTGGTGTTGTTACAAAAGAAAGGAAATAATAAGAGTTTGGGGGTTGGAGAAGGAAAATAAATGAAAATAATTTAAGAGAAATCGTTACCTTTAATTTAGGTAACTCACTTTGGTTGGAACCAAAGGACTTCTTGAAATGCTTTCTGCCTAAGGGGAAGCTTCAAGGAGGAGGACAGGGATGTGGGTAGATTAGTTGGGAAGATTTTGGACGAGCCAAGTGGCTTGAGAGGTGTGAGGAATGAGTAGAATGGTCTCCTTTTATAAGGGAGAGGAGGGGCTCTTTAGGAAGGAGTGAAAGTATTACATTATAATATAATTATATTCGGTTTATAATGGTCCAAAAATCATTGAGGTAGAAGATAAGATGACTCATATTCTAAATAACATCAACCAATAAGAATTGGACAGGTTTTAGATAATATTTTAATCATTATAATCTTATTTATTTAAATGATTTTTTAATGAGGTAAACATTGCATCATTATTGTGTCATTAATAATTTAAATTATTTGATGTGTAAAAATTATAAATAAAATATCATTATGTAGGAAATCTTTTTAGATTTCTAATTAATATTTATAATCGAAAATCCAACATGTATAACCCTATGTAAAAATTATTCTTCTAAAAGATGTAAGCTTATGCCATTTTTATTTTTATTTTAACTTTATTAATATAAAGTGTCCCTACCACATACAAGTGGCTCCAAGGGGTCCCCAAATTGACCCAAGGATGCTCATGGTCGGGTATGTGTCCACCAATAAGGTTAGGACACGTTTTAGGTTAATTTTGTGTTATTATAATATTATTTTTTAACCCTTATTTACCGGATTTACCTTAACCATGGTAAATAAAATATTTACCACAGTAATTATTCAAAATGTCTAAAAATAAAAGTTACCTATTTATACAATTTGAACATCCTGATTCCAAATATGGAATCCATTTTCCTAAATTCAAAACACAGAAGTGGCAGAAATTAATTTAAAATTAATTCCCGCTGTCAAAACAAAAAGCGTGTTTTTAAGAGATAATAACTATCAAAAGATTGACACTTGTTTATGTTCGGTTTAATTGTAAAATTATGTCCAATGACCAACATTATATTAAATGGTAAAAATATATTCTAAATATACTTTAAAACCACTCAAATTCACAATTTATCAATATTAATTATTTTGATTAAAAAAGTTGTTTTTAATTAAAATTTAGTAATTTTCACTATTCATCAAAATATAAAAGTTATCCGAAAAGTACCAAAATTTCACCCTAGGCTAATTTTGATATTCTGAATCCAAAAATGAAGTCCATTTTGAACTATAAAATATATATAATTTCAAAAAGTAGTTATTAATATTCATAACGGCTAGTTGTTAGAACTCGGTGTTGCGTACAACACACGCTATCACATTATTCAAAGAGAAGCGTACCGTATAAGCTTGGGATGTTTCATTTTAAATTTTTGATGTCCCAATTTAGTCAAAAAGTTTAAAATATAGTATTTAAAAAGGGTTAACTATTAAAGTTGATAAAAGTGCAATACTGAAAATGAATTTGTTCTTGCATTATATCTAAGAAACTCATAATATGGATTCTAAAATTATAAGGATTATATAAACATTAAAATTTATCTAATACTATTCATAACCTCTTTTGAATGGCTTGTTTGGTAATTCATGGTGTGATTGAACTTGGTGTTTCCTGTAGTGAATGTTATTGAATTATTTTGAAGAAATAACACACTATGAAATCTTGGGGTGTTACATTCTCCCCTCCTTCAATAAATTGCGTCCTCGCAATTTGAAATTGTTCTTCGAAAATAAAAGGTTGAAAATAGATAATATATTTGTGGGAAAACCCACATCGGAAATTGGGTTACTAAAATTTAGTCTTAATATGAGGAAAAGAGAAATGAAAGGGTCACCACCAAATTATGATCTTGATTAGGAGAACATTGGTGGCAATTTGAGACATATAATTGGAGGAAAAACATAAATATTTATAGGTAGTGATTGAGGTCATCAATCACAAACAAGTATAAAATTGAGGTCCTTAAACTCATCAATCTATGATAATTTGAAATACCATCGGTTCAACAAAACATAGGGTATTACGATAACACATTTTTGACGTTTCAAAATATCTTAGTTGAAATCCCACATCGAAAAATGAATTAACGAGGCCTCTATTTAAAATAAAGAGTGGAAAGTATGAAGATTACCGAAAATAACACATACTAGGGTTCCATGTAGGAAAATATGGATATGGAGGAGAAATCTAACCATCAATTATCTGATGGAGAGTGGTAGAGAACATGGCTATGAAAAGGCCAACAATCCCAAAGCCATAAATTAGTGATGATTTAAGGTACCATCTAGGACAACATTTTTGTTCTAAGTTCCTTTTCTTAATGTTGCAGAATTTATTTATGAGATTGGCTAAGATCATAAGGAGATATACTTACTTTATAATTAGAGTTTTATCCATTAATAAATTTCTACCACAAACACATCTTTCACTCTAAAAGATAATAGAACGTTAAAAAAAATTCTATTTACACTATTCGTATAGGGTTCCAAAATAATCAAATTTATAATTCATCTACAAGATCTTTTAATAAAAACTAAATTATTTAATCCAGGACATCTCGTGGGCCAGTGGTAGGTGATACACCCTTGTCGCCCTTCGGTTGCGGGTTCAAGTCTCGCAGCCTTGCCGGACGCGACGGGTTGCCGCCCGACCTCCGGGTTGTCCTTTTATGGAAATCCAAAATAATCCAAACTAGAACTATCCAAAATACTTCTATCCAAACTCACAGTCCAACATTTATAAGGAAGGTAAACATAATATAGATCCTTTTTACCCCGTAATAGCATATGAATACCTTCATCATGTATTACCATATTCCTTATTGATTACATTCATGTTCCCTTATTCCATATAGAATGATGGATATACTTCATTAATCCAAAAATGTTTTAAACCCCAACAATGATGGAATATACAAATCATTAATCATCTTCAAGGTAGTCAATAATATCCAATATAATTTATCCAAATCAATCATGTATTATTCTAAAATCACCACCTCGGTATCTGAACCATATTATGGTTTATCTTTCTCTCAACCATATATTTTCCAAACATTTAACCTGCTACTGAGTCACTTTTCTTTGTTCCACACCATCTCAAGTCCTTAATGAAATAGTACTGCAGTACAATCCTTATATACTCCATAATTATTATAACAAGTACATTGTTGATACAACACTCAATTGATATAATCAACATAATAACTCTAATCATTCCTCTTCATATGTGGTAGTATCATAACTTGATTATTATCCAATAGCATCATTTGCGGCATAGTCTGATGACTGGGACATAGGTTCGCGTAGTGTCCAAACTCCTTGCAAATGAAGCATTGTAAATTTGAAACCATTTTCTTACCCTTGCAGTCATGTACTTTGTGCCCTTTTCCTCCACACTTATAACAAACTCCCATTCCTTTCAAGCAAGTTCCAGGGTGTTTCTTTCCACAGTTACCACATATGGGAAAATTCTTCTTTTCCCTCTTCCCTTTATCCATCTTTCTCTCTTCTATCCTTTTCTTCTCTTGCTTCCCTTCAAAGCCATAGGACTCAGTAAACTCTTCACTTATCTTATCAACACATGATATTATTTCTTCATATGATGATAATACATGGGAGACTATTTCTCTTATAAATTCTAGCTTAAGACCATGAAAGATATGATCCTTCCTTCTCTTTGGATCATGTGCATTTCTGGAGTTCTCATTCCTTCTACTGGGCGCCATTTCTAAACAATAGAATACACTAGATCAGTTTATGAATCAAAATACATAATCCCATACTTATAAAACACTTAACATAAATTGAACTATTTATGGATATAATCCATAATCATAAAAATGTTTTCTTTGAGGAAGTATATACTCATAATCCCTTCAAAATGATTTGTAAAGAAAAATGAGAGTTATCCAAAGCATATCCCCCGGGAGTGTCATAACCAAGAGTGCAGCAAGGCCCGTTGTCGTGCACCAGTTCCCGTTCGAGTCTAGCTCAAAGCGGTGTTTTCGGGTTTTACCCCTAGGTACATCTGTGCCAGAGCCGCCTCTACCAGCTCGTATCCAGACAGAGATGTATTGCTCGGAAAACTCACAAAATCTCTACAATACCAAAATTCTAGGAAGTTCTTCTATACTAATCCACAAAGTTCATCTTAGGTCTACGTGCTCTA
This sequence comes from Viscum album, assembly GCA_963277665.1. Taxonomy (NCBI): domain Eukaryota; kingdom Viridiplantae; phylum Streptophyta; class Magnoliopsida; order Santalales; family Viscaceae; genus Viscum; species Viscum album. Next base: position 174,709,598 of record OY728128.1, read on the forward strand.
ATCAGAGTTTATCTAAATCTAGCTTCCAAGGTTTGTACTAAACTTCCTCTGATACCAACTGTAACGCCCCGACCCTACTTGCCTAGAGTCGGTGCATTATTACATAACATTGGCATGATCACAAGAAAGATCAAATCTCGAAAGACCGATTGGTTTAGTAGCCTTGGAAACACTATATATATTCATAAGTTTTACATTACATCATAAAATGAAAAACTACTACAACAACATAATGTTTCCACAGTCCACACTATAATCCCCTCATAATATCCCTGCAGGTCATTCATAACTTACATCTTCACATCCTGGGAAAAATAAAACATAGAAAAGGGGTGAGCTCAAATGCCCAGTAAGGATAACAATATAGCAGAACATTCAAAAATAAGCATAAACATTTAAGGCAATGAATTACTAAAACAAAAGCCTTTTAAACTTGAAATTCAACATAGTATGGCAAAAGTAAAATGAAATAATGCCATTTACTTGTTCACATGGATATTCTACTAATCGAATAATCACATGAAAAATCAATAACCACTTTCATAATGTTGGAATGCATAATGTCAGACTATCATAACCACATAGCCAAGGCCTCGTGCCAAGACTACAAATAAGATTTTGTCAAGGCCTTGTGCCAAGACACTAGTTTGTCTCATGAGACCTACCGATGCATCGAGGAGCTATAGCGGGCTCCACCCGTCAGTTATTAAGTCCAATGCATTCCCATATGAAAAGGTTTAAACATAACATAAACATTCGTATTAAAACTAGCATACGAAATGTCAATAATTTCACCATAAACTGTGAATGGTATAAAAATAGCACATCCATAGTCAAACATATCACAAAACCTTCAATACAATATAGAAGTTTTGTATCATAATAAATCAACTTCAAATAATCTTAAAATCCATCAAAGGATGTTGACATAGATGAAATCAAAATTCTTTTTAAAGAAGTATCTCCTTTTATTTTGAAATCATTTAAGATCCATATAAAATAAAACATTTTTTTTGAAAATATTCTTATAAGCTTGTATGGAAAGCTTCGACGATTTTATAACGGCGGAAAATAACCGCACCCGCCGTATAAGTTTAAAAAAAACATTCTTACCTCAATTCTGTCGAAAAGGTTAAAAAGCACCTTGTTTGGAAAACGACGGAAAGATTCCCTTATAAACCTCTTATAAAAAGTCAAACAAGGGTATAAATGACTTTAACCCATATTCTATTAAATATTAAAAGTGTTTTTAAATACATTTTGAAGAAACATGGATGTGGATGATAACGAGATCCCAGTAGATTATTACGTATAAACAACCTCGGATAATGAAGAGATTGTGAAATAACCCTTACCAGTTTGGTAACTTATGAAACATACAACCCATGAAAGAGGTATCATACAATGAATATGTAAGTACACATAAATTAGAGTGTATTACACAAAGAATATAATTATGGGCAGTACATACACCACACAAAAGGTAATGGTGGCAATATGGCATGAATCTCACGGGAATATGGAGTGAGATGAAAACCCCTTACCACGTTAATCAACTGAGTCGTATGGCCAATAGTTAATAACCACCAAATTATTTACAGAATAACATGAATATGATAATATATATCAAATGCCAGTACACAATACACCACTTTCAATAATTTAGTGGCGAATAATGGAAATCTCACGGAATTGAATGTGAGATAAGAAAATCCCTTACCTTGTACTTTTCCTTTGTTGGGGTCGGTTAACCTCCTGTATAATGGTGAAATAATTGTTATTAAATTATACAAGAATCATATACAATAATATGATATTATATATGATCTTTTAACATTGCTTTATTAATAATATCTTAGTATTATCGTCGTTTCAGGTGATAATCGATTCGTTCTTCTTAAATGTTTGGTTACATAAGACATGTTTGTAATGGATAGATTAAATCTTATTCATAATCAGACTGATATTAACATTATTTTTAACCCTAAAATGAGAATAAGACTTGAATGGATACGATGGAGGATGGATCTCACCGCGTTCGCGGAGACGGTAGTCCGTACGTACGCACGAACGCTACTTCCATTTAATTTTTATTTTAAAATAATTGAATCCAAATGATACATAGGTATATTACTATTCCAGTATAATATAATATTTTATATATGTTACTTAAGTTCATTAACACCATCCTTTATACGTTCCATGTGTGGTATGAACGAGTCATATCATTTTAAGGGGGCGGTAGTCCGCACTTTCTCAAATGAAATTATCGTATGTATATACAACATGAAACGAATAATGGTATGAAATAAAATGGAATTACAGAAGATTATATATAAAATATATATCATTAATATCATATTTAGTTACATTTCCATCATAATGGCCACCATGAGAGGCGGTAAGATGTATTTGAACAATCATCGTTTCGTGAGGCGTTAGTTTGCCATCCACAGAAACATTATGTTCATCATCCATTAGATTGAGTTGTGTGTATGTGTAGTTTGAATCTTTCTTATAACAACATCCTAGTATATTGAGGATACTGGTGTTGTTACAAAAGAAAGGAAATAAAAAGAGTTTGGGGGTTGGAGAAGGAAAATAAATGAAAATAATTTAAGAGAAATCGTTACCTTTAATTTAGGTAACTCACTTTGGTTGGAACCAAAGGACTTCTTGAAATGCTTTCTGCCTAAGGGGAAGCTTCAAAGATGAGGAGAGGGATGTGGGGAGATTAGTTGGGCAGAGTTTGGACGAGCCAAGTGGCTTGAGAGGTGTGAGGAATGAGTAGAAGTGGTCTCCTTTTATAAGGGAGAGGAGGGGCTCTTTAGGAAAGAGTGAAAGTATTACTTTATAATATAATTATATTCGGTTTATAATGGTCCAAAAATCATTGAGGTCGAAGATAAGATGACTCATATTCTAAATAACATCAACCAATAAGAATTGGACAGGTTTTAGATAATATTTTAATCATTATAATCTTATTTATTTAAATGATTTATTAATGAGGTAAACATTGCATCATTATTGTGTCATTAATAATTTAAATTATTTGATGTCTAAAAATTATAAATAAAATATCATTATGTATGAAATCTTTTTATCTTTCTAATGAATATTTATAATCGAAAATCCAACTTGTATAACCCTATGTAAAAATTATTCTTCTAAAAGATGTAAGCTTATGCCATTTTTATTTTTATTTTAACTTTATTAATATAAAGTGTCCCTACCACATACAAGTGGCTCCAAGGGGTCCCCAAATTGACCCAAGGATGCTCTTGGTCGGGTATGTGTCCACCAATAAGGTTAGGACACGTTTTAGGTTAATTTTGTATTATTATAATATTATTTTTTAACCCTTATTTACCGGATTTACCCTTAACCATGGTAAATAAAATATTTACCACAGTAATTATTCAAAATGTCTAAAAATAAAAGTTACCTATTTATACAATTTGAACATCCTGATTCCAAATATGGAATCCATTTTCCTAAATTCAAAACACAGAAGTGGCAGTAATTAATTTAAAATTAATTCCTGCTGTCAAAACAAAAAGCGTGTTTTTAAGAGATAATAACTATCAAAAGATTGACACTTGTTTATGTTCGGTTTAATTGTAAAATTATGTCCAATGACCAACATTATATTAAATGGTAAAAATATATTCTAAATATACTTTAAAACCACTCAAATTCACAATTTATCAATATTAATTATTTTGATTAAAAAAGTTGTTTTTAATTAAAATTTAGTAATTTTCACTATTCATCAAAATATAAAAGTTATCCGAAAAGTACCAAAATTTTACCCTAGGCTAATTTTGATATTCTGAATCCAAAAATGAAGTCCATTTTGAAATATAAAATATATATAATTTCAAAAAGTAGTTATTACTATTCATAACGGCTAGTTTAATTGGTTGTTAGAACTCGGTGTTGCGTACAACACACGCTATCACATTATTCAAAAAGAAGCGTACCGTAGAAGCTTGGGATGTTTCATTTTAAAATTTTGATGTCCCAATTTAGTCAAAAAGTTTAAAATATAGTATTTAAAAAGGGTTCACTATTAAAGTTGATAAAAGTGCATTACTGAAAATGAATTTGTTCTTGCATTATATCTAAGAAACTCATAATATGGATTCTAAAATTATAAGGATTATATAAACATTAAAATTTATCTAATACTATTCATAACCACTTTTGAACGGCTTGTTTGGTAATTCATGGTGTGCTTGAACTTGGTGTTGCATGTAGTGAAAGTTATTGAATTATTTTGAAGAAATAACACACTATGAACTCTTGGGGTGTTACACAAAATATGCTAAAAATAGAAGAAATGACCTTGAGTTTTAGGTGGGTGACAAGGTGTTCCTATGAATATCTCTTTATCAGAGAGTAATGTGAATTGAAATGAAGAGCCAATTTATCCCTAAGTATATCGATCCATTTGAAATTCTGGTTTGTGTTTGGAACGTAGCTTAACGATTGGTTCTTCCACTAAATCTCTCTCAGGTTGATGATGTGTTCCATGTATCTCTCCTGATAAGGTACATTTCTAATACATCACAGGTAATAAACATTGAATTTATACAATTTATATAAGATATTTATTATGAAGAAGAACCAATAGATATTCTGGATCGTAGTGAAAAAGTTCTTCAATATAAGACCACTCACTTTGTTAATGTTTTATGGAAGAACCCCCAGTTTGAGGAAGTTGTGTGGGAACTTCAGGATATGATGAGTGAGAAATATACACATCAATTTTGTATCAATTTGATGAATTTTGAGGAAGAGATTCAGTGGAAGGGAGGTAGAATATAACACTTAGATGTTTTTACTAAATATTTTGTCTATATAATATTAAATCATCAATAGTGTGAACTACATGAAATAAAGAGGTTAAACAAACCTTGAGACATCCTTACTATAAAATGACCATTTTAACCTAGCTCCTGAGTTATCAAGAGTAAATATCACTAACGTTTTCAAATGTATGGTGAATTCATTACTTATCAATTATTTATGAAAAATATAAATCAATTTTATTTTTTTAATTTTTTAATAACATGAGTGAATTAGCATTATAAAATTAAATTTATATAAATAATAAAATATTTTTTATATTCATCCAATAGATTTTTTTTCATAGGCTATGAATAAACCCTATTTGATGTATAAAAACAAATATTTTTCAAAAGATTCATTTAACACCGTTTAATATAAAGAACCTTTTAAATTAATATTTTGACACATTAAAAACTTTTATATGAAAAAATAAACATGTTCTTTGAGAGAAGTATATAAAAATATACTTTGGATAATTTTTTAATATTTTTTTATGATAACATATATTATTTCATGAATAGTAAAAAAATATAAAAACAATTAATTGAAAACATCTTTTTCATTGAAATAATTAATATGGATAACTTTTATAAATCAATGATTTTCAAGAATAAATTGAATATATTTTTATCACTAAATATAATTTATATCATTATTATTAATTTTACACTGAATTCATATGTTCATATGTTTCATTATTTTTCAATGTTTTAACTTTTAATGATCATTCTATATTCCTGATAATATGATTAATTTTAAATTAAATACTACAAATTTTGTGTTTTTAATATGGAAAAATGGACTCTATATTTGGAATTATTTGATCTAAACTATGTAAATATTTTTTTTCTACTTTTTGGGATTTATGTATACTAACATCAATAATTTTTATTTAAATAATAAAAGGGTAAATCAAGTAATTGAGGGTAGGAATACTACTATAAAACTACCTTGAAATTGTTTTTAATTTTATTTGAGGTGTATTTTGGATAAACATCATCCTTGTGTCGAAATGGTTTCCTTTGGAATCTACTGGGATGAGATTAGGACATTTAATTTATTTTGTTTAATGAAAAATTCAATTTTTCTTACTCAAATATTTATAAATCTATCATATTTATAAGAATCTATAGAAAATAAATTTTGTTATAAATAATAAATTGAAATATAATATGTTTTTATTTGTCATGGTAATTTATTTTTAATTTTTAGGAAATAAATAATTATTTAAAGACTTATAATTTAATGATGTAAAAATTAAATATTTAATGTGGAATCAGTAAAAAATTTATTAAAATTATAATAAACATAAAAATAACTAAAAACATGACAAGCTATTATTGGTTATGTATATATCAACCATAACTATCCAATGGACGATTTAGTGGCCTTTTATAGGCAAATATTCCAGATTGTGACACATATATTATTTTATTTAAAGTTACATTAATGTGTTCACATACATAATCTAATAATTATAAGATTTTAAATGTAATATTTTACAAAAGATAAATTCAACTAAAAATATTATTATAAAATATATTAGATATATTTTCATTTTAGTATTTTATTTTTATTTATTTCTACAAATAATTATATTAAATAATTACAAATAGTTGATGTTGTAGTTATTTAATTAATATAGATAACAAATAATTATTATTGAAAATATCAAAATAAATATATTTTGGGTTAATTAATATTTATAATTGATTTTATGGATGGAATTGACCTCATTTTAATATAAAAATATAGTTGGTTCTAATTTAACACTTTATCATAATATTTTTACAAATAAATTAATTGGTACTGGCCAAATTGACACCATTTATTATTTATGAAACTTTTTAATATTAAATTATTTATAAATCATACAACATTTTTAAAAATATATAATAATTATTATACGATATAAAATGTAAGAATTTATTTATTTATGGTCAAATTGACCTAAAATATGTAAATTTTTATCCCTTTTAATATTTAACTATTTATTACCCTAGTTAAAACTTAAATAGAATAACTATGTGTTAATTAAAATGATATGATTTAAATTGATAGAAAAATTTTAAAAAATCAATTGGTTGATTATATTGACACGCTATCTCATATAATCTTATAAATTGTTACATTTTGGGTTTTTTTAATTCTGTTTGATTTTATTATAAATTATTATTTTTTGATATCCCAAATGTTCCCCTAACCTGAATTATAAAAGGGAACTTCCTCCCTCACCTCTTCACTTCACATTGAGAATTCATGCTCCTTCATACCTTACCATTTTACCTTATTATCTTCCCCTTTAATATTATAGATGTTTTTTTCTACTTTAAAGACCAACTCAAGTGCATTAAAATGATATTTAGGGAAAGCATGTTGAAGAAAAGGTAATCTCCTCAACCGATTCATTCAAAATTATATCTTCTTCTATTTACTCTTCATGGGTTGTTTAATTATAATTTAATAAATCCATTATGACTTGTATACTGATATGTTATTATTATTATTATTATGTAACAATAATATTCCACTTTCTATCCATCTTATGAAAAAGAAAACCACCATGCATGTGTACTTATGGCTTACTTTCTCCACATCATGGTGTAATCGGATTTTCACCACCACATTACATGGATGGGTATAATTATGGAAATAATAACTCTTATTATTATAAAAACATGATATTTATTCTGAAATATTTTACACCTATCACTTAAATACCATTCAATAATTATGGGAATGATATTTTCACTCGTGCGTACGTAAGGTCTACCGTCTCCACCATGTGATATGATTCATTCTAAATGATAATTATTAAATAATTATTATGTAAATTTATTGAATGAAGAAATATGATATATATAATATTAATATAATTTTTCAATCATATAACTATGACCTGTGAATGAAACAAAAAATTATTTGACAAAATATTCATAAGCAAATGAACCAGTCAATACATGAATAATAAGTAACAGTGAAAGGTTATTAAAAAATAGATGAAAATATGATCATATATGATATCATAAAAACTACTATGATTTGGATATAATTCAATGAAATTGTTTAAATCATTATATATGTAGTTCAAACACATACAAAGGAATCTAGACCAAAAAGAAAAGGGATAATTTCATAATATCATTATTACCCTAGATTGTGTGTATGTGAGTATTTACAGAGGTATATTTGTAATCTCTATCCCTGTTTCCTAAATGATTAATATTATTCATATTATTATAATAAAATTTAAATTAAATTTTAACAATTGGATAATTATTATTAAACATTATGGAAGGAAGCTCCTGTCGTTATTCGATGTGAGGTACTCAACGAAATTTTCAAAAAAGTTCAAAGTGAATGTTTTTATAACTTATACGGAATGAATGGATTTTAACATATTCAAAAAATAATTATTTCCATAAATTTGCCTTTACATTATTTCATTTTCATTTTATAATAAAGTTTTCTATATTAAAATTTTGTGTCATTTTTAGAAAAAAAAATTTATAAAGAAGAAAGTATATATTCCTCAAGAATTAGTTTTGAGGGTTTTATACAAATTATTTTGCAACTAAGAAGGAATTATTTGATAGGGTTATGTTTCATGTAAAATATATTGATTCCTCCTATGATTTTATTTTTCTTTTAATGGAAATATATTTTTGAAATACATTTGTTTTACATGTATTATGTTATAGTGGAATGTTGTTTAAAGAAGCCCATTTTATTCCCTATGTTATGATGAATGATTTATGTTATTATAGAACACATTAGAATAACTTAATTATGAGATGTTTTGGAACTATATATCCCTAAAATTCTTTAGGTAAAAATATATATCTCATGAGATAGAAATTTCAGGAATGGGAGATGATCTCAGTTCAGTAATACAGGGATATAATGAGGATAGAACTCAGTTCAGTAATGGAGTTTCTCTGTAACGATGGTCTTGAAAATGATTCCTAAATAATAAAAAATGATATTCTATGGTTATGTATATGCCACAAAACATAATTTCTTTTGTAATGACATTTGGGATTATGTTCACTGATTATTTTGAACTTTCAAGACTTATCCCATGACTTGATATCACGATATTTTATATGCAGGATAATATTTTCAAATGTTATTTTATCTTCTATTATGATTATAATATGATTGATATCTACATTGTTTACACTTATTGAGCATTTTATGTCACCCTTTAATGTGTTTATTTTCCCCATGCCATGAAGAAGGGTAATAAGTAATATATGTCAAAAAGGGGTCAAGTTATAATGAAATAAGTGGGAAATAATTAAGTTGTCTTATGAATCAGTTATTTAGGTTTCCTAGTTGATGAGGAAATTATACCTATACTTTATAGTCATCAAATTATTATATTTTGTATGGAATATTTTTAATCTTTTATGTAATATAAATGTATTTAATGTACGAGGCATAATAGTTGGTTTCTGAGGAATAGTATAACTACCCTTTGAAAATAGGGATGATAAATCCTTAGTATGACCTCAAATGATATGTCATTGTATGGGATATAGTCTTAATGGTTTGGAAGAGATTATAGATAACCTAGGATAAAATATAATTTGTCAAAAAATGAATTTATTTTATTATGTTGTTTTCATATTATGATTATTGTTTTCCACACTATGAATCTTGGTTTTATCCTCTTATAGGAACCAGAAAGAACTGCGATAATGCTGAATGCGATATGAAATGATATGATTGTCATCATAAACAACAAAATTTAATGGAAGATGGAATAAAAAATCCTATATCTTTTCTCACACAACTTTATCATGATCTGAATCATGCAGGACATCCAAATGAGGAATGGAGGGAACAACATTATGTTGAGTCCATCATGAGGAAGTGACCACATTCTTTCAGTGGGTCTTCAAATCCATTGATGGCCGAAAAATGGATTTGTATAACTAAAATGATATATTATGTTCTGCAATTTTCAAAACATGATATAGTTATTTCATAAGTCTATTTTTTGGAAGGTGATGTTGATCAATGGTGGAAGCTTATCAAGAATTCGAGGAAAAGGGATGAGATTGAATCCCTAGAATGGGAAAATTTCAATAAAATTTTAATTAATTAGTTCTTACTTTGTATTATTCGAAAAAATATTGAGAAGGAGGTCCTTGAACATAATAAAAAGGATGATGAATCCATTGGTGCATAGGAAGCAAATTTTACAAGACATGAAATGTATGATTCTGGAATTATGATCGAACCTACGAGTAAAATTGATCAATTATTTAGTGGCTGAAAACATAATCTCTAAAGGGAATTGGCCTTAAGGGAATTCAATAACTATGATAAAATCATTTTATGTTCTCTCAAGGATGATATGGATATTGGAGTAACCCATCAATATTATGGGTTTGATAATAAGTGAAAATTTGATTTGAATGGAGAATATAAAGACCACACTAAAAAGGAGACGATTTTCCCAATATGTTCAATGTGCGGATAAAAACATAGAGTAATTTTTTTTAAAAGGGACTAGTAAATTTTTTCCATGCGTAAAAAAATGCCCTCATTTTGTTGAATACCTAAGTGATGGGAAAAATATGTTTAATGATACGAATAGGGAAATTAAAACTCAAAATTACCCTAATAAACTTCAATTTGACAAGTGTAATGAAATGGGGAATTATCCCAATAAATATGTTAATCCTATGGCTAATTGTCCAGAACCAAGTCGTGTCGCCATCGAAATCACTTTCCAACCTAATCTATAAAATGTCATAAAAGGCGTTCATGATCCACAAGGGCTGGCACAAGTGCCCAGGTAACAATTAAGATAAGGGGGAAAGATTTACCTTAATTTAATCATATTATAATTACCAAAGAAAACTAAAAATTCATATCTTAAAAATTCAGAAAAGTGTTCCATTAGAAACGATCAGAAATAATGTTTTTTACTTTATACAAAATAATAAAATTAAATTGAAATAAGGGGAAAAAAACTCTATACCAAACACCATGCGACGAGTGGAACCACATCCTCAAGTTTCCACCACAAAGTTACACACTGAATGCCATTTGAAACTCAAACCACTAACAATGAAATCTTTCTTTAACCTGAAAACAAAGACAATAGATACTACATACACTAAATGGTATATTCTATGTGTGATCCAAATCCCAGTAGGATGCCACCTGGATAAAATGTTCCATGAATTAAATTTAAATGAAAAATTAACATGAAATCATTATAAATAATGAAATTATAGGAAATTTTTCAATAAAATAACCTTAAATAAGAACAACATTCAATGAGTGAAACATAAATTCTAAAAGAGTTTCAGAGAATGAAATTTTAAAAAATCCCTGCACTTTATTTTAAAATATAAAAACAAACATTCTGTATGCAGACGGTAAGTGAAAAATAATCAATGATCACTAGTCCTGAGAATACCATTAGGGACTAGCTAACCCTTGGACAATTGGTACATCGTATCTCAGTGAAACGTGGCATATAAACCACAACGTTCTATGTTCTCATCCATGAGACACTAGTGAGGAACACACCAATAACCTAGTGGACTCCAAATCATCTTCCTCATTTAGTTACTGTTTTCATCATCAATCTTACTATATGAAACTGGGACACTGCCACTTTTTTATCCCAAGACTTCTAGTCCTAGTCTACCCACCAAGATACCGGTGCATCCCTCTTTGTTCTCAACAAGTTCCACATGTTAAAAATGTTATCTTCACATAAAAACATCATTTCTAAAAAACACATGAACCAAAAAGTTTCCAAAACAGTTTCTCACCATTTGGTTAACTCAATAAACCATTTAGCCTTCTCATAATTAAATTTGACGAATTAAAACAATCTAATTCATGAAAAATCATTTTAAAATTTCACTCTTATAGCCAAAAACACAACAACACCATAACAAACAAAAAATAGAATCCCTAACCCCATCTGATAAATCAATTTTTTCTGTATCATAAAGCAACCCAAATCAAACAACATATAATACACATTAAAAACACTCGATCTCAATTAAAAACCATACGCACACCAAACCACCCACAACTATGTTTTTCATCTCTTTCACACTTCACTAATTCATTTGAAAATTTTATAAGTCATTACCAAATAGGTACACATCAAAAAAAAACTCAACCAATAAAAAGAACCAATTTATAAATATGTGCCTACAAAAAAAATACAACAATATTTTCCTCTCTTATGTTGATCAATAATCCATTTTGACAATTTATTAAAAAACAACCCCTGAAGCACCACACAATCTTACATAAAAACACATCAATAATTCCATTTCTCTAATCAAACACACTCTAATACCATAAAAAAATATATTTTGATTCCCTATCATAATCTAATCAACCATGTGAAAAATCATAAATCACAACTATTTTATACCAAATGGTTTTAAATAAAAAAACAAACTCCATTTCACATAAACATGTCATAAACAATCAAACCCATTATAATAACATTTTAAAATATACTTTCACGCTCAATATATTAATCAAGAAACATGATAAATCAATTAAGCAGGAAAATTAATTCATCAATGAATTTTTATAGATGGAACCCTCTACCTAGAGTGAAAATCATTTCCCATATCATGTGCGGATCTTCAACTACACAAAATATGCACCACAAGAGAACTAAAAAGAACCGTAATCCAAAAGTATGAACCAAAATAACCAATATTATTACACTAATTGACACCCAAAATGATGGAAAAGAATAAACCCTAAAATAATAAGGGATAAAACCCTAACAAGGTAGAAGAAGGTCTTACCAGGGGGAGAGCCTCCAGTAATGGGGTTATTCGTGCTCAGGGTTGGCCGGAAGGGACAGGATGTTGCTCGGGGTAGCAGGCATTGTAGGGATAGTTGATAGGGAAGTGGGGTGTGACAAGGCTGGCTAGCCAGGAAGCAGGTGCGATGTGGTTGGATGGATAAGAAGAAGGGCATGATGGAGTAGATGTTGAAGGGGAGGGAGTGGGAGACACACACTATGAGGCCAGGGGAGGGGGTGTGATACACTAAGAGATAGAGGGGAACAAAAACCAAAAAACTAAATTAAATTATTAAAAAAAATTGACTATAATAATATTAATATTCATAATAATATTCATAAAAATATGATAACAGTAAATTAATAAAATAAATAGTAATAAACATTATAATAATCAACATAATAAAATGCTAATAAAAATAATATTATGAATTAAATTATTATCCAAGATAATAATAATAATATTCTCAAATGATATTATTATTATTGTTATTATTATTATTAAAACCATTCATAATTTATATTATTATTTTCTCATTTTATTATTGTTCCTATTTATCATTCTGATAAATAATTAATTAATTGGTCATGCACCGGGCAGTCCACCCAGTGATTTAGTGAAGTAGTGTAGCTCCAAACATGCCATATCTATTCATCGTGTGGAGACAATCCTAAAACCTCTATTTATCATTAAAAACAATTCAATTGGTATCACCCCAGAACTCAATAAAATATTTCAATTACAAATAAAATAGTAAAATTAAATTATCTTAAATGTTTGGGTGTGACAATTCTCCCAACCATTAAGATTTCCACCCCTAGAAAGACATCCCAAGGTTGTTTATAGGAAACAATTAGTACACTTTTTTATGCTCAAAGACGTTTCCAACAAATAACAAATGAGAGAGAAGCTAGGACACTATTAATAAGGATAAATGAATTACAAAAATAAAATCAGGAGACCCAAAATGGACACCCAACAATATGACACATGCCCCCAAAAAGTTATTCCACATCCAATTTACATTCAAAAGAATGAAATTATAACAATTCAACCTTCAATGTTATAAGACAAAAGACCATTGTACACACCCAAGAAACATAAGCAGTCCCCCTAAAACAAACAAAAAATCCTAATCACTGACATTTGGAGGCACAGATGGAATCCCCATCATAAGAAACAACCTATACCAAAAGAACAACCAAGACACTAAAATGGGAGGGCATGAATGGACTTCCCACACTAAGGAACATGCTAAAACTATTTACTTTCATTAGAAAATTCAGCAACACCCATAGTGGGTCTCCCGAAAATAAAAACAGGCCATATTATTTGAACTTGAGTGCTTCTCCATATGGACTAAGAACCCCCACCACAAGTTTAGGGTTAGGAAGGGGCCCATCCCCTAGAGCATGAAGACCAACACCAATAATTAAATCCTAGCATTAGCTAACTTTGGGGGTTTCATGTATAACTTAACACCCCGACGAAAGGTTCTGACCCAAGAAACACCAAAATACATCAAAGAAATCACATGGTTCATAGGAAATAAATTGGGTCCTCACAACCCCAACACCCAATGGGCCCTCATAGAATGCAATGGATCCATAGAAACCCTTGAATTGTCTTAATTTCAAAAATTAAAAAAATGACACTATACCAAGGTCTCTTGCAACCATAGGGGGGTTCTTGACTATGTAATAGCTTCACTCCAAGACCTATGGCTAGAGATCTAGTGATTAAGAATCTCCTACCATGCAGTCATGCGTTAAAACCCCTTAACATAATTTCCTCTTCTAGTACCACAATCATCCATACCATAACCTAAACAACAAAATCATACACAACATGCTTTTGCATCCATTTTTTCCACTCAACACTTCACTATTATAAGTGACTAAAAGTTGTGATGTCATCACCCCTTATTACATCGAATAAGACACATCAAGAGGAAGGAAAAATGGATGACACCTTCAGCTAAAACAAAGAAGATTAGCATTTCTCGATGAAAATGCACTTTATCAGAGCTAAGGTTCTCATATGGTTTTGAAACCGTCACCTCTACTATCGAGTAATAACATGACACCACAATGTGTCACCAAACATAACCTTTGAAACTGACATAGATATTTCAAATAGAGGGAACTTAATCCGAGTCCCTAATAACATAAGATTTCTACAGGTAGCCATAATAAACTATTATAACAATATTCATTACGTTAAAAGATTAACACAATCTATTACTTAGATGAAACCAATGAAGGACCAAATGTAATTTAGAAGAGAAGCTCACATCAACAACTCCAGGTTGGTTCTACCATTACCAACTGGAATTTCATTAACTACATCCAAACCAGACCATTAACTTAACATGGTCAAGCTTCTCACATGATTAAAAAATGACTCAAGGAGACCAATGTTTCATTAATCCCCTCTTGCATCCACCCTCCCAAAGTGAGCTGATCCGCTTGTTTGAGAAAATGGAAAGGTAGATTCAATTGTAGAATTCATAAAGACATCCTATAATTTGATCAATTAGAGGGCCGACCATTTTGAAATTTTCATTGGATGCATGTCAATTAGGCATTAACTCATCATGAGGGCTTAAACTAGCCCAAAAAGAAGAAAAAGGACCAAATCAAACATATCCTTTGGCCAACACACATCACAGGAGAACACCAAACTCACAAGGGAATCCACCACAAGTTCACCCAAAACACTTAATGAAACCACTAACGAACACTAAGAACAAACTCGTCGATGAAACACCAACATGGAACAATGTCCAAAAAAGGTATATTTTAACAACTCAATACACTTCACTAAAAGATTTTAAAAACACAAAAAGACACACTGCAAAATTATATATCATTAAACACTCCATCCTTTCTTTAAAAAAACATTTCCCAAAATAAAACTGAGAGGGTGGGATATACATTCACCAATTGTAGCTCATAGACCCTTTACATGCAGGTCCTTGTGCCAACCCGAAAACAATTCACCTTCCATGTATATCCTAGGTATGTGGCCACACATGTAAATACAAAAATTATAACTATGGTCATTCCATTTTCCAAAACAATAATCGACCCACACCTCCTCTTTTCATAACCATGACTCACAATGTTAAACCCATTTAAAATTCAACCAAATACACTTAGGGAAAATCAACATATATTCAAATAAAACTATTTTTAATCTCAAAAACATTTTTATAGAAACACCTACCATCGAATAAATAATTCATTTTTAAACCTCAATCGTCAATTCAGTCCTTTAATCTGATTCAAAACACCATTGAACGGTTTAAAAATTTTCTTGAAAACATAGTTTAAAAACCCACATTAAATTTTTCCATGTTTATGAAACAATCTGATTTGTAAATCAAAAAATTTGTATCATAAAAATAAAATCTCATTTTATGAAAATACCTTTTCCTGAAAAAACAAATTTCTAAAAAATCATTCAAAACAATTTCAAAAAACAATTTTCCATTATTTTGATAATCAATCCGTATCCAAATTAAAATCCAAATTACATAATTTTTTTAAAGATGAATTATGGAAATTGACTTCTAGAACCCATGAATATGCAATACAAATTAATAGAAAACAACTACAGAAGGGTGACTCTGACATATGGTAGGAAATCACAATCCAATCAAGCTATTATCACGTTGCGTGTTCTAGGGAAATGTTTACAAATCCACATGGATTATGAAGCCCTGTGATATCATTGAGACCATTGACCCAACTAACTTCTCATTTCTCCCAAATAATGAATAACCAAAATGACCAAAGCACTCAATTTAAACTGGACATCCCCAAGTTACCCGAGTTTCACCATGAGATGTACTAACCAGAAACTTTACTCGAAGCCAGAACATTGAGTTCTGACATCCTTGACTCCGGTCTACCCTAACACTACTTCAAGGAACATGAAACAAAAGAGTTGACCCCCACCCCCCACAGATACTATTTATTTACGAGCCTAGACAGGTCTCCATTTGACTCAGCACCTGACCTTATCCATTTTAAGGTCTGAAGGGTGTTCTTAATCCCAACGGGCCGGAAAAAGTACACGAGTATCAAATAAGGGAACATGGAAAGATTTACCTGAATATAACCATATTTAAAAGACAAAAAATCGAAAATATCATATCTGAAAAATTCTTCCAGACACACCCATAATAACTACCATGAATAAATATTTATATCTTCAAACAAAACCACAAATTTAATATTACATAAGGTAAAAAAAACTCCTTTACAACACTCCAAGTGATTAGTAGAACCACTTCCTCAAGATGTTTCCACCACGGTACAAGATAAAAGACTTAAGAAACGCAAATTGCCAACTCTGACATCTTAACATAACCTGAAACCAATGAAAACAGAGTCTGCATACACCTAAAGGTGCATGAAGGGTGTGAAACAAAGCCCAGTTGGACACCATCCAAAAAAAGGCTCTATTTATTAAACATTAAATGACAAATAAACTTTCAAGATTTATAATTAGATAAATGTTAGGAAAATTTTCTAGGAAATATCCTTAATGTAGAACAACATTGAATGAGTGCCACATAATATATAAAATAGTTTCAAAGAATAAACTATTAAAAAAACACCAATTATTAAAAAATATACAACCCAACCAACCATATTTAGATAGTATGTGTAATATAATCATTGAGCGCTAGTCACAGGAATACCCCTTGGACTAGTTAACCCTAGTAAACTAGGTACATTGTATCTTGGGGAATCAGGGATAAAGAACCACAATGATCTATGCTATCATGCACAATCCACTAGTTGGGAACACATCCATAACTAAGTTGTATCGAAACAATCATAGATATTATTTTACTAATGTATTTGTCAATCTTTCTAATTGAAACAATGAAAAGTCAACTTCGGTATCACTAGAACACTAGTCCTCATTCATCAACAGTGATACTCAGGCTACCCTCTTTGTGCTCAAAAATTTCCACATGTTATAAAATGTTATTTTCAAATTAAAAAATCATTTATAAATTAAAAATGCACTAAATGAAACCCAAAAAATATTTTCACCCTCTTTGTACCTCAATAAACCATTTAAATATTTCAAAAAACAATTTTATGAAGAAAAACCAGACATTTCACACAAAATCTATTTGAAATTTCTCTTTTTAGTCCAAATCCCCAACAACACCTTACCAAACAAAAATTGGCATCCCTATACCTATTTGATTGATATAATTTTTATGAATCATAATACAACCCCATATGATATAACATGTAATACAAATGTAAAATATTTTATATCCTTTAAACACCATTTACACACCAAACTACACAGAACCATGCTTCACATCTCTTTCAAACATAACTAAATCATTTCATAAATTTCAGAATACAATACAAAAAGTAAACATCCCAAAACAACCCCTACACAATAAAAATAATCATTTCATAAACATGAACTTACCAAAAAAAATTCAGACAAAATTTTTTTCTCTTATATAATTCAAGAAATCATATTGACAATTTATGAAATAAAAAACAGTTGAATCACCACATGACCATACACAAAAACACACCAAAAATTCCATTTCTAAAATTAAATGGACACTAATAACATACAAAAATATAATTCACAACCCTTTCATAATCTAATAAACCAAGTGCATAAATCATAAAACACATCCAAGCAATACCAAATGGGTTTACATAAAAATACACCCTTTTCACATAAACATACAATATAAATTTCAAACACATTTGAATCACATTAAATAGATAATTTCACACCAAAAATATGAATCATGTAACCTGATAAATAATTTAAGCAGGAAAATTAATTCATCAATGAATGTTTATAGATGGAAATACTGATCTATGGTGAAAAAATCCCAAATCTATTAAGGATCTTCAACCACACCTAATACGACACACAAGAGAACAAAAAAGAACCCGAATACACAATGTTGAATAATAATCGCCAAGATTTAGACATTTATTAACATTCTAAATGATGGAAAAAATAAACCCCAAAATAATAAGGGTCAAAACACTAGTAAGGAATAAGTATGGCTTACTAGGGGAACATGTGTTCCAGAATAGAGTGGGGTGCTTGAAATGGGTAGATCATGCTGAGGTTTGGCTGAACGAGATAGGGAAAATGTATTGTAGTAGGTCATGGAAGGGATGGATGGATGGGATGTGCGGCCCGATGGGGCTGGCTAGCTGGGATGTTGGTCATGATAGAATGGTAGTAGAAGGGGAGGGAGAGGGAAACATGCATTGTGAGGCCAAGGGAGGGGTTGTGATGCACTAAGAGAAAGAAGAGAGAAGAAAACCAAAACCTAAAATAAAACTAAAATAATAATAAATTAATTAATAAGAATAATATTAATATTAATTATAATTATAATAATAATATAATAAAAAACATAAAAAACATAATAATAATAAAAATTATAATAATCAACTTAATAAAATGATAATTATAATATATTCCAAAATAAAGTGTTGTCCTATATAATAATAATAATATTCTAAAATTAAATTAATTTTTTTAATAATTAAAACCATTATTATTTCATTTTTTCTTATTTTATTTTGTTTCCACATTATCATTCTGTAAATTTATTATTTAATTGGTCAAGAACCTTGTAGGCTTCAAGGTGATTTAGTGAAGTCAGGCGACTTCAGCCATGCGATGAGCACTGACATGCATAAAAAATCTATTTATCAGAAAAAAAATGTAAAAAACTTAATCAGGCTCAGCCAGTAACTCGACAAAATATTTCAAAGAAAAATAAAATAGTAAAATAAAATTATCTCAAAAGTCTGAGTGTGAAATTATTGAGGATGGTAGATGTTAGAAACTGTTAAGGAAAAATAAAAAGGCATGTCACATGGGATCACAATTAGTGATGTGGATTATGATAATGATGTGGTGAAATGTACACATTCCATCAACTCTAAAGTAGAAAATGATATATTTGATTATATATCCAACCAAAAATTTATTTTTGAAGAAATTTCTATGGGTATCACCATATGACATCAACAATTAGATATTGAATTTTTTATGACAACTCTTAATGGAACAATGATAACTTTAACAGTTTATAATTATTATCTTCTTTAGGTTTGTGCGAAACTACTTCCTACAAATCTTGTGATCCTTCCTATAATAGATTTTGATGGGATTATTGTCATGGATTGGAATTCTCTATATGAATATCATATCAATTTACAAGTATGGGAAGTCCTATTTAATATTCCACAACAATCTATGACAATCTATCAATTCAAGGGTGAATATAACCTTCCAATAGATATTCATTCCATCTTATGGGACTTGATCCCTATAAATTAAGATTATTTTTCTCATATGGATTACAAGAAACTCATATTTATTTATACACCCATTTTTTGGGAGTTTTATGATGTATTTATTAATGAATTACCATGTCTTCCACCATATCCTGATTTTGAGTTTTCAATTGAACACATACCATATGTTATTCCTTTTTCTAATATACCATATAGGATTGGACTAATGGAGTTTTAGGAATTAAAGAAGCAACTCGAAGAGAGTTATTAAAATGGATCCATACTCCCTAGTGCGTCACATTGGGGTGTACCTGTTCTATTTGTTATAAAGAAAGAAGGATCAATGAGACTATGCATTTATTATCGAGAACATAACAATATCTCTATCAAGAACAAATATCATCTTCCCCGCATTGATGACTTATTCGACCAACTACATGAATTTCAATACATTTCCAATATTGATCTTTGTTTAGAATATCATCAATTAAGGATCAAGAAGAAGTATATACCAAAGAATTCATTTCTTACAAGGTGTGAACACTATGAATTTACAATGTTGGTATTTGGTCTTACTAATTCTCCTGTTACCATCATATATATAATGAATTGAGTCTATAGATACTATCTCGGTCAGTTTTTTATAGTCTTTATAGATGATATTCTTATCTATTAGAAGAAAAATGAAGAACATGAAGATCACATGATAATTTTACTGAAGACCCTGATAAAGGTAAAGCTTTATGAAAAATTTTCTAGGTGGGAATTTTGGCTTCCATATTTTTATTTTCCGGGTCGTATAATCTCAAAATATGCAATATCTATAGATCCTGTAAAAAAAAAGTTATTAAAATCTGGATAAGACCCGCAACGGTAACTAAGATGTGAAGTTCTATTGGTTTTGCTGGATATTATCTAGGGTTTGTGAAATATTTTTCATTATATTATAATATTGTCACCATGTTGACTCTGAAAATAGTTAAGATCATGTAGATGGAGAATATGTAGAAACTTTTATGGATCTAAAAATAATTTCATCTAGTGCACTTGTGGTCGCACTACCTTCCAGTGGAGAAAGGATTGTGATCTATATTCATATATCCAAAAAGGGGCTAGGATGTGTTCTCATGAAAAATTATATTTTAATAGATAATGCCTCATAACCATTTATAATCCATGAGAAAAATTACCCAACTCAGGATTTGGGTTTATCTATGGTAATATTTTCATTAACGATATGGAGGGATTATCTTTAGAGTGAAATGTGTGATAGTTATACTGATCATAACAGTGTAATGTATATTATCAGAAAAAATGAGTTGAATATGAACCAAATAAGATAGTTGTAGTTGATTAAATATTATGTATTCTCAATACATTACCACACTTAGAAAGAGAAAAAGGGGGATACAAATTTCAAATGAAAATACCATGCTATCATATCCATGATTAGGATCCCAAATGATCCAAAATTAATGGATATTCAAAGCATGGATCTAAAAATTTTAAAGGGAGGGGAGAAATATTATCTTTCCTAAATTATTATATAGCTATATATACAAGTGAAAAATAAGGAGGATTATAAGGAGGATTTAGATCTAAAAAAGATGGTGAGAAATGTTTCATAATTCATCGTTGATTTATATGGAATAATAAGCTTGAGGAATCAGGTTGTATCCCTAAAATACAATAATTATAGAAGGAAATATTGGATGAGGCTCATAGTACTTAATTCTCTATTCAACCTAGAAGTAAAAGGATGTACAAGGTCCTAAATGAGTATTTATGGTGGGATGGAAAGAAAATATATGTTTCCAATTATGTATTTCTGTGCATGGTATTTAGCAATTTAAGGTTGAGAGACTGAAGTGTATGGGGATGTTACATCCATTACCCATTCCATAATAGAAATTAAAAAACATTTCTATGAACATTTTCAACTGACTTCCCAAAATATCTAAATTCCATAATTATATATGGGTTATAGTTGATCTTCTTATGATGTCAGCACACTTAATTTCTATTAGAGAGGATTTATTTCTTGGTCATCTTATCATGACATATGTAAAGGAAGTGGTAAGATTTCATGGAGTATTAGTCTATTTTTATATCTGATCTAGTTATGAAGTTTACATCAATGTTTTGTAGAATTCATCAACATACTCTAAATATAGAATTATGTTTTAGCACTTCTTATAATCCTCAAACAGATGATATTTATAAGAGGACAATTAAAAATATTAAATACATGTTCATATCTTTCTCTATGGATTTAAAGGGTTATTGGGATCAACAGCTACCGTTGGTGGAATTTTCATAAAAAAATATATTTCAATATAGAATTGGGATGGGTATTTATGAATCCATCAATGTAAAGAAGTGATGGAATACATCTAGTCGGGATGATGTTAGGGAAATAAATCTTTTAGGACCTACTCTTGTTGATGAAATGTAAGAAAAGGTCAGAAATATTCCACCACACAGAAGAGCAGATCAGATTTGACAAAAAACGTTATTTTGACATCTGAAGAAATGTCCTAGAGTTTGAATTTGGAGATAATGTGTTTCTTCAAATTTCACCCTAGAAGAGACTAATTATATTTGGAAATAATGGCATGTTTATCCCAAGATATTTCATTATATTTTAAAATATAGATCGTATTGGTAAGGTAGCTTACTAATTGGTTCTTCCACATAATCTCTCTCAATTTCATGATGTGTTCCATGTATCTCTCCAGATAATATACATACATAATGCTCACATATTCTAAACTCATAATTCATACCAAAAAAGAATGATTATTCTTATTAATAACAACATATAGAGATTCTATATCATTGATAAAAAGATCCATGAAACAAGACCACACACTTGGGTAATGATTTATCGATGAACCCAAAATTTGTGGAATATAAGTGGGAAGAAGAGGATTTGATGAGGGGTTATATAATCATCCTTTTCTATCCATGTGATTAATTTCTTGGTCAAAATTCTATTTTAGTGGGAACGAATTTAACACCTAGATGTTTTTATGAAATATATTCTCTAAATAATTTTAATTCATCAATATCTTTCATTTAATGAAATAGTTAGTTTAATTGAATCTTGATATTACACTAGTATAAAATTTCCATTTTGACATATCTTTTATTTTTTTGAGAATATGATGATGTCATTCACTACCAATTATTTATGAAAAATATAATTCAATTTTATATTTATATTTTTTAATAAATTTAGTGAATTTATATTAGTAAATAAAATTAATGATGTATATATTTTATATAATTAATAATTTATTTTTTATCTTCATCTAATAGTTATTTTTGTCATTGTTTATGAATAAACCCTATTTGATGTATAAAAACCAATATTTTTCAAAATTGTAATTTTATACCTTTTTGTGCAGAATCCATTTAAAAAAATATTTTGACACATGTATAATTTTTATACGACAACATAATCATTTTATTTGAAATAGGGATCTAAAAATTTACTTTGGATGATTTTTTAATATTTTTTCTGATAACTTTATTATTTTTATGAATAGTAAAAATTCACTAAATTTTAATTGAATACAATTTTTTTCATTGAAATATTTTATATGGTAAAATTATATATTTCATTGGTTTAAATTATAAATATATTATATTTTTATCATTCAATATAACTTTTTTCTTTACCATTAATTTTACATTGAATTCATATGTAAAAACATATCAATATTTTTCAATGTTTTAAATTTTAAATATTGATCTCTCTCTCCAAAAATGGAATTAATTTTTAATTAGTTATTGCAACTCTTGTGTTTTAAATATTCAAAAATGGATTAGATATTTTTAATAAGTGATTTGATATTATGTAAATAGATTTATTTTATTTTTGGGCTTTATGAATAGTAACGTCAGTAATTTTTATTAATATGTTTAAATGGTAAATCATGTAATTAAGTGTAAGAATAGTATTATAAAATTACTATAACACTTGACTTCATATAATTGGGTGAGTGTGTTTTGACCAAAATCTTCCTTGGGTCAAAATGTTGCTAGTTATAAGCCACTTGGATGGGACTAGGACATTTAATTTATTCTATTTAATGAAAAATTAAATATGTCTTACTCAAATTTTATTTAATTCATAAATTTTTATATAAGGATATACAGAATAAAAATTTTATTATAAATAATCATTTTAGATATAATTTTTTTTTCATTGTCATGTCATTTATATTTTATTTTTAGGAAACAAATAATTACAATAAATCCTTGCACTATGAGATGTAAACATTAAATAATTGATGAGAAATAAATATAAATTTTTTTATTAAAATTATAATAAAAGGTCAAAAAAACCAAACACATGGAAAAATATTATTAGTCAAGTATTGTAACACCTGAGATTTTATGAGAAATATTTTGTTTTTATGTATTATGTTATATAAAGGAATATTTCACTATACAGAACACTGTCTTGGCTTGCGTTACACGCATGATAAACCTTCCTCGATATCTTTCGATGTATGCAATACCAAGTTTCACTAAACAACGATATGTTATTAAAATATAATATAAACTAGCCATTATGAATAGTAATACACTATTTTTTAAATTTTATAAATTTTATCTTTCAAAATGGACTTCATTTTTGGATTTAGAATGTCATATTAGACTAAGGTGAATTTTTGGTATTTTTTTTAAAGCATTCAATTTTTGATGAATAGTGAAAACACTAGGATACTATTTAAAAACCGACATTTTATTTAAATAATTATATATTTTATATAAATTTATTTTAGGTCAAAATTGATACATAATACCAATATAATTTCAATGTAATTCATTGGAGTCATTTTATAACAATTTTAGATATATAAAAATTTTATTGAACTTTTCACCGTCTTTTACCCACCTACTAGGAGAATTTGAAAATTTTCATAAAACTTAATTTTACCACTTCTGTGAGTGGAATTTCAAAAATCTGAGAGCCACAGTAAAAGTTAAATTATTTAACTTAGAGTAAAATCTAAATTATAAGGTCAAAATAGTAACCGAAACTTGTCTAAAATCTATTGGTTGAGAGGATTTCGACCCATCCCCACCTTAGCTTCGAAATAAATCAATTTGGAGCTATTAAAAACCAAATATGACATTATAATAAAATAATATTTTTTGTTTTTCCTAAGGTTCCCCCCTCCTCCCTTATAAAAGAGAACCTCCTCCCTCTCCTCCTTACAACACCTTGTGCCTTCATGCTCGGCCAGCCCCTGCCAATTTATCTTCTTTACTTCCCTAGTAATATTCTAGAGGTCCTTGTCTTCTTCAAAGACAAATTTTAGTGCCTTAAGAGGTGGTTTCAAAGAGGCGTGTCAAATAAGAGGTAATATCTATTACCGATTCTTTCAAATTTATTTCTTCTTATAATTCCTAATATTTAGTTGTTTTATTATGAAGTAATAAAATAAGTATCAATCCAATACATATAAGTTATTATAAATATGAAAAAACCCTATTTCACCTTCTATCCATCCTACAGAAAATGAAATCATCGTGCGTGCGTACGTACGGAATATCATCTCCACGCCGTGGTTTAATCTGTTTTCCATCACCACCTTACAAGGATGGGTATAATGGTTTAAAGAGTATCTATATATGATTATTTTAATGTGATATTGGTTCTGAAATATTATACATACACTCCAATAGAATTCCACGATCATGGGAATGATATCATCGCTCGTGCGTACGTACGGCCTACCGTCTCCACGATGTGATGTGACTCGTTCTACATGATCATCATTGAATAATGATTATATAAATGAATTTAATGAATAATTATGATATATATTATACTAATACCACTCTGTAAATGAGGTATCTATAACCTAAAAAGAATAATAAGAATTTATTCGACAAAACACGCATAAGAACAAAAAGCAATAAACACCCGAATAACAAGTAGCAATGATTTATTACTAATTAGAAGCTAAGAATATGATATTATATGATATAATAACAATGATTATGCTTCTGGAATAAGTCAATGACATTATTTAAATCATAATACAAGAGGTTCAGACACATACCTAGCAAATCAGACCTATGGTAAGGGAAAATCTCACAATCTCATTTTTATCTGAGATTGTCTATACATCAGAATTTACTGGGGAATATTTATCATCCACATCCATGTTCTTCAATATGTAATAATATTTCTATCCTCCAACAATTTTTTGAATCCAATTTTACCCATTGGTGAGTTTTTAGTAAATGATATGAAAGGAATCTTTTGTCGTTTTTAGTACGAGGTACTTTTTTGACTTTTCCGGCCAAAGTACGAGAAGAATGTTTTTCTTTAACTTATAGGGCATGAATTCATTTTTAGAACATTATTTCCATGAAGCCTCCATTAAAATTTTTCATGTTTTTTAATTAAATTCATTTAGATTAAAATTTTATGACATGTTAATAAAGGAAAAATGTTTTTGAAGTAGAATGGATATTTTCCTCAAGAATGGAGTTCAAGTGTCTTATCAAAATTATTTTCCATCTAAGACAATATAGGGTTATGTTTTTATACCTATCTTTACATTTATTTGATTATTATTTAATTATATTTATGAGTTACTTTAATATTATATTATTTATGTTATGATGGAATGATGTTTAAAAATCCGATTTTTATTACATGGGTTATGCTATGATGTATAATTTATGATCCAGTGGCTCACATAATAATGGTATCATTATGAGATTGGTGGGACCTATATCTCCTTCCAATTATTTGGGTAAAGATTTATAACTCATTAGATAGACATGGCTGGAATAACAGGTTAATCTGGTTCACTGATACAGGACTGAAACGAGGAGTGAACTCGGTTCAGAAATGGACTTTGTCCACTAGGATAGTCTTGGCAATTAGTATTGACTACTAAAAAATGATTATCTATGATTGTGTGTGTATAACACAAAGTTTCATTTTATGATTATTGGGATTTACATTGCACTACCATAATTTATCCCATGTTATTATATTATGATCTCTTTTGCAGGTTATGATCTTTCAAAATGTTATGTTATTATGAATATGATATGATTGATATTTATTTTGATTACCCTTACAGAGAATTTGAGATCACCCCTTTTGTATGTTTTATTTTCTCCAGGTCAGGAAGAAGGATATTATGTAGGATATGCCAAAAAGGGACTCTAGATATTATGAAATAAATGGGAGACAATGTAGTTGTTTTTATGAACTAGTTCTTTACATTTCTCAATTTCAGAAGACACTATACCTATGTGGTCCTTTCATGGTTTTGATATATTATGTAATATGTGTGCTTCAATTTTGAAGTAATAATAATGTATATAATGTATGGTTCATTATATTTGGTATCATAGGAGAGGCATAGTCAACCTTTGGAAACTAGGATGTGAAATCCTTAGTAAGAACCCTATGGATATGTCTAAGCATAGAACATAATCATAGTGTTTTAGAAATGTCCATGAATAACCTATGATAGGACCTAATGTCTAAAATTTTATTACTGATTTTGTAGTTTTCCTATAATGATTAGTGTTTCTCACACTATGCTTTTTGGTTTTAGTCAATGGATGGAACCCGAAGGAACCATGTTAATGATGAATGCCACAGGCAATGCAATGATTGTCCCCCTAAGCTACCAAACGTTATGGGAGATGGAATGCAAAATCTTGTTTCCATGCTCTCACAACATTCTCAAGCTCTGAACCATAAATTACTTCCAAACGAGCAAAGGAAAGAGCAACATTCTCTTTAATCCTTCATGATGATGATTCCACCTTCATTCAGTGGGTCTTATGATCCATTAGTGGCTGAACAATGGATTAGTACCAATGAAAATATATTTTCAGTTCTACAATGTTCTGAACATGATAAAGTCATCTTAGTACTGTATCATTTGGAAGGTGAAACTGATCAATGCTAGAATCTTATCAAGAATACGAGGGAAATGGATGAAATTGAGTCCATGGAACAGGACGTGTTCAAGATCATATTTTTTAATAAGTACTTCCCTCGTATTCTTCGAACAAAGATGGAGAAGGAGTTTCTTGAACTAAAGCAAAATGATGATGATTCTGTTGGTACCTATGAATAAAACTTTACAAGACTTCCAAGGTACGATTCTGGAATTATTATCCAACCAGAGATTAAAATAGATCGACACTTTAGTGTCTTCAAACCAAGTCTTCGATGGGTGTTAGCCATAATGGACTTTAATAACTACGAGGAAATTTTTTGATGTGCTCTCACGGTTGAGATGGAGATTGGAGTAACCCATCAATCATATGAGATTGATAAGAATATGAAAATGAAATTCAAAGAAAAATATAAAGACCACACTGATAAGAAGATGAGTTTCCCTTATGCTCAATTTGTGGAAAGAAACATGGAGGGAGTTGTCTTAAATAGACAAGTAAATGTTTCAAATGTGGAAAAGAAGGTCATTGGGAATTTGAATGCTACAATGATGGGAAGAAGATGTCTAGTGATGCGAACAAAGAAAAGGCTACACAGAGTGCACCTCCTACAATTCAATGTTACATGTGAAATGAGATAGGGAATCATGCCAATCAATGCCCAAATCCATGGGTTGTTGATGATGATCGATGTCGACAAACTCTTAAGGCCAAATACCAAGGAATGTCACATGCAATTTCTATAAGCAATGTCGATTACGATAACGAAGTGGTGAAGGGTACACACACCATCCACTCTAATGACGAAAATGTTTTATTTGAATCTAGATCCACCCACTCTTTTAATTATGAATAATTTTCTAAGGGTATCATCATATTGCCTCAACAATTAGATGTTGATTTAGCTGTGATAACCCCTAAAGGCACAACGGTCGCATCAAAAGTTTATAATTCTTCTCCAATTGACGTTTGTTGAAAAAAGCTTCCTATAAATATTGTGATTCTTCCAATAGTGGAATTTGATGTGATTATTGGCATTGATTGGCTTTCTTTATATGTAGCTCTTATCAAATGCCAAATAAGGGAAGTCACATTTCATATTCTAGATCAATCTATGATTGTCTATCGATGCAAGGATGAACATAACCTTCCAGTTGAAATTGCTTCCATCTTATGGGTCTTTATTCCACTAAATGAAGGTTATTTATCTCAAATGGATGGAGAGATACTCACGATTAATAATACACCCATTGTACGAGAGTTTTATAATGTCTTTCCGGAGGAATTTCTAGGTCTTCCACCAAATCGTGAAGTTGTGTTTTCAAAAGAACTCATATTGTGTGCTATGCCTATTTCAAAGATACCTTATATAATGGCCCCAATTGAGTTGCAGGAATTGAATAAGCAACTCCAAGATAATATTGATAAAGGATTCATATGCCCTAGTGTGTCACCTTAGGTAGCACCTGTTCTATATGTTATGAAGAAATATGGATCAATGAGACTATGTATTGATTATCGAGAACTTAACAAGATCACTATCAAGAACAAATATCTTATCCCATGCATTGATTACTTATTTGACCAACTACGTGGATCTCAATACTTTTTGCAAGATTGATCTTCGTTCAGGGTATCTTCAATTAAGGGTAAAACGGAGGATATACCAAAACAGAATTCCATACAAGGTATGGACACTATGAATTTATAGTGATTCCATTTGGTCTTACTAATGCACCTTATATCTTAATGGATCTAATGAATAGAGTCTTTAGAGACTACCATGATTAGTTTGTGGTAGTCTTTATAGACGATATTCTGGTTTATTCAAAGAATAAGGAAGAACATGAAGATCACTTGAGAATTGTATTAAAGGCCCTAAGAAAGGTGAATCATTATACCAAACATTCCAGGTCTGAATTTTGGCTTCAAAAAGTATCATTTATGGGTCACATAATCCCAAAAGAGGGTATATCTATGGATCTAGAAAAAACAAAGGTTATCGAAAGATGGTCGAGACCAAAAACAGTAACTAAGATCTAAAGTTTTCTTGGTTTGGATGGATATTATCGATGTTTTGTGAATGATTTTTCATTATTATCTAATCCACTCTCCAAGTTGACTTGAATAGGAGGTAAGTTCATGTGGACGGAGGAGTGTGAAGAGAATTCCAAGGAGTTAAAATTAAATTTATCCAGTGCACCTATGCCCACACTACCTTATAGTGGAGAAATGTTTGTGATATACAATGATGAATCCAAGAAGGGATTGGGGTGTGTTCTCATGAAAGATGATATGTTGATAGCTTATGCCTCGCGATAGTTGAAAATCCATGGGAAAAATTTACCAACTCATGATTTGGAGTTAGCTACGTTAATCTTTTCATTAAAGATTTGGAGGAATTACCTTTATGGTGAAATGTGTGATATTTATACTGATCATAAAAGTTTAAAGTATATTTTCCTAGAAAAGGAGCTGAATATGTGCCAAAGAAGATGGTTGGAGCTGATTAAGGATTATGACTGCACAATTCATTATCACCCTGGGAAATAAAACATGGTGGCAGATGCATTATGTCAACAAGACCATGCTATCTTTTCCATGATGAGGATCACAAAAGATCCAATATTTATGGATTTAAAAAGGATGGATCTTTAAATTATAATGGAAGTGGAAAAATCTTATCTTTATCAAATGAATGTTCAACCATCTATACATGTGAAGATTAAAGAGGAACAAAAATAATATGTAGAGTTAAAAAAGAAGGTGTGAATTGTTCTTGAATTCCACATTGATTGTGATTAAATAATAAGGTTCAGGAATCGGGTTTGTGTTCCCCTCATCTGAGAAATAAAGAAGGTGATACTGGATGAGGCTCATTGTTCTTAATTCTCTATTCATCATTGAAGCACAAAGATGTATAGGGACCAGAAAGAGTACTTTTGGTGGGATGGCTTGAAAAGAGATGTTGCTGAATATGTCTCTCGATGTTTGGTTTTTCAGCAAGTTAAAGCTAAGAGATAGAAGTCTAAGGGGATGTTACAACAATTACCCATAATAGAATGAAAATGGGAAAACATCACCTTGGACTTTGTCACTTGAATTACTAAAACATCCAAATGCAATAATGCTATCAGGGTCATAATTGATCATCTTATGAAGTCGTCACACTTCATTGCTATTAGAGAAGATTTCTCTCTAGATCAGCTTGCCATGATATATGTGAAGGAAGTGGTAAGATAGAATGGAGTACCACTTTCCATTATATCTTATCAGGATTTTAGGTTTACCTCAATGTTCAGGTGAAGTCTTTAGTATACTCTAGATACAGAGTTGAGTTTCATCACTTCTTATCATATTCAGAAAGATGGTTAGTATGAGAAAACAATTCAAACTCTAGGAGACATGTTTTGAGATTGCTCTATGGATTTCAAAGGTGGTTGGGATCAACACCTACCTTTGGGGGAATTTTCTTATAATAATAGCTTCCAACCCAGTGTACAGATGTCTCCTTTTGAATAGCTCTATGGAAGGAAATGTTGAACATCAACTTGCTGGGATGAATTTGCGGAATGAATGCTATTGGGACCTGATCTTGTTGATGAGGTGGCAGAAAAGGACCGATCTATTCAACAACACATAAGAGTATCTCAGACTCGACAAAAAAGTTATGATGATAACTGAAGAAAAGGCCAAGAATATGAAGTGGGTGATAAAGTGTTCTTACGAATATCACTTTATAAGATTGTAATAATATTTGGAAATAAGGGAATGTTGAGCCCTAAGTTTATTGGTCTTATTGAAATACTGGATCGTGTTGGGGAGGTAGCATACCAATTGGTGCTTCCACCGAATCTCTCTCATTTTCATGATGTATTCCATGTATCTATTCTAATAATGTACATACCTGATCCTTCACATGTACTAAGCTCAGAAGTTGTATCGTTGGAGCAAGAACATTCTTATGAAGAACAACCTATAGAGATTCTGGATCGTAGAAAAATAGTTCAATGAAACAAGACCACTCGCTTGGTTAAAGTTTTATAGAGGAACCACCAATTAGAAGAAGATACATGGGATGTTGAGGATATAATGAGGGAGAGGTATCCTCTTCTTTTTGTTACAAAGTGACAAATTTTGTGGGCGAAATTCATTTTAAGGGTGGTAAACTGTAACACCCAATATTTTATGAGAAATATTTTGTTTTTATGTATTATGTTATATAAAGGAATCTTTCACTACACAAAATTATGTATTGGCTTGCGTTACACACAAGAGAAACGTTCCTCGATAGATTTTGTTGTACACAATACCAAGTTTCACTAAAAAACGATATGCTATTAAAATATTATATAAACTAGCCGTTATGAATAGTAATACCGAATTTTTGAAATTTTATAAATTTTATCATTCAAAATGGACATCATTTTTTGATTCAGAATATCGAAATTAGCCTAGGGTTAATTTTTGGTATTTTTCTGAAGACTTTTTATTTTTTATGAATAGTGAAAACACTGGGATACTATTTAAAAACTGTCTTTTTATTTAAACAATTATTTATTTTATTAAAATTTATTTTAGGTCAAAATTGATATATAATACCTATATAATTTTAATGTAATTCATTGGATTCATTTTATAATAATTTTATATATATAAAAATTTTATTGAACTTTTCACCACCTTTTACCTACCTCCTAGGAGAATTTGAAAATATACATAAAACTTAATTTTACCGCTTCTGTAAGGGGAATTTCAAAAATCCGAGAGAATGGTAGAAGTTAAATTATTTAACTTAGAGATAAATCTAAATGATAAGGTTAAAATAGTAAGCTAAACTTGTCTAAAATCTATTGGTTGAGATGATTTCCACCCATCCCCACCTAAGCTTCAAAATAAATAAATTTTCAGCTATTAAAAACCGAATATGACATTATAATAAAATAATATTTTAAGTTTTTTTCTAAGGTTCCCCTCTCCTCCCTTATAAAATGGAACCTCCTCCATCTCCTCCTTACACCACATTGAGCCTTCAATATTATCCAACCCCATCCAATTTCTATTCTAAACATCCCTACTTATATTTTAGGGGTCCTGGTCTTATTCAAAGACCAATGTTAGTGCCCTAAGAGGAGGTTTCAAAGAGGTGTGTCAAAGAAGAGGTGATATCTATTAACAATTATTTCAAATTTATTTCTTCTTCTACGTCATATTCTTTAGTTGTTTCGTTATTAAGTAATAACATCAGTATCACTCCTATACTAATTTGTTATTATAAATATGAAACAACCCTATTTCACCTTATATCCATCCTATGGAATATAAAATCACCGCACGTTCGTACGTACGGAATACCATCTCCATGCTGTTGTGTAATCTATTTTCCATCACCACCTTACTTCGATGGGTATAATGGTGTAAATAATATCTATATATGATAATTGTAATGTGATATTGATTCTCAAATAGTATACATACACTCCAATACAATTCCACGATCATGGGAACGATATCATCGCTCGGGCGAACGTACGGCCTACCGTCTCCACGATGTGATGCGACTCGTTCTACATGATCTTCATTGAATAATGATTATATAAATGAAATTAATTAATAAATATTATATATATTATACTAATACCATTCTAGAGATGAGGTATCTAGAACCTAAAAGGAATAATAAGAATTTATTTGACAAAACACGCATAAGAACAAAAATCAATAAACACCCGAATAACAAGTAGCAATGAAATATTACTAATAAGAAGCTAAGAATATGATCATATATGATATCAAAACAATGAGTATTATCCTGGAATAAGTCAGTGACATTATTTAAATCATTATACCGGAGGTTCAGACACATACGAAGCAAATCAGACCTAAGGTAAGGGAAAATCTCGCAATCAAATTTTTATCCGAGATTGTTTATACTTCAGAATTTTCTGAGGAATATTTTTCATCCACATGCATATTCCTCAATATGTAATAATATTTCTATCCTTCTACAATTTATTGAATACAATTTTACCCATTGGTGTGTTTTTAGTAAAATATATGAAAGAAATTTTTTGTCGTTTTTAGTATGAGGTACTTTTTTGACTTTTCAGGCCAAAGTACGAGAAGAATGATTTTGTTTGACTTATACGGCATGAATCTATTTTTATAAAATTAATTACATAAAGCTTCCATTACAAGTTTTCAAGTTTATTTTTAACTAAATTCTTTTAGTTTAAAATTTTATGACATGTTTAGAACGGAAAAATGTTTTTAAAGTAGAAAGGATATTTTCCTCATGAATTGAGTTGAAGTGTTTTATCAAAATTATTTTCCATCTAAGACAATATAGGGTTCTATTTTTATAACTATTTTTACATTGATTGTATTATGATGGAATTATTATTATGAGGTCCTTTTATCTTATATGAATTATGTTATGATGGAATGATGTTTAAGAATCCCATTTCTTTTACATGGGTTATGCTATGATGAATGATTTATGGTCGTGTGGAACACATAAGAATGGTATCATTATGAGATGGCTGGGAACTATATCTCCCTCCAATGCATTGGGTAAAGAATTATATCTCATGAGTTAGACATGGTTCGAACGTCAGGTTAATCCGGTTCAGTGATATAGGACTGAAACGAGGAGTGAACTCGGTTCAGAAATAGACATTGTCTTCTAGGATAGTCTTGGAAATGAGTCGTGACTAATAATAAATGATTCTATATGATTATGTGTGTATGCCAAAAAGTTTCATGTTATTATTATTGGGATTTACAGTGAACTACCATGACTTATACCATGATATGATATTATGATCTCTTTTTCAAGTTAAGATTTTCAAAATGTTATGTTCTTACACTACTGGAAAAAGAGGCATTTCCAACGGTTCACAAATGTTGGAAAAGGCCGCAAAACTATTGGGAATATCTATCCCAACGGTTCTGCAAACCATGGGGAATTAAGCTGTTGGGAAAAGTTTTCCCAATGGTTTACAAAGAACTATTGGGGTAGGTTAGAAAATCAACCTATCCCAATGGTTAACATTAACCGTTGGCATATGTTTTCCCAACGGTTTTAAGTAAACCGTTGGGAAAGCCCAACAAAATCTCTAGCTTTTTCCAATAGTTCACTCAAAACCATTGGAAAAAATCCAACTATACATCTTTTCCCAATAGTTTGAAACCGTTGGGAAATAGTTTATACCAATGGTTTCAAATTGTTGGCATAGCCTATGCTGTGCAAATTACACAGCAACCTACAATTTGCACAGGGGAGGAGCAGGGTATCCATTCACCTATGATTCGTCAATCCCACTCCTTTACCTATAATAACCAACTAGCATATACATATATAGAACAAATTTATATACATTTAACATATAATACATCCTGAAACTATACACATTCAGAATTAAATCAGAATTCATAACGTAATTAAAAAGATTCATAATTTTGAATTCATTTAGAATTAATATTAAAATTCATTTAGTACACATTTAGAATTAATTTTAAAATTCATTTAGAATTCAATTTCAAATTTAGATGACAATTATATTTGAAATATGGAATTCAATTCATAATTTTATCGGTTTTTCGTATACAGGTGTTTTTACTATATATGATATCCATTTTAAACAAAATACATGCACTTGGAGTAGTACCGGTCACACCATGCCTCATATTGGGGCATTATTGACTAGTGCACGTCACATATGACCCATTGTTCATTTTCCTAAAGTATGAACATATTCCGAAAGGGTTTCGTTGGTGTTCTGTATGCAAGTTATTATCACTTAAAATGTGGTTCATTTAAAAAAATGACATTTTTTAGTGATCCCTGCCACACCGTGACTCGGATTGAGCCGGGGTTGACTCATAAACATTATAAATAACCCATGGATTGTTTTTTTAATGTTTCAATAGAATCTGAATGCGTTTGGTCAGTTTTTTGTATGTTAGTTGTTGTTTTCACTTAAAATTCATTACATTTCAAAATAAAAGTGATCCACTTTGAGTTGTGGAGGCCACACCGAGGTTCATATTGAGGCGTGGTTGACTCTTACACATCACAAATGACCCATGTATCCTTGACCTAAAGTACCAACACAATCGAAATGTGTTTGGTCAGTTTTCCGAATGTCAGTTGTTCATTTCACTTAAAATGAAGTCCATTTTAAACTCTAGAGAGACACTTAGAGTGATCCCGGCCACACCACGACTTGGATTG
The DNA here is from genome assembly GCA_963277665.1 of Viscum album. Taxonomy (NCBI): domain Eukaryota; kingdom Viridiplantae; phylum Streptophyta; class Magnoliopsida; order Santalales; family Viscaceae; genus Viscum; species Viscum album. Next base: position 174,745,780 of record OY728128.1, read on the forward strand.
AGGTGGGGGTGACTCTTACACATCAGAAATGACCCATGGATCGTTTACCTAACGTTTCAATGGAATCCTAATGCATTTGGTCAGTTTTCAGTATGTCAGTTTTTGTTTTCACTTAAAATGTTTTCCAATTCAAAGAAAAGTGAGTCACTTTGAGTTTTCACAGCCACACCAAGGCTCGGATTGAGGCACGGTTGACTCTTAAACATCAAAAATGAACAATGTATTGTTTTCCTAAAGTTTCAATGGAATTAAAATGCATTTTGTGTGGTTTCAGTATGTCAGTTGTTGTTTTCACGTAAAATGTTCTTCATTTCAAAGAAAAGTGAGTCACTTTGAGTCATGGAAGCCAAACCGAGGATTGTATTGAGGCGCAGATGACTCATACACGTCAAAAATGACCAACAGATCCTTTTCCTTAAGTATCAACAGAATCCTAATGCGTTTGGTCAGTTTTCCGTATGTCAGTTTTACTTTTCATTTAAAATAAGTCCATTTAAAACTATAGAGAGACTCTTTGAGTGGTTCCGGCCACACCGCTCCTCAGATTGAGGTGGGGTTGACTCGTACACGCCACATATGACTCATAGATTATTTTCCTAAAGTTTCAATCAAATATGAATGGAATTATGCAGTTTTCTGTATGCTAGTTGTTGTTTTCACTAAAAATGATGTCCTTTTGAGACAAAAGAGAGACACTTCGAGTGGTTCCGGCCTCACAGTGCCTTGTATTGAGGGGGGGTTGACTCATACACATCCCGTATGACCCATGGATCATTTTCCTAATGTTTCAACCGATTCTGAATGCGTTTGGTCATTTTTTCGTATGCCAGTTGTTCTTTTCAATTAAAATGATGTATATTTTAAACAAAAGAGATACACTATGAGTGGTGTCAGCCACACCACGCCTCGGATTGAAGAGGGGATGACTTGTACGCATCACATATGAATCATGGATCGTAGTGCTAATGTATTAACACAATCAGATTCCGTTTGGTCGGTTTTCTGTATGTACTTAAAATGATTTCCATTTTTAACAAATGAGAGACACGTAGAGTGATCCCGACCACACCGTGACTCAGATTGAGGAGGTGTTGACTCGTACACATCACAAATGACCCATGGATCTTTTTAATAAAGTTTCAATGGAAACCAAATGCTTTTTGTTGGGTTTCAGTATGTCAGTTGTTGTTTTCACTTAAAATGTTTTCCATTTCAAAGAAAAGTGAGTCATTTTGAGATGTGGCGGCCACACTGAGGCTCGAATTGAGGTTTGGTTGACTCATACAAATCAAAAATTACCCATGGATCATTTTTCTAAAGTTTCAATAGAATCCAAATGTGTTTGATCGGTTTTCCGTATGTCAGTTGTTCTTTTCACTTAAAATGAAGTCCCTTTTAAACTATAAAGAGACACTTCGAGTGGTTCCGGCCACACCACGCCTTGGATTGAGGTGGTGTTGACTCTTACACGTCACATATGACTCATGAATTGTTTTCCTAATGTTTCAACGGAATCTGAATGAATTTGGTCAGTTTTCCGTATGTCAGTTGTTGTTTTCACTAAAAATGATGTCCTTTTGAAACAAAAGAGAGACACTTCGAGTGTTTCTGGCCACACCGTTCCTCAGATTGAGGTTGGGATGACTTTTACACGTCAAAAATGACCCATGGACCGTATTCGTAAAGTTTAAAAGGAATCTATATGCGTTTTGTTGGGTCTTAGTATATCAGTTGTTGTTTTCACTTAAAATGTTTTCCATTTCAATGAATAGTGAGCCACTTTGAGACGTGGCGGCCACACCGAGGCTCAGATTGAGGCGCGGTTGACTCATACACGTCACAAATGACCCATGGATCCTTTTACTAAAGTATCAATAGAATCCGAATGTGTTTGGTCGGTTTTCCGTATGTTTGTTGTTCTTTTCACTTCGAATGAAGTCCATTTTAAACCATAGAGAGACACTTCGAGTGGTTCCGGCCACACCACACCTCGTATTGAGTTGGGGTTGACTCGTACACGTCACATATGACTCATGGATTGTTTTACTAACATATCAATGGAATATGAATGTATATGGTCGGTTTTCCGTATGTCAGTTGTTGTTTTCACTAAAAATGATGTCCTTTTGGAACAAAAGAGATACACTTCGAGTTGTTTCGGCCACACCGCACCGCGGATTGAGGTGGGGTTGACTCTTACATGTCACATATGACCCATGGATCATTTTCATAAAGTTTCAATAGAATATGAAGGTGTTTGGTAGGTTTCTCGTATGTCAGTTGTTGATTTCACTTACAATTTAGTCCATTTTGATCAAAAGATAGACATTTTGAGTGGTCCCGGCCACACCGTGGCTTGGATTGAGTGGAGGTTGACTCGTAAACGTCCCATATGACCCATGTATCATTGTCCTAATGTTTAAACAGAATCTGTAGGCATTTGGTCAGTTACTAGTATGTCAGTTGTTGTTTTCACTTAAAATTAAGTCCATTTTAAACAAAACATAGGCACTTTGAGTGGTGTCGGCCACACCGGGCCTCATATTGAGGCGGGTCTTACTCTTTCACATTACATATGAGTCATGGATCATTTTCCTAAAGTTTCAACACAATCAGAATCAGTTTGATCGGATTGGAATATGAACACAAAATATTGACCATTTGGAATAAAAGAGAGGCAGTTTGGGTGGTCCCGGCAACATCGGACCTCTTATTGAGGCATGGATGACTCATACACGTCATATATGACCTATGTATCATTTTTCTAATGTTTCAATAGAATACTAAGGCATTTGGTCGGTTTCCCGTATGACAGTTGTTGATTTCATATACAATTTAATCCATTTTGAACAAAAGAGAGATAGTTTGAGGGGTCCCAGACACACCGCGGCTCTGATTGAGGCGAGGATGACTCGTACACGTCACATATGACCCATGGATCGTTTTCCTAAAGTTTCAATAGAATCCTAAGGCATTTGGTCAGTTTGGCGTTTGACATTTGTTGTTTTCACTTAAAATTAAGTTAATTTTAAACAAAAGAGAGGCACTTTGAGTGGTGTCGGCCACAACGGGCCTCAGATTAAGGAGGGGATGACTCGTAAATGTCACATATGATCCATGGATAATTATCCTAATGTTTAAAGACAATCACAATCCGTTTGATTGGTTTGGTGTATGTACGTAAAATATTGTCCTTTTTGAACAAAAGAGAGGATGTTTGGGTGGTCCCAACCACACAGCGCCTCGAATTAAGGTAGGGATGAATTTTATACATCACATATGACCCATGGATCGTTTTTCTAACGTTTAAATAGAATCCGAAGTCATTTCGTAGGATTATCGTATGTCAGTTTTTGATTTCACTTACAATTTAGTCCATTTTGAACAAAAGAGAGACGGTTTGAGTTGTCCAGGCCACACTGCAACTCGGATTGAGGCGGGGTTGACTCTTACAAGTCACATATGACCCATGGATTGTTGTGCTAATGTTTTAATAGAATCTGTAGGCATTTGTTCGGTTTCCAGTATGTCAGTTGTTGTTTTCACTTAAAATTAAGTCCATTTTAAACAAAACAGAGGCACTTTGAAAGGTTTCGGCCACACCGGGCCTTGGATTGAGTCGGGATTGACTCGTACACATCACATATGATCCATGGATCATTTTTATAACGTTTCAACACAATTAGAATCAGTTTGATTGGTTTGGCTTACGTATGTAAAATATTGTCCATTTGGTACAAAAGAGATGCAGTTTGGGTGGTCCCGGCCACACTGCGCCTCGTATTGAGGCGGAGTTGACTTTTACACATCACATATGACCCTTGTATAATATTCATAATGTGTCAATAGAATCTGAAGGCGTTTGGCTAGTTTACCGTATGACAGTTGTTGATTTCACATACAATTTAGTCCATTTTGAACAAAAGATAGACAGTTTGAGTGGTCCCAGACACACCGCGGCTCGGATTGAGGTGGGGATGAATCGTACACATAAAATATGACCCATGGATCGTTGTCATAAAATATTGACACAATAAAAATGTGTTTGGTTGGTTTCCCGTATGCCAGTTGATGTTTTTCACGTCAAATGATGTCCTTTTGAAACAAAAAACAGAAACTTTGAGTGGTGGCGGCCACACCGCACCTCGGATTGAGGTGGGGTTGACTTGTACACGTTAAATGTGACCCATGGATTGTTGTTTTAATGTATCGACACAATATGAATGCGTTTGGTCGCTTTTCCGTATGCCAGTTGATGTTTTTCAATTAAAATGGCGTACTTTTGAAACAAAAGGCATACACTTTGAGTGGTTCCAGCCACACCGTGCCTCGTATTGAGGCGATGTTGACTCGTACACATCACATATGACCCATGGATAGTTATCCTAATGTTTCAATGGAAACTTAATGCGTTTGGTCGGTTTTCCGTATGTACTTAAATTATTGTCCATTTTAAGCAAAAGAGAGCCACTTAGAGTGATTCCGGCCACACCGTGCCTCAGATTAAGGCGGGGTTGACTCGTACATGTCACATATGAACCATGGATATTTTATATAATGTATTGACACAATCAGAATGCGTTTGGTCAGTTTTCTGTATGCTAATTGATGTTTTTCACTTCAAATGATGTCCTTTTGAAACAAAAGACAGACACGTTGAGTGGTGGCGGCCACACTGTGCCTCGGATTGAGGAGGGGTTGACTCGTACATGTTACATATGACCCATGGATTGTTTTTCTAACGTATCGACAAAATCTGAATGTGTTTGGTCAGTTTTCCGTATGCCAGTTGATGTTTTTCAATTAAAATGACGTACTTTTGAAACAAAAGGCAGACACTTTGAGTGGTTCTGGCCACACCGCGCCTCATATTGAGGCGGGGTTGACTCGTACACGTCACATATCACCCTTTTATCATTTTCCTAAAGTGTCAATAGAATCTGAAGGCATTTGGTCAGTTTCCTATATGACAGTAGTTGATTCCAGATACAATTTAGTCAATTTTGAACAAAAGAGAGACAATTTGAGTGGTCCCAGACCCACCGCTGTTCGGATTGAGGCGGGGTTGACTCATACACATCACATATGACCCATGGATCCTACTTCTCTCCAAATTGTTTTGAAAATAACTTGAGATCCAATTGGTTTCATACATCCAACTTTTGTCCATTCTGTAAAAAGAATTTATATAACTCATTTTCTCATGAACAATTCAATATGATTGAACTTTAATAGAAAATATATTTCGAAATCCATTTTAAATAATAAAATCCCTCGGTCATTTTTAAAAAATATTTGGATTTTTCTCAAGGCACCCCCATTTGGAAAAGTCACATTAAATGCCCTATTTCCACGCCAAACCATTGAAAACAATTAACATGAGGCAATCATCGACCACAAATAACTTAACTGGAAATTAAAAAACAGAAACCAAATGTGATATAGAATTTAATGTTAAGTTAGGGGAAATGAGATTAAATAGAGACAACAACATCATAAATGGTTCCAACATCATAACTTTTGATTAAAACCACCCATAAAAGGAATGAGAATTCCTCATACACCTAATCCCTAATAAAACAAACCAAATCTCCAATTAAAACATTGAATTTAGGGTTTCCACACCACTTGGACAGCCCTACCCCCACCCCACACACCCCACTTGGACAGCCCTACCCTCACCCCACTTGGACAACCCAGCACCCCCCCCCACGTGGACAGCCCTACCACCACCCAACTTGGAAAACCTAGCCCCCCCACCATTCCTGGACACCCCTACACCCTACAACCCACATGGATAACCCAGCCACCCCCATCCCCCCCCCAGCACCCCACCTGGACAGCCCTACCGTCACCCCACTTGGATAACCCATCCCCTCCACCCTACCTAGACATCCCCTGCCCCACCCCACCTACACACCCTCCCCACCCCACTTGGACAACCCTTCCTGGACACCCTCCCCCACCCAACCTCCACACCCTCCCCCACCCAAACTGCCCTACCCCCACCACATTTGGACAACCCAGCCCCCTCCCCAACCCTACCTAGACAGCCCCCCCCCCCCCCACCCTACCTAGAAAGCCCCTCCCCCACCCCAGACAGCCCTACCCCAACCCATGTGGACAACCCAGCCCCTCCCCCACCCTACCAAGACATCCCACTCCCCCACCATACCTAGACAGCCCCTCCCCTACCCCAAACAACCCTACCCCCACCCCATTTGGACAACCCAGCCCCCTCCCTCACCCTACCTAGACAGCCCCCTCCCCCACCCTACCTTGACAGCCCCTCCCCCACCCCATTTGGACAAACCAGCCCCCTCCCCACCCTACCTAGACAGCCCCTCCCCCACCACACTTGGATAACCCTCGACATCCTCCACACTTTGACAGCTCTTCCCCCACCCCACTTGGACAGCTCTACCCCCACCCCACTTAGACAGCTCTACCCCCACCCCACTTAGACATCTCTACCCCAACCCCACTTGGACAGCTCTACCCCCACCCCACTTGGACAACCCCCCCCCACCCCACTTGGAAAACCCAGCCCCCCCCCCCCCACCCCACCCCACCTGGACAACCCTAACTCTATTAATGTCTAACCAACAAAATCAAGTCAATATACCTTAAATTTAAAATAAATCAAGGAAAAAATAACTCAGGATCATATTGACCTCTTCAATATCGACCAAAATTATTCAATACAGATAAATCGAAACAAAACCACAACCTAAAATGATATATTGATTGTGTTCATAATGGAATCATAATACAGAATACATTGTAGATAAATGGAATGAAAAAATATAAAATTAATGAAGGCACACCTCCCGATTTAAAATCGAAGAACAAATATTTCTTGAATCAAAGATAGATGTCCCATTGGAAATTAGAGTTAACACCCTCTAGAGAAGGTTGTGAAGTAGAGTTCCAATTGTAACTAAAAATTATATATGACTTATTTTCATAAGGGGAACATAATACACACTATATTTCACCAAAATAATATGGCAAAATCTAAAGTAAATTAACACACACGAACTGATTTAAACGGGACGAACAAATCTAAAATAAATGAACTCACACATACCGATTTAAACGGGAAGAAAAAAAATTGAAAACCAGACCTGTTGTGCTGGGAAGTAGCGTTTGTTTCGAGATTTAGAGGCAAACCTTCCAGATGATTGAGGTTTAGGGAAACAATTTCAAGAGGGTTCGTCCAGGTCACGGTTAGGGAAAAATTTTCGAGATGTCTGGAGTTGCAGATCGATGATATTTGGGGATTTTCTTTCCCAACGGTTTTTTAAAACCCTTGGGAAAGTTATGTTATCCCAACGGTTTCAAAAAATCATTGGGAAAAACCTCTTAATGCCATATATACCCACAGTTATGACAGAACCTTGGTATAGGGGTCTTCATCTTTCCCAACGGTTTCACTAAATCATTGGGAAAACTCTTTTTTACCCATTTTTCCCAACAGTTTCATCAAACCATTGGGGAAACACAATTTTTACAGATCTTTACCAACGGTTTTTGGAAACCGTTTGTAAATATTACCTGTACCAACGGTTCTTTGAACCGTTGGAATACAAGCGTTGGGAAAAACATGATTTCCAGTAGTGTTATGAATATGATATAATTGATATTTCTTTTGTTAACCCATATTGAGCATTTGAGCTCACCCCTTTCATATGTTTTCTTTTCCCTAGGTCAGGAAGAAGGATATTAAGTAGGATATTCCAAAAAGGGACTGTAGATATGATGAACTAAACAGGAGACAATGTAGTTGATTTTATGAGCTGGTTGTTTATGTTTCCCAATTTCTGAAGACACTATACCTATATTGTCCTTTCCTGGTTTTGTTATATGTTGTAATAAGTGTGCTTCAATTTTAATGTAATAACAATATATGTAATCTTTTGGTCTTTATATGTATATCTCACCCATCTCCATCAAAGTCTCTATTTAGTGTCCTTTTGGATCCTTATATAAGTGATTTTGGAACTTATATTGTTTTTTTAAAGTGATTTTAATGTCGTCACATTCATAATAGAATAAGTATAACATTTTTAATGTTTAATTTTATAGAAGAAAAATTAGACTAAAAAATTATTCCAAATTTAGTAGATTTATATTCATCATAGTTTTTTTTACCAAATTAGTATATTAAATAATTAATTAAAATTGTTGATATAATTATTTTATTAATAGATTAAACAAATAAATGTTATAAAAAATAGTAAGAAAAATATATTTTAGACTAATTTATATGAATATTTATTTTTTTATGACCATGATCTATTAGGAATATAGAAAAATAGTTTTATAATTTCAACTTCTTATATTAATATTTTTATAAATCAATTAATTGAATAGAGTCAAAATTAAAACCATTGATTTTTTATCAAAAAATTATATTATTAATTTCATTAAAAACTATTATACCTTTTTAACAATATATAATAATTTTTATATGGTGTATAATGAGCTATGTTATTTATTTATGGTAGTATTGATATCAAATAAGTAAATATCGCAGCATTTTTATATTAGAATACTATTTTGCCATGTTAAAAATAAAATAGAATAACTAAGTGTCAATTAAAATGATATGGATTAAATTGATAGAAAAAATTATTTAGAATATATTGTTTTATGATATTACAACCATATCTAATTTAATATTTTAAATGGGCACATTTTTTAGTTTTTTGGATGGGGTTTGACTTTGTTATAAATTATTATTTCAGAAGATCCCAAAAGTTCCCAACATCACAAATATAAAAAGGGAACCTCTTATTTCTCCTTTTCACATCACATTGAGCCTTAAATCTTGTCCATAACTAAAAATTTTCCTTTATTTACATTTCTAGTGACACTCTATATGTCCTCGTCTCTAGTGCTCTAAGAGGATATTTCTAAATAGCATGTCGAAGAAGATATAATCTCCTCTACTGACTCATTCAGACATCATTATTCTTCTACTTCATCACCACAAGTTGATTTGTTATAAAGTAATAAATCCATTACCACTTATATAAATATATTTTATTACTAATATGGAATAAAAATATACAAGTTTATATCCATCCTATGAAAAATAAATCACTACGCGTGCGTACGTATGGCCTATCATCTCCGCGCTATGGTGAAATCTGTTTTTCACCATAACATTACATGAATGGGTATAATAATGGAAATGATAAATATATACAATTATTATAATATGATACTGATTTTGAAATATTATACACCATTCACGTCAATACCATTCAACAATTATTAGAATGATATCGTTGCTCGTGTGTAAGTATGGCCTACAATCTTCATGATGAAATGTGATTCATTCTAAAAGATCATCATTAAATAATGATTTTGTAAATTCATATACTAAATAAATATGACAAATATAATTTTAATATTGTTGTTTAATTATATAAATATGACCTATATAGGACCACAAAAACTTATTGGACAAAACATGAATAAGGAAATGAATTAGTTAATACCAGAAAAAAAGTAATAATGAAATGTTATTAAAAAATGGATTATAATATGTTCATATATGATAACGTAAATATATATATATATGATTCTAAAATATATAAATGAAATTATTTATATCATTATATAGGATTTCTAGATAAATACGGAGGAAATCAGGCCTAAAAGATATGGGATAATTTCTTAATCTCATTATTGTATGATATTTTTTATAAAAAATTATATAAAATTATGTATTTATCATCCACATCCATATTAAAGAAATATGTAATAATATATCTATTTTTCTATATATATTTTTTAAAGTCAATTTTACCATTTGGTTAATTTTTATTAAATGGTATGAAAGTAATATTTTTTCATTATACGATATGAGGTATTTTATGAATTTTTTGGAAAAGTGATATGTGAAGGTTTTTTACCTTATACGACATGAATGGATTTTTAAATCATCCTAACACCCTATTTCCATAAGTCTTCCTTTATTAAATTGAATTTTTATTTTAAAATTAAGTATTTTATTATAAAATTGTGTGACATTTTGGGAAAAGAAAAAGTTTTTTATGAAGAAATGATATTTTCCACAACAACTAATTTCAAGTGTTATATCAAAATTATTTTATATATGTGAAGGAATTATTTAATAGGGTTAAATTTCATGAATAAAATCCTTAATGTTCCTATTATTTTATTATCTTTATAAGGGAATGTTACTTATGAAATCCATTTTTATTATATTGATTATTATTGGCACTGGAAAACACATCCATGTAATTCACTAAATGTTGTCGTACATGATCTCAGAGAAAATCTCCTTCAGCATGATTCATTTTAAATGGTTTTGGGGCCCGAACAGAGTTACGAATCTGAACTTATGGCAGCTCGAAGTCAAACTACTTCAAATTTCCATCTAGGATTATTTTAGGGAAAAGTATTGATTTGCATGCAAAAAATGTAATCTTACATGAAAAATGGAATATTGTGAGAAATAAATGGAATTGTGCGTGCAATAATTGAATTTGATTCACACAACCCGTTGTGTAATCCTATTATGTGCCAAATGCGACCTCAAACACCCTTTTTCACATGCGCTCACCACTAGTCATGTGGAAAACCCATTGGGACCTCATAATTTTATGTGCACTGCCTCTCAAGGTTTCATCTATAAATACAAATGAACCTTATTCATCCATGGGGTCATAGAGGTCGGTCACCACTCTGATGCAAGTAAGACCACCATTTCTAAAAATTTGTGGAGATGAGGAACCTTTCATAGGAGATCTTTCATGATAGGTCCCATATGGGTCCACGTTTTTGTGGGAACACAGTGGTTTGATCCTCGCCTGATCTCTTTGCTTCCAAAGGCATATGTGTGCAAAAACCACCTCTTGTGCATAAAAAATCAAACGCGCATGCAAAAAACCTCTTGCGTTCAAAACAACAACATTGCATTCAAAGAATTCAATATTCTATGCAACCCCTCACTTTTTCATGGACAAGTGCCACTATTCCCACTTTCACACGCAATACTTACATTATACTCAATTTTGTGCACAATAGTGAAATTGTTCCCAATTTTGTATGAATTATTGTTGTACAGTCCAATCTTGCACAAAACCAATCTTAATGTACCACATATTATGTGAAACAGTATATGTGCATGATCCCACCAGTCCATAATACGGGGGCCCCAACCCCCGCACCCCCGCTTGGAATCACTGTTGGGCTGCCATCCCAGCCCTTCGGTCTGGTCCCTTTGCTTCTGTCACTGATCCCATGAAAAATGGAGTTCCGAAACTGGAACATTTGGTGTTGGGATGTTCGAATTTTCCATTTCTCCATTATATGCACCCACCTCTACCTATGAAATTCCATGATTTGAGTTACTCTTCCACACACCATGATACACCTTTAGTCAACCTATTCAACTTGGTTCATTTCCGATGTTGTCAGTTGATATTATCATTATCAATTCCCCTGAGTACCCTGAATCAATAAATTCCTATAGTAACTCATTCAAACCCCATCACCTGACACCTATTCCATGTTGATCCTAAAAGGGACACTGTTGCATAAGTCCCAAACCCATCCATTTATAGGTGCCTTATGCCCAAAAGTCCTATTTATATGACTATAAACTGTTCTACACCCCATATAACAAATACAGGACACCTTTTACTCCAAATAAGATATGCCTTATGCGCTAAGAATAGAATACCAATAGTCCTCCCTTTGTCACCATAAACTATAACATGCCTTATCATTCATTTATATGATGCATCTTACACCAAATAATAGATGCGTTGTGCACCATGAATAAGATGTCGATAATCCTTACTACTTGACTTTAAACTGAATCATTCTCTGTCATTAAATATTTTGATGCCTCTTGTTCCAAATATGATTTGGACTATGTGACAAGTATCAGATACCTCAGGCCATGATTATAAAGGAATAATTTCAATATCCTTGTAAATCGTTCGAGCATTCCATCAATCCACCTCATTCATTGTGTTTCCTTCATTCGTATCTTCATCCTCTTTTATGTATGAAGGGACACCCTAATGGTCGTGTCCCATGTAATTTCAGCTCACCTAGCGTTCTGGTCTAACACACCAAATGACATTGGATGGCACTTCGTGTTAGCCGCGTGTTACAAATATGTTCAAAGGTGGGCCCTCATTTGTTTGAATCCATCTCAGGATAACATGATATGGATGATGTGGTTCGAATATGGTCCGAAATTATCTCCATTCATCATGTCTCCCATAATAATTTCTGAAAGTTGGGCTTGTGATTCACACATTTCATCTCCCTTGTTCAGGACAATTACAAATCCCTTGGTGTTATCCTAAAAGTGCACTAGTTCATAGTTGTAGGTCTCAATTATATGTTTCCACTCAACCATGAGTTGTGATTCCCTCATGGCCAGACATGAGGGGGAAATTACGAGTAGCGTACATGCATAATCCCTATCCTCCTTTGCTACTCCATAATGGCACCTTGGAAGCATCCATGTGTAATCCCTCTCCACCTTTGCCTCTCCTTAGCGGTATCAGGGAAGCTTCCTTGTGTAATCCCCATCCAGCATTTCTACTTCTTAACAACACATGAGAATCTTCTATGTGTAAGCCACATCCACCATCACTCCACCTTGTGTACTCCAAGAGTCTTCCATGCCATAATACACTATTTATGAGCCACTTTTATGCACAACAATCCATTCTTCCACACCATTCTCTCATACGACCCTCCATGTTTGTACGACGTGATTTCAAGGTCCCTTTGGTGGTGCTTCATGTTGCATTGCACAACATTATTCATCATCGAATAAGAACACTAATGTCTATTTCTTTTTTTCGTATCCATGATAACATGGGCCCCTCAGTGGATCACTCCACAAAACCCCCTTGCCATGGCATTACAGATTCCTTCCCTTCCCCATGGTTGGGTGTGTATCAGTTATGTATGTCCAAGGGGTGTGAAGTGAACCCACATTGTCCGAGCTATAGGATGTTAAATTTCCAAGCACCATCATCCAAAGTACATGACATTATTATGTGACCTTTACCCATGAAATATACATGGGGTTCCCCATCTCATAAATTCTATACGCCCCCTCGTCTCCACATGAGTGAAATCATCCTCACATTGAATGAGTTCCTCTTTGGTGGAGCGGCATCTATTTGTGGAGAAGGGCTACCAACTTGGTATAAAACCCTAGACTTTCTTATAAGAGGTAGCATCCCTAATTCTCCTCTCTTCATCCATTCCAAAGAATAGAGGAGATATGGTTGTAGGGTTCTTTTTTATCCCATCCCTCTCACTCTAGGATTTTCTACCATCATGCCTCTATCCTTGACTTTGTCCCAATCTACATTTCCATATGCCACTAATAATGCATAAGCCCATATTTCCTCTTTGGGCCAATTACATGGCATACACCCCTATTTAATCTTTGGGCCGCTAACCACCTGTATGTGCCACTTCACGTCCTATGGACACACCTTTAATGATGTGATCATCAAGTCTTTGTTGCCCCTGGTTTCTCATACTGAGTGTGACTCACATGAGATTAGAGTAAGCATTGACCATGGAATCCTTCTTGGGATGCCTATGTGTGTAATCCCCAAAACATTTCGAATTATGTGGACTTTGATCCTTTTTTCCTAGGTGAGGTATGTAGGAAGCCTCACTGAGGTATCCCAACACGTACAAGTCCCGAAAACTTCACGTCAGTTCACCCTCATCCCACATAACGTCAAACTTTATACCTTTTCTGGAACAACATGTACTTTGATCATTGTCTCCTATAAAGGGTATGTAGGAAGCATCCAATGAGGTTAAAAACCTACAACCATTGGTCTCGACCACTTCACGTTGGTTCACCCACAACATGCATGTCGTTAATCTGTACCCTCATACCGAACTATCTAGAAATTGATCCCCACCTCCTAGAATACGTACGTATGAAGTCTCCCTGAGGTTCAATCCCGACACCTATTTGTCCCGACCCCTTCACGCCAGTTCACCTTCATCCTGAATGACATTAAACTGTATACCCCTTCATCCCAAAAGACGTTAAACAATACCCATTTGAACTATGAGGGATTTGAACCTTGTCTCCTAGATAGGGTATGTAGGAAACCTCCCTGACAACCAAACCCAATTGACTGTAATATGTTGGAACCCCAACCAGTGGTAAGGAATTAGAATCCCAATCAATGATAAGCTATTATTATCCCAATCGACAGAAAGCCGTTGGAACCCCAATCGATGGTAATCCATTGTGATCCCAAACTAGCAATAAGCCGTTGTGATCCCTCTCCAGCTGTAAGTCGTTGTAGTCTGCAATCGATAGAAAGCCGTTGTAGTCCCATCTTTGGGAACCTGCATCTCTGGTCCACCCATCGAGTGTCAAACCAACTCCGGAAACTAACTATTCAAAACCCCTAGTACATCATCGAGACTCCGTCTTATGTGTACACCCCGATTCAATTACCCCCCCCCCCACTGAATAATGTGGACTTTGATTCCCATCCAAAGGGGTATGTACAAAGTGTCTTCAAGTCTCAATCCAAACATCATTGTAACCCTCACGTCAATTCCATATCATTCTACATCATGTCTCTACAATCCATATCAATCCAAATTGTTACATGGGCTCCCTCATCCTGGTGATATCATGTCACCGAATTTCCCTCTGCACTTAGCAGCAATCAAGAAACTAACCATGAGTTAGCCCTAGTATCAGTTTTACCTTAGGAGGTTGTAGCCATCTGATCCACTTTTATCAGTGTTCTTATTTTTCTGATCTATCTCTTCAAGATGTTAAACTCACATCATACCTGGTGTTAAAATGGGGAAGATAAGGAAAACCTCATTGACATGCCTATAGTATATAATTCCCAGCAATTGATGTGGGATTCCTTGGGCATTCACTCCCTCGATAAGCCCCATCATAATGGGGAAAACCCAAACACGTCAGGGTTCCTACGTACAGACACACATGTGATGTCCAATAGACTACTCCCCCGACATAAGGTTATTTTCTTTATTGGTACCCTTGGAATGTTCTGACAGAAGCGGCACAGTTAATCGGAGTCCTAGAAGACATGGCACTAGGAAGAGTTTCACAAACAATGTCTTAAGTCTATGGGGGAGACCTGGCCTAGGTGACAAGTTCTGAGGAGGAATCCACAGAAGGGGGAGACGACATCCCATAATTCCATTTCAATCAAGGAGAAAACAACCCAGAATAAGTGATGGATGATCCCCACATTTTTCAAGGAGGATTACGTGGAATGAAACAGCGCGTCCACCGAGAGACGAATGAGGGCCCGAACGAAAGCATCAGAAACAATTATTCTATAGATGAAAAATGATTATTGAATACCATTTTATTCCTCGGGATATGATGAATTATTTATGATAGTGTGACACATGTATGAATCATCTCATTATCAAATGGCTGTGACATTTACTTACCACAAATGCACTATGTATTGATTTATATCTCATGGGAATGACATGGATGGAATATGAAATGATATTGGTTCAGTAATATAGGGATTAAACTCAGTTCCATGATAGAATTTTCCATTAATAATGGTTTTAGAAATATACCTTGATTAATATGAAATTATTTCCTATGTTTATTGTATACCCCAAAATGTCATGTCTTATGTTATGAATTTTTGGAATATGTTCATTGATACTTATGAAATTTCCAAACTTATCACATAGAATTATATCATGATCTTTCTTATGTAGGATTTTAATTTCAAATGTCATGTTATTATGACATATTATTATGACATGATTGATATTTCCCTTGATTACCATTACTAAGAATTTCAAATCACTCGTTCATTTTCTTCTTTCCCCAGGTCTTGAAGAAGGGTATTTAGAAAAATATGTTAAAATGGGGTCTAGTTAGGAACTAATTAGTGGGAGAAAATGAAGATGTATTATATAAAAATTGTTGATGTCTCTTAGTTTCTAAATACTCTATATCAATATAGTCCTATAGTGGATCTGTTATATTTTTTAATGAATATTCTTCAGCTTAGAAATGGTATAAATGTATGTAATGTATAGTGTGTTATATTTATAAAGTATTTCAATACATTAACATTATATATAAAAAAATTCAGAAAACCTGAATTTTGGTATCCACAGTGTTCACCTTACTATAAGTTATGTTTGTATTACAATAAGATAGACCTCAATACAACAAGAAAAAATATATCTATATTCTTATCCACCTAATCTCTATATTAGTATGATTTGGCATATCTCTATCTTCTTATCCGAAATTCCCTTGATTATTATGATGAGACACGACCTTGTCTTCCAATCCCAAGAATCTCTTTCTTAGAATGAATGGTCGTACAATTAAGAACACAAATATTCTTATACAATTTTAAAAATATACTCTCATAGATCCATTCATAAAATGAAACAAAAATTGATTATAGTGATGTTGCTCCAAATTGAAAAGATGGTACAAAAAATTAAAAAAATCATTATATATTCTTGGTCGAAATATATTCTCCCTCATTGAATGTTGAAACTATTTATAGGAATGTGCTCGTTGGTAATAATAACAAATTTAAGAGGTGGTTAAAATGAACTTAGAAAAAAACCTCATCCACATAGAATGAATAATCTTAGAATGTACATTTTATGCTCATAATTTTATACACCAATATATTGTATCTATATTATATTAGTGTAGAATATCAATTTTTTATCTTGAAAATGAATTTTTTTAATCTGATGGATTTGATAAATGTTCATCTAGAAGGAATCACAATGTTATCCAATGATATTCATCTGAAAGACATTATATAACTTCATCTAATGGAAATTTTTGTAATTTGACAACTAGACTTTTATAAATCTTCATCTAATGAATTATGTAAATATATGTAGAATCCCCGACAAAAATAGCCAACCGAAAAGTAATAACGTGTTTGGTGCCATTGTCCTTAGTCACACATACCCGAATGCTAAAGGCTATAAACTAGAAGTGAGGGTGTAATCCATTATAGTAGGGAGGATATAACCTATAAAAAAGATTAGATATTAGTCAGATCATATTAACATAACATTTAGGGTGAAGGAATTACTCTATTGACTCAAACTAGACCCGCAGCACGGAAGCATAGTCAATAGGTATAAATAGAGGATGCAGTAAATGAATAGAAGCAGTAGTGAAAAGTTAAATGAATAGCTTCCCAACAAATCACTTATAGTGACTAAAAAACCAAAAAAACATCTCATATCAAGTCATACGATATAATATCTAAGGTGCTATCCAGGGAAGACCAAATTAGCTATATATATAATCATGTTCAAACTAAAAAGAATATTAGAAAATGTAAAACTCCAAATAGGAACGATCGTAAGGACCATGCCAATATCCATTATAAATAGTACTATTACCCCTCTCTTATGGCTGATCCGTGAACTATATGTAATGTCATAATGTCTACATGCATCTCGAAGGGCCTGTATTAAGTGTGAGATGAATCTCAGTAGGATACCACCCAATCGTGCGTACCGAGTATATTTTTTAATAAGTCATACACATCTATGTAATGTGAACAGTACGATTCAATAAATAAACAAAAACTCCATTGGTGGTTAGCAGCCACTCGGGATTGTCGCCTGCTTTGGCTTATGTAAGAAACTGAAAACCAAAGATAGTCCTTGGCCAATGACCCAAGGTACCCTTTGGTCACATTGTCCGGGTGAACCCTCAGGTTCAACTTCAATTATATAGACCAGCACAACATGCCTCGTAACACCTCATATCTCAATGTATAGATATCTCAAAGGCACACCCAAAAAATAGTATACTAGTCCCACAAACCACTACTCGAAAGCTAACGTTGGCCCATGACACACCAATTGGGGTCACAGTGAGGTTTATCCTCAAATAAATATCTAGTCCCATAGCCTCAATCATAGTGATCCACATCCACCTACCTGATATCCTTGCTGCTATCAAATGATGTCTCCTTCTATTGACATTATTTTCTATGGCATGAAACCTGAAATCATAAATACTTAAGCCAGAACTATCGCAGGACTCTACCCACATGAGTGGTCAAAACCTCCTCATTATGGAGTCAACCAATGTGCACATGACTCAATTGGAACTTTTTCCATCATAAGTGAATGGAAATCACCAAATAAGATCCTAAGCCACACAATCATTGGC
This sequence comes from Viscum album, assembly GCA_963277665.1. Lineage (NCBI taxonomy): Eukaryota > Viridiplantae > Streptophyta > Magnoliopsida > Santalales > Viscaceae > Viscum > Viscum album. Next base: position 174,764,015 of record OY728128.1, read on the forward strand.
ACCTTGTTCCCATGAGACCATGACTCTCCAATCATATGGCCAATCCATCCAAGTATCACGGGTCATGCATAAACTGACATCATTTGGACATCACCCATGTCCGTGACACCCAATCCTGATGGCCATGCCATCCCAATTACATTGTAGTCCAAGACCTGCATGACCTCTATGTCCCATCACATGAAATTAAAGCAATTACATATATACAATTTAAAAAACACAGTTTAAACAAGTAATTAAATATAGTGATTGAATTGCATAAAAAATCATCACAATTTAAGTAAGAAGATATTAAATGCCTCTAATAGGTTCATTCAATTTAGACAAAATTAAAAAAATCAATTTCAAGAAAACCAATTTGATTTGTACAACATTGGAACCCACAACCAAAATACCCCATTGTGAAATGGCCTCTAACCCGACCTTGGTCAAGAGAAAATGGTATTGGAAATTTCCAACCACATCCTAGAGGTCAAACTAAAATTATGATATAAAGAATGATTTATAAATTGGTCTTAATCAAATTTTCAAAAAATGGGACATAGGATGCACAACCTGGAGGTCTGCCAAAACCCAAAACAAAGTATGAAATACATACCTTATACTCATAGGAGTTGGAATGTTTGTTAATGTGATCCAATTCAGAGTAGATTAACGTATATTTGAGTTTCCATCTAAAACCCTAAAATTGGTTTAGATAGAAACAATTGTCCATATGATGAATGATCAAAGAAGAAGAGGTGCATTCATGGTTATCCTAACTGAGGTAATCCTATATCTTCTAAAGGATTTAAGAGTAGAGGTTGGTTTGAGATTCATAGTCAATTATATTGAAAAAAAGGGATGGATCTCCCCTGCTATGAATGACCATGAAATATGAAAGAGAGGGAGAGGAGAGAAAAATAAAGAATGAAAATAAAAATAGAAATTTAAAAAATACCCAGCACAGGCCACACGGTTTACTCACATGGATTCCTAAATAGTGTGACAAGCATAAAAAATACATTGCCTATGATTCTATTCCCTAAAATCCCCTTGCATAGTTTTCCATAATATCTTCAAACCATGTGGTAATCCTCAATAATTTTGAAGATGCATTCGCATGGTTGTGCGCCGTAACTCGAATGGTTTCCCCAAACATTGTGCATGCACCAACATTCCCAAAACTATCCCTTCAGGCCTCCAATACTCCCAAAACACTTCTGAACCCTCTGTTTTATCTCATAGCCTCTAAAAAATCCATCAAATATGGCCATATGAACTCTTGAAATTGAGTTTTGATCAATGAAACAAAAATGATCACATCCAATAATTGAAAAATTCAAACAGGGTGCTAATTTTGACCCATCATAAAAAAAACCTATGTCATTACGATCTCCCCACCTTAACATTGTTTTTCCCTAAGCTATCAAGCAAAACTAGGAGATTATTCCAAACATACATATCCTAGTAAAATAACCCATACTAACCTGGTTTCATGGATTTATGCCAATTTCCTCATGGGGATCCCCACCTTATGAATTTTAAAACCGGTTTAATCCCAACCAAAAGATCAAATAAATCAAGTTCCAATGACCTATTTATAGACCCATCATTCTCCTCTGATTCATCATCAACCTTGATCCACCTCTGGGGCTCTTGTGCCTCTTTCGACACTCAATCATACCCCTCACTACATCGGTGCCCGCCTTGAGCCCATGGAATCCGTGAAAAAATAAGGTTCCACATACCATGGATGCCCAAAATAAACTCAGTGCCTCTGACCTCAATCAAAAACTACATCCTCGTTGCACCCTTTCCCATGGCACCTTACGTAACCCTCATACTTCGAACACCACAATGCTTAAACACCATAAAACATGCATCTAATGAGGATCCTGATTCCAAGAAACCCATATATATATATATATAATCCTATACCTAAGATGGTACCTACCCACTGACCTGCATCTACTCAACTCGTATACAACTTGTGCCTTTTATGCACTCAAAACGATCAAGCTTGAACATTCCATTCCAAAACAATAGAAAAAAGAAACCACGACCTTTTTCATTTTGTACCTTTGAGCATCATTGGATCTCAAGCCTTCTATGTCCCGAGTAGCTCCATGGCATGCACCAGTACTAAAACTCGGCTTCCTGAAGCCTAAACTCCCTATAGATTTGCACCAGTCACCAAAACTACCCCCATGGATGATTGCCATTATCTCCGTCATTTACTCCTTGTGCAACTAATCCACAGATACCCTCACCTGGTATTGATATTGATTTGAACCCAAAATATGTATGTTACCTTAGTCCATACCTAATGTAAATCTAAGAAGGCTATCTATAGAACATCTCAAAATGAATAACCTATCCACATGTTTGGAACTGCTTTGCGGAAATGCCCTGGTTTCCTGCACTAAAAAGAAAACCATCTTTGAGATACCAAGAGATGGTCTAGCTGGGTCCTTGACCTGAATACCTTGTTGAAAATCATTCTGACCTTGTTTCCTACCATTGTAACCATCACCTAAATCCACGTCCAAACTTAAACGAGGCTTGTCCTTTTGGTTACCCTCGTCTATGAGCGCCAGAATCATCACCTCAGAGAATGAGGGAAACCTAAATATGTTTACCTACACCTATATGGCGTACTATAAGCCTTCGTCAAAATTCCTAACCCTCATGGTGTCATGACATACCAAACCTAGTGTTAAACAATATAGCTTAGTGAAAGTAGATGTATAGTCCATGATGTACATGTCACCATTCTGATGTATCAAGTACTCCCTAGATTTCTCCTCCCACAATGTTTCTAGAAACTAGTTCTCAATGAACTTATCCTCAAAGTCCTTCCAGGATAGTTCTTCATGTCTTTTAGCTTGAACCTACACATCCCACTAATGCTTCACCGACCTTCTGATTATGTACGTTCCCACCATTACCATCTTCCCTAGAGGAACCTCCAACTACTGAAAGAACATTTTCATTCTCACATTCAAGTTATCATATGTCTGTAGACCAGACTAACCCTAAAAAAGTGGCATGTTTTGTGACTAGAACTCCGATGTGAGATACTTCATTGATGGATCATCTCCCTTAAAACTACTATTGATTCCCTACAAGGCATGTACCTGGATGGATCAGATCTTCTCGTCGAGCTACTACTCAAACTCTATCAATCTCAGTAGTTGTCATGCCTACATTGGATCCTGAACATGATCCAACCTCTGACCCTATACCTATATTTCATGCTCAACCTTCCCCTTAGGGCTATGAACCAGTTATTGCACCTACGTTAATATACCATCATCCACCCGACCCTCCATCTATTCCATATAGGAGGAACCCATCAAATTGAAATGTAATTCATATATATCAATATATATCTATCACATATAGGGACAACAATAAAAGCTAAATTATAATAACTTCCCTTACTATTACACACCAAAACCATTACCACGACATCTAGGACTCATGGCCTCCTTACCCGCCCTCATCAAAGCTAGGTATTAAAAAATACATGATCCATGTCCAACCTCATAACCATGTTGCCTCAAAAGGATGAGCTAGTCACACAATCCCGATGATGAGAATCAACTCAGCAATATGACATGCATTCTTCTATAAGAGATAGGCCCATTGCTCATGCAACCTGAAATTTTCTACATATATACAATGCATGGAATACCATAGTTCACATTTAAAATGAATGTAAAGCATGTAATTTCACATTTCTGCAAATAATTTGTTATTATTCACATGATATTATCACTTCATAAGGCATACTGGTATATATGAAAATGAAATACAATAAAAATATTCCTATCAAAATCCATACAACAATTCATTTCTTTACCGAACCAAGGTCCAGTTCTTCCTTTCCACACTAGGTCAAGGGTCACATATCACAACCAATAATCATCACTAACCAACTCAGCCGAAATGGTGGAAATCATATAAAATATAATCTCTAAAAAATGAAAACATTATCACCCACCAAAGGTAACTCAATTTGTCCCCCAAACATGGGGCTTCCAACACACATGAAATATTTCAAACTCTAGTTCCAACAACAACCCATCACCAGTATACGGTAAAAAAATTGTAATACTAAGAAATGAGGTAATATAAACACCTTTGATACCACATGTAGCATCCCCTACCTAAAAATACACTTGAAAAATTCTAATGGGGTGGGTGACACAAGCCTTATGCAAACCACCCCAAACTACAAAGGCTCCCTACTAGTAGCGATGGTGTAAAAAGGTAGTGTGGGTAGGCTATACACTCTGAGAATAAAAAAGGTACTGGTCTAAGCATAATAAGATAAAATGTCTCACAAATAAATGACTCAGAATATCCAACATGACTTGCAGAGTAGAAGCACAATCAATGTAAATAAATAGTGTATGTCATAAAAAAACATAAGTAGTAGCGGAAAGTAAACAAAATGTAATTCCATAAAATCACTTGTAGCCACTAAAAAATGCTTGAAAACATTTCATATCTAGTCATATTATACAATATCAAAGGGTTTTCTCATGGAAAACAATAGTACATACATATATAAGCATGGTAAAACTATAAATGAAACTAGAAAAAATTCAAACTACAACTAGGAATTACCTCAAAATCCATGAAATTCTCCAGGAAAAACAGTACTACTCTCTAGCTCTTAAGGCTGATCCTTGTTATATTATTAAATCCATTATTTCTACAAGATTCTCGAAGGGCATGTGTAGGGTGTGAGATGAATCTCAGTTGGATTCCACCCAATGGTGTGTAACTAGTATATGTGTTAAATCAAACAAGATAGTATAAGGAAATTAAACAACATGATACAATAAATTAACAAAACCTCCCATTGTTCTCAGTAGACACCAGGGAGTGTCACATTCTTTTCCCAATCCTAGAATATTATAAGTAGAGAGAGTCTTTATCTGTTTGACTAAGTTACCCCTATAGTCCCAATGTCTTGGTGAACCCATAGGTTCATCCTTAATCATATATCTTGGAACTACATGTCTCTAGAAACCTTGTGTATCAAAATACTGATGTCACAAAGCCATACACAAACAATATTATCTCAATCCCATGGACCCCATCTTGAAATCTCACAACGGCCCATGGCATGAACAATAGAGTAACAATGATGTCTGTCCTAAAATAAATACCCATTCCCAAGACATCAATCATGGTTAGCCATAGCCCCCATCCCAATAGCCCAATTTCTACTAACTAAAAGCTCCTCTCCTTACACAATTATTTATATGGGAGGCACCTCCAAATCATAATTACCTTAGAATTAAAAAATGAGGCCCTCTACCCACAAAAATGGTCAAACAAATTCATCATGGAATCAACATGTGTGCACATGACTCTAAAAAATCGTTGTCCATCATGGGTGAGCAGAAATAACCAAATAAGAACTAAATAAATACTATCTCTAGAACCTCATTCCCAAGAGACCATCTCACTTCAATCCAATGGCCTTTCCATCCAATTATCACGGGAATTTTCTAACTTGACATCCTTATTACCTCATCTGACATCCTAGTTTCCCAATCCTAGTGGCCATTCAATCGTAAAATATCTTGATCCATTCCATTCATGATCCCTTGGGTCCCATCTCTTGAAATTAATGTAATTACATGCATACAATTTAAACAAAACTTTTTAAACAAGAAAATCAATTTAAATGATTTAATTTCATAATTTAATCAATCATCAAAATTTAAATAAGTAGTTCTTCAATTCTTATAATTTATTTAAAAAATCTACATTAAATAAGAAAATAAATTTAAATAAAAACAATTCAATTATACAATTTTGGCATCCGAACCAAAATACCCCATAGGAAAACAACCTCTAACCCCTCAGTGATGAAGAAAAAAAATTATTGGGCATGTTTAACGACATCCCACAATTCAAATGGTCATTTTGATATGAAGAAATAAGTATAAATGGGTCTCTCTCGAAATACCCAAAATCATTCCATAGGCCACATCACCCAATGACTGAAAAAATTCAAAACATGGTATGCATCACCTACATTAAATTTATAAGCATAGGCATGTCCGATATCGAGATCCATTTCAAAGTGGATTGACATGGATATGATTTTCCATCTAAAACCTTAAAAATTTATATTGAAAAAATGGTCCATACGATGAATGATCAATGAAGAAGAGGTATACATAGTGTTATCCATACCGAGGCGATCCAATATATTTTCATGGGTCTAATAATAGAGGTCAAACATGGATAGATGATCAAATTTTATGGAAATAGCATAGGGGAGGCTCTCCACTACTTTGAACAACCTTTTATTAAGGAAAAGAGAGATATGATTGAAAATGATTGAAATAATAGAAAAAATGAAGTTAAAAAAATACCTAGAACTAGTTGCACAGTTTACCAACACAGTTTCCCAAACCTTGAGGCAATAGTGTTGAAGCCACAACCTATGATCCAAGGACTTCATGACCACAGGGAATGGTTCTCCATACCATGTGAAAACCGTGCAGTAACCCTTTATAAATATACAGACACATCTTCGAGGTTGTGCACTAAAACTCACATGGTTTCCCAAAACTGGGTTCTTACACCTCATTTCAAAAAACATGGACATTTGGAGAACAATGAACTAAAAAGCCTTAAAAACATGAGGAACTCTCCTAAAATCTAAAGAAACCCATAAAAGAAAAATAAGGGCAATGGAACACTCAAAATTGAGTTCCAATCAACAAAAAAAATTTATATATACTAAATGAAAAATCCAAACCGGGTTGGGATTTTTGCCTATTTCTAAATCTCAGGTCATTACAATATGCAATAGATCTATAAAAATATGTATTCTAGATTACTAAAACTAATCCCATTAGAGAAATTTATTAATTTTTTTTCTAAAATATTTTTTATGATTTTTTATAACAAAAAAGTATAATATTTAGTGAAATATAAAATATTAAGAAAATATTTTTTTAATTTTAAATAGATTCTTTAGAATGTGTTGAATGATATTATATTAACTCAAAATCCACCCCCATATGGAAGAAAATAACATTTTGAGGATAATAACTAAATAAAATAAAAACATACTAACCCCACGTTATAAGAATCCTCTTTTTACTAATTTATTATTATATTTTGTATCGCCCTTTATTTTAGATTTCAGTAAATTTATTCCTAACAATTTAAAATTTTACTATAATAGTTCTATAAAATTATCCCCATTTTAGATTTTCTAATATAAGGACATCAGGTAGATGAAATATAAATTAAAATGTTATGGAAAAAATTCTATATCGAAAAAATAGATACATTCCTCCAAAATTTTATGAAATTAAATAAACCATTAGAAATTGAAATAAATATAATTAATGAAAAAAATACATATTTAAATATAATATATTTATTTAAATTTATTTCAAGGGTTAATAACAATAATATCATTCTTTTGTCATGTTGTTTTAATATAATCTCTATATTCTTCACATATTATTGATATTTTTTGACACTTCAATCACAAATATCATCTTTGTGACCACATATTCATGAATTGGAATCGTCCTATATTAATTATTTATATACATGATCTCTTATTGTAGGTCTTGTAATTTTTATCCTTCACATTTATTTTCAGGTAAAATTTAAAACATATTTTTATGATTTAAGACTTCCCCTTTTAGAAATCATTCCTTAGTACTTTCACCTTTATTGACTTATTGAATAATCATAGATTTATTCATCTTATAAAACATATTTATCAACACATCAATAATAATTTCTTATTTTGAAAACACTTCATCATGACTCAAAATAATAAATTTATGATTACCTTTTCCCATTTGGTTATAGATACAACACCACTCTTTCATCTTGTATATTTTTAGGCTGGTTTTGATGGTAGTCAAATTCCCACTATTTATTGATCATAATATTTCAAATATATATTAGTACACATTATCAAATATTTATGTTTCTTAAAATTCCTCCTATCATATTTTCACGTTCCTTTGAAATCATTAAATTAATCCTTGTTTTGAATAAAAATATACGAAATATGACCCAATGAATCCTAATATATAACATATAAATTATATTTTGTAAAAAATTAATCATTAATTAAATATTTTAGAAAATATATTTGATTCCATACCTAAAAATAGTTATATCAATATAGTCATTTATTGGTATTCCTGTACAATTTGGACTGTTTCTTAGTGGATAATTTATATAATTAGATGAAACACATATAATTGAAGGCCCTAGTGGCTTTAAATATCTTTCTTTTTAGAAATAGATTATCATTTCAAACATTAAATAACTCAAATGTAATAACCACGACATTTAAAATAGTTCTATCTGGATTGTATTGTTTGGAATGTTATTCATTTTCTTTATCTAATGATTCTTTTATTTCAGTATTACCGAATGAAACAATATTAATAGACTTCTTAGATAATGAGAATTCGGGGAATTTTTATAACTATTAAGGTATAAAATGATATTTTAGTTCTTCAACAATTTAGAAATTCTTCATAAAATCATATTGCCTTGATAAGTGTAAAATCTTTTGGAGGAGAAGATTTTTCAGTGTATTCCGTGTTCAATTTTCGTCTTTTTAATGATCATATATAACATCCTTAATTTGTTTTATTTCAAAATGATCAATTGAAACAGAAACAAATTGTACTTCAATATGTTTGGGAAAACATTATTCCGGATGATCAAACATATAACCCTTAACATTTATTTCAGCTTTAACAATTGATAGAATTTTCTCTTTTCATTTAATGAAATACATAGAAAACATAATTTTCTACTACTTTTTTGCTTGTCCCTTCTTATTTTTCTTCCACTCGAACATCATGGTAATATTTTTTCTTAATGGTAATGGGATCTACCTTATCTACCAAAAAGATGCATCATCTAGATTATTATATTCCTTCTTCTTCATTACATCCAAAATATCTTCAAATGTAATTTTCTTTGGTTTATTCTATAGAAAATTATGATTTTTTTTAAAAAAAATCTCTTATTAAAGTTCCCTTTGAGTTCTTAAACATAAATTTCAGATGAGGCTTTTCCTAAATTTTAAAAAAAAATTGAGAGGAATCATATATCAACTAGGTATTATATATTTTATATTCTCTAATAAAATAAATATTATCTCTTATATCATTTTCATCATTTTTTATCTTTACCACTTTAATATAAATTATCAACATTTGGTTGATTATATTTGCATAAATGAGAACCCCAACATTGGTATTCCTTTCTTTCAATTCATCAATAAAATTCATAACATACGCCATCAAAAAAAATATTCTTATGTTTCACAAAAAGTTCCATGACATATATATATCCTTCTATTTCAATGTTTCATTGTCTCCTTTTTAAGGGAGGATAGAAATTTTCACCCAAATCGAAACATTTTTATTTTCTAGGATGAGAATAAAAACATTAAATTTTTTTATTAGATGATAACATATATATTTCTTCTTTTGATTTTTCAAAATTTTTAGGATTCTATATAAACTTATATGTAACTAGGTCCCCTTATCATTCCAATGTAATTTGAGATAACTCTTAAATTTTATTATCATTCAATATGTAAAAATTAACAAAAAAGTAAAAATATAAATCATTATTAACAACATATTCATAATGTTCTGTTGAGGTATAAAAAAATATTACTAAGTCAAGATAGTGGAAATCAAATCATACTTTTTCTACACATAAGGACTTCCATCCTTAGAAAAAAATCATCTATTTTCAAAAATATTCATATATAAAAAACTATGCTCTTTTTAGTAACATTTTTTAAGGATATTCTACTAGAGAAGTTAATGGAGGTATCCATTCATCATGAACAAAAAAATCATATATTAGACTTACCAAAAAATGATTTATTGAGAGGAAATTGATATCCAACAACATTTCATAAAATATACTTGTTAGAAATGAGATGTCCCAATGTTTCTATATATAGGCCTTAGTAGGTATATATTTTTTCTTCCTTTAATATATCAGATTATAAATAAATCCTAATTCAAATGAACACCTCACACCAAAACTCGAAATATGGTAATAATTTTTTTTATCTCTTCATTTTTTTATTTTTTTATTTTTTTATCACTCATACATTCATACTCATAATACCCTAAATATTATAAATCTTTTATATGGAGTATAAATTAATCAAAATAGTAAATGAAAAAGAACAATGTAAACCATTTATTTATAATTTACCATTTTGAAATAATATTTTAAAAATAGTTTTAGAAGCTAATTTAGAAATGTAGTCTTCTTGAAATTTTTGAAAAATATACAAAATATTTTTATCAAATAGAAATTTTTTCAAAAACAAATTTCATTTTATTAAATTTTATAGAAAAATATGTCCTAAAATTTCTATCATAAATTTCACTTGAAAATATTATAATTTATTTTAAATAATACAGAAGACAAATAAAGTTTCATTGAAAATATGAACTCTCCATTTAAATGATTAAATTAATGTATTGAGATGGTTTAAACAATAAGTAAATTTGAATAATCATTTCCAGTTGTCCATTCGATGATTTTGTTTAACATATTCAAATCTATCAGAATTATGGGTTCTGTAAAAATTTCATTGTGTTCTTCTGGAATTATAATAAATAATAAAATTATATATACTTTATATATGTTATCCAAAAATAAATTTATTCATATATATTTGTATATATATATATATATTATCTAATGATTGATGTTTTGATATTTTACATAATGATATGGGAATTGCGTATTCATACAAAATTGGATTTTTTTTACTAAAATTCAAGCCAAATTATGTGAGGGTATGATGAATCTACCACATTTGAGGTATTAATAAGAGAAATAATACTTTTATTATTTTCTTATTCATGATTTTTATGAAAATAATAAATAAAATTTTGTTGAGATATAAATGTTCCTTAAATTAATTAAGGAATTTGAAATCCTTCGGAAAACGTATTTCCCCCATCATTCTCATTTTAATCTCTTACATCATAAGATTCAAAAAAAAAACTAATAAATTATTTTTTATTCAAACAAATTATATTGACATCAATATAAATTTATACAATGATGGTATTATTTAAAAAATAATAAAAAGGGTTGGGTTTGTATCCCACTTAGAAAATTTATAAAAAAAAGATTGTTAATCTCTCATACCTGGATCATGGGATATTTTTAAATACATTAAGTTCCTTAGTAAGACTAAAAAATAACAACGGATTTTGTTTCATCCAAACAATGTTGTTGTTTTGCATAAACATCCACATGAAAATACCCATTATGGAAAGCACACATCACATCCATTTTAAAAATATTAAAATTTTGTAATGTTACATATGTAATAATTAATATAATAAATAAATTTCTTGTTACTAGATCGTATGTTTATTTATATTTTATGTGTTATTTTTTTATTATAACCATTTTTAAAAAATTTATCTTTATTTCATACTTTAAATCAATTTTTTTTTAAAATTTATTTCTGAAAACCATTTTTCACAAACTGCATTGAAATTGTTTGGATGTTTAACTAAAGTCTAAACAATATTCAATTAAAAATCATTGAGTTAATCCTACATTATCTTTTTCCTATATTAATCACCTAAATCCTTATCACGAGTCTTTGGTTATATTTAAGATAAAAATGATAATTGTTTTCATAATAAACTAATAATTTTAATTTTTCCTACATAAAAAATGATATTATAAATAGGATTATTCCTAAGGATTTTTGGAATAATTGGATTTATAAAAGGGTGTTATTAAATAATATGATGAATTTATTCCTTAGGAAAAAATAAGAAATATTTTCTATAGTTTTTCTCACAAAAAAGAATTTTAAAATATGGGTAGAGAAATAGGTTTTGAAATAATATCTGATGATGTGGTTTGAGGTTTTTTAAAAAAAAATCATCTTCATCCAAAATTACATATAATATTTCCTCTATAATAATAATTTTTAAAAAAACGCTAAAATCCATACAAATTAATCAATATTGTAGAAAAATAACTTCATCATATGATGTATTGAATTTATTGAAAATATCATTAGCGTTCAATGGTAATACTCTACATAATAAACTAAAGTAATATTTTTTTTGGATTTCTTATTGTCTACTACTCATAAGGAATTTAATTAATAAAAGTGATAATTAAAACATGTATTATATTATAATTTGAAGTAAAATAATATTTAGACAAAAAATATGTAACAATGGATTTTTCACTGAACATGTTTTTAGTATACTTATAAACCAATCTACTTCTTCTTTATACTAAACTATTTTGATGAGGTATTATAAGGAATGATAATTTATTTTTATAAAATTATTAATATAAAAATATTAAAATATTCCACCAAGGTCACTATGGATAGTTAAAAAAGTTAAATTTGTCTCCATTTTTAATATGGTCTATAATTATTTTTAAAGTAAACTCATATTATGATTTTTTCTCAAAAAATAGACCCATGAGTATCTAATGTAGTCATGAACTAACACATTTACAAAATATTTTCCACACATAAAATTAGTTTTTTAGGACTAATTATGTCTGTGTGCAATATATATATTGCGTCAAAATTTGAAACTTGGGTAAGAGATCTAAAACAATACCAGTGTTACTTGCAAAATAGAAAAGGATCAAAAAGATCACAAGAATTAAACCTAACATCTGGTAGAACTTATAAGTTAAATATATAAAAAAATATCATTACTATGAGTAGAAATAATTAATTTAACTTTATAAAATTTACCAATTCATTTTTCTTTCCTCGTGTTTACAAGTTAACCTTGAAAATATAATCATAAATTTCTTAATGTGGTTGTTCTTAAGTTATAAAAAAAATTAAAAAACATAAAATACGGGTTTCCAAGAAAAACTATATTACATAATCTGTAAATTTCTATATGATAATTGTAACCAGAAGTTACTTGAACACCATAAATCAAGTTGATATTTTATAATAATTTTTTTTCCAATTATATGATGGGAACAACCAGAATTTATCTTCCAAATATTTTTATATTTAGTACTCTACTTACATTCATGTAAACAAAGAGTAAAACTTTTGATTTTCAAATAATCTTGGCTCCAAAAAGTTTAGAAAAATACTTTACAAATAAAATGTTAAATCACTATTTAGTTTGAAAACTACTATTTATTTACACAAATAAAATTCTTGAAAGATAAATGATTCAATTTTAATTAAAGAATATTTTTTCTTATATTGTCCATAACTTTTACATTTTAAGAACAAAGTGTGTTGTTTTAGGAACAAAGTAATTGTTTAGAATTTTTATTAGGTTCTTAAAACCAATACTAATAACACTTCTATATGGGAAAATGTTTCTGTACATATTATCAAAATTTTCATTTTAGAAATTAAAATTTGAAAATAACTTTTTTAGAATCAAAATTGACAATTTTAGTTTTAAAACTAAATCATTATCCTCATTATTTATTTTAGAATTATATTTCCAAATCATTTTTATGGTATCAAAAACATCTATAAAAATTATAGAAATCATTAAATTTACTTTATCAATTCCTTCTTTAGAAACATCTTGTTTTTTGAAACACTACTGTTATATTTTTCTACCATTTTAGAAAAACTAATAACGTATTCAATGAATGAAAAAATATCATTAGATAAACTAAATTTTTATTATTAAATTTTTTTACGTGATTCAATGGATACATTTTCCATATATTATAGATACCCAAACTTTTCATACATAGATATAATGTCTTCATCGAAGAATATTCAATACTGAGTATAAAAATATATGGAATAATATTCTAGGATTATTTTATTGAGAATATTGTAAACATAAAAAATTTGGTCATAGTAGTCTACATTATCTCCCCCTTATATATTTAGAACTATCACCCTTCTAAAACATATCATACATAAAACCATTATTCAAAACATGGGAAGGCAAACATAAGAATGGGTGATCTATGATGCATAGTAAGGGTAAACATGCGAGATATTAATTATTATATTAATATGAAATGAGAAAGAGTGTTAGATAACATGAAATTAACATTTGAAAACCATACCTAGAAAATCGTAGCTCATAATGTTCTATTGTGTAATAATGAATGCCAGTTTATAAAAACTGAATCACAAAGGAATCAAAGATGATAACCCCTGATTTCATATCACTGGAATGATACATGCAATTGGGTAATGAAAAAAATTATACAAATTCATTTACATGGTGTTTGGTTATAAATTCCAAGACTATCATTGTGGAATGGGCTAACTCCAAAAACCACCATAGTAGTAATGGTACACTACCATGACTATCATATTGAAAAAGGTCTATACTAAACTGGGTTTAGTACCCATTTTCTTCCCATTTATCTAATTAGATGTAAATATCGAGCCAATTCATTGGATGAATATATGGGTCCCACTATTCATATAATTAAAATTACATAGATATGTTTAATAATATCATAAAATATTCATCAGATTAGAACCATTGTAAAGAAATGGGGTTAATAAACATCATGACATCATGAATATAAATATCTATGGAAATATTAATGATGGTGTCCTTGTATCAGATTACACTTAAATTATAAGGAAAATTTAATGTTCTTGTTTTTTATGGGAAGAAATACCACAAAAAGATCATTAAACCATTCTTGAGGAAAATAGAGTTTCCACTTTAAAATAACAAATTAAAAAATAGCACAATTATAAAGGAAAATATATTAGTTAAAAAATATATGAACTTTTAAATAATTATTCATTGAGAATATTAGTCTTGACTATGAGAAATATTATTCACATTTTTTATGTAAAAAACCAATCCCTTAACACTATTAAATAACGGGTTGAAAATAACCACTTTTAGAAATTGAAAAGAAGATCACATTCAAGACATTTAAAAAAAACAAAACATGGGAAAAATGAGTTCAAATGATTAAATTATAAAAACATAACTTCCTTTAAAATAGTTTTTTAGAAATCATGGATATAGAGGAAAAACTTTTCTTTTTCTAAATAGATAAATGAGTTAGATTTTCCTTAAAATATATTTTTAGTTTATTGAGTCAAATAGTCTGAAAAATGAAATGAAAACATGTACTTCCATTAAATAACTAAAGGATTGTTACATTAATGAGTATCTTGAGAGAAAAATCATAATATTTCATCATTGTGAACTTAATATGATGCAATTTCAATTTAGAATTAGAGTGTAACATTAAACCCTCTCCTCGAGTTTACATTTCATTGAAGGCACTCTAACATCTTGAAGAATAAATTTATATTTATTACAATTCTAAAACATTTACATTTTAATACTTTTTATTACATATACTAACATTTATAATAATTTAATAAAATACTATTTATCAGTAATTCCTTATTAAAATAATTATTTTGAGGTGATAATATTCTGTTTATCATGAGTATATTCCTTCCACAGTTCCAGTCCTTGTACATTAATCATGATTCTATACACCCAAAAATATTAATCGTCATATAAATATCAGATTTATTAATTATATAAATATTTATATTCATCAAAAATTCTAGAGATAGAAAATTGATTAACACCATTCATAGAGATACTAGGTTGTATGTATGAAATAATGTAATTTTTATTTTTGATAGATGGAAAAAAAGATAGATATATTTCCATTATACATTCTATGATCATTTTTATATCTTAAATACCATATATATTTATCCACTCTATCCTCATTAACATCTATGTAAAATATACATGAAAAATGAATGACATCACTTTGTAGAGGTGGTAGTTTAAACATTTTGACAAGCGACGTTATCATTATCCAATGGATTGGATGGTAATAAATTCAGCATGATATTATCATTTTATAACTACAATAATTTTATAAATATCACATATAAATATTATACCATTCAAAATAACCCTACATAAAATATGGTGATGAAAAATGAATTGTATCACTACATGGAGATAGTAATCCATACGTACGCACAAGAAATAATTTCATGTCTCATTTGATGGTTAAGAGGGTTAATAATGGTGTTTCAATAATAATAATAACTGAATTGAGTAGTATTTAAAATAATTAATTTTTTATTATATTGTAAATATAACATATATAGGGTTGGTAAATGAGAGTAGAAAAGAATTTGATAGTTTGAGGCAATTTTCTCTTCTTCGAAGTGAATCATTTTTATCTCCTCTTGGGGGATCTAGGATTGATATTTTGGGAATACCATATCAAATATAATATTTATAGTGGCTTGGTATATTTTTCATGTTCTAGAATTCTCAAAATGTTGTAAATAAGTGAGAGATTAGGTACCCTGTTATAATTGTGTTGAGGGGTGCTTATGGAAATTAGAAAAAGATTAAATTATAATATATTAATTATCAATAAATGTTATTCCAAATTTCTAGTTAGTTAATGATATGGTAGAATAAGGTTTTAATCACATCAACCAATACAATTTAGATAATAATTTCATACTTTTAAAACATTTCATTTTGATTTACCCTTAGTTAATAATTTGAATTTTAACTATAGTAACAAATTTTCCATATTAATGGATTTTAATTATTACATATATGGTGTAAATTTTACAATAAATGAAACTTTTTTGACACATTATATAATATCATATTTACATTGATTTTTTTTAATATTTTATTATTTTTTTATAATTTAATAATATATTATTTTGAAAAAAATATCATTATTGTAAATTTTGAAACTATTTATTTAATATGAACTAAAAGACATAAATACCAAGATATAATTAAGTTATAATATTTTCACATAGTAATAATATTTCTTATTTACATTATAAATAATTTAATATTATAAATATTTCTAATTATATGACATTTCATATTTCACTAATCATTTATTTTATTTTATTAATTAAATAAATTAAAACGGTTTCAGAACCATGTAAGTCTTTAAGGTAATTATACAATACCTAAAAATCATAAATATATTTCCACCCTGAATATAATTTAATTATATAGTGAATAAATATTAATAATCATTCATATAATGTTTTTTCACACTATTAAAACATAATTGATATTTAAAACTAATAGAGTGACATTTCATAACATTCTTTGATTTAAATAATATAAAAATCATTTTTTGGGGAAAATATCCATTAAAATATCTTATTTAGTGCATAATTTGATAAGGGTTTAATTAAATTATTCAAATAACAATTATAATTAAAAATTACTGCATTGTCACTTACTATTAATCTATAATAACTTGATCCACCCTTTACTAAGGGGATAAATTTTTCCATGGTTACTATTTATATTGACCAAAAATAAAATGTGAATATTTATCAAATTTTAATATTAGATTTATAAATATGTAAATAATTTTCTATAATTCATTTCATATGAAGGGATGGAATTTATTTTAAATTATTGATGCAAAATAAGGAAACAATTGTATTAAAATTAAGTCCATTTTAAACAAAACATAGGCACTTTGAGTGGTGTCGGCCACACCGGTCCTCCGATTGAGGCGGGTCTTACTCTTTCACATTACATATGAGTCATGGATAATTTTCCTAAAGTTTCAACACAATCAGAATCAGTTTGATCGGATTGGAATATGTACACAAAATATTGTCCATTTGGAATAAAAGAGAGGCAGTTTGGGTGGTCCCGGCAACATCGGACCTCTTATTGAGGCATGGTTTACTCATACACGTCATATATGACCTATGTATCATTTTCCTAATGTTTCAATAGAATCCTAAGGCATTTGGTCGGTTTCCCGTATGACAGTTGTTGATTTCATATACAATTTAATCCATTTTGAACAAAAGAGAGATAGTTTGAGTGGTCCCAGACACACCGCGGCTCTGATTGAGGCGAGGTTGACTCGTACACGTCACATATGACCCATGGATCGTTTTCCTAAAGTTTCAATAGAATCCTAAGGCATTTGGTCAGTTTGGCGTATGACATTTGTTGTTTTCACTTAAAATTAAGTTAATTTTAAACAAAAGAGAGGCACATTGAGTGGTGTCGGCCACAACAGGCCTCATATTAAGGCGGGGATGACTCGTAAATGTCACATATCATCCATGGAAAATTTTCCTAACGTTTAAACACAATCAGAATCCGTTTGATCGGTTTGGTGTATGTACGTAAAATATTGTCCATTTTGAACAAAAGAGAGGATGTTTGGGTGGTCCCAACCACACAGCGCCTCGAATTAAGGTAGGGATAAATTTTACACATCACATATGACCCATGGATCGTTTTTCTAACGTTTCAATAGAATCCGAAGTCATTTGGTAGGATTCTCGTATGTCAATTTTTGATTTCACTTAAAATTTAGTCCATTTTGAACAAAAGAGAGACGGTTTGAGTTGTCCAGGCCACACTGCAACTCAGATTGAGGCGGGGTTGACTCTTACAAGTCACATATGACCCATGGATTGTTGTGCTAATGTTTTAATAGAATCTGTAGGCATTTGTTCGGTTTCCAGTATGTCAATTGTTGTTTTGACTTAAAATTAAGTCCATTTTAAACAAAACAGAGGCACTTTGAGAGGTTTCGGCCACACCGGGCCTTGGATTGAGTCGGGTTTGACTCGTACACATAACATATGATCCATGGATCATTTTTCTAAAGTTTCAACACAATTAGAATCATTTTGATTGGTTTGGCGTACATATGTAAAATATTGTCCATTTGGTACAAAAGAGATGCAGTTTGGGTGGTCCCGGCCACACTGCGCCTCGTATTGAGGCGGATTTGACTTTTACACATCACATATGACCCTTGTATAATTTTCATAATGTGTCAATAGAATCCGAAGGCGTTTGGCCAGTTTCCCGTATGACAGTTGTTGATTTCACATACAATTTAGTCCATTTTGAACAAAAGAGAGACAGTTTGAGTGGTCCCAGACACACCGCGGCTCGGATTGAGGTGGGGATGAGTCGTACACATAAAATATGACCCATGGATCGTTTTCATAATGTATTGAAACAATACAAATGTGTTTGGTTGGTTTCCCGTATGCCAGTTGATGTTTTTTACATCAAATGATGTCCTTTTGAAACAAAAAACAGAATCTTTGAGTGGTGGCGGCCACACCGCACCTCGGATTGAGGTGGGGTTGACTTGTACACGTCAAATATGACCCATGGATCGTTTTGCTAATGTATCGACACAATACAAATGTGTTTGGTCGCTTTTCCGTATGCCAGTTGAAGATTTTCAATTAAAATGGCGTACTTTTGAAACAAAAGGCATACACTTTGAGTGGTTCCAGCCACACCGTGCCTCGTATTGAGACGACGTTGACTCGTACACATCACATATGACCCATGGATAGTTCTCCTAATGTTTCAATAGAAACTTAATGCGTTTGGTTGGTTTTCCGTATGTTCTTAAATTATTGTCCATTTTAAGCAAAAGAGAGCCACTTAGAGTTATTCCTGCCACACCGTGCCTCAGATTAAGGCGGGGTTGACTCGTACATGTCACATATGAACCATGAATATTTTTTCTAATGTATCGACACAATCAGAATGCGTTTGGTCAGTTTTACGTATGCCAGTTGATGTTTTTCACTTCAAATGATGTCCTTTTGAAACAAAAGACAGACACGTTGAGTGGTGGCGGCCACACCGTGCCTCGGATTGAGGCGGGGTTGACTCGTACATGTCACATATGAACCATGGATCGTTTTTCTAATGTATCGGCAAAATCTGAATGTGTTTGGTCAGTTTTTCGTATGCCAGTTTATGTTTTTCAATTAAAATGACGTACTTTTGAAACAAAAGGCAGACACTTTGAGTGGTTCCGGCCACACCACGCCTCATATTGAGGCGGGGTTGACTCTTACACGTCACATATCACCCTTTTATCATTTTCCTAAAGTGTCAATAGAATCCTAAGGCATTTGGTCAGTTTCCTATAAGATAGTAGTTGATTTCAGATACAATTTTGTCAATTTTGAACAAAAGAGAGACAATTTGAGTGGTCCCAGACACACCGCGGTTCGGATTGAGGCGGGGTTGACTCATACACGTCACATATGACCCATGGATCCTACTTCTCCCCAATTTGTTTTGAAAATAACATGAGATATGATTGGTTTCATACATCCAACTTCTGTCCATTATGTAAAAAGAATTTATATAACTCATTTTCTCATAAACAATTCTATAGGATTGAACTTTAATAGAAAACATATTTCAAAATCCATTTTAAATAATAAAATCCCTCGGTCAATTTTAAAAAATATTTGGATTTTTCTCAAGGCACCCCCATTTGGAAAAGTCACATTAAATGCCCTATTTCCACGCCAAACCATTGAAAACAATTAACATGAGGCAATCGTCGACCACAAATAACTTAACTGGAAATTAAAAAACAGAAACCAAATGTGATATAGAATTTAATGTTAAGTTAGGGGAAATGAGATTAAATAGAGACAACAACATCATAAATGGTTCCAACATCATAACTTTTGATTAAAACCACCCATAAAAGGAATGAGAATTCCTCATACACCTAATCCCTAATAAAACAAACCAAATATCCAATTAAAACATTGAATTTAGGGTTTCCATCCCACTTGGACAGCCCAACCCCCACCCCACACACCCCACTTGGACAGCCCTACCCCCACCCCACTTGGACAACCTAGCACCCCCCCCCACCCCACGTGGACAGCCCTACCACCACCCAACTTGGAAAACCTAGCCCCCCCCCCCACCATTCCTGGACACCCCTACACCCTACAACCCACATGGATAACCCAGCCACCCACATCCCCCCCCCCCCCCGCACCCCACCTGGACAGCCCTACCGTCACCCCACTTGGATAACCCATCCCCTCCACCCTAACTAGACAGCCCCTCCCCCACCCCACCTACACACCCTCCCCACCCCACTTGGACAACCCTTCCTGGACACCCTCCCCCACCCAACCTCCACACCCTCCCCCACCCAAACAGCCCTACCCCCACCCCATTTGGACAACCCAGCCCCCTCCCCAACCCTACCTAGAAAGCCCCCCCCCACCCTACCTAGAAAGCCCCTCCCCCACCCTAGAAAGCCCTACCCCCAACCCATGTGGATAACCCAGCCCCTCCCCCACCCTACCAAGACATCCCACTCCCCCACCATACCTAGACAGCCCCTCCCCTACCCCAAACAACCCTACCCCCACCCCATTTGGACAACCCAGCCCCCTCCCTCACCCTACCTAGACAGTCCCCTCCCCCACCCTACCTTGACAGCCCCTCCCCCACCCCAAATAGCCATACCCCCACCCCATTTGGACAAACCAGCCCCCTCCCCACCCTACCTAGACAGCCCCTCCCCCACCACACTTGGATAACCCTCGACATCCTCCACACTTTGACAGCTCTTCCCCCACCCCACTTGGACAGCTCTACCCCCACCCCACTTAGACAGCTCTACCCCCACCCCACTTAGACAGCTCTACCCCAACCCCACTTGGACAGCTCTACCCCCACCCCACTTGGACAACCCCCCCCCACCCCACTTGGAAAACCCAGCCCCCCCCCCCCCCCACCCCACCTGGACAACCCTAACTCTATTAATGTCTAACCAACAAAATCAAGTCAATAGAGCTTAAATTTAAAATAAATCAAGGATAAAATAACTCAGGATCATATTGACCTCTTCAATATCAACCAAAATTATTCAATACAGATAAATCGAAACAAAACCACAACCTAAAATGATATATTGATTGTGTTCATAATGGAATCATAATATAGAATACATTGTAGATAAATGGAATGAAAAAATATAAAATAAATGAAGGCACACCTCCCGATTTAAAATCGAAGAACAAATATTTCTTGATTCAATGATAGATGTCCCATTGGAAATTAGAGTTAACACCCTCTAGAGAAGGTTGTGAAGTAGAGTTCCAATTGTAACTAAAAATTTTATATGTCTTATTTTCATAAGGGGAACATAATACACACTATATTTCACCAAAATAAAATGGCAAAATCTAATGTAAATTAACACACACGAACTGATTTAAACGGGAAGAACAAATCTAAAATAAATGAACTCACACATACCGATTTAAACGGGAAGAAAAAAACATTGAAAACCAGACCTGTTGTGCTGGGAAGTAGCGTTTGTTTCGTGATTTAGAGGAAAACCTTCCAGACGATTGAGGTTTAGGGAAAAAAATTCAAGAGGGTTCGTCCAGGTCTCGGTTAGGGAAAAATTTTCGAGATGTCTGGAGTTGCAGATCGATGATATTTGGGGATTTTCTTTCCCAACGGTTTTTTAAAACTGTTGGGAAAGTTATGTTATCCCAACAGTTTCAAAAAATCATTGGGAAAAACCTCTTAATGCCATATATACCAACGGTTATGATAGAACCTTGGTATAGGGGTCTTCATCTTTCCCAACGGTTTCACTAAATCGTTGGGAAAACTCTTTTTTACCCATTTTTCCCAACAGTTTCATCAAACCATTGGGGAAACACAATTTTTACAGATCTTTACCAACGGTTTTTGGAAACCGTTTGTAAATATTACCTGTACCAACGGTTCTTTGAACCGTTGGAATACACGCGTTGGGAAAAACATGATTTCTAGTAGTGTTATGAATATGATATAATTGATATTTCTTTTGTTAACCCATACTGAGCATTTCAGCTCACCCCTTTCATATGTTTTCTTTTCCCTAGGTCAGGAAGAAGGATATTAAGTAGGAAATTCCAAAAAGGGACTGTAGATATGATGACCTAAACAGGAGACAATGTAGTTGATTTGATGAGCTGGTTGTTTATGTTTCCCAATTTCTGAAGACACTATACCTATATTGTCCTTTCCTGGTTTTGTTATATGTTGTAATAAGTGTGCTTCAATTTTAATGTAATAACAATATATGTAATCTTTTGGTCTTTATAAGTATATCTCACCCATCACCATCAAAGTCTCTATTTAGTGTCCTTTTGGATCCTTATATAAGTGATTTTGGAACTTATATTATTTTTTTAAAGTGATTTTAATGTCTTCACATTCATAATAGAATAAGTATAACATATTTAATGTTTAATTTTATAGAAGATAAATTAGACTAAAAAAATTATTCCAAATTTAGTAGATTTATATTCATCATAGTTTTTTTTACCAAATTAGTATATTAAATAATTAAATAAAATTGTTGATATAATTATTTTATTAATAGATTAAACAAATAAATGTTATAAAAAATAGTAAGAAAAATATATTTTAGACTAATTTATATGAATATTTATTTTTTTATGACCACGATCTATTAGGAATATAGAAAAATAGTTTTATAATTTCAACTTCTTATATTAATATTTTTATAAATCAATTAATTGAATAGAGTCAAAATTAAAACCATTGATTTTTTATCCAAAAATTTTATTATTAATTTCATTAAAAACTATTATACCTTTTAAACAATATATAATAATTTTTATATGGTGTATAATGAGCTATGTTATTTATTTATGGTAGTACTGATATCAAATAATAAAATATCGCAGCATTTTTATATTAGAATACTATTTTTCCATGTTAAAAATAAAATAGAATAACTAAGTGTCAATTAAAATGATATGGATTAAATTGATAGAAAAAATTATTTAAAATATATTGTTTTATGATTTTACAACCATATCTAATTTAATATTTTAAATGGGCACATTTTTTAGTTTTTTGGATGGGGTTTGACTTTGTTATAAATTATTATTTCAGAAGATCCCAAAAGTTCCCAACATCACAAATATAAAAAGGGAACCTCTTATTTCTCCTTTTCACATCACATTGAGCCTTAAATCTCGTCCATAACTAAAAATTTTCCTTTATATACTTTTCTAGTGACACTCTATATGTCCTCCTCTCTAGAGCTCTAAGAGGATACTTCTAAATAGCATGTCGAAGAAGATATAATCTCCTCTACCGACTCATTCAGACATCATTATTCTTCTACGTCATCACCACGAGTTGATTTGTTATAAAGTAATAAATCCATTACCACTTATATAAATAAATTTTATTACTAATATGGAATAAAAATATACAAGTTTATATCCATCCTATGAAAAATAAATCACTACGCGTGCGTATGTATGGCCTATCATCTCCGCGCTATGGTGAAATCTGTTTTTCACCATAACATTACATGAATGGCTATAATAATGGAAATGATAAATATATAAAATTATTATAATATGATACTAATTTTGAAATATTATACACCATTCACGTCAATACCATTCAACAATTATTAAAATGATATCGTTGCTCGTGTGTAAGTATGGCCTACAATCTTCACGATGAAATGTGATTCATTCTAAAAGATCATAATTAAATAATGATTTTGTAAATTTATATACTAAATAAATATGACAAATATAATTTTAATATTGTTGTTTAATTATATAAATATGACCTATATAGGACCACCAAAACTTATTGGACAAAACATGAATAATGAAATGAATTAGTTAATACCAGAAAAAAAGTAATAATGAAATGTTATTAAAAAATGGATTATAATATGTTCATATATGATAACATAAATATATATATATATGATTCTAAAATATATAAATGAAATTATTTATATCATTATATAGGATGTCCAGATAAATACGGAGGAAATCAGGCCTAAAAGATATGGGATAATTTCTTAATCTCATTATTGTATGATATTTTTTATAAAAAATTATATAAAATTATGTATTTATCATCCACATCCATATTAAAGAAATATGTAATAATATATCTATTTTTCTATATATATTTTTTAAAGTCAATTTTACCATTTGGTTAATTTTTATTAAATGGTATGAAAGTAATATTTTTTCATTATTCGATATGAGGTATTTTATGAATTTTTTGGAAAAGTTCTATGTGAATGTTTTTTACCTTATACGACATGAATGGATTTTTAAATCTTCCTAACACCCTATTTCCATAAGTCTTCCTTTATTAAATTGAATTTTTATTTTAAAATTAAGTATTTTATTATAAAATTGTGTGACATTTTGGGAAAAGAAAAAGTTTTTTAAGAAGAAATGATATTGTCCACAATAACTAATTTCAAGTGTTATATCAAAATTATTTTATATATGTGAAGGAATTATTTAATAGGGTTAAATTTCCTGAATAAAATCCTTAATGTTCCTAATATTTTATTATCTTTATAAGGGAATGTTACTTATGAAATCCATTTTTATTATATTGATTATTATTTTCACTGGAAAACAAATCCATATAATTCACTAAATGTTTTCGTACATGATCTCAGAGAAAATCTCCTTTAGCATGCTTCATTTTAAATGGTTTTGGGGCCCGAACAGAGTTACGAATCAGAACTTATGGCAGCTCGAAGTTAGACTACTTCAAATTTCTTTCTAGGATTATTTTAAGGAAAAGTATTGATTTGCATGCAAAAAATGTAATCTTACATGAAAAATGGAATATTGTGAGAAATAAATGGAATTGTGTGTGAAATAATTGAATTTGTTTCACACAACCCCTTGTGTAATCCTATTATGTGCCAAATGCGACCTCAAACACCCTTTTTCACATGCGCTCACCACTAGTCATGTGGAAAACCCATTGGGACCTCATAATTTTATGTGCACTGCCTCTCAAGGTTTCATCTATAAATGCAAATGAACCCTATTCATCCATGGGGTCATAGAGGTTGGTCACCACTCTGATGCAAGTAAGACCACCATTTCTAAAAATTTGTGGAGATGAGGAACCTTTCATAGGAGATCTTTCGTGATAGGTCCCATAGGGGTCCACGTTTTTGTGGGAACACAATGGTTTGATCCTCGCCTGATCTCTTTGCTTCCCAAGGCATATGTGCGCAAAAACCACCTCTTATGCATAAAACATCAAACACGCATGAAAAAAACCTCTTGTGATCAAAACAACCACATTGCGTTCAAAGAATTCAATATTCTATGCAACCCCTCACTTTTTCATGGACAAGTGCCACTATTCCCACTTTCACACGCAATACTTACCTTATACTCAATTTTGTGCACAATAGTGAAATTGTTCCCAATTTTGTATGAATTATTGTTGTACAGTCCAATCTTGCACAAAACCTATCTTAATGTACCACATATTCTGTGAAATAGTATCTGTGCATGATCCCACCAGTCCATAATATGGGGGCCCCAACCCCCGCACCCCCGCTTGGAATCACTGTTGGGCTGCCATCCCAGCCCTTCGGTCTGGTCCCTTTGCTTCTGTCACTGATCCCATGAAAAATGGAGTTCCGAAACTGGAACATTTGGTGTTGGGATGTTCAAATTTTCCATTTCTCCATTATATGCACCCACCTCTACCTATGAAATTCCATGATTTGAGTTAATCTTCCACAAACCATGATACACCTTTAGTCAACCTATTCAACTTGGTTCATTTCTGATGTTGTCAGTTGATATTATCAGTATCAATTCCCCTGAGTACCCTGAATCAATAAATTCCTATAGTAACTCATTCAAACCCCATCACCTGACACCTATTCCATGTTGATCCTAAAAGGGACACTGTTGCATAAGTCCCAAACCCATCCATTTATAGGTGCCTTATGCCCAACAGTCCTATTTATATGACTATAAACTGTTCTACACCCCATATAACAAATACAGGACACCTTTTACTCCAAATAAGATATGCCTTATGCGCTAAGAATAGAATACCAATACTCCTCCCTTTGTCACCATAAACTATAGCATGCCTTATCATTCAATTATATGATGCATCTTACACCAAATAATAGATTCCTTGTGCACCATGAATAAGATGTCGATAATCCATACTACTTGACTTTAAACTGAATCATTCTCTGTCATTAAATAATTTGATGCCTCTTGTTCCAAATATGATTTGGACTATGTGAAAAGTATAAGATACCTCAGGCCATGATTACAAAGGAATAATTTCAATATCCTTGTAAATCGTTCTAGAATTCCATCAATCCACCTCATTCATTGTGTTTCTTTCATTCGTATCTTCATCCTCTTTTATGTATGAAGGGACACCCTAATGGTCGTGTCCCATGTAATTTCAGCTCACCTAGCGTTCTGGTCTAACACACCAAATGACATTGGATGGCACTTCGTGTTAGCCGCGTGTTACAAATATGTTCAAAGGTGGGCCCTCATTTGTTTGAATCCATCTCAGGATAACATGATATGGATGATGTGGTTCGAATATGGTCAGAAATTATCTCCATTCATCATGTCTCCCATAATAATTTCTGAAAGTTGGGATTGTGATTCACACATTTCATCTCCCTTATTCAGGACAATTACAAATCCCTTGGTGTTATCCTACAAGTGCACTAGTTCATAGTTGTAGGTCTCAATTATATGTTTCCACTAAACCATGAGTTGTGATTCCCTCATGGCCAGACATGAGGGGGAAATTACGAGTAGCGTACATGCATAATCCCTATCCTCCTTTGCTACTCCATAATGGCACCTTGGAATCATCCATGTGTAATCCCTCTCCACCTTTGCCTCTCATTAGCGGTATCAGGGAAGCTTCCTTGTGTAAGCCCCATCCAGCATTTCCACTTCTTAACAACACATGAGAATCTTCTATGTGTAAGCCACATCCACCATCGCTCCACCTTGTGTACTCCAAGAGTCTTCCATGCCATAATACACTATTTATGAGCCACTTTTATGCACAACAATCCATTCTTCCACACCATTCTCTCATACGACCCTCCATGTTTGTAGGACGTGATTTCAAGGTCCCTTAGGTGGTGCTTCATGTTGCATTGCACAACATTATTCATCATCGAATAAGAACACTAATGTCTATTTCTTTTTTTCGTATCCATGATAACATGGGCCCCTCAGTGGATCACTCCACAAAACCCCCTTGACATGGCATTACAGATTCCTTCTTTTCCCCATGGTTGGGTGTGTATCAGTTATGTATGTCCAAGGGGTGTGAAGTGAACCCACATTGTCCGAGCTATAGGATGTTAAATTTCCAGGCACCATCATCCAAAGTACATGACATTATTATGTGGCCTTTACCCATGAAATATACATGGGGTTCCCCATCTCAGAAATTATATACGCCCCCTCGTCTCCACATGAGTGAAATCATCTTCACATTGAATGAGTTCCTCTTTGGTGGAGCGGCATCTATTTGTGGAGAAGGGCTACCAACATGGTATAAAACCCTAGACATTCTTATAAGAGGTAGCATCCCTAATGCTCCTCTCTTTATCCATTCCAAAGAATAGAGGAGATATGGTTGTAGGGTCCTTTTTTATCACATCCCTCTCACTCTAGGATTTTCTACCATCATGCCTCTATCCTTGACTTTGTCCCAATCTCCATTTCCATGTGCCACTAATAATGCATAAGCCCATATTTCCTCTTGGGGCCAATTACATGGCATACACCCCTATTTAATCTTTGGGTCGCTAACCACTTGTATGTGCCACTCCACGTCCTATGGACACACCTTCAATGATGTAATCATCAAGTCTTTGTTGCCCCTGGTTTCTCATACTGAGTGTGACTCACATGAGATTAGAGTAAGCATTGACCATGGAATCCTTCTTGGGATGCCTATGTGTGTAATCCCCAAAACATTTCGAATTATGTGGACTTTGATCCTTGTTTCCTAGGTGAGGTATGTAGGAAGCCTCACTGAGGTATCCCAACACGTACAAGTCCCGAAAACGTCACGTCAGTTCACCCTCATCCCACATAACGTCAAAATTTATACCTTTTCTGGAAATACATGTACTTTGATCATTGTCTCCTATAAAGGGTATGTAGGAAGAATCCAATGAGGTTAAAAACCTACAACCATTGGTCCCGACCACATCACGTTGGTTCACCCTCAACGCGCATGACTTTAAGATGTACCCTCATACCCAACTATCTAGAAATTGATCCCCACCTCCAAGAATACGTATGTATTAAGTCTCCTTGAGGTTCAATCCCGACACCTATTTGTCCCGACCCCTTCACGCCAGTTCACCTTCATCTTGAATGACATTAAACTGTATACCCCTTCATCCCAAAAGACATTAAACAATACCCATTTGAACTATGAGGGATTTGAACCTTGTCTCCTAGATAGGGTATGTAGGAAACCTCCCTGACAACCAAACCCAATTGACTGTAATATGTTGGAACCCCAACCAGTGGTAAGGCATTAGAATCCCAATCAATGATAAGCTATTATAATCCCAATCTAAAGAAAGCCGTTGGAACCCCAATCGATGGTAATCCATTGTGATACCAAACTAGCAATAAGCCGTTGTGATCCCACTCCAGTTGTAAGTCGTTGTAGTCTGCAATCGATAGAAAGCCGTTGTAGTCCCATCTTTGGGAACCTGCATCTCTGGTCCACCCATCGAGTGTCAAACCAACTCCGGATACTAACTATTCAAAACCCCTAGTACATCATCGAGACTCCGTCTTATGTGTACACCCCGATTCAATTACCCCTCCCCCCCACTGAATAATGTGGACTTTGATTCCCATCCAAAGGGGTATGTACAAAGTGTCTTCAAGTCTCAATCCAAACATCATTGTAACCCTCACGTAAATTCCATATCATTCTACATCATGTCTCTACAATCCATATCAATCCTAATTGTTACATGGGCTCCCTCATCCTGGTGATATCATGTCACCGAATTTCCCTCTGCACTTAGTAGAAATCAAGAAACTAACCATGAGTTAGCCCTAGTATCAGTTTTACCTTAGGAGGTTGTAGCCATCTGATCCACTTTTATCAGGGTTCTTATTTTTCTGATCTATCTCTTCAAGATGTTAAACTCACATCATACCCGGTGTTAAAATGGGGAAGATAAGGAAAACCCTCAGTGACATGCCTATAGGATATAATTCCCAGCAATTGATGTGGGATTCCTTGGGCATCCACTCCCTCGATAAGCCCCATCATAATGGGGAAAACCCAAACACGTCAGGGTTCCTACGTACAGACACACATGTGATGTCCAATAGACTACTCCCCCGACATAAGGTTATTTTATTTATTGGTACCCTTGGAATGTTCTGACAGAAGCGGCACAGTTAATCGGAGTCCTAGAAGACATGGCACTAGGAAGAGTTTCACAAACAATGTCTTAAGTCTATGGGGGAGACCTGGCCTAGGTGACAAGTTCTGAGGAGGAATCCACAGAAGGGGGAGACGACATCCCATCATTCCATTTCAATCAAGGAGAAAACAACCCAGAATAAGTGATGGATGATCCCCACATTTTTCAAGGAGGATTACGTGGAATGAAACAGCGCTTCCACCGAGTGACGAATGAGGGCCCGAACGAAAGCATCATAAACAATTATTCTATAGATGAAAAATGATTATTGAATCCCATTTTATTCCTCGGGATATGATGAATTATTTATTATAGTGTGACACATGTATGAATCATCTCATTATCAAATGGCTGTGACATTTACTTACCACAAATGCACTATGTATTGATTTATATCACATGGGAATGACATGGATGGAATAGGAAATGATATTGGTTCAGTAATATAGGGATTAAACTCAGTTCCGTGATAGAATTTTCCATTAATAATGGGTTTAGAAATATACCTTGATTAATATGAAATCATTTCCTATGTTTATTGTATACCCCAAAATGTCATGTCTTATGTTATGAATTTTTGGAATATGTTCATTGATACTTATGAAATTTCCAAACTTATCACATAGAATTATATCATGATCTTTCTTATGTAGGATTTTAATTTCAAATGTCATGTTATTATGACATATTATTATGACATGATTGATATTTCCCTTGATTACCAATACTAAGAAATGTGGTAATATAAACACCTTTGATACCACATGTAGCATCCCCTACCTAAAAATACACTTGAAAAATTCTAATGGGGTGGGTGACACAAGCCTTAGGCAAACCACCCCAAACTACAAAGGCTCCCGACCAGTAGCGATGGTGTAAAAAGGTAGTGTGGGTAGGCTATACACTATGAGAATAAAAAAGATACTAGTCTATGCATAATAAGATAAAATGTCTCAGAAATAAATGACTCAGAATATCCAACATGACTTGCAGAGTAGAAGCACAATCAATGTAAATAAATAGTGTATGTGATAAAAAAACATAAGTAGTAGCGGAAAGTAAACAAAATGTAATTCCATAAAATCACTTGTAGCCACTAAAAAATGCTAGAAAAAATTTCATATCTAGTCATATTATACAATATCAAAGGGTTTTCTCATGGAAAACAATAGTACCTACATATATAAGCATGGTAAAACTATAAAAGAAACTAGAAAAAATTCAAACTACAACAAGGAATTACCTCAACATCCATGAAATTCTCCAGGAAAAACAGTACTACTCTCTAGCTCTTAAGGCTGATCCTTTTTCTATTATTAAATCCATTATTTCTACAAGATTCTCGAAGGGCATGTGTAGGGTGTGAGATGAATCTCATTTGGATTCCACCCAATGGTGTGTAACTAGTATATGTGTTAAATAAAACAAGATAGTATAAGGAAAGTAAACAACATGATACAATAAATTAACACAACCTCCCATTGTTCTCAGTAGACACCAGGGAGTGTCACATTCTTTTCACAATCCAAGAATCTTATAAGTAGAGAGAGTCTTTATCCGTTTGACTAAGTTACCCCTATAGTCACAATGTCTTGGTGAACCCATAGGTTCATCCTTAATCATATATCTTGGAACTACATGTCTCTAGAAACCTTGTGTATCAAAATACTGATGTCACAAAGCCATACACAAACAATATTATCTCAATACCATGGACCCCATCTTGAAATCTCACATCAGCCCATGGCATGAACAATAGAGTAACAATGATGTCTGTCCTGAAATAAATACCCATTCCCAAGACATCAATCATGGTTAGCCATAGCCCCCATCCCAATAGCCCAATTTCTACTAACTAAAGGCTCCTCTCCTTACACAATGATTTATATGGGAGGCACCTCCAAATCATAATTACCTTAGATTTAAAAAATGAGGCCCTCTACCCACAAAAATGGTCAAAAGAAATTCATCATGGAATCAACATGTGTGCACATGACTCTAAAAAATCTTTGTCTATCATGGGTGAGCAAAAATAACCAAATAAGAACTAAATAAATACTATCTCTAGAACCTCGTTCCCAAGAGACCATCTCACTTCAATCCAATGGCCTTTCCATCCAATTATCACAGGGTTTTTCTAACTTGACATCCTTATTACCACATCTGACATCCTAGTTTCCCAATCCTATTGGCCATTCAATCGTAAAATATCTTGATCCATTCCATTCATGATCCCTTGGGTCCCATCTCTTGAAATTAATGTAATTACATGCATACAATTTAAACAAAACTTTTTAAACAAGCAAATCAATTTAAATGATTTAATTTCATAATTTAATCAATCATCAAAATTTAAATAAGTATTTCTTCAATTCTTATAATATATTTAAAAAATCTACATTAAATAAGAAAATAAATTTAAATAAAAACAATTCAATTATACAATTTTGGCATCCTAACCAGAATACCCCATAGGAAAACAACTTCTAACCCATCATTGATGAAGCAAAAAAATTATTGGGCATGTTTAACGACATCCCAAAATTCAAATGGTCATTTTGATATGAAGAAATAAGTATAAATGGGTCTCTCTCGAAATACCCAAAATCATTCCATAGGCCACATCACCCAATGACTGAAAAAATTCAAAACATGGTATGCATCACCTACATTAAATTTATAAGCATAGGCATGTCCGATATCAAGATCCATTTCAAAGTGGATTGACATGGATATGATTTTCCATCTAAAACCTTAAAAAAATTATATTGAAAAAATGGTCCATACGATGAATGATCAATGAAGAAGAGGTATACATAGTGTTATCCATACCGAGGCGGTCCAATATATTTTCATGGGTCTAATAACAGAGGTCAAACAGGGATAGATGATCAAATTTGATGGAAATAGCATAGGGGAGGCTCTCCACTACTTTGAACAACCATGTATTAAGGAAAAGAGAGATATGATTGAAAATGATTGAAATAATTGAAAAAATGAAATTAAAAAAATACCTAGAACTAGTTGCACAGTTTACCAACACAGTTTCCCAAACCTTGAGGCAATAGTGTTGAAGCCACAACCTATGATCCAAGGACTTCATGACCACAGGGAATGGTTCTCCATACCATGTGAAAACCGTGCAGCAACCCTTTATAAATATACAGACACATCTTCAAGGTTGTGCGCTAAAACTCACATGGTTTCCCAAAACTGGGTTCTTACACCTCATTTCAAAAAACATGGACATTTGGAGAAAAATGAACTAAAAAGCCTTAAAAAACATGAGGAACTCTCCTACAATCTAAAGAAACCCATAAAAGAAAAATAAGGGCAATGGAACACTCAAAATTGAGTTCCAATCAACAAAAAAAATTTATATATACTAAATGAAAAATCCAAACTGGGTTGGGATTTTTGCCTATTTCTAAATCTCAGGTCATTACAATATGCAATAGATCTATAAAAATATGTATTCTAGATTTCTGGAAATAATCCCATTAGATAAATTTATTAATTTTTTTTCTAAAATATTTTTTATGATTTTTTATAACAAAAAAGTATAATATTTAGTGAAATATAAAATATTAAGAAAATATTTTTTTAATTTTAAATATATTCTTTAGAATGTGTTGAATGATATTATATTAACTCAAAATCCACCCCCATATGGAAGAAAATAACATTTTGAGGATAATAACTAAATAAAATAAAAACATACTAACCCCACGTTATAAGAATCCTCTTTTTACTAATTTATTATTATATTTTGTATCCCCCTTTATTTTAGATTTCAGTAAATTTATTCCTAACAATTTAAAATTTTACTATAATAGTTCTATAAAATTATCCCCTTTTTAGATTTTCTAATATAAGGACATCAGGTAGGTGAAATATAAATTAAAATGTTATGGAAAAAATTCTATATCGAAAAAATAGATACATTCCTCCAAAATTTTATGAAATTAAATAAACCATTAGAAATTGAAATAAATATAATCAATGAAAAAAATACATATTTAAATATAATATATTTATTAAAATTTATTTCAAGGGTTAATAACAATAATATCATTCTTTAGTCATTTTGTTTTAATATAATCTCTATATTCTTCACATATTGTTGATATTTTTTGACACTTCAATCACAAATATCATCTTTGTGACCACATATTCATGAATTGGAATCGTCCTATATTAATTATTTATATACATGATCTCTTATTGTAGGTCTTGTAATTTTTATCCTTCACATTTATTTTCAGGTAAAATTTAAAACATATTTTTATGATTTAAGACTTCCCCTTTTAGAAATCATTCCTTAGTACTTTCACCTTTATTGACTTATTGAATAATCATAGATTTATTCATCTTATAAAACATATTTATCAACACATCAATAATAATTTATTATTTTGAAAACACTTCATCATGACTCAAAATAATAAATTTATGATTACCTTTTCCCATTTGGTTATAGATACAACACCACTCTTTCATCTTGTATATTTCTAGGCTAGTTTTGATGATAGTCAAATTCCCACTATTTATTGATCATAATATTTCAAATATATATTAGTACACTTTATCAAATATTTATGTTTCTTAAAATTCCTCCTATCATATTTTCACGTTCCTTTGAAATCATTAAATTAATCCTTGTTTTAAATAAAAATATACAAAATATGACCCAATGAATCCTAATATATAACATATAAATTATATTTTGTAAAAAATTAATCATTAATTAAATATTTTAGAAAATATATTTGATTCCATACCTAAAAATAATTATATCACTATAGTCATTTATTGGTATTCCTGTACAATTTGGACTATTTCTTAGTGGATAATTTATATAATTAGATGAAACACATATAATTTAAGGCCCTAGTGGCTTTAAATATCTTGCTTTTTAGAAATAGATTATCATTTCAAACATTAATAACTCAAATATAATAACCACGACATTTAAAATAGTTCTATCTGGATTATATTGTTTGGAATGTTATTCATTTTCTTCATCTAATGATTCTTTTATTTCAGTATTATCGAATGAAACAATATTAATAGACTTCTTAGATAATGAGAATTCGGGGAATTTTTATAACTATTAAGGTATTAAATGATATTTTAGTTCTTCAACAATTTAGAAATTCTTCATAAAATCATATTTCCATGACAAGTGTAAAATCTTTTGGAGGAGTAGATTTTTCAGTGTATTCCTTGTTCAATTTTCGTCTTTTTAATGATCATATATAACATCCTTAATTTGTTTTATTTCAAAAGGTTCAATTGAAACAGAAACAAATTGTACTTCAATATGTTTGGGAAAACATTATTCCGGATGATCAAACATATAACCCTTAACATTTATTTCAGCTTTAACAATTGATAGAATTTTCTCTTTTCATTTAATGAAATACATAGAAAACTTAATTTTCTACTACTTTTCTGCTTGTCCCTTCTTATTTTTCTTCCACTCGAACATCATGATAATATTTTTTCTTAATGGTAATGGGATCTACCTTATCTACCAAAAAGATGCATCATCTATATTATTATATTCCTTCTTCTTCATTACATCCAAAATATCTTCAAATGTAGTTTTCTTTTGTTTATTCTATAGAAAATGATGATTTTTTTGAGAAATTCTCTTATTAAAGTTCCCTTTGAGTTCTTAAACATAAATGTCAGATGAGGCTTTTCCTGAATTTTAAAAAAAAATTGAGAGGAATCATATATCAACTAGGTATTATATATTTTATATTCTCTAATAAAATAAATATTATCTCTTATATCATTTTCATCATTTTTTATCTTTACAACTTTAAGATAAATTATCAACATTTGGTTGATTATATTTGCATAAATGAGAACCCCAACATTGGTATTCCTTTCTTTCAATTCATCAATAAAATGTATAACATACGCCATCAAATAAAATATTCTTATGTTTCACAAAAAGGTCAATGACATATATATCCTTCTATTTCAATGTTTCATTGTCTCCTTTTTAAGGGAGGATAGAAATTTTCACCCAAATCAAAACATTTTTATTTTCTAGGATGAGAATAAAAACGTTAAATTTTTTTATAAGATGATAACATATATATTTCTTCTTTTGATTTTTCAAAATTTTTAGGATTCTATATAAACTTATATGTAACTAGGTCCCCTTATCATTCCAATGTAATTTGAGATAACTCCTAAATTATATTATCATTCAATATGTAAAAATTAACAAAAAAGTAAAAATATAAATCATTATTAACAACATATTCATAATGTTCTGTTGAGGTATAAAAAAATCATACTAAGTCAAGATAGTGGAAATCAAATCATACTTTTTCTACACATAAGGACTTCCATCCTTAGAAAAAAATCATCTATTTTCAAAAATATTCATATATAAAAAACTATGCTCTTTTTAGTAACATTTTTTAAGGATATTCTACTAGAGAAGATAATGGAGGTATCCATTCATCATGAACAAACATATAATATATTAGACTTACCAAAAAATGATTTATTGAGAGGAAATTGATATCCAATAACATTTCATAAAATATACTTTTTAGAAATGAGATGTCCCAATGTTTCTATATATAGGCATTAGTAGGTATATATTTTTTCTTCCTTTAATATATCAGATTATAAATAAATCCTAATTCAAATGAACACCTCACACCAAAACTCAAAATATGGTAATAATTTTTTTTATCTCTTCATTTTTTTTTATTTTTATATTTTTTTATCACTCATACATTCATACTTATAATACCCTAAATATTATAAATCTTTTATATGGAGTATAAATTAATCAAAATAGTAAAAGAAAAAGAACAATGTAAACCATTTATTTATAATTTCCCATTTTGAAATAATATTTTAAAAATAGTTTTAGAAGCTAATTTAGAAATGTAGTCTTCTTGAAATTTTTGAAAAATATACAAAATATTTTTATCAAATTGAAATTTTTTCAAAAACAAATTTCATTTTATTAAATTTTATTGAAAAATATGTCCTAAAATTTCTATCATAAATTTCACTTGAAAATATTATAATTAATTTTAAATAATACAGAAGACAAATAAAGTTTCATAGAAAATATGAACTCCCCATTTAAATGATTAAATTAATGTATTGAGATGGTTTAAACAATAAGTAAATTTGAATAATCATTTCCAGTTGTCCATTCGATGATTTTGTTTAACATATTCAAATCTATCATAATTATGGGTTCTGTAAAAATTTCATTGTGTTCTTCTGGAATTATAATAAATAATAAAATTATATATACTTTATATATGTTATCCAAAAATAAATTTCTTCATATATAGTTGTATATATATATATTATCTAATGATTGATGTTTTGATATTTTATATAATGATATGGGAAATGCGTATTCATACAAAATTGGATTTTTTTACTAAAATTCAAGCCAAATTATGTGAGGGTATGATGAATCTACCACATTTGAGGTCTTAATAAGAGAAATAATACTTTTATTATTTTCTTATTCATGATTTTTATGAAAATAATAAATAAAATTTTGTTGAGATATAAATGTTCCTTAAATTTATTAAGGAATTTGAAATCCCTCGGAAAACGTATTTCCCCCATCATTCTCATTTTAATCTCTTACATCCTGAGATTCAAAAAAAATAATAAATTATTTTTTATTCAAACAAATTATATTGACATCAATATAAATTTATACAATGATGGTATGCTTTAAAAAATAATAATAAGGGTTGGGTTTTTATCCCACTTAAAAAATTTATAAAAAAAAGATTGTTAATCTCTCATATCTGGATAATGGGATATTTTTAAATACATTAAGTTCCTTAGTAAGTCTAAAAAATAACAACGGATTTTGTTTCATCCAAACAATGTTGTTGTTTTTCATGAACATCCACATGAAAATACCCATTATGGAAAGCACACATCACATCCATTTTAAAAATATTAAAATTTTGTAATGTTACATATGTAATAATTAATATAATAAATAAATTTCTTGTTACTAGATCATATGTTTATTCATATTTTATGTGTTATTTTTTTATTATAACCATTTTTAAAAATTTTATCTACATTTCATACTTTAAATCAATTTTTTTTCAAATTTATTTCTGAAAACCATTTTTCAGAAACTGCATTGAAATTGTTTGGATGTTTAACTAAAGTCTAAACAAGATTCAATTAAAAATCATTGAGTTAATCCTACATTATCTTTTTCCTATATTAATCACCTAAATCCTTATCACGAGTCTTTGGTTATATTTAAGATAAAAATGATAATTTGTTTCATAATAAACTAATAATTTTAATTTGTCCTACATAAAAAAATGATATTATAACTAGAATTATTACTAAGGATTTTTTGAATAATTGGATTTATAAAAGGGTGTTATTAAATAATAGGATGAATTTATTCCTTAGGAAAAAATAAGAAATATTTTCTATAGTTTTTCTCACAAAAAAGAATTTTAAAATATGGGTAGAGAAATAGGTTTTGAAATAATATCTGATGATGTGGTTTGAGGTTTTTTGAAAAAAAATCATCTTCATCCAAAATTACAAATAACATTTCCTCTATAATAATAATTTTTTTAAAAAAAACTCTAAAATCCATAAAAATTAATCAATATTGTAGAAAAATAACTTCATCATATGTTGTATTGAATTTATTGAAAATATCATTAGCGTTCAATGGTAATACTCTACATAAAAAACTAAAGTAATATTTTTTTTGGATTTCTTATTTTCTACTACTCATAAGGAATTTAATTAATAAAAGTGATAATTAAAACATGTATTATATTATAATATGAAGTACAATAATATTTAGACAAAAAATATGTAACAATGGATTTTTCACAGAACATGTTTTTAGTATACTTATAAACCAATCTACTTCTTCTTTATACTAAACTATTTTGATGAGGTATTCTAAGGAATGATAATTTAATTTTATAAAATTATTAATATAAAAATATTAAAATATTCCACCAAGGTCACTATGGATAGTTAAAAAAGTTAAATTTGTCTCCATTTTTAATATGGTCTATAATTATTTTTAAAGTAAAATCATATTATGAATTTTTCTCAAAAAATAGACCTATGAATATCTAATGTAGTCATGAACTAACACATTTACAAAATATTTTCCACACATAAAATTAGTTTTTTAGGACTAATTATGTCTGTGTGCAATATATATATAGAATCAAAATTTGAAACTTGGGTAAGAGATCTAAAACAATACCAGTGTTACTTCCCAAATAGAAAAGGATCAAAAATATTACAAGAATTAAACCTAACATCCGGGAGAACTTATAAGTTAAATATATAAAAAAATATCATTACTATGAGTAGAAATAATTAATTTAACTCCATAAAATTTACCAATTCATTTTTCTTTCTTCATGTTTACAAGTTAACCTTCAAAATATAATCATAATTTTCTTAATGTGGTTGTTCTTAAGTTATAAAAAAAATTAAAAAACATAAAATACGGGTTTCCAAGAAAAACTATATTACATATTCTGTAAATTTCTATATGATAATTGTAACCAGAAGTTACTTGAACACCATAAATCAAGTTGATATTTTATAATAATTTTTTTTCCAATTATATGATGGGAACAACCAGAATTTATCTTCCAAATATTTTTATATTTAGTACTCTACTTACATTCATGTAAACAAAGAGTAAAACTTTTGATTTTCAAATAATCTTGGCTCCAAAAATTTAAGAAAAATACTT
Source organism: Viscum album (assembly GCA_963277665.1). Lineage (NCBI taxonomy): Eukaryota > Viridiplantae > Streptophyta > Magnoliopsida > Santalales > Viscaceae > Viscum > Viscum album. The sequence goes on from OY728128.1 coordinate 174,803,961, forward strand.
TACAAATAAAATTTTAAATCACTATTTAGTTTGAAAACTACTATTTATTTACACCAATAAAATTATTGATAGATAAATGATTCAATTTTAATTAAAGAATATTTTTTCTTATATTGTCCATAACTTTTACATTTTAAGAACAAAGTGTGTTGTTTTAGGAACAAGGTGATTGTTTAGAATTTTTATTAGGTTCTTAAAACCAATACTAATAACACTTCTATATGGGAAATTTTTTCTGTACATATTATCAAAATTTTCATTTTAGAAATTAAAATTTGAAAATAACTTTTTTAGAATCAAAATTGACAATTTTATTTTTAAAACTAAATCATTATCCTCATTATTTATTTTAGAATTATATTTCCAAATCATTTTTGTGATATCAAAAACATCTATAAAAATTATAGAAATCATTAAATTTACTTTATCAATTCCTTCTTTAGCAACATCTTGTTTTTTGAAACACTACTGTTATATTTTTCTACCATTTTAGAAAAACTAATAACGTATTCAATGAATGAAAAAATATCATTAGATAAACTAAATTTTTATTATAAAATTTTTTTTACGTGATTCAATGGATACATTTTCCATATATTATAGATACCCAAACTTTTCATACATAGATATAAAGTCTTCATCGAAGAATATTCAATACTGAGTATAAAAATATATGGAATAATATTCTAGGATTATTTTATTGAGAATATTGTAAACATAAAAAATTTGGTCATAGTAGTCTACATTATCTCCCCCTTATATATTTAGAACTATCACCCTTCTAAAACATATCATACATAAAACCATTATTCAAAACATGGGAAGGCAAACATAAGAATGGGTGATCTATGATGCATAGTAAGGGTAAACATGCGAGATATTAATTATTATATTAATATGAAATGAGAAAGAGTGTTAGATAACATGAAATTAACATTTGAAAACCATACCTAGAAAATCGTAGCTCATAATGTTCTGTTGTGTAATAATGAATGCCAGTTTATAAAAACTGAATCACAAAGGAATCAAAGATGATAACCCCTGATTTCATATCACTGGAATGATACATGCAATTGGGTAATGAAAAAAATTATACAAATTCATTTACATGGTGTTTGGTTATAAATTCCAAGACTATCATTGTGGAATGGGCTAACTCCAAAAACCACCATAGTAGTAATGGTACACTACCATGACTATCATATTGAAAAAGGTCTATACTAAACTGGGTTTACTACCCATTTTATTCCCATTTATCTAATTATATGTAAATATCGAGCCAATTCATTGGATGAATATATGGGTCTCACTATTCATATAATTAAAATTACATAGATATGTTTAATAATATCATTAAATATTCATCAGATTAGAACCATTGTAAAGAAATGGGGTAAATAAACATCATGGCATTATGAATATAAATATCTATAGAAATATTAATGATGGTGTCCTTGTATCAAATTACACTTAAATTATAAGGAAAATTTAATGTTCTTGTTTTTTATGGGAAGAAATACCACAAAAAGATCATTAAACCATTCTTGAGGAAAATAGCATTTCCACTTTAAAATAAAAAATTAAAAAATAGCACAATAATAAAGGAAAATATATTAGTTAAAAAATATATGAACTTTTAAATAATTATTCATTTAGAATATTAGTCTTGACTATGAGAAATATTATTCACATTTTTTATGTAAAAAACCAATCCCTTAACACTATTAAATAACGGGTTGAAAATAACCACTTTTAGAAATTGAAAAGAATATCACATTCAAAACATTTAAAAAAAACAAAACATGGGAAAAATGAGTTCAAATGATTAAATTATAAAAACATAACTTCCTTTAAAATATTTTTTTAGAAATCATGTATATAGAGGAAAAAGATTTTCTTTTTCTAAATAGATAAATGAGTTAGATTTTCCTTAAAATATATTTTCAGTTTATTGAGTCAAATAGTCTGAAAAATGAAATGAAAACATGTACTTCCATTAAATAACTAAAGGATTGTTACATTAATGATTATCTTGAGAGAAAAATCATAATATTTCATCATTGTGAACTTAATATGATGCAATTTCAATTTAGAATTAGAGTGTAACATTAAACCCTCTCCTCGAGTTTACATTTCATTGAAGGCACTCTATCATCTTGAATAATAAATTTATATTTATTACAATTCTAAAACATTTACATTTTAATACTTATTATTACATATACTAACATTTATAATAATTTAATAAAATACTATTTATCAGTAATTCCTTATTAAAATCATTATTTTGAGGTGATATTATTCTGTTTATCATGAGTATTTTCCTTCCACAATTCCAGTCCTTGTACATTAATCATGATTCTATACACCCAAAAATATTAATCATCATATAAATATCAGATTTATTAATTATATAAATATTTATATTCATCAAAAATTCTAGAGATAGAAAATTGATTAACACCATTCATAGAGATACTAGGTTGTATGTACGCAATAATGTAATTTTCATTTTCGATAGATGGAAAAAAAGATAGATATATTTCCATTATACATTCTATGATCATTTTTATATCTTAAATACCATATATATTTATCCACTCTATCCTCATTAACATCCATGTAAAATATACATGAAAAATGAATGACATCACTTTGTAGAGGTGGTAGTTTACACATTTTGACAAGCGACGTTATCATTATCCAAAGGATTGGATTGTAATAAATTCAGCATGATATTATCATTTTATAACTACAATAATTTTATAAATATCACATATAAATATTATACCATTCAAAATAACCCTACATAAAATATGGTGATGAAAAATGAATTGTATCACTACATGGAGATAGTAATCCATACGTACGCACAAGAAATAACTTTACGTCTCATTTGATGGTTAAGAGGGTTAATAATGGTGTTTCAATAATAATAATAACTGAATTGAGTAGTATTTAAAATAATTAATTTTTTATTATATTGTAAATATAACATATATAGGGTTGGTAAATAAGAGTAGAAATGAATTTGATAGTTTAAGGCAATTTTCTCTTCTTCGAAGTGAATCATTTTTATCTCCTCTTGGGGGCTCTAGGATTGATATTTTGGGAATACCATAACAAATATAATATTTATAGTGGCTTGGTATATTTTTCATGTTCTATAATTCTCAAAATATTGTAAATAAGTGAGAGATTAGGTACCCTGTTATAATTGTGTTGAGGGGTGCTTATGGAAATTAGAAAAAGATTAAATTATAATATATTAATTATCAATAAGTGTTATTCCAAATTTCTAGTTAGTTAATGATATGGTAGAATAAGGTTTTAATCACATAAACCAATACAATTTAGATAATAATTTCATACTTTTAAAACATTTCATTTTGATTTACCCTTAGTTAATAATTTGAATTTTAACTATAGTAACAAATTTTCCATATTAATGGATTTTAATTATTACATATATGGTGTAAATTTTACAATAAATGAAACTCTTTTGACACATTATATAATATCATATTTACATTGACTTTTTTTAATATTTTATTATTTTTTTATAATTTAATAATATATTATTTTGAAAAAAATATCATTATTGAAAATTTTGAAACTATTTATTTAATATGAACTAAAAGACATAAATACCAAGATATAATTAAGTTATAATATTTTCACATAGTAATAATATTTCTTATTTACATTATAAATAATTTAATATTATAAATTTTTCTAATTATATGACATTTCATATTTCACTAATCATTTATTTTATTTTATTAATTAAATAAATTAAAACGGTTTCAGAACCATGTAAGCCTTTAAGGTAATTATACAATACCTAAAAATCATAAATATATTTCCACCCTGAATATAATTTAATTATATAGTGAATAAATATTAATAATCATTCATATAATGTTTTTTCACACTATTAAAACATAATTGATATTTAAAACTAATAGAGTGACATTTCATAACATTATTTGATTTAAATAATATAAAAATACTTTTTTGGGGAAAAGATCCATTAAAATATCTTATTTAGTGCATAATTTGATAAGGGTTTAATTAAATTATTAAAATAATAATTATAATTAAAAATTACTGCATTGTCACTTACTATTAATCTATAATAACTTGATTCACCCTTTACTAAGGGGATAAATTTTTCCATGGTTACTATTTATATTGACCAAAAATAAAATGTGAATATTTATCAAATTTTAATATTAGATTTATAAATATGTAAATTATTTTCTATAATTCATTTCATATGAAGGGATGGAATTTATTTTAAATTATTTATGCAAAATAAGGAAACAATTGTATTAAAATTACATATATAAGCATAAAACAAGTTTTATTCTTATCCTATAACTAAAAAAAAGTTGATGGATGCTAAAAAATATTGATCATGTTAATAAAATATAAATATTATAAAAATAATTCACCAATAATGATTTTTTTAATTTATTAATATAAAAATAAATTGTGCACATAAAAATAAGACATCATAAAAATCCTCTCTTTTTTATCCAAATATTTTCTATTTTAATTATAATCATTTTTGAACTAATGAATTTATTTTATAAATGTGAAGAATAAATATTGTTTCATAACATTTTTATCAATATTCTTACCATCCAATCCAATGAATAAGTTATAACAAACATTTAATATTCTAAAAATATTACACATTTTTTCTAAACATGATGTTCCGTGTAACACAAGCTATTGACGAAATAAAATTATTTAATATAAAATATTTGTTAATAATCTGAGTATGTTCCATTATAACCCCCATAAAATGAAATTTTCTATATAAAATAATCACTCTGATACAAAATAGATCAGGATAATTCTACCCCATTGCATCCTCTGGTTCCCATGTAGCTTTCCTAAATTATTGGTTTCACAAAAAACAATGATTTATTGATTGGTGATGTCTCAAATAACATTATATCTTCTATATAGAATCTATACTAACATTTCATTATAATAAAAAACATTCTTCAGTGGTATGAAATATAATTTTAGAACATATGAAGGTTCAAGTATATACTTCCTCGAGAGAGATTCATGGAACACATCACTACCATGAGAGAGATTGGGTGAAAGATTCAATAGATATGTTAATATCCTGATAAGATGATTAAATTTAAAAGGACTAATATACAATGGTAATAGATTTACGTTATCTCTAAATTTTACCACCCTCATCCAGAGATATACTCATAATAATACCTTATCACAAACATTAAACTGTCATTCTTTCAAATGATTGTCATAATCGATTTTTTTAAAATATGAGATGCTCATGTGTGTTATTGAAATGTTCGAAAACTTCTCTAAAAAAATTTCTGATAGATCAAGTCCCAATATCTTAATTTCTCCCAATTTATTTGGGCATGTTTTAGTTCTTTACATATTACCATAGGGGGATTCATAATTATCCATCTGAAAGTTTCATTGAAAATTATTATTGTAATAAAATTTGTCCAGTGCAAGTTTTTAATCCCAAACACCTATTAAATACGTAGAGAAATATCCCAACATAACTTCTATAGTATCAATATATCTCTTAGAAAAATTATATTTCTGTTGTTGATATGAATTGATGAAACATATATATATATATCTATGTCGTACTGAATATTTCTACAAAACATCAAGGTAAACCTATGATCATAATCAGACAAAAATTATAGTTGTAAAATATTGAATATTACCTATTCCTTATTGTATAACCATGTTTATTGATTTAGAAATAAAAATTCTCTAATGTAAATAAACTATGATGAATTATTAAGGTGACCAACTATAATTCAAATAACATTTTTCTCTTTACATGTTTTGTAGAGTCAAATTAGTAAATCCATTGTGATGTTTTCCCATTTCAATTTTGGTATGGGTAATGGTTTTAACATCCCAATATAATTACAACTCTACAGCAAGAATTTATTTTATTAAAATCATTATGAAACAAACATAGGAATATTCTTCTTCATTTTATCCCAATAAAAATACACTTTAAAATATCAATATATCATTGTATTTCCCTAAATAATAGAGAATGGAAAACTATGTTCGATATCCAATAACTCTTTCTACCTATCTTGTACATAAGAGATAAGTACACATTTCCAAAACCATATTAATCTATCGTAGTCAAGGTTTTTCTCATAAAATCTTCTCACCATCTTTTGTAGCTTTATGTCTTAATTTTATGCATCATTATTCTTCACATGGATAGAAGGTTGAATAATATTTTGAGAATGATAGGATTTCAATCCTTCCCTAAATATTTCAAGACCACGAATTTTCAAGTCTATAAATGATGGGTGTTTTGTAATCCTCAACATAAATAATCTAGAATTTCCATTCAAATTAGAGCATCTTCTATGCTATTCACTTTCCTAGGATGGAAATGTATTGAAACTTTATAATATTTATTTAGATCCTACCATATTCATCGGAGATTGTTTATCATTATTTGTGTGAAAATATTATTTCCATTTTTTCGATCATTTTATATGTCACCCAATTTTCTATAGGGATAATGACTCCATATCCATAATGAAACAATTATCACAACTACTTTAAAATCATTATATGGTTAATTTTCTCATGGACCATCAAAATTTATGGGGCATAAGATATAAAAATATCATTCTACCTGAGGGAAGATCCCAGTCTCGTCTTTGAAGAATCACAATAGATTATAAACCCTTCCTTATTTTCAAGTTAGTGTAAACACAGGTACACTGACTAGCCTTATCTTCAGTTCCTTAAATAAATCCTTACATTGATCAATCCAAAGTAAATTTTATCCATATCAAGTTAACGTGGTGATTGGATTTGATAGATGATAAAAATTTTATAAAAATTTTGAATAATATGTAGCAAAAACGAAAATAATTGTTTATATTAGTCAAATTGATGGACTGTGACATTGTATAATAATTCTATTTGAAGGGTCTAATAATATACTACTACATTAGATTATATAACTGATGAATAATATTTGAAATTAAAAAATTCATACATGTAAAATTTTTCATAGAGATTCTACTTCATTGGGGACCTTAGCACAATTCTCAAATGATAATTATTCTCTACATTTCCCTTTTAATAAATACGAATATTGTATATAATGTCTACCAAACAATAATCAAGGTAATCTATCAAAAATCTATTAATTAAATCCATGAAGATAATGGGGGAATTAATAAGACCAAATGGAATCACTATAAATTGATTGTGTCCATACCTGGTATGAAATGTTCTCTAGGATATACCCTCCTTCTTAGTCCACAAATAAGGATAAAAAAAATAAATATCGATCTCTCCCAACTCCCTTGAGTGGCATGGTTTTAAGAGAATAAAGAAAAAATCAAAAATAATTTTATATTAGATAAAAATACTAAATGTGAACCTTATATGTCTTATTAATGTTTCCTCATAAGTATCAATAGATTCATCATCCTTATTAACTAACTCAAGTAATTAATTATCCATTTTGTTATGTAGAGCACACAGAAACTACTAGTTGAAAAATAATCAATTAAATTATTCCCACTACATAGTTTCAATTTAATCTTGTGGCCTTATGTTTTTTATAATAGTCCTCCATTGTTATGTTTTTTTATTCATAATGATAAAATACCAAAATTATTTCCCCAAATTTTAAACACTGTATAATGGAAAATATTTTTATAATTTTATTGATTCATTTCTCAACAACTAGTGGATCAGTGGACCCAGTAAAATAAAAAGTTTCTTGCCTCATGAAGAATTTAAAAAAACATTTTCCCCTCATTTTCTTATATAGAAGCTCAACATGATTCAAAACATGAAATAATTGTGTGATCATAACAATAATATTCCCCATTCAAAATCTCATAAAATGTAGTTGATTAAGAGTAAAATAATTAAAATTTCCATCGTATACATCAACATGATTCCATCAGGTTACATTTGATGAATAAAACCAAAAACACAGTGTTAGATAAATCAATATTTGTGGGAACCCATATCACCCTGAAAAATAATTTATAGGATGTATAAATGATTACACATTCTTAAATTAAACCACATTTACAACCATGTTAATTGATAATCATTAAAAAACAACAAAATTTTATAAAATACAGAGATATATCCCAGGGGTTCTTACTAATTAATTCCCATATTGGTTTCCAATTGCTAAATATACCCTTAGTCAAACCCAAAGTTAGTGACACATAATTTTTATTCACATATATCACATCATAATATAATAATATTCATTAAAAAACCTAAAAAATCCTGATATAATAATATAGTTATAGTGTCATTGGAATGTGGGAAGAATAAAAAATAATATTATAATAGTTCAATATCATCTACCACATAGATCTTCATAAGTATCACCCATCATAAAAATATCATACGTAAAACATTCTTAAAATATTTTGAATGGAACCCTAATAATGGATGGGATCTGATGTTTAGTAAGAGTAAATAAGGTAGATAGTAGTGACTATATAAGGATATGCTACTGGAAAAATACCATATACCAATGGTTCCAAACCGTTGGTATAGGCCCCCAAACCGTTGGTATAGGCTATACCAACGGTTTGGAGGACCGTTGGCAAGTAAGCCGTGACAATAGGTCTATACCAACGGTTTTCCCAAAACCATTGGTATAGACCTATCCCAACGGTTTTGAAAACCGTTGGTATAAGTAATATTAATATCTATACCAACTGTTATAAAAACGTTGGTATATGTATTTAAAAAAAAACATTCCGTGGGATTTGATCCCAGAACCCCCTGTTTATAATCGAACGAATTAACCACTAAGCTAACATCACTTTTGTAAACATAATTTCATAAATATATATATATGTATTATCATAATTATTTAAAATTTTGATTTATATAATGTTCTCGGTTAGTAGATCTGGAAAAAAATCAAAGAACCTATCCCAACGGTTTTGAAAACCGTTGGGATAGGTTAGGGGTGGGTTGAATTCTTTAGGCCGAAGGTTGGATTTTGGGTGGTTTTTACCAATGGTTTTGGTGAACCATTGGGAAAGGTCACTCATTCCCAACGGTTTTGGTGAACCGTTGGGAAAGGTCACTCTTTCCCAATGGTTTTGGTGAACTGTTGGGAAAGAGGCTCAAAACACACCCTTTCCCAACAGTTTGCCAAACCGTTGGGAACGGTGGGGAAATCTATGGATTTCCCAACGGTTTGGCCAAACCGTTGGGAAATGGTACCTATACCAATGGTTTTTACAAACCGTTGGTATAGAAGTGTTGGGAAAGATCATCTTTTCAGTAGTGATAAATTGAGATAAACAGAATGAGAATATGAAATTAGTCATTTAAAACTATAACATGTATACTATAGATCATAATATCAAGTAATGGAATAAATCTTCATAGTTTATAAGACCTGAATCATAATAAAATAGTAGATAATGATCCATGTGAGAATATAATTGTATTAAGAAAAAAAATTGTGGCATGAACAAAATAACATAAAATAATTTCTCTAGTATTAATGCCTAACACCCTGAGATTTTATGAAAAATATTATTTTAATTTCATTGATATCTTCTATACCATGTTTAGCTTGTACTATACTCAACACCGTATTAGCTTACACAATACGCAACACTATTCTTGGCTCGTGATACACACAATTTCAAGTTCATTTTGTCGAAATTATTCTATGAAAAATTAATTATAGATTTTTTTAATGTATAAATGAAATAAGTTTTTATTTTGTTATACGCAACACCAAACGGTTCTTTCACTACACGCATCCCTGACATGGCATGCATTACACACAATCAAGACCCTCCTCGATAGTGTGTGTAGTACGCAATACCGAGTTTCACTAAACAAGATATTATGATAATATTCTTATGAACTAGCTGTTATGAAAAGTAATACACATTTTTTTAATTTTTACAAATTTTATTTTTCAAAATGGACTTCATTTTCGAATTCAGAATATCGAAATTAGCATATGGTGAATTTTTGGTATTTTTCTGAAAACATTCAATTTTTGATTAATAATGAAAACACTGGGTTACTATTTAAAAACCGACATTTTATTTAAATAATTATTTATTTTATTTAAATTTATTTGAAGTCAAAATTGATACATAATACCTATATAAGTTCAATGTAATTCATTGGAGTAATTTTATAAAAAATTTCGAAATATAAAAATCTTATTGAACTTTTCAACTTCTTTTACCTACCTCCTAGAAGCATTCTGCAAATATACATAAAACATAATTTTACCACTTCTCTGACTGGAATTTCAAAAATCTAAGAGACACGGTTAATATCAAGGACTAAAATGTGGTTTAATGAGATGAAAATAATTTTTGGTGAATAGTAACTCTTTATTTTTATTTACCACGGTTAAAAGTAAATAGGATAATTAAGGGTAAAAATGATATTATTATTACCCTAACACATGTCCTAATTCTCTTGGATAAGTGTAATTAGACCAAAAAAAGGCTTAGGAATATGATATTACTATTTTGGTCCACATGGATTAGATTAGGACATTTATTATTAATTTATTTAAAGAAGGGTTAAAATAGTTAAAATCAAATTTTAATAACTAAATCATTTTTAATATAGGGTTATACATAAGATAAATTCGACTATAAATATTCATTAGAGATATAAAAGGATTTCCTACATATTGGTATTTTATTTATAATTTTTAGATATTAAATAAGTCAATTTATTTATGACATAATGATGATGCAGTAATTATCTTATTAATGAAATATTAACAAAACTGATGTTATAAATACACAAATAAATGTAATTTGAGTCTTATAATGAATTAAACTAATTTTATAGGTTAATATTACATGTTATTATTTATTTAATTAACTTTTTTAGAACTAATCATGCATTTATGATTTTCACAAAAATCAATTACCAAATAGTGTCAAAATTGACATAAAATAGTTTTTAAAACAAATATTATATTATTAATTGTTATTATATGCCTAAAAATATATGGTTCGGCCAAAATACATATATCATGATAGGTGTATCTTTAATGGATCACTTGGGGGGCCTCTTGGATGTATATGGTATGTTTATTAACTATATTATATAAAAATAAGAAGTGACATGGTCAATTTCAATCTAATTAACTAAGAGTTAAAACTAAATGATAAGGTTAATATAATGACCCAAAACTATCTAAAATCTATTGGTTGAGAATATTTAGACCCACACCCACTTTATCTTCTATATAAATAAATTTGTAGCTATTAAAAACCAAATATGTCTTTATTATAAAAAAATATTTCATGTTTTTCCTAAGGTGCCCCTCTCCTCCCATATAAAAGGGCACCTCCTCCCTCTTCTACTCACACCACATTTAGCCTTCAAGCTTGGCCAACCCCTTCCCATTTCTCTTCTCTACTTACCTAGTAATATTCTAGAGTTCCTGGTCTTTTTAAACAACATGTTTTAGTGCCGTAAGAGGAGGATTCAAAGAGGCATGTCAAAGAAGAGGTAATATCCGTTACTGATTCTTTCGAATTTTATTCATCTTCTACATCCTCTTGTTTAGTTGTTTAATTATTAAGTAATAACATCAGTATCACTCATATACTGGTATGTTATTATAAATATTAAACAACCATATTTCACCTTATATCCATTCTACGGAAAATGAAATCACCACGCGTGCGTACGTACGGAATACCGTTTCCTTGCCGTGGTGAAATCTGTTTTTGACCACCACCTTACTTGGATGGGTATAATGGTGTATATAAATAACAATATATGATTATTTTAAAGTGATATTGATTATGAAATATTATACATACACTTCAATACAATTCCACTATCATGGGAATGATATCATTGCTCGTGCGTAAGTACGGACTACCGTCTCCACGACGCGATGAGATTCATTCTCAATGATTAACCATTCGTGACTGATTATAAAGTATATATAATAAGTAATCATGAAATATATGAAATAATAATGGTACTAGATTTAAGTATATATATATATGTATGTCATATATGTTTTTCATCTACTTAATTCCATTCAATTCAATAAGGAAACAAAAACAACGTTCATGCATACGTACGGCCTACCGTCTCCATGAATGGTGTATTTCATACCATTTATCGATCTATCATATATATATGTATATTATGAATATATATTATATAAAAATCAAGTTTTACATTCTGGAATAATGTAAATCAGGATATCAGTAATAATATCAAGAATAACAAGTCGAAATACATACGATAAATGAAATGATTTTACCCAAATCACAGCTTTTACATCGAGCTTGCAAAAGAACGGGAAATATAAAGTTATAAGTAAATGATATATGATATCATAATAATAAATATGATTCTGTAATAAGTCAATGGCATTATTTGAATCATTATACAGGAGGTTTAGATACATACAAAGCATATCAGACAGAAGGTAAGGGAAAACCTTTCCAATCTCGTTCTTATCCGAGATTGTTTATTCGTAAGTATTTACTGGGGTTATTGTTATCATCCCTGTCCATGTTTACTAAAAGTGTTTTTATGTATGTTTAAACTATTTTTTACCGATTTTGGACTTTTACCACATGTTATGAAAGGAATATTTTTTTGTTTACCATACGACAAACTTTTTTTCTTTTTCGACAAAAGTACGATGAGAATGTTTTTTAACTTATATGGCATGAACGGATTTTTATGTTTTTATAACTCTTTATTTTCATGAAACATAATCTACAAGATTTCATGACTATTTTCAACAAAATCCTTTTATATTAAAATTTCATGACATTTTTTGAGAAGAAAATGATTTTGAAGAAAAATGGATATTTTCCTCAAGAATTCATTTCAAGTGTTTTATCAAAACCATTTTCCATCGAAGATGAAATTATTTCATATGTGTATGTTTCAAGTATAATTTCTATATGATTTACATGGCCTCACTTTTCTTAAGATAAAATGATATCAATTTTCTTTTATGGATTATGTTATGATGGGATGATGTTTATGAAACCCATTTTATACTTTGGGTAATGATGAAAGATTTATGTTCATGTTGTGGCGCAAGTAAGAATGATTTCATTATGAGATGGGTGGGACCTATATCTCCCTCCAATTCATTCAGTAATGATTTATATAACATGAGATAGACATGGATGGAATGGTAAGTTAATCTGGTTCAGTAATATAGGACTAGAACGAGGATTGAAATCGATTCAGAAGGGGACATTGTCCACTAAGATGGTCTTGGAAGAAATGCCTTGGATACTATGGAAATCATATCATGTGAATAATGGTTTCCACAATCAAATTTTTTATTCCCATGCAATTCAATCATGATTAATGTTTATTTATGATCTATGCCTTATGTACTGCCATGTTTTATGTCATTGCCCAAGATTTTGATGTTTAAACATTATGGTCATGTTTTTAAGTTCAAATGTATGTGATTTGTATTATTTTATCCACGATTACCCTTACTGAGCATTTGAGCTCACCCTTTATATTTTTTCTTTTCCCCTAGATTTAAAGAATTTTTTTAGGTAATAAAACCAAAAGGGGAAGATCTTTGTGGGGGATGTTGAAGATCTTTCACCATGATTAGAAGATTACGTTCTATGTTTCCAAAGACACTAAACTATTATGGTCCTTTGGTGTTTTCTTTTTTATGTATTAAGTATTCTGAAAAAGTAATGTAATATCCAAGTATGTCATGCTTTGGGCCTCAATAGTTGGTATTAAAGGAAAGGTTTAGTTAACCTTTGGAAACTAGGATACGAAAAATTTAGTGACATCCCTAGAGATATTTATAAGGTATGTCTAGGGATGTCCCTATGGTTAATTATATGTATAGGTTATAGTCCTAGAATTACGGAAATGATATTAGAATTAAACCTAAGATGTTAGATATAGAAGGTACTCCAACTTTATTATGTTGTTTTCCATAGCATGATTTTTTCCTCTCACACTATTCTTTTTGGGTTTTAGACGATGGCTGGAACCTGAAGGAACCGTGTTGATCAATTTAATGGAAAATGCAATGATTTTCCTCCTGAACAATGTAATGTTATTGGAGATGGAGTGAAAAATATTATTTCTATACTTACAAAAGCTATGAATCATTCTGGTCTTCCAAATGAGTAGTGAACGGAATGATATTCTATTGAGTCCTTCATGAGGAAAAGTCCACCATATTTCATGGGGTCTTCTGGTCCACTTGTTGCTGAACAATGTATTAGTACCATTGAAAAGATATTTTCCATACTTCACTGTTCAGAACATGAAAAAGCCATTCTGGATATTTACAATTTAGAAGGTGAAGCAGATCAATGGTGGTCTCTTATTAAGAATATGAGGCCCTGAGATGAAATTGAATCCATGGAATTGGATGAGTTCAAGAACTTATTTTTCAATAAGTACATCCCTTGTATTCTTCGATCAATTATGGAAAAGGATTTCATTGAGCTTATGAAAAAGGATGATGAATCTGTTGGTATGTACGAAGTGAATTTCACAAGGCTTTCAAGGTATGCATCTATCTTTATCATCCAACATGAATGTAATGTTGATCAATTCTTCAGTGGATTAAAAACTAGTCTTCGAAGGGCATTAGCTATAAGAGACTTCAGTGGCTATGAAGAAATTGTGTGTTGTGTTATAAAGGTAGAAATGGAAGTTGGTGTTACATATCCATCTCATGGTTTGAAAAATAAACAAAATATGGAGTTCAAGGAGAAATCTCAGAACAATTGTGAAAGGAAGATGAATGTTTATTTTTTCTCAAAGTGTAGAAATAAGCATAGTGAAGATTGTCTTGAAGGGACTAGAAAATGTATTAAGTGTTGAAAAAATGGTCATCGAGCAGCTGAGTGTCGAAGTAATGGAAAAAGGGTTGCTAATGATGTGAATAAAGAAAAGACTGCATAGAATGGAACACCAACACTTAAATTCTTCAAGTGCAATGAAATGAGGCATTATGATAATCAATTCCCTAATCCAAGGGTTAATGATGATCGACATGAGAAACCACTAAAGGAAATGGACAAAGGGTAGTCACATGCGATCACTATTGGCGATGTTGAATGTGAAAAAAATGTGGTGGAATGATTAAGTGTTTATGTAATGGGATTCCAAAATAATGTTGTATATAGTATCGTGGAATATTGGAATATTTATGTATTGGTCTATTGTGTTTTTCAAAAATTTTATGGTATCGGTAACAATAGAAAGTGATTGAGATATTTTTGGAAAGAAGATGATATGTAATGTCCCAGATTTTTCCATGTATTATTTTTAAATATTATATGGAATTATTTCGAGAACGAGCGTGAAGACGACACATCATTTAGAGGTCCAGTGAACCCGGAATGGTGGTTTGAACTTTTTTTAGTTAAGTGAGTCGGCACTTATGCGTGGTTGTGACAATTTCCCAACGGATGCCCGGATTAAAAATCTGAGTGCACCGTTGCATCCGAGATGATGACTTTACCTAAAAATGAGGCTAACCTCAACTGCCACAGGTCGAGGGAATAAGTTAATTTTCGGACGTTTTAAGTAACATAAAATAAAATAAAATAACCAGTTTATTTTATTTCATTTAAGGAAACATCCACTGTAGCGCAGCAATGGCGCAACTATTTCCTAAATTAATGGCATATCATAATGACTTCAGAATGGAATTTCAACACCATTAATACTTCCATGTAATTAAATACCAACTTGTTTTCCCTATTTAATGGGTTAAGAAATTGTACATCATTGGAAATGTTGAGAGAGGAACCTCGGCAGAATCCACGGCGTGTTGGAGAAAATTATCGACGGCGAAGATGATGCGGCGAGTGGTTCTTTGCCGGCAAATGCAGCGAATCCAGGTAGGATGATTGTTATTGATTTCTCTTTTCCCCATTTTTGTTTTCTACGGTGAATGCGGGCTAATCTAAGAACATATTATCCCATGGATTGATCGTTTTGCGGGCGGGTGTGATTTGGGGTTATATCGGGACATCAAAAACTAGAGAGTTATAATATTTTTATTATTGTCGTTTTTGATCTAACGGCGATGCACCAGGATCATCACGAACAACGATCGAGGTTCATCCCTCTTGTTTAATTATTTTTTCTTTTCTCCCTCGCGTTCTTCGTTGTGTTCTACGCGTTCTTGGAGGAAATTGATCGTTGCACATTCGTTTGATGGCGCGACAATCCAAGATTCAAGATCCAACCCCGAAGAAATTCCACGATGGTGCGACGATGGTTTTGGCGAGCGATTCAGGTCAGTTTAGGAGATTCGGATTTTTTTGTGTTTTTCTTTGGGCGGATTGATTGAGGCTTCAAATCCGATTTGATGACCGAAAACACCCGTTTTGGTGTTTGCGTGATAAGGCGATCCAAACCCTGGAGTATCGTGACGAACAGACAAGAAAACGAATATCTGAGGGATCGGCAGAAGCGCGGGGAAGAAGACGCTATTTCTGAAAAAATCTCGACTACATGACGTGTATTATGGGCTACACGGTGTGTGTTCGTTGGTAGGGTTACCCGGGATGTACTCCAGAAGTACACGGACATGGGAAGGGTTCACGGCCATGGACACGCCGTGTATACCCCTCCCCAGCCAGACTCGACCAGATACACGGGATACCCCATGTACTGGTACACAGGTAGGTGACACAAACACGGGCAGAGACCGTGTACGGGCACATGGCCAGTGTACACGGAGTGAGCCCAGGAACTCAAACACTGTGTGTGATTCCTTCTACACACCATGTAGTTGTTTTCTATCTGACAAACCGAAGGACACAGGCTGTTTACACGGGTAGAATCCATTGTCAAGGAACACTGCGTGTACTTTTCTACACGCTGTGTAGTTTGGTTTTGCACGGCTTGAACGAAGGACACGGGCCGTTTACACTGGCAGTACCCGGGGTCATGGAATATGACGTGTAACCATACTACACGTTGTGTAACTTTTTCTTCATAGATTGAGCCACTTTCATTCTGTGACTTGGACTAGTTCTTAGGGTTCATTCCCATAGTAATCCCTTGAAGTTTCTTGTATCAACTCATTCATGCATTAATATCCCTTCTACAAAAATTCCTAAATAGTGTTGTTAGAATCCCCTCTATGAGACTTAGAGTCGGATCATCTATTAATTTCTAATACTGTCGGTAGTGTTCTTGGTATCGACATGACCTACCTTACACGGGCGCCGATCCTTTACCTAGCGGATTAGCTCAGACTGAGTTGTCGGAATCACCCCATGACTTGGCTGTGATCCTCAACTGTGCTTCTTTTTCTCAAGGCACTTGTGGAATGTGTTCTCCCGGAACGAATACTTTGTATCTCTCTCTCCAGTCCTAGGAATGTGTTCTCCCAATGGTAATCTTAGTGGAATCTTCGAGCTAGATTCTAGCGGCGGTATCGTGAAGGTGGTTTCTGTATGGATATATCTGGATATTCTTGTTATATGTTCCGTAGACATATACTATGTAGAGCTGATTGTACCATTCTTTGTGGTATTTTCCATTGTTGTATTTCCCTGTGGTTTTCAGGGCGTCCTACTGGGTATTGTTATACTCACCCCTGCACGGGCTTTTCCCACACGTGTCATGTTCTTGGGCAGACGAGCGAGCCTTTGATAGGATTATAGGTGGAATAGGACCAGATGGTGTTCAGTGAGATTAAACAGGCCTAGGTGTGTTCCTTCGGCGACGCGTTGCAGTCCCAGTACCTTTCTCTACATGTTGGACTTTGTTGTAGACTTTCTTTTGGTGGGATTCTACTTTTGGCCAAGGGTTTTACTTTACTGTACTTTACTTCCCTGTCGTACTCTATTGGTTGGGTTTTAGTTTATGCATGCATCATTTTAGTTTAGTAGTTTTTACTTTTCAGCTTTGTGGACATGGAGATGTGTGTGTGTGTGTGTCTAGGTTATAGGCAATGCCTCTCATGTTAGTAGCATGCCTAATCGGTTCTATTCACCATCCCCTGGCCTATTAGAGGTGGGCTTGGGGAGTTGCGGCTCGGGCCACACTGGGACCGGTCATGACAGAGTGGTATCAGTGGTGGTCGGTTCTACCTTAGGACCAAGATTATGTGAGTTTGGTTGGGGGAAACAGTGTTGACTGTTTTCGGTTCGGCCTCAGGCCAGTGACCCCAGTGTTGGTGCGGCGGTCGATGTATCCATACACCAGGGCTCTAATAACTTTCTTTTCGACTCAGAACATTAAATCACTAGTTGTATGGGGAAAATTAATGGTACGTGCATCATATAAGTATGGGTTGTGGTTTCCATTTCATTCTTGAGTCCGCACTCCAGGTATACTCAATGACTGTGATACATCTTGTTTCTTAAACAGGATTCCTCCGCGACGCGCACCCACTAGGATCCAGCAGCTCAATCATGAGGATGACCCCCTCAGCGATGAAGCTTAAATATAGATAATAGATCCCACAGTTCTACCTCCAGGTGGCATGCCAGTTATTCCACCACCTAAGGGGAAGTGTTTGGCGCCTGGTGTACTAGTGGAGGAGGAGTGCAGGATGAGCGCACTCCACGAGTTTTAGAGACAGAATACCCTTAGGTATCAAGGCGAGCCTAACCCTCAGGAAGCATAGGACTGGCTTGAGACAGTGACCAGAGTCTTCCGTTTGGTCAGGACACCAACAGACTCGATGGTGATCCTGGCAGCGAGCCTTCTGCCGGGCTCGGTAGGGCGATGTTGGAGTTTGGTCCTCCAGACTCACGACGAGGTGACTCTTTCATGGTCCGAGTTTGAGAGTATCTTCAGAGAGGAGTTTTCACCAGTTACCCTGTGAGATGTATGTATACATGAGCTTCTTTAGCTTCAGTAGGGAACCATGTTAGTGGATGACTATTCGTTGAGGTTTACCGACCTCTCGCGATACTCGATGGATATTGTCAGAGATCAGTACTTTAGAGATCATACTTTTGAGCAGGGTTTGAGCCGAGATATATGAGCTAGGATCATCCCTATGAGAATTCCTACTTATTCAGGGGTGCTCGAGTGGGCTTTGGTCATTGAGAGCTTCCTGGCGGAGAAGGGACAGCTGATAGTTGTCAGCAGTAGGCGAGCTGAAGCAGAGACCCCAGCAGCATGGAGTCGACGTTAGGGACCCAATCATGGGAGAAATTTCCAGAGGGGATCCTAGGACATGGGATCAGCCGTATAGGGTTCACAAGTTTCATCCAGCCAGCCTCAAGAGAGGCGATGTTACTCATGTGACGGCAGGGGACATCTCGCTCGAGATTGTCCAACCCGCCGTGCTACTGACACGGGAGTAGTGGATGGACCACCGAGGAAGAGGAAACATGTGGATCAGGTAGATCCATGAGGCGGAAGACGTGGGAGAGGAGTTGGGAGAGTAGCTGGAGGTGGTCGGCATTTCGACCCCTTACCACCACCACCCCCAGGAGGTCCACCCTAGGCTCAGGGAGCTGGTGGACAAAGGTAGGGACAGCTGCAGGCGACAGAGGCTTATGACCCAAGTACTCCCTGAATGATTAGAGGTACAATCTATGTCTTTTCTACTTTGGATGTCGTATTCATAGACATAGGTGCTAGTCATTCCTTTCTGGATGGTTATCTTGTTCGAGACCTTGAGATTCTAGTTGAGCCATTGACTCGACCATTACTCTTAGAAACACCGACTGGAGAAGATTAAGAGATCACACACCTTTTTAGGTAATGTGACCTGACCCTTAGAGGTGAGAGTTTCGGTTGGAACCTCTTGGTGGTAGCGTCTAGGCCTCACTATGTCATTTTTGGCATGGATTGGTTATCCACATTTCATGCCCAGATTGATTGTTTTAGGAGAAGGGTGTGGTGTGTCCGTAGTGATGGAATGAGGTTCTCTTTGGTTGGTGAAAGAGAGACCCAGGCAGCATAGGATGGAATCGTGCATAAGAGGTCACAACCGATTTCACATTAGTTGGCTAGCCTAGCCCTTGGTGCGGCAGATGTTACGAGTTTCCAGTTTCCAGCAGTGGTGGCTGAATACGAGGACGTCTTTCTAGAGGATGTCCTCGGGCAACCTCCCCATAGGAAGATCAATTTTTGCATTGAGTTGCAACCCGAGACGACCTCGATATAAGCATCAGCTTATTGGATAGATCCTACAGAGCTTCGTGAGCTGAGGATTCAGTTGGACGACTTCAGAAGAAGGGATTTGTGAGACCAAGTGTTTCGCCCTGGGCAGCCCCAGTGCTGTTTTCTAAGAAGGCGGACAGGAGCATGAGGATATGTGAGGATTACCAGCGCTTAAATCAGGTGATCGTGAAGAACCGGTATCCACTACCAAGGATCGATGACCTCATAGACCAGTTGAGAGGGGCACGATGGTTCTCAATGTTTGATCTACGATCAGGCTATCAGCAGTTGCGAGTACGGGAGGAGGATATACCGAAGACGGATTTCAGATGTCGCTACGGTCACTATGAGTACATGGTGATTCCGTTTGGTGTAACGAACACCGTGACAGTGTTCATGGGACTCATGAACCGGATTTTTCATCCCTATCTAGATCGGTTTATAGTGGTCTTAATCAATGATATCCTTGTGTACTCTACGTCCGAGGAGGAGCACGCGATACACCTAAGGATGGTTCTGAACACACTCCAAGAGCACCAGTTGTATGGGAAACTGTCAAAGTGTCAGTTCTGATTACAATAGGTCCACTTTCTGTGGAACGTTATCTCAGCGGATGGTGTAGCAGTGGACGCAGAAAAGGTGGAGGTAGTGCTGGCATGGGAGCCACCCTGGAGCGTTACGAAGGTGTGAAGTTTCCTTGGGTTGGCAGGCTACAATAGGAGATTCATCCATGATTTCTCCAAGATTGCAGCACCCATGACAGCTTTGACTCGAAAGGGACAGCCTTTCATGGGAACAAGAAATGCCAGCAGGCTTTCCAGCAGTTGAGATAGAGTCTGACGAGTGCCCTGATCTTGAGATTACCGGAGGAGGGTAATGAGTACGTAGTGTTCTTCGACGCATCAGGAACCGGGCTTCGTTGTGTCCTGATGCAGAGGAAAGCGGCTATTGCCTATGGATCATGTCAGTTGAGGCCACATGAGCAGAACTACACAACCCATGATCTTGATTTGGAAGTGGTAGTCTTCACATTGAAGATGTGGCGACACTACCTGATGGGAGAACAGTTTACCGTCTACTCTGATCACAAGAGTCTCAGATATATCCTTTCTCAAAAGGATCTGATTTTGAGACACAGGCGATGGCTTGATTTCCTCTAGGATTACGAATTTGATATCGTTTATAATCTAGGGTAGTTGAAGGTGGTGGCATATTCTCTCAGTAGGAAATATAGTTCGTAGTTGCTGGATGAGGCGACAAGGCAGTTGGCCTCTTTTCAGTTGTCCTTCGTGGATAGAGATGAGGGAGCTTACCTTCAGTCTATGGTTTTTACCCCTCCACTCTTACAGCGAATCAGGGAAGCACAGTGTGAGGATGATATCTTTGAGACTATACGTTCTCAGATATCCATAGGTGATGCTGCTGATGGTTTTTTAGAAGGAGGGGAGAACATTGTCCTTTTCAGAGGGTGCATGGTAGTACCAGTGATGCTGCGGGAGGAGGTTCTGGGGGATTCATATACATCCTCTATGGAGGTGCATCCAGGCATGGAAAAGTTGTATTGGGACCTCCGATGTCAGTTCTGGTGGCCAGGGATGAAGAAGTGTGTGGCAGAGTTTGTTTCTCGTTGACTTACTTGTCAGCAAGTAAAGGCTGAGCACCAAGTTCCAGTAGGGTTGACTTAGCACCTTGAGGTGCCAGAGCGGAAGTGGAACGTCATATCCATGGACTTCATGACGGGTTTACCATGCACGCCCAGGGGACACGATGCCATATGGGTGGTCGTTGATCGACTCACCATGTTGGCCCACTTCATAGCCATACGAGAGCAGAGTTCAGTAGAGAGCATGGGATTCCTCTATATGCGAGAGATAGTTCAACTTCATGGAGTATCATCCACAATCATCTTAGATCGTGATGCTCGTTTCACATCCTGGTTGTGTAAGGGATTTCAGGAAGCATTTGGGACTCATTTATGCTTGAGCACAAAGTTTCATCCCCAGACTGATGGTCAGATAGAGCGGACCATCTAGGTCCTTGAGGATATGCTACGAGCTTGAATACATGACTTCGGTCATAGCTGGGAGGATCACCTACCACTGGTGGAATTTTCTTATATCAACAGTTATCATTCCACTGTTGGTATGGAACCATTCGAGGCTCTGTACTGGTGACCCTGTAGGTTGCCACTTTATTGGACAGACCCGGGAGAGTCATCACTCATGGGCCCCGAGATGGTGAGAGCTACTACAGAGAAGGTGCAGGTAATCTAGGAGTGGATGAAGACTGAACAGAGTCGGAAGAAGTCATATGCCGATAGGAGGCGGAGGCCCTTGGAGTTCGAAGAGGGAGACCATGTGTTTCTTCGAGTCTCACCTCGATGGGGATTGCAGAGATTTGGCCGAGGCGGCAAGATATCTCCGAGGTTCGTTGGACCTTTTTAGATTCTGAGTAAAGTTGGCCAGGTGGCATATCACTTGGCTCTACCTCCTCAGATGGACCGGGTACACAACTTCTTCCATGTGTGACAGCTATGGAGGTAATTGCATGATTCATCACACATCATCGACTGGGGTGAGCTTGACATCGATGATGAATTGACCTTTGCTGAGTACCCAGTGGAGATCGAGGATCGGTAAGAGAAGATCTTTCATGGATGAGCTATTCCCTTGGTGCATGTCTGGTGGCAGCACGGAAATCTCTAAGAGAGCACGTGGGAGCGCGAGGCTCAGATTCGAATGCAGTACCCACATCATTTTGAGTATCCCTTGTTTTGGATTTTTGAGGACATAAAAGCCCAAAGGTGGGTGTGATGTAATGTCCCATATTTTTCCATGAATTATTTTTAAATATTATATGGAATTATTTTGATACTAGGTGCGCAGACAACACATCATTCCGAGGTCTAGTGAGCCCGGAATGGTGGTTTGATCTTTTTTTGATAAGTGAGTCGGCACTTGTGCGCGGTTGTGGCAGTTTCCCAATGGAGGATCGGATTAAGAATCTGAGCGCACCATTGCATATGGGACAACAACTTTACCTAATAATGAGGCTAACCTCGACTGGCACGGGTCGAGGGAAAAAGTTAATTTTCGGACGTTTTAAGTAAAATAAAATAAAATACCAGATTATTTTATTTCATTTAAGGAAGCATCCGCTATAGCGCGGCAACAACGCAACTGTTTCCTAAATTAATAGCGCGTCTTAATGACTTCGAAATGGAAAGTCAACGCCATTAATACATCCACGTAATTAAATTCCAACTTGTTTCACCTTTTTAATGGGTTAATCAATTGTACATCATTGACAACGTAGAGAGAGGAACACTTTTAGAATCCACGGCGTGTTGGAGAAAATTTTCGACGATGAAGAAGTGAGCGGTTCATTGCCGGCAAACGCAGAGAATCCAGGTAGGATGATTGTTATTGATTTCTCCTTTCCCCGTTTTTGTTTTCTACGATGATTGCGGGCTAATCCACGAATAGATTTTCCCGTGGATCGATTGTTTTGCGGGCGTTTTTGATTTGGGGTCATATCAAGAGATCAAATACTAGAGAATGAAAATCTTTTGATTGTTGTGGTTTTTAATCTAACGGCGACGAACATGGATCATCACGAACAACAATCGACGTTCGTCACACTTATTTAATTCTTGTTTCATTTCTACCTCACGTTCTTCTTTTTTTTCTACACATTCTTGGAGGAAATCAATCGTTGCACATTCGTTTGTTGGTACAACAATCCAATATTCAAGATCCAACCATGAAGAAATTCCATGGTGGTGCGACGATGGTTTCGGTGAGCAATTCAAAGCGGGTTGGGAGATTCGTATTTTTGGGCATTTTTCATTGGGCGGATCGATTGAGGTTTATAATCCAATTTGAAGACCGAAAACACCCATTTCGGTGTTCATGTGATAAGGAAAACCAAACCCTGGAGTTTCGTGATGAAATGACGAGAAAAAGAAGATCTGAGGGATCGGCTGAAGCACGGGGAAGAAGATGCCATTTTTTGAAAAAATCCCGACTACACGCCGTGTAGTATGGGATACATGACGTGTGTTTTTCTGTAGGGTTACCCGGCGTGTACTCCAGGAGTACATGGACACGAGCATGGTACACGACCATGGACACGCCGTGTATACCCCTCCCTGGCCAGACCCGGCCAGATACACGGGATACCCCGTGTACTGGTACACGGGTAGGTCACATGGACACGGGCAGAGACTGTGTATGGGTACATGGCCATCGTACACTGAGCGAGCCCATGCACTCGAACATGGCGTGTCATTCCTTCTACATGTCATGTAGTTGTTTTCTATCCGAAAAGCCGAAGGACACGGGCCGTTTACACAGGCAGAACCTGTTGTCAAGGAATACGACATGTATTTTTATACATGCCATGTAGTTTAGTTTTTCACGACTTGAACGAAGGACACAAGCCGTTTACACATGTAGTACCCAGGGTCAAGGAACATGACGTGTAACCATAATTCACACTGGGTAACTTTTTCTTCATGGCTAGAGCCAGTTACCTTCTATGACTTGGACTAGTTATTAGGGTTCTTGCCCTTGGTAATCCCTTGAAGGTTCTGGTATCAACTCGTTCATGCAGTGTGATCTCTTCAGCAGAACTTCCTGAATAGAGTTGTTGGAATCCCCTCTATGAGACTCAGAGCCGGATCCTCTATTCATTCCCGATACCCTAGGTAGAGTTCATGGTATCGACGTGACATACCTTTCCTGGGCATCGATCCTCTGCCTAGAGGATTAGCTCAGACTGAGTTGTCGGAATCACCCCATGACTAGGTTGTGATCCTCATCTGATCATCTTGTTCTCAAGGTACTTGTGGAGTGTGTTCTCCTGGAAAAAGTACTTTGTATCTCTCTCTCCAGAGTTATGAGTATGTTCTCCTGATGGTAAGCTTAGTGGAATCTTTGAGATGGATTCTATTGGCGGTATCACAAAGGTTATTTGTGAATTGGTATATCTGGATATTCTTGTTTTATGTTCCGTAGACATATACTATGTAGAGATGACTGTACCTTTCTTTGTGGTATTTTTCCTTTGTTGTATTTCCTTGTGGTTTTCGGGGCATCCAACTAGGTATTGTTATACTCACCCCTGCATAGGCTATTCCTGCACGTGTCGTGTCTTGTGCAGACAAGCGAGCCTTTGACAGGATTCTAGGTAGACCAGGACCGGACGGTGTTCAATGAGATCAGACCGGCCGAGGTGAGTTCCTTCGGCGATGGGTTGTAGTCCCAGTAACTTTATCTATAGGTTAGAATTTTTGGCAGACTTTCTTTTGGTGGGATTGTACTTTTGGCCATGGGTTTTACTTTACTATACTTTTCTTCCCTGTCGTACTCTCTCGGTTGGGTTTTAGTGTATACATGCATCTTTTCTTTTTAGTAGTTTTTACTTTTCAGATTTGTGGACTTGGAGATGCGTGTGCATGTGTACAGGTTATAGGAAATGCCTCCCATGTTAGTATCATGCCTACTCGGTGCTAGTCACCAGCCCCTGGCCTATTAGAGGCTGGCATGGGGAGTTGCGGCTCGGGCCCCACTGGGACGGGTCGTGACATGATATGCGCATAATGAAGGGATAAGGAGAAAATCAAATGTTTGACAGTTTTCATGAGATCATGAATGATATAAGGAAAAAATTATATCATGGTATGAGTATATAAATTTTTTGGATTTTGGTATATGGAAAGAGTTAGCTTTTGACAGAATTCATGTATTCACTATGATTAAATGGGTATTAATTTTTTCAAGAGAATACATGATTAAGTTATTCACATGTTTGGAATGTGACTAACAAGATATATCTTATATGGGGGACAAATTCTGGTATTCACATGCTCGTTAGATTAAATTTTTAGTAATTGTTTTCTTTATACTCTATGATTGTATAGAATTTTTTTGGATAATCCTAAAGATTGGAATGGATTATGTTGGACATAAGTTAGTATTGATTTAGGCTATAAATTTTTTGATATTATTAATAGAATGTTATAATAATGTAGTTTTAGAAAAAGGACAACCTATAGGATGTGAAACAACCTGTCGTGTCGGACAAAGATGCAGGGATCGAACCCACAACCAATGTGCGATAGGCCTTTATCACCTACCACTAGTCTACAGGAAGTCCCTTGTTAGTAGAAACTAGTTTTATTTTATTAAGCGCTATGATATCAGATGTATAAGTCTATTTTAGAAACCATATACGATTAATCACAGCATAGATGGACTTCTGTATAATAATAAATTGTGATAAACATTTTGTGATAGAAATATATGGAATGACCTATCATTCCATTGCATAATCTGCTAACACTTCATAGAAGACAAATTCAACTTCATTTCTTTAAGAGATGAAGTGGAAATTGTTTGAGGCACGAGCAACGATGAGATTGTACCAAAATCATGTAAGTATTTCTTTTAATTTAATAATTCTTCAACTTTGGGGAAATGATGTTGAAAACAAAAAAAAAATGTTTTCATAGTTCTCTCATATTTGATGAATCGGATGGTACCTTAGATCATCACAAATTTATGGCTTTTTTATTGTTGGCTATTACATAACCATGTCCTCTACCAATCTTCATCAGAAGTTGATGATTATATTTCTCTTCCATATCAATATTTTCACCTATGTTCAACTATGTGGAAACCTAGTGATTAGTTAAATTGGGTAACCGTTACGTTTCATACATTAATTTTTAAAGTCGAGTTTTGGTATTATTTTTTATGATGTGGGTTTCTATTAAAGAAACATTCAAGTAGTGAACCATTTATAACCCCGATTAATTTTGAGGGTGAAATTCATTTTAAGGGGGGTAGAATGTAACATCCCGAGATTTTATGAAAAATATTCTTTTAATTTCATTGATGTCTTATACACCATGTTTATCTTGAACTGTACTCAACACCGTATTATCTTGCATTATATGAAACACTATTCTTGGCTCGTGTTACACACAATTTCAAGTTCATTTTGAGGAAATTATTCTACGCAACATTAAGTATAGATTTTGATTAATGTATAAATGAAATTAGTTTTGATTAGGTTATACACAACACCAAATGATGCTTTCACTACATGTAGCCCTGACATGGCTTTCATTACATGCAATCAAGACCTTCCTCGATAGTGTGTGTAGTACGCAATACTGAGTTTCACTAAACGAGATATTATTATAATATTCTTATGAACTAGCCGTTATGAATAGTAATACCCAATTTTTGAAATTTTATAAATTTTATTTTTCAAATTGGAGTTCATTTTTGGATTCAGAATATCAAAATTAGCCTACGGTAATTTTTTGTTATTTTTCTGAAAACAATCTATTTTTGATGAATAGTGAAAACACTAGGTTACTATTTGAAAACCGAATTTTTATTTAAATAATTATTTATTTTATTTAAATAAATTTTATATAAAAATTGATACATAATACCTATATAAGTTCAATGTAATTCATTGGAGTCATTTTATAATAATTTTCGATATATAAAATTTTTATTGAACTTTTCACCATCGTTTACCTACCTTCTAGGAGCTTTTTCCAAACTTACATAAAACTAAATTTTACCACTTCTGTGAGTGGAATTTCAAAAATCCGAGAGACACGGTTAATATCAAGGACTAAAATGTTGTTCCATGAGAAGAAAATAATTTTTGATGAATAGTAACTTTTTACTTTTATTTACCAAGGTTAAAAGTTAATAGTGTAATTAAGGGTAGAAATGATATTATTATTACCCTAAAACATGTCCTAATTCTATTGGATAAGTTTAATTCGACGAAAAACAACCTTAGGAATAAAATATGACCATTTTGGTCCACTTGGATTAGATTAGAACATTTATTATTAATTTATTTAAAGAAAGGTTTAAATAGTTAAATTCAAAGTATAATAAGTAAATGATTTTTTATATAGGGTTATACAGAAGATCAATTTGACTATAACTAATAATTATAAAGCTAAAACGATTTCCTACAAAATGGTATTTTACTTTTAAATATTAGACATTAAATATGTTATTTATTTATGACATAATGATGATGCATTAATTATCTTATTAATGAAATATTAACATAATTGATGTTATAAATACACAAATAAATGTAATTTGAGACTTTTTATGAATTAAAATAATTTTAGAGGTTAATATGACATGTTATTATTTATTTCAATAAATTTGTTTGAACTAATCATGCTTTTATGATTTTAACAAAAATAAATTACCAAATAGTGTCAAAATTGACATAAAATAGTTTTTAAAACAAATATTATATTATTAATTGTTATTATATTCCTAAAAAATATAAGGTTCGTCCATGATACTTATATCTTGATAGTTTTGTCATTAATTTAACACTTGGGGGTCTCTTTTATGTATATGTTATGTTTATTAACTATATAATATAAAAATACAATGTGACATGGTAAATGTCAATCTAATTAACTAAGAGTTAAAACTAAAAGATAAGGTTAATATAAAGACCCAAACCTGTCTAAAATCTATTGGATGAGAGGATTTGGACCCATACCCACTTAATATTATAAAGAAATCAATTTGAAGCTATTAAAAACCGAATATGACTTTATTATAAAATAATATTTATGTTTTTCCTAAGGTTCCCCTCTCCTCCCTTATAAAAGGGTGTCTCCTCCCTCATCTCCCCACACCACATTGAGCCTTCACGATCATCCAACCCCTAACAATTTCTCTTCTCCAATTCTCTAGTAATATTATATTGGTCATGTTCTTCTTCAAATACCAATTTTACTACCCTAAGAGGAGGTTTCAAAGAGGCGTGTCGAAGAAGAGGTAATATCCGTTACCGATTCTTTCAAATTTAATTTTTTCTTCTAATTCCTCTTCTTTAGTTGTTTCATTATGAAGAAATAACATA
The DNA here is from genome assembly GCA_963277665.1 of Viscum album. Lineage (NCBI taxonomy): Eukaryota > Viridiplantae > Streptophyta > Magnoliopsida > Santalales > Viscaceae > Viscum > Viscum album. The sequence continues at coordinate 174,833,058 of OY728128.1, forward strand.
AGTATCACTAATATACATTTATGTTATTATAAATATGAAAAATCCATATTTCACCTTCTATCCATCCTACGGAAGACAAAATCACCACGCGTGCGTACGTACAGAATACCGTCTCCACGCCGTGGTGTAATCTGTTTTCGACCACCACCTTACATGGATGGGCATAATGGTGTAAATAAATAACTATATATTATTATTGTAAAGTTATATTTATTCTGAAATATTATACATACACTTCAATAAAATTCGACAATCATGGGAATGATATCATCGCTCGTGCGTACGAATGTACTACCGTCTCCATGACGTGATGAGATTCATTCTCAATGATTAACCATTCATGAATTATTATAAAGTATATATAATAAGTAATCATGAAATATATGAAATACTAATGGTACTATATTTATGTATATATATATATGTATGTCATATATGTATGTCATCTACTTAATTCCATTCAATGCAATAAGGAAACGAAAACAGCGTTCATGCGTACGTACAACTTACCATCTCCATAAACGGTGTATTTCCTTCCATTTATCGATATATCATATATATATATATATGATGATTATATATTTTATATAAATCATGTTTTACATTCTCAAAATAAGTAATTTAGGATATAATTAATAATATCAAGAACAACAAGTCAAAATACGTACGATAAATGAAACGATTTTACCCAAATCACTACTTTTACATCGAATTTGAAAAAGAACGGGCTATATAAAGTCATAAGTAAATTATATATGATATCATAACAATGAATATGATTCTGTAATAAGTAAGTAACATTATTAAAACATTATACATGAGTTTCGGATACATACAAATCATATCAGACATAAGGTAAGGGATAACCTTTCTAATCTCGTTCTTATCCGAGATTGTATATTCATAAGTATTTACCGGGGTTATTGTTATCATCCATGTCCATGTTTTCTAAAAGTTTTTTTTATGTATTTTTAAACTCCTTTTTACCAATTTTTGACTTTTATGACATTTTATGAAAGGAATATTTCTTTTGTTTACCATACGGGTAACTTTTTGACTTTTCCGACAAAAGTACGAGGAGAATGTTTTTTAACTCATACGATACGAACAAATTTTTATGGTTTTATAACGCTTTATTTTAATGAAACTTACTCTAGAAGATTTCATGACTATTTTCAACAAAATTCTGTTCTTTTAAAATTTCATGACATTTTTTTGAAAAGAAAATGATTTTGAAGAAGAAAGGATATTTTCCTCAAGAACTCATTTCAAGTGTTTCATCAAAACCATTTTCCATTTAAGGTGACTTTATTTCATATGTGTATGTTTCAAGTATAATTTCTCTATGATTTCCATGGTCTCACTTTTCTTATGATAAATTGATATCCATTTTTTATGGATTATGTTATGACGGGATAATGTTTATGAAACCCATGTTATACCTTGGGTAATGATGAATGATTTATGTTCATGTTATGGAACAAGTAAGAATGATTTAATTATGAGATGGGTGGGACCTATATCTCCCTCCAATGAATTGGGTAAAAATTTATATCTCACGAGATAGACAAGGCTAGAATAGTAAGTTAATCTAGTTCAGTAATACAGGACTAGAAAGAGGAGTGAACTCGATTCAGAAAGGGACTTTGCCCACTAAGATTCTCTTGGCAGCAATGCCTTGCCTACTATGAAAATCATATCATGTGCTTAATGGTTTCCACAATCACATGTTTTATTCCCATGATATTTTATCATGATTAATGTTTATTTATGATCTATGCCTTATGTACTTCCATGTTTTATGTCATTTCCCAAGATTTTTATTTTTAAACATTATCTTCATGTTTTTAAGTTCAAATGTTTCTGATTTGTTTTATTTTATCCATGCTTACCCTTACATAGAATTTGATCTCACCCTTTATATTTTTTCTTTTCCCAGGGATTTAATGAAAGTTTTTAGGTAAGAAAACCAAAAGGAGAAGATCTTTATGGGAGATAATGAAGATCTTTCAACATGATTAGAAGATTACGTTATATGTTTCCAAACACACTAAACTATTACTGTCATTTGGTGTTTGTTTTTGTTATGTATTAAGTATTCCTAAAAATTAATGTAATATCAATGTACGTCAATCTTTGGGCCTCTACATAATGACTCTTTTCCAATACTACCATGGTGGAATGTATTAACTCCCCAATACATAATAATAGCCAATGTTCACTCCAAATACTATCATAGTGGAAGAACAGAATCCCAAAATTGGGTTAATTCCTCACATTATTCATGATTATCTCATGAGAAATCAGTTGTTACACGATGAATTATAAGGGGAACTAGATCCCAACCATCACAAAATGACAATCCTACATATTTTTCCCATTGATCATGAAATATTATTCATATCAAGTCCATTGAAATAAAATGATTTTCATAAAAAATTAATCAAATCAGAACCCATGGAAAGTAAGTGGGTTTTATAAGTACTTAATATAGCCTAACCCGTGGAAAATAAATGGGATTCATAATCATATCATCATAGAATAAACAGTGGAAAATAATTTGGCTTCATAAACATTTAATCATTTCATCACTTGTGGAAAAGAAACATATTTCATTGAACTCGTGGAACCAAAATCCAAAAAATATATATCAGAATAAGAAGAATTTAATCATTATATCATTTTCATATAAAAAAATTAAATTGTAGAATTTAATAACTGATGAGTAGAAATACCATTAAAATATCATTAAAATATACTTAAGTAAAATAACCATTCAAATTTTAAATAAATATTTAATGTAGAATAAAAATATAATGGAAAATATTTTTTTAAAAAATAATAATATAAAATTATAAATTAACCTTCTTTGAAATTATTTTTTGTAGCAAAAAAATCCATACATGGTGTATAATTTAAAAAACATTAATTTCACATTATTGAAATGTCCAAAAAAGTACGTCATTTGGAAAATGACTATAAGATTCAATTAAAAACATATTTTAAAAGTACAACATGTGAAAAATGACATTAAATGATCATTTTATAATATTAAAAACCATAAATAATTATTTTTTATAAAAGATGTATATGGAAGAATGTGGTTTTTTACCGAGAAGTGAAATGGATTAGATTTACCTTAAAACATATTATCAATATATTTGGTATAAAGGTTGTAAAGAATAAATGGTAACATTTATTTTCACGAAATAAATATAGCATAATAAAATTCATTAGAATCTTCGGAGATATATAATAATATTTCATCATTAGAAACTTAATAATAAACGAACATCATAGACAATGAGATTGTAACATAAAACCTTTACCTAATCTTTTCTTTGCATATAAAGCACTAAAACATCCGACATAATAAATTTATATTTATTATACTTATATAAAAGAGTAATTTTAATCATAAAATAACATATTTGATCCCTTAATAACATTTATACACTTTCTTTTATCACTAATTCTTTATTAATGTCGTAATTTCTGGTTGTTAGCTATTTGATTTTACAGGAGTATTTCAGTTCAGTAGTTATATTCTTTATACATTTATCCTTATTATAATATATACATTATATTAGTCATGATATTAATATAATATATATTGTTTTTATAAATATTTATATTCATCTACCAAAGTAATAGATGGAAAATTTAATTACATTGTTCTTGTAGATGGTAGGTCGAACGTACACGTGAATGTTGTAAACATTTTTAGATGGATGGAACAAAGGAAAGAAAAATATTAATTCAACATTAAAATACAGTTATTATCTTATATATATCATATATATTCATAAAACTCATCCTCATTACAATCCATGTAAAATATAAGTGAAAAAAATCACACCGCTTTGTGGTGGTGGTAGTCCAAACGTACACAGGATCCATAATATCATTTACCAAAAGATTGGACAGTAATAAAGTAGAAATGATATTAACATTATATCTGTATAATAATGTTATAAATGTCATATTAAAATTTTAAACCTTTAATAATACCCATCCATAAAATATGGGGATAAAAAATGAATTTTATCCCTATATGGAGATGGTAAGCCTTACGTATGCACATGTGATACTTTCACTTATCATTTGATGGAAAAGATGTTGTATAATAGTGTACCCCTAATCAAAATAACATTTTTGAAAAATCAGGATACTTAATTTCTTCCTTCATGATAGTTAACATATATTTATAGGAGGAAAATTATTCTATAAAAGAATGGGATATATTATGGATATTACATCTTCTTTGAAAGGACGCCTTTTTATATCCTTTAAAGGGATCATGGGTTGGTATTTTGGGAAGATCATAACCACTAGAATGTGTCTCTGGAAGTTTAGTATACAATTTTCAATGTTTTTTCGATCTAGAAGAATCAAAATTATGTATACAAGTGATGTAGTAGGTTATATTTTGTAATTGAGGTGAGGGGAACTTTTGTAATTTCTAAAAAGATTATATTATAATAAATTCATTATATAGAAAAAACCTAAAAATTTATATGTAATAAATTATATTGTTTCATAGGGTTATTATTCAATTAATTAATGTAATTTATCTATTTTTGTCCCTTTTTACTGTTTATCATTTTGATTAACCTTTAGTTAACCAATTTTATATTTATTATGGTAATATGTTTTTCAATATTAAAAGGTTGTAATTTTTACATATATGGTGACATTTATACTATAAAGAGACAATTTATTTTTTTAGACCATACCATATCAACATTCTACAATTTTATGATTTTTATGATTTTAAAATAATTTAATAAAATATTATCTTAATAAAATACAATTTTTGTCAATTTTTTACAATATTCATTAAATTTTTATTAAAAGGAAAAAAAGAAAAAGTAATAATTTCAATATAATCATTTAATAGAACTCCATTATTCTATATTACCTATTAAATTCATGGAAAACAATAAATCAAAAAAAATATTAAATTTTTAATATTTTTCAAATCATTTAATCTCTTTTATTGATTAGTAAAATAAATATTATTTTCACATTATTAAATAACCTGAGTTAATTATATAATACCTAAAAATTAGAATTAAATTGTAGTCATAAATATAATTTCATTATGATAAGAATTAATATTAATATTCATTCATGATAATTTTTTCCCAATGCAAATGGATACATGATATTTTAATCAAAGAAAGCAAAACATTCAATCATTCTTTTATTTATATAATATATAAGTAATTTTCCTAGAATTTAATCCAATGAACTAATATATTTTGCACCTAAGTTAAAAAGGATTTAATTAACTTCTCCAAAAAGTATTGGGATGAATGTTTTTGTTATTATCATTAATTTTTAATCTAGTTAAACCAAATTTACCCAATACTGAGGTGATAAATTTTACTACAGTTACTATTAATATTAACAAAAAATAAAAATGGGGATATTTAATTAACTTCAGCCTCCTAATTGTAAATATATAATTAATTTTATCTAATTCAACACCAATAAATAGTAGAAATTAATTTTAATATAACTTCAAAAAATGCTACACAGACTACATCAAGAAAACATTTTTAGCATGAACTGGATTTATTATTATCCTATTCCAATAAAAATATTTTTTTAATATTTAAATCATTTTAAAAAGTAATTAAAATATAAATTTAAATAAAATCAGTAATCAATACTGAAAATTTAAATTTTTTAATATAATGTTTATAGTACATTCATAAAAATTTTGTTTTTAAAAAATATCACTATTATTTTAAAATAATGCTTAGTTCTCATTATAATAATTTTATGATTAATGAATTTATTTTATAAATGTGTAAAAAATATATTTTTCATAATTTAGTAATCACTATTCACACCCATAATTCTAAGGTCTAGACATTAATTGACACATACTATTCTTAATAATGTTACAAGGTTCATCTAGAAATGATTATTCATTTATCCCAAAAAATGAATGAAATAAAATTATTTAAATAGATATATTTCAATGATATTTTTTAGTGTTGAACATAGAATTAATTTATATTTGGAATACCAACAAGGAATATTGAAACCTTTTGACTATCACTATCATATGAAGAGTTTTTTATGAAAAATATTCACCTCTATCACACGAGGAGTCAGGGGATTAAAAAATTTTATTTTTATTATGTTTGTTGAAATAAATGTAGTTTCCATATTTATTATACATCCTTTTCAGATTAGGAAAATATGGCCTATTGTTATAAGGATTATTTAATTAATAATACATAATCTCATGATGATCTATCGTATCAATATTTTCAAAATTATTTTTCTTATAAATATAATTGAAATATTTCTTAAAAAATATTTAATTCATTATAATTTTAATTATAGGAATTTAATTATACCGTTTTTCAAATAAATTAATTTCCATATCCACCATAAAATTATACTTTTTGAAATATTTTCAAACATTCATATTTATTATTTTTTAATAGAGGTAGTTGAATTTGAAGAAAAGGATACTCTATTTTCATTTGATCCTTCTCAAAATCTATTTTAATAATTCCTTAATATTACATAAGAAATCCATTTAGATCATCAGGATTAATATTTTCATTTCATTGTTGTCATCAAAATCTATCCACTTAGATTCACCTTCAATAAGAATAATCTCAATAATTTTTTCTACAAAATTTTCAACAAAAAGGTCTTTAACTCCAAAAGATTGTAAGCTATTTAAATGTATCATAAATATTGAATTCATATTTTAAACACATTCAATTGGTATAATATTACATTATTGATAATCACATCTAATAATAGCTCTCCGGTTTCAATTACATTGATTTTTCTAAAGGCTTTATCTTTTATCTTTTTCTAAAAAATATTTAAAGGATCCCAAGAACAAATATCAATATATATTTCTTTTCATTGACCATAATACAATGTTTTTAATATGATAGTTACGTTGATATTAATAATATTATTGATTTTTAAAGGTAGAAGCCTCTTTTGATGAAATATGAGAGAAATTATTAACATGGAAAAGTTATCTTTTACTATGATCATAATAAATGTTTTCATATAATCTTTATGACATTTATAAATAGAACCATTAAATATTGGTGGTGTGCATGGATTAATTTTTTATATATCATGACATGTAAAAATGACATATTAATAAAAAAGAGATATAGTTTATTTATAACACGTTTGTTTAATGAAATTATAATAAATAGAAAAATTAAAATAAATATTATGAATTTATAAATAAATATTAACTTGAATAAAAAGTAAAACGTTCTATATAGCATATATAGGATCAAAAGATTGTTAAATTACACTAAAAGAGTGTGGAAGGGGGGAATTATAGTTTATCAATAAAACAAATAATTTACTTCTTCACATAAAATATTTTATTAGAAAAACATTCTATCTGATTTAGAAATGGTATTAGAAATACATTTTACTAAAACATTAAATTCATTTATAGTTTATAAAGAAAAATTTACATAAGAAAAAATTCCATAATTAATGGGAATAGGAATAAAAAACCCATAAAATCAAGTTAAAATCCCATTATAAAGAATGTAAGAATTTATTTAAAAATATGTTTTAAATATTTATACATTAAAAAAATATGTATAATAGAATTTAGAAATAAAAACATTTACTCTCCATGGATTCTTACTTGTTGTATGGTCTCACATTCTGAGAATATAAAATCCCTCAATACAAAAATCGGGCATATCTCAGTCTTCCAATCTCCAGAACCCCTACATTATCAGGACCACACAAAGATTTTTCTTCCTATACCAAGAAGTTCTCAATTAGTATGATAGTAAAGACATCTATATTTATATCCCCATAATCCCTCATTCAACAAAATTGGATAAACGATTACAAAAAAAATATTTCTTAATCCATTTTTCAAATATTATCTCATGGATGGATTCATAAAAAATCTCCCAAAATTAATAAATTGGATTTCTATTAATGTAAGAAGTTATTACAAACTCTTCACAAAAACATTTGATAGTCTAAGTTACAAAATATCATTTTTTGATAGATTACACTATTTATATAGAAGTGCACAATGGCCATTTTTAGAAATATAATAAGTGGTTGAAATTAGTTAAAAAACTATTTCTTTACATTAAATGAATTAGTTTGATATGTTCATCTAATTCTCATATGTTTATATACCATTACAATGTATATGTACTTCATCTGGCTGGACTAGAAATTTTTCACCTAATAAAATGAATGTTTTTCATTTGATGGATTTTGTAAATGTTCATATGGAAAACATCACTACCTCAAATAGATAAAATTCATCCATTGTTCATGATATAAATTCATCAAATTAAATTAATTAAAATTTTACTTCTATAATTATGTAAATATTTGTCTAATTAAAGAAGTAAATGTATATCTATTCTATCAAAACATCTACATATGATTATAGAAAATAATTCAATCTGATAAATGATATTTCTACATCTAAAAAATATAATTTCTTTAAAAATATTATTATAACTTGTAATGTGTGATGGTTAGTAATGTATTATCATTTTTCAAAATGTATTTTTATTTTCAATATAAGTTTTAGAAAGTGAAGAAATATACTATTTTGAAGGTATCATACATGTTTCTAGAGTATTAGTCTTTTATATTAATTTTTTGTTTTTTTGTAATATTATTTGATAGGATGAAAGCTTCACTGTAAAAATGATAGTTTTTTTATTTCATTTCGCATACAGTATAACATTGTTTCGTTGAAGGTTTCACACGGTGGGAAGTGTCAAAAAAAGGGATGGGTGTGATGAAACCAATAATTCCACCATATTTCCTTATTATTTTGATGAAACTTGGGATCCCATTCATGAAAATTCTATATGGGGAATTTATTTTAACTTTTTGTTAAATTAGTTTGAATATATGGTGATTTCCATTCACTCATCTGGGGGGTGGATTGAATGTATGATGGGTGTGATGAAATCAATCATCTAATTCTCCCTCTATATGATAGAGTATGATAGAGGGGTTATCTACCTTTTTGTTTTGTGTTATCATGCAAATACTTCTTCACAGGGGTGATGCATCATCATCGACTGTAATTGTAGGTGAATTACTAATAAATAAGGGTTCTCTTTTCTCTTATTCAATAAAAAAAGGTTCTCTTTTTTCATCGTATTCAATGAACATGTATTGACACTCATCCTTCTGAAAAAATAATCATATATCAGATGAACTCTACATTATTAGTAAATCCATAGGTGATTGAGATATCACAAATAATGAAAAAGGAATGATCATATATCTAATGATGTAACAGGTATCAAAAATAAAACAATAGTGAATGAGGTTTAATCATATATATAACTCTGGTTGAACTATATATAATTATATTATAAATATGGTTGTATAATGTGTCACTATATAACTAATTATTAGTGAATGATGTATTAATTAAACAATAATATTGCTAAACTATTTATCACTATATACTTTGTCTGAATAATTGAACTTTATATAAATAAACTTGCTTCTAGTAATATTCTTGAAATGGATGTGACATCATGTCGCCATCCTCTGGTGATCACTTGAATAGTTAGTGAATCTATATCATTTTTCCCTATGATTAATCACTACCACCAGTATAAATAATTATTAGAGTAATAAACACAAAAATGAGAATCACCCTTCCAAAAATATTGTGATTTTAAACCGTCATATTCTATACATATTTTACGCTAATATAAAAAACTCCTAGATATTAACTGGTATCATTGACCACATCACATGAATTAGTAAAACTAATATAATCATTAGGCTTTACCATGTGAAGAACCAATTCAATCTATCTAAGATAAAATCTACATGTTGTATACCATGGACCCAATATTTATATTCCAAGAGGAGATTTATTATTTTTAACGAAATATTAATCTATCCTAAATATAGAAAATTCCTCAGAATCTCAAAATATTATCACAAAACAATTCCATAATCCATTAATATCTCCCTAGTAACCACTAACATTGTGACTTATTAAAAAGGCTCACCACAAGAAAATCCCACACTCTATCCCCACCCATGTATGTTAATAACTATGTGAATAGTTCACTTAACCACACTTAATGGAACTTTTTTTATTACCCATCTAAAAATATCATCGTTATGAACAAAATTTACAGTCCAATACCATTGGTCAACCTTCATCAATGAACCTCATCCCATATATTTTCCCTAAAACATATTCACATCAGTAACTCATTTCTCATCGCTCTTGGTGAATGGTATACGACAATAAAAAAGTCTTTGAAAGTTCACTAATTCGATTTCTCAATTTAGTAAATCCAAAAAAATCATTATAAGCAATTCCTTCCCATATATAACATAACCAAAAAAAACTTTTGATTAATATATTGCACATAGAGGACTTTCTATGATCCAAATTCACCCTTGTAGTCTCTAATCAAACATAGGAATCCTCTTTCATTCCATCATATTGATCACACCAATATACACCGACTAAAATTTTACAACATATAGTAAATCACATATAATGTGGTAAAATTATGATCAACCTACCTTCAACTAGATTATCCACATTATAACGATGTTTAATTATAATCTTTTATTACAATAGAATCCGTATGCTCAAAGCATATAAAATAAACCACTCTAATAAATTATAAAAAAATTAATGGATTTTAATAATGGAAATATATTTATTAAAAATTGTAGAAATAGGGAAAATATATAAGAGAAGAACACTCATTTGAACTCTATTAAACATAGTGTGAATCAATATTTATATGCATCTAATCTTACGATGTGAAAAATATCCAATATTGGACACCTATTCACTCATTATATTATTTTTAATTTTATGTAAAACTATTAAAATAAAGGAAGAATGTTTCCATTAAAAAAATAACATGTTACCACTTATATTTTTCTTTCAAAATACTCCTCTAACATCTACAACAAAATTTTTTGTCATATTGATATGATTCCACAATGATCTAGTAGTGTCTCTATCCATTACATAGATGAAACTTATATAAAATTAAAAGTGGGATGATGTAATATAGGGATGAGGGGGAGATAAACATACCTCATTTGAGAAATAATCTTATTGTAAATCACTATGTACTGGGGGAAATAAGATAAGTGAATAATAGTATAATGAGATAACACTTATCAAATATTTTGTTGGGTACATAAAAACCAAATTTTGTTATACAAGAACGCCCCTAAAAATTTATAAAATAGATATACTTAAATGTGGGTTTATACTAGTACATTGGATTTGAATTTAATTACTCTAAATGACTATTGGTTCCAATAGGACCTTGGTAACACCCATAAAGTCCTCAGTGGGGTCACATTCAGCTACTATTAGGCCACTAGAATCCTAATTTATTACACTAGGCTTACAGCCGACTACTAAATCAAAAAATACCATATAATTTTACCCAATTCCAATGATTCTTCTTTTTTAAAATTATTACTAATGGTACACATAGAAACATAATTCTAATATCTAATAAATTTATATATTCAATCCTATTAGATCCAAAAAAAATTCAAATATAAGAAAACAACAATTTCACTACAGTTGGGATTTTCTTTGTGATCCATCGACACCTGATGATATATTTTTATATAAAACCCCCACCATAAAAATAATTTCTCAAAAATTATACATCTCCCTGATCCTACACAAGTTATTAATATCTATGTAACTCTAGTAATAATATAAATATTACAATTTACAATCAGCACTACCACACCCGAACAATTAAAACAATCCAGTATTCTGAAATGTATTTCTCAATTACATCACGAATTTTTGATTTCCACTATACAATTTTATTTTGTCCTTATTTAATTCATTATATTACATAATATTCTTAAGCATTAATCATTACCCCACTACACTGAAATCCTCTAAAAAACCTAATGGTCCATGAATTGTGGCACTGATTAAAATCAATGAATCAAAGAAGATGTCTCAATTCCAGTAATCATAATCAAATACCATGTTATAATGTTGTACACTTATGATTTCTGCCAGTATTCTACACCATTCCACCGCCTCGCTAAAAAACTTAGCATCTAAAAAGCATTAATCCATATAACTATCTATCATCCACATAACATTGTTCCTATTAAATGATGTTTTTAACTATTGAAAAACTATTTTCAGTATCTTCATGAGTAATTTCACCCTCAAATATAAATTAACATATAGTTTATCTTATTTAATATCATTCTTTTTAATTTTCAAACATAATAACCTTCACTAATTGTCACAGTTCAATATCCAAATCTATATATCATAAACTACCCAAATATTTGAGGGTTAAAATAATCTATGTGTTGATGTACAACATAAACATCCAATTATCTAGTTCCACAACACATTTAATGTTTAATTTTATCTATAATTGATATTAAATATTGTTCATCACCTCAATCCATTAATCTTATACTCCCTAGAACTGGATAACACTTATCATCGATCCACACGATCCAACTAGTACAAATTCCATCATTTCCTAGTTTTTCGTCACTCATGATCCATACTCATCATATCCAATATACCCATTCAATTAGAATCACTATTGGATATTTAACCATAATGATGCAGTATTTCACCAAATAACAATTTCATTGGTGTCCCATCACAATGTGGACCATGTCCTAATTACCACATACCATGGTTAATGACCCACTAACTTCCATTTGACTATCAAAAAATGACTAATTAAAAACTATTAAATACTCTATTGGTAACACCATAATCACATATATTTCCAACATAGCACAATTGTGTAACTCTTATGATTCCTCAACAATTATGTTTATCAACAAAACACTTTTTTTAGAACTCAACATTCATATCAACATATTTTTATTCATTAAATGGTCAAATTCACCACTCATATGAGTTGAAATGAACATTAAAACCATTATCTACACGAATCCTAGGTCATTATGTAGACATTCAATATAGATCCCAAATAATACACTATATAAACCTTAGTCTACCATTCCTCACCAGTTATTTCATATCCTAATCATTCTTATAGTATCGTCACTGTTACAAATACATTATATTTTCCACAAAATATAATTCCCCAATCTTCTTCATAACCAAATTAAATCATCTCACACATTTTATAGTGTAATTACCTACACAATCACACCCTCCATGTAATCAGTCATTAAATCTCTTCAAAATCCTCACACTAGATACCAACCATTTGAGGAATTAAGAATCCATGATTCTTACCACATCATACACAATGAAAAATTTAATCATACTCTAATTAACATGTTCATCATGCTATACAGGATAATCATGACTAATTCATTTCTAATTTCAACATCAAAAGACCGAGCATAGTTCTGAACATCCTATATTCCAAGTATAATATGTAACAAAAACAATGTTGTTCAAGGACTATCTATAGAGCCATAAAAAGAATAATATATAATTTTCACTATTTTCTTCCAAACCTCATACATTAATTAGTATACTCCCAAGTGATACCCTTTTGTACCATCCAACTAACCCTATAAAAATTCATATTCCATCCCTAAGGAATCACATCAACATATAATTAACACTTAAATATCATGTCACAAATATAAAATTCCCATTAAATAAATCTTCAATCTATGCTACCCATTTATACGATATATATGTGATTAGTCCAACACCCTTCTATTGGGATACACAAAAATGAAAATTCTTTTATTTAGTATAAATATTTTTAGTATGATACTATTTTATTAAGTAATTTGACTCACCAAAATATTGGCCCATATTTCATTGTCATCAAAAAATTCTATTTTGTATATGAACCACAAACCATTGTATGTAACAAATCTTATAGAAAAATTGATGGTTATATAATAAATATCATTACGAAATCAATATACCAATCCATTAACTATAGGGATCACATTGATACAGAGTATGCTTAAATCTATACCATTCACACTATAGTCATTATCATCACATCAATGTTCAAGTTGATGATCTATCTCTCCAATGATTCATATCCAGGAAGACATAATTGTTTATCTCATTTTAGTAGATCCCAAAAAAAATATCCACTAAATTACTAAATAATTATTGATGTTGTTTTAAATAATTGACCCCCTTTATTTCTTTGAATCATCTTTCCATAATCTCACACATACATATAATTTTCATGTGGTCCAACATGATTGGTAAGATACATGAACACAATATTGTCACCACCATAGGCCATGAGAAAAAAATAGAAAAAAATAACCATATTATTATCATTATCCATAGTATCTGGTCTATAATAACAAAAACAAAGAAAATCAGTTACAACTAACTAAAACTTCATTTTCACTCAGACTTACATTTTAATTGAATAAATATATCGTTAAAATCATGTTATTGGGAACCTCATCTCTAAATAAAATATCAAGAATCATTAAATAAATAACATAATTCATAAATTTCACAGTATCACACCTTATCTTGGGTAACATCCCAAACATAATAAACTAGTGTTCTATATGACCATTGTAATGCCTCTAATTTTATAGATTTTTGAATCTTTAAATGAATGTCTAATATAACCATGTGGGGAGACTATACCCTTCATATTATAACTTGAAATAATAGATAATTAACTAAAACATCCACAACCATGATATAACCTCATATTATAATATATGTTATCACAATGTAAGGAATACTATAATAAATAAACAATATCATGCAATAACTAATGATACCCAAGCATATTTCAAATTAATATATATTATCATAGATTATGAATAGGTATACCTACATACAATTATAAAAAATATATAAATAAACAAAACCAATTCACGTTTACTTCCCTGAAACCATCATTTATATTCCCATAAAGCTTCACTAGTCCACTGACTTATATTATGGTGAATAACTTTACTTACATAATAATTATAATTATTGAATATCCATAAAGGTTCATATGAAATGTTTGATCATAAAAAACTATAGAAATATAGATCTATACCTATAATAATAACCATAATATATATAAATTCATTTATTAAATTAAATGAAAACCATAAACAATCACATGAATACACCTATCATAGTATAGGGTACTCTAGAAACAATTCTGATAGATTATGCCTATGTGTGATGGATAGTTCTGGAATTGGGACATGTATTCTCATGGTATAATCCTAACAAGGGGGGAAATAATTCATCCCCACTAATAAAAAATATGGATAAGTGATTTATTAACATAATAATAAATAATGGTGACTGAGTTATAACTATAATTATCAACCCATGTGAATGATATGTCATCAATAATATATAAATAATGTGAATTTTGGATCAAAACTAACATAAAACATGGTTAAATAATGCATCTTCCCTATTATGTAATCATTTTAAATGAGGATTCAATCCAAATATATTACCCAAGTGAAATAGGAATATGAAAACATAAATTTATTAATAATAAATTTATCATGGAGACTGAAATAACACTAATCATAAATCAGCTAAATGATTCATGACTAAATATAGATTAGTCAAATGATATATCCGCTATGAAAAATGATGTACCACGAATAATAGCTAATGTGAATGATGCTTAACCAATAATACATTAGGTCAATGAGATTTAACCTATACTGAATAAGGAATCACCAAATATCCCATTCTAAATCATGTATCACCAAATAAATAATAATAGATAAGATATCACACAAAAAAACAATAATGAGAAAGGTATCTATAATAATAACAACTAGGATTAATGATGTTTAGGCATATACTTAACTCTATGTAAATTTAATATATCCATCAAAATACTATGGGTTAATAATGGAACACTATATAACTTTCCAAAATTGAAAAATGTATCACTAAAATGATGACAAAGCTGAATTATTTATCACCATATATATACATATGGCTGAATGATTTTTCATCATATTAATAATCTTGGTATCAAAAAAACAATGAAATTCACCAATAAAGTAGGTAATGAATTTCAATTTCATATCCATTAAGTGTTAATCATGTATGAATTTTTCTTCGATTAGGACTAGAGGATAATATTGGGAAAGTGTTGAAAATTATTTGGGTCTTCATAGAGATGAGTCACCATGTAAACATTGGTATTTAGTTTTATAAAAATCCTTTTGTTAGTAGCTCCAGCAACTCAGTGTCCATGTATGTAGTACATGGTAGATATTTTTTTTTCTTTTATAAATTTTTGTTATAATTGTAAACTTCCTTCAATATTAAAACCATTTTTTTAACATATATCTTGGGATTCAGGATCTTATTCAAATTTCGATCTGTCATTCTCAATATCACCTTATTCTTATATACTAACAAAGATGTTATACATTTTTATTAAATAATATTTCATTCTTTGGGGATAGTGGAAATGTGTTTTAGAAAATCTAATGAAGGGATTCTATTTAATATTATTTTTCGATTATTCATTGATGTATTAAACTCCAAATCCCTAATCATTTATTTCATTATGGTTAGAAATCGATTTTATTTTTTACTTATACTTACACTAGTTATTAGAAAGAGGTTGTTTTCAATGATAATGAGGTAAAGATAAACCTCAATTAATTGTATTTTATATTTTTATGAAGGAAGTATTTTATGGTGATTTATTTCCTTAACCTATGTGGTAAATCCTAAAATTGTTGTCCTATTATTTTCTGTTAAGATTTAGGATTTTATTTAGTATTAGTATTATTAGGGGAACCCTGATCTCATTCATTATCTTTGTTGTTTACAAGCTCATTTCTATGGGGTGCTGAGTGAAGTTAATATAGATCCCATGTCTTATAAAATAAAATAGATTTTATGTAATAAAATGTTATTATCGAATATGATTTTGGGAGATGATTTTTGTTTTTATAAAGTGAATGCATTATTTATTTTATAGAATATGTGTTATGTGTAATATGCCTCTTTAGTAATTTTTTTCATGGAATCATGGACTATGTTATATTATATTGATCTTTTTTATTTTAAATACTTTTAAATAATTTTTAAATAATTTATGGAAAGTGAAAGGGATTGGATATTATGAATACTAATTTCATGTTTATGAGTAGACATAGGTTAGTTTTATATAAGGTCAGCCCATATTATATATATATACCTTCCATCTCCCTTATATTTTTTCTACTATGGTTTTTACCATGTGGATGTGGTCCCCTACCAAAGTATATGGTTCAACCAATGAGATGATATAAAGCATAATAATAGTAATTATTCATTTGTTTTATTTTTTTGATATTACACATATTTATATTCTTGAGCTATGTTTAATTTAGATATATATAGGTTTAGATACTTTTGATAGAGGGAGTCATTTAATATGTTTATTGTTGATATTCAATAATTAATATAATCATGTAAATTATATTGTTTTCTTTTTCACATACATTGTTTTGATACAATTTTCATATATATTTTTTAATGGTTTGGTAGGGGTTGGTTGGTGATTACCTACTGGGTATGACTAACTACATGTTACATGTGTCCATTTAGGATGTGTGTATACATAGTTTTTCATGAATCTAAGAAAGGTAATTAATCTTATCCTAGAGAACCAAAGTTCTTAGAGAATGATCTAAAATAGTATTTTTTTTGTATTTTTTATTGTTGATCGGAGAACACTTAGGGGTTTACATGTTTTTTTATGATGGAATGTTATTTAAGTGGAACTTCCCCTTGAATTTTTTCCTTTTGTTATATCATATTGGATATATATTGATTTTTTGTGCCTATTTTCTCTCAATAAAATGGATATGTGATTTTTTTACTATATATATATAGATTATTTTGTACACATAGTTTCTAGAAAATATAACAACTAAAATATCCAAGGGGTAAATATACCATAAAATTGATATAGGTTTTTTTATTTTATTGTATATTTAATATTGTGATTCCAAATTTTTAGTTTGTTTACTTGGAAATTTAGTCTAGTCTTAATAGTGATAAACCATCTCCAAAATTTATCTTCATCATCCCATGATGTTTAATGTAACCATTAATGACTAAGAGGTATTCCAAATATTTTTTGGGGACCTTGTTTGAGTACTATATGTGTTTTTAAATTGAGGATGTTATTAAATATTATTAGTGCCCATTAAGGGTTTTTAATATCGGACTCTATAGAATTTAAGATGATCATAACATAGTATATAATTGATAAATAATTATTAATAGAATAATTATGGTGAAATATTCAGTTATGAGGGATATTTTAGGATTATTTGGTTTTTGCTTTATGTTAGATCCATTCTATTGAATCACATAAGTGATGTGTAGGTGTTCATGTGCAGGGACAAGTGGGATGGAATAATAATTTATATTATTAATTATGATTTTTTTGTTTTTTTAAAAAATAATCTTCAGGTTAATATAAAATAGAACCACGATAATAAATTATTAATTTTTTATAATTTATTTACTAGTGACAATTATATTAATATTAATTTGAAATTGATTCATTAGATTTGGAAATTTGATTATATATTAAAGATTGTTAAATAATTCATTCATTTTAATTAATTTTCATCCAAAAACTTTTAAAATATGGTAAAATGAATCAAATGGATTGATAAAAGGGGAAATATGTGAGTTGTTATAGGGTATAAATAAATAGGTACTATGATGATTATAATTTTAAATTAGGTTTCTTTAGTAAGAAATATGATATAATTATCTACATTAATGTAGAATATTCCACCACATAAACCTAAAATTTCAATAAATTACTGATCTAAAAAAATTATACACACATTGGCACTCATGTTCTTGTGGGGTTAGCACCTTTTCATCATGATGCAGGATAGGTATCTCTTCAAAGGTAACCCTTAAAAAAGATGTTTTGAGTAATTTTTTGTTACAACACCCTAATCACTTGTGGTTATGTTTTACTCTATGCGGTATAAGTGTGTGTGAATTTTATTTATAAAATATTTACTACTGTGGAAACAATAACATAGATTCATGTTTTTTATCCACCTTTATTCTTGAATGAATCGCTAATTTTTTGTACGATGAAATAGATGAAGTAATGAATGGAAAGGAACTTATCTAGATAGGATTTCATGAGATATTTTATAAGTAATTGTATCAATATACAAAATAATAAGTTAAATCTAAATAATTTGTATGGATTTTGTTTGTAACTATGTTAGCAATAGAAATTATACTTGACACATTAAATAGATTCATTTTACTCCTTATCATAGTACATAATAATAATTAAAATCCATTTAGTTTCCTATGAGATTGGGATAACCACATCAATCCAAAGTGGTATTGTTTAAACATTTTACCTTATCATATGTTGATATTAGATTACTACTAGTTAAGAAAGTATTAAATTGATATTTCATAATGTTATATCAATTCCATTTTTAGTGAAATTGATGTATATTATAGTGGAAGGAAGAGATACAAGGAATATATGAGTAGATTTATAAATATTTTATGTGGTTAGGGGATCAATTATACATTTACCCCCATATTTGAATGAACACTAGTTAGGTTTTATCAATGTGGTTCTATGAGTAATACTAAGATAAAATTTAACTCTAATAAGGAGATTTATAAATAATGTGTCCAATATATCCATCTTCTAGGGCTTGACCAAAAACATATTTTCAAACATGTTCTGAAACAACCAAAAAAAGTCTCAAGAATCACCTCCCTAGCTAGATGACAGATAAAAAAAGGTAAGAAAAAATCTTTAAAAAGATCTATTTGGTTGGGTATGTGATCTAGTTAGAGTAAATATATGTTATAACATTAAATTGGGGTATAATGTTTCTTTAGGGGAATCATAAGTTCAAATATTATATATATATTATATCGAGTAGACTACTAATCACACTATTGGGGGTCAATCAATCATACTTTGTATAATATTATTTTTTTATATTTGTATTCAGAATTATTTTATATATGAATAACTAAATATTTTTATATTAGTATATGAACTATCTTTTAAAATTGGAAGTGTATACATCTTCAACTCTAATGAGTGTAGATAAACTATTGGTTAAATGAGTAGAGATAATTAATAAATGTCCCAACTAATACATGGTAGATGGAAAATATTGAATAAACTTCCATTCCTAAAATATTGATATGAAATATTTTGTTGTAATGTTTTCATGGAAGAATTAATCCATCGAAAAGATCATATCAATTGCAACCATAAGAAACCATCATTTTTATCTTCAGAAAATATTCAATGTATACATACTAGAGAATACAGAGTCTCTGTGGGAAGAGTAAGATATTATTTTTGGAAATTAAGATCTATTAGAGATAGAAATGGAAAGGGAAATACAAAAAATATATTAAATAAAATATTAGAGCCTTTTTCTGATAGTAATGGATCTTTATTACATATGTTTTTTCCTATGATTTTTAGCACAACCTTTTATATTTTGAGGTTGAGTTTTATATTGAATCTTTACTTGGAATAGATCCTATATTCCTTTTACAATAACAAATGGAAGAAAATTATTTAAGATATATAAACATTAAATTGAATGAGTTTGAGGAAAATGGTTTCATAAAGCCTGGTAATTCCCCTTTGGGATCTCTAATTCTCATTAATAGATAACTCAAGGAATCATTCTTCTATGTGTAGATTATCAGAAGTTTAAATGGGTAATTAATAAAAATTATTTTCCATTTCATGAAATAAATGATTAATTTTTTTTATTTAAATAGTTCTAAGAGGATTTCATGTATAAAACTATGATTTGAATATCACCAACATGAAGAATGTGTAGAGGATATTCTTCAAAAAATTAATTGATTCCTATACATGAATTATGATTATTTTTAGTTCCTTTTGAATTAAATAATTATATTAATATGGTTATGGATCTATTCAAAAAGATATATATTCCTCTTTGGATGCTAATATGGAAGGGTATTTATGGATGATATCCGTGTGCATTCAGAACCTTAGGTTGAGAATGGAAGACATCATATGATTTTCATACATATTTTGTGAGAGCATCAACATTATTTTAAACTTTAAAAATATTATTTTTCAATTCAAGAAGTGAATTTTTATAGACTTGTAATTTAAAAGAAAATTGTTTAATTTATCCTAAGAATATAAAAGAGATTATGACCTGAAAATTCCATACTAATATCTCTAAAATTATATTTTTTCTCTAATTTATTGCAAATTTTATATAATTTTATTATATTTTTTCCTTATTGACTATTCAGATGATATTTTTTTTAAAAAAAGAGTCAAATATTTGTAAAAATATCAATGTTTTTTGTAATTGGAGAAGAGGATGACTTTGAACCCTATATTTATTTTATTTCAAGAAGTTGATGGGCATGAGTTTTATTGTGATGCATCCAAAATGGGTCTAGGTTCAATTTCTATATTAGATCATATTGTGGTTGCCAAAAAATCATGATAAATATGACCTCATTATCATTATTATTTTACTCAGGACCCTTAACTAGATTATCTACTTCATAATTTAAAATTACTGATTCAATAACTTTTTGAAGAGTGATTATAGTATAAATTTTTTAAAAGTATCACCATATTATTTTATAGTGTGATAGGAACCAAATATATTATTATTGGGTGAAATATCGCAAATCCAGATATTATATATATATATAGATGAAAATAATTATTTCAAATTATATTAGTTATAAGGATCCATTAGAAAAGGATAATGGGTTAAAAGATTAATAGAGATTGATGTCTGGGTTTTTTGAATTTAATTCGGTTATTTATGAGGTTGGTACTAGAATCCATATATATCATATGAATTTGAAATTTCCTTTTTTATATGGTCATGGACTCCAAATAGATAGTTCATGACGATATTATTATCAACAAAGTTTCAAATGGTTCGGATATTCAATATTGTTGGTTGAAGGATTCTCACTCCATTATTTATATTCATTGAGGTATTATTGTTGATACTACTACAACGGAGGAAGTGATGAATCAGTATCACTCAACAAGATAAGTAGTCCATCTCAATATCTCAAAAACATATCATGATATTTATAGAAAATTTTATTTCCCTAATAGATGAAAGGAAATTTTTTTTTGTATCCAGTTGTTATACCCCTTTTCAATTTAAAGCTAATCATCAATGGCCAAATATAGTATTAAATCCAAATCCATTATTGGTAAATAAGTTGTATTAGATAATAATTAATATTATAGCAACTATATTCAGTTTTTTATGATATTGGAACACAATTTAGGTAATAATGTATTGATAGAGAAAAATACCTCACTTTTATTATTCATGATTTTTTTTCATTGATTAATTAAGAAATATATATGTTTGGGAAATCATGTTCATTCAGGGGTTCTTATATAGTATTATTATTGATTAGGACATGAGGTGAATTTCCTGGTTTATCAAAGGGTTATAAATATATTTCATAAATAATGTTAAATTGAGTACAACTATCCACCCCCGAACCAATGGTAGACTCAGGGGTACTATTCATATTCTCAAGGATATTTTATGAACACATATTCTTGAGTTTTTTAGATTATTGGTGGATCACCCATCATTACTAATGTTCACTATTAAAAAATTATCAATAATATATTATAATGGATCTAGTTACAAACCACAATGGTATGTATTATCATTCTGTATTATATTGAATTGATATTGGTGAACATTGTTTACCTAGTCATGTATCAATCTAGGTATTATAGATTATGAAAATTTGATAATGAAATGGTTGAATACTGCTCATAAAAACTATAAATAATATAAAAATCATAGTAAATTACCCCACTTATTTAGACATCCATATCATGTGTCCCTTTATGTTGAAAACTATTTGGTTACTGATGCATGAGAAGTAATATGAAGTAAACTCTCAAGCTTAATGACCTATTTTGATATTTTAAAAATAATTAGAAAATTGAATTAATAACATAATATTTCAAAAAAAGACAATACTATTCCATATGTTTATTTGGGTTCACAATTAATTTTTTTTTCTAGATCCTATACATTTAGCTCGGTTTGATAATATCAAGATAAATTAAAATTGATACTAGCAGGAACACAACGACTATATAATTAACTATAATGAAAATATATTATGTGGGAATATCATAGTTGTTCACTCTGTTTGATTGAGTCATAAAAACATATTGGAAAAATAATGTTTATGAAATTTTATGTGAATGCTCAACGGTTAATTTTGTTTCCTCAATAAGTCTGTTAATGCTTCTACAAGAGTATGAGATTAATATAGGGGAGTGTGTAAAAAACATAATAATTCAGTTTGGTATAACAATTTAAAATTTATAATAATTAAAATTTAATATGGTTTGGATTTATGTTCAGTAATTATTGATGGATAACTGAAGGAAGGGGGAAACTAGATTTTGGTGTTGTTATTGATGAAGAACTCCGTATGATGTGGAATTATATTGGTTACATGATTGAATCTAGTGTGTTGAATATCTTTTTTTAGTATAATCAAGTATCCAATGGACATGTCTTGAGAAAATATTCTAAAACATTTTTTAATTAATGGTATAAATGGTGAATTTGATTCAAAAGTTTAGCCACTTTTATACAATATATCAATGAATCAGAATATTGTCAAAGTAATATATCTACCACTAAATCTCTCACTCTTATTAGTTTGGTATAAAAGTGATTATAACAGTTATATTCATCGAGAATAAATTTTTAAAGGTTTTCGGTTGTTTTTTATAGTATAAATATGGTAGGGATTCTCATTAATATTGGTTTGCAACATTCTCTTGAATTACTAAACACAAAATATGAGATTCAACATTGCATTATGTTTTAAAATAAAATTATTTAATTGATTATAATTCATTTGGGTGGTTTTGTGAGGCTATTAGAAAAAATCATCAGGTGATGTTACATCCCTAATAATTGAATTCATGTTATTCATAGGGTATTATATTTATCCTCTTATATTCTCTATCCCTGGTCGGAGAATCCTAGATGTTTTGGATTATTATATTCCATTGAGCATAAAAAATTGGTTCAACATTAGTATTTGTATGTGATATAGAAACCTAGTAATTTTAATATTAAATAAATTTCATGCCTTATTAAAATTCATGAATTATATTTTATATAGTAATATTCAATGCAAAAATATTAAGTAATATTTTAATCAAAATGGAAGTAATATTACAATACTAAATTTGATTAATGTATTATATGGTGTTATTTAAAATAATTATTTCCAAGTTTTATAAATTTAATTATAAAAAACGTACATAATTTTTATATTTGTGAGTCAGAATTATCATAGTGTGATTTTTTTGGAATTTTATGAAAAAGAATAATTTTGGGTGAATAATATAAAATACTATATTTTTAATAAAACTGCATTTTCATTTCATGTATTCGCATAGTTTAATTTTGTTATGTATTGGCTTTAAAATGAAATTTAATAACTATTTATTAAATATAATCTAATAAACGTTATTTAATACATTATTAAAAATGAATTTTTTACAAAATAATACATAAATGAAATTTTCGTGGAATATATGTTTCAATGTGTGTTAAATGCTTAATTTAAATAAATGTTGTACCAATTATAGAATATGAATTTCAAAAAATGGGATCCAAATTTTGAAGCAACATTTCCAAATTTTTTATTTAGATTTTTTAAATTTTTTTCAAAATTAATATTATCTTTTGGAAAAAATATTAGTGACCACGGTAACTGATAAAATGGGATAAATGGGTAAAAACTAAAAATATAATGGTAAATATGTCTTAAAAGTTTTTCTACACCCTATTGTATAATTATATGTTGAAACTATATTATAATTTATTTGAATTTGATTCATTTTAGATCGATTTTATTGAATATTAAATTGACATATTTTAATCATTCGAATAATTCCATGTGTTTCCCCTCCCTCTCTTATAAAAGGGTAACCCCTATCCTCTATTTTATGCTATTAAAGATCCAATTAACTCAGAAAATACCTACCCATATCCCTTATTATGATCTATACATTTTCCCTATAGTTATTTGTTTGTTTATAATAACATGTTAGGACTCCTTTATGTATAAACCTAAGAAGAATATCCAATGATGTGGTATATTTCATAATTGAGTGGTATCTTTTTAAATTCATCTTTTTTCTTCCTCACTCATATCGTAACAACTATAATATAATCCCATAATTATATAAAAAATATTAAAATTTAATTATGTTTATGGTTTGACCCATTTTCCATAAATTTTCCATTTCATGAAAAATAAAACAATCGCTCAAGAATACATGCAGAAAACCGCCTTACAAGATGATTTATTTAATTTTCATCCCCAACTCTAATTTTTTCAAATTAAAATATTCCAAAATCAAATAATATTATATATATGATATAAATTTATTTTATTAATTATAAATAAATGATCTACATATTTATCTACAATTTATAAAAAATAAAAATACCGCTCGTGTGTACATGCGGACTATGGCCTCGTGAATTGATATATTTTATTTTTCATCACCACATCATAAGGGATATATATATTGGTTTATTTAAATAGATAATATGATATTTAAGATATAAATTTATTTAAATAAAGTCAAAATAATATTTACCTTATGTCCCTTATATTCATTAAAAAAATGGAAACATTACATATGTCTACGTATTCCCTATTGAGTCCATAGTTGTTGTATAATTCTTTTTTCATCAAAATGATACACTGTTTGTCCTTAATTTATAAATAATGAACAAAAATGATAATTAAAATGTGGTTAATATTACGGATATGACTAAATTAGGATTTATTTGACCACAATCAACTAACCCATTCCGTTTCTGATATAGAAGTTGAATTTTCTCAAAACATCTGATTTGAACTTAATCGATTATGTAATTATGTATAGTGTAGATATAAGTGAAATAAAATTAATACTAAAAAAATTATTATTAATAAATAAATTAATTAACGTAATTTATTATTAAATAATATACATAGCCTATGTGAAAATTTGGGCTCAATGTAATTGACATATTACATTAAACCATCATTTTAAATGTTCAAAAGAAAAAAATTTATAAAGAAATGTTCCCCACGTAAAAATTAATTGAATAATTTTATAGATTTATTTATATTAAAATAAGTAAATTATAAAGTAAATTATATATATATTGATATTTTTATGATTATTTAAAAAATGAATCTTTTCATGCATTTTATATAGAACATTTTTATATCTTTACAAAAGGAAAATGTATATTCTATTTTAATGTATTCAAATAAAAAAATATTCTCCCCATAAACCATTATTTTGTAATTATATTCCTTTAAAATATTCCATTTTTCATCAAGGAAAATATTTAAATATCTTTGTTATTTGTATTTTATTTTTGAATATCAGGTTATAAGGAAAAAATATTTATCAATATCAGAAAATGTTTTTCTTCTGGGTTAAAAGGTATTTTCTTGAGTTTTATTTGGTAAATTCAATATTTTATGTATTTTATTTCATTTTATAGTCCTTATAAATTTTTTTATTGTTTTGTGTGCCCTATATATCTCTCTAATACATTGGGTAATGATTATTTTCTTTCTAGAAATATATTTGAATAAAATTAGTAGGTAATTCCATTTGTAAGGATTATTCGATGGGTTCGATGAAGATGATTTTTAAAGGAAGTACATGAATTTCCCTTGAATAATAATTTTTCTTTAAGGAAATATTTTTATTTCATAAGGTATGCTAATGATATATTTTTTGAAATAATTATGATATCCCTTAACGGTAAAAAAGGCATGTATTTAAGAAAATATTTACCATATATTCCCATATTCTCTAAGAAAACATCATAATTATGAATTCTACGTTTTTATTATAATTTTTTATAAGAAAAAAATTGTTAAATAACGAAAATTTTTAGTGTAATAGAATGGGTATTTATGAAATAAGTTTAATATATTATAGAAAAACTATCGTATATGATCTTATGATTTTGAAATAAAGTAATATAATTGTTTCATTCTTCACTATTTACATTATTGAAATTTTTATTCACATAAAATGTCTTTATAACGTTTTTCATAGGGTTTATGGATGATTAGTAACATTGATAATGTCAAGTTGAACATCGTGAAGATTTTTCATGAAAGAAATATGTTATATTTTTAAAAGAATTGTATTTTAGAAAAAATGTATACTAAGTGGAAGTGTCTAAGTTGTAAGGTATTCCATTTTAATATAAGTGTTATGAACAAGTTATATAAAAATTAAAACCTCAAAAGGACTTCAGGAATGAAATAATATGAATTATTGAAATAAATCTCAAGATTATATAATGTTTTGTGGTTCAATTATTATATTTTATATCATAACAGTGTTCAGATTATTTTAGAGGTCTTGATAGCAATGTAAGTGCCATTAAGAGATATTAATTTATGGTTATCATGATATTTTATTTGAACATTACATTGTTATTTCAGATGAACTATATTTAGAATGGTTTTCTATTGAGGAATAATAGATGGTGATGTAGGATGGGAATAAAAAATAATATCCTTCCAAAACAATGACCAATAATGGATAGAATTGGAATAGAGAACTTTTTTCTGTAATGGAGAAATTTATTTTGGATATAAATGGTCATTGTAACCCTGAGAGAGAGAAATCATGTTCACTATAGAGGAACACGTATATTGAAAAAAAATTCAGGAAACATAACCCTACATCATTTAGTGGATTATCTAAACTTGTAATAGCTAAATGATGGGTTAAATCCCTGCATAATATATTAATGTCATGGGTATTTGAAGAAAATTATACCTTTTTCAATTTATCATTTTGAAGGTAAATATGAATAGTAGTGTCCAATGTTTAGGAACATTAGGGAATGTAAAGATCTTGATACCCTCTAATCTGGTGAATTTAAGAATATGCTCAACGAATATATTTTATAAAGGTTTTTTTACTTACCATTGAGAATTAAATTTGTGTAATTTCAGTTAAAAGTTGAATATTCAATGGCCACATATAATGAAAACCTAACCAGATTTTCAATGTATGTACAAATTGTATCAAACATGTTGAATGAAAAATTAATTGGTTTTACATACAATTGGTGACAAGATATCTAAGATATTTTGATAATAATGAATGTAATAGTTATCAATAAAATTTCCAATGTGACAAGAATATACAAATGGATATTTATAATGAACATTTTTTCTATGAAAATAAGAACAAAATTAGTCTATGTGAAAGGTAATAGGGAAACATCCATCACTGAAATATGTCTGTAAGAAATTCATGTTTCTGTCTTTTAAAAAATATGGTAAATAACCTTGGAAAATGTTTTACGAAATCTTAGAAGTGTTTTCAATTTGGTAAGACTGTTTATGTGTCTCATGACAACAACTAAAAGGATCACAGTAATGATTTGAAAAATAATGAAAATCATGGAGTAAGATGGATTAATTTAAATGAGATGGGTTATTTTGTGACAACTTTACCGAAGATAGGAATGAAGGATATAATTCATCATGATCACTAGTAAAATGCTTTGCCTATATGCTTTTTGACTTATTTGGAAGAAGCTGGGTCATCCAACGATATCATTCAAGGTATATTTGTTTATTCATATTATTCCATGGTACAATTTGGTTGATGGGGTATATATTATTTTATTTCATATAAATTAGTCACTAAATAAGAAATTCCACCTCATCAAATAAATCTAAATGTTTTGGTAAAAAAATGGTGAAGTATTAAAGATAAACTAAATTATAGGAATACAATTCATTTTGTTTGTTGAAATGATTTACCAATAAAATTTGTTTTTTCCACTTACTGAGTTTTTTTTCTATTATGTGTATGAATCAAATAACTATTTATCAAGATAAGATAGTCTGTAGAACAAAAGAAGTTAATTCATGGAATTTGTTTCATTTTATATACAAGAATGAATTCATACCTCTACTTACATACCCTTAGGCTGAAAAATTAATTAAAGATAGAAATGATTTTTAACATGAACATATTATTAAAAAGAATTAGTGTTTTTAAATAACTAATGTTAATGTACAAAATAAATATCTAGATATACTTCCTAATTAATTTCATAGTATTATACGTAATTTTTAGATTTGATTTTCTTTTCTTACAAAACCTAATGCTAAGAAAATATCAAAACCGCTTTACCAAATGTATCAATAAAGAGTTTTGAAATTGAAATGTTAGTTTCTAGAGTTTTAGGAAAAAGGATAAATTAACCCAAGAACATCACCACAGGATACTCATGATTTCTTTAAAATAAATTAATATTGATGAGGATTTTAATTTATTAAAGTGAATTGAATTACATCACTATTAAGAATAATTATATAATTCCTTATATAGAATACTTGTTTGATTAGCTCTAGTGAGCTCATTATTATCTAGGGTTAATCACATTACCATGTACGATTAGTTGAAGGTTTGTAAGGATGTTATTGTAACGTTTTTATTTTGTACTAGGTATGGGTATTAAAATTTTCTTTTGATGAAATATATACTGATCAAATTGGGATTTATTCAACATGATATGATAATTAAAATGAAAAATTGAGGATTATTATAAAAACAATGAATGAAAAAAATATGTGGAAATTTTTTCAATTGTGAGTTTTATTTATGACAGAGTTCTTTCCTTAGACTTATTGAAAATAATGGTGGATTAACTATTGGTCCTTATAAAACATAAGTTGTTGAAGAGTGGTAAAAACCTAAAAAATTCATTTCGATTCTTAACTTTTTTTTATAATGGGACTACTACTGAAATTTTGTTGAATAATTTTCTCAATTATCATTTCCAATAACCATATTATCATAAAACATAGTGTAATAAAAATGGTTGGATAAATATGATTAATGTTTCCCAGAATTAAATCATGATTTATTAATGATTTAGATTTGGCCATCCTATCTTGAAATGGTGACTTTATTATCAAACAATATTTTTATGTGAAGGTTCTTAATTGTGTTATAATGTAGAATGATCTTGCAATTATTGATGTTTTAAATAAATTAAAAAACAATGAGATAAATTGTCACACACATGACCTGAAACTAATACTAGAAATATTTTATTAAATCATCAGGAATTTTTTAAATTATATAATTTGTCAAATATATACTCATCATAAAGTCATGAAGTATATACTATATAAGAAAGAGTTTATCATGAGATAAAGAAGATGTTAGGATCTTATTAATTATTGTCAATGTATATTTATTTTCTAATAAGAAAAGAACACGATATATATGATTCATTATGTTTGAATAATAATTCTTTATCTTCTATGATATGTTTAGAACATGATTCATTGGTAAATTATTTTATGATTTTTTTACTATCGATTATGCATACAATAACTTATTTTGATTTATGTATCAGTGTTATCATATTTGTTAGGAAAAGTTAATCTATAAAAAAATAAAGAAAATGGTCTAAAATAATTTCAAGAATCGATTAATATGGGTAATTTTATTGAGTTTAATTTTGATAAAGAAAGTGATATATTATTTTAAAAGATGTATTGTGTAAAAATTGATTCCCAATTCAGGATATAATTTTTGAGTAAAGCTTATCGTTTTTAATTTTATATTCATCCAAAAAAAACTATGATTTATAGAGACATTCTGGAATATTTCTAGTAGGATGGAATTGAAATAGAAATTTCATAATATTCCATGAAATTGATGAATTCTATACATGTTAAATATAAAAATACTGAAAGAGGATTCATAATCCATTTCTTATGCTAAAGTGGAAATGCGAAAATATATCAATGGATTTTATTGTGGTATTTACAAATACATATCAAGGTAATAATACAATTTGGGTTATTTTTTATTAATGAACTAAATCTACATATTTACTTCTTATTAAATATATTTTGTATTTAAATCGAAATTATTTACTATATGTGAAGGATATATACATGTTTTATACAGTACATATTTCTTTATTATCTTACCACGATATTAGGATTACTTTTAATTTTCCAAAAGTCCTTCATAATTTACTAAATATAATCAAAATTTTAGAATAATTTTTTTCCACACTATGTTGTATAGTCAATGAAAATTATTCAAACATTGCGATATATTATCTTATCTTGTTCAATGGATTTCAAATATAGGGAATCAAACATATTTTATTAGTATAATTTTCTTATAAAAATATTCTCAATTCATGTATACAGATGGTTCATTTAGAAAAGTTATATAAATTGCGGTTTTTGACTCTAGATTATTGGTATGAATTGGTGAATTAATGATGTTGTGATAATAATTTTTGGAATAAATGATTGATAAGTATAATATTATTCAAAAACATGTGAGGATGAATTCTAATAGGTATAATTGTTTTGATGATAATTAATGAAAAAATATTTCATTTGAGGTGAGGAAAAAATTTTGAAGTATCTTCTGGAAAAAAATTCATGGAATTTGGTAAATAGTGACCTTTAAGTCTATGATTCATTAGACCATATGAAATATCAGAGAATGTTGGCTCAATTTCTTATCATGTGTAATTTTTCCTTTATTTATCCCATGTGTATTAAATTTTCCATGTTTCATTTTTGTTAAATTTTGTATAAGAAGTGTCTAAAATTTTCACAACTAAAGTGTTATAGTTGGAAGCGAATAATTCATATATGGAATATTTTAATTATATTTATGATCATAGAATTACTATTTTCATAATTTGATGACTTAATAGGTTAAGGTTTAGTGGAAAATAATATTATTGTAGAAGAACCATGAGAATAAAAACACCCCAATTGTTTAAGTAATGAATAAAATTATAATGATGCAATTTCCAAAAAGCGTAAGAATTTAAAAAAATAGGTAATTATAATATTAAATAAAAGTATTGTATTTTTTATATTCATAAAATATATTTTATAGAGTTATATTCATTGTAAAAATATTTAGTAACATTACAATCATAAAATAAATAGTTTTATTCTTACTAAATTTGTGTAAACATATTATATGATTTTATTAAAATTATTTAATTAAAAATATTATAATTTTATTTTCTTAAGAAGAATTATATTTTTTATATCAGCAAGAAAAAAATATCCTAGAGTGATTCTTTGTGAATTTTTTGAAAATGTCACCTTTTGGGTGAATAATATAAAATATTATATTTTTAAGAAAACAATCTTTCGTTTTAAGGAATTTAAATAGTATAGTATAGCTTTTTATTGGTTTTATAATTTAATTTTTTTATTATTAACAATTACAAACCAATTAATTTCATTTAAATCAATATTATAATTTATTTTATTTTAAAAACATTTTTATTAAAAATAATAATTTTTCTAGAAAAATATTATTCATTACATTTTACTAGATTATTTTAAAATTAATTTCTACTTATTTTAGAAAATGAATTTGATAAATTAGTATCCATATTTAGAATCACTATTTAAATTTTTTAATTAGGACACTTTCATTTTTTTAATTATTATCAGTATCATTTTTGAGCTTGTTAGCCACCAAGGTAAAAGTTATAATGGTTTAAAAGTGTCAAAAATAACAAGGGAAGGGTTAAAATTTTCTAAATATTGGTATATATACAATTATAGTTAAGTATTTTTACATTATATTATATCATATTTTTATATGATTCAATTTTTGATCTATTTTAGTTGAGTAAGACATTAATATATTTTATTCACTAGAAAAATTCATAGTGTGTCCTCTCCCTCACTTATAAAAATCAAACTTCTCACTTATCGTTCTATACATCAATATCCCATAATATTATCCAATAACTAACCATATACCTATATAAAATACATAAATATGTCGTAGAGATCTTATTTTCAACATAATAAAACCCCAAGAATTCCCTGGTTAAAAACCTAAGGAGGTTTTTTGAAGAGGATGTATTGTTAGTAACTAAGTGTTTTCTTCTTTATTTTATCTTTTATGCCATTCAACCCTCTCCTAAATATTGTCATACAATAACATCTATATATCACAAAAAAATTGAAATTTTATTATTTTTATGCTTTAAATATTTTTTATTTAATTAACCATTTAATAAAAAAAATAAAACATTTCACGTGCATGCGTGTGGACTACCGCCTCACGGGATAATGAATTTCATTTTTTTTCACTAAGACTTATTTTTTATCATAATGATGGATAAAAATGGGAATAAATTTAATATATTACATAAATTTATTACTTTAATTGTATATAAATTTAAAAAAACTTTCTTCCCCATTCAATGAAATACAAAAAACCTCGCTCTTGTGTATTTATCGATAACCACTTCACAAACTAATGTTTTTTCCTTTTCAACATCACCTTTCATGGACAATATATATAGGTTTATTTAATAAAAAATATTGATTTTTATTATATAATTATCATTATTTAATTTTAAAATAATGATTACCTTCTTTCCTTTATTTTCATTGAAAAATGTAAATGTCACTCATGTGCAAAGATGTTATATCTTCTCCATAACTTTATGATAAATTATTTTTACAAAAAAATACTCTATAGTTGGTTATAAATGTAAAAAAATGTATAAATAATATTTATAACATTATTATGGGTTTTAAATGATATAATAATGATTAATTTGACCATAGTCAATTTACCCAATCCATTCTGCGCTTATAAGCCAAATATTCTTAAAACGTCTAATATGAACATAATTGATTAAGTAATTAATTATAACTTGGATATAAGTGAAATATGTGGAAAAATAAGCCATAAAATGTTAATTAAGAAATTAAATATTTTTCATAATTTTTTTATTTTGGAAGATAGAAAACATATATGAAAAGTCTCACTAAAATTAAGGGATACATTATAGTAAAACCTCACATTAAATTTTATAAATATTAAATTTGTAAATCAATTTCCTCATTATCCATATTAGTAAAATGATTTAATAAATTTCTTAATATTTATAAAAATAAATTATACGGCTAATTATTATTATATTTTGGATTTATTATAAAGGTTTTAAAAATTAATATTTATATGTATTTAATACAAATTATTTTGGCTATGTTTATTAAAAGAAAGATGATAATTTTATTTTCATAGATATAACAAAAATATATTTTCTAGAAACTGAACCATTACTTTATATTTGGATTCTGTTATATTATTTCATGTTTTCACCAAATTAAAACACTTCTTACATTTAATTTGATTGTTTTATTTTTAAAAATTCATTTTGGTGTGAAAGGTATATATTAATATAAAATATGATTTACATATGAGGTTGAAATTGTATTTTTATGATTTTTGGACATGTAAATGAAATATTCGAATTTCCTTGAATGTTATTATCCTTGGAAATTTTTTTCAATGATACATATGCCCGATATATCACTCAAATCAATTTGGAAAGTTTTCTGTTCTGAGGTGAGTTAAGTTGGAATTAAAAGAGAAGGTTATTCAATATGTAACGGTATATTGTAAAGGTTTCTATAAGGGATACCTGAAGATGATATACCAAGGAATATAGATTAATTCATTATTATTTCTAATGAATCTTAGTTTAAATATTTTAATTTTATATGGTAAGATAATTATATTTTGTTTAAAGGAATGAGTGTTCCCTTTAAGGGGAAAAATACAATGTTTAAATGAAAATGTTTTTCATGGGTTCTTATATTTTATAAAAAGAAATAATGATTATGAATTCAAATTTATTTCTTATTATAAATTACTTTATGAAATACTTCAGGAAGTCGTTATGATTTCATTTGTATGTAAATGATTATTTTAGGACAATTTTTATTATGTTAAATGAAAAATATCTTATATGATATGATGAATTTCAAATTGACTAAAAAATGTCATTACTCCATTTTATATATCATTTATTTGTATTTTTTCTCATACCATGTTTTCAAACAAATATTCATAGTGTTTAAGGATTGGTATGAAAAAAAAATGAAATCAAGTTGAAGATTTTAAGTAATTTCAATGAAAATAAAACAAGTTTTTTTAAATGTATGATATAATAGACAAATTGGAAATAGTGTGGAATTGGCCCCTCATTACTGTATAAGTATTTCATGAATGATTTAAAAAATAATTATATAAAACTCTAAAACAAAATAGTTCCTTGTGGATGAAATAAAATGAATTATAGTTTAAAACTCAATAATATTTTATATTTAAATTCTATGTCCTCATAGTTGGTATCAAAGCATGGGTTATATAATTTTATTGGTTATGAAAATGAAATTATTTACACTTAAGAGTGTATAGTTTATTATTGTTATGATATTACATTATGAGGATAATAATGAGATCCCCACGCGATCAAGCTCTATGTTGACTTTTAAAAAAAAAATCAAAGGGATAGAGTTTTAAAAATATCACAGAATAAGAGACCATAAATATAGATTGAATTTCAAATAACTATATATATTTTTGTGACCCAACACCAAAATTGAATATATATTAAATAATGACCTTACCATTTATATGAATGTAAGAAACTATAAAATAAAATAAATTTTTTTATATAAATGAAAATACACCCATGTCCTGGAATTCCTCCATGTTGGAGATGCACACCGAGATTGATAGAATAGAAAATGAATAAAGAAAAAAATCTAAGGAAATTTTTTTCCATTTATGGAATTGGGGAATCTGAATTTCAATAATCACTCACTATTTCTCCTACTGATAATTAATATAAATTCTGTATTCTATGAGGAATCACATAAAAGATCTTCTTTTAAAATCTATGAATATATCTCAACACGCGACATATTTTTGGACTACCCTTGGAAGCTGCAGAATGTAGATTTTGATCCAACCTGTTATTGTGGTTTTCTAGAAAATACTACCAAAACCATTATATGTCATTAAGTAACCTTGGGATCCCAATATATAATAAACATTCATAACTCGAATATTATATCTAGCAAGACCATTATTCATAAATGTAGTGGTTTTAATAGACAATAACATATTATTTATAGAAAAATCAATCTCAACAACAAGAAACTAATTCATATTGATAATATAATTTTACCAGATAGTGTACTTAGATTCAACAATTGGAGAAGAAAGAAATTTTTTAATGTATAGATACCTCATAGACATTACATTGAGATAGTAAAGAGAATATATCACTGATAATGAAAAAATACAAAAAATTTTATTGTAACAAATGTTTAAAAATTCATAGTAAAAGAATAATGGATGATGATTGGGGTAATAGAGAATTTAAAATACATACACATATGATATCTTGATAAAATGTTCACTCTATTTTTTTAAATGGAATAATCTATGGGTTGTTTTTTCACAGTTGGTGTCCTTATAAGAATGTGCATGGAGGGTGGTATTCATGTATTATAAAGGGCTTATATATATTTTTCATGGTCTAGAGTCCTTACCATATAGAATCAATAAGATATATTTCAAGTAATGTCCCCATTATTATTCATCTCCCACACCAAAGTGTGTTTAATATGTATAAAAGGATAATGAAATAAGAAAAAACTAGACATATCCATAAAGTTGATATAATGGAAGAAATATTTTAAATTTTTTGATAATATTAATGTCTTAAACCTGAACATTATGATCATAAACTTGGGGAGGTCCTAGCCAATTTTACTTTTAAAAAGCATAGTTCACAATTTCAATAGTGTACCCGTCTACAATACCTCATTACAACATCATATATCCTATTGGAAATGGGAAAATAGGGAAGTAAATGTAATTGGATATCCGGGAGGAATTACTATTTTATAAACATGAAATTAGATTTTTTTTAATTCAATAATCATTCATACGTCTCAATATATACTATACATGGGGAGACTGATTGAAGAAAAGCATATTATTGATTCCCATATATCTATCATTTAAGGATTTGATGCAAAAAATCTATTACACTAAAGATGTTTTTCTCATAATGATGACTCCAATATAGATGAATTTTATAAAGAAATGGTTCATATTTTTAATCAGGGATGAAGGATATTTATCGATCGTAAAATAAAAAACAGTTGTATGACAACCAAGTCCTTTAAAAGGGATTTAATTCAAGATAATTAAATATAATTTCCTTTCCATCGACAAAGATATTACCTAATTTTTTTGAGATTTCATCTAAAACGTTCATCCATTGGACAACCAACTTATAGAAGAATTCCAAAATAGGTAAAAGGAACGTTATCTCATTGATCCCCAATTCTTCTAAATGAAAATCCTATCATGGAAATTAAAATTTTTACTCAAGAGAGAATGTGACTTGTTCTAGATAACATGTTGTTTGAGATAAAACCATATTTATCATAAAACACATTAATTGAATTAATATTCATCATTTTTACCATGAGAAATAGAATGAGATAATCATAATCAAAATTATGTGATGGTGAAGTAAACCATCTTTAATCTTATACTATCTTCCGGTGAACATTTTACACCACGGTGAGATTGAATTTAATTATTTGGTTTTAAATAATTCGAAAATTAAATACAATAAATTGATATCCCAACTGAGGTACATAAGAGAAATAAAATTATCCCCCCTGTGTATCCATTACTCAAATATATATATTCTCACTATATTAAAGAATGGCTAATTATATCTGTGAAAATCCTATCAAATCCAAATTTAATAAAATTACTCAAAATGAAATCCCAATTCGTTATATCTAATGACATCCTAATATAATGATTAAGAGAAATACTCCAACTATTATAGGCTTTCCTCATTATATTAATTTGTTAAGATACACTTATGTAGAATTCTTGAAATATCATTCAATTTAAAAATCCCATTTTTTTGGGGGAAACCACCTTACAAATTATAATATATAATATGGTATCAAAAATATAGCTATGAGTTTTATAAAATGTTTTGGAAATATAAATAGGAATGTTTCTTCTAAAATCATCAATATCATGTTTATTGGTAATTGAAACCAACAATTGAGAATAATTTACCTTACAAAATATCCCATTCCAAAAAAGGACCATATTCATGAGATCATCAGGTAGAACATCCTAGTATTTCTAAAATAAAATTTATAAATCCATCTAGGTCACTAGAAAACTTAGGGTTGAGATATAATGCAGTAGCCTATATTTATCACAAGTTTAGTAATCTAGTGAGTATGAAATTATCTATATGATCAACTATCCTTGGAATAAAATCCGTAAGATTATCATTGTAGACAATGGAATCAATTTTTAAGATGTACTAAAAATATAGGAAATTTTGATCACAAATTTCCATCTTTCTATAGATTATTTCATTTCCATTACAATAATATTTAATAATATTTGAATATTTACAAATTATATTATATTTATTAATTAAATTTAATCTTTCAACACCCTATTTAATATATTTTCACCTATAAGTTTCATTAAAGTCAGCCTCATTCAAGAAGATCTTATCATTCTGATTATAGGACAGATACACCTCCTTTTTAAAATGATATAATTTAATTTATCTATCATGGATATTTTTATTTTCATATAATTTCTTTTCCATGGACATAATATAATTATCCATATTAGAAAAAACTTCCTTACTATATGTAATTTGTCTGATTAAATGATTCTTTAATATGTTTAAATATTCATCTAGAACATCAGAGACTCGAGTGGTGTTCCAAACCTCTTGAAAAATCCTCCTTTATTTTCAGTGTTTGACTAATGAATTATTAAATAAAAATTAAATGAGACCCTTCCATATTCAAAATTATGAGGTCAAAATGGGATGGTGATCATAATTATAATTATGGAGTTTCTTTGAATTAACTTTATCCCACTAATTTGGGCAATTTAAATTGAAAAAGATGTGGTCAATCATGTTGGCCATAATCTGATTAAGATATTTCTAATACCGAGTTAAATTTTCCCATAATTAGTAATCTCTATTAAATTATTCAGATCAATACACTCTCTATAATCTACACTATAAATATTGGTATTTGGATACCCTCTTTTATCATGTGATGTAAGAACTATAATGAAATTTTTATTAAATATCCATAGATCCTAAATATTATTCATGAGGTTTCCAATGTCCTTTCATAAACCACTAATCTCATGATAATTAGAGAGGGAATAAACAATAGAGTATAAAAGAACTACTTACATCTATTGTTATCATAGTGGTGATCATATACTCACTAGTATGAATCCATGAAAAGATAAAATCTATCATGTAGACCAATACCCAAAGGGTTTCCATGTATTAAAATTCATGTTAATTACAAGAATATTATATCCTAAATATTTTTTGGTAAGACCCTTGAAATGGAAAATATTAATCTTATGATCAACATTTTCTATCAGGATAGGATGATACTTTATGATAAATCATTTTATTCAGATGGAGAACTTCCATCATCCTTTCAGTTTTCATTAACATCGGGGATGTTCATAGAATGTATTTTTAATACCACATCACCCATATAAACGTGATCATCTTGTCTATCATCTATATTATCATCATATTTGGAGTCATCATGATTACATAGAGAATCATCTTTGGAGGAAGATCCATATTTATTAGGTGGTTCTTCCTTCTCCCCCAATTTCCCAGACTTCTATATATAAATATCATTATACCTTGTAAGTCAATCATGACTCAAATAGATTTCTCCCTTTTTGGAAGATTTAAATTTCCCTGGTCTTATTCCATAGTTTTAGAAAGGGTGGTACTTCCCCATCCACATACATCTATTTTTTATAAGATTAATAAATACATTAACCATATCCAAGAGGCATGAGGTGTCAACCAATATACTATGAGTTTTTTCAGGGGCACCTCAGTTTCCTTCCCTTATTGGTGTATCTCCGTATCCATCCCATTATTAGTCAGTTTTATGGATCTATTCCTTAAACCCTTTAATGGTGAAAACAATCATTGAATCTTTATAACATGTCCTCATTTAATAATACTATTTCCAACCAACATGCATAGAGTGTGGTATGATATTATTAATTTATATTCAAATTCCACTTCATTTTTTTTCCAACTGAAATTGAGATTAGAACCATTAGGTCAGTATAGTGAATGGTTGTCATTGAAAATAATTTGATAATATTTTCCAATATTACATATAATGGTATTATTATAGAGTTTGAGTGGTCCACCACTAATGTTTGTAATGTTTTTGAGAATTTTTGGATGGTAAAAGACCTAGAAATGCCAGTGAATCCTCTCCAGATCTAGTTATTCTAGGGTGTTTAATTATGGTGTTAGAAATTCATTGACCATTATGAGATCCTAAAAATTATAGGGTTGATATTACAGAAGCTACAGTTTCTGGAAGTGTAATGGTGAGATTCTAATTGGACGACTAAATGGAATTATCATTTCCAAATAAGAATAATTCTATATTTTTAAAAATAATATATCCTTGTTAGATTCAATTTGATATCCACTAGCCATTGGGTATTGTCCACTTTTCAGGTATCAAACATCCTATTAGAAAAAGGAATTTTAATTGAGCCTCTCCTTAGGATCCTTTTCATCGATTTTAATAGATAATCTAATGTTATATAATTAAAAAATATGAGAATTTTTTGTGGTAAAAAATTATATAGAGAAATTGGATTCCATTCCCTTGGATTAAATAAAAGAGACACCTTTGAAGAACGATGGATTCACCTTCACTTCATCCGAATATAAAGTTATGATATTCAATGAAATATCTTGAGATAAATACATTAGTCAAATATAAAAATTTGAATATTTGTAAGGAATCCATAGTATAACATCCCATAGAGATCAATCCCCTTATATGATACCCCCACCACATATAATTTTAATATTACTATCTCTCTTCATAAAATGTATATTTTTTCTAAATGGTTTTCCATTAAAAAAATAGTTAATTTTGAATTGGAATGAAATAAGAGGAAAATATTATTCCAAATCATTGAACTGAAATATCATGAATTTGAATAGGGAATTTCTGGTTCTAATCGATCAGTTGATGTGAGCTATAAATGATGGCGGTATCCATGATAGAGATAAACCATGATTATCACATATGATAATGTCGATTGTAATACATTTCTTGAAACTAAACCCCCAAAATTTCTATGGATCATCTAACCTTGTGATATTTAGAGAATGGGTTAAATCATTAAATGGGATATTCAATGTCCTTTTTTTCAGAACATCAAAAGGAATCATTTTATATTTACCCTTTTGAAGGTGATTTTAATCATGGGTTGTAAATGGATAATAATATTTGAGAAAGAGAAGATATTGATTCTATATAATGGGAGGAATTTAATAACACTTTCATTGAAAAAAAAAATTAAATATGGTTGTTCAACATAGGATGAAAAATAAATTCTATGATTTGAGATATAAGGAGGAAAAATCAGGGGATGCCTAAGAATAAAAATTCAA
Organism: Viscum album; assembly: GCA_963277665.1. Lineage (NCBI taxonomy): Eukaryota > Viridiplantae > Streptophyta > Magnoliopsida > Santalales > Viscaceae > Viscum > Viscum album. The sequence continues at coordinate 174,874,563 of OY728128.1, forward strand.
CAAATTCACATGGTGTGAACTAAATTGTGTCAAAATATTGATAGAAAAATAAATTAATTTTTAAACATTTTGAATCAATTATATTGTAGGGAATTAGATTCTCATGCATTAAAAAGTTATTAATGACTTGTTCAATGCACTAAGAAGGTACAAATTGAGTTTTCCAGTTATCATTTCATCTATGAATACAAGAATAAAAATGTTTCAGGTGGTGGTAAATGGGGAAGCATCCATAAAATAAATCTAAAGGATGAAATCAAGATTCCATTCTTTTTTCAGTGCGGTAAACAAATCCATGGTGAATGTATAATAAATAAATGATTTTTTTCCGATGTAGTATGTTTAGACATGTGAATCCTGACTTCCAATAAAATGATATTAATAAGGATTACAAAAATAATTCAAATAATGGAGAAAGATGTTTTAATTTTAATTAGATAATTCACTAAGTGATTAATTTTCCAATTATACTATTGAAGGATTGGTGTTGTTGTGATCACAATTAGAAATTTGAGACCAAATAGTTTTTGAATACTTCAATAGATGTTGGATGATCCAATGATGTGTTTTCAAGATTATTAGTTGTTTATTCATATTAAAAAACTATCTTTTTTCACTCGTGATTTATATATTTCTGAATTTTCAAGGAATTTTATATTAAATATTAAATTTCACCTTATGAAATGTACTCAATTATTAAGAAAAAATATATTCCTATTTTTGTGTATGGAATGTCAATACATTATATAATTATTTTTTCCCCTTTTAGAGTTTGATTTTATTATGGGTATGAAATGAATTTACATTTTTAATAATAATATATGTTGTATATGTAAATATTTTTTTAGATTGAATTTTAGTTTGTATACAATAAGGAATTTTTCCCTATGATAACATTTCTTGAGAAAATGAAAATTATTAAAGACCGAAACGAAATTTATCATTCACATATTGTTGAAAATATGGGGGATTTTCTAATTGGTTACATTCCTATATTAAATGAATATATAGATATATTTCTTAATGATTTTTTTGTATTATAAATGATCGAGAGGGATTTGATTTAATGTTGACATAACACAAAATTTCAATCCAATGTCATGATATTGTTATTAAATTTCTAAACTAAAATGTTTTTAATTAAAAAATTAGATACAATAGATTTTGGAGAAAGGATTTATTCATTTAGGAACATCACTACAGGGTGATTCTATTTTCTTTATTAAAATGATATATGGTTCTATGGGTATTTTCATTGATTATATATAATAATATAATATCATATTTAATAATATTTATTTTTTTTCCTAATATAGTTGACTACTTTTTCATGATCCATAGAGCATGGTATTTTTTAATGTTTGATATTAAGATTAGTTTCTTTCAATTAAAGGTTAAGGAGGATGAGATTATAAAGGTTTTATTACAAACTATGTATGTGAATTATGTTTTTTTTACTCTATTTGGGTCGAAAAAATAATGAAAAAATATTTTTAAACCTCATAAATTGTGTTTTCCATAAGTTATTGGATAAATTTATGGTTTTTTATTAATGAAATTCTAATATATTACAAAGGTCTTTAATGATCATGTTATATATTTGAGTCTTTTTTTATAAAACATAAAAATTGATTTTATATTTAAAATTATGTAAATGAAAATTCATGTTCTGAGATATTTCTTTCCTTATAGATATTTTAAATAATGATAGAATATATTTTGATTTAACAAAAACTAAAGTTGTTGATGAGTGGCCATGGGATTAAAACGGGATAAAAATTTTTATTTTTCTTAGATTCATGGGTAAATATTGATGGTATATTGAAAAAATTTCCCATTTATCTAGCCAACAAGCTATATTACCAAAAAAAATTAATAAATTAATTTAGATGAATGATTGGATGAATATGGCTAGGACTAGAAATGAATATTGGTTAATACACCACTCTTCTCCCTTTTATCTAGAATTGGGGAATTTTTTATTTACAATGATTATTATAATATGGGATTTTTTTATGTTATGATGTAGAAGTATCTTGTAATTTCTTGAGATTCATGTCATTTAAAACCTCTAGAGCTAAATTTTCCTACACATGGACTTGAATTAGAGGATATAGTTTTTTCATAAGAATACAGTGAAATCATTTTAACAGGGTAAATTGTGGAATATATATTGATTATAAAATGTTGATGTATATATTCATTCAGTAATAGTATAACATGATATAATTGATATATATTTATCTATTTAATGATTATGACTAAATGATACTATACCATTTAGGAAAATAAAACTAATTATATAATGATTTAAGGTAGAAAGTCAATTCCTCCATATCTATGATAAGTTTGGAATACAATTATTTTGAAAATGATTTGATTAATGTTGAACTAGAAATTTTCCATACATGAACATCCTTTATGCTGTTTCAGTTGTCACTATAGTCATTATTTTTAAACAGAATTAAGAATTCCTAGAACAATTATCACGGTATGGAATAAAGTATAGAATAAATCAAGAAGTGTAATCTTCCTATGTTAAAAGATTGATAAACATGTTATTATAAAATTTTGAATGATTTTTTCTAGGACATTTGATTCATAATTAGAGGGGTTGAAGTTGAATATATATTGCTATGTTTACAATGAAATGTTTTAATTAACAATTGTTATAAGGTGAATGAAATTACCCAAAGGGGAAGCTTCATCTTATTCCAGTAATAGAGTTGAAACAAGAAAATATATCAATGGATTTTGAGGTTGGATATCTAAATGAATCTCGGAGTAATAATTTAATTTTGAGTTAATTTCATTCAATTTTAAAATATGAAAATTTTATTTATTTACAATATCAGATGTCTTTTGAGAATATTTCTAAAATTTATCAAAATTAGACAGTAAAGTTACATGAATTTAATCTATTTTATGTATGTGGTTGTGATATGAGGCATAAATTTAATTTTATAAAATTCCTTCAAATCCTTTTGTTTTAAAATTAAATTTTATTACAGGATTGTATTTTCATTCTGATAGATGGTCAGAATGAATAATTCATAAATTAGAATGCATGATTAGAGATTATTCATTTGATTATTAGAGAAACCAGAATATGAATATATTATTAGATTAAATTTATTATAATAATAGTTTTTATTTGAGTATATAAATGCAACCATTTGAGTAATTTAATGGAAAACAATGTCAGATTGTATCGTATATGGATGAATTATGTGAAATTAATTTTTAGGGACCAAAATAATTAAAATATGTTATATATAAGGTTAGTATTATTCATAAACATTTGATAATAGATCAGATTATACAAGAAAATTGTACAAATTATAGTTAGTAAGATATTTTTTTTCAGGTAGGCTGACATGTTTTTCTTATATTATATTAATGAAAGAGTGTTATTAGATTTTTTTAGAATGGGAATGTTAAGTCAATGAGTCATTGAAAAAATTAAATTCCTTAGACTGTGGGACCAATTTTCTTTTAAGTGGTCATAATTGGGTGTTTATCAATAGTATATGAAATGTTACATGTTTAATTGTTATGAAAATATATGATATGTGTATCTAATGTTTTGAGACCTAATATAGTGTAGTTGGAAAAGAATATCACAAATGAGGAATATCATATTCTGATTTATGATTATAGAGATGTTTTTTTGGAATTATGTGATTTACTAGGTTATGGTTTTGTGTAAAATAGATATTATCAAAAAATATAATCGGAATATGAAAATGCTATAAAGGACAAATATAATCACTTGATTAAGTAAATATAAAAACAATGAGGGCTCAACATCGAAATGTGGGGCCAAAGTTTTTTACAAAAATAATTAATGAAAATATTAAATTAATTTTATGATTTGTTAATATTCAATAATATATATTACAATGATATATTAATTATAATAATAATATGTAATTTTTAAATTAAAAAGGATATAGTTTGATTCTTACTAAATTTAATTATATGTACTATATGGTTTAAATTTAAATCAATAAAACAAATTTTACGACTCTTCAATTTTAAAAATTAATTTTTTTGAAATCATAAATTCAGTATTTTTTTAGAGTGATTTTTTTGAATTTTCTAAAAAAGATAAGTTTTTGGAGAATGGTAGAAAATACGAAATTTAAAAAAATCAAATTTTTTCAGGTATTTAAATAGTATCATTTTACATTTTATTAATTTTAAAATATATTTTTTAATTTTGGCCAATCATAATTCAATAAATTTCATTTAAATCATTACTATACTTGAATTTGGTATAACAAAAATTTTCTTTTAAACCACATTTTTTCTGAAAACAATTTTTTGTCATGTGTTAAATTATTATTTTTAATGTAATTCCCTAAAAATATAGAAACTAAATCTAAAAAAATTAAATCCATATTTTGAATAATAATTTATAAATTTTTTAAGGATATCACTTTCTTTTTTGGTCTTTTTTATTAGCAACTCTGGTAAAAAAGTTAGTTACCATGGTAAGAGTTAAAATTGGTTAACAATGTTAAAACAAAAAATAGAAGGGATAAAATAAAATAGAAATTATAATAAATAAAAATTTAAATATATTTATATTATATCATATTATAATATGAGTCTTGATTAATCCATTTTGATTAATTTAGACATTAATATATTTTTATCTTTTGGAAAATTCCAAAAGTGTCATCTCCCACAGAAGTACAATGGAATCCTATATCCTCTCATTAATACAATTGAAGATCCTATTATCTCAAAAAATACCTATAAAAATCCATTACTAACATTTTAACCATGTTCTAGATGATTCGGTTTGATCATAATACAAACCTATGAAGCCTTCAGTTATAAACCTATGGTGGTTGTCTGAAAATAGGTAATGTTCTTAACTAAGTCTTTTCTATTTTATTTCTTTCTTTTTACCTAGTTCAAATTTATCTTAAACATTTTCAAATAATAAAAAACGAATATTCCATAAACTTATATGTTAATATGTTTATGGTGTATTATTTTTAATCAAATTAACCATCTAATGAAAAAATTGTATCATCACTAATGTGTTTATATAGACTACTGAATCATGAGATGATGCATTAAAATTTTCATCAAAAACTCATATGGTTGGTCAAAGAGATGCATAAAAATTAAATTACAAACATCGCTCATGTGTGCATGTAAGCAAAAAGAAATAATATATTATAATTTTCATCATTACATCAGATGGATTGAATATATTTGTGGATTTAGAGATATATTATTATTTTTATAATATGATTATCATTTAATAAGGATAAAATAATACTTACCATCTGTCCTTTATATTTTTTGAAGAATGGATATGTCACACATGCAACGGTATCACCCATTATCCCCATAGTTATAATGTAAATCATCTTTAACAAATATCTTACACATTTGGTAATAAATTTATAAAAAATGAATTAAAATGATAATTATAAAATTATAATGATTTTGGAAATTATATTATCATGATTCATTTGGGAATATTCAACCAACCTAATCCATTTTTTAATTATATTCCAAATGATCTAAAAATGTCTCACAAGAATATAAATAATAAAGTAATTAAATATAATGAGTATTTAAGTGAAATAAATGGAATAATAAAATTTGAAATAATTACTAATTCTGTAAATAATTAACATATTTTTTTAATTTTGTGTGATAAAGAATATACGAGAAATTTTATACCCAAGTTAAGGGACATATTACCTCATAACAAAATTTTAAATGTTTTGAAGGTTATATTTTTAAATAAATTTCCTCCATGTATATATTTGTAGATTTTTTTTGATTAATTTAAAAATAAAAAATAAAAATAAAATTATTTTTCCCATGTTTAGATTTATTTCACCATTTTTTAAAATAATTATTTTTTTATATTTTATATATAATGTATTGAAAATGTTTCCCAAAAGATAAATGAAAATTCTATTTTAATGTATAAAAAGCCAACTTATTTTCAAACTTCCTAATAAATTATTTTATATTTGGATTTCTTTGAAATATTCCATTGTTATTCAAATAAAAAACTTATTCCCTTTTTGTTTTATTCTTTACTTTAGAAAATGATATTTTAATGTAAAATTTTATATCATCATGAGTAAATTTTTAAAAGTTTTATTACTGAGAATCAGAATTATTATTTTTGATATTTGTTGTGGATCTTTGAATTTTTTTGGAAAATGTGTGAGCCCAGTATATCTATTCATTATGTTGGGTAATTATTATTTTCGATATAAAATTATAATTAATTAACTGAGTAGGTTATTCCATTTTCAAGGGTTATTTTCAAAATTATATGAAGATGATGTAACAACAAAACACTGTGAGTTTTCAATTGATAATCTGGATTTTACTTTCATAATGTAATATATTGATCGTTTTCTAGGGAAATTATTATACCCATTAAGGGGAAAATGTATTTTTTACGTAAAAATATTGCTAGGTCCCATGTTTTTAATGAAACCCCCAAAATTTTGAAATTCCTTTTAAATCATAATAAAAAGAATTTTTTGAAAAAAAATCATATTAAGGAAAATTTCTTGTATAAGTAAACAATTAATAATGTTCCTAATTTATTATGATAATGGAAAACTCTCTTAAATGATCTTAGGATTAAGAAATGAACTAATGAGATTATTTCGTTCCTTTTATATGTACCTCACTGAGCTTTTTTCCTCATCACATATTTTCAAATGTTTTCCATAGACGCTATAAATGATTATGTAATATTATGATGTGAATTTTAAAACAATGAATATTTTTCATGAATCAAAATATTGTTTTATTTCAAATAATTATATTGTGGAAAAAATCATATTGAGTGCATGTATCATGTTTTACTAATAAAAAACCATCCTTTAATAGAAATTGAAATGGCCTTTATGAACACTAGAATAGCAGTAAATACATTGGGGAGGTTAAAAGCCCTAGTATTTTATCAGTGCTGAAATACTGCTGATAAAGGTGTTCTATATCGGTGCAAAATATGTACCGATAGATGAGTCCTTTATTAGTGCTTATAAAAGAACTTCTAAAGGAACCATATCTACACATTAATTTAGAAATAATAAAAGAACCACTTATTAAGGATTATAAAACCACTAATAAATGGGGACTTTATCAAAGATTTGAAATGTGCGGATAAAGGGACACACTGAACTGTGCTGTTATAGTACACAACAATACCAAAAACACAATAGATATTAACAAAAATGCATCCCAATTTGTGATTTATAAGAAATGAAATTTCCAACACAAACACAATAAGAAAATTCTATATTATAGACATTTCAAACATTGGTTTGTAAAATTACAGAAATATAAATTATTACATTAATTCTAAAACATTAATCTTCCTTTATATTTTAATCCTGATTCAAATCATTCTATTTCCAATCAAACCACATCTAATCGGGAAAAATATCACACGTATATATAAAGATATATATTTTTGTAATAATATAAAGAAATAAATTAACATAAAGTGTTAATTTTACAAAAAATAATGTCAATTTTAAATAAAAAGACACACTTTAAGTCATAATGGTCATATCGTGCATCAGATTGAGGTGAACCAGATTCCTAAACACCAGAAATGATTTATGGATTACATTAATAATTTATTTAAATAATTTTAATGTATTTTATCAGTTTTTTGTAGGTCAGTTGTCCTTTTTACTAAAATTGATGTCAATTTAAAAAACATTCACTTTGAGTCATCCCGGTTGAACTATATGTTAGTTTGAGGTGATGCTGATTCATGAACATCTCAAATCATATATGGATAATATTATTAATATACCAAAAAAATTTATTGTTCTTATTATGTTTTGATTAGGGTAGTTTTTTTTACATTATTTATGTGAATTTTAAATAAATATGCACATAGAGTCATATTGGTCACACTCTGCATCATATTGTGATTCGATTGAATATTGTACATTATAAATCACATATGGATTGTTTTTATAATGTATCAAAACTATATAAATGTGTTTTCTATGTATTGAGTATGTCATTTTCCTTTTTAACATAAATCTCATTTTGAACATAAAACATCCACTTTTAATCATATGGATAACATCATGTGTATGTTTTATCTGACACCAAATCCTACAAATTTAAAATGATTTATGAATTGATTCCCTAATTTATCAAGAAAATTAGAGCATATTTTCTTAGTTTTAGTGGGTGAAACTTTTTAATATAAAATATTGATTTTAAACTGATAAAAAACTAATTTAGTCTGTCATATTGTTTAATAAAATTATTGTGAATGTAAAATATAAAAAAGTTCTTTGAGTTATACCAATCACATTTTGCATAATATTAAGGTATGGGTGATTTTTAAATATCCCATCATCTCAAAAAAATCATAGCTATCAATGTTACAATGATTTCCATTGGCCTTTTCGGTCAAATTTCAAACACTGCCTGAGAATCTTTGATAAACCACATCCACTCGAACAATAGAATCCACCAATATAAGAAAACATTTATTATGAGTAATACTAAAAAATAAATAAATTAACAATAAATATGAAATAATACATTAATTCTAAGTACTATGATTTTATTGTGAAAATATTAATATTACCTCTATGGTTAAGATGTAGAGGGAACGTGAAGGAAATTGATAAATATTATCACTATAGGAGTGAAAGGTTTTGAGGGAGAATAAGTCTATGGACGTTTTTGTGTTGAAAGTCGTGATTTATGGAAAGATCACCCCAACTCGAACAATAGAATCCACCTGAATAATAAAATATTATGTAAGTAATAGTAAAATTAAATAAATATAACATCAATATGAAACAATTAATTAATTATATGGAATATTTTTTTACTCTGTGAACATCAACAATGCCTCTCAAATTGTGTATATGTAGTATCATTTCCCTTCCAATAATGGCAATGGATATAACATGAAATAAAATAATAAGTACAATACTATAGTGGTGAAATAGTATTGATGGAGAAGAAGATTGTAAGAAAAATCACCCCAAATCGAAAAAATAATCCACCTGTATAAAAAATAATTATTTTTTGAGAAATACTAAATTTAAATAAATTGAACATAAATACGAAAACATACATTAATTCTATGTCCAATGATTTTTTTCTAAAAACATCAAGAGTGCCTATTTAATTTAGAAGACGAATCTTTGTTTCTAATCCTGGGAGGATAGTGGAGGTAACATGAAATAAATTGATAAATGCACCATTGTAGGGTCAGACAAATTTTAAGGGAGAAGAAGCCTGAATGTTAGATAGAGCACCCCAACTCGACCAATAGAATCCATCTATATAAGAAAAAAATATATTATTTGATTAATAATGAAAATAATATATTAAACATAAATATGAAACAATTATATATTTCTATAGACATTGAATTTACTCTAAAAACATCAGTATTACCTCTGTATTTGAGTAAAAGTTGGGTCATTTCCCATCCTACAAAGGTACTGGACCGAACATTAAATAAACTGATAAATAAACCATTATAGGGATGAAAGGTATTATGTAAGATGAATCATTAATGTTGTACATAGCACACCAACTTGTGAAATATAATCCACCTATAAAAGAAAACAAATATAATGTGAGTAATAATAAAAATAAATCAATCAATCATAAATATGAAGCAATACATTAAATCTATAGATAATGATTTTACTAGGAAACCGTCAAGATTGGCTCTATGATTAAGAAGAGGTAGTGTCATTTCTATTTCTACAAAGGTACTGGTGGTAACTAGAAATAATGTGATAAATGCACCACTATAGTGATGAGAAGGGTTTAAGGGAAAAGAATCCTGAATGTTTGATAGAACACCCCAAATAAAAAATTATCCACCTATATAAGAAAACAATTATTATGTGATTAATATTATAAATAAATAATTTAAACATAAATATGAAACAATACATTAATTCTAATGAAAATGATTTTACTCTGCAAATATCAAGATTGCCTTTGTGATTGAGTAGAGAAAGCATCTTTTCTATTCAAGAAAAGGGATGACACACGGACATAAATCTTCTAAAAGAAATACACTCTAAAAGGAATAATGAAAATTAAATCAACATATCACTATATAATATTTCAGTAAAATAGAGAAGGTATATCATTACATTACCTTTCCTTCTTTAAAAAGGGTTTCCATCTTTATAGTTTTTTCTTCCATCATGTACAGAAGAAATTATAATCATTAGTAGTCATACATTTAATTTATATTATGTTAATGCAGTAGAGAACCTATGATATTATGAGGAAAAACATAATATATTAAAAACACCTTTACCTTTCCATTGAAGCCCGTTTTTGTTTTTAAATGTTTTCAAGGATTTGGTTCCTCTATAAAGAATCCAAATCCACTAACTGTGTTCCCCTCTAACGTACCGAACATTGTATACATTGGGACTGACATGACCTAATTGTGATTTCCTAATGAAAGGATCATCCTAGATTTAGTTTTCATCTAAATAAACATTTTTTTACTCTCCATCAATATAATCAGCCAATTCTTGTTTATTTGATCAGATACATAAAATAGTTGAACAACCTGTGGTGAAATTACAAACAACTTTTCTTTTTCCCATTCCACATTGAAATTCACCTACATAAATCCCATTTAATCAACTATCACTCCATTGATACTATCAACCAATTTACAACAATGAAATAAGAGTTGAAATTTGTTATAATTTAACTGTTATATAGGGTTGATAATGAAAAAATATGATATATTTTCAAAATTTAAATTTCTATCCTGCGAACCAGATATGTGCATTTCTTCAGCTAAATGTGTAACACCACTATTTTGCATCATGAAAATGTAATTAGGTTATTTTGGATAGAATTTATAAAGATTGATTACAAAACCATGGTTAGATATAAAATTTTCATTCTGTCCTATGGCTCTCCATTGAAATCATTCAGTGATTGAATTCATATTTTCATATAACTCCATATAAATTTGATCAATGAACCATCCATTAAAATATTGATTATGTGCATTTGATGTCCATAATTTAGTCCTCAATGGATTAAAATGTATTATAATTTCATTGTGGGATTCAATGTATGGTTCAACATCTTCACAAGTATGTAATATGAAAAGATGTTTTTTATCCTACTCTGTCAATGTAATTGTAACGACATCTCTTCTGGATGACCCTTCACCAATAATGTGTTCACTGTGTCGAGGTTATGGGAGACTGATTCTTTCAATATATGATAGTTAATTGGTGCATTATTCATAGCTTATTTAATAATATATCTTTCGTCCAAACAACACTCTAACCAACTTTGATTCTTGACATACACTTTCAAAATATTCATATATCTTTCAATGGGGTACATCCATCTATAATGGGTAGGACCATATAGTTGAACCTCTGTGACCAAGTGAACCATCAGGTGGACAATTATATCAATTATTAATGGTGGGAAGAACATATTCAGTTCAAATATTATGATTGAAATCTACTTATTCATGATGAGAAACTTCGTCAAGTCTACGAAATTACTGCATATGGCTTTGAAAAAGAAGTATAGTCTTAGTAATATATGTCATACATTAAGAGGAATAATGTAAAGGAATTAAATATAAATTAAATATTATATCAAAAGATGATATTTCTGTGACTTTATTCCTTTTAACATAAAATTAGTCATTGATATGTTATTCTTAATATTTGTTTAATACCCCTGTTGAACTTTTACACTATTAATGAAAATGAAAATTTTTCCCATCTCGAAAGAGTGTAATCTACTGGATTAAGAAAAATATACCTTTTAACCTTAACCGGTGCCAACTCTTCTCTTATAATCATTCAATAAATTCCAATCCTTCCATGATTCAATTATTCATTTTTTCAAGAAAATTAATTAATGTAGAAATAACACTATCAAATATTTTTTTTCCACAAGCACGACATCGTTAAAATTTATGACATATGAAAAATTACTATATAGTAATTAAAATAAAGTTGTTCTCTTCTTCAAAACAGATTTGGTAAGGTTTTTTCAAAATGGTTTACTAAAAATAATGTCATTATTTTTTACTTTTTTACTGTTCATTGCCCACTATTAGAGATGATATTGTACATTGTTTGATATTATTATTGAATTCTGACTTCCAAGATCAGAATTTATGTCATCTAGTTAAAAAATTATTGTTCTAAAGAAACAATCTTCAAGGAATGTTTCGATTGAACTGAGTATGTGACTTTTTCACAAATAAGATGCCCCAATATTCATTTAATGTTATATGTAGTTATATTTACATAAGTTGGAAGTCATTTATAATTCCATACAACAAGGAACTTGATGTGAATTATTAAATTCTATGAGCATCATAAATTGTAATTCATTTTTTCCCATGTCAATTTCAGATCTGTGATCAATGGATCTAAATAAATAAATTACCATGACCATGACCATTTGATCAATATATAAGAAGAGGAAACAAAATGTATTTGTGATTGATGCATAAAAATGTAAGAATGTTATAATTTACCAACATTACAGGCCATATACTATGTGTACTACTATATACACCAAAAGGATTTATTACATCTATAGATAGTTTAGGATGAATGTTTCTCAGCTCATTTTCAAATTCAAGAAAATATTAATCAATTTTCTTACACTAAGGAGAATCTTTTGGATGACATATTTTCTCATCCTTAATTATTGTATTTTCCTACCATGTTAATTTTCATGTAGTTTCTAGACATCTATATAGTCATTTACATCATGGAATTATAGGAAATTATGATACATATTTTGAAGTAATTGATTATTTATTATGTATCTATCTCTGCGATAATTATGGAATTTTGTGAGTGATTTAGGGTCCTTTTAAAACAATATTCAATCATTTGAAAAAACATGTACTTTTTAGAGATCATTCCAATTAAAGGTAACATTATTTAGTGTCATATATTCAGCATGGTAGTTTATATTCTTATGTTATATTATCTTTAAGAAGACCAAGTAGTTCTCTAAAGATGGTGTCACTCCATTTGAGGTCAGCTTTCTAATTATATAAAATCCATACAGATGAAAATGTTGTGTATTCAGTACAACATTATTACAATGGTTTCCAAGAATAACTATTAAACTCCAAAAATAACTTTGGATAATTATGACGGTCTTTGTTAATTGCTATCAACATTTCTTCCCTCTGATCTCCATTATCTTTTACAAATGTATTCATATCAAATGATTCATAAATCGTAGTATCATCCCAATCGATTTCCATATTCATTTTCCCCCATTTTAGTCCAATATTCATTTCTATGATCTATTCTATGAAAGATAAAAGGTTATTTAAACTATTCCAGACTATTTTTTCTTTAATAACATCGATGTAAGCACAAATAAATGATTTTTAAAAGATCGTATGATATGATCTACTGAAATCTTGATGGACTCTTTAACTCCATATTCCTACTCTTTTTTCAAATTATTATCATGTATCCATTTTCGGTTCATATCCACCCTATTGGGTTAATAAAAAATTAATTTTGTACAATATATAAATAAATACACATAATATATTCATTGTCATAACTGAATGTTATTGAGAATTCTAAAAAGGGAAACTCAACATTTGTCTATTTTAATTAATTTCAGTATGTCCAAGAAAATGAGTAATTGTATATAAGAAAATAATTAACCCACGTAAAATCTTTCTTAAATACCCTAAAAATGAAAATATAATATATGAAATTAAGGAGTAATAAGTCACTCAAATATGAGAAAAATGAATTATAAAATCCCATTCAATCAACTAGATGATATAAAAATGTATTAGAACAATTGATCTTTCAACCTAAGGAATTATTACATTTTGAATTAATGGAATATAAATAGTTTATAATATCTCAAGACTATTGGGATGTTGTATCACCACACCAACCCATCCAAAGGAAATTCGAGGTACTCCAACTAGATAAGGAATTAACGTTTACTAATTGATTACCCGAATATGATGTTTACATCAAAAAATTGATAGTTTTATCATTTTTTAAATTGGTAATAATTAATGTAAATTTACAAAGGAGGATTATGAATTGAAACATGATCTAAGAGATTGGTATTGAAGTTTATATGAATTATTAGAGAAACATTAATTTTAAAAAATGTGATATTGATCATAATCATTGCATAAAAATAATTTTATGGATAAATTTAATGTTTTTATCAATGTAGATGACATAATATTTAAGGGTCCAAGAGATGAATGATGTTAAAAAAATTCCATATTAATGGTGACAAATGTTTAAATATTGATGATAATTGATTTTAAATTTTCCTTATATTATAAGAGAATCATTGAATTCATGGTATATTTATTTCCCAATCCATGGTTGTGAGGGAGGTGTTTTATATATTTTAAATGGATGATTGAAAATCCATATTGAAACCCATTGAAAATTGAATAAACTTTTCAAATTTTATGGATGGAATGTTAATATATATCATGGAATGTTGGATATTTTTTATATGATAACTTTTTTGATAGTAAAAGTTTCTCACAATCTATTTTTCTTCATGTCATATTGCTGGGTATCATAGTGATTCCAGGGAAATCCACTTTTTACTAGTTAAATAAATACTCAAACGAGGGATAAATTTATGGAAATCTACCTTTAGAAGAAAGAAATCATAATGTATTATCATGGTGTATTAGACTAAAAAAAGTGGTATAACTAGAAAGGGGTAATCTCAAAATGATATTTTTTTCAATTATTTAGAGAGGAGTAGTAGGATGATTATGAAAAATTATAATGTATTTTGAAAATATTACATATCAGCAGACACCTGAGCTAGACCATGATAGTGTCCAAGGACATTACCAATACCCCTTCGGCCAACAACAAGCATCATAGAATGAAAAAACAAAGTGGTAATGATTTGAAAAAAAAATACAACTAGTAGAATGAAAATTTAAATAAAAACTACCAATATGCATCAATAAATTTGATTCCCACATCATCCTAGATAAGTAAAAAAATAAATATATGAATCACTATAATAAAAGGGGAATCCCTAAACCATCATTTAACCCCCCTATATATAAAAGTCATAGCTTCAAATTCTAAAATTTCACATGTTTGGAAGAACATTGAAAAAATATAGAATGAAAAATATGTATGTTAGCTTTGGGAGACAAATATGGGAAATTTAAACAAAATAAAGCAACCAATAAAATTCTATATTACTCAATGAGTGTCCAAAAATAATAAACTCTCCATGAACGATCTATAGAGGAATAAAAATTGGAAGCTGAGAAAATTCAAATTCCTACCATTCTTATATATAATCACCAGACCAAAAATAATAACATCATAAAAGAATAAATCAAAAATGAAACCAAACATACACAATGAAAATCATAAGGCTGACCTTACTAGGTTGAAGAAAAGCTTAAACCCTCTTAAGAAAACCTAACAACAATCGATAACAAGAAGTCAGACGATATGTTCGAGAGGCAGACGAGTGGTGCGATTCAATGTTCGATTTACCAAGGAGTAGCACATACACCAGGTGGCTTCTATAGAAATCTTATAATGTCGCAACGGGTTCAAAAATGGTTAGTGTTTTTCAATTTGATTAGGACCCTTTAATTTGTATTGGTTAGTTAAATGCTGATAAAAGGACTCATTATCATCACTTTTTTAGTGCTGATAAAGTTAGGTCCTCATCAGCAATAAAAATGAACTGAATAAATCATTCATTATAAGCATTAAAATTATAAAATTGATAAATGTTCATATTATCACTGTTTCTTTAGCCTTGATAAAACCTCATATTTCATAGCACAGAAAAAGTGTTGATAAAGGATTTTTAATTATAATTATACATAAAAAATTAAAAATATTTATATATACTTAATAAATATATTTAAATATAAATATATTAAATATATTCCTTTTTAAATATATTTATTATAATTTTGAAATTATTTATTTATAATTATAGAAATATTTTTTAAGAAATAACATGTACACCATTATATATATTTATATAGTTATAAATATATATTTAACAAATATATATAAATATGGTAAATATATTCATTATTCAGGTACACATATTTCCAAATTAATAATTATTTAAGTATAATTAATTATTTATTTACAATTATATAAATAATTTTAAAAAAATATTAATTTTTAATTATAAATATGTAATTGTATAAAGATTTTAAATGCACATTTAGAAATATATATATATTTATAAATATATTTATTTGCAAATATATTAATTTGTAAATATTTTTTTAGAAATACTTTTTAACATTATTAATGGATATCTAATTTTATGTGCATGAATATCTGTTAAAAATGAGTGAAATTGAATAAATTAAGAATAATAGCACTTAAAAAATATTTAATAAATGTATAAGTTTAATGTTTATGAATTGTATATAAAAATTCATTAATTATATATATGTGAAATCAATATAACAGATATTTGATCAATGTTAAATTTAAAAATAAAATGATATTCAATTATATGTCGAGTACTATGAAATTAGTCAATATATTTAATTCTTTTTTTATTTTTAATTGAAACAATTATTCAATAAATATAAGACTATTTAATTTAAAGTGCCTAAATATTTTTTAATATATGAATCACATTTATATACATTATTATATTTATATATATATATATTTAATATATACATTTTAATAACATTTATTATCATAAATATCTAATTAATAAAAAATTTAATATTTATTAATATATAATAAATTTATTTATTTTAATCAATAATTATTTAATTAATAAAATTGTAATTTTTTTAATAAAATGGTTTTTTATTTTTTTTATTTATTTAATTATTTAATTTTATTTATTCGCACTATTATCAGTGCAGTGATGAATATATATCAGTGATAAAAATAAAGCACTAATAAAGGTTACCCTTTGTCAATGCTAAAAATAATGCGATGATAATGTATACTATTTATCAGCAATAAAAAGAATTTCTGATAAATGTTCCCGTTTTCATCACTATGAAAATTTCTCTTCAAAGGTTAAATTTATTTGAACATTCCTTAGCACTGATATAGATTCCATTTATCATCATTTTTTCTAGAGATGATAAATATTAGCACTATTAAACACGGGTTTTGTAGTAGTGTTTAGAGTGCATGGGTTTTCCATGTAAGAGTAGTGATATAATCCTCTAAAAGTCTAAATTTAAAATGATTCTCAAAATATAATATAATCAATTCGTAATTTAGTATTAAAGATACTGTAATGTTTTAAGGATGAGTTCTTATAAGTGACACCTTTTTATTTATAATTTCTATATTTTACTAGTTTATTATGATGTGTTGATGAGTGAAATTAACATAAGCCACATGTTTTATAAGTAAAATTCAATTTTATGAAAGTGCACATTGATATTCACAATGACTTAAATTTTATTTATATTTTAATGATTATCATGCCTTGGTTGTCTATCATTATACATGTCATACAATAGTTGTATCTCTAGTCAATCCCATTGGCATAATTATGTGGTTAAGTTTTATATTTATTTTCTATATGCTTTTTTTATGAATTATGATTTTTATAATGTTCATTTATTATAATATTTTTTATTCTTGATCATGCTTGACTGAAAATGTTATTTTTTTAATATTACTTTCAAAATTTTGTATTTTGGGTGATAAATGATTAATTATTCAGTTATTTAATTTTAAAATGTCTTAGGAATAATTATATCTATTTTTTTCTATGATATTTTAAATCAATCATTTTTTTAAATATTTTTTAATGGTTTAGGAAAATCAATTTAATATTTTCAATGCCCTATAGTTTTTATCTCTACTTAATTTTTCTAGATTAGTTTTAATTTTATTATTAAGGTCGGAATGGTCATGTTGAATTTTGAATGTTTCATTTTTAGGTTTTGGCCACCTTTTCATTCATGTCAAATTGGATATTGTGAGAAATTGTTTTTCGTTATTTTTTCTAAATGTGTTTTGCAGGATGTGAATAATGGTGTAAAGATTTATAGAATTGTGTTATTTTTATATAGAACTTGATAACATTTTCTTAGTTAAACTAAATGTTTTTTTAAATTTAGGTTATATATATGTTTTTTCAATTTTAATTTATGAGGTGGGTTTGTGAATTTCAAAAATAAATTTCTCATTTCTAAGTAATATAGGAGGAACAAAATATTACATAACATTTTCCCTTCATCGAAATTAAATAAGTCCCCATATTTGATACATAAGTTTTTATGGCAATTTATTTTTGAGATTTTTTGCCTTCTCCATTATTTCACAATGTTTTATTTAAGGCTTTTAGTTATTTCCTATGGATAAATGAATATAATTTATAGGGGAAACTATATGTAAAAATTTGAGGTTTTTTGAGTTAATCATTACAAAAAAATTATCAAAAATCCTAGGATTGAAATGAAAATAAAAAATCACAGATGAGGATCTAATTTATGAATGGAAGGAAAGCCTATGTGGAATAAATTCATGAAATGTGAATATGATTAATCTAAGGGAAGGAGGATTTCATGTATAGAATTTTAATTTTTAAAATCCGTCACCTCAATGACTAGTTGTTAAGTGGTCTTTGACGGAATAGTCTTCCACTATTATCTAAGAGTAAAGATTTTATGAGTAACAGAAATTACTCACATGGGTATTTGGATCTAATTTGTATTTTTTGAATTCCATATTTGATATGCATAACGTATGGTCATTAATTGATGAAACTAGATCACAAATGAAGATGGTTGTAAGTTGTTTTTAAAATCTACTTGTTGACATTGGTAGTAGAAGTATATGTGAAGATACATTGATCATACATGGTGTTTATCTTTTTGATAATATTAAATTATGTTTTATACATTTTTTCATTGGTTATTATTTTTTATAGGATTAAAATTTTGGAACAAACAATGTGTTGGGTTGCTCAAGTTCTAATCCAAATGGGGATATACAGACTATGTAATATGAAATACCTCAAACAAAATTTAGAACCATAGGATAAGAGAGTGAGGTTGATTAAGAACCAGTGTAATATCTTTTTGGTGTTGTGATTGGAGATTGATTGTGAAGCTCTTATAGTATTAAAAATATATTTTCAGTAATTTTTTTAGTGATATTTTTCATTGGTAGAATATGAATTTCCTTATGATTTTTTTTTATTTTGAGAATTGTTTTGGATAATAAATTTTTCAATTTCTATTTCAAGCACGAATGAATTAAAATTTATCTAAAACAAGATGATTCATTGAAGGTGGATCCTGGTTATTAATTTTTGGAATCGAGGATGAAGAAAAAAGTACTATAATAGGGAATTCCCATACACTGTTTGGGAACAATTATTGATTATTAAAATTATGGTGATTTTTATGTTTTTAGACGGAGAGATATTTAATTAGGATTGAAATATTGAAAAATCATATGCATAATTTTCCATATTTCATATGATGTTAGTATACTGAGATAAGGTATCATATTGGAATGGCTTGTATAAGGTTTATATTTTTAATATTTTACAAGGATTTTGAGATTATGATTACCAAACTAGTTAGTGCAATTATGTTGGATGATGAAAATGATTTTAGAAGATTAATTTTTAGGAAGAGGATTTTGATTTTTAGTGGATACATTCATACACTATAAAGGGATATTATTCGATGATAAGGAGAAACGAAACATGATTATATGTTTTAGTTCAAAGACCCATGAATCAATTTATTAATGAATGAAATTTAAAGATGGATTGGGATATGAAGGATAGATCAGTAGATAATTATTTCTTATTTCATATTCTTATTAATCCCTATTTCTAATATCATTTATCATTTGATCTGGTTGTATTTGGAAAAAATTATTAACAATTTATTTATTGGGATTTTACTTGTAATCATTTTTATTCCAATTTTGCAATAGATTTATTAATTCATGACTAAAAGTTTTTCTTCTTTACCGTGCTTCTTTCAATTTAGTTATTTTTTAGGTTTATGTATTGGTCATTGAATATATATATATCAAGACTTTTTGGGACGATTTTATCTACCACAAAAATAAGAAAATTGAATTGATGGAATTAATATATAGAACATTAATGTATAAATAACAGTTTACTTTGTGAATGACTCTTTAATCACTTCATTTCTCATCACTCTATAAAATACATTCCTAAAATTAACGGGTCAATATTTAAATGCAGTAGTGAATACAAATATATAACAAGCTTATTAGTTATTAAGATTTAATAATTTATTAAACCATTCTCTGAAATATCATATTTTTCGACAAGATACATCATTTGGACTTCCTAGGGATTTTATTTTTATTATATATCTGGATGCCTTGTACTCACTGAAAATTTATTTTTTTTAGATCATTAAATTTTCAATCATAATTAATTTATTCTATTTTCATCCCTAGTATATATTTATCCTTAAAAAAACTCTTCATTTCATCACATTAACATTCATTTGTTTTATAAAGGATAAGGTTGAAGCCTCATTTACTATTAAATCAAAGAAAAGACCTCTTCTAACATAGTAGAGGGAGACCCATTACATAGCTCGAAGCCCTAGTGGAAATTTACCACATTACATGGCTCGTAGCACAAATTTTTGGCCTAAAGCCTATTATGTGAATAGTACTACTACAGTACCCACCTGCTACAGTTCCACATAGAAACTGATGTTCCTACTATACCTTATCATCACTATAGTGCATGATGTTGCTATAATGTTGCCGATGCTACAATACATTACAATACTGCTACAATACCTACGCCCAATGTATTTTTAACCCCCATTTTTCAAGTAGGATTACGGGGTGCTTTCATTTTCATTTGTAAATATCTTTTAAATACCATTAGTAATCCTCTGGGGTATTTACCATATTATACTAATTTATAATATTTTTACAGGGATACATATCCAACTAAATTTTTTCATCTTTTCTATTGATGAATGGAAAGGGGTATTTATAATTTTTTCATTCTCTAAAGAGAATCATCATTATTTTATTTTAAATGTTTACAGTATATTGGAAATTCTATCGATACTATGCTATGATTTGTGATATAACATCGAAAAATGATCATTTCCCCTATTAATTTTATATAAAAAATCTTATATATGTTTTGTGATCAATTTAAGTCAATTGTTTGTTTCATTTTACATATTTTGAACATGTTATTTTGTATAGAATTATTTTAAGTGAGATGTATGTTTGAAATTTTCTACCTATCTTTGATCTGTTAATTTATAAATAAAAAAAGAAATAGACAGATGAGTGAGTTAAAGAAATAAAAATAGTTTAGTCAAAAATTATTATTGATAATATAAAGATTATTTTTAGTAATTTCTACATAATAAATATTGGAAATCATTACAATGTTTATATAATCAAAATTTTTGTATATAAAGGGAAAATCATTCAAATTTAGAACAAATATTGATAAATAACATTACGAAGCTTATCAAAAATATTTTTCCTTAAGAAACTAGCATTCAAAAAACATCAACTGTGGGACCTTGGTGAACAAATGAAAGAATTAGAATAATAATATTTGGAATATTTTGAAAATGGGTAAGTAAAATGTTCTATATTGAGTTACTCAAAAAATGATACAAACTACTCTCATTCAAGTACGTATACCCTTAATGAGGGTTAGTTGGAGGATTTTGAAAGTGAACAAGGGTTTTAATAGGATAATATTGTATTAGAGTTTTTTATAGAGGTAAAATTTCTAATGTTTATTACATTATTTATTTCCTAAATGTGAGAGAACATTATGGGGTTGAAGAAGATAGTTTTTTTCACATTTTCTAGAAAAAAAAATCGAATTCATTTGTTAGTGGTTTCAGTTTGTAATATGCATTTCTGGTTCATAAAAATATTTTATATGAGAAATTACTATTTAAAAATACCATATACTATTTTTATAAAATATTTAGAGGAGAGATATGAATAGTAGATAATGTTGGGGAATTTGTGGAAGAAAACATAAAATTTGAAAACATGATTTCTAAATTTCATAAACATGACTTTAAATGTTATCTTCCAAATTTTAAAAGATTATACCGTATATATTTTTAATAAAATTTTAATTATGAGGATTATGGTGTTAGACTGATAATAAAGAATTACTTTTTAATATTCACTTCTTAATCCTCTCTTTTATGATTACATTCAAGCACTTCCCAAAGACATAAAAATTAGTATTGATCATTTGGGGGTAAAAGTATTAATGTATAATTTACTGATAATAATTATAATAAAATTAAAAAATATTATACATTTAAATTGAAATTGAACAATCAAATGATCATACATTTACTTAAAAGGATGAAGTTTTTGAATTTTAACTTCAATCAGTTGTTGGTCACACTCTTTTTGGCCTTGGTTCAGGCAGTTTTTTTGACAAAATTAGGCTAGGAATTTTTTTAATTAATTACTTTATTGAGTGAAATAGTTTATATTTTTCCAAAATTTATATTATAGTTTTAGTATATGGTTTAAAAACAAATTTCCATGTACAAAATTGAAATTTTTTATTTTAAAAACATTATTTTTGTAAATCAATATGAACTTATATGATAAAGTTATTTATCCAAACAATTTGTTTCATAATAAATTAGAATCATTTCATTAAGAATGTAATTTTTGTATAGAGAAAAATGTGTAAGGTGAAATATATATTTTTCATATGAACTAAATTATATTTCACACTACAACTAATAAACTTATTCTCAAATTTTTTTTCCTAAACATTTTTCATTTGACCCTTTTTAGTGAAAATGAATAAATTTTTAGTGACCATGGCTATAAAAAAATTCATTACATTTATAGTAACATGTATTAGGGGAAACCAATTTTTTTATTTCAATTTTTTCATTTTTTTCGTTTATTATTTATTTGAGTATTTAAAAATAAATAATTTTAACCCCTCTTTGCCACAATTTGAACTAAAAGTGTAGATATTGGGAATGGTTTCACTATGTAAGACCCTATAAAAATCAAAAAAATATCCATAAGGTAAAATTATATTTTCATTTTCTTAACTAAAATAAGTCAATGGTATAATTCTTGAAAAAATTCCAACATATTATTTCTTTTAAAGTGATGTTTTAGTTAGGATATCTATAGAATAACCACCTGCCTCGATATCATAAACATAGCTTCTTACTATGAACACGGTATAATTATAGTTGGAATTTACATATTGTAATCATGTAAAAATTTCATTTATATTGTATAATTTTATAGAGAGAAAAGAGAATTCTTCAGAATGATGAAAATAAGGTTTTTGAAGTCAAATAAATAATATGGATAATAATTGTGTAAATAAGTGACCAATATATTATTCACATATTGATAGTTTAATTAATTTTTACTTTTCTACGTAATATGTATTCATGTTTAATTTCAAATTGATTTTTAAATTGATTTTTTCTTGATTTTGTTAACTATTTAAAAAAAATTTCTTACAGTATGAAATATTGTTATTTTTTATTTCATGCAATGAAATTGAATTTGATATTATTTCAGAGGAAAATTATTCAAGTATAGGGGAATCAATTTATCATTTTTCTATTGTTTCTTATTGTATAAAACTTATTAAAAAATATTCGATTAACAGAAATGTTTAAATTCATGAATATGTACTTTTTCATGGTATATTTTTGGAATGTTCCTCAATGTTACTACAAATTTTTTCATGCTTGGGGTTATTTTCAATTTCAATTTCATTCATTATTCTATGAAAAAATTATAATCTTTAGGAACATCAAATTTTATCATGAAATTTAACTTGAAAATAATTCTTGGTCAATTTGAATTGTATAACGTAGATTTCTGAAAACAATTAGACATGTTGAAAATGTGTTTAAAGGTTGTATTATGGAGAAAAAAATTCTATTTTTAAGCTTCTTGTAACCCTTTATGCATTTATTAACCAAATTATCATACAAATATTTATGAAGATAAATTTTTTCATTGTATCGTCAATCATAGTTTTCTATTTTGAGGTAAATTTTTGGTTTTAGTTATTTACAAAGGGTTTTATTTAGTGCTAAATTATATTTAATAAAGTAAACTACAAAATTCCTTAATTTTTTTTTAAAATTCTATATTTTTAATTAAATTTTTTTAAATCTGGTGGCTGTAAATCTTTCTAAAGATTAAAAATTGTTTTATTTAATTAATTTTGAATCATTTTTTATTCCTCATAGATTTATTCTGCAAACATATTTTCGATTTCCCACTGGAAAAAGAATTCTTGTTGGATCATTGGGAGTATATTTTTATTTGTCAGTTCGATTTTAATTTTTAATTATATCTTTAAATATAATCATTTAAATAAAAAATTTTAATATAAAATCTATCCATAATTTAAATTTATGTAAAGAAACTAATGGTCTTGAATAATAATATTGAGAATTTATTTATTATTTAATATCTCACATCCATCTTGTTTCATGTTTACTTATATTGGTATTATTTTTCATCATTTAAATATATGGTTATCTATGTGTTCCCCACAAATAAAGAGAGATTTTTAGAAGAGAAATATAATTGGAAATGGTATTGGTAAAATTATATTCAATTTTTTTAAATTTAATCATCTTGAAAAAAAGGAATTCATTTTTAATAATATTTTCATTTTATGATATTAGTTATATATTTTATCGAGAAATATTACATAGAAGAAAATTAATTTTTAAGATAAACTCTTGGTTGTAATTATAATCCACCATTCTTGAGATGATATATTGAACTATTTTTTATGCTATAAAAAATAAATTATTTGTGGGTCAATTTTATTGTTCTATATTTTATACCATTTTAGTCACACTATTTTATAAATAATTATTATTTTATATAATAAAATTTTATTTCCTTTGAATGTTTTGTAATTTTTGACACCAAAATTGGTGGTGAACCAATCACCCTAAATGATTTAGGGATTGCCTCATGAAGACGGATAAAAAATCTCCCAGAGCCCTACGACTGGTGATATAGAGCTCCTTCACGACCCTATGCGAAGCAAGGAAGCGAGACAACTCTGTGAGCCCCTTTGATGTTCTTGAACTGCCGTGAAGACCTGCCGTGAAGAAAGGGGGTGGAACAGCTCTGTGAGCCCCTTTAACATTCATGACCAACTGTGATGCAAGTAGGTGGGATAGTTCCGTGAGCCCTTTTGACGTTCATGAACCGTCACAAAGCAAGGTGGTGGGACAGCTCCGTGAGCCCATTTGACATTTGGGACCCTCCACGAAGCAAATTTTGTCTTTGTGCCGAGCTAACCCTTCTTTGCAGCTCCTCTTTTCTATAAATACCTAGCTCCCCTCGAGCCTAGCAATGTACTCTCCGACCTTTCACCTTCCTTTCTCAAGAATCGTGAATCCCTTCCTACTCTGTGAACCATGAGCTGCTCAAGGTACTTTCTATCCACAATGCACCTCCCGCTTTTCCTTAATTGATCCCCTCTTCTGAGAGATATGCCATTCGTGAAGGCAACGGGTCATCGTAGAGGAAAGAGATCCCCAAGGGGACTTGGGTCTTTGTGGAGAACTTAAGATTTTCAAAGCACCCTCCATGTGCATGTAACACATGTTCCAAGGGTGTGTAACTATGCATCGCGATTTACATTTCATCACAATACAATTCATTGCAAGGCACCCTTCCTTCATGAGGAATTTCTTTAAGAATCCTCTTACACTTCGTGAAGCTCCTCCCATATGGACCTACGCCCTATCCATATCCTAGGCGATAACACTTCGTGAAGCACATCCCTTCGCAGAGTCCCACCACTTCATGAGGCACCAGAGCTTCACAATGATTATACCTATGAACCCCTTGGCTCTGCCCCTACTTTTCTCGTGCATCCCTTTAGGTTTGCACAAATGAATTTCAATGTCCCTTGGATGATACTTCGCATTGAATTTCTACACCTTATGCTTCTTCACATAGGCATGTTAACTGCTATTTCTTCTTCTCATTACACCACTAAAGTGCCCCCCCTATGCTTCATTACATAACACCAGCTCAATATGGTGTTTCCTTTCACATCTCTTTACCAAGGTGTAGATAGTACCAGTTATGTATGTCTTAGGGGTGTGGAGCACACCTACAACGTTCAAGCTGTAGGATGTTAAACTGCCAAGTACCATTTTCCTCAACACATGACATTAAACTGTAATCTTTCCTCATTCCTCACACACGGGGAAAGGGAATCCTCCTTGTCATAAGCCCTTTTATTTTCTTGATGGAGGCACCAATAATGGACTCCCACTCTCCGGGTCTCTACTATCCTCTAAGATAGGGTTTCTTCCCAGTGCCGCCACTGCCATTCCCTCCCGCTCGTCACCCCCCTCGCAGTGAAGATCCTTCCTCGATGCTCCTCCTCTTCTCTCCTTATTTTTAACATCCTCTCCTCCTAGTATTATTCTCTCTCTTACAGCAACCAGGGTTCCACTTACTATCACCTCCGACTTCTCCGTTTTTCTTCCTCATTGGTCTTGTTTTCTGTTTTCCCTCCATAGATGGTGCTTCGGTCTTCCTCAAAATGAAGATGACTTCTTCGGTCTTAATCGAATCGATGATATTTTCTTGGGTCTCCCTAGTATCAACATCTTCTTCGGTCTTCTTCATATCGACAACAACATTTGGCATGGGATTCCATGCTTCTACTTTAATGGTTCCCTGTTTTACTTCCTCGTTGATGATGCCTTCATTCAGAGCCTTCAGACACTTGAACCATTGCTCTGGCACTACATTCTGCTGCTCCTATCCTGGATAGATCTCGAGTGGGGTTTACAACAGGGTTCTGGGATGTGTGTTTCAATTTTTATCAAAGTTCCACGTGCAAGGTTGTTGATGTTGGCGTTGGTTTTTCATCTTTCTTCCTCATGATACTAGGGAAGGTTTTTTTTATTCTTCCTAGTGGTAAATCTATTTGATGATTCTTCAATGGTGTTCTATTTTGTGGTTCAAGTTTGGTTTTTTATACGTTTGGATATGGTGGTGGCCGTCTGTGTTGCTCGCGATGGTGTCGTGCTGATGTTTCATGATTTGCGTTGAGGTGATCTTAATCTGATTTGGTGGCTTGTTTGCTTCTAGTTCGCTAGGGAATAATGACGGATTGTTGCACTATTCTAGGGTGGATTCGATGGACTCTGATGTCTCCAGCGACTGGTGTGATTCCCAAAAGGTGATGCTAATATCAGCTATAGGACTGAATTGATGACAGTGGTGACTCATGTTGATTGCCGAAGATGTGACCTTCGATAGTGTGCGTAATAGTTTCGGCTGATGCGGGTAATCATGGAATAAAATCTGTTTCCATTGAATTTTGAATTTTGATTGGTCATTTTCTATTAGTTTTTTGTTCCTGCCTTTATTTTACCGCGCACCCGAAACCGGATTTTGAAAATCAAATAAAAATGAATTTTCTGTCAATTGATTGAGGCATCATTCTGGCCCCTCCTTTCTTCGGTTACAAATCCCTCTCCTTCAGGGCTTCGTCGCCACCAGGCCTCCATCTTGGAGTAAGTCCCAACCTCTTCAGGCTGGTAACCATTTGTAATCCCCTGTTTCCTCATTAGGCCGCTAACCACACGTGAGCACCACACCACTTCCCATGGATGCACCATTCATGACGTGATCATCAGGTCTTTGTTGTCTTTGTTTCTCACAACGAGCATGACTCACTTGGGATTAGAGAAAACATCGACCATGACATCTTTCTTGGGCAGAATAGAGTGTAATCCCCAAACACCCTTCCGAACAACGCAGACATTGATCCTTTACAAGGCATGGTACGTGTGAAGCCTCCCTGTGGTTCAAGCCCAACAACAGTCGGACGCTCCGACCCCCTTAACGTCAGTTCGGCCAAACCCCTTCCGAAAAATGCAGACTTCGATCCATTTCAAATCAAGGTACGTAGGAATTATCCAAATGGTTCAATCCCAACAACTGGTCATTCCAACCCCTTAACCTCAGTTCACAAACCACCATCTGTACTATGAAAACTTTTATCCTTGCCAAGTCATGGTATATAGGAATCCTCCACGAGGTTTGAGCCCACTATTTATCTAGTCCCTAGGTCCTCCCACACGTCGGTTCACTGACCCCCCATCTTGTAGGTACTACGTAGGTTTGATCCTTGCCTCCAAGATAAGGTACATAGGAAGCCGTCGTGAGGGTTAGACCCCATCCAGCGGTAAGCCATTGTGACCCCATTCAGTGGTAAGTCGTTGACATACCTACCCAACGGTAGGTCATTGTGACCCTATTCAGCAGTAATCCATTGACGTCCCTACCCAGTGGTAAGACATTGTGACCCCATCTAGCAGTAAGCTGTGGAAACCCCCAATCAGCGGTAATCCGTCATCAGATTAACTACATGGACATTGATTCCCTACCACGTGGATACATAGGAAGCCTCTTCGAAGCTCAAGCCCAAAATCTTCATCATCCTCATAGTGGTAAAATCCCATTCACATTCCACATCACTCAATAATCCACCATCCATCCTGATTCTTTCTTGGGCCACTACATCTCGTTGGGATCATGCCACATCATTCCACATTACCCTTGACAACTACCAAGAAGCTAACCGCACATTTTCCCCAACATCAGTGTTCCCTCCAGAAGTTGAACCCATAGGATCCACTCTAATCGGTGTTCTGATCCATCCGATCTATCTCCGCTGGATGTTAAACATTCCTCATACCCTATGTTAATCATGGGTATATAAGGAAAACCTCAGCGACATGCCTATGGAATATTATTCCATGCATTCGACATGGGAGGCATCAGGCTTCTGCATCCTTGAGAATCCCTATAATAGGGGGATGAAACACAGATGTGTCAGTGTCCTATCATCGAGACATGCCAGTGATGTCCAACTTGACTACTCCCCATACCAAAGGATTCTACCCTAACTCGACCCTTTGGAATTTCCCAACAGAAGTAATGTAATTGACTGGTGTCCAAGATGATATGGAACTAGGAAGAGTTTCACGAAAAACGTCTTAAGTCTATAAGGGAGACCTGGACTAGGTGATGAGTTATGAGGAGGAATCCACGGAAGGCAGAACCGACATTCGATCATCCCGTTTCGATCATGGAGAAAATGACCCTGAACAGGGAATGTATGCCACCCACCATTGGAAAGTGTGAATGCAGGGCAACAAAAATATTTGTTGTCTCACAAATGCGATGGACCGGCACACCTCGGAGAAAGTGTGGGAAATAATATTATCAACCAATCCTATATGATAATGTTATTATGTAAATATTTGTTTCAAAAATATTGTTCTTGTTATAAAATATTATATTTTATATGATTTAATTTTAATATGTTTTATATATAATTATAATAAATGTTATTGGGGACATATCCATTTAAATATTAATAATGTTAATCTTTTTTTTTTCTATAGATTTTGAATTTAATATTTTTTTAATAACATATGGTTTTTACCACAAATATATATTTTTTGAATAATTTTAATTTTATTCATTGAAAGTTAAAATTTCTTATTAAATTTTTCTGGGATTGAAATTTAATTTTTTGTTTTGCATACCATTTCATTCATATCAAATTTCATTGTATGAAAAAATAATTTTAAAAAAAGTAAACTATATTACACATGTTATGATTCAAAGTGTAATGTTGTTTTGTAGGTGTATCATGATCGGGTGGTAGAATATATGTAATTTTTGGGGAAACTTATAGTTTTATGGTATGTTAGGTTGATACAAAAGTTTTATTCCTTTTTAAAATATGATGTGGTCTAGAAGTTCACTAATTTTTTGAAATTCGAAGGATGACATGAAATTTTAATAACACAAGGATGATATTTGAGGATTTTTTGGAGAATAACATTTAATTTTTAATTTTTACCTTATTCAAAATTAAATAGATCTACACCTATGATAAATATTATTTGAAAAAAAAATGTTTATAGGTAAATGTTTTTCCAATTGGTTCCAAAAGTGATACATAAGGGTTTTTGATATTCCATGCTGATATGTTTGAAGAATTTATAAGGACCCCCCTGATGACCACTTGGTGAGCCATTCTATCCTTAAAATTTAGATAAATTTCAGACTGGATTACGAAGCTCGATCGCGAATTTCAACCGCGGAGATCGATCATGGAGCTCGATCCGGACAACATAATCATAGATCCTTGAACTAACCCTCAGACGCTTGTTGCAGAGTGTACTAACTCAATGTTGAATATTCAATGTGCGCCATGAAGAAAAAGCATCAATTTGCAGAGAGCGATCACAGAGTATGCAGAGCATCACGAATCGAGAGTGCCGAAATTTGAAATCATGGAGAAGAGAAAAGGACAAAAGAGAAGTTATCCAGAGTATGTATAAGCAATGTCCATGGGTGCTTCATGGCTCATCGAGCTATGGTGGTGTTATGGTCGCACCCAACCAACGCATGGCTCCCCCACTTTGCGAGCCTCCTTCGGGAGGTGGCTTCGCAAGCTTCCTTTACGAGGATGCATCGCGGGTAACCAAGGAATTTTGGCGATGGGAACTCAGATGTGGATTCTTGTTTTCTCCTTGACTCCCTGTCTGAGGGGTGGAATATTTTGATGGAAAAATTTGGGGTGAACCAAATATCCTGAATTCATTTGGGTCTTCGTCACGAAGATGGATCACGATGCTCACGGTGCCCTGCTACTGACGCCAAAGAGTTCCATCGTGACCCGCTGCAAAGCAAGGAGGCGGGACAACACCGCGAGCCACTTTGAAGTTCAAAAACTGCCGTAAAGACCCTCCATAAAGCAAAGAGGCCGGACAACTATGTGAGCCCCTTTGACATTCGTTATCCACCACGAATCAAGGAGGCGGGACAGCTCCGCGATCCCCTTGGATGTTCGGGACCCACCGTGAAGACCCGCCACCTAGAAAGGAGGTTGGAAAACTCCACGAGCCCATTTGAAGTTCGTGACCAACCGCAAAGAAAGTAGGTGGGATAGCTCCGCTAGACCATTTGATTTTTGTGACCTTCCACGAAGAAAATTTCATATCCACGCTGAGCGAACCCTGCTTTGCGGCACCTATTGCCTATAAATACCTGGCTCCCCTCGAGCCCGGGGACTAACTCTATGACCTTTCACCGTCCTATCTCTCAAATTGTGAATAACTTCCATCTCTGTAAACCATGAGATCCTCTATGTAATTTTTCTCTACGAAGTACCTCCCTCTTGGCCTTAATTGAGCCCATATTCCAATAGAGATGCCTTTCGCGAAGCCTACGGGTCTTCATAGAGGAAGGATATCCCCAAGGGGACTCGGGTCTTCGCAAAGCACTTACGCTTCACTAAGCACCCTCCATGAGCATGTTACCCAAGTACCAAGCCTAGGACACTGTGCATCATGAAGCACATTGATTCGCAATGCTATTCTTTGCAAGGAACCCTTGCTTCGCAAGGCATTGTTTCACGAATCCCTTTCCACTTCATGACGCTCCTCCCATATGATCCTATGCCCTCTCCCTAGCCTAGGAGACATTACTTCATAAATCACATCCCTTCGTGGAGTCCCTCCACAATATAGGGAACCAGAGCTTCACAATGCTTCTACCTGTGAACCCCTCTACTCTGCAACTTCTTTTCCTGTGTGGCCCTTCAGGTTTTCACGAAGCAATTTCAATATCCCTAAGACAATACATCACATTTCATTGCTTCACCTCATGATTATACACATAGGCATGCTAAAAACTATTTCTTCTTCACATAGAAACACTAACATAGACCCCCCAAATGGTTCTCTCCATAACACCCCCTCAACACGGTGTTTCTTATCCCTTCGCTTCACCAAGGTGTTGCAGGTGCCGGTTATGTAAGTACTCAGGGTGCAGAGCACACCTACCTCATCCGAGATGTAGGAAGTTAAACTTCCAAGAACCATAATCCTCAAAACATTATGCTGAACTATGACCTCACCTCATGCCTCACACACGGGGAATGGGAAACCACCCTGGTGTAATCCCCTAGCTTTTCTTTCCAGAGGCAGCAACATTTCCCTTTCTTTCTTCAGTGCCAAAACCCTATCCCACTGGGATTTTTTACCACGGGGCCTCCATACTGGACTGATTCCTGACCTCTTTTGGTTTTTAACAATGCTTATGCCCCTATTTCCTCTTTGGGCCACTAACGACGTGTGTTCCCCATTCCACTTCCCACGGATGCACCTCTCACGACGTGATCGTCAGGTATTTGCTATCTATTGTTTCTCAAACCGAGCACGACTCACGTGGGCTTAGAGCAAGCATCGACCATAACATAATCCTCAGGAATCCTAGAGTGTATGACCCAAATATCCTTTCAATCTATGCAGACTTTTATCCTTGCCAATTTAAGTTACATACGAAGCCTCCCTGAGGTTCAATCCCAACAATCATCGGTTGCTCCAACCCCTTATGAACTACATTGACATTGATCCTTATCAAGGAAAGGTGTGTAGAAAGCCACCCTGAGGTTAAATCCCAACAATCAGTCGTTCATACCCCATTCACATCAGTTCAACAAACCCCATATTAACTAGGCGGACATTGATCATTGACAAGGCAATGTATGTAGGAAACCTCCATAAGGATCAACACCGCCATCTATCTGGGCCCCACGTCCTCCCCCACATCGGTTCACTGACCCCTATCCCATAGGAACTATTCATGTTTGATCCTTGTCACCAAGATTAGGTATGTAGGAAGACTCCCTGAGGATTGACCCCATCCAGCGGTAAGCATTTATGACCCCATTCCGTAGTAAGTTGAGGACGTCCCTACCCAGTATTAAGTCTTTTTGACCCCATTCAGTGGTATGTTATTGACGTCCCCAAACAGTGGTATGCCATTGTGACCCCATTTAGTGTTAAGCCGTTGAAACCCCAAATCGATGGTAAAATGTCGTCATATTACTACAAGAAATATGATTCCCTACCACTGAGATACATAGGAAGTATCTTAGAGGATAAACCCAAAATCATCTTCATCATCATTGATCTTCCATCCCATTCACATTTCACCTCACTCAACACTCCACCATCCATCCTGATTCTTACCTGGGATGCCACATCCTGGTGGGATCATGCCACCTCATTCCCCATTCTCCTTAACAAAAATTAAGAAGCTAACCACACATTTTCTCTGACATCAGTGTTACCTCAAGAGGGTAAACCCATCAGATCCTCTCTAATTAGTGTTTTTATTAGTCTGATCCATCTCTGATGGACATTAAACTTACGACATTCCGTATGTTAAACATGGGAAGCTAAGGAAACCCTCAGAGACATGTCTATGGAATTTAATTACTCGAATTTGATGTGGGATGCCTCAGGCTTCTGCGCCTTCAAGAATCCCTATAATAAGGGGAAGAATCCTAAACATGCTAATTTCCCAGCATCCTGACATGCCAGTGATGTCCAATGTGACTACTCCTCTGACCAAAGGTTTCTACCCTGACTGGATCATTTTTAATTTCCTGATAGAAGAAGTGTTATTAACTAGTGTCCATGAAGATATGACAGTAGAAATACTATCACGAACAATATCTTAAGTATATAAAGGAGACCCGGACTAGGTGACGAGTTCCGAGGAGGAATCCATAGAAGGAAGAACTGATAACTCAACATCCAGTTTTGATCAATGATAAAACATCCCTAACAAGGAATATATGCCACCCGCCTTTGGAAAGTGGGAATGCGGGGTAACAAACAGTGTCACTGTCCAACAAAATAGATGGACGCGCGCACCCTAGTGAATGAGTCTGAATTAGAAATGGTGAACCCGATGTGAAATATCTTCTCATCGATATGGAGATTAGTAGTGTTTGAGGCATCAATGCACAAGCGTGTCACTGGATTTAGTTATTTGGCACCAGGTCCTGTCAATAAAGTTGTGTGAATGGAGTGAAAATCACCAGAAGATGGGGCAATAAAACATTGGACATCCCATTCTGTGATGTTGTCAGCATGGACCCCTCTTACTGTTCATAAAAGAAGGGATGGAGCTGTGGATTTTTTTGTCAATTCATTTTTCATTCACCACTGATGATTTAATCTCTCTGCTCTTCAGGAATCGAGTTGCTGCACCCGGAACACGATCACAGCCCATTGGCAGTCATAGGGGCAGGAGAAGTGCCAACGCCGTAGTCTTGCACGGATCTGCCTCTTCGACAACAACCTCTAAATCTATAGTTGGGGGGTGCCCATGCCCCATCTTCCCATCCGAGGTCATCCAACAATGGGTGATCAATGACCTCGTATGTCGGTATGAGGAAGAAGGTATTATCCCAACTCGAGATATGGCTCGCCTGGATTCAGAGGCGTATGTGCCTTGTCGTCAATGCTACCCCCATGGGTCACACAGGGAGATACTGCTCCCCAACCCAACTTATAACCATTTAAAGAACCAGTCACCAGAATGATTCGACAACTCTCTGCCCAACGCCGATGTGGTTGGGGATGTCCGGGCCAGCCCGGTCAGAGTCCCAATCCAGGGGCTCCATGTGAGGGCTCCCACTCAGCTGCGACAGCAGCACCACCTTGTCTTACTAGTAGAGGAGCTGGTAATCCATGAGACAACACCATCGACTTCAGTCCGTCTAACCCGACGCCATCGTCGAGTGCAAGCCAAAGAGGATGCCCGCCAAGGGGCATCAACATCAGTGGCTACTATGGCCCAAGCCACCACTGACACATACCAACAAATCCCTATGTATAATGAAGAGGGAAAATCATATTCTTGACCTAGAACAAGGCCCTAACTGCCCCAAGAGCAGGCTAGGTCGACTCTCTTCTTCGGCGGCACAGGAAATGGCCGTCGCGGAAAAACACGCAGCGATGCCACCCAGTATGAAGGTCCTTCCCATACTGTTACCATGGAGAGTGTGAATCCTCCCTGATTACCTACTTGGGAAGGTGGTCTGCCCTGTGCCACCTTCAGTCCAAATGTGGGTACTCTCCGTGGTTGTGACGCTCAGCACGATAGTCTCTCCCATGCCCACTAAACTAGATGTGGGGTCATTCCTCCCACCACAGACTATTGGTATGGAAACATTGTGCCTCCAGTCACTCTTCAACGTGGGTCCCTCCGAATATCTTCACAACTGCTGGTGAAGGTCCTCCCCACCTCAGCGACCAGAGAAGTGAAGGACAACCTTGATTTATCAACCCGCATCATGGAGGTCCTACCCATGTTCAGATCGACCAGTATGAGGCCCCTCCTCATTCTTATGGAATTAGAGTCAGAAAGAATGGGGGTCCCACCTATGATCCTACGTGCACATTTAAAGGTCCTCCCCACTCCATAAATACCCATGGGGGTCCTCCCCATGTCCCATTTGACATATGTCCTGGTGCTCCTCCCACCCCAGCTTACTCGAGCAGAAACCCTCTCTGCCCCAGCACCAGTGCGGCCGAAGGACCCAATGTCAGAAATTTTCCATGTCCCAAAGAGCCACCCAGCAGTAGGAAGATGGGTCATCACCGCCATAAGAAGAATTATGGGATGGTCTGGGATGAGATTAAGCCATTCTTCTTTTTAGACTCTGAAACCGAGTACACCTTAGTGTGGGAACCTTCCCCCCGATCATCAGACTCAAGGGTTGCAGAAGGAACGAGGTGCATCATCCGAGTACTTCCGGATTGTGAGTTCCATTGGATTCCCACCGAACATAGCAGTTATATCTAGGAGGTTGAAAATATAGCAACCCCACAGGTCATGGTTGGGAAATGACCACCTTCATCACCAGAAGCACTCTCTACCTCGACAAGAGATCACAGAGAGATATTTTGGGGACCAATGGTGGGCGAGAAGCATCATGGACAATTACAAGTATCCCTAGCCCCAGAGCCAGGAACTATATCCATCAGCCCATCTTATCATGACGAAGTGTCCCGTTTGCTACACTCATCGAAGGACAGCCCGAGATTCAGCAAACAGTCAGCCCACTCACCATACTCTCCATCGGCCAGCCTGCCGCCCCAGCGGTCTGCCTCAGTGTCGCAGCTAGTTCCTTAGACGTCTCTGGATGAGGAGTGGGGTAATTAAGGTCTATAACCATATTCTGATCTGAGGAGATTATGGGACATCCTCGCAACGGACCACATCCCTAATATGTTCTGGACCGTGGCTGGGCCGAATTTCTGTGTGCCAGAATCCCTCACCCCTGGGGATATTGAGAGTTTCCACAAAACCCTCTGGGCGATGCAATTTCTACTTTGTCATCAGAGATAGGTTTATCCCAGGATCCTATCACATTTTGAAGGCATTGGAAAGAAATTTCATCTTGTCGATTTGGCCATAATCCCTGTGGCCTAGTTCCCTGAGTCACTTGTCCACCGTAAGGCCCTCCAAAATAAACGTGTTCAGAGTTTCAAGTTACTCGGAAAGGTTTTCAAGGAGGCTTCCCTCCACGTGAAAATCTGTGCCTGGGGGAAGCATGCTACCCTCCTCTTCAGTCCAATCCGGTGGCATCTCAACTTACTAGGTGATATCGAGGATATGCCCCCAGAATAGGTCACCACCAACATAGCCGACATAGTGGACGAAGAGGATGTACTAGAGATTCATGATGGGGACTTAACCCCCATGGTCATGCCAACACTACTGGACCCATTGTGAAGAGTTACTCAGTAGTAGAGGAATCTACTGAGTCTCCATATATCCACCGAGGTATTAGTACTCAACCAATATTCAAGTAAGGTTAAAGAGCACGTTGGAGCTACCATACAATCTGATAGATCCGCCATAGTGACAGAGAGGGAGGAGGTCCCTAAGAAGGCCACATTATGAAACCAACTAACCAAGAAGAAGAATTTAGTCGATGAAATATTGACTGAATGAACTGTAGAGTGATGGACAGTCTACATCAATCCTACACCAGTACAGCAAGGGAAGGAACAACATCCCCACAGCGAGCTGCCTCCAGGTAAACCTGATCATGTTGCTCTCGCAGATAGGGTTAATGCTGATACTTACAGCAAGAGGGCACAGTATGCCTTTCCAAACCCTCCTAAATGGCATGAAAATCCAAGGGTCCCAACTCGGGCTCCCCCAGCCTCCCCAAGGGCCATGCCACTAGCTCCTCCATCAGCCATTGGGCCTGATTACCATGTTGACAAACCCGCCAACATGCCCGTGGTTAGGGATCTCTGTCAAGATAGGGACCCCTGGCCAGATGATCCAATGGCGGAAATCATTGACCACATATAGGAATTGGAAAAGAAATATGTTTAAATCCTAATAGATGGTAAGCCATATCCAGCTTGGGGGGGATGATATGCCAGCACCACCGCATTCCGGGAATCCCACCCTTTCCCCCTTCAATGGGATAAGGTAACCACCACAACATTTGGACCACATCGCCTCAAGTTGTAGGCCCATGTTAGGGACTCCAGCACAACCGGAGGTAGCCACGATTTGATACTTTATGCATACATTGGAGGGGAATGTGTTTTTTTGGTACAATATGCTCCCCATCAGATTGGTAACTAGATGGGGGGACCTCCAGAGGAAATTCTATTACCATTTCATCTCCACGACATGGAAGAAAAGCATAACAGACCTCTCTAAGTGCCAAAAGAGGCCTGATGAGCTTGTCACAGATGATAAAGCCCGGTGGAAAGGACATTCATACTCTCATGAAATGGAAATAACATAACAGAAATTACTGACGATGTGTGTTGGAAATGTTATGATGGAACTGGTTCCCACTGTGATCACCCAGAACTACCCTGGAGTATTCCGAGACTTATCTAATAAGGCCCAGAGCCTAGAAGAAGCCATTCAACAAGATGGTTAGCCACGTCCATTGCCTCTTTCAATTCGAGTGAGAAGGCATGTCAGAGCCGAACTCACTGTGGTGGCCCAGATAGCGGCCTCATATGGGAGGAATTATTACTAGTGGATACACATCCGCAACCTTACAATGTCCTACCACCATAGGTGCAACCTCCAGCCTAGCAAATGCCTCCTCAGAACCAACAAGTTCCCCTGTGTAATGCACGACCACCTCCTACGCGGGACAATCTGGCTCTATCTCCTCGACAGGCTCCTCCATCTCCTCATCAAGTCCAGGCACTAGGTGCCCACTTTTCAAATAGAATAAACCATACCTACTCATTCAATGAGAATTAGGCCCCCGGCTATTTCCGAAGTGCCTTGGAATATGGGATTGTGCGTTTTCCTGAGTGCATAAGGACAGAAGAGGTGAACCTCACTAATCGCACCAACTACTACCCCTATCACTTCATCTTGGGGCACACCCTCATATAGTGATAAGTGTTCAAAGATTGGGTTCATGACCAGGTCGATAACCACATAGTCTGGCTGGGCCCGGCCCCGACACAAGTGGTTGGTGTCTTCGTAAGTCTAGATTGCAATAGCGACGTTGAAGGCGAGAGGCAGTAGGTTTCTAAGCATGGTTCCTATATGTATGATGACTGGATGGCTCGCATAATAGTCGATCATTCCCATTGTATCATTCATTCAAGTCTGAATCCTCAGAAGCCTTTAGAAGCTATATCCACCACCTTTTCACCACCATCCTAGCCGGCCTCTTCGTAGAAGAACAAGCATTGACGACGCAAGGAAAAGAAACACGACCCGCCAATGCCATCATCGTTCCTTACTCTCAGTGACTTAATGCCCCCGGAGATGGGGATTCCTCTACAAATCTACCCAGTGTTGGATGAATCTTCAAGTTAAATTCAAGGGTGTGCCTCAGTTAAAACCATGGAGTTGGTAAACCCCTACATGACTCTCGATAGTGGGGAGTGCCAGGTGGAACTCCCAAACACCCCCAACGGACGCCAATTTCAGCAGAGTCATGGCCATATGGGTCTTCGAGGCATGTCAGTTTGCACTTCCAGCCAGGTCGTACATGCCACTAAGACAAGACAGTAGGCCCAACGCAGAGCTCATCACACACAACCTCTCCATCCGGTTTCGTCGGGCCTGCCTCCACCACCGTTTGTGCTACTAGATCTGGTAGAGCCACCTCGACCATGATGCGAATAGCCTCGCTCTACTACAGGTCAATCTCAGTCATCTGGCCCTCACCCGGTAGCTACTTTGCGGGGTTCAACTAGTGATAAGTATGACATGCCCAGCACCAGTCAGCCGTCGGTCGAGCCGGCAGGGCTTGCCATGCATCTTGTCATAGAGCGGCCTCCTCCAAGCCGAAGTTTGTTCCTAGCATGGAAATATGATGTTCATGAGAAAATTTCCAGCATCTCAGTGAGGATTTCCATCCTTTAAGACCTTCCGCTATAATCAGATATGCATGAGGTGCTCATTTTGGCTTTAAAAATCCCATTTCGGTTTGAGATGGAGGTAGTAGCCGGAAAAGCCTTTCATGCTGAAGCGGTCGAGAATAGTGAATGTCAGAACATCATTTCATTATCAGAGGATATGAATGATCTCCAATATAAAGGAACATTTTCCCACTGTATGTCACGAGCCAATTTAATGGTGTGGAGGTTCGCTGCTATCTTGTTGACACAGGCTTCAGGACCAACCTTATCCCGACATGAACATTGAGGAAGCTGTGTTTATCCCAAGATGACCTGACTCCCTCCGACTTAAGAATCCATGGATATGACCGGACATAGTAGACCCCAGTCAGCAAGATCCATTTGAAGTCTTAGTTTGGTGGCCTAGATTCTAGCACTGAGTTTATGGTTGTATCCCAATACACCGCATACAATGCATTGATGGGAAGACCATGGCTCCGCTAGCACGAGGTGGTTCCCTCAACATATCAACAGTCCCTCAAGTACTCCCACAAAGGTCAAGTAGTCATGCTCTAAGTTTATGTGTCTCCTTTTTCCTCTATTGAAACCTAAAAACTGGATGCCGACTATTACAAGAGCAAGGATAAGAAGATTAATGCTAGTGAGGTTGAACTCGTCACCATTGCATCGGACCCCTGGGCAGGTCTCGATGATGCCTACATCTTCCTGATCCATCGATTGGAGGTTGTGACCCCCGACATGGGGAGATTTTTTGTTGTCTCTGGTATAAGGGGGAAGAATATACCCAAGTCTAAGAAACAGCATAAGATCACCTTGTAATCTTACAGAAATCATGATTAGGTGATCCTGGAGCCTCCTAGCCCCATAAGGAATCAATATATCCTCCCCATGGAAATGGATGTACGTCATACATGCCTGTTTCACCAGGATAGAATTAACTAGAACTAGACAACACACCACTATTTCATTGATATCATCAATCAGGGCCCCTTGGGCCGACGAACATACAATATCGGATTGACAACCTTCATTGTTGTGGTTTTGACAACACGTAAATCTCTCGATGCAGTTTCCACTACCGCCCAGGTTGGTACCAGCCTCTCACAAGAGGTTGTTATCCCAGTGGAAGCTTCTCCTGCTAGAGATCACTCCTCTGCAAGCGAAGAAGAGTATTTAGAGGATTCTCTCACTACCTTGGAATAGGTTGTCTCTGCCAAGGTCGATGAAATCATACAGGTGAACCTCGGTAGCGAGGAAGATCTGAGACCCGCGTTGATCTGTGCTGCCATGTCCCTCAAAGAGATACAGTGGTTCATATACTTCTTGAAGAAACATCATGATGTATTTTCCTAGGGCTAAAATGAGATTATAGGGATAGATCCTCATGTAGTCATACACCAACTCGGTCTCTCGACAAATAATCACGGATTCAAACAGCCTCCCATGATGATGCACCCTTCCCACGACACCATTATAGAGGCGGATGTTGATAAGCTCGTAGAGAAAATTTCATTAAGGAGGTCCAGTACCCCAAATGGATCACTAAAATTGTGCCATTTAGGATAATGATTAGCCAGATCAGATTCATCATCGACTTTCGGGATCTTAACTCTCACTGCCTGAAGATTAATTTTCCCCTTCTTGTGATAGAATTGTTGATCGATGCTGCGGTTGGGTTCCAAGACCTCTCCTTCTTGGATGGTTACTTCGGATGTAACCATATTCGAATGGCCCCTGAGGACAAGGATTCCATAGCTTTTAGGGAGCCACAAGGTACTTTCTATTACCAAGTAATTCCCTCCGGCCAGAAGAATGATGGTGCCACCAATCAGCGGGCCATGCATCGCATATTCAAGCTGATACTTGGGATATTGGTGGAATTCTATATGGAAAATCTGGTGGTCAAATCTCACTAGCATCAGGACCATCTCAATGACGTTGAGAAAGTGTTTGGCTTCCTCTGTTCTCGCCATTTTAAGATGAACCCATTAATATGTGCCTATGGTGTCACCTCCGGTAAATTTCTTTGCTCTGTTGTCAGGCATAGGGGATCGAGATCTACTCAGATAAAATCAAGTACATTAAACAGATGCCTCCATCGATCTATATTCTGGATCTTTAGGGTTTCCATGGCCACTTATCCTACATACGCCAATTCATTGCAAATTTGGCCGGCATGTGTAAGCCATTTTCCAGGCACATGAAGAAAGGCACTACCTATGAATTTGAAGAAGAGTTCCGGACCGCGTTTGAGGAAATCAAGTAGTATCTTCTCAAGGATTCGTTCATGATACCACCCATCTCAGGAAAACCGTAGATCTTTTATGTGACTACCCAAGAATGATCTCCTGTCACCCTTCTCACCCATAATAACAATGAGGTAACGAAGAACAGAATTTATTACAGCAGCCACATGCTCCTTGATATGGAGACAAGATAATCCCCCATCGAAAAGTGCTTCCATGTGCCGGTATTCAGAGTATATAAATTCCATCATAACTTGTAGTACCACGAGGTACAACTGGTGTCTCGGGTAGACCCATTGAAGTACATTCTGAACTGCCTCATGTTGACAGGTCGTCTAGCTCAGTGGGAAGGGATTCTTCAGCAGTTAGATATTAGGTTTCTCCCTCGTAAATCTAATAAGGGGAAAGCATTGGAAGACTTCCTTGCTGAACATCTAGCTCCTACTGACCAGTCCTTGGATCTCGATTTTCCTTATGAGGCAATCCTTTCAGTAGATCATGCCATGTTTTTCTGCAATATTCACTTCGATGGTGCTTCCCAATGTCCCATCGATAGGAGGCTCAATTTTCCCCGGCTCAACAGGGTAGGCTTGGTTATTGTCTTTATTACCCGGGCAGAATCTATTCTGTCTTACTCATTCCTATTTTCAGAAGGCTAAACCAACAATGAGGTAGAGTATCAGGCTCTTATTACTGGCCTCAAGCTGGCCCTCAAGATTGATGTGCCTCATTTCCAAGTGAAAGGGGATTATAAACTAGTCATCACGAAGATAAATAGGGACTACATCATCAGAAAACTGAATATCATGTCATTGATGGAGTGCACTCTCTAGCTATTGGCCCAGTTCCCATCTCAGACAGAAGTTACTCATGTCCCTCAATCTAAAAACGGTCGAGTGGACGCCCAGTCCATCTTGGCTTCATCACATGCAAACCCGAGAAGGATGATCTAATTATCCAAGTGGCACATCAGAGATTCATTTCTCCCATCACCCCAGGTGATGACGAAGGCCTACAGGTGAGCCACCTTACCACCAAAACCTCCACA
Source organism: Viscum album (assembly GCA_963277665.1). Taxonomy (NCBI): domain Eukaryota; kingdom Viridiplantae; phylum Streptophyta; class Magnoliopsida; order Santalales; family Viscaceae; genus Viscum; species Viscum album. The sequence goes on from OY728128.1 coordinate 174,917,203, forward strand.
TCAGGACCCCATGGTCCCTCATATACAATTATTGAACTGACTCCCTATTAGAGAGGCCCCTTTGTGGAGTATCTCCAAAATGGTTACCTCCCGACTGATTGGGCCATGTGCGAGCCAATCCGAAGTCGTGCACTGTAGTTTACCCTCTAGAGAGGTCCAAGTATAAAGAAAATCCTCCAAAAGACCGAGTTTGATGTTTTTCTCCTCATTTTCATCCAAGGAGTTGATATATATCGAGTAATGTAGGAGGTTCACACTGGTTCATACAGGGCTCATCAGGCCGAGATGAAGCAATCTCACACGATCCTGAGACTGTGGTACTTTTTTCCCTCCATGATCCATGATTTCATCGTGTTTTACAAGAAATTTGATGCATTCAATGTTTATGAAGACATCATGCATCGGGCACCGGATCCTCTCGTCACTACCAAGTAATCTTGTCCCTTTGCAGTCTGGGGATAGAGTGTTATGGGAACATATCCACTGGCCACAACTCGCCAGTGTAGGTTCATCCTGATAGCTACAGATTTCATTTCCAATTGGGTAGAAGCAGTTATGCTAAATTAGGTCAAGTACATGTCTATCATTTACTTCAAGAGATCTAATATCATCTACCAGTTTGGAGTCCTTCATGCCAGCCTCACCGATAATGACACCAACTTCTGGGTGGCCTAGTTGATGAAGTTGTACACCAAGTACGACATCCTTTCTAAACACACCTCCCACTACCACATTCATGTAACATGGAAGATTGAGGCATTCAAAAAAAACCCTCGCCAACATTTTACATAAAATGGTCGGTCAAAACAAGAAGAGTTGGCTGGAAAAGCTCCCCAAAGACCTCGGGGATTATTGGAAGATGACTCGTAATTTCACCCAGGTGACCCCATATTCCCTGGTGTATGGAACTGAGGTCGTCCTGCCCATCGAGATTCAATTTCCATTGTTATGCACGTTGTTCTATGACCAACAGGTGCCATATAAGGTAGCTGAAATTTTTCTGGCTGAATTAGAAGAACATGAAGAGAATATGATTCGTGCACTACACAATCTTGAAATGTATAAAAACAAGATAGACATATATTTCAACAAGAATTTCCACCTCCCCTCTTTCGTGCGTGGTGACTTGGTATTGGCGCTCCGAACAACAATGATACCTGGTAGGAAACCACCTATGTTGGATCCCAAATGGTAAGGACCTTACATAATTCATAGGATTTACCCCAATGTTGCATAATCTCTGGTTACAATGGATGGTTATCGTATAACTCCTCCCACCAATTGAATGTTTTTCAAGAAATACTTTGCCTGAGACCGTCTAGTCCTAAAAGACCATAAACTGAGTACGGTCCGGCATGACCCAAAACTGTTTGGTCATGTCGGACCGTAAACTACAAGGTCGAGCACGGACCTAAACTACTTTGTCCTTGAGATCATTAAATTGTTCATCATCCTCACCACACGACGTTAAAATACATGACCCTTTATAACTATGTGTGGCTTGATTCCTATCCGCATGGGATACATATGAATTCTCAAGAATTTTTTCTCAAGACTAGCCCCCAAACAATTCTCTTTGACTATCTCCCCTAGGTATAGTTATCTTAGAGGATCCTTGCATGATATGGTGTAGGCTACCTTAGCCTCACTCATGCCAGGATTACGATGGTCACACAATGTGCCCACTCCCTGTTCTTTTATCCTCCTACATCCTCACCACAAGATGCTAAACTGTATGACCTTCATGAACTACATACTAATTGATTCCCATCCTCATGGGATATGTAGGAATGCCAAGAAATTTCTTCTATTGGCTCATCCCCAATGCCAATATATCCCCTCGGGTCAAGACATATGGTGTGGTGCAGACTTTTAACCTAAATCACGTCAAGATCATCTCAATCATACCATATGTCCCACTCCCCGGAGGTGTCTGTCTCTTTCATAGATGGGCACTACTATGCTTCACCCACTCCTTTGATTGGGACTCTATCATCTTTCCAATCCAAGAAGGTCCCCTGAATGACAGGGGTTTTAGGCCCAAAAGTTCTCCTACCACTTTGGGCCAACGCCGTCAAGGAGGTTGGGAATCAAATTGATACAAGTCCCATGTTGCGAGTATGATCAGTGGTCGATGCTCATTTTTAGTTCACAATCCATGTAACTACATGGAAATTGTGTTTCTAATATGGTCAAAAATTATCCTTTCTCATTAGAGCCACCCCATGATTTCCCAAACATTGATTATACTCGTTCATTCTGACTCATTGTATGTCCAAGCAGCGAATTCCCTTCTGGTGATGCCAGTTCCTAGACCCTTCTGGGGAAAAGTCGAGTTTGGATCCTTGTTTCCCACACCAAGCACTACTCACATTGGATTAGGAGCTATGATGAGGCAGTTACCACACAAGAGGTCATATGGATACAGTTGGCTGGGACACCCAGCCTTAGGCCCCTTGGCCTTTTCTGGCCCATTTCTCTTTTTTATCCCCTAGACGAAGTTCTCATTTAGGAATGTGTGGTGTGGTGGGGACTCATGTCCTCATTCACGTTGGGATATTTCTCCATTCCACACATATTCCCATGAAACATCCCTCCCTTCATTTATCATCCATCCTATGAGCACAGGTCCTGCCATGCTTCGTGTTCCCCCTCATTTGAGTTCCCGTCATGCTCTATATCTAGAACAACCCCCGATTGTTAGGGACGCTTGGACCAAGGGCTTTCCTACCATTACGGGACAATTTCCTCTAGGATTTCGAGAGGTAAATTGATAGGAGTATTTTGTTGAGTATATTGTTAACGGTCGATGCTCATTTGATTACCATAAACTATGGTCACTTGAGGGCGGATTCTATGTTGCGAACCTGGTCAACATTTTTCTTCAATCATCGCTTCTTCATGGTGGTCTTCCTTAAGAACAAAATTTCTCCCTTTCTATCCCACACATATCGCATTGAACTAGGAATATACGGTCCATGATATATGACCCTAAAATAAGATCACCATCATCCTCACTGCTAGATGTTAAACTGTAATCTGGCCATGACATTCTATCTATGTCCCAATCTCGGGCCCCTGAACCATGTCTTAACTCTTACATTATTGCATGGTGTGGTATGGGATTATGTCCCCATTCACACCGAGTTACTCTTCACGCCATACAACTCCCTTGATTGGGGTAACATACCTCTTTCTTCATCCTCATTGTATGATGTTAAACTGCAAACTGGCTGGGACATTTTGCATCAGGCCCAACCTTAGGACCCTTGGACATTTCGGGCCCCCGGCCCAAGTTCGCAAACAGGATTGTATGGTATGGTATGGTATTATGTCATCATCCTCGTCAAGTTACTCTCTGTGACATAGACATCCCCAAAAGACATAACTTTTCCATACTCGTCGTCATTTCAAGATGTTAAACTACAAACTGGCTGGGACTTTCTGTACGAGACCTAGCCTCAGCCCCCTTGGCCTTTTCAGGCCCCAACCCATGATCTCACTCAAGATTGTACGATTTTCTATGCGTTTATGTCCTCATTCACGTCGGGTCACCCACTACGCCTTACACCTCCCTTGTTTGGGGTATTTTACCCATTTTCATCCTTTCTACATGACAGTAATCTATGCAATACCCTCTTCAAGAACTACGTTTGGCTTGTTTCCCATCCTTATGTGATACGTAGGACCACGCGAACATCTAGACTTTGGGTCCATCCCCTCTCTTAGATATATTCCTATTATCTGGGCCCCTTGGCTTACCATTTCTCAGGGAGAAGAGTATATGGTACTGTGTGGACCTTTTCCTCATTCATGTCGGGTTTAGAACAACCACACCATATACATATCCCTAATGAGAGTCCTCTATCCCTTTATTTTATACTCATCATTTCAAATCATCCACTCACATGTTGAGCACGCCCATCGACCCTCTTCAGGGATTCACCAATGTGTACAAGAGTACATTAGTTTAGCATCTGGAGTGTTGAATTTCACATAGACATTATTTTTCCCATTTTGAAGGCTTTTTTCCCCTTCATTGGGGATTCCATTACCATTCACAGCCATAGGGACCCCCAGATGGCATGGATGCTAGGCCTAAGGGTACTCCTACCATTACGAGACAATGTCTTAGAGGGTTTCAGACAATAAATCGATACAAGTCCCACAAGGAGAATATATTCAGCGGCCGATGCTCATTTGTTTTTCCTCATTTCAGGCTTACACGACATGGATGCTGTGTTTTGAACATGTTCAACAGTCATCATCCATCATCACACCTGCCCATTCAAGCCTAAAATGTTGTTTACATGATTCACATCATTGCCCAACACATCATGTAGAAATAGAATTTTGACACTCCTGAAACTATCCATCACTGCACATTGGAATGTTAGGAAGATAAAGTAGTGGTAAAGGCATTATTCGAGGCTATACACAGAATTCCCTTGGCGTGTGTTTCATGTTTTAAAAAAAACCTTTTTCCCCTTGTTTCCCATAGCATGTTTGACTCATGTGGGCTTAGGGATTGAATTGAAATTTTCACTTGGAAGGCTTTAACTTCTCCTTGGTCCGAGATCTAAGACTATAAACTAAGATCTCCTTTAGAACTATGTAAAACTTGATTTCCATTCCTATGGGATACGTAGGAACGCCTAGACAACTTTTCTTTGGGTCCATCTCAAGTTCTACTGATTTAACTCTTCTGTTCTGCCCTCGGGTCATTAACTCCTATGGGACTACGTGGCGAGCTCTAGGGTTATGTCGTCATTCCTATCGGGTTTTCACTAGCCACAACTTGTATTCCCCTTTCCTAGAGTTATCACCCCTTACGTCATGTACCTTGTTCGGCATGATGATAAAATGCATCTTCAACAACTATGTGTGGCTTAATTCCCATTCTCATGGGATACGTAGGAACACTCTGATGTCTCATTTTCGGTTTTAGATTAATAGGGAGCTACATTATCCTACCCCCTTTTCATCTAATCTTTCCTAGACCCATGTCCTGAGGTTTCCACCTCATAATTGCACATGGTATGGTGTGGACCTTGTCCACATTCATGTTGGATACCCTTTATCATGCCACGTGCATCCCCTTTGGATCCTCATCTCTCCAGTATATGTCTGAGACATATGGCATTAAACTATGATGCTTAGTCCCACATGACATTAAACTGTTGCTTCTATCTGGCATGATGTTAAAAGTGAACAGTTGGTCCCCTCAAATGACCCTAAACAGTGACATTATCGTCCTGGACTCATGAAGAAAAAACGGCATTGCATCGTGATGACCTCACCCAAATGGTGTCATGTTTTGTATTAGTTACACACCATACCATTTCTAAATGCCTACATATGGACTCATTCCTGTAGCAATACCTGAACATTCCATCCTAGGTCCATCGCTTCTCAAAAAAACCATACATCCTAATGGACAAACAAGATATATCAAAAACCGCTTCTTTTGGTGCAAGGGCCAGACCCACAAAAACATATTATCTCTTACACCAGTATCTTACCATGCCATCCTTAGAACTATGTATAGCATGTTCCCCGTCCTCATGGTGTATGTTGGAACATTCGTGCACATTGTCTCGGGCTCAACATAAATTTCATTTTTGGTCCCTCGTCCTGAAACCACTACCAATATGCACAAGGTGATCCAGACCAGGTCCTCATTCACATTGGGTCTTGTAATTACATCATCATGTGTCTCTCCATTCCTACCATCCATGGTTAGAGTTCTTAGACCATAAACTATGATCTCTTCTAGAACTACGTTTTTCATTATTCCAATCCTCATGTGATACGTAGGAACACCCAATCATTTTTGTCTCTAGGTTCATCCCCATGAATTTACAAATCCTATCCATTCTTTTTCAGCCCCTTGGTCCCAACTCATTTAGAAACATGTGTTGTGGTGAGTACCTCATAGTTTCTCACTCACGTCGGGTTTTCCAATAGCCTCACCAAATGCTTACCATTCCTTTTCCCATTGTGTTCAAGGTTCAATGACCCAAAAATAAGATCTCCCTATGGGAACTACGCGTCACGTTTGGCTATTTCGATGCCCTGTGCATAGTCCATTAAATCAAGCACCCATAATGGTCCACCCTAGGACATCATGTTGAAATCGTGCAACCCCAAGACCCATGTCCTTGGGGAGGGACTCAAATCCCTCTATCTGATGCATCTCATAGTCGTATTCATATGTAATTCCACAAAGAGCCCGAAGTATGGAATTTTCATGGGGAAATATCCCTCATTCCATGTCCAAGATTCATAATCCCATTATTCGGATCCTCACCCTCTTTCATGTCTAGAGGAACCCCCTGACATTATAGATGCTCGGCCTCTAGCTCACCTACTGTCCTGGGACAATGTTTTGGAAGTCAAATGGATGACATTTGGAGTCAGGGCCCGTGTTTCGAACATGGTAAGCAGTCGACCCTCGATTGTTATCTCTATTTCCGGATAACTAAATAAGCATATTGTGTTGTGAATGTGGTCAACAGTTATCCTTCATTGTCCCACCACCCCTGCAGTGTTCTGAATCATGGGTATCGTGATTTTCACCTTCCATTCCCATTTGATCTGATAGATTCCAACATCCCTGGAATTGCCCCACTCATGCTCTAGAGCACATTGTAAGGATGACATGTCGATTTTTATAAGGTCCTCATCCTCCAATCGGACCGCTCCCATTTCTTCATAGTAATCCGGATTGGTTTTTCAAACCCCTGGATGTCCGACGCCTGGTTTGCACTATTACATTTGAATGGAGTGATAAGGTTGTCATCCCATTTTTCTCGCATCAGTTCCGACCCATGTGTACTTAGGGAATAATCGTTGGACACTCCATGAATTTCACGAGAATGAAATAATCAAATAAAACTAACGAAACTCGTGTGTGCATATGGCATAAAACAATCAAACCATGAAAGTACGTTTGAGGGTTTGTAATCATTACAGTACCTGTGGTTCGATTCCTTCTTTGGATGGGTTAACCTCATCAAAAATTTCTAGCAGCTCCGCCACCCTCTGGCTAGTGGCATCTAGGATTTTCTACCGCCTATTCAGTTCTCGCTCCTCCTCAGCAACAATGGGGAATAATTCATCAACTGCAATATTGGTCAAATCTATGCCAGTATGAATGAAAATAATTTCTTCAGAGGCTCACTTAATTCCCCATTCAGCCTCTTCCAGTTCGGCATTCAAACGTAATATTAGCTAATATTGCGTGTTGAGGGAGACCAAGTGCTCATCCACCCGACTTTATAACGGATGGACCACATCTTCAGCTTCCTGGATCCTCTTGATGTTCATAACTTTCCTTCACTACCAACCCACACTAATGCCATGTCTATTCTATCAAATATTCTCTGCCATAAGATCTCAAACAAGCATGTGGGGACGATGGTCATCCACTCCCCCAACACACTTTTGGTGCAGTCGCGAGCAATGTCTGCCCTTCTCATCCAACCATAGTGCTTGGGGTGTCATCAATGAAGCACTAGATCCGATTCCCTGATCGACAATAGACTATTTGGTATCCTTTTCTCTAGAGGTCGTCTCATCCCAGTCATCATGGTTGGCAAGCTCATATGCGGGGAATGCCCACATGAACTCTTTAGTAGGGCCCTTGTCTGGTGATTGATCGGGCACGGTGGTGCTTGGGTTATCTGATTGATCCTCATCATTAGATCCCACCATAGTGATCGCAGGAAGAACCTTGCTGGCGGTCCCCCCAGTGATCAGGAGTGATGTAGTTCGGTCATTCTGGATATCCTCCTCCACGATCACAAGAATTCCTCTGGGAAAGACACTGCCGGAAGCCCCATCCAACTACCTTATGGAGACCCATTCCATTTGAAGAACTGTACACACCAAAAAGGGACATGAACATTATTAAACATTTTCCGGGGATGACAGTCATAATATTTTTAGAGGCGACTTACAGAGATTAAATTCCTGGTCTTGTTCTTGGGTTGATGTCATCGAGACCCCAAGGCATGGACCACCCTATATTACCGAAAGATCTAAAATCTTCAAAGGGGAAACCTCAGGTGTCCTAGAATCACTGGATGTAGCAATTAATTCCACCACAGTTGTGGACCATGAAGGCCCTGTATCTGCATCCACTAAGGGACGAGAACGAGTTCTGTAAATTAAACATTCTTGCATAGTTTAAATGTTAACAGAGGGTCCAAAGCAGTCTAGAAATGGATATTGGGGAGTGGATTTATTGTTTTAACATGAGTGGCTCAGTGAAAATTTCATGGTATGATCCCTGATCAACGACTTCACCCTCCTCCATTGAACTCCCTATACTGGCCTCATCCCCCCAGGAGGACTCATCTGATTCTTTCGGCAGAGGGAAGTGCTCTCTTAGTTCAGCAACTAACAATTGTGGAGGGACCGTACTATCTAGAAGCACCTTAACGCGGTCTGTCATTGGACGTGGAGCACACCAAGTCTAAACAAAGTCCGAAAGCTCTACCAGTTATTGCTTTGCCTCTTCCCGGGACACCGCAATGCTGGCCCTGATAGGACCAATCCCCAGAAAGACCATCCAGAGATGGTTCAGGTGTTTCCACATATCAGGATGGATCATGAGTTGTCTGTTGACATCCCACATATCCTAGACCTCCGGGAAGACACCATCCTCTAGCATGTCTATGTGAGAAGCTGCTTCCCAGGAGACTTGGTGGGTATCCTACGGAATCCCCTTGGTGGCCTCCCTTCTGGGTAACTTTTTTCTACTAGGGCCACCGGGTCCGTTGTCGCTGCCTCACCCTCAACCGGTGTGGTATTATTCACCACAACAACCCCGCTACTATGAGATGTACCTACCGACTTCCATCCATGGCCTTGAGGTTGTGGAGGTCCACTCTTACTGGCTCGGATAGTTGGCTGCTTTAGCATTTCTCCTGCGTAGGCCACCGCCGAAATTTTGGGCATACTCCATGACCAACCTGAAGGCAAAAGTGGGCAGAGAATACTCATTCCTCATCTATCTATTCTCTAGAGTGAACATGAGCCACATCATCCTCATCACACATGGATTCTCTTCAAGGAACACCCCTAGGTAAACTTGGGGGGTCAGTCACTACATGCACTGAAATTGTCGGTAAAATCGGTGTGGGTTGTATAGCTCACAAAAAGGATAACGGTCCACCCTTGCCACTAGGACTCCACCTCTAAAGGACAGGTGATAAGACCGGTGCTCTTCTATCCCTCAACCATCATCTATGAAGGCCCCCATTGGAAATGGTAATGTATGGAAGTTGAACTCTTCTACCTTCCAGACTTGGTTTAATAAATATGGGACAGTCAGCTTGGTTGGAAAGCTCCTTGTGGCATTCATGATGGATGGGAGAAACTTCAATCCATTAGGAGAAACAGGGTTTGGGTATTCTGAAACCCCTCTACTGTGCGTCGCTATCCACCCATACAAAAGGTGGAATGGCTCACATATCCTCTATGGCCTCGTCCCCTCACGGATGTGCTAGATCATTTTGTACATTTTGGAAAGAATCAGAATCCCGAGATTCACCCGCCCTCTGATTGCTATCATGAAGGCCATGATGAAGGTGTTGGGTCACACACTTGCGTTTCTGTCCCTCACTAGCAAGACCCAGCTGTAGATGAGAGCCGCGATGAATGCTTCCAGCCTGACTATCAGCTACTTCTCGGTACTGATGTTGAACCCCTAGGTTTTCCACTGGCTGTCCTCCAAGAGCTGCTAGTATGAGTGATACTTGCCTCATTGAGCTTCATTTGGAAAAGTCTGAGGCCTCAATGGGAACCGTCTGCCTTCCAGGAGGTTCAAAAACTGCTTCGACAACCGTCTAAATTAGAGATCTCTCACTACTTCCTTATCATCTCCCGGCAACAATCTCATCAATGCCATCGGCAGTGGTAGAATCTGCTACAGATCCTCCCATGCACCCATTTCTGGGAGGAATTCATTGTACATCACCTCTAGTATCTGGACCCTGAGATCTGATGCACATACCATTAACTGATGAAAACCTCCTCATGTTGTAGGTGGAAGTTATTGGTCCCCAATGACCACTGGCTCAATAGCTCCAGCATCAGCTACTTCGATTGGTAGATGTGAAATTTGGAGGCCCATGCCGCATTATACAGACCGACTCTCCTTATCTCTACCTTGAACTCTTCACACAAGGTGCTTACCCTATAGGCCCAGGCCGAGTCATCAGAGAAGTTGCCTCCTTGGCATATGTACCACTCATTAGACCATCCCTTCTTCGGGTTCCTTAATGCCGCCTTTAGGATTGTTTGGTACCGAGGAGGGGACGTATTCTGCTGTAATTCATTCCAGTCAATGTTTTTCAAAAAAATTGTATAAACAATCATATGTAACGGGAATAGAGTTCTATAGAACATGGGGGTTAGCCGCCCTGAACCACTGGTGTTGGCACAACGTGTTCCGGAACCAGTTGGCTAGCTCATTCCAATTTTCTTAAGGGATGAATATTTCTTCCCTCTATCCAAATTCATACAAAGGCAGCCTTTGGCACATCAGTTAGTCCCTTTGGCTTTCATACAGTAGCTAAACCAGTGAATCTTGGTCGGAGTGGCTCTGTACCAACTCCCCCAGACCTAATCTATTCGCCATCACTTCCCTTCGGGTAGTATCCCCAAGGACCCCCCCTAACAACCTCTTGGTGACCAATCATATCCTTAAAATATAGGTAAATTTTTGGACTAGACCACAAGGCTTGATCATGAAGCTTGGCCGCATAGATCGATGGTGGAGCTCGATCCAGATAGCGGAATCGCATAGCCTTACGCTGACCCTCAGACCCAAGCCGCGAAGTTCACTAACACGATGTTGAATATTCACTGTGCACCACAAAGAAAACGGCCCGATTTGCAGAGAGCGATCACAGAGTACTCTGAACTTCAAAAATAGAGATTGCCGAAAGTTGAAATCGTGGAGGTGAAAAAAGGACAAAAGGGAAGTCAACCCAACTATTTATAGGAGATGGACACAGGTGCTTCGTGGCGCATCCAGCCGTGATGGCCTTTGGGTCGCGCCCTGCTCGCGCATCGCTGCTCTGCTTCATCAGACTCCTTCACGATGTCTCTTCTCCTTCGCGAGGCCGTTTCCCTGGTATCCAAGGAATTTTGGTGATGGACCCTCAGACTTGGATTCTCATTTTCTCCTCGACTCTAACTCTGAGGGGGTCATTTTTTTATGCCAAAATTGGTGTCTATCCGAACATCTTGAAAGAATTAGGCACTGCCTTGCAAAGACGGATCGCGAAGCTCCCAGAGCCCTGCGAGTAGTGCGGAAGAGCTCCTTTATGACCCACCGTGAATCAAGGAGGTGTGACAGCTTCATGATCCCCATTGACATTCATAACCAACCGCGAAGACCCGCCGCCAAGCAAGGAGGCAGGAAAACTCCGTGAGCCCCTTTGACATTCATGACCCGCCGCAAAGACCTACCGTAAAGAGAAGATGTGGGACATCTCTGTGAGCCCCATTGACGTTAATGTCCTGCCACAAATAAAGGAAGATGGATAGCTCTGCGATGCCATATGACGTTTCAGACCAACCGCGATGAAAATTTTTTCTCTGTACTAAGAAAACCCTGCTTTGTGACTCTTCTTACCTATAAATACCCAGCTCCCCTCGAGTACTGGGACATAATCTCCGACATTTCACCTTCCTTGCTCCAAAATTTTGAAGCACTTCCTGCTCTACGAACCATGAAGTCCTCATTTTATTTTTTCCAAAATGTACCTCCCCCATGGCATTAATTGAGCCCCTCTTCTGAGAGAGTTTCCTTTCACGAAGCCTAGGGGTATTTGTAGTGGAAGGAGGTCCCCAAGGGGACTCGGGTCTTTGTGGAGCACATACGCTTCGCGATGCACCCTCCATGTGCATGTAAACCAAGTGCCTAGGCCTGGTCACTATGCATCTTGAAGCACATTTCTTCACAATTCTATGATTTTCAAGGAAACCTAGCTTCGCAAGGCATTGCTTCAAGAATAAATTAACATTTCATGAAGCACCCCCAATATGCACCTACTCCTTATCCCAATCCTAGGAGACTACAGTTCACGAAGAACATCACTCCGTGGAGTCCGTCCTCTTTATGGGGCACGAGAGCTTCACAAAGCTTCTACGTGTGAACCCCTATGCTCTGTAACTACTTTTCCCTTGTGTCCCTTCAGGTTTTCATGAAGCAGTTTCAAAGTCCCTTGGGTGATACTTCCCATTTAATTACTTCGCCTCATGCTTGTTCACATGGGCATGCTAATGGCTATTGCTTCTTCAACATAGCCACGTTAACGTGGACCCCCAAATGTTTTTCTCCATAACACTCCCTCAACACCATGTTGCTTGTCCCTTCGCTTCACCAAGGTGTAGAGGGTGGAAGTTATGTATGTCCTAGGGGTGAGGAGCACACCTACCTCTTCCGAGTTGCATGAAATTGAACTTCCACGCACCATCGTCCTCAACACATGACGTTAAACTATGACCTCGCCTCGTTCCACACACGTGAGTAAAGGAAAACCACCCTGGTCTAAGCCTCTATATTTTCTTTCCAGAGGCATCATCCTTTCCCCTCCTTTCTACAGTGCCATATCCCTCTCCTTCTAGGCTTTGTTGCCACCAGGGCACTATCTTCGAGTATGTCCAAACCTCTTCGGGCTTCTAACCACGTGTAAGCCCCTGTTTCCTCTTTGGGCTACTAACCACGCCTGAGCCCCACTCCACTTCCCAAGGATGCACCTTTTGTGATGTGATCATCCGGTCATTGCTATCTCTTATTTCACACACCGAGCATGACTCACATTGGCTTAGAGCAAGCATCGACCCTGACATCCTCCTCGAGAATCCTAGAGTGTATGCCCCAAACACCCTTCCGAACTACACAGACTTTGATCCATTCCAAGGAAAGGTACGTAGGAAGCCTCCCTGAGGTTCCAGCCGAACAACCATTGGTTGCTCCGACACCCTTCACGTCAGTTCGCTCAATCCCCTTCCAATCTACACAGACATTGATCCTTGTCAGGAAATGTACGTAGGAAGCCTCCCTGAGGTTCAACCCAACAACCGGTCATTCCAACCCCATTCACGTCAATTAACCAAACCCCATTCAAACTACATAGAATTCGACCTTTTCCAAGGTAAGGTGCGTAAGAAGCCTCCCTGAGGTTCGAGCCCACCATCTATCTGGGCCCCAGGTCCTCCACCATTTCGGTTCCCTAACCCCATCGCATAGGAACAACGTAGGTTTGATCCATGTCTCCAATATAAGGTATGTAGGAATCCTCCTTGAGATTTGACCCCATCCTGCGGTAAGCCATTGTGAGCCCATTAAGTAGTAAGACATTGACATCCCTACCCCATGGTAAGTCGCTGTTACCCTATTCAATGGTAAGCCGTTGACATCCCTACCTAGAAAAAATCCATTGTGAACCCATTCAGATGTAAGCCATTGAACCCCCCAATCTGTGATAATTCATTGTAACATGAACTACGGGGACTCTGATTCCCAACCATGGGGATTCGTAGGAAGCCTCTTCGAGGCTCAAGCCCAGAATCATCGTCATCCACATGGAGATTCCATCCCATTCACCTTCCATATCACTAAACACACCACCATCATTATTGATAATTACCAAGCCGCCACATCCGGATGGGATCATGCCTTGTCATTCCCCATTCCCATTAACAACTATCAGCAAGCTAACCACACATTAGCCCAAACATCAGTGTTCCCTCCAGAGGTCGAACCAATATGATCCACAATATTCACTATTCTGATCAGTACGATCTTTCTCCAATGGACGTTAAACTTGTGTCATACCCTGTGTTAAACATGTGGAGTTGATGAAAACCTCAGAGAAATTATTATGGCATATAATTCCTCACATTCAATGTGAGATGCCTCAGGATTCTATACCATCGCGATGCCCTATAATAAGTGGAAAAAATCCAGATGTGCTAGTGTCCCAGCATCCAGACACACCAGTGATTTCCAAAGTGAATACTCCCCTGAACGAAGGTTTCTACCCTAACATGACCCTTTGGAATGTCCTAGCAGAATTAGAGGAATTAACTGGTGTCCATGAAGATATGGCTCTAGGAAGAGTTTCACGAACAACTTCTTAAGTCTATTTGGGAGACCCGGACCAGGTGAAGATTTCTGAGGAGGAAACCAGGGAATTAAGAACTGATATACCATTATCTCATTTTGATCAAGTAGAAAACTTCCTTAAACAAAGAACATATGACACCTGCCTTTAGAAAGAGGTAATGTAGGGCAACAAACCGCACCACCATCCCAAAATAATACGGACGCGTGTACCCTGGCGAAAGCGTCAGAAATAATATTATCATCCAATCTAGTATGAAAATGTTATTATGTAAATATTTGTGTCAAAATTAGTGTTTTTTTATAAAATATTAGTTTCTATATGATATAAGTTTTATATGTTTTATATATAGTTATATTAAATGCTATTGGTGACATATTAATTTGAATATTAATCATGAAAAAGTTTTAATTTTTTTATAGATTTTGAATTTAACATTTTTTTAATAATCTATGGTTGTTATCTCAGATATATTTTGTTTTAATAGTTTTAATTTTATTTACTGAAATTTTAAATTTCGTATTAATTTTTATTTTGGATTGAAATTTAATTTTTTGTTTTGTGTACCATTTCATTCATATCAAATTTCATTGTATGAAAATTTATTTCTCTAAAAAAATTTAACAATTTTAAACATTATATGATTCCAAGTGTTATGTTTTTTTATTTGTGTATCATGATCTGGTGGTAGAATATATGTGTTTTTTGGTGAAACTTATGGTTTTATGGTATGTTAGGGTGATATATATGTTTTATTCCTTTTTAAAATATTATGGTTTCTAGAAGTTCATTAATTTTTTGAAATTCGAAGGAGGGTTTAAAATTTTAATAACACAAGAATGATATTTTTCGAATTTTTGGAGAATAAAATTTAATATGTAATTTTTACCATAATCAAAATTAAATAATTCTACACCTATGATAAATAATGTTTTCCAAAAAAATTTTGTTTACACATCAAGGTTTTTTCCATGGGTTCAAAATGTGATACATAAATGTTTTTGATATTCCATGTTGATATGTTAGAAGAATTTACAAGGGAAACCAATAAGTAATAATCTATGGTTTTTTTGAGTCAATAATAATTGAAAACGAGAAATAAATCATTGTTTCCCTAGATAATGGAGAATATGACACCATAATATGGGGGTTAATGATAGTTCAAATATGATATATTAATTTTCATCCCACTCAATTATTATGTTTATCAAAAAATAAGAGTTGTATTCAATATCAGAGTACAATATTTAATGTTTACTAATGTAGTGTTGGAATATTAGAAATAATTCATTCTAAAATTACAAATTATCTCATAGAAACATTAAGTGCATCAAATAATGAATCATAATGTAAAAAATAATGCAAAGAGTTATAGGGAATAGTACAAAAACCCATATGGATATTAATACTAATATACTTCAAATTCATAGGAAGCCTTCACATTATTCCAAAGTTGTGGGAAGATTAGGGACACTCACATCTAGTTTTTACCTTATATTTTTTAATTTTTCTTCATTATTTGGTGTCATTTATGATTTTATAATGTTTTATCATGAAATATTGCAAATTTTATATTTTTTCTGCTAGGAATGGTTTTCAAAAATTGTTTAGGTAAAATGCCTATGTACCACTTAAATGGATTTTTATAGTTTTTTTATAATTTATATAGTGTATGCAATGTTTAATCATAATCCATATGGTGCATTAGAGAATCCACATCACTACCTTCATGGAATTGAGTTATGTAAAATGAATTTCACAAATTTAGAGGAAATGAGCGACAAACATTTTATCAGGTCTATAGTTTTAATAGAGTTGACCATCATGGTTGCTAACCAAACCATTAATGGTTACACTTCTTAGATTGTTAAATATTCATAGCAATCAAAAAAATTCAAAACCAAGTGCAGAAACTATGTGTCCTGCCCAAATTTCATTAAAAAGAAGAAATAACTTTCTTTTCCCTTCATGTTCTTACCTTTTCATCGCCTCTTCTCTTATCACTAGCATAATTGACAATGAGGCATGCACTGACATTTCATCCCATCTCTCTCCGTCAATTTTTAGGGGCCTACATGAATTTAAGTGATATCAATGTTTTTCCCACATCTTATACTCAACACTCAAATCCCCTTTCTCTCCCTCTTTGTTTTTCATCAACCCATAAACTCCAACTTCTTTTTGGGTTTCTATTATGGTTCCAAGTGGTTATAATTATTTGGATTTGGGTTATTCATGGTGGAAAAGGATGTCTCCTCATCCGATGGAGTATTTTCTTTCAAAGGTGATGAGTTTTGATCATGATTTTTTATTGAATGAGGTTGGTGTTTCATTAAAACCCATTGTGATACATGTGATAAATTTATTTTCTATTTTAAATTACCCCTTATAAATTTAAAAGCATATTGTTTTCCTGGTGTAGTATTGAATTGGTTTTCAAATGTATTTTACACATTCCATGGATATTTCACATGCCATGTACTTGTGAAAATCAATATGTGTTATTTTTAAATTGATTCAACTATTATTAACTGTTTACTAAAAGAATTTATAGTGTAAAACATTACCTTATGGATTCTTAAATATCTTTAAAACTGTTAAATTATTTGGCATAGACTTGGGTTTCACACCATGTGATAGTTAAAATACAAAAGAGGATATTAAAAAGGGGGTTAATGATTTTAAAATATTTTTTGAATTTATTTCCAATTTATATTTTGGTGTCTAATGTTTTAATGGAATGTTTTCAGAAATGACGGGGTTTAAAGTTAATTACTTAAATAATTTTGTGACTATTATCTCCCATAGTGGGTTTTATGTTTTCAAAAAAGGGAATTAAATATTTATGAATTAGTTATTGGAACCATTTTCTGTCAAAGGGAATGAGTTTTATCTTTTTTTATTTGTACTTTGATAAAGGATTTCCAAATGGAGTTAAAATATCTTGGATTATTGAAATATTTTTGAATGGTCGGTTTGTAGTTTTTAACAAAAATATTAAAAAATACATGATACCCATTTCTAGTCTGGTGGGACTATTTTTATGCATACAATGTCTGTATATACATTAGGTGGATGTTCTATCCTAATGTATCTATATGTGATGTGTTTTATTGGATGTGAAAGAAGCTATTTTGTTAGAGGATTTAGAAATTATGTAGTTGGTTATTTTAAAATATTGATATTTGATTTATGTCGTCGATTATTTTCACCCAACTCCTTTTGAATTTCCATAAAATCCCGATGATAGTAATAAGTGACTTGTAAGAGATAAATACCTCATGTAACATAGAAGGTTATCTGGGTAATTTTTCTAGAATACATCAATATGGTTAGACCAAAATGTTTATAGGGATTATTAATATACCAAACAGTCTGTGTCCCATAGTATCTATAATCTCTTTGGAGGTTTATTCTTTAATTCTCTAATAACACTATTGGTGACTAGTTCAAGATCAGTATTTTCATCCATGTATCTTTATCCCAAAATTGGTTAATTATTATTAGATAATTTAGATGATTCACAGGATTCTTAAGTGCCTCTAATGAGTTTTTGGGGATTTTTTTTGATTGTAAATGGTGTTTCCTATCTTAATTGTTTTCATAACATGAAAAATTTGTGCTTTCCTGATATATTGGTGTGTTTTTGTGTTTTTGGGTCCTTTTAGTGTGTGTTGGTTTTCTTTCAAACAATATTTTTAAATTTTTTTCTAAAGAATGTTTTCAAAAGGAAACAATTTTTTTATTTCTTAAATTAGTTTTAGTAAATATAATTCAATCATGTTTTTTATAAGAAACATTATTTTATGAAATATTTGAAAGAAAGATAAATGGTTATTTGTGTTTTTTGTGGTATAATAATATCTATATTTGTATTTTTTTTAATTGTTTCATTAATTTTTTTCACAATCAATTTTTAAATTTTAAAAAATTATTTTTTGAAATAATTTAAGTGTTATGTTATTGGAGTTGGTTTAAAAAAAATGTGAAATAAAAAATTTTATTCTTTTTTGAACATGTAATTTATTAAATTTGATAACAAGGGATTTCAATATTCTTAGAGGGTGGTGACCTATTAGGTTATTTAGATTACAGTTGCATATATTTCATGTTTTGGTTGAGATATTCTATTCTCATTCCCAATTTTTGGACAAGTCCTTGGAAAGATGGTTGGACTCATTGGAGTACTTGATGGTCACTAGTGGTATTGTTAGAGTTTTTCTGGTTTTGTATCATTCTATATTTAATTTTGGGATTTTGTATCATTCATTTTTTCCTTTGATTTATTAATCAACTTTTTATAGGTTTTTATTTTAGTTTTATTTCCTTGTATGAATCATTATCGGTTATGAATTGTATGGTTGTTATTCATTTTTTATCTATTTCTCCGTTATTTTATATTTTCATAGTGGTTTAGTTATCCCCAAAGAAATTTTTTGATACTTGTGAACTAGTTTCCAACCCATGGGTATTGGTAGTGACATTCACATCAAACGAAAACTCGGTCTAGTGTCAGTTCAGATGGAATTCTCGAACTGGTTCATTAGAAATGGTATCTAATCCTATATTTCCTAGTAGGGACCTGGGTTATTGAAATAAATATATTTTATTTGGGTAGTTTCATTGTATGATTGAGTTGGGATTATCATTACTACTCAAGTGGATTACTAGGATTGGTTTCTCAATCACCACCCTTTGTGAGGACGCCTAGGTTACCATGTGTAGTGGGGTTTGAATTAAAAATTTTTTATTGATCCATGATGATGGTTTTTTAAACAACATTTTTATAGACTATGTTTCCTTGTATAACATATTTGGGTTTTAATATAATAGAAAGTGGATCAGTGGAATAAGGCTAGTTTTCACATATTAATAAACATGGTTATAAGAAATCACTTGATATTGAAAGAAATACAAGGATTTTTGATTTATTATCATATGTCTCATAAAACAATATATTTGAGAATATCAGGGTTCAACAAATTACTTTGAATTTTTTGTACTGAATCTATGAAAATTCTAGTAGTGGGAAATAAATTAGGTTGGCCATGTGATATATTAACAATTTGGATGACATTTTATTTGAAATTGGGGTGTGAATAATTTTTTTGATTGTTCTATAAATTATTTTTAGTGAAAATAGGAGGAATTTATGGGATTAAATTTTGGGATTTCACAATAAGCCTCCAAACATTTTTATAATGAATAATTAGTTTTTAAATAAAGATTTTGGTATTATTTTTTATTTTAATACGGTAAAATTGTTATTGAATATATAAAAATATTACTTCTAGAAATATTTATTGTCAAATTATAAACTAATTTGTGGTTTTTAAAAGCAATGTTTTATGTTTGGAAATTTATTTGGGAAAAATGTCATTTTAAATGAAGTGAAATGATTTTGAATGGTTAGGTGATTTTAAAATCCAATGGGATTTTTAAAAATGTGTTTATATTCTTTTTTGAATTTCAAGACGTTTAATGGAATAGAATTTTTTTCATGTTATTTTAAATGTTTGATTTGTATTCTTTTTGTCCCTCCATGTGGGAGAAGATAATTTTATCTACTTTGAGAAAAAATATAGTGTTCGGTCTATGATAATTATTATAAAATATATGAATCCAAAAAATGAATAATGAAAAATGGATTGTTTACCCCTTGAGGTAATTGATTTCATGATATTTTCACATCTCTAGACTTCAAGGGAGTGGAAATTGTTATTTTCCCTTTTCAATGGTGTTCATGGGGTTTTAGATATCTTTTTTAGAGAACTATTTTTTGTGATTCTTAGCTAACTAGTTGGATGATTTAGTTGGGAATAATCTCTTTGGGGTTTTTGGATCACGGACTAATTGACTTAACTTTTCATTATTATTTTAGTTCCTTTATTCTGTGGGGGAAATTTTGACTTTTTTGATCCCTATGTACTTCTTTGGTTTATCATGTTTGAGTGGTAGTTTTTTGGTTTTTTGTCACTCACTATTATTTCATGCATTTTTTTGCTTCCTTAATGAAGGATGTCCATATGTTGTGGATCGTTCATGGGCATTGTTTTTTATGTGGGATGACCTTGAAATTTTGATTTAGATGAAAATGGAAAGAATGAAAGCAGTTGATATTATGACATGGATTTTTTTGGTTTAAAAATTTTTGTATATACCATGACAGGATCACTTAGGTATGAGGCTCTAATTATCCATTTTTCTTCTAGTATGCAATATAGGGAAAGACCCCATGTTATTCCTTTTATTGATCCATGTCACTAGTTTTTGTTTGCATGGAATGTATGTAGTGTCTTGTATTTTTTTATTTGGTTCTGTGACTTTTGGATGGTTTGGATATAATTATCATACATCATCTTGGTGACCAAATCTGGTGATCTTGGACATTTATTAATATTGTGATCCTTTGTGTTTTTTAGTTAATAATACCTCCCTTTTGGAGTTGAGATAGGTTGTGGGAATCCCTGTTTGGTTGAATAAGGATGTATTTCACTAGTCATTCATGGGATCATGGTTATATAAGTAACACACTCATTATAAGAGAATTCATTATAGTTTCACCCATTTATATTAATTCAAATTTAAAGGGTGAACCCATTTTTTATCCCTTTATTTAGAGATTTTGGATTATGTTTATGGATTATA
This sequence comes from Viscum album, assembly GCA_963277665.1. NCBI lineage: Eukaryota > Viridiplantae > Streptophyta > Magnoliopsida > Santalales > Viscaceae > Viscum > Viscum album. The sequence continues at coordinate 174,937,998 of OY728128.1, forward strand.
GTTTCTTTAGGATATTTATTTTTTTAATGATTCATCCTTTGATTGAGGATCAATATTTTTTTCAAAGTTATCTTATAGTTTTTCTGTTATTATGTGTTTGGTAGTGTCTTTGGGAAATCATCTTTGACATTCTTTGGATTCATTTCCAATTTTCACTAATTTTATTTATAACATTATAGTTGTATAAATATGCATGTTGGGGATAATTATTGTGCCCACATTCTATTTTTACATTATATTTTATATTATTTTGTCTTGATTTGGGGTAATTTTATTTTTCTTATTGTTTCATCCTGAAGCATAGAAAATTTGTTAAAGTTACCTTTATGAACATTTTTCTTGTATTTCTTAGGTAAAATAGTGAAAATCCCTCAATATAGAGAAATTTATAGTAATTTTTGTGTAGTTAATGGTTGATACACATAGGTAACAAACAGTTTATATATACCCATATTGAGATTATGAGAAAATATATATGTTATTTTTGGGATGGATTTACTAGTTAATGGATTGTGAAAGGATAGAGGAAACGATGAAATATGCATTTTATATACATATGAAAATTTAATAGAGTTGTTTTAAATGGATGGAGAATGGTCTGTAGACTATGTAGTCAAACCCTGTGTGGTTTTCTATCTTTGGAAAACCTATATTCACTATTAGTTAATGATTTGGAAAAGCATGTGACCTTCCTATATTTTATAAAAATGGTTAAATTATTATATTTCACTGTTTTAGTTATTACCTTTTCATCACCTCTTATCCACTCATTGTATAGGTCTACCATGTGGTGAACATGGAGAGTTAATCCCCCCTCCCTGTATTCCTTTTGTGGCACCTATATCTTCATTTCCATAAGAATCTATGGTATTTCTTACTCATCTCATTTCCTCTCATATCCTCAAGATCTCCCCCTCTATCTCTTGGTTCATCTTCATCCAGAAACCCACAATCATTGATTGGTTTGGGACTAGAATTTTAGTGGGTTTTAATAAAGTATATTTATGTTTTTTAGGGAGTGTATATCTCATAGATCATTTATTAAATATACATCTAAAGTATTGTGTATTGGTTTTGATTGTTTTTTAATAAAGTTGGGGTTTCTTTATAACTCTGTTTTGATATATGTTAAAATTTTATTATATGTTAAAAATTATTTATTATGAATTTATAGGCATATTGTTTTTTCATAGTAGTCCTAACCTTATAATGGAAGTGAATAATTGAAATTTCTTATGAAAATGTATGATTGTCTCTTTTAAAGTGAATAAAGTATTTTTAAATTCATCCTCAAAGAATAAAATGTGCATAACAAACCATTATTTGTTATAAAATGGCATTGAAATGGATTAATCAATTGACTTGGGATTAATATGAATACCTGGTGTTCATAAAAATTCTTTTTATACCTTTATCAAGGAATTTAAATATTTTTATATTTTGTTTGACACTTTAGACATATGAGTGTGCGATTTTTACGAGAATTTCTAAAAAAATAAGTGGTTTAGCTTTATTCTTTAAATGGGTTTGAGATCATTATTTCTTATGGTAGAGTGTATATCATCATAAATAGAAATAAATATTTAAAAAATAGTGATTGGAACCATTTTTATTCTAATGGAAGGGGTTATACCTTTTTTAGGAATTAATAATCTAAAATATAGTTCTCAAATTATGTGAAAATGACTTGGCATCCCAAGAACATCTTTTAAATATCAACGGTAACTTTTGTAGAATTTTACTCTTGAATAATTTATGAGTCCCCTTCTTTACCCATGTGGGACAATTTTTACACTTGTAGTGTATTGAGATCCCTTAGGGGTGTGTTTTATATTAAAGTATCTATAAATGATGATTTTTACTTTATTTGAAAGGGTATATTTAATGTGAGGGTATAAGAGGTGAGGTTTGGGATATTTTAATGAAATTATAATTAATTCATATAATGGTTTATTTATCCCCAAATCGTTTTTAAATTTTAATTGGAGCTATAAGAATATAATAGGAGACCAAAATAAGGGAAAGGCCTAGTATAAATTAGTGATCTCTCTAGGAAATATTGTTTAGTTGCACCACATTGGTGAGATAGGTTGGAATATGGGCCATGTGATCTAATAAGCATTCTGTGTACCACGATGAATGTATTTTCCTAAGGGGTTTGTTTTTTAATATTTATATGTGACTATCAGTTCCATAGAAATGATCAATAATTCCATTATAGGTTCTTTGTCACTATTTCTAGTCCTTATTAATAGAGCCTTAGGATGATAACCAGGATGATTGTGTCCCTAAAAATATGTTTATAGGATTTTGTTTCATGATTTGATTGTATCCCATAGCTTTTTTGATTATATAAAACCAAAATTTATTTTTTCTCTTTTATTATGATTCAATAATACATTGGTGCCTATTTTTTTATTTTTTTATAATTTATGTTTGTGTAACTTTTATTTCAAATATGATTTTGAATTTTTTGCGAAATATTTCATTCAAAATGAAATAATTTAGTTATTTCATACAATAGCTTTCCAAAATTAATTTCATTGTAGAGGAATATGAAAAATAATTTTTCATGTAGTGTTGGAAAGCCGGAAAAAAATTGATTTGTCTTGTTAAATTATTTAAAATGGAACTCTTTCCTTGATTTGGAATTTTTAATTAATTTTTAACCACCTTGGTTTTATTTCATGAAAAAAGTGGTTGTTTGAAATTAGGTAAGTGGATAGTTATCTGAAAAGTTTTATGATATATGTGAATAACCTAATTTTTATCTTCTGTTAAAACGTGAAACTTATAATCTATGTTACTAAGTGATTTTTATTATCAAAGAGAGTGATGATATATGTGAATACTTTTTCCACACCTATATATATTTCATGTTACAAGTTTCCCTTTTAGTTTTTATTATTCATGTTCAGATTGTTCCCTGTATGGATAGTGTTGTGTGTTCGATTGGTTTGGGGTAACTAGTAGTGATGAAAGAGTTTGTCGAGCTAATTGGTCTCTCTTATATTATTTTAGAATGTTATAAAATCTTTTTATGTAGATATATTTTCCTATATTCTTCTAATATGTTTTTTTGAATAATTAATTCTTAGGTATAATTTGATTTGTTATTCCACATGTGGTTGTTATTCATTTTATTTCCATTACTATTTTATTTTATATTGTTATTTAGGTTCAATCATTCGGAATTATAATTATTGATATTCAGGCACTACATTCTTTCACTTAGGGATCAATAAATCCCTTCATACCAGTGTAATAATGGTTCAGGTTTTAGTTTAGATGGTAACCCCATGCTAAACCAATATAAGAGATGTATATTTGATCCTATGTATTTTAGTTTCCCAAAATGGACTTCATAGACTATAGGCCTATCATATGGTACCAATATTCAAACATCGAAATTCATCCATGCAATTCTCTTTGAAAATAGAAGTTAGCTCTATCCCTGATCACCTCTTTGATCAAACGACTAGAAACAAGTTTCTCTTATAAATTAATCACCAATATTAATTAATGGAATAACTTTACACAAGGAAAATATTATTTATTGAGGGATTACACAAACCATCTTAAAAACATGAAAGCTCATTCATCATGTGGTATTAGATAAAAAATTATTATAATACTAATTTCTATGAACAAAATTATGTAATCCAATCCGGTTGATAAATCTTGGAAATACTTAAGGACTGAAAAATTATAATCAAAATCACATAGTAATACCAATGAATAAGACATAAAAAACTATATATTAGCTCAACATAGATAAATACATATAGTTACTTGAAGTCTTAGTTCAATTTATAAACACCTATATAAAAACCCCACTGGAAGGATTCCATGAACTTCATATATGGTTATATATTTATTGGCTTCATACTCTATATTCCAATGGATGAATCATTTTCATCTATCATTCAATGTGTTTAGCATCATCATAGATCAATAATTTCCATTAAATACATCTCAATGAAACTTATTAACATATCATAATATTGTATAATTTGATGGATGAATTGGATGTTATTATATCATATAAAAAATGTACATAACAAAAGAACAATTATCAGGTAAAAATAAACTCATGTTAATTATTATTGTGATTTTAAAAATAATGGATATGAAATTTGTAATTGAATAAAGAATATCCTTCTTTTTTGGATGTCACAAAAAATACCATAAAATATGTTGGTATGACAAAATGTTTTCCATATTTCATATGATAAAAACTCCCCATGTGTTTATCATCTATTATACTTTTAAATAATATCAATTTTAAATATTAGAAAAAATAAATATTCCCACATTGAGTAACTCTCCACTTATTAAATAAATAGGAACCACATTTCAATTTTATTAATTTGACCCTCTTTATTATTTTCCAATATAATATAAGGAATAAATTTATGTGGATATTTTAGAATAATTTTCATAAAAATTATACAACGAGTAAAATTTATAAAATTTAACTATTATACACATCTAAAGTTTGTGTGCTAATTGTTCACGTGAGATACAATTCTATACCATTGAGGAAAATCTACTATTATCCCTATAATACAAAAAATTAAATAATCATAACATATGAAATCAAGATATAAAATTATTAAATATTTAATAATTATTAACCATAGTGGTTGTTAAGTGAGTCAAAATATCATAAATGTTTAATAAAATATGTGATGATTTGAATTTGAATTTTTCTTTTGTGATTTAACGGTCATCCCTTGTAGTTTCATTTGTCACTTTTCTTGCTTCCCTATAACCTAATTTTTATCTTCTATATTACCAGTCAACTAATAAATATCCCCTTCCTAGCCTAATATTTTATAATTTCTAGTAGAAAATAATGTTGTGTCTTTATAAAGATATTTAAATAGAGATTAATGTTTGTGTTCGGAGATTTGATATGAATCTCCCTTATTCCCATATAATAAAAATGATGTAATAACTATTCTGTGAGGTAAAAGACATATTATTCCTCCATTTTTAATCTGGAAAATGGAAAAATATGATTTCAGCTGACTCAGTCCTGAATGAACATCTAGAACATAAGAAGTCATATTAAAAACATTCAATAGTTGTAATGGATTAATATTAATCTTCTCTTCTAACCTATGAGATCTTGTGCTCAAAAATAATTTTTATGAACTCCCATAGATTACTCCAAATCATTAAATATCTTATAGTTCGTCTACTAGATTTCATTTTTACTCTTTTAATGTGATATTATAAACACAATCATGATCACCATATTGAGAATAGTTTTTTGTATCAACACATTTGGGTATATCATCTTCCATTGATTGAACATAACAATATCAAGAAGAAAAATGTTACTATTTTGATACAGATTCTAATTTACAATCTTCCTTTGATCCCTCATTATATTCAAAAAATCCAAAATAGATGTTTCATTGAATATATAGGCTATGGGAAGTCCCATAAAAATAATCTTGGATCCGTTTACATAATCACATACATTACATATTCACATTAATACTTTCTATAAAATTTAATTTATTATCATCCTTAATTAAAAAATATATAAACATGATTTATTATCTTAAATATAAAGTATCATTTTTTGTTTATAGATTTATAGAATTCTGACAAAATTAACTACAAAATTAAATGTTATTTTCAATAATTAGATATTTTTCATTATATGATACACTTTTTACTCCATTACTATTGTTCAATATTTCCCATAAATTATTCCACATGTCATACCATTTTAAATATTTCATGCATACTATTTTTATTCATAACAATGGGAAATGGAAACATAATAAGGGGTGTACTCAAATTCATCCTAAGGCATATTATACAAATTAGGTAATCATGGAAGGAAAATTGTATATATATTATTGAAAGAATAGGTAAACAACATGATTCCATAATCAGCATGAAAATGTACGCATGTTATATCCAGGATAATAAATGAAAACATGGATACCAGTAAAACTAATCTCATATTGATTTAATTCATAATTTTTTACTTCAAAACACAACTTTTAATGATTTTTCCAATATATTTACTTATTTCCTTGACCCTATAATCTAAATGTAGGTGCTATATTTTTTTTACAGTAGAATGATTATAAAGAATAAAATACTTAAGGATAGAATGCTTATATATTTTTGAAATCCATATTAGATACATGATAACCATAATAAATTGGGGAAAGAAAATAAATCATAACATAAGTAATATTTCATCACACTGGAGACACATTCATAGGATTCCTATTCATAACCTAGGGAATGGGAAAAAGGGTTAGCTAAAATTTTTATTATGGGCCTGTAAAGAAAAATCAATAATGAATCAATAATAATAAATCAACATATAAAGTCAAATCACTAAGAACATATGAAATTTAAATAACTTGATAAGTAATAATCAATGTTGAAAAGTGAGAAATGAAAATCATCAAGTAAATCAATAAACAAATAAGGAAAGGGATCAACATATAGCATCATATGAAAACTTCATTGAAAATAAAAATGATAATTGAATTATCTATGAAGGAAATTATTAATTATTGTATTTAATTTCCAAGGAACATGAAAACCTATACCGTCAAGACCTTTCCCAAGACTTTTTAAAATTATGGGTAGAAACCCATTTAATTTGTAAAAATTATTTCTCTCATTAGAACACGTAGATGAATCAAGGGGAGATATAATGTCTTGGCCACACCCATTACTCCATGTCAAAATCATTCCATATATATAATAATTGCATTAATTAATAAATAAACAATCTTATAAAATATCTGTATTGAATAAAGAATAATAATATATCAATATTCCCTTTGGGAAGGATAATTGAAAGGGAATTCATAACAGATATTTTTCTATAAAAATATTTCCTACATAAATAGATGATGAGATATAAAGATAATTTGAAATTTATGACAAAGGGAAAATATAAAATATATATGTATGTGGATTATTTCATGGGGTTATTAATGTATAATAGATATTATATATGTAACTTGAATGTAATTATTGATTTTTCCCTTGATATATTCAATCTAATTAATCAAAGTCCATTATAATCTCAAATATTATAGTATATGAAGATGCAATATGAAACAAAAACAAGAAAAATATGTTTTTTAAATCATTCACATATAAAAGTAAAACTAATATTAATATGATGGTTGATTGATGTATTGAAATATCCACTTGAAATTAAAAGAATATAATATTAGAGTACCATTTACGTAATAATTTTCAAATGAAACACCTTAGAGACTTCTTAAGAGGATTGGCTGTCTACTTTAAATATTAATAGAATGTTCTTCTGGTTAATGAGTGAGCATGAGATGGAGAAATTACTTGTTTCAATGGTTTTTACTATAAGGATATCGAACATTACTCAAATAAATACTCTATAAGCCAAGGGTATTTATCCGAGAAGAGGATTTTTTGTAATGTCTGATTTTTTCCAATAAAAAATATTGAAGATGAATCTCTAATTTTTTTATAGTAGGTAATACGATTATTTACTAGTTTGATAATAAATTGTTGTATTTTAGATTATCATATTATTCTATATCATGACTATTGAAAAGAATATTTAACCACCCCGATTATTTTAGGAATTATATATTAGTTTAAACTTTGATAGGTGAATTGATTACTATAAATATATATTGTTTAGTTAAAATTAAATACTAGGGGTTTTTCCTAGTTTCATATATAATCATCATAATATATCCAAATAAAAATTTTATTTAATGAGATTTTAAGTTCCACAAGGACACAATAGATTTAGGGGGCCAAAAATAATGCAAACTGTGGGAATCCACTCTGATCAAGTAAACACCCTCTGGATTAAAGAAGATAGCATTAATAAGGCAAGTATTGATGGGGATCCAATCCACCAAAGAAGCAAGGTAATCTGCAACCCTATTTCCCTCATGCCATGTAGAGTCAGTTGGATGTTGTTGTAGAGGAAGGACTTATATTGTCTGACAATGTATGTTATGGACCAGGGAGTGCAGCCTTTACCATATAGGGAATCATGTAGGATCAAAGAATCATTCTCCACCTTAGATATTTCAATGTTCTAGTTAGTACAATGAGGGAGTCCTTTAAGAATTAATTTAGCCTTGGCCTTTAGAGAGTTACCATTTCCAAAGGATAAGGTGAAGGAAAGAACCACATTCTTCACACCACAACACACCACTACCCCCTATGTTTCCCAGAATGTAGGACCCATCAGTGTTCAACTTGAATACAGTACCATGAGTTCACTAAAAAACCCATCTCCCCTACGTTCTTTCCATGGATGGTTGATAAAATGAGTTATATACCTATAAAAAGTGAATAGAAGGGGATTCCATCCAGTTTTGGATAATTAAAACCGTGTTCTCTAGTTAGAAATGTGTTCTCGAAATGATGGACCTCTATATAGGGAGAGACCCCTCAATCCTATCATGGTTTCTGGCATGCCACAAGATCCATAACCATACACTGAGAATCATCTCCCAAGGAATCCTCTCCATACCTAGGTCAAGGGAAATATGGAACCACCATTCTAGAATATAGTTTCACCTCTATTATTGAGATGAGAGATCCACAAATCCTCCAAAAAATGCCCAAATTTTAAGATCCCTATAAAGCCCTATAATTTTCATTGAAATTTTTATTCTTAATTCTTTGGAATTTTACTAATAAGTGGCTTCTGTTGGCACTTGATTCTGAGGCCTACTGTGCCTGGAATCAATTTTCCGATGTTTTGTTCGGTTATGTTCAGTAAACGTACGTGCTAGTTTTTCTATCTTTTGAACCGATGCTCGGAATTGAAATCCAAAGACACCGATGAACTAACACATCGGTTTTCACTAAAGGGGACCTTTACCGCAGATTCATTTTATGCGGGTTTGAAGTTATATTTTTAAGATTAAACTTAAATAAAATAAAAATTGTGTGGTGCACAATTTTATTTTGAGAGTTAGTTAAATCCAACATGGGGAAGATATTGGTGGGGCCCACACCCACATTACTTCCCATGTGTGGATACTTGTGAGGTTGGGCCCACATGTGCCCCATCCTTTCATTTTCCCATAAACTCCCTTTAATCCCCATTTAACTCTCCTTTATTCAATTCTTTGACAACCCCCCTTAAATAATAGATCTCTTCACCTCCCTCACTCTCTCTTTATTATTTTACAACACATTTTAATTAATGAATTCAACCTCTTCAATTAATTAATTATGTGGTTTGAATATTAAATTACATCTGTGAATAAAAATTATAGCTTTAGCAATTCTTTTATTTTGGGACATTCGTTGTGTTGAGAGGATTTTTGAGAGAGCTTTGGAGAAATAGAGAATGTTGTTCTTCTCTCAATGAAGAACAACATCCTTCCAACAATGAATCGCCAAGGATCATCAATCATCACCTTCAATCTTCGGCCAATCCAAAAAAGAAGGATCCACCCATGAGGAATGCCGATTCGCGCCATCCTCAGCCCTTCTTCCTGATGTCAACGAGTTGACACCGTCTCCCCGCGACGCCATCTTCTGTGATGATCAACTACTGCGAACCTTATCTCAAGGTAGGGGTTTGTTCATTTTGAAGTGTTTATCTCGTTCCCCATTCTTTTTTGGAAATCATTGTTTATTTTTGGCCAACTCCTACCACCTAACACGGAAGGCGCGGGCCAAATGCACATGGCCCAATTACCCTCCATAATTTCTTTTGATTGCGATGGAGATCGTGATAGAAAGGTGGCGACGAATGGAAGCGACAGCCATGCGCCGACCACGTGTGGAAGAACCGCGGCCCACAACCATGGGATACTCAGCCGAAAAAGAACCGGCTGACTAAATACTGCCTGGAAAAAGGAAGACCGAGAAGCCACAAGGGGTGCCGCACTGCTGAAGACCGCAACCCGCATTCTGTGGGCCGCTCGGTGGGAGAACCGGCTGGCCGGGCTGAGCATAACCGCGATGCTAAGAGGGTGCTACACTGGAGAGACTGCGGCCTACCCGAGCAGGCCGCTTTCTCCAAGAATGCCGAATGGATTTGGTCGGCCGGTTAAGGGGGGCGGTGCTTCTGGTTCGCGTAGCCGGGGGACCGTGCCCCCCTCAGACCGCTCGGCCCCCTCGGGTCGAGACGCTCAGCCCACCGGCCGAGCAGTGGCCGGGCAGGACCCTTTTTCACTTAATGGAGAATAAGATGAAGACTGTGCATACTATAGACATGTTGTCTCTGGAAATAGGACCCTCATGATGTGGAATTTCTTTTGCGATTCTCTAAGTTAGTTTTGGTTATCTTTGGAAAATGGAAGGGTTTGGAACGAGCGTATTTCCAACCACCCCCCCCCCCCCCAGTGAAAAATTGCTAATATCTATCAGACTGCATGTCCGATTGATGCACCGTTTGTCACGTTGGGTTCATTTTGATGATACGGAACTTCAGTGTTGATAAAATCTGGACTTCGTGATATTTGATGCATCGACCATTTGGATCGAGTAGCGGACCCTCTTATAATTGAGCATGTTGTGTGCGGGAACCCTAGAGTTGGCTGCGACTGCAACGACTACCGTACTAGAATCCTCCATGGGTTAGACGATGATGGAAACTATACTGGAATCCTCTATGGGTTTGATAGAAATGACTACTGTACTTGTATCCTATGTGGGTCCGACATTTTGACTTCTATACTAGTATCCTACATGGGTCCGGTAGAGTAGATGGTCTTGTATACTACGTGGGTCCGACAGCTTAGATGCACTTGTATCATACGTGGGTCTTCCATCTCAGATGAATCAGTGACAACATCTAATCATATCTATCACTTTATGAAATAAATATACATGTGTGAGGCGAGTCTTTACATTCAATCAATTCCATCGGTGTGATTGATTTCTTTCATGTGTGGTCTGGGTTGTGGTTGGACTCGAGTGTTGGAGCTGAACTGAAATTGATGACTAAGGTATATGTGTGGGCATATACCTATGTAGAGTTTGTTGATACTTCATGATTTTTTCTTTTCTTTTTGGATTATCTTCCTTGGATTCTGGGAGACCTTCAGGGGTCTCAGGGTCCCTACTGAGTATTTTTATACTCACCACTGCACGGGCTATGCCCGCACTACGTTGTGTTGGATGCAGATGACGGTCATCACTGATTCTGGTAGATAATTTTGGAGATGGATGGTACCCGGAGGTGGACCACTTGGCGGGACGTACATGGAGGGGACGGACAGACCCGAGTTACCAAGGAGACCATCTGTACCCACCCTTCAGGTGGGATTCCCAGAGGATGACTAAGTGGTTGCTGTTTTACATTTTTGATATTATACTAGACATTCAGTTGTACAGTACTTTTCAGTTTGGTTTGTATTCTTGCACATTTACTTTTCATCACTAACTTTGTATTCAGTATTACTTTGTGCTTACTTCTTCTTGCGTACTCTGTTGGGTTTGTTTACTATCATAAATGCAATGTCTTCCCATTTTATCGGGATTTACGCCTTTGCTGCTAGTTTCCATCCCCTAGCCTATGGAAGAAGGGCTTGGGGTAGTCCCAGCACGAGCCCTAAGGATGGTTCGTGACAAATTGGTATCAGAGGAGTCAGTTCTACAACAGAACAGAGGACTCAGATCATATCTTTTTGTGAAGTAATAGTTTTAAGAGTATTGAATGTGGTTTTCATTCCAGGGAGTCCACTGTTGTTGTGGCGGCCGACGTATCCATACACTCGGACCCTGACCACTGATTTCCTAATCAGTGCATGAAAACACTGATTTCACGTGTGTTTCAAAAGTTTACTTTGTGATTAATTTGTGTCAGCACACCAGGTATACTACATTGATCATGGTGCAACTGTTTCTTTTTAGGATGACCCCACAAAGGCATCCAGCTAGGTTTTCGAGTTGCGTACGAGATGTCATCCCACCGATTGACGATGCCTCGGTACAAGGCCTCATCACAGTGGAGGAACCAGTGGTACCACTACCCACTGATCCACTGATACTAACAACCCTGGCAGCGGAGGGTGCATGCCACCTGAGTGCATTACATGTGTTTCATCGACAGAGGCCGCCCAGGTTCCTTGGAGAGACGGACGCTCAGGCAGCCGAGGATTGGCTGGAGGCTGTCGCCAGAGTCCTCAGATTGGTTGGGACGCTAGTTGACCTAATGGTTATCCTTGCTGCTAGTCTCCTACACGCAACAACATGTAGATGGTGGAGATTGATGCTCTAGGTTCATGAAGAGGAATCTATGCTTTGGATAGACTTCAAGAGTGTCTTTCGCTCGATGTTTTTTCCATCCACCCTTCGTGTGATGTGGATTCATGAGTTACTTCATCTGCGGCTGCGCAACATGACAGTAACTCAGTACTCAACAAGGTTTACCGATCTCTCGCGCTACTCCCCGGACATGGTATGAGACCCATTCTTCTGGGCGCGGACCTTTGAGCAGGGAATCGGACACGAGATCAGGGCTTCGATTATCTCCCTTAGAATTCTGACGTAGTCGGGAGTGCTAGAGCGATCCCTTCTTGTGGAGAGCATTTTTACTGAGTCGACACCAGCAACGAGACCCACCGCAGGGCGACACGTAGAAGAGTCATCTGTAGCCGGTAGTAAACAGATGTTTCATAGGTCCAATAGGACCAATACATCATATGTGTGACCTCAGGATAATGGTTTAGTTCTGTGGGGAACACAAAACAGAGCCAGCTATATGAGGAGTAGGCAGTGCTATGCATGTGGCTGGCAGGGCCACATGGCTCGAGACTGCCCGACCCGCCGTGCAGATGAGCAGCAGACAGTGGAGGGACCTCCTAGGTAGTGGCAGAGGTTTGACCGTGGAAGTCCATAGGGAGAAGGCAGACGAGGCAGTGGAGCTGGCAGAGCAATGGGTGGTGGATGGTGCATTGAGGCTCTACCACAACCACCACCAAGAGGTCCACCCTGACCACATGGAGCTGGAGGAAAGAGGCAAGATCAGCTCCAGGTAGTGGAGGCTTATGACCATGGTGCTCCTATGATGATTCAAGGTACCATCTGTGTCTAATACACCCTTGATGCCGTACTGATAGACACAGTTGTGAGTCATTCTTTTATTGTCACTGCCCTTGTTCGAAGCTCTGAGATTCCGACGAAGATATTGGATGGATCCTTATGGATAGAGACTCTTATTGGTGTTGACTCGATGATTACACACTAGTTCCGGTAGTGTGAGATTACTCTAGGAGGTGAGAGATTTGGCTGGGATTTCCTTGTAGCAGCATCGAGGCCTTAGGACGTTATCTTGGGTATGGAATGGTTGTCTACAGTCCAAGCTCAGATTGACTGAATTAGGCACAAAGTGAAGTGTATCTGCATGGATGGGAGCATGTTCACCTTCACCGACGAGAAGGGATCCTTAGCAGCACATGATGGACATACGTAGAGGATAGGGCACCCGATCACACATCAGTTGGCTAGTCTCATCCTCGAACAAGTTGATGTGTAGAGTCTGAGTTTTCCTGTTGTGGTGATCAGTATGCAGATGTTTTTTCTAAAGACGTTCTAGGACTACATCCTCATAGAGAGGTAGACTTCTACATAGACCTGTACACCGGGACATCACTGATATCTGCTCTAGCATATCGGATGGCTCCCTCTGAGCTTCGTGAGCTACGGGTACAGTTGGAGGACCTTCAGGGAAAGAGATTCATCTGACCCAGTGATTCACCTTGGGATTCTCCGATTTTATTCAACAATAAGGCGGATGGGAGCTTGCGACTGTGTGCCGACTACCGTCACCTGAATTAGGTGACCGTGAAGAAAAAGTACCCACTCCCAAGGATTGAAGACCTCTTTGATCAGTTCAAGGGAGCAATATGGTTCATGTAGATAGACCTCATGTCAGGTGATCACCAGCACAAAGTTCAAGATGAATATGTGCAGAAGACGGCCTTCAGTTGTTGGTATGGCCACTAGGAGTTCATTGTTATGCCATTCGGCTTAACCAATGCTCTCGAAGTGTTCATGAGTCTCATGAATAGGATATTCCAACCATACCTCGATCGATTTTCATTGTTTTCATCGACAACATTCTAATTTACTCGACTACCGAGGAGGAGCATACCTACCACTTGCAGGTTGTACTGGATACACTCTGAGAGAACTAGCTTTCTGGTAAGCTCTCGAAGTGCCAGTTCTGGATACGAGAGGTACAATTCTTGGGACACGTCATCACGGAGGTGGGAGTTGTAGTGGATCATGCGAAGATCGAGGAAGTTCTTTCTTGGGAGTCACTCATGAGTGTGACAGAGGTCCAAAGTTTCCTAGGTATAGCGGGGTATTATTAGAGATTTGTTACAAAATTCTCCAGAGTTGCAGAACAGCTTTCATCCTTGACGAAGAAGGGGAAACACTTCATGTGGTCAGATTGATGTCAGCAGATCTTTCAGGAACTGAGGTAGAGGTTGACCAGTGTGCCCATCTTGAGGTTTCCGGAGGAGGGCGTTGGGTACGTAGTTTACTGCAATGCATCAGGGACCGGACTCGTGTGTGTCCTGATGTAGGAGTGAGTAGTGATCTTGTATGGTTCATGGTAGTTGAGACAGCATGAGCAGAACTATGCTACTCGTGGCCTTGAGTTACTATTAGTGGTTTTCGCCTTCAATATGTGGCAACACTATTTGATGGGTGAGCGCTTTAACGTCTACTATGACCACCAGTGTCTCATGTAAATCATTTTTCATAAGGACATGAACCTGAGATAATGGCTATGGATCGAGTTCCTCTAGAACTATGACTTTGAGATAGTCTATACTCCTGGGAAGGGGAATGTTGTAGCTGATGCTCTCAGTAGGAGATTTGGAATTCTACTACTTGGAGAGGGGATGGAGCACTAGCCGCGTTGTTGATATCCTTTGTGGATAGAGATTGATTAACCTTTCTACAGTCTCTTATAGTCACTCCTCCACTCCTACAGCGAGTTAGATAGGCATATCATGGGGACTTTGACTGTGAGACATGACATGCTCAGATATCCACAGGGTAGGTGCCTGAAAGATTTACTTAAGGAGGGGAGAATGACATCTTGTTCAAGGGAAGTATTGTGGTACCAGTTTCACTATAGGAGGAAGTGCTGAGGGATTTTCACACTTCCCCTCTAGCTTTACATCTAGTAGTGGAAAAGATGCATCAGGACATCATATGACATCACTAGTGGCCAGGACATGAAGAAGGTTGTAGTAGAGATCATTTCATGAAGCCTCACTTGTCTGTATGTTAAGATGGAGCACTAGGTACCAGCAGGTTTGGTACAACCCTTAGAGGTCCCGGAGTGGAAGTGGGAGTAGATATCCTTGGATTTCGTGATGGGGCTTCCACATACATCCAAGGGACACGACTCTATTTGTGTGATCATAGACCGACTCACCATGTCAGCCCACTTCCTACCAATTAGAGTGCAGGGCTTATTAGAGAACTTGGTATGCCTCTACACTCTATAGATCGTACGGCTTCACACTGTGCCATCAACTATCGTTTCCGATCGAGATTCTCGTTTCACTTCCCGGCTATGGAAGGGGTTACAAGAGGCTTTTGGGATGCAACTATGTCTAATCACCGCATTCCATCCTCAAACGGATGTCCAGACAGAGAGGACCATTCAGACTCTTGAGGACATGCCCCGTGCATGTGTCCATGACTTTGGTCACAGCTAGGAGGATCACCTACCCTTAGTGGAGTTTGCGTACAACAATAGTTAACACTCCACCATCGGGATGACAACATACGAGGCACTGTACAGCCGAACATGCAGATCAACTCTGTATTGGACTGACCCTGGTGAGTTAGCACTTGTAGGACCAATGATGGTTCAGGATATGCAAGAGAAGGTGCAGATCATCCAGGAGTGGATGAAGACTTCACAGAGCAGACAGAAGTCTGATGCTGATTAAAGGTGGAGACCACTTGAGTTCGAGGATGGTGACCAGGTCTTCTAACGTGTCTCACCTTGATGGGGTATATGAATATTTGGCAGGGGAATCAAGTTATCTCTACGTTTCATTAGACCATTCTAGGTCCTCAGATTAGTAGGCGAGGTGGCGTACCACCTGGCCCTTCCACCTCAGTGGCACCGGCTGCATGACGTCTTCCACGTATCTCAACTGCGGAGATACGTGCACGACCCGACCCACATCATCGATCATGGGGAGCTGGACATCGATAACGGGGAGACATTTGCAGAGGTCCAGGTGGAGATTTAGGATTGACAAGAGCGGGACCTATGTGGATGATCGATTCCTCTGGTGCGCATTCACTGGCAGCACGGGAACCTCCAGGAGAGCACTTGGGAGAGGGAGGCAAAGATGCGAGCTCAGTATACCCATTTGTTTTCCTAGTGTGTTTTGTAGTTTTATGGGGATGTAATGTCCTAAGGTGGGAGTAATGTAAAGATCTAGAATTTTCAACGAATTTTGTTTCTTAATTATTTGTAATTTTACGAGTCTGTGGCTTCTGATGGCAATTAATTCTGAGGCCCGGTGTGCCTAGAATCAATTTCCAAGGTTTTGTTCGGGTATTTTCAGTAAACATACAAGCTGGTTTTTCCATCATTTGAACCGGTGCTCAGAATTGAAATCTGAAGACACAGATGAACTCGCAGCGCCGGTTTTCTCTTAAGGGGACCATTAACACAGTTGCATTTTATGAGGGTTTGATGTTATATTTTGGGGATTAAACTTAAATAAAATAAAAATTTTGTGGTACCCAATTTTATTTTGAGAGTTAGTTAAATCCTACATGGGGAATATATTGGTGTTCCCCACACCCACATAAATTCCCTTGTGTGGATATTTGTGAGGTTTGGCCAACATGAACCCGAACCTTTCATCTCCCCATAACATCCCTTTAACCCACATTTAACTCTCCTTTATTTAATTCTTTGACAACCCCCCTTAATTAAGAGATCTCTTCACCTCCTTCTCTCTCTCTCTTTATTATTTTCCAACACATTTTAATTAAATAATTCAACCTCTTCAATTAATTAATTACGATTTATGAATTTTTAATTACACGTGTGAATAAAAATAATAGCTTTAGCTATTATTTTATGTTCGACCATTCGTTGTGTTGATATGATTTGTGAGAGAGCTTTGGAGATATAGAGAAGGGTGTTCTTCCCTCAACGAAGAACACCATCCTTCCCATGAAGAACCACCAAGGAATACCAATCATCACCTTCAATCTTTGGCCAAACGAAAGGAGAAAGAGCCACCTACGAGGAACGCCAACGCACGCCATCCTCGACCCTTCTTCCCTGACATCAACGGGTTGACTCCATCTCCACGTGATGTCGTCTTCCGCGATGCTCGACTACCGCGAACATTATCTCAAGGTAGGGGTTGTTCAATTTGAAGTGTTTATATCATACCCAATTTTTCATTGGAAATCATTGGTTATTTTTATCCAACTGCTACCACCTAATGCGGAGGGCAAGGGGTGAAGGCACATGTCCCAAAGGCCATCTATAGTCTCTTTCAATTGCGATGGAGATCATGATATGAAGGTGGTGATGAACGGAAGAGGCGACCATGCACCGACCGCGTGGGGAAGAACAGCGGGCCACGACCACAGGCCACTTGACATACGAAGAACTGGACTGCCAATGTCAGTCTGGCCAATGAAGGACCGCAGGACCACCGGGGGCGCCGCACGGCAGAAGGCTGCGACTTGCATTCTACGGGCTGCTCAGTGGGTGAACCTGCCGACATGCAACCGACCCGGCTGAGCAGAACCATGGCGCCAGAAGGGCGCCACACTAGAGAGACCGCAGCCAGCCTGAGCTGGCCGCTTTCGCCCAGAAGACCGGCCGGCTTCTGTCAGCCGTTTAGGGAGGGAGGCACCGTGTGGTGCGGCCGGTTCTGGCAGCCGGGGGACTGCGCCCCCCTCAGACCGCTCAGCCATTCGGCTGAGACGCTGCTGGACCGTGCCCTGCCGGGATGGGCCCCGTTGCTTCAATTCGGGTTGCACCCCCTCAGGCTGGTCAATTCCCCTTCCTGCTGGGCCATGCATTTCATCCTCCCGGTCCGACCCCCTACTGGGTCAGACCCGCCAAAACTAGGTTGACCCGACCCACCAGCCCACCGTGCTTAATGGGCCGAGCCCGTTTTCATGTAATGGTGAATAACATGAATACCGGGCGTCCGATAGATGCACTGTCTTAGACACTGGGACCCTCAGGACATGTCGGTCCTTTTCAAATACTCTATGTGAGTTTTGTTCAACTTTGTAAAAAGGCAGTGTTTTGAATGAGCGTATTTCCAACCGGGCCCCCAGAGCTAAAATTCTAATATCTCTCAGACTGGGTGTCTGATTGACGCGCCGTTTGTCGCTTTTGGTTCCTTTTGACGATACGGAACTTTGGGATGCATCAACTCTCGACATTGTGACTTTTAAAGTATCGACCCCTTGGATCGAGGAGTAGACCCTTTGGGAATTGAGTGTGCTGTGTGCGGGAACCCTAGTGCTAGCTGTGACTATAATGACTACCATACTGGAATCCTCCGTGGGTTCGATGATGATGGAAACTATACTAGAATCCATTGTGGGTTTTCCAGAGATGACTACTGTACTTGTATCCTACGCAGGTGCGACATTTTGACTTATGTACTAGTATCCTATGCGGTTCTGACAGAGTAGTCGGTCTAGTATCCAACATGGGTCCGACTGCTTAGCTGGACTAGTATCCTACAAGGGTCTTCCAGCTTAGATGAATCATTGACAACATTCGATGATCTCTATCACTTTACAAAAGATGTATACCTATGTGACCTGATTCTTGACTTTCAACCAATACCATCAGTGTGATTGATATTATCTTGTGTAGACTGGGTTGTTCTTGGACTTGAGAGTTGGAGCCGAACATGAATTGATTACTTAGGTATATGTGTGGGCTATACCTAGGTATAATTGGTTGATACTTCATGATAGTTTCTTTTCATTGAGGTTTATCATTCATGGATACTGGGAGACCTTCGGGGGTCTCGGTGTCCCTACATAGAATTGTTATAATCACCCCTGCATGGGCTATGCCCACACTACGTTGTGTGGGATGTATACGACGGTCTACACTGATTGTGGTAGAGACTTGTGGAGCTGGACGGTCCATGGATGTGGTCCACTTGGCGGTACATACACAGAGGGGACTGACAAACCCGAGGTACCAAGGAGACCATCAGTACCCACCCTTCAGGTGGGATTCCCGGAGGACGACTTAGTGGTTGCTGTTTTACTTTTCTACTATTGTACTTGACTATCATGTTTACTGTACTTTTCAGGTGGGTTTGTATTATGAACCATTTACCTTTCAACACTTACTTTTTATTCAGTATTAAATTGTTCTTACTTCATCTTGTGTACTCTATTGTGTTTTTTTACTATCATAAAGGAAATTCCTACCCATTTTATCAGGATTTAATCGTTTTGTGCTAGTCGTCAGCCCCTGGCCTAAGGAAGACGGGCTTGGGGTAGTCATGGCACGGGCCATGATGTTGGGTTGTGAGAAGCCCAATCATTTTTGAAGAATAGGTGATTAGTGTTCTCATCCCACATGATGTTTCAACAGCTGAACTTCAAGGCATATCTAATCACCCATTTGTTTATGTTACTGTATATAGAAATATATGAGTTCCAGATGCACAAGGAGAGGAACTTATATTTTACAAGGATTCTATTACACCACAACATGTCATGCAAGTTGTCCTATTGATCCAGAGAATGTGATATTTTTTTAAAATCCAATGTGTTGAAAGAATTTGAGGAATATGGAGTGAAAATACACCAATTAGGTTCAGAAGAAATCACAATGTACTTGAGTAACACTTATTGATCAATGTCCAAAACTGACGATATAAAAGTGGGATAATGGTGAGCATCCTTGGGGGTGATCATTGGAACCAGACAACAACGAAAACTGATAACAAAACCTCTGAAATTCTCATACCATAAACTAATATCCCCTTCTCCAACAATCCAATGAGAATTTTGTTGAAGGACATAGGTGAGAGGAAAAATATTCAACCAGGAGGGGGAAGAAGAACGACTTACAGAATCCTCATTACCCCCTCATCTGAGATAAATTTACTTACCCCATAATGTTGATTCTTTAAGAACATCCAATGAATTATCATCCAATAAAGAGTGGAGCATACCCGAAAGGCATCTCACATTAATCTCTCCTTCGTGGACATGTCACACTAGCCTTCCCCACGAGGCCTAGTGTTGTTTCCCAGTGGAAAGAGCATCCTAGATGAAGATATACAACACTATGTCAATATTTTTTATGACCCCCTGTGGGAAGTTGATGGAGGCCAATGCTTGGTCATGAATGGAAGATATGACACAATAATAGAGTGTAATATAACCACAAAAAGAGAAATAAAAAATCATCCAATTTAGGATGTGATATGTGATCCTATTAACAATAAGGTCTATGTCCTGAACTCGAAGCCTTCCTAATGAAATAAGAATGCCAAGATACTCCATGTAGAAAGATGCATGTTTTATATCCATGTGGAGACACAAGGAAGAAGAATAACTGGGGGAACTCTTCCAATTAATGAAAATATTTCATTAAGTGTTTTTATGTACCTGTCTGCTCCAATATTAGTACTCTTGAAGGATCCTCTTGATACCACGAACAGAGACCCTTCCACCGTTAATTATGATTATTGTGTTTTCTGTGAACATCATATAGGAAAAAGTAAGAAGATTCTGTTTCCTTCATTACGAAAAAACAACTCCATTCGACAAGCCCCAGTTGATAAGGCGATAGAGAGCATCTTCAGTAAGGATAAAGATACTCAGGGTGATCGGGTCCCCTTGCTGGAGACCTCTAATAGCATTGATGAAACTATGAGAATTTCCAAAGAAGGAAAGATCCAACCAAAATTAGCTAAAACAATGGAAGAGTAAATCCATAGACCTTGATGAGAAACCCATAACTGCAATAACTATTTTAATGAAGCTCCATTCGATCCTATCATAGCCCTTTTATCATGTTGAGTTTGATTTCCAAGTTAGATTAGTTGGTTTTAATGTTGATGTATGGAATAACCTCATATGCCAAAGAAATTTCACACTGTATGAAGTGGCACCTCACAAAACCATGATGTTCAATAGAGATCCACTAGGGTATGATCTTGAACATCCTCAGGTTACTAATACAAAAAGCATCTTGTATGGTATATTTCAAAAGATAATTTGAATATAGTGCAAAATAGAAGAACGATTATTGACCATGGGAATGAGAACAATGGAAGTAGCATAAAAATCCCAAGGGAGGCTCCCGCCGTGAAAGTAATCATGGATATATTCAATGATGTATCCCTTAACCACATCCCATGCCCCTCTATAATATGATCCTAGAAATTTGTATTGACCAAGTGCACTCTTAAGGTCAAGATGCATCATATCTATATGGATCTCTTCCTTGTTCGGGACCTCTTGTTGGCCCTTATTATGTTGAACTGAAACAATGTTGGGAATGGACTACCAGAAATATGCGGCTCCACATCGGTATCCACTGAGAATCCTCTGATTTGGACCAACATGGAGATCCTTTGAGAAAAAATGTTCCATACTACCCACAATCTCTCTATCATTCGTGTAGGTTCCATATTCATGTAAAATATTTGGTTGGGTCGACCGTCATCTTTATCTAATACATGCATGAAACCAACTGTGTTTTTTTCACCCACTTTTATACATTTCACAAGGGAGCGGTCCTACACAATCCATTCCATTTTAAGAAGCATCTCTGCTCAATTATTACTCTTCTCCCTTAACTCCACAAAAAACATGTCTCTCCATTCCTCCTCTAGGTTAGATTCAATGTTTTTGATGCTCTATTTCAGATCCTCTAGGATCTGATCCACAAGGGGTAAGTTCTTCCCCCATGACTAGAGCACCTACTTCAGCCTCCAAAGCTTATTGTGAATAGAAACCGATATGCACCCTAAAATTGGCCCTTCCCACAGGTTACAAACAACTCTCTAGTAACCAAAAGTTCAGGCCCACTAAAGGTAGAACCTCAAATGATCCAGTGTATCCAGACCAAGAAGGAATGAAACAATCCATGGGGAATGACCTGAAATTACATGAACCAAATGTTTCACCATGGAATTTTAAAATGAACTAATAGTATTGTTGTTAGTTGGGAATCAATCAACCCAGATCCAGCATCAGCTTCCTCCTCGCTGGTTGTTGCTCCACATGTAGAGATCTCAAGTATACCCCATATCACGAAGCCCTATGGAAGCATCATACTAAAAAAAATATAAGTTGTCCCGATGTGGAAAAGAACCTATTCATTTCCTTTCCTATGGATCGAATACAACGTTAAAATCCCGTAAAAAAAATCACATGAGTTCCTCCAGATCGATGGATCCAGGGTCTTGCCAGAACAGTTTTCTAACCTATGTGTCACAAAATCCATAAGAAAAGGGAACATTGAACCTCTCTATACCATTTAATATAGTTGTAGTGATGAATTTATCCCCTACAAAAATCACATCTATAGAAATATTCTAATTCAAAAAAATATAGATGTTCCAGTTCACAAGGGCCGCATACATGGATCCATGCATCTTAAATCTGCAACAAAAATCCTTCATTTTATCCAAAATCTTTTTATGATCTAGGATTTCTATATTAGGGACTTTGTTTTTCTTTATTTCCGAGGAAATGAAATCAGTCTTAACCAGATCCCCCAAGCTGTGGGAATTCCATATGGGAATAGATAACATTAAATCAGTAGAATCCTGGTTTTGAACCCAGGAATCTCAGTCTTGTTGCTATGTGAAGTGGAGTGATCCATAAGGAGTCTTGATCTAGCAAGCATGCACACTCCCAGTCTCAAAACTAGAATAATGCTAGCTAAGGGAAATAAAGGAAAGGGAAACTCAGAAGACAACCCTTGCATCACCGGTATATAATTTTGAAAGAGGCGATGTGTCACCTACAGGTACTTAGGTTTGGAACTCTCTAGATCATATTGGACCATCCTAGAATCTTCCATTGAACTAGCACCGATAATAGGGGGATAAAAAGTCACACATTTCACATTAACCAGCTCCAAAGACATCGAATGGGGGTATCTGGATGACTCAGAAGAAGCACCTTATTAGCTTGGGAGGGAAAGATAGAGGCCTAAAACCTTTCCCCCATGCTTCCATTTATAATAATTTGATGAGGACTAAATTAACTATAAGAATGTCCTAAAATACTCATTAAGGGAAACTCTTCTATGTGAGGGCCTATGCTCCACCAGAAGAAAAATTCTCTATTCGGAGGAAAGGAGCACTGGGGAAATTTGATGGGTCCTCCAAGGAAGCCTGATCATCCACTAGCTATGTGTCCACTACCTGTAGAGGTTCAGTCACAAATCCCCCCTGCTGAGGATGAGGGAAGACCACGCGCATTCATTCCCAGTGAACCCAGCCTGATATACCTGATCTTTGTGTTCCACACACCTGCCTTGAATTCCCATGAATACAACATGAGGAAAAGTACCTGGGGAAAATCGGGAAGATAATATCTTGATCCCAATCCACTGTATCCTTCACCTTTAATGTGATATTTTTCGGGATTGGGAGAGAAAGATCATGCTCGACACAAATTCGAGGGACTGTAATATATTCACAGGATAGTGTGTGGTCTTCCGCACATAAGAAACCCCCAAGAGTGTCTCTAATGGACTTTATAAGTGCACCATTGTGGAAAGGAAGAGGGAGGCTGAGAGAACCAATATAGGCTGCCACACGAGAACATTACTTCCCCATGTCAGTCTCCAAAGTCCAAGGATCCATGATAAAGCACTAGAGGAAGAGAGTTCTTGGATATTTTCCACACTCCTTAATAAAATCGTATTCAGACTCCACAACCAGGAAGAAATAGAGATGATGAATCATAGGGATCCGAACCACTCCTGCCAAACCCCAGAAATCCACAAATGATCTGAATATCAACAATGAAGGCTTATAAACCTTGACAAAAGACACAATATTCCACTTAAGTAAATCCACTACCTCCGAAAATGCATCAGGGGTAATCTCAAATTATACCCAAGAGACAACCTGTGACACCGCCAGACAAACTAGATGCACCTTTGGGAAACATGTTAGCTGTGATGCACTGGATGAGCCACACAAAACAATGAGAAAGGACCTCACTAGATGGAGAGGAAATGGAGATGAAACAATGATCTCCTGAGACTGTCAAAAATCCTTGATTGTAGAAACACCTAGATCAATGGTCGTTGGAGATGGGATTTCCACCGATGTGTGACCACAGAACAAAAAAACAGTCGATTTTTTTTAAAAAAAATCCCTAGGCACGTGGGTGGAAATATTTTGATAAGAGGGAGAATAAATAGAAATATAATTACCACAACCCTACTGTATTTTGATGTAATTTTGGGATATATTAATTATAAAATTATAATACTAAATTTTTCTATAGTGATAACGAAGTCAGAAATAGTGAAGTGAGTATGTAATTGCCTTTTTTCCAAGGGTATATTTCATTAGCTCAATCCTATCAGGAACCAAACCAATTTAAAATTTTAATGATATTATTATAGAATAAATTAATGTAATAAAAATTATAGTGGAGAATAAATATTTGTGAATAGAATTTATGCCCATTGTGCACGTATATATCATTTTACTACATCATGGTGTGCCTATATTTTAAATACTTCATTAAGTTAAATTATATATTTATCTTATTCCTGCTAAAAAATATATATCTATGACACCATATATAATGGGTCTTGTAAAGATAGTTTAGTTAATGAAATAATTACAAGATTTATGTGATAGGGGTTTGATTCAATTAAGTTTTTCACCATAGGGAAAACATGCATTTTTATGAAGAATTATTCAAGGAGGTGAGGAACTTATTATGGAGAAATAAATGGAACTAATGTAAATAATAAACATCCATTTCAATATATTAGTTACCTATTTGTCCAAAATCAAGATGCTCATTAATTTAAAAAATATAGATCTTCTTTATAGTTATCATCAGTAAAAAACTGAGGAGAATATCCCATAATCATATTTTTTTTACATGGTACTGTAATTATAAATTTTTAGTAAATATTATTTAGTCTACAAATGAATCTTCTACCTGTATATATTTTTTGAATAAAGAACTAAATAATTATCCTGATAATTTTAGGGTATTGTTTTTTGATGATATTCATATATACTCTATGTGTATTGAGGAGTAAGAAATAAATTCTGGAATTGTGATAAATATTATGGGGTGAAAGGAGTTATATGGGAAATTTAGTAAATGTGAGTTAGAGATTAAAATTGATTCACTATTTTGCTATATTATATCCAAGGATATTATATTTTTTTACCCATATAAAATAAATGTTATAAATATAGAAAAAAATAATTATCATTCAAATATATCATATCTTTATAAATTAATATTCATTACATAACATACTGATCCATTCCTAAATCATATAGGTTCAATAAATTTTATGATTTTGATCCATACCCGACTACTTCATAATTAACCAACATAATCCCACACATAATTCTTTATAACTATCAGCCTTACTATACATAAAAAACTTAATACATTTCCAATGAATTAGGGGAATAGAAACATAAGGATGTGTGTCCTTAGATGCTTACAATGGTTTAAAAAGGTAGATATAAATAATCAATTAAACATAATATGATCCTATGGGTGTTATAACATGAGAATAACATATAAAAACCATAAACTATATATCATATATCATAATCATGAATCATATATTAAATATTTATAGTTCATATGAAATTAATCATAATGAATTCAATGAATTGATCCATGAGAGTATCACATTGTCCCAATGAGTAGATTTGTGTCATACAAAAAAAGATATAAAATAATTTCCTTATTATTCAAGGATCATTTCCAATAATATCATAAGGTATTTTTTTCCACTCCATTAATCATCTTAGTAGTCCGGGTTTTCTCCCAGTATAATCATTGTAGATAGAGTCTCTTATTAAACTCAGTTCACTACTCATTCTAGTCCAATTTATCTCATCAGATATCTATGTTTACCTAATTAACTAGTGGGATATATAATTTAGGGCTCACTCATCACATCATTAAAATCATACTGATGTGTTTCACAATATCAAAAAACAGTGATCATATAATACCTAGTGAAAAATAAAATTGTTTCATAAACATTTCTCAATATCTTAACCCATGTAAATTAAGTAGCCTTAATAAAGATCATATCGTAATAATTATCAACCATACTTAGATAAAATAAGGATGGTATAATTATATTACATCCCAAGTAAATATTAGGTACCTTCAAATAATTTTATTTTAATTTAAAAATCCGTTTAAAATATCACATTGAATATTTCATGAGGAAATTATTGTATTAAATTTTAAATCATTTAATTATATTCTAAAAATTCACAAAATATTGTGGAATTTTTTTTCATTAAATAGTACCTTTGGAAAATATAAACGAAGAATCATATTATTTTCTTGTAATGATAGTGGTACATTCAATCCATGTTGTATAAGTCATAATAATTAATTCCTTTCACTTCCTTTAATGAAGTCCAAAATGCATCATTTAGTAATTGCAATTAAGATAAATTTAAATAAATTTTATAAAAATTAAATAATTAATAAATTTTACATTAAAAAATAATATAATAATATTAACATATTTTGGAAATCATTTTTGAATAAATATTGACATGGAAGAAAAATTATTTCTCTGGGGAGATATATAAGGTGGATTTTCCTTAAAAAATATTAAGTCTCTTGAGTTTGTTAAGAGTGAAAAATAAAATAAAAACATGTATTATAAAAAACAATATTTTGTAGAAGAAAATTTATGAGATTATTTAGGTCTATATCATGATATTTAGTTATCAATGTACTTAATCCCAAATTATCCAACTAAATAATGAGATTGTAACATAAAACCATTATCTTATGTCAAGATTCATTCACGCATGCTTGAACATCCTATATAATAAATATAGATTAATTATAAATATATTTAATTAAAAAATTAATATATAAGAATCCATTTATGATTTACCTATAACCTTCCATTACTCATTTATTGATTACTCATTATTATAATCGCAGTTTGATGTGATAACTTCTTCAACGTTTATGTTTGTTTTCGTTCTGCAGTTTTGGTCCATGTACGTTGATCATTATTACATCATATATAAAGTGTTAAAATTTCACAAATTTCATATTTAATCATTAAATGCCTATTTATGGGCATCCATATAATCTTCAGGTAGAAAAATTAATTACACAGTTGATGGAGACCTTATGTAGTACAGACACATGAATATTGTTTTCATTTTTCGATGGATGGGAAAAAAGAAATTTAAATAATAATTCACCATTATTGAATCATTATAATTTAATATATTTATATATATTAATTAAATATATTCTTATTAACAACCATATGACAATTAAATGAAAAATTACATGCATCACTACATAAGGGTTGTAGTCCCCATGTACGTATGAGTAACAGTTTTTATTTTCCAAATGATTGGACTGTTAGAAGGTATATGAGAAATTCAAATCAAAAATTTATAATTATGAAATTAATATAATATATATGTATATATATTAAATCCATAATTAAATCTATCATTGGGAGGCAATGATGGAGAGAACATTGCATCAGTTTGCATGGTGGTATTACATCATACACATGATTGACAACTTATTTTTACATTTGATGGAAGTGAAAATGTATAGTGGATATATTATAAAAATAATAACACAATAGAATATGAAATATATAATTTCATTTATTAAATTTTTTTCAGATGATTTTATTTTTTTTAGAAGAAATAAAGTGAAAACAGATCATTAATAACTAGACCTCTTCTTCAAACAACGTTTTTGTTTTATAACTTAATACATTCTATAATTGTTTAATGATAAAACCAGTATATCTAAGTAAAATGTAGGGGTATAAAGAAGGAATTTTTATATTTTTTATATTAGTAAAAAAAATTGTCTAGATGCGGGGATAGTATAGGAGAGGGGATTCCCTTTTAAAAATCAGGATGAGCACCCACATGCAATTATAGAAATGAATAAAATATATTAATGTATTATTCCTAGAAAATGGCTGAAAATTAAATATTTAGGAATATAAAATGAATTAACTCTAAATATTTCAATAATATATAATTTATACAGGTATAGATATCATTATATCACTTATCACTTTAGGTTAACCCTTGTTAAACCAGTTTTAACCTTAATTGTGGTAACCAATTCCAATTGTTTTTTCTATTCATTATGACAAAAAATTAAGCTGGTCATATTACTTAATATTAATTATTATTAATAAAAAAATTTAATCCATTTTTTAAAATTATATTTTTTTAATTTTCATAATTTAAATTAAAAGTAATATCCAAGAACTATTTAAAGTGATTTTCCAATGAAAATGTTTTCTTAAGAATTATTTGTTTCTATATTAAAATTCAATATAAAATTTCTTCCAACAAAATATACAATAATAATAATAATATAATTGTACAAATTTTACTTTTAAAACCATTTTCAAAAAAAACTTTGTAAGGGATTTTAAAAAATAAAAATATTTAATAAAAATCAATACATTTCACTATTCATTAAAAAATTTATCATTTTAGAAAATTTCATAAAATATTGTCTAAGATAATTTCTAACTATTTATTTCAAAATAAATTTCATTATTTTAAATAATTTATCTAAATGAGGAAAAATAAATAATTATTTTATTTCCCCATGAAAATAAGTAAAACCTAACTTCAGGAAAAAATAAATTTTTTGAAACAAATAATGAAATTATGAAAAAATATTATAAATATATATATATAATATTAATATATTTATAGGTAGATTCAAACATATCAATTTTTTTTCATCAATTCCGATGCATATTATTTCAATCATGAATCCGCCAAGGGATCTATTGGCCCCATGGAGAGGGTTATGACAGGTTTACATTGGGTTGCTAAACAAGACCAACACTTTCATTGGGCCTCTTAGAACTGTATGTAAAGATCAATTAATGAGGGAGAAGTTGGAATCCCAGATATCTCAAAAGTCATGCATTCGATGCAAGTTCATCTTGCATGGGATATTTTGGAAGGTTGTTTGTTATGGTCATATTTCAAAAAAATAGATATGGTGATTGTTTGGAAGACAAGGGATGTGGAAGGAACATACTATCACATATTAATTAGTGTATACTCATGCATCTGGGTGATCTCCATGATTCATCTAGATGGATTGTGGGTCATGGAAACATTACTCTATGGAGAGATAATTCAGCTTGGGAGAACTTATTTTTCCCAGGATTTTTGGCTATGGATTTGACCTTTAGAAAGGGTAGATAATATCCCATATTTATGCAGGGTATCATTATAAATTATCATATGGTGGTTTTCGATAGTATTATTATCAATGATGATCCAGATTTATGTTTCTTTACTGTCTTGGGTTTTGATAGGCTTTTGGGGCATGACATCAGGATGATGTTGTATGCAGACAATGTTGGAGAGGTATGGGATGATATGTTATGGTGCAATGAGGATATTTAAAAAATGATTTTTCTTGTTTGGAGGTTGAAAAATTATACTATCCTAACTGATGAAAACATTTAATGTAAGAACATATTTTTGGTGTTGAGATTCTAATGTTGTGAGGTATTGATCTTCGAATCAGTTCTGTACTTTTTCTTCAAGAGTGAATGAGAATGAGGCCTTTGGGGTGTTATGAACCTTAGACCTAGTTTTATTTATGATGGAAATTTCATGAATGTGGTGTTATCCAATTTGTTTCAAGGAGCTGATCGAGATGACATGGAGAGGAAATGACATAGTTTCATATTTAACTTTGTGTTCTAGACCATATGGGATGCAAGGAATCAAGTCAGAATGGGTGTGCGGAACTCGATGTTGTATTTATATGTTAGAGAAAGATCCTTGGTAATGAATCTATACTCCTTGATCAAGTAAGGAAATAGGTCACAGACTTTATATAGCTTCATTGTTAGGGGTGTTTTTTTTTCAAGGACTCAACGTAAGTGGGTGAAATGGGGTACTCCCTTTAATGTCATAAAACACAATGTGAATGGTTCCTGGGTGAATGGGTAGATTAAAGGAGGGGGTTTGATTAGTGATTTTAAAGGGCCGTGAATGCTATCCTTTAATTATTTTTTCTTTCTAGGAAATTCCTTGGGGTCAGAGGTGTGAGGTCTCTATTAGTATTTTTTATTATGAAAAAGGTTTTGTATCCAAATAAAGGAAGTGAAATTGGATTCAGAAGTGTTGGTGAAAATGTCGTATGGGAAGGTTGATTTTCCTTGGGACCTTGTGTATCTTTTTCAGTTCTGTGTAAAGGAATTTCCTCTTGGGATATTGGTGACACATATTTGGAGTGAAGGAAATTTCATGGCTGGTGGTTTAGCAAGATGAGTTTTTGAATTTAACCCTCTATTAATCTACACTACATTGGGATATCTCCCGAATCATTTTAAAGATGTTATTTTTTGAGATTCCCTCTCCCTTCACCATATTCAACCTCCCTATAAGCATTGTTTGTTTTTCTTGTTTATGGGTGGTCTCACCCTTCTTTAATGAAAACTAGTACTCCGCCTGTGCGATGTAAGACAATATAAAATAATTCTTATTAACTATATATTACTATTTATAAAACAAAATAGTTTATATTAATATTGAATATATTTGAAATGAAAATGAATAAGAATGTTGAAATTACAACTCCTCCTGCATTCCTCTCACAGCCGTATGTGCAACTCCTCCTGCATTCCTTTCGTAGCATGCATGGTTCATGAACATTATTCAGGATCCAACCACTATATAAAGAAATGAAAACAGAACCGCTGTAATTAGTATTGGAGAAAACATAAACCGAGATGAATGAAAAAATCTAATGTAATTGTTGTAGAAAATTATTGCAAATATAGTATTTTAGTTAACAAAAATGGACATAAACAGATGTTTCATTATGTAGAAAACATAAATGGACATGGAATTTATTTTTTGGAGAAAACATAGGATACAAAGATACTACACAGAAACTGAATGGATACTATATTACAGATAACAGAAATGCAATATATATTTTAGAGATAACATAAACAGAGGCTGCAATGATATTTTATTTCATAGATACTACACATATATAGTATTTCACAAAGTATTGGTGCATAAAAATGGAATAGGAGTGGATAAAATATGAAAACACCATTAAAATACTTTCAGTCACGATGCACAAAAACTTGAAGATGAAAAAAGGAAACCACAATTAAAATCTGTACAACAATGGTTATTGGATATTTATCTGTATATTTTCCACCTTTGTAATAGAAATGAGATGGATTTTAAAAGTGAGATTTCATATGTTTTCAAAAAATGCATGTATAATAAAAACATAATAGTATATGCATATTTAATATAAAATGCATTATTAGTAGAATTAAATCTGTACAGAAAAAATGCATTAACTATGGTCCTTTCAATTTAAATAAAATAAAAAATTATCATTGAAAATAGCATCAACATTGCCTTGAAAAATATTTTCAATGGATCTATAATATGAGCAGCAACAATAGAAAATAGTGACCTATCTATATAAATTTGACAAACATGTAATGTAAAATATGGATAATAATATTAAATGAAAATCACAAATAAATGTAACAAAAGAAATTTCACAATGAAAAGTATCACCTCCAACAATATTAAATTATATCAATAAAAAGGAATGAATATAAATTTTGTAATACAATACAAAAAAATTATAGAACCATCATTACATGATCTAAAAAAAGTACAGAATGACATAAAGAATAAAAACATTAATGAGCTTCATCAATTATTATGTGGCTTAATAAAGTCAAGAAGGCCAATATCCATGAGCTTCATATTAGCTTCTTCATTTATAGATGTGAAAAGGAATTTTAGCAAAACAATAATGACAATAGTTAAAATAGAAAAAATATAACAATAAATAAAGAAGAAGAGTTTTGGTTTCAAGAAAAAAACATTGGCTTTAACTCATGGTGCACAATGCCTTGAAGATGAAAAAAGGAAACCACAATTAAAATATTCTCAATAATGGGTTTTCACCTTTCCCTCTATATTTCCCACCTCTGCAATAGAAATGAGAGGGATTTTGAATGTGAGATTGCATATGTTTTCAAAAAATTCACGTATAATAAAAATGTAAAAGTATATGAATATTAAATATAAAATGCATTATCAATACACTAAATTGTATATATATATAAAATCATTAACTGTGGACCTCTCAGTTTAAATAAAATAACCATTTATCAATGAAAATAGCATCAAAATTGTTTTGAAAAATCTATTCAATGGATCTACAATATGAGAAGCAATGATAGAAAACAGTTACCTATCGATATAAATTTTTCAATCAATAAATGTATATAATGGATAACAATATTAAATGAAAATCAAAAATAAATACAACAAAAGGAATTGCACAATGAAATGTATTATCTCCTAAGATATCAGATTATATCAATTTAAAGGAATGAATATAAATTTTGTAATTCAAAAAAAATTATAGAATCATCATTACATGAGATAAAAAATGTACAGAACGACATAAAGAATAAAAACATCAATGAGCTTCATTAATTCTAACCTGGCTTAATAAAGTCAGAAATGCCAATATATATGAGCCTCATATCAGCTTTTTCATTTATAGATGTTAAAAGGAAGTTCTTCTAAACCAAAAAGGCAATAGTTACAATAAGAAAAATGTAACACTTAATAAAATAGAAGAGTTTAGGCTTCAAGAATAAAAACCTCTGGATTTAGGTCACGGTGCACAACATCTTGAAGGAGAAAAAAGGAAACCACAACAAAAATCTGCACAACACTGGCTTTTGCAACTTTCTCTATATATTTTCCACCTCTGCAATAGAAATGATATGAATTTGAAAAGTGAGATTGCATATGATTGCAAACAATGCATGTATAAAAAACATAATAGTATATTCATATTTAATATAATATGCATAAACTCTTCTCCTCCCCTCCCCTCCAACCTGCCCAACCCCTCCCCTCCCCTCCCCTACCCACTAAACATATTTTCCTCCCACCCTTTCCTCCCCTCCTCCTCCCCCTCCAACTCCCACTTACCAAGATCCTCTTCTCCCCCCCTCTAACCAGATTGTCTTCCCATCCTTTCCCAGCATCTCACCATCCCACCTCCTCCTTCCCCCTGCCCAACCCCTCTTCTCCCCTCTCCACTACCCAACCCCTCTCCTCCCCCCTGCCTAGCCCCTCTCCTACCCCCTGCCCAACT
Source organism: Viscum album (assembly GCA_963277665.1). Lineage (NCBI taxonomy): Eukaryota > Viridiplantae > Streptophyta > Magnoliopsida > Santalales > Viscaceae > Viscum > Viscum album. Next base: position 174,971,427 of record OY728128.1, read on the forward strand.
TATCACCTCCTCCTTTCCCAGCCCCTCCTTTTACCCCCATGCCCCGCTCTACCCCTCCCCTCCCCACTCCTCTACTTGTTCTCCCTCCCATGCCCAGCCCCTCATCAACCCCCACCAAGGCCAGCTTGTCACCCCCCCAATTTCTCAGGACCTCCTCCTATTCCCCTACCTAGCTCCACCCTTCCCCTCCCCCTCCTCTCTTGTCTCCCACCCCATGCCAGCACCTCCCCCATGCCCAGCCCCTTCCCCCAAAAATCCCCCTACCCAACCTCTTCCCCCACCAGCCCCCTCCCCCCCTGCACTCATCTTCACCTCCCCTACCCTCCCCTCCCCTACCCACTAACCAGATTCTCCTAACACCCTTTCCACCCCCTCCTCCTCCCCCTCCTACCCCCCCTCCAAGATCCACCTATCCTGACCCCTCTAACCAGTTTGTCTTCTGATCCCTTCCCAGCAGCTCACCCTCCCACCTCCTCCTCCCCCCTGCCCAGCCCCTCCCCTCCCCCCTGCCCAGCTTATCACCTCCTCCTTTCCCAGCCACTCCTTTTACCCCATGCCCAGCTCAACCCCTCCCCTCCCCACTCCCATACATGTTATCCCTCCCCTACCCAGCCCCTCCTATCCCCCACCCTACTCAGCTTGTCACCCCCCCCCAATTTCCCAGGACTTCCTCTTACCCCATAACAGCTCCACCCTTCCCCTCTCCCCCCTCTTCTTGTCTCCCACCCTATCCCATCACCTTCCCCTCCCAACTTAGCCCCCCTGCCCAGCCCCTTCCCCCCAAAACTCCCCCTTCCCAACTTCTTCCCCCACTAGCCCCCTCCCCCTGACCTCATATTCCCCTCCCTTCCCCTCCCCTCCCCTCCCCTACCCACTAACCAGATTCTCCTCCCACGTTTTCCTCCCCCTTCTACTCCCCTTACCAAACTCCTCCTCTCCCCTCCCCTCTAACGATCTTTTCTTCCCATCCCCTCCTAGCTGCTCACCCTCCCACCTCCTCCTCCCCCTGCCTAGACCCTTCCCACACTAGCCCCCTCCCCCTACCTATATCTCCCCCTACCGTCACCCCTACCCAACTCTTCCAGCATGGACCTGCAATGCCTTACCACTATGGTTTAACACTTCATCAAGTATAGATAATCATCTGAAAGTAATGGATTCAAACTATCTATCCCATTTATATTTCTATGTAAAAAAATGGAAACCATTTTTTAGGAATAATAAATCTATATTCAAAATTAAAACAACTATAGAAGTATGTAATGTATCAAAAACTACTGAAGATTTTATAAGTTGTTACCTTTTTATAACAATAACACAATGCAATACCTTCTTTAAAATATGAAATATGCATAAGGTAATCTCACCAATAACCTCACAGGATTGGTTTATATAGTAAAAAAATCAAGTCTAAGATAGCCAATCATGGTGTGTTGTGTAATGTCATTCATATAAACCATCCAATGAGACAATAAAAACGTAATTCATAACATTTCATTAGCACATAATTTGAATATCTGCATGGATTTACTTGCAATACACCCACACCCCATGTTTCTATTGAACCTGCACACAAAAGTTAAAATTAGGGAATCCTAAAATTAATGGATAAGTGAATATATTTCACAATCAATGATCAAAATACCTATATATAACAGACACCCCATGCATATTAATGTTGTCCATCTATATATTTAAGTCACCAAGGAAATTAACAGAAACTTGATTAAAAAACATTACAGAGGCCCTTCCCCCTTCACAGCACCACCCCCACTAGGCCCGCCCCCATTCCAACTCCTCCTCAATCCTTCCCACCATCACCCCCAAACATACCCAACCCCCTCCCACTGCCCAACCCCTTCCCTCCCTTACCCCCTTAGCAACCACTGCTACCACCCCATCCTAGCACCTCCCCCTTCCAAGTCATCCTCCCTCCTGCCCAGCAGCAACCCCACCAGGCCCATCCTCCCTACCCAGCCCCTTTCCCACCAGCCCCCCTCCCTTCCCTGTCCCTTCTCCCAAAAGCACTAAAATACATCAAGTGATAATTGATATATAATAAAATAAAATTATTAACAAGTACTCCACTTTATCAACTCATGATATTTCAATATTATTATCATACCCTCTACTTTATCAACTCACGAACAAGAAATATTATAAACATACCTGCCAATTTTGGACTTCAGACCTGAGGGTTGTAACTAGTGTATGTCCCGGGTAAACAAAATTTTTTCTGTGGATTTCATACACATATGGAAAACTAAAATCCTATTAAAAATTGTGAAATAAAAGATGGGTAAACTCATATGTATGTTTCTGTGCAGAATAAAAAAAATGCAATTCCTTGTAATATAATAAAATGATTCCATGGTTTAAAAAGGAATTACCTCGACATATGAGTTACAACATATGAAACAGATAACTTGATGATTTCACATCTTTACGAATCATGAATTCTGTGAATGGATCACCTTAACATCTCTAATATGCATCCCTTGAGTATCTTCCTGAGCTCTCTTGAGATCCTGTCTCAGCACCCTGTGAACATTATTTGATCTATTCAGGGCATCCATGTCATTAGTAGTCATGAAAGGAATATATACTCAAAATACAATGTAACTATAAAAATATGAAAGAGAGATGTCATCATGGGATGAGATATGAATGAAAAAACTAAAGAAAATAAATTTTATGAAGATTTAATCAAATTACAAACATGAAAGATTATTAACATACCCGCCATGCCTATACTTAGTTCATAGTTAAGGGTTGTAACCTGGGTTTGTCTTGGGTAAACTAAATTTTTTATGTGGATGTGAAATACATATGGAACACAACAAATGGTAAAATGAATGAACACCAGAATCAGTAAATTTGATTCTGGAATCATAATTGTATTGTCCAACCACATATATGTATATGTGACTTTATCCATTAAAAGTTATCTTGGATCATTTTTTTATACCTAATGAACTATAAAAAACACTAGATTTGGGAGACTGAATGGAGTGTTTTATGAATCCCTAGAACATGGATTTCAGAATAAGTGAAGACGGTGTGTCAAACATGCAATATTATTAACATACCCTCCACTTTATCAACTCACGAACATGATATATTATTAACATACCTGCCACTTTTGGAATTCAGACCTAACGGTTGTAACTTGTGTTTGTCCTGGGTAAACAATATTTTTGCTGTGGATGTCATATACATATGGAAAACTAAAAAACTATTAAAACCTATAGAAATAAAATATGGAAAAACTCATATGTATGTTTCTGTGCATAATAATAAACAAATGTTATTTGTTGTAATCCAATATGATGATTCCATGGATTAAAAAAAGAAATTACCTCGACATATTAATTACAACATATGAAGAAGATAACACAATGATTTCACTTCTATAGAAATCAAGAATTCCGTGAATAGATCACTTTAACATCTCCTATATGCAGCCCTTGAGTATTTGCATGAGCTCTCTTGAGATTCTGTCTCTGCTCCCTATGAACTTTATTTGATCTATTAAGGGCTTCCAAGTCATTAGTAGTCATGTAAAGAGTTTAACCTCAAAATTCATTGTACCTATCATCAAATGAAATTGGGATTTCAACATGGGTGATATATGAATGAAAAAAGTAATGGAATTAAATTTTATGAAAATTTTATAAAATCACAATCAAGCCTGATTATTAACATACCCGCCACGGCAGGGGTTAGTTCGTAGATAAGGGTTGTAACCTGTGTGAGTCCTTGGTAAACTAAATTTTTTCTATGGACGTGAAATACATATGGAAGACTAAAAAACTATTAAAAAATGTTGGAATAATATATAGGTAAACTCATATATAGGTTTAGGTTCATAATAAAAAACAAATGTTATTGTTTTTAATCCAATAAAATGATTCCATTGTTTAAAAAATGAAATAACCTCGACATAAAAATTAAAAAATTAAAACTAGATATCATATTGATTTAGTAGCTTTTGAAATCAACGATTCCGAGAATGGATCAACTTAACAGCTCTTATATGCAGCCCTTGAGTATCTGCATGAGCTCTCTTGAATATGTGTTACCATTTCATTCAAAAACTTCATACAATGATAAATAAAACTGAATTACAGAAGACGTGTATGGTCAATATTCACCATTAAAAAGATCATTCAATGTATAAACAATTTATAAATTTTGAGTAACACCAAATTTTGTAGAATAGTTAAAAACGAAACAACACTGAATCTAAAATCATTATAGTTTTGGAGGCTATTTGTATTTCATCATAGGAGAATTTAAATGAGAAAAATAATTAATGGATTCATGACGATTCAATGATCCTAAAATTAGTGAATTTTTTATGGGATATGAAATCCATGTAAGTTAATGAGAAGATCTTCCATACCTCATCTAATGGTGTATGAGATCTTGGCCAAATACCATTTCTATATGACATGAACTGTGGAGGCTGAATCCAGAACTGATTTAGTCACATACACCACTAATATTAGAAGAGATAACAACATCAATTAGGTTACATGAAATAAGGCCTCGTAGTAAAAACCAAATCAAATTTATGAGTCGATATCAAAACATAAACAAACCTTGTCTGTTCTAGAAACTCAGATAGAACTTTATTTAAATGAAAAATCAAATAAGTGAAAACCCCTTGTCAATATAAATGAAGAGCATACTAAATGTGTAAAACATATGTACTGGTAACCTATAAATGGAAACATAATGTCATGTTTAAATTTTGATAAAAAAATTGAAAATGACATTGCAATGTTTCAAATAATTTAATGAAATACTACACTAAAAAATTAACATGGATATAGTATGTGTTCGTAAATATAATGTGCCATCATGGTTAGTATTTCTAACTATCTGATGGGAATCAAAATTATCTAAATATAGCAGGATTTAAACAATATAAAGCTCAATGAAAAAGTGTTTAGTAGGAGTTAAAAGATATCAAGCATTGAAGGATAGTATATAGAATGAGATTAAATAATATGATTTTTCTAGTGTAAATAATGACATATAAGCCTACAAACACTATTATGCACAATTACATGTAGCATAGAAAATGATTGAATGATCGGTGAGAATATATACTGGAGGTGTTAAAATATTGTTACCAGTAATTTGTTAAAATGATATAACCCAGAAATAATGAAAGTTTATATAATAATATTGTAAATGAAATAACAAAGCCTAATACATTGTGTAAACAATAAAACAAATAAAAATACTAATAAAAGATATTAGAAACATAAATACCTAAAAAAAGTACATGAAACAATGATTTCAAAGAAGATGAAACAGAATTATATATCAAACAAATATTGATCTCAAACAAAAAAAATGAAACATTATTAAAATGGAAGTAGAAATATTAGGGAGAAAAAATTACACTGAATGGTTGATGTCATTACTTTGATAGTCAGGAGATGGTGATATGGATACCTGAATCAGAAAAACATGTGAAGTCATTCGTCAAAATTTTCATAATCATGAAATGTAGAATCAAAGTACATAACAGGAATAATATTTAATTTTAACTAACAGTATTCAAAAAATTAATTGGGGTATAAATATCAAAAAAAATAATGAAATAGATACCCTAATTTTTGAATCAGAAAAACATATCTACTATAATAACATTTGAAAATGTTTTACATGAAGGGAAATACATAAAATTGAAGAGGAGAATATTTCAACAATTTAGGAGAACATACCTATTGCTGGGTGAGCATCACATCGGTTTAAATTCGATTGAGTATAAATAGTTGACAGTTGTAGATGAGGATATAAATCACCATGTTGAGGGAGTTAGAGAATGAGATAGACTGAATCAAGATGGTTTTTGACTGAAATTCTTCGAAAGAGTAAAAGCATCGGGAAACATATTAGGAGATGAGAGGGGAAATGCGAGCGACAACCGTAGGTGTAGCACAAGAGAGGTAATAGTAGCGCGAACCATAAGAGGGGCGCCATGGAGGAAATGAGAGAAAGATTCATAATAATCATGGAGGATGTGAAAGGGGTGAGAGAACAGCTAGAGTGGGAATCAAAAGAGCACCGACGGAGGTGAAACAGTAGAAGAAACCATAGGAAGGGGAATATATCATAGCGGGAATCCTAATAAGCAATGAGGAAAAGAAGCATAATGTGGAGGAGCTGATGGCGTATCACATAGAGGGGGATCATGCGGTGGTGGGTCTAGATGATGGAGATGAGAATTGGGAATAGCAGCGGGATTGCTTTGTCGAGGAGGGGAGAAGAACCATAGTAAACCCGAGGTAAATCATGATCGGGTGTGTGATAAAGCATTTTTAGGGTATGGAGGTAGAATTTGGGATTATTTGGGTGACGTGGAGTCACGGGAAACTTACATGTATGAAATAAATAATCCATGTTTAGTATAGATAGTAGATTTAATTTTAGTTAGTCAAAATCTTGGGGTATTACAATTTATAACCTTAAAATTAATTTCTCTCTTGAAATTATATCACTCTGACCTAAATAATGAGGATATCCCAATTTAATTACATTCTTAGTTTCCCAAGATGGTTAATTGAATTTCATATTACCCTATAGATCATTTACCATGTGAGTATCCTTGTTCTATAGAACACTATTTATATGATCGAATATTTTTTTCTAGTAGTTCTTACTAAGAAATATCATCATCCAATGGAAGGACCTATGATTTATGTAAATGAAAATGGAATGTTATGTACCTATTTATGAGAGATACATGGAACACATCATGAAAATGGGAGAGGATTTGTGGGAGCTGCAAGTGATAAGATTTTTTCCATACTCGATTAAGAATAATAGAGTGCATAATATAAAAATGCCATATTTTTCCATTCTTTCTAAATCTCATAACCTTCATCCATGGGGAAATACATAGAGAATAATTTTCACCCACTTTAAACTCTAAATGTTGTGGATGATTATCAACCTAACTTTTCCATTGACTATATGCTTCTTTAATGTTATATAGAAAGGTTATGAATTTACTAAACATGTCGTATCACTAGCTCAAGTCCTAAAAAATTAATTCTTAATTACCATTCAAAATTATTGGAGTTATGCACTTCCTACCATAGGGACCCTCATAAATAGATATTGGAATACATGAGTAAAATCAATTGTTAAATGTAAATTAATCTAGAGTAATTTGGTAGTCCCAACAACATTTAAATTCTAGAGAATAATATCTCAAAATATCCTCTAGGGTTTTAATGGTTTCCTCAGACTAACCATATTTATGAAGGTAATAAGCTATATTGATAACTGAACTCTATATCTAGAGGAACCTAATGATTTTAGAAGAACATTGAGTTAAAATCAGATCTTGATCTGATACAATGGAATGTGCTAATTCATGTATCCTTATTAATTAATTAATTTATATTTATGATTGTTGATCAAGATAGATATATACTATAATATCAATGAAGTGTGTTGACATCATAAGGTGATTGACAACAAATCAAATAGAATTATGGCCTTGATATATTTTGGGGAATTAGATGATAAAATACAATTTGTTTTTTCAATGTATATTCTAGTATTTTTAATGGTTATGATAACCCAATATAATTATATATCTCAAAATTAACTTACTAAAATACTAATTGCTGAGATACAAAGATCAAAATATCACTCTACATATTGTAAAATTGGAAATACTCATTCATGTCTCTGTACATCTTCATACTTCCATGATGAATAGATAATAATTTACTATAAGACTCATCTAATAGATTAATCTAAAAATGTAGTAATGATTGTACATATTTTATATTCCAAAAAACTATCATTAAACAAAAACAATGATGAACATAAAAAATATTTAATATATTCTTTTGTTTCTCTATATGTCACATTTCTACCTCTTTAATCATTACAAAGATTGATGGTTGAACACTAATATGGAAAATATAATATTTATCCACATACTTTATGATTTCAATATCCATAATTTGAAAATATATGAATAAGGGAAATTTTGTAAACTCATTACAAATAACATAATATGATCCTTTTGACACAGAGTATCTTCTACCTTTTTAGCATTCCTCAGGTGGAAGTGTATTCAGTATCCACAATATTTAATCTTCTCAAAACACCTTTTGTAGCTCATATTCAACTATATATATGTAAATATAGTCATTAAATATTAATGATCAATATATATATCACACCTTTCACCATACAAAAATTGGAACTGTATCATTAGTACACAAAATACCACAGCTAAATCTAAATTATTTGATGGGTAATTTTTCTCATGATTCTTAATTTTTCGATAAGAATGATCAATAACTATATCATTTTCTAAGAGGATGCATTCTAGACCCTTATTTGATCCATCACTATAGATTACATGCCCTTTTCCTTTATTGGGTAATGTAATTATATGTGTTCTAACTAAACTTATTTTTTGTTCCTTGAAATTTTCCATACATTCAAAAATATAAATGAAATTTTCACCCTTATAATAAAACTAAGTGATTGAATGGATTGTCATGAAAAAATTTCCATAAAAAAAAGATAATATCTATCCAAAACAAGAAAACTTTTAATATCAGTAATTTAGTTTAGTATTCACTAATCATCAATAACATTATTCTTTGACAGATCTAAATATATTCACTCAATTGAGTTTATATGAACTAAAATGAATCTTTTTCTAACCAAATATCATAAATTTTCAATGTTTTATATCGATTCCATTTTCATAGGTTATTCAATACAATATGCATGTGATCTTCATGTTATTACTTTGTCTTTGAATATATAATAATATACTTCATTTTGAATAAGTGAGACAGATCAGGTAAATCTATAAAGACAACATTTGTTTAATCCATTAAGATATAAATGGAATTAGTTCGACCAAATTGAATCACTATATATTCATAGTTTCTATAAATCTAATGTAGTAATATTAAGGGTATATCCTCCGATATTACTTTAATTGATGATATCCAGAATGATGATAAATATTAGAAAATTATTAATCTCCACAAAGTTGATGAAATATGTCATCAATATGTAGAATATGATACTTATTCTTGATTCTAACTAGGTTAAGTTCCCAATAATAAATTTAGTGTGAAATGTTTCAATAAAAATTCTTAAAAAAATAGTTGCACCATTAAATTATTATCATAGATGAATAAATCCTTTTCCAAGATTCACCTAGATTTTTTCCTTCAATTCATATAACTCAATGAGGGTAACTCTATATGGAGTCTTTGAAATAGTTATAGGGCTAGTTATGAGTTCAATTAAGATCTCAACATGAAAATTCATTTTAACAATTGAACACTCTTCAAAAAAAGAATAAAAAACTCCCAAAAAATAATAATATCATCGATGTTGAGTTTCTCCCAAACCATCAAAGGTAAACACCCCTTTTTAATATAAATCAATTCTCACACAATGGATTTGATTTTCCTTGGAAGTTTATATTTATTATCACACTAATGGATGATCATTGTTTGGATTGTAATATTAAACATAATATCCATTCCTCAGTAATTTATGTGGAATTTATGTTGATAAATACAATCCATGCTTATGATAATATCAAATTAGACCAGATAATGAATGAACAAATCCATAGGATGAGTAATACAAAAAAAATCAACTAGGAAAGAATCATTGACTTTAGATATTATCTTCATACCATTAGGGGTTTTCACTAACAATTCAACATCTAGACATTGGGGTATCGTTTTAATACAATTATAAAATTATAAGGATATAAAATATTTGATATATCTAGAGTCAAATAAGACATTAGTTGATATTGGGTGGATGGTAAGTCTACCTTTAACCATGTCATTATGTTACCCCTTATAAAAAATAGTTATCCTATGAGATTTCCATTTGTCTATATGATTTACAAGTTATTAAAATCATTCATCTTAATTAACCTTTAGATTTGATCACTGTTTAGAATAATTCCCATACTCCATTCATTTTAAACATTGGATTATGGGTGGTACATTCAATAGATATTTATCTCTATTTTCATAACTAGTTGAGTTCTTCACGTCACTTCATAATTCAACTTCTTGATGACCTTCCTTTCCAAACATAAAATATTTACCTATCAAATTAAGATAATTTCTTCCATATATTCATTCTACACACTAATCGTAAAGGAAATCTCATATTTTCATCTCAATGGTTTTTAATATTTCATCTGAATTCTATATTTATTTTCTTTCTAAAACCAATAGATTAATTGTGAAGTAAAATCATTATTTCTAACTTGATATAACATTGAATAAAATTTCTCATAATTGTTAAATTAAAATATAGATAACACGCTTGGAGGCTTAGTTATAAACAACTAAAAAATATATATAACTTACATTTAGGTTGGATGATAATACTAGAATCATACCTCAAATGTTTTGTAAATTTTTTATCAAATTTACCAATAGATTAGTCTTCCTTCTAATTTATATCCATGAAATCCTTATCCATTTTCATAAGAACAATAAAATTATAGTTCTTATTTAAAATGATCTCTTAAAATCATCACATTATATAGAGTCAATTTTTTTTCATCTTATTCATGACAATAGTTCATTTTTTATTCTCTCTATGTTCCAAATGATAAAGAGAAAAAATGAATTTTTCATTCTTCAAAAAATAGAGAATTTGAAATATAATTTCAATGGTATTAATACATTACTCAGAAACTAGTTGATCTGAGGACCCATAAAAGTAGGTAGATTATTCCTCATAACAGAATAAATATAATGTTGTTTCTTCCTATTATTATTTTGAACCTCATTAAGATTAATATATTTAGATATTTTAAAAAGAATAAAAATAACATATTCCATTCTACATTTCCTAAAATTTAGTTTCTCATGAGTACTATCATTGAATTTGACATCACAATTGGCATTATCACAGTTTTGTCAAGTTCCAACAATTAACTAAAACCAAAAAACATAGTTTTAGAAATAATAATAATTGGGGAAAATAATATAATCATGAAAAATAATTTATATGATGTTTAAATAATGATTCATTCTTTCAAATCAATAACACCATTAGTTTTACCAGGGCCATTCATGATCATTATCTATTAAAATCCTTCAATATGATCTGTATAGAACTTGTGAATAAATATGCACGTATCTCTCAAGAGTGTCAAACCATATACACAGTAAGGTAATAGATACCATGTAATGGAATGATGGCTATTATTTACTCAAACAACTATTTTCAGAATTATTATCCTAAGATGTATATACTCCAAAATCACGTCCACTTGTAATATCTGATCAATGATTTTTTTCTAGAAAAACCACACTCTTTTCATTACCATTACATAGGATGCTCTGCTATAAATATAATTATCCTAATTGTTCTCTCTAATGTCTTCTCATAATATTTTCTAAAGGTTATTATCAATTTATGTGATACCAACTAGCGAGACCTATAGTTTTCATTCAAATATATCAAATCATAATAGATTAATTTTCATTACATAACATAATTATCCATTCCAAAACAATATAGGTATTATACATTTAAAAAAAAATATATCCATAAATAATTGGTTCATAAGTGAACCACATAATCTCCCCCTAACTTCTTTATGAATATCACACTTCTTAGATATATATAAATATAAATATATTTCTTTTTAAATTGGGGAAAGGGAGCATAAAAATGTTTGACCTCATATTCTCAATAATGGTAAATAAGGTATATATTTTCAAAAACATAAAACAAATATTTGAGTAAGGGTATGTTACTGGGAGAATAATATTTGAAAACTATACCACACATATCATAGATCATAATCATGAGCCGTGGCATAAATGTTAGTATTTCAAAAGACATGAATCATAATGGAATCACAGAACAAAAGCCTTGAGAACATAACATTGGAATATGGAATTGATTTTTGGTAGATATTTTTTTAAAGAAAACCATTTACATATTTATGAAGGCTCATTTTTAAGACAATCATAATACATTGGGTTCACTTCCAAAAACCATCATAGTTGACATGGTTCACTCACAGGACTATCAAATTGGATAGTGTCCCTTACTGAACTAATATTATAACATATTAATGTCCTATTTATATCAAATGATGTCCATATCTACCCAATACATTGAAGTTGTATATAATTAATATACCACTATCCACATAATTAAAATAATACCTATTGTTTTCTAAAGAACATAAAATATTAATGTATCATAACCGATGTAAAGGAAATGGGTTTTATAAAAAATTCATCATGGAAAAGATGTGCAACCAAATTTGGATTCAAAATCATATTATAATCATAATGGTAAACCATCCATATAAATAATAAATTTTTTATCATTGGATAATACCCCATGAAAATATCAGGAAATATTAGGGGATGTTATTTTAGATGAAAAAATCTTTTAAAAGATTACTTTGATTCTTTAGAAAGGTACCCAATAAACATTGAAATAACTACATTAAAAACCAAATATTTTCAAAATATTATGGGAAAATTTCCATTAAAAATAAATATGTGAAATTTTGAAGTAATTATCAATTTATTTACTCTCCATAATGGGGTGAAATTCTATCTATTCCATATAATTTAAAAATAAAACATTCCATTTTTTCAATTATAAAAAAATACTAAAAGTTCCTCATTTTGTAAATAAAAAGTTGATTCAATTAAAAAAATAGAAATTAAATAATGTTTAAAAATGAAATTTAAGATACATAAATGAATATTACAACATTTTTTAAAACTTTTCAATGAAAATATGAACATGGAAGAAAATAGATTTTCGACCGAATAGAGAGATGATATCGATTTTCCTTAAAAAAAACTCTAGTATATTGAGTACGCAAAGAGAATAAAATGAAAGATAAACAATTATTACACATAAAAAACTATTGGAAAATAATATTAAAGATTTTATTGATATTTATATCAAGAAATTCCATCATTGGAATACATAATCATAAAGAATTTTAAAAACCAACGATATTGTAACATAAAACCCATACCAATAGTCCGACATCATTGTACATATTTAAACCTCTTGTATAATAAATATATATTTATAGAAACATTATAGAACATTATATCAAGTATATAATACCATATATTATTTACATATAACCATTTATCACCTATTTAATGATAATTTGTTACAAAAATCAATTTTTTGCGTAATAACTATATTGTTTTTCATGTATGTTTTGGTTTAGTAATTTTTTCACTGTAATTTGATTATGGTTAAATAATATAAATTTTTTTAATCGTTATATATATATCATATAAATTAATTATATATAAATATATTTATTTTTATCCATAATAGTTTGATGTAGAAAAATGAACAACACTGTTCGAAGAGGTTGCATGACATATGTATTCCCAAACACAGTTTTCATTTTTGGATAGATGGAATAAAATAAAGGCAAATAATAATTAAATTTTAATAAATAATTATTATATAGTATATAAAATTTATATTCATTAATCTATCCTTATTAACATTCATTTTAAAATATATTGTAAAATGAAACACATCACTTCACGAAGGTGGTAGTATACACATATGCAAGAGTGACATTACCATTTTCCCAACCACTAGTAGGTAAGAAAATATATGTGATTATATTATAGATGAAGTCTAATTTTGAGATAAATATCATATAAAGAAATTAAATTCATCATTATATCTATCCTTGAGAGGTAATTATGGATAATTAATTGGATCATTTTTTGAGGTGACAGTCTTCCATACAGATGATCAACGATTTTGTTTCACATTTGATAGAATATGAGATGGATTGAGGTTATTAAGAAAAAACAACAAAATATAATTATATTAAAGATTACATTTTTATTACATTAATTTTGTTGAGGAAGATTAATTGTTGGTAGAAGAGTAAATAAATAAAAAACATATCATAAAGAACTTTAACTTTTCTTGGGACAACCACTTCAAAATTACACCAAATTCCTTCCTATTATTGTTTTATGATGACTAAAAGGACTCTTGTTAATTATCAAGGATGAAATAATGGGATTTTGGTAGGTTTTGGATGAACAATATTCTCTTTATGTGTGGATAGTAGATGAGAGGGGTGTCCTTTTGTAAGTAGAGGAAAGGATACAATTATAATTTTTAAAACAATAAAATGTGTTAACATATTATTCACACCAAAAGGGTATGAAATGGACAAATAACAAATATTATATAATAATAATTCTAAAAATTTATTTCAATTATAATTTAAATTATTTTTGGTTATTTTAGACTAATCTATTTAGTTTAAAATCTACGTAAACATGTTTTAAAATTATTGATGGTAACACATTTTTACACTTTTCATTATTCATTATGGAAAAAATAATGGTTATCATATTACATAATATTATTTATGATTATTAAAAATATCTAATCCATTTTATCGAATTCAATTCATATATGGGGTAAATTTTAATTTAATATTATACACACAAACGCAATGAAAATTTTTCTTCTAAAGAAAATGATTTTTTATGTATAAATTATTTTTAATATCAAAATTAAATATAAAATTGATTATAATGACCCAAATTAAATTAATAATAATTTAATTTAACTAATATTACATTTAAAATCATTTTGAAACAAAGTTTTACATTTTAAACTCATTAAATGAAAGAGTAAATTTTTAATAAATATCATTGTTACAACTATTCACTGTAAAAATATACTTTTCAAAGAAAAAATCTCAAAATTTAAATATAAGATAATTTCTATATGTTTATTTCCAAAATAAATTTAATTATGTGAAATAAATTTTAAGAAAAATTAAAAATAATAATTATATTATTTCCTCATGAAAATAAATAAAAACCATATTAAGGAAAATGTATCTTTTTGAAAACGTTAGAGACATTAATAAAAAAACATCTTTATTTATATAAAATAATTGTACATATTGTTAAAACGTGGTTATTACTATTCATACTATTAAATTAATGATAGGATATAATATATTACTATTACCTAGTTCATTTATACTTTAAGATGCATGTATTTAATTTTATCAATGAAATCATATTTATTTAAAATTAAATATGTAATAAAATATCAGGGTTTCACAATAATGGATTGAAATTTACCCATAAAAATATCTAAAATAAATACATTCCTTGTTTTTTCAGTATAATATCAACAGTTTGTTAAAAAAATTACATTATTTGATAATATGTTAATCATGGTGACAAGTAGGGTTTCTAAATTCACATTGAAATAAATGTGAGGACATATTTGATTAATTAAAGTAGAGATTGATAAATGAACCACTATTATTGAAAAGACATGGTAACAATATGTTGGTTTTTTATAATGATTCCTCATTTCAAGGAAATGTATTTGTAAGCTAAATATTTTAGTGTTTTTTCTTATTTGTCATCACAATTCAAACCTTATGAGAGTAATTATAAAACTCATAATTTAGAGTCAACAACAGTGATTTTTTCACTACAGATATTGTTACAATATATTTATGGAAAAAATGAGTTATATACATTGAAAAAAATATTTTTGAATATATATTTAGTTCGTAAAACAGAAATATGAGACAATATAGATGGTTTAAACTTGTAATGGAATGTTTTTGTGTGATAAATTATCATCATGGGAATTAAAACAATATAATTCAAACAATAATTAGAAAATACTATTTTATGTTACACATGATAATTGAAGATAGATTTATAATTCATAGCCTTCTATTAAAAATTTACATTGGTTTTCTAATGGAAGAAGAAACATTACACTTATTCGAGGTAATTGTACAAACTTATTTCTTACATATTGTTAAAAAATATTAACAAGATGGTGAAGACAAATAAAAGAATATATAAGGTGTGACAAATGGTAAATTAAAATAGTTTAACAATTTTAAATATTTATTTTGGGTTTGGTAAAATTTTATGTGTTCATTCATTACTATAGGTGAAAATTGTACCTTGGATAAGGCTAAAAGTTAAAACTTCTAAAAAGATTTTGGCAATAAAAAGATATATAAGGATATTAAATATTATTTTTTGTGAAAAAATATGATGTGATTGAGTCCGAATGATATTACAATACTTATAGTATTTCAATAATTGAATTCAAAAATAGAATATCCAAAATGTGTTTTGAAACCTTTACCTTTACCAAAGTGGATGTGGTATAATATTACTATAGATTTCATTAATGGTAACACAGATCCATTCAAGGGGTATAATTCAATATCTTTCATTATATTATTTATTATAATTTCAATATATTTTAAATAAATATAATAGGAATAAACTCTAAATTTTACGGATATGTTTTATATAAATGGTGTTTTAAAACTGTATTGTATGCCCTCATTAATAGAATCTGGTCGTGATCTATGATTCATGAAAAATATTTAACCAGGTCACTATTTGTATTAAAATATCAAAATTAATCTTATCATAACTTCTAATTAAAAAATGGAAAGATATACTGAAAATTACATTAAAAAATTATAGTACATTCTATATTCATACATACTGAACAACCATGGATGTTTAAATAAATATCTACCAATATTGAAGTTGTCATACTAAAATAATTAACAATCCCTAATTAAAGTGGAACAATATAAATCCTTCCATATAAATTGATTTTGGATGTCAACCTGTTTATATTTTGTTGGATAAATGATGTTATTGGGTGTAAAATGTTTGTAAATGATGTGAGAGAAAACAAATTCATATAATCACACATCAAGAAGCATAGAGAAGACAACAATGTTTTTCTAGAAATCAAAGGACGTATTTTAAATTCCTAAAATAGAGAAATGTATTCCTTAGTATATCTTGTTGGGAAGGGGTTACATATTTTTTAAATTAAGGGAATCAATGTTTAGATAAAAATTTTCCATTTGAAATATTTGATGAAGTATAAACTGTAGAATATTTCTTATCAATTCCACCATACATTATATGGGGCATGATGTGTTTCATATATCAATTAACTATAAATATATTCTAAATCCTTAACATATTATAATGGTTTAAAAGTTTAGTTTGATACAAAACCTTCTTTTTATGAGTATTTTATTCAAATTCATTATTAGATACAGTACGTGATATGAAAATAGATGACTTGATTCATGAATACTCCTTATAGGAATCAACATCTATATGAAGAAACATTGGAACATGAGTATGGAATAAAAAATATGATATACATTTTTTATTGATCATTATAAAATTTCAATTACATTATTATTATATGGTATTGATAATATAATACTAATGAAATTATAATAATAAATAATCATACAACCAAATGTTATAGAAAAAATAAAGGATATATATTTATTAAGGTCATTGTAGCTAGAATATTTAATAAAAAATAATGTGAGTACAAAATCAATGTCTCATGGGTCATAATCACCAGTAAAAATCATCTTTATAATAAGTATTATCACAAAAAATATATATATATTTTAAATATGTATCTATTTATTTATTTTTCTATAGGATTTTTGGTTAAATACTAGGTTTTTTAAAATAATAAATTCATTAGTGTAGCAGTGTGATACATGGTTAGTGAACGGTTTGTAGATAACACACCGCAACCCCTAAAAACCATGTGACTTAGATATTCGTTATATACAAACATGACATATAGTTTAAAGGTTTTTTCCCCTCCCTTATATCCCACATGTCCCAAAATAGAGGTGACCACATCATTAGTTTGTGATCTAGAATACCATGTATCCAAACAATGTAGCCTTTACTGGTTAAAATTTTAAATTCAAATAAAATAAAATAAAATAAATAAAATAAATTAAAATATATTGAAACAAAATAAAATAATAATAATAATGTAAATATATTACCTCACACCTATCTTATGTGACCCCACCTTTTACCCTCTTTCTCACACTCAATGCCTAGAGGGGATCCCCATATGCACTACACCCCTCATCCAGGCTCCTCTCTATTATCAATTTCTAACCTGATTTCTCATAAAATCTTCACTGATAAGGGTTTATCTCTATACTCTCTCATTTATTTCCATCTCATTCTTTCATTTTCTCTTATTCTCTATTGCTCATGTTCCTTGGCAGAACCTAACAAAATCTAGGGTATATTTTTTGTTGGTATTTTGTTATTAGGGTTCATAGGGTTCGATTGAGGACTATTCTAACCTTGGGCATTAATGGAACTACTTTCACCCTTGGTTTTGGGATAGTTTTATTTTTTCATCATATTTTTCTGATTTTTAATTAGTTGTTTTATGAAATTTCGGTTTCATATTTTTTTCTTCTGCATCTTGTTCATTTATGAGATGGTTTCGAGTCCTAATTATTGTTAGAGGCTTTCATGGGTATATATAGTTAACCACAAAAATACCCAAACACACACACACATTATCACAGACACACTTCCTCCTTGTATGTAATCCCTCATGGTGAGGGAAATATGTACATTGTTTCCATGGTTACATATTTATGTGTTTGTATTTATGCATGTATGTGTGAAGTTACCCTTGTTAAAGGTTGTGTGTTTGGAGGCAAGTTCACTATGTCTGGGAATTTAATTTGAATTCCAAGACATTATGATTGATTTAATATTATCTTTATAATATTTTTTATTATGTATTTTGAATGAAAATTTGTTGTGGATCTTATAAAATGTTTTCCATTTTTTTAAAAAAAGTTAAAAAAGATTATAACATAGGGTTACCAAGTTAAAATATGTTTTAAACCATGTTTTGAAATTTATTTTATTTTTCAATGATCAATTGGTTTTCTAAAATTACTTTTATTAGGCTCTATTGCCACATTTAATTTTTTTACAGAAATAGAAAATCCCTTTAAGTCAAGCTCCTTGAAATTAAAATGATAAATTTTTGTGTTAACTTTGTGTTGTTAAAAGTGTTTCTAATGATGCCCTAGTTCCTTGTTTTTATGTGACATCAAAAGGGTATTCACATAATGAGGGAGATCAGAGGTGAGTAAGTGCACGGATTTTTGTGTAAATAATGTGATATGCACGTATATGAAATCTTTGTAAAAACACACCTCTATTTGAAAGAATCACTTTGAAACCCTGGGTACTAAGCCGAGTGAATTAAAAATGGGAAATATAGAAGAGTAATTAGGGTCCCGGCCTAGGCCCCATAGTAGGATAATTCTACAACACAAACTAATGAAAATGATTATTCTTTTTTCTACCACTAGATTTTTAGATTCAACATATATAGTGGCTCATTCATGAGAAAAAAACTTTATACTTTGATAACTTATAGCATTAATTGTAAAAACCTAAAATTATACAAGAAAAACATTTTATTTTATTTTATATGAACATGATACACTAAGTTGAAAGAACCCATGAATGATATTTCATAAAATTTAACCTCTTTTATATATTTGAGAACATTAATCCCTGATTCTAAATATACCTTTACTTAGTTCATTATTAAAACCTAGAAAATAAATTAGGGGGAATAAATTTTACAAACAAAATTATAATAATAATGGTTATATATTTATTACAATTAAAATAAGAATAATTTAAAAGAATGAAATTTACATTGAAATACTATATTTTTCCATGAAAGAGGGATTGGTTTCACTTTTTGTAAAAAAGTTAAACTTAAAATTTTACCCCTTTTGTGAAATTTATTTTAGAAAAATAACTTCATTTTTTAAATAATAATATCAAAAAAATTAGTTTCCTTTTTAGATTTTTTCTAGAATTCTTTATTTTAGATGAATAGTTAAAATAATGAATTTTAATTCAAAACTACATTTTCATTTAAATTACTTTTAAAGTAAAATTATATTTATAATTTATTGTAATGTAAAAAAAGTTCAATTATATATATATTAATCCAATTTAGTTCATTTAAATAATTTTCATATTTTATTTTGATATAAAAACATTGCAATCTTTTGAACATTTTCTCTTTTTAAAACACGAATTCTTAAAACGTATGTGGGATTAATTAAAAATAAAAATTTCCACATATATAAATGAAATTTGGAAAAATAAATTCTATTTTTTAAATAACAGTATTTTATATTTTTTAATAATCTATACAAATTTTTTTTACCAAAGTTAATTGTGAAGAATATAAAAAATAATCATCATGGTTAAGGTAAAATGGATTTTCCATGGGTTATAATAAAAATAAATATGTTAAAAGGAAATTAAAACTTTCATAAATTATATTTTATAGAAAAATGGAGGCCCTATAATGTCTAATTTTCTATAATAAATCATTTTGGACAATTTTTCCTTGTGAAAAATGTGGGTACAAATTTTTTTTCCAAAAATTTACAGGTTTTTCACTAACATAACTTATTAAAAGCCACCTTTTATCCTCTCTTTATCACATCATCACACCCTTTTGTATTATTTAATAAACACAAAAATAACTTTCAAATATCCCTACTCGTATTCTATTATACTTATTTTTTGTTGAAATCCTACCAATGGAGGTTTTTTGTGCAATCTTAATGTGGATACATAATAGAGAGGTTGTATTCTTCAACAATCATTTTTATTTTAATTATTTATAATCCTAATTAAGTTATTAATTAACAATTTGTATATAAAAAAATATATTATATATACTGAGATGTTTTTATTTCAATTTAATGACCTATAACCATCCCCACTTCCATCAAATGGGTTATGAAATCACCATTCACGTGTACGAAATAATACCACCTTGCGAACCAATGTCATTCGTTTGTTCATTACCAACTCTCACAATTGAGTAAAATGATGGATAAAAAGTATGAATATAATAGTTTTAACATAATTAAAAATCTATAATAATTATATCATATATAAATTTTTTTACTTTCCATTTTGTAGTAGATATGACAATGTTTCTCGTGTATACGTCGGACCACCGTATCACAAACCGATGTGATTCGTTTTTCACTAATGATTTACATGTAATGTTATAAGGATAAAGATAATTATTATATTTTATATAAAATAACTAATTATTAAATTAATTAGATATTTATAATTATGAAAAGTAAATATATCATTTTATTTTTTTACACTGATAAATGATAACATCGATAGTGTGCTAGTAGAGTATTGCCTTTATGAAGCAATGTGACACTCTTTTCAATTCCCAACCACATGGATGATATATATAAGTATATTTAAATAAATAATATTTTATATATGATGATAATATAATTATTTAATGATATAATATTAGTTACATGACTTCCATAATGATCATTGAAAAATGGAAAAGTTACTCATGCACGTGTACAACCATCCATCTCTATGACGGAATCATAATACATTTTTCAAAATTATATTTCGTGATTATTTTTAAAAGAATAATTTATGTATAAATATTGTAATTATATCATAAATATTATTATGGATTTGATATAACAATTTAATATGCACCATATTTGGATCCTTATAAACAAAGATCCAATGAGAAAACAAAGTAGTTGGGAAAAAAAGGAAAATAATTAAATACTATTAACAAAAGGGTGATATGGTGTTATAAAATAATAATATATGGAATTATAAATATTAATATTATTCTTTAATAAGTTAATAATATGTTTAAATCAACTATTCATGTGGTTAAATCACATTCAACTAATACTATGTGTGGGGTAAAGGATTTCCAAACACAATTTCCATTCATTGGGTTAAACTATTAATTAAAATATTATGTAATGCTAAGATTATGTGTGAAATGAAATTTGATTATTATATTTATTTTAAAATTCTTATATGTATTTAAATTTGATACACATAATCAATTCATTGATTCATCATCCCTTCAATGATATGATCTTTGTAAGAGTCTTTGTATGAATTTCCCTTTATTGAGGAATATTGCAATGTTATGAAACTAATAACTTTTATATATTTTAGATATTTCCAATTTAAATGTAATATCATTAATAATTAATAATTAAAGGAATTTTATGTTTTTAATTTAATTATTTCAGGGATGGGGATTTTAATGTCATATATCAGGTGGTAAATAATTTCATAAGTCAAATTATTTTTATTGGGTTAAATTACATATTCATCATCATTGATATTTTAAGATTATGTGTGTGATGAAATTTAATTATAGTGTGTTTTACTTATTATTTATTTATGTGGATTTATAGTTGATACACATAATCTATTTATTGAAAAATTAACACTTTAATGTTATGATCATTGTGAGGGTTTATTTTACAATCTCATTCCCAAAGAGATTGTTTACTATTAAATATTAGTTAATGGAAATTATTTGATAATTGTCTAAAAACTCATATAATTTTCTAATACTATGTTATTCATGATATTTTTATATTATAATACCATTTTTTCCTTCCATGGGGATTAAAATAATTTAAAATTATCCTTATGAAAATAAGAATTCATTTCTCCCTTTGGTCGGAAATATATTTTCATCTAACCCCATGTTTTGAAAAATGGTTCTAGAATTATAAAAATGATTTATTAAATATATTTTAACAGTTTTTATTTGTTTAAAAATTATTTGAATAGGATATTCATTTTTTATTCAAAATAATGCACGTTATTATTTTTACAAAAAAGTTATAGGAATATTCATTAAACGTTTCTAACATGAATATAATTTCTAACCCTAGTGACCCCTAAAATATTTTAAATATTCTATTTTATGTATAAAACATTATTTTTAAATAAAATTTTTTTCAATTTTTTTGTGGAATTTTCGTCTTAAAATGTGACTCTCAAAATGAAAAAGCTATTTTAATAAAAATAATTTTAATGATCTTTTTATGGTATTTATATTCATTAATGAAAATAACCATATATTATTACTCTAATGGGTATATTTCTTGTTGATGAGAACCTTATTCATCCTCTTCATTGTTCATGGTCATTTTTAACATGGAAAATATTTATATTGAGTTCATTGATTTGTTTCTATATTCATTAATGTTCCCTTTAATTATTCACCATCTAATTGACATTAAACATCAACTAAATATCCATAATTTTTATCTAGGATATGGTATTTCTTAAAACATATATAATTTATACATATAGTGATCTACATTTAATATTTTTTTTATATGGGGAAATATTGATAAATATTTATTCCTTACTCAATATATATATCTTTGATTACAAGAAACGTTTTCATGAATTAAATCAACTATTAGATATATGAGGAATACTTTAGAAATGAATACATGGGTAAATAACAGTTATAAATGTCCCATTGATGCATCATTAGTCTCATGAGGTGAATCAATAATCTATCCTAAAATTAATTTTCCAAACTAAATGAGTTTTCACCAAATCATTCTGAACTGTATTTTGATGGTCATGAAGGCAGAGGTATCATGATCATAAGTTCATGAAATCCAATAATGAATCTTTTACTTAATTAATAATTCAATTAATATTATAAACAATATTTGTTTTCAATAATATATTCTTTGGTTGTATTTAATTCTTAGTAATTGATTAAGTGGAATTTTTTTCAGCTATTTACCTTTGCATATTGATAATGATTTATACAATTATTATAGTGATGTTATTGATTAAATGGAATGTGATTTTAGTTATTTACCATTAAATATTGATTATTCGAGATTGATTCTTATATATTCTATTTTAATTTACCCTTACTGGTAATTTGAGATAACCCTTATTTTGATTCATTGCCCATGGATTCCATAAAATGTACTATAATTAATATGTAGGGATATGATAAATGGAAAATTGTTATTCTGGAAATATTTTTGTTATAACTCATATATTTATGTTTTATTCAAGACTCACATATCTATCTACTCTATCTAGACTACTAAACTATTCATTTCTTTATGATATAATTATTTGTATATTATGTCAATGTAATAATGCAAATGTTAGCATTGGGTTTCTGGTTTTCAGGTAATAAATTTTGTATCATTGTAATTTTTGAAGAAAAAATTGGAATTAGATTTAATAAAACATTGGTTGGGGATCCTAACCCTATGTAAGACATTGAGTGTAAGTATAAATGAACATTGTAATGTTTTGTTAAGGTGGGTATTATTTGGTTTTTACAAGGATAATCTCTTTTATGGATACTACAAGTGGAATTTTTTTTCGTATAGTTGTACCTAGGATTAATGGCTCGAAAAATGGAACATTTTACATGGCCCAATAATCACCTAGTACATGATAATATTCCTTTCTATTCACCTAGTTTGATAGTAGTGTGTGGTATGCTTATAGTAATTCACAATTTCATTAACAAACATTATTAGGTATTTGAATTGATAAATGGAAAAGAATATTTTGGGTTAAACATAATGAGTATTATATTGAAAATTATGTGTCTCAAAGTAACTAAGAAATAATTTATTTGTGAAAAAGGATGGCATAATGAAATGGATTGCTGAGGAAAATTGACGATAATAATACAAAGAAATAAATCTCATCCAATAAATCCATTAATTTTTTATTTTCATAAATATTGAAAACCATGGAACTATTTGTTTCTATTACATCTTCTAAAAATTAATCCCAATCACTAGGAATGGCCTTTGTTGAAAAAAATTTGTTGCGGTCTTTGTAAATTGGTATTCTATAATTAAATTCTATATGTATTTTTACCAATGATATTTTTGATATAATAATCATGAAAAGTCAATGGATTTGGTTAAATTTTAGAAGAAAATGTATCTTCATTAACTTTAGTGTTATGGATGAAATCATGGATTATAAGTTTAAGGGTGTTGGTAATTTTAAATTCTTAAAAACAACTTTTTGGGTTTTAGTTGATGGGAGTCTGTCGAGATTAAATATATTTTGGGATAAATATACTATAAGAAAATGTTTTATTGGAAATTTTATTTAATGAACAACATATTCACATTATATATATATATATATATATATATATGAAGGTATCGATAAACTTTATTGTTAATATTATCATTACTTACATTTTTATAATAGTCAAATAAGATTATCAGTCATTGTGAAAAAATATTATTTATTAAAACCCATAGTAAAAAAGATTATTTAATGATTAATTTTATTTATAGAATGTCCTCAACATTTGTTTGTGAACATTATAGTAATTATATTAATATAGTTTTCGAAAAAGGACAACCCACATGTCGACTGAAAACCCCTAATGTCTGATAAATCCATGGGTATTGAAACCACAACTGAATGATGATAAGGTTTTAATACCTACCACTAGCCTACATGATGTCCTAGTTAATTTGTCACTGATTTTAGTTAAATTATTTGAAAAATAAATATTAATGTTTACCCATTAGTTATTCTGTATAGGTTTATATATTAGTGTATTATATTAGGAAATGTTTTGTAATCATATTTGTTTTTTTAAAATATTTATAGATATATTAAAAAAATTATCACCCTTTTATGAACCCTACAATCCATTATAACTGAATTTTAGTGCTTAATGCATAAATAAATTATATAATGATATTAATTTCATATATTAAGTGATAAATTGAAAATTTCTCTTACCATAACCAAAGTATTAAATTTTTTTATGAAATAAAAATGTATCGAGTAATTATATTTCCTTATATACATAGACTGTAAAATAATTCAACAACATTTTAAAAAGGATATTGAAATCAAAAAAATTATCATATTACATTTTAATACAATTAATTATATTGAATATTAAATCATCATAGAGTTATAGTTTTTAGTTCCATAACCTTCTATTGACCATTCACTTTCTTGTGATCAATAACCACTACCACTCTCAATAATTATTTATGTTTTTATTCCAAGTTAATATATTTACATTCAAAAAATTATACTACGTATAAACTTAGTTATTTGTTATTCAATATGACCACTTTAAATCATTTATCTCTTGTCAAGAGGAATTTTTATCAACCATTTTGCAAATTTTTTTTGTCAACAATGGTATTTTCAAATGTCAAACACTTGATTACTGATATTAAGTTTAAATTTTAGGGAAAAAATTTATATAAATAGGGTATAATGTAAAACAAAGAAATTAATAAATAATGAAATTTTATTTCATATAAAATGATATACACAACACTGATTTTCATCAACCCACAAAATTTATTTCTTTAAATTTAACCTCTTCGATAGTTTGTGGAACTCGCAACCCTGAGTCTAAATATATTGTAATATTTTATAAATTTATAAAATAAACCTTAAATTAGAATGTATTAATAGTAATAATTGATTATTATAACTATGGTAACCTATTGATTATAAATAACATATGAATCACATAAAATAAAAAGAAATTCATTCGTGAAATTGTACTTTTTTAGAAAGATGATTTAGTCATGATTTGAAAACATAATTTAAAATTATTTTTAAAAACATTTAGGAAATTTATATGATAAATCTAAATTCAAATTTTTAACATTAAAACCGAAATTATTTTAGGGTTAATTTTGGATATTTTTCCGAAACTTTTCATTTTTCTATGAATAGTGAAAGGACTGAATTCTTATTAAAAATGCATTTTTGTTTAAGTTATTTATGAATATTAATTATATTTTTATTTGGTGTAAATGTAATAATATTTCAATTAAATATCTATTAATTATGTTTAATTCATTTGAAAAAAAATTGATTTTGAATTTTTTTATGAAAACATTATAAACTTTTGAACATTGATCTGTTTAATAACCCCCATTCTCATCAAGTTAGCGAGATTAATTTTCACTTAAAATCTTCAAATTATGTATGTGTAATTTAAAAATATGAATTCCATATTTTTAATCATAAAAAATTTATATTTTTTTCATAGGTATAATTATTTTTGGAAAAAAATGAACATTGAAAACAGTAAAAACAAATTAATCACAGGTAATGTAAAAACAGATTGACCAAGGCATAAACAAAAAATATAACTATTAAATTCACCTATAAAATTTGTATAATATATTTACCATCCATATTTTGACCCTATAATTTCTAATTAAATATTATAATCTATATTTTACCCTTGTGTCTTGTGAAAAATTAGGTTACACGTTTTTTATTCTAGAAATTATAAGTGTGTAACTCAACTCCTTTATAAATGGCCACCTTTGTCTTCTATTCTTCAAACCTTCAACCCATTTTGATTTATTCAATACCAAAAAATTATTATATTCCATAATATCATCCTAGAACCCTAATTTTTTCATAAATCTAACCACAGTTGTATTTTCGTGAAAACCAAATGAGTATACTCGTAAAAGAGATAACATTCTTCAATGAGATTTTTATTTTATTTATTTATATGCCAAATTAAATTTTTATTAAACCATGATGATATAAGAAATTAAATATTTTCATTATATGGATATGTTTTTATATTAATATAATTACCTACAAAAATAACCTCTTTTATCAAATGGGTTATGAAATAATCATGCGTGTGTACGAAGAACTACCATGTCGAATTCCAATTTCATTTATTTTTCCATTACCACCTATTATAGTTGGGTATGATGATGGTTATAAAGTTTATACATGATATTTATATAATTATGACCCATTTTTAGTCATTATATGATATATAACTATGTTACTTCAAATTCCTTAGGTGATACGTTGACTTCCCTTGTGTGTATGGAGGACTACCACTTTGAAAAGTGATGTGATTCATATCTCACTAATAGTTTACATGGAATATAATAAGGATAAATTTAATTAATATATGTTATAGAAATAAAATTAATATGACATTAATGGCATATATATATTTTTTGGAAGATAATATTTCATTTTTATATTTTATTCTAAAAATAATTATATCATTCGTGTAATTATGGACTATCTCCGTGAAGCGATATTACCAACTTTTCATATTATCACAACATGGATGATATATATAAGTTAATATAAATAAATATAATGGTATATATTATATTTTTATAATTTTTTAAAGTTCAAATATTAATTTCCTTCTTTCCATAATAGTTATTTATATAGAAACAACAATCATGAATATGTGTGGCCTATTATCTCCATGATTGTAACATCGTCTATTTGTTAACCATATTTAATTATTTATTTGAAAATTATAATTCATTTAAAATTATTATAATTATTCATTTATTATTATTTTGTACATTATTGAACTCTACAATATTATGAATAACTAGATCTTTTATAACAAAGCATGGATTGGAAAATAAGTCCATTAACACAGAGAACAATGAAAATAAGGAATGTTTATTAGTGAACGGGTGAAAAGATGTTATAAAATCATAATACATGATGTTTTGAATATAAATATGGTCATTTAATAAGTTAATTACATTTCCAAAACCACTATACAGGATTTTAAATTACTTTCAACCAGAAGGAAGTATGAGGTGAGAGTTTTCTTAACTAAATTTCCCTTCCTTCTGTTAAAAGTTTACATTATTTTTTATGCCTTGCTAATATTATATTTATAATGAAATATTATAATTTTTTGTTTTATTTACAGTTTTTTATGTGTTCATAATTTTCATATAAATAATGAACTCATTGATTAATCCC
The DNA here is from genome assembly GCA_963277665.1 of Viscum album. Classification (NCBI taxonomy): domain Eukaryota; kingdom Viridiplantae; phylum Streptophyta; class Magnoliopsida; order Santalales; family Viscaceae; genus Viscum; species Viscum album. The sequence continues at coordinate 175,000,016 of OY728128.1, forward strand.
CACATTGATGATAAGATATTTGTAAGGGACCTTCTCTTAGTTTTCCTTAATTGAAGAAAATTCTAATGTTATGCACCTAATTTCACTTTTATAGTGTATATAATAACCCTTTACCACGTAATATACAGATTTGTCAAAAATTATTGGTATTTTACGTTTCAATTTTAATTATTTCATCCAAGGTGATTTTAATTAACAGTTACCACATGGTAGTGAATTTCATAACTAAATTTCTTTTTATTAGGATATATTACTTCTTCATCATCTTTGATATTCAAAGATTTTTTATGTTATTAATTTTAATAATATTATGTTGTATTTCAACTTATTTTATGTGAATTTATAGTTGATACGCGTAATTAATTAATTGACCAGTTCTTATATCAATGTCATTATCATTTTAAGGGTTTATTTCATAATCTTATTATCTTTGAGACTATTTATTATTAAATTTTAGTTAAAGGAAATTATGTGATCATTTTTTAATAAATCCATATAATTTTATCATCCTGTTTTTAATTATGATATTTTTATGTAACTATACCATTTATCACTCTTTGGTACTAAAAATATTTTAGGAAATGTTTTTAAAGAAATCATACTTCATTTTTCTCTTCAATTAGAAATATTTTTTCTTCCAAGACCATATCCCCAAAAAATGAATTCAAAAAAGTTTTTTACCTTTTAAAAAATATTTATTAAATACATTTTGATCCATGTTTTCCTTTTTTTGAAAAAAATTAATGGAATATTTATTCCATTTTCGAAACAATTCTAAATTTCTTATTACAGAAAAAGTAAATAGAATCATTGTTTTAAAAAATAGGACATGAAAAAAATTTATATCCATCATGAAAACTAAATCTTTTTAAATATTATTTAATATGATTCAAATTTTATTTTTAAATAATTTTTTTAACAATTTCATTGTGTTCAAAAGGTTATTTTCAAAATGGAAATTATATTTTCCGCCAGAATATTATTAAGTATATTTTTATGGAATTACTATTCATCAATGACAACAACCCTTTATTCATTCTACAATAGGTATATGTTGTACTAATACCACCCTTATTCTTCCCTAAGATGTTTGATTTTAATTTTTTCTTAATAATGTCTTGAAATTCACTTCTATGATACATTTTAGTATTCATTAACATTAAATTGAATCATTCACTTCATTGTGGACATTAAATTTCCTCAAAATATACATATTATTTATCGTGGATTTGATTATTTCATTGACCATATATAATTTAATGAAACTATTTTCTATATTTAAATTTAGTTTTTTATCAGGTATATATTGATAAATCTATATTCCTTATTGAATATATATATTTGATGATGAGGCATATTATTTCCAGTGTAAAAAAATATTTAATATATGAGGAATTATTTGAACATACAGACATTGGCGGGGACTTATTATAGATACCCCTCAATTCATCACTAGTATATTGTGGAATATTATTAATATAGCATAAAATCAACTGGCCAAACCAAATTATTTTGTACCTAATAGTTTTATACTATCTTATAAAAGGTCTAAATAGTCGATGTATCATGATCCTAAATTCAAAATTTCTATAATTAACCTTGTCCTTCATTAAGAATACAATTATTATTATCCATGAGATATAAGTAATGATATTATCATTGGATGAAATTAATTATCATTTATTGATCATATTTCATGTGTTTTCAGATTTTTACCTTTATATATTGATTATACATTTTTTAGTTATGATAGTTTTGTTTTTGATTAAAAGGAATGGGTTTTCAGTTATTTACCCTTCCATATTTCATATTATCTATGATATTTTTTCCATGACATTATCACTATATGAATTACCTTAATAGTTTAATTATTAAATGGAATATGTGTTTTGTTATGTACCTTTCTATATTTATTATTCATTATTTATTCTTGATAGATTCGGTTGTACTTAACCCATATTGAGTATCTGAGCTCACCATTATTTTTTTCATTTCACTGTAATTAAATGAAGTTTACTATGATTGATGTGAAAGGATATTCTAGAAGGAATATTGTTATTTTGGAAAACATTTGATGTAATTTGTATATAGGGGTATGTCTACTGTTATCTTTTATCTATTTAGCTGTCTATTTAATTTCATATTCATGTAATATTTCTATATAATATATTTGATTTATCTATTTTTCATGAGCTAATTCATTCCTAATTGAGTTGTGCTAGAAGTCTGGACCTAGTTTTTATCCCAAGAAGACTAGGAACACCTCTAGGTCTTGTTACGGGTTGGATCAGTGATCAGTTTGGGGTTTAATCAAGTTTCTTAATGAAAAGTATATAATAAAATAATTTTTTTCATGAATCATAATTTACATTTTCAATGAACAAAAAATGGTGAGTTTTATTTTGTGGATTGGTATGAAATAATTTATAGGAAGTATGAGTAACTAAGTAAATTATATTACTATTAATAATTATGACTATATGTGGTATAATCATTACAAAGAGATAATTAGAGCTATTGTTTGATAATGGAAATTTTATATTTTAATTGATTTTTATGGGGGAAATCTTGGATTAAACAAGTAAAAATATCTATAATGAGGTAGATTTATCAAATATTGAGATGGATATAACATCACTTGGGTATACCCTTGAATAAACACGTAATGGTCTTCTAAATTTGATGTGTGATTGAAATAATCTAAGAGAGAAGTTCATGATACTGGAAATAACCACCCTATTAATGTTTGTAAGAACACACCATGAATGATCCAATATTACACACCTTACCATTATGGAATATTCTACTATAGGATTGTATTGTGTATCTTAATGATAAAAGTGTTAATTTGTAAACACTTTTATAAATTTATTGATATTTAGTAAGATATTACATTTTTAATTAAATGAATCATCATTATTAAAAAATTAAAATTTTTATAATTTGATAATGAATTTGAGAAAATAGATTTTATACTTTGAACCAAGTCATCTGAATTGTCTAATGGGTGTAATTTTCTATTTTTTGATAATAAAATAATATGTTGTAAAAATAGTGAAATACTATTGCATATGATAAATATGAGATCATATATATTTAATCATAACAAAACTCATATATTTTCATTACCTTTTCCTAATTTTGGCAGTAACCACTATAGTGGGCCATTAAGGTAGGTAATGATTCACTAAGGGAGTATTGTAGTAGTTGAGATATAGAAAAATTAAAATATTAAATAATTATTCAAAGGAATTACACTCAAAAAAACTATAATTATCCACCCCTCATCGCATTTATATTCAAAAAATATCATTTTCTCTATCAATATAACACTAAAGTAATTTATCACATACATCTATCATCATTATTTAAGAGTTGTTTGACTCTATAGTCCAACTCATGGATAAAAAAAATAAGTAAGGTATGTTTTATATATCTCTCTCCCCCAATTCAATTTCTATTTAAATTTACACTATAATATCATATTCTATTTAAATATTCATATTCTATTATTTTTGTGATATTAATTTATTTACTCTATATTTCATATTATGTGCATGTGAGACACTATTTCAATCATATTATATTTATCATCCTGAAATTTCATGAAACATCTTCTTTCAAATTAATATAAATTGTTCGATAACTTGTTCACTTGAAATGAAAATTTCATCTCCTGTCACACACAAAACCAATTTTATATTTCATTTCAAGTGACATTGTGTTTCTTCAATAACATGTGTAACACGTATGGTCATGTCCTACTAGACAATAATATATTATTAATATTATTTATTTAACATCATTGTTATCACCTAGCCATTGAAGTGGAAAAAATTAATATTATTAACAAGATTATTAATATATATTTTACACTTTTTTATATAATGAATACTTCAGAGAGAAATTAATTATAAATTCAAATAAAAACAAATTTCATATAAATGATGTGTATTTATTAAAAACAATTTTTATCATCGCAATGGAATTTTACATTAATAAATAAATTAATCACTATTTTAAATTGATATTAATGAAATTAATAAGTTATATATGACCAAAAATTTAAAATTATCCAATATATTTATTTGGCATAAGATAATAATAAATCCAATTTTACGTATAAATAGATTTATTTTACTAAAAGTCAATTTTTCCTCTTTTTGATGGCTGAATAGTTTTAAAAATAAATATTGATAATTTTAAAAAAAAATTACCCGAAAAAATAAATTTTATATTCTAAGGTGGTGTATTAAAATTTAATTTTGGTGAATGCATTATATTTTTGTAATAACATTCATATTTTAAGGAATTAAATCAAATACTGAATTTTATTAGAAAACTGTTTTTTCGTATAAATACATTATATTGTTAAATATTATTTTTAATTGAGTTTAAAGTATAATTAGATGAATTATATATAATTTAATATAATATATTAAATTTTAATAATTTTAATAGTGATTATATATATGTAAACTTATCACAATGCTGAACATTTTCACCATAAATACCAGCATTGTCATCCTATGTGCGAGATTAATTTTAAATTAAATTATTCCACTTCTATAATTGGAAATGGGAAAAATGGACTTAATACATGTCATAATATAAATTTATAATATCTAATATGGTTATCTTAATTTTTTTTCCAAAATTATTAGTGAAATAAATTAAATTTTATTACATCGATTTAGGTAAAAATGAATTTACTTTGTGGATAAACATTAATCTTAATTGGAAAATTGACCAATAAATATTTCAAAAACATATTTTCAAGATATTATTCAACCATATACCCAATTGAATATAATTTTAATCAATATTTTAGTCAATTAATGTATTCTAGACCACCCAATATTATTTATCATTTTGTATTTACAAGAATAAAACTCCCATTCCACTATAAAAATGCACTCAGTATCCCCACTTGTTCACACTAATAAATCCTTTTTAATTATCCAAATACTGAAAAAATAATATCCCAACATACATATTATTATCTAAAATACTCACTTTATAAATAAATAAAACAAATTAATTTCTTTTATGCAAACCAAAAGGAGTTACCCAAAGAAGATGTAACATTATTCGTCGAGCACTTTTCATTTATTTCATTCACTGCAACATAAATTTTCTTTATTACAAGATTATATCATAACCACGATATCCTAAATATATTCATATTCATATTATAATTATTTTACCTTCAAATTCACACACTTCCATCGAATTTCTAACAAAATCACCATTCGTGTGTATGGTGAACTACCACCTTATGAAACAGTGTCATTCATTTTTCCTTTACCACCTATTATGGTTGGAATTTATTATGAGAGTACTTATTTTTTATGATATATATGATATTAATAATTTCATAATACTTATTAAATTATAATATATCAAATACCTTCATTAATTTCATTTTTTAGAATAAGATAACATCGTCTGTGAATGTGTGGACTACCGACTCCTCAAAGTGGTGTGACACGTTCACACATTGCATAGAACATATTAATGAAAAATTTATAATAAAATATGATATAAAAAAGTTAATATATTCATGAAATAATTATATATTTTAACATATTAAATAACATTTTCTAATTTCCATTTCACACACTAAAAAGTGACCTGGTCATTCATGGATGTGGGGATTATCACCTCCTTGAAGCGATGTAATTATTCATTTTTCACCACCACATCAAAAGTATGATATATATAATTATGTATAATTAAATAATATTATTATTATGATATAATAATCATTATATAATGATAAATTTTACTTACTTTATTTCAAAAATGATCATTGAATATTTGGAATGTTACCCAAGCGTGTGTCCGGCATACCATCTCTGTGATTGTAACGTTGGTCCATTTTTCATAGCCATATTTCCTTACTGGTTTTAAATATAGAATTTATATAAAAATTTTATAGTTATTTCATGTTTATTTTTTTTTATATTTATATAATGACCCATTGACTGTAGTGAGCCCAATAAATTCATTTTTAACACATAAATCAGATATGAAAAAAACAACTGACTTAAAATTTACATATTATGTAATTTTATATAAAATTTTTATAATTTGAATAAAAATTATAATAAACTTGAAAATTTTTATTAATAATGTAAATAATTTATTCAGTTTTATTATTCATGAACTTAGATGACAAGATTGACAAATATAACTAAATGTAAGGTATTTTAATCTCAGTTTTCACATATTTGAGAGAAATGTCATATTCCCCAAAAGAGGATCAGGGCAACAGGAGTAGTATCCACCAGATGTAGAGCTAACCAGATTGGAATAATGAGAGGGTATGGCAACCGCCATCGGGACGAGGCACTGTAAAGCTTTGTACGAGGCAATGCAAGCCAATTAGCAATGCAAGGTGGGGTGCTAAGGAGATCAACTATTCAAGACGCTGGGGAGGGGTCGTTCTAGTGGGTTGGTCCTACAGGTCATGTATTGGGCATGCTATGCCTCTTGGCCTTCGGGTCAAGAATTTTGGGTCATGTCGGGCCTTGTGCCTTGGGCCTAAGGGTCTTGTACGGGTTCCCCTTCAACCATTAAAAGGGGGATTATCTATAAAAAAACATACCTTCAGGCAATTCGGGCTAGTATCACTTTTATTTCTGTCATACTTATTCTATATTCACCAATTATTTTTTTTGTGGTGATTATAAATCCCAGGAATGTATTTTATTAATATTAAACTTAAAAGTATGGGGTTTTAAATATAAATTTTAGGATATATATATTTCATGGGGTTCATGGTTACATAGTTACCAATGTGGTGATGGATTTTTTTCACAGTATTCATTATCTATAATGTTTGTTATGTTATACTATTTTTTCATTTATGAGATGTATTTACTAGACCATTGACAAGTTATATCATGATTATACTTATTTTCATGATATTAAAAGTATTATTTATTGTATTTATTGTCATGAGGATTGTGATTCAAAAGTTTTAATGCATTATGGGACACATTAGAATGTTAAATTTTTATTTTTTTCTCAAGAATGATTTTGATAGTTTTGTTAATGATCGTTTTAATGGTATTTACATTCATCCATATCAAAAATACATGTTGAAACATATACTCCACTAGCTATATTTTTTATTTATTCCATCCTCCTTCTTTATATGGGTGGATTATTATTGTTTCCATTCAATTGTTAAGGAACCCATTACCTTTTCAAGGGTTAATCATGTTATAGATCCCATTTCATTTAAATGGGTTGACCATTGTTTGTAGAGATTTTTTTTTGAACCAATTTATTTTTTATTGGTTAATAATTTTTTAAAGATATTTATATTAATCCCATTTCTTTTCCATGGGTTACTATTGTTTCAGAGATACTGTCATTGAACCTACTTCTTTTACAAGGGTTAATCATGTTTCAAATATATTGTTATTAAAACCATTTCTATTCCCCTGGTAGATTATGTACTAAAGTTATTATTGTGTAACCCACATAATTTACATAGTTGAACCACGTTTCAAAGTTATTTATGTGGAAAATGTTCAATTTCCATGGTCTAATCATTTTCTAAAAATAATAATGCTTTGTTACAATGATTTATGATTAAATAAATTATCCAAGAGATTTTTTAATCATCCATTTCATGTAAACTTTGAAATTTGGGAGGGCCCATATTGTAATAGGAAATCCCATAATAGTTTAACATGGATTATAGAAGATAGTGATTTAAAATCCACTTAAAGATTAACATTGGGTGGTTCAAATAGTACATGGAAATCCCATCACATCATAACATAAGGTGTCCTATGTAGTGTCAGGTGATACATTTATATATCTCAAATGTATTGGATAATGATAATTTTGGATGTTGGAATATGGTTATTCCATGTAAAAGGGGTATTAAATGTTTTTTAATGTTTTTATGAAGTGATAGTCCATGTTACCAAAATAGAGTTTTTAATTTCTTGTTATGTGTTTATAATGTTTCTACAGATAGAGATTGAAATCACATGGCTCTTGATTATTTATTCAAGTTAATATTTTTGTTATTATGTTTTTATATTTTATGATCCAAATGTTGATGTATTTGAGTTATTTTATGAATATCTCTTTCACATAGATCATTTCATGATACCCATATACACTCTTATTCTCATTGATAATAATCAATTTTCAATCCATACATTTTCTCTTTCTATGATTTTGATCTCACCAATCATATATTTCCTTTTCCCTAGGTTTTAAAGAATGATTTTAATTTATTCATGTTTATAATATTATTTCACAAGGAATATGTGGATAACCTACTGTGAAATAAGAAAAAATGGGTTAAAGGGGATAATTTATTATTTAATTACTTTTGAACAGTTCGTGGTGGATTTTTTACTAATTATATAAAACTGTAAACCAAAAAGGAAATCCATTGTTTAATTGATTTATAGTTTCCTTTTGATGATTTAAATTTTAGAGCACAAAATTGGGTCAAAATTATCATTATCAAAGGAAAAAATGTAAAAGTTATGAATTTAAGAAAAATATATGAGAGTGTGAATTTTAAGCAATTATTGTTAGTTTTAATGTTCATTTTTTATAAATTTAAAGATTATGATATTTTCTTGTGTGGTTATCTTAATGTGTTGTGGATAAAATTGTATGTCTTTATGTTTACGGATGATCATATGTTCAAATTGAAAAACCCCAATTTGAGTTTTTTAAGTTGTAATAGTTGTATGGTTATTAATGAAAATTTAGGAGAATTATTTTTTTGTAGGATTATATGTAAAAATTCATTTTAATGTGAATTATTAATTTTCCTTTTTCAGAAATAATTTTTATGGAATTGAAGACATTTTGTGTTTATGTAATGTCTCTGTGTTTTGGTGTATTATTATTAAATATAATATGGAATTATTTTGAGACCAGACCAATCGACGACATATGATTCCAAGGCCTAGAGTACCCGAAATAAATGTTTGAATTATTTTAAACATTAAATAGTGTAGTCGAGTAGTTTTCCTAAAAAATGGAATAAAATCTAAATGGGCAACTGGACTAGAAATCTGAAGGCACTGTTGCATTCAGAGCAGTGAATTTACATTAGGTGGGGCCAATCATCGACCGGTGTGGGTCAATAGCAAAAGATAATTCTTGAGTGTTTTTTATGAAACATTTAAGAAGAAATAAAATAAATTAATAATTTATTATACATTAAAATGTTTCCATAATGCTAAGAATATTATTTTCATTATATGAGGAGGAGCCCAAGGTTAGACTCATAACCTTGTTGTTTTCCCCTAGAATCCTCCAGAGCATTAGAGAGGAGCTGACCTGGGATGAGTTTTGGCGAATGCCGAAGAACGAAGATGTGTGGATCATTGCACATCGAGTTCTAATCCAAACCGATGATTGATCTCCCTCTTCATCAATTACGGATGTAAGGGTTTGTTATTTTAAATTCTTTTGACTCCTCGTTATTGGATTAAATGATAAACACAGATCAACCCACTAACTGGATGATCTGTGAATCATGCATTCTTGCTTGAGGGTGTCAAATTCATTTTCTTTTGGGTGTATTTATTTTGTAATTGATTATATGATAGTTATTTTATTGTCATTTTAATTAACCTATTAAACCTCTCAAAAGGGGTGGATTGACACAGTGACAAATGATGGTGGAGGAGCATTCCTCTTTTTTTTTATTGTTATATCTTCCTCCCTTTTTAATCTTGTGTTCCTCGCATTCTTCTCAGGTTTATGAACAATGGATCTTTTAGCATTCGTTTCACAATTAAACGATCCCAAATTGGTGATTTCATTTCATGAAGTCCTAGAAATGTTGTGACGTAGATGACAGTTAATGAATCAACACGGTTCAGGAGTTCTCTTTCATAAAAAATTCTTCACGTGGGTGGATCAGAACGATTTTCAGGGTTGATCAGAGGCCCAAAACCGATGGAATATGCTTCGTGATGGTAGGAAGACCTCAAATCTTGGAATTCAAGGCAATCAGGTGGTAGGATCGAGGATCAGAGGAGAAACTGGGGCGTTGAGGTGATGGGTGTCGTTTCTGGAAATTTCTAATGAACACAATGTTTATCCCTAAGAACATGCCTTTTGGGACAGGACCAGCGGCGAATAGGGTTCCAAGATGCACAAAGAGATGACACAACATGTTCCCTGATGAACATAGCATGTGGGTCCTTATGCAGACTCAGAAAGTATCTTGAGCGACACAGACATGGGATGGAGTACACATTAGTGTACTCCACCACACGGCCAGACCAGGGTGGCTGCATGGGTTATCCAGTGTACATGTGACACGGGATAGATCACATGGTATAAAGCCATGTATGGGCACACAATTGCACGCACAGAGCCGACCCTAGTTACTCTGATAGGGTGTGTGATATGTACTACATGTCGTGGACTGACCTTTCTACACGACAAGCCTCGCGGTACGGGATGTTGTACACGTGCAATACATGGGGTTAGGAGACATGGCATGTGACACTTCTACACACCATGTACTTTTCATTACATGGCTATATCTTCTTTTCCACTTTATCATGGACTTGTTTTTTTTGGGTTAGTGCCCTATATTCTCATTCCATGGAAGGTCATGCTTCGTTTCCATCTATACTAGTCTGATCCCTTCAGTTATACATTCCAAGATAGAGTCAGGTCTCCCTCTAAGAGGCCTAGAGTGAGATCCTCTATCCATTCTTGACCCCAGGAAGTGTCAGGTATCGATGTGAGTAATTCCAAAAGGCACTGATCCTTTACCTAGCATGTGAATCTGGATGAGTCGTGGAATCCTCCAAGGCCCTGGAGGTGATCCTGATCTTTGTATCTTTATCTTTCTCCAACTTGGGAGTGTGTTCTACCAGAATGAGTGTATCTATCACTTCTGACATTTCCTGACGAACAGTACTTCTCAGATGGATGTCATCAGAGCTATTAGACTCGTAGAGTGAGTTCTCTCAAATGAGTGACTCATCGAATCATCAAACTAAATCCCTAAAAGGGGAATGCGGTTGTGTGACTTGTCTCTAGACTACAGGTATGGGTTTTCCGTTTATCTTGATTGTGTTCACCTATTATATGTTCAGTAGACCTATACTCTATATATATGACTATACCGTTCCTTTTTGTATTTCTTGGTAGTTTTCAGTGTCCTCTACTTAGTATTGTTATACTCACCCTTTCACGTGCTTTTCCCACACGTGTCGTGTCTAGTGCAGACAAGAAGCCCTTGGATAGAGTTTAGGGTATAACAGGACATGATAGAGATTTCTGAGTTCCCTATAAGATGAGGTGTTTCTACCACTATGAGTTATATTCTCCGTACCTCTTTGTGTTAACATTTTGGACTTCGGGGTTTTTAGACTCTCGTTTTTGGTGTGTTTGTATTCTACCCTATTTTACATTCAGTACATTACATCCCCTCATACATTATTTGTTGGGTTAAGTTGTATGCATGCATTTTTTTTCCTTAGTAGTTTTTTTACATTTCATAATTTTCAGGCTTGGATATGTGTGCACGTGTACATGTACTTCGGTAATTCCTCCCATGTTATTCGTATGACTAATTGGTGCTAGTCAAAATACCATGGCTAATTGGAGGTGATCTTGGGGAGTCGCGGTGCGGGCCCCACTGGGACAGGTCGTGACTGAGTGGAATCCAAGGTGGTCGGATCGACCTTAGAACCAGGAGTCTATGAGATTGGTTTGGGGAAACAATATTAAGTGTTTCGAGTTCAGCTTTCAGGCCAATGACTCTAGTGTTGGTGTGGGTGGCTAACGTATCCATACACCAGGACTCAGATAACCTAATTTTTGACTCGGTACACAAAACACTAGTTTTGGGGGAATTTGATATTAGTACTTACATAATATAGTAATGGATTATGTTTTCCATGTCCTTTGTGTTAGTTATCCTAATATACTATTTGACCATGGTACATCTTGTTCCTTATAGGATGCCTCCATGACACATACCCAGTATGATTCAGTAGTGCGATCATGGGGATGACCCCTTCGTGAAGAGGCTTTGATAGAGGGATTAGATCCCCATGCATTACCTCTCAGTTGTGTACCTGCTATACCACCACCATTGGAGAAGCCCGTGGTACTTGCAATACCGATGGACAAGGGGTGCAGGCGGAGCACACTCCATGAGTTACAGAGACATAGACCCCTTAGGATCTGAGGTGAGCCTGACCCAAAGGTAGCTGAGTACTGGCTTGAGGCGATGACCAGATTTTTCTGTCTCATGGGGACACCAGTGGACTAAATGGTGATGCACAGAGCGAGCTTTCTTTAGGGTTCTGTGGGATAGTGGTGGAGTTTGACAACATAGACTCACAATGAGGAGACTCTATCATGGATAGAGTTTCAGAGACTCTTTAGGGATAACCTCTCACTTGTTATGTTGAGGTAAGTGCTTATCTAGGAGTTTTTGCAGCTCCAGCATGGCAGTTTGATGGTGGCTGACTATTCATCGAGGTTCACCAACCTCACTAGTTACTCGATGGATGTGGACAGAGATCGGTACTTTATATCTCGGACCATCGAGATTGGTCTTCAAGGGGATATTTGAGCTATTGTCGTGCCTCTATGCATTTTTACATAACCTGGAGTGCTCAAGCGGTCTATGGTTATAGAGAGCTTCTTGGAAGATTAGAGATAGACGATGACAGTCGGCAGTAAGAAGACTGGTGCAAAGACTATGGAAGTAGGGAGCCGACATTAGGCATAAAGATGAGGTTGTGGGAGACATCACAAGAGTTCCCAGGATAGGGGTTTGGTAGTCCATGGCTCTAATGTTGGATCTAGTCTGCCTAGGGAGAGGTGATTCTACTCATTCAGTGGTAGGGGACATCTCGCAAGAGACTGTTCGACCCATCGAGCTACTGACATGGGGGTAGTGGATAGACCACCGAGGAAGAGAGTGGAGCAGATTGACCAGCCTGGAAGAGGACGTGTCAGAGGAGCGGGGAGAGCTGCAGGTTGTTTGTAGATGATTCGATCTACTTCCACCACCACCCATAGGAGGTCCGCACCAGGATTACGAAGCTGGGGTAAAGGGGTGGGGATAAATGCATGGGGACAAGGCATATGACTGATATCCTTAACTAATGATCCAAGGTATGATATGTTCCTTCTATAACATAGATTCCATACTTATAAACACAGGTTCTAGTTATTTATTCTTTTCCACAAGCCTTTTGTTATTCCTTGAGATTATGGTAGAGTTGTTGTTTTTATCCTTACGCATGGAGACACCTATGAGTGGAGACTTGAGGATCACGCACCTTTACAGACAGTGTGATCTTACCCTTGGAGGTGAGAGTTTCGGATGGAACCTCTTGGTGGGTGTGTCGACGCCTTAAGGCGTCATTCTTGTAATGGATTGGTTATCCTCATTCCATGCCTAGATTGACTGTTTTAGGCAAAGAGTGTTGTGTGTCCACTTCGATGGGACGAGTTTTTCCTTTCTCGGTGAAAGGGAGACTCAAGCAGCATTGGATGGGATCATATATAGGTGCGTACAGCCATTCACTCATGAGTTGGCTAGCCTTACCCTTGGGGAAGTAGATGTTGTGAGCTTCAAGTTCACAGTAGTAGTGGTGGATTATGAGGAAATCTCCCCCAAATATGTTCCGGGACTACCGTCCCACTGGAAAATCGAACTATGCATCAACATACACCTCGGGATGAAACCGATTTATTCATCCGCATATAGGATGGCTCCCATAGAGCACCGTGAGTTGAGGATGCAGTTGGGGGATTTACAGAGCCAGGTTTTCATGAGACCTAGTCTTTCACCCTAGACGGCCCAAGTTTTGTTTAACAAGAAGGCAGATGGGAGTTTGAGGTTTTGAATGGATTATTGGTGCCTGAACCTGGTGATAGTGAAGAACATGTATCCCTTACCAAGGATCGATGGACTCTTCTACTAACTGATATGGGCATAGTGGTTCTCGAAGGTTTTCCTTCAGTCAGGTTACCACCAATTATTTGTATGGGATAAGGATATACAGAAGATGGCATTCAAATTCCACTACGGTCACTATGAGTACTTGGTGATGCCTTTTAGCATGATGAATGCCCCTGCAATGTTCATGGGACTTATTAAACGGATCTTCTAGCCATACCTGGACCGGTTCTTAGTGGACTTCATCAAAGACATCCTTGTCCACTCATCATCAAATGTGGAGCATGTGAGTCACCTACGGATGGTTCTAGACATTCTCTGAGAGCATCATCTTTATGGAATGCTCTCGAAGTTCCAGTTCTAGTTTCAAGAGGTCCACTTTCTGGGACATGTCATCTCAGTAGATGTAGTAGCTATGGACCCAGCCATGATAGAGGAAATATTAGCATGGGAGACATCTCAGAGAGTGGTGGAGATGCAGAGATTACTTGGGTTGGCAGGATATGAACAAGGATTCATTCATTATTTCTACCAAATATCTGCATTGATGAAAAAATTGAACTTGAAGGGGACACCATTCATGTGGATGGATAAGTGCTGGCATGCTTTTGACCGGTTGAGGATTAGTTTAACAAGCACCCCGATATTGAGATTACAAGAGGAGGGTGTCGAGTACATTGTTTTATACGAAACATCAGGGACCGGGCTTCGCTATGTCCTCATACAAAGACATGCAGTGATTGCTTATGTTTCGTGCCATCTTAGGCCACATGAGCATTACTATGCTACCCAAGATCTCAATTTGGCAGTAGTAGTCTTCACAATGAAGATGTGGCAACACTACCTTATGGGTGAGCGGTTCATCATCTACTCTGACCACAAGAGACTCATTTGAATATTATTGTACAAGTATCTAAATTTGAGATAGATGTGTTGGCAATAATTCCTCTAGGACTATGATTTCGAGATCATCTATACTCGTGGGAAGGGGAACAAGGGGGAAGTTGCTCTTAGCAGGAGATCAAGCTAACAACTTCTGAGTGAGGTGACAGAAATTTGTCCTTGTTATAGTTAACCTTCTTGAATAGAAAGGATGAAGCTTACATTCAGTCAATGGTCATCACCCCTCTACTCTTATAGCAAGTTAAGGAGTCACAACTTGGGAATGTGGACTGTGAGACTTTATGTGCTCAGTTATCCACAGAACATGATTCTAATTCATATTCACAGGGAGGGGAGCACATACTTCATTTCAGGGGATGAAATGTTGTACGAGTGGAATTATAGGAGGAGGTCCTAAGGTATTTTCATAAATCTCACTTGGAAGTACGTCTAGGAGAGGCGATGATGTACCAGGATCTCCTGTGATAGTTTTGTTGGTCTGGAATAAAGAAGGCCATAACATTGTTCGTTTCTCGATGCCTTACATGCCAGCAGGTGAAAGCTATGCACTAGGTTCCAGTGAGATTAACACACCCCTAGAAGTTCCAGAGTGGAAGTTGGATGTAATATATATGGACTTCATGATAGTATTTCCTTGAACATCCAAGGGGTACGATTCCATCAGGATGATCATTAACTAACTTAGCATGTCGGCCCACTTCCTAGATATCAGAGAGAAGAATTTTGTAGAGTGCATGGAATTCCTCTACATTCAGAAGATAGTTCATGTTGATGGTATCCCTTCAACGATAGTCTCATATCGAGATGCCCACTTCACATCATGGTTGGGGAAGGGATTGCAGGAGGCTTTTTGAACATAGCTATGCTTGAGCACAGTGTTCCATCCCCAGACTGATGGTCAGACTGAGATGACCATTTCTTTTTTGGAGGATATGTCGTGGTCCTGTATCTTGGACTTCGGTCACTGGGGGGAGGACCACTACCACTGGTGATGTTTGTGTAAAATAACATCTACCACTCAACCATTGGAAAGGCACCATTTCAAGACTTATATATGAGACCCAGTCGATACCCGCTTTGCTGGACCGACCCCAGAGAGTCAGCATTCATGGGTCCTGAGTTGGTACGAGCTACAACCAAGAAGGCGCAATTCATCCGAGAGAAGATGAAGAGTGCACATAGTCGGAAGAAGTCTTATGTTAATAGATTATGGAGACCTCTAGAGTTCTAGGTAGGGGATCATGTCTTCCTTAAGTTCTCACATTAGCGATGGTTATGGAGATTTAACCAATGCAGAAAGCTATCACCGAGGTTCGTTGGAACATTCCAAATACTTTGATATGTTAGTGATGTGGAGTTTCGCTTTGCTCTACTGCCACAACTGCACCAGTTACATGATTTCTTCCACATGGTGTAGTTGAGGAGGTACGTGCATGACCCATTTCACATCATCGACTAGGGCGATCTAGAAATCGAGGATAGATAAATCTTTACTCTGTACCCGTTAGAGATCGAGGATCGGGATGAGAGGATCCTTCAAGGGAGATCGATTCCCTTGGTGCTCATTTGATCGAAGCATGAGTATCTTCAGGAGAGCACGTGAGATTAGGAGGATCAGATTCGTGCCCAGTACCTACATCTTTTTAGTAACCTTTTTTAGCTTGTTGGGGATGCAAATCCCTATGGTGGGGAGAATTTAATGTCTCTAATTTCTGTTTAATATTTTTAAATATTATATGGGATTATTGGATGAAATAAACTTTTGACGGTGTGTGATTCTGAAGCCCCGAGTGCCCAGAATAAATGTTGGAGTTAATTTAATCATTAAACAGCATGTGGGAGTAGTTTTCTAGAAAAAGTAGAATAACATTAAAATGGGTGCCCAGATCAGAAATCTGAAGGAACTATTGCATTCAGAGCAATGACTTTACCTTATTTTGGGCCTAACATCGACCAGTGCTTGTTGGCTACCAAAGTTTGTTTTTGTGCGTTTTAGATAAAAGATTTTAGAAGAATTAAAATATATTATAAATAAATTTATTTTAAAATGTTTCCATAATGATATGATTCTTATTTCCTATAAGTGAGCAGCAACCTATGTTTAGACTCATAACCCTAGAGTTTTACTCACGAATCCTCTCTAGCTTTGGAGAGGAGACAACCCTGGGGGATTTTTTACGAACATCGACGAACGATGACGTGTGGATCATTCTGCAGTATGATTGCTTCCGAATCGATGAATGATCTCCCTCTTCATCGATAAATGAGTTTAAGGATTGTTATTTTTGATTCTTTAGTTTCCCCATTCTTTGATCAAATAACAAACGCAGATCAACCAACCAATTGGGTGATCCGCTGATTGGGCGTTCTTGCAGGAGGGCGTCATTTTCCTTTTCATTTGGGGTTTTTGATTCAGGAATTGATTATATGATAATTCTTGGATTTTCATATTGATTTGGATGTTAAAACTATTAATGGGAGGGGATCAAAGCCTTGATGAATGAAGACAGAGGTGTATTCCTCCTTTGTTTATTGTTTTTTCTTCCTCCCTTTTTAAACTCACGCTCTTCACGTTCTTCATGTAGTTATGAACAACGGATTGTTCCTCATCCTTTACGCAACACAATGATAAAAAATTGGATATACGGCAACTTGAGGACCCAGTAATGGTGCTATGGGGATTTCAGTAGACAAATAAACACATTAATGAGTTCAACTTCTTCGTGCGTTCTTCACGCAGGTGGATCAGAACACGTTTTTGGGTCCGATCAGAGTCCCGAAACCGATAGAATCCACTTCGTTATGGTAGTACGACCTCTGATCATGAGTATCGGGGTAATTGGTTGGTTCGATCGACTATCGGAGGAGAAACTAGGGAACGATGGTGATGGGTGTTGTTTCTAAAAATTTCGGAAGAAGACAATGTGTATCCTCAAGAACACATTGTGTCAGATCGGCTTAGCGAAGGCTAGGGTTCTACGGTGCATGAAGAGATGACACAGCGTGTCCCCCAAAGAACATGGTGTGTGGGTCCTTATGCGAACTCGAAATGTATCATGGGTTATACACAGACTCGAGATGAAGTACACAGTCGTGTACTCCACCACATGGCTAGACTAGGCCTGCTACACGGGTTATCCCATGTACCAGTTACACGGGATAGAGCACATGAGATAAAGCTATTTACGGGCACACGGATGCATACACGGTGCTGAAACCAGTTACTTAGACATGACATGTGATCTATACTATATGCTATGGACAATCCAATCTACAAGAAAAGCCTTGCGACATGGGCCGTTGTACACGGGAGTACCCAGGGTCAGAAGACCTGGAGTGTGACACTTCAACATGCCGTGTTTATTTTCATACATGTATTTATCTTCTTATCCACAGTGTCATGGAAATTTTTTGTTTCGGTTTTTACCCCTTTCTTTCATTCCCCAAAAGGCCAGGCATTGTTTCCTTCTAAAGGAGTATGATCCCTTTAGTAGGACTTTATGATATAGAGTTAGGTATCACTCGGAGAGGCTCTGGGTGAGATCCTTTATCCAGTCATGTCACTATGTAGTGTCAGGTATCGACGTAACTACTTAAATACAACGTTGATTCTATAACTAGAATATTAATATGTATGAGTCGCAATATTATTCAAGGTCCTGGTGGTGATCCTCATTTGTGTACAATGATCTTTCCCCTACTCAAGAGTGTCTTCTCTCGGAATGAGTGAATCTATCTCTCGTGACTTTTCCCAATGGATGATACTTCTAGGAAGGACGTCCTCAGAGCTATGAGACTCATGGAGTGAGTTCCTTTAGATGAGTGCTTCATGTAATCTTCAAACAGTATCCCTAGTGGGGGAATGAAGTTGGGTGACTTGTCTCTAGACTATGGGTATAGGTTTTGAGTATATCTAGTTTGTGTTCACCTATTATATGTTTAGTTGACATATACTATGTAAATATGAAAATACCTTTCCATTGTGTATTTCTATGTGGGTTTTGAGGTCCTCTGCTGAGTAATGTTATACTCACCCGTGCACGGGCTTTTCCTACACGTGATGTGTCTGGTGCAGACACGCAGTCTTTTGATAGAGTCCATGGAAGACCAGGAAAGCACCGAGATTTCTGGGATCCCAATATGTCAAGGTGTTCCTACGGCTACGAGTAGAATTCCCATTACTTGATTGTGTTTATAGGTTGGAATTTAATGCTTTCAAACCTTTATTTGGATTTCTTGTATTCTGGTATAGTTTACATTCAGTATTTTACTTCCCACCGTACTCTATTGGTTGGGTTTAGTGGTATGAATGAATTTGGTTCATTAGTGGTTTTTTAAAATTTCACCATTTGCAGGCTTAGAGATGTGTTTCTGTATGAAGGAACTTAGGAAATTCCCCCCATGTTAGTAATACTAGTACTTTGTGCAAGTCACCAGCCCCTAATCTATTGGAGGCGGGCTTGGGGAGTCATCACACGGACCCCTTATGGAAGGGTCATGACAGTTTATATGATCTTGGATATTGAGGTATTTATGGGAGAAAAATTAATTTAGTATGTATTACCACATGATTGAAAAGTGATTTGGTGAATAAGTGACTAATGTTACATCAAATGAATATTTAATATAGTATATAGGGTTAAGGAATGATTTTGTATCATCCTAGGGAATTACAATATAATTTCTAAGAATTTTTTATGAATTTTTATTACTTATTATTAATGATCCTATGAGGTTATAAAAACTTTGGGTTTTGGTTAATGTTTAATGATAGGAGGAATAGCATATTATACCTTTTATGATTATGTGGTCTTTAAAATTTGCCATTAGTGCATCAGGTGATAAAAATTTATCTTCAATAAACATTATTTGGATAAAATTATGATATTTTGGTGGAAATTTACTACATGATGAAATTATACTCATCATGTAAGTATATTTATTTTTCACCTCTTTTTCTAGATAGTATTATAATTATTTAACTTAAGAAAATTATCTTGAAATAAATTTTTTCCCTTTTACATTATTTTTTATGATATCAATGAACGTTTCCACAACTATTTGGTTTATGGTAATTGAATTCATGTTCACCACATTCTCTATCACTCTCTATTAGTCCATTATAATTATTTTTCCCTTATAAGTCCCTCTCTAAATCTCTATTAAATGTTAGCCATATGTGGAATCCTAGTTATGTGTATCATCTGATGACCTTTATGTTCCCCACATTACCATTTATGAGATGTTTTCATTGCCTCCTTTTTATGATGTCGGTTAAAATAAATAAATACTATAAAATTTAATTCTTTTATAAACAAGAATAATTTAAATGGTGAAATTTATTTTTAGGGGGGTAGGATGTAACATCACAAAATTTTATAAAATATAGTATTTCAAATTAATATAAATTATTTAATTTCATGTGGTACATAGAATTCATAGTTTATCATGGGTTATAAGAAATGCCATTTTTTCATTTCATGTAACATTGATTTTCTTCAATAAATTTTGTTACACACAAGGTCGAGTCTTACCAGACAAAAATATACTAATAATAATATTTATATAAAATTATATTTATATCCTAGACATTGTAATAGTGGCAGTTAATATAACTTGATGTATTATTCATTTATGGGTCACATATATTTATATAATTTATCCTTTTGTGTACAACTAATTAGAAATTAAAATGAAATAAAATTGAATATAAACGACGTGTTTGAATGAAAAAATTATATTTAACACACAAAGGAGTTTTATATTAATTAATTAAATTAATAACAATTTGTGTAATATTAATTAAATTTATTTGTTATATTTTCAATAATTTTTTTTAATATTTAACCAAAATATCTGATAGGAATAAGGTAAGAATAAATACAATTTTAATAATTAAAAAATCTACTATTCTAAAGGATAGTTTTACCGCCTTTTGAGGAATGTATTATTTTTAAAATATATTGTGAATCATTAAGAAATTTTAAATGAAAAAATAAACTTAACTATTTAAATATTTATATCACAATTTTCTTTTGGTGAATTTTTTTTAATTTTCCTAGAACATTTATATTTTAATGAATAGTAAATAACACTAAATGTTAATTGAAAACTTTTTTTTGATCTAAACAATTTGATGTGAATGATTAATTTTTTTAATAGTTATATAGTATAGTCAGATAAATTTTACATAATTTAATCAAATTTAGATAATTGGGATCATTTTTATAGTTATTTTAGATATAAAAACATAGCAAACTATTGAACATTTAGACTCTGAAAACATGCTTTTTCATCCTATCAACATGATTAATTTTAATTTTTTTTTCACTTATTGTAATGGAATTTAGATAAATGAGTTCCATACTTTAAAAAATAATAAGTTAAAAAGACAAATATGGTAAAACTAATATTTTTACCAAAACTATTAGTGAATGTTATTTAAATTAATTACATGGATTAATATAAAAATTTGTTTACTTAATGGTTAAACGTTATTATTAACTATAAAAAATACATAGAAATAAGTAAAAATAATTTTTGGACATTATTAGAAAATATACCAATGTTTTCAAATTTTTGTCATTTTCTAGTAACATGATATAATGGATACCTCACAATAGTGTTTACCTTTTTGTATTTACAAGATTATCACTCCCCCTACACTATAAAAAGGAACTCACTCTCCCCATTTTTCTACAACTATTAATCATTTTTAATCACCAAAAACCTAAAAAATAACCTCAAAACATCCATCCTATCATCCATTAATCCTACCTTAATGCAGAAATCAATTCAAGGAAGTCATTAAGAGCAAACTAAAAGGTTTTACCCAAATAAGAGGCTACATTCTTCAACGAGCACATTTGTTTTTCTTCTTTCTCCACCCCTTAAATTATTCATGTTACATAATTTTATAAAATCTTGAGTATCATAAATATACTTATATGTTTTAATTCTAAGGGTTCAACCTATACCTACACACACTTCCATCAAATTGGTAATGAAATCACTATTTGTGTGTACATCAAACTACCACCTCGTGAAGCGATGTCATTTTTTTCCATTATCACCTATTATGGTTGGAAATTATGATGAAAATATTGTTTTTATATGATATATATTATATTTATAATTTCTTTATACTTATTTAATTATTATATAACAAATAGCTTCATGCTATCCATTTTGTGGGAATATAACAACATCGTTTCTAGACGTGGGGACTACTACCTCTTCAAAGTAATGTGATACGTTCACACATTACATGGAATGTATTAATTATGGGTTTAAAAATTTTCTTATTATATAAATGAAATATTTATGATATTAATGAAATAATTATCTATCACGCATTGAAAATTTGATAACATCGTTTGTGGATGTATGGACTAGTGCCACCTCCAAGCCATGAGGTTCTTCTTTTTTAACCACCACATAAAAATAATAATATATATAAGTATATACAATTAAATAATATGGAATTTAAGATGTAATAATCAATATGTAATGATTAATGTTACTTATATCATTTCAATAAGGATCATTGAAATAATGCGAACATTACTCATCCGTAGGTACAACCTACCGTCTCCAAGATTTTGACATTGGTATATTTTTCATAACCATCATACCTTCTTGGTTTTAAAAGTATAATTTATGTAAAAATATTCTATTTATTTCATGGTTATTATTCTTTATATTTTTAAATAGTGAACCCATTGATTTTATTCAGCTTATGATATTAAATTTTGACACATAATATTAATATGATCAAAACATACATCTTAAACATTATTGATTATTTAACTAAATATAACTTATTTATATGTGAAATAAAATTATTAATTAACATGTAAAAGATTATTTATCACATAAATAATTAACATATGATTATTATTCATGAATATAGTGTGAAATCATGACAAATCAGACACAAGGTAAGGGATTTTCATCACACTTTTCACATCTGTGAGATAAATGACATTTTCACCACATACATATTTTTTGGTTGTGTATCTACTAATAGTTTTGATATATTAAATAATTTTTTATTTTTTATTTATTTATTTTATTTTTTTATTAGATGATTATTACTTTTGGGTCTTCTGGTTCAAATGTTTCTACAATTGGAAGTGATTTGTTAACTAAATTTCCAATCATTAGGTTAAACATCTATGTTATTTGTCAAATTATTCATAGAATATATATGAAATGGAAACTGATTATATTATTCAACATATAATATTTTATTATATGTTTATAAATTTTTCACAAATAATTATTTCACGGATTTATTCTGACACAAATGATACAATCCATTTAAGTGGATTTGTAGTCTCACTTTTATTTTTATGATACTTTTCCACATTCACCACTTATTTATATTTCATGGTCTATATACTCCCCTTGAATGTATTAAATTATTATTACCCTTAAAATTATGGTATTTTACCTATCCACTCTATGATATATATTTTAGGGGTTTTATAGTTTAAAAGCTACCAAAGTGGTAGTGGATTTTGTCACAACATTCATTCCTTATGACGTTTGTTATATTATAAACCTATATTCACTTATAAGGTGTATATACTAATCCTTTGACATGATATATATGGAATATCCATAATCTAATGATATTTTACGTTTCATTTAATGTTATTTCATTCACGGGGATAATTATTCCAATAATTCAATGTTGTATAAGACACTTTAGAAGCTTTAATGAATATTTTACAATAGAATATTTTTTATGATATTTTCAACAGTAGTTCCATTCATCCATGTAAAAACCCATTGTTATTACTTATCCTCCACTAGAGATTTTTTTTATTGACTGAAACCCATTAACTTCTTTAGAAGTATTATGATTGTTTCAATGATAATGGTACAGAACAAATTTCTTTTCCATGGGTTAATCAGGTTGAGGAACATGTTTACTTTCCACAGGTTTACCATGTTTTGAAGATATTATTACTGAAACAATTTCTTTTACATGGGTTTATCATGTAATGATAATATTTTTAATTAACCCATTTCCATTCCATGGATTTAAAATGTTTCTATGATATTGTCATTAAACCCCCATCTTTTCCATAGAATAATAACGTTTCAATGATATTTTAATGAAACCTGGGTCTTTTCCATATATTGATTATTCCCCTAAAATATTTATATAAATCCCACTTTATATAAATGTGTTAAAAAATCATAGTTCTTTTTTGGAGAATATTTCCTTTCCCTGGGGTAATCATTATCTAAAAATAATTATGGTTTTTTAAAATGAGTTATGACAAAATAAATTATCTATATACTTTTTTTGTTATTCAGTTATTGGACATTATAAATTTTGGTTGACCCCATATAGCACGAGGGGTTTTTATAGCTTAACATGTAGTGGCCTCGATATCATTGAGAAATCCCATGAAAGATTAATATGTGGTATCCCAGATAACATCGGGAAAACCAATTATAGATGAACATGGGGTATCCATATAGTGATTGGTGATCCCTTTATTTCTCTCCAATGCATTGGGTAATGATAATTTTTGTTTTCGGTACTATTTCTATTCAAATTAAATGGGATTTCAAATTGATTTTAATAATTTTTTATGAAAATGATGGTCCAACTTACCAAAATTAATTTCTAACTTCTTCTTATGAGTTTATAATGTTTCTATTCATTGATATTTATAGGACATGGATATTGATTATTGATTCTAATGAATATTTACTTTTAAATGTTTTCATATTTTATGATCTAGGTATTTATGGGTTTGAGTTCATTTTGTGATTCTATAATGAATTATAATTATTTCATTATACCCTTATGCACTCTTATGCTCATTGATGAAATTAATTTGTTAATCCATACAATTTCCATTACTATTCTTTTTAACGCACACTTCAAATCTTTACTTTTACACATTTTTTAATGACTGATGTTAAATTATTTACGTATATAAATTATTCCATAAGGATGATGTTTATAACCTAATCTCAAATAATAATGGCTATATTAAATCAGAGAATTTTCCTTTTGGTTTCTTTTGAATTTTGTATGTAGTAGTTTGTCCAAGTAAACTAAAACTATTACACTATAAGGTCCTCCAGTATGCAGGAGTTCCAATATTTCCTTTTGATTCCATAATACATAGTTACTAATTTTTTGTCACAATTAACATGATAAAATCTTGGAATGTAAATATTTATTATTTCATCATAGGATCATAGAGTGTGGAGCTTGTAATATTAAAGTGAGTATCAAAGGTTTGTTTTATAACAAACCTTCTATTTATTAATCATTAATACATTATTTAATTATATAATATTTCACTTAATACAACCTAAAAAATTATGAATTATAGTGTCTTTTTGAATTAGATACCTTGAATTATAACTTTATACATGAATTAAAATATCATTATTCAAAACTTGTTTGACATGAATGAGATTAAAACTTCATTGGATAAAATGTGGAAATAAATAAGTATGGACTGAGCCATAAATTCTAATAAGAGAATAAAAATGGAAAAAAATTAAAATTAAAGTAAATTTTATTCACGAAAAATCAATGTGGTATAATGAAACATGAATAAAAAGGCATGATATATAATGATAATCATAACATGGGAAATGTTGAAATAACATAAAACATTGCATCATAAACATAGGTCAAGGATAAACCACCTTGACTTTTTGGTGGAGAATGTCTCATAATGAAATCAGGTACAATCATATCCCAACATGACATATCATGATACAAAAATTACGCAATACATTAGAGAAATATATAATTTGAGGCACATGTGTCACTTTCATTTCATTCTCATACTTAAGTGTTCCACATAGATCAAAAAACAAGGATTACATCATCATCATAATTTATTCCATGATCAAGGAGTGTTAAAAAATATAAGTTCCAAATTAAAATTTATATGTTCCTAAATGTGAAAACTCTTGATAGAAAATGGGTACAACATTCACTAAATAATTGATTTTTCATGGAAAATCGCGGTGAAAATTCGACAGCATAACTTCGTCACATGAAAATTAATGAAATTGGTAGATGAGAGAAAAATGGGTCAACAAAAATTTTGACATTAATTGGACAGTAATATGGACATTTAATTACATTAATACTCATTTATAATAACAAAAAGATGCATACAATAATAAATAAACTTGAATAAAAAGATGAAGGAATTGATGCGTACGAAAATTTTGTCTTGGTAAGGGGTGTACATGGAAAGGGCATAATAAGATAGAAATGGGTCTATAGTCATTTATACATAATAACGTGAGTATATGGGATGTTAAAAAACAAAACATATCAAAATTAATTGAAAATAAAAGGTCATAACAAGAGAAAGAAACTAGAATAGACATGAGAAACTAAAGAACCCTTTCCAAAATTTGTGGCTCCAAAAGCATGAAAAGAGTCTTATTGGGATATTGGGGCATCCTGTGAGGATAATAGAGAAACATGTAATATTAAGGATTTTATCAAAGTATTTTTAGTGGATAGATTTAGGATCATGGGTGGGTTTATATAAGAAATGAGACAGTAATTCTTTAATATATCACCAACTTAGGTTTTGGACTCTATAAAATGAAATATTTAAAACCAAAAACCTTCCCAGGATTTCCCATGTTTTTTTCCAAATTTTTAGAGATTTTATTATTATTTTGTTATGATAATTTCTAAAAAAATAAAAATAATACCATTTCTTATATAGAGGTGAGTCACTCTATTAAAGAAATGAATTTAAATTTATAAAATATGTTATATATATTAGAGGGTTCATAAAGGCTTTATTAAATTAATAAAAAATTGTAAAAACCCATTATTTTAATGGTAATGAATATATTCTTACAATTATACCCATTTTATTGTTTATTACATCATTTTTAGTTCATTATGATGTTATAAAATACATTTTATATTTATATGGTATTTAATTTGTACCTAAAAATTCAACTATCACAGAAAATTATAATAAATTCAACAATGGATAATTTATACATTATAATTCAAAAATTAATATTTATTTTTTACAATTAATTTTATAATTATGTTTATTTCGAATTTTAAAATAAGATTCAATATTTAATAAAAAAAATGTGATGTTTTTAACAATAATAGTATTTAAACCCTTTTAAAAAGTATAATTCACACCGTATGAATTATATGACCATTAATAATTAATAATCCTCATTTAACAAAAAAAATATGTTAAAATACTATTTATTTATAATAAAATTAAATAAACAAAATAAATCTCTTAATGGAATTTTAATATTACCCAAAAATGCGATTTGTGTTTAATTGAATCAAAATCAAAATCATTAATAATTTAAAATTAAAATAGAAATAAATTAATTATTAAAATAAATATACATATTAATATTAATAATATCTTGATACATATCACCTTATTAAACTAGTGTATTCCGTAATAGTAAGGTTCATGATGGTGATACTTGCAAGGGGCTATTCAGTAAACATTGTTTGGGTCGTGATCTGGATAAGCCTAAACTTATCCCACAAACAATTTATATCTTTCTTAAGTTGTTGGATCTCAACACAGGTTTGGTCATGTTTTAATACCAGAGAAATTATCTCCCCAAGATTGTGGGCTTCATAGGGAATGAATCTTTTGGTTAAGGCCATTGCATTATTTTTTTGAGTAAATTAGATTACATAAAAGACATATCATTATACAAATAATGTGATCACTATTAAATGGATATATTAACAATGATAAATATTATTAATGGTATTTTTACTCCAATAAGATATAATAAAATAAGTTCATGTGTTTTCTATAACCATATTACATAACAATACATATAATTAAATAAAAATGGGGAACATCCATTATAATAGTTCTGGTCATTACTGGTTTATAATAAATTCCAGATTAGGATGTATTCATGTGAGTTAATGTCACGACCCCCTCCCACCAAAGATGCCCCTCCTGATATGGAAATGGTGAAAAGAAGATAATGACCCCCGAGTCCCGCCTCCAGTAGGCCCCGGGTTCGCGACTAACACCAAGGGTATGAGTTTTCACAAATATGGGAGGCATTACCCTTTTTATTATTTTGGATTGGGAAATAGGACAAGTCAACCACCAAAAAGGGAAAAGAACAAGTGTATATAAATAAACCCAAACCAAGCCCACATGCATGTTTAAACAATTTTTATAACAACGTACAAGTATAAGGAAGCTCAAAAGTACAATGCCAAAGAAAACAAGAGAACAACAACTGCAACAACTCCAACTGCCCGACTAGTAGGGTCCCGCACGGCCCTGGTAGTCCTCCTGGAAACTTGAAAGTAAACGTAGGGTGAGCATACAAGTATACTCAGTAGGGAAACCTAAAGATCTCGTGCACAAGTGGGGAGACACCATAAGGTCCCATGAGAAAACAGAAGAACCGGAAACTAACAAGGAAAAACTATCCACCCAGACTCACTGGTCACACTCACCAAGTAACACAAACGAGTTTAGTATATATATAGAACAAAATTATTGGGTACCCCGCACCATTTCCCACTTAATTAGATGCTGCTCTTCCTAACGGCAAACGTCCTGATGCTACCACACTCTTCCCACCCGCACACACCTGGGCCAAACCACGCATCTCGCCCGCACACACATGGGCCTCACAACCACGCATCTCGCCCGCACACACCTGGGCCACAACCACTAACCCGCCCGCAGACACCTGGGCCTCATCCCGAAGGTTCTTGGGAATGGTAAGCCTGCCCGAAGAGTCTTGGGCTAAAGGTCGCCTCAAGCCATCATAGCCTATGGAAGAAGGAGCAGGAAGGATCTAGTAACTAAGGGGGAACACCCTCTCCCATAAAATGGGAGTGTTCGGCACTAGGTGCTTGACATGGGTGTGGTGCGACAAAACACAAAGATACAATTATATATATCATTATACCAAACACACAACCCAATATATGGCTTCTTAAAAAGAGAAACTGAGCATGTGCCTCGGCACTACTACCACGAAGCATGCATCAACAACCAAACAATCATCCCCCAACCCCATTTAGGTTTTCATGTTTCATGAAATGGTTTAACAAATTATTACTACTGGGAAACTAACATCCAGACAAAACCATTCACAAACATATCCCTTCCATCCACAACCAAAGTTAGGTAAAACGCAAGCAACCACAAGCCATTTCATTTACAAGAGATTATCAAAACCATACAACATTCCATCATTCATTTATTTCAAAGTTCCACACATAAAACCCTTTCCACACACAAAAAATTTCCGCATTTAAAAACACCTTTTACTTCAAAACACTTTTAATAATTAAAACACTTTTCATAAATAAAGGCATTTTCCACAAAACAACCAAACCACCAACATGTTCATTATTCCAAGTTTGTTCAATCGGGGTGATCACACAAGGTTTTCATTCTCATTTAATCAGCCAGTCTTTACGTGCTTATCCATTTTCCATGTTTTAACAAAACCAACCACAAACAATTCAGATATCAATTGCGCACGCAAAGGCCACCAACGGCCTTTATTTTCAGTAGGCAAAGGCCTTTCAATCCAAAATCACAATCAGAAGATAAAGAAACTGGAAGGCAATAGAAACAGCACAAAACCACAAACCCTTCTTTATCCGGTTATTAGCTTTATTTAATGTTCAACTGCATCCCATGGAACAAAAGAAAAATATCCCACCCACATGTTGCACCAAAAAGAGAGACGAAGGTAAACCCCTACCTCAAAAGGTCCCAATCACGTCGCTTCCGACGACGTCCTTCGGTGTCCTCCGCCTTCACCAAACCCGACAAACGCCTCCTAGGATGGATGATGGAGATGGAAGGACGGAAGGAAAGGTGAAAAGTCTGGGCTTAGAAGCTTTTTCTCATCGCTACGATCCTGTGACTGCTGACGGATCGTAATTCGGAGCTCGGAAAAAGAAGTTAGAGGAGGAAGACTTCTTGATCAACCAAGAGTGTCGTCGTGCGAAGAAGAAGCGATTGGTCTGGAAATAATCCGCGACCCTTTCTTATATAGCCTACAAATAGGTAAAACAGTATGCAGCGTGTATTGATGAATACACGGTGTGACTGTACACCCGTTACGTGTTTTGACTGATCAACACATGACACGTCACGTGGTTTCCACGTGTTTTAAAAAAACGTTAATTTTATTAATATGTGTGTTTCGTTGACCCGAGACATAACTCATAAAAAGGTATCCATCACTGGTCTTAAAATTACCGTCTTAATTACATGATTACACTTCCGCTGACGGTTCATCATTCCGACACCATATGAAGATGTTATAGACTTTTTAAGTTTTGATCACCCAAAATAATAATATTATTATTTTATTATTATTATAATAATTTAATATTTTGATCAAAAGGGCTTGTGGCGTGAATCTCTCCCCTTACCCCATGCGCACTCCCTTATTTTATTATTGTATTACAATTTTAATATATTAAATCAACATTATATAAAATATATGATATATTAAATCAAATTATATAAAAAAATGATTTATACAAGGGAAAGGGGGCATTCACGCCTCCCCTCCCCATCTCATGCGCCTCCCCATAAATTTATTATAATTTATGAAATAAAACAATTTTCCTTTTAATTGTATTATTATATTTATTATACGATCAAAGTTATTAATTTCATAATTCAATTTTGGGAGAACCTATGCACAACCATTCCATGCGACTCAAAACCATTTCATTTAATTTAATTAAATGACAAAACAAAATTAATATAACATACATATTCAACCCCATTTTAATACATTTAATTTTATTAACCTCTCACATATATTTTTACGCCATCATTGTTATTTATTGTTCTTCAATAACAATAACATTTCATTAACTTATTTTATTAACTCACCGACGTTATTGTTTTTAATAACAAGAAGATTTACGCTCGTCGCATTGACCACGTTAAACCACCCTGTTGGATATCTGAATCCAACCATGCCATGTCAATATCGCGTAACATCCATCAATTTAATTATTTTATGCTTATTTATTTTTATTTCACACTGATTAAATTGAAACCACATTTATTAAATAAAAACCATTCAATATCATAAACCCAATATAACGAACTCACCTTTAATTTTTGAACGCACCACTGTGCTTCCACTTGCATGTTAATTTAATTGTTTGCAATAAATACCATGACTCATTTCATCAATTTCTCATTATTATTAATATTATGAATAATATTAATAACACAACAGCCATAATTATTATTCAAATTTAATTTCAACAATTACTCAATTAATAAAAAAAACTGCATGTTTCATTTATCAACGTCTAATGGATCACACACCTTCCCACTTCACATCATTAATAATAATAACACCAATTAAATCATTTTATCATGGTTATTCTTTTTAGTTTAATTAATCACACAATTTATGTCATCATCATTATTATTAACATATTTTTACGTTATCATCAATATTAAAATTATCATTATAACGCGCGTCATGTTGACCACATCGATTTCAACAAAGGAATGGACCAGAGGGGTCCGGTCCATTACATCAGATGCCTCTTAAAACATTCTCGTCCTCGAGAATTAAAAACCAACCAAGAAAAAGAATGGATCCAAACAACCACTCTGCAGGATACCTCTTAGGGCTCTTTCCATAACAAGAAACCACCGACAACCCTAATTATGTGAGTTAGGAATTCCCTCTCCTATGTCGAGAAATTATCCGCTTTAGGGGGCACTGACTCTCCTGCACGGGTTTAATCGCATCTGCATTAATGCGTCTCGATTAAGGACTGGGCCTTCCCACTTCCATATATTAGGTTTTTTTTTCCAACTTACACTGCACCCAACAACGTACAACCCACACACTGCCTGGACACATGGCTTTGGGAATTCCTTCTCCCATGTTGAGATATTATCCGCTTTAGGCGGCACTGACTCGCCTGCACGGGTTAAATCGCATCCACATTAATGCGTCTCGATTAGGGATTATGTCATCCCCTCCCCACATGATAGGGCTCTTCACGTACATTTAAAGAAAAGCGGGAAACAACATAGCATTAAAAACTCACAAAAACAAGGTCCAGACCCAGAGAATGAGCAAAAGAGTTCCAACAATGGAGTGTAATGCTCCCAAAAAAACATTAAGGAGATCATTCAAGAAAACCCAAACACATCTCTGTCGATCCCTGGTCCTTCTAGAGATGCTGCCTCTGATGCATGCAACTATCCTCGCTGAGCTCCTCTGCCTCTCTGTTGGCGTCCGCCTCCTCGACCACGTCCCGATTGGGATCCTTGAGGAACTCCTTGTGGCTGGCCACCACCTGCTCCATCTCCCCTCAAAGGGACTGGAGCCTGTTGCTGCTGGAAGGGTCTTGTCGGTGACTTGTGCTGCTGAGGAGGGCGTTGAACCTGTCCATCTCCACTGTACTGAGCATGGGTCGGGCACCGACTCTGAATGTACCCGAAACCTCCACAAGAAAAACACTTTAGTCCAGGGCTCGTGAAAAAGTGACGAGGACCAGAAGATCTGAACTGGAACTGATGGGGCCTGCTCCCTACTGGCCTGAAACTGGAAGGTCCCGTCGCAGGAGACCTACTGCTGACTG
Source organism: Viscum album (assembly GCA_963277665.1). NCBI lineage: Eukaryota > Viridiplantae > Streptophyta > Magnoliopsida > Santalales > Viscaceae > Viscum > Viscum album. The sequence continues at coordinate 175,032,496 of OY728128.1, forward strand.
CCTTCCCCTTCGACGAACTAGGCTGGATCCCCTCACGTGGTGCACCTCCCTGCGAGTGCATCCTTTCTACAACTTCCGCCTTCTTCTGTACGGCTAAGTATGTCGGAAGGGTGAAGGGGGTCACAGCATACTGGAGCGAAGGATGAAGTGCCTCTTCCAAAGGTCTCGCCCGAGACTCTTCATCCAGAAAGAGTTCCGGAGCAAAGCGTAGGACATTCTTGAACTTAATCCCCAACTCTCGAACAGTCATACTCCCCTTCTGAAGGGAGAGCAACTCCTGACGCTTTTCCGCCTTGATCAAAGAAGAAAGGAATTCCTCTCGGAACTCCTTTTCGAAGTCATCCCATGGAATCTCTACCTCCTTCCTCTCCCCGAGGTAGAGCATCCACCATTGGCGCGCCGCGCCTCTCAGCTGATTGACCGCTAGGGGGACCCAGTACTCTTTAGGAGCACAGATCAAGGTAAAAGCGATCCCTAGCTCTTCAAGGCACCCCTCCGTCTCCAGGTCCGAAGTACTTCCCTCGCACTTCTTGAGAGTCTGACGCTGGAAAGAACAGAGGGTCTTCTGCCACTGGCTGTCTTCCTCCTCTCGATCGATCCTCAGTTGATCGATTGCCTGAACCTGCTGGGCCTCGGCCGCCTGAGCCACCTGGGAACGCCGTCCAGGTGCCATAGCTGTACGGTAAACAAGGATCGCCAAAGCCCAAGTAGTAAGGAAAAACTCAAAGTTTTAATTATCATTTTATTTCAATTTCTTTCCCAGAACACCCAAATCAAGTAAAACACAAACATGATGATGCATGTACCTTCCCTAGGGTCTCTACCCTGCAATCAATATAGTCTCACTTGGTAGTTCGGTAGGCTCATAGTCCTTGCATCGGATCACGGGGGGCCCTAAAATCCTGTGTCCTAGCCGGTCTTCCCTGGCCTATGTCACGCACCAAGATTAACGAACACTTTTGCCCTACCATCCCATGCAATCCTCACTGTGCCTAACTCCAGACTCCATCCTATCTCTCAACCATCACCTCTGATACCATTCTGTCACGACCCCCTCACACCAAATATGCCCCTCCTAATGTGGCAATGGTGAAAGGAAGATAATGACCCCCGAGTCCCGCCTCCAGTAGGCCCCGGGTTGGCGACTAGCACCAAGGGTATGAGTTTTCACAAATATGGGAGGCATTACCCTTTTTATTATTTTGGATCGGGAAATAGGACAAGTCAACCACCAAAAAGGGAAACGAACAAGTGTATATAAATAAACCCAAACCAAGCCCACATGCATGTTTAAACAATTTTTATAACAAGGTACAAGTACAAGGAAGCTCAAAAGTACAATGCCAAAGAAAACAAGAGAACAACAACTGCAACAACTCCAACTGCCCGACTAGTAAGGTCCTGCACGGCCCTGGTAGTCCTCCTGGAAACCTGAAAGTAAACGTAGGGTGAGCATACAAGCATACTCAGTAGGGAAACTGAAAGATCTCGTGCAAAAGTGGGGAGACACCCTAAGGTCCTGTTAGAAAACAGAAGAACCAGAAAGTAACAAGGAAAAACTATCCACCCAGCCTCACAGGTCACACTCACCAAGTAACACAAACAAGTTTAGTATATATATAGAACAAAAGTATTGGGTACCCCACACCATTTCCCACTTAATTAGATGCTTCTCTTCCTAACGGCAAACATCCTGACACTACCACACTCTTCCCACCCGCACACACCTGGGCCAAACCTTGCATCCCGCCCGCACACACCTAGGCCTCACAACCACACATCTCGCCCGCACACACCTGGGCCACAACAACTAACCCGCCTGCAGACACCTGGGCCTCATCCCGAAGGTTCTTGGGAACGGTAAGCCTGCCCGAAGAGTCTTGGGCTAAAGGTCGCCTCATGCCATCATAGCCTATGGAAGAAGGAGCAGGAAGGAGCTAGTAACTAAGGGGGAACACCCTCTCCCATAAAATGGGAGTGTTCGACACTAGGTTCTTGACATGGGTGTGGTGCGACAAAACACAAAGATACAATTATATATATACATATACCAAACACACAGCCCAACCTATGGCTTCTTAAAAAGAGAAACTGAGCATGTGCCTCGGCACTGCTACCACGAAGCATGCATCAACAACCAAACAATCATCCCCCAACCCCATTTAGGTTTTCATGTTTCATGCAATGGTTTAAAAAATTATTACTACTCGGCTACTAACATCCAGACAAAACCTTTCACAAACATATCCCTGCCATCCACAACCAAAGTTAGGTAAAACGCAGGCAACCACAAGCCATTTCATTTACAAGAGATTATCACAACCATACAACATTCCATCATTCATTTATTTCAATGTTACACACATAAAACCCTTTCCAAACACAAAACATTTCGGCATTTGAAAACACCTTTTACTTCAAAACACTTTTCATAATCAAAACACTTTTCATAAATAAAGGCATTTTCCACAAAACAACCAAACCACCAACATGTTCTTTATTCCATCTTTGTTCAATCGGGGTGATCACACAAGGTTTTCATTCTCATTTAATCAGCCAGTCTTTACGTGCTTATCCATTTTCCATGTTTTAACAAAACCAACCACAAACAATTCAGATATCAATTGCGCACGCAAAGCCCACCAACGGCCTTGATTTTCAGTAGGCAAAGGCCTTTCAATCCAAAATCACAATCAGAAGATAAAGAAACTGGAAGGCATTAGAAACATCAAAAAACCCCAAACCCTTCTTTATCCGGTTATTATCTTTATTTAAAGTTCAACTGCATCCCATGGAACAAAAGAAAAATATCCCACCCCACATGTTGCACCAAAAAGAGAGACGAAGGTAAACCCCAACCTCAAAAGGTCCCGATCACGTCGCTTCCGACGACGTCCTTCGGTGTCCTCCGCCTTCGCCAAACCCGAAAAACGCCTCCTAGGATGGAAGCTGGAGAAGGAAGGCTGGAAGGAAAGGTGACAAGTCCGGGCTTAGAAGCTTCGTCTCATCGCTACGATCCTGTGGCCGCTGACGGATCGTAATTCGGAGCTCGGACAAAGAAGTTAGAGGAGGAAGACTTCTTGATCAAGCAAGAGTGTCGTCGTGCGAAGAAGAAGCGATTGGTCTGGAAATAATCCGCGACCCTTTCTTATATAGCCTACGAATAGGTAAAACAGTATGCAGTGTGTATTGATGAATACACGGTGTGACTGTACACCCGTTACGTGTTTTGACTGGTCAACACACGACACGTCACGCGGTTTCCACGCGTTTTAAAAAAAACGTTAATTTTATTAATATGTGTGTTTCGTTGACCTGAGACATAACTCATAAAAAGGTATCCATCACTAGTCTTAAAATGACCGTCTTAATTACAGGATTACACTGCCGCTGACGGTTCGTCATTCCGACACCATATGAAGAAGTTATAGACTTTTTAAGTTTTGATCACCCAAAATAATAATAATATTATTTTATTATTATTATAATAATTTAATATTTTGATCAAAAGGTCTTGTGGCATGAATCTCTCCCCTTACCCCATGCGCACTCCCTTATATTATTATTGTATTACTATTTTAATATATTAAATCAACATTATATAAAATATATGATATATTAAATCAAATTATATAAAAAATGATTTATACAAGGGAAAGGGGGCATTCACGCCTCCCCTCCCCATCTCATGCGCCTCCCCATAAATTTATTATAATTTATTAAATAAAACCATTTTCCTTTTAATTGTATTATTATATTTATTATACGATCAAAGTTATTAATTTCATAATTCAATTTTGGGAGAACCTATGCACAACCATTCCATGCGACTCAAAACCATTTCATTTAATTGAATTAAATGACAAAACAAAATTAATATAACATACATATTCAACCCCATTTTAATACACTTAATTTTATTAACCTCTCACATATAGTTTACGCCATCATTGTTATTTATTGTTCTTCAATAACAATAACATTTAATCAACTTATTTTATTAACTCACCGACGTTATTGTTTTTAATAACAAGAAGATTTACGCTCGTCGCATTGACCACGTTAATCCACCCTGTTGGATATCTGAATCCAACCATGCCATGTCAATGTCGCGTAACATCCATCAATTTAATTATTTTAATTCTATTTATTTTTATTTCACACTGATTAAATTGAAACCACATTTATTAAATAAAAACCATTCAATTTCATAAACCCAATATAACGAACTCACCTTTAATTTTTGAACGAACCACCATGCTTCCACTTGCATGTTCATTTAATTGTTTGCAATAAATACCATGACTCATTTCATCAATTTCTCATTATTATTAATATTATGAATAATATTAATAACACAACAGCCATAATTATTATTCAAATTTAATTTCAACAATTACTCAATTAATAAAAAAAACTGCATGTTTCATTTATCAACGTCTAATGGATCACACACCTTCCCACTTCACATCATTAATAATAATAACACCAATTAAATCATTTTATCATTATTATTCTTTTTAGTTTAATTAATCACACAATTTATGTCATCATCATTATTATTAACATATTTCTACATTATCATCAGTATTAAAATTATCATTATAACGCGCGTCGTGTTGACCACATCGATTTTAACAAAGGAATGGACCGGAGGGGTCCGGTCCATTACAGTTTATATTAATTATTTATTAATGCCACCATGGGTATTTAAGATTAAGGATGATCATAAGTAATAATTCTTAGACACCCCAATTTAGGTTTTTTAGAATTATGAATTTTTATGTAATCAATAAAATTTTAGGTGATGTTTTATTATATTATAGTATATGTAAAACACATTTATTATGTGATGAATTAATTTAATTTCTATGTAAATAAGTTTTATGTTATTGATAATTATTAATGTTTTTATGATCTTGGATATGGAGATAATTATGGGAAAAAATTAATATAGTATTGAAAACCAGATGATTAAAATGTTATTTGGTGACTTAGTGATAAATGTTACATCAAAAGAAGATTTTCGTCAATTGGGATTGAAATATAGAAGGTATGAGATAACCATTGAGTTTAATACAGCCTTTAATTTTGTGGTTATTGATTTTATTTCGAATATAGGTTTATGTGATGCTTTAGTTTCATCATTTGGAATTACTATTGATTTTTGAATATTGTTTTTTATAGTTTATTAATTTTGTGAATTATCAAACAATGTGATAACCATTTTAGGATTGGTTAAAATTTAAATATTGTAGTAATAACTTATTACCTATTCTATGAATATGTGGTCTTTAAAATTGGACTTTAGGGCATTATGTGTATAAAATTAATCATTAATACTCATCTTTAGGAAAAAAATATGGTATTTTGTTGTAAATTTACTAAAGGATGAAATTATACTGATCAATTAAATAAATATATGCTTTCCCCTTTGGTCTAGATAGGAAAATAATTATTTAACAATATGGAATGTATCATTCAATAAAACATTATCTTTTTACCATATTTTTTTGATGATATAAATGGTATTTTACACACCTATTTATTTTTTAGTATTTTACATCTTTTTGAGGACATTCTATATCACTCTCTATTAGTGAATGATAATTATTTTTCCATTCAAAATACATCTCTTAATTTCAAATAAATTTTCTTCCTATGTGGAATCCAAGTTATGTGTATCATTAGATAACCATTATGTTTAAAACATTCCATTTTCATTGGAAGATATATTTATTTCATTTTTATGATTGGGGTTTCAGTAATTTAATTTTTAAAATGTTAATCCTTTTATAACCAAGTCAAATATCGAGGGTGAAATTCATTATATAGGGGGTAGGATGTAACATCCCAAAATTTTATGAAATATATTATTTCATATTTATTTAAACTATTTGATATTTTGGGTTATAAAAAATAAATAGTTTGTATTTTGTTATAAATAAGACCGTTTTCATATTTAATTTCACAAAATATGGAATTTCTTTGAAAACATATGTTACAGGAAATACCGAATCATATAAGACAATAATATGCTATTAATATTATTTAATTAATATAATAGTTATAACATATACATTATTATGGTGGGGATGAATAAGAATAAATATATTATGTATATATGGTTTAACCATGTATATATAATGAATCCTTATGTGTCCAATTAGTTATAAAATATAATAAAATAATATTTAATATGAAGGATGTGTTTTTATGAAAAATTATTTTTATGCACAAAATGGTGTTTTATCTTAATAAATTAAATTAATCACTATTATTTAATTATATTAATTAAATTTATATGATATATATTCAATGAAAATTTTTTACATTCATCAAATATATTTTATTGTCATAAGATAAAATTAAATCCTATTTTAAACATAAAAGAACAACTTTTTTATTAGGAAATTGTACATCTTTTTATGAGAGACTTCTTTTAATACAATATTTTTACATATTTTTAAATTTTAAAATAAAAACTAAACTTAATTTCGACATATCAATATCAAAATTTAAATTGGGTTAATTTTCTATATTTTTTGAGGACAATCATATTTTAATAAATTGAAAATAATACTAAATTTTAATTGGAAACTATTTTTGTATAAATAATTTATAGAGTTAAAATATGTTTATACATGGTTTTATAGTATAATTATATCAATTTTATATAATTTAATACTATTTCGGTCATTTGAATCAGTTTCACAGTTATTTTAGATATAAAAACTAAGCAAACATTAGAATATTTACACTTTAAAACCCTCTTCTGTTGTCCTGCCTGCATGATTAATTTAAAATTAGTTTTTACTGCATAAATGATTTTAATCTGGAAAAATGGATTACATATTTTTAATAATAATAAAATCTAATTTTAAATATGTTCATATTAATTTTTTACCAAAAATTATAGTGAAAGTAATGAAAATTAATTATAGTGAAAATGGTATAAATGTGTTTCCTTAGTGGTTAATCATTAATATTAAGTGGAAAATGACTTTTAAACATGTCAAAAACCTATTTCATGGATATTTGAAGAACATAACCCTGATTGTTTCTAATTTTTATCATTATTTTAGGAACATTATATAAGGGATACATCCAAATAGTGTTTACCTTTTTGTATTGATAATAATGCCACTCCCCTACACTATAAAAAGGAACTCACTCTCCCATCTTCATCACACCTACAATGTCTCTCCTATAATCCAAAACATGCATAAATAAGCTAAAAAAACCCGTCCTCTCAACATTAAATCCTTAAATTTTTAGAAATAAAACCATGGAATTCCTATGGTATAATCCAAAAAGAGTTACTAGAAGAAGATGTAACATTATTTAATCAGATCGTTTGTTTTAAATTTTTTCCACCACATAAATTATTATTATATAAATATTATATAATAAAATAGGTATTTAAAATATAATAATATTTTATTATCTTATGTTTCTTACCTATACCTACAAAAAATTCCATCAAATTGGTAATGAAATCATCATTAATGTATAGGACGAACTACCGCCTCGCGGAACAATGTCGTTTGTTTTCCCTTACAACATCTTATGGTTGGTAATTATGATATAAATACTATTTTTATGTGATATATATGATATTTAATATTTCATTAAACTTATTTAATTATTATATAACACATACCTTCATGATTTCAATTTTTGGGAGTATGATAACATCGTCTGGGGATGTGTGGACAACAGCCTCCCCAATGTGATGTGATACATTCACAACTTAATTGGAATGGGATAAATATTGTTTTAAAATATATATGATATAAATTGAATATTTATGATATTAATGAAATTATTATCTATCTGTATAAATAACGTATGATGTTCTTCATTCCATTTCATGCAATGAAAAAGTGATAATATCATTCGTGGACTTGTGGACTACTACCTCCATGAAACAATTTGATTCTTCCTTTTTCACTACCACATCATAAGAATTATATATATAATTTTGTTTAATTAAATAATATGGTATTTTTTATGTGATTATAATTATTAATAGTTAAATTTTCTTAACTCATTTACATAAGGATCATTGAAAAATTAGAATGTTACTCATCCGTACGTACGACCTACTGTTTCTATAATTGTATTTTCGGTTAATTTTTCATAAAATTAATATGGATTGGTATTAAAATAATAATTAATGTGAAATGACATAATTATTTCATGTTTATTATTATTTATATTTTTAAATAATGACCCAATTGGCCTTAGTCAGCCTATAAAATTCAGTTTTCACACATATGCTGAATATAATCAAAACATCCAACATAAATATTATTTACAAATTAATTGAATATAAATTTTCTATAAGTGAAATAAAAGTAATAATAAACTTTTAAAAGGTTATTAATCAATTAAATAATTAGAATATTTTAATTATTCTGGAATATAGAGTACAAGCTTATCAAATCGGACTCTGAGTAAGGGATTTTCATCAATCTTTTCATATCTATGAGATAAATTTCATATTCAACATTTACATATTTTTTTGTGTATATGATTAAACCATTCAAATATTATTTTATGAATTATTTTATATTAATTGTATTAAAAAATTTAGTTTTTTGAATATTACTTTTGGCGCTTTCGATTCAGCTGCCATCACTATTGTTACGGATTCATAACATATTCTCCATTCTCTGGGTTAAAATTCTATGTCATTTGTTATATTATGAAAATAATATGTGTGAAATGATTTATGATCATATTATAATATATTTAAACATTTTTTATGTTTAAATTTTTTTGACAAATTTATTTTATTTATTTATTCTCTCTCCAATGATACGACCATTTTATGTGGATTCATAGTTCCAGTTTTATTTTTGTGAGAATTATACCGCATTCACCATTTATTTTCTGGTGTGGTTTATATAATACCCGTGAATTTATTTAATTATTATTGACCTTTAAAATGATGTTTAACATATCCAACTTAGTATTTATCTTTCATGGTGTTAAGAGTTTCAAGTTACCATGTCAGAAATTTATTTTTGTCACAATTATGTTTTTTTTATAATATTTGTTATGTTATACATTTATTTTATTTTATAATGTGTTTGTACTACTCCTTTTAAATTTTATATCCTATATATATGTTTTTTATGATATTATAAGTTTCATTTAATGTTATTATATTCATGGGAACTATGATTCAAATGCATCAAAGTGTTATAGGACACTTAGGAATGATTAAATATTATTTTCCTGAATAATTTTTTAATGATATTTTTAATTTTATTTCTATTCATACATCTAGACAACCCTGTTTGTCACTTATCCTACACTATGGATATTTTTTTATTGATTTTCTCCTCACTCTTTCATTGGAAGAATTATGATTGTTTCAAGGATATTTCTAAGGAACCCATTTCTTTTCTAATGAATAATCATGTTACATAACCTGTTTCCTTTACATAGTTTAACCATATTTCAAGGAAGGTTTTTTTTAACCCATTTAATTTCCATGGGTTAATCAATTTTTGAAGATATTTTTATTAAACACATTTATTTTTCTAGGGGTTAATCTTGTCTTGAATATAATTTTTTAATCCCACTTATTTTCCATGGGTAAATCATTTTTCAAAGAGATTATTATGAAACCCCTTTCTTTTCCAGGGGTAAATTATGTCTTAAATATATTGTAAGGGAACCCACTTCATTTACACAAGTAAATTATTTTTTAAAATAGATTTTTGTGGAACTTATTTCCTTCTATGGGTTAAAGATATTATGAAAAGAATAATGGTTGTTTCCAATGAGTTGTGATGAAATTAATTCTCTATGTTCAATATTCATTATTTGTTTCTGGGACATTATAAATTTTGGGACTTCCAAAACAGCCCTCAGAAATCCTGTTATATCTTAACATTTGGCGGATAATATTTCACCAAAAAAGCCTATTATAGCTTAACATGGGCTGTCCTAGGTATCATTTGAAAATCCCATTAAATCTTAACATGGGTTGGCCCAAATATCATCCAAAAAATCAATTATAACATAACATGGGGTGGCCCATGTAGCAATGGGTGATCTCAGTATAGCTCTCCAATGCATTGGGTAATGATAATACTGGAAGTTGTTTGTATGGTTATTCCAATAAAAAGGGTTTTGAAATGGTTTTAAAATGGTTCTATGAATTTGATGATCTATGTTACCAAAAAAATTAATTAGTTGTTATGAGTTTATAATGTTTCTAGTGATCGATATTGATATCACATGGATCATGATTATTGACTTTGGTGAATCTTTCTTTTTCCCTATTTTCATATTTTATGATCCAGGTATTGGTGGGTTTTATTTATTTTTTTATTCTACTATTAAATTTGATTTTTTCATCATGACATTATGCACTCTTATGCTCATTTCTGACCTTCAATTATTAATGATTAAATTTCTCTTTACTGATCATTTTATCTCACCCTATTTATGTTTCCGTTTTCCTAAGTTTTACAGAATTGTTTTGAACAGTTTCTGTCTATAAAGGATTTCAAAAGGAAGATTTTGATGACATAATTTGAAATAATAAAACCTTTGTTAAATTTGAGAAGTTTTATTTTGATGACTTGTGAATTTTTTATATAGAAGGTTTTCCTAATTATCTAAAACTCTAAACCTAAAACACAATCTTGTATGTAAGTTACCCATGTTTTTTTGATGTTTTAAATTTTGGATTAAAAATAATGTCACAATTATCAACAGAAAATTTAGGAATGTAGAAGTTAATGATTTTAGCACTAGATATGGGAGTGTGGGTTCTGGGCTATTATATTATACTCCATTAATAATCCTCTTTAGTAACAAAATTCTTATAATATAAATGAAAATTTATATCTCCCATGTTAAAAAATTCTTATTTATACCATTTATTTGTGTTCTTATTAATAAATTATTTCTAAGAGGAGGGGAACATATCATACAAAGGACGGTTGATATTTATTTATTGATACTCCTTCAAGTACCATGTGGATTAAACTCAACTTTTCGAACATGTTCTCATTTTCAATCAAATAATATAAAGCTGTATGTTTTCTTATAAGGAAAATTAATATCCTAAATATGTGGGAAGTATGTTTTATAATATAATCATAATTTTAGAATTTATTTTTCTATAAATAATTTTTTATTATTCAATTTATATATCTTATTCTATTTAAAACAAAATTTTCCAAATTAAAATATATAAGTACATGATAAATACAATTCGAAATTTTCCAATATGGTAACGGTTCTAAATTTCACATTGTGAATGTTCTATTATTTATAAAAAGTTTCATGGTAATTCACTTAGGCATTCTTATAAATTCATTAAATGGGGAAATATATTTCTATTTCAATATAACATATTGTTATATAATGTAAAATATTAAAAAATAATATTGATTTAGAAATTATGATAATCATTTATTTGATTTTAATTATTTGACCCTATTCCATGTATTCTCTATTCTTTTTTATTATATTATGGGTTAAAATGTAATTTCATATAATGGGTGAGGCCTATAATTATATATCCACATAGATCACCAGTTGGTCTCTTGAGACACCTAGTATTGGGTAATGGGAGAATATTTTTTCCTTTATATATGATGTCTTTGTATAAGGAATCAATATTATGTTTATGATGATGAAAATTATTCATTAAACTAATTTTGATAATTATTTATTCATTTAATGTTATACATATGATTATTTAATTCCTTTATATCCATAGATTAGTTTTTGAATATATATTCATTGAGATAACAATATATTTTATATATTCCAACTATATTTTTTATTCCATTATTACGTCATGATAGCTTCTTCTCTACTCTTCCCATTCTGGATAATTTCGATCATACTTGTATTTAGTTCTAATTCCCCTATGTAATTAATTAGAATATTATATATGTCCTAAAATGTTGATTGAAATAAAAAATAAGTATACCTTTAAATATTAATTAATATGTTATGTTTTTTTGTAATGTTGATTTATTTATCCTCTTAATGAGTACTAAAATTTTATAATGGGTATGTGATATAATATACTATTATTTCTATGAAAAATAAATCCACTGACACTCTGTGAAAATGTTTTGGGCATCATAGATGAGTCCATGTAGTGGGAATAATGATTTGTACATGATAGTACTTTCTATGGTAGAACATGTGCCAACATATTAAAGAAATAAACTATCTATTTTCTAATGTACCATTCATGTAACATCTATCATTACTTCTTGAATTTTTCAAATTATTTTTTAATTCATTTATTCTTGTGATTATTGTATACCATATACATTATTGGTTGATTTATTTTGATACAACTTGATTATTCATACACCTTTGGGTATGTTAACTAAATTGAGTGAACTATATAAACTTAGTTATATCTCATTTGAAATGAATGTTTAGTCATCACTTATGAGTAAAACCATTCATTAATGGGGATTTGATTCTTACCCTTTTACATTTTTCGGTACATTGGTTAAAATAAAAATTTATAATATTTACTATCACCACCTCTCAGTTCTTATATTGATGAAAACATATTCTCATTAATATTGTAAGAAGATCAACTAACTAAAATTTATCAGAAAAAATTTTAATTAGAAGAGATGAATAGATTTAAATGTTTTGATCCATCATATTTCAAAACCTTTCTTTGCTTATCTACTAATAAAATGAGAATAAACAATAATAAAATTAAAATTTTTATCTCCATAACATTGTCCAAATAAGTAAACTGAAGAGGGTGTAGAAGCTTTACCTTCAAGGTAATCTCCTCACTCTAGCTCTAACTCAGCTTTATACATATCTAATTCTATTCTTCGATTCATTTTTAAATATCATGTGTTCTCTTGTAAAAATTAATATAATCAAAATTTCTTATAAGATACTCATATTTTATTTTATTTCTTTCTTTCTACCTCAAGCATAGAATTTCCATGGTTCTTTTCAGCATTATCCACTTGGAAACCTTGATTGTCCACTATTACCCCCTCATGAATGAATCTAAACTCTTCAAACAACCATTATATGCTATCATGCTATATTTTTAGCTCCAAAATAATGAAACAGGATATACTTCCATGCCCAAATAGATTCATTAGTAGTTACCATAAAATTATAGAAAAATCAAATGTTACCTAGCTTTGATATCCTTCGGCATCTATGATTTGGTAATAGGATCGCTACCCATGAATAAGAGTATATCATTCATCTATTTCATCACCTCATAACAATAGTAACCAAAATGATTCAACCAATTAATCAAGTTCGACATGTCTTGTGGAAAACTATTTACTTGGCCTTCCCAATCAACAATACTATGCTCTACATAATTCATAATTCCAATGGGGATTTATCTCTAACAGCTATCATATAACTTTTCATGATGTTTTGGTTAAAAAAATTAGTAACTCTAAATGCATATGATCTTAACCATTTATTTATTAAAAAAATACCGAACTTTAAAACAAAAATACAAAACTACTCCTTCAATGATGTCAAACTTGTATCCAAGATCATCAATGGGTTCAACAAACAAATATTAAACCTATATCCAAAGTCTTGACTCACCATTCCTTAGATCCTTACCTCAGATCTTCAGCACGTTTTCTAGTCAAAAATGGTTCAAAATTCTTCTTATTCTTGTTTTTCAATTGATCATCATGACTCAATTACACTTAGCTTCAATAAATTATGTCTTGAAATCGACATTTTCCTAACATTAGTGATTTAATTCCATTGAGAAAATATTTTGAGCACATTACATACATCCTTTAATAAACCCGACTGAGAAGAAAAATTTGGCTAAAATATCTATCCTATATCATAAATCATAATTATTCCTCAAATAAACTATTGTAATGTGACCCTAAGGCCTCATTTGCAGCAACACTAGACTCATAATCATCATTTATTTAATGTTTATATTTATTATAGTGAACCTTAAATTTCATACATTGATATTACTTATTTTATATGAATATTAATTATATTACACAAAAACATTCTTAAGGATCATAAAGATAGAGTTACATTGGGAACATATAAATGTGATCAACTAGTTTATAACTAAGCTTCTTCGTCCCCCACTATATTATTTTTAATTAGAACCCTTCTTTGATAAATCATATATATTTCATTTATTCTTATCCTGGGTAAAGGGACTATAAAATATGGAGATCTCAGATGGTTTGTAAGGAAAAATAAGGGAGAAATTAATATAACAAGAGAATAAGGGAATTATAACATGATAATTAGGTATGAAAATCATCCCCTATATATTATAGACCATAAACATGAGTTGTGGAATAAATATTAAAAAATTTTAAGACATTATTCCTAGTAGATGAAATTAATATGACGAGCATAACATTGGAATAAAACATTGCTTATTGGAAAATATTAAATCATACAAAATCATATGTCAAGGATTCAAAGAAATAAATTCATTAAATGTTATCATGGGAGAACCACAAGTTTGACTACTTTTCTCATGGGATAAAATCTAGTGTACCATCTTTTGGGATTATGATAAACTCATATTTACCCACTTTAATGCTTGGTACACCACCCATGTACCTTATTTGGTCTTGAGATAACCTCCCATGTACCATCTTTTTGTCCTAGGATACTGTTAAATGTATCCAGTTTTAGGATTTGGATAACCTCATGTGTACCCTTTGATTTTATAGTACATTAATCATTACTGAGTTGAGTAGAGGGAGATATAAGTCCCACCTTTCATTAATTATAATGTTACCAACATATAAAGTTATGATGTGTTCACCATTTAATCATTAAAATCCTACATAATTTTTCATCAAGATCAAAAAACGTTAATCACATCATAACCCACAAAAAATGGTTTTCATAAATCATTCTTCACATCAGATCCACTGAAAATAATTGGGTTTTATAAAACATTTCATTGTATCATAAAACATGGAATATTAATGAGTTTCCAAAAAAAATATTCTTCATGAAAATAAACCATATTGAGAAATAATAATAATGGCATCCTTTGATGATATCCCAAATAAATACTTATTGAAATCAAAAGATTTACTCTTAGATAGAAAGTGATTCTAAAAATTATCATGGAAAATTTCTGGAGGAAGATAACCATTCATTGAAAATAAAATATTAAAATAAAAAATCAAATAAAATTCTTTGAAATTAATTTCATTGAAAATAACATTGAATAATTATAAAGGAATATTCAAATAAAATAGTTGTCATGATGTTTGAATGTTGTTATTCATGTCATACACATTAAAACAAATATTCAGTTGACATCTTTTGTAAAATCCAAATAGTCCAGGTTTAGAAAATTACCAAAAGATTACTATTAAAAAATTATAAAAAAATTAAATCAAGGTTAAAATAAATTTGAAAATCATAGTTTTTAATTAAATTTTTTTAAAATATGAACAAGAAACATAAAGTATATTTTCACGAAGAGAGAAATAAAGTCGGTATTATTTAAAACATTCTTTTTAAAACCTATGTATATATAAAGACTAAAATGAAGGGAAAATGTATTCATAAAAAATAACTATAGGATAATTAATTTCAAAATTTTATTAAGTGATTGAAAATAATATTTCATAATTATTTTTATAAACATAAACAGTCCTAATAAATGATGATATTGTATTGTAATGCCTTTGCAACTTTAGTAACAATAAATTGTAATACCCATAAAAGAAAAACATTATATGATAAATAAAATATCACGAGAAAAGATAAATTATTGATATTAAATATCAATGGTGATAAATATATATACCTCTTGAAATAATAAAGGTGTGTAAGTTATCATAGGTCTCATAGAAGGTAAATTGAGAAAAAAAAATCTCTTATCACTTTGGTGACCTTCGAATTATAATACCGGTTAAATAGAGATATACAAAAAATTATGTAAATAATGATAATTTTAATCAAAATAAACATAATATAAATTCATGGGAGGTATATACACCACATAAAATATACATATGGTGTATAGGGCATGACTCTCATAGAAAATAAATGTCAGACGTAAATTCCTTAGCTTATTTATCGACTTCCTTTGTACTTGATAGAAAATAATATATAATAAATTCATGATTATTATAAATATATTTTAGAAACATTTTCATATATATCATACCTTATATTATTTATTTAATACTTATTATTTCCATTTTATCAATAATTCCTTGTTAAAATCACGTTTTGGGTAACAACTACTTTGTTTTTCATGTATATTTTTATTTTTTATTTTTGGTTCTATTAATTGGATCATCATAAAATAATATCAAATATATTACCCATTAAATAAATAAAATTTATATTCGTTATATTCATTCTTAGTGTGATCCATAAAATTTATAGATAGAATGTAAAATACATTATTCATAATGATGCTGTCCATATGAAAGAAAATTGTATTCATTTTCATGACAGATTATAGGAAAGAGAAGTAAATAATATATTTCCATTATTAAATAATTTTTATATCATATATATAACATATTTTCTTTAAAATAATCCTTATTAAGTTTCATGTAATGCATTAAGGAATCACATCGCTTCGTGATGGGGTAGTCCACCATAAACATGAGTGACTTTGTCGTATTCCCAAAAATGCAAATTTTTATGTTATATAAGATATAATAATTAGAGAAGAAGAATAATATTATATAAATATATATTATATAAAAATTTGATCCAAAATTATATTCATCCTTGATAGGTAGTGATGGAAATGAAATACCATCAATTCGTGAAGCGGTATTCCTCTGCACACACGAATGATGGTTTCATAAACAATTGGATAAAATTAGAGAAGGATTTAAGTTATTACATTAAAATAATAAAATATAACTATATTTAATATAATTTTGTTAATATATCATAATTTTATAATATTAATTGAATTAGGTGTAAGAAGAAATAAAATTAAACCCTCATTTAGGGATGATACCTCTTCTTCAGACAACACCTTTTAGTTTTCCCCAAAATACATCCATGAAGAATTTATGAACAAAATATGTATTATGTGATTAAATTACATAATTATGTAATTAATTTGGTCAGCTAATTTCTAAAACAATGGGTTTTGGACATGTAACTAGGAGTGAATAAGGGCTAGCCTTTTATAAGTTAGATGAGTGGCACATAAGTAATTTTTTAAAAGAAAAATGTGTAACCATGTTTTTCATATGGATCAAGGATCCATAAAGGGTAATTATCGATCCTAAAAGATTTAATTTCAATATAATTTAAGAAAATTGATTTTTTTATAGGTTTTAGGTCCTTTTTTACACGTATGTTTTAAGTTTAAGCCCTCTTTAATTTCATTTTTACCTTAACAAAGATAATATATTTTTACCATTTTTAATATTCAATTACAGTAAATCATTATGTGTAAATTATAAGATAACATAAATTACTTTTATTCCAATTAATAAGTCTATTATTTATATTCCATTCACAGCAGTGTAAGATTTTAATTTAATGTTAATCTCATAGATGCGATGCTAATTCAGTTTTCAAATGAGAAAATGATTAAAAGTCTAAAAAAAATTTATATCAAAATTCAATTATAAACATATTAAAATAACCTAAATCATTTAATAGATATAAAATTGAACAATTTTTACATTTAAAAACGCCTTAAAATATGTATTTAAATTTTTAAATGCTTTATAAGAAATGGAAATTCTTAATAAAAACTAGTACTTTCACTATTCAATAAAAAATATATTTTCTAAAATTTATAAATTATTCAATCAATGATAAATTAGAAATTATGATATAATGAGTTAAATTTATTTTTTAAAATAAATATTCAAAAAAATTCCCAAATTAATTTGTAAATAATCCCAAAAAAGATGAAAAACATCAATTTAAGAAATTATATAGTTTAATGAATAAAATTTGGCATATTATTATCTCATTCATAGAAAATAGATAAGACTAATGTTAAATGGTTTATTGAATATAAAATATATAAATTTAGTTAAATTCAATCACCAAAAGTTATTTTTTTTTAATTTATATTGGTAATACATGTTTTTATGAATAAAAATAGTTTTTTATAAAAAAAATACATTATTTTAAAAAAAGAAATATTTTTAATTCTAATAATTTATTAATATAAGAATTTATTTTATGAACATGGGTAAAACATCTCTCTTCATAATTTAGAAAATTTAATTCATACCCACAATATAATTTCATTGTGATAACTACCATAATAATTAATAATATTTTAACAGTATGTCATGTTTTTATTAAACTCAGTGTTATGTATAATGAATGATAAAATCAGTATAGCATGTAAAGAAAGATTAACTTGGTGTTATATGTAATGAAAAATATATAAATAATTAAGTGTATTAAAAAATAATTCATTCAAAAATTATCATGTTGATTCATTCTACCCCCCCCCCTTCAAAAAATTTCAACCTCATAATTCTTATTGGACATCGCTGGGTTTGACATTTGAAGATTAAATTATGGGAAAATACTCATAAAAAGGAGATAATAAAATATTCACTTTATATGATGGGAAATGAATTAGGAATCTCATCAGGAATAACACATACTATGTTTCCAAATAAGATAAAATATGTAGTAAGTGAGTATTTGGACAAGGAAGAAATTTTAAATTTCCAAATAATGATAGAGAGTAACATTGATCATGGATAAAAAGTATATAAATGATCATGAGAAAATAAAAAACCCAAAAACCAAACACTAAATATGTGTGAAAATATTTAATTGATATCATAGTAAAATTTTGTAAAATGATACCTTTTATTTCAAGATCCTTTTTTCAATAATTTGTGAATTTTCATGATATGATATACTTACTTCATTTCATTCCATTTAATAAGAAAAATATCACCTATTGGTTATCTTTGATCAATTTTCAAATAATTTTTTACTTTACAAAAGTAAGATGATTTTTTTCCCTAAATCACTAATGGACCATAATATCTATAATATAGTGGTAACTCATTCCTTTTATCTCTAGTTATCATCATAATAAATGTTATAGCCCATGATATCTAATATGCTTATATTTTAATATAGTAAAGTAATAAATTAATCTCTAAAACCTCATCCAAAGGTCAACATAAACCATTCCATACATGGTTAATCTTATGATCCATCCAAAACTAAATAATTTTTAAAGATGGTCCCTAAATGTTCAAAAATAAAACGTAAAATTAATCCTACAAATATAATTATGTATCTCATAATGGTCACATGAAAAATATTTTAAAACCAAGGTCATATATTCTCCATATGCATGGTAATAATGAGAATTTCCCTAAAACATAAATGAAAACATGCATTCTACATCATTACTTAAAGAAAACCAAATATTATTGAACATATTCCATAGATCTAATAATGTTGTAAACATCAGGAATGCTAAAGTAAACCACTTTGTGGACAAATAATTTATCAGTTATGAGGTCAACAATACTATACAATTTAATTGATCAATAACAATCATCCCTTTATCCAAACTAAACACTATTTTTTCATCATCAATAAACAATTTATTTTTTATATTATTATACTCATGTGTTTTCATAAAATATAACCTTTATTAAATCACTTTTCTAGGTCATTATTACTATTAAACATATTCTTGAAGATTCATTAGGAGAAGCTTCTTATATAAAATCTTTATATATTTCCTGATAAATGTGACATAATTCATGAATTTTAATAAATAGTCATTTCAATCAATACATATCATTATAGAACCCTTAACTAGGGTTCATCAACTTATTTCATAATACCTCTTTCCTAAAACATGAAATATAAATCCTGTATTAAGACTCATAAATCTCAATTTAATATGGCTTCTCACATTTAACAAAAACAATAATATTAGGACATCACATACCTTTTATATTTCATTCATGTTATATTTATCATCTGTAGTATATCCATTAATCATTCAATTTTTTGGATTCTATTCATTATATTATCTCCTAGGACATTGATTCGTATAATTCACATAATTTCCACTTTTATAACAATCAACCATTAATGATTCCTTAGGGAATCTATTGTTCTTATACATCATGTTAAATGAAATTTTCGTTTTTCCTCAACAATTTCTTTCTTTGAGTCCTTATTTTCCAAACTAAGAATATCTCCCCATTCCTTTGATACATTAACAGAACTACTTCTTCACATATTTTTACATTTGGGAAACAGGTTCTTCATTCATCCACATTCTCCACCACCTAATTTCTCCAAGAAAACTCTCAATATATTCTCAGGTGAGTTAGATAGTTTGTTATGGTTAAGGTTTTCAATTATATAATGTCATTACTGGTTGGAAATAATCCCAATATCCTACAATCCAGCCATAATCCTATTTAGTTTCTCATTAAAACATTTTCTACATCATTAATTTTTAAACCAGTTACATTCGGTTCCCACTATTAACTACATGTAAAAATTATAGATTTAGGCAAAATAATAAATGTGGGAAACCACATAACCCTTAAATATCATTGAAAATAATTTTAAATCTTGGAATCTTCTATAGAGTCTTATGTTTATCCATTGTATAAATTCAAATCATTCATAATGGTTCTTAATGACATTGTGGGTTCCCAAGCATATCCCTTAGGGGGTTCAAAACAGCTGTGTTGCAAGGCATTTTTTCATACACTAGGTGATTATTGAGTAATGATCAATTCACCCTTTTTATAGTTATTAACCTAATGTGATTCTTTTATATTTTAATTTCTAGGTATAATATCAATTCATGGATGCAATTTCATGGAAATTAATCACTCTATCCTTTTACAAAAATAATTTTCATTTTACTATACTTTGAGTCGTCCAACATATCCCAATACGTACCTATAGAAACAACCCTAGGGATCTCACTAATGGATTCACATCCTAGTTTCAAATTTTTAACTAAACATATCCTTTGATACTAATTAAAGTGACCCATGATTTTCGTACATAGATATTACATATTTTATATGAATATTTCATTCATTTTACAAACACACATTCAAGGATAACAACGGTATAGTTCCATTGGAATCATAGAAACATAAACAACTGGTTCATATGTGATCTATATCACCCCCTCTATGTTATTAATAATTATCACCCTTTATGGACATATCATAAAACATATTTTTATTCATATCATAGAGAATGGAAACATAATAAAGGGATGGCTTATAAGCACAGTATGGTTAATCAAGGTAGATATCAATATAACATGATCATATGTGCATGATCAACATATAAAAAAATATCAAAACCAGACCTTTATTATCATAGATTTTAAACAATAGTCATGGAAAAAATATTGATATTTCATAAGAAATGAATCATAATGAAATCAAAGAGCATGATCTAGGAGATAATAACATTGGCATAGGAAATATATTTTTATCATAAACATAATCAAAGAAAATATTATATAATGTATTCCCACCATGAAATTTATAAAATGTTAGGCTTTGGATAAATACCCATGTACCTACTTTAGGCTAGGGACAACCTCCAGTGTACCAGCTTTTGCAATTGGTAAAACCTCCCATGTACCCTATTTTGGGATAGACATAACCACTTATGTAGCTTCTTTGGGTTTGGGATAAACTCTCATGTACAATATTTTGGTATTTTTATAACCTCTCATGTACCCTACTTTGGGATTGGTATAACGTCTCAGGTTCCATTTAACCTCCTATGACATTAATCATCACCCAATGCATTGGAGGGAGATATTGGTCCCACCCTTTTTTGGTTATAACGTACCCACCATATTTTCTTATAACATAAACTTCATCAAATAATAAAAACAAAACATAACTGTTCCACAAGATCATCAAAAATTCATCATTTGAAAACCCATAAAGACAAAATTTTTTCATAATTCATTCTTCATATCGGAACCCAGGAAGAGAAATGGGTTTTATAAAACATTTCTTCATAGAATATCCCATTTGAAAGAAATGAGTTCTAAAACATCTCTTCATAATAAACATAATCCATAAATAGAGAGAATAAAAATTTTATCCATGGATCATATCCTAATTAAATCATAAATAATAATAAAGCATGCCATATTAGATGGAACATGATTTTGAAAAATCATTTGGAACATTTCTTGAGAAAACAAAACATTTCTATTAAAATAACTTTTCTAGAGAAAAAGTAATAAATCATTTTGGAATTTTTTTTTAAAAAATATCCTAGAAAAAATATTAAGTAATATTTAATGAAAATAAGGGTCATGTCATCTGGGAATTTCATTTCATGTTATACACATTAAGACAATGATACATTTTATAGTTTTTGTAAAAGACAAATATGTCATATTTTAAAAATGACATAATTATTAATTTAAAAATAATTGGGAAAAAGTCAAAAAACCATAAAAATTAATTAAACCATAGTGTAGGAACATAAAAACAATTTGAAAACATTTTTTAAAACATGGATATATAAGAGAAATATTTTTCCAATAAAGAGAGAAGAAACTTGGTTTTCTTTGAAACATTATTTTGAAATATTGAGTGTAGAAAGAGTAGAAAATGAATGGAAGACATTTATACAAATGATATAACCATAGTATAATAGAATTGATGATTTTATTGACATATTTATTACAATATTTTATCACCGGAATCATAATAAAAAACAATACTGACCAACGATGATTTTGTATTGTGATGACAATATCTCTTTCATGAAGTTGAATTGTAGTCTCCATGAAGTAAAAAAAATTAAATGAAATAGAAATTATCCTGAGAATAAATATATTCAGGATATTAAATGTCAATGGGTCATTATATATATACCCCAAAAAAACTATATATGTGAAAAATTTATCATTTTTATCAATAAAGGAAAATTGAGACAAAAAATCCACCACCACTTTGGTATCATTTGAACTGAAACCCCAATTAATGAGAGATAATAGAATGGAAATATAAATCATCTTAAATTTCAGGATAATTATCAGAAAATACATTCACAGTTATTATATACATCACACAAAAGAAACATCAGATGAATATGGAATATAACAAACAAAAAATAAAAGTGAGACATAAATACCTTACTTTAATTGTTGAATTACTTCATAAAAATTTGGAAATCCTCTATAATAAATATAAGAGTATGATACATATATTATATAAAAATAATCATATTTATCTTACCATATATGACTTACATGTGACATTTTATTTCCCATCTATCAATAATTCTTTGTTAAAACAACATTTCGATTATTAACTGCTTTTTTGTGTATGTTTTGATTTTTTACACTAAAATTTATCATTATTTCATCATATCTATAATTTTATGAATTATATAAATATCATATATATTCATTATATTTTTTATAGTAATCCATAACATTTATAGATAGAAAATTTAATATATTATTCATAGAGACTATTGGACATACGTACTAATGAATATTCTTTCCATTTTAACAACAGATTGAATGAAATAATGGTAAATAGAATATTAACATTATAAAATAACTTCTTTATATATATATATATAACATATTTTAATATAAATCTTCCTAATTACATTCCATGTAAATCATGAACAAATCATATCTCTTTAGGAGGTGGCAGTCTGTCGTACACACGGGCAATGTTATTGAATTCCCATAGAATGGAAAGTGATAAGTTATAATTTATATAATTATTAAATGTGTATAATTATTTCATATATATAGTATATAAAAATTAAATCTATCATTATATCCATCCTTTAAAGGTTGTGATGCAAAACAAATAACATGAGTCCGTGAGACGGCAGTCTGCAGTACACATGACTGTGGATTTCGTAACTCATTTGGTGGAAGATAAAAAGGACGTAGATTATTCTGTAAACATAATGAAAAATTTGTATATTTATTATAAAAATTATATTATATATAAATTTTTTATTAATAATTTAATGAGGATAGGGAAGAAATAAAATAAAACACTCGATTTGGGAGGTTACCTCCTTTCAGACAACACCTTTTGGTTGGCGCCAATATTATTCCTACGATAGATCTATAAAAAAAAGAGCATATAAGAATATATTATGGATTTAATTAAGTTTTATTGGTAGTAATTTTTCTAATTAATTTGTTTTGGAAATTTTAATAGGAGTGGAGAAGAGGTGGCCTTTTATAACTGATTTTAGTTGCAAACCTGTTATTTTTTTTAAAAAATAGTGTAAATACATGATTCAAATTCCAAAAGAGTAAAAAAATAGGGAAATAAGAAAAAAAATGTAAGGTCAAATTATTTACAAAAAAATGGTGTCTTACAAGTTTTTTTTAATTTTAACCCCTTTATTTTCATCTTAACCCACTGGTAAACTATTTTTACCTTAATAATGGAAATTATTTTTTAATTGTTTTTATATTAATTATGGTAAAATTTAAATTTTAGTTTATTAGTGAGTATAAATTATGATTATTGAAAATATGTGACTATTATTTCATCTTCCCTTCACATAAAGTGAAAATTTTAATTTCAAATTAACCCCACAAACGCAACGATAAAGCAGTTTTCCAAAGAGAAATGTCTAAAAGTTTATAATTTTTTATATCAATATTAATTATAGAATTGAATAAAATGACATAAATATGATTAAAATATATATTATTTAACTAATTTAATTTTAAATCAACATTAAAATAATTTCTAATTTTTTAAATTCATTAAAAGAATATAATATTCTTAATAAAAATAAGTATGTTTTATTATTCATCGAATAAATTACCTTATCATAAATATCTCAAAAAACTGACAGAAAATTATTTTTACATTATGATATATAAAATTAATTTTATTTTTAAAAATAATGTTTCTAAAATTAATAAAAAATTAAATGAAGTATGTACAGGGCTATTAAAATACTTTTTTGAAGAAAAAAATATCATTTTTTTGTGAAATTCATATTCTTCTTATATCATGACTAAAGATTACATAACATGAATGTTAAAAATATTAGGAATTATTTAATTTAAAATTTTCATCAAAATCATTTACCAAATGTAGATGTTTTTCATTTGTTTTGATAAAACTTAGTTGTGTGAAAAAAAATCGTTTTTAGAAAAAAATCTATTACTTTCAAAAAGTTTTTATTATAATTTATAAATAATTGATCACCAAAGAATTAATTTTATATACATTTATAAAAAATATATTATAAAAATTTAGTTAATAATTTTAATAAATGAAATTCCAATGGTTAGGTGATACCTAACATATTAAATAATAATATTTTCATAGTATGTCATGTTTCATTTAAGCTCGGTGTTGTCATTACTAGAAAAATGATCAATATCCAATGATTTATAGCCACAGTTTCAATTATTTGTGGATATACATAATATATCATCACATTCAAATATCTGGGTGAGGCAATAGATCATCTGAATATTATTTTGATCAGGCTTTCCTCCCCCACCTACAACTCTCTCCCTCATGCAACTTATCACTCATGCGTCATGATTCGTCTTCCCTTGAAATCCTCACAGTTACTCCTCCCCTCCTCCTCCATATCCATTCCTCCTCCCCTCCAACCCTCTTTATTCCTCCCGCATTCGCGATTCCTCCTCCCTCATCAGCTTTGATGCAGCTAGCATACCTCCCCTTTGGCTTCGACGCGGCGCTAATGCCTCCATACCAACACAAATTTTGCACTACTAGTCCACCTCCCTGCTGACATGACCTACCCAACTCTATGTGGTCTCCTCAACTCACTATTGACGCCGCTCCGTGGTTTCCTTCCAACCTCCTACTCTAGAACCCCTTCTATGTGGCGATTTGATATATTAATCTTTATCTACTACCTTCGTTATTACTCTTATTTCATCCTCTCATTTTAATGGTTACCATTAAGGTTATTAGTGCAGATTCCACCATAACATTATGTAATTGAGCTGGAATCATGGTTTTTCCCTATGGAATAGAGATTATATGTTTCATGATGCCGAACGCATGACATCACTTATCATTTTGGATATGGTATAAGGCCTAATGGATTTGTTTTGAATTTTCAGTTAAATGGATTGAAATTTCGTGGTAATTTTCTTGATAGGGATTTTTTCCAGATTAATTTCATTGGTATATTTTATCCCACTTTTAGGCAGTTGGATGTGGTTTCATAATTTGGAAGCACCTCAATTATAATTTTGTCATTTATTCCTATTTGGTTGTGTTTAAATAATTAATTATAAATTTTTATAATTTTTTATTTCAATTTCATTGCATGATATAGGTTCCCAGGACGTTTTTCATTCATAGTTTCAGGTTTCCAACTATAGCGTTTTCATCATAAGGTAGGTTGGTTTTCATACATTTGTTATATTTTCCTAATTGATATTGGTTTATTAATTTCATTAGTTATTAAATGACTATTGATTTTCTGGGACCCCCTTGAGAACCATTGTTTGTCATCATTGAGAAGTGAGGGTATCCGTTGTCCCACAAAGGGGTTTTGTACACAAACCCTCTCTCTTAGATTTTTATTCAATGGAAAACCTCACAAGCTCTTTTCGGATTCATAAGGGTATGTAAGGTGAGACACATGAATATACTTATTTCCCTGTTATTTGCGTTTGGAAATGTGAGTGGTCTATCCATGGTGATTTCTATATGTGTGGTGTTATTAGAACCCAAATATAGTTAGTGGACATTGGTGAGATACTTTGTTTTAGTCTGGGTCAGATGGGAGGTTCCCCTCATTTTTTGGATCTAGAAACATCAAAGTGAGTTGTGTATAGAGCGGTTTTCCATAAAGGTATTAGTTTGATATTTAGTCAAATGGTGGTGTGGGCTGAGACCCAAGTGGGGGTTGTATGTTTTCTGGATAACATTCCATATGTTATGGAAATGGTATTCCTGTGATGTTCATATGATCTTTCCTTTGGTAGTCCAAGGGGTAATCTTTATGTGTTTTTACATCTCTCAAAAGGTAGGAGAAAGTATTATTTTTTAAGATTATTGGAATTTTGAAAAAATTTCATGGGGTTTGGGTTATTAAATATTTCAAAATTCTTTCTAGAGGTTTAATCCAATCGGAAACATTAGGATGGGCCAACACCATAGGGTGTTGGTTAAGGATGGGTGTCACTAAAATTAGGATTGAGATGGGTCTAAGAAAAACTTGAGGACTTTCTTATGGGTGTGGGGTTTTTTTATGATTCTCATGTGGGTGAGGTGATGATCATGGATGGGTTAGTTTTTAGAGTCTCCAGATGAGGTTTCCTTATCTAGATTGGATAACTATTTGATAGGTGTGATCTACAGGACCATCAGTAACCCATGTTTTTTTAACCCTAAGACGTTCAGTGGCGATTTAATCATTGGTTTCTTTAGGTGTTACCTTAAAACCTAGTGTTTGGAAATGGGAGCCTATTGTGAATATTTTGGTAATGTTTTATTCATGGATTTGATTGAATAGTGTTTTATACCTTATAGTAGAGATGGTTAGGGAAGTTCCTTGCTCGGGTACATGAAGTAGGATGATAACTTTGGGATATTAGTGGATCTAGATTTGGCCCTGAGATTGATATGATTTTTTCTTTTATTATCCTTATGGTTGTGTAATATAGGTCATAGGGAGCTAATGGGTGATTTGAATTTGGGTACCCCCGAGATTAGAGTGACAAAATGGATATAGCGTCAGTGGGAAGGGATTTGTAGAACTCACTAATATTATTCCTGGATGTGGAGAACTCCCATCATGAAATCTTCTTCTCCACCATATATTTTAACTTTCAAACTTATCAAATTATAAAAGAATGATAAAATAATGTGATATTCTTGGAAAAAAACATTATATATTCAAATATATTTTTATTAGGAAAAAACCATTATAAAAACAAAAATTTATAAACTAGTGATCAATGTAGTGCATAAATCATTGATCATGTGATTCCAATATAAAAATTAATTTGTGTTAGTTAAATATAAACTCAGTGACCAATTATAATGAGGTTGTCCAGATTTTAAGATTCCATATAGATTTTCTTTATGGAAAACGTTGATTTATGATTTCCACCCCCTGAGGGATGGTCCCACTTTCTTCATCCTGGAAAATTTAACTTCAATGGTATTCTAGGAAGGATACTTCATTATATTTATACCCAAATAATAAAATATCCATCCATATCCTAAATAGTTTTCTTTAATTACATATAGAAGTTTATACATAAAATGAATGGGAATAAAGAGTCAATACCTTTACATTTGTTTTTTCATGCTATAAATTTTTCTTACGAAGAGTATTCCTACATCTAATACAACTACTTCTCTTCTTCTCAGTTTTGCTCCCACTTTTTCATCCTAGTTCCAGTAAAATGACATGTTTTACCAGTACTCAATATTTTTAATCCCAAAACATCTAAAAAAATATAAATATTCGTTGAAACTTGATCTTACATTATGATGATACTCTTTAAAAAATTATTCTCATTTTCCAGGCATCCTCAAGCCTTTATTTTCCAATTTCCTTAGTGTTTTTCAATTCATAGGTCATCCATAGGAAGAAACATTTTACACCATTAAAAATACTAAAAAATTTCAAATTATGTTTCATAATCTTTATAATGAAATGAATCAGATTTAGCATCACATGAGAATTTAAAAATATTTTATACCTTTTTCAAGGGGCTGCTTTTCTCATCATCCTTGGATGGTTCTGCCTGAATATCCACCGCATTTTCATAAACATATATTATATTTGTTATGTTGTTTCCAGATTTAAGATACCTAGATAGTTCCTAATGATGTTCCTTTTATTTAGTAACAAATTTTATTTTATGATATTTTGGAATCCTTTCCTATTATACACATTTCATCATGGACATTTTTAACACTTCTGTAGGAACATTCTAATTCACATTTACAAATTATTTTCTACTTTACCAATATTTTTTCTTTCTTCTAATATATGGAATTATAGTCAATGTAAGAAATAAAATCATCTCTTAGAATATATAATGTATAACTATCCCCTTTTTCTTCTTCTTAACTACTTGTAATGTCTATTTATCTCTTAAAATTATTGGTATATATGTATATTAAAGTAAAATTCTATTTAATAGTTGTTCATGGATGTTCTTATGTCTTTTTATGTAGTTATTAGAGAATTTTGGGCGGGCTTGTGGAGGGGGTGGGGTTCTGGTGTAGGTGGAGGGGAGCTGGTGCATGGGGTGTGTGTTGAGGGGTTTTGGAATTCATATACAATATTATTTTTGTCACTTGATGATACTAATGTCCTAGAGTGAGATCAATTCAATGTGGTGGGGTGTTTGTGGGGTAATATTTATTGGATGGTTCATATTGAGTAAAATTCTATTTCTTTGAGGCTTATTTTTATCTTTGATGTAATCACATGTATGTATTGTAGGTTGAAAATATCAATATTTTATTCTGGTATATGAATATAATGGACTCTCTAAGAGTTCATGACTTTTATAATAGGAGAAATATTTTCTCTGGTTGTGGTGGTTGATATATTATTGGAGCATTATAAGAGTTTATCCAACCACATAATCCTTATAGTACTGCATCTTGATTCATGTATGATGCACCCAATTTGTGCATGTTATTTTTTATATTTATTTTTCATAGATAAAACAATACTAATTAGATTTATTGTATCTATTAATTGTTACAATGTACATGTCGGTATTGGAACATCATGTTACACCAGTGGACTTGTAAAATTCAGGAGTTTAGTTATTTATACTGGATGGAACCCTTATGGCATGAACATGAGTTTTATAGTTCATTCATTTACATTAAAAAAATTTCATCCTCATCGGTTCTATTATTGATTTCTAAACAAATCATTTTAGTCCAAATTCAATTTTTAGGTTCAATTAATGATGATTTATCAGATCACTGGCATTTTTTTGTAGTCTCCCAGGACCCGTTCATGGGTGTTGTGGCAACATAAACTAAAGGCGAAGTGGTTCGGGCTGATTTAGTTCACCACCAACAGTTGAAGGTTATATTTTCCTTTATTCTTCGATCATTCTTAGTTAATAATTGCGTGGTTTTGTAATTCTAGAGCCCTTGATGACTTTGTTATAGCGTTTTGATCATCCATGAGGTAGTTTCGAGTCACCAGAGTCTAAGGCGGCTCACCTCATATGCATAGTTTAGCATGTATATAATAAGTTCTCATTTAATATTTATATGCACCCATGGAAGCACGATTACATATAAGGGGCTAGGTGTTGTTATGAATATATGTTGAAAATGCATACGTGTGTGGGTGATAACGGGCGTATTCATGTGATCATATATATAAGGATCATCTTGTTGTTGTTAAAGGCCATGAAGACACTTACAGAGGGGTTAGGATTTCCTTATCTTTATGAAACAGTACATATTCCCAAAAGATGGTTGGAGCATCTTGGATTTTTCACTCATAAACGTTTTATGTGATGAGTGTGTCTTGAATCATTTTAGGTAGGGTCCTTTCCTAGCCTTTTTAATTTAAGAATGATTTAAATTTCATTTAGTTGTCTTCAAAATTTTGTTTGTTTATATTAAATTGAAATTTGTGATCATGTGTAAGTTTAGATAATTGTTTTGTTTGATAAAAAAGTCATGGATGTGCAATAAAACCCCTCAAATAGAGGTCTGATATCTGTGATAACTCATGGTAGTAGTTTGTGCTTATTTATTTTTCTAGAAATTATTGTGTTGATTTTTTCCTTATACTTTATTTCATTATTAGATTTAAAGAACACATCATACTTGAACTTTTTTCCCCTAAAGGGGGTTACCCACTTTTTATTAAAAATATTTTTAAACCAAAACTCAATTTATGTGTCATTGGACTTTTAAGATGGAATTTACAATGTAGTCAACTGTTGTAATGACCAAGTCACCCGTAAGTGAACCCCCTTTGATATTATAAATTGAATTTCCATTTTTTAATGAATTGAATGAGTTAAATGTAACTGAACATGGTTAACTTGGAACATGAAATATAATTCCTCATATAGTGAATGATGTAATGGTTATGCCTCCTTTCTAATTTATAATTGCATGGAATGAAATAAATAGTGACTAATTCATGATGACTTTCACTCCACTTTCGAAATGTCTTGAGGGAAAGTGGTAAATGCCCAATTATTAGAAACAAACTCCTAAGTATTTCAATTTAAGGTAATGTTTAGAATATATATAGGTTAATTAATGATTATGTAATTTAGTATTAGGATTTACATTTCAATATGAATATTATTGGTCCTTATTTGTTATGGATTCATGTATCATTTATCATGTATAGTTGACACACTGAGCACATATATAATAGAAACTATTGTATCTCATTTCCCCCACTATTTTCTTATTGGTTGTTTCTTATGATGAGGTTGGTTCTATCCATAAACATAGATGACATCGAGTTCAATATTGGATTAGGGTAAGGGTTATTCTGTTTTGAATCATTGGCCCAATTTTAATTAGGGAATTTGTGATTTTTTGGTTACTTATATTTCTGCGGGGCGTTTTGAATTTTGATGAGGTGGATTCAAGTCACGTTGACAAAGGCATACATGTGAATACATAGGTATTCATAAAAACATATAAATTCCCCATCTATATATATTCACTCAGGTATGTATGAATATATATATTGGGTCTAGGTGTGCTTATATTTAGATATGAAAAACGCATGCATGTGTAAGTGTAAAGGGGTATAAGAAAGTTTAAAAATATATCTATGGACCCCCTTGTGCATATTTGGCCTTCAAAATATGAAAATAGGTACTACGTTTACTTATATATATGTGAATATACATATGCATGAAACCATAAAAAATGAAGATTCGAGTTGTTGTCAAAAGCAAATGCACCTTGAGGTTTAGAAAGGGTCCCTCTCATAGCCTCTTTAATTCCATCATGTTTTAAATTGAATTTAGCTGCCTTCATAATTATGCATGTTTCTATTAAATTGAAATTCATAAATATATTTTAGTCAAGATAATTGTAACATTTGATAATAAATTCCTGGTTTGGTAATGAAACCCCTCTAATAGAGGTGCACTGTCTACAAAAACTCACAGTGGTATACCATGCTTGACATTATTGCATTGATGTTTTCCTTATACATGATGTTGATGTTAGTCAAAAAGAACACATCATACTTGACCCTTTTTATATCTCTGTATGGGTTACCCTCTTTTTATTAAAATATTCGTTTGAACCAAAATACCCTTTATGTGGCATTAGATATTTAATATGGAATTTCCCCAGTAGGCAAGTTTTATGGTGACCATGTCCCCACTAAAGTAATAACATGTTTTAGATGAATGAATTTTCATAACTAAAAGCCTTTCATTGAGTGTTAAAATTGATAGGACCTTCATAGAATAATAAAAATAGCTATACATGTATTAAGTGACATTATATGAGTGTTTTTCAATGATTTTCCTTACATTAAGTGGTTTAAGTTGAATGAAATGTGGATGGTGGCACGTGGGTGCATGGGGGTTGGTAGGGGGTTTGGGGTTGGCAGTGGGTGGGAATGGGGTGTGAAGCGGAGGGGGTAGGGGCTGGGAGTGTGCTAGGAGTAGGGGTAGGGTGTGTGTTTGGGGTGGGAAGGGGTGTGTAGGTGTTTTACCTCTTTTTATTAAAATGG
Source organism: Viscum album (assembly GCA_963277665.1). NCBI lineage: Eukaryota > Viridiplantae > Streptophyta > Magnoliopsida > Santalales > Viscaceae > Viscum > Viscum album. Next base: position 175,065,208 of record OY728128.1, read on the forward strand.
TAGTTTGAACCAAAACACCCATTAAGGGTCGTTAGAATTTTAAGATGGAATTTCCCAAGAAGGAAAGTGTTTTTATGACCAAGTCTCCACTAAGTGACCCACTTTGGTCTTATAAATGGAATTTCTATGTTTAAATGAACTGAATGAGTAAAATTGAACTAAACATGGTCAACCTGGGACATGAGTAATAATTCATGATGTAGTTTCTTATGTAACGGTTATGCCTCCTTTCTAATGTTTAATGACATGTCTTGAAATAAATAAAGTGTCTTATTCATGGAGACTTACACACCACTTTTGAAATGTTTGTGTGCAGGGGGGTTGTGTTGTGGTTGTGAAGGTGTTAAGGGGGGGTGCATGGAGGGGTGAAATGGTTTTGTAATGGGGGCTACAAGGGGGATGTGCAGGGGTGCAAGGGGTGTTGTATGGGGGGAGGGGTCTGTCCAGGTGGAGGGGGTCTATCTTGGAGGGAGGGATGTCTGCTTAGGGGGTGTCCAGGAGGGTGGGGGTGACCAGGGGTATTTCCAGGAGGGGGTGCAGTGTGTGCGTTCATCATGGGTGGTGCAAGGGGGGTCATGTAGGGGTGGTGCAAGGGGTGTGCAGTGGGTATCTACATGGGGATATGGATGTGAAGGAGGTGAAAGGGGGTTGTTCAGGGGGGAATGGGTGTGTAGTGTGGTGTACATTAGGGGTGGTGAAAGGGGTATCCAGCATGGGTATTGCAAGGGGTGTGTACTGGGGGTGTGCAGGGGGTGTGCAGTTGTGCTAGGGGAGCAAGGGGGGTGGAATGGGGTCTGTGATGGGGGGGTCCAGAATGGTTGGGGGGTTCATTATCATCTTACCTTATGGGTTGAGACCACCATTTTATTTTGTTTCTTCCCTCTTCGTTATTTGGGTGTCATATTGGGTATTTATATAGGTATACAAACATGGTATTTCCCTATACATTTCATTTAATTTTAATAATGGTAGAAATATTGGATTGGAATTTGGTGGAACTGGTATTAGTGGAGATTTGATGTTCTTGGTGGTGATGAATATGTTTGGTGTTCAAATCCTAGTAACTGGATCAAATCAGAATGCTTTTATTTCATTTATCGTTGTTCTTAGATTCATACCCTTGTTTTATTTATGTCATGGAAATTATTTTCCCCCTTATACATTTGTATTAAATTCTATTAATTGATGTAAATTCTATAGGATTTTTCTTATAATTATCATTATATATAGGGGTGCAGGTGTGGGGGGTGCATGTGGGGGGGACGTGTTGGGTGAATTTTGGGGGGAATTTGCGCTGAAGGTGGAAGGGGGCAGTGTGCTGGGGGGTAGTGGGTGCTAAGTATGACAACCCTACTTTTTATTACAACTTAATCATGCTTTATTACATAAAACTTCACATGATACAACAACGAAGATCGAGAGGTTTAGTGTCTTTGGGGCTTAGGATCATTACATAAAAACTTTAAACATGAAATACAACATCTTTATTGAAAACTTCCTTTACATGACCACTACATTCCTTCGTACTTAGCATTGCATGGGATAACCTGAGGACATGCATAAGAAAAGGGTGAGCTATAAATCCCAGTAAGGGAGTTAACAATGAATAACATGAGGAGTGAAATACATGTTAGTCAATAGGAATATCAATAGAGCATAATAGAAACATGAACCTAAAGGCATGATAAACCATGATAATCATAACATGGAAATGTGGCAACAACACTTAACATTGAATTAGCATGAGCCAAGGCTCATTGCAGAAGGAGCATGAGTAAACCCTCATTGCACTTGAAGCACGAGTAAAACCTCATTGAACTTGAATTAGCATGAGTCAACACTCATTGCACATGATGTATCATGATACTATACTTTACCCAATGCATTGGAGTGCTATAAAGGGCACACCCTTCTTAAACATTTCATTTCATGCATAAGTGTGGCACATGGATCATAAAACATGGATTCATAAAACATAATCATTTCTCCCACGATAAAGGAAAGTGGAATTCATACATGAAACTTTATAATCTATATGTAAATGTGCATAAAGGTGAATACCCTTGATGGATAAATGGGCATGGTATTCACTACACAAAGACATTGGCTTAGAAAATCGGTGCGATTTCGGCAGCGTAACGGCGTGACATAAGAATTCATAAAAAAGGTTGATGAGAGAGAAAGGGGTTCCTCATCATATTTACATGTAATGGACAGTAAGGATATCATATATATACATGTCCCAACAATAGAAATGGAATTTAGATTCATGATACAAAAGTATTGCTTGAATGTAAAAGAAGAGAGAGAAGTTCCTTTCGGAATTTCGGCATAGTAACGGGTGTACATGGGAGGAATTTAATGAGAGAGAAAGGGTTCTCCCATAATTCAAACAATAAGAGGGCAGTATGGGAAAGGTGAAAAACCATACCCCAACATTCATAATTGAAATAAAAAGGGAAATACAACTTAAAGAAAATTAACAAAAAAAATGAGAAAGGAAGAAAACCCCTTACTTGGAAGTGTGCTTCCAAAGGTTAGAGAGAGGCTTGTGAGAGGCTTCTTGGGAGATTGGGGAACCTTTAGAGGATTATAGAGAGAGTAGGGCAGAGGTTGGACGAACTTCAAGGGCTTTGAGTGAGGAGGAAGTGGGAGCTTGGGTGGGTTTATATAGGAAAGGTGAGAGAATTCTTTATTATTTAGGTTTGGGACCCCTTATATTAAAATAATCCAAACCACAAACCATCCCATGGTATTTGCCCATGGTTTCTGGAAAAGGAAAGAGGAAAACAATATTTTACATGTCCAAGGTCCGAAATTATTAAAAAATTAGGGTTGCTTATTTGGAGGTGAGTCACACTCCCATGGAAATAAATTTAAAAAGGCAAAGTGTTGAATAAGTCTTGAGGGCTCCATTAATGCATTGAAAAATGAGTCAAACAAACCCAAAACCTCATTATTTTAATGAGAAAACATATATTGGCCGGACATAAGGATTATGGTATTTTATTACATCACCATTGGGTCATTATAATGTCATAAAACACATTATATATTTAAATGGTATTTAATTTTTACCCAAAAATTTGACTGTCTCAGAAAATTATGAAAAATTCACCGTTGGATAATTTCGACATCCTGATTCCAAAAATAATATTTATTTTATCTAAATAATTATCTAAATATGTGAATTTTCACTTTTAAAATAAAAATAGACATTTATAAAAAATTCACGGGTTTTGACAGAAATGGATTTCAAACCTTAATAAAAATTTTAATTGCATTCATAAAATTATAAGATCATTTATATTTAATAAAAATTAATTTAATATTAATAATAATATTTTATTAAAATATTATTTAAATCAAAAATCCTTTAATTTAATAAAATATAATTCTTAAATAAATAATAACTAAAAACACCATTTGTACTTTAAAAACTAATTACAATGTATCAAAAATGACTAGAAATTATATTCATTATTATATACAAAAAAAATATTGTACATGAACATGGTGCTTCTTATTTGTTACATAACCCCTTAAAATAGCCGCATAATACCTAAGGGTAAGGTGTGCGATGGTGACAGACTCTTGGGGTTTCTCGGATAACATCGCTCGAGTGGTAATCTCTATCAACTTCCATTTTTCCCGTAGACGATCACGTTCGAGCTTGAATTGATGAAGCTCAGCTTGGGCTTGGTCAAGGGCAAAGCCCAAAGACGCCACGTCTTTTCCGAGCTCCGAAAAATGGGCTTCGTAATGGGCAATTCTACTGGATGAGGCCATCGCTTCCTTTGTCTGAGTAGAAAATTGGTTCGTTAAAGCCTTATATTTAAACTACCCAGATGATCACTGTTCAACGACTATAAAAGTAACGGTCACAAATCTTAAAGTAAAAATAAAAAAGTTGATATCTTATAAAAACATTTTTCATAAAGAAACATTTAACTGGATCAAGAGGGATTTTCCATTAATGAAATTTTGGGTCGTTACAACAATCCCCCCTTAAGAAATTTCGCCCTCGAAATTTTCCTTTTCCCACACTAAAACAAATGTGGGTAACTTAGATTCATCATATCCTCCGACTCCCAAGTTGCTTCTTCAAACTTGTGGTTTCTCCACAACACCTTGACGAGGGGCATTGTCTTATTTCGTAGAAATTTTTCTCTATGATCTAAGATCTTCACTGGTTGCTCCTCATAAGAAAGATCGTCTTCTAATTGTACCACCTCGGAAGAGAGTACATGTGAAGGGTCTGGTATGTACTTCCTTAAGAGGGATACATGGAATACATCATGCACCTTGGCCATAGTATGTGGAAGTGCTAGTCGATAGGCCACAACCCCAACACGATCAAGAATCTCGAAGGGGCCGATGTACCTTGGACTTAACTTCCCTTTCTTTCCAAACCTCATGACCTTTTTCCACGGAGATATGCATAATAACACCCTGTCTCCGACTTTAAACTCAAGGTCTCGTCGACGATTATCTGCATAACTCTTCTGTCGACTCTGGGCTGCCTTGATATGCTACTGAATGGTTTTCACCTTCTCCACCATTTCTTCAACCATTTCTGGTCCAAGCAGCTTACGTTCACCGAGCTCGACCCAACATGTCGGTGTTCTACACCTTTTCCCATACAGGGCTTCATATGGTGCCATTTGGATGCTCGAGTGGAAACTATTATTATAAGAGAACTCAACTAGAGGAAGATGTTGATCCCATCCTCCTTTAAAGTCCATTGAGCACGCTCTCAACATATCCTCAAGTGTTTGGATAGTCCGCTCGGATTGGCCATCAGTTTGAGGATGATAGGCCGTACGGAAGTTCAGTTCAGTATTCAGAGCATGTTGAAGACTCTTCCAAAACATAGGGGTAAATCTTGGATCTTGGTCAGACACAATAGATAGTGGTACTCCATGCAACCGTACCACTTCCCTGATATATATCCGTGCCAGTTGATCCAAAGAGAAATCCTCTCGAATTGCAATGAAGTGTGCAGTCTTTGTAAGACGATCCACAACAACCCAGATTGCATTGTTGCCTTTGGATTTCCTTGGATGTCCAGTGACGAAGTCCATGGTGATGTTCTCCCATTTCCATTCTGGTATGGGAAATGGTTGCATCATCCCCTTAGACTTCCGCCTCTCTGCCTTCACTTTCTGACACAGCAGGCACTTTGATGTATATTCAGCGATCTCCTTCTTCATATTATCCCACCAAAGGTTTTCTCGGAGATCTCGATACGTCTTTTTGCTCCCTGGGTGAATAGTGAAATTTGAACTATGTGCATCATCCAAAAGTTCCTTCTTCAGCTCCTAACTTGATGGAACACATAGTCTTTTCCCAAACCGCACAATTCCTTCTTCATTAAAATTAAACTCTGAGGATTTTCCCTTTTTGATAGCATCCACTTTTTCTTGGATTCCTGCATCATCCTTTTGAGCATCCTTTAACCTTTCCAAAAGAGATACTTGATCAATAATTTGTGAAAGGATTGATGATGTTTCCTTCTTTATGATTCCCACGTCCATCTTCATCAAGTCTAAGAAGATTGGATCCTTCTCAATTCTCATCATTGATAGAATTGCTGGATCGTTTCTACTTAGGGCATCCGCCACCTTATTCGCCTTCCCAGGGTGGTAATGTATTGAACAGTCATAATCCTTGATGAGCTCTATCCATCTTCTCTGGCGCATATTAAGCTCTTTCTGTGTGAATATATATTTAAGAATCTTGTGGTCAGTATATATCTCACATTTCTCTCCATAGAGATAATGCCGCCAGATTTTCAAGGAAAATATCACCGCCGCCAACTCCAGATCATGCGTTGGATAGTTTAACTCATGGATTTTCAACTGCCTTGAGGCATAGGATATCACTTTATCATTTTGCATCAGCACACATCCTAAGCCCTTCTTCGAAGCATCACTGAATACCACAAAAAGCTCCCCACTTGTGGGTAAAGTGAGCACGGGTGCAGTGATAAGCCTCCTTTTCAACTCCTTGAAGCTTTCTTCGCATTCATCACTCCAGGAAAAGTTTACTCCCTTTCGAGTTAGCTTGGTAAGAGGGTTGGACAATCGTGAGAAATTTCTCACAAATCGTCGATAATATCCAGCTAACCCCAAGAAGCTACAGATATCAGTTACCGATATTGGCCTCGGCCATCCCTCAATTGCATCTGTTTTGAAGGGGTCCACAGATATCCCATTGCTTGTGATGATATAACCCAAGAATGAGACTTCCTTCAACCAAAACTCACACTTGCTGTACTTTGCATAGAGCTTCTCCTTGTGCAAAGTCTCTAGTACAGTTTTTAAATGCTCCTCATGGTCCTCCTTGGTTTTGGAGTATATTAGAATATCATCTATAAAGACTACCACAAATTTGTCTAGGTAATCTCTAAAGACTCTATTCATCAAGTCCAGGAATATTGCTGGAGCATTGGTGAGTACGAAAGGCATTACTATGAATTCATAGTGCCCGTACCTTGTACGAAAAGCAGTCTTGGGGATATCTTCCTTCTTCACCCTTACTTGATAATATCCCGACCGCAAGTCGACCTTGGAGAAGTATTGTGCTCCACACAGCTGATCAAACAAGTAATCGATTCTTGGGAGAGGATACTTGTTCTTTATCGTGATTTTGTTAAGTTCACGATAATCGATGCAAAGCCGCATTGACCCATCCTTCTTCTTGACGAAGAGGACTGGTGCACCACATGGTGATGCACTTGGGCGTATATACCCTTTATCTAGATTCTCCTGTAGTTGTTTCTTCAGTTCTTCAAGCTCAACCATAGCCATTCTATATGGAGTCTTGGATATTGGTAGCGCCCTAGGTATAAGTTCAATTGAGAACTCAACATCTCTTCTTGGAGGAAGACCAGGAAGTTCCTCGGGAAATACTTCAGCGAATTCCCTCACAATAGGCATTTCTTCATGGGTGGTTTCTTCCTTGGACTTAATCATCTGAGCCAGATATGCATGCTCATAAGGCAGTAATATCCATGCTTGAGATGATGGAGCTAAAGGAGATTCATCTTCCTCCTGACACTTGTAAAGAATCGGGGGTCGATTCTCCATATTGAGTGTGATTTCCCTCTCCCGACAATTTATGTTGGCTCTATATAAGGAAAGCCAATCCATGCCAAGAATTGCATCAAATTCCACAAAAGGGAGTATGACGAGGTTCGCCGGGAAATTGAATCCACAGATTATAACAGGGGAGGACTTATACTCATGGGATGCAATGATTTCCCGATTTTCCGTACTCACCGACATCTTTACTTCCATGATTTGTGGTGGTGCAGGGATTATTCTACTAAACTTTTGAGATATAAAAGAATGCGTAGAACCTGAATCAAAAAGTACGTTCGCTATTCTTGAATGAATAACTAGCGTACATGTCACCACTTTGTTTTCGGGGTTCACTTCGGCTGAAGTGATGGAAAAAGCTCTTCCTTGCTGTCTTGGAGGTTGTTGATTGCCTCCGATAACCCTTGGATTAGGGAACTGATTCGCAAAATGACCCGGTTCTTTGCATTTGAAGCATTGAACAACGCGTTGAGGTTCGAACGGAGCGTTCCTCTCCTCTGTCGCAGCCGCGGGTCCTTCTTGCTGACAGTTAACAGCTAGGTGCCCTTCTCTTCCACACATGAAGCATTTTCTTGTCCCCCTAAGGCAATTTCCAGGGTGCTTCTTTCCACACTTTTGGCAAGTGGGGTGCTGGAATTTCTTAGCGCCGTTGGATTTATCCATCGGACCACCAGCATTGAAGTCCACCTTCCGCTTCTTGTCCCCATGATACCCCTGTGATTCTTCGATCTCCATTTAAACATTGAGGGCACATCAGACAATTTCCTCATAGCTGTCGAAGTCACGGATCGCTAATGCTTTCCGCAAGCTAGGCTTCAACCCACCAAAGAAGCGGTCAACCTTGCATTCGGGGGTTACGAAAAAGCCGGAAGCGTATCGTGCAAGCCTTGTGAAGTTTGCCTCGTACGCTCCCACCGATTCCTCATCTTTCTGCTTGTAGGAAAGGAAGTCCCTTTCCATCTTAAGACGGAGGGTGCGTGGATAATATTTATCGAAAAACATCTTCCGGAATACCTTCCATTCCAAAGCCTCGATCTCCTCCTCAGGCTTCGTATTTTTGATCAACGTCCACCATTGATCAGCTTCACCCTCCATACGATAAGCCGCCAGGAGAACCTTCTCTTTTTCAGAGCATTAGAGGATGGAGAATATCTTCTCAATGGAGTTGATCCATTGTTCAGCGATCGTGGGATCAGATAATCCACTAAAATTAGGAGGCCTTTGTCTCATGAAGCTTTCAATAGAGACATGTTCTTTCTTAGGGGGGGGGGGGGGTTGGACGTTCCTCTTGACCCGTGTTTCTATTCAAAACTTGAGTTAGCTGAGAGAGAAGCGTGAAAAAGTTTGCCATTCCCGCTCATATTGGATTGGGCATCTCATAAGTACAATCATCACACTGATCTTCACAACGGTTGTTAGCCTGAGTTCTCCTATTACCAGCCATTGGCTGGAATAAAAGAATGTTTGGGGTAACACATAAAGGTTAATCCAAAGACAAAAGTTGACGACCTATAAATAAACTTTAATCTCTTTAACTCATGAGTCTATAGGATTCAATCCAGGCTTTTCATGATCTTCCTTCTAAAATATATTCTTAGGGGAATTTTTCCTTTAATAAGGGTTCATACTAAGATTGTGAATTCATCAAAACATATCCACCGGGAGTGTCGTAACAAAGAGTGCAGCAAGGCCCATTGTCGTGCACCCGTTCACGTTCGAGTCTAGCTCAAAGCGGTGTTTTCGGGTTTTACCCCTAGGATACATCTGTGCCAGAGCCGCCTCTACCTGCTCGTATCCAGACAGGGATGTATTTGTTTGATAAACCACTTACTTAGTATTTACCAAAACATAGGGATGTTTTTATTATGCTTAGTCTTGTATCTAAGGCTTTACAAGGGTTTCCTAATCCCAAAAATAACTAAACCTATCCTCTGATACCAACTATGACAACCCTGCTTTTTATTACAACTTAAGCATGCTTTATTACATAAAACATCACTTGATACAACAAAAAAGATCGAGAGGTTTAGTGTCTTTGGGGCTTAGGATCATTACATAAAAACTTTAAACTTGAAATACAACATCTTTATTGAAAACTTCCTTTACATGACAACTACATTTATTCGTACTTAGCATTGCATGGGATAAATTGAGGACATGCATAAGAAAAGGGTAAGCTATAAAGCCCAGTAAGGGAGTAAACAATGAATAACATGAGGAGTGAAATACATGTTAGGAAATAGGCATATCAATATAGAATAATAGAAACATGAACATAGAGGCATGATAAACCATGATAATCATAACATTGAAATGTGGCAACAACACTTAACATTGAATTAGCATGAGCCAAGGCTCATTGCACATGGAGCATGAGTAAACCCTCATTGCACTTGAAGCACGAGTAAACCCTCATTGCACTTGAATGAGCATGAGTCAACACTCATTGCACATGACGTATCATGATACTATACTTTACCCAATGCATTGGAGCGCTATAAAGGGCGCACCCTTCTTAAACATTTCATTTCATGCATAAGTGTGCCACATGGATCATAAAACATGGATTTATAAAACATAATCATTTCTTCCACGATAAAGGAAAGTGGAATTCATACATGAAAAATTATAATCAATATGTAAATTTTCATAAAGGTGAATACCCTTGATGGAGAAATGGGCATGGTATTCACTACACAAAGACATTGGATTAGAAAATCGGTGCGATTTCGGCAGCGTAACGGCGTGACATAAGAATTCATAAAAAAGGTTGATGAGAGATAAAGGGGTTCCTCATCATATATACATGTAATGTACAGTAAGGAGATCATATATATACATGTCCCAACAATAGAAATGGAATTTAGATTCATGATACAAAAGTATTGCTTGAATGTAAAAGAAGAGAGAGAAGTTCCTTTCGGAATTTCGGCATAGTAACGGGTGTACATGGGAGGCATTTAATGAGAGAGAAAGGGTTCTCCCATCACTCAAACAATAATAGGGCAGTATGGGGGAGGTGAGAAACCATACCCCAACATTAATAATTGAAATAAAAAGGGAAATACAACTTAAAGAAAATTGACAAAAAAATGAGAAAGGAAGAAAACCCCTTACTTGGAAGTGTGCTTCCAAAGGCTAGAGAGAGGCTTGTGAGAGGGTTCGTGGGAGCATGGGGCACCTTGAGAGGATTCTAGAGAGAGTAGGACATAGTTTGGACGAACTTCAAGGGCTTTGAGTGAGGAGGAAGTGGGATCTTGGGTGGGTTTATATAGGAAAGGTGAGAGAATTCTTTATTATTTAGGTTTGGGACCCCTTATATTGAAATAATCCAAACCACAAACCATCCCATGGTATTTGCCCATGGTTTCTGGAAAAGGAAAGAGGAAAACAATATTTTACAAGTCCAAGGTCCGAACTTATTAAAAAATTAGGGTTGCTTATGTGGAGGTGAGTCACACTCCCATGGAAATTAATTTAAAAAGGCAAAGTGTTGATTAAGTCTTGAGGGCTCCATTAATGCTTTGAAAAGTGAGTCAAACAAACCCAAAACCTCATTATTTTAATGATAAAACATATATTGGCCGAACATAAGGATTATGGTATTTTATTACATCACCATTGGGTCATTATGATGTCATAAAACACATTATATATTTAAATGGTATTTATTTTTTACCCAAAAAATTGACTGTCTCAGAAAATTATGAAAAATTAACCGTTGGATAATTTCGACGTCCTGATTCCAAAAATAATATTTATTTTATCTTAATAATTTTCTAAATATTTGAATTTTCACTTTTAAAATAAAAACCTACATTTATAAAAAATTCACGGGTTTTGACAGAAATAGCTTTCAAACCTTAATAAAAATTTTAATTGCATTCATAAAATTATAATATCATTTATATTTAATGAAAATTAATTTAATAATAATAATAATATTTTATTAAAATATTATTTAATTCAAAAATCCTTTAATTTAATAAAATATATTTCTTAATTAAATAATAACTAAAAACACCATTTGTACTTTAAAAACTAATTACAATGTATCAAAAATGACTAGAAATTATATTCATTATTATATACAAAAAAAAATGTACATGAACATGGTGCTACTTATTTGTTACATAACCCCTTAAAATAGCCGCATAAGACCTAAGGGTAAGTTGTGCGATGGTGACAAACTCTTGGGGTTGCTCGGATAACATCGCTCGAGTGGTAATCTCTATCAACTTCCATTTTTCCCGTAGACGATCACGTTCGAGCTCGACTTGATGAAGATCAGCTTGGGATTGGTCAAGGGAAAAGCCCAAAGACGCCACCCCTTTTCCGAGCTCTGAAAAATGGGCTTCGTAAGGGGTAATTCTACTGGATGGGGCCATCGCTTCCTTTTTCTGAGTAGAAAATTGGTTCGTTAAACCCTTATATTCAAACTACACAGATGATCACTATTCAACGGCTATAAAAGTAACAGTCACAAATCATAAAGTAAAACTAAAAAAGTTGATATCTTATAAAAAAAATTTTCATAAAGAAACATTTAACTGGATCAAGATGGATTTTCCATTAATGAAATTTTGGGTCGTTACACTAAGGGGGAAAGGTTAGTGTCAAGGGGGTAGGGAGGGGACATGGGGTGTGGGGTGCAGGTGGTGGATAGTGGGTGTGGAGGTTGGGGGTGGGGTAGTTGGGGTGACAGTGGTAGAGGGTAGGGGGAGTGTGTAGGGGGTAGGGAGGGGCAGGGGTTGTGGGGCGTAGGGGTAGGGGGTGTCCTTGAGGGTAGTTGAGTGTCTAGGGGGAGGGTTTTCTAGGAGGGTGGGGGTTAAGGGGGTAGGCGAGGGGGTAAATGGGGTAGGGTAGGTGGTTAAGGGGGATGGGGGGCAGTTTTCATGGGAGTTGTCCAAGAGGGGGTGTCCAGGGGGCGGAGGGACCATGGGGTTGGGGTTGTGGGTGTAGGGGAGGGGGGATGGGGGAAGGAAGGTGGGCTATCCAGGAGGGGGTGTTGGGGGGGGGGGGGGGTTGGGGGAGAAGTTGGCTAGGGGGAAGTGTGCAGAGGGAAGGGAGGGGTGCATAGGGTGTGGGGGTCGATGGGAGGGGCTCTTTTTGGGGGGGGGGGCTATCCAGGGGGTGTCATGGGGGTATCCAGGGGGTGTCCAGGGGGTGTCAAATGTGTTGGGGTGAAGGGGGCAGGGGGGGGGGGTCAGTGTGTAAGGGTAATGAGGAGGGAAGTGGGCGTGGGGTGCAGCGGGTGGTGGATATCTGGGAGGGGGCTATCTAGGGGTGTCCAGGGGGTATCTCGGGGGGTGTCTAGGTGGTTTTATAGGGGGTGTCCAAGGTGGGTGTCAATGTGAGTTACCAGGGGGAGGGGGGAGTCCAGGGGGTCTCTAGGGGGTGTCCAGGGGTCCAGTAGGGGTGTCTAGTTGGGGGTGTCCTGGTGGGTGTCCAAGGGGGTGACCAAGGGGGTGTCCAGGGGGTGTCTTGGGGTGTCTAGGGGATGGGGTGGATAAGGGTTGTCCAAGTGGGGGTGTCTAGGGGGTGTTCAGGGGGTGTCTAGGGGGTGTACGATGGGGGGTGTCCAGTGGGGGGGTGTCCACAGGGTGTCCATGGGGGGTGCCCAGGGGGTGTACAAGGGGTGCAAGGGGGGGTCTGTCCAAGGGGAGAGTGGGGGTGTAAAGGGGGGGGTCTATCTAGGGGGAAGGGAGGGTTTTAGGGGGATTGAGGGTGTGGGGTGATTTTATTATGAAATTGGAAGGCATATAGCCACAGTTACAAATCATGGCTATAAGACATGAGTGGATTACTATTTTGGCATGGTTTCATATAGTGGATATAGGGCTATACCCATGGTTTGAACCATGGATATAGGACTTTCCAATAGCGATTCCAATAACAGCCATGGTCCATGGAACCATGGCTATAACTTATTGCCATAATTTTAGAGCATATAGCCATGGTTTCAAACCATGCCAATAGCCATGATTTCTAGTAGTGTGTGGGTAACACAAGGTAGCCATGGTGTTTAATGTAATTCAGGTTAAATTTATTATTGTATGTATTTAAATATTAATGTTTTTTTATAATTAAAAATACCTTAAATATTTAATTAATTTGAAAAAAAATATTTCAAAAAATCCATGGGTGATACCTTCAAATAAGTTCCTCCAGTATGAAACTCATCAGCATAATGAATCTATATTAATCAATTTTTATGTATCTTATTCTTCAGCAAAAAACATACTCACATAATCATACATGAATAACACCATGGTTCAGGTCTGAACCCCTTCATCACAAAAATATTTCACTATTGATACTCAGGGTTGCGACCAGATTCAATGAGTTTGGAGCATTCCAAAAATAATATTGGGGTATCCTTGTTCGAAAACTATTCATTATCGATTAGTGAAACTACCTTTTTCAGGAACCATGTCTAATCTCCAAAAAATATATAATTAATTAATATCAATAATCCTTTATTGATGTAGCCTTTTTCATGTTCTTAGTATCACAAATGAGGCTTCATAACCTATTTACAAACTAAATAAAGTTTATTCAGCCTTCGATCGATCTTGGATACTACCTAACTCATCCCTGTATATGGAATCAATTTTGGTTATCCTCAACCATGAAAATCATCATATTTTTAGTTTAAAAGGCAATGAGGCATGGCCTAAGCATCAATTATAATATTGTAGTCAATTAGATTATTATTGATCATGTTATCATTATCAATCAACAATATTTGAATGGTCAATTGTGTTTTTACTTTTCTAGAATTTGTGGATTGTTATAGTCATTTACTAATATGTACAATATTTTCATTACGTTTCCAAAACTCCCACATAGCATGGTCTATCCTGACCATTGAAAAAATTTCAGTTTACTCTTGTGGTCTATTGAAAATTCCTTTATGTGGAATGTAAATTCCTTTGCCAAAATTTCTACATAGAACAGTCAATTTCCCAATCATGCGGTATCTTTTGGTAGAGCACGATCACGTCACCCCTTTTCCAAAAATTATTCACACAGATCGACTATCCCAAAAAAAATTAAATGAAAACATTTAATATTTAAAAATAAAAAAATAAAATAAAAAAGGTACAGTTTTATTATTACACAAATTAAAAGTAAATAAAAAACAATAAAATTAAAAATAAATGATTTAATTCAAACTAAATTAATTATTTAATTATTTTATATATAAATAAAAAAATTATTGATAAATAAATAAACTAAACAATGACTAAAAATTATGAATTATCAAATTGAAAATAATAAAAAAATGAAAATAAAATGATAGAAACCTAAATAAAAATTACAAATTTTAATTAATTAATTAACTACAAAAATAATGAAAATAAATAATAAATTAAAATAATGTAATAACTAATAATTAAATAGTAAGATAAAATCTAGACACAATTAAAAATTTAAATATAAATACATAAATTTCTATATATCATTAATTAATTTAATATTATTCTAAAAAATTAGAAAAAACACTATAATTAACTAATAAAAGAATATTTAAACATTAAATTAAAATTTTAAAACTACAAAAGTGTTGTGTAAAAAATAAATAATTAAAGGCCACATAAAATTCCCCAACAATGATGATGTTTTTTCCTCAAAAAACCACTTAGGTCAAATTCTGGGGCAAAAAATGAATCTCAATATAAACATGCTAATATGCCATAATTGATGTATTTTCAAAATGATTTTACATTATGTATTCTCTTAATAATATAAAGGTTAATAAACACTCAAAATTAATGTTCTCAATGAAAAATTGGTCTCTTCTTTATAAAAATTAACTCAAACTGAAAATTAATATGTGAATTTAACAAATAAAAATATTCATCCAATTGGAATTCCAAAAATCTCTTTACCACCATTATATCATACTAAATTTAATTTAAAAACATATAATAAGTATATACAATTCTGAATGGGTACGAGTGATAATTTATTAAATGAATAAATAAACCACCTAATATTAAAGGAATGATGACTAAAGAATAAAATAATAAGCAGTTCAAACTATAACATGATTTTCATCTGATAGTCCATTTGGATGCAAGTATTATTTTAAAAATTCAGATTAAATTGTTCAATTTTAATTTATATTGTATAAATTATTTGAAAAAATTTATCAAAATACATTTTTTCAAGAAGGAAATAAAAATAATTTTACTAATTAAATTTATAAGGAAATAAAGAATAATTTCCTCATAGTTGAATCAAAAATTTCAAATATATGAAACATTTTCACCCAATTAAAAAAATTAAGTGATTCTAAAAAAAATTTACCAATCTTATGGATTTTTTATGGGTTAAAAGGGAATTATATTTAGCTTAATCAAAACAACTCCACCACAATAAAATAACTGAATTTTTATGGATTTTGTATCTTATAGTGGGGGAGAAATTTTGAAAATGTTTGATTTGAAAATAATTAAACTCAACATATAAAAAATATCTAGTTTTATGGTGTGGAATCAATTTTTCTGTAAAAAATCCACACAATAATCCCATGAAACAAAACATGCACAAACGATTTCTAAAGGCCACCATGAAGATATTAAGAAAAGAAATTGAATTTATTATATTTTCATGAAATATGTGAGTAAAATATTGAATTTCAATGAAACACTAATATTGGGATACAATAGAAACATTAAAATACACATAGATATTTTGAGAGGTAGTAGTGACCAATAAAAATGTAACGTCCTAGCCCGACTATCCACTAAACTATTAGCTGGACCGGTCACCCCATGACCTCAAGCACGCCTCCCCATACTCCATAGGAATCTAACTAGTAGAGAGGGAGTAAGGAAAGTTACTGGGGATACTATACCCTCATATCTATAGTGGACCACAGTAAAAAGATAGTAATAGAAAGAAACAGATATCAATGGAATCAGTATAAATCAAAAATTAAAGAACTGGAAGAAAATTGTAATATAAAATGAATATAGAAATATGGAAAATTAAAACTTATACAAATAATTCATGCCTATGATGATATATAATTTTAAAGTAGTAAATAGTTCATCATGCTATACATCGTAGTTCATAAATAAAGAAAGTACCCAAGCCCCATGGGTGATCACCACGAGAATCCTGAGATACAACTTGGTTCTCTAAACCAAACTCCTAGTTATAAGGAAATAGAATTGTCAGATTTCCATAGACCATCAAATAATTAGAGTCTACTCATGTAAAAAACATACCCGAGCAGGGAGTGACATAACATCTTAGTAGGCTCGTACCCAAGGTGTCATGCCCAAACCATAATGTGAAATATCGAAACAGGAATTGTAATGATAAAATATAAATTAATAAATATGAATAAAAAATCCCATGGAATGTAACCACTAATATCGATACCCAATTATCCCCTTAAGTCCTCCTACACAAGTTAGTGAAGCTCCTACAACAAGGAAGCTATAATTAAGGAAAAATAAAAAACAGGACCATACTATTAATCCAAACATGTCTTACCACCACGACTATTGCATATAACCACATATCACAACTTACCATGGCCAAGCCTTATATTAGAGCATATCAGATACCACATAGTTGAGTCTTATAAATAAATATATACCACAAATTACCAGATCCAAGGAACTCATCCAAGGAATCCATATAAGTATTCTAGACCATGAAGGGCCAGATCCACCGAACGCATTCGAGGAATCCACACAGTGTCCCATGTGTGTCCTTTTGGAAACATTATCTATTCACTGGTTGGAGTCCTAGGATCATGTGTACCGGCATTTCTTTTTCAATTCCAAGAAAGATAGATCCACTTGGTAGCAAGGCCCCAGGCATCCCACAGAATCAATACCAAAGGGGGAATAATCAATCCAAGGCATCCACTACTACATTCCAGACACATGGAGAGATGTTCATGGAATATATCAAACCATTCATTCATTTTAGACAATTTATAGAAACAAAAATATGAGTATACCCACACATATAAACCATTTCAACATTTACATATGAATATACCGACTCATATAATATATTTAATAATTCCATTCCAAATAAACCATGGGATTACCCACCCATTCATGACAAATCCAAACAAGGATTTAAATACAAACATAAGGGTATACCCACACTTATAACCATAAAAACACCCTAGGTATTATAACCACTCACATATAACATAGAAAACATGATTATTCAATTCATGGGTCCCATTTTCGTTAAACAAGCTATATGGGTATACCTTCCAGTATTAAACCATTCAGCATTTATCATCCCAATTCAACTAATGAGTATACCCTCTCATCATGAAATTTCATATTTCAATATGTTATAAATGTTTATCTACATATTTTTCAATTTTCCATTCATTATTTATCCCTTTTAACAACTAAATAAAACCCATTGAGTATCCCCACTCAATTAACCAATTACCCTCAAGCACACCACATTGGCTATCCCACCAATGATTCTCATTATTGTTTATTCTAGCCTTTTATACCATGTGTGTCAACATGAAAAGGTGAATAAATATCCTAGTTAAGAAAAATTCATCCCATTAGTTTAAAAAATAATTATAAGACTATGAATTTATAGGAAAAATCAAAAATCACATATCCAAGAAAACATACCCAGTTAATCAGTATGTTTTTAGATTGAAGGGAGAACACCTCCTATAGAGGGTTTTTATTATAAAAAATTAATTTGTTCTCAATAAAATTATTTTATTCCTCATGGGCAGTTTAATTCAGAATTAGAGTTCAATTTATCAAAAGTAGTATGTAAGATACAACTGTACATTTAAATTAAGTGGGAATGGTTAGGGACCCTACCTCAAACAGACTAAGTAAATGCTCAACATATGATACTTTCTAACTCAAAAATCCATCCACACACATTCATATACATCCTCATATACATATTCCCCTAAAAAATATTTCTCGTATTCCCCGCGCCATGACAGAATATGCACATAGAGGATATACAAATCAATATAAATATATATACACCTTCTTATATTCTCTCAAGCCTTCCAAAGGCACACAAACACAAAATAACCATGCCCGAAACCCATAATCCTTATATGATTCACAAATAGGAGGTGAAAACCCAAAAACTAGTTTATGATTTTACCCCAAAATGAAAATAGTGGATCCCACCAAGTTGAACTGTCTCACCTTTGGCAATGGTTGTCGAAACACAAAGTAACGGGTCATTTGACATCATTTTCACAACCAAGAACATGAAGAAAAATGAAAATTATATTTTACCCTGAAAATAGGGTATTATTCACATGACATAGGGTGATGTATTGGGTGAATCAATGCCACAAATAGTGAATAGAAGAAATGAGGGTCTCTACCTTGGTGATTCCAAAGGAATCTGTGGAGAAAACCAGTTGTTATCGGAGATATGATGAGGTTCATGGAGGGTGTAACATGTTCAAGGGGAGAGACCATTGGCCTAGTTTGAATCATGTAAGAGTATTGGATTTGGTAGAGTTGATTTTATATTTTAATTTTAATTTTAATTCAATTAAAATATATCACATTTTTTTAAACTGCACATCATGCACGGTTTAATCCTCACATTTTGGAAAACCATATGCCAACCCTGTGGCACCCCTTTATTTAAAAAACTCTATTAGCACTTTTTTCCAAAATGGTTAGAATAACCATGCATAGACTATGTGAAATCCAATTTACCACAAAAAATAAACCACATAGTTTCTTGTAGTAGGCTGCATAGTTTGACAGACTGTGCATAGACCGTGCACCCACTGTAGTTCCTTTAAAAACCTAACTTTCCCTATTCGGGATCACCCAAAACACCTCGAGCTTCTCGGGAATGTTCTTGGGCCTTCATTGAAGTACAAATACTTCATCTCTAAACATTAGAACTATTGAAATTCAGTTCCAATGTTCTATTTTATGAATTACCCATCCAAAAATTACTGGAAATTCAAATTCCCTAAAGAATTTTTTCAGGTTAAAAAACATTGGTTATTACAATCTACCAACCTTAAAACTTATCCTACCTATGAAGAGTTAGGGAAAAATTAAAACATCACCCAAATTTTTTTTTGTGAAGTTTCATTCAAACGATCATGTTTCCTTTCAAAACACCAACACAATTTCAACCATTCATAGGCCCAAATCGCTTAAGCCTTTAAACCCCAAGAAAAAATACAAAATCCAACTAAACATCAAATCAGTGTTTAACCAAGACAATGAAATTAGAGGCACGATTCCATTGTCATATATTTAACCACCTACCCAGTGGTACTTCCCACCAAGGGTATTAGAATTCAATCGGCCATGCATGCTTTTCATGATATACATTGTCGACCCAAAAACCACACTCACCCTTAAACTGGTGGCGTGTCCGAAAATGATTCCATCACAAAACAAATACCACAAGAAAAAAGTTATCAAACGAATACATGTTTGGATTACCATAATCTAAGATGCCCAGCTTAGACAACCAACACATCACAAATAGAACCCTAATTCCATCCTTCCCATAGAATTCATTAGTTTTCACATGCATTCACATTGAATTCCATACCTCTCTTCTAATGACATTTCATGATCTACCAATTTCTAGGATCTTTTCAATCAATCATGACTCAACATGAGTATAGGAATAACCCCAAACTAGACCACTTGATTTGTTCACCCTATTAAGAACACCTGAAGCACAACTATGAGTTTGGAAAACATCCAAAGAACCACATTTCCATTGTACAACCCAGAAAGAGATCAAGAAAAAATATTGAAACTTTTATGATTACACATAGCATATAACAGAATCTCTACTAGTGTATCCATGATGATGTCATGATTGGAAAAAATATAATCTCATTCATAAGAGTACACTAAGTGTAAACCATGAAGAATAGTTGAACCACTGCTAGTTAACTTTTTACAATAGTACGCCTTCACTTTCCGACACATAATTAATCAAATCCTGATGCCTATACCACCTGATAGATTCATTTTCATTATAACCTCTACAACTGAAACTCTACCCAATCAAATGGAGTTTCTAATGGGATGCACATACTGCTAACCTTATCAATGTCGTGTTGTCGTGCATACCCATACACGCACATAATAATAGATACGACACTACCCACATAAGGAGTGGCCATATCATCAGATGAAAAGACCAAGCACTTACAAGCATTCTAGCAAATAATACATTAAACACATGTGTGACATTCCCGAACCATGATCACTATGTAAAATTTCATTGCATGAAATCTAAAATTGATCTGACCAGAGTATCAAAACACTCAAGTCCCAAAATTCCTCTTATGTAGTGGGATGAAATTATTTCTTTAACTAATCGATCACTCTACTATGTAGTTAACCTGAAAACATCCTCATCATCACACGATCAATGTTCACAATGAACTCAACCATTTCGTTACATCTCTAAACACTTTACTATTACTATGTATGCCAACACATGCAACCCCGAGTTCACAAAATCCAATCGTATGACATCTCATACAACCATTAACTCATATGAAGACCTACTAAGTCATCCATCACTAAAAAAAGATAGGTTCACATGACCTCCTAAGCATTTTGACAAGACTTAGGACTATCTGACCATTTGAACCAAGCATTGATCAATGCTTGTTTCCATATCCAAAGTCAATGTACAATGACCACCCATACAAAAAAGGGTTTCTTTTTAAAAAAAATTCATACTAGGTACAATTAGAACCCAAACCACGCTAATGTTAAATCTCATATTATAAGAATGAATCTCAATCTCTAAGCGTGCCACCTACCATGGGCTAACCCCTTAGGAAGCATATAGACCGACCCTATCTCTTGGTCATGGAACACAGATTCACTAAGATCAAGAGTCCATTTCAATTAATGTCATCACCAGAGGAATAACCTACATATAACTATCACATGCCCATTCCAAGGAATTCCATAGGAAGAATTTAAAATAACCCTTCCATGAGGGTTCAAACCAATGAAAACCAAATCAGGTTCACATTTAAATTCATTTCATTAACTCACTTCAATATTAAAATATTTTAATGGAATTTACAAAACCCACAAATAAAATTTCACAAAAAAGGAACATGGTTTTAATCAATACCCCATGGGAAAAACTTGAAAGTTTTCATAAAATCCATCTTAAACACATAACATTTAGTGAAATACCATCGTTAACAAAAAAATTAATAGCTAAATTATTTTTAACAATATGTAAACATCCATGGGTCCCATTTATTTAACTTAGGTTATTTAATATCCACCCCACTAATAGATGTTAAACGTAAAATGATTTTTAAAACTCCCTAAGAGGTTTATTATATAAAAGATTTACCCAACTGACCTACTTGGGACTATTTGAGAATTTTGAAAATCATACAAACCATTTCACAATATAACATGATCATAATCCTAAAGGACCAATGATACGAGTGGCCATATACCAATCCATAATGTGTATATACACTTTATAAGTGGTGTTTGGATCTCATTTAATAAAAATAATTCATTTATGTTCAAAAAAACATGATTCTCATTATACCATTTCAAATGAACTATTCATTTTCATTTAATATAGGGTTCCATTTTCCATTTCATTAAGTGAACATACAATTCAAAAAATAAAAATTATCCCCCATTAACCACATCCAATTAAATTTATGGTTTTAACTTCAGTATCCCTTTTTCAATTGTTTGAATACACAGTCACCCTTTAACAAGTTATAAGGAACTCATACACCTTATAACTAAAACTAGGTCCCTTCATAAATAAAAACAATAAATTCATCCCATAAAACCCTTTACATATCATAAAATCCCAAGGATGATGTCATAAGAAGTAGCACAGAACATGATATTACACATAATCATTGAATAATATCAAAACATGAGAAAAACTAAGGAAGCATGGAATATGGTTATCTTTAAAAATACATCATGCTAAAAAAACACTCATGCAAGCTATATATCAAACATGAGAAATTAAATCAATGGCATGGAATTTCACCCAAGGTATGCAACAAAAATTAGTAGGCATCATACTAATGCAACTACGTTTCATGTTAAATGTTTGGCATGTGAATTTCTAATTTCCTAATATGATGCATGCCATGATACTTCCATTCCATTCTATCCAAGGGATAATTTACATAAAATTCCATAAATTCATAAGCTAAGGAAAATACACCATTCATCCAAGGTGAAATCACATTAACTATAATAGTGAACAATGATAAACAATAATTCCCAACCCTAACCACTAAGTCATTTCCTATATGTGGGGTGTTCAATCCATTGAAATATTATCTATCATGTGCCAATATGTTCCTAATATCTTGTCTACCATCCTAAAATAGAATGAAAATGGAAATGCAACCTCTAATACAACTTTATAACAAATGTGACCGACTGACCACTAAACTGGTCGATGGACTGGTCGCCACATGACCTCAAGCATGTCTCACAATATGCTAGAGGCTACTGACTAGTAGTGAGGGTGTAAGGATAGTCAGGGGGTAGAATATACCCTCATATCTAAAGTGAACAACAAGAAACATATAGTAATGTCAAGTAACAGATATTAGTGGAAATAGAATAAATAAATAATTAAAGCAGTAGAAGACAATTGTAATATCAATTGAATATATAAATATTTCCAACTGCATTTTATACAATGCATGCATGCTAATGAATATACATAATTCTAGAGTAGTAAACATTTGAAATTTTTTGACATATCCATTTATTAATAAAGAAAATACCCAATCCCCAAGGATTATCAGCAAGATCCTCCCAAGCTCCTGATCAATACATTTCTCCTAACTCCCAGGTACAAGGAAACAACACCACAAATTTCGATAGTCCTACAAACCTATAGAGTCTACTCGGGTACCAATAGTACATGAGAATTGTATGAGATAACATCTGCACAGTCTCTTAACCAATCCATTAGGCCGAAACCATAATGTGAAATTTGTAAGTAGGTGATTTGTAGGTAACCACAAAAGAATTAAAAATGAATAAAAAATTCCCATGGAATGTAACCACTAATAGTGATACCCAATTATCCCATCGGGAATCCCTACACAATTTATTCATGTTCCTATAATATTGTAGCTCTATGTAATGTATAAATAAATAACATGTCCTTGTTTTTTATAAAAAATAGGTCATACCTCCATGATCTGGCTGTATAACCTCATATCACAATTTAACACATCTAAACTGTATATTCAGTTGTATCACATACCTCATTGTAATGCTATATAAATAAATTTTTACAATGAAGGTCCATATCCAGGGAATGCTTCCAAGGAATCCATATAAAAATTCTACACCATGAAGGGCCATATCCAAGGAACAAATTCAAGGCATCCACATCGAGTCTCATGGGCATCCAAGAGGAAAATAGATATATGAACTAGTTGGAGTCCTATTAGTATATGTACTGACATGTCCTGCATGAGTCCATTCATGTAAGGTCCACAAGGTTGCAAAGCCGGAGGCATCCCGTATAATGAAAACCGAAGTGGAGTAATCAAACCATGGTGTCTACTATAGCATTCCAGACCCATGGAGAGAATTACATGGAACCTATGAAACCATCCATTCATTTTAGGCCATCTATCAAAACAGTCTTATGAGTATACCCACACCTACAAATCATTTCATCATATAATTTGATTATACTTACTCATATAATCAATTTAACAATTACATTCCATAAAAACCGTTGTTATACCCACCCATACATCAAAATTCAAAATAAGGATTTTAATAGTAGCATAAGGGTATACCCACCCTTATAACCATAGAAATTCCCCTAGTGAGTATTACAACTCATAGATAACTCACAAAAATTGATTATTCTACTCATAGTATCCATTTCCATTAAAAAATCTATATGGGTATACCCTCCAATATTTCACCATTTACCATTTATCATCACAAGTCAAATAATGAGAATACCATCCCATGTTGATATTTCATATTTGAATACGTTCTACGAGGTTACCTACACGTTTATCCATTTTCCATTGTTTTTAACCTTTTAAACAACTCAAGACCCCCCATTGAGTACTCCCACCCAATTAACGAGACTCCCTCAAACATACCACATATTTTTCCCAGGCATGTATCCAATTCTAGGTCATTCTAACCATTTATACCAAGTGTATCAACATGAAAAGTATAGAAAACATATTCTAGTAAAGAAAACCATATCCCTTTAATTTAAACAAGCATTCTCTATGTAGGAAAGCGTAGGAAAAACCAAAAATAAAAAATCTATGAAAACATAAAACTGAAATCACTATGTTTTCTTATTGATTGTAGTGCACCTCCAGTGGATGGAACTTCTTATAAAAACATGACTATGTTCTCAAGAAATTAATTTTATTCCACATGAGTTTTCAAATTTAGAATTCTAGTTCAATTTCATAAAAGCAGTGAAGAAGAAACTAATATATTTTTTATTTAATGGGGAAAGGCTAAGGACCCTACCACAGGTAGACCATGACAATGTTCAATATTTTACACATTCTTACTCATGCATCCATCCACTCATGTTCATATACATCCATATATATGTGTATACCCTTAACTCATTTCCCTTATTCCCCACACCATGAGGAAATACACACATGGAGGATATACACATCTATATATATATATACATACCTTCTAATATTCCATAGATCCTTCCAACAAAACATAAACACAATACAAACACACCTGTCACACATAATCATCATAACATACACAAATAACATGTATGAAACCAAAAATTGGTTTATGAGCTTATGCCAAAATGATAGGGTGGAGACAACCAAGCTGAACCACCTCACCTCTAGAACCTATTGGCAGAACATGAAGTATCAGGTCCCGAGACATCCTTTTCACAACCTAGAAATATAAGAAAAATGAAAATAATATTTAATCCCAACCCCAGGTTTTTTTCCGCACATCACAGGGTGATGGATAGACTGAATCAAATACATAAATAGTGAGGATAAGGAGGTAGGGACTCTACCTTGGTGATTCCATGAAAAACCGCAGAGAGAACCGTCCAGAATCAAAGATATGAGGCGGGATGTGGAAAAGGTAGCGCATCGAAGGGGAGAGCACCATAGGATGGTGAGCATCACGTAAAAAGGATGGGTGAGGGAGAATAGATTTTAGGATTTAATTTTTATTTTAATTTAGTTAAAATAAATCAATTTTTTGAAATGGTACCTCATGCATAGTTTATGCCACACATTTGGGACAACCATGTTGCACCCCTCAGTTTAAGAAACTCCACTAGCATAGTTTTTACCAAATGGTTTGCATAATTGTGTGTAGACCCTAAAAAATCCACTTCTCCCAATAATAACCCACATAATTTCCAACATCGAGCATCATTGTCTGACAAACCATGCATAGACCATGAACTTATTGTTGGTCCTTTAAAAAACTGAAATTCACTATTTTGGAACACCTAAAATGCCATGAGATGCCCTGGAATATTCTTGATCCTTCAAATGAATCAAAATAAATCACCTTTAAAAATTCAAACACTCAAAATTAAATTTTTATGTTCACATTAAAAATCACACATCCATTAATCCCCAAAAATTCCAATTCCCTCAGAATTTTATTTGGTTAAAAAACAAGGGTTCAAACAAAACATTTCCTGATTTTTTCCATTCTTGTAATTTACTCAAACCCATAGAACCATTAAGAAGATAATTGTATGTAACTAAATATTCAAATGTTAAAACAATTACATCATTTTAATATATGATAATTATTCATTGAAAATAAGAAATTGAAACCACCCTTATGATCATTGAATTGGTACTCTAGTAAACATGATGAAGATCAAACAATTATTCGTTATTATTAAGGAATCATGACTTTGGAAATAGAAATATATCATTTCACACTAAAACACAAACAGACATCTCAAAAAAAATTCAGAAAGATAAATATATATTGATAATTAAATTCATTCACCTAAATGTAATTAAGAAATATAAGGCATAAGTGGGAATTTTTTGTAGAGTTGAGAGAAATGAACAACCAATCAGAAGAAAGGAATTTATTCAAATTAAAAAATGAATGAAATTTCCTAAACACTATGTGTTTATCCCATGAAATGATAAATTTATTGTCACCATTTTGACTTTCCCTCAAAAAACTATTTAATATAGTTTTAATGTAAAGTATTCTTGAATTATTTCACCTATATTTGTCTAAGGAAGCATCAATATGAATCCTTAAAAATTATTCCACAATAAAATCTATGAATGTATCCATGATTTTCTGAAATAGTTGTATGTACCCTACATTACATATCTTATTAATCCTCAAAAACACCTGAATTTCCCCTCAAAAATTTTATTAACTACCAAGAAACATCACCTAATTAATCAAAATCAATATCCTTACATACCCCACACATAAGAAGTCACAAAAAGTAGAAACTAGAATTTAATTACGTACAGAATTATCAGTGTTTCTATGTAATATGCCTAAGAAATTTACAAAGAAAAAATCCCTGAAGCCATCTATTTTTATTAGTATAATCTCGCATTCAAAAGATATTTTCCAAGACCACGGGAGAGTCACATGAAATTAAATTTTAATATTCAATCTAGAATTAATAACATTGAAAAACTGTCTAGAAAGTTAAAATATTTTTTAGGAAGTATGGTTATTTATATTAAACACAATCTTGTATTCTAGTAGGACATATCCATGAACTATAATTACTCAGTTCTATATTTATATAAAGACCCTTTACTTTTCATAAATATTTAATTTAAAATTTTAAATATTCCCTAATATGAATTCCCAAAGAGTTCATGGTGGTATCGGGGGTGTTTGTGGATAGTTCTGAGCCCAAACCAAACACTTTGGGTAAAAAAAGCGTGGATAATGGTTAGTGAAAACTATGTGTGGCAAGCATCATGGTTAGTTCTAACTTGGATAATATGTTTAGAGGGATGGTGGTGGCTGCATGGTCTATTTATCACTATTATTTGGGGAGCATAGTCATGATGTCATTCTTCAATTTTGATAGTTGAGAATTTCAGGATTTGAGCATGTCTATACAAATGAAGAGAGGAATCCATGTTGGATGTCCCTCCCTACAACAATTTATGCATGGTTGGTACATGGTTGGTAAAACCCTGTAGCCAAACATTGTGACCCTATAATTTGGTTTAATTTACAAAAATTCACATAATTAAATCTAATTCTAAACCTAATGATTTATTCAACCATTAGAAAGTAGCTTAAACAACATGGATCCTTTTTTGATGCTTATTCTAGGATTTTTCCTCAACTCTCCACATGATCATAAAATCATGAAATATTTACCTTTCCTAAACACTGTTATTCTATTTTTTCATGCTCTAAGACACATTAAAAGTAGATATTGGACCATCTATTCACTATATACCTAAAAAAGGGGTCTGAAGCCTTTTATTTAATGTCAAATTATTAATATACTTTCATTGTTCTATATTCCAAATTCTCATGAAGCATCTTGAAATGAATGAAAGGTCATAATTATAATTGTTATCCCTGGACTATATAATTAAAGAGGCCAATTGGTGAATGATTATAGGATGTGGACCTTGAAAAGGGAACCACCCATTTCGGTGTCTTGATTAATTTGAATAGACATTATCATGGATTATGAATTTTATTATACCTTTGAGGTGTTCCCTTACCTCTTGTCATGGGATGTAGATATTGAAATTATAATTGAATCCATGAATTTGATTGTGAATTGAAATGTATGTCTAATTGAAATGTGAATTTTAAATTCAAATTGAATTGATAGAGAAAAGGGAATGGTTTTCATGTCTATAAATAAACTCCATGTATTTATTAATGGAGGATGGGATGCTTGTAATGAATAATTTAACAAATGAGTTGTTAAGATGAAATCCTTCTAAGCTTGTACAATGCCCTGAGTCACCTTCGGAGGTGGAATTGACTTTAAATGTTCTTGGTGATGACATTGAAATATTTAAATGATATAGATTGAATGAAATTTTTTAAATTATGTTTATTAAATGGTATTAAATTCATATATTCCTTGGGTGACATATAGATCCAAATGACAAATTCCAGGGATGGAATCATTTTCATTTTACCATGATTATGCCCGAGTGACACTTAGACTCCTTACACAGACTATCAAAGAAGATATTATTATGGATAACTTTTATATGTTGAGTCATACATGGATTCCAGATGGATTTCCAATGATGGACTCAAAGGTAATTTTATCATTATTCTATGGTTGATACATGGGATCCCTTAATAGACCTCCAAGGATGTACTTGAATGGAGGTGATGTAATACCACAACTATAATGTTACTTGAGGTCATTTTAGGATCTCTGTAGATGGGAATATAATGCCATTGTTTTATGATGTACCTATAGTGATACCTTGATTATGACATAGTAATGACATGGATGGGCTCAGGTTCTAAATTGAATAAATAATTAGATGAGATATATGAAACATCTACCAATAAAAAGAACAAGATTGGAATCATTATTTGTTTAGACTTTATAGATGGCCTAGTTAGGTATCCTTATATCATTTTATAATGTGGGGAGTTGGGAATTATACCTTTGGTCAAGAATTAATTTAATGACATCATATTATTAAATGAAATTGAATAAAAAGAGAAGTTATACTTTATAGGATGTTTACTCTTAGTACTTCCTGAACATTTTATATTGCGTTTTTACACTAGGACTGTTATATACTCACTAAATAGATGGAATTATATCTTGGGGGGTTTCATACTGATATTATGCCTCGCACCCTATTTGGGCCATCTTGTGTACCCAAACAGGCTATATGATTGTAGATATGGACAAGAAATATTTCCCCATTATAGTTTATTAATACCATTTTAGGTGCATGGGAGCATGTGACTGAGCTGGGTCTTGTAATTATAGCCTAGAAACATTTTTCCCTTTTTTAATTTTGATGAATGTTTTATATTTTACAACTGTATACCTATTTTTGATGTTTTTTAATAAAATATGACACGTATCATAATCATTGTATATAAGACTCCTTTAGATTTTTTTTTATATTCTTGTTAAGTATTTACTGTATATATGATTTAATGCTTTTGATACATATATATTTTTGATATTCTATATTTCTACCCTCTTGTGAGGAGGGAATAGACTCCCCACAATCACACTAAGGCCCTCATTGTAATTCGACAACCTCTGGAAATTGGGGTGATGTAGATGGGGCCATGAGTCTCACCAGGATCGAGGAAATGGTGAGTGGCATCCAAGTTTGGGATGTTATAAAGTTTCATTAGAGGTTTCCTTATTTTTTTACATTACTATTTTGAGACAATAGAAAGGGGTAGGAGGAAATTCATATTTATTAATGAGTTGTGCCTAGGCATAACTAATCTGTGTATAAGAAAATGCAATATTTCCTTGAATGAAAATGATGTTTTGTGGATTTTGAATATTACATTTGATTTTATTATACCATTGGGTGATACATTTCATCCCATTTAGAACACATTTCTTTTTTACATGTTGTTTTGATAGTTGTCATGATAGAAATACCTGCTATTATCATAGGTATTCTACAATTTATTATGGTGTATAAATGGAGGATGACACACTTTAGTCCCTGATGAGTATGGGACCTCATGAATTAAAATTTGGAGACTCATTGTTATATCATTTTTAATGAACTGTAATGTAAATGTGTAATGGGTATTAATTCAAATGAAATTGAATATGAAAATTCAAGAGAAAATGAATTGGAAAATAAAACTTCTTATAATAGATAACTTGACCCAAACCCAACCATAGTATTTCGAAGTAAGTATTATCTCATTCATATATATGATCTATACATCACCCAAACCATAATATCGGAGTAGAATGTGGGGTGTGTTCTTATATAGGAAGTATTTTACCTATCCCATTATAGAATCTATTCATTTAAGCTATGAACATTGGAAATAATCCTAATATGATGCATGTATTTGGAATTTTTAGAGGTACATCCCCATGATGTCCTCTAGACATACTTTAGAAGGATTAAAACAACCATAATCTAGAGGTGGAGGGTCATTGGATACCCTTGGATCCTCTAATATTTCTATTTGTATCACCAGTATTTGTGCTGGACACATGTGTTGAGGCACAATTCAACAAGGGTTTCTAGCGATTCATAAATACCATTTAGGGAGCACCACAACCTGTACCAACTATGTAAGAGTTTATACGTGAGTTTTAGTAGTTTCATAAGACCATGTGTTCAAGAGATGTTAGGACAAAGGATATGGATTCATGGATCTAGGTCATGTTATCAATCTTAGAGCATATATAGATGCCTACTAAGATATGGGCAAATCTCACTTTGTAAATGTCCCGTGATTCCTCCAACAGGTTGTTGAATTTTATTACTCAAATCGAAATTCATTAGTAAATGGCTTAGACTGAATTTTTTACATCCTTATATGAATAATTATATCCTAATGGATTGAGGGTTGATAGAGCCTAAGAGTTCATGTTCTTAGGGTTGGGTTTGTTTTCAGTTATGGAATATTCGGCCCATATTTATAAACTATAGCACCTCACACATATTCTGAATGGTGAAGAGTTTTCTAAATCTAGGTGATTAGTGGATGGTCTCAGGTAATACATATAATCAAAATAGATTTTTTTTGTACTACAATTTTCTGGAATACTGAATCAGACACATATTAGAGAGCATAACCAAAGGGAGGTTGGAGGTAAGAGCTTGGGTGGTTTAGCTCATAGATCTAGTACTATATTGACTAACAATATGAAGAATCATATGGAGATTCTACGTGGTCACATCAGTAGTCAGAGAAAAAACTCAAGTATCCAGGTGAGGTTACACGAGCCCGGTAGATTGAGACATGTGAGGATATAGAGTATGAGAAAACTAGTTGAGTGATGATCTTGCATCAAGATGGATCATCTAAAGTGATTCTAAAGAACTTTTCCACAAGAAGGTTTTGAGAGAGTGTCCTCGAAAACTCCATATTTTGGAGTGTGTTTAGTATATGCTCATCAGGTATGGATTTGGAGT
Source organism: Viscum album (assembly GCA_963277665.1). Taxonomy (NCBI): domain Eukaryota; kingdom Viridiplantae; phylum Streptophyta; class Magnoliopsida; order Santalales; family Viscaceae; genus Viscum; species Viscum album. Next base: position 175,096,456 of record OY728128.1, read on the forward strand.
ATAGTTGGATGATTATGTTGAGGTGGTGGTCATGTTTGAGGTAGTCACGCACCAATTTTATAGTTACAGTTGAGCAGATCTATCCATGTTATCCAGACAATATCATAGGGTCAATCATTTGGCCAAATATATAGAGTATAAAAGACCCTTGAGATGAATGATCTTGGACCTTCTACTCTTAGAGTTACTTTTCTAGTAGCATCTTACTTAGATTCTATAATTTTTTATATAGGGGCATCACAATTTATTATAAATATTCCCTCTTATGGACAGGCTTGGGCTTAGTGATTATATTGTTTTTGTCTTTATGATGCTTGAAACTCCGTTGGCGATTAAAAAAGTGGATGTAAATAAGTGTTGTGAGTTCCCCCTTGAGATTGGTGGGTGATACTTAGTATAGGGACTCTTTTTCCTTGAGATGACAGGAATTGACATCATTCCAGGATGGAATGGTTGGTTCATTTTCATTCTGTTATTTAATTATATCACTGAAGGGTGACTTTCATATCACCATAGGGTGGAGAACTTATTCCCAAGGGTTGATTGAATGTCCAATAAAGTCATGTTGGGGATGACCATTTTGTAATGGGTATGATGACAATTTAGATTGAGAGTTTATATCTTGATGATCGGGGAACACATCTGGAATATTTAACTCCAGTGGTTGATCATTCTAGAGATGTTTTCCCATATGAGTTTTCAGGATTACCTCAAGTGATAGGGGTATATTTCTCTATCTATCTAGTTCCTAGAGCTACATCTATATCCATTCCTCCTTAAAAGGTTGGATTCTACTGAAATAAAGATCTCAAGAGGTATCTATAGGATTTAGATGCAAAGAGTTTTATCTGAACCAGTACTAAAATTTGGGGTTTGCTGCTCCTTTTTCTGAAATAGGGGTATAGTACCCTCAAAAAGCATTTGGATTTCTAAATGTTGATCCATATGAATGTTAATAATAGGTATCCTCTACTATGGATAAATGATCTCTTTGATCACCTCCGAGTATATCATGTTTTCTAAAAGATTTTTTTGAGATCCTTTATCGTCAAGTTTATGTTATACCATCAAACATAACTCAAACATCATTTCATATTAGGTACAGTCTATATGATTATTTGGTTATGTCATTCGGTCTCACAAATGTGCAAGCAATCTTCATGGAATTGATGAACTGAGTATTCCATCATTATCTAGAATTCATGTGGTATTCATGGATGATATATTGGTGTAATATATAAATTCGCACAACCATTACAAACATCTTTTGATCATATTTAATACACTAAGAGATCATCAATTATATACTAAGGTCACAAAGTGAGACTTTCAGTTGGATCAGATTCACTTCCTAGTTCACATTAACATAGAGATAAGAGTATTAGTTAACCCAGTGAAGGTTAGAGTTATGGTTTCATAGAAGCCTCCCAAGAATATCTTTGAGGATTAGAGTTTCTTGGGGAGAGCTGGTTACTATTGGAATTTCATACAAGACTTCTCATGATTAGCAGCACCATTCATGAGTATGACTAAGAAGGGGGTGAAACTTGTACGGTCAGATTCACATGAGATAGCCTTTTAGGAAATGAAAGGTATAGTGAATTCAACACCAATACTGACTTTTCTAGATCTTTCAAGGAGTTATAATATGTATTATGATGCACCATGTATTAATCTGGGATAATTTCTAATGTAGGGTTTTAGAGTCAATGTGTATGGGCCTTACCAGTTAAGGCCACATGAGATGAATTACCTAATGCACGATCTTGAATTATCTACAGCTCTTCACACTTTACATTAATGGAGACATTACATACTTTGGGACCATTTCTTGGTGTACACGGACCACAAAATATTTCTGTACGTATTTAAACAGTGGGAACTGAATATGATGTAGCTAAAGATGTCGAAAAAAAACATTTTTATTTCATGATTTCCTTCATTCTAGGTAAATGAAATGCAGTGGTTGATGCACAAACTAGGAGGACGTATATATAGGTAGTTTAGTAGGTCAGTAGTGTAAGATCCTAACCTTCTATAGAGTTCTCTTGGGTACATTTTCAAGATAATTTTGTTTTTTTTAGGTTCCTTTCTTTGGAGTTATGTTTTGGGTGCGTTTGGGTGGGATTTTAAGAAAGTTCAAGGATATGGGTTTTGTGCACGGTTTGTGCATAGTTTGAAAAATCATGCACCTAAATTCAGGTAACCGTGTTAACCAGGATTGTGAGGTCTACATAGTTAGATAATTGTTTCTCTAACCGTGCACCCCTAACTAGGAAAACAGAGCACATTGGTTTATTAATTTTAAAAATTCTTTTAAAAAGTTCTTCAACCCCATAAACACCCCCATTTCAACATAGAATCGGGATTGAAGTAATTTGGACAATCGCCGAGCTTTCTGGAGGGGTTCCATGTCATTCGACCTCCATTTTTTTGATTGAAAACCCGAATAGAAAATCCATTCTTTCTTTGGTATGTGGATTTCATCCCAATGCCTATCACAATCAATCCTTCTTCATCTCTTGAAATTTTTATGCATTTTATCCTCGGTTTCTTCAAATCTAAATATATGTGGGGGATCTAGATCTAGGATTTTATTTCTAGATCTAGATTAATTAGATCATGAAATTTTAATATCTTTATATAGGGATTTAGAACTAGAAATCTCAAAGCAATTTCATTGTGCTCTTCATAATTTGGGGATTTTTGTTGGGAAAACATTCATCAATGAATCGAGTTAAGTGTTCAATATTTAATTCACATAGTGATGGATTTTAAATTTATATTATAAAAAGAAATAATTTCTACTATCCTTTAGTAATTTCTTATCTATAATTTGGTTAATTAGATTTACCCATTGATTTATCAAATCTTTGTTGAAATAGGGGATTAATTGGGGACTTAATTGTGATATTAAGGGTCTTCCCTATTATATAATTAATTTGGTGAAATTTTTTATGAGAGATAGGGGTTGTAATATAGATAATTATTTGGGAAATTAATAATGATATATAGAATTGGATAAGTTGAGATAATTAATTGTGAATTAATTAGGTTATTGTAGATTATGATCTAGATAATAAATTGTGAGATTAATTATAAAGAGTTGTGATTAAGAATAATATTATTATTTCTGGAAAATTAATTATGGAATTTAATTTGTGATGATGGTTAAATAAAGAATGAACTAATTAATGTATTCGAGGAATTTAGTTAATTGTTGTGTTAACTAATGGATTTGATGTATTTAACTAATTGTTTAATTATTAAGGGAATTGATGTTGACAATTAATTGATGAATTAATTGTGTTATTATGAATGAGAATATGGTTATTCTAAATTGATATGTGCAAATTGTAACATGGTCATCATACTTATGAGTATGATAATGGGAATACAGTCATTCTGATGGAAAGTATACATGGTAACATGGTCATTATACTTATTAGTAAAGAGAGTGTGAACAAGGTCATTCTATTGAGGGGTAAGCATGATAGCATGGTCATATTACTTAAATTTGTGATATTTTTATCTTTGGAAATGGGGATTGTAAATGTGAAATTATAGAATAAAAATAATGGAACTCCGAGTTATGGCCTCACATGAGAATATCCAAACTATGGAAAGAGTCGAATCATGTTCTTAGATATCATATCACCTTGAATAAATTATTATTAATCTAGAAGTAGGTATGAAGATATAGAATTACATAGGGAATTCATTGGGATTTAGTATGATATGAAGATAGAATTGAGGTACATGTACCATTGGGAACACTAGAGTAAATATAGTTATGTAAGAATAAATTAAAATGTGATAATCTTTTTATGATTGCATTGACCTTTTAATTATTGAACTACATGAACTGTCATTTTAATGGAATTGTTTCAGGCACAATTGTTGGTTTCCTACATTGTTTTACTCACACCTTATTCGGGCTTCCAGATCGGTACCAGAATAGATTATATTGTGGCACGATCGGAAATTGGGAGAGGCCCTGGGATAGGTGGCTGATTGGGGGTGGAGCATGGAGGAGGGAATCAGTCATGGTTCATGACACATTTGGGGCATCATAGTGTATTTATTTTTAGTTTCAAATTTGATATTTGACACTTATATTTTCATAATATGTTCTCTATTTTATTTGAGTATTGTATTTTATGTTTGGATATATGAGGACTTTAGTATTGTTTGGGTTATATTTTCTTCCACATTTTTTATTTACTTCCACTGTTGTTTTACTCTTATAAGTGAGGGTATAGTCTCCCCCTGAATGACTTTCCATACCCTCCCTAGATGTCAATGGACTCTAGCACATGAGGAGACATTCTTAAGGTCATGTGGTGAACAAACTTTGGGCACTATTGGGAGACACTCGGTCTTGGATGTTACAAAGTGGTATCAGATGTATAGTTTTCATTCTTTTTATTTATTCTTACTATTTTGGGAAGGGTATATAGAACACTAGTAAGAGTTATGTCTTGGTAATGAGACCGTTTATAGGATTTATAAACGCATGTATGAGGGAAAACCCATGTAATTTGGGTGGGATTGTTGTTGTTGCTATTTACTATTAAAGATTAATATTATTTCACCATGGGTGACGAACCTATCCTGTGATGTGATTAGAGGTTTTAATATTTTTTGAGTATTGATTTGTGGACTAGAATGGAAATAGATTTGAGTATGAATGTATCATTCTATGAACTTATGTTTATTTTGACGTGCATCATTTTAGGCAAGCACCGAGAAACTGGTTAGGGGCAAGTTGTTGAACATGAAATGTTTTCTTGGTTGTGAAGTTATAATAAAAAATGGTACCGAACATAAATTGAGAAAGAATGTAAAATGATGAAAAATGAGAATAATTGTGTGTCTAAATGAAAAAACGGAATTATGATATTGTTTCTATATTTTTTAACCAAATACTAGGTGTATGATGGATACAGGTAGTGATAGTACCTCTGATTTGACTCTGTAGAATGTTGGGGGGAAATGGGGCTTCTTTTGATTATTTCCTCTAATATAAATATTATAAGGTTGTGATATGATACCTAAGATGTGTTTGTGGTATTCTAGATAGTATTCATCCACAACTCTTGTAGAGGGGATGATCAAGGGGTGTTCCTACAATTGTGTTTCCAGTTAGGGAACTTGAGGCACCGATCAACCCATATATATATGAAAACAGGATGTTTTGAGAGGACTTATCTCACTTCATGAAATTCATAGAATGATACCCTGAGTTATTTGTGAAGAGTATGAATATGTTGACTAGGGAGTTTCAGTTGTATCACCATCTGACTTTTGTTGTAGAGGGTGGACTTAAGGGAGTTGAAATTTAGGTTAAGTCCATAGAGAAAATACTTGACCACTTAGATACTCTGGCTGAGAGGATGTTCATGTAGGCTACTTATATATTGTTGGGATCAGTGATCCACGGGTGTGACATTCAAGAACGAATTGGATATACTGACAGTATGTTATGGAAGGCCTTTTCAGAGAGGTTCCTGGAACACTTTTTTCTAAAGATTCCGAGACAAAAAATGCTATGGAGTTTATGCATCTGAAATAGGGGATCATATTAGTGATATACTATGATAGATGCTACATAGATATGAAAAACATTTCTACAAGTTTATTTGGAAATCACGAAGCTACAGTGAAATGTTTTTTGGATAAACAAAAATGTGACACTATGTCCCACATGAATATATTCAGGCTGAAGAAGATTCAGGAAGTGGTGGATTAGGATCACATAGTTCGATGTAACCTGGAGGATTATTCCTATGCATAATAGGATGTTGATACTAGATAATTAGGGGGTGTGACTTCTGAGAATAAAAAGTTTCATTATGACATCTTTAGTTGAGGTAGTAGAAAGTAGAGTAAGAAAACAGGAGGATCAGTTGTATAGGACCTTATTTGAGTGATATATCATCATTTTTGAAGGTTGGTACACTATCATAGGCATTGTTCTTGGAAACCAGTTCATTTTCAATATTGCGGCAGTATGCGACACCTATAGGAATTTTTTAGGTCATTGTGACAGGCTGATACTGCAGGAGCATCTAGGTAGTGTTACAGTGTGGGAAGGGGGTCTTCTAAACCATATTATGTGGGAGGATGGATTTATACTAGGAGAGGTGGTATAGGTGGTGGACATGGTTCTACTAGGTAGGAGAACCCACATCAGCAGAGTGGTGCTACTCAGGGGAGTTAGACAATATCATAGGGAAGAGTGGTGGCACAGTTACATGCATCACATCCTACACATGTGGATAGAGATGATGGAAAATTAGTAGTGATAGGTAATATTCTAGTAAATTATACTTTATCTGGTTCCCTATTTGATACTTGTGCATCTGATTCTTTTATATTTAAAATAGTTTTGATGGTTTGATCCTAATAGTGGAGTTTGTGAGTGGGGTCATAACTATAGTTACACCGTTAGGAGTACAGTCTTGAGACACTGGTATATAGATGGGATGTTCTTTATAGATTGGGGAATACCATTTACTATAGAATATATATATTCTTTATATGACATGATTCAATTTAATTATGGTTATAGACTAGCTAGTCGCATACCAAGCCCACATAAATTTTTACCAGAGGAGGGTTATGATTACATATGATAAGGGTGACCAGTATATTCATTGTGGAGTGTGGGATATCCAGGCAGGACATGTACGACCAATTAATCAGGAACTAGGAGTGCTCATATACCAAGTTTCGGGTCTTTTTTTGGATGATGGGGGTGTTAGAAAAGATTTACTTCTACCATTAGTTGAACTATTTCAGGATGTCTTTCTTAAAGACCACTCAAGTCTACCACCTATGAGAAATGTGGAATTCACTATTGATCTCATGTCTGAGGATGAACTTGTATCTATTCCACCGTACAGAATGGAACAGACTATGCTATAAGATCTTAAGACTTAGTTAGAGGTGTTTTAGGATAATAGATTTATACATCCAAGTATGTTTTATTGGGGATCACTTATTTTGTTAACAAAGAAGAAGGATGGGTGTATTCCCTTATGTTTCGATTACCGTAGGTTTAATAAAATAACTATGAAGAACCAATATCCTCTCCCACATATCGATGAACAGTTTGACAAATTGAAGAGTGATAGTTTGTTATCAAAGTGTTATTTGAGATCAAGGTATCATCAGTTGAGAGTGTGAACATATGATATACCAAGGGATTTTTCAGAAGCATGTCCAGTCTTTATGAGTTTGTCATAATTCCATCTTGGATGAAAAATGAACTTTTAGTGTATATGGATTTAATGAACATGATATTTCATTTGTAACTGGATTAGTTTGTGGTTGTGTTTTTGGATGACATCTTGGTGTACTCCAATAATCATCATGATCATTTCCAACATCATGACACCATCCTGGGTACACTGAGAGAGAATCGGTTATATTCCAAGATATCTATGTGTCAGTTTTGGATAGATTAGTTACACTTCTTAGAGCACATCATCTCGAATGAAGGTGTGTCAGTGTACCCAAAGAAGGTTCGGGTGGTGGATTCATGGGAGCATCCAAAGAATTTGTTTTATATATGATACTTTCTAGGATTACCTAGATATTAAAGGAGATTCATATAATACATTTCCCATTTGGAAGTTCTTCTTTCTAGATTGAAGAAAATTTACTAATGTATAAATGGTCAGAGGCTTGTGGGAGATATTTTCATGAGTTGAAGAAGTGTTTAACATTAACAACAATTTTGGACCTACCTGAGTCAGGTGAAGTGTGTATAGATTATTGTGATGTTTCTAGGATCAGACATCGAGTTGTATTGATGCAGGTAGATTGACATGTTGCTTATGTTTATCATATGTTGAGGCCTCAATAATGGAATTACACTATGCACGACCTCATGTTGGCAGTAGTATGTTACATTATTACGTTTTGGTGACACTATCTTTTGGTAGAAAACATTACAGTATATAAATATCACAAGAGTTTGAAGTGTTTATTTTCAAATCATGATTTGAGTCTCTAGCAACAGATATTGATTGAGTATATGAACTCATTTTATTTTGAACTAGCATATATTCCCTGGAAGGTAAATTGTGTTTTTATGCCATTTGTAACACCCCATGTTTCGACAATTTGTTTTTCTTTGAATAATACAATATCTTGCGAGGTACGCGACATTGAGTTCTAGTACACCATGTCCAATCAAACTATCTATTTAAAAAGAAGCTATGAAAAGTAATACCCACTTTTTTCAATCTTATAAATAAATTTTTTCTAAATTTACAACATTTTTGGATTCGGAATATCAAAAATAGCTTAGGGTGAATTTTTTGTATTTTTCATAAAACATTAAATTTTTTTATTAAAAGTGAAAAACACTAATTTATTGATTAAAACTGACTTTTTATTTAAATATTTATTTTTCAATTTAAATTTATTTTATAATAAAAAATAGATACATAATATCTATATTAATCCAATGTAATTAATTTGATTCATTTTATAATAAGATTTGATATATAATTTTTTTTGAATTTTTTTACATCTTTTACCCACCTTATAGGCACATTTGAAAATTTACATAAATTCAATTTTACTCCTTCTGTGAATTGAATTTCAAAATTTAGAGAGACATGGTTGACATCAGTAAGTAATATTTGGTTCAATATGACGAAAATAATTTTTACTGAAATCTAACATTTATATTTTTTAACACGGTTAAAAGTAAATATGGTAATTAATGGTAAAATTGAGATTATAATTAACCTAACACATGTCCAAATTCTATTGGATAAGCGTATTTCAAAAAAAATAAACCTTAGGAATAAAATATGATCCACTTGGATCAACTTGGATTAGATTATGACATTTATTATTATTTTATTTTATGATGAGTTAAAAGTTTAAAAATGAATGCTTAATAACTAAACCATTTTTAATATAATGTTGTACATTAGATACATTTGACCGTAAATATTCATTTTAAATCTAAAAAAAATTCCAACATTTAGTTATTTCATTTATAATTTTTATACATTAAATTTTATTATTTATTTATGACACAACGATGATGCAGTAATAACCTTATTAATGAATGGTTATAAGAATTGATATTATAAATATAAAAAAATGTACATTTGGCCTTTTTAGGAATTAAATTAATTTTATAGGTTAATATGACATGTTAGGGTTTATTTAATGTATTTTATATAAGTAATCATGTTTTATTGACTTTCACAAAAAAAAATACTAAATTGTGTCAAAATTGACATAAATATGTTTTTAAAACAAATATCATTTTATTAGATTATACAATACGAATAAAAATATTAGTATCTACAAAAGGACTTATATAATTATAGATATGTCATTAATTAACCACTTGAGGTTCCCTTGGAATTTTATTTTATGTTTATTAACCATGTCATATAATAATACCAGTAGACATGGTAAATGTTAAAATATTTTACAAAGAGATAAATCTAAAAGATATGGTAAATAAGGTAACCTAAATATGTCTAAAACCTATTAGTTATCAGTATTTCAACCCATACCCACCTTATACTATATATATACCCATTTAGAGCCATTATAGATCGAAAATTATTATATAATAAAATAATAATTCAAGCTTTTCAAAAAATGACCCTCACCTCTCTTACAAAAGGGTACTTCCCCTTCTCTAAAAATCACACCTCCAAATCCATTTGTCATGGCCAAAACCTTCTAAAATATCCTCCAATCTAATCTCAATTCAACCTAGAGTCCTTAAATTGCTCATAAATCCAACCTAATGAAACCTTTTGTTCAAATAAAAAGGAAGAACCCGAAGTAGAGGTAATTACTTCATCACCACTTTCAAAATTATTTTCTTCTTCCACTTCCTCTTTCCTTTTTTCCATCTTAAAATAATAACTCTAGTAACTTATACATACATAAATGTTATTAAAAATATGGTACAACGATATTCTTTATTATATCGATCCTATGAATGAAAAAGTCATCATACATGCATACATACAACTTACCGTCTCCATGTTGTGGGATAGTTTTTCATTCAACAATTCATTATTTGGATGGGTATAACAATGAGTATAATTATTATAAAAAATAAATATAACACATTATGATTCTGTATATGTAAAATACCATTCTGTTATATTCGATTTCCCCATCAAAATAATGATATTGTTGCTCGTGCGTCTATACGGACTACGGTCTCCACGAACGCAATGAGATGCATTCCCCATCGTAACCATTCAAGAATAATATTAATTTTATGATTAAAAATAATTTTTAAGAAGATAAAATAAGTATGGATCTGAATCAAATAAATCATATCCATAAAATACATGACTTACATAAAGAACATATAAACTAAAACAAATCAGTTAACACCTGAAACAATGACACTTCTGAAATATCACTAACAAAAAAATATTATAAGATAATATATGATATCATATTTATGTATGTGGTTATTTAATAATTTAGTAACAATTATTTAACTATTATAAACTAGGTTAACATAATCTCTACTAAGTAAAATTACATGTTAAGGGTAAATTTTACAATCTATTTATTATCAGACGTTGTTTTTACAAATATATCTACTGAGACTTATTTATCATCCCAAAACAAGTTTCAAAAAAATATATTTCAAATGTTTTTTAATATTTCCTAGAAAATGGGTTGGAATAATTTATACCCTTGTTTTAATTTTTAAAAATGTTTTTAAAGGAATCTTTCGGTCGTTTTTCCAAATAAGGTACTTGATGACATTTTCGACAGATAAAGGTAAGAATGTTTTTTATCTTATATGGAGGGTGTAGCTATTTTCATTTGTTATGACACCTTCAAATATTCCAACACAATATTATAATAATATTTTCAAAATAAATTTTTTCATTTATAATTATGTTACTTTTAAATTATTTAACGATAGAAAGAGATATTTCTCTCAAATAGTTTTGATTTCATCTATGTCAACATCCATTGATGGATTTGACACTTGTTTGAAGTTGATTTATTATGATAAAATCATCCATATTGTATTAATGATTTTCTGATATATATGACTATGGTTTTGTTTTTTATACTATTCATGGATAATTGTTAATGTATTAACATTTCATATGGTAGTTTTAATAAGAATGTTTATGTTATGTTTCAACCATTTCATATGTGGAATGAATTGGACTTAGTAAGTGATGGGTGGAGCCCTCTATAGCTTCTAGATGCATTAGTAGGTCTTATGAGATTGACTAGTGTCTTGGAATAAGGCCTTGACAAAATCGTATTGGTATTCTAGGCACAGGGCCTTGACTATGTAGTTATGATGTCCCGAATTATGCATTCCATCATTATGAAATTAGCTGTTGATATTAAATGTGGTTATTTGACTAGTAGACTATCTATGGAATAAGTAAATGGAATTTTTTGATTTATCAATTCCATATTATACTTAATTTTATGTTTAAAAGGATTTTATTTTAGTCTTATACATTTCCATAAATGTTTTTTCTTATTTATGATAGTTTCTCTTATATGGTTATCCTTACTAAGCATCTGATCTCACACCTATCTTATGATTTCTTTTTCCCTGGATGTGAAGAAGTTTATTATGATTAACCTGTAGCAATAGGATAAAGGATATGATTGTTTTCAAAAGGGAAACAATGTTTTTTATTTCATAATGGGTTATAAAAAATATATATGTATCTAGTACGTCCAAGGAAAATAAACTAATCAGTAATTCGAAAATTGATCACTTGTGATCTTTCTAATGTTATCTTATAATGCACTGAATTTGTTTTACTAGGGTTAGGTAATTATAGTTGGTATCATAGTATGTTTAGTACAAACCATTAAACTAGATTTAGAAAATCATTTATTAGGTAACCTTACCATATGATTGACTTTGAGGAAGAGTATAGAAGAACTTTTTAGAATTTTGGTAAAGAAAAGATTTTGTGAAATTTCTATTAAAGAAATCCTTGTATGGATATGAGCATGTAGAACTGACTATGGAATAGAAGTATCTAGGGGTGACACCCGAAAAAAATGCATTGAGAAAGACTTGAATAGGAACTGGTGCACAACAACGGGCATTGCTGCACTCTTGCTTTTGACACTCCTGGGAGATATGCATAGGATAATTTAGATTTTCATTACAATACATTATGAAGGATTTATGAGTAAACACTTCTTCAAAGTTATTTTTTTTATGATTATGGATTATATGCGTAGATTGTTCAACTTATGATTGGTATTTTACTAGTTTAGATTTTTGTATTGTGATTCATAAGCTAATCTAGTTTATGCCATTAAATATAAATAGTGATTAGTGAAAGGAATGGAAACGGTATCAATGCACATAATCCATGAAGGGATTTTCCACCTACTCAAGATAATTATACTGGATCTGGTGATACAACTACTTTTGAACAGCTTATAATCGTACTAAAACAACTCAGCCAAGTTATGAATAATAACCATACTCATATGGAGCACCTTGATCCACAATGAGGAGGATCAATGTTAAACTGCTTAATGGGGTAAAAACCACCAACATTCAATGGTGCTACAAATACGTTAGTAGTTGAGCAATGGATAAGTTCCTTAGAGAAAATTTTTCATGCTTTGGGGTGTAGTGAAAGGGAAAATTTTATCATTGATGTTTATCGCCTCACAAGAGATGCAGATCAATAGTTGTCATTAATTCAAAACATAAAGGTTGATGTAGAGGTATCAAATATTGAATGGAGGTAGTTTAAATATCTTTTCTTCAAAAATATATTATTCATGACTATTGACCAAATATAGAAAGTCAATTTCTAAGAATAATTCGATAAGAAGATAAGAATTTCTCAAAGTATGTGGATAACTTTACAAGGATTTAATGGCATGATGTAGATTATATATGAATCCCAATTTGTAATTTTGATCAAATATTCGATGGGTTAAAACAATTTCTCAATCTAGCATTAGTCTAATAATTCTTCTCATTTTATGAAGATATTGTATCATGTGCTATCAAGACATAAAATGAGTTCTCTATGTCTTAAAAATTTAAAGCAAATAAATAGAAAAAGAGTTATTATAAACACTCTGGAAATGGAAATAAGGGGAATAAGGGAAGTTTTTAATTTCCATCATGTAGTTAATGTGGGAATGAATACCCTAGTACTTGCCTGAATGGAATGGGAGTCTGTTACAAGTGTGGAGGAAAAGGCCACCAATCTTGTGAATGAAAAGGGATGAAACATGCTTTAAATGTTGAATGCTTTAGTTATATTGAAATGGGGAATTATGAAAATGAATTTCCTAATCATCAAGTAAACTTACCTCAAAAAAGGAAAGGGATCAAGTCAAAGATTATATGATCACAATGGAAGAGGTTGAAGTTCCGAATGAAGTGGTGGAAAGTACATTAATCGTTTCCTCAAATTTAGCTAATGATTTTTTTGATTCTAGATAATCACATTCTTTAATATCATCCCAATTTTCCATGAAAATTAGATATTTCCAATTTGATTAAACAATGGCGTTATAAATCAAAACTCATAATGGATGTATCGTTGCAACACAATTTTTTGAATCAGTTATCATTATGTCATAGAAACAAGCTTTATCTGTCAATCTCATCATTATTCCCATTATTTAATTTTATATAATCGTCAGCATGGAATGGATTTCAGAACATGTGGTGAAAATTAATTTTAATAATTATGTTACAATTTTTGTTGATGATAAGGAATCCCTTATCTTTATATCCGAAACATTAACATCTGATTCTCATTTAGATCCCACCCCAATAGCTCTACAAAATTCAATTGCGGGGTAGAGTGAAATATATTTGGGGTGTAAAGGAATGTTCAAATAGAGGATATGCCATTGTACCAGAATATGATGAGGTGTTTCTAGAGGATTTACCTAGACAACATCGAGAATGAGAAATTTGAGTTTTCAGTTGACTTAATTCCTAGTTCAAGGACCAAATCAAAACCCCTTATAGAATGGTCATTGTGGAATTAGTGGAACTAAATAAACAACCAGAGGAATTGAGTAATAAAGGATTTATTCACCCTAGTGTTTTTCTATGGGGATCTCCTATAATTTTTTAAATAATAATGATAGATTTTTGAGGTTGTGTATTAAATACATTGATATCAATGATATAATAATAGGGAAAATGTATCTCATACATCACATTGATTATTTATTCGATAAACTTCATGGTTCTCAATATGTTTCAATGAATATCCTTTACTCCCGATATCATCTGTTGGGTATGAAGAAAGGAGACTTGTAAAAAACAACATTTCATACAAGGTATGGGCATTACGAGGTTAATGTAATGCCTTTAGGACTGAATAATTCACCATATTTCTTCCTGGATCTAATGAATATATTTTTCACAGAATATCATGGGGAAATTGTAGTGGTTTTTATTTTTGATATCATGGTATGCTCCAAATTCTCTAAAGATCATGAAAATCACTTTTGCACTATTCTAAAGACTCATAGAAGAAATGAGTTATAAGGGATGTTTAGAAATTGTTAATTCTGTCTGCAAGAGATTTCTTTTGATGGCCATACAATCTCTAAGTATGGAATATATGTTCATCCCTCTAAGGAAAAAGAAATATATGAATTGCTATCACTAACAAGTATAACTATGGTACGTAGTTTTATTGGTTTAGCAGGTTATTATCAGTGTTTCATCCATAATTTTTCCTGATTGGCTTACCAACTAACCAAAATAAAACATAATGGGATTAAATTTGATTGAAAAAAAGTGTGTTATTTTTTTTGAAGAATTGATGGTAAGATTAGGGAATTCACTTATCTTGAATTTAACATCATGGAATGATGGGTTTTTAATTCATAGTGATGCTTCAAATAAAGGACTTGGTTGTGTCCATATATAAGATGATAGAGTTATTGCCTATGCATCACGACTACAACAAATTCATGATTAAAACTATCCGACTAATGATCTTGAGTTAGCAACAGTAATCATTGCATTGAAGATTTTAAGACCCTATATCAATGTTGAAAAATGTGAGATATATATCAATCACTAGAGTTTCAAGTATATTTTCTCACAGAAATGACTCAACAAGTGGTAAAGATGATGGCTTGATCAACTCAAGGATTATGATTTCAGTATACACTACCACCCGAGGAAGGAAAATAAGGTGGAAGATGATTTGAGTAGAAAGGATCATGGATTTATGAATAATAAGAGAGTTAAAAGGGAACCTATGTATATGGATCTATTAAAATGGATATATGAATAATCATGAAAGGTGAAACACAGATTCTTTTTCAAAAGTTTGTCAGTCCATCCTTACTAGAAAGGTCAAAAAATTCTCAGACTGATGATGAGGAGTTTTAAACACAAATTAAAGATTTTTATAATGGGTGATTGATAGAAATCATATATGAAGATGGAATTTTGAAATTTGGGAAGATAATATTTGTTCCAGATATACATGATCTAAAAAGGGAATTGTTGGATGAGGATCATACCACCAATTTCTCTATACACCTTAGTAGCACTAAGATGTATAGAGATTTGAAGGAACGTTTTTGGTGGGACAAAATGAAAAGAATTATTTCTGATTATGTGTCAAGATGTATGGTTTTTCAATAGGTTAAGGCTGGTAGAAAATATCATGGAGGATTCATGCAACCTCTTCCCATATCGGAGTGGAAATGGGATGATATTACGACAGACTTTTCTGTGGGCCTACCAAAGTCTCCTAGAAGGAATGATGAAAATATGCTTCATTGTTGATAATTTTACATTGTCAGCACATTTTCTTACAATTAGTGAAGATTTAGCAATTTCACATTTAGAAAGACTCTATATTAATGAAGTTGTAAGACTTCATTCTGTACCCATATCGATTGTTTCTGATCGTGATCCCTATTTTACCTCACGATTCTGGAGAAGTCTTCAGAAATCCCTTGATACTAAACTTCATTTGAGCACTGCCTACCACTCTCAAACAGATAGAAAATAAGAAAAAACTATTCAAACCTTTGAATACATGATGAGATCTTTCTCACATGACTTTCAAGGAATGTGGGATAAATATTTACCTCTTGTATACTTTTCCATTAACAATAGCTTCCATTTAAGCATTCAAATGGCACCCTAAGATGTTTTATATGGAATGAAATGTTGCACACAAACCTGTTGGGAATGATGTTAGTGAATGAAAACTCATAGGCCTAGAACTTGTTGAGGAAATAATAGAAAAGGTGATGATTATCCAAACCCACATTAGAGCAGCTCAAAGTAGGAAAAATAGCTGTGCCGATCACCGATGGAAGGATTTGGGGTTTCAAGTAGGACATCATGTCTTCTTGAATATACATCCATGTAATGGTGTTATACGATTTAGTAAGAAGATAAAATTAAGTCCTAGGTATATTATAACTTCAAAAATTCTAGAATGAAATGGATTTATAGACTATCGTTTGGAAATGCCTCCTTGTCTCTCCAAAGTTCATGATATGTTCTATGTATCAATGTTAAGAAAATACATGCCTGACCCCATGAATGTACTCACATATGAATAAGTAGAACTGGAAACTGATAAGTCTTATTGTGAAGAGCCTATCAATTTTCTTGATATAAGAGAACAAGTGTTGGGAAACGGGATGACTCATCTGGAAAATGATCTATGGAGAAACCATAAGATGAAAGATGCAACGTGCGATCCTGAGGAACTTATGATGAAGAACCACCTAAATATTTGTATGCATAAATGTTATAGAGATTTAGAGGATGAAATTATTTAAAGGAGATGATAATTTAACACCCCAAGCTTCCATAGTAAATTTCTCTTTGAAAAATACAGTACCTTGAGTTGTACGTAACATCGAATTCTAGCACACCATGACAAATAGAACAAGTCGTTAAAAAAGTAGTTATGAATAGTGATAACCAATTATTGAAATTTTATAAATTTTATTTTTCAAAATTAAATTCATTTTTGGATTTAGAATATCAAGATTATCTTAGGGTGAATTTTTGTTATTTTTTTGAATACATTCAATTTTGATGAATAGTGAAAAACACTAGGTTTTTGTTTAAAACCGAATTTTTTTAAATAATTATTTTTTAAATTTAAATTTATTTTAAATAAAAAATAGATACATAATACCTATATCAATCTAATTTAATTCATTGAAGTCATTTTATAATAATATTATATATATTAAATTTTATTTATAATTTTTTTTACGTCTTTTACCCACCTTCTAAAAACATTATAAAATTTGAATAAAACATAATTTTACCACTTCTATGAATTGAATTTCCAAAATCCGTGAGACAAAGTTGGCAATAGTAAGTAAAATGGGGGTTCAATAGGATGAAAATAATTTTTTTGAATAGTAACTTTTGAATTTTATTTACCACGGCTAAATGTAAATATGGCAATTAATGGTAAAAAAGATATTATAATTACCCTAAAACATGTTATAATTCTATTGGTTTACTGTATTTCTTCCAAAATAATCCTTTGAAAAAAAATATGATCCTCTTTTATCCACTTGGATTAGATTATGACATTTATTATTATTTTATTTAAAGAATAGTTAAAAGTTTAAAATTCAAGGTTTAATAACTAATACATTTTTAATATATGGTTATAGATAAGATAAAATTAATTATAAATATTAATTATAAAGATAAATATATTTTTTACATCATGGTATTTTATTTATAATTTTTATATATATAAAAATAAAATTTATTTATGACACAATGATGAAGCAGTAATTACCCTATTAATGAAGTATTAAAATAATTAATATTATAAATATCATAATAAATTTAAATTGAGACATTTGGATCATTTAATTAATTTTATAGGATAAAATTAAATTTTATGGTTAATTTAATGTATTTTTTTCGAAGAAATCTATTTTTTTAATTTCAAAAAAACCAAATATTAAATATTGTCAAAATTGACATAAATGAGTTTTTAAAACAAATAATATTTTATTAAATTAGATAATATTACTAAAAATAAATGGTTCAAAATAAAGACTTATATGATGATATATATGTCATTAATTAACCACTTCAGGTTCTCTTAGAATTTTATAGTAAGTCTATTAACCATGTATTATAATAATACAAGAAGAAATGGTAAAAGCCAGACTATTTAACTAAAAGATAAATCTAAATGATAAGGTTAATATGGCGATCTAAAATAGTCTAAAACCTATTGGTTGAGATAATTTGGACCCATCCCCATCTTATCCTCTAAATAAATCCATTTAGATCCATTATAAACCAAAAATTATTTCATAACAAAATAATATTTTAATATTTTCCTAAAGTAACCTTAACCTCTCATATAAAAGGGTACTTCCCCTTCTCTGAAAATCACACCTCCAAAGCCATTTGTCTCAGTCAAAAACTGCTAAAATATCCTCAAAACTAAACTCAGTTAAACCTACATTCCCTAATTTGATCATAAATCCATCATATGGATCCCTTTTGTTCAAATCAAGAGGAAGAGCCCGATGAAGAGGTCATTACTTCATCACCTCTTTCAAAGTTCTTTTCTTCTTCCACTTCCTACTTCTTTATTGTTTCCATACTAAAATAAAAACTCCCGTAACTTATACGTGATGATATGTTTTTATAAATATGTTACAAACATATTCCTGATTCTATCCATCCTATAAATGATAAAGTCTCTATACGTTCGTACGTATGGCTTACCTTCTCCAAGTCGTGGGTAGTTTGTTGTTCAACACTTAATTATTTGTTTGCATTTAATAATTATTATAATTGATGTAAATATTAAATATAACTTGTTAATGATTAATTATATGTTATATAACATCCAATTATATAAAATTTCACCATCAATAGAATGATATTGTCGCTCATGCATTCGTACGGATAACCGTCTCCACGAACGCGATAAGATTCATTCCCCATCGTAACCATTCATGAATAATTATCATTTAATGATTAAAATTAATTATTAAGAACATAATATCATTATGGATATGAATAAAATGCATCCTATCCATAACAAACATGACTAACATAGAAAATCATATAAAGGAAAATGAATCAGTTAACAACCAAAATAATGATACTAAAGAAATATCATTAACAGAGAAATATTATAAGATCATATGTGACATAATATTTTTTATGTATTTATTTTATAATTTAAAAACAATGATTTAACTATTACACAGGAGGTTATTTTACCCTTGACTAAGGAAAAGTACAATGTAATGGTAAATTGTAAAATCTCTTTATTTTCATGGGTTTTTTTACAAATTACCTACTAGGACTTCTTTATCATCCACATCCATGTGCCGTAAAAATGTATTTCCAAATTTTTTTACTATTTCCTTGATTATGGGTTAATGTAATTTTTAACATTTTTGGGATTTTTTTATGTTTTTATTTTGAAAAGAATCTTCCCATCGTTTTCGAAACAAGGTACTTTATGACCATTCCGAAAATTTAAGGTGAGAATGTTTTTTTAACATACACTGTGGGCATTGGTATTTTCTGCCATTATAACACTTTAGACTCTTCCCTTACAAGAATATAATAATATTTTAAAAATAAATGTTTTCTTTTATAATTTTATTACTTTTAAAATATTTCAAAATTGAAAGAGATATTTTTATTAAATAGTTTTGACACCATCTTTGTCAACATCATTTGAAGGATTTTACAGTTGATTAATGTAGATTTATTATGATATAATATTCAATATTGTATTGATGGGTTTTTGATATGTTTTATTGTGGTTGTGTTATTTTTATACAATTCATGGTTTATGGTTACTGTATTAACATTTCATATGCTATTTTTAATATGAATGTTTAGATCATGTTTCAACCTTTTCATATATGAAATTTTTTGGACTATGTAAGTGATAGGTGGAGCCCGTTATAGATTATCCATTCATCGGTAGGTCTCTTTTGACATTCTAGTGGATTGGAATAAGGGCTTGAAAAAATATTATTTGTATTCTTGGCACAAGGCCTTGACTATATGGTTATGATGTACGATATTATGCATTCCATCATTATGAAATTAACTATCGATATTACATGTGATTTTCGACTAGTAGAATATACATGTGAATAAGTAAATGGAATTATTTTATTTACCACTACCATATAATACTAAAGTATAATTTCAAAAGGATTTTTTAGTATTAAACATTTCATTAAATTTTTATGATTATTTGTGACAATTTCTAGTATATTGCTATCCTTACTGAGAAACTAAGCTAACCCTATTCTTCTATTTTCTTTTTCCAAGGATGTGAAGAAGTATATTAGGACTACCCTGTAAGGATAGGGAAAAGGATATGATTGTTTTAAAAGGGGGAACATTTTTATTTTTTAATTTATGATTCAATTTAATACAAATATATGTATCTAGTAATTCCAAGTCTAATAAACTAATAGGTATTTCGAGATATGATATTTTTTTATCATGTAAATGTTTTGTAATAATGCACTGAGTATGGGTAACTAGTGTCAGTGAGTTACACCTTGAGTTGGAAAAATCATCCTGAGATGGTTCAAGAGTCGAGTGTATAAAGGATGATGATGACCTTGTGGTTGAAATTCATGTAGTGGTTCAGGAGGTTTAGGAGTAGATGACCATGGTTTTAATTGCAGTGGAGTGTATACATTTGAGAGGGAATTGGTATAGACAGTATGAGGATCTAGAGTGGTTGGACTTGAAGGAATGTTTTGAAGACGGGGATACATCTATACAATGTTTTATATATGAGGATGATATAATCTATGTGAGGAATCGAGTTTTTGTACCAATTAGCATTTAAGAAGACCTCATGCGGGAATTTCATACCTCAAAGTGGGTGGTTAATCTTTGAGTAACCAAAATGTACTGTGAAATATTACAATAGTTTTGGTGTATATACAATAATAAATATATATATGTCATTGTGATTATATGATTTTTCCTGTCAGCTATTGAAGGCAGAGCATCAATGACTTGGATTTTGAATACAGCTACTGCTTATTCTGAAATGGATGTGGGAGGATGTATGAAAACCTTTCTTTTTGTTACACAATTAAACCTGATTTATTACATAAAAAATTCACTAGAGAAAACACCAAAGATAGAGAGTTATAGTTTCTTTGGGGCTTAGGAACATTACATAATAGCTTAGAACATAAAACATATACATCGTTATTGAAAACTTCCTTCACATGACCACTACATTCCCTCGTACGTAATATTGCATTGGATAACCTGAGGACATGTATAAGAAAAGGGGGACCTATAAAGCCCATAAAGGGAATGAAAAAAGTATAACATGAGGAATAAAATACATGTTAGAATATAAGACTATAAATAGAGATTAAGAGGGACATTAACATAAATTCATGATAAAACATGATAATCATAACATGGAAATGTGGAAACAACACTTAACATTGAATTAGCATGATCCAGGGCTCATTGCACATGGAGCATGTGTAAACCCTCATTGCACATGAAGCATGAGTAAAACCTCTTTTCAATTGAATTATCATGAGTCAACACCCATTGAACATGACATATACTGATATTATACTTTACCCAATGCATTAGAGTGCTATCAGGGCTCACCCTTCTTAAACATTACATGTATTGCATAAGTGTGCCACTTGGATCATATAACATGGAATCCATCAACATCATAAGTTATTTTAAAATTAATTAATATGGTATAAATACATGAAATTTCCATTAAATATGTATATGTGGATAAAGGTGATTACCGTTGATAGAGACATGGGAATGGTATTCACTACACAATGATCATGGCTTGGAAAAACACGGTGCAATTTTGGCCACATAACATCGTGACATATGATTAATGAAAATGGTTGATTGGAGTGAAAGTGGTGTCATATGATATTTACATGAAATGGATAGTAATGGGGTCATATAGATACGCATCCCAACAAATGTAACCGAATTTAGATGCGTAATACCAGAGAATTAATTTGATGTAAAAGAGGAGAGAAAAATCCATCACTGAATTTTAGCATGGAAACAAGTGTACATGGGCTGCATTAAAGAGAGGGAAAGGGGTATCCCAACATCCAAAAATAAATATGGAAGTATGGGGGAGATGAGAAATCATACTCCAACATTTTTAATTGAAAGAAATGGCATAACAACTTAAAAAGTTTGGACAAAATGATAAAGGAAGAAATCCATTACATTGATGTGTGATCCAAAATGCTTGGGAGAGGCTTGAAAGAGGATTCATAGGAGCTTGGGGAACATTGGGAGGATTATATAGAGATAATGGAAGGGGTTTTTTGAAATCCAAAGGTGTTGAGTGAAGAGTAAGTGGAAGCTTGGGAGGGTTTATATAAGAATAGAGAGGGGATTCTTTATTATTTAGGTTTGAGAAACCTCTAATTAAACTAATAAAAACCACAATACAGCCCATGGTTTTTTCCAAAATCAAGTGGAAAAAAATATTTTATAAGAAAAATGGAGAAACATCTTAAAATAATAGGGTTACTTATGTTGAGGTGAGTCACACTCAATGAAATTAATTTAAAAAGACAAACTGTTTTTTAAGTCTTGATGGGTCCACTAAAACTTTGAAAAATAAACAAAAAAAATAAAAAATAACATTATTTAATTCTAAAACATATATTGGCCTAACATAATGTTTATAATATTTTATTGCATCACTATTGGGTCATTATGATGTCATAAAACACATTATATATTTAAACGTTATTTATCTTTTACCCCAAAATTCGACAATCGCAAAAATTTATGAAAAATTCACAGTTGGATAATTTTGATGTCCGAATTCCAAAAATATTATTCATTTTATCTAAATAATTTTCTAAATATGTGAATTTTTACTTTTCAAAATATAACATACAGTTATCGAAAATTCATGGGTTTTGACAAAAACAACTTTCAAACCATAATAAAAATTAAAATTGCATTCATAAAAGTTTACGATATTTTATATTAAATAAAAAGTAATTTAATACTAATAATAACATTTTGCTAAAATTTTATTCAATTGAAAAAGCAGTTAATTCATTAAAATAACTTATTAGATGAATATTAACTAAAAATACTATTTCTGCTTTAAAAAATATTTACAAAGTAACAATCATAAAATGAATGAACCTTATTTGTAAAAAAATAAAGTACATAGTCATAGTGATAGGTTATTTTTACATAACCCCTAATAAAACCCACATAAGGTAGAAAGGTAAGTTGTGAAATGGTGACAGACACTTGAGGTGGCTCAAATAACATCGCTCGGGTGGTAGTCTCTATTAACATCCAATTCTCCCATAGTCGGTTCCACTCAATATTAATGTGATCCAAATCATCTTGGGCTTTGTCAAGAGTGAAGCCCAATGAAGCTACCTCCTTTCCGAGCTCTGAAAAATGTGCTTTGTACAGAGCAAGTCTACTGGATGAGGCTATCACATCCTTTTTCTGAGTAAATTGGATTTGTTAAAGTCATATATTTACACTAATAATGTGATCACTATACAACAACCTATATTATCTAGGGTCACAATTAATAACTGTATTTTAAAATCTAGAAATGTAAAACCAATTTTGTTCATATTTTATATAAGAGTAATAATACATTTAATTAGATCATGATAAATTTCCATTAATGAAATTTTGGGTCATTACAATCCTCCCTCGTTATGAAATTCCACCCTAGAAATTTAGTTTTCCAACTCTAAAAAAATGCGTGAAACTCTGCTTCATCACATCCTTTGATTCCCACGTCGGTTCTTCAAACTTGTGGTTTCACAACCACACCTTGATGAGGGGAATTGTCTTATTTTGTAGAACTTTTTTCTCTATTCTTCACAAGTTTCACCTCATAAAAAAAGATCATCGTCTAGTTGTAATACCTCTAAAGAGAGTACATGTAATGGGTCTGGTATGTACTTACTTAAGAGGGATACATGACATAAATCATGTACTTTGGCTGTGGTAGGTGGAAGTGCTAGTCAATAGGCCACAGACCCAACACAATCAAGAATCTTGAAGGGGAAAATGTAATTATGACTTAACATCCCATTCCTTCCAAACCTCATTACACTCTTCCTCGGAGATATGTGTAGAAATAATATGTATCCAAATATAAAATCAAGGTCTTATTGACGGTTATCTGCATAACTCTTTTATCGACACTAGGATGCCATGATATGTTGCTGAATGGTTTTCACCTTCCCCACCAATTCTTCTACCATTTATTCGACCATTTCTAGTCCTAGCAGCTTACTCTCACTGACATCATCCAAACATATTGGTGTTATTCACCACTTCCCATACATGGATTCATAAGGTTCCATTCAGATGCTCGAGTGGAAACTATTATTGTAGGAGAATTGAACCAGTGGAAGATGTTAGTCCCACCCTACTTTGAAGTTCATAGAAGAAGATTTTAACATATCCTCTAGTGTATAAATAGTTCTCTCTGATTCGCCATCATTTTCTGGATTATAGGCCGTAATAATATGCAGTTCAGTATCTAGAGCATGTTTAAAACTCCATCAAAACATATCGTTGAATCTTGTATCTTGATCGGAGACAATATAAATTAGTACTCCATGAAGCCTTACCACTTCCCTGATATATATGAGTTCCTGTTGATCCAATGGGAAATCCTCCTGAATTGAAATAAAGCTTGCAGACATTGTAAGATGATCCAAAATAACCTAGATTTCAATGTTGACTTTGGATTTCATTGAATTTCTGGTGACAAATTCAATGGTGATGTTCTCCCATTTCCATGCTAGTATGGGCAATGGTTGCATCATCCCATTAGACTACTACCTATCTACCTTCACTTGCTGACATAATAGACACAATGATGTATACTCTACAATATAATTCTTTATATTATCCTACCAATAATACTCTGAGAGATCTTGATACGTCATTGTGTTTCCTAGGTGAATAGAGAAATTTTAACTATGTGCATCATCCAAAATTTCCTTCTTCAGTTCCAATCTTGATGGAACATATATTCTTTTCCAAAATCTCACAATTCCTTCATCATTAAAATTGAACTCTAAGGATTTCCTTTTTCTAATAGCTTCCACTCTCTTCTAAATTCCCACATCATCCTTTTGAGAATTCTTTAACCATTCCAAAAGAGAATATTGAGAAATAATTTCTGAAAGGATTGATGATGTTCCATTATTTGTGATTCCCATGTCCATCTTCATCAAATATACGAATATTGGGTCCTTCTCAATTCTTATCAATGATAGAATTGTTGTTTCCTTTCTACATAGAGCATCTACCACCTTTTTCTCTTTCCTAGGGTGGTAATGGATTGAGCAGTCATTGTCTTTGATCAGCTCTAACCATCTTTGTTGGCACATGTTCAACTCTCTCTATGTTAATATATACTTGAGGCTTTAATGGTCCGTATATATTTCACACATCTCCCTAAAGAGATATTGTCGGAAAAATTTTAAGCTATAGATCACCGTATCTAACTCCAGATCATGTGTTGGATAATTCTACTGATGAACATTCAATTTTTGTGAAGCATAGGAAATGAAGGTCATTTTTCATCAACACACAGACCAGGCCCTTCTTGGAAGTATCACTGAATAACAAAAAAAAGTTCTCCACTTATGGGTAATGTGAGCCCATGAACATTGATAAGACTTCTTTTTATCTCCTAGAAGCTTTCTTCGCATTAATAACTCCATGAAAACTTTATTCCGTTCTGAGTTAGCTTGGTAAGAGTATTGGACAGACTTGAAAAATTTCTCACAAATTGTCAATAATATCTAGCTAACCCAAAGAATCTATGGATATCTGTTACCGATGTTTTCATCGGCCATCCATCAATTGCATATATATTGGTGGGATCCACATATATCCCATTTCCTATAATGATATGGCCCATGAATGAGAAATCCTTTAACCATAACTCACTCTTGTTGTACTTTTCATAAAGATTCTCCATCCACAAGGTCTCTAGTACAGTTCTTAGATTCTCTTCATAATCCTCCATGGTTTGGGAGTATATTAGAATATAATCTATAAATACTACCACAGATTTGTCGAGTTAATCCCTTAATACACAATTCATCAAGTCAATGAATATTTCTAGAGAATTAGTGAGTCTGAAAGGCATTACTATGAATTCACAGTGCCCATATCTTGTATGAAAAGTAGTCTTGGGGATATCTCCCTTCTTCACCCTTACTTGACAATATCACAACCACAAATCCACCTTAGATAAGTATTGTTCTCCACATAGCAGATCGAACAAGACATCAATTCTTGGGAGAGGATACATGTACTTTATCATGGTTTTGTTATGTTCACAAAAATTGATGCAAAGGCACATTGCCCCATCTTTCTTCTTGACGAATAGGACTGCTGCACCCCATGGTGAAGCACATGGGATTATAAACCCTTTTTCTAGATTATCCGGTAGTTGTTTTTTCTTCATCTCAAGCACCACATTAGCCATTCTATATGGAGTCTTGGATATTGGAAACGCCCCAGGTTTAAGATCAATTTAGAATTCAACATCTCATTTAGGAGGAAGACCTTTCAATTCCTTGCGAAACTCTACAATGAATTCCCTCACAATAGGCATGTCTCCAATGGTGGTTTCCTCCTTAGACTAAATCATCTGAGCAAGATACGGGTTCTCATCGGGAAGTGATATCCATGCATGAGATGATGGAGCTAAAGAAGATTCATCTTCCTCCTTGCACTTGTATAGAATCGGGGGGTCGATTCTCCACATGGAGAGTAATTTCTCTCTCATGACAATTTATGTTTTCTCTATATAAGGAAAGTAAATTCATTCTAAGAATCACCTCAAATTCCACTAGAGGTTGTTTTACAAGGTTCTATCAGAAATTCAATCCTCATATTATGACAGAGGAGGAGTTATATTCATCGGATGCAATAATTGCCCCATTTTCTGTACTCACCAACATCATTACTTCCATGATATGTGGTGGTGCTGGGATTGTTCTACTATTCTTTTGGTATATGAAAGAATGTGTAGAACCTGAATCAAAAAGTATGTTCACTATTCTTGAATTAATAACTAGCATACCTTTCACCACTTCGTTGTCAGGGTTCATTTTGGTAGTAGTGATAGAAAAAGATCTCCCTTATTGCCTTTGAGGTTGTTGGTTGCCTCTGAAAACCCTTGGCTTAGTGCACTGATTTACAAGATGCACTGGTTCTCTACAGTTGTAGAAATGAAAAATGCATTCCGGTTCAATGGGAGCATTCTTCACCACTATTGCAGCTATGGCTTTTTCTTATTGGCAGTTAACAGCTTGGTGCCCTTCTCTTCCACCCCTAAAGAATTTCCTTGTCCCTATCAGGCAATTTCTGGGGTGATTTTTTCTACACCTTTGGCTAGTGGGGTGCTGTATCTTCATAGAATCATTGGATTTATTCGTTGGACCACCATCATTAAAATCAACCTTATTCTTATTATCCCCATGATATCCCTAATATTCTCTGATCACCATTTCGACCATGAGGGCACATCTGCCAATTACCTCATAGCTATCGAAGTCACGGATCACCAATGATTTTTGTAGGCAATCTTTCATCCCACCAAAGAAGTGGTCAACCTTGCATTCGGGGGTCAGAACAAAGCTGGAGGCATATTGTGAAATACTTATGATGTTTTCCTTGTACGCCCTGATAGATTCATTTTCATTTTCCTTGAGCACAAGGAAGTCTCTTTCCATCTTGAATCGGATGGTGCACGGAAAATATTTATCGAAAAACATCTTCCGGATATCCTTCCATTCCAATGCCTTGATCTCCTCCTCAGGCTTCATATTTTTTATCAACGTCCACCATTGATCATCTTCACTCTCCATATGATAAGAAGTCAGGAGAACCATATCGTGTTCTGATCATTGATGGATCGAGAATATCTTTTCAATGGAATTGATATGTTGTTTAGTGATTGAGGGACCATATGATCCAATTAAAGTAGGAGGCCTTTTTCCCATGAAGCTCTTGATAGTGACTTTTTCTTTCTTAGGGGGGTTGAAAATTCCTCTATACCAATGTTTCTATTAGAATATTGAGTAAACTGATATAGACACATGACAATGTTATTGATTCCCACTTTCATTAGATTGGGCATCTCATTAGGAAAGTCATCACATTGATCTTCACATCTGTTGTTTTCTCGAGTCCTCCAATTACCAGGATTTTGCTGGAATGAAAGGAAATTTAGGGGTAACACATAAAGGGTAATCCATGGACAAACCAATGACTTATAAATAACTTTTATTTCCTTAACTTATGAATCCATAGGCTTCAATATATGATATTCATGATATAATTCTAACTTATATTATTAGGGTAATTTTTTAAATTACCTAAATAAGTGTTAATACTAAACATGTGAATTTAAAGAAGCACATACCCCAAGATTTTCATCACCAAGAGTGCAGCAAGGCCCATTGTTGTGCACAAGTTGTAGTTCGAGTCAATATCAAAGTGTTGTTTTCATGTTTTACCCATAGGATACATCTATGCCGGAGCCGCCTATACCTGCTCGTATCCAGACAAGGATGTATTTTCTTGATAAACCACTAGCTAAATACTCTCCATTACTTAGTGATATTTTTATTATACTTATTATTTTCTATAGGTCTTCACTAGGGTTTTCTGATCCTAATACCAAAAATAACCAAACTTACTCTCTAATACCAATTATGGGAACCCAACTTTTTATTACACACTTAAACCTCATTTATTACATAAAATAATCATTTGATACAACATATAAAATCGAGAGGTCTAGTTTATTTTTTGATTAGGAAGATTACATAATATCATAGAATGTGAAACACACAAAATATTTATTGAAAAAATCCTTTACATGACCACAACATTCCCTCGTACTTTTTATATCATGGGATAACCTAAGGAGATGCATATGAAGAGGGAGAGCTATTTATCCCAGTAAGGGAATAACCATTGGAATAACATGAAAAATAGAATACATTTTAGATAATAGGAATATCAATGGAGAACATGATGAACATGAACATAAAGGCCTGACAAATCCTGATAATCATAACATGGAAATGTGGCAACCACACTTAACATTGAATTAGAATGAGCCGAGGCTAATTGCACAAGGAGCATAAGTAAACCACCATTTCACATGAAGCACGAGTAAAACATCATTTCACATGAATTTGAATTATTAAACACTCATTTCACATGATGTATCCTCATACTATACTTTACCAAATGCATTGGAGCGCTATCAGGGTGCACACTTCTTAAAAATTTCATTTCATGCATATGTGTGCCACATGGATCACATAACATGGAATCAATCAACATCATAAGTTTTTCCATGATAATTTAATGTGGAATAAATACATGAACGTAAAATTCAATATGTATATGTTCATAAAGATGAATACCCTTGATAGAAACTTGGGTATTGTATTCACTACACCATGATATTGGCTTGGAAAAACACAGTGCAATTTTGACAGCATAACGGCGTGACATAAGATACATGAAAAGGGTTGGTGAGAGTGAAAGGGTGGTCTTATAATATTTACATGAAATGGATAGTAAGGGGTTCATATAGATACACGTCCAAACAAACAACATAATTTAGATGCATAATACAAGAGAATTACTTGGATGTAAAAGAGGAGAGATAAATCCCCCATAGAATTTCGGCATGGAAATGGGTGCACACAGGCAACAATAATGAGAGCGAAAGGGGTCTCCCATAATCCACTAAAACTTTGTAAAATAAATAAATAATAAAAAATAGCATTATTTTAATGATAAAACATATATTTTCCGAAAAATAATGTTTATAGTATTTTATTACATCACTATTGGGTCATTATGATGTCATAAAACAAATTAAATATTTAAACGGTATTTAATTTTTACCCAAAAATTTGACTATCTCAGAAAATTATGAAAAAGTAACTGTTGGATAATTTTGATGTCCTACTTCCCATAATCATACTCATTTTAACTAAATAATTTTCTTAATATGTTAATATTTACTTTTAAAAATAATACCAACATTTATTGAAAATTCATGGGTTTTGACAAAAGATACTTTCAAACCTTAATAAGAATTACAACTGCCTTCATAAAATTATACGATAATAAATATTTAATAAAAAGTAATTTAATAATAATAATAATTTTTTATTATAATAATATTTAATTTAATAATCCATTAATTCATTAAAATTGATTTCTTAGTTGAATATTAACTAAAAATATTATTTGTGTTTTAAAAACAAATTAAAAAGTAACAATAATAAAATGAATGACCATTATTTATACAGAAATAATGTACATAGTCATAGTGATAGGGTCTTGTTACAAAACCCCATATAATTCCCTCATTAGACTGAAGGGTACGGTGTGTGATGGTGACATACTCTTGGGGTGGCATGGATAACATTGATCGGGTGGTAATCTCAATTAACTTCCTCATCTCTCGTACCCGGTTCCACTCAATCTTAACGTGTTCAAGATCTACATGGGATTGGTAAAGAGAAGAACCCAATGACACCACCTCCTTTCTAAGCTCTGACAATTGGGTTTGTATGGGAAAAGTATATAGGATGAGCACATCACTTCCTTTATCTGAGTAAATCAGATTTGTTCAAGCCCTATATTTATACAAATCATGTGATCACTGTTCAACAACTATATTTGCAATGGTCACAATTCATAACAGTATTTTAAAATCCAGAAAAATAAAACCAATGAATTTCACATTTTATATAACCATAATAAGACATTAAATTTGATCAAGAGGAATTTTGATAAATGAAAGTTTGGGTCGTTACATGATGTGACCATGGATTTTGTGGTGGGTCTCCCGAAGATGCATATGAATAATGATTCTATTTGGGTCATTGTGGATTTACTAACAATTGTAGTGTATTTTTTATATATAATGTAAACCTTTACAGTATAATAGTTTTGAAAACTATACATTCATGTGATAGTCTGACTACATGGAGTGCCAAAAACTATAGTCTCATATCGTGATTCGCACTTTACGCTTATGGAAAGGATTATACAAAGCACTTAGAACATATGTATTAATGAGTATGGATTCCCACCAATATAAATAAGGGAATTCATACAGTACTATATAGGTTCTTGAGGGTATACTACGAGCACGTGTTCTTGACTTTAGTGGACCTTGGAAAAAATACTTGGCATTACTAGATTTTGCTTATAAAAAGAATTATTAGGAAATTAATCATATGGAACCATACTAGGATCATTATGTTAGGACATGTATACCACATATATTCTAGATAAAGGCTAGTAATTTGAATTTTATGGGACCATGTCTCATGCAAGAGGCATCTAAGAAGGTACGGTTGATTCAGAAACTTATGGTTATAGCTCAGATTAGATAAAAGTCATACGATAACAAATGAAGATGACCCCTAGACTTCATAGAGGGTGATCATTTGTTCCATGGGGTGTAAGCAAGGTTGGGTCACCATAGGATATGGAGATAGGTCAAGTTATTGCCCAGGTTTGTGGGACCCATTTAGATTGATGAAATAATATGGTAGGTGGCACACTGATTGGATCTTCCATAGAGATACAACTATATTCATGATGTTTTCCATGTATCACAACATTAGCAGTATCACCTTTACCTTCACGTGTCATTTATGTGGATTTGGCTGATCTATAGATAGATGTGTCTTTTTAGGTACATCTGATACTGTGTTGGATCGTAGTGAGAAAGTGTTGTGGGGAATGATCGAGCATATATTTTTTGTATTATGGAAATAATGATTCCAACAAGGGATAAAATGGGACACAGAAGTAGATATGATGGATCAATGGACCGATAATTTTGGATAGGAATCTTATAATTCCTTGGTTGTATAGATCGAGGAAGATCAATTAAAAGGTGGGGAGAATTTAAGATCATAAACTTCTCCGAAGTCATATCTGGCATCTTTTCAGGCACTTTTAGTTGTTTTTATGTACAATTGTTTGGATTTATGTTTTGAAGGAGTTTGGGTGGGTTTTTAATAATGTTTACGAATAGGGTTGTTCTGATTTTTTTGCGCACATTTTAAAAAACCATGCACCTAAACCTAGGTGACCAGGCACCCCTAGACTATGAGGTCAGCATGTTTAGTGCATGGTTTCTGTAACTGTGTGACACTACAAGGAAAAACCATGCATGCAATGTTATTTCTTTTAAAAATTCTTCTTAGAATGCATCAAACCTCTAAAACACCACCATTTCAACCTAGTCTTGGGCTTTACATATTTTTAAGGATCCTAGAGCATTCTGGAGGGGTTCCAAGGTTGTTCATCCTCTTTCTTCAATATTCAAAGCCCAAATCAAAGATCCTCTCTTCTACTGGTAACTATTTTTCACCTCGATGCCTATCCTGATCATTATTTATTCTAATCTTGATCAATTGGTAGATTTTATCATCTATTTATTCAGAACTAAATATATATGGGGAGCTATATATCAAGATTGATTAGATCTGGATATTTTATTATCTTGATTTAGGGATTTAGATACTGAAATATCATATCTATGCCTGTATGATGATCGTATTTTGGGAAATTTTGTTGGGAAAACATCCATCAACAAATTGAGGTAGGTTGTAAAAATATAATTCCCATATTCTTGTATTTTATATGTATATGAAAAAATTTAGATTCTCAATCATCCTTTAGCAATTTATTTTCACAAATTGGGTTAATTATATTTACAAATTTATTTATCGAAGATTTGTTGAAATAGGTGATTAATTGGGGAATTAATTAAGAGACTAAGGGTCTCCCCAATAAGATATTAAATTTGGGGAAATTTGTTATAAGATATCGGGGTTGTAATCTAGATAATTAATGAGGAAATTAATTAGAAGAAATTGAATTGGATAAGTTGAGATAATTAATTATGTTTTTGAGATTATGATCTAGATTATTAATTGTAATATTAATTATGAAGAGTTGATATTTATAATGATGTATTTAATTCTTTAAAATTAATTATGAGATATGAGTTGTGAGGATGGTTAATTAATGAAGGAAT
Source organism: Viscum album (assembly GCA_963277665.1). Classification (NCBI taxonomy): domain Eukaryota; kingdom Viridiplantae; phylum Streptophyta; class Magnoliopsida; order Santalales; family Viscaceae; genus Viscum; species Viscum album. The sequence continues at coordinate 175,129,614 of OY728128.1, forward strand.
TAATTTATGGGGTTGCACAATTTTCTTATTTATTGTGTTAACTAATGGATTTGATGTATTTAATTAATTGTTGAATTAGTTAGGTAATTGATGTGGGTAATTAATTGATGAATTACTTATGTGTTTATTAATGGGAACATGGTCATTTCAAAATGATAAGTACAATTGGTGACCTGGTCATCATACGTATGAGTGAAATAATGAGAACATGGTCATTCTAATGTGATGTATATGTGGTAACATGGTAATTATACATATGAGTAAAGAGAATGGGAACATGGTCATTCTATTGAGGGGTAACCATTGTATCATGTTCATCTTAATTAAGTATGTAATATTGTAAACTATGGAAATGTGGCATATAAATGTGAAATTATATAATGGAAATAATGGAACTCTGAGTTATGGCCTCAAATGAGAATATTCAAACTCCAGAATGTGTCAAATCAGGTACTAAGAGATCACACCACATTGAATACTTTGAACTTTGGATAGATACACGTATTAAAATATGGTATTACCTAGGGAGTGCTTTAGGATCCAGTATGAGATAAAGTTAGTATTGAGGTACAGGTATCCTTCGGAACCCTGGAGTAAATGTAGTTAGATAAGAAAAATGAAATTGTGAAAAACTATTTATTATTGCATTTTAATTTTCCTTATAGAACTAGATGAACTATGTTTTGACTAGAATTGTTTTAGACATCATTGGTTGTGGCATACAGTGTTATACACACACCTTATTTGGGTTTCCTAATTCGGTACCTGAATAGATTATATATTTCCAGTATTGGATACGGGCAAAGGCCTTGCCATAGGTGGCTGATTATGCGTAGAGATTGGAGGAGGTAATTAGTCATAGTTCAAGACCAATTTGGGGAGTCATAGTGTTTTTATTTTTAGTATCATATTTAACATATGGAACTTAAATTGTAATATCATGTTTTCCCTTTCAATTGAGTAATTATTTTTCTATTTAGATATCTTATTACTTGAGTTATGTTTTGGTTATATATTATTCCATGTATTTTTATTTACTTATCACAGTGTCTTTCTCTGATAAATGTGGGAATAGTGTCCCCATGCATGACTTAACAGAACCGTGTCGCTACTTGGGAGCCTCTAGCATATGGGGAAGCACATTATAGTACATGTGGAAAAACATCTTGGGGAACCATCGAGTGGCACCCTGACCATGACATTACTAGCAGAGAATGGAAAATAATGGTCTTGTTGTCTACGATGTGTGTGGAGGTGTAGGATGGTCATAGAAGACTTTTTTATCATCCTTAGTTGTTACCTATACCCTTATCGATAGAGTTTGGATGGGGTAGGAATTAGATTCTCTGATCCTAGTCAAATGGAAGAGTTTGTATGTTGAGAAACCTCCTCCTAGTTAGACCACAGGGGAGCATGAAAGTCTTTGTATACGTGGTCGTGTATGGGTTTCTTCAGACATCTACAAGGAGATCATGTGAAAATTTCATTATTTGGTATGGTAAGTGCATCCTGACGTCAATAATATGTACCAAGATTTACATCACTAGTTCTAGTGTTCGGGTATGAAAAGTGATGTAGCTGTATTTTTAATGTGGTTTTCCACCAATTAGTTGTTTATTGAAGAAAAAAAGTGACCAGTTGCAATTTTACAATAGTTACACATCCCTGAGAGGAAATGGGATTTTGTCATAATTGATTTAGTTATAGGTTTACTAAGGTTTCCTCGAGATACTAATGTTTTCTGGGTTGTTTTTCAAAAACTGAAAATGGTTTCACATTCCCTCCGGATCATGGAAAACTTTCATAATGATTGGACTGGGAGGTTTTACAACCATGAGATTATAAGACTTCATAGGGTCCCACATACTATGATTTAAATATGTATGCTTATATTAATTCACATTTATAGTAAGGATTACAGTGGGAGTTGGGTACAATTGTGCTTATGAGCACAACATACAACCCTTAGATAGATTATCAGTTAGAGTGCATGATTCAAGAGCTTGAGGACATATTGTGATCGCATGTCCATGATTTAAAGGGATATTGAGAGTGTCATATACCCCTCGATGAATTTTCCAAAAATAATATTTCTTTGGATACTATTCAACTGGAACCATATGTGGATTTGTACGATATGACATACTGATCATCCCTATATTATTTAGAGGTAGGATCAACAACTATTTTTTTGTCCCCATATTGTTTTGGAAAAAACAAATTAGGTTTACTTGATTCGAAACCAGTTGGCTAGTGCACAATCTTGATAGAAATCATATTCTAATAGCCACAAAAAAACAAATATAGTTGGATGTCGTTGATTAGGATTTTACATTTTATTCACTATGTATAGTTCACATGAGTGTTAGGAAACATGTTATGATTTCAATACCTTATTTCAATCCATTCGAGGATCAAGAGATAGTTGGGTTATTAGAGGTTCTAGAGACAGTAATGTTGATCGCCTATCGGTTGAAGTTACCTCAATGGTACAAATCTATGCATGAAATATTCCATGTATCTCAATTATGCCACTATAATTCATACTCATCTCATGAATTTTATCAAAAGAAGGTTGAGTTATAGTTAGGTGTGTCCTTTGAGTAGCATCCTATTTGTATTATAGATTGTAGAATGAAGGTTCTCCAAGGTCATACAATTTTTTTAGAAAGGGTACTATAGAATAACGGTTGAGTATAAGATGATACCAAGGAGTGGGATGTTATTGTATTATTGTAGTGGCTAGAGTTATTCTAGAATCATGCTTCATAGACCTTGGAAGGGAAATTATTGGACAAATTTCATTAACGAGGGAGTTTGTAAGAACCATTTTATTTCATGAGATACGTATCCTATAATTTACAAACATTTTAGGTTTAAATGTGTAAATATGGCCAAATATGAATTTCCTTAGAGTTCATGGAGGTATCAGGGGTGGTTGGGGCTGGTTAGAAGCTCAGAACCCAACTCATATGGTGAAAAGGGCATGAATCATGGTTATTACAAACCATTTCGGGCGGTCTTCACGTTTATCTAAAATGATGGTAAACTTGTCATTGGGTTGGAGGTGGCCACATGATTTAAATAACCATGCTATTTGGGGTTTACATCCATGAATTCATTTTTACAATTTTGATAGTGGATATTTTCATGGTTTTTTCACAGTGAGAAAAATAATGCAGGGTACCCCTCCCTACAATAATGCGTTCATGGTGGGAGCATGGTTTTTAAAACAATGCTTCCAAATGAGATAAATGAAATGTATACCATGATAGAACAAATTCTTCAATTCAGTGTTTGTTTATAATTTATGGATAGCCTATTTAGGCATCCATTGATCATGTTATTATGTAAAACTATGGGAATTATGATAGGTCTCAAGAAGTAATTAAATGTGATCAAATAATCAAATAATTATTATTGATTATGATATCATAGAAATTATAGGACGTTTACTTTTATTAATTACTTTAAATATTATGTTTCTTCATACACACTGTGATTTTTATATACTCATGGATGGTGTGGCACAAGTCTATGGGTGATTTTTAACTAAGATTTTGTCTCACACCATTTTTGTAATACCGTGGGTACCTGAACAATCTATATGATTGTAGGTATGGATAAGGGAGATCTTCCTACTAGAGGTTCTTAATATCTTCTTAGGTGTAGGGGGTGTGGGACTTTCTTGTGGCTCATGATTCAAGATGGGATAATTTTTCCATATTTTAATGTTGATACATGTATTTTATCACAATATTGGGTAGTTGTTTAAGATTTTTGTAGAGACATATATCATATCACATCATCGTAGGGTATAACAGTCCTTTAGTATTCTTTTCAATTCCTGTTGAGTATCTATTATCTATATTATTGACTACATCTATTAGAAATCTCTTATTGATATTATTATGTTTTACACTCTGGTTATGATGGAATAATCTCTCCAAAGTCACACTTAGTCCCTCTTTTTCTTCTAAACAACCTCTTCAATTTAGGGAGATGTGTTTAGGGCTTTGTGGCCAATAGGGATCAAGGAACTATTGAGTGGAATCTATGTATGGGATATTACATGAACTCTACCAAACTTCAATGATTTTTAAACACTTTGTGTCATATGATAAAAAAATAAAAAAAACATTCTCAAAAACATCAGGAATAATGGTTTTTAATCTGATTTCACATTTAAATTAATAAAATAAATTTATTCACAAAATGGGTACATAAGGCGAAGTCAGTCAGCTTGGGTAATACTCTTTACAATACAAATTATTTTAAGCTAAACAACACCAATATCCTATGAAATTACTTTCCTAATTTGGTTATAAATTTTCCTAATTGTTTTGATTTCAATTATAGATTCAGATTAAAACGAATTTATCATTAATAGATTCATTGGATTAGTCATCAAAATGATGATAGTTGTCCATTAAAGCAATAGTTCTAAATACATCCTCAAAAAAATTTAAAAATTTGAATCTCACCGCAAGTAGTGACTCTTTAAAAACATAGAACCCTTATTAATAATCTTAATATTTAAGATTTATTTTACCTTTTGAAACGTCAACGGAATCCATAATAGTATATCAGAAATGACTTTCTATATTAATTAGAAAATTATTTTAACAATTTATTTCAAGGGTATGGAAATTAGTGGAGATATTTATCTTCCCTAAAATAACTAAAAAATCATCTAGCATTACATTAGGATAAGTTAGTGACTTATCATCCCATAACATATAAACAGAAGTTATCTTTAATTTCCTAAAACCCATATTTTAAAACAATGATTAATGTACAAAGCTAATCTTGTCTTCAATATCCCAAAATGTTTATTATTTTACTTTTCTTGTTATGAAATAAAGGAAAATGATTCTGGGGTCATTGAATTTTGAAGGTAACCATTTCTAAACATGTTCACTATAATCCTTATTGAGATTAATAGTTGAAAAATCTCTATAATAACTATTATTTGAAAAGATTGCTTTATGAAATTTCATATAGGATGGAATCATAAACATGGTATCTAAAAAAATCACGTTAATACTTATATTCCAAAATAAATGAAGGAATTTAAAATTATTAGGTTCATTACTTATTTTAACTCTTTGGGAAAAAGAGATCTGCGATGAATAATTATTCAATATAGGTTGATTATTATATTCAAACTCAAACATAACCTTTTATTTAACTATTTTACTAGTTACTACATTATTTTCCATTGTAATTTTTCCATTTTAGTTGATTATTGGCCATTTTTTCATTCAATACCATTCTCACTAGATACCTATATTTAGAGTATTCTATATTTTCTATTTTAGATAAAGCTTGACAAATAGTTTTAATATCCCCTTTCCTTTTCTTAGCATTTTTATTAATATTAAAGACCTAATATGAATGTTACAATCATGAAATTATCTATCAAAATAGGTACAATTAGGCTGGTAAGTTTTCCCTTTTCTCTACAACCATGATCTCAATGAATTGGACTCATTTAATGTTACAAACTATGGATCATACAAATAATATCATTTTATTATGAACTAATTTCACCAAAAACCTGGTGCAATATTCCCATTAACTCCCCATGAGAATTATAATATTAGTCCACATATTCCCTTTACAAATATTACTTTGGTTGTTGTGGAAAAATAAGGGAATCTTGTTACTTAACTACTCCATGATATCTCTGTAACTATTTACAGATATTTTTATCCAATATTGAATTAATTATAGATTGGATATTTACAAACCTAATTACATTCTCTATATGAAAAAATGATCTATCTCATCATTCTAAATGGGATGTTCAAAATTGGGGCAACAATTTTATGTGTGACCATACATTCCACAAATTGAACATTATTCCACAAAAACATTATCATTATCAACAATAACTAGTATTTTTTCGGACTACTAATTTTTTTCAATTGTATCCCAGGTAAAAAATGTTTTGATGATCTCAAAAACCCATTATATGTTATTGAATATTTTTTAATAAATTTTGGTCATAAATATTATCATTAATTAAAATATTCTCCAACCAGTTTTTCAAATTCATGATGTTTATAGAAAAATGTTGAAGTATTGAAACATGGATACATGAGGAAATATACTATATAAAGATTTGGATATTTTAACCAATATTTTATGTGATGTAAATGCATATGTGAAATTTCTATGTTGTGAATACAATTACATGGAAATCTCATGTGCCAATTATTTTAGTACAAGAGATTCAACTAAATCGATCAAATGACTACATGAATCTGCTCTGGGGAGTAATCAGCTTCATGAAGTGAATATGTCATAGAATCAAATAGGTGGTTTTAAATGGATACGAGAATAATTTTTCAATATGAAGAATGCATATGTAATTTGGCTATGTTGGAAAATAAACTTTTTGAAAAAAAAGACTGTGTGGATAAATTTATCTACATGAATTAAAATTAGAAGAATTTAGTTATATGGTGATCTAGATTTGGTTACATTATTTTGCAACATACTATTTATTACCATTCATGTAATTTTAGTGGAAATTAATGTTTTCAGGCATGAATTACTTATTGTATTATCACATTATGGTATAATCCCTTAAAATGTTACTATTATTAAGGGAATGATATAGAAAAAAGATAATTTATTTCTATTTCTTGGTTTTAGATTAATTTTTTGAGATAATTAAATATAAAATTTATGTCCATGGCAATACTTTATGGATCCCATGATACGAAAAAAATGGATAATTTTTTAGGAATATCTGAGTGGTGAAGAAGAGAAATATAGAGAAAATGTGATGGAATAGAATAAATCACATTCAAATAAATATCTCAATCAAAGTTGATTAAATTATAATCTATTAAACATAGTAAATAATATTAATATTAATGTTTTATAGTTGTTCATAAAAGTTTAAAAGTTTGTGAATTTAAAATAATCCCCACATGTTATTTTTATTTCTTATATTCTCTCTTGGACATTTATCATCTTATATCAGTTTCACATTGTAACATTAAGAGTAATATTTAAATAATCATATTCCATTCTATAGTAGGAATTTTGGAGGTTTCTTGGAAATGAACCTTAAAGGATAGAGTTTTTAAATCATTGACCGAACATGGTAACAAATTCTAGTATTTTTTATGTGTCAACTACTTTCGCTTTGTAATGAAGTCCTTTGAAATAATACTCGTATTCCCTGGTAAAAGGAATTGCCTTCTAAAAATCACAAATATCTTGTAGTTTATAATTCATAGAGTGGACTGGGTGATTTCTATTCCCCTAACCACTAAAAATTTTTAGTTTATGGTCTATTTAAATAGTGTTTTATCTACACTACATGCATATGTTATGAAAATATCTAAATTTATCATACATTAAAGAGGATGGTTTTCTATGCCTATTAATTTTCAAAAACTCAATTCACTCTCTCTCATAATTTATATAGAATATGTAGTCCAACAAATAATTGGTATCAATGTTTATGAATATTGAGTTCTCAAATTTCAAAAGATGGATTCTTACGATAATTTTGAAAATGGATACTATTACTAATAAAATAAATGTTATTTGAATGATAACATTTCCCTATATTAATAGATAAATTTATGGTTATTAAGATGAATATATGATAGTTTACTTGAAGATCCTTTGTTTAAAGGTTTATATAAATGTCATGAATACCAATACTACTCTAGAAGGTGATCTAGAGAAGTATAATGCTACTTTTAAAGAATTATATTTTCTAAAATATAATTTTATAAATTATATTATATGTGGACTATATATTAATCAATTACAAAATGTTTCATAGTGTGAAAGATATTATGAGATGTGAACTACCCTATCTGTTTCTTATCAGAGAACTGAAAACAAGCAATATTTCAAATATAATACATCAAATATTATGTTATATACTTTTATAATGATGTAAAGATAAATCATTACTTAGTTAAATGTAATTCTTAGTAAAGTTGTTTAAAAATTAGATACTTTAGGAACAACAATCCCATATCCATATCATTATATAGGAATCCTCATAGTTTTACCACCAAGATGGAGTATAAACATAACTATCATAATAAAATAGATATTTTTCAATGACTTCACAATAAAAGTTCATATTGGTAAACATATAACATATTAAGTTGAAAAGGAATCTTGTTCAAGGGTCAATAGTCTTGTGAAAAATGAAAATGTTTCATTTCTGGTCTTCGCTCCTAAATATGACATGAATAGAAAGATTATACTACTTTATAATTCATTTAGAGAAGAGGACACATGAAATAATTCAAGATTAAATGATGAAATTTCATAGTTTACAATAATGAGAAAAAAATTCTATAATAAGAGAATTGGTTTTAAAAACCCTTTAATAGGTATAATAATTATGACAGTAACATAAATATATTAGATGTTATGCATGTAATAATCTTAGGAACATTACATCAAACTACCCTCAATTTAATGACATTAATAAATATAAGAAATGTACATCAAGAAGGTTTACTACAAGAAGAAATCCAGGAAATCCATGACAGAAAAATGAAGGGCTTCTAAATATTCTAATTGAAATTCAAGACAAAATTCTAAATCTAAAATATCTAATAAAAGGATAATATTTTCTGTATAGAACCCCTAATGAGGTGTATTATTTTTATTCATATAAACATCAATTTATATCAGTAAATGAAAACTTTTCTTCTTATTAATTTTATTAATACTATAATTTGTTGTAAAAAGTATATGTTTTCCTAAAAAATAAAAATAAAACCTTAAAAATGTCTTATGACACTGTTAGAAGTGAAAAATAATTATTAAATAAAAAAATTTATATTTAAAAAAGGGTAAAAAAATTTTCATCATCATCTGTGGATCATTGAAACAAGATTAGGATCACCCAAAAAGTATTTTAATTCTTTAAAGTTAAAAAAAGTGTTTTTAAAACTTTTTAATATCACATAAATAAAATAATGGGAAATAATAAAATCTAGAAAAATAAATTTTATATAGGAATTATAGGGGAGAAAAAAATCATAAAAAATATTTTATTCCTATTTACAATGATAAAATCTTTTTCAATGATACTTATTTTCACTATGTTGGATTTTAGGACTATTTTAAAAACTATATATTGATAATCCAAGAAACTTTATGGAGTTAAAAATTATTTTACCTGAAATTATTTTTAAATTTTAATTCTTGATTCATGGTACCATAAAAATAAATATCACTTCCGAAAATCATTAGTTGCTAATATTGGTGTACCCAATAGAGTATGGGTACCAAAAAAATTCTTATTTTATTTTTATTTTTTAATAAAATGATCTGACAACATTAATGATAAATGATATATGGAAAGTGTATTCTAAATACAAAAGAGTGAGGAGTTTCCAAATATCCCTTAATTATCAAAAATTAATGGAGGTTATGTCCCACTTGGTGAAGTCATATAGAAATGATCATCAGAGATGGATAATATTGTAATACAAGTTATGTTCTCAAAAAAATATATTTATATTTGAAAGGACTAAAACAAAATAATTTATTTATTTTTCACCTTTTTGTGGATTTATATTATTTAATTTTTAAAAGATAATTTTATTTTATATAGATGAAATTTAAAAATTTTATAAGTCAATAATTTTGAATTTTTATACATTATATGTTAACTCTATGAATAGATAAAAAGTGAACAATTTTAATAATAATTCAAATGAATCATGGATTTGTAATAGAAGACTATAAAATTATAATGTATATTATTTGGAAAAAAATCCAAAAGGAATTTTGTTATAGATTTACCACAAAATAAATTGACTAAACAGAAACTATGCGATGTATTCCAAATGAGAAAGAAACTCAGTTCATTATTTAAACCAATTTAAAATGTTACCACTTATAGACCTCTATAACATATTCACATGTATTTTTTGAGCCATATATAATGGTAATCCTTATATAAAAATATTTTTTTATGTGCTGGTTAAGGGTTTTTTATATTTTATTTTGATTTTATTTTCAGTGTTAAGAGTGAAGCATGTTCTATGTTGAAGAATTTTTTAAAAATTATTTCATAAAGGGAAATTTTAAAAAATTATTAATTTGGATGTTGACAATGGAGGATGATTTGAAATTCCTAAATTCAATACTTGTTTCTCAAAACATTGAATAAAACATTTTTTTACCATAATACACCTCAATGGAATGATATTTTTAGAGGAGAAATGTGAATTTTCAAGAAATATTCCCTACAATGTTTTCTGAATATAGATTTCACACTCTTTTCTGGGCGGGATCTATATATATAGCATGGTATAACATAAATAGTGTTCTAGTAAATACTATTATTAAGAAAACACCTTATGAAATATAGAATAATATAATTCCAAAACATGTGTACTTTAAAGTATTTAAATGCTAACATTACATTATCCACACGAAGGATAATCTATTTAAATTTGATCCAATTACTAATTAAGGAATATTCTTTTTATATTCTACTACTTACAAGGATTAAAGAATTTTGAAAATAAATGGTAATATTTTATTGAATAATTAAGTCAGGAAAATTATCATGAAGATGATTGTTTTGATCAAAAAATGACTCTAGTTGATGAGATAACAGAATCATTTGAAAATGTGTGCATGAACCACTCTTTGACAATAAAAAACATAATGAAATGGAAATTGGTTTTGGGGATCCAAATCCAGAAAGGATGGATACTTGTGAACTATAGGGTGTGCATCCTAGGCAGCATCAATATTTGAAAAACCATCCTTTAGAATCTCTTTTAGGAATCTTATATGAACGTCTTAGGACTAGAAGGATTTTAAGAAATTGTTTCAGATTTTCACCCTTTTCATCACAACTAAAACATAAGACTACAGAAGAATCCTTAGTTGATGAGAGTTTAGTTTGAGCAATTCATGGTGAATTAAACCGGTTCCTGAGAAATAAGGTGTTGTAATTAGTTAATAGAACCATTTGTTAAACTAATAAATGAAAAAGTTGGCTTTTAAGAATAAACTAAATGATCATGGTTTGATCATTGGAATAATGATATACGAACATCAAAATGGTATAACCAAGAGGAGGTAATAGATTATGAAGAGACACTTTCACCCACAGAATTACAAAAATCTATTAGGATTATCCTAACCTATGTACCATATATTAATTTCATATTATATCTAATTGGTGTAAAATAATATTTTTTAAATTATTTTCTTATGGAGTAAGATTTTGTTGAACAACCTCTTGGTTTTCAAAATCCCCATTTTCCAAATTAAATTTTAAATCATACCAATGATATTTATGGCCTTAAACCAGCACATTTAAATTGGTATGAACATTTATGTTATTTTCAATTATCAAATTGATTTTAAATATGAGAAATATATCCAATTCATTTCAATAAGAAATCATTATCATGTATTTTATCAGTCTATATATATTTTGATGAGGTAATTTTTTGTTCTATAAATAAAAAATTATATAATGAATTTATAAAACATAGACAAAATGAATTTTAAATCAGAATATTGTCAGAGTTAAATTTTTTTATGTGTAATTGAATTTATACAAAATAGTTTGGTAATATTCTAAATAAAACTAAATAAAAACATATATTAATTAAAATATTTAGACATCAACTCTGTAAAGTACATATTACTTCTATGAGCTGTAATTTAAATGATTATTTGGATGAGACAAGTAATCTAGTCGAGAACATTATATATAATGGAATAATTGGGAGTGAACAATATATGACATATAGAAGACTAAAAATTATGTTTATAGTATTAGTATTTTCTAGAATCTAATATACTCCCCTATAATATAATTTAAAGGATATCAAAATAATTTTACTGTATTTGAAAGGAATGGTTTCACTTTCATTAATTTTTTCAAAATGATCTAATTTTAATTTCAATTCATATTCTATTTCCAAATTTGGTGATTATAGAATAGATTGGAAGATAACCTCTATAACCTTTTACATTCTAGGTAAAAATTTAGTATCAATTTTTACAATGGAATAATAATCCATATCATTTCCTGTAGATGATGTAGAGTACATTATTTAAGGTAGTTTTTTGGCATATGTGTTTCTGATAAAACACACCTTAATGGAATTTGGAGTAAATTATAGTCAGCTATCAATAAAATTTTATTACACTAGTACTATCATCTTATAAATGAATCTGATAAACCATCATTAAAATAAAAAAAATTTAGGTATCATTTCGTGAGAAATCATCCACAAAAAAGAGATATCACTCATGAATTCATCTTAACTGAGAACTAATTAGAAGATATATATACTAAACACTTGTCCTAAATAAATTTTGATTTTATTTAATGATAAATGGGGGGTCTTTAAACATAAATGAGTTTATATTATAATAGTTTTTTTATTTTTAACTTATATATTATTTTTTAGGGATTTATTTTTATCTTGACGAATTATAGAAAATCAGTGAATTTAAGAAATTGTATTTTATTGAAAAAATAAATTCTAATTTAATATTTAAGATGAACCATATTTAATTATTTAAAAAAAATCCACAATTATTTATATATTTTATGTCAAAACGGACCCTCAATCCAAAATTTGGTACGTATCACTTTTCAGAGTTATATAAATGACCTACGTGCCACAATCGACCCTCAAAACATTCTCCCTTTTTATAAATTCATTCATTAGAAAGATAAACCACCACCCTTTTAATCCTTCATGCCAATGGAATCTCTCTTGATCATTTACCGATAATCTATCAAGGGAAAATATAAGTGAAGAGATGATTTTAGTTTTATGTCATCCATGATATCTATGGCAGATGGTTCATCGTGTAGAGTATTAGATGGGAAGGTTGTATATAGGGAATTAATAAATGGAAGTGAAATATTATAGATTAAATTTATTTAGTTTCAAGGAAATGAGTTCAATTTTTATGAGAATAAGTCATGATTTCTCTTTGAAGAAGATTTTAATGAACTCATGAGCAATCTATATTTTTGTTCGATAAAGAAGAGGACATGAAAAAATCCAATATAAATGGGAGTTTTGTGCCCATCTATGTAGTGGAAATAGTTAGAAAATCATTGTCGTAATGAGAGAGAGTTTAGATCATTCTATACACTAGTTGGACTAAGGAAATGTTTATAAATATAGTTTTAATGTTCTTCTATAGAACCTATGATTTCCAGAAAAAATGTTTTGAATGATCTAGAAGCGGAATGGAATTATATCTATATGGTTATCAAGATTATGATTTCTAAGAGTGCTGGGGAGATGGAAAATATTATGTTTTAAGACATGTACCTCATATATATCATAATTAATAATGTTGTGCTCAATTTTTCTTAGTATATGATTTGGTTTTTATATAACTGTTATTAAGGGAATGGGAATTTGAATTACTATACCTATGAGAGACTCATCTACCATGTACTAAAGAAGATGGAAGTGGAATTTAATGAGGTATAATATATTAAATTTAATAATAATAACACCTTTTATCTATGATCCTAATTACCTTTTACTACATTTGGGTTCATACATCGACATCCATAAGGACTACTATACTAGAATGTGTAGCTCAAGTGGTCATACAACCTCCTACATCATCATAGGCTGGTCTATCCAAGGAGTCATCGCCTATGGATTTTCCACCTATTGAGATAGTCCATGATAGGGAGGTGCATGAGTCATTAGTATTCGAACTGGAAACTAATGTTCCGGATATTAGACCTTCTAGGAATAGGATTTCAAGATATTTCATTTAGAAGTTTTTGTACATATTGAATTAGTTCAACATATTGAGATAGTTGATGTAGCTCATGAGGAGAGGAGAGATCGGGTTACTCCTAGTGAGAAAACATCTAAATAAATATTAGAAGTAGCCGATGAAAATTAGATAATATATACAATACCTACTTGAATACTTTCTCAATGATATGGCGATTGGGATTTAATCTTGGATGAATCTATAGTTCTTTCCCATAATCTAGAGGTTTCCCCATTAACGTATCACATGTAAGGGGATAAAGAATCTATTAGTAAAATTTAATAAAGTTCACAAATAAAAATATTTTTCTATTATATTTTGACTACATTTTAAAATCTCATAGAAGATTATAATGGGATGAAACAAGGGTTGATATCCCCCAATATTGAATCTGGACATCTCACAAATAATTTCAGTTCTGTTGTATGGTTTTATATGTTAATTGTGATCTATGAAACTCAAACATAATTGATTAAAAATATTCATCATGTTTATCTTTCAAAAACTAAATCCTCTAGTATGAGTAGTCAAGATTTTCAAATAGTGAAAGATCATGTAAATAAGAGAAGCATATCTTACAAAGTCTAAGGTGCGAGAGCTAGGAGTTTTAATGAAATATCCAATAGAAATTATTTAGTATATTTCCATGGTTGAATTTGACTTAAATTACGATGATGTTGATAATATTAAATGTTTTAAGATTTTGATGTAGTCTAGATTACTTACCTCTTCCACAACCATCTTAGAATGATTAGTGGTTCATATATTCACAATCATTTTTTAATGATTTCTTAAAACAAGAATTATCTTTCCTCTTAAAACCAATAATTAATGAGTGATATTTTCACACATGTATTTATGAGAAACCTTGAAACAATATTAAATTTTATTTAAAATAAAAATGAAATCTATTTTAGGGCATAATGTTGGGATTTATATATATTTTAATGACATTGGCAGATATCTTTAAAAATATATTAGTTGTAAGATGAAATATATCATAGGAGTATCCTAATCAGGTAAAGGTACGATTTCAAATTTGATTTTCCTAGTAATCATAAATCATTATCTCATTATATATATGATTATCAATATATATGATGATGTTTAAGGACTATACACAAAATCTCCAGAATATGATTTTACTTCCTCGGAGCCTAAGGAAACTACATGTTTTACAGGTTATCCTATAAGAATAGATCTTTTTTTCTACAAGCCTCTTGGGCTAATCCCTTAAATATAACCACCTACTACTAGTTCCTCAGTTCCATGGGCACATTATCGTGTTGTCATGATGTTTCAATGGTTTTTTAGATATTATATAATATTTTATCACATGATGACATAATTTTTAAGGAAGAGAGTTTAATATAAAAGTTTCAAAATGCCATATTCCAAATTAGGTGTATTCAGAGCCTTTAATTACATCATCTAGTTATCATCAAACTAAAAAGGTTAGTGATCGTTATAGTTTTCTAACATGGAAATTTAATCCATTAAACCGATTATGTATAATGGTTTTGAAATGGATTACCAGCTGCCAAAACAATCCTCCACTACTATTCAATATTTCAATGAATATGATGTCATTTACGGAATGTATTTGTGTGCATTGCCCTATTTTACGTTATAGGTCAATGATATCTCTATCCATCACCTCCATGTACTAGTAGAGGTACTAAGAAGAGACTATATAGTATTTTTACACAACAAAGATATATCATAATGAACAATACATGGTACTAGATTCCCTTATAGTTAAATAATATATACAGGAAGCTTCAACCATGGTCCCTCTAAGGAAAATAGATTTTTTTCCAATAGGATACAATAATATTAGTATGGATTATAGAAATCATGAAAAAGTGATCATTCAACCTGCCCAAAATACATGATATGGATCAGTAGCTGGATCTATAGATCAAGTGGTTATCAAAGATGGTAGAGCTATTTTAGCACAATTTATCGACCATCCATCTACCTCTTCAATCGGTCAAACCTTAAAAATTACAATAAACAAACATAAATATTAATTTGGGATAATTTATATGCTTGTTTTGGAAAAATAGTCTATTTTATATTTCATTTTGTGGGCATTGAAGGGATGTATTTTTTTACCCATTTTTATTATTAATGAAATACATTCTTATCCATTTAGTGTCATTCTCTTAGTGATTGTTTCCATTTAATATAAATTATCTTTTTGTTTTGTTTCCAAAATAGTTTTTTCATTTAATTTATTTTGTTATATATATATTAATTTAATTTTTTCATATTTTTGAATTTTTCTATTTGTCTACATGTTAAGATATTTAGCCTTTCTGTAATTATTATTCTATTTATTTATATACTTTCATCAGTGTAAGTGATAAATTAGGCATGTTTTTTCTCCTTGACATTCATTTTTAATAATAAAAAAGTGAAAATTGTATTCAATGAGGTGAATTTTAATTAAGTTGGAAATGAAATTATAAACATGACATTTTAAAAAGAAACATATATATTACATAGATTTTCTTGTAAAACATTTTAAATGTTTTAAAATTTCATTTTTATTGTTTAATGGGGTTTTTATCATTGAAAATAGTTAGATTGTTTGAATTATAATATTTTTTTAAAATACATCTTGTAATTTGTGTTTCGATGATCAAAATAACACTTAATATGTTATAAATGATTTTGTTTTTATGTGTGAAAATAATTATTTATTTTTATTTAAATCATTTTTCTACTAGTTATATATATTTTGGAAGTTATCAAAAATATTCCAATGTATGGAAAATTAGATACCTAGGAAAATATGCTACATTAATATCTGGTTTTGATAAGAAATTGGTTATTTAAACTTTCTATGTGAAGTAAAATTCATACATGAAATTCCTTTTTGGAAAAAATGACTACGTGAATGTTGTCTGCGTCGATGAATCACCAATGTAAGAAAATAGTTACATCGATAAAATGGCTATGTGAATATGTTATGTAGAGTAATCAAATATGTGAATTGGATATGTTAAAAAATCATATACATGTTTTCAAATAGATATTTGAATAATTTTACTGAGTCTATAATTCATATATGATTTAAACACATGGTAAAATTTGCTATGTGGGTCAATTCAGATACATGAATTCAAATTAAAGGATTTCATCTATGTGGTGATTCCAAATTGGCTATGTCATTCGGAAACCTATTATTTATTACCATTTCTTCATTTTTAGTGTAAATTAGTGTTTTTGGGTATGAACTAAATATAGGATTACCTATTAATGGTAAAAGAAATTATAAAAATGTTACAAGTACCTAGAGAATAACATAGTACAAGGATAATTTATTGCTCAGTCATGTTGCTCATGATTTTCTAGAAACGTACATATGAAATTTAATTTCAAGATAGGATTTTATGGATCTCATGCTATGAAACATATCAATATGTTTTTCAGGAATATTTGAGTGTTGAATAACAGAAATATATATAAAATATGAAATTAAAAAACATGAGTTTTCACTCAAAATTATCTCTTGATGTTATGTGTGTACTACTATTTTCAATGTAGATAAGAAGAAAAATATTCATTCTATATAGTTATGATTAAAAGATAAATCTTGTTATGTTTTTACATGAATCTTCTAAAGTTTCATTTATTTCTTATATCCTCCCCTAGGTATTAATTATATTATTTCAATTGCATCTTTAAACTATGAGCTCCATATATAATTTATCATATTCATTCATTCAATTGGAAGTGTAAAGGATCATGGAAAAATAACCTTGATTATTGGAATTTTTAAGCCATTTTGGAGACTAGAAAATATATTAGTGTTATACCAAGGTCTATGTTCTTGTGATCAATCATTAATCCCTATTGAAAAAGATTGGAAGTACTCATTAAAAGAACTAGTGTAGTGAAAATATCCAAACTCTAAAATTTGAGCATCGATCAATGGAAATATGTTATTTTTATCCCTAAAAAATTATAAATATATATTTTCTGATATGTTATATTTTTTATTTTTGCCTTCTATTGATTTTGTTATAAAAATATCAGAACATATCTTTCCCAAAATATGGTAGTGTTCTAAGCCAAGAAAATTTCAGGAACATAGTTCACCGATCCCTCTCATGATTCTTAGTGAAACTAGTATTCGAATAATATAATTATTTCTTTTTTATGAAAGAATCCCTTTATTGTGCACTTGTGATATTATTTTTTGGCATGTTTATAAAAAATCTATCCCATGTATAGTTAAAATAATGAAGTCACCAAAACTATATTGATCATCTAAATTTGATTTATATAGTGTGAAAAAATAACTGGAGGTATCTATCAAAATATTGGGATCAAATTGGGGGTTGTAACATTATCTCATTAATGCTTTAAGCCTATCCCTTGTCTAATGAAGTAAATATTTATCAAACTAAACAACTACAGATATATTTTTCTTATCTCAAATGTGGTATTCAGGGGATAACACATAATTAGTAATTAATTGGACAACTGACCCCAAGTATCAAATTTTACTAGAAATGGATTTTGATACCATCTACTAACACATATATTAAGATTGAAGGGGAAGTCCCTAAACATAAAACACTCCTCACTAATAATTTACAATGTTAGATGTTCTATGGATCTATAAAAATATCTGATAAACTATAATAAAACATTCTTAGGAGAAATTTTGAATGATAGAAGCATGGGGAGGTGAATCAACTTAACCTCATAGTTCCTACACCAAGGGGAAAACTAAAATTTGAAATTATTTCTTGACATATATATAGTGACCCATACTTTCATCAAATAGATATTACACCGTTACATTTGAATATTCACTACATAACATTATGATCCACACCATAATAGTGTATGAGAAGTATCTATGAAAACATGGAAACATAAACAACTGGTTCCTGAAATACCTACATCATCACCAAATTATATATTATTAACTATAAGACCCATTATATATAACATACTTAATACCTTTCATCGTAACCTAGGAAAAGGAATCATAATAAAGGGTGATCATTGTGGCTCAATAAGGGTAAATAAGAGAGGTATCAATGTTCATATAATCCTAACATTAGAAAACATTTTGGAAAAACATAGAATAACAATTTAAAACCATTATATGTATATCATAGATTATAATCTTCAGACAGGGAATAAATCATAGAAGGTCATGATATATTAATTGTTAAATAATTAAAGAATATAAGTCGATAGAGATGAAAATTTGTACAAGACAACGAATTATAAAATACACACAATCATGGATAATAATTTATTTAATGGTCAAGGATCTATTCCAAGACTATCACAGTGGAATGGATTCACTCCAAAAACCATCATCATAATCATGGTTCACTCCCAAGACTATCATAGTGGAAAAATTCCTTCACTAAACTAGGTTTACTCCCCAGTCCATTCTTATTTATCTGATGATATATCAATCTTTACCGAATGAATTAGATAGTGGTATAGGTATCACCCATAATATAATGAAAATAATATATAGGTGTACCACAATATCATATTTCATTCATAATATCAGAACCCATGAATATAAATAGGTTTCGTAATCATTTTATCATAGCATAACCCATGGAAAAAAGTTAGTTTTCATTAACATTTAATCTTTTAATCATAAACATAAACCATATATAGAAAAATAGACATTATATACTTGAATTATATCCCATTAAATAAAATGTAACATCAAATTATGCAATCATAGTTAGAAAGTGGTTTCCAAATATCACTTGGAGAATTTCATGACAAAAATAACACTTCCATTTTGAAATAACATGTTTTTAAAAAAAGATGCATAATTATGAAGGAAAAATGGTTTCTTTAAAAATAACCATGGAAAATTTTAAAGGAATACTCAAAGAAAAAATTATTCATGATGGTGTGGAATTTTGTTAATTCCATATATGTTTAAAAATTCATTCCAAATTTTGTTCATAATTTCCACAGAGTTCCACATTTGAAAAAATAAAAACAAATCCTTTAAAAGTGCTATATAGAATGTAAATTTTTTTCTAAATATGGCTTCATAAAAATATAGAATAATGTTAAAAACCATATTTAATAAAGTTTCAGGAAAACATGTATATGGAATAGAAATATTATGAAATAGAGACTTAAATATAAGTTATCCTGAATATTGATGATATTGTGAAATAAAATCCAAAGCACAATTTTTTCATATATAATATTTACTCTAACCTCCTATATAATAAATTTATATTTAATATAATTTTAAATTAGTGAAATTTTTATAATTATAATATCATATATATACCGTTATAAAATTTCAATTCCCCATTTTATTAATAATTCCTCATTAAAAATATTATTTTTGGGTGATAATTATTTTGTTTCTCAGGAGTATTTCAGTTCAGTAGTGTTGGTCCAGGTACATTTTTCTTGGTTAAATTATTTAAATAATATTAATCATGATATAAAATTCATATTTACTCATTATATACATATTAATAGAAATCCATAAAATTTATATATATAATTCAAATACATTATTCATGGAGACGGTACGTCATACAAACATATGAACGTTGTTTTAATTTTTTGAGAGATGAAATAAAAGAAAGGTAAATATTAATTCAATTTTATTGGAAAATTATTATATCATATATATCCTATAAATTCATCAAATTTTCCCAAATTACCATCAAAGTAAAATATAAATGAAAAATTGAAATCCATCACTTCACAGAGGTGGTAGTCCACACATTTTCATGAACAATTTTATCGTTTTCAAAAGGATTAGTTGGTATGTTAGTAGAAGAGATATAATAATTGAAAAAGTAGAATTTTTTCAAAAATATAATACATATTCATTAAACCCATCATAATACAGAACCATAAAATATGGTGATGAAAAATTATTTTTATCACAAGATTGATAAAGAAAGTCATACGTTCACAAGAGTAACACTAACACATCTAATTTGATGAGAGAGACGGTGTATAATGGGTTTATCATAATCATAATAAAATTTCAAAATATCTATGATACTTATGTTTTTATGTCATGACAAATACTTTTATATATATGAGGTAAAGAAGAGTATAAAAGAATGAGATCAGTTAAGATGATTACCACTTCACAGAAATGATTCCTTTAGATCTCCACTAATGGGTTCTTGGGTATGTATTTTTGGAAGGCAAAACCTCAATTATTTTAATAGGGGATATTATAATGGAAAATTGTATAGTTTGGTAAATCTAATATTCTCCATATTTTGTAAATAAATGAGGGAGGAGGCTCCCTTTTATAATTGATCTGAGGGGTACTCTTAGAATTTCAAAAAAACATTAAATATAAATGAATTAATTCTCATAAAATATTCCTCAATATAGAAATTCATTAAAATTTAATTTCATATTGTTTTATAATGTAATAAAATAATATTAAATAGAAGTTTTTTTGTTTTATTTTCATTCTCATCATTTTGATTAACTGTTTGTAAATTAATATTAATTTTAACTATGGTAACACCTTTTTTAATATTAATGGGTTGTACTTTTTACTGATACGGCGAAAATCATCCCACAAAATGACTATTAATGACATTTAAGACCATAAAATTTCCACATTGTCTTGTTTTCATATTTTTTTGATTTTAACATATTTATTTGAAATATTATTTTGATAATATATCATTAGTGTCAATTTTGATACAATCTATATAATTAAACCTCAAATACACATAAAAATGTATAATTAGAGTGTAACCCTTTAATACATCGATAATATTTCCTAAATAACTATAATATTTATGTTTCACATTAAATAATTCAAAATATATCACTTTTTATATTTTATTATAATTTATTATAAACTTGTATTAAATCTAAAAATATAGTATTTGTGTTCAATAAAAAATTATGGTAATTAAATAAATACTAAAAATTATAAATAAAACTATATCAAGAAAAAAATTTATTAATATCAATATAATAATTATATTCATTCATATCTTAATTATTCTCTTATGTGGTCTTATAAGACATATTCAAAACAAAGAGATTTTTATTTTGTAACATTATTTGATTTAAATAAGATTTAAATAATTCTAAGAGAAAAATGTCCAATAAAAACTAAATTTCATTACTAATATGTTAATGTTCATATTTAATTAATATAATAAGAACTATTATTGTAAATTATGACCTTATCACTTATTTTTAATATTGATTGACATGATTTACCAATTATTGAGGTGATAAATTTTACCATGGATAATATTCATGTTGACCAAAAATAAAAGAACCCAATTTACTAAAATTTGAAAATCCAAATTATAAATATTTAATTACTTTTATCTATTTCAATTCTTATAAATGGTTTAAATTAATTTTTATGTAAGTAGGAAATATAAGACCAGAATGTTTTTAGGAAAATATTTTTTAAAACATAAAACTGAATTTGTACTGATCCTATGAGAAGAAAAATATTTATAGAATGTTTAAAACCCATGATAATGTAAATAATAAATAAATTTCCTAAAAAAAATTTAAAAATATTGATTACTAAAATTAATTAATAAAAATATGTTGGAATCATAAAAAATAATTTTATAGAAAAACAACACTTTTATTTTCTAATTATTTTTGTTTTTAATTATAATGATTTGATAACTATTGTTTTCATTTTATAAATGTGATGAACATATATTTTTCAAAAAATAGTTACTACTATTCATTCCCACCAATAAAATGGATCAGATATAATGGGAAAATAATGTTAGGTTGTTCATCTAAACTCGCTATTATGTGTAACACATGGTATTAAAGAAGTTAAATTATTTAAAAATCAATATTTCATAAAACTATATAGGTGTTGAATTTTTACCCCCATAAAATTAATTTCACTATCGAAATTTATCACTATAATACAAACATAAAAGGGTAATTATGATTAATTACATATGAATTTTCCCACATAGCTTCCATAAATTTGGGTGTTTTCCATAAAACATAGACTATGGGACTATTACTATTTTGGATAACACTATTTCTATGATATAGAATCTATATCAATTTATCTTTTTAATAAATAACATTATCTTATATTATGACCTCTGAGTTTAGTACATGTGAAGGATCATGTATGTACTTCCTCAGAATTGATATATTGAAAACCTCATGATCTTGAGAGAGATTTGGTGGATGCTTCAGTCGATAAGATATTCCCCAATATGATCAATAATTTAAAAAATGTCAATTATATTTAAGGATTAGTATTACCTTCTTAAAAAATCACATCAACCATGTTGTGGAGATATTGTTAAGAACACCTTATCACCCACATAATATTCTAGATCTTTCTGACAATTGTATAGGAAACGTTTTTGTTCAATTTAAGATTCTTTTTTGTGATGTTGAATAAATTTGACCTTCAATACCATTTTCTCACCACGATCATGTCCTATTGGAATTATTTCTCTGAATTTAGTCAAGAATTTTTTAGTTCGTTATTTCATACCAAAGAGTGCCTTATAAGGATCCATCTGAATGCTGGAGTAGAAACTAATATTGTAAAAAATTATACCAATGGAAGGTGTTGGTACAAACCACCTTTCAAAGCAATGGAAAAATCTTTCAATATGTCTCTTAGATATTAAATGGTCATATTTTTCAACCATATGTATGAGGATAATAATAAATAGAGTTGAATATTAACTTAGTATCAATATCCTTCTGAAGACTTCTTTGAAACATCACGGTAAACCTCATATCTCAATAAAATACAATTAATGGTGGTATTCCATGAAATCATACCACTTTGATAATGTTTAAAAAATTATTTTAATAAACTGAGAAATATTATACAATAGAAATTAATTTTTCTGACTTCATAAGGGGATCAACAAAAACTAATGTATAATTATTTCCTTTAGATTTTTTGGGCAGTGTGATGATAAATTGCATTTTTATTTTTTCACATATCTATTCTAGTATGGTTAATGGTGGTACCATCCCCTTATACTTATATATTTTTTTCTTAACTTGTTAAAATACTAATCATGTAACACCCCAAACTTCTATGGTACACTTCCCTTTGAATGATATAATAACGCGTGTTGTACGCAACTTCGAGTTCTAACACACACCACAACCAATCAAACAAGCCGTTATGAATAGTAATACAGACTTTTTAAATTATCTTTAAATTTTATCATTCAAAATGGACTTCATATTTGGATTCGGAATATCTAAATTAGCTTAAGGTAAATTTTTGGTAATTTTCTGAAAACATGTTAGTTTTGATGAATAGTGAAAAGAACTGAGTTATATTTTAAAAAAAATTATTTAAATAATTATTTATTTTATATAAAATTAATTATGGTCAAAATATATACATAATACATATATAAGATCAATTTAATTCATTGGAGTTACTTTTATAATAATTTTAAATATATAAAAATTTTATTGAACTTTTCGCCGTCTTTTACCCACTTCCTAGGAGAATTTGGAAATTCACATAAAACATAATTTTACCACTTTTATGTGTGGAACTCTTAAAATCTGAGAGACACGATTAATATCAAGGAGTAAAAAGTGGTTCAATAAGATAAAAATATTTTTGGTGAATAGTTACTTTTACTTTTATTTACCACGATTAAAAGTAAATAAGGTAATTAAGGGTAAAAATGATATTAATATTACCCTAAAACCTGTCCAAATTCTATTGGACATGTGTATATTGATCAAAAACTACCTTAGGAATAAAATATTATCATTTAGGTCCACTTGGATTAGATTAGGAAATTTATTATTATTTAATTCAATGAAGAGTTAAAAGTTATAAAATAAAAGTTTAATAATAAAATTTTTTTTAATATAGGGTTATACATAAGATAAATCAGATTAAAAATATTAATTAGAAAGATAAAAATATTTCCTATATAATGGTATTTTATTTAAAATTTTTAGACACTAAATAATTTAATTTATTTAGAAGCAGTAATTACCAAATTAATGAAATATTAAAATAATTGATATTATAAATATCAAAATAAATGTAATCTGAGACTTTTTATAAATTCCACTATTTTTCTAGGGTAATATGACATATTAGTACTGGTTATATGAATTTTTTTCAAAGTAAAAATACTGTTATGAAATTATCAAAAACAAAATACCCAATAGTGTCAAAATTGACATAAAATAGTTTTTAAAAAATATATTATATTATTAGTTTATATTCTATTCATAAAAATCTATGGATTGGCCACAGGACTTATATAATGATAGATGTATCATTAATAGACCACTTTGGGGTCGGTTAGAAGTTTATAGTATCTTCATTGACAATATAATATAAAAATACAAAGAAACATGGTAAATGTTAAACTATTCAACTAAGAGTTAAATATAAATGATAAGGTTAATATAGTGACCTAAACCTATATAAAATGTAATGGTTGAAAGGATTTCGACCCATACCCACCTTAAACTTTAAATAATCAACTTTGGAGGAATATTAAATTGAATTTGAATTTATTATAAAATAATATTTCTAGCTTTTCCAAAGGTTCCCCTCGGCCCTCTTATAAAAGGGCACTCCCCCTTCTCTCTAATTCATACCTACAAAGCCATTTGGATCATCCAACCCCTACCCTAATACTCTCTAAAATTCCCTCACTTCAACCTAGAGGCCTTAGTTTGATCCGAAACCCAACCTATAGATCCCTTTTGATCAAATAAAAAGGAAGAACCCAAAGAAGTGGTAAAGTTTTCACCACCCTTTTCAAGTTCCTTTCTTCTTCAACTAATTCTTTCTTTGTTATTTCCTTTCTAAAATACAAACTACATTATCTTCTATATACTATGATGTTATTATAAACATGGTACAATAATATTCAGTATTCTATCCATCCATTGAATGACATGTCACCATACGTGCGTACGTACGGATTACCGTCTCCACGTCGTGGTGTAATTGTTATTCAAAAACATTATTATTTGGATGGGTATGATAATGATTTGTAATTTATGTAAATAATAAACATAACATGATAATGATTCTGTATATATGATATACCATCCAATTATATATTATTTTAATATCATAAGAATGATATTGTCATTCGTGCGTACGTACGGACTACCGTCTCCACGAACGCTATAGGATTCATTCTCTGTCATATCCATTCAAGTATAATTCCCATTTAATTATTTAGAATAATTTTTATGGTCATGATATCATTCTGGATATGAATAAGATACAACATATCCATAACAAACATATCTTATGTGAAAAACATATTAATTAAAATGAGTAAGTTAACACCCAAAACAACTGTAATACTATGATATTATTAACAATGAAATTTTAAAAGAACATATATGTTATCATATTAATTTAAATTATTCTATTATAATTTAATAAAAACTATTTCACAATTATATAGGTGTTTAACCTACCCTCAACCAAGGAACAGTACAAGGTAAGGGTTTATTTCACAATCTCTTCATTATCCGAGGTTGTTTAAACGTAATTCTCTACTGGGACCTCTTTATCATAAACATCCATGATTCTTAAAAATGTATTTCAAAACATTCATAATATTTTATAGAATATGGGTTAACGTCATTTCTACCCATGTTTGAGGTTTTACAAGATGTTTATAAATGAACCATTTCGTCGTTTTCCAAACAATGTCCTTTTTAACCTTTTCAACAAAATTAAGGCACGAATGTTCTTTTTTAACTTATACGGAGGGTGCGGAAATTTTTTGCAGTTATAAAATATTCAAAGCTTACCTTAAAATCATATAATGATGTTATCAAAGTAAATTTTTTATTTTATAATTATGTGACTTTTATATGATTAAAAAAAGATATATTTCTCTCAAATAGTTTTGATTTTATCTATGTCAACATCCTTTGATGGATTTTAAGATTATTTGAAGTTGATTTATTAAGAAGGAAAACATCCATATTGTATTGAAGGTTTTGTGATATGTTTGACTGTGGATTTGTTATTTTTATACCATTCATGGTTTATGGAGAAAGTATTGACATTTTTTATGATAGTTTTAATACTAATGTTTATGTTATGTTTAAACCTGTTCATATGAAGAATGCATTGGACTTAATAAGTGACGGGTGGAGCCCGCTATAGCTCCTCGATGCATCAGTAGGTCTCATGAGACAAACTAGTGTCTTGGCATAAGGCCATGACAAAATCTTATTTGTATTCTTGGCATGGGGCCTTGGCTACGTGGTTATGATAGTCTGGAAATATGCATTCCATCATTATGAAAGTGGTTATTGATATTTCATGTGATTATTCGACTAGTAGAATATCAATGTGAATATGTAAATGGGATTATTTCATTTTCTTTTTTCCATATTATGCTAAAGTTCATGTTTAAAAGGATTTTTTTTAGTTATACATTGCCTTAAATGTTTATGTTTATTTATTAAAGTCTCTGCTAAATTGATTACCATACAGAGCATCTCAGCTCACCCCTTTCGTTGTTTTATTTTTCCCAGGATGTGAAGAAATATTTTTTGACTGACCTGTAGGGATAGTCTAATGGGGATATGAGTATAGACTATAGAGACTATATTATTGTTGTTTTTCTCATTATGATGTTATGTAACATTTATGAATGTATCTAGTGTTTCCAAGGATACTAAACTAATCGGTATTTCAACACTTTATCATTAGTGATCATGACAATGATACGTAATAATTCACAGACTATAGGTAACTAGGGTCGTGGAATTACAGTTTGTATCAGAGGTAGTTTAGTATAATCCTTGGAAGCTAGATTTAGATAAACCCTGATTAGAGCACATAGACCTAAGATGGACATTGAGGATTCGTATAGAAGAACTTCCAAGAATTTTGTTATTGTAGAGATTTTTTGACTTTTCCGAGAAATACATCCCTGTCTGGATACGAGCAGGTTGAGACGGCTCTCGAACCGATGTTCCTAGGGGTAAAACCCAAAAACACCACTTTGAGGTAGACTCGAATGGGAACTGGTGCATGACAATGGGCCTTGCTACACTCTTCTTTATGACCCTCCTGGGGGATATTCTTAGGATAATTCTCATTTTCATTACAATCCATTATGAAGGGTTTATGAGTATATACATCCTCAAAGAAATTTTTTTTATGATTATGGATTATATCCATAAATAGTTCAATTTATGTTAAGTGTTTTACAAGTATGGAATTATGTATTTTTATTCATAAACTAATCTAGTTTATGCCATTGTTTAGAAATTGTGCCTAGTAGAATGAATGGAAACTGTATCAATGCACTCACTCCATGTATGGATTTCCCTCCTACTCAAGATAATTATAGTAGAGCTGGTGATGCAACTACTTCTGATAAGGTAATCACCGTACAGGGACAACTCACTCAGGTTATGAATAATATCCTTACCCATATGGAACTGATCTGCACTGTGGAGGATCAATGTTAGATCACTTCGTGATGCAACAACCACCAACATTCAATGGGAGTACAAATCCAATGGTAGCTGAGCAATGGATAAGTTCCCTATAGAAAGTATTTCAGGCTTTGGGGAGTTGTGAAAGAGAAATTGTTATCATGGTTGTTTACCTCCTCACTGGAGATGATGATCAATGGTGGTCATTGATTCAAAACACTAACGAAGATGATGATGTATCAAATATGGAATAGATGGAGTTCAATGAACATTTCATGGAAAAATACTTTCCTCGTGACTATCGAGCATATATGGAAAAGAAATTTTTGAGTCTAAGGAAATAGGAGGATGAGAATGTCGCAATGTATGAGGATAACTTTATAAGGTTATTGAGGCATACAACAAATTATATATGTAACCCAAGAAGTAAGATTGATCTTTTATTTAATGGTTTAAAACCGTTTCTCAGTCGATCATTAGTCTCATAATCCTTCTCATCATAATAAGATATTGTTTAATGTGCTATCAAGATAGAAAATGAATTCGCTAAGTCGTATGACTTTAAGGGAAACCAAGAGAAGAAGAGATCTGCTGACCACTCTGGAAATGAAAATAAAGGGAAGAAGGGAAAAGTTGATTATCCAGCCTGTATTAAATGTGGGAAGAAACACCCTGGTACTTGCTTGAAGGGAATGGGAGTCTGTTACAAGTGTGGTGAAAAAGGCCACCAAGATCATGATTCCATGGGAAAGTGAGTTCCTGTTAATGTGGAATGCTATAATTGTAGAGAGAAGAGACATTATGCAAATTTATTTCCTAAGCATTATGGGAAATTACATCAGAAGAGCCCAAGGGATCATGTCCACGATTATGCTATCACTAATACCGAGGTAGAAGCTCCGAAAGATGAGGTTGTAGTTAATTTAATGGTTTCCTCATGTTTAGAAAATACATTATTTGATTCTAGATCATCGAATTGTTTCATATCTTCCTAGTTTCCTATGAAAATTAGATATTTCCAATTTGTATTAAAATGGTAATTTTTAGTTAAAACTCCTAAGGGATGTATCATTCCAGCAATGTTTTGTGAATCAGTCCCCATTAGAGCAGGTAAATGTTTTTTATCTGTTGATCTCATCCTCATACCTATTATTGAGATTGATATAATCCTTAGTATGGATTGTCTTTTGGACTATGATGTGAAGATTTTTTGTAAAAAGAAGGAGGTAATGATTTTTGATGATGATGAAAAGGGAGACATTATCTTTAGAGCAGAATCATCACCACCTAATTATTATCTTGATCCACCCCTAGTAGCTCAACTAAATTCAAATATTGTGGAGGAAGAGAATGAAATGACTGTGGGTGAGGAAAGAATGATCAAATAGAGGATGTACATATTGTAAAAGAATACGTAGATGTGTTTCTGGAAGATTAACATAGACATCCTACAGAATGAGAAGTTGAGTTTTCCCTTGATTTAATTCCTGGATCAAGGCCTATATCGAATACCCATTATAGAATGGCCACTATAGAATTAGTTGAACTAAAGAAACAAGTAGATTAATTGAGTAATACAGGATTAATTCACCCTAGTGTTTCTCCATAGGGAGCCCCTATTATTTTTGTTAAAAATAAAGATTGATCTATGAGGTTATGTATCTACTACATGGAGATCAATGCTATAACAATAAATACCATATATTCCCTACCTCACATTGATGATTTATTTGACCAACTACATGGAGCTCAATACTTTTCAAAGATTGACCTTTAATCATGATATCATTAGTTGTGTGTGAAGAAGGAAGACATTTTGAAGACAACATTTTGAACCAGGTATGGGCATTACGAGTTTATAGTAATGCCTTTTGGGCTGATTAATGCACCCTCAGATTTCATTGATCTAATGAACAGAGTTTTCAAAAAATATCTCAAGGATTTTGTAGGGGTATTTATTGATGATATATTATTATATTCCAAATGCTCCGAAGACCTTGAAAATCACTTGCGCATTACCCTAATGACTCTTAGAATACATGAATTATATGGGATGTTTAGCAAGTGTGAATTCTGGCTTCAGGAGATTTCTTTTCATAGCCATATTGTCTCCAAATATGTAATCTCTATTGATCCTTATAAGAACAAGGAAATCCAAGAATGGCTAGCACGGATGAGTATAACCAAGGTATGTAGTTTTATTGGTTTAGAAGGTTATTATCGACATTTCATCCATAATTTTGCATGATTGGCTAACCCATTAAAAAATATCACACGTAAAGGGGTTAAATTTGTTTGGGAAGAAGACTGTGAAGAATGTTTGGAATAACTGAAGAAAAGATTAGTCATTTCTCCAATATTGACACATCCATCAAGAAATGATGGGTTCGTTATTTACTATGATGCATCGAAGAAAGGACTTGGTTGTGTCCTTATGCAGAATGATAGGGTTATTGCCTATGTGTCACAAAAGTTGAAAATTCAAGAGAAAAACTATCCTACTAATGACCTTGAGTTAGCTTCTATGATATTATATTTGAAGATATGGAGACACTACCTCTATGGTGAAAAATGTGATATTTATACTGATCACAAGAGTTTGAAATATATTTTCTCACAAATATAATTGAACATTAGGCAAAGGAGATGTCTTGAATTACTCAAGGATTATGATTTCACGATACACTACCACACGGGGAAGGAATAAAAGGTGGAAACTGATTTGAGTAGAAAAGATAATGGAGTTTTGAACAATATGAGATTTGAAAGGGATCCTATTTTCATGGATCTAGTTAAGATGGACATGAGAATAACCAGGGAAGGTGAAACAACAATGCTTTTTAATATGGTTGGAAAAATATTTTTATTAGAAAGTATTAATAGTTCTCAGACCGATGATGAAGAGTTTAAAAAAAGTTTAAAGCTGTGAATGATGGGAGACTGAGTGACTTTGTTTATGAAGAAGAAATTTTGAAATTTGGGAAGATACTTTGTGTTCCCGATATACCTGATCTTAAAAGGGAATTGTTAGATGATTCTCATAGTTCCAATTTCTCTATACACACAGGGGGAACCAAAATGTATAGAGATTCTAAGGAAGATTTTTGGTGGGAAAACATGAAGAGGGAGATAACTGATTTTGGGTCAAGATGTATGGTTTGTTAACAAGTGATAGCTAGAAGAAAATAGCCTGGAGGAGTCATGAAACCTCTTCCCATACCAGAGTGGAAATGGGACAATATTACGATGGACTTTGTCATGGGGCTACCAAAGACTCCTAAGAAGAACGATGAAATATGGGTTATTGTTGATCGTCTTACCACGTAAGCATATTTTCTTCCTATAAGAGAAGATATACCACTGGAACGTCTAGAAAGACTATATATTAATGATGTTGTGAGACTTCATGGAGTACCCCTATCGATTGATTCTGATCGTGATCCCCGTTTTACTTCAAGATTCTGGAAGAGTCTTCAGAAGGCCTTGGATACTGAACATCGTTTGAGCACTACCTACCACCCTCAAACAGATGGAAAATCAGAACAGACTATTCAAACCTTAGAATACATGTTTAGATCATGCTCACTTGACTTTCAGGGTATGTGGGATCAGTATTTACCTCTGGTGGAATTTTCCTATAACAATAGCTTCCATTCAAGTATTCAGATGGAACCATATGAAGCGTTGTACGAAAGGATATTTCACAAACCAACCTATTGGGATGATGTTAGTGAATGAAACTCGTAGGCCCAGAACTGGTGGAGGAAATGATGGAAGAGGTGAAGGTAATTAAAAACCACATCAAAGCAGCTCAAAGTAGGCAGAAGATCTATGGCAATAATCGAAGGAAGGATTTGGAATTTCTGGTAGGAGATCATGTTTTCTTGAATGTACCTCCATGGAATGGAGTTATATGATTCGGTAAGAAATGTAAATTGTGTCCCAGGTACATCAGAGATTTTGAAATTATTGAACAAATTAGGGCTATATCATACCGTTTGGAGATGCCGCCAAATCTCTCCCATGTTCACGATGTGTTCCACGTATCACTATTGAGAAAATACATGCCTGGCCAAACACATGTACTCACTTATGAGGAATTAGAACTGGAACCTTATCTATCTTATTGCTAAGAGCCGATCAGGATTTTTGATACAATAGAACAAGTGCTGAGAAACCGGATGACTCATCTTGTAAATGTTTTATGGAGGAACTATAAGATGGAAGAGGCAACGTGGGATCCGGAGGAAATTATGATGAAGAACCACCCAAGTATTTTTATATAGTAATTTTCTATAAATTTCTAGGATGAAATTATATGAAGGAGGGAAGAATGTTACGGCCCAAGCTTCTATGGTACACTTCTCTTTGAATGATACAATAGCATGTGTTGTACGCATCTTTGAGTTCTAACATACACCACAACCAATCAAACTAGCCGTTATGAATAGTAATACCTACATTTAGAAATTTCACAAATTTTATCTTTCAAAATGGACTTTATATTTGGATTCGGAAAATCAAAATTAGCCTAGGGTGAATATTTTGTATTTTTTTGAAAACATTCAATTTTTGATGAATAGTGAAAAAACACTCAGTTATAGTTTAAAAATGATTTTTTTTAAATAATTATTTATTTTATTTAAATTTAATTAAGGTCAAAATAGATACATAATACTTATATAAGATCAATTTAATTTATTGGAGTTTTTTTAGAATAATTTTAGATATATAAAAATTTTATTGAACTTTTCACCGTCTTTTACCCACCTCCTATGAGAATTTGGAAATTCACATAAAAAATAATTTTACCACTTCTATGAGTGGAATTTCAAAATCCAAGAGACACAATTAATATCAAGGAGTAAAATTTGGTTCAGTAAGATAAAAATAATTTTGGGTGAATCGTAACTTTTAACTTTTATTTACCACGGTTAAAAGTAAATATTGTAATTAATGATAAAAATGAAATTAATATTACCCTAACACATGTACTAATTCTATTGGACAAGTGTATCTCGACCAAAAACAATATTATGAATAAAATATAAACATTTAGGTCCACATGATTATATTCGAATGTTTATTATTATTTAATTTAAAGAAGAGTTAAAAGAGTTTAAATCAATGTTTGATAACTATAACATTTTTAATATAGGGTTATATATAAGATAAATGAAAATATAAATATTCATTAGGGATATAAAAATATTTCATACATAATGGTATTTTATTTATAATTTTTAGACACTAAATAATTTAATTTATTTATGACACAATGGTGATGCAGTAATTACCTAATTAATGAAATAATAAAATAACTGATATTATAAATTTTAAAATAAATGTAATTTGAGAATTTTTATAAGTTACACAAATTTTATTGATTAATATGACATATTAGTAATGTTTATATGAATTTTTTTCGAAGTAATAATACTGTTATGAAATTATCAAAAACAAAATACCCAATATTGTCAAAATTGACAAAAATGAGTTTTTAAAAAATATATTATATTATTAATTTATATTCCATTCCTTAAAATATTAGGATTTGCCAAGAGACTTATATAATGATATATGTATCATTAATGGACCACTTTTGTGTCTCTGGAATTTTTGTTGTAATTTTATTGACTATATAATATAAAAATACAAAGAGACATGGTAAATGTTAAACTATTTAACTAAGAGTTAAATATAAATGATAATGTAAATATAGTGACCCAAACCTGTAGAAAATATATTGGTTTAATGTATTTAGATCAATACCCACCTTAAACTTTAAATAATCCAATTTTGATCCATTATACACCAAATATTAATTTATTATAAAATAATATTTTTAGTTTTTCGAAAGGTGCCCCTCACCCCTCTTATAAAAGGGAACTCCCCCTTCTCTCTAAGTCATACCTTCAAAGCCATTGGGCTCGGCCAAAACCTACCCAAATACACTATCAAATACCCTCACTTCATCCTAGTGGCCTTAGTTTGATCATAAAGCCAACCTAAAGAGCCCTTTTGATCAAATCACAAGGAAGAACCTGAAGAAGTGGTAATGTTTTCACCACACATTTTCAAGTTCCATTCTTCTTCCACTTCGTCATTCATTGTTATTTCCTTTCAAAAATAATAACTCATGTATCTTCTATATACTGTGATGTTATTAAAAATATGGTACAACCATATTCAGTATTCTATCCATCTTTGAATTACATGTCACCATACGTGTGTACGTACGACTTACCCTCTCCACGTCGTGGTGTAATTGTTATTCAAAAACATTATTATTTGGATGGGTATGATAATGATATGTAATGGATGTAAATAATAAATATAACATGATAATGACTCAATATATATGATATACCATCCAATTATATATTGTTTTAATATCAAAAGAACGATATTGTCGCTCGTGCGTACGTACGGACTACAGTCTCCACAAACGTGATGAGATTCATTCCCCATCATATCCATTCAATTCTAATTCTAATTTAATGATTAAAAATAATGTTTAAAGACATTAAATCATTCTGGATATGAATAAGATACAACCTATTCATAACAAACATGGATTATGTAACAAAGTATATAAAATAAAATGAGTAATTTAACACACAAAACAATGATAATACTAAGATATTATTAACAATGTAATGTTATAAGATCATATATTATATAATATTAATTTAAATTATTCATTTATAATTTAATAAAAATTATATAACCATTATAAATGAGTTTAACTTACCCTCGACCATGGAAAAGTACAAGGTAAGGGTTTATTTCATAATCTCATCATTATCCGAGGTTGTTTATACGTAATTATCTACTGGGACATATTTATAACCAACATCCATGTTTCTTAAAAATGTATTTCAAAACATTCTTATTATTTTACAGAATACAAGTTAAAGTTATTTATACCATTGTTTGACTTTTTACATGATTTTTATAAATGAATCATTCCATCATTTTCCAAACAATGTCCTTTTTAATGTTTTCGAAAAAATTATGGTAATAATGTTCTTTTTTAAATTATATGGCAGGTGCAGCTATTTTCCGCCGTTATAAAATATTCTAAGATTACCTTACAACTTATTAGGGTATTTTCAAAGAAAATGTCTTATTTTATAATTATGTGACTTTTAAATGTTTTAAAAAAATGAGATATTTCTCTCAAATAGTTTTGATTTCATCTATTTCAACATCTATTTATGGATTTCAAGTTTATTTGAAGTTGATTTATTAAGATACAAATCAACCATATTGTATTGAAGGTTTTGTGATATGTTTGACTGTGGGTGGGTTATTTTTATACCATTCATGGTTTATGGAGAAAGTAATGACATTTCATATGCTAGTTTTAATACGAATGTTTATGTTATGTTTAAACCTATTCAT
Organism: Viscum album; assembly: GCA_963277665.1. Taxonomy (NCBI): domain Eukaryota; kingdom Viridiplantae; phylum Streptophyta; class Magnoliopsida; order Santalales; family Viscaceae; genus Viscum; species Viscum album. The sequence goes on from OY728128.1 coordinate 175,165,263, forward strand.
ATGAGGAATGCATTGGGCTTAATAAGTGACAGGTGGATCTCGCTATATCTCCTCGATGAAAAGGTAGGTATCATGAGACAAACTACTGTCTGGGAAGGAGGCATTGAAAAAATCTTATTTCTAGTCTTGGCACGAGGCCTTGGATACGTGGTTATGATAGTCTAAAATCATGCATTCCGTCATTATGAAAGTGGTTATTGATACTGCATGTGATTATTCGACTAGTAGAATATCCATGTGAATAAGTAAATGGCATTATTTCATTTTATTTTTTCCATATTATTCTGAAGTTCAAGATTAAAAGGATTTTGTTTTAGTAATACATTGCCTTAAATGTTTATGTTTATTTATGAATGTTTCTACTATATTGTTATCCTTACTTAGCATCTGAGCTCACCCCGTTCTATGTTTTATTTTTTCCAAGATGTGAAAAAATCTTTTATGACTGACCTGCAGGGATACTTTGAAGGGGATATGAGTGTGGACTATGGAGACTATGTTATTTTAGTTTTTCACATTATGATGTAATGTAACATTTATGAATGTATCTAGTGTTTCAAAGGATACTGAACTAATCGGTCTTTCGAGACTGGATCTTTTTGTATCATTCCAATGATACGTAGTAATGCACCGACTCTGGGTAACAGGGGTCGGGGCATTACCAATCACAAACTAACTTACTCTACACACTACACCAATGTGTACATTTTGTCATGGTTTCAAAGTGGCGGTTTACAAATCTCCTGCAAATTTTTTTTAAAATATTTTCATGATAATTTAATATGATCCACTACAAAAATTTTAAAAATTAAAAAATGCGACACTTTTCCCCTCCCCCAACACCCCCCCAGACACCCCAGACACCGCTGACCCCCCAACAACTCCCCAAATCTCTAGCCGTGTCTCCAGCCATCACTGCCCATCACCACCACTCACCATGCCTTGCCTCGCCATTCCTCTTTGGACCTCACCTCACCATCCCTCTCCATTCCTCACTTCCCTTCACTGTGGATCCCAACCCAACCTCACCTCCCCTCAAATGTTGAAGGATGATTTAAAGTGAGATTACCCTTCATCTCTTTCTGTATTTTCATTATCTCTATATGAACAGATTTACTCAATTTTGGATATGGTTCAGAAATTATTTAATCTAATCATGGTTATTATTCACCATTGTGGTTGGGGTTTTTTTCAATAATTGGTAAAGGAGGAAATAATTTGATAACATCACTAAAAAGGAAGTAATTTCAGTGAATTTAAGAAGCTGAATATTTTTATTTTTTATTTTTTTCAAAATTGGATGATATTGATGGTTAAATGGGTTTTACATCACATGTTTTTTTTTATTTTATAGGGTTGAGAGTGCTCCATAGACCATGTACGAGGTTTTGGACTTGTGTTCATTTTGATTATAGTGCCTGATGTGTTTTATATCATTTATGACTAATTTTTAAAAGTAAATATATAATTACAATTATTTATATGTAGTTATTAATTTTATGTGATGTGACGATAATTTTGAGAGTTAATAGGGACTTGGATGGAGCATAGATGAGATCAGATGAGGTTTGTTGGATTAAGGATTATGTTCTAAAATAAATATGGAGGTTGGTGGCCCTAATAATTCAAGAAAATAATCTTATTGTTTCATGAATTACCACTATAATAATATTTTATAGACATTAGTAGAATTTATAGCGTAATATTGATGTAGAGTAAAGGAAATATGAAGGTTTTGGGTCTCTTTTACTTGAGATGGTTGTTCTATGGTACATTGTGAATGAGATTGATGAAACTTTATTTATAGATAATACAGTGGTATGAGATGGTAATATATAACCATACCTAATTTCATTAGGAAACTGTTCTAGTTTTCTATTCTACCCTACTGAGAGTTCTATTGTTTTTCATGGTGTTGTTCCTTTCTCAGATTTCAAGGTGTTGGACCAATTGGAGGATACATGAAAATATCTTCCTGGACACCTATATTTTCAATATAATTGCTTAGTTTATTGATCCTTTTAAATACACCCCACAATTTCATTATTACATAGAATAATGAAAACATTTAGGTTTATAATGATAATGGTAAAAAAATGTAGCATCACGGATTTTTCATCACACGAGGAAAAAAAATCATTGGAACTTAACCCATTTGATAGTGGTGTTAGTTTGAATTATGACAACATCATGATCACATAAAACATTAAGCAAGGGATATTTGTCTACTTTCTTGATCTTAATTCATATTCAATTTCCATTTAAGTTCATCAAAGACTAAATTATGTTATTATAATAAATGTGGATTCATGTCTCTATATATCACTTTGGAAATAAGAAAATGTACAGATTTTGGTTTTCCCAATGTGATGATTTCTATTAGTGTAATAGAATATCGATATTTCAATGTACTATATTAAGCAACATGGATAGAGGGGGTTCAATTAATTATTGATATAATGTGTCACTAAACCATCATGGTTGGTACTAAGGCTAAGAACACACTATTTATAGATTTGTTTGTCATGAATGTCAACTCTCCAATACATTTAGAGTTTCCTTCCAATTTATTTATTATATTATTTTAATTATATGTTTCTCAATGATATGGTTGTGTATGATTTTGAGATTATCATTTAGAATTAACTACTCTATGATACCTATTATATTTTATTTTTCATTATCATTAATTGGCTCGAATCATTTATGATTTCAAATTCATTTGTACTAGGTCTTATTATACATGATATTTTAATTATATTCAATATAAATAATTAAAACTATGTAATACATGTATTTTTACATACTATATATCGATGAATGAAGCTATATATTCTCTCAACCAAATATTTTTCTCTATAATTGATTCCCTAAAGTGATGTATATATGAATAATTAAAATCATTGAATCCCAATATTCATAATAAAATATTATTTAATATAATTTTTACCTAAATTAAATTTCTCATGTTAAATTCAAAACATTGAAAATAATATATTCCATGAGCATACCTTGTCAATAGAAATTGATTAAATTTATTATTACTCCCCCTGACTCTCAACAAATAAAAACACCCATTATATATTTTAGTCATTTTAATTGTTCGTTTATTTATACATGAAGACATAATCCTTAAACAAGATCAAACATTTAATAATTTTATATTTGATGACTTCTTAACTAGGTACCATGTGTGAGTTGATCAAATAATATTTTAGTTCCAAAACATGAGTGTGTAATAAATATAAAACCCCTATATTATACAAAGATATATTAATAGGATTCATGGAAAGGAAAATAAAATTTTGATGTATAATTTTCAAAACCAAGACTGTATAAATTCACTGCATCCCTGTAATATTAAATTAAATTTCATTTTGTAGGAATCAATGTTTAGAAAAATTTAATTTATAATTACATAATCATTTTAAAATATCAATGATGAAAATGAAAAATTTTCGGCTTCCCAACATGTGATGCTTTGGATATAATATTATTTTGGATTGTTACCAAGTGAAATTTTCCTACTTCCCACACAATTAAATGACTTTTAATTACTATATTAAATATTAATATAAATAATTCTTGTTTTTTGTCCTCTTTTAAAAAAACAAGTAGTTATCAATTTCTTTTTCATGGTACATAGTATATTCTAAAGTAAATAAAAAAATTATGAAAAATATTGATAGAGACATTATATAAATAGATAGTATTTTTATATTTAGTATGAAATACTGAAAACATAACAAGTTTTTTGGTTAAACTATTAGTGTTTCTAATTAGATGGAATATGTACACTACACCAAACTGAGAATTTAGAAGTGGTTTACAAACGCACTACTAATTGTTTTTGGAAAAATTTCACTATGGTTTTTTTTAAATTGTCGCTAAATAGTTAAAAAAAATTAATAAATGCGACAATTTCAACCTCCCCTAACACCCCTGACCACCCCTCCCCCTTGACACCCTCGACTCTCACCCAGTAGATCCCCCTCCCCTCCCCCGACACACCTCTGTGAATGCATACCTTATATTTAGACTTCATCTCTGCACGTCATAAGTAGTTGATAAGTCTTTTCATGTTTGATGCATATTTTTATATTGGGTGTGTTGAGGCTTGAGGATGGATGTAGGTCTACATTTATGGTGTTTTATTTTTTTGCGTATTTTATATTTTTCATCAACCCTTGGGTGATTAGTTTTTTATTGAAATATGAATTATTCATTGAATTTATTATATAATTTTATTTAATTTATTAATTTTATAGATATATCGTATATGTTTGCTTATTTTCCCATTATATTATACTCTAATTTTTTTCCACTATAGAATATGGATTAGTACCATGCATCATTTTTAATGCCAATTGCATATATTTTGGAATTCTTGAGGTATGTCTAGCCACATCTTATATGATGATTATAGAATAGGGAATTACAATGTGACATCATAGCATTTAGTTCCTTTTTAAATTGGGTAGATGGAAGAGGGGAATCTGAGGACTTTATTGAATCATGATATAGATCATATATATGTGAGTCATGAAAACCTTTTCGGTGATATGTCCTGGTTATCATGGGTGTTGGATTTTTGTTATTTTTTTTATTCTATGATTGAGTTTTTTATGGAATATATTTTTCTTTTGAAAGAATTTATTTTAAATTTTCATCACCTATATCACAAGAATGAGGCCCACGTGCATGCACCACATTACGTATATATTATTTTCATGACATTAAAATGAATGAATTAAATTGGAATTTTAAAATGGGTTTTAGTTTATTAATGTTTACCTAACATATATGGTGTTCAAAAGTATTTAACCTCATATAATTTATGTTACATGATTGATTCATTTATAAATTTAATTGTTTATAATTTTGGTTATTGAACTCGTAGAGTCCTGAAAATTGATTCTTGATCACTTCTTATATATTTTTATAGGAAAAATTATTTAAAATATTAATATTTCTAAACCAGTATCAATTAATATATTATCCTATTTTGTAATATTTATATTTTTTAATAATATTTTAATAATGTTTATGATCATTTTGACATATATGGATAAAATTTGGATCACATTACCAAGGAACACACCATAGTATGCTAATGGTATTTCAGAGTTTATAGATTCTTCAATTTTCAGTAAATCGGTTAATGAGAGAATTAGATTCCCATTTTGGTAATGTAAATGTAGAATATGGTTGAAGAGAGATGATGTTTGTGACCAATTAATATTGAAGAAATTACCTAATCAATATTTGTGATGGATTTGTAATAGATAATAAAACATTACAGAAATGTTGAGGACTGATGTAAATCCATAGAATGATCCACGAAAATCATCAACAATGAAAATTGAAATGAAAAAATTTATAAATGATACATTCAACATTAAAAATAACAACATCAACATCATAACATATTAAAACAAACATTTAAGGGTGCTACAAGTATCCATCTGAAATGTGATGTTTTGGAGATGATAGAACAACTAGATCTATATTGTAACATATCATTGGATCCTCCTATTGATTCTATGGAGACTAATATAAGATAAAACTTCAATGAGAATGATGATGTGTTTCATGGATTAGTTGATGATGTAAATCAAGAGTACTATAGTGGATTATTTAAATATTCAATAAATTATTTTCTTCTAATGTTTTTCCATATCAAATGCCAATGTGGAAATAAAAATATGGTGAGTTCCATGATGTTGGAAGATTTTCATGATGCATTTCCAAATGAAAATATCCCAGAGTATTTTATGATATGAACAAAGATATTAACAATCTTGTCCGAATGATTTAATTCTTTATTGGGTATATGATTCAAGTTTACTAGAATTTAAGAAATGTTCTTCTTTTAAATGGTAGTCTATTAGTGATGTATAAATATTGAATCAATATACATCTATAAAGAATAATAAAATGAGAACATTTGTAATGTTTATTACGTTACATTCCTTTAAAGTATTGATTATAATGATTATTCATGATATAACAACTCTTTGATCACTTGAATTGGAATTATGTAGAAAATAACAATGATGGGTTAATGCCACATCCAAGAGATTCACAACTGTGGAATAAATTTGATTCATTACATATCGATTTCTCATATCATTCTAGGAATGTCTGAACGGGACTGGCTGTTGTTGGATTATACCAATTTGGGAATTTGAGTACTAGTTATAGCATTTGGATGATTGTTTTGATGCCTTAAAATCTGCATATGTAGATGTATATGCAAAAAACATCTTTCATCATTTCAATGATTATTCTTGGAAATCAAATTCCTAGAAATGATATAGATGTATAATTTATCCTTTAATAGAATAATTACAGTAGTTATGGAGCAATGAAGTTGATACAGAGGATGCATCTTCTAGAACAATGTTCAAAATGAAAGCTTCTCCAATGTGGGCCATTTATGACTTCCTTGTACATGGGAATCTATTTGTGTAGAACTCATACATGGGATTTGATTGTCATGTTTGAAACTTTGATTTTTATCCAGAATGGATACCTTATATTAGAAAATGGTTATTCTTGTGTAACCAATTATTTTGGGATTCATCTCAAAGATTTCGGCTGAAAAAGTAAAAATTCTCTGGTTTCATTGATCGTAGACCACCTCCAAATTTGTTAACAAAATATAAAATATTAGCACATCTTGGAAATGTTGAAACAAAATTGGGGAAGTTTAATCATTTGAATGATAGTTGGAAACTACTTTGAAGTGCATCGTCATGTTAAATTGTAATTCAATAATAGAAAAAAGTATATTCTTTGAATTTTTGTAATGGGAATTTAATTTGTTGTAGTATATTTTTGATGTCATGCCTATTGAAAATAATGTTTGTTAAAATTTGATCTTCACATTACTTAATTAGCATGGAGAGTCTAATGTTCATCTCAATGCTCAGAAATACATATAAGCAATGAACAAAAAGAATGATCTCTAGCCAGATGAGAATGGATTGTATGATCCACCAATTTCTTCAATGAAAAATAGGGACAAAGATACATTCCATAGAATTTTAAAACATGTAATGTTATCTAATCGGTATTCAAGTGACATATCAAGGTGTGTTGAATTAAATATTCATAGGTAACATGGATTGAAAATCCATGATTCTCATATTTTGTTATAGTAGTTACATCCATTTTTATTACATACATTATTACCTAAAAATGTTTTTGATTTTGTACTCCAATTATACACATTTTCTAGTCTACTAAATGAGAAAACTCTACATCCATTTAATCTTGAAATCCTACTGTTGATATTATAATTGACACTTTGTGTGATTGATATGAACATTCCTCTATAATTTTTTACTTTCGTGATTCATTTAGTAGTGAACTTGGTTGAGGATGTTAAATTATGAGGCCCCTTACCATATTGATGGATGTATCCATTTGAGAGATAAATTATTTATATGTATTTCATTTCAATAAAAATTTATTGGAACTTCTTAAATAATAACTCTGTTTTTTTATTTTACACATATATCATGGTAATTTGAAATCATATGTGAAAAATAAATCTCATCAGAAAGGCTCTTTTTTGGAAGTCTATTTGGCATAAGAGTGTCTAAAATTTTGTTCTAGGAACTTGTATGAAATTGTGACAAGATTCAATCAAGGTCGACTTGTTGATGACACACCAAATCAATCTAAAATACATAGGAAATATAAAATCATTCATGGTATTGGCTGATCGGTTGAGAGGAGCTCAAATGTTACACTATTAGAAATGGAATTATTACAGGAACATGAATATGCTCTCCTAAATAGTGAAATTTCAGATCTATTTATTATAGATTTGATGATATAAATAATTATATGAATGAGATTAGGAATAGTAAATGAGAATGATATAACAAAAGATGTTAATAAATAGATTGTTAAATGAGTTGCACATTATGTAAGCTCATAAATATTGAAATCAATATAGATATTAGGTTGATATATATAATTTGTAAATATAATAATGTATAGTAATTTTTTTTTATCATGAATTCTGATAATCGAGCAGCGTTTTCTGATGATTTGAAGTTTCTATATCGAGGTCCTCTAAAACAAATTAGAATCTTGGATGCTTACACTGTGAATGAATTTAGACTCCACACGGTTAATTGGGAAGAGGTATTGAAAAACAAAATAGTGGTATATTTATGTTTTTGGATGTGTAATACTATAGAATGTTGACTGGTATTATCGAATTAAAATACAGTGTAAATTTTGTAGTTGTTTTATTAAATTTCAATTAGGTAGAAATTATCAGTGGTGTTAAAAGAGATTCCATGCAATTTACTTCTTCAAACATCTCTAGATATTGGTGACCATGAACTACATATTCCATATATCTTATCATTATAGGGTAAAATTGAATATTATGTGACAAATGTTGTGGATGAATGGAGGAGTGCAGTTTCTCATTTAAAACAAAGGGACTTAAATTATATGGATGATGAAGTGGAAGATTTGACCTCTAACATCAAATCCCATAAATACCAAGAATAAGACTTATTTGTCCGTCATGATATTAAATATATTATTCTTTCAAGAGTGGATAAAATAGATGAAGTACTGATGGAGTAGGAAACCAATAGTATTTACGTAGAAAATTATTGTATACATAGGTACCCAATAATTTATCAACCACTTATGTCATTTGTGCTGTCATTCGTTCTCATTATTATGTATAATTTGTTTTTTTACCGAAAATTTATTATCGTTTCTATTTTTTTCTACCTGAATTTTTTGAAATATATGTTTAGATGTTAATTTTATTTTATTAAATGATAAGAATGCAAAGGAGTTAGTGTTATACTCACACTATGGGGTCAAAGATTTATTCTATAATCTGATCGACTATACTAATCTTTTCATTAGTTTAAATATTTATTATAAAATGTTATTGTTTTAATATATTAAATTATTGATTTATAATTGTTTAATTAATTCAAAATGTTTAGGCCACCAAGCTTCCTGAATAGATGTGTGGTTGAATGTTCATAAAAATTCTAATGGGATTTTTGTAAATGAGCATGCCAATGAAGCTGGGTTATGCATTAATTTTTCATTATCATAACATATTATCATATGTCACTATATTAATATATAATGCTTCAAATATGATTTATATTTGATTTATAGGTAAAAATTAATGATTTATGTGATTTCAATCTCATAATGTCTTACTCAGCCTCCCAGGATGACCCTGTGGGTAATGTCCTTGGGTGGGAGCATCCTTGTCGACTGTGAAGATGGGTTTGGGAATTTAACAATTTGAGTTATTCTGTAGGAAAATAGGGATTGAAAGTGAGGATTTGTAGTGAGAAGTTAAATCACATAACATTAAAATCATTTAGTTCAGAAAAATTTATTTATTTTAACTTTAAATATAAATATACAACATTGTTTAATTTCAATATAATTTTCTTATAGGTATCGGTAGCAGGAAGTACAGATGGGGATGGGGAGGGTGACGAGAAAAGTTTGCCAATTGGAAATAATTAGTGGAGAGGGTTTGTTCATGTATCAGTACATCCAATGTGGTTTTTTTATCTTTTTCATATATGTTAGATGGGATGAGGACAACGGGTTCCCTATGTGTTTTTGGAATATCAATGTGTCTATATGTTCTGTTTCAACTGGCTATGGACATTGAAATTTCTATATGATCATATTTGATGTTTAGTTTTTGGTCTCTCTTTTACATATAGGTTGATTTGACTAATATATTCTACTATTTATGAACTGTTTTCCATGGTGCCTTACTAAGTATGTTTATACTCACACCTTCATATGCTTTGCATGCATGATATTTTTCTTATATAGAAAACTGGTAGTTAGTGTCCTTATTTGTACTAGTGTCTATGGATCATAGAAGTAAGTGGAGGCACTGCCCTTTTTTTGTGATCAGACATAGTGTTCTTGAGTTGGGAACTCCACTTCTTTTCATTTTCCTTTGTTTCTAGATTGGTACCTACTTTTCTTCTTCTTGTATAAGAATATATTTTACCCTCTTCCATTCCTAGATATTTATCTATATCATTCTAATTTATTTTCAAGAGGTAACTACATGAATGTTTTACACCTAGAGGTTGTATTCTTTTAAACCTCTACATTATTTCATGGATTTGAGTGTGTGTGTGTGTGTGTCAATGTACAATATGATAAACCCTCCAAATTCAATGATATTACTACTATGTGCTTGTTGATATCCCTTCAACTATTGGGCGGTGAACATGTTGTGTCACTCTCAACATACTAGTGTCCCATGTAGGGTCCCAAGAGGTCAGGTCATTTCAAAAATCCCCATTGTTTTCTCCATGACTTTAATATCTTTCTAACCCAATCCATTATAGAAATTTCTATACCCTTTTCCAAATAACACATCAGGACCCATTCGTACTAAAAAAGGATTATTTTATGTTATCTCGCACAAAACTAAGTCCTATATCACTTATCCATATAATGATATATCAAGACTATTACATATGTGATAAACCCTATCTATTAGACCCTCTGTTTGATTAATATCATCTAGTTTTCACCTTCTTGTTTAGACCTCAATGTTGATGTGTTGGGTTATCTCCCTTTTGGGATATTTTTTTGCACTATTTGTGCATGGACTATGTTTTTTGAGTGCGGTCTTGTTTTTCATGGATAATCCTTGGGGATATAATTGGGTAACTCGATCTATGTGGATTATTGTTGTTATAGGAACATATAGGCTTCAATGTTTTTTGATGATCTCTCAATTGGGTTGGATCAGGGTTGGAAGTCATAGGATTTCAAAAAGTATTTAACCATTGTATAAATCCAAGTCAGTTTTAATCATCACTTGTTTAAGTTTAGATCATTTACATATATTTAGGGTGATTTTTATTTTGGATAAGCATTTCTTATTTCTTTTGAATCATTAATGAACCTTTTTATGAAAATGGTATTCATGATTGATGGTTTCATATTGAAAATTATTTCATTATTATGAAATTAATTTATCTTATTTAAAATTTTGGAGAATTTATTATTAACATGTAAGGCCTCATTTTAATTGATGTACATTGATTCACTATAGGTAGTTTTAAATGTATTAAATTTATAATTTCCTAGGAAAAGTGTTGTGTACTAGTTTAAAGAATCATCCTACTTTAAATGACAAATTAATTGAGAAATATATTTATTCTTTTAATGTATTGATAAATGTTTTATATATTCATTCAATGTGTTGATTCTTTCGATGTTTTTAGGTATTGTTCATTCTTTTAATGTGTTGTGTCTTGTTTGATTATTTCAATGTTTTGAGGATTTTATTCTTTCTTTCAATTTGTTTTATTCCTTTTTCAATATGTCAATTCTTTATGGTTTATTGAGAGTTAATGTATGTTGGTTATTTAGTTTTAACATGTGTTTTTTTCCTTATATGTTGGTGATATATTTGATGATCTAGTAAAAAATTTAGTGTTACTATAGTTTCTTTCTGGCTGCATTTTCTAGGGTTATAGAACCTATATCTTTTTTTAATTCATGATATAGTGTCGGTTTAAACCACTACTAGATATAGGTTTTTTAATTGGGGTTTAAACTACTTCTATATTATGGTATTTTTTAAGTCAGTAGTTAAAAACACTACTAAATATGTAAAATTTTACTTAGTGATGGTTTTATCCATATTAGTGGAGTTTTTTTCAGTAAAAATTTCAGGCTTTAGCAGTTATTGAAACCCACTGCTAGATCTCAATTACTTTTTAAATTGAAAATCGGTACTAAATCTAAGAAAACCACTGCAATATACGACTTCTATGACACTTTCTAGAAACTACCACTAAATGGAAGAAACTATCGCGTGTTCAATTCCGACACCAATTTTAGTGGAAGTATTGTGAAATTTTCACATAACCATTAAGTGTTGGTTTAAAAAACCTATAAATGTGAATTTTTTCGTAGTGGCAATATCTCTCTCCACGCCATCCAACCATAAATTTTGTTTCAAATTAGTATACATATTCATACATCTATAATGAATAAATAATGAATAAAAATGTGAAAGAACCACCTTATCCTAGATCAAATATAATACATAATGGACACATACATTGTTCCTAAAATTACTATTCCATCACAATCAACAATGAACTCATAAACATTTCATACCTTCTTTTCCATTTTTACTTCTTTATTCTATGCCTCTTAAATAATCACACAGATATATGGTTTAACAATCATTTGAAAAGGATAATATTTATACACATGTTTTGGATTTAAATATCCATATATTGAAAGACATAAAATATAGGATCACTTGAAATAATCATCATAGATATCTAAGAATAATCCTTTTTACTCAAACCAATTGTTGCCTTGTTCTCTCTCTCATGGTGGTAATATATTGAGAAGTCATAATAATTAATTTAATCCACCCATCTTATCTGGTTCATATTTAACTCTTTATATATGAATATATAATTTAAGATTTTATAATCAATATATGAGTCACAATTTTTCCTACCATGATAATGACTCAATATCTTTTGTTAAATAATTACAATAGCTAACTCCAAATCATGAGTTGAGTAATTTTTCTCATAAACCATCATTTATCATGAGTACTAATCTATAACCACATCATTATGCATGAGAAAACATAGAAATTACTTATTTTTTGTATAATTATATATTTAAATCCCTACTCCATGGTAGGGTAGTGTAACAACAGGTGAACTGAATAGAATTTTCTTTAGTTCCTTAAAACATTCCACAAATTCATCTATCCAAAGGATCATGGCTCGATTCCATGTTAACATGGTGATTGGATTCGACAATTGGGAAAAATTATCCAAAATGTTCCAAAAATATCTATCTGAAAAAAAGTTAAAAATATGGTTCTCAATAATAGATATTGGTTAGGTATAATGTTTATTAACTTTTCACATTGAATGGTGTACTGATATACAATCACATGAAATTATATTACCAATTAATGAAACATTCCAAAGACAAAATTATCACTTGGTAAATTTTATATAAATATTATCGTTCCTTAGGGTCTTTTGAAAAATTCTCATATTATCATCATTTCCCTTCTTTTCTCTTAGATTAAATACAAAAATCAGCTATAATGACTACCAAAAATTGATCAATGTATTTTATGAAGACATTATTCATTGAATCATAAATATCATGGGGAATTAATAATATCAAATGATATCAATATAAGTTTATAGTGACCATAAATTGTATGGAATATTATATAGGGTATATCCTCCTTCATGATCAAAAACTGATTTTATCCAGAATAAATATCAATTAGTGAAAAATATTACGCTCCAAAATGTTGATCCATCAAGTCATCTATACTAGTTAGAGGATAATAGTTACTGATAGTTATTTTAATGTTTTTAATAATCAGTAAAGAGTTATGTTGATCCATATTTCATCACACACAAAAATAGTTCCACACCAACGTGACACAATTTCCCTAATGAATCCCTTATCAATATTCTCCTAGGGTTTCTTCATAAAATCATGTAACTCAATTGGGACCCTTTTTTATGGAGTCATGGAAATATGTGTAACACCAAGTATGGGTTATCATGAAAACATAAATAAAAAATTTGATGGAATACCATTGAACCATTCTAAAAAGAAATCAATAAACTCCATCACAATAAGAATAACCTCAACATTACATTTCTCCCTAACTATGTGAGAAAAATTCCCCTTTGAATAGAAATCATGACCCATGTGATGGATTTAATTTCCATCAGAAGTTCATTTTTTAATCACACCGATAGGTGATAGAAGGATAATCTAGAATATTGAACATGAATTCCCATCATCATAAAATGATGTGGAATTTTTTTAAATAAAGAAAATAAAATCCCAGTATAATATCGAATTCAACTAGATTAATAATAAAAAGACATTTGGGAAACACATTCCCAAAATCATTTACTAGAGAAGAATCGTAACATTTAATAAAATCATCATACCATTATAGGTTTTTACTTGAAATTCAACATCTATTTTTTGAGTTGGTACTATAAAACCCACTGAAAATTTTATATTGATAAATATGTGGGTATATCTAAAATCAAAAAACACAATAGAATTTCTAGAGTAAAAATAAGTGCACCTTTAAAAACAACACTATCAAAACACTCAATGAAAAATCGATCACATTATATTTCCATTTGTATCTAGGATTAAAAGTTTTTTAAAGTTAATATTATTCATTAAATTTGGATTTTGTCATTTTTTAGAATAATTCTTGTACTCTTTATATTTAAAACACAAGTGTTTGGGTGGTTATTTCTATGGATTTTCTCTCTATTATCGATATTAAATAATTTATTCCCCTAAAAATGGAATTTGATTGCCCGATGACCATTCTTCTTGCACATGAAATAATAAATTGATTATTTAATAATTTTTCTCTCATTATTTCTTCAAAATTATTATTATATAGGAATTATCATATATATTTCCCCATGGTTTATATAAACTACATTTTAATTTTAATTTCAAAAACACGAGATTTAAGGGAAAATAGAATCTTCATATCTACCATTCTAGAATGTTAAAAACATTATTCATGATGTAACTTATGGATCATTACATTATAATAATTGGTTTTAATCCACAAAAGAATCAATAAACATTACTTTCATGTATGATGATAATACTAGAAGTGTAACTCCCAAGTATTTTTGAAATTTTCCCCATAAGTACCAATTCATTCAACAAACCTTTTCTTTAACTCAAGGAATACATTCTATATTTTTTATGAATAGTTTATGGAGTGTAAGTATTAAAAACTAATCTTTTAAATTCACCCCACAAAACATTGAGTAAATTTCAATGAGTCCCCTCGTGTTCTTGATAAGATTCTTCCATTGATCTGCTTCCCATTTCAAATTATAATAATTCAAAATAAAATTTTCATGTTTCAAACTAAGGATATTGGAAAATATATTTTCAATGGTATTAATCTATTTCTCAGCGACCATTGGATTTGTTAAACCCCAAAAAATGGTTGTATTTTCCTAATGAAGGACTAAATATAATGTTTTTCCTTTATTTTTCATTTGGAATCTCATCATTATTCATAACTTGATATTATTTTTTGAGCACCACAATATGATTTTTCATTATAGCAACAATTATAATTTCTTTCTCAGGAGTAAAATCATTCCATTGTCTATAGTATTAATCATTTAAATGATTATTTTAGATTCTGAACATTAAATAAAACCAAAAATCATAGTGTAGGAAACAATAATCATAGTGGGTAATCACATAATCTTAAAAAAAATAACTTATATCATATCTAAATCTTTATACCATAACTCAATTAATAAATGATCTTTACCAAAACAATAGGATTTTATAATATACTTTGAATTATCCATAAGGGTCTAAATAAAGTTTCATAACAATAGCTTCAAGAGGATAACAAAACATTTATTTGATACCAAATATAGAAACACATACTTTTCATGCGAAGACAGTACACCTCAATATATTAATACTAATTAAAAATATTTTTGATGCATACTAGAAACATATTGGTCATGTATCGTTAGAAACAATGAATCATAAACAAATAGTCCATAAAATATCTGAATTATCTCCCATTTATTTCATATTATCTAGAACCCTTCTTAGACATATCATAATTGGAACCATTAATTGTAACCTGATGAAATGAGACATAATTTAGGGTGTGATTTGATGCTTAGTAAGGGTAAACAAATAAGGTATCAGTGATAATATAAGCATAACATGGGAAAAATAGTACGATAACATGAGTTTTACATTTGAAAACCATATCATTCATTGAATAGATAATAATCTTTAGTCATGTCATAAATCTTGGGAGTTCAGATGATAATAATATTTAATTAATTAATGAACATGAATAAGGATAGCAAAACATTATTATAAGAAATTAAATTTTGGAATAAACCTAATCATAGAGAAAAATTTCCTTAGTTGTAAAATATATTTTTAAATATTATCCCAGATGAATGGTTTCACTTCCCAAACAATCATAGTAGTCATGGATCACTCCCAAGAATATCATAGTGGAAAAATCCCTTACTGAAGTGGTTTCACTCCACATTATAATCATGTTTATCTCACAATATACCAATATTTACCCAAGGAATTTGAGGTAGATATATATACCACCCATTATATAATTAAAATTATATATATGTTTATTCCACAAGATCATAAATCATTCATCATATCATACCCCATGAAAATAATTGTATTTTATAAAAATTTCATCATAGAATAACACATAGAAATGGAATGTGTTTCATTAACATTTCATGTTTTCATTATAATCATAAATCATGTAGAGAATAATAAATTTTTATCCTTGAATTACATCCTATTAAATCATAAGTAACATTAAATGATTTTATCTTATATATAAAATGATTTTGAAATATGACATTGATGAAATCTAGAGGAAAATAACATTTCAATCTAGAAAGCACTTCTTTTTTTTAAATATATATATG
Source organism: Viscum album (assembly GCA_963277665.1). NCBI lineage: Eukaryota > Viridiplantae > Streptophyta > Magnoliopsida > Santalales > Viscaceae > Viscum > Viscum album. The sequence goes on from OY728128.1 coordinate 175,181,822, forward strand.
TAATTTTAATGGAAAAAAAGTTTAATTCAAAATTATACTGAGAAATTGTAAAGGAATCTTCAAATAAAAAAGTATTCATGATGGTGGGAAAAAATTTTCATTCTGTACATGTTAAAAAACATTCCTTCTGTATTTATTTTATTGAAAAGTCGGAAGGAACCTCATTTGGAAAATGATAAAAACATTCCCCTCAACCCATTTTAAAAAAAATGGATAAAAATGACATCAAAAAATAATACATTAATGATAAAATTTTTATTTGAAACACTTTTTTAATCTCTTGATATGTAAGAGAAATATATCTTAGTGGAAACATAAAGATAAATCATCCAAAATATTAATGAGATTGTGAAATAAAACCCTTAACCCGAGCCCTCCTTGCATCAAAGGTGTTCTATCCGATGATATGATAAATTTAAATATATTATAATTCCACTTAATTTTCATTTTACTACCTTTAATATCTTATATAATCCTTTTATAACATTTTTTCTCCCCCGTTTGTCAATAATTCCTTATTAAAATTGTTATTTCTAGGTGTTAATTGTTTTGTTTATCAACAATATTTCATATTAGTAGTTCCGATCCATGTAAATATTTATTGGATACATCATCTAATGAATATTAATCATGTTATAAATATAATATATATTCATTATATACATATTAATATTCATTAAAAAATTAAGATATATAAAAATAATAGTTACACTATTTATTGAGATGGTATGTAATATGTATGCATGAACGTTGTTTTCATTTTTCATCAATAGAAAAGGGGGAAAGGTTATTAATAATTAATGTTTATAGGATAAATATTATATCATATATATCATACATATTAAAAAAGTTCTCCATTAATACCATCTAATTAAAATATAAATTATAAACGAATCACATCCCTTCGTTGAGGTGGTAGTCCACCCGTACGCATGAACAATGTTATCATTTCTCATAGAATAGGATGATATGTATGTATATGATATATTATTAATACGTAAGTGTAATTAAATCATGAATATAATATATTAACATTAAACTCATCATAATAATCGTCCACAAAATATGGTGATGAAAAATGAATTGTATTTCTACATGGAGATCGTTAGTTATATGTACGCACGAGCCATACATTCACTTCAGGATTGATGGAGAAGAGGGTTTATAATGGTGTTTTCTTAATAATAATGAAATTTAGTCATATTAGTAAAATATGTTTTTTATTTTCTTATACATACCATATATTTTGATGAGGTAAGTAAGAGTAGAAAAAAGAGATCAGTTAAGGTGATTACCTCTACTTAGAAAAGACCACTTTAGATCTCCTCTAAAGGGCTATAAGATTTGTCTTCTGGGATGACAATGACCACTATAATTTTTCTCCATAATTTTATAAGTAAAATTGTTACATTTTATACATCTATAAGTCTCAATGTGGTGTGAAAAAATGATGGAGGAGGTGTACTTTTATATTTGATAGGAGGGGCAGTTATGGAATTTCTCAAAAGATTTAATTATAATAAATTAATTCTCAAGATATATACCTCCAAATATATATTTATTTGAATACATGGTAAGATACGTTTGTAATACCATTATCTAGAAATATTTAGACAAATTTGGGATTCATTTCAAACCTTGTCATTTTTATTAACCCATAGATAACCAATCCTAATTTTATCTATGGTAACACCTTTTTCTATATTAAAGGGTCATAATTTTTTAATAAAATGTAATAAATGGCCCATAAATGGAAAATTTATTAGGTTTTAGAAAATATAATATAAAAATTGTCTTATATAATTATTTTTATGATTTTTTTTTTAAAATATATTATTTTGATAAGATATCAATATTTTTAATTTTTACATAATTCATTTAATTTAAATAAAAATACACCAAGGAAATGGGGTAATTAAAATATAATTAATAAAAATTACCAAATATTTACTATATATATATAAAATATTTGTGAAACAATAACAAATTCAAAATATATCGCTTTTAATATTTTAGAATCATTTATTATAATTTTAATTAAATGAATAATATATTGCTTTAGTGTTTCATTAGTAATTAATGTCATCATTTAATTTTAAAAATTATTAATAATTTTATTAAGGTCAAAAGAAACAAATAAATTCATGCAAAACTTAATTTTTCCATATATGGATACAAAATACATTTCAAAAACCAAGAGAGTGACATTTTGTAACATTCTATGATTTCAATAATATATAATCATTTTCATGGAAAAGTGTCCAATAAAGAACTCCATTTTAAACCTAAGCTATTAAGGGTATAATTTAAATCATACAATAATTATTATTATTTTAATGTATGGCATTATAAATTATTTTTAATCCAAATTAACGTATTTTACCATTTTCTGATATGATAAATTTTACCATAGTTACTATTCTTACAATGTAAATGACAAAATGGTTAACATGGGATTAAAACTACTAGATAAGGGTTAAAACGTCAAATTGTCATTTCTATGTATTATTTTAATATTATATTTATATTTATACTCATATTATCATTGAAATATTTCAATTTAGAGCCTAATTTTTATATATACTAATTTATATTAAATTAATAATTTAATAAATTCTACATGTTCCCATATCGTCACTTATAAAAGGGTACCTCTTATCCTATATTCCTAACATATTTTGAGAATCCTACCTCGATAATGCACTAAAATAATACCTTCCAAGATATCATACCTACTTAGATATTTTATTTTCTCCCAAAGACCATCCTTTCAAATCATAAGTAGTAAGCCAAAAGAGGTTTCTCAAGGAAGAGGTATAACTCTGAACTGAGTAATATTAATTTTATTTAATATTTTACCACATATAAATCAATATTTCACATAAAAAATATTAAATATTTATCATTAATATTCATAATTGTTATTATGATAATTTAACTACCATTAAACCCCTTTGCTTCATTATATTGGATTGTAAAATATCACTCATGCCAATGTGTGGACGCCCACCTCCATAAAGTGATTCATTTAATTTTTCATAACCACATAAAATTGATGGTTATATTGATGGAAATACATAATATATATAATATTTTTTTTATTTGTTTGTATTAAATATTAAATATTATTTATTTTTATTTTGTTCCATGATTCTAAAAATGGAACCATCACATGTGCATACATGCAAAATTTCATCTCCACAAAGTGATGTAATAAGGAGTGATTATAATCAAGGAATGTATAGAATTATGATTTTAGTTCAAGGACCTGGAGTTTCGAACTACAAAATTTATGATAAATGAAGCAATTATCACCAAGAATAATGATTTTAATAAATAATTATTAAAAAAATAATAAATGTTAATATGTAAATAATATATGTATGATATATATAATAATGTTTTTTTAATTTTTTTTAATAAATATATACTAATTATGTGGGACTTTTGTGTTCATATGATGCAAGACGGTACTAGAGTTTTGAGATTTATTTTTCAGTCCAATTTTATTCTGTATTATCAATGATTGAATTTCCATTCAAGAAATTATATAATACATATTTGATAGAAAAAATTAATTTTTATTCTCCTTATATATTTCTAAAACATTGAGTTTGTACTAACATGTTTCACTATTTGTTATTCAAAATTGTTCATGAATTTTTTTTAAGAAATGGAAATTTTATTTTCCCTCATTGGTTGGAATATTTTTTTTCTACATCCACATTTTCAAAAAAATATTTTCAATAATGTTTAAGTATTATAATATAAATTTTTTATTTCTTTTTTACCAATTTTTAAATTTTTAATAAAAATATTTTCAAATGAATATTCATTTCATTTTATGAATGAGTTATTTGTAATTTTTACCAAAAATGTGGAATGAATATTTAATTTAACATACATGGATTGAATTTTATTTTCCACCATGATGGTTGTTCAATGGATTTTATACTAATATATAATTTTCTATGGTTCTTTTCATTTATTTTTTTACAAAATATTTTTATAAATTTTTATACTTTAAATAAAATTTTTAAAAATAAAATGATATTTTCCCAAATTAATATTCTAGTGTCCCTTTAAAGGAATTTTCATATATGATAACATCATTGATGTTATTTATTCTTTACAATGGATATGATATAATGATATTATCCTTATTCTTTCTCTAAATGGTTTCTGTTTTTTATTATGAAATTTTTAGGAAACATATTTATTTTCCATGGGTTATGCTGTGATAAATGATGAATTTTTTAAAACTCATTTCATTTCCACAGGTTCTGTTATGGTGATATGATTAATTATATATGATCTTTAGTAAAATGTATTAAGGTTTTTCATTATTTTATTAGTGTTACTATAATTATATATCACTAAAATTAATTTGTTAAATATTTATATCTCATGAGATAATTATGGGAAATAAGTTGATGGGTTCGATCTACTATGGGAATAACTTATATATTCTTGATCTACTATTGTAAATAAATGGGCATACCTGATCCATTATGATATTGTGTGCATGTATTAAATCTTAATATTCTACAATTTTATGGTCATATTAGATAACGATGACATGTTAAATAGTTTATATGGATTTTCTGGTGACACATTTTATAAATATTTTCATGATTAGGATTTGAAATCATGGTTTGTTATTGATTAATGATGATGTAGCACTTTTATTATTAAAATTTTTCTTTATTATTACCCTTGATAAATTATATTTGAACAGTGAATGTTATGAAAATAATTTTATATCCTTATTCATATGTGATTCTTGCACATGATCATCAGCTGATATCTCCCTTGTTTACCCTTACTGGGAATCTAAGATCACAATTTCATATGTTCCCCTTCCTTGGGTTATGATGAAATTTTTTAAGTATGGTTTATTAGGAAATATATAAAATGAGATGAATATTAAGGGAGATGATATATAGCACACTTAAATAATATTTATATATATTCTACTCTATAAATACACCAAACCATTATTATTATGTTTTGGATGATAATGTTATGTATTGAAAATTCTTCTAAGATTGTGTAATAATTATGAATGAAAATTTTGGGTCCCTCATATGCTCCATTCTTCTTAATTAAAATTATCTTAGTCCTAAATGAACAAGTAAAAAATTTCTATGATATTGGTTCACAAAACATTAAATGATCAATAATCACTCCTTTGAAATGAACTCTATGTCATCACTTGAGATTAAGATTGATTGTTAATGTACAAGTGAATATTATCATTTTATATTTTTTTTAAATCAATTAAAATTCAAAAATTTTTATATTCACTATATTCAAATCTTCTTTCATAGAATAGTAATAATTTAATCTCATTAAGAAAATATAAATATCATGGAACATTGATTGACCATAAAAAATTATTATCATAAGATATGAATAAATATAGAGGTTTTATTCCATCATAGTTTAAGACCCTATATTTATTAAGATACTCATGATAGAATAAAAAATAAAAAAATTCAACATTTTCATCTAAAAAATAGAGTTAGAATAAGTAGAAAGAATAAGAAGAAGAACATTAGTTTTCATGATCAACTCCTCCCTCATAATCCAACTCAGCTATCAAATGGTCTGATTTCACTCTCGGATACATAATTAAATTTCATTTGTGCTCTCTTGATAATTAATGGAATATAATTTTCCTATGAAATGAAATTTTCAATTTTATTTACATATATTCTCTTCGAGAAACAATTTACTAGGGAATTTTATTAGAGAGCTTCCACATGTAAACATTGATTGTATAATTTCAACACTACATGATGGAATCCAAATACTTCAAACAATCACAAAAAACCCATTTGTGATAGTTGTATCTCTAAAAACAATTAACTAGTACATATTCATAAGATGAAAAATATTTCTCTTATTACACTGCAAAATATTATTGAGGATTCACTTTGTTAACTAGATATGCAATAATTCAACTTCTATAATCTCGACAGAGGCTCCTCACACATGAATAGGAGTATTCCCTCAGTTTATTTAATCACCCCCTAAAAATATTAACCAAAATTAAAAAAGAAATTAATCAAATGCCATATTTCTCATGGAACATTGTGCACATGGCCTCACAATCCATCCAAACAGGGAAAAATAATTAATTTTCCAAAATGGATTAATCTCAAGAACCTAGAATACACATTTTAATGAAGTTGTAGTCAAAACAATAGATAAATTCATCGCCACAAAATTATCAGATTTCATTCCAAAAAATCCACATTAAACCCAATACAAAAACACCGAAAAAACTCATTCAAATATGGGCATCGTCATTCTATGATCATCAATGGGTTTGGTAACCCCTTTTCAAACAAAAATCCTTAGTCTCAATTCTCCAAATTCAATATCCTTGCCTCGGATATTTTTCACTTTGATAAGTGAATGTTTGTTCAAACATATACTCATTTGATTTCTATAATCTAATCTTTAAGAGTCAACCTCACTAATTTCTATGAAATTTATGTTTTAAAATTATTTGTTTCCTTCTTTCATGATGTAATTAAATTTAAAAAATATAGATCATCTAAAATGAACCCCTTATAAAACAATATTATAAAGAAAGATATGATGGAAGGTTTATTCCTAAATTATAAATCATCATTACACCAGAAATAATAAACAAAAAACTAACCAAAAAGAAACTTATTCAAAAAAACAATGATCGATATCATCATTCCTAGCTATTTCTTCTTCATATAAGTTCCACATGCATGAAAATCATCAACATTGTGAATATCCAAGAAAGGACTCAGATGTATTTTACTCATCCACAAATAAAAATTCTCAAAAAACCAAACTCGAGTGATGCGACAATCAACTTCTAAACCCCTATATGACAACTGCATTTCTCTTTGGATACTAACATATATAACAAGATTCAATGTGCCTGGCGTAATAGGAAAACAAGATTAGATTAGACTTATTTGTAACTAATTACCCAATGATTATTAAAATCACCATATTATATCACATAGTCTCATATACTTCAAATATAAAATCCTTATATGTTGATACTTCTTCATTGTTGTGACCTTATTCATATTTGCAGTTTGATTAATGAGGCTTTAGAATCTCAATTATCACCCAAAAAATTGGTTTTCCTTTAATAAATATTGGATTTTTCCTAGATAATTATTATATATTGAATTAATTTTGAAATCACTATTCCTCTAAAATTCTCCTCTTCTCAGTTGAAAAATATTAGAGGCATTATCAAGGAATCACATCACAACTCATGGTAAATTGTATTATTCATGGTCGATTTAGTGTAGTAACCAGATAGTGATATAACATATATTATCACCTTTATACTTGTTTATAACATATGTTATGGGTTTTATAATCCCATTATTAAATAATATCTCACTAATTATTTTTTATAATTATTTTGTTGATATCATTCTTTAAAAGATGCAATTTCACAATGGCCAAATTTGACTATAGTTTATTGTTTCTATCATAACATTAACTAAACTAATCCTAAAGTTAAAATTAATTTTTTATAACTTTATATTCATTAGGATATAATTAATCTATTTATACCAAAGTCTAAATGAGAGTACAGGGGGTCCAAATGTGGCCCAAAAGTTATGACATTCTAGGTGGGCTAGATTAGACCACCATTCTATAATTGGGCCACAAATCAGGCCTCACACATCTAGTTGGGCTGATAAAGCCTCCTTGTATTGATAACTCTATTTCCTACATATATCATGAATTTTAAGACATTTTCATTCGTTTTTTTCAGTCGTCCAACAAGATAAAAAATGAATAAAAATTCTAGCTGTAATAGACACCTTGTCTCTTATGCACCTGACATTCATTGTGAACATTTTTAGGTATTTTCCCATAAAACCTAAAATCAACCTAATTTAATGATTTTCTTGAATAGAGGGTAGAATTTTCTCTCTTGATACGATATTATTCACATTTATGTCTTCCTCCCTTTCCATTGAGTTCTATACTCCTTGTGATCACCTTGGAATAAATGAGATTCAAATCCCAAGCTCTATGTTTGTGTTATTTTGAATACTATTTTTATTTCATGGTTTGTATCTTTCATTACTCAGCATGTATTCTTATTTAATTTAATTATGTACTAGTATTCCATAATCAACTTATATTATCAGTTTTTTGGGTAGCCATTCATGTGATGTTTCAGACATCGTTCATCATATTTTCTTCCCCCTTTCAATTATTGTGTTTATATACTTTATATTTTTTAATTAATCTATCACAAACACTACCATGTACATGTAGTTTAATTTCAAGGAAAATCATTGAAATAACAGACAATACTAGACAACATAGAGAGTTCTTTATGTGTTTCCATTGTGAGTTTCAGTTATGAAGTCAAACAAAAATCCCCATATCATCATCAATAGTCATTGAATCATTTTGTATTTTCGACCAAACACTAGGATGTATCACATTATAAAATTAGTACAAATATATTTTTAGTTTTTATAAACAGTGTATTAGAAGATCTATACCCTATCTTTTTTAGTAATGAATTATGAGCATCATTATATTTCACTTGGTTGATGATAATTAATCAAATATGTCAAATCATGATTTTTAGTATTACTTTATTTTATATGATTTATTCAGGAATGAAACAATCTATAACTTCATACAATAAAATTCATATTATTCATAATCATAATATTATTTTTAAATTAATGATATAAGTCAACGTTGAGGGATGACCAAGGGTTATATTTATACGGGATAAATTATAGTTAAAAAAACTATATCTAATTTCATGTGCTTGATAACATGATCAAATACTATCCTTGTTTTAGGGGATCCAAAATAATTTTCCTTTTTATTTATTTTTTTAGTTTTTTATTTCTTACTCCATTCAATATTTACCACATCCCTTTTTCATGTTTTTTCATTTTGTCTTGTTTTTGTTTGTTGTTGTTTTTTTCTTTTCTATCTCTTATTCACACTCTATAGAGATATGTAATATATATTTATCTTTAATTTACATATTAATTTTTCTTAATTTTTTTATTTTACCCATTGACCCATTAAAAAAATAAACAGACAGTCCAATTGGACATCATTACTACATCATAAGATCAGGTAAAGAAATACTACTTGAATGTGACCCATAAATTGAAAATAAATATCACTCAAAAATTTAGTCATATAGATTAGGAGAGTCAAGTTAAATTGAGGAACTCCTAGTAGAACCTCTAGTGGTACTAAACAAATAAAAAATTAAACTAAATCATACACCATAAATCTTAGATGCAAAAAATACAACTTTAAAAGAACTAACAACCCCTGATGTTTAGTACCAACCTAAATACATCAAATACACTAAAGTAGAATCCAACTTTGAGATGATATTTTCCATCATCCAACTACTTCCATAATTCCATGTACTTCCTGGTGAGGACCCTCACAATCATCTCAAGGAATTTCACATAGTGTGCTCTACCAGGAAACCCCAAAATTTGACTACGGACCACATAAACCTAGGGACTTCCTTTTCTCCTTTAATGGTGTAGCCAATGACTAGATATACTATATCTCATTAACAATTGGAGATGGAATGACCTGAAATAAAACTTTCCATATAACTTCATAACTGCATCCTGAGCTACATCAGTTAGAAAATAAATTTGTGTAATTAGAAAACCATAAGGAGAGACCCTTCATGAATATTGGGAATGATTGAAAAGACGTTGTTCAATTTTACCCCATCCCAATTTTAGTGAAAAATTGATTGATCAATACTTATATTGGGGACTTGTTCCAAGGATTGTGGTATAATAGATTTTGTAGTTGTTGTTTCCCTAATTGATAAGGCTCATGCCGTTTCTCATGGAATAATTGCCAACATGGCTCAAAATGCACAAAAATTTTGTACATGAGCCATTGAACCCCCTAAAGAAGATCATGTGGAAGGTAATTAATCCATAGAACCAAATGGTAGATAATAAACATGAAAATATTCATAAATTTATAAGGTAATTATCTCAAGAATAAGGTAATTCACACTCTCCTCTTATTCTGTTACATTGATGTTTTTGATCTAATTACACTTGTTTTTATAAAAAGTTCCTCCGACATCAGGATTCATATGAGTCATATTCTACATTATTCCTTGGGAATCCATTCCATAAAACACCTAACATCATGAAAGAACCATTCATTTCGAATCCGAGACTTGGGTGGAAAGCACAACCGCATTACCAATATGGAGGAAACTCATGCTACCATAAAAAGATTCAATATCCATATAGTTGAGCTGTGAAACATTCTTATCCTAAAACATCTAAAAATAACCTTCCTCCTCCAAAATCTGAACTATTCCTCGAGGTCATGGTGAAGAAAAGGGCATCCCCGAACCTCCAGTTCGAATATACCACACAATCATCTATTCATGACTTACGAACTCAAGTGAAAAAATTTGAAAAAAACATCAGCGAGATAAATATTCAAGGTTCTCTAAAACTATTATCGTATCCTATTTCTAATCCAATGTAAAAAATTTATTGTATGTACAATATTTCATCATATTCATAATAATTTTATTCTTGCAATGATTTTCCACAACATTTAAGTCCCCCACTTGAAAACTCACTTTCTCTACCTGAATATCATTCTATTGAATAAAATCAAAAAAGGGAATACAATTTGTTATTGAGGATTAACTTGAACAATCCATTCCTCTTCCTTTCACCCAAATACTCCCAACATCTATGTAATTTTTTGATAATGAGATTGATAAAGATATAATGGATACATTTTAAATGGTATAAGTTAACATTACTCAATTGGATATAGTTAGGAAAATTCCTCACCAAAGAAAATATATTAAATAACTATGCACCCATATGTAGTGAATGAATAGGAATGAGAGATTAAAACCTGGATGATATGTCTTGACCTTGATAAAACATGAAATACCAACCAAATACAATGATCCAGGAACATTTATGATTCCATGAACTATAGGAGATACTTTATATTCTTATATAATTCTTCATTTATGTTCTTAGATTCGTTTAATTACTCAATCCATGTATATTTATATGTAGGTTATGGATCTTTGCCCATTGGGCATAGTCATGAAACATTCCAACTGAAACACAACACACCCTTAAAGAGTTATCACCGACATCCTCAAAAGAGTGATGAATTACATCTTCGCTAAAGACCTCTACATTTATAAGATGGAAGATAACCGATCCTAAAGAAATGATCCTCTCTAACATAGACTACATTTCCTTAAAACAAAAAAAGATAATCTTTCACATTAACAACATTATAAAATCAATAGATTTTAGTGTAGAAAATGTGGGTTTTTATATCCTTGATGATATGAAATACCACATTGAAGATAACTCAACTATTTATTTCTACTTGATGGATGTTCTCTCAAACAATATATAAACACAACATTATCTCCTAGACCCATCCTATAATTCATTTTACTCTTCTTCAAAATTTTATTACTTGTGTTGTGATTCATGTTTTGAGTTTTTTGTGTGTATAACAAGTGTAAATTTTGTACTTTAATTGATGGTTTGGTTCATTCAGAGGTACCCATGACCATCAATGATTCATCAAATATCATATCCATATATTATATTTAACTAGACAATAAATATTAGTAGATATAAATTTTCATGGACCTCACTCCCCCTAAATCCCCCCTAATCCAAAATCCACTAGTTTTGGAATTAAAACAACATCTATATTATTTAAAATATTCTTTTTTTGATGGTATGGACCAATTTCCAATCATTATTTCCAAAAAAACACTCTCCTCGATAGAAATAAAAACTATTAAAACCTTTTATATTTTGTAAAAATGATATTGGATGGACATTGGATGATATTCCTAGGATTATCCCATTGATTTTTATGCTCCAAACAATTTTAGATAATGAATTTATACCCAAAAGTAAAACTCGAAGCGAGTTAAATCCCACTCTCCTTGCTGTGGTAAAATTGGAAGTAGTTAAATTACATGTTTCTGGGATCATTAATCCTACATATGATAGTAAATGTTCTATCCTTGTGAAAAGTTTTCCTTAATATTGGAATAACAGTTGTGTAAAATGAATGAAGTTAATTGGTTCCAAAAAGTGTGCATAATGGTTGGTGATTTTGTATTGACTATCATTGACTAAATTTAAGCATGCAGAAGGACCCTTATCATATCCCATGCATCGACCCAATGTTTAAAAGATGATACGGTGTGCCTTTTTATTATTTCCATGATGGATATTCAAGTGATTTTCAAATCCATATGGCCCCTAATGTTTAATAAAAGACAATATTTACCTATAAATTCAAAAATAATACATATAAGATGATTCCTTTTAGTCTATGAAATGCTCATCATAATTTTATGGGATGTATGGTTAGAATATTTTCTGATTACCTTGAGAAGTGTATGAATGATTTCATGGATTATGGTTTTTCTTTGATTTTTGTTTGGAAGAATAATATTTTATCCACCACTGATGTAATGAAAAATATCTCATGTAAAATTATGAGAAATCCCATTTCATGGTTGGAATATAGATATTTCCTGGGATTGTTATTTCAAATATGTGAAAAAAGTAAATAAATAAAAAATATAATTAATTTCATCCATTATATATCCAAAATCTATCTGTTAGGTGGAATCTATCATGGGTTATGCTTATTTTTACAACTAATTCATTAAGGAATTTAGTAACATCACACTTCCCCTATCTCAGTTGTCACATAAAAATTCTGAGATTGGGTTTGATTAAAGTTTTGAGCGTACATAAAATTCACTACAAAGGAGTCACACGCCACCTCACATCACTAGCCACCATGGTTGGATCTCCCCTTCGAACATATGTGTGTTGCCTTTAAATTTTCAGTTGGGCAGTTTTATCACAAAGGGTTGAGAAGGCTCCTAATTTAATTTTTTATACCTCTCATACCCTTGACTCTTCAAAGGAAAATTACATGACCACTTATAACTAACTTCTTTTGATTGTGTTTTCCTTCAAAATATTTTTTTCATATCATATTTGGCCAAAAATTAATGTGTTTTCTACTCATATAGAACTTCATTTTCACTTAAAGAAACATGAAGCTATGCCCTACCTCATTAAGGGGCTTCTCCCCTTAAGGATTTGAACATGAGAATCTAGATAATGTATGGGTGAAAAATGTGTTATTTAACCACATTTTCAGGATTTACACACCATTAGACAACCATATTGACTCATCCCATCTCAATGGATATTTCCTTCATCATGCAAACCATTGTGATGTTGTGGACCTTACCCCTTCGTATACGTACATTGTGAATTTTCTTGAGTTATCTTGGGTCCCCACTGATTTCATCACTTCACAATCCCATATAATTAATCATGATTCCCAATGGTACATTTGGAATGAGCCATGCATGTTGATAAATTATAGAGATTATGAAGTTCTTAGGTGTATCCCCAACCCTGAGTAAAAATCAGTTTTGATCTTTTCCAACACTTTGTCTTTTGGGATCCACTTTGGCTCTCAATGTATACCTTAAATGGTCTTTGACTAGAGACATTATTGAAAAACAATATATAGAGATGCTACATCTGTTTTTTATCTCACGTACTCAATGTAAATGCAATGGGAATATCTTTAGGAGGAACTAAATCCCCCCAAAATCCCATGTAATTTATTGAGGACTTCAATGCATGGGGAATTGACTTCATTGGGCCTTTTATAAAATCATTTTTCTTTGTGCAAAAATTATTAGCTTTTGAATACATATATAAATGGGTGAAAGAAAAGGCTATCAGGACCAATGACTCTTGAGTGGTTTTCAATTTTATGTGGTCACAAATTTTTAGTAGGATTGGATTTCAAAGATTCATTATTAGTGATTAGGGTTCCCATTTTTTCACCACAACATGAAAAACATTATCTACATGTATATGGTTATTCATAAATTATCCACTACATGTCACCCCCAAACTGATAGACAATATAACATCTTAAATCATGAATTTAAATGAATCATGGGAAAATTGGTACAACCAGTAGGTAAGATTATATTTTGTGATTTGATGATGCAATTTAGGCATACCAAACTACTTTTAAAACTCCGATCAAAATGTCACGACATAAGATTGTGTTAGGAACATATTTTCACCTCCTGGTGGTGGTATAAAACCATGCATAATGAGCTATAAAACAATGTAATATGAATCATTCATAGGTAGTTTAATATAGTAAGTTGTGTATTCAATATTTGGATGAAATCCTATTGTATTATATGATAACTCATAGATCTATAAAGAGAATAAAAAATTATATCCATGATGATAATATTAAACATCATATGTTTTATATTATTGAGAGGGCCCTCATGTTCTATTCTTTACTAAACCAACACCCAAGTAATCTTCATTACTGTTAACTCTGTCCATATAAAGTTATGAATGTTTACCCTTTTGTTGTTGTACAATATTTTCCTGAGAAGAGTAAATATAGGGTTACCATCAATAGGTAGAGACTCAAACGCTTGTATGAATATTTTCCAAATCATCCAGTGGAGGAAATCCAACAAATGGATGTTCTATATTACATCACTTGGATGTTTGTCCCTTCACCCTACAATTATTTATTTTTCAATGTATTTAAACAACTTACGTTGATGAAGATGTAATTTCCATGTGTGGGGAGTGTCACATAAGATAATTAGGAGTTAAATTTTAAAAATTAACAACAAAAAAGTGATTGTGTTTCCAATTTTGTTTTATTTTTCATTATTTTATATCATTAAAAAAACATTGATTTTAAAGAGAATATCCATACACCTTTTTCATGCAAGATTAAATTCTATGTACAATTCCATTATTTTTGGGAAAAAATTCAAATGTATTTTGAGGTACACTCTTTTTATAGAATTAGTATTTTTCATATCCTTCTTATGAGTTTAATTGATTTTTAAAATCCATTCCCCATTAGAACTAACTGATATTTTTAATCCCATACGCGAGAGGCATTATAGTACCTTTATTTCACCTTCTTAATATTAACCACTTTCTATAGAGTCTCGGGTCATTTAGAGAAACTTGAACATCCCTTGATTCTATTTTTAGACATAATATTCAAGTGTTCTACCTTAATGATAGATATTATCATTCAATGAATGTTCCTTTCTACAAATAACCTTTATTTTTTGACAACTTGATATTATACCATTCTTAATCACTAGAGACCATGAAATTCCTATTAGGTAACCACATTACAGACTAATTTATCCATACCTACCCATCTCATGTTTACATTCATGTTATAGTTCTATCAAGAGTGAGGGAGAGTGAGTTTAAATGGAAATTATCAAGAAAGATATATTGTTATGGGTTGAGAGAAATATTACCTACGTTTTCATTGGGTTGTGGGTTCACAAGACAAATTGTATCACTGTTTTACACATGTTTCCCTCTCTATTTATAAATTGTTTTTACAAAAATAGTTTTTTACATTGAAAAAATAGAAAAAATTAAAAAAATAGAGAAAATAGGATTTTTACTCAATATTATTCAATGATCTGTTATTACCCATATAAATGGAAATTAGGGATTGTGATTTGGAAATGAATCATTTATTGAGGGGTGGAGTGTGTACATTTATTGTGAACACAGTCTGATTTTTAACATGATTTGTGCTAAAGAGATTAAACACTCCTCTTATAACTATAATTTTTAAACATTAAATCTTACAAATACTTGAACCTTAGAATAACCTATTGGAAGGTCTCTAGAGTATCGCACTAGTTTCTTCTGGTAGAGTACTTATGTCCTCAATCAGAATATTGTAATATCACATGAACTCTTGTAAAAGACAATAACGCCTTGTTCGTTTGTTTTTTAAGTGAATATGTAAAATGTCTATGTGAGTAAGGTTGATACATGTTTCATGGATGAACAAATAAAGTTGAAAAAAAATTAATTAGAGAGAATAAAAATGATATAAAATTTAATTTCGTAAATGAGACATGATGAATTTAATTTCAAAAGAATCATGGAATTTTTATCAATTAAGATATAGGAATGGGAATTGATTAGGATATAATAAATATCCCAGATGTAAAAAAGAGTTGATATGGTGGTGTGATCTAATAGTGATATAACATATATTATCAACCTTTTACATTTTTATTACATACTTTATGGTTTTTATCATCCCATTATTAGTGCCTTTTGTTTGATTACACATCTTTTGGAAATATAACTTTATGTCCCATATCTATAGCTGTTTTGATAGATTTTCATATGTTTTGTTTATTCAACTAGTTGGATAATGGAGTAAAATTTATTTCATGAATAGTCACCTTGTTCCATAGGAACCTGACTTCCTTTGATGAAATTTTGTTGTATTTTCCATAAAAATTCTCATCAACCCAATTATATGACATGGATCAACCTGAGGGTGGAATTGGATCTCTTGTAATGAAATTAGACACATATATATCTTTATACCCTTCCACAGAGTTCTTAACTCCTTATGATCGCCTAGGGAGGAACTTGATACAAATCACAAGCTTCATTTTGTATTATTTTGAATCGTATTTTTAATTCAATGTTGGGGTGTTTTTTATTCATACTATATTCTTATTTAATTGATTTATGTAATACTATTTGATACTCATATAATATGATCCTTATAGAGACCCTATCCTTTTACCAATATCATTACAAGATTTTGAGATTAATAAATCACCCTATTACAAGTCAAGGGCCATAAAGTATCATGTTTAGGAAGACTATGTACACAAAATTAAAAAACATGGGATTAAATAATACATTTCTTAATTTAATATTCATAAAGATCTCCTAACATCAATTGTGATAATAAATTATCATAGAAAAATGGGGGTAACAAGAAAAAAATTTGTTGAGCTAAAAGACATATAAGGTAATATTCATAACAATAAAGCTTTAGTACATGGGTTAGAAGGCATAACATAATGGTATTAAAAGGAATAGAACATGTTGAATCATAAAATATAAACATGGGATCATATAAATATGGATTCATAATAATGTGAAAGAAAAATAAATATTGAATTTTGAATGATTCAAGTCTCGTTGCACATATAGGATCAGAAGTCCAGGTTATCCACCAAGACTGTTACACATGGTGGCACGAGTCAAGGCTATCTTTTAATACCATTGCACATAAAAACTCAGGAGAATAAACTTTAAAGAATTAATTGGAGAAATATATAGGATTAACCATAATAACATGTTTATGACTATGCTTTTCACATATATAATCATACATAAAAAAAAGTGTTACCCATGGTAAGAATTCAGTATCGTAATCATTTCATAAAGCATAACAAATATGAGTATTATAAAAAATTCCCATGAAGGAAATTAATTATATCATAAAAGGGAAATTATTTTGTATACTATAAGTATATAGATAAAATTTAAGTCAAATTGATGTAAAATCATGTAAAAAGAGTTCATAAGAAACATTAGAATTAAAACATTTTAGTGCGGTTATAGGAAAATATCAAAGGTCATTTAAAACATAAAAAATTAATAATTTTTTTATAATACCAGAATTTTCCCAATAAGGTATTAATAATAAAAATATTGGTGTAATAAAAATATTAGTGTCTTAAAAATAGATTTTATAGTGTACTTGAAAATCGATATGAATTCTGGAAGATCCCTTAAATGAGTTTTCTTGTTGGGAAGTATTAGGGAGGAAACCACTTAAAAACATGTATATCCCTGAAATAGAATGATAAATGGACATTGATACATGAATTTTGATCATTTGAACAAAATTTTGAATAAATACATAAAAATAAAAATATATCGTCATGTGTGTAAAAAGAAAGACAGAGCGACCTAAAGAAAAAATGGAGGTTCGGGTAGAATCCCTCACCATATGTCTAAAGGTTTCATTCAATTGATCGAAATTTCCTATAAAACCACATTAAATACATTAATAAAAATTTCAATAACCTATTATACATGTAATGGATTCATTATAACCTTTTAAATTTCATTCATGACCTTTTTGATGGGTTAATAGGTTCAATTTCATCATTTGGGAGCATTTGTTTCCTTGGATTTCATAATGGGTTTACTTACTTACACATAAAGATAAACATTTAGGATGATAATGGTTTTATATAGTTGATTATGTATTTTATTATTTAACATCTATAAGATTACAAGTTTTTAAAATTAAATTGGTTCTTTGGAGGGAAAATGAATCATTATATAAAACATTATTGATAACTGTTATGGTTAATCGATGGTTTTTTATTACAACGAACACATTCTTAATTATAGATTAATATCATGTGTAAATAATTTTCAAAACCATAAATTCTAAATAATACATATATTATAGTCTAGTTAAACCATAAAAAAATTTGTGAATATAATTTGATATAGTAAAATAAATATAAATCATGTATTCCTCGAATGTGGTTACATTACACATCTCGGATGGTGTTTTCATTTCTAGAATAAAAATAGGGAAAAGAGATATGATGATTAATTATTACATTATAAAAAAAATTAATGTATGTGTAAGGAAATGGACTTATCATAACATTTGGATGAAAGGAGATGAGGAAATAAAAAAACGAAAGAAACTTGTATAAAAATAAATGAACTGAAAAGAAGAATTTACATCTCAAATATATCTTCAATGAGAGCCTCTTTAAGGGAGAATATTTGAAATTTTTAAGAGACCTAGATCTGTTAGAAATTAGAGAAATGCATATTAAGATATTTTTTCAAAATTTTGTCTAGGCACAAGGTTTGATAGGTGTGAGGGGAGGAGGTAATGAGGGGTGGTATTTATAGTGGAGGAGAGGAGGGGTTTCCCATTATTTTAATCATTAGGTTAACATTTTTTCTCAAGACTATGAATAATATTGATTCTTGTGACCAATAATAGTAAATAGAGAATTTTATTTCAAACCAATGGTTCTAAAAACATCATAAAATCATCTATGAAATAATAACTTATGTATTTATTTTATTTTATAAATTATCATATTTAACTATTCATCCAAAATTCATGTATTTTATAAAAATCCCAAAAATTCAACATAACCAATTTTTGAGGTTTATAATCCAAAAATGAAATCTATTTTTCAATAAAAATTTCTTAAATATAAAATTTTTTATTTTTATGTAAAATCATAATTTACATGAAAAAAATTCCAAATTTAAAATTAAAACCTCTTTTTTGACACATTGTAAAATTATTTAAGGTATCAAAAAATTATCTTATGATCATAAGTCATCAAAATAATAATTTATAAATTCATTTTATGAAAATAATTTTTTTTAATATATTAAATTATTTTTAAAATTTTAATTAAATATACCTGATTTACAAATATACCAACACACTATTAATAATTCTTTAAATATTAATGTATTTATACTCTGATATTATTATGTCATAGTGTCCCATATAAGATAGATAAATTTTATTTATACATTCATTGGGGATGTTACTATTATATTGGTCGGCTTACTATTCATAAGGTTCACAGTACTATTACAAAGTTCAAGTTATTATTTCATTGTTTTATGTTCCATAACTTCAAGAGGAACCATTTATTTCACTAATTTATTATTTATAAGGTTAGTATTGTGTTCTATAAGTAATATAATTTGATTACACTATTGTAAATTATTATAAAATTGAATTCCACCGATGAAATGTTGGTTCGTTACATTCTCTCCCTCCCCCCTTATTAAATTTCTCCCATGAAATTTCATTTTACATTCTATACCATAAACAGGTGTGGGTACTATTCATTTATTTCATCCTCTAGTTCCCATGTTTCCCCTATGTACTTATGAATTTTCCACAATAATTTGACCAGGTGAGTAGTCTTCTTATACAGAACATTCTCTCTATGATCTAATATCTTCATTGGTTTCTCCTCATATGAATGATCATTCTCCAACTATACCCTCTCTTATTAGAGTATTTTTGACGGATTTTGTATATTATTCTTTAAGAGGGATATGATGTATATATCGAGTACTTTAGAAATGGTATGTGGAAGTTCTATTCGATAGGCCACAACTTCAACATGATCAAGAATCTACAAGAGGATGATGTACCCAGGACGTAGCTTTCCTTTCTTCTGAATCCTCTTGACCTTCTTCCATAAGGATATGTGGAGAAATACCATGTCTCCAACTTTGAAATCCAGTTCCCAATGATAATTATCTATATAAATCATATGATGACTTTGGGTAGCCCAGATGTGCTGTTCAATGTTTTTCACCTTCTCCACCATTTCATTGAACATTCCGGGTCCCAGAAACTTAAACTCAACGAATTTGTCCCAACAAATCACTGATCTACACCTTTTCCCATAAAGGTTTTCATATGGTTACATTTAGATACTGGAGTGGAAAATATTATTGTAAGATAATTCAAATAGTGTAATATGTTGGACCCACCATCTATCGAAGTCCATAGAACATTGTATCAACATATATTCTAATGTCTAAATAGCTCGCTCATATTGGAAAATCTGTTTTGGGATGATAGGTCAGGATGAAGTTCAACTCAGTGCTTAGATCAGGTTAGATACTTTTCTATAACATCAAGGTGAATCTTGGATTTCGATTGGATACAATTGATAGTGGTAGAAAATGTAGACGTACCACATCTTTTTTATATATCTGTTAAATTTTATCCAGTTAAATGTCTTCTCAAATTTTGATAAAGTGTTATTTTTTTGTATCATGATCCACAATGACCCATATTTCATTTTTATCCATTGTATTTCTTTGGAAGACCAATGGCCTACTCAATGGTAATGTCATCCAACATTCATATTGGTATGGGTAGTGGTTTCATCATTCCCTTATACTTTTTTCTTTCAACCTTCACTTGTTTACATTCTAGACACATTGATGTATATTTAGAAATATCCTTCTTCATATTATCCCACTAAATGTTCTTTACATGATATCGATACATCTTTGTGCTCCCACAATGAATAGATAAGGTTGTGCTTTGTGTATCATTCAAAATATCTTTCATTATCTCTAGATCAGGTGGTACACAAGATCACAACACGAATCATACTACTCATTCCACATAATTCTTCAACTTAGAGGAATTACTATTCTAATAGCTTCCACCCTTTTCATAATTTCCATATATTTTCTTTTAAAACACTTTATTTTCTCCACGAGGGATGGTTTAGAAACCATTTTAGAATGTATTGATGATATTCCTCCCTTAATGATTCCAATTTTCATCCTCTGAAAATATAATAATATTATATCCTTGTAAACTCTAATCATTGATAATGATGAAGGACCCTTTCTACTTAGATCGTCTTCCACCTTATTTTCCTTACTAGGATGGTAGTGGATTGACCATTCATAATAAATTATGAGCTCAAACCATCTTCCCGGGTGCATGTAAAGATCCTTCTATGTGAATATATATTTGATATTCCTGTGATTAGTATATATGGCACACTTCTTCCGATAGAGATACTGCCTCTATATTTTCAACGAAAATATCATAGCTGCCAACTCTAGATCATGTGTGGGATAGTATTTCTCATCGATTTTCAACTTTCCTGAGGTATATGCTGCCACATTATCATTTTTCATTAGTACACATCCAAATACAGTCTTGTAATCATCATTTTACACCCCCAAAGACTTCTCCACTGGTAGGGAGTGTGAGTATTATCGAAGTGATTAGCCTCTTTTTTAGCTCTTTAAATCGTTCCACATGTTCTTGAATCCATAAAAAAGCCACCCTCTTTAGTGTCATCTTGTTCATTAGGTTTGAAAATCACGAAAATTTCATCACAAATCTTCGGTAATACCCATATAGACCAAGGAATCTGTGGTTCTCTTTTACAGATGTTGGCATGGTCTACTCTTCAATTGCCTTTGTCATGGAAGGGTCTACAGACATCCCTTCATTGGTTATAGAATTCTGAATGAATAATACTTCCATAATCCATGAAAAAAATTATTATAGGTTTCATGATGTTTCCCCCTTAGCAAATTCATCAACACAATATTCAAATGCTCGTTATATTCCACCTTTATCATGGAGTATATCAGAATATCATCGATAAATACTACCAAATATTTGTTGAGGGAATCTCTAAAAAATAAATTCATTAAATCCAGGAATATTTCTAAGGAATTAGTGACTATGTAGGGAATCACTAGGAACACATAGTGTCCATACCTATTTCAAGAGGATGTTTTTTATAAGTTCTTCCTTCTTCACATTTAATTGGTGATATATCAACTAAAGGTCCTCCATAGAGAAATGACTGGACCCACATACCTAATCAATCAAGTTATCTATCTGAGGAAGGGGATACTTTTTATTTATCCTGATATAATCGATCTCATGATAATAAATTCAATGGAACTTTGAGCAATCCTTCTTCTTTACAAAGAGGATGGGTGCTCCCCAAGGGGAAGCACTTGGGCATATAAAACACTTGTGTATATTCTCTTGTAACTATTTCTTTAGCTCTTCATACTATAAAATGACCATTCTATAAGGTGTCTTTAATATAGGTAGTGTTCCAAGAACATGTTTAATTGGGAACTCGACCTCTTGATCAGGAGGAAGAGTAGAAAATTATTCAAGAAATACATTAGTGTAGTCCCTTACAATGGGCATGTCTTTGAGCATGATTCTCTCCTTTGTGTCAACCATTTTACCTAGACATCATTTTTCATAACGCATTAATATCTAGACCTGAGACAATGATTCTAAAGGATATTATTCTTCCTCTTTGAATCCTATAATGAATTGAAGGATGCTTCAAGATTTGAAGACTGATCTCATTTTCATGATAGTTGATGATGGAATTTTATAAAGATAGCCAATCGATGACAAGATAACATTAAACTCCACTAAAAGAATTAAGAAAATATTTTCTAAGCGGTTCAGTCCACAATCCTTAATCTGTGAGGAGATAAATATGTTGGATTCAATGATTTCTATATTTTTTTCTCCCAGATAACTCAATCTCCAAATTCTAATGCGGTGATTGAATAGTTCTACTAAACATACATGGTATGAAGAATTAATAGCACCAGAATCAAATAGTTTATTTGATATTATGGAATGAATAACCATAATTCCTATCACCACATAGTTTTCTTGATACTCCTTAGTAGTAGTGATAGCATAACCCCCTCCTTATTGTCTTGGAGATTGACGATGATTCCCTCTGACTACCCCAGGCTTAGAGAATTTTTTGGCACAATTCCCATGTTCCTTGCAGTTGTAACACTACACAATTGGCTAAGTGTTCATCTAAACCTTATTTTAATCTTCCAAATTAGTTGGATTCTTAATATAACTTTCAATGTTCTTATCTAGATGTCCCATTCTTCCACATTTGATGCAATTCCCGGTTCCCTTTAGACAGTTCCCATGATTATTCTTCCCACAATTTTGACTGTTAGGATATTCTATCTTAATTCCATCATGGGATTTATTTTTTGAACCACCCATATTAGACTCCATTTAAAACCTTTTTCATCGGGCCCATGATACCATTGGAAGTCTATGATCACCATTTCAACCATGATGACACAATAGAAAATCACCTCGTAACTATGTAAGTCTCAAATATCCAACACTTTTTATGGACATGGATTTAGTCTGCTAAAGAAGTGATCCACCTTACATTAGATGGTCATGAAAATGAGTCAGACATATCAAGAAAGCCTTCTAATTTTTACTTTCTATGCCCCAATGGACTCATTTTCCTTCTACTTAAGCCCAAGTAACTCTCTTTCCATATCGAGATGGATTGTTTAGGGATAATATATGTTGAAAAAAATTCTCTTGAAATACTCCCAATACATGAAATCAATTACTACCTGGTAATTCGTATTCATGATCGGTTTCCACCACTGTTCAGTTTCCCCATCAGAATGATAAACCACTAGCATGGCTTCCTCTTCTTTTGATCACTGGATGATAAGTAATTACTTTTCAATGGAGTTTGTCAAATAATCCAGCAGGAGGGGATCAAAAGATACAATAAACATGGCTAAACTTTTCTGTAAAAAGAATTTGATGGAAACATTCTCATTAGTTGTAGGAGTAGGAAATTCCACATGATTCAAGTTATTATTCATAACATAATCCATATGAGAATGTAATTTCATAATGTTTTGGTCGCCCATTCCCATCATATTAGGCATATCATTAGGGAAATTTCCACATTTCTAATCACATTAGTTTTTTTCATGTTTTCTTCTATTTCCTACCATTATCAATAAAAAATAATGTACAATTATAGGGATTAAATATTTATATATTAATAATAAAAAGGAACCATTAAAAAACGATAAAATATAAAATAAAAAGTATATCATAACTCTTAATTCCCCTGGTTTCAATCTCGGTTACCCATGATCAGTTTCCCATCATCAATTCTTATGGGATTCTTCTTTTTTTCCATTAATAATGTTTTTCAATAAGCTTATGAATTTACCAAATCATATCACCCATGAGGGTCAAACCTGGTGTCCAGCAAGACCTGTCGTCGTTCACCAGTTCCCATTTGAGTCTATCTTATTGTGGTGTTTTAATGTTTCACCACTAGATACATCTATTCCAGAGCGAAGTCCACTTGTCTATGTCTAGATAGTTATTAATTTTCTTGATAACACACTTACTATATACTTAATGAAATTTAGTGATGTGTTCTTATACATTTTATTATCCTTAAGGTTCTTACTAAATTGCTCTATTCATAATCACCAAAAATTACTAGACCATACTCTAATGCCAACTATAGTGAGCCTTTCCTTTTACACATATCATTACATGATTTTATTCAGTATTACTAATCATATTACAAGCAAAGGATCGTAAATTATAGTGTCTTGGAATACTAGGTACATAAAACTAAAAAAAATTGGGGCTAAATCAAACATATATTTATTTGATCATTATGAAGCACTCTTAACTTCCATTATATGCACAAAGAATCATATGATATCCTAGGAATAAAATTAATATGGTTCTGATCTAGAAGACCATAAAAGTAATTTTTATAATAATAATGCTTTAGCACATGGGTTAGAAGGTATCACATAATGATATAAGAAGGCATAGAACATATAAAATCGTAACATATAAACATGGGGGAATATAAGTATGGAGTCATAATAATGATAAAAAAACATAGAACATTAATTTATCATGAATCAAGGCTCGTTTAACATAGATGAGCACAATTCACGGTTAACCACCATGACTGTTGCACATGGTAGCACGAGTCAAGGCTAACTACCATGACCATTCCACAAAAAATCTCATGAGACTCAATAGTACCAAATGAATTGGAGTGATATCTGGGGGAACCAATCATAATATGTTCATTAATATTCTTTTCACATATATAATCATATATAATCAATCATATATAAACGTAATGGTTCTCCATGGTAACAATTGGGTATCATAATCATGTCATAAAGAATAAAAAAATTACAGAACCATAAAAATTGTTCACGAAGGAAAGGAAATAGATCAATCATGTTAAATAATAGGATATAATAGTCATATAACATTAAAATTGTAGTAACAACATTTAAAATGAGTACTTAAGAAACATTAGAATTAAAACATTTTAGTGCAGCTAAAGGAAAATATCAAAGGTTATTTAAAACATAAAAGGCCATAATAATCTATATAAATCCATAAGTGAACAAAGATTTTTTAAATAATAAAAATAGTTTTTTAATAGAAATAATTTTGGCTTAATGAAAGAGTATATAGTGTACTTGAAAATGGGTAAGAATTCGGGATGTTCCCTTATACATGCTGGCTTATCAGGAAGTATTGAGGGGGGAACCACTTAAAAACATTGATATCCCCAAAAGAGAATGATGAATGTAACATGAATCATGATTTTGGAGAATAGAAACTGAATTTATAATATGTAAATAAAAATAATAGATAACATTATTTGGGTAAAAATAAATATTGAGCAACCTGAAGGTATAATAGAGGTTTAGGTAAAATCATATACCTTACGTCTGAAGGTATCATTCACTTGATCATAATGTACTTGATAACCAAAGTAAATTCATTAATTAATATTTATCGAACCTAATCTACATGTAATATATTTATTATTCAATATTTATGTTCATTAATGACCTTTTTAGGGTTTAAGAGGTCAATTTCATCGTTTGCGAGTGTTAGTCTCTTTGGTTTTCATGATTGGTTTACTTATATACATGTAAGGATAATCGTGTAAGATGAGAATTGTTGCCCAGAATTGAATTTATATTTTATTAGTGAACATACAAAAGATTACACGGTTATAAGATTAATTTTTTTTGGATTGAAGATGAATCATTATATAAAACATTAATGATAACTAGTTTGGTTAATTTGTGGTTTTTATCACAATGAACACATTTATCTTTATAGATTAATATCATGTTTGAAAATATATTAAAGAATATTAAAGAGGAAATGATACATATATTTTGTTATGTTTCATCTATAAAAAATATTTCATGACCTAAATTGAAGACGGTTAAAGAAATTGAAAACCCATTGTCCTTGAATGTTATTAATTAACACATCTCGGATAGTGTTCTCATTTCTAATATAAAAGGAGGGGAAGGATAGATGATGATGAATTATTACATATATTAAAATAAATTAGTATATTTAAGGTAATGTAGTTATGATAACATTTGGATGAATGTAGGCGTGGAAAGAAAAATAATGGAAGGAACTTGAAAGAAAATAAAAGAAATGAAAAGAAGAATTTACCTCTTGAATATATCTTCCTCGAATGCATCTTTAGGAGAGTTTATTTGTTATTTTTATGAGACCAAGAGCTCATGTACATAGTAACGGGGACTATAGAGATCATTGAACATAATTTGGACTAGGAAAAAGGCAGGAGAAGTGTGAGGAGAGGAGGTAAAAGGGGGTGGTATTTATAATGGAGAAGAGGTGGTGTTTCTGATTATTTTAATCATTAGTTTAATATTTTTTAACAATAAACTGAATAGTATTTATTCATGTCACAGAAAAATAGTAAATAGAGAATTTTTTTTCAAACCCAGTTTTCTTTCCTCAGTAGAACATTAATTATATTTAACTAACTTAGGTATTTTACTTATTTTGTAATTATCATATTTCACTATTCATCGAAAATATAATTATTTCAGAATAATCCCAAAAATTTACCTTAACCACATTTAGACACATCGAATAAAAAAATCCAATTTCAAAAATATTTTTCTAAATATGAGAAATTTAATTTTTAATTAAAATCATAATTTACGTGAAAAAATACAAATTTTAATATTAAAACTACTTTCCAAAAACATTGAAAAAATAATTAAGGTATCATGAAATAATATTATAATAATAATAAATAAAACTAATAATTAATTAATTTTTTATATGAAAACAATTTTTCTTTTAATTTTTTATATTAATAAATAAATTGTTATTAAATAATAAGGACTTACAAAAATACCAACACTCTGTTAATAATTTTTAAAATACATTCTTATTTATACTATGATATAATTAAATCATAGTGTCCCTTATAAGATGTGTAAGTTTAATTTAAACATTCATAGGTGAGGATACTGTTATAATGGGGGGTTTACTATTTAATCGGTATATGTTCCTTAACTTTAAGAGTGACCTTTTATTTCACTCATTCATCATTTATAAGGTTTTTATTGTGTTTTATAAGTAATATTATGTGATTATAATTTAGTAAATAATTATAATAAGGTAATTCCATTAATAAAAAATTAGGTTGTTACAATCATGTTTTGGGGTACCCATTCAGGTGATGTTTTACACAACGTTCACCACTTCTTCTTCCCCCTTTCAATTGTGGTGTTTTTATAGTTGATTTTGTTATATTTAACTATATTAAACAAAACCATGGATATTTTCTTTAATTTCATTTTGACAAATATAAATAAAACAAAATCCTAGAAAACATTTTGAGTTCTTCTTGTCTTTCCATGGTGACTTTTGGTTATGAAGTCAAACACAAATCACTCTATCATAGGTGGTAGCTAGTTAATCATTTAGTGTTTCTGAAAGAACACCAAGAGGTATCCTCATTTAAGAACCGTAGAAATACAGTTCTAGATGTTACAAACCAAGGATTAAAATATTTAAACCCTATATATTGAAGTTATTAAGGACCATGATTATGTTATTTCCCTAGGTTAATCATGCTTAATCAAATCTATCAATTTCAACATTCTTATATTTCTTTTTTCATATGATTTCGTATTAAATAAAAAAATCACAAATTTCATACAATAACATATATATAATTTAAAATCCTAAAATTATTTGTAAATAAATAATATAATACTCCCTCTTTATATGACTTAGGGTTCCTACTATACTATAGAAATTTTAGTTAAAAAACAATATCTAATTTGACACCCTCGACAATGTGATCATGTGATCAGTCAACACCATAGGTATAATAGATTGAATTTTAAATTTTAAATTTTTTGTGTATCCTCATCCTTTACCTCACGAAAATGATATCATTGTTACATTTCTTAAAATCCACTAGGCATAGTCAATCTGATCCTTTGTAAAATTCCGAGTATATTCTTATGGTTGACTTTAAATTTATTTATATTCATGATAAGGGCCTTTTAGAAAATTTCCAATTGGAATGGTAGCTTTCCCAATCATGTGGTCACTTTATGTGGATCATGGTCACTTCAACACTACTCAAAAAATTCCACACATAGATCTACCATGCCTAAAAAGAAGATTAAGTCAAAACATTTAATAATTTAAAATTAAACAAATAAAACCAAAACTATGCACATTAATTAAATCATAAACTGAAATTGAAAACAATAAAAATGTTAAACAAAATTTAAAAAAATATTAAATTCAAATTAAAATAATTAATTTATTGATAAATAATTAAATAACAAATAATTGAAAAATAAATAAACTAAATATTTATTGAAAACCAAAATTGAATACTCTAAAAATAATAAAATGTCAAAAACAAAATATATTACTGTCAAATAAAAATTACATATTTAAAATAATTAATTAATAAAAATTCAGAAAATTAAATATTTATTTAATATATTAGAACACTTAATAATTAAATACCAAATTCAAATTACAACACACATAATAATTTAAATATAAAAACATAAATTTTCAAATTATGTTGATTAATTTAAAATATTCCATGAAAATACCCACGACAATAAAATTTTACAATAAATCAACAGTTAAGCTTTAAAAGACATAGATTAAAGTGAAAATTTAATGTGGAAAATTTCTATAATTAAATACTACATCATATTACCCCACACATTAGATATTTTGTTTCATTACAAAATCACAAATTCAAAATTTATTAGTATAAAATGAATTTCTTAATTTAATGAAAATGAAAAAACTAATTGATTTTGAAAAACATATTCCCTAAGGGATTCATTAGTGTAGAAAAATGTTGATTTATACTCAAAGTAAACAATCTCACTGCTATGACGGTTTTTATTTTATAAAAAATTTATCAAATGTGAAGATTTTATATTTAAATTTAAAAAAATCAATTTCCATACATGTAGATGTTCAAACATCACTTTACCACTACTCAAATAGTCAAAAATAAAATAAAAAGTTATAATAAAGAGGCACACTTTTGAATAGTGTTTAGTGGTAGTTTATTTATGGAATAAAAATCCCATCTAATATAAAATGGATAATTAATATTGAATACAATAATATGTAGTTCAACCCAAATTTGGATTTTAATTTAATAATCCATTTAGATTAATATATTATTAGTTTAATCAAAATTAAAAATTTCAATGTTAATGAATATTATATAACATTCCCCCAAAAGTTTATTGAAATCCATTTTGTTTCAAGAGGGAATGATTAATGATTTACCCAATTAAATACATAAGCTAATAATAATTAATATTCTCAACATGGAATCACAACCTTAAATTTTTATAATAATCTGCATCTACTGAAAATTCATAAGTAGTTATTAAAAAAATTAAAAAATTTAGTGGTTTTGGTGTTTTAATAGTGAATTTGATTTTAGCTCAATTAAGACACCTCCCAAACATATAAAACATTATTTTATCCCCAATTTTGCATTTCAAAGTGAGATAAAAATTTAGAACATTAATTATTTAAAAAATTATAATTTACAATTGAGAAAAAAATAATTTTAAGGTTGAAAAATGTTCAAAACAATTTTTACAAAAAAATAATAACACTAAATAAAACATGCACAATCCAAACATTCTAGTATTAATAAATGAACCATAGAAAAAAAATTTATTGTTCTTGAAACATGTGAGTTAAATAATAAATCTCAGAGAAACCTTAACACTAGAAAATAATAGAAAAAGTAATCTACACATATAGAGTGTGAGAGCTAGTAGGGACCAATACAAAATTCTAAGATTTCATGATGCTTGTAATTTACAAAAATGAACCACAACATTTAGAAAATAAAGGGTATTAAATATGAATTAAAAAGTTAAAACATTTAATCCCTAATAATATATTTTCATTATCTATTAATAAAAGCATTTTAAACATCCATTTTGGTTATTTAAAAAGAGATATGATTATAAATTTATAGTTCAATTGACAGTACCCTATTATAGTGGTAACTTTGTCAGGAGAAAATAAATGTATCCTTGTAAACTAAAAAAATGAAGAAAACCTAAAAAGTCCAAAAAAATATAAATATGGATCAATTGTTAAATTAATTAATCTAAAGACCAGAAATTATGATAAATGATAATTGTTATTTTGTTTAAAATTGTATTATATGAACATAAATGAGCATTGGAAACACATTCATTCAATATGAAATATGAAATAAATAACCATAACACCATGGGTTAACTCCCATAAAATGATAAATCTATAGTATTAAGCTTTAAATACCCTAATAAAAATATATGAATGATCATTTAATGGGTATGTAATATTTATGGTATTCACCTTAGTGTTGTCTAAGGATGCACCAATAGGACACTCTAAATGGTCATCCATTGTAGCACCTATTAAATGTCTCAATAAATTATCCAAAATAGTAGTATGTAACATACAATAAAGATCTTATTTTCCTATAAAATTCACCATATCATCACATAATAAGTTTTACAACCACACAATATCATTTATTAATTGATTAAAATCACACTCCGTCTTCCCCCACATTTTTTATGTCACAAAAACTAAAAAACTAGAGTAAAACCTACTATATCTTAATGAGTATTTTAGAGTAACCTTCCCACAATAACTTGTAAAAAAACTAAATATTTCTATTTTGATGAAAATAATTTAATATTTAAAAGATAATTTCTAGAGTCCATAAAATACTCAAATGAAATCAACATTTTAAATTTATGCTATAATTCCTCAAACACCATATGTTTTTGGGAAGGTAAAATTTTTCCCAGGATGTAAACATGTTCATATTGAACACAATATAGTTTTCAAATAGGATATAATTCTATAATCTCCCAAAATTAAAGGATTTTTAAACATGTAGACTTATTTAGAAAAAAAATTATAAATAAGTTCAAAACAATCAAGAATAAGGGTTTCTGAAACTAACTATAATATTGGATCAAGATAAGAAATTCCTTTTCAAACAGGTGAATGAAGAGGGTGACTACGGACTTGAGTGGTACCCTTTACCAAATTTATTATTTTAAGATGAAATGCTTCATTATTTAAATTAATTATTTCCCTAAATTGGTTATCAAGCTTTCCAATTCCCCTGAATTCTAGTTTATATTCATATTTAAGAAAACAAAAATTAAAAAGATCATTAACATTTTCTTTGTCGATGTCATAAAAAAATGATGGTTCACCGTCTTATAACTTATTCTAAAGACCTCATCATCAACATATATCAATTTAATACCCACCATAAGTGAAAAAATTTGAAAACATATAAATATTATTGATCCCCGACAATATGAAGCATTTGTTTAACTATAGAAACATTAATGATTACCCCATAAATAACTATTGAATGTCTCCCTATAATAATCAGAACATGTTTATCAAAATATATTTCATCGATAAAAAATCATTGGGAAGAGTGATATTACTTAAATTTAAAAATGAATTAATTTACTCCTCCACATAGAAATGATAGTGACCTATGATCCTACAATAGAGAAAAATAAATTGGCATTAACTCAAAAAGACCCATAATTTGAAACAATGATAAAGTCATAAGGATTATGTAGTATCATAAATACAAAAAGAATGTTAATTCCATTGTATTCCCATTTTCTACAACAATATGAATAATCTTCCAAGGTTTTTCAACTTTATAGGTAACGGTTTTCGGAACAATTACACTTCAATATTAAATTAGAATATTCTATGTAAACCCTCCCCATTCCATATTTTTATCTAAAAATTGTTTAAGAAATTTTATATAGTAATTAATATATTTAAAGGACTATAAAAAGAAATGTTAATTCTTGAGGACATCAACATCTGAAAAATTCTCAAATAATCCTATTCTTATACCTTTTTAACCCTTTAGAAAAAAAGGATGGGGTGGAAAAATTGTTCAAAATAGAATTATTATTTTCCTCATACTCAAATTATGTCATATTATTACCCTATTTAACTATTTTTAACATAGTGTTCCTTTATTATTTGAACTTTTCAATTGAAGATACACTTGTTTGTTCTCACTGGACCTTACTGTCATGATATTTAGATTTGGATTTTCTATATATTCATTTTTAGATTCAGTTTGTTCATTAGTTATGAAATCCCTTGGTTGTTCCGTAATTTTTTTATAGATTTTAAATACATAGTATAGTGTTTATAGTCATTACATTACCCCTAGTATTTCTTATGGTTGTTCATGTGAGCTTTACCCTATCTCTACC
This sequence comes from Viscum album, assembly GCA_963277665.1. NCBI lineage: Eukaryota > Viridiplantae > Streptophyta > Magnoliopsida > Santalales > Viscaceae > Viscum > Viscum album. The sequence goes on from OY728128.1 coordinate 175,214,836, forward strand.
ATCTTGATCTCAAGTAATTTTTCTAATTTGATGCTCCAGACTATGGATCCTGGAATCTAAATTTTTTTTACAGAATATATTTCACCCAAAACATGCTATAATATTCTCTTTATCTCCCCTTGATAATTAGTTGACTCAACCCAATATGGATTTTGAAAATATAGTTTTAGAAATTATGGAAAAATAAGGGTAATGGGTTGTTTAATCACTCCTTAATCTCTCAATGATAGCTCAGGTTGTTTTTAACATATAACATTGAATATATTTGAGGGTGGAACATTATTTCCCAAATTTATAGCTATATTGTCCAAAAACTGACCAAAATCATCATTCTAGATGGGATGATCAAAACTAGGAAAGCATTTTTAGTGTGACCACACAACCCAAAATGAAAACATTGTTCCCTATGAGATTTATCACCAACAACAGTAGATTGTGTATTTGTTTTATATCTATGAAACAATCACATTTTATAAAGATGTTCTGTAATATTTTAGAAATTTTATCAAATATATTTTTGATCTCATTAGTAGTTAAAATATATATTTTTTATATATCCCAACTATAGTATCCTAGAGTCGGTGATTGGTTATTTTATTGACACTAGATATATGGATTATTATCCTGAATGACCAAATAGTTTTTTAGTCATGGTAAACTAGATAAATACTAAAATTTCACAACACATTTTGAAACATAAAACACAGAATAGATTTTTATATTATCAAATAATTATTCTATTTACCATATCTCTATATATAAATCGTAATAAATTTCATAAAATCATAGAGAAAGGAAACATAATAAAGGGTGATCTCTAATGCTCAATAAGGCTTTATATACAATGTAACTTGTCATGAATAAATAAGGAAAAATGAATATGGAATGGTAAATAAATAAAAAAATATTTCATTTAATCAATATCTTAAACATTAATAATAATATTGAATTAATAAATAGTGATCGAATAATACCATAAAAATAACAACATGTGCTTAAAACATATACCGGGTTATTTTACTAATAAAATGATCACATTGAAATAAATAACTAATTTCCTAATGATAGAATTAATAATTTCATATATGAGAAATATATTATTGAGTCCTTTTACCAAACATATTTCTTAAATGAGTAAGGTCTCATCCAATACACAAGCAAGTTTGTTTCATGGGACCTATAAATGAATTGAGGAGCTATAGAGGGACCCTCCCATCACAAAATAAATTCAATGAATTCTTAAAATGAAAGTGGTGAAACATAATCCACAAAAAAATATTATTTAAACTAGCATATAAAATATTAATAATTTCTACAATCAATAAACATAATCCAAAACCATCCAGATTAAAATGGATAATGGTATCCAAATTGTACATCCCCAGTCAAACTAATTATAAAATATACAATAAAATATGATAGATGTTATAATAACATATAAAAAATAAGGAATCATAATATTTAATAGAGTATGTTGACATATATGAATATAAATTAACAATATCATTGAAAATTTCATAAGGAAAATACCATTTCACTTCGAAATAACTAATCTTTAAAAGGTTGTAAAATTAAAAAACTAAACAATTTTGTAAAAAATTATTGCAAAAATATAATGTAAGATTCATGTTTTGTGGTTTCATTGTTTAAGTAAATTGTATTCAATCTTTTTGAGTTAAAAAATCATTCCTTACATATTTTGCTAATATAAGTCAAAATATATATTTTTTGGAAAATGATGGGAAGAATCCTTTTAAAACATTCTGGAAAAATTAAAAAAAAGAAAAACAGTCATTAGAATATAATTTATGAATAGTAAAATATTTTTTAAAAAAAATAATAAATTTAAATGGAAGAGAAATACTACTTAGGTGAGGCTTAAAAATAAACAATCCTAAATAAATAAGAGATTTTGAAATAAACTCTTAACACTTATGTTTATTTTGAATCGTAATCGCCGTGAAAGGAATATATTAAAATTAAAATTAAAATAGAATGAATACAAATACATTCATGATATAATATATCAAATGGAAATTATATAAAATACACAAAATAAATAGGTGGGGAATATTTCATATGTCTTACAGAAGTAAATGTGATACGAGAAAATCGTACTTCAGGATTGATTTCCTTTGCACGTGTTTGAACATAATATATAATAAATATAGATTTATTACAAATATAATCAATAATAATAATCATATTGAAAATACCATATATAATTTCATTATATTATTGTAACATTATTATTATCAATTCATTACTAAAATCGTTGTTTCTAGTGGTAAATGCTTTATTTTTCATTAATATTTTGATTAGATAGTCCTAGTACATATAATTTTATCACAATTACATTATATCAATAAAATTATTTAGGTTTTAATATCATATATATTAAACATATATATATTTATATTCATCCATATATAAAGTGATTAAAAAATTATTAAACCATTCATAGAGACAGTAGGTTGTACGTACATCTGAATGTTGTATTAATTTTTTTAGATAGAACAAAATAATGTTATATTGTAATTATACAATGAAAAATATTTATTATGTAATTTATATCATATATATACTTTATATCTATATTTATAACCATCAATGTTAAGTGGTGTTGAAAAACGAATTACACCATTAAGTGGATGTGGTATGTTTTAGTTACGCACGAGTGATGTTTTCAATTTTCATAAGATGAAAATGAGAAGCAATATGGTCATACCATAATTATAAACCAATATAATTATATATATGGTATTTTATTTATTATTTTAAGATGTTTTCAAATATGAAGATTAATTATAATAAGAGATAAACATGAAAGAGTTGGTAAATATGATTACCTCTTCTTTGGTGGGCTCCCTTTAGATAACTACGTAGGGGACCTGGTATTTCTATTTTAGAATGGAAATAACCACAATAACTTTTATAATTATTATTAAAAGATATATTTTCAAGTTTTTTCAATTTATAACTCTCAAAATGGTGTAAATAAGGGATAGAAGGGGTCCCTTTTATAATATAGGTGATGTTGACTTTTGGAATTTCTCAAAATATTAAAATATAATAAGACAATTATATATCCAAATGATTCCAAATTTCTAATAAATTATTTTTTTGTGATATTTTATACCATATAATTTAGTATTTTTCTTATTTATGATTTTTAAGTTTTTTTTAATAATTTAATAAAATATTATATTCTTAAAATATCATTATTATTAATTTAGAGAAAATTCATTACTTTGACATTAATAACATCAAGAAAAAAATATAAATTATAAAAAAAATGTTTTAATGCATCCATAATTTTTCATTTTGATACATAAAATTCTTCCATCACATTAATTATCTCAAATTATAGTACTTTTAATATTTTCAATATAAATTGTTATATTTTTTCATTAATTGAATAATTACAGCATCAACATTCTGCAAGCATTTATGGTTATTATTTAATCATTAAAAATTAAAAATAAATATCCATGATGTAGATAAGTATTTTATATTGTAAAATACTATATATATATATAAAAATATAATTTTTAAACCAATATTAAAAATACTATAGTAATTATGAACTAGTGTGTGACAAGTTTGAAATTTAGTTAAATAAATTAATATAATGGTTATAATCTCATCCAAATGTCAATAAAATTCCATATATCCGAATCTAGGTACAGTATGGATTAAATATAGCTATAAAATAAGATAATTTCATGTTTTAGAGATATTTTATAGTACTTATGAATTTTTTGACATAAATTAGGTGATTTACCCTTAGTTTGATGATACAATTATTATCGTTATTATTCATAATGGAACAAAATAAAAGGGACTTATACCCAAAATTTGGACCCTATTATTAGAAATATAGAATATAGTTTTTTATATTCAACTCAAATATGTTTTATAATTTAATTTAATATAAATCCTGCAATATGTAATAAAAATAGTTTTCTTGAAAAATGTGTTTTATGTCCAAAAATGCACTTATACCAACATAAGGAATAAGGATTATTAAAATATATGTAATTGGATTATATATTGATAAATATTACTTAAGTTATTTTTATATCAAATTAAAATCATAATGGAACTTTTAATACTAATAAAATGTTAGTTTTATAAAAATATATATATTGTACTATTCACTATGAAATCATTCTTTTCATAACAATCCCAAAAGAAACACCCAAATATAATTTAAATATGATGGTATAAAAATTATATTATTTTTATAAAATAATATATATATATATTATTTCCAATCAAATATAATAATAATCATTCATAATAAAAAAATACATTTTATAAAAAACATATTTCTAAAGAATAATATAACATCACTAAAAATCAAGTATATATTTCATAATAATTGATCAGTTATAATGTTAATAGGATAAAATTTCTATTTGAAGATCATTTTAATAGTGTTATTAAATTCATTTCCAATTTAGATTTAAAATATAAATAAATATAGTGAACTGAAAATGTTCTATTTCATAGGTGCAATTTCATCCTTTGGATATGCTTTGATCAATTCCTACTACATCTTTTACACTATGAAATAAATATCTAGTAGGAATTTTTAAGCCCAAAGCCCCAAAATTAACATTTAATATATTAGTTAGATCAATAATATATTTCCAATTTATTCTTCCTATATCTATATATTTTCCATGAACAAAATGGTTAACATAATTTATTTAACAACACCCAAATTTCGACTTAATATATTCTATAAATAAATAAAATTAAGGCTCACCCAAAATACATTAGTAAAATTTCAAAGTCCAAAATTTTTAAAGGAAGTTCACTAAATTTCAAAAATAAAACTAAAATTATATGCCTCAAAAATCATAATGTAACTCTTAATTTCACAAACCAAATATAAGAATACCTTGATCTCCTTGAATCCTTGATGAAAACATGAATTATTCCAAAAATTAAATATCATGATGTCAAATATACTCCTTAAATCCAAAAATGTAGTAAACTCTAGAAAAGATAACCTAAAAAATCAAATCACAAACCAATTTCATAAAGTCTATAATATCTAATAAACACCACTATATAATTATTATCTCAACCTCAATCACTTGTTAAGTGTTATATTCCTTCAATCACATTTTTTAAAAAAGCTTGACTTTTTAATTAATCACATTTCTTGGTCATCAATACTATTTATCATATTCTATCAAAACCTTAAATAAATAGTATGATCATACAATCCTTATACCTTTCATAATTATTATAACCATAATATCATGGATAAAATACTCTTATAATAGAATTATGGATTCAAATCACTATCATATTTATCATTCCTATTCATTCTTGAACCATCAACTAGGATTCATCACCTTGTTATTTAATACCTTCTTCTGTTCATATGTTTGTTTTAGTCTCTTAATCATCATAAATAAACCATTACTCATAAAGCCTTTCGGATTGTCTTAATAAGGTTCCCCCTAGGACATTAATTTTCATAGTTCCCATACTTCTTGTATTTAATACATTCAACTGTCAATAATACCATTGGGAGACCATTATTATAATCTATTATGTTAAATGACCTTTTCATTTTTCCATGAAAATTAATTTCTTTGTGTCCAAATTTACCATATATAAAACATTTTCCAGTTCATTTAAGACACACTCCTAGGAGTCTCATTCCACATTTCTAACATGATGTTATTAAAACATTCTGTAACACCCCAAGATTCTACGGTACACTTCTCATTGAATAATGTGATAGCGTGTGTTGTACGCAACACCGAGTTCTTACACACCATAACCAATCAAACTAGCCGTTATGAATAGTAATGCCTACTTTTTGAAATTATATATATTTTATATTTTAAAATGGACTTCATTTTTGGATTCAGAATATCGAATTTATCCTAATATGAAATTTTGTTACTTTTCGGATAACTTTAATATTTTGATGAATAGTGAAAATTACTGAATTTTAATTAAAAACAACTTTTTTAAACAAAATAATTAATAGTGATAAATTATTAATTTGAGTGGTTTTAAAGTATATTTATAATATATTTTTACCATTTAATATAATTTTGGTCATTGGACATAATTTTTCAATTAAACCGAACATAAACAAGTGTCAATCTTTTGATAGTTATTATCTCTTAAAAACACGTTTTTTGTTTTAACATCGGGAATTAATTTTAAATTAATTTCTGCCACTTCTGTGTTTTGAATTTAGAAAAATGGATTACATATTTGGAATCAGGATGTTCAAATTGTGTAAATTGGTAACTTTTATTTTTAGACATTTTGAATAATTACTGTGGTAAATATTTTATTTACCATGGTTAAGGTTAAATCCGGTAAATAAGGGTTAAAAAATAATATTATAATAATACTAAATTACCCTAAAACGTGTCCTATCCTTATTGGTTGATACATGTTCGACCATATGCATCTTTGGGTCGATTTTGGGACCCCATGATGCCACTTGTAGGTGATAGGGACACTTTATTTTAATTAAGTTAAAATGAATACAAAAATGACACAAGCATATATCTTTTAGAAAAACAATTATTAAATATGTTTATATATGTTGGATTTTATATTATAAACATTAATTAGAAAGATAAAACGATTTCCTAAATACTAATATTTTATTTATAATTTTTAGACTTTAAATGAGTTAATTTATTTATGACACAATGATGATGTAGTAATTACTATAATAGTGAAAAATTAAACTAATTGATATTATAAATACCCAAATAAATATAATATGAAACTTTTAATGAATTAAACTAATTTTCTAGGATAATATGATATATTAGTATTGATTTAATTGACTTTTTTTGAAGTAATCAATCTTTTATGAGTTTCACAAAAATCAACTATTGAATAGTGTCAAAATTAACATAAAAGAGTTCTTAAAACAAATATTATACTATTAATTGATATTAAATTCTTAAAAATCTAATGTTCTGCCAAGAGACTTATATCATGATAGTTTCATCATTAATGGACCACTTGGGGGTCGCTTGGATGTATGTAGTAATTTTATTAACCATATTATATAAAAATACAAAGAGACATTGTAAAAGTGAAACTAATTAACTTAGAGTTAATACTTAAAGATAAGGTTAATATAAGTACCCAAACCTGTCTAAATTCTATTGGATGAGTTGTTTTCGACCCATACCCACCTTAGAATTTAAATAATCAACTTTTGAACCATTAGAAACTGAATATGAATTTATTATAAATTAATATTTCTAGCTTTTCCAAAGGTTCCCCTCACCCCTCTTATAAAAGGGAACTCCTCCTTCTCATTTATTCACACCTTAAAAGCCTTTTGGTTCGGCCAAACTCTACCCAAATACTCTCTCAACTTCCCTCACTACAACCTAGGGGCCTTAGTTTGATCAGAAATCCAACCTAAGGATCCCTTTTGATCAAATCAAAAGGAAGAACCCGAAGAAGAGGTAATGATTTCACCACCCTTTTCCAAGTTCATTTCTTATTCCACTTCTTCTTCCTTTGTTGTTACCATTCTAAAATAATAACTCCAGTATAATATATATACTGTGATGTTATTATAAATATGGTACAACCATATTCAGTATTCTATCCACCCTTTGAATAACATGTCACCATACGTGCGTACATACGGCTTACCGTCTCCACGTCGTGGTGTAATTGTTATTCAATATAATATTATTTGGATGGGTATAATAATGATGTTTAACTCATGTAAATAATAAATATAACATGTTAATGATTCTTTATATATGATATACCATCCATTTATATATTATTGTCGCTTGTGCGTACGTACGGACTACCGTCTCCACGAACGCGATGAGATTCATTCTCCATCGTATCTATTCAAGTATAATTATCATTTGATGATTTAAAAAATTATGTTTAAGGACTTGATATCATTCTAGATATGAATAATATACAACCTATCCTTTATAAACATGTCTTACGTAACAAAACATATAAAAGAAAACAAGTAAGTTAACACCCGAAACAACGATAATACTAAGATATTATTATCAAATCAATATTAAAAGATCATATATGATATCATATTAATGTATATGATTCCTGTATAATTTAATAACAATTATTTAACCATTATACAGTAGTTTAACCAACCCCAACCAAGGAAAAGTACAAGGTAAGGGGTTTTCATCTCACTCCTTATTCCCGTGAGATTCATGCCATATTGCCACCATCACCTTTTGTGTGGTGTATGTACTGCCCTTAAATATATTCTTTGTGTAATACACTCTAATTTATGTGTATTTACATATTCATTGTATGATACCTCTTTCATGGGTTGTATGTTTCATAAGTTACCAAATTGGTAAGGGTTATTTCACAATCTCTTCATTATCTGAGGTTGTTTATACGTAATAATCTATTGGGATCTCGTTATCATCCACATCCATGTTTCTTCAAAATGTATTTCAAAACATTTTTACAAGAATATGGGTTAAAGTCATTTATACCCGTGTTTTACTTTTTAAAAGAGGAATCTTTCCGTCATTTTCAAAACAAGGTTCTTTTTAACCTTTTCGACAGAATTAAGATAAGAATGTTTTTTTTAACTTATACGGCGGGTGCGGTTATATTCCGCCGTTATAAAATATTCAAAGCTTTCCTTACAAGCTTATAATAATATTTTCAAGAAAATGTTTTATTTTAAATGGCTCTTAAATGATTTCAAAAATAGAAAGAGATATTTCTCTAAAAAGTGTTTTGATTTCATCTATGTCAACATCCTTTGATGGATTTTACGCTTATGTGAAGTTGATTTATTATGATACAAAACTTCTATATTGTATTTAAGGTTTTGTGATATGTTTGACTGTGGATGTGCTAGTTTTATACCATTCATAGTTTATGGTGAAATTATTGACATTTCGTATGCTAGTTTTAATACGAATGTTTATGTTATGTTTAAACCTTTTCATATGGGAATACATTGGACTTAATATGTGACGGGTGGAGCCCGCTATAGCTCCTCGATGCATCGGTAGGTCTCATGAGACAAACTAGTGTCTTGGCACAAGGCCTTGACAAAATCGTATTTGTAGTCTTGGCACGAGGCCTTGGCTATGTGGTTATGATAGTCTGGCATTATGCATTCCAACATTATGAAAGTGGTTAGTGATTTTTCATGTGATTATTCGATTAGTAGAATATCCATGTGAATGAGTAAATGGAATTATTTCATTTTATTTATGCCATACAATGTTGAATGTTCAAATTTGATAGGTTGTTGTTTTAGTTATACATTGCCTTAAATGTTTATTCTTATTTATGAAAGTTTCCGCTATATTGTTATCCTTACTGGGCATTTGAGCTCACCCCTTTTCTATGTTTTATTTTTCCCAGGAAGTGAAGAAGTAAATTATGAATGACCTGCAGGGATATTATGTGGGGATATGAGTGTGGATTATGGAGACATTATGTTGTTGTAGTAGTTTTTCATTTTATGATGTAATGTAAAACTTATGAATATATCTAGTGTTTCCAAGGCTACTAAACCAATCGGTCTTTCGAGATTTGATCTTTCTTGTGATCATGCCAATGTTATGTAATAAGGGACCGACTCTGGGTAACAAGGGTTGGGGCGTTAAAGCTGGTATCAGAGGAAGTTTAGTACAATCTTTGGAAGCTAGATTTAGATAAACTCTTATTAGAGCACATAGACCTAAGATGAACTTTGAGGATTAGTATAGAAGAACTTCCTAAAATTTTTCTATTGTAGAGATTTTGTGAGTTTTCCGAGAAATACATCCCTGTCTGGATACGAGCAGGTAGAGGCGGCTCTGGCACAGATGTACCTAGGGGTAAAACCCGAAAACACCGCTTTGAGCTAGACTCGAACAGGAACTGGTGCACGACAACGGGCCTTGCTGCACTCTTTGTTACGACACTCCCGGGGGATATGCTTAGGATAAATCTCATTTTCTTTACAAATCATTATGAAGGGTTTATGAGTATATACATCCTCAAAGAAATTTTTTTTATGATTATGGATTATATCCATAAATAGTTCAATTTATGTTAAGTGTTTTATAAGTATTAGATTATGTATTTTGATTCATAAACTGATCTAGTTTATTCCATTGTTTAGAAATGGCACCTAGTGGAAGAAATGGAAACTGTATCAATGCATGCACTCCATGTAGGGATTTCCCTCCTGTTCAAGATAATTATAGTGGGGATGGTGATGAAACTGGTGCCGATCAACTAATCACCATACTGGGACAACTTACTCAGGTTATGAATAATAACCTTACCCGTATGGAGCACCCTGATCCACAGCATGGAGGATCAATGTTAGATCAATTCATGAGGCAACAACAACCAACGTTCAATGAGAGTTCAAATCCCTTAGTAGATGAGCATTGGATAAATTCCCTAGAGAAAATATTTCAGGCTTTGGGGAGCAGTGAAAGGGAAAAAGTTATCATGGCAGTTTACCGCCTCACTTGAGATGTTGATCAATGGTGGTCATTAATTCAAAATATGAAGGAAGATTATGAAGTATCAAATATGGAATGGAGGGAGTTCAAAGATCTGTTTTTAGAAAAATACTTTCCTCGCGACCATCGAGCAGATATGGGAAGGCAATTTCTGAGTCTGAGACAAAAGGAGGATGAGAATGTCACAAAGTATGAGGCTAACATTAAAAGGTTAGAAAGTTATGCTGAAGATTATATTCGCAAACCAATAATTAAGATTGATCGTTTCTTTGATGGGTTAAAACCATTTCTCCATCGAGAATTAGTCTCACAATCCTTTTCATCGTACGAAGACATTGTCTCATGTGCTATCAAGACCGAAAAGGAATTCTCGAAGTCTTATGACTTTAAAGAAAAGCAAGAGAAGAAGAGACCTGCTGATCAATCTGGGAATGGAAATAAGGGGAAGAAGGGAAAGGTTGAATATCCATCTTGTGGTAAATGCGGGAAGAAACATTCTGGTACTTGCTTGAAGGGAATGGGAGTGTGTTACAAGTGTGGTGAAAAGGCCACCAAGCTCGTGATTGCAAGGGGAAGAAGGAAGCTACCAACGTTCAATGCTAAAATTGCAGGGAGATTGGGCATTATGAAAATGCATGTCCTAAGAATCTGGGGAACTTACATTAGAAAAGGACAATGGATCAAGACCAGTCTTATGCTATCACTACTGCTGAGGTAGAAGCTCCGAAAGACGTGGTGGCAGGTAATTTAATGGTTTCCTCAAGTTTAGCAAATGCATTATTTGATTCTGGATCATCGCATTGTTTCATATCTTCCCAGTTTTCTAAAAAAATTAGATATTTCCAATTTGATTTAATAAGGGAGTTGTCAGTTAAAACTCCAAAGGGAAGTATCACTGCAACAATGTTTTGTGAATCAGTCCCCATTAGAGCACATAAATGTTCGTTATCTGTTGATCTCATCGTCATACCTATGATTGAGTTTGATATAATCCTCGGTATGGATTGGCTTTCAGACTATGATGCGAAGATTTATTGTAAGAAGAAAGAGGTTACGATTCTTGATGATAATGATAAGGAACACCTTATCTTTTGAGAAGAATCGTCACCACCTAATTCTTATTTAGATCCACCCCCAGTAGCTCAACATAATTCAATTATTGGGGAGGAAGAGAATGAAATAAATGTCGGTGAGGAAAGGAATGTTCAAATAGAGTATGTACCTGTTTTGAAAGAATTTGTAGATGTATTTCCGAAAGATTTACCTGGACATCCTCCAGAACGAGAAGTTGAGTTTTCCATTGATTTGATTCCTGGATCAAGGCCTATATCGATGACCCCTTATAGAATGGCCACTGTATAATTAGTTGAACTAAAGAAACAACTAGAGGAATTGAGTAATAAGGGATTTATTCGCCCTAGTGTTTCTCCATGGGGAGCCCCTATTCTTTTTGTTAAAAAGAAAGATGGATCTATGAGGTTATGTATCGACTACAGGGAGATCAATGCTATAACGATAAAGAAAAAGTATCCCCTACCTCGTATTGATGATTTATTTGACCAACTGCAAGGAGCTCAATACTTTTCAAAGATTGACCTTCAATCTGGATACCATTAGTTGTGTGTGAAGAAGGAAGACATTCCGAAAACAGCATTTCGAACCAGGTACGGGCATTACGAGTTTACTGTAATGCCATTTGGATTGACTAATGCACCATCTGTATTCATGGATATGATGAATAGAGTTTTCAAGGAGTATCTCGATGAGTTTGTGGTGGTATTTATTGATGATATCTTGGTATACTCCAAAACCTACGAAGATCATGAAAATCACTTGCGCATTATCTTGAAGACTCTGAGGAGGCATGAATTATATGGGAAGAATAGCAAGTGTGAATTCTGGCTTCAGGAGATTTCTTTTCATGGCCATATTGTCTCTAAAGATGGAATCTCTGTTGATCCTTCTAAGACCAAGGTAATCCAAGAATGGCCAGCAACTACGAGTATAACTGAGGTACGTAGTTTTATTGGTTTGGCAGGTTATTATCGACATTTCGTCCAGAATTTTTCCCAATTAGCTAACCCATTAACGAATCTCACGCGTAAAGGGATTAAATTTGTTTGGGAAAACGAGTGTGAAGAATGTTTCGAAGAACTGAAAAGAAGATTAGTCAATGCTCCTATATTGACTCTACCATCGGGGAATGATGGGTTCGTTATTTATAGTGATGCATCAAATAAAGGACTTGGTTGTGTCCTTATGCAGAATGATATAGTTATTGCCTATGCATCGCGACAGTTGAAAATTCATGAACAAAACTATCCTACTCATGATCTCGAGTTAGCACCTGGGATATTTGCTTTTAAGATATAGAGGCACTACCTCTATGGTGAAAAATGTGAGATTTATACTGATCATAAGAGTTCGAAGTATATTTTCTCACAAAAAGAACTCAACATGAGGCAAAGGAGATGGCTTGAATTACTCAAGGATTATGATTGCACGATACACTACCACCCGGGGAAAGAAAACAAGGTGGCAGATGCTTTGAGTAGAAAAGACCATGGATTTTTTAACATGATGAGAATTGAAAGGGATCCAATTTTCATGGATCTAGTGAAGATGGAAATGGGAATAACCAGGGACGGTGAAACATCAATTCTTTTTCAAATGGCTTCCAAACCATCTTTACTAGAAAGGATTAAGAGTTCTCAGACCGATGATGAAGAATTCAAAAAGAAGATTAAAGCTGTGAATGATGGGAGATTGAGAGACTTTGTGTATGAAGATGGAATTTTGAAATTCGGGAAGAGACTTTGTGTTCCCAATTTACCTGATCTAAAAAGGGAATTGCTGGATGATGCTCATAGTTCCAATTTCTCTATACACCCTGGGAGCACCAAAATGTATAGAGATTTGAAGGAACATTTTTAGTGGGACAACATGAAGAGGGAGATTTCTGATTTTGTGTCAAGATGTATGGTTTGTCAACAAGTGAAAGCTGGAAGGCAACAGCCTGGAGGAGTCATGCAACCTCTTCCCATACCTGAGTGGAAATAGGACAATATTACAATGGACATTGTCATGGGGCTACCAAAGACTCCTAGAAGGAATGATGCAATATGGGTTATTGTTGATCGTCTTACCAAGTCAGCACATTTTCTTACTATAAGAGAAGATCTACCCCTAGAACTTCTAGCAAGACTATATATTAATGAAGTTGTGAGACTTCATGGAGTACCCCTATCGATTGTTTCTGATCGTGATCCCCGTTTTACTTCATGATTTTGGAAAATTCTTCAGAAATCTCTGGATACTGAACTTCATTTGAGAACTGCTTACCACCCTCAGACAGATGGACAATCAGAACGGACTATTCAAACCCTATAAGACATGTTGAGATCTTTCTCACTTGACTTTCAGGGTATGTGGGATCAATACTTACCTCTCGTAGAATTTTCCTATAACAATAGCTTCCATTCGAGTATTCAGATGGCACCATATGAAGCGTTATATGGAAAGAGATGTCGTACACCAACCTGTTGGGATGACGTTGGTGAAAGAAAACTTGTAGGACCAGAACTGGTGGAGGAGACGATGGAAAAGGTGAAAGTAATCCAAAATCACATCAAAGCAGCTCAAAGTAGGCAGAAGAGCTATGCCGATAATCGAAGGAAGGATTTGGAATTTCATGTCGGTGATCATGTTTTCCTGAAGGTATCTCCATGGAAGGGAGTCATATGTTTTGGTAAGAAAGGTAAATTGAGTCCCAGGTACATCGGACCTTTCGAAATTCTAGAACGAATTGGGGTTGTAGCTTACCGATTGGAAATGCCTCCAAGTCTCTCCAAAGTTCACGATGTGTTCCACGTATCTCTGTTGAGGAAATACATGACTGACCCAACGCATGTACTCACTTACAAGGAATTAGAATTGGAACCCGATCTGTCTTATTGAGAAGATCCCGTCAGGATTCTTGATACAAGAGAACATGTACTGAGAAACCGGACGACGCGTCTGGTAAAAGTTTTGTGGAGAAACCATAAGATGGAAGAGGCAACGTGGGAACCTGAGGAACTTATGATGAAGAACCACCCGAGTCTTTTCATGTGGTAGTATTCTAGAAATTTCGAGGACGAAATTATTTGAAGGAGGGGAGAATGTAACACCCCAAGCTTCTACGGTACGCTTCTCATTGAATAATGTGATAGTGTGTGTTGTACGCAACACCGAGTTCTAACACACCATAACCAATCAAACTAGCCGTTATGAATAGTAATATCTACTTATTGAAATTATATATATTTTATATTTTAAAATGGACTTCATTTTTGGATTCGGAATATCGAATTTATCCTAAGATGATATTTTGGTACTTTTCGGATAACTTTAATATTTTGATGAATAGTGAAAATTACTGAATTTTAATTAAAAACAACTTTTTTAAACAAAATAATTAATAGTGATAAATTATGAATTTGAGTGGTTTAAAAGTATATTTAGAATATATTTTTACCATTTTATATAATTTTGGTCATTGGACATAATTTTACAATTAAACCGAACATAAACAAGTGTCAATCTTTTGATAGTTATTATCTCTTAAAAACACGCTTTTTGTTTTAACAGCGGGAATTAATTTTAAATTAATTTCTGCCACTTCTGTGTTTTGAATTTAGAAAAATGGATTCCATATTTGGAATCAGGATTTTCAAATTGTGTAAATAGGTAACTTTTATTTTTAGACATTTTGAATAATTACTGTGGTAAATATTTTATTTACCATGGTTAAGGGTAAATCTGGTAAATAAGGGTTAAACAAATAATATTATAATAATACTAAATTACCATAAAACGTGTCCTAGCCTTATTGGTTGATACATGTTCGACCATAGTCATCTTTGGGTCGATTTTGGGACCCCATGGTGCCACTTGTAGGTGATAGGGACACTTTATTTTAATTAAGTTAAAATGAATACAAAAATGACACAAGCATATATCTTTTAGAAAAACAATTATTACATAAGATTATATATGTTGGATTTTAGATTATAAATATTAATTAGAAATTTAAAAAGATTTCATACATAATGATATTTTATTTATAATTTTTAGACATTAAATGATTTAATTTAGTTATTACACAATGATGATGTAGTAATTACTATAATAGTGAAAAATTAAACTAATTGATATTATAAATACCCAAATAAATATAATATGAAACTTTTAATGAATTAAAATAATTTTATATGATAATATTATATATTAGGATTGATTTAATTGACTTTTTTCGAAGTAATCAATCTTTTATGAGTTTCACAAAAATCAACTATTGAATAGTGTCAAAATTGACATAAAAGAGTTATTAAAACAAATATTATATTATTAATTGATATTAAATTACTAAAAATATAAGGTTCGGCCAAGAGACTTATATCATCATAGGTTCATCATTAATGGACCACTTGGGGGTCTATTGGATGTATGTAGTAAGTTTATTAACCATATTATATAAAAATACAAAGAGACATTGTAAAAGTGAAACTAATTAACTTAGAGTTAATACTTAAAGATAAGGTTAATATAAGTACCCAAACCTGTCTAAATTCTATTGGTTGAGTTGTTTTCGACCCATACCCACCTTAACATTTAAATAATCAACTTTGGAACCATTAGAAACCGAATATGAAATTATTATAAATTAATATTTCTAGATTTTCCAAAGGTTCCCCTCACCCCTCTTATAAAAGGGCACTCCTCCTTCTCATTTCTTCACACCTTAAAAGCCTTTTGGTTCGGCCACAATCTGCCCAAATACTCTCTCAACTTCCCTCAATACAACCTAGGGTCCTTAGTTTGATCATAAAGCCAAACTAAGGAGCCCTTTTGATCAAATCAAAAGGAAGAACCCGAAGAAGAGGTAATGATTTCACCACCCTTTTCCAAGTTCATTTCTTCTTCCACTTCTTCTTCCTTTGTTGTTACCATTCTAAAATAATAACTCCAGTATCATATATATACTGTGATGTTATTATAAATATGGTACAACCATATTCAGTATTCTATACACCCTTTGAATAACATGTCACTATACGTGCGTACGTACGGCTTACCGTCTCCACGTCGTGGTGTAATTGTTGTTCAATATAATATTATTTGTATGGGTATAATAATGATGTTTAACTCATGTAAATAATAAATATAACATGTTAATGATTCTGTATATATGATATACCATCCATTTATATATTATTGTCGCTCGTGCGTACGTACGGACTACCGTCTCCACGAACGCGATGAGATTCATTCTCCATCGTATCCATTCAAGTATAATTATCATTTGATGATTTAGAAAATGATTTTTAAGGACTTGATATCATTCTGGATATGAATAATATACAACCTATCCTTTATAAACATGTCTTACATAACAAAACATATAAAAGAAAACAAGTAAGTTAACAACCGAAACAATGATAATACTAAGATATTATTATCAAATCAATATTAAAAGATCATATATGATATCATATTAATGTATATGATTCCTGTATAATTTAATAACAATTATTTCACCGTTATACAGGAGGTTAACCTACCCCAACCAAGGAAAAGTACAAGGTAAGGGGTTTTCATCTCACTCTTTATTCCTGTGAGATTCATGCCATATTGCCACCATCACCTTTTGTGTGGTGTATATACTGCCCATAAATATATTCTTTGTGTAATACACTCTAATTTATGTGTATTTACATATTAATTGTATGATACCTCCTTCGTGGGTTGTATGTTTCATAAGTTACCAAATTGGTAAGGGTTATTTCACAATCTCTTCATTATCCGAGGTTGTTTATACGTAATAATCTACTGGGATCTCGTTATCATTCACGTCCAAGTTTCTTAAAAATGTATTTCAAAACATTTTTACAAAGAATATGGGTTAAAGTCATCTATACCCTTGTTTTACTTTTTATAAGAGGAATCTTTCCGTCGTTTACAAAACAAGGTCCTTTTTAACCTTTTCGACAGAATTAAGATAAGAATGTTTTTTTAACTTATACGGCGGGTGCGTTTATTTTCCGCCATTATAAAATATTCAAAGCCTTCCTTACAAGCATACAAGAATATTTTCAAGAAAATGTTTTATTTTATATGGATCTTAAATGATTTCAAAAATAGAAAGATATATTTCTCTAAAAAGTGTTTTGATTTCATCTATGTCAACATCCTTTGATGGATTTTACGCTTATTTGAAGTTGATTTATTATGATACAAAACTTCTATATTGTATTGAAGGTTTTGTGATATGTTTGACTGTGGATGTGCTAGTTTTATACCATTCATAGTTTATGGTGAAATTATTGACATTTCGTATTCTAGTTTTAATACGAATGTTTATGTTATGTTTAAACCTTTTCATATGGGAATGCGTTGGACTTAATATGTGACGGGTGGAGCCCGCTATAGCTCCTCGATGCATCGGTAGGTCTCATGAGACAAACTAGTGACTTGGCACAAGGCCTTGACAAAATATTATTTGTAGTCTTGGCACGAGGCCTTGGCTATGTGGTTATGATAGTTTGGCATTATGCATTCCAACATTATGAAAGTGGTTAGTGATTTTGCATGTGATTATTCGATTAGTAGAATATCCATGTGAATGAGTAAATGGAATTATTTCATTTTATTTATGCCATACAATGTTTAATGTTCAAGTTTGAAAGGCTGTTGTTTTAGTTATACATTGCCTTAAATGTTTATTCTTATTTATAAAAGTTTCCGCTATATTGTTATCCTTACTGGGCATTTGAGCTCACCCCTTTTCTATGTTTTATTTTTCCCAGTAAGTGAAGAAGTAAATTATGAATGACCTACAAGGATATTATGTGGGGATATGAGTGTGGATTATGGAGATATTATGTTGTTGTAGTAGTTTTTCATTTTATGATGTAATTTAAAACTTATGAATATATCTAGTGTTTCCAAGGCTACTAAACCAATCGGTCTTTTGAGATTTGATCTTTCTTGTGATCATGACAATGTGATGTAATAATGCACCGACTCTGGGTAACTAGGGTCGGGGCATTACACATTCTTTCATCTATGGTCTCTAATTTCTAGCTCATAGTAGACTCCAGCCATCTATACTTTTGTGAGTCTAAGGGTTAGCTAAAGAAAATGTTGTTATTCATTTATTGTGATAACTATTTATAAAAAATCATAATATCTTTCCCCCATCCATCATCCCAATTTTTGTCCCCTCAACACATTCTCTATCTCATTCATTGTTGATCAAATTCCTTATAGTTCTATTCATTTAATAAAAAACAAAAAACATAGTGCGATAAACAAATATCATACATAGAAATCACAAAGTCATGAAGAATAAGTTATAGGATGTCTAAATCATGATAATTTATTTCTATATATGTCACATTAGGTTTATCCTAGGTTATTCATGGTCGTCATATATTAAAATATTTCACAATTGTCTGTAAAGTTAATATAAATTAACTAATGTATGTCCCTTGAGAGTGTCAAACCAGGTTGATATTAAGGATTGTTGTCATTTACCTGTTAATTCTCTAGTCATACCCGATGCATCTTTTTCAAATTTATTACCTCTAGGTACATCTATCCCATAACCATGTCCACTTGAGGTATCCAATATTGATGCATTTCTAGGAAAACCATCATAATATCTATCTTAACAAAATAATAGATTGTTATTATATACTTATCCTCAATGTCAATCATAGGGATATATTCCCGAATCTATGTTTCATTAATCTAGATCATAAGCATTCTTATAAAATTCATTGGATACCAACTATAAATACCTCGACTCGAGTTTACCGGAGTCGGTGGATACATTATTACATTTTCACTAGATAAAAATAATTGTATCCCAATGCACTAAATCGTTTAGTAGTATTGATAAACTAGATACATACTTGAATTTCACATCACCGTTGAAAACATAAAATACAACATAGTTATTTATTTGATTACACAATTAGTCACTTAAAAATATCCCTCTATATAAATCATAATACACTTCTTGGAATCTAAGATAAAGGAATCCAAAGAAAGGTTTCATATCTAATTCTCTATAAGGATATGTGTGTTGTAGAACCTATCATGAGAAAATAATTCATGTTAAATTTTAAAGGTAAATAATTGAAAACACATTCCATTTAATCAATAACATGATCATGATGAATAATATTTTAGGGATAAATGATTATCAAATAATTCCATAGGAATAATCTTAAGAGCTTGAACTTATCGATGAATATTAAAACATTCTAAATAATCATATGGACATAAATAAAAAATTTAATTATAATGGAATGAAAAATTTTGAACATCATAATAATAATTTTGAGGCATAATTCCATGACAATTTTTATAAATGGGTAAGGCATTAGCCAATTCCCAGGCAAGTTTGTATCCTTAGACCTACCAATGCATCGAGGGGATATAGCAGGCCCTGACCATCAATGAATATGTCCAATGCAGTCCTCATAAAAAATGGTTGAAATATAATCTACATAAAAGTTAATATTGAAACTATCCTATGAAATGTTAATAATTTCCCCAATCAATAAACATAATCATAAACCATCCAGAGTAATTTGGATAGTGGTATCAAATTAGTACATCAATAGACAAACTGGTCATAAAATCTTAAATAAAATATATTATATGGTTTCATAATATATAAAACACAATGACTAGTAAGATTAAATAAATTATGTTGACATATATTAAAATTATTTAATAAGATCATTTAAAAATTCATGTCGAAATTCCCATTTCAATTTGAAATCAAATATTTTTTAAATGCTATGCAACAATAAAAGAAAAAAAATATTACAAAATTTCCTCATAAACATGTAAAGTAATATTCAAATCATTTTGGATTCATTACATCATTAAATTATTTTTTTATTAGATGCTAAAAAATATTACTTTATCACTTTTGTATAAAAATTCTGAAAATACCTAATATAGGAAATGAAAATAAGATTTCTTTTGAAGCATTTTGTGAAAAGTAAATAATTATGTATAAATTAATTTAAAAATTTATTAGGAAATGTTAATGTAATTTAGTAAAATATTTTTAGAATAAATGGATATGTAATAAAAATATTCCATAGTTGATATATAAAAATGAACAATCCCAAATAACACTGATATTGTTAAATAACCCCTTACCATAAGGGTTTCTATTGAATCGTAATACACATGAAATAGATAAATTAAAATTAAAATTAAAATACCATACATAAAAATATATAAATGATATAACATACCAAAGGTAAATTATGTAGTCCATAAAATTAAATAAGTGGTGAATATGGCATCTGTCTCACAGAAGTAAATATGGGATGAGAAACCCTTACCTAAGGTTGGATTTCATTTTTACATGTTTAAAAATAATATATAATTAATAGATATTTATTATACATATATTCAAGAACCATGATTTTATATATCATACTATATTTTATTTACATATAATATTATCACGGATTTATAATCAATTCCGTGTTAAAATCGCTATTTTGGGAGGTAGTTGCTTTGTTTTTCATGTATTTTTTATTTGGTAGTTCTGGAACATATAAATTTATCATAGTTCCATAAATCAATAGATATTCATTTTTATTTTTATTAAATTAATATTAAATATAAAGTTTTTAATATTCTTCCATACAGATAGAGATATAAATATGAATTATATTGTTCATAGCGATGGTAAGTCGTATCTATGCCTGAATGCTATTTTCATTTTTTGATAGATCGAATGAAATAGTGGTAAAGAATAATTTTAAATTTAAATAAAAATTATCATGTAATATATATCATATATATTAATTATTTAAATATTTATAACCATCCAAGTAATGTGGTGTTGAAGAACGAATAAGACTGCTATGAGGATACAGAAAGAGATATGTATGCACAAGTGATGTTTTCACTTTTTTTAGGGAAATAAGATGTAATATGTTTTTACCAAAATACAAATAACATCCAATTTTAATAATGATCATCTAATTATTATTTCAGTATGGGTACAACTCATTAAAAGGATAAGAATAAGAAATAAACTTGAAAGAGTCAGTAAAAATGATTACCTATTATTTGGTGGACTCCCTTTAGATCTCTTCTTATGTGACCTAGGATTGCTATTTTTGAAGGGATAAAATATAAAGACCTTGTATAAGTATTTTTTAAGATAAATTTCATGGTTTGGTTTCGATATATTTCTCAAATAAGTTTAAATAAGTGAAGGAAGGGGTGCCCTATTATAATTGAGGTGAGCGGTACTTTTGTAATTTCTCTAAATATTAAAATATAATTTGACTATTCAACATACTAATTCTTGAAAATGGAATATATAATCATACGGGTAAAATTTTAAACAATTTATTATCTCATTTTTCCTTATTTAAGTAATTTTTAATTTTTAAATAAATTAATAAAATATTAATTTCCTAAAATACCATTATTATAAATTTTGAAATTATTCATTACTTTAAATTTAATAACATGAATAAATTAATAGGAATTATAAAAAAATATCTTAATGCATAAATAACATGAAATTTTAAACTATTATATTTATATGTCACATTAATTATCTAAAATTAAAATACTTTTAATATATTTAATAACATTTGTTTGATTTTTGTCGTTAATTGAATAATTATTACGCCAGCGTTGTGTAATCATTCAAGGTAAATATTTCTTCCCTAATTTTTTTAAAAAAAGTAAAATGACATAGATAGGTTTAATCAATTTCATAATACAGTTTATAGCCTAATATAACATTTTTAATGGAAAATTAGAAAAACTATTGTTATTAAGATCTATAGTGTGAAATGCTTGACTTTCTTTTAAATAAAATGCTATAAATGACATAGGCTCATCCAAATGGAAATAAAATTCATTATTACAGAATAATGGATGATTATTTATGAAATGGACTCTTAAAAATGTATAATGGAATGTTTTAGGGATATTTTATAGTCCTTATAATTTTATTTTTAATCCAAATTACATGATTTAGCCTTAGTGTGGTAATAAAATTTCAATACTTATTATACAAAATAACAAAAAATGAACCTATTTATAACATTTGTACATAATTATTAAAAATATGGAATATATTTTTAAATAGTCAACTCGCATATTTTTTGGAATTTAATTTATGATTAATCCAACAAAAAACAACAATGAAATGTTTTCTTAGAAAATGTGTTTTATGCCTAATAATATACTTATACCAAAATAAGATATAAGGATGAATAAAATGTAATCAATTATGTTATATATAAAAAAATAGATTTTTTTTTACTTTGGTATCAAATTCGAATCATAATGGTACTTTTAAATTTAACAAAACTAGTAGTTTTATAAAAATCTTGATTTTGTACTTTCACTAGAAAATAATTCTTCTCAGAAAAAAGCCAAAAAATATATATAAGATATTATTAATATGATTGTTTAAAAAATTATAATTTCTATAAAATAAAATTTATTAAATACCCAAAAAAATATTATAATATTCACTCATAAAAAAGAGGAAACCCCATTTTTGAAGAAAATGTATTTCTAAAGCATAAAATAACATTACTAAAAAATTATTACAAATTTAATAAGAATTAAAATATTCATTTTTATTCGGAAGGTAATTTATAAATATATATAAATATTATAATTTGTTTAATGTCATCCATACTCATCAATTCAGTGGCTAAGTTATAATTATCAAATTTAAATAATATTATTTTGGTGTTTATTTAAGCTCGGTGCCAAGTATTGTATATGATATCTAATATATTATAATTTTAAAATATAAAGGAGTTATAGAACCACTAATATAAGACATATCAAACATATTTTTATTATATAGTGTAAGAACATTTATAGAATTAATTTATCTAAATTTGTGGATCCAATTGGTGCTTGGGACACTTTCTGAGTAATCCTATAAACCTATTACTTGCCACATTAAAAAACACTCCCTCATGAAGAATAAATCATGATTTCTGCCAAATGTCAATTGTGGTATTCCTAGGGTTGAACATAACAATAAAATAATTGAAAAAATGGACCTATGTATCAATTATTTCCTAATAATTATTTAAAAAATAGATCATATCTCATCCCATAAGACTAAATTAGAACACCCTCAACCACAATTATTCGTCACATAGAACATAAAAAGGTTTTTATTTCAAAAAAATAGAAATATAATTAATAATATATAATGAATACTCTATAAGAAAACTGGTGACTATTGGAATCATGTAGGGATGAGACTTCTTTATATCATTGTTCCATGACCATAGGTACAACCTAATGTTGGAAGTATTTCTGGACATTTAATGTAGTTGAAACTACTTTTTTCTATGTCTTTTAAGAGTATGAACTAACATATTTAATATGTTCTAGTTCTAGTTTTAAAAATTATTTTGTTCCAGATAATCCAAGTATTCATTTTTTATGGGAATAAGAATGTTGAATAATTTCTAGAGTTATGGTTTTTTTCTACCTATGATCTCCTAGTGTGCTTTCAATACGAGTGAAAACAATGATCAGATGTAGTGCACAAAGTGATAAAATTCAGGAATTTTTTTAAGCTAGTTTTTTATAATATTTTTTTATGTGTATATTTTCATCAATTTTTCTATATGTGATTTTTTAAAGTTATTTTTTGTTTGGACTCATCTTCCATCCTAAAAATGAAACCAAAATGTGAATTTGAGAACATAGTTTTTCAATAGTAGTAGGTTAAACTAATTATTTATAAAACCCTATCGTAATTACATTTATAGTGAGTTGTGGTAGTATAAATTCCACATGAAAGTATTAATATTTGTGTGTGCGACCAAAAAAATAAAAATTAAAAAATATAGAGAATGTGTAAAGGATATGGTGATAGTTTTGGGGAATTATAAAATATATATGAAATAGTGGAAAATGTAGGGAAAAGTAGTAAGAGATAGAGAAATTAGGTTTCACTACTGCAAATCTATCCTTTAATAGTCCTATTAAATGCGATTTATTAGTACTATAGATGTCGTGATAATATAGGTGATGTTAAAGGGTTATCTTTAACAATTCTCGTGAAAAGAACTGATAATGGCCCCCATTAATAGTGATAATAAAGGGGGTCCTTTATTAGCACTTTTTTTTTGCTATTAAAGGAAACATTTATCATCTCTTTATTATCACTCTTAATGGTCACCTTTAATAACACTTTTTTAGCATAGAGAGAGAGTATAATTTTGTTCACACAAACCCCCTATTAGTGCTTCACACCTATCAGTGCTTCCCCCACCACATTATCAAAACTTTTATTAATCCCACCCCAAGCGTATGCCTCTACCTCCTGCAATTTTCGATCCTAAGACCTCTACCATATACATCAATTCTTTTTCCACTACCCTATAATATTTTGTTTTACATTTTATAATATATCTATATATTTATATATATTTCATTATATTTTTTATCCACATATGTCAATATTTATATATATATATATATTTATATATATCTTTTTGAAAAAATATTTATTTATTTATTTTTTAAAATGGATGTAAACTCTAAAAACTCTTAAAACATCTAAAAACGATAAAAACTATGAAAACCTGGAAACCTGTAAAAACATGAAATAACAATAACATCGGATCCATTAGTATGTTTTAGGACCAATACATGTCAAATAGAATATCATGAAATATGATTTCATATGAAATGTGGTACGGGTCAATCAGACACCCGGAATAGAAGTAAAAGCCATATGAATTTTAAGAAACTAGTGTCGGTGACAAAAAACATATTTTTGGATGCCTTTTTGGAATTTTGGGGGATTAAAAACTAGATATATATCCCTGAATGCTTTATAAGACCATATGTCACATATATGTTCTTATAGGATTCAATTTCATATGTGGTAAATCCCAAACAGACACATGAATAAATAGTTTTGGTCATTTGAAGTTTGAGTTCGAGTTATAATTTTTTCGAAACCATAATATAATTTATTTCATTGATTATACCTTAATATAAATATAATTTGGTATTATATCATTTCATAATCTTCTATTTGACTAGTTTTGGAGATAAAACGGACTCTCGGATCAAAAGTTATGATCTTTTTAGTGTTTTTAGAGTTTTTATTATTTTAGGGGTTTTAGGGGTTATTCACATTCAATGACCATATATTATGAACAAGGTTTTGTTTCTACCTCTACCACATATAAAATCGAATCTTTTGATCATCTCAATGCCTTGGTGACCGACAAGAACCCACTATGACCTCTATTGAGGACAAAAAATCCCTAGATGGCCTTCAAAGGAGAAAACCCTCTGATACGGGTGACTGTTAATGAAATATAGATTGTTCTGAAATATACCATTTATCATTTCAAGTAAAAAAGTCTGATAAATGGGGGCCCCATTCATCACTTCTTAAAAAGTGAAAATAAATAACCACTTTTTATCAATGATTTTTTAGAAGTGCTGATAAATTCTCTTTTTATCATTTTTTTTACTAGAACTGATAAAGGAATGGAATTTATCCTATCTTTTTTTATAATCGATGATATATGGAACCCTAAAATAGTTATTTTTTAGTTTCGTTAAACACCACCTTTAAAAGTTATAAAAATAAATATTAAAAATCCTTTTAAAGAGTGCATTTTCTTTCATTGAGAAAGGGTGTGTTTATCAATGATTTTAGAAAGTGTTGTTAAAACCCTAGCATTTGATAAAGCCAGTTTTTCGTTGTTTTGGTGATTATGATAAGGATATAAGAATTACTTTATATTAATTAAAAATTATTTCTACTTTACAATCGTTAAATGTAATTATATCACAATTAAATAAAAATGTGAAGAATCACAATTCTCTCACTTTATTGATATTCCACAACACAAATATATATCAAATGAAATAAATATATATAGAACCCTGACCCTAGAATCCTATATCTAGTGTTTACTTTATTAAATTTTAATATGATATAATGAATCACATCATGATGGAATAAATAGCTTATTAGAGATGGTAAACAAGATACATACATCAAATTCAAATTACTTTTTAAAACAAAAAATTTAGAAAGAATTTTTCTTTAGAAAATCATTATTTCCCTTATTATAACCATTTATATAAATCACAAAACACTTCCTGGTTTCCAAGGGAAAATAAAACATAATAATGGGATGAGATCATATACTCCGTAAGGGTATGTGTATAATTGAATATATGAATAAATAAAGCATAATAAACATGTTATGGTAAGTAACTAAAACACATTCTATTTAATCTATACCTTGAGAATAATATGGTAGCAACAAATCATTGTCAAATAATTCAATATAAATAACCACATGAGGTTGAATCATAACCATGAATATTATAGCTAATTTAATAATCACATGGATTATTAATAATTAAATTCATAATGATTAAATTCATAATGAGGAAAATCTAAAACATACAGTTGTGTATTTATTCTACAATATCTAATATTATTTAATCCTTAGGATAAGACATCTATATAAATGGGTAGGGTCTCTACCAAAAATCAATCTAGTTTGTCCCATGAGACCTATCAATGCATCAAGTTGATATATCGAGCTGCACTCATCACTTAAAAAGTCTAATTCATTTCTCATATGAAAGCGGTAAACCAAAATAAATATTAATATTAATATTGGAAAACTAACATACAAAATATAAATACCTTATCCAATCAAAAAACATAAACCTAAATCATCTAGAGTAATATGGTGAATGGTAATAAAATTTTCCAACCTTAGTTAAACTGATCATAATCCATCCAAATAAAGATTAATTATAATATTATTACAATATATTTCCATTGGATCATAATTTCAATAAATTGATAACGACTTTGATGAGTATAAATACCATAAAAATATCATTAAAAAAAGTTTTTAGGCAAATAACCTTTTCACATTGAAAATGTTTTTAAAAATAAAATTAAAAAATATTGAAAACCATTTTATTTTAAAATAACCTTTTTAAAATTTTGGAATAATAATTAAAACGTTGATTAGTCATGATGGTAGAAATTTTAGCTTCTTTTCATATTTTATGGAACACATATTTCTTTCAATATTTTGAAAAAATAAAAATAATCATTACTAAGAAAATTAATTAAAGATTCCTTTCAAAACAAATTATTAAGTAAAATTGGGGAAATGGTTTTTAATAAATCATTTTTAAAAGGATAAAAACCTTTTTGAAAACATTTCATTAAAACATGGGTTTTTATTAAATTTATTTTCCATCCAATCATAAAAACAATGTTATATATTTTTAAAATAATTATTAATCAGATTAGGAAGAAAAGTGAGGGGAAAAGATATTATTAATTTAAATAAACCCTTACTACATTGGTACCTTTGGAATCATAATCCCGATAAAAATAAATAACATCAAATTAAACTTTAAATTCCATGAATATAATTTAATTAATTATCAAACATACAAAAAATGGTGATATATAATACACACAAATGAAATAATTGGTGAATATGGCATATGTCGCATGAAAGTAAATGCGAGATGAGAAAACAATACCTTGAGTCTGACTCATGATGTACATTTTTTATCTACATAAATAAAAAAATATGTTAAATACTTACCTTTCATGTAAAGAATTAGTGAAAAGTTAATCACATCACTTTACGAGGTGGTAGACCGCCATACACATGAGGGACGTTATGTTACTTACAGAATTAAAAGTAAAAAAATTTATAAATTAAATAATTACTCAAGGGATATAATTATAGTGAAAATATCATATAATTATCTATATCCATCATCATACCCAACCGTGAGAAGTGGTAATAGAAAAACGAATGATATCAGATAGTGTGGCGGTAGTCCATTATAAACACTAATGATGATTTTGTAACACATTTTATGGAAGTGGAGATGGTTTTAGGTCATTAACGAAACATAAAAACATATAATTATATTTATGGTATTTGTTTTTTTATATCATCAGGTTTTAATAATATTTTAAGGAGTCGGAGGAATAAATAAAATAAAAATTCTCATGGAAGAATGTTACCTCTTCTTCGATTGTCCACCTTAGGTTCGCACCAAAATCCTTAGTAAGTTGTATTTATTCACCAAATAAGTATTATTGGGTGGTTGGAGGGAATATTGTAATTTTTTTTGGTAGGTACATTCCAAACCAAAACGGTCTTATGGTGTTAAGAAGAGAGCACAAGAGGTGGCAGTTAATAGGTGAGGTGAGCGGCACGCTCATAATTTTTGAAAAGAAAATGGTGTTCCAACATTTTTCACATTCCACAATAGTTTAAATGGATTATTATTGAAATTGAGACATTATAAGGTAATATTATTTCCAAAATATATATTTTAGACAAGTTTTTTTATTAATTTCAACCCATATCTATTTAGTTTAACGCCATTTTAAACTCATTTCTACTTTATCCACAGTAACTAGTTTTTGCAATTGTTACTATAAATTTTGGATAAAATTTTATTTTACCATATTATATGATATATATTATTCTTTTTAAAAATATTTATCACATTATTTCAATTTTAATTCACATAAATTGATAATTTTAATTTAGAATTAATCCTGCAAACATGACATGAAATCATGTTTTTAAAAACAAAATGTTTAAAAGTTTACAAAGTCACATAACCAAATTGAATATAAAAAAAGATTAAATTGACCTAAATCAAATTAATTGATATATTATTGAACTAATTTTACTTTGAAACAAATTTAAAAGATAATTTCACCATATAAATAATTAAAAAAATTGTTATTTTCAATTAAATTTTTGAATTTTTCACTATTCATCAAAAAAATGAAACTTTTTCCAAAAATGAAAAACATTCTGCATAATCTAATTATTACATCTATATTTCAAAAAATAAAGTTTTTTTAATTAAATTTTCAAAAAGTGATAAAAATTAATAATATATTATATGTTCAATGTGTTATCAAACTGTCTTTTAGAAAAATATTGTATTTTTAGAAAACATTTATTTTTTATTAAAATGGTTCAAATTGTATATTTAATCAATAGATATAAATTTTATTTATGATATACATGTTTAAATAAATTAACATTAATAATATATTTTGTACTACTCAAACCAATCTATTTAACTGCTAGGTAATATTGGAAATGTTTAAATAATAATATTTTAATAGAGTACCACATTTCGTTCAAACCCGATGTTGCATTCATTAAAAAATATCAATGTGATTGGGTTTATTTAAATATAAACATATAATAAAATGTTGTAATGTTATATTCTCTTAAATTATGATTTTTCATTTCAAACACACTATTGAGTATGTTGTTCATATTTTAACATCCTGGGGTGTTACATTCTACCCCCTTAAGTAAATTGCATCCTCATAATTTAATCTTAACATAAGTATTCAAGGGGTTTTCTTTTAAAAATACCTTTATTGAAATTCAAACTAATTAGGAGGGTTAATAAAAAATACTATTTATAAGAGATAAGGTAATGAAAAAGGTCATATAGAATAACACAAACTATATTTCTATATAAAATAACATTAGTTGCATGAGAAGATATGGACATGGAAGAAAAGTTTAAATTAATATAAAAAAAGATATAATCAACTGAAAACATTAAAAAATTATCAATGGAATGTTAAGGACCTCAAACCATAAATTTTTCATGATTTAAAAGGCCATTAGTTCAATATAAATAATGATATTGGGATATCATTTTGTTTCAATATCCTTTTCTTAGTGATGAGTAATCCCTTTACTATCAAAACTAATAATATATTAAAATATACTAACTTGAAATATTATTATTAAATAGGAACAATTTCATATTTTTGTTGTGATTTGATCAACTATCAGTTTATTTATTAGTATATGAAATGAATGACCAAGATGAATTTTTTATCCTTGAAGCACTAAAATTCTATTTTAACAGATCATAAGTTTAATAACAGAATAATAAGTCATTCCTTCATTCAATATTAATTGTTAGAAAAATTGGTTGGTACCTGTTATCAAAAATCAATAAATCTTCATATCATGAGGTAATACTATAATCTCTAAATCATATTACAAATTTCAACATAAACAATTTCATAAATGTGTAATCTTATGGCCCTTACAAAAGACTAAGATACATAAATTTATAAGAATTCACTAAATTTCTAAATTGAACATATCATTAATATCTCAAACAACATGAATTATCTATTAATTTTCACATACAAAAAATCTTAATGCCTTTATCATATATTCTATTTATACATGGTAATAACATTCATTACTATAAAAACTTATTAAATAAATTGGTTCTTCCTTCTTCATTAAATAAAACTCATATTGATGAATATATTATTTCAATTAAAAAATGTTTTTAACTCCATCAATTATAGAATAAATCATTAATCAGGTCCGATTTTTTTAGTTTTATCAAATTTAATTTTTCTATATTAATCATCTATTTATCCCATTATCATTATCTATACATTAGAATATTTTTAAGGGTTATTTTTCTATCAATCAT
Source organism: Viscum album (assembly GCA_963277665.1). Classification (NCBI taxonomy): domain Eukaryota; kingdom Viridiplantae; phylum Streptophyta; class Magnoliopsida; order Santalales; family Viscaceae; genus Viscum; species Viscum album. The sequence continues at coordinate 175,245,948 of OY728128.1, forward strand.
GTGTCTCCCAAGAAGTTAAAGTTACCAATGAATCATCTTTTTTGGCCATTAGATCCATTCAATGTATGTTTTCAAATACATACAGATAAATTAATACAGTATAGTTCTTATACATTTCATAGTTATTATAACTAGGATATCATTGAAAAAATAATAAAATGACATTATTCTTGAATTCAAACACAATAGCGTTAATCATTTGACATATTATTTGATAATAGCATAGTGTTTTCCCTGGTCCATTAACTAATTTGGAGGTAAATTAATTTGATTCATGTTGAATTTGTTAACATGGACCTTTATATCCTCACACATTATGATGTGACCATTAAAAAGCGTTTTATTTCTACTGAAATCATGATCATGGTGGTCTCTTTCTCCACATTTTTGGACAACTCAAATTCCATTTATGAATGTTCAAAGGTGTTTAATTTCACAATTATCTTACCTGGTAAAATCATTCCTTCAATTATTCCATTTATCCATATATTTCATGTCCATTCTCTTTTTATCTTCCTTCAGTTCAATTCAATTATTTTTAGATAATTATTTCTATACCTTGTTAGTTTACGATAATATGTCCTCATATGATGAGGATGTTTTGGAGACTAGTTCCATTCATAATATTGGATTAATACCATCAAATAAATGATAAATTATATTCATTGGATTATATGAATTGATAAGATTCACATAAATTCTTCTAGGTTCTATTACTAAATGATTGAATAAACTATATAGGTCCATATAATTATGAAACATAATGTCTACTCCCAAAACTAGTGAAAACCCTAACATAAATTGAAAACTTTATGCAATGATAATCTCATAATGATAAACATGGTTTCTTTAGTAATATAATTACTTTCAAATCCATCACATATTTTCTAATAAAATTATGAATTATCCTAAGTATATCCACTAAAATATTCAAATCAGCTACATAATAAGGCCCACTTTTGTACACCAGTTGTTGATTGGGTCAAGCCCAATATTACTATTTCAAAGTTATTATCTGAAGGTACATCTATACCAAAACCACATCCACTTTTATTGTCTATAATGGGATGTATTTTCATTGAAAACCCATGTAATAAATTCTTTACCAAAAATGTAGGATTTTCCATTATACTTATACTCAAATTCATTCATAGGGTTATGTTCTATAATATATGTTTTTCTCTATCTAGTTTCCAATGTTTCTACTAAATTTTCTATGATACAAATTGTATTGCCTCAACCTTAGTATACCCGAGGTAGTGAATAATTTATTAAACTGGGATAATATACATGTACTCGAATTCAGAAGGATTTAATAGTTTAGTATCCTTGGTAATCTTGATACATACTTTAAATTCCCATTACATTTTAAAACATAAAATACACAAAGAATTTTATTTGAGAAAACCATTATTCCCATAACTTTAACCCTACATTTCAATCATAAAACACTTATTGGTATCATTTGGAAAATAAAACATAAGAATGGGGTGAGCTCATATAATACATAATACTCAACGAACAGCAGAAGCTATGAATTAAAAATTCTAAGCATATCATTGAAGCTATGAATAAATAAGGCATAATCAATATGTCAGGGAAACTAATTTAATTAATCACATTTAATAATTATCTTTAGCATAATATAGAAGGAATAAATGATGTTTAAATAATTTAATATAAATAAAAACATAATATTTAAACCTAATAATGGATATTATAACTAATATAATGATCACATAGAATATAATTCACTGAATTCAAAATGATTGGATGCATAATTCTAGATATCTAAAACATTATATTAATTCCTTGTTCTACGAAATGAAATATCATTGAGGCCTTGTTCCAAATCATCAATATAAATGTGTAAGGTATTATCCCAAACCAAAAAAACATTATCTCATAAGACCTACCATTGGATCGAGGGGATATAGTGGGCCCACACATCATTTAAAAATACCAATAAATTACTTATATGGAAGTGGTGAAACACAATCCATATGAATATTTTTAATTAAAATATATAATACAAAATTTTAATACTTTCCCCAATTAATATACATAATCATAAATGATAAAATGTAATGTGGTGATTGATAATAAAATTAAAAAACTTCACTCAAGCTAACTATAATCTAGACAAACAAATAATATGGATGTTATTAATACAACATTTTCCTAGTGTATATAATGTTCAATAAATTATTTATTCCATTAAGGATTATAAATACCATAAAATTATCTTTAAAACATTTTTGTGTAAAATAACCATTTCACTTTGAAAATATTTTTAAAACTTAAATATAAAAAAATTGAGAAAACTTTTATTTTGGAAATAAAATTTTAAAACGTTTAAAATATGTTTATAAATATTGATTACTCATAAGAGTGTAAATTTCCTTCATATCGTACCCTTTAAATTAATCACTAATTTCAATGTTTTAGAAAAATACAAATGGGGATTGTTTAGAAAACAACATGATGATTCCAAAGAAAAAAATGTAAAATTTGTTAAAATTTCATTAATAAATAGTTTTTAATGGTCTAAAAAATTGAAAATATTTATAGAACACATGGGTTTAGATGAAAACGGATTTCTAACCTAAGAGAGAAATAATGTCGAATCTTCGTAAAAACATGTTATTAATAATTTTAAGTAACAAACAGAGGAAAATGGTAATATTACAGGAAAATTTTCATGAATAACCCTATAGTAAGAATAATTTTTTTATTGATATAAATATCAATTAATTCTTCTATGTGAGACTTACTCAGAAAAAATCAAGATTAATGATGAGATTGTGAAATAAACATTAACAAATTTGTTTACTTTAGAATCATAATCCTTGTGAAATAAATAACTTCAAATAAAACTTTTAAAACCATGAATATAAAGGATTCATGAAATTTAACACAAAATGGGTGTATATTTGACAGAAAAAAATAAATAAGTGGGGAATATGTCGTATATATCAAGGTAGTAAAAGTAAGAGGAGAAACCATTACCATGATTATGAATCATCTTGTACGTTATTTATATTCCTAAATAATAAACTTATTTTAATTATTTACATTATTAAGAAACTTTTTTACATTTATTATTACTTTTATTTTACTTATTACCATGTTATATATGATTACTGAATCAATTAATTTTACGTTGGATGTTTTGACAATATTGGGCTTATGATTAAAAAATGACTTTGGTTGGTTAACAATGGTTTAAGAGGTATTTATTTAAACATATAAAAAAATAAAATAATGACATAATAATAACATTTATATATAATTTGTGCTTTTAATGTGACTCCCCAACATTTCATAGTATTTTATCTCACTAAATTAATTCAATAGCTTGCGCTACAAGAAACACCGAGTTTGGGTGCACCACAACTAATCAAACTGGCCCTTTAAAAATTGGTTTTGAATAGTATTAACTTCATTTTGAATTTTATATACTCTATATAATTTTAACATCCATATTATGTGTTTCTTAGACATAATATAACAACAAATTCAATTTTCCAGATAAAGGGAATGTTTTTCAGAAAATGCAATTGTTTCTCCTTTTAAATGAGAACACTTTTTAAAACCAATATTTGATACTTCTATATATTCAATTTCATGAAATTAAATTCTTCTTTTTAAACAGGGCATAAAAATTTAGTTTTGATAAATTTTTGGTACTTTTCTGAAAACATTCATATTTTGAGGAATAGCTAAAAATACACAATTTTAATTGAAAACAACTTTTTTAATAAAAATTATTTTTAGTGTTAAATTATTCATTTGAATGATTTTTAAGTATAATTATAAAATATTTTTATCATTTCATACAATTTCTATCATTATAAATTATTTAACATTTAAATTTAACATAATCACATGCCAGTCTTTTGATAGTTTTTACTTTTTAAAAACCCACTTTTTGGTTTTAAAATTTGGATTTAATTTTAAATTAATAAATGAAAATTATTTGTTTTTAATTTGGTAAAATAGAATTCATTTTTTTATTCGGAATATCAAAATTATCTTACAGTGAATTTTGTGTATTTTTCTGAAAACTTTAAATTTTTTATGAATAGTGGAAAACCCTACGTTATTATTTAACACCGACTTTTTATTAAAATAATTATTAATTTCATTTAAATTTATTTTAAGTCAAAATAGATAAATAATACCAATATAAGTTCAATTTAATTCATTGGAGTCATTTTATAATAAAAGTAGATGTATAAAATTTTATTCAACTTTTTATCCTTTTTACCCACTTTCTAGGAATGTGAGAAAATTTTCAAAAAACATAATTTTACCACATTTGTGAGTTTAATTTCAAAAATCTAAGATTAATGGTTGACATATATTTGTAAAATTTGATTCAATAAGATGAAAATAGTTTTTGGGGTATTGTAACTTTGGACTTTTATTTACCACGATTAAAAGTAAATAGGGTAATTAAAGTTAAAAATGATATTATAATTTCCTAAAAATTGTCCTAATTCTATTTTAAAAGGGTAATTAGACCAAATATAACCTTAGGAATAAAATATTATCCTCTTTGGTTTACATGGATTAGACTTGGACATTTATTATTATTTTATTTAAATTAGATTTAAAAGTTTTAAATTCAAAGTCTAATAATTAAACATTTTTAATATATGGATACACAAGATATAAATTATAATATAAATATTCATTAGAAAGGTACAAATATTTCCTACATAATGGTATTTTATTTATAATTTTTAGACCTTAAATAATTTAATATAGTAATGACACAATGATGATGCATTAATTAACATATTAATGAAAGAATCAAATAAATTGTATTAAAAATATTAAAATAAATATAATTTCAAGGTTTTTATGACGTACATGATTTTTCTATTGGAATAAAACATGTTAGATTTTATGTAATTTTTTTTTGAAGTAATCAAGTTGTGATGACTTTCACAAAAACAAAATACCAAATAATGTCAAAATTGACATAAATTAGTTTTTAACACAAATACTATATTATTGGTTGATATAAAATTTTAAAAAATATAAGGATATGAAAAAGGGAATAAATAATATTATATATGTCATTAATAAACCACTTTAGGTTATATTGTAAGTTTATATTATATTTATTAACCATAAATTGTAAGAATACAAGAAGACATGGTAAAAGTTAAACTATTTATCTAAGAGTTAAATTAAAAACAAAAGGTTAAAATGGAAAACTAAACATTTATATACCCTATTGTCTGAGATAAATTCACCCCATAAAAACCTAAGTCTCAAAATAAATTCTTTCAGATCCATTATAAACATAATATGATTGTATAATAAATTAATATTTTAATCTTCTCCTAAAGTGACCCTCACCCATCTTATAAAAGGGAACTTCCCATTCTCTCAAAATCAAAACTCCAATGCCATTTGGCTCAGCCAACCCCTACCAAAATATCCTCCAAACTTCTTTCACCTCAAACTAGAAGCCTTAATTTGATCATAAATCCAACCAAAGGTTTTCTTTTTATCAACTCAAAAGGAAACACCTCAAGTAGAGGTAATAATTTCACCACCCTCTTTAAAGTTCTTTTTTTCATCCACTTCTTCTTTCTTCGTTGTATCCATACCAAAATAATAAATCTAGTACCTTATACATACTGTGATGTTATTATAAATATTGTACAACAATATTCATTATTCTATCTATCCAATAAATGACAGAGTCACCATACATCTGTACGTACAACTTACTGTCTCCACGTCGTGGTGTAGTTTGTTATTCAAACACTTCATTATTTTGATGGGTATAATAATGAGTATAAATAATGAAAATAATAAATATAACATGTTAATATTTCATTATAAATGATATAACATCCTATTAATAATTCTTTCTCCACTAATATAATTATATTGTCGCTCGTGCGTACGTACGGATTACTGTCTCGACGAACACGATGAGATTCATTCCCACATTCACTATTCAACGATGATTATAAAAATATATATTATTAATAAGTATGGAATTTATGAAAAAATAATTCTACTTGATATATGTATGTATGTACATACATATATCTTATTCACTTACTTCTGTTCTATACTAAATGAAAATAGAAATAGATTTCATGCGTAAGTACGACATATTGTCCCCATAAATAGTGACTTACATTTCATAAATCTATCTATTATAAATATTTATATTCTAAATATATATGATATATAAATCATGGTTTATATACACGAAGTGTACTGTCCCATATTTTTTCATGTATAATTTTAATATTATATGGGAATTAATTCAAGACCAGGCTCTGAGGCGTCGTGCAGTTCCCGGGCCAAGTGAGCCTGGAACAAATGTTTGATTTTAATTTCATAATTAAAATACGCGCGCATGCGGTTTTACTGAAAATGTGATATAACACCTAAAAAGGTGCTCGGATCAAAAATCTAAGGGCACTGTTGCATTCTGAAGAGCAATTTTACCTTAGATGAGGCCTAACATCGGCTGGCGCAGGTCGGTGGTGAAATTTAGTTCCTGGACATAAGAGTAATAATATAATAAATAAAAATATTTTATTCTATAGTGAGATTTTATTAAATCTATTCCTGCGGATATATTATTTTTAAATAAAGGCTTGCACAGGGTCCAGGGTTACAAACCTCATAACCCTGAAACCCTTGGTGGATCTAGAGGCTTTGGATAAAACCTCCCAACGCGGTGATGATGATGTGGCAACCAGATCTTTGCAAACGAATGCCGCAGAATCCAGGTAGGATGTTTTATATGTGATTTCATCCCCGTTTTTGATTTCCATGATGAACGCGGACTAATCCACGAACAGAATAGCCCGTGGATCGATCGTTCTTATGTGATGGGACATTTGTGGGAATCGTGGGATTTGATTCTTGAGATTGTTTTGGTTTTCATTCAACCTTCTAACGTTGATGAACCAAGATCGGCATGAACATCAATCGAGGTTCGTCCCTCTCGATTGTTGTGTTTTTCTCTACCAATTCTTACGTGTTCTTTGTGTGAATTCTACGTGTTCTTGGGGAATATCGATTGTTACACATATGTTTTTTGGTGCAACGGTCTAAAATTAAAGATCCAACCTCTAGGTGACCGAGCGGAGGTGCGATGTCTACAACAGAAGCTGAATCTATGTGGTTCGAAAATTCCCATTCTTTGAGCATTTTCATGCGGACGGATCGAGATGCATTTTCAAAGACAATCGGAAGCTCGAAACTGACAGAATCGGTTTTGTAGGGGCAAGACGACCACAAATCCGGAGTTTAGTAACGATCAGATGGTTGGATCAAGATCCGGAGGATCAGCCGAGGCGCAAGGAGGAAGACTGCTATTCTGAAAAAATCTCGACTACACGCCCTGTAGTATATGATACACGACATGTGTTCATCGGTGGGATTACATGGCATGTACTTCGGGAGTACACAGACACGGGCAGGGTACATGGTCAAGGAAACTCCGTGTATACCCCTCCCCATCCAGACCCATCCAGATACATGGGATACCGTGTGTACTGGTACACAGGCTGGCAACACGGACACAAACATAGGCCGTGTACGGGAACATGGCCCGCGTACATGGAGCAAGCCACAGGTGCTTTGACACGGTGTGTGGTTCTTCTACACACCATGCAGTTTATTTCTATCCAACAAGCCAAACGACACGATCCATTTACACGGGCTGTACCCGGGGTCAAAGAACACGGCGTGTACTTCTTCTACACGTCATGTAGTTTGGTTTTACATGGCCCGAACGAATGACATGTGTCGTTTACAAGGGAAGTACCTGGGGTCAAGGAACACAGCGTGTAACCGTACTACACACTGTGTAACTTGTCTTAAATGTCTTGATCCACTTGTCTTCTGTGACATGTACTAGTTTTCTTAGGTTTCATACCCTTCATCATTTCCATGATGGTTCTTGTATCATTTCCCTTATACAAGAGTATGATCCCTTTAGCAGAACATCCTGAATAGAGTTGTTGGAATCCAATCTCTGATACTTAGATCCAGATCCTCTATTTATTCCTATAACCCTAGGTAGAGTTCTTGGTATCGATGTGACCAACTTTACTCGGGCGACGATCCTCTACATAGTAGATTAGCTCAGACTGATTTGTCGGAATCTCCCCATGACTTGGCTATGATCCTCATCTGAGCATCATGTTCTTAATGTACTTATAGAGTTTGTTCTCCCAGAATGAGTACTTCATATCACACTCTTCATACTTATGAGTGTGTTCTCCCAATTGTATGGTTAGTGGAATCCTAGAGCTGGATCATAGTGGTAGTTTCGCAATATTTGATTGTGTGTGAATATATCTGAATATTCTTGTTATATATTCTTTAGACATATACTATGTGGAGATGACTGTATTTTTCCTTTGTGATATTTCCCTTTTTGTATTTTCCTTTATGGTTTCGGGGTGTCCTAATAGGTATTGTTATACTCACCCCTGCACGGGATTTTCCCACACGTGTAGTGTCTTGTGAAGACGAGCGAGCCTTTGATAGGATTCTAGGTGGACCAGGATTGAATGGTGCTCAGTGAGATCAGGCTGGCTGAGGTGCGTTCCTATGGCTTCAGATTGCTGTCCCCGTACCTTTCCTTATAGGTTGGACTTTGTTACAGACTTTCATTTGGTGGGCTTGTACATTTGGCCCATGGTTTTTACAGTTTCTATACTTTACATTCCTGTCGTACTCTATTGGTTGAGATTTTTAGTGTATGCATGCATTTCCATTTTAATAGTTTTATATTTCGTCTTTGTGGGCTTGGAGATGTGTGTGAATGTGCACAAGTTATAGGCAATGCCTCCCATGTTAGTAGCATGCCTACTCGGTGCTAGTCACCAGCCCCTAGCCAATTGGAGGCAGCCTTGGGGAGTTGCGTCTCGAGCTCCACTGGGACGGGTCATGACAAAGTGGTATCAGAGGTGGTTGGTTCTACCATAGGATCGAGAGTCTGTGAGTTGGTTTGGGGCAACAATGTTATGTGTTTCATGTTCGGCTATCAGGCCACGGACCCCAGTGTTGGTGCGGGTAGCCGACGTATCCATTCACCAAGACTCTGATAACATGCTTTTCGACTCTGAACATGATAACCGTAGTTACAGCGGAAAAATAATGGTACATGCATCATATAGGAAAGGGTTGTTGTTTCCATGTCCTTTTCAGTCAGCACTCCAGATATACTCACCGACTGAGATACATCTTGTTTCTTTAACATGATGCCACTTTGACGCGCACCCTCTAGGATCTAGCGGCTCGATCATGAGGATGACCCCCTTAGTGACGAAGCCCCAATACAGGGACCAGATCCCTCAGTTATACCACCAGGTAGTGTTCCAGTTATCCCGCCACCTGCGGAGTAGTGCTTTGTGCCTGTTGTACCAGTGGAGGAGGAGCGCAGGCTGAGCACACTCCTTGAGTTTTAGAGACACAGACCCCTTAGGTTTCTAGGTGAGCCTGACCCTCAGGCAGTAGAGGACTGGCTTGAGGCAGTGGCCATAGTCTTCTGTTGAGTCAGGACACCAGCAGACTAGATGGTGATCCTGGCAGCGAGCCTTCTTCAGGGCTCGGCAGGACTATGGTGGAGTTTGGTTATCCAAACCCACGACGAGGTGACACTTTCATGGTCAGAGTTTGAGTGTCTCTTCAGACATGAGTTTTCACCGGTTACCCTGAGAGCAGTATGCATACAGGGGCTTCTTCAGCTCCAGTAGGGAACTATGACGATGGCTGACTATTCGTCATGGTTTACTGACCTCTCACGGTACTCGATGGATACAGTCAGAGATCAGTACCTCAGATATCTGACTTTTGAGTGGGGATTGCGCAGAGATATCCAATATAGAATCATCCCTTTGAGCATTCCTACTTATTATGGGGTGCTCGAGTGGGCTTTGGTGGTCAAGAGATTCTTGGCAGAGCAGAGGCAGATGGAAGATGTCAGTAGTGGGCATGCTGGAGTAGAGACCTTGGAAGTAGGGAGCCTACGTGAGGGACCGAGGCATGGGAGACGTTTCTAGAGGAGATTCCAGGATAGTTTATCTACCTTACATGGTTCACAGGGCGCATCCATCCAGCCTCGAGAGAGGGGATGCTACTCATGATATGGCATGGGACATTTCGCTCGAGATTGTCTGACCCGCCATACTACTGACACGGGAGTAGTGGATAGACCACCGAGGCAGAGGCAACATGTGGAGCAGACAAATCCGCGGGGAGGCGGACATGGTATAGGTGCTGGGAGAGCAGCTAGAGGTGGTCGACGTTTTGACCATTTACCAGCACCACCACCAGGGGGTCTACCCCAGGCTTAGGGAGCTGGTGGACAGAGGCAGGGACAGCTGTAGGTAGCAGAGGCTTATGACCCAGGTACTCCCAGAATTATTATAGGTACTATCTCTGTCTTTTCTACTTTGGTTGTCGTATTGATAGACACTGGTGCTAGTCATTAATTTCTGGCTGGTTATCTTTTTCGAGACATTGAGATTCCTGTTGAGGTGTTGACTCAACCATTATGCTTAGAAACACCGACTGGGGAAAATTTAGAGATCACACGCCTCTGTAGACAGTGTGACCTCACCCTTGGAGGTGAGATTTTCAGTTGGAACATCTTGTTGGTAGCGTCGAGGCCATATGATGTCATTCTTGGTATGGATTGGCTATCCATAGTTCATGCCTAGATCGACTATTTTAGGCAAAGGGTGAGGTGTGTCTGCAGTGATGGAACGAGGTTCTATTTTTTTGGTGAAAGCAAGACCCAGACATCGCATGATAGACTTGTGCATAGTAGGGAACAACCGATTTCACATAAGTTGGCTAGCCTAGCCCCTGGCACAGCAGATGTTACGAGTTTCCAGTTTCCAGTAGTAGTGGCTGAGTATGAGGACATCTTTCCGGAGGATGTCCCCGGGCTACCTCCCCGTCAAGAGATACAATTTTTCATTGAGTTGAAACTGGGATGACACCGATACCAGCATCACCATATCGGATGGCTCCTATAGAGCTTCGTGAGCCGAGGGTGCAGCTAGAAAACTTGCAGAAGAAGGGATTTGTGAGACCCAGCGTTTCACCTTGGGTGGCCCCAGTGCTGTTTTCCAAGAAGCCAGACAGGATCATGAGGCTATGTGTGGATTACCGGTTCTTGAATAAGGTGACTATGAAGAACAGGTATCCACTACCGAGGATTTATGACCTCTTCGACCAGTTGAGTGGGGCACGATGGTTCTTGAATGTTGATCTACGATCAGTCTATCACTAGTTGCGAGTACGGGATGAGGATATACCGAAGATGGCTTTCTGTTGTCACTATGATTACATGGTGATTCCCTTCGGCATGACGAATTCCCCGTCAGTGTTAATGGGTCTCATGAACCGGATCTTTCATCCCTATCTAGACCGGTTTTTATTAGTCTTCATCGGTGATATTTTTGTGTACTCTGCGTCTGAGGAGGAGCACACGAGACACCTAAGGATGGTTCTGGACACCCTCTGAGAGCACCAGGTGTATGGGAAACTCTTGAAGTGTCAGTTCTAGTAATAGGATGTCCATTTTCTTGGACACGTTATCTCGGAAGATGGTGTAGCAGTGGACCCATCAAAGGTGGAGGAAGTGCTAGCATGGGATCCACCCCAGAGCATGATGGAGGTTCAATGTTTTCTTTGGGTTGGAAGGCTTCTATAGGATATTCATCCTTGATTTCTCCAAGATTGCAGCACCCACGACAGCTTTGACCAGAAAGGGGCAGCCTTTCATGTGGACTGAGAGATGCCAGCAGGCTTTCCAGCAGTTGATATAGAGTTTGACGAGCGCCCCGATCATGATATTCCTTGGGAAGTATGTCGAGTACGTAGTTTTCTGTGATGCATCAAGAACCATGCTTGGTTGTGTCCGGATGTAGAGGCAAGCAGTGATTGCCTTTGGCCCACGTCAATTGAGGCCACACGAGCAGAACTACACGACCCATGATCTTGAGTTGGCAGTGGTAGTCTTCGCGTTGAAGATGTGGTCACACTACCTGAGGGGAGAGCGGTTTCCCATCTTATATGATCACAAGAGTCTCAGATATATATTTTCTCAGAAGGATCTGAATTTGAGATAGAGGAGATGGCTTGAGTTCCTCCAGGATTACGACTTTGAGATCGTTTATACTCCTGGGAAGGGAAACGTGGTGGCAGATTCTCTCAGTAGGAAATCTAGTTCGTAGTTACTAGATTAGGTGACAAGGCAGTTTGCATCTTTACAGTTATCCTTTGTGGATGGATATGGGGGAGCTTACCTTCAGTCGATGTTTGTTACCCCTCCACTCTTACAGCAAGTCAGGGAAGCACAGCTCAAGGATGCTACCTGTGAGACTCTACGGGCTCAGGTATCCATAGGCATTGCTGCTTATGGATATTCAGAAGGTGGGGAGCACGTTGTTCTTTTTAAAGGGAATACGGTAGTAACAGTGACGTTACGAGGGGAGGTTTTATGGAAGTTCAATACATCACCTTTGGTGGTGCATCCAGATGTGGAAAAGATGTATCAAGACTTCTAACCTCAATTCTGGTGGCCCAGAATGAAGAAGAGTGTGGTAGAGTTTGTTTCTCGATGCCTTACTTTTCATCAAGTAAAGGCTAAGCACCAGGTGCCAGCAGGTTTGACTCATCCCCTTGAGGTTCCATAGTGGATGTGGGATGAGATATCCAATGACTTCGTGACGGGTTTACCATTTACTTCAAGGGGACACAATCCCATCTGGGTGATTGTTGATCGACTCACTAAGTCAGCCCACTTCCTAGCCATACAGGAGCAGAGTTTAGTAGAGAGCATGTGACGCCTCTACGTGCAGAAGATTGTTCAAATTCGTGGAGTTTCATCCTTGATCGTTTCAGATCAAGATGCTCGTTTCACATCCTGGTTGTGGAAGGGATTTTAGGAAGCCTTTGGGACCCAGTTACGCTTGAGTGCAGTATTTCATCCCCAGACTAATGGTCAGACAGAGCAGACAATCTAGGTCCCGGAGGATATGCTTAGAGCTTGAATTCTTGACCTTAGTCGTAGGTGGGAGGATCACCAACCACTGGTGGAATTTTCTTACAACAACAGCTATCATTCCACTATTGGTATAGCACCATTCGAGGCTCTGTATGGGCAACCTTGCAGGTCGCCACATTGCTGGACTGACCTAGGAGAGTCAGCACTCATGGGACCAGAGATGGTGAGAGCTACTACAGAGAAGGTATTGGTCATCCATGAACGGATGAAGACTTCATAGAGTCAGTAAAAGTCGTATGCTGATAGGAGGCGGAGGCCCTTGGACTTCGAGGAGGGAGACCATGTGTTCCTTCGGGTCTCACCTCGACAGGGATTGTGGAGATTTGGCCGAGACAACAAGCTATCTCTGAGGTTCATTGGCCCTTTTCAGATTCTTAGTAGAGTTGGAGAGATGATGTATTGCTTGGCTCTACCACCTAGGATGGACCGGGTACACAACATCTTCCATGTATCGCAGCTACGGAGGTATGTGCATGATTCATCGCACGTCATCGACAGGGGCGAGCTGCACATCGATGATGGGTCGACCTTTGCAGAGTACCTAGTGGAGATTGAGGATCGATAGGAGAAGATCCTTCGTGGGCGAGCTATTCCCTTGGTGCATGTCCGGTGGAAGCATGAGAATCTACAGGAGAGCACGTGGGAGCGGGAGGCTCAGATTCATGTGCATTACCCACATCTTTTTGAGTAGCCTTTGTTTTGCCTTTTCGAGGACGTAAAAGCCCTAAGGTGGGTGTGATGTAATGTCCTGGATTTTTTCATGTATTATTTTAATATTATATGGGAATTAATTCGAGACCAGGCTCTGAGACGACATGTAGTTTCAGGGCCCGGTGATCCCAGAAAAAATGTTTTATTTTAATTTAATAATTAAAATACGCGTGCATGTAGTTTTCTTGAAAAAATGGAATAACTCTTGAACGATTGCTCGGATCAGAAATCTGAGGGCACCGTTGCGTTTAGAACAGTGATTTTACCTTAGGTGAGGCCTAACATTAGCCGGAGCAGGTCAGTGGTGAAATCTAGTTCTTGGATATAAGAGTAATAAAATATTAAATAAAAATATTTTATTCTGAAGTAAGATTTTATTAAATTTGCTGTAGCGGATATCATCTTTTTAAATAAAAGCTTGCGTAGGGTCTACGGTTACAAACCTCATAACCCTGAAACCCTTGGCGGCTCTAGAGGTTCTGGAGAAAACCTCCCAACGTGGAGACGATGACATGGAAACCATATCATCGCCAACAAACGCCGCTAAATCTAGGTAGGATGTTTTAAAATTGATTTCTTCCCCGTTTTTTATTTCCACGATGAATGCAGACTAATCCACGAATAGATTAGCCCGCAGATCGATCGTTCTTGCGGGATAGGACATTTTTGGGAATCATGGGATTTGATTCTTGAGATTGTTTTGGTTTTCATTCATAATTTTTAATGTTGACAAACCAATATCGACATGAACATCGATCGAGGTTCATCCCTCTCGATTGTTGTGTTATTCTCTCCCGATTCCTATGTGTTCTTCGTGCGCGTTTTAAACGTTCTTGGGGAAAATTGATCGTTGTGCATTCGTTTGTTGACACAACGGTCTGAAATTAAAGATCCAACATCGACGCGACCTAGCGGACATGTGACGGCGACGACGGCGGATGAATCGATGTGGTTTGAAAATACCTATTCTTCAATCGTTTTCGTGCGGACGGATTGGGATGCATTTTCAAGGCCAATCGGAAGCCTGAAACTGATGGAATCAGTTTCGTAGGGGCGATATGACCCCAAATCTAGAGTTTTTTAACAATCAGATGGTTGGATCATGATCCGAACGATCAGCTGAGGTGTGTGGAGGAAGACGACATTTCTAGAAAAATCTCAACTACACGTCGTGTAGTATGGGATACACGGCATGTGTTCTTCTGCAGGATTACATGGCGTGTACTCCGGGAGTACATGGACATAGGCAGGGTACACCGCCAAGGACACGTCGTGTATACCCATCCCCGGCCAAACCCAGCCAGATAAATGGGATACCCCGTGTAATGGTACACAGGCAGGCGACACGGACATGGACATAGGTCGTGTACGGATACATGGCCAGCGTAAACAGAGCGAGCCCCAGGTTCTCTGACACGGTGTGTGTTTCTTCTACACACCATGTAGTTTCTTTCTATCCAACAAGCCGAATGACATGGGCCGTTTACACGGGCAGTACCCAGGGTCAAAGAACATGGCGTGTAATTCTTATACATGCCGTGTAGTTTGGTTTTAGACAGATTGAACAAATGACACCGGCCGTTTACACAGGAAGCACCCAAGGTCAAGGAACACACCGTGTAACTTTTTTTAAATGGCTTGATCCACTTGTCTTCTGTTACTTGGACTAGTTTCCTTAGGGTTCGTACCCTTGATCATTTCCCTGAAGGTTCTGGTATCATTTCCTTTATACAAAAGTATGATCCCTTCAGCAGAACTACCTGAATAGAGATGTCGGAATCCCCTCTGTGAGGCTTAGAGCCAGATGCTCTATTCATTCCTGGAACCCTAGGTAGAGTTCTTGGCATTAACGTGACCAACTTTACTCTGGCACTGATCCTCTTCTTAGCGGATTAGCTCAGACTGAGTTGTCGGAATCACCCCATGACATGGCTGTGAACCTCACCTGAGCATCATGTTCTCAAAGTACTTGTGGAGTGTTTTCTCCCGGAACGAGTACTTCATATCTCACTCTTCAGACCTAGGAGTGTTTTCTTCTGGTTTCATGCTTAGTGGAATCTTCAAGCTGGATCTTAGTGGTGGTTTCGCGATAGTCGATTGTGTATGAGTATATATGGATATTCTTGTTATATGTTCTATAGACATATACTGTGTGGAGCTGACTGTATTTTTCCATTGTGGTATTTCCGTTCTTTTATTTTCCTTCATGGTTTCGTGGTGTCATACTGGGTATTATTATACTCACCCCTTCTCGGGCTTTTCCCACACGTGTCGTCTCTTGTGCAGATGAGCGAGCCTTTGATAGGATTCTAGGTGGACCTGGACCAGACGGTGCTCAGTGAGATCAGGCGAGCCGAGGTGTGTTCCTACGGCTACAGATTTCAGTACCCGTACCTTTCCTTACAGGTTGGACGTTGTTACAGACTTTATTTTGTTGGGATTGTAATTTTGGCCCAGGGTTTTTACACTTGTTGTACTTTACTTTCCTGTCGTACTCTGTTGGTTGATATTTTTAGTGTATGCATGCATTTCCATTTTTAGTAGTTTTACATTTCAGCTTTTTCAGCTTGGAGATTTCTGTGAGTGGGTACAGGTTTATTGTCAATGCCTCCAATGTTAGTAGCATTCCTACTCAGTGCTATTCACCAGCCCCTGGCCTATTGGAGGCCGGCTTGGTCAGTTGCAGCTCGGGCCCCACTCGGACGGGTCGTGATATAGTGGTATCAGAGGTGGCCAGTTCTACCTTAGGATCGAGAGTCTGTGAGTTGGTATTGGGAAACAATGTTTAGTGTTTCGAGTTCGGCTTCAAGGCCATGGACCCCAGTGCTGGTACGGGCGGCCGACAAATTCATACACCAGGACTCTGATAACTTGATTTTCGACTCGGAACATGAGAAAACTAGTTGCAGGGGAAAAATAATGGCACACGCATCATATAGGAATGAGTTGTGGTTTCCATGTCCATTTCAGTCAGCTCTCCAGATATACTCACCGACTGAGATACATATTGTTACTTTAGCATGATTCCTCCGTGACACGCACCTGCTAGGATCCAGCAGCTCGATCATGAGGATGACCCCCTCAGTGATGAATCCTCGATACAGGGACCGAATCCCCTAGTTATACCACTAAGTGGTGTGTCAGTTATCCCGCCACCTGCGAAGCAGTGCTCAGTGCATGTTGTACTATTGGAGGAGGAGCGCAGGCTGAGCGCACTCCATGAGTTTCAGATATTGAGAGCCCTCAGGTTTCAAGGCGTGCCCGACCCTCAGGCAGTAGAGATTGGCTTGAGGTAGTGGCCAGAGTCTTCCGTTTGGTCCGGAAACCTGCAAACCAGATGGTGATCCTAGCAGCGAGCCTTCTGTAGGGCTCGGCGGGATGATGGTGGAGTTTGGTTATCCAAATCCATGAAGAGGCGACACTTGCATGGTCGTAGATTTAGTGTCTCTTTATAGAGGAGTTTTTACCGATTACCTTGAGAGCAGTATGCTTACAGGAGCTTCTTCAGCTCCAACAGGGTACCATGATGGTGGCTGACTATTCGTCGTGGTTTACCGACCTCTCGCGGTACTCGATGGATATGGTCAGAGGTCAGTACTTCAGATCTCTAACATTTGAGCGTGTATTGCGCAGAGATATCCAAGCTTGCATCATCCCTATGATCATTCCTACTTATGATGGGGTGGTCGAGCGGGCTTTGGTGGTCGAGAGCTTCTTGGATGAGCAGAGAGAGCTGGAAGATGTTAGTAGTGGGCGAGGTGGAGCAGAGACGTCGGTAGCAGGGAGATGACGTCAGGGACCCATGCTTGGGAGACGTTTCAAGAGGATATCCAAGGACAGAGGATCTGTCATACTGGGTTCACATGGCGCATCCAGCCAGCCTCGAGAGAGGTGATGCTACTCATGTGATGGCAGGAGACATCTCACTCGAGATTGTCCGACCCTCCGTACTACTGACACCGGAGTAGTGGATGGACCAACGAGGTAGAGGCAACGTGTGGAGAAGTCATATCCGTGGGGCGGCAGACGTGGTAGATGAGCTGGGGGAGCAGCTGGAGGTGGTTGGCATTTTGATCTTTTACCACCACCACCCCCAGGAGGTCCACCCCAGGCTCAGGGAGCTTGTGGACAGAGGCAGTGATAGCTATAGGCAATAGTGGCTTATGACCCAGGTACTCCCGGAATGATTAGAGGTACTATCTGTGTCTTTTCTACCTTGGTTGTCGTATTGATAGACACATGTGCTAGTCATTCTTTTCTGGCCGCTTATCTTGTTCGAGACACTGAGATTCTTGGTGAGCCGTTGACTCGACGCTTAAGCTTAGATACACTGACTGGGTAAGATTCAGAGATCACACGCCTCTGTAGATAGTGTTACCTGACCATTGGAGGAATGAGTTTCAGTTGGAACCTCTTGGTGGCAGCGTCTAGGCCTTATGATGTCATTCTTGGTATGGATTGGCTATCCATAGTTCATGCCCATATTGTCTGTTTTAGGCGAAGTGTGTTGTGTGCCCATAGTGATGGAACAAGGTTCTCTTTTGTCGGTGAAATAGAGACCCATGAAGCACAGGATGGACTCATTCATAGGAGGCAACAACTGATTTCACATCAATTGTCTAGCCTAGCCCTTGGAACAGCAGATGTTACGAGTTTCCAGTTTCCAGTAGTAGTGGCTGTGTATGAGGACGTCTTTTTGGAGGATTTCCCCATGCTACCTCCCCATCGAGAGATAGATTTATTCATTGATTTACTACCCCACATGACACCGATATCAGCAAAATCATATCGGATGGATCCTGAAGAGCATCATGAGAAGAGGGTGCAGATGGATGACTTGCAAAAGAAGGGCTTTATGAGACCTAGTGTTTCACCCTAGGTATCCCCAGTGCAGTTTTCCAAGAAGGTAGACGGAAGCTTGAGGCTATGTGTGGATTACCGACACTTGAATCTGGTGATCGTGAAGAACCGGTATCCACTACTGAGGATCGGTGACCTCTTCTACCAGTTGAGAGGGGAACGATAGTACTCAAAGGTTTATCTACGATCATGTTATCACCAGTTGCGAGTACGGGATGAGGATATACCGAAGACGTCTTTCTGATGTCGCTACAGTCACTATGAGTACTTGGTGATGCCCTTCGGTGTGATGAACGCCTCGGTAGTGTTCATGGGGATCATGAACAGGATCTTTCAGCCCTATCTAGACCGGCTTGTAGTGGTCTTCATCGAGGATATCCTTGTGTACTATGCGTCTGAGGAGGACCACGTGAGACACATAAGGATGGTTCTGGACACACTTCGAGAGCACCAGTTGTGTTAGAAACTCTCGAAGTGTCTGTTCTGGTTATAGGAGGTTGATTTTCTAGAAAACATTATCTCGAAAGATGGTGTAGCAGTGGACCCAGCCAAGGTGGAGGCAGTGCTAGCATGGGAGCCACCCTAGAGCGTGATAGAGGTTCGGAGTTTCCTTGGGTTGGTAGGATACTATCGAAGATTCATCCTTGATTTCTCTAGGATTGCAGCACCCATGATAGCTTTGTCCGGAAAGGGTCAGCCTTTCATGTGGACCGAGAGATTCCAGTAGGCTTTCCAGCAGTTGAGATAGTGTTTGACAATCGCACTGATCTTGAGATTACCAGAGGACGGTGTTTAGTACGTAGCTTTCTGCAAAGTATCAGGAACCGGGCTTGGTTGTGTCATGATGCAGAGTCAGGTGGTGCTTGCCTATGGCTCACGTCAGTTGAGGCCACATGAGTAGAACTACGCGACCCATGATCTTGAGTTGGCAGCGGTAGTCTTCGTGTTGAAGATGTGGCGGCACTACCTGTGGGGCGAGCAGTTTCCCATCTAATCTGATCACAAGAGTCTCAGATATATCTTTTCTTATAAGGATCTGAATTTGAGAAAGAGGTGATGGCATGAGTTCCTATAGCATTACGACTTTGAGATCATTTATACTTTTGGGAAGGGGGACGTGGTGGTAGATGCTCTCAGTAGGAAATGAAGATCATAGTTTCGGGATGAGGCGACGAGGCAGCTGGCCTCTTTACAGTTATCCTTCATGGATGGAGATGGGGGATCTCGCCTTCATTCGATGGTTGTTACCCCTCCACTCTTGCTGCGAGTCAGGGAAGCACAGCTCGAGGATGCTAGCTGTGAGACTCTACGTGCTCAGGTATCCACAGGTGTTGGTGCTGATGGATATTTAGAATGTGGGGAGAATGTTGTTCTTTTTAGAGGGCATACGGTAGTACCGGTGATGTTACAAGAGGTGGTGTTATGGTAGTTCCATAAATCTCCTTTGGCGGTGCATCCAGGCGTGGAAAAGATGTATCAAGACCTTCGACGTCAGTTCTGGTGGCTAGGAATGATGAAGAGTGTGGCTGAGTTTTATCTCAGTGCCTTACTTGTCAACAAGTAAAGGCTGAGCACCAGGTGCCAACAGGTTTGACTCAGCCCCCTGAGGTTCCAGAGTGGATGTGGGATGGGATATCTAGGGACATTGTGACTGGTTTACCACATACATCCAGGGGACACTATGCCATCTGGGTGATCATTGATTGACTCCCCAAGTCGGCCCACTTCCTAGCCATATGGGAACATATTTTCGTAGAGAGATTGGGACGCCTCTACATGTAGGGGATAGTTCGAATTCATGGAGTGTCATCCACGATCATTTCAGATCGTGATGCTCGTTTCACATCTCTGTTGTGGAAGGGATTGCAGGAAGCTTTTGGGACTCAGTTATGCTTGAGCACAGCGTTTCATCCCCAGACTGATGGTCAGACATAGTGGACCATCCAGGTCCTGGAGGATATGCTTCGAGCTTGCATTATTAACTTTGGTCGTAGCTGGGAGGATCACCTAACACTAGTAGAATTTTCTTACAACAACAATTATCAATCCACTATTGGTATGGCACCATTCGAGGCTCTGTACGGGCGACCATGCAGGTCGCCACTTTGCTGGAATGACCCGAGAGAGTTAGCACTCATGGGCCCAAAGATGGTGAGAGCTACTATAGAGAAGGTGCAGTTTATCCAAGAACTAATGAAGACTGCACAGAGTCGGCAAAATTTGTTTGCTGATAGGAGATGGAGGCCCTTGGAGTTCGAGGAGAGAGACAATGTGTTATTCGGGTCTCACCTCGATGGAGATTGTGGAGATTTGGCCGAGGCGACGTGCTATCTCTGAAGTTCGTTGGCCCTTTTCAGATTCTGAGTCATGATGGTGAAGTGTCCTTTCGTTGGGCTCTACCTCCTCAGATGGAACAGGTACAAAACATCTTCCATGGGTCGTAGTTACGGAGGTATGTGCACGATCCATTACACGTCATCGACTGGGGAGAGCAGAACATCGATGATGGGGTGATTTTTTCAGAGTACCTAGTGGATATTGAGGATCGACATGAGAAGATCCTTCGTGGGCGAGCTATTCCCTTGGGGCATGTCTGGTGGAAGCACAGGAATCTCTAGGAGAGCACGTGGGAGTGGGAGGCTCAGATTCGCATTTAGGACCCGCATCGTATTGACTATCCTTTGTTTTGGCTTTTCGGGGACTTAAAAGCCCTAAGGTGGGTGTGATGTAATGTCCCTGATTTTTCCATCTATTATTTTAATATTATATGGGACTTAATTTGAGACTAGGATCAAAGACGACGTGCAGTTCTGGGGCCTGGTGAGACCGAAACAAATGTTTGATTTTAATTTAATAATTAAAATACGCCCATGTTCGGTTTTCCTGAAAAAGTGGAATAACTCCTGAACGGGTGCTCAGATCAGAAATCTGAGGGCACCTCTGCGTTCAGAATAGAGATTTTACCTTAGGCGAGGCCTATCATCAGTCGTCACAAGTCGGTGGTGAAATATAGTTCTTGGACGTAACAGTAATAAAACATTTAACAAAAATATTTTATTCCGCAGCGAGATTTTATTAGATCTGTTGCACCGGATATCTTCTTTTTAAATAAACGATTGTGCAGGGTCCAGGGTTACAAACCTCATAACCTTGAAACCCTTGGCGGCTCTGGAGGCTCTGGAGAAAACCTCCCAACGCGGCGACGACGACGCCGCAACCGGATCTTCGCCAACGAACGCCACAGAATCCAGGTAGGATGTTTTAAATGTGATTTCTTCCCCGTTTTTGATTTCCACGATGAACGCGGACTAATCCATGAATAGATTATCCTACTGATCGATCGTTTTTACGGGATGCGACATTTGCGGGAATCGTGTGATTTGATTCTTGAGATTGTTTTGGTTTTCGTTCAACCTTCTAACAGTGATGAACCAGGATGGACACGAACATCGATCGAGGTTCGTCCCTCTCAATTATTGTGTTTTTCTCTCCCGATTCCTACGCATTCTTCATGTGCGTTCTACACGTTCTTGGGGAAAATCGATCAGTGCACATTCTTTTTTTTGGCACAACATTCTGAAATTAATGATCCAACATCGAGGTTACCTAGAGGAGGTGTGATGCCAATTATGGCAGATGAATCGATGTGGTTCGAAAATTCTCCATTATTCGAGTGTTTTCATGCGGACGGATCAGGATAGGTTTTCAAGGCCAATCGGATGCCCGAAACCGATAGAATCGGCTTTTTAGGGGCGAGACGACCGAAAATATGGAGTCTCGTAATGATCTGATGGATGGATAAAGATCCGGAGGATCAGCCGAGGCGTGTGGAGGAAGAAGGCATTTCTGGAAAGATCTCGACAACATGTCATGTAGTATGGGATACATGGCATGTGTTCGTCGGCGGGATTACATGGAATGTACTCCGGGATTACACGGACACATGTAGGGTACACGGCCAAGGACATTCCATGTATAGCCCTCCTCGGCCAAACCCGGCCAGATACACGGGATACCCCGTGTACTGGTAAACGGGCAAGCGACACGGACACAGACATAGGCCGTGTACGGGCACATGGCCAGTGTACACAGAGTGAGCCCCAGGTGCTCGGACACGTCGTGTGTTTCTTATACACACTGTGTATTTGCTTTCTATTCTACAAGCCGAATGACACGGTCCATTTACACGTTCAGTACACGGGGTCAAACAACACGGTGTGTACTTCTTCTACATGTCGTGTAGTTTGGTTTTACACGGCTTGAATGAATTACATGGGTCGTTTACATGGGAAGTACTTGGGGTCAAGGAATATGATGTGTAGACATACTACATGTCATGTAACTTGTCTTAAATTGCTTGATCCACTTTTCATCTAGGACTTGGACTAGTTTTCATAGGGTTCGTACCCTTAATATTTTCCCTAAAGGTTCTAGTATCATTTATTTTATACATGAGTATGATCCCTTCAGCAAAACTTCCTGAATAGAGTTGTTGGAATCCCCTCTGTGAGACATAGATCCAGATCCTCTATTCATTCCTAGAACCCTAGGTAGAGTTCTTGGTATCGACATGACCAACTTTACCCGGTCGCCGATCCTCTTCTTAGCGGATTAGCTAAGACTGAGTTGTCAGAATCACGCCATGACTTGGCTGTGATCCCCATCTGGGTATCATGTTCTCAAAGTACTTGTGGAGTGTGTTCTCCCATATCGCGTACTTTGTATCTCACTCTTCAGACCTATGTGTGTGTTATCCCGGTTGCATAACTAGTGGAATCTTCGAGCTGGATCTTAGTGGTGGTTTCGCGATAGTCGATCATGAATGAGTATATCTGGATATTATTGTTATGTGTTCTATAGAAATATACCACATGGAGCTGACTGTATTTTTCCTTTGTGGTATTTCCCTTATTGTATTTTACTTCGTGGTTTTGGGGTGTCCTATTAGGTATTATCATACTCACCCCTACACGGGTTTTCCCCGCACGTGTCGTGTCTTGTACAGACGAGTGAGCCTTCGACAGGATTCTAGATGGACCAGGACAGGACGATGCTTAGTAAGATCAGGTGGGCCGAGGTGTGTTCCTATAACTATAGATTGTAGTCCCCGTACCTTTCCTTACAGGTTGGACTTCGTTACAGACTTTCTTTTGATGGGCTTGTACTTTTGGCCCAGGGTTTTTACACTTGTTGTACTTTACATTCCTATCGTACTCTGTTTGTTGAGATTTTTATCTTATGCATGAATTTCCATTTTTAGTAATTTTACTTTTCAGCTTTGTGGGCTTGGAGATTTGTGTACATGTGTACAGGATTAGAGGAAATGCCTACCATGTTAGTAGCATGCAGACTAGGTGCTATTCACCAGCCCCTAGCCTATTGGAAGTGGGCTTGGGGAGTTGCGGCTCGGGCCCCACTGGGACAGGTCGTGACATGAAGTATTAAAATCATGATCTAAATGATACGATTTGGAATAACAAGTTAAAACACGTATGATAAAGAAAGTGATTATTAACCAAAAGTTTAATTTAACATGGAAATCATTATTAAATGGGTTGTATGAAGTCATAAATGAATCATGTATGATATAATAAATATCAATATGGTTCTGGAGTAATTCAATAAAATACTATGGTCATCATATAGGAGGATAAACATACCCTCGACCAAAGGAAAGTGCAAGGTAATGGTTAATTCCTCAATCTCATTTTTATCCGAGATTGTTTATGAGTAAGTATTTACTAGGGAATATTTATCATTAATTTCTATATTTCATAAAAAAAAATTCAAAAAGAATCTTTTATGGTTTTATGGAATAGTCTATTTAACTATATCATAAATTTAAAAGTTTTAAATATTTAATTTTCTAAATATTTTTAATTAATGTTCATGTTTTCAAAATGATTTTAAGGATTTATATATACAGACATCATTATATTAAAATTTTAATTCATTTCAAAATTTCAATGTGGTTTGGGACACTTTGATTCAAAAATTTATTTAATTGTCTTCCATTCAGAATTATCTGACTTTTAAATTATTTTAAAAAAGACATTTCTCTCAAATAGTTTTGATTTCATCTATGTCAACTTCTGTTGATGGATTTTACACTTTTTTGTTTTTGATTCATTATGATAAATATCATCCATATTGTATTGAAGGTTTCGTGATATGTATGACTGGGGATGTGAAATTTTAAAACCATTAATGGTTTATGGTTACTGTATTTACATTTTGTATGCCATATTTAATACGAATGTTTATATTATGTTTCAACCTTTTCATATGAGGAATGTATTCGACTTAGTAAGTGACGAATGGAGGCAACTATAGCTCCTTGGTGCATCTATAGGTCTCATGAGTCAATTAGATGTGTAATTGGCTGAGGCATTTCAAAATTTTGATATATTCAGAATGTATGGCATTATAAATTCCCACGTTATGAAAATAATAATGATGGTTCAAGTGGTTATTTGACTAGTAGAAAACCCATTACTATGTTTTATTATGTCATTATTTACTCATTTCATATTCCTACCATAAAGTGTTCATTTTTATTACTTGTAGTTTCATGCGTTTAAAATTATTCATGATGCCTAATATTTAAGTTATCTTCCGCTGTATTGCATACCGTTACTGAGCATTTCATCTCACCCCTTAATAATGTTTTATTTCCCTAGGAATCTATTAAGTGCTTTATGATTAATATATTTTGTTATGATAAAGGGAATAATGGAATTCTCAAAGAAGAATCTATGAGGTATTTTCTGATTGAAATTATCATTTAAAGATGATGTATGTAATCTATTTTCAAATCCTTCTAAACCGATCGGTCTTTTGGGACTTGATTCCTTGTAATTGAGCCAATGTTTTAAAATAATTCCCAAACTCTGGGAAACTGGGGTCATAGAATTATAGTTGGTATCATATTATGTTTATCAACAAACTTGTATATAGATTTATATAATCTTTTATTAGATAACATTACCCTAAGATATACATTGAGGATTAGTATAGAAGAACATTCTCCGATTTTGGTAATGTAGAGATTTTTTGTATTTTCTAAGAAATACATCCTTGTCTAGATATGAGCACGTAGAGTCGGCTCTGGAACAGATGTACGAAAGAGTGAAAACTCCGACTAGGAGTTTTGGGCTTGACCCGGGGTATCCTGGTACACGACAATGGGCCTTGCTTCTCTCTTGGTTATAAAACTCTTGGGGGATATGCTTAGGATAATTAACATTTTCATTAAAATCCATTCTGAAGGATTTAGGAGTAAATACTTTCTCAAAGAAAATATTTTATGATTATATATTAAATTTATAATATTTTCAATTTAAATTAGGTATTTTACATGTATGGAATTATGCATTGAAATTCAAAAAACTAAACCTATTCTATGATATTGTTTAGAAATTGTGCCTAGTAGATGGAATGAGAATTACAGCAATACACTTGATTTAATGATTAAGAAGGATCATAACATTCATCATATGAAGCCAACATTTAAAAGGGAAATAGTATCCCACATATTCTCATCATACAAAAAAATAATATCATGTGTTAATAAGATATAAAAAAAATTCTCTAAGTCATGTGGCTTTGAAGGGAAGAAAGATAAGAAAAGGATAGAATAGAGAATGAATGATAAAGGGAAGATGGGGAAGAAGGATTATCCCATATATAATAAGTGTAGATAGAATCACCTTGGTGAATGGAAGAAGGGAATGCGAGTTTTTTATAATTGTGGAGAAAAAGGACAATAATTACGTGATTTCAAGGGTATAAAAAAGGTTTCCAATGTACAATGATTCATCTTCAAGGAGTGGAGACACTACGTGATGCAATCTCCAAATCATCAGAGTATACCCCAAAATGATACTATTGGATAATAATCGTGTTATGATAAAACTAAAGAAGAAGAGGAATGATTAGATTTCTTATGTTGTTATTAAATTATTGTGTCATTTGCGTATTTTATTAATGATGTACATGCTATAAGAATTACAAATTATAAAAGGATTGTATTGCAGTAAAATTTCATTAAGGACTTGAGATTGTGTGGAACCAAGAAAAGTGACTCAATAGAAGGTTAAATTTTTTGGACAATATATGGTTGAGAGAAAGATAAGCCATAATATGGTTCTAATACTGAGTTAGTGATTTTCAAATAATATATTATTGATTTATAAAAATTAAATTTGATATTCTTGATTACCTTGAAAATGATTAATGATTTGTATATTCCATCATTGTGGGAGTTTACAAATTTTTTAGATAGAAGGAGTATATTCAGTATTCTATAAGGAATACGGGAGCATGAATGTAATAAAAATGGTTTTATTGTATTTTAGGGTGTTATAGTGTTTTGAAACAGTACATGATGAAGGTATAAACATGTTATTACGTGGGAAAATAGATCTTCATTGTGTTTACCTTCTTTATAAATTATGGAATATGAGTTTTGAGAGATGTATTTTTGATAAGTATAAAGGTTGGAATTGATTAAATTTTACATTGGATATTATTGTTAAGGTTAAATCATTTCGTGATATTATTTTTAGACTGTCATAAAAAAGGACAACTCGGATGTTGGGAGACAACCCGCCGTGTCTAGAAAGACCGTGAGACTTGAACCCGCAAAAAAGAGTGATAAGGGTGCATCACCTATCACAGGCCTACTTGATGTCCTAGTTTTTATAATGTAGATTTTTTTAATGTTCTGACTGATAAATTATAAATTCATTTTTTTGGAAACCCATACGATTATGATAAATAAAATATTTTTGAATTCTATTATCTTTTTCAGTGAATGAAAAGTTTTTGGTAGGAATTAGTTGAAGGATTAAACTCTACATGTTTAGAATATATATAATTTTTTTCCTCATATAATATGAATAAATTATTTCTTAAACTTTAGGGAAGGGATATTAAAACCAAATAAGTGTTATCCCAATAACTTATGTTTTGTTGAACCAATGATATTTTACATCATCTTAGATTAATTGATTTAAAGCCCTACATTTTACACTTGTTAGTGATTGATGACCTCAGCCAATCCCTATAAATATTTATGGTTTTCCTCTAATTATGTGTCTCTAATTTTTACCAATGTTCTCCTAATATAGATCATAATTTGGTGGTGACTTTTTCATTTCCTTTTCCAATGTTATGAAGACAAAAAATTATTAACAAAATTTCTGATGTGGGTTTTCCACAAGGTTGTTTTTTCTATTTTTAACCATTTATTTTTGAAGAACAATTTCAGATAATGTGGATTCAATTTATTTAAGGATGGTAGAATTTAACACCACATTATTTCATAGTATGTTATCTCATTAAATGAATTTAATAACTTGCACTACACACAACACTGAGTTTTAGTGCACCACAACTTAACAAACTAGCCGTTAAAAAAGAGGTTATAAATAGTATTAACTGTATTTTGAATCTTGTATACTCTATATAATTTTGACACCCATATTATGTGTTTCGTAGACATAATATAACAAAAAAGTCAATTTTTTAGGTAAAGGAAGTATTTTTTAGAAAATGAAATTTTACTACATTTTAATGGAAAACCATTTTTGAAACCAATATTTGACACTTTTATATATTCAATTTTATGAAATTAAATTCTTCTTTAGAAGTGGTACTTAAAAATATATTTTGGAAAAAATTCTCGTACTTTTCTGATCATTTTTATATTTTCATGAATAGTTTAAAATACTAAATTTTAATTGAATTTTTTTTAATTGAAAAAATTTATAGTGTTAAATTATGAATTTTAAGGGAATAAAAGTATAATTAGAATATATTTTTATCATTTAATAATATATAGTTAATTATAACTAATTTCATATTTAAATTTGACATAAACACTTGTCAATCTTTTGATAGTTTGTACTTTTTTAAAAACCGCTTTTTGGTTTTAACATAGGGAATTAATTTTAAATTAATAAATTAAACTTATATGTTTTTAATTTGGTAAAATAGACTTCATATTTGAATTCAGAATATCAATATTAGCTTAGGCTGAATTTTTGTTTTCTAAAAACATTCAATTTTTTATGAATAGTGAAAAACAGTACGTTATTATTTAAAACCAAATTTTTATTTAAATAATTATTTAATTTATGAAAATATATTTTAAGTCAAAATATGTATATAATACCTATATATGTTCAATATTATTTATTGGAGTCATTTAATAAAAAAATTAGATGTATAAAAGTTTATTGAACATTTTATCCTCTTTAACCCACCTTCTAGGGACGTTAGAAAAATTGCATGAAAATTAATTTTACAGTTTCTGTGAGTTTAATTTCAGT
The DNA here is from genome assembly GCA_963277665.1 of Viscum album. NCBI lineage: Eukaryota > Viridiplantae > Streptophyta > Magnoliopsida > Santalales > Viscaceae > Viscum > Viscum album. Next base: position 175,274,931 of record OY728128.1, read on the forward strand.
AATCTGAGAGATACGGTTAACCTCAGTATGTAATATGTGATTCAAGAAGATGAAAATAATTTTTGATGAATTGTAACTTTTGACTTTTATTTACCAAGGGTAAAATTAAATAGGGTAATTAAAGATAAAAAAGATATTATAATCACCCTAACACATGTCCTAATTCTATTGGATAAGTGTTATTTGACCAGATACATCCTTAGGAATAAAATATGATCCTATTTGGTCCACTTGGATTAGATTACGACATTTATTACTATTTTATTTAAAGAAGAGTTAAAAGTGTAAAATTCAATGTTTAATAACTTAACCATATTTAATAAATGGTTAAATAAAAAATAAATTAGACTATAAATATTCATTAGAAAGATAAAAATATTTCCTACATAATGGTATTTTATTTATAATTTTTAGACATTGAATAATTTAATTTATTTATGACACAATGATAATGCAGTAATTACCTTATTAATGAATGAATTAAATAAATTGTATTATAAATATTAAAATAAATATAATTTCAAGATTTTTATGACATAAAAGATTTTTATAGGTGAATATGACATGTTAGAGTTTATTCAATGTATTGTTTTTGAGGTAATCAAGTTTTAATGACTTTCACAAAAACCAAATACCAATTATTCTCAAAATAGAGACAAATTAGTTATTAAAACCAATACTATATTATTGGTTGATATAATATTTTAAAAACAATAAGGCTAGGAAAAATGGAATAACTAATATTATATATGTCCTTAATGAACCACTTTATGTCCTATTGAATGTTAATAGTATGTTTATTTACCATATATTGTATGAATACAAGAAGACATGGTAAAAGTTAATCTATTTAACTAAGAGTTAAATCTAAAAGTTAATGTTAAAATGGTAACCTAAACTAGTCTAAAACCTATATTTTGAGATAGTTTCTACCCATAACCACATATGTCTCGAAATAAATTCATTTGGAGTAATTATAAAATGAATATGATTGTATAATAAATTAATATTTTAATATTTTCTTAAAGTGACCCTCACCCCTATTATAAAAGGGAACTTCCCCTTATCTAAAAATAACACATCCAAATCCATTTCACTCAGCCAACCCCTAAAACAATATCCTCCAAACGTCCCTCACATCATCTTAGAGGCCTTAATTTGATCAAAAATCCATCATATGGATCCCTTTGGATCAACTCAAAAGGAAACACCCGAAGTAGAGGTAATAATTTCACCACCCTCTTTCATGTTCTTTTCTTCTACCACTTCCTCATTATTTTTTGTTTCCATAAAAAAATAATATATCTAGTACCTTATACATACTGTGATGTTCCTATAAATATGGTACAACCATATTCATTCTTCTATCAATCCAATAAATGAAAAATTCACCCTACGTGCGTACGTACAACCTACCATCTCTATGTCATGGAGTAGTTTGTTATTCAAACTCATAAGTATTTAATGGGTATAATAATGAGTATAACTGATGTAAATATTAAATCTAACATGTTAATGATTCTGTATATATGATATACTATCCAATTACATGTGATTTTTCCATCAATATAATGATATTGTTGCTCGTGCATACGTACAGATTACCGTCTCCAAGAACGTGATGAGATTCATTCCCATGTTTACAATTCAATGATGATTATAAAAATATATATTATTAATAAGTATGTAATATATGACATAATAATTTTAATAGGGATATATGTATGTAGGTATGTACTTAAATATATCTTATTCACATACTTCCATTCAATACAATATGAGAATGGAAACTACATTTATGCGTACGTATGGACTAAAGTCTCTTTAAACAGTGACTTATATTTCATATATCTATCTATTATAAATATTTATATTCTAAATATATATTATATATAAATCATATTTTTTATTCTTGAAGTATTTAAATTGTTATCTAAATGATACGATCAAGAATAACAAGTTAAAACATGTACGATAAAGAAAGCTATTATTACCCAAAAGGTTAATTTAACATGGAAATCATTATTAAATGGGTAGTATAAAGTCCTAAATGAATCATTTATGATATAATAAATATGAATATGTTTCTGGAATAATTTAATAACATAATATGGTCATTATAAAGGAGGTTAAACATACCGTCGACCATAGGAAAGTTCAAGGTAAGGGTTAATTCCTCAATCTCATTATTATCTGTGATTGTTTATGAGTAAGTATTTACTGGGACATATTTATCATCAATGTCCATAAAACATTAAAATATTTTCAAAAGTAATCTTTTAAGGTTTTATGGAAGGGTATATTTAACTATATCATCATTTTAATTGTTTTTAATATTTACTTTTTTAAATCTTTTTAATTAATGTCCATGTTTTCAAAATTATTTTAAGGATTTATTTATATCAAAATCATTGTTTTAAAATGTTAATTCATTTCAAAGTTTCAAAGTGGTATGGGACACGTTGATTCAACAATGTCTTTAAATTTCTTCCTTTATAAGTTATGTGACTTTTAAATGATTTAAAAAATATATATTTCTCTTAAGTAGTTTTTATTTCATCTATGTCAACATACTTTTACAGATTTTACACTTGTTTGAAGTTGATTCATTATGATAAAAATCATCCATATTATATTGAATTTTTTCTGATATATTTGACTATGGATGTGTTATTTGTATACCATGCAAGGTTATGGATATGGTAATAAAATTTTGTATTCTATCTTTAATAAGAATGATTATGTTAAGTTTCAATCATTTCATATAAGGAATGTATTGGACATACTAAGTGATAGGTGGAGCCTGCTATAGCTCTTCCATGCATCGATAAGTCTCATGAGACAATTAGATATTGAATTGGCCAAGGCCTTTCCCAATTTTGATATATGGTTTTGGACGAGGCCTAAATTATTTTTAGAAGTCTTGGTTAGGGCCTTGAAAAGTTGATTCAGAATATCCGGCATTATTCATTCCCCCATTATGAAAATAAAAAATGATGGTTCATGTGGTTATTAGACTAGTAGATTACCCATGACTATGTTATATTATGGAATTATTTACTCAAATCATATTCCTTCCATAAAGTGTTCATGTTTATTATTTGTAAAGGCATGTTTTTTTAATTATTCATTATGCCTAGGGTTTATGTTATCTTTTGATGTATTGGTTACCCTTAATGAGAATTTGAGCTTACCCATTTATTCTATTTTGGTTACCTAGGAATTATATAAGGGTATTATGTTTGATATTCAGGGTTAAGCTAAATTGAATAATGGTATTCTCAAAGAACTACTTATATTGTATTTTTTTTTGAAATGGTAATGTGAAGTTGATGTATGTAATCTAATTTCCAATAATGCTAAACCGATTAGTCATTCGGGACATGATTTCTTATAATCATGACAGTTTATTAAAATAATGACCCAACATTGGGTATCTAGAGTCAGGGATTTACATTTATTACTCATAATTAAATGTGGTTTTGAGAAACTAGGTATTTTATGGTCATGGAGAGGGTTGGTCGTACGCACAGATAAGTAACATTTCATTTTTTCAATGATAATCATTGAAAGTATGTAAATAATATTTTATCCTTTAAGAATGATCATAATATAATTAATACCATGTTATTTTTTAATTATATATATATATATATCATGCATGAGGTTTGGTAATGAAAATAGAGTCTCATTGCATCTGAATGTGGTAGTACACACGTATATAAACGATCTTATCATCTTTTTATGGGTGAATTGGTAAGAAAGAAAATGATATATTATATTTTAAAATTGATTATTGTATCATTAATTTATTATTTATTTCATGTTTATCAGATATATTGATTTTTTATATCATTATCAGTTTCCATGTAAATCATTAGTGAATACAAATCAAGTCGCTTCCTAAGGCGGTGGTCCACCATACACATGAGCGACATTATCGTAAAAACTACAGAATGGTACGTAAAGAAAGGTACATATGATATAATTAATAAATAATTATAATCATGTTTTAAATATCATAAATATAATTTATATCCTTCATGATACTCATCCTTGTGATACGGTAATGAAAAAACGAATGACATTGATTCATGAGGTGTTATTATTTCATACACATTAATGGTGATATTGTAACCCATTTGATTGAATTGGTGTTGGTTTTATGTAATTAAATTAAAATTAAAACGTCATAGTGAATGAAATATATTGAAGTTATCATATCATTATTGTTTAATTATAATTCTTGGAGGTATAGGAAGAAATAAAATAAAAATGATGTTGAAGAACATTGCTTCTTCTTCGTGTATCCTCCTTAGGTTTGCAAAAGAGGACTTCCTAGGTGGTATTTATGACTATCCTATGGATTCTAGGATGAGAGGATAGAATTTTAGAAGTGATCTTTTAGGTTTTTTCTGATACATAAGGTGTTTAAGGTGTGATCATGAGAGGATAAGGGTGTTCATTCATATGTGATGTGGGTAACAAACTTTTTATTTTTTAAAATAAAATGTTGTACACCCATTTTCTGCATTCATAAAGGTTAACAAATTGATTATTAGAGATATATAAACATTATATGGTTTAATATATATATATATATATAATAGATTTTAAATATGTTTTCTGTTCATTTTAACCCTTATATGTTTATTTTAACCCCTGATAAACCTATTTTTAGCTAAACTACAATAATTAATTTTTACTATTTTTATTTTTAATTATGGTCAAAAAATAAGTTCATTATATTATTATGATATTAATTATTTTTATTCCAAAATTTTAATCCATTTGTCTAAAATTAATTGAAATAATTTTAAACTTTTAATTTAAAATTAATCACGCACACAAGATGAAAGGCAGTTTTTCAAAGACAAAATGTTCAAAAGTTTAAAAAGTTTTTAAATCAAAATTTTAAATTAAAATGATTCCAATGGACTAATTTGGATTAATATATATATATATATATAATGGAACAAATTTAATATTAAAATAGTTTTAAAATTTTATTTAACTTAATAAATAATTGAAACAAAATTAAATATTTCAAATAACAATTCATCATTTTTTCCAATTCATCCAAAAATAAAAATTTACAAAAAAATCCCAAAAATTCCCCTTAAGATAATTATGAGAATTATATTTTGAAAATGATTTATTTTCAAAAAAAATCCTAAAATTTTAAAAAATTATTATAAATTATGTCTCCAAAGCATGACTAAATCGCCATTAAAAAATAAAATTCCGAAAACATTTAATTTTCATTCATATTGTTCTAATTTTATCACTAATTAATATATATACATTTTATTTATTTTATATAATTTTAAAAAATTTAATTTCCAAAATTTATTTATTAATATTTATAATCTCTAATTTAATAGTTATATTATTAGGCTAATGTTTAAATAATAATATTTTAACAGAGTGTCATGTTTTGTTCAAACCTGGTGGTGCATACATTGAATGTAATAAAAAATATTTAATTTATTTAAAAATAAATATATTGTAAATTCCCATGATGTAATATTCCCTTATATTATAGGTGTATTTTTCATATATACTATCAAATTATATATTCATATTTAACAATCATGGGGTGTTACAAGGTTGATCGTCACTCATAAGTAAGAGTGTTCATTAAAGAAGTAATGAATCCTAAGCTTTTTTTTATTTTCATTACATTTGTTAAAATTAAAAAATTTAAATAATCACTAACTTAAATCTCTTAGTTCTTATAATAGTTATAACAAACTGTTAGTATAAACGTAAGTATGTAACTGAAATAAAATTCTATAAAACAATTATATTCACAAGAACTAAAGAGATTTTGATGTTTCAATCCATCAAAGTTCAAAACCATATAATTATTTAGTCACTCATTATAGAAGAATAAAAAATGAAAAAATTAATCATTTTTATCATGAATATAAAGTAAGATTTAGTAGAAGGTGGAAGTTTAAGAAGATAAAATTTTTAGATCAACTCCTCTCTCCAACTCTATGTCAACTATCTCCTACTCCCAGCCCAATATTGGCTCCATCAGTAACACTGTTGTGTGATATCCAAATGATTAATGGATTCCTATTTCCCAACATAATTATATATATTTTTATTTTATTTTCATATATCCACTTTGATCACTAAGTTACCATGGTATTCTCCTAATCATCTCCCACATGGAAACTTTTAGTATCCATTATCAACGCCCCGTGATTGAGTCCAATCTCTTCAATCAACCATGAGACACCCATATGTGGTTGTTGTAGCATTAAAAATGATAAAACATGATATATTTTTGAGCTCAAATTTATTTTTTATTGTTACTATAAAAATATCTAAGATTAACCTATTACCCAGATTCTATATCCTTAATCATCAATGAGCTCAGAATAGGCTCTCTCCATGTGACTATGAGTCTTCCCTTAGTTTATTTCATCACCACCTTAAAATTTTAACAATAATTATTAAACCAATTATTGAAATATGATTTGTTTTATGGAAAACAATTCTCATTTACTTTACATAAATCCATGCCAAGCTCTATTTAACTAAACTGTCAAATGGGGCTTCATATTGAACACCTATTGTACACATTTTCATGATGTTACAACCATAATAATGAAAACAATGATGCCCAGATGTTATCATCATTCAACCTTATAATGAAGATAAAAATTAGAAAATAAGGAACCCAAAAAACTCATTTGAACATGTTTTCCAAAATCTAGGATCATAAATTGGTTTTGTAACATGAAATGAAACATAAATCCTCAATATAAATTTATAATGCTTTAGATTCTTAACTAGTTTATTCAGCACATTGGAAAGTTAAAATTGGTTTAGACTTCTACCCTTTCATATTCTGTCACCAAATCTTCAAGATCCAAACTCATTCAAATGTGGTAAATTTAGGCATGAAATCAACTTGTTAATTTCATTAAAGATGAAATATCATTTGTAAAAACATTAAATACCTTGCATAAACCCTTTAGAAAACCTGATTATGATGAAAGATATGAGAAAAGATTCGTTCCTCCATCTTAAATCATAATTAGACCAATAATATCATAAAAAAAGTGAACATTGAGATTTATCATCAAAAAATAAAAACTCAATATCATAATTCATATTCAGTTCCACTTCATAACTTTTCAACATGTATTAAACTTAATAGCATGCTGAATCTCCATGAATAGTTTTAGTTGATTCTTATTTATCCACAATCAATTATCCTTAACCAAAAAAACATGGGTGATTCCATGGTTATAATATGAAACCCTTCATCATTAATATAATTTTCAATGGGAAATCATGGATGCCACTATATTCAATGATATCAGTACATTTTTAAAATGATATTTAGTTTGCCTAATTTTAAACTCATTCTCCATTGATTCAATAATCCCCTTTGTATGAGAACCAATTCCCATTTCTCCCAAATATTAAATACTTGGATGGTGATAATCCATCATCAATTTGTCCTTAATCATCTTCTAAATATCATAAATGAGTCTTCAAAACCTCTTTCCTCAATCAATTAATTTAGATATCCTTTAACCTTTCATTGACCCCCCCTATATTTTCCTTATACAAGGAATTAATCTCATAATTCCTCATGAAAAACATCAATCTCTATTCAGTTATATAGGTTCTGAGGCATATTAGAGGCATAATTATTTATCATAATATGAATTTTATTATTCATGATTGATTGGTTGTGGTTGATCAAGGGAATTAGAATTGTAAATTTTGTCTTTCTATGGCAAAAGTTTAGGGTATCTAGGGTTCTTACTACATAGGCAAGACATACCTGTTACTTTTCTGAATACCCAATAGGAATGATTGATCCTATCCTTTGACCAAATACCCATCTTTTTCATGCACTTGAATGAAAATTCCCTCATGTGGAAACCAATTACCTTTTCTAAAATTTCCACTTGGCATGGTTGATTGCCCCGTCAAGCAATTGCTTGTGATGGAGGATAATCACTTCACCCCTTTTCCAAAAATTATGTGCATAGATCGAAAGTGCCTAAAAAATTAAATAAATATAATCTATAAGACAACTCAACAAATTGATTAAATCAAAAATTAAAAGGGAAAAAATTTAAAACATTAGGAAACTAAAATTAAAAATAAAGATTTAGACTCAAATTATATTATATAATTTGTTATTTCATGGATAAAAAACAAAAATAACGCTTTGATAAATAAATAAATCAAACAAAAACTAAAAATTATAATTAAAAATTTCCAAAAATAATAAAATATTAAAAAAGGTAAAAACTTATATAAAAATAAAAAATAATTAAATTAATTAATTAATTAATTAATTAATGATAAAATCAAAAAATATAACAATTAATAATTAAATGAAAAAATTTAAATCTCTGCACACTTAATAATTTAAACATAAAAAATTAAACATAAAGTTGATTAATTTCTCATTTTACATAAAAATTAAGAACCAAACTATAATTATTTAATAAAAGAAATATTTAATACATAAACGTTACGGTTTAGACCACAAAATTGTTTTGGGAAAATGTAAAATTTTTATCCTACATAAAAAAATAAAAAGTGGTCCCAAACACTCAGTTACCATCTTCAATCAAAAACCAACATCCCTCAATTTTCCAAGAACATACTGAGGACATCAACGTTTCCTTGAAAATAAAATATTAATATCCATAATATTTTTTCACATTCAAAAGGACACCATTAATGTGTTTGTTAACTCACATCATCCAACTACATTAAATAACACAATGAAAACCTCCTATGACTAAGCTAGCTCAAACTGATCGAGTGCCACCAATGTGCTACCCTGCATCCCAATCATAATTATTAACTCGAAAGGAATCCCGAAAACAACCAATCACCCACATAAAATATCGAACCCAAATCATGAGGTAATTTTCCAAGGAATACGATCGCTGGAAACCCTCAAGAATGTTTAGGTGCCACCCCAAACACACCTTGGAAACACTCGAGCATGATTATTTCAAACTAGAAGGATCCAATACCCATCCTTAAATCCCAAGTTCTGACCTAACCCCTAATGAAATTCATGGTCAAAACACTAACCACACACACACTATTCCTTGTTATCTCACCTTATCTCTAGTATGAAACCACGTAAATCTCTGATTAGATCACATTATTGCAATCCAATCATGAACCCACAACATAACACATCTTGAACTCTATGATTATTATCATCTAGAAATCCCACGGTAATCCAAAACACAGAAAAATCCCATGTGCAACAGTATTTGATGCCATCACGACTATCCAAAACCCATACCAGTACAAAAACAAACCTTCTCACCCAAGGGTAACATGTCCATGACCAACAAGACACTCCACCACAACAGAGTGTCCTTTTCATCATCCCGCTAGGTAAAAACCATGGTCTCATGTCGAATGTCCAATCAATTATTGTACATTATGGTTCAACATGGATAAAACCGCTCATACGCAAGCTCCATTCTAGTCATAAACCCAGCCATTGTACTCATCATATTTTATCCGAAGTTAGGGTAACTCCCTCCACAGCTTATAGTTTCTCTCAATCACATTTCATTCATTATATTTTTTCTTGAGAAATAACACCAATGGGTCATGTATTTACCACATGTGTGTCACCCCTCTTATTCCACAACCTCTATCACATCAAAACATGAGTATGATTAATCTCTCGGATCAACCATACCACTTAAATCTGATCAAAACTAACACCACCCATCTCAACAGGGGGTCTTTTCTATTTCCATCCAATACCCAAGAATCCTATACCAAAACACCTCATAAATTTCATCTTTCTCATATCACACAGTTTCACTCTCTAAACTACTGGTTATTTGGAACCACTCTTACAAACACATATTTCCATGATCCATCGAAACAAAACAAGTGCACACTATCAGACCCTGAATCATGTACCTTGACTTGTCATCTGGTGTGTTGTTCAGTTTTCAAACCATGATTTATCACCTAAGAAATTTTCCATGCTCACCCATAGGATAGAATTCCTTATTTAGGTGTATCTTCAGTATGCCTCTTAAATATTTGGAACCACCCTTATGCCAAGGTTCAACACAGAAATTATCATCAGCTGAATTCGTCTCAAAATTGTAAGGGAATATTCCCACACACACAATGTTATTGGAAGAAAATTCAGAACACGATGTGTTTAGGCCCTCAACCACTCAAATAATCTACCCCAAATATTGATATAGAGCATTGAAACATTAGGTGATTTAATATCTTTTCCAAATCAAAGAGTCATATTCCTATACCATACTCATGGTCACACGTCACATGAAATGATTACATATAAAATATACCACCATGATTCTATCTTGACAAAGAGTGGTCATTCTCATGGTACCCAATTTCTTTGAGAACATGGGGTTGAACACCATGTGGAAATTTATAACCAAAACACAACTCATCTTCCATTGAGATGAGGATCAACGACCCAAGGATTCGTGACTAGCCATGAAAATTACTATCCTCCTAGCTTGTCGCTTTAAATAAGTAGATATATCCAATATTACAACATATAATAATCTATCTAAAAGTTCGGTTGGTTATACACATGAACACCCTAATATCAACACAAATTCAAAATCCCAAAGTGCATATATATATTTCCACCATGTACCAAAAACATTTACACAATTGGAAGGGTTAGGTATCCGAATGACCCCACACTTAAAAATAATCCGTGGAATAATTCCTTATTACTATTTGTTCTTGAATAAAACTAACCTAACAATTAACAACATTGATCATTCACTGATCATAAAATAAAAAGCAATCACCTACCTCAAACAACATGGCATCTCAGAAGACTAGGTAGACCCCTTTCACGGCTTTCCATCATATATCACAAGGAATTGTCTCACTTAACTGAGTCACTCTTAAGGATCATTAGTCTCTCCCACCTTAACTATCAACAATGGTATAACTAAATACATACCTCATTGGATAACAATTATCCTCATCTCAATGTTTCAAGCATTATAGCCTTCTTGATACCCAACATTGTGTTCGCACTAACCGAGTTCATTCTCGATACCCACTTATCCTCACCATGGTCATGCTAAACATATAAGGCCTCTAATTCACCCTATTCAATTAAGTTTCTACCCTTCACCAATTTTCATGTAACATTAGTAATTCCATAACATTTAAAAAGATTTAGAAAATAGGGTTGGCTAAATATAATTCCATTCACAAGCTATAGAAAAACACACAATATATTTCTCTTACAAATATTTTATTTAACACAATCACCATTTTCCAAGAAATTAACACTTTCCAAAAACTTTCCATGACAATAATATATAAAAACCATATAGATTTTATTGAGATTTATACATTACCAAGGCTTGATTGAACATGGTTACATTCACAAGCTATATAGGAATACACTTTATAATTTTCTTATTGGAACTCTATTAACCAACACCATCATTTTACAACTAATTTACATTTTACATAAATTATAAATGATATTATCTAGGATTTTACAAGAATACATAATTATATGACTTGAATAAATAAGTATTCAATCAAATAATATGGTGGAATATTCCTATTAATATGGTTTTTGGAATTTCATTTAATAAATATTATCATCAATCTATTTATATTTACCTATATATAAAGTATTATCATGGTAGTTAGTCATGTAAGATTCCACCATATATATATAGATAGGAAGAACCATATGTAACATTTTAAAAACTTTAAATAATGTAATCCATATTACCAGTATGTGATATACCATACGAAGAAATTAATCAGATAGGTGTAAATCAAGAAATATAATCACTAGGTAATATAAATTCAATGAAACATGTATCCAACATCTAAAACCCATTCCTCTGGCACTATGGATTTAAATTGATTCCATATGTACCAGAAATGATACTTAAATGATGGAACACACTCATTCCATACTAGTCCATGAACCTGAATTCTATAAACTATAAACATCACACATTGTGTTTCTCATCCAATGTGAAATCATATACAACTAGAATAAGATAAATCTAATAATAACATATCTAATCCTGAGAAACATATATTTTCCCATGAATGAGTATATAAATCCATGGAAATACCTCATTTCCTTGTTCTAACACACTCATAGTATCATGTATGCCATTCCCAAATAGTAAAACCAATGGAAAACATCCTATGATACCATTTTGTAATGCTACACCTTGGGATCCAGTGAACTGGTTCTCTCGATACTATAAAAAGCCTCTATATACACGGTTTTGGGAAACAACTATGGGTATAGGTCCCCCTATACCAATGGTTTTGTCAAAACCGTGGGAATATGGGTCTGTAAGCACCTATACCCACGGTTCTAGGAAAACTGTGGGTATAGGTCCCCATATACCAATGGTTTTCCCAGAACCATGGGTATACGGGTATGTTCGAAACCTATCCCCATTTTTTTGAAAACTGTGGGTATGGGTCTTGGTTCAATACCTATACCGATGATTTACTACGAAAACCATGGGTGTAGGTCTCGGTGAAAAACCCTAGACCCACGGTTTTAGAGAATCATGGGTATAGGTTTCCCACCTAAAAGAAGAAAAAAATTAAGGTGGGAAAACCCTAAACCAATGGGTTTTAATCCTATTACCATAGTTTATATTAATATATAACAAAAAATATAGAGTTATGTTAATAAAATTTACAGATCAAGGTTGGTAAAGCGTAGCTTGCACGTGGAAGGGGTCTGAGGAATGAAACTCACTGACTTTTATTTTCATATGTTCCATTATAAATTAATATAATTAAGTGGATGTAGAATTGAAACCATGTAAATTCCTAGACTGAGTGGGGAGGCTCCGCGTATTTGAAGAGGTACTCACCGGTTCAAAACTAGCAGAATGATTTTTCCAAAAACTGATGAAATGTTTTAATATAATTACTTTAATGGATATATATAAATATAATAAATATATGTTGGCTGGATTGATAATTGTGCGGTGAATAATTTTTAGGTTGCGATATCTATTCCCAGCGCTGTGTTTTTTCAATATATTTTGTCCCATTATTTCAAAATAGTGGGTAAAAGATTGTGACATGGTGGAAAAGGGTAGTGACATGGTGGACATATCTTTTCCCACGGTCTGTGGGTATAGCCTATGGACCTATACTGATGCCTCGGTTTCCCATGGTTACCCAAACTGTGGGTATAGCCTATACCCACAGCTTTGGGGTATATAACCATGGTTTTGAACTGTGGGTATATGTCATTTTTTCAAGAGTGTCTAGTCTAGTGAACTACATGGCCTCAGGTAAACCTACCCATTATCTAATGTCTACTGACCATTATATTATGTCTAATTTATAATTATGGAGAGACTATACCCTCTTATAATAGTTATAATACTATAAGAAAAAAAATTAACATAAAAAGTAGATCCAATATCAAACATAAATAATCTAGGTAAAGTTATAATGAATAAATCAATCATCAAATTCCATAATAATATATAAATCCATACAATCCTTTAATGATACTCAATGGGTGGATCCCATAATAGATACAATAGAAAAAATAAAAATAGAATAAATCTCAACCCTAGTCTTTTCTTATGTTATGCCCAGTCCTAATGCCTTCATTCCATTCAAGCCATTGAAAACCCATGAAATCAATACATTGGGGACATTTGAAAACCATCCAGGGCAATGAAAATATAATTATTCTTAGGTACCATTATTCCATGGATTCATGAGATGGGAGAAATTAACACTCCATAGGACAGAACAGATGAAATACCTAAAATTACCAAACCATGCATGCCTATATAGATGTTTTATAAATAAACAATTATAGTTATTGTACTTTATCAATTTATCATGTTAATATTATAAATAAAAAATTTAGTAAACAACCATTGATGATCGGGATCTAAGGCGACATCTGACATCGGTCTATACATGCTTCGTCCATAGCCGAGGAGTCTCTGATCATATTTTACATCATGGAATGAATGGTTACCAAGTATCAATCTACGGAAAACAAGGTCATGTAACTTGAGAGAACCTAGATGGATCCATTATACATTCCGTCAACATAAATACCATAGGGAATCCAAGGGAGTGGTGACCCTTGGCATTCAACTATTCTCAACAACAAGTTAAAACCTAAGGAACAATAATCGACATTTTGAATCTTTACATAAATGGAATGATTGTCTTATGCCCAAGTAATTCAACTAACATATTCGGGGTGAATCATGGGATCTCATCCCATCATATTCACCAAGTAACCTTATAAAAATCAATTACATTAATATGATGGATTAGAATAATATAATCATTACGTGAATAAAAGGGGGTCTGCACCAACTAATTCATGATAATGAATCTATATGAAATCCAATGGCTCACTCTAGGAATTTTATAATAATGGACCTTGAGGAATCTAAGGGTTTTATCAAACCTAGGAATTCATATGAGTCCCCCAGTGTAATATAAGGATTTCTCATGTAATCACATGCATGTCCAGGTTAATACATAATCTAAGGATCCTCCTATGGAATTCCAACCCATTACTATATCAAGAGGAAACATTTATCAATTCCTTAAATATTATTCCAAAAGATTATATCATGGTAAAATGTCAACCATTAAAACATTCCAAGGTTTTCTTCATTTATTATTCTAATTATTTCCAACAAATAAACAATCCATTTAATAACCCCCATACCATTACATAGTAACCTTACTAATTTATCCTTTTAAAAAATTACAATTCATTCAAAGAGTCCAAGACATTTAAATGCTCATTTCTCATTTCATTAAAATACAATCCATTTATAAAAATCATTTACCCAAGTGAGATTATAGTTTCACCTAAAATATCAATGGTTTTGTAATTCCCTTTAAAACCCATAAAAACTTCTAGCAATATTTGTTTAAAATTTTCAATTCCCTTCCCAGCAAAAAACATTCCTGTACACTAAACAATTTCGTGGTAAAATTCATTTCTAAGTTTCATTCTAGAGGATCCCCATTCTAAGGTTTCATTCATGATAACAGGGTTTACAATTTTAATATATAAAATTCTAAAACATTTTATTTAAAAAAATTAGTGACCACAAATTCATAATGATCATAATACATAATAACTTAAATAAACAAGATAGAAAATGGGAAAATTAAATGAGTCCACTAAACATATTATTAGGGTATTCTACCCATTTAGTAGGGGACATTGGTTTAGTTTGAATTAGAATATAATGTAAAACTAGAAAAACACCCTGAATATTTTGATTTCCAACTAAATCTAGTGAGATAACATTTGAAATTAGATGAAATTAAAAATAGGGGTAAGATGAGATTTATATGTACTTATATATTTTCAAAACATTTGATAGAAGTGAAATAAGATAATATAGGGGGGAGATTCACTCATGGAAGAGGGGAGAAAGATACATGCATTTATAGAGTTTTATTGGCCATATTAGGGTATAAAATTCCACATAATAGAAACAATGGGAAACATTTTGTAAAATTATGGGCCTTACCCTTATTAAAAATCTCAAAAATAGCCACTAAGTAGTCATTGGCCACCTACTGGGTAGCCTGTGTGTCTAATATCCCTTATAGGTCTTCGGGACACACCATTAGCGAGACGATAGAACTAAATCATCCTTACTATAGACCTTTTATCCTTTAGATAATTCCAAAAAGAATATTTGACTAACATAAACCCCCATTCCACATCAAAAAACAATCCTTGATGGTGTTCTAAGAGATGAGATTCTTTTCTAAAATCTGATTCAAAAATCTATCCTACTATATTTTTTGAGGATTCAACTTTTTCATGAAAATTCAAACCCAAGGTTACACATATAGTAATATAAAAATACAACCTGTCATATAACCCAATGATGTTATATAGTGAATAGCAGAATACTGATAGAATAAATTTGAGCACATATATAAAATGATGCACGATACATATGTCTCAGAAAGCAGCAAAACAAAACATAATGCTGAAATACAGTACTAAACCAAGTAAAAAAGAAAAAAAGTAATCATCTCCACAGCATCGCAAGCCTATGCTTGGTCCCATGATCTCCAGATCTACAGCATGTCATGTACCTGAAGTTGAAGGGAACTTTCCCTTGTATATACCTGCAACAATATAATCTATTTGGGGCCAAAAGCATGGACCAAATATGGTGTGAGACTAAATCCTAACAGGAAACTACCACGAGATCTGTACCTAATAGACCATGAATATATGGCAGATAACAATCAAGAAATAGTAAATAGGAAAGTACTCAACAGAAAAAAAATCCACAGTTTCAATATCAAGCAATAACTAAACAAGTAGAAAAATACAAATAGATAAACCTATGGGAAGTTCCCACAGCCTATCCCCAATGGTCCTACCTAACAAGTACACGAAATCATCTAACACGATGGTAACCATATGGTAAGTACCACAAACCTATCCCATCCGGTCGTACCTAACAAGTACGAGCAACCCTTTGGGCTGTACACTCAGTCAAACCTCTCTGGTTCAGATTAAGCATGTACTCTCTGAGGAAGGATGCACCTTCAATTCCCCTTGTAGTCTCATGTCATAACTAAAGGCTCTCTAGGGAAGCACTTACGTCACATTACATCTATGGCCCACGTTGGGGAACAACAGAGTCTTTGAGGAAGCAATCAACGTCAATTTCCCATATGGTCTCACATTGTAAGTTAAAGTGACAATCCATAGAAGCCCACAATGTCAACTTTCCCTATGGTCTATACCCCAGGTTCTCACAGCCCTGTGTAATTCAAGCATGTGTAGTAGTGAATATCGACCAAGGTAATCCTCGAGAACTACATGGCTATAATTCTTCAACAAAATAGAGCAACAGTCACACCATCCTACAATACTAGGCATAGGAATGTAAACAGTAGCCTAACATGCAAACTAGACCGAACTGTGAAAACAGGAAATACATGCATGGGAAACACATCAAAAGCACAACAATTCACCATATTCAAAATCAATAATCTTCTACTCAAGCATACAATCATATCAGGTAAACAATAGGGCTAAAACAATAAATAGGCAATACCCCGTTCATGGGTATTAGGAAAATTTCTTCATAAAACTCAATGACATTCAACATAAAGGCACAAACCACCTCCCTTTATGTTAGGAGATCATTATATTAGAACCTTAAGGATGGAATCATGTTAGAACGTCGAAGATATAGAAAAACATCTAAAACGTTCAACAGAGAATAACATGAGAAAGAAGAGGAATCATGAACCAATGCTCAAGAAAAAGAGAGAGCTTACCAAGGAGATCCCAATGCAATTGTTGGTGGTCAAATAAGAGATTGAACATAGGCTTGGGGCTCATAGAATAATAATGGTATTGTGAGTTCTCTCAGATGAACGAGAACTAGAAGAAGGGTGTTATGTCCATCATACACGACCCTGGTGCGTTTAAAGAAAAAAATAAAGTACACGGTGTGTACATTTGATGTACACGGCGTGTAACTGTCATTTCCGTACCCCACATTAGATGGCCTCCACTTCACCCCCAAATGGTCGTGTGCATGGCCGCTACACTGCAAACACTAGGCTACCTATGGTAACTGAGTACAAGGCGTATACTCAGAAATTTCATGGTGAGTACTTCAAAAATATACAAAATTTCCTCTTTTTCTCAAAAAAGTCCAGAAAAGGAAAAACTTACTAGAAAAAAAAGATTTGCGTACTTAAAAACATCCACCATTAATGAAATTTGTCCTCGAATTTCCCTAGCAAGGTGGAATAGAAGAAGAAACCCCGAACAACTCTGGCCAATGCAATCGTACGTCTGCCTCCCTCTCCCAAGTCTCATCATGTACTCACCCATGCTGCCAATGAACCCATACCAAAGGAATAGACCGGCCATTGAGAACCTTCTAGCTATGATCATAAATCTGGATTGGATGCTCCTTGAAATATGTGTCCACTTCAAACTCAACCTCCTCGAGTTGGAAAACATGAGACGAGTATGAAAAGTAATGTCGAAGCTGAGAAACGTGGAAGACGTCGTTCATAGATCGATATCTCTTAGGAAACTGAAACTGATAGGAAACCGGCCGAACTCTCTCGAACACCTCAAATGGCCCAATGTTCCATAGTGAAATCTTACCATGTCACCGAATCTTATTCTATCCCATCCTTAGTATGACACACAGGAAAACCTGATCCCCGACCCTGAACTCCAGGGGTCCTATCCGCTGATCAGCATAAGACTTATTTCGATACTTTACAGTAGCCATCTGCTTCTGAATCAACTGTATATGCTCTATGGTCTCCTAAACAAAACGAGGTCCCAACAAAGCTACCTCTCCTGACTCCAGCCAATATAAGGGTGATCGGCATGGCCTACTGTACAAATCCTTATAAGGTTCCATATGAATAATTGTGGGAAAACTATTCTTCTATGAAAAATCCAAAAGAGTTAAATGATTCTCCCAATAACCTCCAAAATCTAGTATGCATGCTCGTATCATGTCCTCTAGCAACTGAATCGTCCGGTCAGACTTTCCATCTGTCTGGGGATGGTAAGTTTTACTCAAAAGTACCTGCTTTCCCAAAGCCTTCTGAATCCCTTGACAGACTTGAGAAGTAAAACATGCATCCTTATCTGAAATTATGGAGTGTGGAACTCCATGAAGATGTACAATATCACAGATGTAATATTTTCCCATCTCATAAACACTAAAGGTCTCTTTGATCAGTAGGAAGTGAGTAACCTTCGTGATTCTGTCATTGTCAACCCATATTTCATCATTCCCTTGAGGTGACCTCAGCAGCCCTGCCACGAAATCCATCGTGACGTCATTCCACATCCACTCAGGAATGGGTAACAACTGCAAAATCCCTCCTGGTCACTAGTGATCCCCCTTCACATGCTGACAGGTGGAACCGTCATGATGAAACCAGTGGAGTCCCTCTTCACACCTGGCCACCAATACTGATGGTGTATATGATGATACATCTTGGTGACACTAGGATGAACTTCCGAAACCAAAGAATGAAGGACTCGCATCAGCTCCTCGTGTATGTCTGCTGGAACACATACGTGCCCCATGAAATGAAAGACCTCATCCTTGCCTATGGTCCATCCCAGAATAGGGTCCTCTCCTGACACTCTCTCCCATAGGACTAGGCCTTCTAAATCTTATTTATGCATCATTCATACTTGATCATGAAGTGTATAGGTTACAGCTATAGAAGAAAGAAACGTCTGCCCCTGTCTATCATGCACCAACAAATGCATCTCAAAGAACATAACCATAAGCTTCCACTCACTACTGGCCTCCCGAACTGCACGTATCTGAGGCCTCCTGAAAAACACATCATCCACAGTGATTCCCATTCTAGGCGTGTAGGCAATATCAATGTCAAAATACTGAAGGTACTCAACCCACCTTCACTATCACAAATTCATATCACACTGAGTGAAGATGTACTTGAGAATTTTGTGGTCGGTAAAACCACAAAATTCCCTCCCAGAAGATAATTTATCCAACAACATAAGGCATGGTCAACATTAGCCAACTCGAGATCGTGTGTCAGGTAGTTCCTCTCTTGTTGTCTCAACTACCGAGACCCATACACAACTATTCCTTCTCCCAGCTCAAGCACAACTCCAAGACCGATACCTGAAGCATCATAATAAACGGTATAACTCTTTCCTGATTCTAGTAATACTTGAATCGATGTTGAACTCATCCTCCCTTTCATCTCTTTAAAGGTTGACTCATAAGAATATGACCATAACAACATCACACCTTTTTAGTCATACCCATCAATGGTGATGCTATCCATGAAAAGTCTTGAATGAAATATCTGTAGTATCCATTAAGTCCTAGAAAACTCTGCACCTCAAAGATGTTCTTCAGATGCTCCCAGGAAACTTCTGATCTCACATTATTTGGGTCTATAGACACTACTGTCACTAAGATAACATGACCCAAGAAGTGAATATGATCCATCCCAAAGTGGCATTTTTAGAGCTTTTAATATAACTGATGCTCTCTCAGTGTACTCAGAATGATTTCATGATGGGTAGCATGGTAATTTCAAGGGTCAGAGTACACCAAGATATCGTACACAAAGACGACCATGAAATAATCCATGTACGGATGGAACACTCAGTTCATCAGTACCATGAATACTGCAGGAACGTTCCTGAGAACGAACAGAATAACCATATTCTCATATAGACCATACCTACTCCGGAAGGCTGTGAGAGGTATATCAGATAGTCTAACATGAAACTGTTGATAACCGAACCTCAAATCAATCTTTTAGAACACCCAGTCTCCTCAAATATGATCAAATAGATCATCAATCCTTGGTAAATGATATCATTTCTTGACCATCAACTAGTCAACTTACGATAATCCACACAAATCCTATGGGTGATATCTGCCTTATTCGCAAACAATATTGGAAAACCCAAAGGAGAAGTACTGGGTCGACTGAAACCCTTTACCTTCTACTACTCCAAATTCTTCATGAGCTCCTACTACTTTGGTGTAGCTATCCTATAATGATGAATGAACACTGGTGCCGCTCCTAGCACAATCTCAATTGAAATGACTACATCTCGCTCAAGAGGATACCTTGAAAAGTCATCTTGAAAGATGTTCCTTAAATGATCCCCCACAGAGGGATGTATAACTATTATGTACCTTGATCATCCAGATATAAACTAACAATATAGTTTGTAAATCCCCCTAAACCATGATGCCTTGGACCCACTCTTCTCACCCAGACATCCCACTCTCTCTTATGATGAAACGACACACCCTCTGGTGATGTGAAACTCACCCTGTGATGTTAACAGTCGGCGACTGACTAGAAAGGAACTAAACAATTCATTCTGAGAATGGAATCATAGCCTGTCATCTCTAAGAGATACAGATCCCATAAGAAGTGACACCCACCATCCTCTAGAGGGAACTCCCTGCACTAATGTACACATGTTGTTCTAGTCCCCAACAGAGTGTGTAGTGTCAAAATATCAGCATAAGAAAAGATGCAAGAGAAAGGCTCCCCACAATAGCAACAGATATAATGCTATGGGAAGCCCCTATATCGAAAAGAGTTGAAAATTAATCTAAGGCAATGAGGACTATACATAGAACTGTAGAAGGTTTGGGATTCTGCTCCTACTAGGTCTACTCTACTACAAAGGTCAGTCCTGTTCCATGGAAATGTGACCCTACCTGTCCACTCTAAGCTGATCCACTCTACTTCCGCTGAAAGACTGGTACTGACCACCATGTCCACGACCACCACATCAGCCTAAACATCCAGAAGAACTGAAGTGCCCAGACTGGTGAGAAACTGGTGGTGCTACTCCTGAACGCGGATTCATAGAAGAACCCCTACCACTATCTGCTGGTGAGAAGATCTCACAGAAGTGTTTAAGATGACCCATCTTGCTGCTAGATCATACTCCACTGGGTATCTCTGGAATTGTGGCCTCGTATGCTCACTCTTTCCAGACTGGTATCACACCAACTGGCTACCAGATGATGTGTCTCACCTCGTTGGATCACCACGTGAAGACACCCTACAACGCTTCCTACCTTTAGTAAGATGGATGCTAACTCCAGATTCCAAGCCGCCCTACCTCACAACTCTAGAATCCCTCATATTGTGCTATGTGATCAGCACCTGGTTGATAATAGAAGTGATGGAATTCAACCAGAAGGTGTTCGCCTATGAATGGATGTTGTGACTTAGACAATCCTCAAACTTCCTTTCCAATAATAACTGTTCAACTCCTTGAATATTCATGAAGCACTGCAGCTCGGTAAAGTGGGAGAAATACTCCATGATAGAAAGAGTTCCCTTCTCCAGACTCATAAACACTCGGGCTCGATTGTCCCTAATGGTCTCTGGATAGAAGTAGTCATAGAACATTCACTAATAAACATCCTAAGCAATGATCTTCTAGCATCCCACCTATTATATCACATCCCACCACCTCTTGGTGGAATCTCAAAGCATATAAGTAGCGAGCTTGACCCTCCTCTATGTAGGCATCCCCAGATGCTCGAAGATCATAATCCTAGTTTCTAGCCATGAATCTGCAGTCTAATGTCCTCATTCCCCTGAAAAAGTGGGATGATGTTGCTGCTGGAAAACCCATGTCAAATCTTCCATCAACAGGGAAGGAGGAGGTGCTCCCTAAAAAGTCTACATCATCATCATGATGCCTTCCATGAAATGGGAATCAGGACTGGTATCAATTATAAGTTCTTCTTCCTAGACTGGCACAACAAGTAGATCTGTGGGAATCCCCTGATCCAACATATCCGGCATCTGATCACCTCTCTAAAACTAGCGGACAACCAGAGGATTTATTGGTGGCATGACTCTTCATGGTTTGACGCTCGCCTTAGATCAGGATTAAAAGGGAATGAAACATAGATGTTTAAGAATGGAACAAGAGTAGAAAACATTAATTTTCTACAAAACATGACTACATGGCAGGTATAAACCCTACACGACATGTTCCCTTAAGTCATTCACATGGGCGTGTAATTTTTCCAACCTAGGTCATGTATTACCCCAAACACATGGTGTGTTGTCTTAACAAATGATGTGTACTTGAATCCTCTTTTTCTGCCCGAGTCTTTCTACACAGTTAAGACACACGAAACTATTATGAAAAGACTACACGACGTGTTCACAATAGACACGACATGTACATGACAAGCTTCTCCTGACCTGTATTGTTAGTTACACGGCCTGACACACGGATCACTATACACGGTGTGTTACAGGTGGACACAATGTGTGTATGGAAAGTCTACAACGACCTGTGTTGTCAGTTAAACAGTCGGGTTCCTAGTATTACACTACACTTTATGTTGAAGCCTGAGAGAGCTGTCTGACAAATGATTTTAGCCATCTATGTCTTTATACACACAAACAGACATAGGTTCAACACCACCTGGCATGCACATCCAGTACACGGTGTGTTCCCACAAGAATTTTCCTATCCCGGGTCTCTGCCCACATGGTCTACAACACAGTTAGAGACTACATAGCATGTACATAAATTACACATCATATACATAAGAAAAACAGTTTCATCTTGAACAGAAGAACACATGGTGTGTAGTCAAAACTACACTGAGTGTTTTTTGGGTTTTTTCCGGACAGTAAGCCTTATAAACCACTCTCAAAACCAGAAAAACAATGAATCAAACATTGAAGGTTCCAAATTCCAATCTGTGAGGGGTTATACTCCCCATGAATCAATTCTTGGAATCATATACATGTTATTACATGGTAAACAAGTCAATGGTCCCCCATGTTTCGGTCCATTAGGTCCTATAACACCACATAAACCAATGATTGGCGTTCATTCAGAAAAAACCTTACACAAACAATACCCTATCAAACAGTATGTATTTTATCAAGGAATCCATCACCAAAGCATGCATATTCTACAAAACATCTATCAAAACAATATGAAACTGCTAATTCACCCTAAATGACAAGGAAAGAATGCATGACTTGTGATTTCTTGAATGTTCCTATATGATGCATGAGATGGCATACCGTCATCTCATCACGTTGCGACAGAAATAGAACCTTAATAATATCTACAGTAACAAAACAAAACATGGGAATCATCTAATAATGAAATCAAATCATCTATAAAATTGTAAAACCAGAAAAATTGCAATAAACGAGGTAGATTTGCTTTTCCCTATACATGGGATTGCTACTCCCGAGCCCAGTTTATTACCAAGTACCTATTCCATCCTATCCCTAAATATAGGCTCCAAACAATAATTCAAGAGAAAATAATTCCTCTGTTATAACTATTTAATGTCACGGTTCTAAAAGACACCCAGGGGCGCGCCATACCCAGTTGTTCACATGGCCTCAATCACATTTCCCCGAATGCCAGAGGCTGCCAACTAGCAGTGAGGGCCTTGGATGTGATAGTGGGGAAACTATGCCCTCATTAGCAGAGTACACAGTAGAGGTAAACAAATACATACAAGAGTGAAAGAAGTAATAATATCATTCTAAAATGAACAGTGGAATACAGATACAAAAACCTAGAGCACATATATAATATGATATATGATACATATGTCTAGGAAAGCAGTGAAACAAAACCTAATGCAGAAATACCGTACTAAACCAAGTACAAAAGAAAAATAGTATTCGGCTACATATCACCGCAAGCCTAATCTTTGCCCCGTTCTCTCCAACACCACAACATATCATGAACCTGAAGTAGAAGGGAGATTTCCCTAGTCTATACATGAAACAATATAATATTTTTGGGCCCAAAAGAATGGCCCAAACATGGTGTGAGACTAAATCCTAGTATGAAACCACCACCAGATCTGTGTATAACAGTCAATGAGTATATTACAGGTAAAAGTACATGAAATAGTAAACAAGAATGTACTCAAAAGTAATAAATCCACAGTTTCAATATCAAGCAATAACTATACAAGAAGGTAAACACAAATAGGTAACCCTCTAGGAAGTACGCACAGCCTATCCCCTCTGGTTCTACCTAACTAGTACATGAAAACAACTAACCCATAGGTAACCCTCTGGTAAGTACCCACAACCTATCCCCTCTAGTTCTACATATCATGTACAAGCAACCCTCTAGGAAGTACAGTTAGAATAAGCCCTCTGGTTCAGCTTAAGAATAGACTCTCTAACAAAGCACTCACCATCAATTCCCTTTATAGTCTCAAGTCAAAAACAAAGGTTCTCTAGGGTATTGCATACATCACATTCCCTCTGTGGCCAATTTCGAGGAACTACAGACTCTTTGAGGATGCACTCAACGTTGATTCCCCCTATAGTCTCGCATCGTAAGTAAAACTGGCACTATGTAGAACCCCTCAACATCCATTCTCTTTATGGTCTATACACCATGTTCTCACAGCACGGTGTAAGTCAACCATGTGTATCAACGCGTATAGGCCATGGTAAACCTCATGAACTACTTGGCTAGAATTCTACATCATAACAGAATAGCAGTTACACCATCCAACAATACTAGGCAAGGGAAAGTAAATAGCAGCCTAACAGGAAAACTAGACCCAATGGTCAAAACTGGAAAAACATTCCTTGGAAACTAATCCAAGGAATTGAAAGTCACACTATTCACAATAAATTATCATCAAATCAAGCATAGAAGAATAGAAGGAAAACAATAGGGCTAAAATGGTAAACACCCAATACCTCGTTCATGGGTATTCAAAAAATTTGCACATAAAACTCCAATATGTCAAACAGAAAGGCACAAACCACCTACCTCAACCTTAAGAGATTAAAATAAGCGAACCTTGAGTCTTGAATCAACTTAGAACGCTGAAGATCTATAAAAATCTAAAATTTTCAACATAGAATAGCTTGAGAAAGAATATGAATCTGGAAATGAAGCTCAAGAAGAAGAGAGAGCTTACCAAGGTGATCCCAATGAAATAGATGGTGGTCAAATCGGAGATCAAACGGAGGCTCAGGGGAATGGAGAAGAATCGTGGCCATACGGGTTCTCTTGGACCCACAAGACCTCGAAGAAGGGCTTTCTATCTCCCAAACGCGACCCTAGTGCATTTAATGAAAAAAAAGTACACTGTGAGTACTTTTGATGTACACGGTGTATACTTTTCATTTTTGTACCTGCATAAGGTGGCCTCTAGTTCATCCCCACATGGCCATGTGCCTGGATTCTACATGGTTAGTACCCAGCTACCTGTGGTAATCGAGTACATGACATATACTTAGAAATTACACGGCGTGTTCTTCAAAATTTTCCAGAATTTCATCTTTTTCTCAAAAATGAGTAGAAAAGGAAAATATACCAGAATAAAATATCAGGGTTCTTAAAGCCTTTAACACATATTATTTCATGATTTTTGGAATAATTATACATTATAAACAAACCAAGGATTATAATTTCTAGTGTATTTCAAGGATTAGATACATAGTTAATCAATAGGAAACAAAAATAAAAAATATTTTATTTAATATCCATAAGGTGCTCCTAACTTCTATTGATACCTTATATCAACATAGGATACCACATGGAATACATGAACAAAGGGATGAGCTAAAAAGTCCAGTAAGGGAATAAGCATTAAAATAAATAATAGAACATGGGTTAGAACGCATAATGTGATGACATAAAAAACATTGAACATGAATAATCATAAGGATTCATAACATGTATAATGTGGAATCATATACACATGGATTATAGAAATTTCAAAAAAACATTAAACATTACTTATGACTTAGTCAAGGATAATATTACATGGAGCACGAGTCAAGGCTACCCACCAAGACCATTGCGTATGATATCTCATGAGACTAAACAATACACAATGCATTGGAGTGTCCACTAGGAACACACATCATAACATGTTAATGAATATTTTTTCCACATGATGAATCATACATAAGGACTCAATTATAAACATATGGTTAACATGTGGATGTAATTAGGAATCCTATTCATGTCAAAGACGTAACTTAAGGGAATATTATAATGGTTTACCAAAAGAACGGATTTATACAATATAAGGAAATTCATAAGGGGAAATAGACAAGGATAATTATAAGTGATTCCAAATTAAAGTGATTACATGTAAGAAAAAGTGTGTTTGAAACATTGGAAATAAAATATTTTAGTGTCACTTAAAGAAAATATTAAAAATTATTTAAAATGAAATAGTCATAATTATTTATATAAAAAATATAAAAAAAATATATTTTAATGATACATTATTGACCTTTTAAAATGTAATGGTGGATTATATCAGATTATTGATTTCACTTCAAAATGGGTGAAAAATCAGGAGGTTCCCTTGAATCAATCTTGCTTATTGGGAAGAATTGAGATGGGAACCTTTTTAAAATATGTATTTCTCCCATAAAAGAGGGATAATATGATATAAATATATGATTTTGGAACATATAAATAGAATTTAGAAGAAATATTTATAAATAAAAAAGTATTAAATTACAGTAAATTGAGAGAATGATAACCTAAATGAAAAAATGGAGGTTATGGTTGAATCTCTTACCCTATGTCAGAAACAGTTATTCACTGGAGCTTAATGTCAAGAATAATCAATTTAGGATTAATAATTAATAATTACAGAACCTTTTATACATTTACATGATTTATAATAATTTTATTATGCTTATTTATGGACTTTTTTGAGTTATAGCGCTCAATTTCATCATCTGAGAGTGTTCCTTTTCATAGTTATCATGATTAGTTCGCTTGTATATGAGTATTGAAGTTCATTTTGAATGGGTATAATTATTCATAATTGAAATTACATGTTATTATATTTGTTCTTATATATTAGTTTTTCTCATATATGAGGATTAATCATTAGATAACATGTAAATGATAATAATTCACATTAATTTTAGTAGTTTTTTATCACAATAAACTCATTTTGTTTTTTCATTAGGTATTATGTATATATGTTAGTTACAGAAAATAAAAATGTATAAAAAATAAATTTTATAATCATTTTCAACCACTATATTGGATTTAAGAACATATTTTAAGGATATAATGGAAACTTAAAATGTGATGTAATTGAAGGAGATAAATCAACCCCTCATAGAAGACAATATCGTTTTTTGAATAAAATGGATGCTGAAGGGGTATAATGATGAATTATTAAATTAAAATAATAAAATTATAGTATATTTACGTTATTGGAGTTGTAATTAAATTTTAATTAGGGAAGTTTAGGAGATATTATGAAAATAAAATAACATGAAAATAAATTAAAAGAAAAGAAAGAGGATTTTACCTCTTGAATTTATCCTCTTTAAAAACCTCCTTAGGGAATAATGTTTGGTCTTTTGATGATACTGAGTGATATTGTATGTGGGGTTGGGGTTTGGGAAGATTATATCGTAGAATTTGGAAAATTACCATGTCTTGGAAGGTGAGAGGAGAATAGGTTGTGATGAGTGGAAAGTATAGCGGAGGAGAGGGGTGTTTTCTCATTATCTTATTCATTAATTAATTATTTTGGCCAAGACAAGATATAGTATTGATTTCAGTAACTAAATAGAGTATCTAGTTAATGTGAGTTCTAATGAATGGTTCTTAACCCAGTCTTACATCAGCAATGACTCAAAAATTCAGGTATTTAGCATTTATAAAAAACTATCTTATTTTATTATTCAATAAAAATTAATGTTTTTTATAGAAAAATCCAAAATAATCACCATAGACATTTTTCTAAGTGTATAATTTAAAAATTATTTCCTTTTTATAAAATTAATTTTATAAATATGAGAAATTGTATGTTTAATTAAAATCATCATTTACTCAAAAAACACATTTTATAAATTTATAACTAATTTTACAACACATTGAAAAATTAAATAAGGTTTAATAAAATTATCATAAAATTATAAGACAACGAAATAATAATTTGTTAAAAAAAATTTTGAAATAATTTTTTTATGTACTTATATTAATTATAAATTTATAATTGAATATTTAAAACTTACTAAAGCACCAACACATAATTAATAATTTTTAAAAAAATTCATTTAATTATACTATGATTCAATTATATCATACATTAAATTATAAGATGCCTAAAATTTATTTATACTTTTATATGTGATGTTACTATTCATTTGGCTGATTCACTATTCACAAGGGTTATATTATTAGTACATAGATCAAGTTACTATTTTATCAGTATAGGTTCCTTAGCATATAGAAATACCTCTTATTTCATTCATTATTTATTTATAATGTTTGGTATTATGTTCTTAATTTTTTTTGTGATTATACTATATGAAATAATTATAAGAAATGTATTTACATTGATATATTTTTGGGTTGTTACATTCTAGTCCCCTTAAGAAATTTCACCCTCAAAATTTCATTTTACATACTATGGGGTAAATCGGTGTGGGTACTTCTCCTTCACCACTTCCTTTTGTTCCCTTGTATCCACATCTTAATTATGGTTCTATCATAATACTTTGACTAGGTCAATAGTCTTTTTTCATATAAATTTATCTCTATGGTCCGAGATCTTCAAGGTTTTTCCTCGTAGTAGATATCATTTCCCAATTATATCATCTCTGAATTTTATACATGTGGGGGATATCATATCTAATTCCTAAACTGGGGTACATGGAATACATCATGTACTTAGAACATGGTAGGTGGAAGTCCTAGTTAATAGGCCACAGATCTGACATAATCAAGGATCTCAAAGGGGTTGATGTACTAAATACTTAGCTTTCCTTTCATCTGAAATCTCGTGATCCTTTTCCCTAGAAATATGTACAATAATACAATGTATCCATCCATAAATTCAAGATCTCATCAATGATTGACTTCATATCCCTTTTGTTGGCTTCCGGCTTCTTTGATGTTCTAATAAATGGTTTTCACATTTTCCGCTATTTCTTATACCAGTTTAGGTCCTAGAATTTTACATTCGCTGACTTCATCCCATTATGTTAGTGTTTTTCATATTTCTCAATAAATTGCTTCTTATGGTTCCATTTGGATGCTTGAGTGGATAGTATTATTGTTTGAGAATTCAACTAATGGTATATATTGGTATCATTATCCATTGAAGTCCATAAAACATGATATCAATATGTCTTCCAATGTCTAAATAGTATTCTCATATTTTCAATCAGTTTGAGGGTGATAGGCCATACTAATATTCAACTCAATGCTCATAGAATATTGGTAACTTTTCTAAATCATGTAGGTGAATCTCAAATCTTGATCACATAAAATTTTTAATGGTGCCCCCTGTATACAATGATGTATTTATGTACATGTTTATCTAGTGATAAGTCCTATTGAATTAAGATAATGTCATTTGTCTTTGTAAAATTATCTAAAACAACCCATATAGCATTGTTTCTTCTGGATGTGTTTGTAAATCCAGTGAAACATTTTGTGCTAATGTTCTCCAACATCCATGTTTGTATGTGTAGTGGATTCATCATCTGATTATACTTTAGTATTTCATCCTTCAATTTCTTATATACCAAGATCATTGATATATATTTAGTTATATCATTCATGAAATTTTCCCTCCTATAGTTATCATGGAGATCTTGATATATCTTGGTGATCCCTAGGTGAATCGAGAAGGTTGAGCAATATGCTTCATTTAGAATCTCTTTCGTTATCTCTGGGTTAGATTTCACACATAATCCTGACCCAAATCTTACAACTCCTTCCTCATCAATATTAAACTCTATGTATTTCCCATTTCTTGTAGTTTCCACCTTTTTATATATTTCTGTATTATTACTTTGAAAATACTTTATTTTATCCATAAGGTATTGTTGAGAAATAATTCGAGAAAGTATCAATGATGTTCCTTCCTTAATGATTTCCATTTCTATCCTTTTCAAATCAATGAATATTGGATCCTTCTCAACTCTCAAGATTGATAAAGATATGGGATCCTTTCTAATGTGAGCATTTTCCACCTGATTTGCATTTCCATAATGGTAAAGGATAGAAAAGTCATAATCATTAATTATCTCAATCAACCTTTTCTGGTGAATATTATTCTCATTTTATGAGAATGTATATTTCAGATTCTTATTATCAGTATATATCTCACACCACTCTCCATAGAGATAATGTCGCCACATTTTCAATGCAAAGATCACACCTGCTAAATCTAGATCATATTTAGGACATCATTTCTCATGGATTTTAAATTTCCTTGATGCATAGGCTATAACATTATCATGTTTCATTAGTAAATAGCATAAACCCTTTTTGTATTCATCATTGTATACTATAAATAGTTCCCCACTTTTTTGTAGTGTTAGAATTGGTTTTGGGATGATCCAATTTTTCAACTCTTTGAATCAGTCATCACATTTACTCATCCAGACAAACCTTTCTCCCTTCTAATTCATCTTGGATATTGGGTATGAAAATCATTAGAAGTTATTCAAAAAATTTTAGTAATACCTCTCTAGACCAAGGAAACTACGAATCTCCTTTAGAAAAGTTGGTATGGGCCACTATTCAATTTCCTTTATCTTGGAAGGGTCCACCTATATGCTTTTTCTAGTGATAAGATACCCCAAGAATGATACTTCCTTCATATTGAATTCCCATTTACTATACATTGCCTAAACATTATCCTTTATAAAGTTTCTTACCATGGTATGCAGATGATTCTCATACTCCTCCTTTCTCTTGCAGAATATTAGAATATCAGCAATAAAGACTACCACAAATGTTTTAAGGTGAACTCTAAAGACTCTATTTGTTAAATCAAAGAAATTTTTTGGAGTATTAGTATTTCTGAAGGAAATTATAATTATTTCATTGTGTCTATACTTCGTTCTAAATACAATCATTGGAATGTCAACCTTCCTCACATTTAATTGGTGATATCTCAACTAAGGGTCCACCTTAGATAAATAACTGGCCCGACGTAGATAATAGAACAAGTCATCTTTCCGTTTAAGGGTGTAATTTTTCTTTATCGTGATTATATTGGTCTCATGGTAATCAATTCATAGGTTCATTGATCTATCATTATTTTTTTCAAAGAGGACTACTTCATCCCATGGTGAAGCTCTCAGGCATAAAAAACTCTGGTAAAAATTCTCCTATAACCACTTCTTTAGTTCTTCTATATCTATATTGGATATTCTATAAGTTGTCTTTGATATAGGTATAGATCCAAGAATTTTTTCAATTTAGAACTGAACCTCTTGATCAAGAAGAATTCTGGGAAACACTTCGGGGGAAACATTAGTGTATTCCCTCACAATGGGAATGTCTTCTATCATGATTCTCTCCATAGTCTCAATTATATGAGCTAGATATTATTTCTCATAAGGAAGTAA
The DNA here is from genome assembly GCA_963277665.1 of Viscum album. Classification (NCBI taxonomy): domain Eukaryota; kingdom Viridiplantae; phylum Streptophyta; class Magnoliopsida; order Santalales; family Viscaceae; genus Viscum; species Viscum album. The sequence continues at coordinate 175,306,902 of OY728128.1, forward strand.
TATCCAAAATAGATATAATGATTCTAAATGATATTCATCATCCTCTTTACAAATGTATATTATTCGAGGATTCATTTGGATGTGACGATTAATTCCCTTTCCAGACAGTTGACATTGGATTTGTATAAAGATAGTCAATCCATGCCAAATATAACAGCAAACTCTACCGAAATGTTTATGAAATGTTTTTCTAGGAGGTTTAGTCCATAAAAAGTCATGGGGGAGGAGTTATAAGCTTTGGATGCAGTTATTTTCCCATTTTCTATTCTCACAGACAACTCAAACTCTATATTTTGAGCTGGTGTTTGAATACTTCGACGAAACATGAAAGATAGGAATGAATGTGTAGAACCAGTATAAAAAAATGATCATTATTCATGAATGAATAATCATTATACTTTTCACGACATCATTTTCAGGATTCACATCAGTATTAGTGATATAATATTCCCTTATTTTCTACCTAGAAGGTTGTTCTTGTTGATTTCCCCCAATGACCGTTAGCTTACGGAAACGGTTCACATAATTACCATGTTCCTCATTGTTGAAAAACTACACTACAAGATGAGTTTTGATCTAAACATTCCTTTATTCTTCACCATTAGTTTGACTATTCATTTCCCTTCGTTAGCTATTATCCATATTCCCCATTTTTCCAAATTTGAATCATTTCTTAGTTCTATTTAAAAAATTCAAAGGACACTTTTTCCCACAATATTTACTTTTAGTATAATGGGTTTTCAATACATTAAGTGATTTATCTACTAATCCACCCATAATATACTCTATTTTCTTCTTTTTTTCATTAGGCCCATGAGACCACTGAGAGTATCTAATCTCTATTTCATCATTAAGGTCAAAATGGACAATCTATTCATAGTTATCAATGTTTAAAATCACAAATTATTTTCATAAACTCAGCATTAGTCCACTAAATAAGTGATACACCTTGCATATGGTGTTCATGAAAAAGAGAGAGGCTTGTCTTTAAATACTTATATAGTTTACTTTATACAGCCTGATAGAATCATATTCCATCAACATAGGTCTGGGGAACTCTATTTTTATATTGATATGAAGGGTTCATGGAAAATATTTATTGAAAAACATTTTCGTGAATTCCTCTCAATAAATGTAATCAATTTCATCCTTGGACTTCATATTTTTCATTAGTTTCCACCACTAATTAGCTTACACATCCAAACAATAGGCCATTAGCACAACTTTCTCTTCTACTAATCACTAAAGGACAAAGAATATATTTTCAATAGTGTTAATCCACTATTCTGTGCAGAGGGGATCATAAGATCAACTAAACATGGAAGGACTATTTTCATAAATAATTCAACTAACTATTTATCTCTTTTAGGAGAAGGAGGGTGTTCCATGCGATTCAAGTTATTATTCATAACATGATCCAATTGAGAAAGTGTTTCTATGATGTTTTGAGCACCCATTCCCATCATATTTGGCATTTAATTAGGTTAATCATCACATTTCTTATCACACAGATTGTTGGAATGAGTTCTTCTATTCACATCCATCAACTAGGAAAGAGAATGTACAATTAGGGGGATTGGATACTTAACTAATAAACATAATAAAAGAAAACATTGAACATAAAGGATAAAATTGTAATGGAAAGGTATATCCTAAAATTTGATTCCCTAGGTTTCAATCTATGTTATCTATGATCTTCTTCCTAGCATATATTCTTATGGGAATTTTATTCCCATAATAGTGGTTCATAATTATCTTATGAATTTATCAAATAATATCCCCTTCGAGTGTCAAATAAGGTGATTAGTAAGGAAATTTTTTTGGACTATGTTACCATGAGTTAGGCCTAGAACACCTTATCGGTGTTTTTACTCGTGGGTAGATCTATTCCAGAACCATGTACACTGGTAGTATCAAGACATAAAATTATTTTCCTAATAATCCACTTACTCTATACTAACCAAAGTTTTGGATGTTTTCTCATATATTGTCTTATCCCTATGGTTCTTACTATTGTTATATTTTCCAAATCTACAAAAAAACTAGACCTTACTCATATACCCACTATAGTGACCCTAGTATTTTATACATATTATTAAATTATTTTATGAATACTTAACCATTAAATACAAACCAGGGATCATAAAGTCTAGTGTATTTGGATGACTGGATACATAATTCAAAAAATGAAACCAAAATAAAAACTACTTTATTTAATATCTATTAGGAGATCTTAGCTTCTTATTGAGCCCTTATATCTTCAAAGGATACAATGTGGAATATATGAAAAATGGAATGTGATAAAAATTCCAGTAATGGAATAGAAATATGAGTAAATTATAGAACGTCGTTTAGAAAGTGTTACATGAAGACATAAAAAAACATAAAACTTGAATAACCATAAGGATGCATAACATGTATAATGTGGAATCATATAAAAATTGTATCATAGAAATTTCAGAAATAACATAAAACATTACTTAAACCTATGTCAATTCTTATTCCAGATGGAGTAAGAGTCAAGGATAACCATCAAAACTGTCTCAGATGGAGCATGAGTCAAGGATAACCACCAAGACCATTGCATCTGATGTCTCATGAGACTAAACATTACCCATGGAATTGGAGTGATATATCAGAACACACATCATATAATGTTCATTATTTTTTATGAAATATGAAAAATCATACATATTGAATCAAACTTAAACATAAGGGTAATCCATGGTAAAAATTGGGTATTATAATCATGTCAAAAGGCATAACATAAGGGAATATTACAATGGTTTCCATGAAATAAAGGAATTAAAACATATTTCGATATTAATTAATGAAAATAGGTATATATCGTGATAATTAGTGACAAAATGAAGTGAATAATTTTGAAAATAGTGTTTAAGAAACTTTAGAAATAAAACAGTTAATTGTTGTTTAAGAAAAATTATTAAGGATTCCTTAAAATATATAAGGAATAATTGTTTGTATAAAATAGAAAATGAACCCAAGATATATTTTCGGGATAAATGAGTCATTTTAAAAAAAATTGTCTTAAAGAATATTATGGAGTGCACATTAAAATAGGTAATAAATTAGGGAGTTCCCATGAATTAGGCTTTCCTGTTCGGAATAATTGAGAGAGAACCCTTTTTAAATTGTGTATTTCCACATAAAAGAGGGATGATATGTTCTATAAATATAAATTTCGAACATATGAATTTAATTTTGAATAATTATATAAAAATAAAGAAGAATTATATTTGTTTATAGAGAGAGAAAAAGTATTCTGAAAGAAAAAAATGAGGTTTAGGTAGAATCACTTAACTTATGTTTGAAATGGTTCTGCACTTGATCTTAAAGTACTGAATAATAAAATTAGATTCATTAATTATTAATTATAGAGCCTTTTATAATTTTAATTGATTAAGTATAATTTTTTATGTTCATTTTTGTCCATATTGATGAGTTATAGTCTTCCAATTTTGTCATTTGAGAGTGTTCATTTTCTAAGTTTTCATGATCAGTTCACTTGTATATTAGTATAGAAGTTATTTTATAATGGGTATAATTATTCATAATTGAAATTATATGTTATCAATGAAAACTCATAAGTATAATTGCTCTTAAATTTTTTTATTTTTCCAGATATGAGGACGAATCCTTACATGACATGTTAATGATAATAAATTAAATTAATTTTAGCGGGTTTTCAGTCCAAACAAACATGTTTTATTTTATCATTTATTATTATGTATATATGTTAGTTACAGATCATAATATACATTAGAAAATAAATTTTAATATTTATCTAATCTATAATAATGGTTTTAATTCTATCTTTGAATAATATAAAGGAAAATTGAAACTTTTCATCCATAAAGGTGATAAATCAACACCTCACATATGACTGTTTCATTTTTAGAATAAAAGTAATGGGAGAATGGGTTTAGTTGTGTATTATTCCATTATAATAATAAAATTATATTATATATATGTTAATAGAGTTATCATTCAATTTGTGTTAGGTTAGGTTAGTAGATATTAAGAAAAAAAAGAACATGAAAAGAAATTAAAAGAAAAGAAAGAGATGTTTACATCTTGAATTGCTCCTTCTTGAGAACCTCCTTATGGAAAAGGTTTTGGTATTTTGATAATACCAAGAGATCATAAAAATAGGGGAGGGGTTTTGGAATTTTATTTCTCATAATTTGGACATGTATAAAATCTTGTAAGGTGTGAGGAGAAGAGGGTATGATGGGCGGTATTTATAGTCGAGGATCAGGGTATTTTCTCATTATTTTAATCATAATTTGTAATTTTGGATGAATCAATCAATGGTATTGATTATTGTGACTAAATATAGTAATTGGAGCATGTTAGTTCAAAATAAAGGTTCTGAACTCATCTTTACATCAATAATTACTCTAAAATTCATGTATTTAGCATTTATTGTAAATTATAATATAATACTATTCACAAAAATTCAATTATTTTAGAAAAATGCAAAAAAAAATTACCCTAAAATTTTTTCAACATGTATACTTAAAAATTGAACTCCATATTGTTAAAATAATTTTCTAAATATTATAAATTTAATTTTTAATTTTAAATATAATTTAATGGAAAGATATAGATCTTAAAATAATAAATAATTTTATAAAAAATTGAAAAATTAAATAAGGTCTCATAAAATTATATTAAAATCATTTGAATACAATATATTAATTTATTAACACATTTAATGAATATAAATATTCTTTTATATCCTTATATTAATTATAAAATTTTAATTAATCATTTTTAACTTACAAAAACCCCAACACTTAATTAATAATTTTTAAAATATTTATTTACTTATATTATGACACATTTATATAATACATTAATTTATAAGATTCCTAAATTTTATTTATACTTTTATATTTGAGGAACCAATTCATTTGGCTGGTTTACTATTCATAAGGGTCATAATACTATTGATAAGGTAAAGTTACTATTTCATATATACAGGTTCCTTGACTTCTATAAATATCTCTTATTTAATTCATTAATTAATTATAATGTTTTTTGTGTGTTATTAATGTGATTGTTTTGTTATTATACTATATTAAATTATTATAAAAAATGATTTCCATTGATAATATTTTTTTGTTACACAAAACTAGTCCTCAAACCCCATTCCAAAATTCATTTTGTTATATAATCATAGACTCTCATAAATTTAAATGATTATGTATTTGTGATATAGGGGCCACCTACTTGGATTATAGAGTTAACACCCCATAGATGTCTATTGAGTCTCGTACAAGCCCACTGATCGTAGCTTGTACTGTCCAAAACATATCTCATGCAAAGCATCACACATAATTAATTTAATAAGTTAATAATTATTTATTAAAATTAAACCATTTTGAATAAATTCTTAAAAACTCAGAGGGTTCCATCCACTTGTTGAAAGCTTGAGAAATAGTGTGTGGACATGTCCCAACATAAAATTAAACCTATATCATGTAAAACCTCAATTAAAATTATTTTCCTAATAGAAAATTATTACATATTTTGGTAAAAACCATTAAAAATTCATTTGCAGATATATGTTTATGGAAATGGAATACACCAATTTGTAGACTACATCTCAAGATTCCCTTTATGAACGATATAAAAAATACCCATCAAACTTAGTTGTTTCCACTTTTCTCTGAAGGGATCAATATCAACCCCAAATCCAATAATTTGGAAATCAGTTTCCCTCAATGTTGAAGAATAATTAAGGATGATACACCCTACCATGAATCTACTATGAAAATGATGAAAAAAATTATATTAGAAGGGGGAAACTCCTAGGGGTGAGCCAATCATATGGCCCTCCCCATGTTCACTCGTTGAGTATGAAAAAATTGGTTATAACCCACTTATATTCATTATAAACCCATAATAAACCTTTCACGACATGAACATACGATTCATGATATGAAAAACCTATTCAACGGGATGCCTCTCTCTATCTTGTTACTTTAATGGAATGCACACTTTTTCTTTATGTGAATGGTATGATGGTACAATTTTCCTATATCTCTCCCACCGACCCTTTCTTCAATTCCCTCTCAAACACCCAAGACACCACTCATGCTGTAAAAATTATCCAAAAATATATTTTAGGTAATTTAAATCCATATAATCCCATTTTGAGTTCAATTTATCAATAAAAAGAATCTTCCAAACAAAAAAATCATATTCATTCACCCAAAAATCCATAGGATGTTAGAAATACTCCACCATGATTCTTCTCATCAACAAGAATTCTGTGTATCCCTTAAACCATGTAACCTGAACTACCATTGTCACCAATTCATCATGAAATCCCCATATTCTACTCACAAACAAAAAAAATAATCTAATGTGATACTCTATCCACCAATCCTAGATGCACAAATATTTATAACAAAATTAAAATCAAATCATTAGACCACCTCAACACCATCCCACGTGACAATATTAATACAAATCCAATACTAGAACATCCAAATCCTTGAAAAAAGACCCAAAAAAATGCTCAAACATTATATTCCAAAAAAACACTATGTCTCACCCATCGTCATGTCCTCAAAAGAAACACCTGCAAAAAATTCATCATTTTCACTAATAAGAAGTCATAGGGTTCCACTTGTACCCCAAACCATGGAACTAAATTTCCTTTCTTCATAAATTTATTCCCTATTCATTTTCATACCAATATACATCATATGTTTGATTTTCCATTTTATTTTCCCCTTAATTATGTCACAAATCACTGCTCACTATGAATCATGAAACAGATTGAGATTCACCTCATGAATCATGTTATTCCTCATATTTTATCCCATGAATCACCCTATGGACTCACTAGATTCAACATCGAGTATTGGATCACCCCTTTCCTGACTCAACCTCAAAACACACCAAAACCCAACGGAGGCCTATGCCATCCCATTTCTATAACCTGTACCACATTTGATCTTAAAATATTGTATTACTCGAGGAACCCGATAACAATGTATCTACCTTGAACATATAAGCTAGAAACATGTTGATCATCCATTGAATACTCTGACCACCTATATGACCCATTTGACACGAGGGATGTTCATACATGACTAATATGAAAATCCCACCATAAGAGTATTGTTATAGTTTCTCACCATACTAAAACTCCAAAATCCACATCCTATTCTATGCCCATTACCTAATGTAATGACTTGGAATTTATAACCCACACTCCCCCTCGAGCACCATCATAAGAACACAAATGCATCATAATCTCAAATCATAAATAATTTCATTCACCATTATCCCATGGTGCACTCCCCCTATATCGCTTCCCATATACATTTCCTCAAATTCCTACCCAATTAGATTTAAAAACCAAATGTGTATCACTCCACACAATCCATGTTCACCTCAAACACATCAACCAATGACACCAAACCTCCCTACAAACACATGTGAAGGACCACTCGGGATGAAAAACCTTCAATACATTGATCATTCATTGATTCCACTTCTCATCATCGAGTGAAATATCTTATAATATTAAATTATGGGCATCTATGACCACGAGTGACTCATAGAAACACTACTAGAACAAAATTACATGACTTCATCTACATCCCAAACAATTCTCAATGGGCCCATATATGACTTGTTCACCAATTCACAACAAACTAGGTGTTTTACACACCAGTTTCACACCTTCCCTTACCTAATAACACATTTTCCCAAAACACTACACCAAAAATCACACTCCTCCTTGGCTAGATTGTTTTTATATGAGCCTACTCATAGGTTATCACTAATTAACCTACTCAATCTCTCTCAAACCTAATGATACGAAATTTCTATACAACCTAATCTTACACCCCGAATGAAACTTTAATGAGTCACATTTGATAAAAAAAGGTATATCCACATAACCCACTAACTATTTCCCATACACAAGTTAGTTGAATCCCACAACCCATGTTGTCTCCCTAGTTCCAATCACAATCACACGATCACACCCTATAAGTGAATTGTTCCAAAACTAGGATCACCTACTCATTCTCCCATCACAATACACAATAGCACATATAGATATTTTTTGGAGAAGTACCTAACCAGTCCTACCCTCAAAACTATCCTTGCTACTCGAAAATATTAAGGAGGATCACAATATGAAATTCCAAGGAAAAATTATGCCTTTCCAGAACTATGTAATTTGTTTAGGTAGAATGAAACAAAGAATTTATATAGGAAATAATATATAGGTTTTTATTAACACATTATATAATAGAACTGGTATCCAAAGGACCTATATGGGTGCATCGTCATCATGGAAAATTGGTTTTGTCATTGTATCACCACTATATAATTACATTCCCTCATCAAGTAATCGCATGTTCATTAAATAATAGTACCAACCCATGAAGCATATCCATAAATCCCTTGACAATGAGACTATATTTAAGTCACCAAAAAATATCTCCTTAATATCGATATGACTTTTCATAAAAAATATTTTCATAAGTTTAGTTGAGTAGAATTCCACAAACAAGGTACACATGTATATGACATATATCATTATTCATATATCAATCAAATGAAACTCTATCCTATGTTACTAATCATGATGAATTAATTGGACTTGTTTTTAATGTGATAAGTACCATAATCAACATTAAACTATAAATACAAAACTCAAGTTCATCAAATAAGGTAAAATCATATAATTGTAACATAAAAATACAAAAAAATTCCATTACTTTGGTAACTAGAAAATCCTATCAGAAAATATAATAAACCTTCCCTCCAATGATCCCCCTCCTAGTTCAGAAATTATGGATGATAGATAATGACCCCCTTGATTCTTGACTAGGCTCCAGGTTAGAGACTAGCATCGAGAGTATAAACATTACATGCATGAGTGTCATTTCCATTAATAATATTTATATTAAATAAGTATATAGGATATTAACCACTAACAAACTCCATCATATACAATAGAAATAAAAAATTAATTCCAAAACGAATGGAAAATTTTAACATATAAAAATAATGTCTCTATGTAAGTACCAACATGAAAACTGTATGATAGTAAGTCAACAACTACCCCAATTACCATAATAATTTGGTCTAAGTCGGTCTTTGAGATCCCCCTGAAAACCTAAATTAATGTTAATATATACATAGGGTGAGTATAACATGAATACATGGTAGTAATATGCCCAATGTATCATAAGAAAATTTGAAAATTTCTTGATTAATAAATAGATTAACTATCATCCACCTGAATAGTTCAATTATTAATCTCATCCTCACCATGGTAATTGGAAAAAATAACACATCTAAGTATAAGAAAATATCATCAATGGAAATATAAAAGAAGTATCCCCAAAAATGCTTCCCCACTGATTTTATACTTTCACTCCACAAAACCAAACATCCTATGATCCCATTCCTTCCATTCCATCACATTTTATATCCATTCATATCTTATGTGGGTTAGGATGCAGCCTTACCCACACCAACATTAAATGGATTGGAATTTTATAATTACATCAGATAATATCAACCTCACAACATCATCATTTTACCATTTTAGTATAATATTCTGAACATAAAGAAAATCAATCGTTTACCCTAAGTCTACAACACATGACCTCTACCACATATCATATCTTCATCATCATAAGGAATTTCAAACACTACCCATCATAATCCCACAACAAGTAGAAAATCATCCATCTCCATCACTATATCCAAAAGAAGAGTTGGAAAGAGGGGTAGTCAAATATCCATTTCACATATATCCTAGATGACGGGGAAGACACAAGAAATCCAAAAAATTATAATGTTGATAGGGTTATTCATTTTTTTCTAGTGGGTATATAAATAACATGAACATAAAATATAGATATATATCATAAAATACATAGCCTATGGGTTCACATCAAATACCACTGGGGAATCCTGCAAAACCAACACAATATCCCGTTACCCCTTAACCAACCACAGCAACAAGTAATTCAACAAAAAAAATATAGTCCATACATACCCAACAATTTGTCTTCTATATTAAAGTTATTTAATTTGTAGATTTAGTATTTTTCTCCCAACTCACTCTTATTACGGAATTAAGTTCAAATTGATTTTCATTCAACTCATTAGTTCAATTAAAAACATTAATTCCCTCACAAAAATTTAATTTCTAACCCATTCCATTTCAAATTAGTTTTTAACACTACAATCCATCCCTACTAGGCTAATCCCCAAAATACCATACATACCTCCCATTATTAGTCACCTTAAAACATTTCAACCATCACCACAACCTTACTATCTCAACAAAATAATTACTATTACCCAGAAACTTCACTTGAACCCCATGTTACAACACTTTCCATCCAACCACAACTCTGCTACCATAATACATGAATCATCTTAGTCAGTCACCACCATCACCACATAATCCCTAGAAAGGTGTACATAATCACCATCAATTCTCATCAATCACAAAAAAAATATCACACTCTAGATTTCACATGTACCAAAAAATTAGTTTCAAGAGGGTTACTAAAAACATTACATAATCTATTTATTTAGTATTTTCTCACAAATCTATATTTCTCATGAAAAACTAATCACTAGACATATTAAAAAATATTAGCCTTTTATGAATGGTGTGTTCAAGTATTGATTCATAATAATGTCCAAAAATTACTATAGACACAACATAAAAAAGGTCCCCATAACAATTCTACCCATGCTATTTACACAAATGAATAAAAAAAGTATGAAATTTCAATAGATGAACACAAAAGGAGAGAGCAAGGATTCCCCACATCAAGTCTCTAAGAAGGATTCAAAATTATAATAACTATGGTCACCCCCATGGTGTGGTGGACCCTGAATGAAAATTGATATATCCCAAGATCTTAAATAGACATAAACTATCTATTGGGACCACCATACCCCATTAAAATAAAAGGGGGTTTCAAAATTACAAAACCTCCCCTTAGATACATCTCAATCAATTCCCATCCTCTAGAATCACAAAAAACATGGAATGTTAGAGGGAATGGGAAGGATCTGATCAACCATCCCACGAGATGCCTCTTAAGGTTCCCATTATATTCCAAAATTGACCAAAAACTAAAAATTACTATAATTTGGAAAAGGAATATTTTATAAATTATTAAAAAAATCCAGGATTACATCACCCAAGGAAGATAAACAAAACCAAAACTCAATGTAAACAAAAATAATCAGAATGAACCTGCAACTCATATTCTTATGTACTATTCTCTATGCCATATTGCCTCAACAAAACATCAACCAAATCAAAAACTCATTCACATAGCACTTTCTATCAATTGTATCAGGTCTTAACTAGTCACTCCATAAATATCTTTTCATAATTTGTATCACATTACCCTAAATCGGTGACATTAGAGTCATCATAAAGATGTCTATGGAGATAATACATCTAAAAGATGTCATAGATCCATTCTATCCATGGTGGGTGCACCGACTGATACACAACATCACCAATATGCTCCATTAACTCAAATGGTCTAACAAGTCATGGAGAAAGCTTAATCCACCACCCACCCTTTATTACCCTTTCTATGTGAAATGATCAAGAAAATATAGACTATAACTTGAAACATTAAGGTTCTCCACAAGTAACCATTACATACCATTAATGATGTCTTTCCACATTCATCCACTCTCAAACCATTCATATCATTTCAATCAGGCTTTGCATCACATTAGGACCAAGGACAATTGCCTCTCCCACCATGGTATAACTAAATAAGGAATGACATTATCATCCATATAATGCCTCAATTAGATCCATGATAAAAAATGAGTGATAACTATTATTATTGGAAAACATATCCAAGGGTATGTTCTTTAATTGTGGACCATAAAAATCTATAAGGCATGCCCACAACATATCCTTCAGCATCGAGATGATCTATTCATTCATCTAATATGTCATGGTTTGTAAACTAGTAAGGTAAAACAAGGAGCTAAAATCCATATAAAATACTATAAAAATAATGAGGTAAAATAAGGATCCTAATAAAAAATAATGGTCCTTAACACCCCCATGAAGATTAATATTGTTTTCCATATACCGACTGCAAAGAAAAAACCCCAATACTCTACTCAAGAATCAATATAAGATAATCCAAAATTGAAAAAATGCAGAACAATGAAAAAATTCCTATAATTTACCCCACATAATCTTAGGGATATCTTGTGGCTATAAAAAAATTCTAGTAGAATGATGATCATATTTCACTTGCTGAAAAATTAGGCATCATGACAAAAACTCTGTCATTGACTGCTTGATCCCAAGCCACAAATCTACATCCTTTAGACATGATACATCATAGGAATATCCAGATGTCCACTAATTTGGACTTTTTTAACCCATGAGTGACTTCTTAAGACATTTCCCAGGGACTAAATAGTCTTTTATAAAATAAAATCTGATTCATACTATCTTCCATCCATCTCATTGGGGAATCCCCATGGCCGATAAGGTCTCGAATCACCTCCACTTGTAAGTATCGAAAATTATACTTCTCCACATACAAAAGTTATGATGAATCCATAGACATATGATAATTAATACCCATACCGCTGACCACTTAATTATTGAGAGGAATTTTCGCAAGATCTTTAATCCAATTGCAGCTGGTCTACGTGAGTTATATTTCTTCATTCCCTCTCTGCCTTCCAACTAGTCCCAATTCTTCAGTCATCCTTGCATTGTGTTAGTTATTAGTCTCCCTTGTGGGATCTATTTATTGGTTGAGTGATATTTTTTTAGGGATTCAACAAGCTTGAAGACCCTGGATGTTGTTTCAAACGTATGAGGTGGAGATGAAAGGTGTGGATAGATATCATTCATCTATGAGATCATAGAATGGATGTTTCTAGATTCAGCATTTAAGGGTGACAGGGATGATGGATGAAATTAATTTTCATAGAAATTTTATGGAATCTAAGAAGGTGGTGGTGTTAGGGTTTTTTGGAATTGATGGTAGTGTTTCTTCAGGGTGGGAAATAGGGTGTGTGGTGGTGCGTTATATGGTAGAAGTGGGTTTGGTGGATCGGTTTCTCCATGGACAACTATATTGGCAGTTATGAATCCATTGTACTTGGGATATTTTTTATTTTTTATCATTTCATCTTAGGTTCATCTTTGTTAACTTTCGTAATGCTTGAATTTTGGGCTTTTTTACATTGATCTTATAGGCCTTTTGGTCCTTTGGGTCATTTTTAGGTAACTTACCAACCATGTTTAGAAGTGGTTTCTAATTCTATTAAATATATTCCTAGTTCCCCACCAATTAGTATATATTTCTTCCATTACATGGGGTTTGGAGATATGTAAATACTAATACTAGAGAAAAAATAACCAAATATATTTTCAAAGATAAAGATTCTACAAAGAGAATACATATCTCAAGATCTTGTGATCCATTTAGACCACAAATCACTCACCAATAAGTTAGTTCCCCCAAAAAATCTATTAAAATATTATATCTACCAACTCCAGAATAGTGGTGGTATGGTTATAATCATGGGGAGGTAATTTCCTAGACCCATAAGTAGTCAAATACCTTTACTACATCAAGACACATCTCAGGACAATATGGGAAGCAGAAAAAAAAGACCTCAAAGAACACCACTTCCTCTTGTATTCAGAGTGAAAAGGACCTATCAGTCTCTCTATCATTAGTCAAATTCTTCCTACTACTAATTAGTCTACATGAAAGAATTTGACTTCAAATTCATGAATATCAGTAGGCATGGCACCCAAGAGATATTATACAAAACAATTTGGTAATATCCTATAACACCAAAGATGTTTCAAACATATTACACCTTATTATTTGTTGAAAAATAAATAACTACTATTATCTTTTATTGTTCCACTACAACACCATTTTGGGACACCACATGCCTATAGAAATTACCTTCCTTCATTCAAAAAATCTAGTTGGAAAACTTTTGAAATTAATTTTGGTTTCTTGGAACCTATTTGGAAACACATAAATTCTTGGAATGATCCCCATGTAAATTAAAGTATAGAAGGATTTTGTTATTGAACATAACATGAAACAAGGGAAATGAATCCAAAATCATGGAGGTCATGAGTTCCATAATAATGAATAGTGAATTAATGACATTGAATACCATAACGACAAACATGATATCCTTATAAAAACATATAATGGTATTTTTTTGGTATATCCGCATCTGTTACACCCATTTAATGATATCTAGACCATAGATTAATCTTTATTGAAAAATAGGATCCATTCAACTAGTCAAACAGATTCTCCATTATACGAAAAGGGTAGTGGTTCAAGATCATTACCAAATTCTGCCTCTTGTAGGCTACGTAAGACATAAAACTATAGATCATATTGTTGTTATAAAACTCTGGAGATCCCCATGGAGATAAAATGGGATGGATGAAACCCTTATACATCATATCATCAATATGAGCCTCATCTCCCACAACTCCATGGGTGCCATCAGATAAGGGGCACTGAAAATTAGTGACACAACTGTTCGTAACACTATCCCAAACTCAACATTACACTAAGGGTGTAGTGCCACAACCTAATTCAAGAATACATATAGAGCATCCTTAATTATAATGGGAACCACCACCTACTAGGCTTACCCTAACAACTCTACCAATAGATATAAGAGATGCTCCACTCACCTTCTTCACATTCAATAGCTCTGCTGACAATGGGACACCACTCATTAGCCTTCAATGTTATATCAAATTCATCTCTTTGGATGAAATCAATGACAGTACATAAATAATACAAAAAATCCATAATAAGGATAATATCATATGGTTGTATCAATAATAATAGAATCCCACATAGATTATTTTTCCCTTATTCAACTGAAATTTATAATAAAAATCACCAAAATATTTTTACCTCCCACTAAAGAGGATAACACCATTGGAACTGGAATACATTACACATACAATTATAATGTTTGGATCAAAGTATTAGTAATAGAGGAGTTTGAATCTACATAATCAAATAAGGAAATAATGAGGGTAGATTATAAATTCTTTGTAACTAGGAAAACCTATTGTCACTATAGAATTTGAACTTCTATAGAATGAATCTTCCCATTCCCATATTCTCTATCATTTTACAAAAATAATAAATGAATATACTATGTATACATATCTACAGATGAGTATCATCACAAGACTGACCTCTACCATCCCCACCTTCCCTCAGGTGAACATATGTATATGGAACTAGATTCTGAACAAAAGTTGGTGGTCCCTGATTCTAAAAGGGGGAATGATCTCTCATACCACTCTAACATCCCTATGTGTCTAGGAATCAAGAATAATATTGAAATAAAACCCCAAAAACATATCCTAAAAATAGAAGTCCCTCAAAAGACACTATGTAATTTCAATCCCTGTAATGGTGTAAGAAAGATTGTTGAGGTAGGCCCCCTATTAGTTGAAACCACAATATCACCAAAAATATATATTCTATTGGATGAAGATAAACTTCTAGAGATTCCATGTTTGACACCCTCTCATAGATACCTTCCCTATGAGTGGATACACTCAGTCACCTCCACCTTCTTATGTATTGCGAGATATGTAGGTATCATAAATATAGTGACTTCATATCTGATTTCATGTTGTAGTGCCTCCTCTAATCCTCATGATTATGATCCATCATTGATAATGAGTCTATGATTGAAACAGAAAAGACCCTTGACCATATTTTCAAGCTATTATATTCATAGGCTCACCTAATTAAGGGAGAGTATAAGTGACTTCTTTTTCACCTTTATCATATATGATAACAGCTCTATATGGAACTATTTTAAAAATTTTCCAAAAAATATACACCTCATTCATGTCACCAATATACAGATTCTTATAATGATATGCCACCCCTCAAATCTAGCTGAATACCAAATGAACAAAGATGTAATCTTGATATCATATCATACTGAAGTATATATTGAGATCCTTTAACTAATTATTTATCTTCAGACAATATATTACCTATTTATATATTTCTAGGATCTTTAATTGAAAAATAATTCAATTACTTCTTCCAGGACTCATCCACCTCAGCTAGATCAACCCTTTAACATATAACTAGATCAACTTATGGAACCTCTAATATATAAATTATACGCATACAAATACTAAGATCCATTCATGAAAATAATAGGGATTTTCTATGCATAGTAGTAACAAATTTTCATGATTCATTTAATTAAATTAATTTTTATTTTCCAAAATAACTATGTTAAATCACAAACATGTAAAAATGATGCATGTAACTCTCATAGGTCTATACCCTATATATGGTATCACTTAACAAGGTATTTTGATAGTCTCTGAGTAGATGAATTTGGTCATGGGGGATTAAATCCCATGTCCTAACCAGATTCCAAAGAATATGTCCATCACCAAGATCTGTGAAATATTTGTTTCTACTAACAAATAAAATCCACACATGTTCCAAACCACATACACTATTATATATCAAAATGGAAATAGTTTATATCATATTTTTCATGAACCACTTCCCCACTAAGATTCCACTCTCACCCCACAACATGAAACATTATGTACTACCATTCCCTCTATGTCATCAAATAATAAATTTTTCCATTTTTGTTGTGGGTCAGGAGGAATCCCTACTTACACCACCTTTTAAATGTTGAGAATCCCATAATAGAATTAATCAACATCCACAAAAAAACATCATCACATAAATATGCTAATAGAATATTATGAACATCAATGAAATAAACCTCTTTCCCTCTCCTAACACGCATGACCCCCACCGTATGTCATATCCTTATCATTAATACAAATCTACAACACCACCGTTCATAATCAGTAAGTATCTCCACCACTAACCATTATAATCACTATTATTGTCGGATGAGTAGGGAATAGGGTTATCCATCTATCTATTTGACCACTAACCAGGATGTTGGGGAAATCACATTGAACCCAAATATTTTGGATGTTAGTAAGGTTATCCAATTTTAGTGGGGTGGTTAAACAAATAAAATGAAAATAAAATATAGATAGGTGTCACATAATAAATAGTCTACCAGTTCACATCAAACACCACTAAGTAATCCCACAACACCACCCTAATAACTCACAACCCTTTTCGTTAACTACTTACACCACCACTAAAAGATACAATTCAAACAATCCAAAATCAATCCATCATTCCTCGTGTGTTTTTGAGTTATCCAATACCTATATTTATTATTTTTGCACCAAATCCCACATATATATCCATCCATTTCATATATATCAATGTTTAAATCATTAGTTAATTTATATCATGTAAATTCTAGGATGAAAATATTTAATTTCCCAACCATAGGATATCAATTTAATAATTAACACTTAAATACTTTATTACCAAGATAATACATCAAAAAAATAACAACACATATATCATTTCAAAAAACCACCTCAATGTATTCCAACCATCACCAAAACCTAATTATATCACCACAAAAACAATGTAACCCAATCATTTCACATTAACCCCCATTAGAACCCATTAAACCAACCAAAAATAATCTACCATAATAAATCCCCTTTCAATCCATTTACCATAATCACTGCACATGACACATAAAGTTTCACATAACTAAAAAATATCATGGAATTCACATCAACACATTATATCGGATTGCATATTTCACATATACTGAAAATTAAATTTCATGTTAGGGTTTCAAAACATTAATCCATATCTTTCTCTAATATTTCAACAAAAATTCATATATTCACTGGGAAACTAATTATTTTTACATATATAAGTTCTTATCCTTTTATATATGGTGATTTCAAGTAGGGAGTCTCAAAAATATCTACAAATAATAATAGATATAACACAAACTGGGTTACCAACAACCAAAGTTTTCAGAAAATATATAAATATTTTCAAATCATAATAAATATCTCCAGA
The DNA here is from genome assembly GCA_963277665.1 of Viscum album. NCBI lineage: Eukaryota > Viridiplantae > Streptophyta > Magnoliopsida > Santalales > Viscaceae > Viscum > Viscum album. The sequence continues at coordinate 175,324,955 of OY728128.1, forward strand.
AAAGTAAACAAAACTGATAAACATAGATCCCCTCTTATTTGTGGTTTTGAAATGTTTTTTATATTCAAATTTTGGCACTAATATCCACCCAATGTAAAACAAAAGTGTTCAATTTATGTACATAAACACAAAAGGATAAAATGATGATCCCATATATCAACCATATAAGGAGGGTTAAAACTAACCAACACCACAACCATCACCATGGTGTACTGGCCTCCAAGATGGGGAAACACCTTTTTATCCTCTAAAACACTCTTGAACATTCTATCAGTAATTTCATCATAGGAATAAGTGTTCTTAGTGCATTATGTGACAAACATCAAAGGCCTATAGACATTAGTATAGAAATTATCAATCATCTCCCCAAATAGTAAAACAAAATAATCTATGTTATCATTTTTTGATTCCCCACACCAAGACATGGACCATCACCCAGGGAGAGGTCCCTATATGTCCTCAATAATGCCTCAAACCCCGTAGGTATCTGACTAGATATGAGGGACTAATCTATTACATGCGAAGAATATTCATTAAAATCAGATCCAAAATTATCAAAAATAATAATAATCAAGAACCACATAAATCCTTAAAAATTAGAGTAAAAATAATAAATAAATAACTATTCACATATAATAATAAATAACAACATCATACAAAACTAATATGTGTCTCCCACTACGTTTATTACATATACAAATAAAATTATTTATGAAAATAAGAAATAATATAATATTTTCATCAAAACAATTCCTCTCATACTTATCAAGATACTGCATCCAGGTCCATTGAGAATCTAGTTCTCTAAAATGAAGTCCAATATTAGGTATCCAATTGCACTAAAATTCCCATTCTATGTGTGATCAGATGACTTAGTATTTTCCCTTCATGCATCCCTAATATAAAAAAATCATATTTATAAGTATTCATCTTGAAAAAATACATAATAAAAATTATCTATGATTTATTATGCACTTAACTGGGTACCATGTCACTCAAAGAGGTATAAACTTTTTTCAGATTATTAGGTGTTATCCATAAAACCATAATACTTGACCATACCTTATTTTATACCATTCCAAAATCCACTCATATACTTATGCTATCATAACTTATCCCCATCCCATATATGATTTACTATAGTATGTAAATGTCCAAAACACAACCCAATACTCTATATTGGGAATAGTTATACATCCACATATCAACCTGTCACCTTATAACTGAAGTTATGTTTCATATGTCATGTATCTCTTCACACTATGACCTAACCCTCTCATTATTTGTCTTTAAACTAATTATTTTTTATTAATGTCCACTTAGTAAATGACCCAACCCTATAAGTTTATCAACACAAGAATCTCATGCCAATTTCTAATTCATGTATATATACACATCCCTAAACACTCAATGGATGACATTTAAAATATAGTTTATCATCCCCATAGAATTTGGGGAGGTTATATTATTCCCATTGATCCATCCCCATTGACCTTAGGGTGGACTCATAAAGCCCATCAAAATATCCTTATAACATCAAGGGATTTCGCATTAATATCAATAACCCATCCCCATCAAATCTGGGGAGGTAAAATCTATCACACCCACTAAAACCTCAAGGAATGTTTTAACAAACACTTTCAAAAAAAATGGTCTTAGCTCCCCGCACAGATCGCCAACTCATCCTACCCTATCCTAGAATTAAACATGAATAATACACTAAAATGCATCACATCTCACTCATCAGGGCAACCATGAGGGTCCTCCAGACCCATCATAATATTTAATTATCAATTCCAGTTCACTCTCATTACCCAACAGTGAGCCTAGAGCCCACATGCTCCTCTCACCCATAACTCATGTTTTTGGTCTAACCTCACCAATCCCCATGTCACTCCTAGTCCCACTACATGGGGTTTATCTTGAGTACTCATGAATTCCTATCCCATTCCCCAACATGTAGGGTCAATTTTTTGATAAGATACACCTTGAAATCGTGATTCCAAGTCCTATATAACTCCCACGACCCTCACCTTGATATCCTGTCTCATATCCCAATGGATATGTCTTAACTCCTCATATAGATGAATCGCATTATTATCACAAAAATCATGTATTAGAGGGATAAACCCATTCACATCACACACCAAGACTCTCCTATGTCCTTAAGATGGAGTTCCTTGAAACCTACAAGGTGAACGACCATCGCATCCTTCATCACATGTCCCCAAGTCTCTCATGACTTCCAACTATCTTTACACATCAAAAAAATGTTATCTCGAATCACATCCGACATCCCAAGTCCCCTTAATGGACTCGCATCCACTCTACTGTAGTCCCTATACATGGTTAAACAGTTTCTAGGCAATCCTTATTCACCCATGTGACAAAGAGTTCCTTATCTCACCACAAGAAGCTCAAAGTCACCCAGTCATCTCACTAAAGTACACTTCATATCCTAATCCCCCGATCTATAACCCATGAAATTATTAAAGAATTCACATTTATAAATATTCATGTATATGATTTTTTATCATAGAGTCTTCCTACTTATAACACAAATTCAAACCCTCACTGAGCTCTAATAATCCTTGTCTAAGCCCACTAGTCATTGTCAATTGTCTATAAAACCTTCTTCCCACCAGGAATATCTAATAAATAATTATAAAAATTCTTATTAATTTATTCAAAATTAAAAAAATTCTGAAAAAACATCAAAAAATCATCATTAATCATCCACTTTCTGAAACATATAACAATAAGGTATTGTACATTCCTAACACACACCAACACCTAAGATATAAGAAATTACAAATTATTAAATCTATTACAACACACAATTTTATCCAATTTTGTATAAACCCTAAATAAATTCATTTTGAAATGTAACTTTACTAAAATAGAATATGATGGTGTGCAAAAAACATCTTGGGGAATCCTATTCAAAAGTTGAGAAAATCCCTATGAAAGATAGTTGATTCCACCATACTCTAGTGAAACCATTTTCAAAAACTAAATATAAAATAAACAAAATAAGTTTCCATCAATGGAAAATAATAACGGTGGATGGAATAGACACCCTAACTTGAATCCTCTAAAAAACACCACCAAAAAAATCCCCTCTCATAGAAGGGTCAAAGGGGGGTGTAGAGTTAGTTGTAAGGCCATCACTATACATACTCCTTATCCAGGAACAATTAGAGGATAATCCCCACCCCATTTGTTATTTAGAAAACATAGAAAACCATTAACATCATGAACATATTGTTAATAATGTGAACCACCAAGGAAGAGGAACATCACCTTATATAAGTAGGCTTTCATAGTTTGAACACTTGTTTACACCATAAATGTGTTGTTGTGCTTATTTTATAGTAGCTCACCCCTCCCTTTCATTGAATCCCTGATCTCTCAAGACACTTCCCATTAAATAAAAGCCATAAAAAACACCATTAAAGGGTTGTGAATCCCTAAAAATTATATTATATGTTTTAGTTCTCAAGAGAAACCATCCACCATATGAAAACCTTGAATTATTTTTTGAAACAAAACAAGAAAACACATGGTTGGTTTTACATATTATCAAAATAATTTTTTAAAGGTGATAAATATAATTTATTTTGAGAAAATACATAATAAATTAAAAATAGTTCTTTGAGAAACAATACATTTAATCATTAAACTATATTAATAATTTATATGCCTATTGATTAGAATCTTTTTATTTACTAGAGGTTTTATTATTTTTATAAATTTCTAAATATTTTCAATCAAATATGAAGTGATGAATTTTTGTTTGATGTATCATGTGAGACAATCTATTTAACACAATATTAAATTTATGGAAAATTGAATGTTTAATTCCTACTATGTTACATGTTAAATTGTAGAAACTCGATAAATCATACAATCATATAACAAATAGTTAGTCAGAACATTTTATACATATAATATTTTATATGGATATTTCATGTATTATATATTTTATCCTTAACTAACAAGACTTCACATCATTTTATCAAATTTCATATAATAATTGTAACTATTCATTAATTTAGATGAAACAATTTAAATTTATGTACCATAAATCCTATTGATCAACAATATGATGGAGAGAGGATGGAGTGACCTCATTGACTAGACATATGCTAGTTTAACAGATTTATAATTTTGTAATATAATAAGCAATTTCATTTATCATCATTAAATAAAGAAATATAATTTTTAATTATATATTATTTTAACCAAAATATAAAACAAGTAAAATATCATAAACATTTTTTCATGATAGATTTCTATAAAAGTTTTATTATGTAATCAAAATAATGTTTAATATATAAAATAGGATTAATGAAAAATAAAAATAGTTAAAATAATTATAAATTATATCAGTGTAATTTCTCAACGAATTATGATACATTTAAGGAAATAGTGAAAAATATTAGACTTATTTACAATAATGCAGAAAATATGAAATGATATGAGATATATATTTTGATGTTATTAAAAACATGATTTTTATTTTTGGTAGTGAATATTAGAGGTATATATTGAAATATAGTAAAGAGATCCATTATTTTGTTACCTAGTGGGCTTATTTAGGCTTTCATATAATGTGTCAATTAGTGGTCAATATGGTATGGTGACTATTTAGATATTGTGATAGATATGATAAAGTGTAAATTATGTGGAAGATAATCTTGTTGTTATGTAATTGATTAAGATTTATTAGTGAATAATTTGATACTTGATAGAATTATCCATTAGTTTATACATTTTTAATTTCACTGTAAATAAAATAATATAATCTTAATAGGTTAATGTTGGATTTATTACATTTGGTGAGTAAAAATAATGGTCATAAAATAATAAAATATATATGGAAGGAATATGTTATAATATTGGGTAATAGAAACATACCCTATGATTCACATTTATTTTATCTTGGTATATAGGTAGAATGATAGTACATTTTTATAAAATAACAACAATTTGAATAACAATAGGTGAAGTTGGGTTTCAATTTCCATTGAGAGAAGAAATTATTGTGGTTCTATATAAGATCCATGTTACTATACTCCCCATGTATAAATTATAGTCTCATTTATCTCACTATTATAGACTATGTGATGTCATAACGGATTATATAACCAAATGTTAAGAGGATTCTTATGTGTATTGATTATTTTAATACATATTTCTTCTAATAATTATTAAATATATCTTATTATAAATATATATTTTAAAATTGAATATTTTTATTATTAATTAAGATTATTTTAACTATAACAACATTCTTATAAAATATATTGGTAATATGTATAAATAATTAATTATAAAACAATAGATAATAATGGTAAAAAGAGTAAATACTTTTACAGTTAAAGGAATAATTATTACAAGGTAATTTAGGATTTTATATGATAATTAGAGATGTGATATTTAATTATTAATTTTAATAAAATGGATTCTAAATTTGGAATAACTCTATCTAAAATATTTGATGGACTGAATATTATCTTTTTATGAAAAAACTACTCGAGTAAATATTCAATTTTTTTGAAAAATATTAAATATTGTAACACATGATGTATACTAAACATGAGTTATAAAATAATGAATATATAAATATACATATATATATCACTATAATTGATTATTTCAGGACCAAAATTCCAATTTTAATCTTTTTTTTCAATGTCCACAAAAAAATACATTCCATAACCCTTATGTAATGATTATTTTTAACGAATGAAAATAATTTTTATATATAAATGGAATCCTATACTGCTCATTTAAAAAAACTCTTAAATTTGGAATTTAAAATACAATTTTTCAAAAAAAACTATCCCAATTTTATAATATATATTTGTGATATTTTGTGTTCAATAACATCAAAATGATTTAAGGAATAGATGATTCTTGGGAATGTAAATTCTCATATGAGTTATAATGAATCTTTAAAAAATTCTTTCCAATATTATACTATTAATATATATTATCATTATCACAAAAAAAATATTTAAACATAAGATAAAAATAATATGCTTTCATTAATATGGATACAATAATCAAATAATGATGGCTTCTTTTGAACTTATTTTCATATGTATATCTATATTTTGTATGTTCGTGATGATCCTCTATAATAATCATTGTATTAACGGATAATTAATTAATGTTAATAGATAGTAAATTATATAATTAAATATGAACATAATGAATAATAACTAATTTAGAGTAGAAATATTCAAATTGAAATAATTATTAAAACAAATAATCATGAATAACAAAAGAAAATATATTTTAAACAAATCACGGACATTTGATATGGTAATATAAAAATACTACACAAATAGAATTAACTTATAAATTTAGTGACATGGAAATATTTTTAAAACATTACATATACTATTTTGGTGGTGAATAACTTAGGAAAAAATATCAATAACCATGAACAAAATACTTAAGTAACCATAGAACACATGGAACAAATATTTTCCAATCACATATATAAACACGTAAAACATAATAAATAAAAAAGGAATATTTGGAATGTATTCATAATAATTAAAATAAATAATTATATGGTATATAATGGATAAATAATAATCCATTCAAGGTCATACATGGATATATAAGTGTATTTAAGTGAATCGGATCTTGAGGTTAGGGGAATATTCTTGTATCATCTTATTATTGATTAAAATTAAATATTCATTATATATAATATTTTATTTCTAATATATTTTATCATTTTATGTTTATTATTACACTTTCCTCTTATGTTATTTTTATTTACATTCACTACCACCAATGTCTCTTTTATTGACTATGATATTGGAAGGGGACCTCTCTCAAATTTTATTAATGTTCTCTCAATTTTTTTAATTATCTATGTTGTATTTTTGAATTGTGTCTTAGTATTGTCATGTTTATTCAATTTAGGTTTTTAAAAGAATTTTAAATCATATTCATTATCCTTACCAAGATTGTTACATAAATTATTCCATGCTTTGTGGGTAAGTTATTTTCTTCTTGGTATACCTCTCTTCATGAAATAATATTTTATCTATATATCCTGCATGTTAAGTTCTGTATATAAATGTATATTAATGTAATTAATTTTTTTTACTTATCTTGTTTATATATATATAATTCAAATAACACCTCATTTTTTTGTTTATTTCAAATGTAATGAAAATTTTAGGATTATTATATTGTAATAATTTATCAAGTTCTTCTCTCCCTCTCATATTTTATCCTTTATTTCCTATAATATTTCTTTGAATGTCCAATTCTTTAAAATTCACAAAAAAAATTCCATTGATTATAATTATTTAAATATTATTTACCATCATATTACATTGATTGGCACTTATAGGATACTAGATAATATTGTTAGGTTTCCCTTGTTATGTAACATACTCTTCTTTTATGGTTCAATCATGTTATGATTTATTATTGATATATAGTCATATTTTTTATTTTATTTCTATGTGGAACATATAAGTATAGTTATATTATGGTTCGATTGATGGTAATCAAATTTCATACCCCTCAAAAATTTTGGGTAACAAATATATACCATGAAATTTCAAATACTGGCTTTGAGCTATGGGCATAGTCCAAAAAGTTATAATGTTTTTGATGAGTGTCTTAACATATGAATATGATGTCATATTACCATGTATATTCAAACATATTTGTTCTTTAAATATTCTTTTATAATTTTTTATACTTATACATTAATATTTCATGTTTTTCATATCATCATTCCATTATGATATACCACATGATCTAATATACATCTCAAATTTAAATCTTCTATGATTTAAACTTACTAATCCATTATCATAGTGTCCCACTTCTTTATTTATTTCTCCATGGATTCATATATAATAATACATCTATGATTGATTCATGGTAGAAATTTCAAAATGTATTTATGGATGAAATAGTTTTTAGTGTCTGTAATTTTTTTCTTTTAGTGTAAAAAGTTTTTTTGATAATTTTTTCATTTTCAAATCATATAAATCTATAGTTTTAAATAGTGAGTTATAATCTAAGTTTATTTATATAATAACTGGATACTATAGGTTATTTTTCCATCTTTTTTTCATATTTTTTAGGTGAATTTAAGATAATTTAACATAAAAACACGTATTTGATTTATTTTCATTCATAGTCATTTTCATATTAATTTATAGATATTTAAACGGATTAGGTTAGTGACTATGAGAGGAAACAAGATAAAAAATATCAATTTGAATTTTCTATATTTTTATATGGATATATTTGATATTTATTGGTTAAATTTTAATGGTAACAGGTTTACAGAATCGTACCTTAGTCTTTTTCAAAGGCATAAAGGGGTTGATAGGGTGCTAGAAGTCTTTTTTTCCTTTTTAGTTTAATAGATTTTTCATATAATCGCTTGATTGATCATGTGGTTGTAGATTTTTTTCATACATTAAACCCATTTTTAAAATTTCTTGTTTGTTCATGTGGTCGATTCTTTCTTTATATAGTCTATATTTTTGGATTCTTCACTTAGTTCATCATCATAATCAATTATCTTCATAAGTGGGTAATTTACATTTTTTTTATATTGACTTGAATATATTTTTATTGAAAAATAATGAAATAATATAGGAAATAAGGGTGATTTATAACTCAAATCAATGAATATAATTATATCGTTGAAAGACATAAGATGAGGATTTCCAAATGAGTCATTGGGAATAATTAAATAAGATAAAAGGTAAATAAGAATTATTGTTAAATTAAAAGGAATTTTTATTGGAATTTTAGAATTACCTAAGAGGGTTACATATACGTTTCTAAAATGAATGTTTGACACACTAATTCACTTTTATTGGTTTCTGTATAACCAAAATTATCCCAAAAAAATCATAAAATCATGCATACACTTATAAAATCTCTAGATTCACTTCTTATGAGTTTCAATACCTACGCACACCTCCTTCCTTCAAATATTATTAGTGAATTGAAATTGTGAACTTTTCTCATGAGGTATGTGATTTAATCATTTTATTTCATTTAGTTTATTGTCTTATTTAATAGTGATTTTATCTCATGGGGATAATAGGTGATATTATTTTTAATTAATATTATCATATAGAAATTTCAAGAAGAATGGTTACTGAATATTCTGGAAAATTAGAAAGAAATATAAGATAATATTACAATCCATAGATAAATAATATTATCTCAAAATTATTTAAATAAAAAAATATTTTAATATTATTTGTAATTTGAGAAATTAAAAGTTCAATCCATGAGTATTATTTGTCATTTTCTATATGATCATTATTCAATAAATTATCAAATATTTGAAAACATGATAATCCCATAGAGAATAAATGTTAAATATTATATATTATTAAATTATGGAATTTGAAGTAGAATAATATTACATATTTTAATTTTCCTTTGTTCTTGTTTTTATGGTATGAATTATTTTAAAATTCTATTTATCACATTAATGATAGGTGGAATCTATTTCATGTCATAAATAGTTTATATTAGATGATATAAAGATGAAATAAATGGTAAAAATATTATAATAAAATGAGTTTTACTTTTTTCCAAATATTTTATCTTATTATTTATTATATTACTATAATTTCATCTTAAAAGATTTTTTTGTTGTTGTTTGGATATGTTTAATATCATGAAAAGGATAAATAATGTAATCATATTAATGATAAGTGGTCTTTTAAATTTGATTAAAATTTAATTACAATTTTTAATATAAATTGCGGCATTGTAGAAATAATTAATATAGATTGTTTATGATTTTTCCAGTCTATAGATATCTATACTTTATGGGTAACAAGATTTTAGAATCTTATTCATAATTAAATGAACAATTCAATATAGGAACTGAAATGTTTATTTATAAAACAATATAAATTAAAGCTAAGTTAGAATGTGCCTCTCTATAGGAGGAAATCCTGCATTAATGAAGTGATAGTAGTTGCCTTTTTAAATATATATAAAAAACATAGTTAATATATATATATGCTCTTGGATATTTAGATCATTTTGAAGACTTGATATCATTATTGACGACCTTCTTCGGTTATGAATGATTAAATAGAAATGGGTTGGAGGCTCAAGCTACAATAATGGTTAATCTATATGATAGATAAATAAATTATACTATGTGAAATGGTGTGTTGAAGGTCAATGAGAAGTTCAAGAGGTGTTTAGAGTGAGTATTTCTCATCCATATTTTCTTATGCTTTTTTGTTGTTAATTATTGTATTATCTTTTATTATGGTTTTCAGCTACATGGAACAGTTTGAATATATGCATGACATGTTTAAATTTATTTTGATTGCATAGGATAATCCCTATAGTATGCAAAATTTATAAATTGATTTATGAAATAACAAATGAATGGGGATGCTTCATGGAGATCATAAATTATGATGACATACTTGATAATATATGAAAGATAAATTTCTATTCTAATGGAACTTTTATTTGAATATTAAAATAATATTCATAACAATGAAAATGAATGATTTTAATTAATGAATACAAAAAATATATTATATGTCTATCCACCTATGTTTGAATCGAAGCTGATCGCTAAATGTGTTGGGGGTGTTTTCTATAAAATAAAATATGGTGGTTGAATAAATGAATGACATCTCCCTCTCCCCCTTCTCTATTTGGAAATTTTTTATGTATTAATGTTTCTATAACAATAATGGATTGTAGTAAAGGTTTTATTCATTCTTTGAATGTGATTGATATTAATTTTGCTATATATTTGTATTATGAATATAATAGCTTGAGCTATAGCATATACATGTATTTGGTCATAATTGATGTGGCATCCCATGGGTGTGCATGCATGGGTTGTGATGTATTGAGGTAAAATTCACTTGAATCGGGTATAAAAGCTTCAAAAAAATAAGTTTTTATACTACTAAGGATAGATATGGTGAGGTTTTGGCCTATAAACATTTCATAATAGTTGTGATATGACTTCACATGGTGCAGGTGAAATATATAAGGGATGAAAACATGATTTGATCAGTTTTGGCATGAGAGTCTCAAACTAATATATAATTGGATGTTTTTTACATTCAATATATATATACGCACATTTTTAATAGATAATATTTTACATATAAATGTTACATGGTAATTCTGCCTTTGTGAGTATGGGAAAAAGGTATTATGTGTTTTGGAGATGGGATAACTTCATTTACATATCTAACTATTATTAGTATCACTCATTAACATTTTATAGAAAATGTTTTGAGGAGGGTCAAACTGAGACTACATGTTACTATCACCTTGTATGTGTAAATGATTTTTTAGGTCCGTATGAGAATGTTGGTGATAATTTACGTTGTTACTAGCCTAAGGATTTTTTCAAGATCTATGGGATAATCTTGGTCAATGTCAAGGATTTTATTTTTTTATTTTTGTTTTTTATTTTTAATTATTCCAATTATGTTTGGAATTATATTATGTATTGGGATTTATTCTCTAACTATACAGTGTGTTAGTTTATGGATTTATATCTTATCTCTAACTCATTAAACTATATATAAGGGTAATTCCTCTCATTTGTGTGATTTACATAGCCATGGTTCTAGTCACCAGCCTCTCTCTTATTGGAGGTCGAATTTGAGGGTTATTATATCCCTATAATCATTGCTTCCATAAGAAGGTTACTTTTTCAAGGAGGGGGTTATTAGAGAGTGGTATCATAGTTGGTGGTTGAGAGCTGCGATGGAGTTTGGAGTTTGGCACTTAAGAGGATTGACTGTTTAATGTTGAAATATTGTTAGTTTGGTGTAGTAAGTGTTATAAATAGGGGATACCATTGAGGATATGATATTTTATTCCCCCTATGTTTCAATTTAAGGACCATAATTCTTATTGAGAATTATAATATAAGTGATGATTATCAAAATGTGGAGTCCTGGGTAAGGATCATGCATCATGATTTTCTGCTCCTATGTTTAATTTTTTTAGATAATGATAAATAAGGTTAAAATAAGTTCATAAATTACACATAAAAAATTGTATACCCTCAGTTTTTGAGTTTCATTATGTTTTCTTGACTTTAATCTTATATTTTAGCATATTTAATCTAATAATTCAAAATAATTTCCAATATGGATGAGTATTTTATATGATTATAATTTTGAATATTAGAAATTATAATTTACTAAAAATTATTCATGTAAGTCTTTTCCTTGGTCATCTTCTTTTGAAATTCCCCATTTTGACAAATTACTACAAATAGTGGGAGTATGTTTGTTTTTATGACACTTATATAGAGATTAAATATTTTTGAAATAATTTGGGGAATTTAGTAATATATTTTATATATACATTCAATAACATTATTTTTTATAATAAGATCAACAATTGTCATCTAAAGATATCTTTTTAATGGTTTAGTTCTTAAATTTTTATCATCCAATGATTATTATCAGTGATTGTCTTATATTTTTTCAAATTAATCCTTAAATAGTGAGAAATATTTTATTTTACATATTTTTTTCTAGTAAGGGGGATACATATATATATATGTTAAATAAAATAGATGTTGTGAGTAGAATATTTGTTTTCAAATAAAAAATAATCTCATATAGGGAAAGATTATGAAAATTAAGTGATATTTATGTAAATTTTTATTTTAAATTACATATTTAATGTAATTACATAACATTATATTACTATTCTCCATGATTTTTTTTAAAATAATCTTAGGAAGATATTTTATGAGAGTCATTTATTTTTCCTTTCATTTGATTTGAATTTTATTAAACGATGAATATTTTTATTATGAGGGAGATTGATTTCTTCTAACATTCTTTGTTTATTAAATTAGTTATTTTATTTTCATGTATGATATATTTAGTGGAATATTAATTAGAAATTATAGGGAGTCTTATTTTCATTTTTTATCATACAAAATTTTGAATTCTTGTCTTCTGATTGTAAAAAATGGGTAATTATTGAGTCAAATGACACTTATTATTATAATTCATACTTAACAATTCCATAATTAATATATTTATTTAAAATATTCTATTAAAAAAATATTATTTTAGTATTAAATTTAAATAACACATTTGTTATTAAAATGAGTAAGAGTGGAATTTAATTGAAAAACACATGTTTTTTAAAAACCAATACTTTGATATAGTAACAACATATGATAAAGAGTTAAATGACGGATAATAGATAATATTTCTTCAATTTGGGATAAAAAAATTCAATGACATGTGAATAGAATAATTAAGGGAAAATAACTGGAGTTTTAAAATAGTTTTATTATATGTCTTCACATATAAGGAAAAGAAGATGGCATGGAAGACCTTACCTTGATCCTTAAACCACATCCTTTAGATTGAGTCTAAATCCTTTGGAAAAAGGATTTTTGGAAATTATTGAACATTTTATATGTGGTAATGGATTTTCATAGAGGTATTTTGGTTGAATATGAATAGAAAAGAAACATGAGAGTTGGTTCAATAGGTATGAAAGAGTACACCATTATTTTAAAAATACGATGGTATTTTCAAAAAATACTCAATCTTGAATAGTCAAAAATGTAATATTAAAATGAAAAGTGAATAAAAAAGGGTTAGTGGATGACATAATAAACCATTATTAATCACATTTGAGTTGAGATAATATTTTTTGGTATTTTAATCAATTTATAAATCATGGATGAAATTTAATAACGAATAATGAAATTTTTTAGGTTAATTTGGTAATATAACTTTTAAAGACATAGATAATATGATATTAGGATATAATTATTTAAACCATTAATTAATAATTATTTTTACACATAAAAATAATTCAATACATTATTTTATCCAAAACATATCACTTTTAATTTTTTTTGAAACTATTTATTTGGACCTTTTACCCTTTTGTAGAAAAGAAACATTGTCGATGCATAAGTGTTTTGGATAATTATCCTCCACTAATGGCCCTACGACCATCATTTTTTATTTATTTTGAAAATCAACCTTTCAATGGGTGAGGTGGAACCCTTACAAGGACTTTATGCATATGTATTAAATGGATTGTAGGCCTTAGAGGAATTCATTGCTCATAGGCTTCAAAAATTATATACAACCCAGACAATCTACTTGGAACTACTCCTACCCAGCTTCTTCAATGTGAAAGAAGCTCCCTACCATCATATGGATGTTCGTTTAGGCATTATCATGCATGCACATGCTTGTTATGATGGAAGGTTCCCTACCGTATCATTCCTGCAATCCATTTAGCTTTTTATGGTGAAATCTTCTTACTCCTCCTCTTTCTGAAGTTTCTTCCTTTGTAGGTTGTATAGTTTTCATCTTCACTTAAGGTGGCCCAAAGGCCTTGAGGTGGCCTGAAGGCCTTACTGGCCCAAAGGACTAGGTGTCCTGATGGCCTTAAAGGACTCGGGGACCAAATCGGTGGCCCGAAGTCCCAAACTGGGGAATATTCGTGTCTGCTACAGTTCTAAATAGTGCCTTCTACAGTTCCCACTAAATTACCTAATACAGTTCTTCATAGTTCCTGCTACAGTACCTACTATAGTACCTGTAAATTAACCTCCGCCTGGATTTGATCTTGGGTCTCTTGGATGCACTTAAAGAGTCATCACAAACTTGGCTGAGGCTCATGTGCTTTTGGATAATTTTCTGATTATTTAATAATAATAAAAAATTCTATCAAAAATATGATTTTTATTATAAATATTTTACTTTTATAACATTTATAAAATAATTTATCCATATTTATAAAGTTATAAACAAATTAGACATGAATTTTTACTTTTCTTACCTTCTGCAAACACTAGGTAAATATTTGGATACTTATCTTGTAATAAAAATTTAAAAACTAGAAGTATTCATCCAAATAAATTATTTTTCTTAAAATTATTCATTCACATTGGGAATGAAAATTTCATTTTTAAATAGTATATAAAACTCAATTTTTTTTAGATTTCTTATGTCACACAAGAACTATATCAACATTGATTATGATATTCATATTTTTCATGGAATGATATTTAATTTATAGGAATAGAATAACATTTAAATATTTTATTACTATATTATCATTCATGATTCATTCCAAATTCTTCAAAAAAATTATATTGTATTTTATTCATGATGATATAAAAATATATAGAGTATTCGTAAAAAATACAATTTAATCTATTCACAAAAAAACCATGCTATATAGAAAAATACAAAAAAAAATAAAACTATGATAAATTTAAAATTGTAATAAAAAAATTAAATCCATTTAATAAAATTAACATTTAAAAATATAAAATTTTTATTTTAAAATAAAACCTTATAGTACGTAGAAAATTAATAAAAACAATTTACTTTTCAAATCATACATCATATTATAGTTTAATATGCTAAAAATATATTTTGAATATAATCATAATAATAACAATTAATTTTAATCCAAAAAAATATCATAAATATAAATTTATAAATTATCCTAAAATAAATTATTTATATAGATAAATACAAATAGAATTGTTGTTATGAATACTACTTTTTAATCAAAAACAAAATAAAACAATTTTTAATGAATAATTTGTATCTATTAGATTTTAAATTATAATTTAAGACATCATATAATCATATATAAGTGTGTAAATTATATATATAAATTCATAATCACATTAGTAAACTATAAAATAGATACATTATTATAAAAACATAAGTTACAACATTATCCCTAACTTAAAAAAATTCAACCATATATTTTTTATTTTTTTCACCAAAAAATAGTTTGTGTTAACATGATAATAATATTATATTCATATTTTATTAATAACATTAATTTATGGGTTTATAATGGTAAACTATTAATTTCTAAAATAAATATTTCATAAACTATGTATGAACCACTATATGGATATGAATGTTTTTCATGTCATACCATGAAAGGTAGATAATATTTCCCACATAAGGCTTTTCATATTTATCTTTCATTTTCTTGAGTTTTAGGTGTTATTTTTTCATTAGAATTGAGAATATGATAAATTTTACATATTTGGTTTATTTATAGTAAATTAAAATAAGTTCAACATTATATTTTGTGTTTTTATCAAATCAAACCACTAATTCACATCACATTAAAAAAATTATTAAAGACGATGATATATTTCTAATGCTTAAAGCTTGAAAAAATAGCTCCCATTAGATCAAGATACCACTCAAGGAAAATATTCCAAATTTTATAGAGAATTTTTTAATAATAATTTATTCTTCATATTATTAACCAATTAATATAAACAAACTAATTACAATAAAAATATAAAATAAAGTCTCACAAAACCATCATTTGAATTGTAAAAATAAATATTAATAGGTTCTAAACTAAGTCACCGTGTACTAAATAATTTTCCCCCAACCTAAGATGATTTCTGTGTTTGGAAAACATAATACAGTCACAAAAGGAGTCATAATACTTCATAAAATGATATCCCATAAAGTTATATAATACTTCTAACAGATGTTCACAAAATACCATATAAACCCTTGATATTTTCTAAATATTTTAAATTTTTCAGTCATGATAACATCCAAATATCTATTTTTTAAACATGGTTCTGATACTAATTATGACGACCCAATATTAACTAATCCATTGGTATATATATATATATATATTATAACCAAATAAATGATTTATAGTTAGCTCTATAGATTACATATGTAATTAAAAATATTAATACGATAATCGAAACAAAAAACGTCATTTCTGAAAAAAGGAATATTGAAATATTAATAACTTAGTAAAGAGAGATTTTTGTGGGTTAATGGATCATCATTAATCCTTAATGGATAAAGAAGATAATAATACCTTTGTAAAATAATCATGTCTATAATATAATTTGATATTTAAACTATTTTTATAATATAGAATCAGAAATAAGAAATAATAAGTATGCATTGAAACCCTTACATTGCTTTTCAAGACACTACCATGGGATTGAGTCCAAAGCCTTTGGATAAAGGGGTTTTGGAGAGGATTTTTTAATGTGAACATGGGATTTTCTTTTTACTGTGGTATTTTGATAGAATTAGGAGAGAGAAAACATTAAATGTTCTTTGAAATTAGATTAATAAGCCCCATTTTATTTGAAAAATTTGATATCATCTTCAAAAATTCTCAATATATGGTGGCTAAAATTATTATCCTAAAATGAATAGTTCCCCATAAAATTGAAATGGGGTAAAATGATGGGCCATTTCCCATTTAACCTATGTCATGATAATAGTTTATAGGTTTTTAATCAATTTATAAATCAATGATTACATTAAATACTCATTAAAGTCATATATACGTGTATTATTATAATTTACGTTAGA
Source organism: Viscum album (assembly GCA_963277665.1). Taxonomy (NCBI): domain Eukaryota; kingdom Viridiplantae; phylum Streptophyta; class Magnoliopsida; order Santalales; family Viscaceae; genus Viscum; species Viscum album. The sequence continues at coordinate 175,342,366 of OY728128.1, forward strand.
AAAAATCATAATAGTAATGGAATTATAATTTAAATATTTAAATCATTACATACATATAATTTTTATACCTATTAATTATTAACAACCCAAATTAATAAAAAACATATAACTTTTAATATTTTCAAATATTTTTTACTTTAACTTTCCACCCACATGCACAAGTGCTGCATCAAAGATGCGTTAGTATTTTGGATAATTATCATATATTTTAATATTAAAAATAAATTAATAATATAGATAAACTTTAATATCAATCAATATCATTCTCTAATCTAATTTATTAATTTTTATTTATACAATGAGAACATTTTTAAGATATGAATTTTCACTTTTCTACCATATGCAAGCTCTGAGAAAATAATTTGATGTATATCTTGGTATATAAATTTAAAATAAAAAATTATGGATAATAATAATTAATTATTCATAAAAAAGGTGTTTTAAATTGATAATATCCTTTTTTGTTATTAAACAATTTCTCAAACATTTTAATTTTTACATCTCCATTACTGTGGAAGCACTATGTAAGAATTGATAATGATTTTCATATTTTTCGTAGCATAAATATAATTTATAAGAACATAGAAATATTTTTAGTATATTTATATTATATTAAAATTTATAAGTCACTCTATAATTTTTCTAAATTTTTATTCTATATTTATCTCCGAAGGATGACATAAAATATATAATATTCTGAAAAAACTATATTTATAACTATTCACTTAAAAACCAAGTTGGTAAAAAAACCTAAAAATTCAACCTAAGAAACTTTTGACATGATAATACAATAAGTGAAATGAAATTATTCATATTTAAATTCAATAATTCAAAATTTAAATTTTATATAAAATAGTATAGTATATGGTAAAACGACTAATAGAAAATATAAATGAATTCTTTCTCGAATAAAAACATATTTTTGATCAATATCATTATAAAAAATCTAATATTATTAATTTATCAAATACTAAAATATATATTTAAATTTAACATAAATTCAAATTAATGGAAATATCCTATATTAATATTATTTTTTATATACGTTGATATAAATCACATAAAAATGTATTTTCTGACATAAAGTAAATATAATAATTTTAAATATATAATTGAAAAATAGTTGATAAAATAATATAATTAGAAACAAGATATAACCATATAAAATTGTTCAAAGAAAAAATATATATATATATTTACAAAATTATATTAATAGACAATAAAATATATATATATATTATTAGAAATACATATGTTCTCACACATCTTATCCTTATTGTAAAAATATCAATACAAATTACATTTATATTTAATGTCATGAAGATTTTGATTATGTTTTTGTCTATATTTTTATCTTTTTATTTTCTATGATCCACTTATTTTAGTGTATTCTATAATTCATATATATTTGACAAGATTTTTATAAATACATTATAAAAATATAGTTTGATAGATTGTAAATAATGAAGTGTAGATTTCGATGAAATTATAAATGAATCAACAGAACTCATAATTTTACCATTAATGATTGATTCAAAAACCCTACTAAATTTGATAGGGGGTTCATAGATTAGAACACCATAAAAAATTTAATGATACACTGATTTATTACTTAACATTATTTTTCAACATTTATCTAATTTTTAGAGGTTGATTGTATTTTTTCAGTGGGTTTTCTATGATTTACATTATTTGAGGTTTTATTCTAAATTATCTTAGTTTTTGTGGTTTTAATCAAATCTTACAATCATTGTGACAAAATATTCTATTGAGGAATATAGTAACTTTGATTATGATGATCGAAGTGTATCTTGGTCTAGAAAACTCATACTTTTGAACTAGGGAGGCTCAACAAATTCCTTGGTTCTTGGAGTTTTTTCTGATCATTAACAGTTAAAGAGGTTATTAGGTATTGATTTAGCTAATTCTGAGGCTTTTATGGATGAATTTACTTGAGTGTAACATTCTTCATCTAAATTCATCATTTGAAGAAATTGAAATTTTTGAACTTTTTAATACCTTGGATTCATTTCATAGATCCACCTACGGGTTTTTTATAAAAGTGAATAATATTCAACTATAGAAGTGTTTTGTAATTTAATATAATTCTAGGGGTATTCATATTGTCATCTCATGCTCGACATATTATTTCTTTAATTATTTCATTAATTATGATTGATTAAATTGTTTATCAGTTATATAGTTTAACTTCCACTCATTTTAGTTCTATCATGATTTCTATGTATTTTCTTTGTATCTCATATTTTAAATAATTTAAAACTTTTTATCATTTAACATTTTTGAGTTGGCCTAATATTTTCAATTATATTTATGTTTAAAAAATTAGTGATATAGTTATAGATGGAATATAGTTTACCTACTAAGAAAACACTATACATTATACAAATAACATGAAATAAATAGATTTAAAAATATTAATGAATAATTTATTGTTATATTTTTTTGTATGATTTTATATAATGAATGAAATGGTTTCACTATAAATAATTGTGATTCAATAATGTAATTTGATTCTTGAGTGGTTTTAGAAATTTTAGTGGATGTGTTTTGTTATGTTTTTATCCTCATCTATGAAAACAAGATTTATTGTAATAAATAGTTATTAGGATAAAGTTAGAGGCTTATTTTAATACACATGGTTTTCTATTTTCTATAATTCATTAAAATATTTTACAATAAGATTTAAATAAAAAATTATCAAGGTTAAAATTATTTTAACCATGTTATTTTTTAAAACAAGGGGGATATGATCTTACAAACCCTCATTGAAATATATAAAAAATTAAATTATCTTTTAGAAGATTTTTTATACTTATCTAATAATATATAATATATCACTTATATAATATTATTTTTTGAATTTTTCAATATGGGAGATATGGTTTATTTACTTACACAAAAAAAATTAATCATATAAATTGATTTTATAGGAATATGGTTTTTAAGTTGATTTTGGTTTTATTCTTAGACATAGAGAAGTTTAAAATGTGAAAAACAAATTATTATACCATTAAACTCAAATTGATAAAAAATTTATAACTCATATGTGATTTAGTGTATGTTTGTAATGAGTGGTCATAATATAAAAAAATGTAATTATAATTTATTACACAGTGATTACAATGAAAATTTTAAATGGAAACATTCTATGAGAGTGATGATATACATAAAAGGAGTTAAATGTTTATTATATAATATAGGAACTTTTTATTATTTTATTTTTTACTATAAATTTTTGAGTATTTTAATAAATGGATTTAACAAATATTTTGTAAATCCTAATCTAACCATTATTCAATCATGAATTCTTTATTTATGTTAACCATTTATGAAGTTATTATTTTAGATTTATAGGATTCACATATAATTATATGAAATGGATTATAGAGAATCAATGAGGTCAATGAAACCTGAAAAATATATGAAACATAAGGAATATCTAACATTATATTGCATAAAATATAATTATATATGCACTTTTGTATGGTTTATTATTACACTTAATAGAGTTTAAAAATTTAAAATGTATCAGGTTATACAAAAGGTAGTATCTATATGATTATTATTTTTTGGTGACATATTTTCATTATATAAAATGATAATTGAACTCTCAAATTTAGACATTGAGTTATCCCTAATAGATTAATATTATAAAATATTATATGTCGTTTTGACATGTACACTATTATCATGGTTTGGGTATTATATAGAGATATAAAATTATCTTTTTATGAAAAATATAAATTTTTAAATATTGGATGGCCCACTATGTATTCCCCAGGGAGTTGTATAAACTATGTATTTGGAAAAATAGAATTTCATGTTTTATGTTGAATCATTATACTTGAGGTTGGAAAGATACATAGGAATATAACATTCATAATATGATACCTATCATACACATAACATGAGGCTGAGATAATTAACGTTTGTGGAGTATGTTTCCAATAATGTAATTAGTTGAGGTTTGAATATGAGAGAATATATCTCCATTATAATAAGTGTCACATTTTTACCCTTGATTCAGTTAAATTTTGAAATTTAATGGCCATATATAGAAATGTTACATGTGATGAACTTATCAATTTATGAGAGGGAAATTTGACTTGATCATCTATATAGGTGAATTAAATTTGATGTGTTCATCTGTTTAGTAAGTCTATACCCAATGAATCCTAAATATATAATTTTCTAATATGATATTTCCAAACCCTAGATCTTATGAAAACATGTTGTTTTAGAAAAATGAATATTATGATTTTTAAAACTTGTATATGATAATGATTGTGGACAAATGTATAGATATATATGTGTCTAATTGAGATCACACTAGATAACATTAAATCATGAGTATCTCATAGGATTTACTATGGGTTGATCATTATATACAATAATGAATAAGGGATTTAATAATTTTTTTAATACTACTAGGGCCCTTGGGGCATAGTTTGTTATTTTTTAAATTATGATAATGAATTATTACATAGTGTTTGTTTAAAATTTTGAGAGCTACCATAAATGTTTTTGAGTATATCCAGATCATTTTTAGGATGTATTTTCCAATTTTTTATAAATTATATAACATGTGGTGAAAATGAATGATAAAATTTTAAAGTATTTTTGAAGAAATAAAAAATAATTTTTATCTTTGGATTGAAAAATTGTTGAATATGTTGTTCTATAATGAAAAAATGAGTTAATTCTTTGAGGAATAATTGTCGGTGAATGATTATTAAAGATATTCACTAATGACTTAGCCATTTTATGTTGGTTTAAACCACGAAATGTTTTGAGTTTGAATTAACCATGATATCATAAATGTCACTACACCATGTTTTAGTACCTTTTAATTTATTCATTATGAAATAAAATCACATTATTCTACTACAGTATAATATATTTTGTTAGATAAACATTTGATGATGACTTGAGGAGTTTGACCATCCAAAACAAATGTCTAAATAGTAATCATTTCTTAGTAGAAGGTTATAAGAAAATTTAATATAGAATTGGTTTTGTAAAATTTCATTAAATATAAAAATGTTTAATAAATGTCTTTATTCCAATTAGTTCCTTTAGATAGATATATAAATAGACTCATTGTTTATTGTTTCAACACATGGATAATTATTATCTAATTAATCTAAAAAGACATCAAAATGAATCTCTATATTTATCTCATTTATCCTATCATTTAATATAGTTTTTTTATAATAACACATATATAATTTAATCCTCCCATGCATTGGGAGATTCATAAAACCCATGAATACCTTATGTGGAAGGATTTATAGGATGATTTATAGTGATCTATATTTGGATAATGTGGAATATCATGTGTATCATAAATCAAAAGGGGGAATTATAAATTCCCCATTTATTTTAATTAATTTAAATGATTAAAATATTATATAGCATAATGTAGTTTTCATTTTTAATATATAATATATCAGGACATGTTTTGTTCCCATAAATACCCTTCACACACTCAATATGTGAGACCATGGTGAGAAACATAATCTTGTATATGATTTATCAAATCATATAAAACATTTTTATTGTAAATAAGGTATTATATAGTCAATAAATTATTGAACCAAAAATAAATGTTTTATAAAGAAAAATATTCTTTTTGAATTTACTGATCAGGGAAGGATAATGATTTGATTATTTTTAAAAAAAAATTAAAAAATACATAATAAATAAACCTAGGATTGTTTACATGTCATGTTTTCAAATTCCAAAAATTTCTCCATTCATTAGGTTTTAAAAAAATGTGATTTTTTGAGAAATTTCCAACCATTAATAGAGTTTTTATGAACTTCTTATAATTGGTTTTAAATTTATTCTAGAGTATAATAAAATGAAAAACATGGTTGCTTCACAAGGAGAATCAACTAAAACAAACAACCCTTATTTTTTTATTTTAATTAAAAAGGATTACAAAAAAATAAAAAAATAAATATGGAATAATAAAATTGGGAATTCATTAAAAATAAAAATTTTGTGAATTTTTTTCAAATTAATTTAATATTTTTGATATTTTTCATTTCATACAATACTAAATATAGATTTTTTATACAAAAGAAAAAATGTTTAAATTAAATTATATGAATCACCAACATAATCTTTCCCTAAAAACAACACATATATTAGATTTTGGCACATGAAACACTATTTTTGGAATGTTTTATAGAAAATTACATGTTCTATTGATAGCTTGTGTTATACGCAAAACCGAGATTTACCAAACAACAATATACTATTAATATTGCTATAAAAAAATATTATAGTTACCACCTAGCCTTTAGAATTAAAATTATAAATATAGTAAACTAAATTATGAAAATAAAATTTAATCATCTATATAAAATTAATCCTTTTGTTATTAATTAGCTAGAAATTAATGTAAGAACTCTTTGAAAATAAATAAAATCATTTTATAAAGAAAACTATTTTTCTATATCCAAACACCATTTTATCTCAATAAATAAAATAAAACAGTATTGATGAATTTTTTAAATAAAATTTACATATGAAATATTAAATCAAATTATGTGACACTCATAAATCCAATTCTATAGTAATAAGATAAAAATAAATCTAATTTTATGAATTAAAAGATGTATTTTTAAAAGTATAATTTCACCTACTTTTAACGGAGAACAGATTTTAAATATAATTATTTACATTTTTATAACATTAATATATAAAAATAAAATTAATATTTGAAATATTAATATCATAATTTAATATGGTTAAACTTTTGGTATTTTTATGATAAGTTTCTCATTTTGAATAATAGGGAAAAATACGGAATTTTAAATGAAAAGTGTTTTTTCATCTAACTTATTTATATAGTTAAATTAAGTTTTGAATTGGTTTTAAATTATAATTATTACAATATTAAATAAATTAATCCAATTCAGCTCATTATAGCCAATTTCTTAATGAAATTGGAGATAAAATAATTTCAATCTTTTGGAATTTTCACTTTCAAAATTGGTCACCTCATTCCATATGTTGGAGTTAATTTTAATTAATTCTTATCACTTAGGTGATTAGAATTTGGAAAATTTGATTCCATATTTGGAATATTAATGTCCAAATTTATAAAATATACCATTTTTTTAGAAAATTTGAATTGTAACATTAGTAAATTTTATTACCCTAATTAAGGGAAAATCGTGTAATTAAGTATAAAGATGATATTATACATATTATAGAACTACCCTAACCCCTAAAAATTAGTTATTAAATGAATTTAATTCTACCCATAACAAATATTTTTCCAAATTTAATTATTTAATTTAAACTTTTCCATGAAAATGACTTATATATTATTTAAATCAAATACAGTGAAAAACATTCACACTGTTACTTTTAATATGAATAATATTTTTAATATTGGTTTAAATATAATATATGATATATTATATATATTATTATGTAAAATAAAGTTTTTATATATATCTTATAAGTTTATTTTATAATTAATTGAATAAATAATTATCATAAATAGTTCCACAATAGTGATGCAAAAATTATTCATTTAATAAAACAATCATTTAAATGATATTACAAAAATTAAAAGAAATATAATTGGATTAATTAAAGTAATAAATAGAATTATATATTATTATTATATATTAGGGGTGTATTAACATATTTTTTCGGAATATATATTTTTTCATCAGTTTCATAAAGTCAAAGTGATGAATAATGTCAAATTTTCCACTTATGATATTTTATGAAAATATTATTTTATAAAATTGTTAAAAATAAAAAAATATTAAATAAGAAAAAATGGGATGATATATTTCATTAAATATCCTAAATTTTACATTTATGGTAAAATTGACACTTTTGAAGAAAAAATTTCAACTTATCAGTATTGTATAATTTGTTATTGCAGTTAAAATTAAAATATGTTAACTAAGAAATAATCAAAATGATAATGTCTACAATAACACCAATAAAATTATAAAATTTATTTCTTGATGATATAAAAATATAATATTTTCATATATTTTAATTGATGTCTTGTTTTGTGGTATTTTTATTGATAATGTATTTATTATAAATTAATCTTCTGAGAAATTCAAAAAGTACCCAACCAATATCTTATGAATGGGAACATGTTTTTATCTTTTCATAACACTTCAAAACATATTTGGTTCATCTAGAAACAATAAATATATTGTCTAAAATTATATACATTCGTCCTATAATCCTTACTTTTGGAATAAATCTAACCAGGGAATACTTTTTTGGGAAAATGCAAAGAAGATACCCTAAGAAGAGGTAGCATTCATCCAAAAATGTTTTTCTATTATTCTGTACTTAAAACCCATCAATTATTTGTATTTAATTTTTATATAATAACCTATGTATCTTAAATATACTTATATTTTTTTATTTTAATGTTAATAACTACAACATCACATACATCCTTCAACTTGGTTACGCAATCATCGTTTTTGGGTACGGTAGACTACTCCCACACAAATCAATGTCGTTCAATCATACATTACCTCCTTTAATTGTTGGGAACAATGATTGATTTTTATTTTAAATATAATATATAATATTTTTATTATTTTATTATTATTATTTTATTATTATATCACACTTAAAATAAAGCTTTCCATTTTTTTGGGAATTTCACAACATCATTCATGTGTACGGCAGGCTACTGTCTCCCAAAAAGATATGATTCGTTCAAATATTACATGAAATTTATTAATAATTTTTTGAATAAATTTTTTTGTATATATTAATAAAAATTATTATTTATGGATAATATGTAATATACTTTTCTTTATTTTATCATGATAATAAAATTAAAATAGTGTCCATGCGTTTGTATAGCCTACCGTCTCCAGGAATGGTGTATTTTATTTTATAAATTTATATTTGATAAATCAAAATAAATATATATATAATTAATATATATGAAATTTATTTAATGGTTATAATTATGGATATTATGAAATAAGGATCAAAGTAACAATACAAAGAACTAAAAGTCAAAAACATGTACCAAAAACAAAGTGGTGATTACCTAAAACATAACATTAAAATGGAATTGATAACAAGTGAGTAATATAAAGTCATAAGTAAATCATATATGGTATTATATATATTAATATTTTTATTCAGTATATTTATAATAAATTTATATTTATTATACATGAAGTTTGAACATACATGAAGGAATTCAAGACTTGAGGTAAAGGATTTTTTCTCAATTTTTTTCGGTGTGACACATTCCTTATACACTACTTGTTCCATTATTGTGTTGAATATAATTCTATTGAATGTAATATATTTTCCCAATCCATAAATTAATGGGTATTTACAAATCCATTTTATTATCACTCTTCAATTGGGATTAAAATTCTAAATTTACCAAATCAGTATGGTAATTTTGTCTCAATTTTCCTTCATTGAGACATATGTGATGTTATCAAACTATATTGTTTTAAAATGTGTATATAATAACTATTTAAATAGTGAATGGTGAATTTTATTATTTTATTGATATTATTAGTATAATTTAATTTTATTCTCAATGATCTGGAATTTGATTTATTCAGAAACCATGTATTCTAAAAAATCAAAAAAGTTTTTAAATGATCATTTATTGATTTGCATGGAAAAGGTACTCAATAATGTTTGAAATATTTTTCAATGATTATTTTATATTTTTTGAGGTTATTTTCAATTAAAAGTGTTTTATAAAATTTTTAATGATTGAAAAAGTGTTTTTCAAAGTGGAAATGATATTTTCCTTAGGAATTATTTTAAAAGATCTTTTAAAATAATTTTTCATTTAAGATAAAATTATGTTATGTTACTTATGATTTACGGATGTAATGATTTTAGGATACCATAATTATAGTTTTATAGTCATTTTATATTTATTAAAGATTTATATTTATTACACATATGTATGATTTCCATTATTTGATGGTTGGGACCTATATCTCCCTCAAATGCATTGGGTAATGATAAATTTTATATGACACTAAAGGGTACATGGGAGGTAATCTGAAGACTAAAAAAGAGGGTACATAGGAGGTCATCCAAATCCCACAGCAATAGTGTACATGGGAGGTCTTCCTAATCCCTCAATAAGAAGGTACACAGGAGTTCATCCAATTCTGGAAGATAACAGTTACACAAAAGGTCATCATAATAACAATGTAGGTACATGGGTGATTATCCCAAGCCTAATGTACTACGAATGTATTGGTAAGAATCATTGATATTAAATTTTATAATATAATATATATTATCAAATTCATTGCCTTATTTATTTGTTATTATTTCTGGGTTTATACTTCTAACACCCGTATGATTCATGTCTTATGAACTACCAGCCATTATTCCATAACATGTGTATATAATATTCAATATACAGGGTATGATTTGAAAATGTTTTTATTAAGTTATCATACCCTTATATTTATATAATTATTACATATCTCTATTTTTTACCCTTACTTATCATCTGAGCTCACACTTTCTTTTGTTTCTATTCCCCAAGTTATAATGAAAGGTTATATGTAGGATTATTAATGGGGGAGATCCTTATATAAGATTTTAAAGATATTCCACTTTATTGGAATAATGGGTTCCAAGTTTCGAAAGGCACAAAATATTGTTGTCCTTAGGCAAGTGTTTTTTAATGTATATAATATTAATAAAAAAATATGTAATATCCTTGTATGAAAATACTAGGTCGTTAAATTTGGTATCAGAAAAAAAGTTTAGTCAACATTTAGAAACTTGTATATATATCCCCATAAATATTATATGGAAACAAATATGAGAAAAAAAATTTAGATTCGTATGGATATTTATAACGATATTTTTGGTGATATATTGTAGGATAATCCAAATTTTCCATAGATGTAAATGTAGGTTTCATTATTTAGGAATTATATAAGTAATATTTTATGATTATGAGTCTTTCTACTTCGAAAAGTGTTGCTCACACTTTGATTTAGGGTCTTATTAAATATGAGAAACTAGAAGGAATGTGGTTGGCATTGAATTTTTATGATATGAAAAGAATGATCATTATGAAAATCAATGTCCTGAGTGGAAATATAATGAAGATAATCAGAAATGAGGTACAAGAAATGGGTATATTATTGATAATGATGAGACTATATGTGAAATGTAAAATAAAATAGGTATTATGTAATAGGATTATGTAGATATGTAAATTTAATAAGGATAAAGTGATATAATAAAAGATTTTATGTATTTGTATTCAAGAATTAATTTATATGAATTGTGAAATATATAATTATTGTTTTTTTATGTTTTCTGCTAAGGATTTACAAGAATATTTTGAATGTTTTTGATAGACTAGAAAATAAATTTAATTGAAATATTATATTCATTGGAAACACATGATTAAGATGAATATAACCCTTACTATTTTCTTAATTTTCATATAATTATGATGGGATAATGTAAATTGGATGGTACTAATTTTTAATGATTCAAACTTTAGACAAGATGGAAATTCAAAAGATTTTTTATAGTTGTTATTTACTAAAGGGGTCATTTTGGAAACTGATATTCAGAAATAAATTTAGAGTGATGGAACATTATAAAGTGGTGTTTTTGTACATAGTATAAGGACCGTTAGGTTTCCTAGGTGGCTCGTGGGGTTTTGAGAGTTCCCGACCTAGAAAATGTTGGTTTTGAAAAGTGAAAGGGGAGTACAGTTTGTCTAAAACCCTGCATCCCACTAAAGTAAACCATGAGTTTGGGTTCAAGGGAGGAAATTTGCTTCAAATGGGATATATACGGTTTTAAAACGATTTTATTAGCCTACACGGTGTGATCTAGGAGGCAGTATCCTCGTATCGTGCATTGCGTGGTTTAAGTATGATTTGGAAAACCTTGCAGGTCAAACAATGTGAATGGGTTTTTTAAAGAAATTATATATAGTTTAATAAAATTAAATAAACACCTCCATCATCCCTCTCTCTCACTATACATATGCAATACCCTATGGGGAGTTCACCTCTCGATGTACGACCCTCTTCCTCCTTGGCGTCCTCTATGACCTTTGATATGCCTAGACTACTTCTTAAATAACCTTTGATACATCATGGTAAGACCTATACTCCCTTCTCCTCTATGTTTCTGGATGATTTCCAGCCTCTCTGTCGCCCTACCGAGTTCGTGAAAAACTATGGTTTGAAGGGTGATCCAATTTTTGGTGGTCTTCTGGTTCTAGGTTATGTAAAGGCTTCCTCGAGTATCGTTCTTGCTTGTTCGAGCAACCACTGCTAAAAGAGGGGCGGTTTGGGGTGTTTCAGTTCAACACCAATGATTTTGGGTATGCTTTTTCTTCCATTTTGTTGTTTCAAACATCTATTATTTGGGTATTTGAATTTTTTTGACTTCCATTCAATTAATTGGTTCGACATTGGGTTATGTCGTGTGGTTTCGGGACACCACTACCATTCATGGGGGTTTTCATCAATCTTTGATTGTTTGTGCTCATATACATAGGTATGTATATATATATATATATATATCTTACATGTATGTGTTCCCTCATAGAGTTAGGTATTAATTGCATTGGGTTGAGATATATGTATTTATAAAAATGTATTTGTGTGAAAGAGTGTGGCAGCAGCTTTTATTATAAATCACTAAGAGCTACAATCTACGGGTGGGTTCCTCTTTGAGGTAGAGCCCTTTTCCATACCCATTTAATTTTAGTAATACATTAATAATGTTTCTTATAGTATAGTTCTTCGATTTAACCAATACAGTATGGTTTCTTTGTTTTTACACTTCCATTGATAATGTTGATGAAATGACAAAAGTGATATTGATTTTTTTAGAAGAACAAAGTCATAATTTTATAATAAAACCCCTCCAACAGAGGGTTTCTTCCATTAACATAAAAATGTAGTGATGTACAAGTATAGTTTCCTTATTTAATGCATTGGTGTTTATTTATGTATGATATTATAATTGTTAAATGACATGCAAGGTTTCTTGGCCCTTTATGTTTCATTTTCCCATGTAGCAGCATGCCTTGTAGCCTTAACAGCACTTATCACACATGGTCTCCTGAAATGATGTTTCTATGTATCAATGAGTTAAATGAGATGGTTAAGGTTAGTGGAATGGCTACAATTACTGAAATGAGATAGTGTAATCCTTTAGTTGAAATGAACATAACCCTTGTACCTTATGTAAATTTTCCTTGTTTACGAAAATTTGGTGAGATGACCTTGAGTGGGATGACCCACACCAAAAGGCTTGCTTTGAATAAATGGTTTAGCTGCAAATTTTTTTCATAAATTATATTGAATGGACTAACTTATTTGATCAATGTCTATCTTAACACTTGTATCATCTAAACCGGGTTTATATGTTAGGAAAATTGAGTGCATTTACCCTGTAGATGATGGCCAGTCTAATTACATGATTTCATTGAATTGATTAAAAGGGATAATGTGTGATAACTTTGAAACATGTATGTGGTTACAGCTTATGTTTTGGTTGTTAAAGGATTGTTAAGGATTCAAGATGTACCAAATTCAATCTTACATTATCATGATCAATGTTTTACCTCGATATTCTAGATAATTCTTTAGAAAGATCTAGACATTGAGTTGTGTTTCTACACTACTTATCATCCTTAGAAAATGGTCAGTATGAGAGGACCATTAAAAACCTTGATGATATATTTGGATTATTTTATATTGATTTCAAAGGGGTTTTTTGGATAAAAACATTCCTCTAGTTAAATTATATCATATCAATAGCTTTGACTCGAGGATTTGTATAGCTTCTTATAAACCCAATATAGGAATAAGTGAATTACTAAAATAATCTATGATAATTTTGGGAGAAAGAAAGCTGTTGGACCATATCTAGATGAGGAAAAAACAGAGTAGCTTTGATCCATTTATTATTACATCGAGCATTTTTAATATTTGACATCTGAATTATAATGACAATTAGTAGTGATATATGTAATTTGAAGATCATGATACAACATTCAAATGAATTTCTATATGGATGATTTTTATGTGATTTTTGAAGAAGGTAAATCTAATCCTATGACATACAATATTTATATAAATAAACTAATTTTATATTCTTGATTGATTGGGGAAAATTTATTATCGATTAGGGATTCAACTAAATATCTCTCAAGTTTATGATGTGTTTTATATATATCTCTTTTAAGTATGTACATACTTAATTCTTCACATATACTAAATATGTGGGTTTTACCATTGTATAATGATAGTTCATAAAATGAACTTCCAGTATAAATTTTTTATTATTGATATAATATTCAATAGAACATGGCTACATACACAATTAATGTTCTTTGGAGGAATATGAAATTCATAGAAGATACATAGGAACCCAATAATGTGATAATATGGGGATTTAATAATATTTTTTAATGAGAGTGATAAAATATCAGGGGATAAATTAATTTTAATGGTGGTTTATTATATCACCCCATGATTTTATGTGTATTTAATTTCAAATAAATTAGAGGTGTTTAATAGCTTTCTCTACACACAACCCTGAGTCTAAAATAACAGTGATATAGTAACCACGTATAACCAACCAGTTAAATTGGATGATATAAATAGTAATAACAACTTTATTTAAATTATTTATAATACAAAAATTAATTCTAAATTCATATTAAATAAATACTCAATTTCTTATAAATTTATTTTTTATTTTTGAAAAACATCTTTTAAATGATTTCTGAAGGATTTTTTCTGTAATAAGTATAAATAATTTATAAAAATTTTGAAAATATTATTTAAGGGAATTAATATAATTTTTAAATCATTATTTCCATAATATTTTATTGTTTTTTTGTGATTTTTCTTATAAGGATTATTTATAAAGGAATCATAAAAATACCTATTATAAAACATTCATTTAATATCATTAAGAACTACCCATTATATATTGAATTATATCTAAAGTAACATTAGTTATTTTTTAATCATAAAAATATAATTAATTACACGAAAATAAATATTATACTTAATTTTTTATAAGATCACTTTTGGGAATAAAACCACATTTTTTGAAAATTTTTTGTACAAGAAATGTGTTTTTGTTCTATAAAATTAAATTAATAACTATTTATTAATGGTTATAATTAAATTTATATATTATATATTCCATTAAAATTTTAACATTATTTTTTGGTTTTTACAATGCATTTAATTAAAGTAAATTCTATTTTATACTTAAAATTTTGTTTCTCTAAAATGGGGTTTCATTACATTTTTTATGCTTATTTAAAATTAAATTCTACCCACTATAGAAATTTAGTATTGAAAAATGGATTCCATATTTTGAATATTCATTATTTATATAATGTAATAATTCCAAATTATATATTTTTTTAATATAGTAAAGTATAAAATGAGTTTTTTAGGAGGTGTTTAACAAAGAGATAAGGGAAGGAATGCCACCCACACATTTCAAATTCTTATTATTTGAAGATATTTTAAACATATACAATCCTAAAATTTATTACATTTCCACTTTGATCAACTTTTACATAAAATTGATGCTATATTATTGATTTTTTTTTGAAATTCCAGTTGTGTCCCTATCCTCAATTATAATATGGAACCACTTCTCCTCCCTTATTTACAACACATGAGCCTTCTAGATACAACACGATATACTAAAAAATAATAATTTATTTATTTAATCCTAGATCTTTTTTCTTTTCCTAGGGACAACCATTCAAGGATTAATGTGTAAAACAAAGAATGCATCAAAAAGATGATGTATTAATCTTAAACATTATTTTTTTCAATTTTATTTGTGGTTAAACTTCATTTAAAATAATTTTTCCCATAATAACATGATGAATTTAGTGTCATTAATATTCTAGGATATTATTATAATAATTGAAAAACAATTCCACTCCTCTTCTCCATCAAATGGGAGTTGAATGTATCTTTTGTGGATACCTATGGGATAATACCTCTATAGTGACCAAGGATTATAATATTAAAACTACATCTTAATGGAAGAATATTCATTACATCATATAATGTTCCATTCCAGAATCATTAGGTATAGTTCATTGGAAACTAAGATACATAAATAACTCATTCATAAGTAATCAATATTATCTTTCCCTATGTTATTAATTGCTTGAACGCTTCATAATCATGTCATACAAAATAACATTCATTATGTCTCTGGGAAAGGAAACATAAGAAATGATGATATGAGATCCTCAGTAAGTGTAATAAATATAGATATGAATATAATATTGGAATAAGGGTATGAGAACATGGTAATAACATTTAACAAAAAAACCCTACACAGTATAGATCATAAATGTGTGTCATGGAATAAATCATGCTAGTTTATAAGACATAAATCATAAAATAATAAAAGAACATGATCCATGTTAACATAAAATTGTCATAAGGCATATATTTTTGGCATTCACACAATATAAAAAATCATTTGGTTATTATTAAGGACTCATTGAAAAGACTGTCAAAGTGGATTTGGTTCTCTAACAAAACCATCATTGTTGTAAAGGTTTTCTCCCAAAATAATCATAGTGGATTTTGTTCACTCCCCAAACCATCATAGTAGTCATGTTTCACTCCCATTACTATTGTAGTGGTAGAAGTCCCTTATTGAACTGTGTTCACTCCCCATTCTTGGCCTGTTAATCTCATGATATCTCAATATATAGCCAATGAATTGGAGAGATATGTAGGTCCCACCCAACCTTAGTTATAATGTCACCGCCACACATGGATATAACATAACCACCATCCATAGATATAATGTAAAAGCCTCTCATAATTATAACATAAGCACCATCCTTGGTAATAATAGAATCGCCATCGTATAATGAAAACAATACATATGTGTGACCTTGGATCATGAACCATTCTCCATACCAGAACCCATGAAAAAAATTCATTTCATAATCATTCTTCATATCAGAACCTACCAAAGTAAATGTGTTTCAAAAAAAATTCAACATTTCATAACACATGGAAAAAATGGGATTAAAAAACATTTAATCATTTAATCATAGAAAACCCCATCTTAAAGGAATTAGTCTCATGGAAATTTTATAATCATAATCATAGAACACCCAAATAAAGAAAGAGGATGATATTTTTTTAACATAACCCCATTTAATATTATATAATATCAAAGGATGTAATTTTATTGGGTAAATTATTTTGAATTATCACTTGGATCTTTTCAGGATGAAAATAAACATTTCACTTTGAAATTATAATTTTTAAAACAAAATTTTACAAAACATTATAACAGCAATTTTATATGAAAATAACCTTTTATAATTAAAAATTAATATTTTAAACATTGAGTGGTCATGAAAATGAAAAAATTATTTTTTATTATACATGTTTAAACAAAGATTCCCTTTACATTTTTACTGAAATCCTAATGTTCAATAGATGGTAAATGATGTAAAAATTCATTTCTTTTTTTTTTGTAAAAATTAAAAATGGGAAATAATTACACTAAAAATCCATATATGAACTTTAAAGATTTATTGAAATATTTTTTTGAATAAATGGATATGAATGAAAGAGGGGTTGTGATCGCATTGAAAAATACAATAGTTTTTTCATTAAAAACATTAATTTGGAATATTGAGTATATAAATAAAGGAAAATGAAGGAAAAATATAATTATCAAGAAAAAAACACTTGATAATAAATTCACTATGTTAATGGGAAATATATTATAACATTTCATCATCAAAATCATAATCATAAACAATCTTGATAAATAATGAGATTATATCCTCAGACAATTATGAATTTAGTATCTTTTGAATTGTAAGCTACATGAAATAGAGAAACATATATGGATGTGTATATCCAATTATTTTCATTACTATAATCATAAAATACGTTCATTTGTTATAAATACACCACACAAAACAACCAAGTGGTGAATATGGAATATGTCACCAAGAAAGAAAATATAGATTGAAGATCCCTTAACATAAGTATTGACATTCATCATAAACATTAAAAACTCAAGTGTAACAAATATATGTTTATTATATATCTATTATAGAACCATAAAAATATATACCATACCATATATTATTGACTTATGAACATTTATTACCCGTTGGTTAACAATTTATTATTAAAATCACGTTTCATGTAATAACTGCTTTGTTTTTATGACTATTTTGATTTGGTATTTTTGGTCCTCATAACTTCATCATTGTTCCATAATATAAAAAAAATTAACCATGATATAAATTTCATATATATTCATTATTAATGTATTTATTATAATCTATAAACTTATGTGATGGAAAATGAAATAAACTAATCATGAAGACATATGGTCATACGTACACATGAACTCTATTTCCATTTACCTGATTGATATAAAATAATTATGGTAAATAATATTTAACCTTTAAAAAGACATTATTATTTCAAATATATCAAATATATTTATTACATTTTTCCAAATTAACTTAAATGTAAAAATAGTGAAAAACGAATCACATCACTTCATAGGTTCATAGTATGTTGTACACATGGGCAACATTATCATATTCCCATGAAATGTAAATTAAGATATAATTTTTGATATTATAATTATATATGTGTAATAATATCAAAAATATCATATATAACCCTTAAATACATCATTATAACTATTTTTAGTGGTGGTGATGAAAAATGAATTACATCGGTTCGTGAGGTGGTAGTCTTTCAAACACATAATTGGAGGGTTTTATTCCAAATTGATGGAATAAGATAGGGATATAGGTTATTAAATAAAAATAATATAGTTTATATATATTTTATATAATGGTTTTATTATAAATGAACTATTATTTCATGATTGAAGGTGTTGAGAGAATAAGTAAAAAATAAATAACTTATTAAAGATAATTACTTTCACTTAGAACAACCTCCATTGGGTCTCTTATTAAGGACCATAGGGTTTTTATTCTTGGAAGAAACATAAATATTTATCATTTATATGGTTTTGGGGGAGATAATGTTGTGGGATTTTTCCTGCCAAAGGGCTTAAGTTGTGTGAATATTTGAGTGGAGGAATAACATTTTTTTATAATTGAGGAGTATCATTTTTGTAAATAACCCAATAATATTCAATAATGGGAATCCACCCTCACCCCATGATCCTAAAAAAGTACAAAATAATTTATTTTATGTATTATATGGTAATTCCACAACTCCAAAAAAAATAATGTTTTAATCATGTTATTCCTCAACATTTAAGTTTACTAAATTTTCCCATTTTAGTTTTCACCAAAGTTATTTATATATTTTTATTTACCTACGAATTTTATCCATAAAGACTAAAAATAAAATTATCCTTATTAGATAATTTTTACCCACTGATTGAAAATATGAAATAAAATTTATGAAATAAAAATCCTCTCTGTGTAGAAAATTAATTTTAACAAAAGCACCGAAAAATCGGTTTTCCTAATAGCTAATTCTCAAAAGTATATAATGATTTAATATAGAAATACAATATGAAATTGATTCTAATGATTTAAATGGAATTAAGAAATATATTAGTCAACTAATTTTATCTTTAAAACTGTCTTAAAAATTGAATATTTTAAATATGTTAAATGAAAATTTGATTTTTAATAAAAATCGATATTTTTTACTATTCATCAAAAGATTAATCTTTTTATAAAATTATAAAAACATTAATCAAAGATAATTTTTAAAATTAGACTTTATAAATTATTTTTATTTTTAAATATTCATTTTATAAAAATTGAAAAAATTACTTATGTAATTTGATCTCAAAAAGCAGTAATAAAGTTTTTTGAGAAAATATTATTTTCCAAACATATAAAGACTATAGTAAAAATTATGTACATTTTATCAATATATTTTCATTATATTAATCCATTACACTGAATATTTATAATTTATTTTACTATATTCATACCACCAAGTATAATGTCTATGTTATAATTGTCTTGTTTAAATAAAAACATTAATAATATATCCTTGTTCATCAAAAGACGGTGTTCCATGTAACACAACCTATCAAATAAATTAAATTTACATATAAAAAATATTTAATTAAAAACTAGGTTATTAAATTCTTCCCCATTTTAAATTAATTTTTACATTTAATTTTTCACAATGATCTAAAAAAAATAAGGATATTTTTCCTCCCCGTATCCTCAAGTTACCACCAAGCTTTCTCAAGCCGGTGGTTTCACCCCAAAAATTTGATAAAGTGAGTGGTATGATTTCATAGACAATTATCTATTCAATCCATAATATTACGAGTTATTTATTATAATAAATATAATTCTATAGAGGCAATACCCATGAGTTATGTAATTTTGATGTATATGGTTTGCACATACTTAGAAGTGACAGAAGAAACACATCTGAAACCTGATAGTAGTTCAGTGGAAGAACCAATAGATAAGATATAGTCGTGATACAATCAATAATTTAAAATGGAATTATTAAATTATGATTTATTTTTCCATTATTTGTGAATCTCATTACCTTCTTCAATGTATAAATTTTTAGAAACACCACGTCGTGAGATTCAAATTCCATATCACATTGGTGATTTTCAACATAACTTTTCTAAAGATATTTTTCAATGCTTATGTGCTACTGAATATATATAAACATCACTTCCATTTATTTAGAAATCTCAGTTACCAGTATATTTATTTCTCTAATTACATCCAAGTACAAATGAGTTCTAATCCATTTAAATAGAGGGATTCATAAAGATCCATCGGATTGCTTGAGTGCCAGCTATTGTTGTACGAAAACTCAAAAAAAATTCTTTTTAATTCCAGCCACCTTTGGAAATCGATATAACAAGATCTCAACACATCATCTAGGGTTTTAATTTCAGTCTCACATTGACCATCAATATAAGGATGACACATAGTTCCGAAACATAGTTTAGTGTTAAGGGCCTACTAAAGAATTCACCAGAACGTCAAGGAAAACCTTGATTCCAAATCAGATACAATAGAAATTGGAACTCTATAAAACAATATCACTTCCTTAATGTATATCCTCAAAATATTATCTATAGAGAAATATTCTATGATAAAAATGATGTGTACTGAATTTGTAGGGTGATCATATACAACCCATATAGCATTATTCCCATTACATGTTTTCAGGAGTCCAAAGACAAAATCCATGGTGATTTTTTTACATTTCCCTTCTTGCATGGACAATTTTTGTAACATATCCATAGAATTTTGTCTCTCGGCATTAACTTTCTTATATACCAAGTATCGAGATATGAACTTTGTGATATCTCTATTCCTGCCATCCCACCAGAAATACTCATTAATATATATATATATATATATTTGTACTTCTTGGATGAATATATAAAAAATAACAAAGAGCCTCTTCTAATAAATCCTCCAAATCAGTTATGGTTGGGACTTATATATGGTTCGTGAACCATATCATTCCATTATAATCAATGTTAAACTCAGGGAAATTTCTCACCTTCTTCTAAAACTCCATGTATTCCTTAAACAACTCTTTAATATTCAGGTGTATAGATGATTGAAAACTTATTTTTATAAATTTCTGAATTCGTCCTTACATAATTATTTTAATATCAAATCATTTGAAATATATAAATATTGGCTCTTTTGTTATCCTTATATTTGATAAGCTAACATTGTCCTTTCATTGAAAAATATCGACCACTTTGTTCACTTTCCTAGGGTGGTATTGCATCTATCAGTCATAAACCATAATTTTCTATAACTATATTCTCTGGTACATATTCAAATAATTTATTCTAAATATATAATTTTAAGATTTTTGATATATATATATATATATCACACTTTTCTACATAAATACAATGCCTCTATATCTTTAATACAAATTTTACCACAACTCACTCCAAATCATTAGTTGAGAAACTTTTCTTAGGAAAGATCAATTGTATTGATATAGAAGGTATAACCAAGATATATTTCAAGAAAAAATATTATAATCAATTCATGGATTCATCATTATAAATTAAATACCGTTATCTACATTAGGTTAATGTAATCACAGGTTCACTGACTAAAATTCTCTTCTGTTCCTTATATTTTTCCTCTCATTCATCTATCCCATGGTATTTGGATCACTTCTGAGTTAACTTGATGAGTTGTTAGATAATTGTGTGAAATTTTCCACAACTCATCTATAATATCTATCCAAACATTGAAAACATCAAATCTCTATCACAGGCATTGGTCTGGGCCTATGTTCCATATACTCATTTTTGATGTATCCCTCGATACACCCACTATTAGAATATTTACCTATAAACATGGCTTAGAACCATGGTTATAGCCCATAAAACTATGGGTATAGAATATAACCATGGTTTTATGAACCATGGGTTCTCAATCCATTAGGATATTATTCCAGACCCACAGTTTGACCAAATCATTGGTATAGACCACCTATACCCATGGATCAAAAATTTGTTGGTGTAGATAATATCAATGGAATGACTTATAGCCATTATTTTGTCAAACTGTAGGTATAGGTCCTTTATTTAAAAAAATTACACCACATGTAATTGATTCTAGCACCATCCACCTATACTTCAATGACTTTAACACTTTCTTACAACACATTTTGTGTTCTTATATTCATATATATATATATATAATTATTTTTATTTTTATTATTATAAAAAAATAGTCCAACCTATACCCATGGTCCGGTCTAACCTATACACATTTTTTGGTCAACCCATGGGTATCGGTTCTTTATTTAAAGTAAAAATATCCACCTATGGGAATTAATCGTAGCACGTTCCACTTATACTAAAATGAATTTACCACTATCCCACATCATATTTTATTTTTATATATATAAAAATATATTAATTTATGTATTAATTTTTTTAATACTAATGTATTTATAAGGCCCTGGCCTTAAACCTTAATTAATATTGAATTAAATGAATAATTCACATTGAGGATCTTTTCATGGTTTAGAGTTTTAGATAATTAGGACATAACTATTACATCTCAAAAGATTACAAAGTAGACACTTCTACTAAGTTTCCATAAAATAAAAACACTTAAAAAGAAACATGTCTAGTTCTATGTTTTAGATAGCTTGAATTTCCCTTGATCCCATCCTTGGTCCTATTCCACATTAAGTCCATTGAAAAAAAAAATCATAGAAAAACTTGGGGTGAGCACAAAAATCTTAGTAAGGGATACATAAAGCATGAAAACTGTTAGTTTTTCAAAACAACAAGTAAACTATGTATACTTTATCAAAGTAATACTTTTCACCTTCATGTACTAATAAAAACTCTTCACTGAATAAAAGATCATTACTTACCCTTTTGTAACCAAAAGATTACGATAAAACCCATATAAAGAACTCATAACATATAAAGGTAACTTGGGACAAAAATATACTTAAATTGAATTACCATACGGTCGACTTCCACACATATCACTTAAAAAAATATCCATACGGTCGACTTCCATACCCAATGCATTGGATGTTATAACGTAACCACCAGTCCCAGTATTCATGGCACCACCCGTCATATGGTTTATCACGTAACCACCCGTAAAATGTCCAAGTACCATTATAAAATCATAAGACTTAAAAACAAATATAATGGAAAGAAAACATTTTTCACTCATTTATCACAATATATCACTTAAATATATTGACATAACAAATCCATTATGAAAACCATTTTAAATACCAAAATACATAAAAGAGTATATGGTATTTATTTCATTTTAAAAACATTACGGCTTATTGAGGAAGCCAAAGACCAAATAATACTCGTGGCGGCGGAAAAGGTCGTTGTCACAGCATACATTAAATGAAACATTCCTTTTTTTCATTTAGTAAAACGCTTCTTAGAAAAAGATTCCTTCTGTATAAAAGTAAAAGTCAAAGGGGCTTATAAACCTTCTAAAAGAAAGTTGTGTATAAAACGAAATATGCCTCAATTAAAGGAGATTGAGACGAAGTCCCTTACAAAGACGATATCCTTGGATTAAGGATAAATCAATTACATAATTATGTGTGACAAAAGAATACACCAAATATAAGTGGATATTAAGTGTAAAATAGGAAGAGGTTATTCACACTTATTCATAGAACGACATATTCAAGGAGTTTAAGTATATCCCAAAGAATCAAAATTCGGTTAAGAAGTTCCCTTGCATAAATTTGACAGCCTAACAGCGTCACTTAAAAATTCAGAAAATGAGTTTATGAGAGATAAAAAGGGGTATCTCATCACTTGAACATAACATTTATTTCAATAAGGATATCTAAGAACATATCCCATCATAATAAGATCAAAAGACCAAAAAAAGATGTCTTTTAAAATGAAGAGGGGGAAGGGTTCCCTTACCGACTTGGGTAACCTTCGAAACGTAAACCCCATGGAAAAAGGGGCATACAATAAAGATGTAAAAACCCATAATTGAAATTATAATGCACAAATAGTATAATAATGGGTAGTACATATAGCACTGAAAGGAAATGGTGGAAAAGGTAGCATAAATGTCATGGGAATAAAAGTGAGATGAAAAATCCCTTAGGAAAACTCAGCAGCCTAACGACTCCACTTAAAGCTTCCAAAAATGTATTTATGTGATCAAATAGGGTATCTCATAATATGAACATAAAAATTACATTATGAGGAATATAAAATAACATCTCCATACTTAAGAAAGATGAGCTTAAAAGAAATGACATAAAAGAGAGTACTTAAAAAAAGAGAGAGGTTGGATCCCTTACGAAAATTTGGAAGCCTAACGGCGCCACTCAAAACTTACAAAAATGGGTTTATGAGATCAAATAGGGTCTATCATCATATTAACATAAAATTTACAGTAAGAGGAATATAACAGAACATCCCCCAACATAACAAAGAGGATCTTAAAAGGAATGACATAAAAGAGTGTACTTAAAAAGAAAGAGAGGGGTAGGATCCCTTACCTCGTATCTGACTTGACTCGATCATTTTTCAAGATCATTATTCGTTTAATATCACTTATTACCATGTCATGAACACTATGTAATTATTTAAGTTAATAATTGTCGTTTTAACAATCATTCCTACTTGAGTCAAAAATAAACTCTTTGTAATTACAAGTTTGTTTAGGGGATAAAATATCAATTATATCAAGAATTATATTCATTATGTATATATCATATATATATAATATATATCCATTATATACATGAATTTATAATATTACATAACATTTAGAGGTAAGAAATGAAATACAACGTTCATGGAGACGGTAAGTCGTACGTACGCATGAACGCTACATCCATTTCTATTTCATATTTAATGGAATTAAAATATAATGATACATAATAGTATTATAATACCAGTATGGTATCATATATAATATCAATAAATATATCCTTTATACGTACCACATATGGTATTAACGAATCAAATCACTTTGAGGGGGCGGTAGTCCACACTTCCAAAAATGAAGATATCGTGTTTACCCATAATGGAAACCATAAAGGTATTCTATAAATGAAAAATATAGAAACTTAAGAAAAAAAATAAACATATTATATATCATATATAAATGTATTGATATCTTAATGGACACTTTTGAAGGTGTTAAAATAATATTCAACAATCATCGTTTCGTGAGGCAGAAATTCACCATCCACAGAAACAGTATGTTCTTTAACCATTAGATGTAGGTGTGTGTAAGTCTACCTTGAATCCTTCTTATAACAACATCCTAGAATATAGAAGGTATTGGTTTTGTTACAAAATAAATTAATAAAAAGAGTTTAGGGGGTTGGAGAAAAAAAAAAAGAAAACAAAAGAGCACAAGTGAATACGTTACCTTAAAATCAGGTAACTCCCTTTGGTTTGAACCAAAAGGGTTTCTTGAAGAGCTTCCTGCCCAAGTTAAGGATTCTAGGATGAGGAGAGGGATGTGGAGAGAAAAAATGATCATATAAAGGCCGAGAAAAATGTGACAACTGGGCCCCGATGACAGCACAGCCACCCCGCCTTAACATGGTCGTCGAGTCCTGGCCCACCAGGTACCACCAGTTGCCCCGCAGACACAGGGGACCCAACCCAGGGTCCACTCACATTCCCAAACGTGTCATCTGACTAATTATAGTCCCCACAGGCCAACACTTGTCCTTTCCAGTGTGCTTTGTCCTCACTCACACACATCATGGGGAACTTCCCAGAAGGCCACCCATCCTGATCACTACTCCAAGCCAAGCACGCTTAACTGTGGAGTTCTAATCAGGTAGGCTCCCGAAAAGGAAAGTGCACCTTGTTGACATAAGTCATATCATTTAGTCATTTAACCCTTTATAATTCTGGGGTGTTACAATCACCCCTCTTTAGGGCACAACGCCCTCGTTGTGGGCCCTACATCTCAACCCAGGTAGTGCACCGCGCACTTTAGGTTGGGTTCCTCCTCTGTTACTAAATGTTACAATTGGGCCCCAGTGACAGCACAGCCACCCCGCCTTAACATGGCAGTCGGGTCCTGTCCCACCAGGTACCACCAGTTGCCCCGCAGACACGTGGGGCCCACCCCAGGGTCCACCCACGTGCCCGAACGGGTCATCTGACTAATGGTAGATCCCACAGGCCAACACATGTCCTTTCTAGTGTGCTTTGTCCTCACTCGCACACACCCTGGGAAACGTCCCAGAAGGTCACCCATCCAGATCACTACTCCAGGCCAAGCACGCTTAACTGTAGAGTTCTAATCATACAGGCTCCCGAAAAGGAAGATGGACCTTGTTGACATGAGTCATATCATTTAGTCATTTAACCCTTTATCATTTGGGGATGTTACAATCACCCCCCCCCCCCCTTTAGAGCACAACACCCTCGTTGTAGGCCCTACATGTCAACCCAGGCACTGCACCGCGCACTTAAGGCTGGGATCCTCCTCTGATACCAAATGTGACAACTGG
The DNA here is from genome assembly GCA_963277665.1 of Viscum album. NCBI lineage: Eukaryota > Viridiplantae > Streptophyta > Magnoliopsida > Santalales > Viscaceae > Viscum > Viscum album. The sequence continues at coordinate 175,369,443 of OY728128.1, forward strand.
GCCCCGATGACAGCATAACCACCCCGCCTTAACATGGCCGTCGGGTCCTGGCCCACCAGGTACCACCAGTTGCCCCGCAGACACGTGGGAGCCAACCCAGGGTCCACTCACGTTCCCAAACATGTCATCTGACTAATGATAGTCCCCACAGGCCAACACTTGTCCTTTCCAGTGTGTTTTGTCCTCACTCACACACATCCTGGGGAACTTCCCAGAAGGTCACCCATCCTGATCACTACTCCAGGCCAAGCACGCTTAACTGTGGAGTTCTAATCAGGTAGGCTCCCGAAAAGGAAAGTGCACCTTGTTGACATGAGTCATATCATTTAGTCATTTTACCCTTTATCATTCTGGGGTGATACAATCACCCCCCTTTAGGGCACAACGACCTCGTTGTGGGCCCTACATCTCAACCCAGGCAGGGCACCGCGCACTTCAGGCTGGGTTCCTCCTCTAATACTAAATGTTACAACTGGGCCCCAGTGACAGCACAGCCACCCCGCCTTAACATGGCCGTCGGGTCCTGTCCCACCAGGTACCACCAGTTGCACCGCAGACACGTGGGGCCCACCCCAGGGTCCACTCACGTTCCCAAACGTGTCATCTGACTAATGATAGTCCCCACAGGCCAACACTTGTCCTTTCCAGTGTACTTTGTCCTCACTCACACACATCCTGGGGAACTTCCCAGAAGGTCACCCATCCTGATCACTACTCCAGGCCAAGCACGCTTAACTGTGGAGTTCTAATCAGGTAGGCTCCCGAAAAGGAAAGTGCACCTTGTTGACATGAGTCATATCATTTAGTCATTTAACCCTTTATCATTCTGCGGTGTTACAATCACCCCCCTTTAGGGCACAACGCCCTCGTTGTGGGCCCTACATCTCAACCCAGGCAGGCAGTGCACCGTGCACTTCAGGCTGGGTTCCTCCTCTAATACTAAATGTTACAACTGGGCCCCAGTGACAGCACAGCCACCCCGCCTTAACATGGTCGTCGGGTCCTGTCCCACCAGGTACCACCAGTTGCACCGCAGACACGTGGGGCCCACCCCAGGGTCCACCCACGTGCCCGAACGGGTCATCTAACTAATGGAAGTCCCCACAGGCCAACACATGTCGTTTCTAGTGTGCTTTGTCCTCACTCGCACACACCCTGGGAAACTTCCCAGAAGGTCACCCATCCTGATCACTACTCCAGGCCAAGCACGCTTAACTGTGGAGTTCTAATCAGACAGGCTCCGGAAAAGGAAGATGGACCTTGTTGACATGAGTCATATCATTTAGTCATTTAACCCTTTATCATTTGGGGATGTTACAATCACCCCCCCCCCTTTAGAGCACAACGCCCTCTTTGACATTGATTTATTTCGAGGATAAGGTAATAAGAGTTTGAAATCCACCCATCCAATAGTTTTTTGACATGTGAAGGCCTTAGATTTTACATTATCTTTTCATTTTATTTAAATCGTTAAATAATGAGGTAATCGCTGCATCATCATTATGTCATAAATAATTTAATTTATTTAATGTCCAAAAATTATAAAACAAATACTATGATGTATGAAATATTTTTAGATTTCCAATGACTATTTATTATAAAAAATCTGACTTGTATAACCCCATGTAAAAATTATTTTATTAAAACAATACATGTTTGTGTCATTTTTACTTTTACTTTAAATAAAAGGCATAAATGTCATTATCTTACCCAAGTGGCTCCATGGGGTCCCAAAAATCGACCCATGTGTTGTCTGGGTCGGCCATGACTTATCCAATTGGGTTAGGACAAGTTTCAAGATATTTTCATTTTATTATAATATCATTTTTACCGTAAATATCACTAATTACCTTTAATCGCGATTAATAAAACATAAAAGTTTTTTCCATCAAAAATTATTTTCATCCCATTGACCCAGATTTCACTTATTAATGAAAATAATTTATATTTGATTTTTGAAATTCAAATCACAGAAGTGGCAAAGTTCCATTTAAACAAAAAATCTGTTTCTGTAACTACCACTTTGTGCTTTCACTATTCATCAAAAATTAAGGTTTTTCAGAAAAATACCAAAAATTAACCCTAAGATATATTTGATTTTCTGAATTTAAAAATGATGTCTATTTTACCAAATTAATAACATAGAATTTGCATTAATTAATTTTATAATTAAATCCTGCTGTCAAATCAAATAGCGTGTTTTTAAGAAACAATATCTATCAAAAGATTGACACTCGTTTATGTCCAATCTCAAATTGATATTAATTCTAATGTCCAAAATTGAATTAAATGGTAAAAATATATTCTAATTTCACTTTAAAACCAATTCAAAAGACAATAATATCATATAAATAAATTATATTAATAAGAGGGTTTGAATTAAAATACAACATTTTTCAATATTTATAAAAATATTAACTTTATCGGAAAAATACCAAAAAATTTACACAAAGTAAATTTTGATGTCCCGATTCCATAGAAGAATTTTATTTTGTCAAATATAACACATAATATTTTCAAAAACTGTATTTAAAAGAGGTTCACCATCAAAAGGCGGTTAATCGACCTTTTAAAGAATATTAGAATGTTTACGCTTAAAATAGGATTCATTCGCATTTTTAATCCTCTACCATTTATTTTAAAAACTAAAAATATTTGACCAAAATATTTAATCATTTTTTGTTAGTTCTGTTCATTCCCACCAATACAACGGTGAGTTGTTAACTACCATTTAAAATAAAATTATTTTGTTATTAGAGTGCAACATAAGATTTCAAAGGAACTCATTGTTGCGTATTGGGTAAGCCATCGAGCATAGCGTTCCATTTAAATTAATATTAACATTTTATTCACAAATAGGGATAATTAAAAAAAGGATATATTCTTTATTTACCCGGGGTGTTACATCCTTCCGCCCGTTTGGGAATTGCTTCCTCGCAATTTTAAAATTGGGCTCAAAAACATCATTGAAAGTCCCAAATTGGGACAACAGTCGGTAAAATAATCGCTTTAAAAGAAAGAGAGAGAAGTACAGAGGTCACCCGAGTTAACCCATACTAGGATTCCATGTAGGGAAACATGGATATGGAAGAAAAAGAATAGGGTCATGTTCTGATTGAGTGACAGAAAAAATGTTTAGGAGAAAGTTAACCACAAGAAAATCACAAAATTGTGGTGGGTTAAACGGTATTCGATTCCCCAATAGGAAAAGTTAATAGACATCATTTTTTTAAGTTAATTTTCATTGAAAAAATTTATTTTTGATCTTAAGGAAACATTCTTACTTGTCATGTTGACTTTCAACTTTTACTAGATTTCTTGCAAAAACTCATACATTCTCCAAAAGACGAGTATTTAGGAAGACTTGTTCGCATTAAGAGTAATATAATCAATTTCTTGAGAATCACCTAATCCACAAAATATCACTATATATTTCCCATTTCTTTATACCCTTAACAAAACCAAAACCAAAAAGGATAGTACAAGATCAGATAATCCAGAAAAGGATAACCCTTTATAAAAAGAAAATATATTCTTAATCTCCAAAATTTTTCAAACAAAACCAAAAGTTCAAAAAATACCATTCAATAAACATCTATCCATAAAATACTTCAAAGTAAACCCAACTAAGATTGAATCCCAAATATTTGAAAGATTTAGTCACATAGTCTTCCAAGGTACAAATTAACACATATCTTTAAATAACATCAGTTGCTCTTAATGTCTCGTATTGAAAATTAATTAACCTAATCATATATCCTCCATGATAGGTCAATAATTTCCCTAGATAACCCAAAATCAACATACCCTTGATTCATAAAATCATCTAACTAAAAATAATTAGTCAAACTAACTAGGGACTTCACGTATTCCAGTGGTAGGTGATAAATAACAGTCGCACTTTGGTTGTGGGTTCGATTCCCGCAGCTTTGTCCGATGCAACGGGTTGTCACACAGTCTGCGTGTTGTCCTTTTTATAAAACTCCAAAAATAACCCTAACATTTTTTAACCTCAATAGTTTCCTTATAAATCTCATTTTCATCCAAATTCCTTACGATCTCAACTTATTAATTCCTGAAGTCTTATTTCACCACTATAAAGTAAAACGATTCCCAAAATGAATAACAACATACCTTGATCATGGCGTCCACTCGATTTCATCGTTATCTTGTTCACGTAGGTAGAACTCCCATGAATTACAACAATGATTTATAGATCCTTCAAAATCATTTTCTTCTTACATTGAAATACACCTTCTACAACATGGTTCATATGGGTGTTCACATAAAAATAGTTTTGGAAAATAATCATGTAAGACATATAATTCCAAAACATCTAATAAAACATGATTTCTAAAAAATAGTCAGATAGAATTTAAGTTGAAACTTTCGATTATTGGTCATTTTAAAATACCATAAGTATTTACTGAGATACTATATTTTAAAAGAAAATATAAATAGGTTCTGTAAGGGTCTCCTTCCTCAACACCATATTTAAAATCATAATATGCTTCAAATTCTTTTGATAAGGTAAATTATTTGAAAATACCTTGATAATATTTACCTTTCTTGAAAATATGAGAATATTGTGAAAATAATATTTGTCTTAATATAACCAATGATCCACGATGATAATGAGGTATAGTAGAGGTGTTTGATATCTCAAACAACTGCTTGAAAGTGAGTTGTATTCTAGAAAATTTTCCCAATCATCCGAACATGACTTTGCAATAATTATTGCAAGCATGTCATCAGGAAGAGATAGGAATGTCATTTCAGATCCTCCTCCTTCCATTCGTAACTAACTTTACTTGACCTTAAAAAAGGTTATAAATCAAGGATTTAACTGAAATAATAGATATAAGGACTAACCATGTTTCTAACAAAACTCATAATCCCTAAAGTTGTCTAAACCGACCTATGATACCAAATATATGGCCCCGGCCTTAAACGTTACATAATATTGAATTAAATGAATAATTCACATTGGGGATCTTTTCATGGTTTACAGTTTTATAGAATTAGGAAATAACTATTACATCTCAAAAGATTACAAACTAGACACTACAACTAAGTTTCCATAAAATAAAAACTCTTAAAAAGAAACATGTCTAGTTCCATATTTTAGATAGCATGACTTTCCCTTGATCCCATCCTTGACCCTATTGCACAATAAGTCCTGTGAAAAAAATTTCAAAAAAAACATGGGGTGGGGATAAAAAGATCAGTAAGGGATACATAAAGCATGAAAACTCTTAGTTTTTCAAAAAAAATAGTACACCATGTATAATTTATCAAAGTAATACTTTTCACCTTTATGTAGTATTAAAAACTATTCACTGAATAAAAGATCATTACTTACCCTTTTTAATCAAAATATTACCATAAACCCCATATAAAGAACAGATAACATATAAAGGTAACTTGGGACATAAATATACTTAAATGGAATAACCATACGGTCAACTTCCACACATATCACTTAATGGAATAGCCATACGGCCAACTTCCATACCCAATGCATTGGAGGTTATACTGTAACAACCCGTCCTGGTATTCACAGCACCACCTGTCATATGGTTTATCACGTAACCACCCGTAAAATGTCCATGTACCATTATAAATTCATAAGACTAAAAAACAAATATAATGGAAAGAAAAAATTTCCACACATTGATCAAAATATATGACTAAAATATATTGACATAAAAAATCCATTATAAAAAAAATTTGTAATACCAAAATACATAAAAGATTATATGGTATTTATTTCATTTTAAAAACATTACGGCTTATTGAGGAAGCCAAAGACCAAATAATACTCGCGGTGGCGGAAAAGGTTGTTGTCACCGCGTACGTTAAAAAAACATTCCTTTTTGACATTTATTAAAACACTTCATAGAAAAAGATTCCTTTTGAATAAACGTAAAAGTCAAAGGGGTTTATACACCGTATAAAAGAAAGTTGTGTATAAAATGAAATATTTCTCAATGAAAGGAGATTGAGACGAAGTCCCTTACAAATACGGTATCCTTGGATTAAGGATAAATCAATTACATAATTATGTGTGACAAATTTTACACCAAATATAAGTGGATATTAAGTGTAATACAATCGGAGATTATTCACACATATTCATAGAACGACATATTCAAGCAGTTCAAGTCTATCCCAAAGAATCAAAACTGGGTTAAGAAGTTCCTTTGCAAAAATTTGACTGCCTAACGGCGTCCCTTAAAAATTCAGAAAATGAGTTGATGAGAGAGAAAAAGAGGTATCTCATCACTTGGACATAACATTTATAGCAATAAGGATATATAAGAACATATGACATCATAATAATATTAAAAGACAAAAAAAATATGTCTTTTCAAATGAGGAGGGTGAAAGGTTCCCTTACCGACTTGGGTAACCTTCGAAACATAAACCCCATGGAAGAAGGGTCATAAAATAAAGATGTAAATACCCATAATTGAAATTATACTACAAGAATAGTATAATAATGTGTAGTAAATATAGTACATAAAGGAAATGGTGGTAAACGTAGCATAAATGTCACGGGAATAAAAGTGAGATGAAAAATCCCTTACGAAAACTCGACAGCCTTACGACGCCACTTAAAATTTCCAAAAATGTATTTATGAGATTAAATAGGGTATCTCCTAATATGAGCATAAAAATTATAGTATGAGGAATATAAAATAACATCACCAAACATAATAAATATGATCTTAAAATAAATGACATAAAAGAGAGTACTTAAAAAGAAAGAGAGAGGTTGGATCCCTTACGAAAATTCGGCAGCCTAACGGCGCCACTAAAAACTTCCAAAAATGGATTGATGAAATAAAATAGGGTCTCTAATCATATTAACATAAAATTTACAGCATGAGTAATATAAAATAATATCCCCCAACATAACAAAGACGAGATTAAAAGTAATTACATAAAAGAGTGTACTTAAAAATAAAGAGAGGGGTAGGATCCCTTACCTCGTATCCGACTTGACTCGATCGTTCTTTAATATCCTTAATAATAAACTTGAGTTAATTTATACTTGCTTAAGAACCTTTTTAATGTTCATTATTCCTTTTATATCACTTATTACCATGTCATGAACACTATGTAATTATTTAAGTTATTAAGGTTGTTTTAACGATCATTGCTACTTGAGTCAAAAATAAACTCTTTGTAATTAAAAGTTTGTTCATGGGGTAAAATATCCATAATATCCAGAATTATATTCATTATGTAGATATAATATATATAATATATATCAATTATATACATGCATGTATAAATTACATAATATTTAGAGGTAAGAAATGAAATGCACCGTTCATGGAGACGGTAAGCCGTACGTACTCATTAACGCTACTTCCATTTCTATTTCATATTTAATGGAATTAAAACATAATGATACATAATAGTATTATAATTCCAGTATGGTATAATATATAATATAATTAAATATATCCTTTATACATACCACATATGGTATTAATGAATCAAATCACTTTGAGGGGGCGGTAGTCCGCACTTCCTAAAATGAATATATAGTGTTTACCCATAATGGAAACCATAAAGGTATGCCATAAATGAAAAATACATAATCTTAAGGAAAACATAAAAATATTATATATCATATATAAATATAGTGACATCTTAATGACCACCTTTGAAGGTGTGGAAATAATATTGAACAATCATCGTTTCGTGAGGCAGAAATTCAACATCCACAGAAACAGTATGTTCTTTAACCATTAGATGTAGGTGTGTGTAAGTGTAGCTCAAATACTTCTTATAAAAACATCCTAGTATATGTAAGATATTGGTTCTGTCACAAAATAAATGAAAAAAAAGAGTTTAGGGGGGTTGAGAAGCAAAATAAAACAAAATAGCACAAGTGAAGATGTTACCTTAAAATCAGGTAACTCCCTTTGGTTTGAACAAAAAGGGTTTCTTGAAGAGATTCCTGCCTAATTTAAGGATTCTAGGATGAGAGGAGGGATGTGGAGAGAGAAAATGATCATAGAATGTCCGAGCCAAAGGCTTGAGAGGTTTGGGTAAGGAGATAGAGGTTGGGGCCTTTTATAAGAGGAGAGGAGGGGAAATCTTGGAAAAGTATAAAATGTTACTTTATTTTCAAATGTGTTTAGGATTTTAAAGGTCCCACAATGATTTATTTTTAGGATAAGGTGATAGGAGTTCTAAATCCACCCATCCAATAGGTTTTTGACATGTGTAGGTCTTAGATATTACATTATATTTTCATTTTATTTAAATCGTTAAATAATGAGGTAATCGTTGCATCATCATTATGTCATAAATAATTTAATTTATTTACTGTCCAAAAATTATCAAACAAATACTATGATGTTTGAAATCTTTTTAGCATTCCAGTGACTATTTATAGTAAATGTAAAGACCTGTAAAATTCAAAGAATTTTTTTTCTTAATTTTCTTTGGGATTTTACAAGAACTCAGTTTCTGATGAAACTTGATTCCGAGGCCCGGTGTGCCCGGAATTTCTATCCGAAGTTTAGCTTGGGTACGTTCAGTGAACGAATGAGCAGGAATTTCTATCTTTTGAACTGTTGCTTGGAATCAAATTCTGAGGGCACCGATGGAACCACAGTGCTGGTAATTTCTTAGAAACACCTTTTCTGGAGTTTCGTTTTCATGAGAGAGATTGATAAAAATTGTGGAAGTTAAAATAAAAAATTTAACTACAATTTTTGTTTTCTCTAAGTGGATTTAATCTTTGGGTGTAAGTTGGGTAACTACCCAACTTCCCATGGGAGGTTATGAGGGTGGTGGGCCCCACACGAACCCCACCACTTCATTTTCCTTAACTCCCTCAACTCACAATTAATTTTGATAACTTAAGTTTTAATAACTTATGATATTAATGAAGTGGGTTTAATGTGAGTATTTGAAATTCAAACTCTTGTCAAGTTAACAAAATAAGTGTGGGCTTATTTTATTAAGGGTTGGATTTCTTATTGTGGAGTTTTTGGGAGAAAAGGCTAAGGAACATGAGGAACTTATTCGCCTTCGACGAAGAACGCGAAGAACGCATCGATATCCGACGAAGAACGCCGAGTCCTCGGAAACCGACTACGTGACGCCGTATACTGCGACGCTAACGACGTCTTCTTTCACGATGTCTCTTTTCACGACAGATAATACGCGACGAATCCTTGTTCGAAGAACCTCCGTTCAAGCTACGCTCGAGGTAGGGGTTTATGTGTTTTTCTTTTCGTGTTTTACTCCCGTTCATTATCCACGTGTATTTGGACCGCATGCTATCGATTTATAGGGGGAGGTCAGACCGCACAAACACGGCCGACCCCCCTCCCTTTTTATTTTCTTGTTGTTGCGGTACTAAGGTAAGTAACGTGGTGCCGTCGCACCGCACGAGATCTTACGGCAAGGAATGCGAGGCGCCGTCACGCCGCACCGAGAAATTGAACCAAGACGTGGCGACGTCACGCCGCACCGGAGAACCACAAAAGCACAGCAGACGGAGCGGGGCCACGGTGGAGGGGTGAGTCGTCGTCGCGTCGCACCAGATGAATGAAGGCCGCGGCCGAAAACGGGCCGCCGGTGTCAGTGCAGAGAGGGGACGGGCCGTCGCCGGTCCCGTGACGGCAGAAACCGGCCGGCCGGGGCGGGCCAGCCGGACAAGGAAAAGCCGGGGGTTCAAACCCCTGGCCGGCCAGCTGAGTGGCCCCCATTACCCCCCCCCCCCGCTATCCGAACGGCTCAGCCGTTCGCCCGAGCCACCTGGCACCGTGCGCCAACGCTCCGGGCAGCGCCCAGGGGGTCTCGGGTCGGGTCGGTCCGGGCCCGAAACCCCCGTTTTCGGACCCTCATCGGTATTTTTCCCATTTCGTGGGCTACGGACCTCCGATCAACACACCATCAGCGGCGATGTGATCCTTGGATCGAGACGGTCGATTCGACATATTGCACTCATGTTTTTGGAATACTTTGGGTTCGGCCGAGTTGGTTCGTACACGAAACCAACTGGGCCCTCGGAGGAGAAACACTCATAATGTGAGCTCAGGATGTCCGATTAATGTGCCGTCGACTTTGGTGGATTCATCTATGTGAGATGGAACTATTGGATTACTCCGGCCGGGGTTTGGACACAGGTGGGGTATGGTTGGGTTGGTTTTGACTTAAAAAACAACCAGGCCCCTGGGATCAAAAGGCCAATAACTCTAAGATTGGGCGTCCGACTGACGCGCCGTCTATGACGCTGAGTTCCTGTAGACGATACAGAACTTTTGGATACATCAACTCTGGACTTTTTGTCAGTTGATGTATCAGCCTCTCGGCTCGTGGATCGGACCCTCCCGAACGAGCTTGCTGTGTGCGGGAACCCTAGAGCTGGCTGCGTTGCGACTGTGACAACGACGACGACTGTACAGAGATCCTCATTGGATTTGACGGTGACGACTACAACACTCAGCGATCCTACGTGGATCAGGGCTCCCGATCCTGTGTGGTTCTGATCCTGTGTGGGTCAGCGCTCAGCGGTTCTGTGTGAGCCAGCGCCTACAGATCCTGTGTGGGTCTGATCCTGTGGGGGTCATTGTGGGGGTTAGTTACCTATCGATCCTTTGTGGGTCATTGTGAGGGTTAGTAACTATCGATCCTTTGTGGATCCAATGGCTTAGATGAGTCAGTTGATATATCTGATCATATCTATCGTCATACGAAGAAGTTTACATGTGTGAGCTGAATCCTGTTTTGCTTTCCTATGTGGATTGTGTTGTGCTATCCTATGTGGAATTACATTTTTCTTTCTTGTGTGGACTGGGTTGTACTTTGGCTTGGATGTTGGTGCCGAATGAGAATTGATGACATAGGTATATGTGTGGGAATATACCTAAGAAGTGTCGAAGTTTACTTCGTGATTGTATCTTTCATTTGTGGATTATCCTTCGTGGATTCTGGGAGACCTTCGGGGGTCTTGAGGTCTCTACTAAGTAGCTTATACTCACCCCTGCACGGGCTATACCCACACTACGTTGTGTTGGTTACAGACGACGGAAAATGCTGATCGTGGTTGAGGCTTGCAGATCAGGACGATACCTGCAGGTGGACCACTGGGCAGGACGTACTCGGAGAGGACGGTTGGACCCGAGGAGGTGTGGAGGCTATCTGTACTCACCCTTCAGGTGGGAGTCCCAGTGGACAGATCGAGGCTACGACATTACCTTTCAGTTGCTGTTTTCCCTTTTCGTGTTATACATTACTTTTAGTATGGTTTTTTATTCTGACCCACTTACTTTTCCACACTTACTATTGTACTCAGTTTTTACTTAGTGTTTACTTATTCTTGCTTGCTCTGTGGTGTTTGTTTACTTTACAAAGGCAATGCCTTCCCTTTTTACCGGGATTTACATCTTGGTGTTAGTCGCCAGCCCCTGTCCTTTGGAGGGCGGGCTGGGGGTAGTCACGACACGGACCCTGAGGACAGGTCGTGACAGTAAAAAATCTGACTTGTATAACCCCATGTAAAAATTATTTTATTAAAACAATACATGTTTGTGTCATTTTTACTTTTACTTTAAATAAAAGGCATAAATGTCATTATCTTACCCAAGTGGCTCCATGGGGTCCCAAAAATCAACCCATGGTTTGTCTTGGTCGGCCATTACTCATCCAATAGGGTGAGGACAAGTGTTAAGATATTTTCATTCTATTATAATATCATTTTTACCTTGAATCACACTAATTACCTTTAATCGCGATTAATAAAACATAAATGTTAATTTTCATCAAAAATTATTTTCATCCCATTGAACAAGATTTTACTTATTAATGAAAATCATTTATATTGGATTTTTGAAATTCAAATCACAGAAGTGGTAATGTTCCATTTAAACGAAAAATCTGTTTTTGTAACTACCACTTTGTGGTTTCACTATTCATCAATAATTAAGGTTTTTCAGAAAAATACAAAAAATTCACCCTAAGATATATTTGATATTACAAATTCAAAACTGATGTCTATTTTACCAAATTTATAACATAGCAGTTTCATTAATTAATTTTATAATTAAATCCCGCTGTCAAATCAAATAGCGTGTTTTGAAAAAACAATATCTATCAAAAGATTGACACTCTTTTATGTCCAATCTCAAAGTGATATTAATTCCAATGTCCAGAATTGAATTAAATGGTAAAAATATATTCTAATTTAACTTTAAAACCAATTCAAAAGACAATATAATCATATAAATAAATTATATTAAAAAGAGGTTTTGAATTAAAATACATCATTTTTTACTATTCATAAAAAATTAACTTTATCGCAAAAATACCAAAAATTTAAACAAAGTAAATTTTGATGCCCCAATTCCAAAGAAGAATTTTATTTTGTCAAATATAACACATAAAATTGTCAAAAAGTGTATTTAAAAGGGGCTCACCATCAAAAGGCGGTTAATCAACCTTTTAAAGAATATTAGAATGTTTACGCTTAAAATTGGATTCATTCACATTTTTAATCTTCTAACATTTATTGTAAAAAGTAAAAATATTTGACAAACATATATAATCATTTTTTTGTTAGTTATGTTCATTCCCACCATTACAACGATGAGGTGATAACTACCCTTTAATATAAAATTATTTTATTATTAGAGTGCAACATAAGATTTCAAAGGAACTCGTTGTTGCGTATTGGGTAACCCATCGAGCATAGCGTTCCCTTTAAATTAATATTAACATTTTATTCACAAACATGGATAATTATAAAAATGTCATATTCTTTATTTACCTGGGGTGTTACATACTTCCACCCTTCTGGGAATTGTGTCGTCGCAATTTCAAAATTCGGCTCGGAAACATCATTGAAAGTCCCACATCGGAACAAGAGTCGGTAAAACAATCACTTTAAAAGAAAGAGAGAGAAGTATAGAGGTCACCCGAGTTAACCCATTCTAGGATTCCATGTAGGAAAACATGCATATGGAAGAAGTAGTAGAGGGTCCTGTTCTGATGGAGAGTTACAAAAAACATGTTTAGGAGAAAGTTAACCACAAGAAAATCACAAACTTGTGGTGGGTTAAACGGTATTCGATTCCCCATTAGAAAAAGTTAATAGACAACATTTTTGTTTTAAGTTAATATTCATTGAGAAATTTAATTATGATCTTAAGGAAACAAACTTACTTGTCATGTTGACTTTCATCTTTTACTAGATTTCTTACACAAACTCATACATTCTCCAAAAGAAGAGTATTTAGGAAGACTTGTTCGCATTAAGAGTACTATAATAAATTTCTTGAGAATCAACTATTCCAAAAAAGAGCACTATATATTTCCCATGTCTTTATACACTTACCAAAACCAAAACCAAAAAGGTTAGTACAAGATCAGATAATCCAGAAAAGGATAACCCTTTATAAAAATAAAATCTATTCTTAATCTCCAGAATTTGTCAAACAAAACCCAAAGTTCAACAAAGAACATTAAATAATCATCTATCCATAAAATTCTTCAAAGTAAACCCAACTAAGATTGAAACCCAAATATTTGAAAGATTTAGTCACATAGTCTTCCAAGGTACAAATTAACACATATCTTCAAATAACCTCAGTTGCTCTTAATATCTCGTATTGAAAAGTAATTAACCTAATCATATATCCTCTATGATAGGTCAATAATTTCCATAGATAACCCTAAATCAACATACCCTTTATTCATAAAATCATCTAACTAAAAAGAATTAGTCAAACTAACCGGGGACTTCACGTAGTCCGGTGGTAGGCGATAAATAACAGTCACACTTTGGATGTGGGTTCAATTCCAGCAGCTTTGTCCGATGAAATGGGTTGTCACACGGTCTGCGTGTTGTCCTTTTTATAAAACTCCAAAAATAACCGTAACATTTTTTATCCTCAATAGTTTCCTTATACCTCTCATTTTCATCCAAATTCAGTACGATCTCAACTTCTTAATTCCTGAAGTCTTATTTCACCACCATAAAATAAAATTATTCCCAAAATGAATAACAGCATACCTTGATCATGGCGTCCACTCGGTTTCATTGTTATCTTATTCGCGTAGGTAGAACTCCCATGAATTACAACAATGATTTAGAGATCCTTAAAAATCATTTGCTTCTTCCATGAAAATACACCTTGTACAAAATGGATCATATGGGTGTTCACAGAAAAATAGTTTTAGAAAATAATCATGTATGACATATAATTCCAAAACATTTGATAAAACATGATTTCTATAAAATAGTCATGCAGAATTTGAGTTGAAATTTTCTATTATTGGTCCATTTAAAAAACAATAGGTATGTGCTGATAGAATATATTTTAAAAGAAAATATAAATAGGTTGGAAAGGGTCTCCTTCATCTTCACAATTTTTAAAATCGTAAATGCTTCAAATTCTTGTGAGAAGGTAAATTATTTTAAATTACCTTGATAATATTTACCTTTCTTGAAAATATGAGAATATTGTGAAAATATTATTTGTCTAAATACAACCCATGATCAACAATGATAATGTGGTATAGTGGAGGTGTTTGATATCTCAAACAAATTCTTGCAAGTGAGTTGTATGCTAGAAAACGTTTCGCAATCATCTGAACATGACATTGCAATAATTATTGCAAGAATGTCATGAGGAAAATGTTGGAATTTCATTTCAGATCCTCCTCCTTCAATTCGTAACTAACTTTACTTGACCTTAGAAAAAGTTATAAAAAAAGGATTTAATCGAAATAATAGATATAGGGACTAACCATGTTTCTAACAAAATTTCTAATCTGTAAAGCTGTCTAAACCGTCCTTTGAAACCAACTATAAGGCCATGACCTTAAACCTTACTTAATATTGAATTAAATGAATAATTCACATTGAGGATCTTTTCATGGTATAGAGTTTTATAGAATTAGGACATAACTATTACATCTCAAAATATTACAAACTAGACACTTCTACTATGTTTCCATAAAATAAAAACTCTTAAAAAGAAACATGTCTAGTTCCATGTTTTAGAATGCATGAAATTCCATTGATCCCATCCTTGACCCTATAACACAATAAGTCCTGTGAAAAACATTTCAGAAAAAAACTTTGGGTGAGCATAAAAAGCTCAGTAAGGGATACATAAAGCATGAAAACTATTAGTTTTTCAAAACAACAAGTAAACCATGTATAATTTGTCAAAGTAATATTTTTAACCTTTATGTAGTATTAAAAACTCTTCACTGAATAAAAGATCATTACTTACCCTTTTGTAACCAAAATATTACCATAAAACCCATATAAATAACACATAACATATAAAGGAAACTTGGGACATAAATATACTTAAATGGAATAACCATACGGTCGACTTCCACACATATCACTTAATGGAATAGCCATATGGCCGACTCCCATACCCAATGCATTGGAGGTTATAACGTAACCACCCATCCTGGTATTCACGGCACCACCCATCATATATTTTATCACGTAACCACCCGTAAAATGTCAAAGTACCATTATAAAATCATAAGACTTAAAATCAAATATAATGGAAAGAAAACATGGGCTCACATTGATCACAATATATGACTAAAATATATTGACATAAAAATTCCTTTATAAAAACCATTTTCAATACAAAAATACATAAAATATTATATGGTATTTATTTCATTTTGAAAACATTATGGCTTATTGAGGATGACAAAGACCAAATAATACTCGCGGTGGCGGAAAAGGTCATTGTCACCGCGTATGATAAAAGAAACATTCCTTTTTGTCAGTTAGTAAAACACTTCGTAGAAAAAGATTCCTTTTGTATAAAAGTAAAATTAAAAGGGGTTTATTCACCGTATAAAAGAAATTTGTGTATAAAAGGAAATATGCCTCAATGATAGGAGATTGAGATGAAGTCCCTTACAAATACGGTATCCTTGGATTAAGGATAATTCAATTACATAATTATGTGTGACAAAAAAATACACCAAATATAAGTGGATATTAAGTGTAAAACAATAAAAGTTTATTCACACATAGTCATAGAATGAAATATTCAAGGAGTTCATGTTTATCCCAAAGAATCAAAATTGGGTTAAGAAGTTCCCTTGCAAAAATTTGACAGCCTAACGGCATCACTTCAAAATTCAGAAAATGAGTTGATGAGAGAGAAAAAGGGGTATCTCAATACTTGGACATAAAATTTATAGAAATAAATATATATAGGAACATATCCCATCATAATAATATTAAAAGACCTAAAAAATATGTCTTTTAAAATGAGGAGGGTGAAAGGTTCCCTTACCGACTTGGGTAACCTTCAAAACGTAAACCCCATGGAAGAAGGGTTATACAATAAAGATGTAAATACCCATAATTGAAATTATCATACACAAAGAGTATAATAATGTGTAGTACATACAGCACACAAAGGAAATGGTGGAAAACGTTGCATAAATGTCACGGGAATAAAAGTGAGATGAAAAATCCCTTACGAAAACTCGGTAGCCTTACAACGCCACTTAAAACTTCCAAAAATGTATTTATGAGATTAAATATGGTATATCTTAAAATGAACATAAAAATTACAGTATGATTAATATAAAATAACATCCCCAAACATAATAAAGATGAGGTCAAAATAAATGACATAAAAGAGAGTACTTAAAAAGAAAGGGAGAGGTTGGATCCCTTACGAAAATTCGGCAGCCTAACGGCGACACTCAAAACATCCAAAAATGGATTGATGAGATCAAATAGGGTCTCTAATAATATTAAAATAAAATTTATATCAAGAGTAATAAAAAATAATATCCCCCGACATAACAAAGAGGATATTAAAAGGAATGACATAAAAGAGTGTACTTAAAAAGAAAGAGAGGGGTAGGATCCCTTACCTCGTATCTGACTTGACTCGATCGTTCTTTAATCTCCTTAATAATAAGCATGAGTTAATTTATACTGGATTAAGAACATTATTCAGGTTCATTATTCTTTTTATATCACTTATTACCATGCCATGAACACTATGTAATTATTTAAGTTAATAACGGTTGTATTAACGATCATTGCTACTTGAGTCAAAAATAAACTCTTTGTAATTACAAGTTTGTTCATGGGGTAAAATATCCATAATATCCAGAATTATATTAATTATGTAGATATCATATATATAATATATATCCATTATATACATGCATGTATAATATTACATAACATTTAAAGGTATGAAATGAAATGCACCGTTCATGGAGACGGTAAGCCGTACGTACTCACTAACGCTACTTCAATTCCTATTTCATATTTAATGGAATTAAAACATAATGATACATAATATTATTATAATTACAGTATGGTATAATATATAATATGATTAAATATATCCTTTATACGTACCACCTATGGTATTAACGAATCAAATCACTTTGAGGGGGCGATAGTCCGCACTTCATAAAATGAAGATATCATGTTTACCCATAATGGAAACCATAAAGGTATGCCATAAATGAAAAATAAATAAGCTTAAGGAAAACATAAAAATATTATATATCATATATAAATATATTTACATCTTAATGGCCACCTTTGAAGGTGTGAAAATAATATTGAACAATAATCATTTCGTGAGGCAGAAATTCACCATCCACAGAAACAGTATGTTCTTTAACCATTAGATGTAGGTGTGTGTAATTGTATATTGAATACTTCTTATAAAAAATTCCTAGTATATGTAAGATACTGGTTTTTGTCACAAAATAAATCAATAAAAATAGTTTATGGGGTTGGAGAAGAAAAATAAAACAAAAGAGCACAAGTGAAAACGTTACCTTAAAATCAGGTAACTCCTTTTCGTTTGAACCAAAAGTGTTTATTGAAGATCTTTTTCATATGTTAAGGCTTCTAGGATTATTATAGGGATGTGGAGAGACGAAATGATCATAGAATGGCCGAGACAAAGGCTTTCTAGGTGTGGGTAAGGAGGTAGAGGTGGGGGGCCTTTTATAAGAGGAGAGGAGAGGCACTCTTGGAAAAGTATAAAATGTTACTTTATATTCAAATGTTTTTCAGATTTTAAAAGTCCCAAATTGATTTATTTCGAGTATAAGGTGATTAGAGTTCTAAATCCACCCATCCAATAGGTTTTTGACATGTTTAGGTCTTATATTTTACATTATATTTTCATTTTATTTAAATCGTTAAATAATGAGGTAATCACTGCATCATCACTATGTCATAAATAATTTAATTTATTTAATGTCCCAAAATTATAAAAAAAATACTATGATGTATTAAATCGTTTTATCTTTACAATGACTATTTATAGTCAAAAATATGACTTGTATAACACCATGTAAAGATTATTTTATTAAAATAATACATGTTTGTGTCATTTTTACTTTTACTTTAAATAAAATGTATAAATGACATTATTTTACCCAAGTGGCTCCATGGGGTCCCAAAAATCGACTCATTGGTTGTCTTGGTCGGCCCTGACTAATCCAATATGGTTATCACAAGTTTAATGATATTTTCATATTATTATAATATCATTTTTACCTTAAATCACACTAATTACCTTTAATCGCGATTAATAAAACATAAAAGTTACTTTTCATCAGAAATTATTTTCATCCCACTGAACCACATTTTACATAATAATGAAAATCATTTATATTGGATTTTTTAAATTCAAATCACAGAAGTGGTAATGTTACATTTAAACAAAAAATTAGTTTTTGTAACTACCACTTTGTGGTTTCACTATTCATAAAAAAATTAAGGTTTTTCAAAAAAATACCAAAAATTCACCCTAAGATATATTTGATATTCCGAATTCAAAAATGATGTCTATTTTATCAAATTCATAACATAGAAGTATCATTAAATAATTTTATAATTAAATCCCACTGTCAAATCAAATAGCGTGTTTTTAAGAAACAATATCCATCAAAAGATTGAAACTCGTTTATGTCCAATCTCAAAGTGATATTAATTCCAATGTCCACCATTGGATTAAATGGTAAAAATATATTCTAATTTCACTTTAAAACCAATTAAAAATACAATCTAATCATATAAATAAATTATATTAAAAAGAGGATTTGAATTAAAATACAACATTTTTCACTATTCATAAAATATGAACTTTATTAGAAAAATACCAAAAATTGACACAAATTAAATTTTGATGTCCCTATTCCAAAGTAGAATTTTATTTTGTCAAATATAACACATAAAATTGTCAAAAGTGGATTTAAAAGAGGTTCACCATCAAAAGGCGGTTAATCGAGCTTTTAAAGAATATTAGAATCTTTACGCTTAAAATTGGATTCATTAACATTTTTAATCTTCTAACATTTATTGTAAAAAGTAAAAATATTTGACAAACATATATAATCATTTTTTTGTTAGTTCTGTTCATTCCCACCATTACAATGACGAGGTGTTAACTACCATTTAAAATAAAATTATTTTATTATTAGAGTGCAACGTAAGATTTCAAAGGAACTCGTTGTTGCGTATTGGGTAAGCCATCGAGTAGAGAATTACCTTTAAATTAATATTAACATTTTATCCACAAATACGGATAATTATAAAAATTTCATATTCTTTATTTACCTGGGGTGTTATAGTATTTATAATTTTTGATTTTATTATGGAAAAATAGTGGGTCAACCTATACCCATGGTTTGGTTAAACTGTGGCTATAGGTTTTCTCACAACATTCCCACAAAATTCCCCTCCCACAAAACCTATTTCCATTGTTTAAAAAACCATGGGTATAAGGATGACCTATATCCACAATTGTTTTATAGAACCGCATGTATAGGTTTTCCCATGGCCTTCCTATGAATTTTTTCCCCCAGGAAACCTATTGCTACAGTTTACCAAAACTATGGCTATAGGGGAGACCAATAGTCATGGTTTTCAGAAACCATGCGTTGAACATTTTTTTTATCTGTGACCCACTTTTGGGATTATATGACCCATAAATGAAACGTTTTTTTAGCCAATATTCAAACAAAGTAAAATTTTCATACAAATGCATATTTATTTGGGTATTCAATACAATTATCATGTGATCTACATGTTCTTACTGACAATTTGAATATATAATGAAATAATATATAAATACTTCCATAAATTCATCAAGGTAATCTCAAAAGGATATATTTATTAAATCAATGAAGATATTGGGAACATTAATATGTCCAAATGGAATGACTTTATACTAATAGTTTCCATACCATGTAGTGTATACAGTCCTGGATATATGCTCCCTCTTGAACCCGACCTTACAAGTGTTGGTGGGATATTCTAGAGTATGTTGGGAAGCATGAGGAGATATCATAGAAGGACTTAGAGGGGATGTTTTTTAGACACTTATATACAAATACATTGAGGGATGATAAAGATCAAGAGTTAATTAATTTGGTATAGGAGGGAATTTCAGTGATGGACTACACTAAAAGCTTCATCAACCTATTGTACTTTGCACCATATATAGTTGTTGATTAGATATATAGAGTGAGATGTTTTTAGTATGGTATTCACTATGAGATAATGTCACAAATGAACATATTTTTCATTATTTTCTTTTCATATATGATGAATTAGACAGTCATCATAGAATGAAATCTAAGAGAGACCCCAAGAAATTGCAAGGTTATTTCAGGATGGTGGACTCAGAGCTGTTCTTCTAGGGGAAAGAATCATTTCAATGACAATTATTTATAGGGAAAAAACATGAAGAGTATATAGAGAAGTGAGAAACTATCTCATTACCATATTCTATTATAGTGATATCAGTGTGGAAATTTGGTCTATATGTGACCTTAGTGTCCATACCCCACTTTGGACTATTATTCGTGTGGTCGGTTAGTTCACCTTTATAAGTATTGAAGGAAATTTTTGCAACATATAAATGGTATGGGATGAGGACATGTACTATAATATTTGAAGAAATCATCTACACCTCGTTATATTGATAGGTAGAATTCCATATGATGTTCAGGTTGAGGTAGGAGACATGGTACCCTAGTGCGAGAAAGAAAGTACCAAGAATATGGAATAACTCAAGGGAATGAGACCAGAGACCTAAGCAGAGAGCATAGTCAGCTTCACTTAATGTAGACTACACTGACTATTGTGGATGTATGAACTTCTACCATCAAAGGATTGATTCTTCTATAATCTACCTTTTTTTAAATGGTATAATCACATTCTTTTTTGATGTTGTATTTATTCAAAATGGTTTAGGATTTATTGTGGAAGTCATAGATGGTGTATTGACCATCAACACTCCTATGGGGTTTTATCAAGTGAATATAAAATGTTTCTAGGTGTA
Source organism: Viscum album (assembly GCA_963277665.1). NCBI lineage: Eukaryota > Viridiplantae > Streptophyta > Magnoliopsida > Santalales > Viscaceae > Viscum > Viscum album. The sequence continues at coordinate 175,390,799 of OY728128.1, forward strand.
TTATAAATAAATTGGTGGTTCCCATTTTTTGGGAACCGATCATGCTACGAAGGATAGGTTTCAATTTGATTCTTTGTATGGATTGACTAGTTCAATATCTGACTCATATCAAGTCTTATTAGAGGAAAGTTACCTTTTAATCACTAGTGGTAGACAACTATTTTCACTAAGGAGAGTGGGATATTTATGCTAGTCTTTCATGAACAATTTTGTGTTGATAGGATTGACTCATAGCTCAAATAGAAGGTTATGATCTAGATTATGGTGGAATGGAACATGATTATTTTCCTACATTGGTAGACTATTTTAGGATGTATTTCTTGAGGAGTTTTATGGATGACCACCTAAGTAATATATCGTGGTCATGATCGATTTGGTGTCAACGGAAAGGATAATTTTTATTCTGCCATACATAAGAGAACTAGTGAGAATCAGGAGTTAAATGTCTTGTTGGGAGATCCTGAAGCTAAAGGTTTCTCATATCCAAGTATGTCCCAATGGGTTTTTTTAGTTCTTTATCCAAGAAAGATGATTGTAATTTGTGCTCATGTTTGGATTACAAGATATTTATCCATATGATAGTCATGAAATGATATCCTCTTTTACGCATTGATGATATCTTCGATCAAATGAGAGGTTCTAAGATCTTCTCTAAGATTGATTTGAGAATATGATACCACCGATTGAGGGTGATACCATTGGACATACATTGGACTATTTTTAGAAGAAGGTATGACTTTTATGAGTTAATTATGATACCATTTGGTTTAAAAAATTCACCATCTATATTCATGGTATTAATGAATTGATTATTTCATCATTTGAGGAATATGTTTTAGTTCTTTTTTCAATAACATCATTGTGAACTCATAGTCAGTAGATGATCATGACCCGCACCCTAACATTATCATAATCGCCCTGAGAAAACATCATATTTATTCCATGCTAACTAAATGCACTTTTCAGATTGGTAAACTGAACTTCTTGGGATAAATCATCTAAGTGGAAATAGTTTCAATGGATCAAGATAAGGTTGCAACCATGGTATCTTTTTTGAATCTCATGAATGTCTTATATATTCAATTTTTTCATGTTTTAACATGTTATTATCAGTTATTTATCTATAAATTATCCCATATATAAGCATTGATTTCAATTATACCTAATAAGGGAGTAATATTTGTTTGGTCATATTCATATGAGAGAGATATTTAGGACAAGAAAAAAAGTTTGATCTCATCACCTATCCTCACATTACTTATTCTTGGTAAATCATATACAATGTACTATGAAAAATTTGAAGTTATACATGGAGTTGTTTTCATGTAGGAGTATTCAGTAGTAACTTAAGGCTCTAGAGAACTAAGACTGCATGAGAGGAATTATCCTAATCACGATATAGATTAATCCATAGTGGTACATGCCTCGATATGTTGGAGACACTATCTTTGGGGTGAGATGTTTCCTGTATACACATACCAAAAGATCATCTGGGATAGATTTTGACAATATGACCTAAACATTTACAAGATATAGTGGGTCGAGTATCTGTATTATTTTGACATAGATTTGGATTATACTCTGAGAAAGTGTAATATTGTTTCTGAATCATTGAACCAGAAGACATAGATAGAGGAAATGAGAGGGTCTATAATTAGTGGTAGACTATGGGACTCTCTATATATATGAATCAAGATGTTTAGGAGTCTTAGGGATTAGTATACATAACTTCTATTTTTTTATACCCTTGATTCTTGATCCAATCAATATAGAGAAGTTATATGATTTAGTGGACTTAGTAATAAGAGAAATATTTTATGGCTGGGAGACTCCCTCAGGATGGTCTCTTGGAAGTGAGAATTCTCTTCTTTTATGTGGTCAAGTATGGGTTCCATTGTGTTTTCATAACGGGATGATGAGAGTGTTTCATGATTACAGATGGTAGGTACATCCTAGTTTTAAAAATATAGATCATGATATCCATAGATAGTACTGGTGTTCTGGAATGAAGAAGAAGGTAGCATGATTTTTGTTGAGATGTTTCATCTATTAGTAGGTAAAGGATAAGCATCAGAGGCTAGCTATGATTTTGTATCATTTCCCGATTACTAAGTAGAAATTTTATGAGAACACTATGAATTTTGTGACAAGATTATATAAGAAAACCTATGATAATGATTATTTATGGGTGATCATGGATCAATTGAGGAAGGTAGTCCCCTTTTTATTTATTAGAGATACCTTCACCATTGATGATCTGGGTTGTCTCTATGTGCATGATATAGTTTGACTCCATGGGGTTCTGATTAGTACTATTTATGATAGGGATCCTTATTTCACCAAACAATTATAGAGAGGTCTTCAGAAGGCTTTCAGATTATTTTTTCTTTTGAGATCACAGTACAATCCTTAGACTGGAAATCAATCTAAGAGGACCAATCATATTTTAGAGGATATTTTATTGGCTTGTGTTTTTGATTTCATTGGTTAATGGAAGAATCATGTGGGAATCATGTGGTTTTTATATAAAAATATATTTTAGGAACCGATCTAGATGTAAAATTTCAAGGCATTGTAAAGAAGGCCTTTCCGTTAACCTATTTATTGGTTAGTGGCAGGTGGGTTAGTGATTGTTAGACAAAGTCTCATGTGGGAGATGTCTGAGTAGATTCAGTTGATCGGGAAGTAGTTGGTGACTACACGGATTAGGCCTAAATCATACACTGACCATCATAGATTATCGCTAGAGTTCGAGGTTGTTAACCATGTTTTCCATTGGGAGTTTCCAATTTTAGGGAAACAATGTATAAATAAACTAACAATGATAATGACCAATTTTTTACGTCTTTTGAGAAGGTGGAAAGGGTTGGTCTACTGGCATAATGATTATCCCTTCCATATCCATATAGTTCCTTACATGACATGTTTCACATGTCATAGCACCAAAGATAGAATTATAACCATTTTCATGTGGTAGACATTGAGGAAATTGATCTTTGTGCTAATGAGACCTTTATGGAGAATCTTATATGGATTGTGGACCAAAAAGAGATGAATCTATGGGGTAGGACTATACCTCCAGTTCAAGTGTACTTGCGGCATGGGATATTTCAAGATGAGACATGGGATATGGGGTTTGAGGTGTGATAATAGTGTAAAAGCGTTTTATTTGAGACCCCATAGTGATGGTCGGAGCATATAAGTGACGATATATTATATATTGTGGAGGTTTTAAGATTCCTTATTTTTTCAATTTCATACCTCTTTGAGTTTTTAATTAAACCTATATTTTGTTTTAATTATCTTTAAAACATGTTGGTTGAGTCTTGTTTGGAGATATAGATCCTTTGATGGAGAAAATGACCTCATGTTCCGGGATGTATGTTTTTCTTAATTAATGGGGACTTGGTATATATAAGTAAAAATGAATTTTGCAGGTTTCCAAAGAGTTTGGATAGATTCAGAGGTGGTTCAGGTTCTTTCTATGGGAAATAGGTTGAAATATTTCTAGATAGAAATTAAACATTTTGTAAATGAGTTAAACGATGTGTAACTATTCCTATGCACAAGTAGTGAAACTAGTTTATAACATGAAATGGATACAATCATTTAATACATTACACAATGTTTCTTATTAGGGAAGGGGTTAATTCACCCAAGGTGACACAATATTCAGAATAACTCTTAAATAAGTTATACATGGTGTGAAAGAGGATTACACGCCATTTAATTATTGCAATATGTGTTTTTATGTTATTCTGTGCACTTTTAATTTAACATTATTTTGTTTCATACCATCTCTATTTACCCAAATGTGATTTCTAGGTGATTTTAGAGACCTTCCATCCCTTTTCAATTTCCTAATTACACATACGATCCTCAGTGAGTTGTTTTTATTAGGTTTCCCTCTGCACTTCAATTGTTCTCCATCATTATGGTATAAATTTTATGACTTCATTTTTTATTGGGTTTTTAACTTGATCTAGTGTGATATAGGTTATGACTAGTTATCTTCTATTCCATATATTTAATTGAAGATTCTAGATACGATCATCTCTTAATCATTAGATGAAGTAAACTAGTCCAAAAAAACCATTGACTATTTAATTGATTAAGTATAAATAAAAATATGATTGCACCACTATAATGCACAAATTAATTAATTTAATGTTGATTGGTAAGAAATCATCTGATATATTTCTCCTTGGTACCCTTTATATTCAATGGTTTTATAACCATGCATGTGGCTACCCGTTGTGTAAGTAGACACTATGTAAATAATTAATTGGCTAATGGTTAAAAGTGTGATTAACATGATATAATCTTACAGTTGATTTATTTCTATATAATTACATTGGTAATAAATTATGGGATATTGATATGATTATTGGTAATTTGATATATAATTTAAAGTGTAATTGGAAGAAAATGGTAATTATTATATAATGGGTTTGACCTGGTGATACTTATATAGCGGTCTTGGCCCAATGATACATTTTGAAATGCTTATATAGCTGTCTTGACCCAGTGATATGTGAAAAAATTCTTATATATTGGACTTTTCCTAGAGTTAAAAGATGAAATTCTTATACAGTGGTCTTTTCCTAGTGATATGTGTTGAAATAATTATATAGAGATCTTGGACTAATTGGTATAGAAATTATTATATATATGGATTTGATGAGAGGTTGAAACACTAATAAAGATGGATTTTCTTGGTCATGGGATTATACCCTCATTTATGGTTATGGTTGGCACGGTTGGGCTACATGATCAGAGGTATTCTAGAGTGGTTCCAATATAGATTGATCATAATATTGTATTATTTTTTTAATTAATAAACCTATTATCTATTTTTTTCATGAACTTATTATCAGACATGTTTTTTTAGACATGGTGGTGTTGACCTACATAGTTTTACTGACACCATGTTTGGGACTCCATTTTGTACTTGAACAGATTACATGGATGCAGGTTTAAACAATGGAAAGGGTCCTTATTGTTGATTGTTTCTTACTGGATGGAGTGTAGTTTGTAGATGAGACTAATGTGGGTTCCATGACCAAGGTAGTTTGAATATATTTGTTTCAGTTGATTCTATTATGTATTTTTCATTCATTTTGACATTTAGATACATATCAGACTATCATTACATGATCCATTATTATTTTTTTATTGGTTCTTCCTTTACTTCCCAATTGTTGTTATACTATTTCTAATATTTATATTACTCTGATATTTATTATTATTTATTATTCAAATGTTATTTAACTCAATACCTAGGGGTATAGTCTCTCCACCATACATATCACACCCCCTCTACTAGCTGACAATGTATGTCATATGGGGAGGTGTGATTAAAGTCTCATAACCATCCCATTTTTTCCACAAGAGTGGGTTCTAGATCGGAGGAGATTAAAATTTATACATGTTCACCTAATAAAGCCATTAATTTCACATCACTTCAAATGACATAATCTCTTCAATAGTTTTCTTTCTCTTAATCATATTTTTTTAGACATAATTCATATCATGCATTATGGTTATTTATTGTGTACTTACAAAACTATGGATGAATTTTAACATATTACTTCATGTAATTTATTGGATTTATAAAGCTATATCACATTCTTGTTTTCTATGAATTTTTACTCAAAACATACGAAATCATTAAGGGTTTATGTTAGAACCTCATTTTATTTTAGGATTACTTATATTTCGAGTTCCTTTAAGTGAAAAGGTATGCTCTGAATTTCATGAACCGAATATCTATTCTTCTCTTCTAGTTATTTATGATGTTCACTTGATTTACTTTTATTTGCTTCTCTTTAGTACTTCAAAAGATCAAAATAATGTTTTTAGGATAAATTAAACTTATTTATCATTAAGTTTGGGTATATTTTATCTTCCATATCCATGCCCTTTGACTTTTTTAGTGAATACTCTTATTTATGTGTTAAATTTTTTTAAAGGAAATTTTACACTGTATTTTATATTCTGTAAAAAGGTATAAAATGAAATATTTTATATTTTTTATTTGTGGGTTAAATTTTCCGTTTTTATAAAAGCCTATAAAAATGTTTTTTAATATATATGACCAAAATAATTTTCTCAGTAAATATAGTAATTATTGATTAATAGGATTACTTTACATGTTTACATGGATATTTTCAGTGAAATTGTATTATTCAATATTTTTGGATTTTTTAAATTTTAAGTTGTTTTTATGGAAATGGAATCATTCTATAAACTTTATGTGGAAACTGAATGTTTTCTATTTATGGGTTAAAAAAATAGTTTATGTTATTTATGAAGAAAAGGTGAAATATAAAAAAATTACTTACGAAATGATACATGATCATCATAAATGACGATGGGTGGGCCTTATACAACTTATAAGAAGGGGGACCCTGATACAGCATATACGAAGGTTGAGATTGATATTTCTCTCTAATGCATTGGGTAATGTTCCTCTTATTTAATGAAAATAAGTTAGGGGTAAATCAGAGAGATTCCTCATATTACTTTATCCAAAAATTGTTTTATGGAACTAGTGAACTTGGGTGATGATGAAAATGGTTCAAGATAGAATGACTTTTTTATGATTTATTTGAGTTGTAATAGTTCTTTTTATTGATATTAATTTCAAATAGCTCATAATTTTGGATAATTATGACTCAATATATTATTTAATATTTATGACATGTCAAAAGTTTAATGATCTATGTTTTTATGAGAATAGATTCTCATATGTAATTCTCTCACACATTGAATATGTTTTCAACCATTATGCTCATCTCGTGATCCCCAAATATATTAAATTATTAATGACTATGTTTATCCTTGATAAGAATGTGAGATAACACTTACTATGTTCCTTTTCCCCAGGTTATGAAAAATTATGTTAGGTAATATTTTATAGAAGTTTTTTATTTTAGAGATAATTAAGAGTTAATGGAGAATAAGAAAATATTAGAATAGATAAAAAATCATCACATCAAGACTTGGGTAATGTGAGGTATAAATAATCCTTAATTCTAAAAAAATCAAAACCTAAAGAATCCTTGTGTATTAAAGTGGACCAATATTATATGGCAATATTTAATATTTTAGATGACTAAATTTCATTCATTTTTATTCATATAAAATCCAAAAATATAAAGATTTTGTTTTTTGTATTGCATTTACGTGTGTGTGTTTGATGTTGTTATAGCTCATCTTTCATTAAAATATGTTTTTCATTAATAAATTTCATCATTTCCCTTATTTCATAACATTAATAGTATGGTTTTAAAATTATTCTATGTATGCATCTTCCTTTTTGAGAAATTATTCATTTCCTTCATTCTTCTTTTCACATTCCTTCTAAAAACTGTAGATTGTTTTTAGTTTTATGTTTTGGTAAAGGTATACCTATTATTATAATATTAGTATATGTTTTGTAAATTTTTATTTAACTTATTTATATTTAATTTTTAAAGTAATTTACATTTACTATCTTAGGACCTTAAGGTTATTATGTTCTCAAAATCATCATCTTTTAATAATGTATCGTTAGTGGATTCAAACTCTTCCATTTTACTTATCATACATATTTTGTTCCTTATAGTGAAATATTTATAAAATTGATATTTTTCTTAATATGATTATAAAGATTTATAACAATTATTGTCCATTTGTACTATTCATAGAGTTTACTAAAAAATTTCAGATTCCTCCATAATCAAAACATTTATGCATAATTTTTATTTTGTACATTTCTATACATTTTCATTAATTCATAGAGATAAGGCATATAATCATCATATTCTCTTAATCAAAATCCCATTATTCACTCTAGACAATTTACTCATGTTCTGGTTCTTATATTTTTAGCATCGAGAGGGAATTAAAATCTATCTCTTCATTAATATTCTTTTTGAATTCTAGAGCATTCCTCATTTCTAATGAAATAATCATGTTATGTAATTCATAAAATGATAAATTATATTTTTATTCTAGTGTAGAAACTTTTGGATCAAACATGTTCTTGATGTTCCATATTATATTTTTCACAATATTTTAATCTTCCATGATATCACTAAATCTTATGTTGATTTTGAAAATATCATTTACTCATTTGAAGTTATCATAAAGAGTTTTTTCTTCATCCATCTTGATTTATTCGAAATTTATTATCAATATTTAAAGATTCAGTTCCTATACTTTAATGTTTCCCATGAAGATTATTATAGGATAGTTCCACACTTACTTCATATTTATGAGAACCATCACCTTCATATAAACACATCATATGTGGAAAAAGGAATATTGTTATGAGATTCCCATCAACCTTGAGAATAATTATTGATAGAAAATGAAAAAGGAGCGTCTTTATACATAGATAGACGAAATACATTACCTGCATCAATCACCTTCATACAAAGAGATAGAATATCTGGTATCATTTTTTATTACATATATGAAAATGTTTTTCCTAGAATGTATGAAAACCACTTTTATTTATTGGGTTTAGAATATCTCAAAAAATGAATTCCATGAACTTATATAGGGAATCTATTTCTCTAATATCATTTAACGTTCATAGGAATTTGTATACTACTGATAGGGGGGTTAATCAGTGGTGGTATTTTTTAATTTCTTTTTTCATAAAATTAACCTCTATAACTTGTTAAATGTTTTATCGTCTCATAATTATAACTCAAACTCAGATATATGAATATATAAGTTAATAATTAAGGACACACATGTTTTATCATTTTTTGATCCTAATGGAATTAATTTTTTCATTGTATATTGAGACTCGTTTATCCACATATATCCAAAATATAATGAATGTATAGAGAAATAATCCAACTCCCGCTAGGATCCTTTTTTCTCTTGAGAGAATCTATTTCTGGTTCCCATCAGTTGCAATATTTTTTATTCTTAAGAGCCAACACAATATTGAAACAATGAAATCTACTCATAAAATACATTTCATGAATTCTTATATATAATTCCCATAAAAAATACTACATCTATTCCATAATAATAATTCATCCTTTGGTGGGTTATTATCTGTCTGATTCACATCATTAAGAACTCTTAAAAAACTCTATAGAACCTATTGTTTTTTATTCTCAAGCATATTCCTTCATATGATCTCACCATGATGATATTAAATAACTATATTAATATAATTATCTCTTAATGAACATTCACCCCCTTATATAATCATACTTCTTCTAATATACAAGCTTGAACTACAAATTCAAAATTTGAATTGTACAACTGAAATAAAATTTTGTTTCACCACCTTCAATGATTTTGAAGTCTAGATTCAAAATTATTCCTCATATTTTCCTCAAATATCATTGTTAAAAATAGATAATTAAATATTCCTCATATATTAAATATATTTAGGATTATTTAATGTATATATTATAATCATCACAATTTTTAGTGGGTAAAAACATGAAGGAAGATCTGCCTAGTAATGTTTATGAAAATCTATATCTACTTCTTAATTAAAACTCCTTTATCTCTTAATTATCTATATAGTTCTATTTTAATTGGATTACCAATATCTAGAATGCTTTTTCTGATAAACATAATATTATATTTTACAAACACAATGGTTTCTCCATCGAATGATTTTACATTTCTCCCACCAATGATCTTCACATTTCATTGGAATGTGATCTATATATTTCTTCATCCAGTGATCCAATTAGGTTTCCAACCTCTTATGAAGATTATATAAATAAATAGAAAGATTTATCACATCATCTATTGATAAATCATAGTTAAATAAAGTCAACTTCCTCAATCAGCATATTCTCAACATTATTGTCTTGTGAGATTTATAATTGTTTGTCCCACAAAAATGGTCTTTTCTGTCTAGTACTATAATAATTTTTTATTCTACCTAGTTATATTTATATAATTATATTTATCTTCTAACATTAGTTATTTTACTTCAAATTTATCAATTTGATCATAACATCATTATTTTAGTGATAAAATATCATACAACCACAACACCACAACCTCATAATTTTAACATTATAAACAAATTCTAGATCCAAAAATATCATTAATAAGATCTTATTAAACAATAATTACATTTAGTTATCATGATTTTATAATCATCAATAAATATTAAAATAATTTCTAACTTCGTAATAGATGATTCTCAAAATTATTCTGATAAGTAGCAATAATTTTTCAACTGAAAAAAAAACATTCACGCATAAAAATGTTTAAAAAATATACAAAACTATTTAAAACCCAAATGAAATAATATTTAATATATAAGATCCTTTTGATTAAACCATGGTTCTATTAATGGAGAAATAAATGAATTTTACAAAACAATATTATATAGTGTAAGGTAAACATTTTTCTTTTACAGTTTTATATGATATCAATTTCATTATCTTGGTGAAATTTATTTTTTATTTATAATCTCATATACTTCTTTGATGACCATTAATCATCAATAATAAATATTTTATTATTCTCATTATATTACATCAAGGAGATGCGATTAATTTTTTACTCAGTAATTATGATTAGTCCACTAGAATATAATCTTATTTATAGCACTCACTGAAGGAGACATGATTTGACTATCGAGGTGGATTTTTATGTTCCTAATAATGTAACATATACATGAATGTGATGATTTTTGGATACCATTTCATTCATTTCATGCATGAAAAAAAATATTAGGTCATAATTTGAAACACCATTGGTTCTAACCTACTAAGATTTATTATCATACCGTTAACATGATCATTAGCAGACAAGTCGACCCTATAGTTAACATGATGTTCAATACATGGTACCAAGTCTGTAAGTATTGTTTTGGGGTACTTATTTTTAGTTTTGATAAATATACATGGAAAGGATAAGGAAAAGTATTGGGTCACTATATATTTTTTCTTTATTTAAATTGTTTAGAAATACACATGATTGTATAATTTGGTTATCTCATGTCGATATATAATATTATAACATATGTATTTATAATATATTAACGAATTGCGGTGTTAATTATTTATTTTTTTACATCTACAATATGTTGATATATATTATATTGATTTTATATATGTTATGGATGTTTCTATTATATGTTATTATTTTGATGATATAGATGGTATACTCTCTCAATGTTGTTTAATTAGATGATTATAGTTAGTTGGTAGTGTTTTTTGTATAGGAAGGTTTGCATGAGGTTTGAAACTCTCTAACATGGGTCACATAGGTGGTGATTTAGTTGAGATGTCCCATGTTTAACATGGGCATTATAAAATTATAAATAATTAATAAATAGTCATCTAAAAAATCCATTAAACATCACTAAAAGAGGATGGAATGCTTTAAAAATGGTTTTATTGTGATAGAGAATAATGTCAGTCAAAATATAAGGGGGAGACCATTAATTATGACAAAAAAAAGTAGAATTGAGTAGATGTTTCATATTATATCTTCAAATCAATCCCTCATAAACATCAATGATTAAAAAATCGTCTTTTTATGGATGATAAGATAAAACCTTATCTAATAATCACTTAATGTTAATAAATAATAAATTTTTATTATTGTATTGAAATTTTGGAATTTTTTTAAAAGATTAAATATGTTTCATTTTTTAAAAAACACTTTCAGAAATATTTTTTGATTCTGTTCTAGTTAAGAATTACTAAGAATCTATATTCAATTAGGTGATAATTTTTTTCCTTTAGTTAAGGACCATATTAAATAATTATAAGCACTAGTTCATATAAAATACTTTCAAATAATGTTTGGGTGATATGGAACCTACAATAATGTTGTATTCATCCATATTAATCGTTATCTATATATAGTTGGAAAATGAGAACCTATGTTTTCTATATTTCTCAATGTATTTCACTATAAAATTCCACTAAATTTCATTTAATATTTAGGATTTAATAAATAATTAGTAACATGAGGAATAAATTGAAGATAAATTTAAAAGGAAGAATTTTTTTATTTTAGTAGATTTATTCAATATATTATTATTTTTAATTATTTCTTCAATAATATTTATTTTTAATTTTAATTTTGGCATGTATTATGTGATTTAAGTGAGTAGTCTCTGATTAAAATTTATGTCCCTAGAGATCAATTTGAGTAAATTAGATTCAAATATAGTGCGTGTATATATATATATATATATATTTCATAGATATGGAACATGAGACTTACCCAACTAAAATGTGAGTTATTCCATATATACAGATGTTGTCTAGTGATATATAGAATTTAACTAATTTCAATTCATGAAATAAGATTCTTTAAGATATTAACACACAAAGAAAAGATATTTTGTAAGAGTAAGCTCCATATAGATATAAACATTTGAGATTAACATTAAAATTTAATAGGTCATGCTATAATATATTTCACCAAAAAAAACTAAATCCTATATAAGATAAAATATGTTCTCCTGCTCATAATGTATAGTTTTAATGGAGTCATGTAGGAATAATTGTAATGGATTATGACGCAACATGTCACCATTAATGTCTAAGCAATTTATTTTTTTTCTCCGTAAACATGATCATGTCCTCTAAGTCACTACATAATATTACATTGAGATAAAATATATATTTCAAACCAAGGTAGTGATATTCATTATCATAGATCAATATTCAAAATTTCATGGATTTGTGGTCAAATAAAAATACTATATATAAGAAAACCATTTTTAAATAATCACTATGAAATCTCAACAATCCGTATGAAAAAAATAAATGATTGCTATGGGATTAACTAAAACTCCGCGTTCTCAAAAACAATGTTAACACATGGCCAAAGTACTATTTTCATACTTCTTATTTCACTATATTGTGAAATAATAACAAGATAATATCAAAATTTTATTTATCCATGTTATATGGGAAATAAGTACTAGTTTCATGAGAAGCTAGATATGAGGCCAAGGGAGATTATTTGAGAATGTGTTAATGTGGAAGAATCACTAAAAAATAATATTTTTTATGGAATCAGCCAAGTAGTGAAGAATGGTTGAGAAGAAAATATATAGATGAGATAAATTTCATTTTAAAGGTTAACTCACAAAATATATGAATGGTTACCAAGAAATACCCAATGAGGGATTTATTATAGGATTTTTTTTATTTTCATTGTACTACATTTCATTCTATTCTAATTATAGTTTAGTATTTCCACTCTCTCCAATGCATAATCTCCTACTATCATGGGTATGAAAGGATAACCTGGAATTTTTTTATATAAGGTATCCAAGTGCATTCTCATGTCATATGGATGATATTTTCCCATTAATTTTTTTTTTCAAATTCTATGAATTCAAGGGTGATCAGGTTTCAGGTTAGTGGAAATTCCCCACATCTCTATTATTAGTTATATTTTTTTTATTTTGAAAATATATTTCCTCTCCCTTTTCTAGTGTACATGTTGGAATAGTTGATTTATTGAGGATTTTTATAGTTGTTTCTAACCAATGAGGTTTTAGTAATGATTTATACTCATGAGAGGTGTATACATCTTATAAACCATGGAAATAGTGGAAGGTAGTGAACATGTAGGTTTATAGTAATAAAATGTGTTCACATAGAATTAACAGTGAGGATACTCTTTCACAAAGTGGATTATAAGCATAGAATTAGAAGATGAATGATGATTTAAAAAATACAGTAAAGGAAGAATTATTTAAATTCATTGAGTATCCTCTTTTCTCAGTGTCTTGGTTTTTATTTATTATATTATGGAAAATAAATTTTATTCAATTTTCACTATCATTTCCACCTCTAGGCATCTACTTTATTTGATATATTACCAATAATTTTTAAATAAATTAATAAATAACAACAAGGGTAGTGTCTTTAAAATTATTTTCACTATGAGATTACCTAGTTTTCATTATAATGCATTGTTGGAGAAATTTGAAAACCATTGGAATGGATTTTATGATAAAATCCTTCAATAAATTTCTATTTTTTGGGATTTTCTCTCATTAACACTTGTTCTTATTATAAATAATATAAAACAAAAATAAAATATAAATATTAAAAAAACACACTCTTCTACATTGTGATTTAAATGATAACAATTAATATGCATTTCCTTAATACCCTCATGTACACAATCATCCAAAAAGGTAAGATGATTTATTATAGGGAGAGAGTATATTACGGAATTCAATTTCATATAATTTTTAAAAAAGTTATTTATAACTAAATAAAAATATTATTACCATAGATTATTTAAATAGTTTGATAAACATATATGCTAGAAATGTTTTAAAATAAGAACCTATGGTGAGTCACATAGAACTAACAAAAAATTAATGATGAACTTTCAATAAGAGAAGAAGTTTTTATGATCAATTAATCTTCATTGATGTCTCAAAAATTATATTATAAAATTGTGAAACCAAATTCTTTAGAGGAATTTTTAACCTTAATGATTAGAGATTTGGCATATTGACTAATAAGTTAATTCCATTGATTTTGTATAAATTTTTCTTAATGAATAATGGAATGAATAATAGGTGGTGGTTTCATTTTAAGAATCCTTATTACCATTATGTATAGAATAGTTTAATGGTACTATAGAGACAAATAGTAAAAAAAATCCTGTTTTTGTGAGGATTAACCCATGTTTAATAGATTTCCATGTTTTATTTTATTTCTTAATAATTTTTACAATTTATTGTTGGTTTTGAGGATGTAACAGTCAAGAACATTAAGATAAATGAAAAATTTGTGATATTATTAAACCTATGAATAATTATCAAGTTGTATTCCATATTTTTATTATATTTTATTCCCAAAAAAACCTCAGAGTGAAAACCATAATTGTCATTTTTGAAATATAAAGATGATATTAAATATAATGTAAATGGGAATTGGAAGTAAAATATGATTGGTTTGAATGTTCTTTTAGAATTTTTTTATTACTTATAGGAGTGGATGAGTCTTAAAAAACCATGTAAAATCTATAATATCATATAATTGTTTGTATATATGGTATATTTTAGCTTCTATGGATTAAAATATATGTTGAAATCTATTTTATTCAGAAAATAATGAAGTTAACATTTAATAATGTTTGATAAAATATTAAATCCATGTGAATAAGTATTTTTAAATATTTATATTACCAAACTGAGAGGTTTTAAAATATTTTTGACATCCTATCACCGTTATATTTTTATTTAGAGTTTTTTTTCTTGTTAAAATAATCATATTATGTTGATTTTGTTTCAATGATATAGGATTCAAGGGAATTAAGTATGATTGAGTCTATAAAATATATAAAATAGCCTATAAAATAATTTTTTATTTCCAACATTTCACTTGAACCCCTTTATGTCTTAGAGACTATAACCTACCAATTAGGTAAACCATATTTAATTCCTATTAGTGAAATTCAAATAATCAATTTGATAATTAAAAGTTATAATTTCAAATAAGTGTGAGTGTTGTTTTAGTGTGGGGTTGTTCCTCGTAATTCCTACTAAAGTAATTTTACTTTTTGGTAAACTTTTATTAGACATTAAATTGAGTTATGGTCAGTGTGTTGTTAACATGATTTCATAATTTGGAATTTTTTTCTGCCCTTATCTCAACTAAAAAAATGCTCATTAGAAAATAATTTGTAAATATAAAAATATAATAATGAAACAATATATGGAAAAATATTTTGATAAGATGATGAATTTCACATTGATATTCATTGTATATTTAAGAACCACTAAGAAATAATGGGGAAATGGGAATAAGAAATATTTTATAATAAAATTTCTTTATTTACATTAACTATAAAACATCCTTAAATATTAATATGCACTGCACTATATAGTTAATGTATACTAATTATGCTATTCTAATTTTAAACAACAAATTCATATAAACCCTTAATGCAATAACATCATATTTAAAATCCACTTGAGTACCCATCATTATTTTGGTAATTAAGAGATCATGATCATAGAAAACCTATTCTAGAATAAAATAATATTTGGAATGCTTAAATATTTATATTAAATTCATCAAGTAAAGTGAGATACATTTATAGGTTGGTAGTAAAAAATGGGCATGGGTTTTAATAGAAGATCGAATGAATTTTAATGAAAAATGAGGAATTAAGGTGATATGATCTATATAGGATTCATGATATATTGAAGTATTATAGAATTGAAAATTGATTTGAAATCTTCCTTCAAAATATTGGTTATTCCTTGATATAATATTTTTTATTGGAGTGCAAAATATATGAGTTGGGGTGTCATGTGAGCCTAGTTTGTATATACTTTTCCTGGAATTTAACTATTAAATAACCCAAAAAGTTTGTTAATATATTATAATTTATCACATTTAAGACATTTATGAAATATTAATAATTTAATTTAATATTATAAATATTTTCATATTAATTTATTTACTCAAATTTACATTGTTTTTGAGTATCCATACATTGATATATTTTTTAAAATTTATTTTGAGTTGGTACTATGTGATTTAATTGAGTTGTCTTTTAGAAAAATATAATTCCATTATAAATAATAAGTGTAACTCAGATTCTCTGCTTGATATGTATGCGTAATTTAGTCTAAGAGATTCTACATGAGATTAACATAAATGAAATTTTAGTTTCATTACATAATCTACCATGGGCCAATGATATATAGGATTCAATAAATTTCCATTCATGACACATACTTCTATATGAGACTATCTCCTGTGAGCTGGGGTATTTTTATTGGTAATATCCATGGTGATACATATTTATGAGATTAACTAAAAAATTCCAATGTATTTTTAGAATAAATTTCACTTATCGAATGATGAACTAAATAATTTTTATATATATACACATTATCTAACTATCTATGAGAGGATTTACAGGAGTCATACATTAATAATTCTAAGGGATTTCTGTATTTTATATCAACTAAAAAACTTTAATATATTTTTTATCACTTCCTCAATGATATCTCATCCTTCCAAACACTTTCTATGATTACCATGATCCAATTTCTACAATTCTAGTGATAACATCAATATCTATTATCACAACTTCACCTTCTCACTATCATGATTTATCAATCATAAGAAAATCATGATATTGTGAAATCCAATGCTCAAGAATCATCAGGAAGTTTAGAATATCCTATGATATGGTCAAATATGACCATGTGATCAATCCAAGTCACATCCACTCGAAATGAAAGGAATGTTTTCACTAATTAAATATTCTCATTCATTTGGTTTTACCAAATTTAGAAATAATTACATTAGACCATCAAAATTTTAGTCATCCAGGAGGGACTATGGTTCAGGAGAAGAATTATATAAATCCATTGGAAACATTTTATGATTATGTCTATATATAAGAATTACAGAATTCAAATTATTTATATTGAAATATCCATGCATTGAAAATTTATCTATTTGAAGTGCTCTAATGACACCCTTTTTTATAAAAATGGGAACTTAGGTATTGTGTGAAGGGTTCCCCAGAAGTTTGAAGTGAGGGTTTAGTTTTATGATTTTCATTATTTCCATTATACTATATTTTATTGTTTTTAAATCATAGTTTAGTGTTTTCATTCACTCTCTCTCTCTCTTTTGTGTGATGTTTAAGTCTCATTTTTATGTTAGGATAACCTAAGTATTTTTTCCATTTTTTGGTTGAAAAGTTCTTTATAGATTAATATTATAATGACCTAATATTTTCATACATGGATATTACATATTTTTAGAGGAATATTAATTACATTAAAAAAATAGATTCTTGGGGGTCAGAATAGTTTAGTGCCTTTGGAATCTTCAAAAAAGTTATTATAATTTGGTGAATGATCATAAACATATACCTTAATGTTATTACACTTTAGTAATTCTACGTTAAAACTTTCTTCATAACATAGGGATAAGGAACATAACAAACAGAGAGATCAGATTATTAGTATGTTTAAACAAGGGAGATACGAAAGCATACTTTGTATATAACGCTATGAGAACATAGTCAAAACATTTTATTATCATGCCCTTCACCTCAAATATCATATACATGAGTCATGACATAAAAGTTGGTATTTCATAAGACATGAATCATAAGGGATAAAAAACAATAAACCATGAAATCATAACAAATATATACGATATGGAATTTATGGCATATACTTAATCTTAGAAAATATTATGTCAATGATACCTACCAAGACATTCAAAGTATGTCTGGCTTGGTATAATCACTCATTTACCTTCTTTGGTCTTGGGATGAACTCCCATTTACCTTCTAGTTTTAGGATTAGGATGAACTATCATCTTCCCACATATTATGGTCTTAGGATGACCTCTCGTTTACTCTCTTGTTTCTAGCATAGGATGACCTACCGTCTACACTCTTTTTGAAAGATTAGGATGACCTCCCATGTATATTTTGAGATCATAAAACATTTAACATTTTCCAAGGAATTGGGGGGAGATATAAGAACCACCAGTAAAATAATGAAAATCATACATATGTGTTCCAAAAAAGGTATATATTTCATAAACATAAACTCACCATATAAATAATAAGTATATTATACTTGAATCATACCCTCTTAAAACATGTGTAGCATCAACTAATGTTATCTAAAATAAAAGGTTATTTCTAAGATTTTAGAAATAATTTTTCAGGAAAATACCCATTTCATTTCAAAAAACAATTTTTAAATAATTAAAAAGTTATCAAAACATTATCATTAAAAATATCATTGAAAAATACAAATATATTTTTTAAAACGATTTTAAACATAATTGAAAAATTCTTCCATGAAAATTCAAAAAATATAATTTAAAAACATTTTTTAGAAAATATGTTTTCTAGAAAATTAATTTTCTGACCAAAGAGACAATAACATTAAATAAAACACATAATTCCATGAAAAGAATAAAATTCCTCATAAAAAATGTCAAAGGGTTATATATAAATCTCATAAAATAAAATAATTTCATAACATAACATATGTCTCAATGAATGAAAATTCAGACAAAGTTACCTTACCTACTTGGTAACATTTAAACTGTGAAATACATTAAATATTGATCAGAAAATTAACATGTAATTTCACATCATGAACTCACATACCTCATTATCATAACATTTTCCTACTCCCAGATCTATTGGTTAAGGTTTAGGATTGAGTCTTAGTCAAATTTGAAGGATTTTGGAGATTTTAGGTGGTTTTTCTAGGTGGTGCATAGGTACCACTTGGTTAAGAGAATCTGTGAGGTAGTAGCAGGTACATGTGTGGCTATTCTAGGAGATTATAGTATCCTCCACATGGTTTTATCATAGTAAAAAAACCATGTCGTTTAGCCATGTGGCCGGTTCTGGTTCGTGCAGTGGTTGCCACATAATTGGTGCATGGTTTGTTAAACTGTGTAGCCAAATCCTGCGATCAACCCAAAATTTTAAAATCATAAAATACCAAATCTACACTCCTACACATTAATCCCAAAATATTCCCCTCCACCTTGGTCAACAATGGTTCATGAAGGGAACAACCTAGGTCCCTTTCCTTGGCTCCACCTCCCACCATGGTTATCCCTCTTCACATCGAAGGTACTTTTTAGGGATTCTTTCCCATTTTATCTCCTTTCTCTCCTCCTCTTCTCTATTTCATTGATTTATTTTGTGGATTCTTGTTTGGATGAACCCTAATAGAAAAGGACTGTTTTTGGGTGGTGTTTTCATTGGATCTAGGGTATTCAGTTGGTTTGTGATGCCTTTTTCTTCCTCCAATTCAATCCATGTAGCATCCATACGTGTTTGAGGTAGCTGTTTCCAGGTTTTACCATTCCAGTTCAAACCATTCGTGCTTTTATGACATAAATTATTTTTTTAATATGATTCAAACCTATATAATGCATTTTTATAACCTATTGTTTTGATTTAGTTTTGGTAGAAATTGTTAAACATAGATTGTAAAATGATTCTTTGATTATTCCTATGTGTTGGTGAATTGGATGTGTTTGATAAAATGAATATTTTTTCATAGAAAAATTCAACCCTTGTTATTATTTTTTTCCCTTTAAATTATTTTCTAAGTGGGTATTAATTTATGGATTAGGTCTAGTGTGAATGATGGATTCCCTTTTGGGTTGGAAGTGTATATTAAATGTTTTTGGAAGGGTTCATATAGTCTCAAAAGAAAGTTATTTATGCCTTGAAATTTTCTAAAATGGTTGGATTTGGTTATAAAGTAAATTTTTCAAAACCTATCCCCTGGGGCCGATGCTGTGACTACCCCAATCCCACCTTCCATAGGCCATGGGATGGAGACTATCACCGAAAGGAGTATCCCCAAAAATTGGGAAGGCATTGCCTTTATATCCTGTAAACACTCTCAACCAATAACACAACAAGATACGAACACAAGTAAACTGTGTAGAAAAAATAGTGCTGAAAGTAAGAGGGTCAGAATACAAGCCCAATAGTAAAGGTACAAGTACAACTAGAAATATAATACAACTGAATTAAGAGAAACAACGTTATTGGGTTGTCCTCCGAGGTTCATTCCTAAATGGTAGGTATAGATCACATCCTCATCACTCCATGTTCACCTGTCTCCTCTGCGTACCAACACGTATTATGGTCCACCTCTGGGCACCATCTAGTCCTGGTACCTCAGCCATGATCAGTGTTATCCATTGTCTACACTAAACACAATATGGTGCAGGTGAATCTCGTGTAGTGGAGAGTATAACAATACTCAGTAGGGACCCTGAGACCCTCAAGGTCTCACAAAATCCACAAAGGATAAACCACATTTCATGTAATCTAGTGAAAACCTATCTTAGGTATATGCATATACATATACTTATGTTTACAAATATTACCCATATCATTCATGTGGAAACACAATTCCCAACTCCTTAGCCAAATTACAATTGTTCCATGAAGGAAAGAATACCATAAAGGTAAGTACCACACTGGTATGCCAGACAATATAATACTACAATGGTAACACCATGAAGTTAAATACCACATAGATATGCCACATAGAATAATACCACAAAGGTAAAGAATCATCTCACCCAGGTATAACATAGGTACAGTGGTAGAGATAATTAGATGTTAATACTGAATCATCTTACTCTTTTAAGAGGCGGACCCATGTAAGATCCTAAATCATCAGACCCACATAGGATCCTAGTCCATCATCAAACCCACACAAAATCCTAGTACAGACCACCCACACAGGATCCTAGTACATCATCATACCCACACCAGATCCTAGTAAATCAGTCTAACACAGGATCCTAATATATCATCAGACCCTCACATGATTATAGTATAGTATAACCACACCAGATCCTAGATTAGTCCCACATGGATTCCTAGAGAAGATCCATGTGGGATCCTCAAGCACATACCCACGAAGGATCCCTTTCTCATGTTACTGATAGCTACAGGGTTCCTGCACTAAGCTCGCTTGATTACGGGAGGATTTTCTCCTCAATCTGGACGTCAATACTCCGACTACCATGAAGTCCCATGAAGATGTAACCCAAAGTACCGCCATGTAAAAGGGGTCTCAGAGCAAAAGACGGTGTGTTAATTGGATGACTTCTCTGTAGGTTATTTGCCTTTTAGTCCCGAGGGCCCGGTTGGTTATGTTTTCGATCCAATCTGGTCATACACCAACATTTAAAAAAACTAAATTGGGGTATACCAAAACGTAAAAATCTATCCAAGGTTTCTGGCACTGCTAACGGTTCATCAAACGGATGCATGTAGCTCCAGATATGGTTGATAGAGCGAAAAGGATCGATGTTGGTTCGGGTCTGGTCCGACCTGGCCCAACCTGGCCCATGCTGGGTGGCCCACGGTAGGGAGGCCCATAGTTAGGCGGTTAGCAGTCAGGTAGCCCATGGGTCGGAACCACACGGTGCGACGGCCCGTGGTGCGGTGTCCGCTGGGCGGTCTTGTCTGGCTGGATTGCCATCCTCTCCTCTGCACGGCACGATCACGTGTCGCGCCTTCTCCGATGGCCAGCAACGAGCCGGCTACCCTCCGTCACTACCGCAGACTCATGCCATGACTCTTATACATCAGGCGGCGTAGACGCGCGTCACCGCCCATGCTCCGCCACGGCCGAAGTGCAGCATCCCTTCTCCGGCAGCACGATCGCTCTGCTACCTTCTTTGCGGCTGGCCGTGGTGCCGGCCACTACTCTTGAGTCCCACTATTGCGAATCTTCAGCACCAGTCTCCATCATGCTCTATCGGAAAGAACACATCATAACCATAATGGTTATAGGGTGGTTGGTCCATATTCGTTTGGACCACACCCTCCGTGTTAATGTGTTAGCAAGCGACATAGAAGTTATTAATTCAAGAATGATGTCATGAACGGGATAAGGGGCTATAAATAAACAACAAACACAACAATATACCCCCACAACAACCACCCTCAATGAAATATGAATCGACGGACAACCTGTTAGTTGGTTGACTCGCGTTCTTCATATAAAATCAAGAATGGGGAAGAGGAAATAAAAAATGATCAAACAAAATAACCCTTACCTAGAAGGTTCTTAAGGAGGAGGCGCGATGAAGAAGGAGAAGCCGTTGAGAAATGTTGGAATTTTTTGTCTCCATAAGGTGATTCTGATCTGGGATTGAGGTTGGTTCCTCATTCTTCATTTCATTGTTTGGGGTCACTTGTCACTGCCTGCCAAAATCGGCTTTGTCCTCCATGTTTCAGGCGTCGCAACGCTTTACCAGAACTTTGTCTCTTGGTGAAGTCGTGCCAAATCCCCCCACCCCCCAAGCTCCATATAAATTGGTGAGGTGTAGGGTAAGTAATGATCATGGAATTTATGAAATATTATTTAATAGGAACCTTCCTAAATTCCATCAATGTTGTTACTTAGTATTTTATATGTTTAAAGAATTAATTTATGATGGCACAATTAAATTTTGACACATTTAATAAATTCTCGTTGGATCTACTAATTAAATGGAGAGTTGAATGGTTATTTCCCATTAAGGATGGTTCAGGTGGTCCCCACAACCGTAAAACATATAGATAGGATTCAATAAATATAAAATAAAACTTGTTCTTTATTTTATTTTTATTTCCACATGAAACACGAAAAATAACATTTACCCTCGACCTATTGCTGTCAAGGTGAAGGTCTCCTTAAGCGAATACCAGTGTTGTGATTTCAACGGTGTCATCGGATTTCAATTCTGAGCACCGGTTTATAAGTTACCAAAACCTGGTCGCATGTTTACTCAACATACCAAAAAGAAAAGTTCATAAATTCACTCCAGAAACTCTAGTCCTCAGAATCACACGCTATCAATTTTCATGGACTCGTAAAATTCCTATATGATAAAAAAATATATGCATGGAATTTCTCTGTAATTATAATATTGTTGGTTTAAAAATTGTTTTCAACTATTTTCATGGATATTTAGAATGTTTCATTGGATAATGGCATGTACATGGGTGGAAAAGGTGTACACCTGGATGTACACTCAAATGAAGATGGAACCTCAAAGTGAGTTTTTCCTAATCCTTGTTTTCTCAAATGGTGTGTTTGTTCCTTTGTGTATGATTTCTTAAAATGGCCTCAAATGTGGTTTTAAAATTTTGACTTGTTTGATAAATGTGGTGTTTTTTGGGGTTGTGTTAGGAATATGGTCCCATTTGGAATATTTTATAAGGTTTCACATTTTACTCAAGCTTAGGAAAGGATTTTGTAAAGGTTATGAGACTTAGAAATCTTAAGGTCCTGTTTGGCCTTGAAAACATGAAAGTGGTATTAGGTTATTTTGGAAATGATTTTGAACTATTGTGTGATATATTAGGATTTAAAGTATTGAAGTACAAATTATCATCTTATGTTTAATTTAGAAATGGTATTTGGTTTTATAATTTAATGCTTGATCGACATATTAAAATGTTTTAAGAAATGATTTATGATCATATATAACATGATGGCCCAGTTGGAACTTTCAATAAAGTGATGTATATATGTACATGTATACAGTGGGTACCCCTATCTAGGATTTCAATTTATGGGCTATCGTATAGGTGCTGTCTCTGTTTTGGGTAGGCAAGTGCAGTGATAGAAGATAAGGTGAGTCACGCATGTGGGGACTTTCTATATACACAATTTATATTATTTATTATGGGTTCTTGTGCATCTTTTATAGGATCGAGTTCGGATTGCTTACCAGCCTCGATTAGATGGGTTAGTACCCTCCTAGATTTTTCATTAGGATATGAGGTTTATGACACTATATTGACCAATTGAGGGCAGCCGGTTGTTTATAGACATAGGGGTTTCACCAAATGTCGGGGGGGGGGGGGGGGGGGTTCCTTACTGAGTACGTTCAAGGTTCTTCTTGGGATGTTTATAATTTCCCATTCATATTATATGTAATTTCTTTTTTACATTCATTTCATTTTATTTTTTCATATTGAAATTTATACTAATCCATTTTCATCACCACCATAGTTTTATCTGGTCTGGGTATTGGATTTGAAAGGGTATCCGTTATTTAAAAGTAAATATATGGAGTGTATTGTTTTGGAAAAATAGAGAATTTTTTCATTTGTTAAAAATGTGAAAACCAATTTTTATCATTATATTTTAATCTTCAGTTAATGGATTTATTATGGAATGGACACACATGGATTCTGTGGTGATTACATACCGATCTATTTAGATAACACCCTACTTGTACCTTTTGGTGTCAATTGACTCATGTTGTCTTCCAGGTCCTCCTTCTAGTTTTGGTCCATTTATTCGAGCCATATTTTAGAGAGGTTAGGTCTTATGAATGGTGGTATCCATTCGGACACATGGATAACGATGTATTGTGGACAAGCTTTGAGTTTTCAGTCTCATTTTTTTCTAGTTTGTGTCTAGTTTTTCTGTTTTAAATGAATCTGTACATTCTACTATTTGAGATTTGGTAGTAGACTCTTGTGTAATATTCATTTTATTTTATTTGATCATAGTTATTTACATGGGATTAAATCATTCCCTATTGTATGATATTATTCCCAACAGTAGTTTCCATCCTCTAGGGGTTGAGAACTCCCATCGGGCCATGCCATAGAACAGGTCGGGTTTCAGGTTGGATTACATCCTTAGGTTGGTTCGTCAAAAAATGGTATCAGCGAAGGCCCTTGCTTTTTCGGGTGTTTTATAGTTGGATAATAAGACTCTCAGGACATGTGAGTTTGGTGTGGGATGGGATTCATATACCCTTGATCACTCTAAACCTCAATTTATCCTGGGTAGTTCGGGTTTTTAATCTCTTGTCATTGTTTTGGAGTGAGGGAGGACAATGGAGGCAAGCTAGTGTCACGTTGTGATCTACATGTTGAAGTGGACCATGATATGTCCAACTACACAATTCATTTTCCACTTTTTGTAATTTATTACTTGGGTAGTGGCCTACTACAGTGTCCTCATATCAAGTAGAGATGCTAGTTACTCCATCCAATATTTTGGTGTATGTTATAGTTCATAGTTTTTGTTGGTGTATGTGTTTTTTGAAAATGAAAAGGATTTTTGAAATGAAAAAAGACATCTTTCATATGGGTTTAAAGTTCTAAAGTGGTTTTTAAAATTGGATGATTTTTGTATTGATAATTTTTTAAATATTTTTATTTTCTATGAAAGTTGTTTAATGGTGACCCTCAGTGTTCTTTACTTATATTTACACATGTGAGGTTATTTTTGTGGAAAGTGTTTGTTGTCACATATGGATGAAAACAGAGTAATACATGTGTGACAATTCATGATATTCCAAGGGTTGGTGTTTGAAATTTATGTTCTGGCCTTTCTTTCAAAAATTATATTGAATGGAGAAGTGATTTTGAAATTTTAATTGGTTTTCAAAATGGGGTTTCAGTATTTGTAAATTTCCTTGGAAGAAGAATGTTTCTAAAATTAAATGAAAATCGTTCATTTTAATGTAATATATTTGGTTGTAAATTGTGTGTTTTTCTTACAAGTTGATTTTTTTGGACTAGGATGTTCATTTCGATTGTGTTTTGTCTTGACGCCAGTTTCAGTTTTGTGTATCTTCTATTTTTTGGAGTATGTTTCCTAGAGAGGCTCCCATGTTGATAATGATTCATGACCATATTCTGATTTTTTCTCGAATGATTCCTGTCTTTCATAGAATTAGACATCTGGTAGAAGAATTTGTGGCTTGATGAGGTAGAGTGTATCAACATATCCATGGGGACTCTCAAAACTATTAGATCTTGTACTATTCTGGGGGATGTTTGATGTTCTAGATTAGGACTTGTGGATGTTGGTTATCCCATCATTATTGGAAGTTGATGTGACATGGGAAACAACCAAGGCCACCATTTTCCAAGGGTTCATACATGAGGAGGTGAAGTTGAGGAAGGTGTTAGTGTTGTGGGATATTAGGCAGGGTTATTCCTCAGCATCTGTTAATGTTAACCACTTTAAATACTTTGTTCCTCTTTTTGTTTGAGGTCTTCACCCAGATATTTTGGGAAATATTCCCTCATTTGGTGAAACCCATTTTGAGAGGTTTTTGGATGGGTAATTGTAATCGGAGTTGGTTATTAGGGTATAGTTAGTGGTGGGCCGATTTCATGATGCTTCCCCATCTGTTGAGGAGTGGATGGCAGAGGGACCTATCTATAAGTAGCTATCTTTGTTGGTTTTAGAATCTAGTTTTTCAAACTGCTTCCAACTTTTCCATCAGTGTGGGTTGTCTGGGAATTTGAATGCATCATGGAACAACCCTCTTATGACCCCCCATCATTGTGGCCATTCAGGTCATTTGAAAACGTTTTGTAGGAAGCATCACCCAAATGCGGTGTTATGAATAGGGGATTCTAGTTCTTTACTATGGGGTATGAGATGATTCATCAATTAGTTCCCCAACCACATGTCTCAAGGTGAATCTCGTACATAGTCAGGTGTTTTAAAGTGGTGTGAATTCTTGGCCCAGTTTTAATCTAATGTTTTGGGATAGGGTCACTTAATGTTTTATTGTTCTCAATCTTATTACTGTTTTGATTTCCTATTTCATCGTAAAAGTTTGATGAGCTCATTCTAGTGAAATATTTGAAATTTAGTCTATTATAAAAGTATCTATCTAAATTGTTCGTTTATCTTAAGGTGTTTTTGGCCCATGTATGGGATGGTTTCAGTTTAGTGGCGCTCATACGGTAAGGTTTTGGGTTTTTTGAACTAGATAAGTTCTGTCAGTTCTAGTTTAGTTAGTGACCATTTGGACGTGCTTGTGTTTATGGAGTTTATGAGAGGTGTTTCCAATCCTTTTCTTAGTTTGGTTACTTTTTGTGATTTCTCCCTAGTGTTGGGAAATTCGGCCTCTATGGATAATTCTTAATTTTGGTGGTGTTTCTGTTCACACTTGTGTGAAGGTTTTCCAATCCTTAGAGGTAGTTTCCGCATCCTGACATCCCATTCTGTCGGGTTTCCCCTTAGTAGGTTCCCCATTTATGTAATATTTGTGGATTTATTTCTCTAATTCTAAGGGATTAGGTTTAGTTTGGGTGAGGGTTCCCTAGATTTCATTTATAGTAATGATGTGGTTTGGTTAGTGTGAATAGGTTGGTTTGGTTCCTTGGATCCTAGTTTTCCAGGTCACATTATATTGGGATTCCAGTTTAATATTTGGTTGTGTTGTTTGTGTTTTGAGGTTTCTATAGAAGACTAGTTCTTGTGGTGGGGAGAACAATATCATGTTTTCCCCTCAGTCTTGGGTTATGGTTTCACTTTTATCATTCTGGTGTGACTTTTGATGGGAATGGTCACCTCAAATTTATTGGTTTCCATTGTTTTTTATTGTTCATGGACTCTGGCTTTGTTTATCAATTAACATGGAAAATATTTTGGGGATGAATGTGTATGTGGTCATGATAATTATCACACCCCAACCTCAGATACATCTTTATTTTATCCTTTTCTCAGTTCTAGATCTCTTGGTCGAGGATTGGGATTGAATCTCGGTTGAAATTTTTGAATTTTGGAAATTTGAGGTAGTTTTTTTAGGTGGTTCATGGGTTCCACATAGTTTGGAGAAACCATGTAGCAGTTGTAGGTAACTATGTGGAGATTATTGGAGTGTATAATTCTTACTACATATTTTATAAATTTTCACACAAACCAAGCAGTTTAGCCATGCAACTTGTTCTAGTTCAGGCATTAGCTGCTACGTGGTAGGCGCAAAGTTTGTTAAACTGTGAGGCTAAAATGTGCAATCAACCCGAAATTTTAAAAACCTAAAAATACAAAATCTTACCTTCTACCCATTTAACTTAAAATCTACCCCTCCTTATTGTTTGACCTTGGTTCATTAAGGGAACACCCAAGGTCCCCTTCCTTGTCTCCTCCTCCCACTATGGTGTTCTCTCTTCACATCCATGTAATTTTTAGGGTTTCTTTCCCATTTCCCTCATTTCTATCCCCCCCTTATCTATTTCATGGATTTATTTTGTTTTTTCTTTTTTAGAAAAACCCTAACATCTAGGGTTTTTGTTCGTGTTGTGTTTTCTCTAGATCTATGTTATGTGGTTGGTCTGTGAAGCCTTTCTCTTCCTCCTATTAAATCTATGTTCAACCCACATGTGTTTGAGGTAGGTGATTCCATGTTTTACCTTTCCAATCCAAACAATTGGTAATATTATTACTTTAATAAATTTTATAATATTATTCTTACCTCCATAAGTCACATATATAACATATAGTAGCATTTTCATTTTTGTAGAAATTGTCAAAAATAACTTTTGAAATGATTATTTCATTATGCTTATGTGTTGGTGCATTTAATGTGTATGAAAAAATTCCTATTGTTTTCATAGAAACATTCTAGCTTGTTATGATTTATGTTCCATGGCATTTATTGGTAAAATAGTATTATTTTATGGATTTTTTCTTATGTACAATTTAGATTACGTTTTTTGTTTTGAAGAGTATAGTAAAATGTTTTGGGAATGGTTCGTATGGTCTCAAAAGAATGTTATTAAGCCTTGAAATTTTATAGAATATTTGGGTTTGGTTCTAAAGTAAATTGGTGGTTTAAAATTAGTTTGGTTTTTTTTTCATGGATATTTATAAATTTTCATTAGATGATGACACATCCATCATTGCACTAGCTGATAACTTGGATGTGTACTCAAATAAAGATGGATCGTCAATGTGAGGCTTGCATGAATAATGTTTTCTCATATGGTATGTTTTTTTATTTGGGTGTTATTTCTAAAAATGGTCTCAAATATGGTTTTCAATGTTTGAAACGTTTGATAAATGAGATATAATTTTGGTGTGTTCTTGGAATATGGGCCCATTTGGCATATTTTATAATATTTCATGTTTTACATAAGGGTTGGAAAGGATTTTGTAAATTTGATGAGATTTAAAAATCTTGAGGGCCCA
Organism: Viscum album; assembly: GCA_963277665.1. Lineage (NCBI taxonomy): Eukaryota > Viridiplantae > Streptophyta > Magnoliopsida > Santalales > Viscaceae > Viscum > Viscum album. The sequence goes on from OY728128.1 coordinate 175,420,266, forward strand.
CTTAACCTGGAAAACATGAAAGTGATATTAGGTTATTATGTAAATGATTTGGAACTATTGTGTTATATCGGGGGGTTAATGTATTGAAAGCTCGATTGGAACCTTATGTTGTATTTGGAAATGGAATGTGGTTTTGAATGTGTAATGCCCGATTGGTATATTAAAATATTTTAAGAAATGATTTATGAGATAATGTGATGTGATGGCCACATTGAATCATTTGATAATGTTATTTATATATGCACACATATATCGTGGGAACCCATATCTAGGATTTCCCTTTAGGGGTTATCATATAGATGGTGTCTATGTTTCGTGTAGGAAAGTGCGGTGATGGTATGTAAGGTGAGTCACGTGTGTGGGGGCCTCTTACTTACACATCTTATATTATCTACCATTTTTTTCCTAGGGTTATTTTAGATGATTTAGTGGCATTATATTTCTAGCCCCAATTATATGGGTTAGCACCCTCCTCGATTTTTTGTCAGGATAGGAGGGTTATGGCACTAGATTGTCCATTTGAGTGTAGCCAATTGGTTATAGACTTAGGGGATTCACAATAGGTCGGTGGGTGGTTCCAAACCGATTACATCCATGGGTCTTCTAGGGATATTTAGTATTTCCCATGGTTATTATATGTACATTCGTGTTTACATTACTCTTCACTCAGTTTTTCATCTTGAAATGTTTACTTATCCATTTTCTGCATTCCCTTGGTTATATCTAGTTCGGGTATTGTTTTTTAAATGGTATCCTTGATTTAAAAATAATGATGTGGAGTTTAATGTTTTGTAAAAATGGAAAATGTATTAATTTTAAAAAAAATGAAAAACCTAGTTTTATATATTTATTTCAAGCTTGTGTTAATGGATTTATTTGGGAAACAAAACGCATGGATTCTATGGTGATTTACTACTAAACTGTTTACCTCACACTCTACTGGTACCTTTCAAGATCTTTAGACCGAAGTTGTTTAGTTGGTAATCCTTCTATTTTAGGTATTCTGGTTTGAGATATATTTTAGAGTGGTTTGGTCTTTTGGATTGTGGGGACCTTGAGGTCACATGGATATCATAGTAGTATGGTCTAGTTGTTAGTTTCTATTCTCAGTTTTGTTCATGTTTCTACCTAGTTTTTATGTTGTAAATAAATTTATACATTCATATATTATATAATCATTTATTGACTCTTTTGGAATTTAATATTTTTTTTATTTGGACATGTTAATTTATTTGGTCTTAAATAATTCCCTCTTTAATGTTTTGATGTCTGACACTAGTTTTCCGCCCATGGGGATCAGGAACGGCCGTCGGGCCATGTCGGAGACTAGGTTAGGTGTCGGGTCAGATGAAACCCCTGGGATGGTTTGTGACACGTAAATACACATAAATTTAATGATAAGTATCATATATTACATTTATTTTTAGTATATACATCATAAAAAATAAACAAGTAGTGTATACGACATATGTCCTCTATAAATAAAAGTTAGAAAAAAACCATTACCATAAGTCTTGAATAACTTATTTTACATTCAAAACTAATCTATACTAAATATAAGTATATTGTAAATCTAATAAATTACCATGTTAATATATATAATTCCATATATGATTTACTTATGACTTTATATTACTCGATTATTAATAATTCCATGTTCATGTTATGTTTTGGGTAATAACTGCTTTGTTTTTCGTAGATGTTTTGACTTTTTATTTTTATTCTTATTACCTCGATCTTTATTTAATCATACTCATAATTATAAAAATGACATAAATATAATATACATTTATTATATATGTATTTATGGTGATTCATAAAATTTAGAGTTATAAAATAAAATGCATCGTTCCAAGAGATGGTAGGTCATACGTACGCATGAACGCTATTTTCTTTTTCTTTTAGGGTTAAAAGAATGAAAATTATATAATATATTATAATTATAGAATAATTTCTGTGTCATATATATCATATATGTTTATGAAATTCATTTTTAATACATCCCATTTAATTTATGGATGAATCATATCACTTCGCGAGGCGATACTCAACCGTACACACGAACGACCTTATAGTATTAAAAAAAGGAAAGCATGAATGTATGTGTGATATAATAATAAAAAAGTAATAATAGCATCATAAAAATAATATATATCATATATAATATTTTAATCCACTATTATTACCAACCATTAAATATGGAAATGGAAGAACAAACGACATTAGTTCACGAGGTCGTAGTCCATCGTATACACGAATAATGATTGCATATCCAATTTGATAAATGTGTTTGAATTTGTCAGTTGTACCACTAACATAAAAACATATAATTATATTAAATCTTATTATTTTATTTTAAAATCATGAAATAAAAATAATTTAACGGTTTTAAGGAATAAATAAAATAAAACATTTTGTTGATAAACATTGCCTCTTCTTTGGGATTCTTCTTTTGATTTTAACCAAAGGACAAACTTGGATAGATTTATTCTGAAAATAACAGCTTATAGGATTATGGTATTTGATTTCAACTATGATTTGTATAGATTTTTAAATAACTATATATTTTTTAAGAGTGAGAAAAATAGAAGAAGAGTCTCCCTTTTATAAGAGAGAGGAGGAACACTTTTGGAATTTATCAAAAGAATAATTTATAATAAATTGATTCTCAGTCACAATATATAAAAAATTACATGTATTAGAATATAATATAATATAAATTTGTAATCTCATAATCTAATATATTTTTTAATTTTTTTTGTCATTATTTTAATCTTTATCATTTTGATTAACCTTTTGTTAACCTATTTTAATAATAACTATAGTAACAAGATTTTCAATATTGTGAGGTTGTAATTTTAAATATATTATTTCAATAGGAGAATAATTGGAAAATTTATGATATTTAATACCATACTTAATCACTTTTTCCTTATTAAATATTTTTAAGACTTCAAGATAATTTAATAAAATATTATTTTCATAAAATATCATAATTTTCAATTTTGTCAATATTCATTACATTGACATTAAGAAACTCTAGAAACGAATAAATATTCGAAATAAAACAATTAATATGACCCTAATATATCATAATTTTATATATAATTATTTTATCACCTTAATTAATTAATTATATTTATTTTAATATTCATAATATTAATTAATTGATTGATACATTAATGGAATAGTTAATGTACATCATTGTGTAATTATTTATGATAATTATTTTTTCAATAAATTTAAAAAAGAAATTTCCATGAGTATAAAAACCATTTATATTTCATAATAATATATGTAGTTTAGAATATATTCTACTTAACCCCAAAATTAAAAATATTATACTTATTAAATGTAAGAGTGTGACATTTTGTCACTCATTTTGATTTCAATAATATCCAAGTCATTTTCAATGAAAAGATCCCATTAAATAATTATATTTAGTAACATAGGTGTTAAGGTAAAAATTAAATTAATCCACTTACATTTGGTCAAGTGTTACGGTAGTTTTCAAATATTTATAAAATTATTTTTACACTTCATTACCTGATTTACCCTTAACTATGGTAATAAAAATTACTAGAGTTTCTATTCTTATAGTTCAAAAATAAAATGGTTCTGTTTAATAAATTTTGATTTTATTATTAAAAATATTTAATAAATTTATCAAAATTATATTACATCAGTGGATTAAATTAATTTAAATTTAATCATGCATAAGGGATGAGATGATGTGTTTTTAATATGAAAAAGACTAAAAGTTATAAATATTTTTATATAAAATGACACTGTGTAATTATTTCTAATAACCTAAATTAGATTAATTTATGTAAACATTTAATAATTATATTTCAAAACCAATTAAAAACATAATTAAATTTTATAAATAAGTTATACAAAAAAATACGTTTTCATTAAAAAGCATTATGTTTACCTATTCATTAAAACTAAACACTTCTCAAAAAACACCAAAAGTTATCCCAAAGTAAATTTTTATATTAAAATTTCAAAAATGACGTTTATTTTTTCATATAATATTTTTAAAATTTTCAGAAAATATAAAAAAATGGTTTCGATATAAAAAGGTGGTAAAATTATTTCTTATTAAAATACCACTTTTTATTCATAAAATTGGATTAGTTTGTAAAATATTCCAATAAAATATTTTGGATGAGTTAAAAAAAATTATTTATTATGTAATATATAAATTTTATAAAAAAAATTCATCAATTGTGGTTTCTTTAATTTTTTGAGAAAAAATTGTGTATTTACATAGAAAAATAGTTTATTTATAAATATAATTTCATCATTTAAAAATAGTTCTTTATTTCATTTATAGTTGATTTATAACCAATGGTTTCATTTTATATACATATTTAAATTGTATTTTAATAATTTAGTTAATATTATTTTAATTTTTATTCCAATGGATAGGTGGTTACTATAATAATTTTTTAACAACAATATTAACAGTATATTGTAGTTCATCAAAACATAGTATTTCTTGTAATGTAAGCTATTGAAATAATGTGGAATTGTGTGTAAAATAAGAAAAAAATAGTGTTACGTGTACCTCAATACTATATAATTTTTTTATGTAACGCAATTTTAATTTGGTGGATCATATAATTCGAGACAAACATAGTGTTTTCATATAAAAAATCTATATTCAATGTTTTGTGAAATTAAAAATATCAAAATGAAATAATTCGAAAAAATTCACAAAATATTAGGGTGTTACATTCTACCACATGTAAATTTAAATTCTCCCAGAAATTTTTTTAGGTTATCAATGAATTTATACTTGAAATTTTCTTTCATAGATACCCACATTGTAAAAATGAATACTAAAAAATCATTAAAAAGTAATGATAGAAATATAACGGTTACCCAAAGTAACTCATAACTGAGTTTAAACATAGGAGAACATTTGTTGAAAGCGAAAACATGGACATAGAAGAGAAATATGACTATCAAGTTATAAAGGAGAGGGATATTTAACACGATTAAGAGAAATTTAAGGATCACAGATCCATAACCCAAATAGGATTTAAAAATCTCATCGATATCATCAAAAATAATGAAAATAGGTAAAAAACAATTCGATACCCTTTTTCCTGAAGATAAATAATTTTTATGAGAAGATATTCTGGCATTGCAATGCCCTGAAACTAGATACAAGGAGTTAATGAATTATTTGTATACATTAGCATGATAATTAAAAATCAAATCCTAAAGGAATTATCAGTTTAGCAGTCATGGAAAATATATTACATAAATGAACTTTACCTAACAATTCATAGAATAAATGAAAAATAGATAATTCATTGAGAATTCCATTATTATCTAAGATTAACCTTTCAATTCAGTAATAAAATAGTTCTTGGAATACTCGGATAATAATACATTAGAAAGGGGTGAGCTCAGATGCTTAGAATGGGTAAAAAAACAACAAAAGCTTTCATAAAAAGTATAAACTTTTAATGCATGACATAAATCTAAAACAAAACCCTTTTAAACATAATCTTCAACATAAAATAGAAATTATAAATCTAATAGTTCCATTTAAACATTCACATGGATATTCTACTTGTATAATAATTAATTGTATTATCATTAACTAATCTCATAATGTGGTAATTCAAAATATTGTACTTCATAACTATACCATCAAGGCCTTATTCTAATACCATATATAACCATATTATCAAGGCCTCATGTAAAGACCCTTATTTGTATCATCAGTAAAACTGATACATTAAGGGGATAGAGTAGGCTCCACCCATCTCTTTCTATGACCGATTTATTCTTCATATAAAAATGGTGAATTATAATCACCATAATATTTTGTATTAAAAACTACTATATGAAATATTAATATTTTAACTGTAAACCATTAATATTATCTAAATAGCACAAATACAATCAAAATGAACATAGAACATTCAATTAAATATAGTAAATTATATCATAAGAGATCAAAATAAATTAAGAATAAGATGCAACAAAGGATGTTGACATAGATGAAAATACTCTATTAAAATCATAAAAAAAATCCTGAGACAAAAACCCAATTTTATTTGAAATAATTTATTCAATATCCACACACTTATAAAAGAAGATATTTAAAAATAAATTTTTGAATCAAACATTACAATAAAAAATTGAAAATTTTGAAAGGAGTTACCAATTTAAAATATTCATGGTTCTATAAATAAATCTTTAAAAAAATTGAAAACATGTAAATTAATAAGAATGATTTAGAAGAAAGAAATCTTGAAACATTTAAAATTACATTTTAGTTTAAGACACCCTTACATAAAACCTTAAAATTATATATTTGGAAAAAATTTAAATAAATTTAAAAGTATAAATAAAATATTCTTTATAATCTTTTATATAAAAATAAATAAATATGTATAATAATATCATGAATATTGAAATAGATAAAGGATTAATTATTTAATCATTTAAAGCATCCCATTTGACTTTGAAAATTGAAATAATAAGCCCAATATATTCAAATGAATATTTAAATACCGTGAAGATAAATTTATTCATGATATAAAATATAATAGGGGTAGTACATACACCACACAAAAGAAGTAGGTGGTGAATCTGACTTGTATCTCGTGAAAATTAAAAATTGAGAAAATAATTCCCTTCCCATAGGTTCGATAATCTCTTTAAATTTCTGAAACTCCTACATAATGGTATTGAAAATTTATTAATTTATAATATAATCATAATAATATTTATTATATCATATATGATTCATTTATGAATTTATATTACCCAATAATTTACAATTCAATATTAAATAAATGTTTCGGGTAATAAATGCTTTGTTTATCATACATGTTTTTAATTTTTATTCCTAATTGTATTACCTAGATCATGGTTTACTTACATATTGAATGTAATACATGATTTAGATATCATATATATTAAAAATATAAATGTATATAAAATATAGATGTATGAAATGGAATACACCATTCTTGGAGAAGGTAAGTCTTATGTACACATGAACATTGTTTCCATTTTCTTATTGTATTGAATGAAATAAAATAAAAGAAATATAATTATATATATATATAATTGAATTATCATGTCATTTATTTCATAATTATTCATTATACATACATTTTTGTAATCATTCATGAATGGTTAACATTGAGCATGAATCTCAGCACTTCGTGGTGACGGTAGTCCGTACGTATGTATGAGCGACATTATCACTCCATTAATGGTTAAATGGTATGGAATTGAATGGAATATGCATTATATAGAAGAAATATAATGTAGAATTTATTATTAAATGCCTTTATATTTACCATTATTCCCATTTAAATATTTTATTGATGAAAAAATTTACACCACAGCGTGGAGATGGTAAGCCATATGTCCACATGCATGGGGATATTGTTATTTGTAGGATGGATAGAAGAAGAAATATGGTTGTACCAGAATCATAATAACTTATCATAATTTAGATGATACTGGAGTTATTAATTTGTTATGGAAAAAACATTGTAGTAGGAAGAAGAAAAGAAATTGCATGGAATTGGTAAAACAATTACCACTTCTTTGAGCGTCTCCATTAGATTATCACAAGAGGACTCCATGGGATGGACTTATTTCCAAATTATGGACTCTATGATGAATTGAGGGATTTTTACAGGAAAATTGGGTATGTTGTTTTCATCCAATGTGCTTTAGAGGTATGAATAAAAGGTAAGGAGAGGTGCCCTTTTATAATAGAGTGGAGGGTCACTTTTGGAAACTCCAAAACTATTATTTTAATATAAATTGATTATTGGTTTCAAGTATCTCAAAAGTGATTAATTTCAAGGATAAGATGATAATGGGTCTAAATACTCGCTACCAATTATTTTTAGTCAATTTTAGGTCATAAAAGTAACCTTATCTTTTGGATTTAACCCTTAGTTAAACAATTTAACTCTTACTGAGTCTACATATCTTTGTATACTATAAGGAAAAAATAGTTGCTGTAAAATTCCAACAGAAACCCAATTGTGTAAGTTATGACATTTTTAACACTATCCAATTTATTTGTACAAGAATTATATTTTAATGACTTTTATAGAATTTAATAAAATAGTATTTATTTTAATGTATCATTTATGTCAATTTTGATTCTATTCAGTATTTGTTTATATGAAAATATAAAACCAACACGATAACTTCAAAAAAACACATAAAATATGTTACTATAATATCTAAGTTATCTATATAATTAGTGGATGTAATTAATTTGGTTAAATTATGTTTATTTTTTTTAATATCATTTATTTGATATTTAAATTAAATAAACAATTATTGCATCATTATTATTAAGTCCCTTAATTAAGTTATTTATTATATAAAAATTAAAAATAAATTAATAAGATGAATATGAATTTATTATATTTCAAATTAATAATTATAGGATAATTTCTATTATGTGTATCCCTGTATTAAAATTTTTTTATTTGTTACGATTTGAATACGTCATTTTTAACTCTTCATTAAATAAAATATAATAAAGGTTCTAATCTTACACAAGTGGCATGAATGAGATAATATTTTCAACAAAAGGATTATTTTTTAAGAAACCCACATATACCATGAAATTAATAATAGTGATTGGATTATTTTATTTTATTATAATATTATTTTTACCTTTAATTATTCATTTACCTTTAATCGTGGTAAATAAAATTCAGAAGTTACTATTCACAAAAAATATTTTGATCATATTAGACCAAATTATTCATACTTATTAAATCCTTTTATACCCATTTTTTGAAATTCAATTCATAGAAGTGAAAAACTACGTTTAATAGTAATTCGTAGATGTTGTTAAAGGGCAGGTAAAAGTGTGGTTCAAAAGTTGAATTAATTTTTATATCTAATTCTTTTATAAAATTATTCCCATGAACATTATTTGAAAAATATATTTTTTTTATTTTTTTTAAGTTTAAAATCAATTTATAGTAAAAAAATTATTTAAATGAAATAGTCTGTTTTTAAAATCAATGCAGTAATTTTCAATATTCATCAAAAATTGTAACTTTACAAAAAATTACCAAAATTTCACCATAAGATAATTTTGAAATTATGATTTCAAAAATGATGTATATTTTACCAAATTAATTTATAATAGTGGATAAAATCAATTTTATTATAATTCAGAAAAGGACTTAAAAGTAGTTCCTTTAAGAAAATAGTATCTCTAAACGTATATCTATTTTACCAAAACATATACATTTAATTATAAATATGTTTTATTTATGTGAAATAATTATGAATAAAATTTAAAAATTATTTATTACTATTCAAATTACTAAATTTAATTGATAGGCTATAAATATATTATTTAAATTGTTATAACACTAAAGAGTGGATTCATTGAAAATAAATTTTGTCTCTAACACAAGCCAAGTTGGTGTTCTGTGAAATACATGCTATTGAATTTACAAAAAAAGAAATATATCATTAAATATTGGGGTGTTATATTCCCTACTCCTTCAATAAATTTCATCTATGTAATCTTCAAATTCGAGTTCGGTAATTAAGGTTTGAATATTTAAAAATTCCTTTATTGAAATCCCACATATGAATAAGGGTCAAAAAAGGTCTAATTTAAAAGGAAAGTATGAAAGTAACCTAGGATAATACATACAATGGTTCCATGTAGGATACAATGGAAATGAAAGAAAAATCCTACCATAAGGTTCTAATGGAGTGTGATAGAGAACATGATTAGGATAAAGTTAACACTCACAATGATATAAATATGCAATGATCTAGTGGACCATTTGATTCATTAGAAAAAGTTCTAGGATAGCATTTTTGTTTCAAGATCCATTCCCTAGAGTATAATATTTATTTTATTATTCAGATAAGAACATAGATTATTTAATTCCATGTGATGAGCATAATATCATCCTTTTGTTGTGCTTCTATTTATTTTCACCTCATCCCATAATCCTATAAAAGAAATTTCCAATTGATTTTTTCAATCTTGGAGCACTATTGATAAATCATATGGCCCTAAATTATTTCTTTTATCCTCAAAATTCTTATTGAAACTAATAATGTTAGACCAAAGTGTCTAATAAAAAATATTTTTAACCTCAAACAATATCATCAAATGTTCAAATTACACCATTACATCCTTAAGACTTTTCTAAAATACTTCTGTACAAATTAAATGTCCAAAAAGATCTCTACATTTTGAAAATCCACCTTACCATTAGATTCTCCAAACAACGTAATATATCCCTTATTTAAAAAAATAAAAATATAACCTCCAAATCCTTAATGAAATAATTCATTCATCTAGATACTTGATGAAGATGAACGTTAGTACAATCCTTATATATATCATCAATATTATAACCATATAATCATTGATGTAATAATTCATAAATCCAAATAAAAAAACATTAATAATTCAACTTCACACATATACCATTAACTATGATTCGACATCTTATTCCTTAATACCTCATTCATCCCACATTTCATTTATAGACTTTTTAATATCCACAGTATTACCCTTTCATGTACAACCTTTCCAATTTTAACTATTGACCAAAACTCAATGTATAATGTGAGAAATACTAATCATAGTTATGCAGTCATGGAGAAACATTTATATGATCTCTAAATGGTAAAAACTTCTTCTCAGTCCATTTTTCTATAGGATTAACCAATTTTATCCTTACCGAAGATAAAGGATGATACCCTATACTTAGATTATCTTCAATGTCTATCTTAGGGTTATGTTCACTAATTAATGTTTTCTAAATATAATTTCCATGGTTGTTTCTAAACTTCCTTTGATATCAACTGTAACTCCCTGACCCCTGATGCACAGAGCCGATGTATAACATTAATACATTGGAATTATTACAATAAATTAAATCCAGTTGGACGGACCAGTTTACTAGCCTTAGAAAATAGATTAAATAAATTAACTGTACATTACAATTCAAAGCATAAATACAACAAAGATAATTCTTTGAGAATTCCACTAATCTCCTAGATTAACCCTAAATATTAGTCATAAAACACATCTTAACATCCTAGGGAAATAAAAAATAAGAAATGGGTGAGCTCAAATGATCATTAAGGGTAAACTATATAGCAGAAGCTTTCGTAAATAGGCATATAATTGTAATCCAAGGTATAAATCAAAAACACTATAATTTCAAATATAATATTCAGCATAAAATTGAAATATTAAATACAATAATTCAATATATACATTCACATGGATATTTTACTAGTAAAATAATAACATGAATTTTCATTAACTAATCTCATTATAAGGGAATGCATAATGGTGGATGTCCAAACCATACCATGAAGGCTTCAGGCAAAGACTATAAATAAAATTACCATGAAGGCCTTGTGCCAAGACACTAGTTTGCCTCATGAGACCTACCAACGCATCGAGTGGATATAGAGGTACCCACCCATTATATACTAAGTCTAATACATTCCTCATTAGAAAATGGTGGAACATAAACAAAATAATCATACACATTAAAAACTAGTTTTAGAAATATGAGTACATTAACCATAAACCAATATAGGTATTTAAATAGACCATCCACAATAAAACTGATCATAAACCATTCAATAAAATATATTGAATGATATCATAAGATATCTAACTCCATTCAGAATAATATCCAACAATGTATTTTGAAATATATGTAAATACTCTATTAAAATCATTATAAATATCTTATGACAAATATCCATTTTTGTTTGAAACCATTTATTAAAAATCCACACACTTATAAAAGAATAAATTTAAAAAGAAATTTTTTAATCAATGTTTCGTATCCATCATAGAAACTTTTGAAATGAATTAAAATTTTAAAACATTCTTGTTCAATAAAATAAATCCTTAAATAAATTTGGGAAACATTGACATTAATGAGAATGATTTAGAAGAATAAAATTTTAAAACATCTAAAATGGTGGATTTGCTAATGAGTACATTACATAAAACATTTAAAATGAAATTTTTTAAATCAATTTAATGAAATTAGAATTTGGAATAAACTTTTCTTTATAATCCTTTATATATATATAAATAAATATGTAAGATATTATCAAGAATACTAATATGAGGAAATTGTTGATTATTTAAACATTCAAAGCATCCCATGCCACAATGACCATTTAAATAATAAGCACAATATCATTAAAGAAATATTGTAATATCATAAGGATAAATATATCCATGATATAAAATATAATATTGTTAGTACATACACCACAGGAAAGAAATATGGGGTGAACATGGCTTATATCTCATGAAAATTACAAGTGATATGAAATTCTCTTATCATAGGTTTGATACTCTCAATATAGGTCCAAAAATCCAATATAAAGGTTATAAAAATATTATTAACTTCTACATGAATCATAATAATATTTATGATGTCATATATGATTCATTTATGTCTTTAGTTTACCCATTTATTAACAATTCTTAGTTAAAGAAACATTTTGGGTAATAAATGCTTTGTTTATCATATGTGTTTATAATTTTTATTCTAGATTTTATTACTTTGATAATTATATAATTACATACATAAGTTAAAACATGATTTATAATGTATTATGAATATAAATGTATATAATATATAGATATATGAAAGTGAATACACAATTCATGAAGACGATAAGTCGTTCAAATGCATGAACGTTGTTTGTGTTTTCTTATTGTATTGAATTGAATCAAGTAAATGAAATATATGTATATATTTTGTATCATTATTATTCCATATATTTCATATTTATTAATTATATATATTTTTATAATCATTCTTGAATGGTTAACGCGGAGGATGAATCTCATCTCATCGTGGAGACAGTAGGATGTATATACGCACGAGTGATGGTATCATTACCTTAATGATTAAATGGTATGGAATTGTGTGGAATATGAATTATACAGAAAAAATTAATATTATATTTATTATTGAAATTTTTTATATTTATCATTATACCTATTTAAATAATGTATACATGAAAATAAGTTTACACAACAGTTTTGAGACGGTAAGTCGTACATACGCACACATGGTAATATTGTTATTCGTATGATGGATAAAAGGATGAATATGGATGTCCCATAATAATAATAACATATAATAATTTATATTTTATTTTATTTATTAATTTATTATGGAAACAAAATAGGATGAGTAAGATCTAAACAAACTGAATGGAATTAGTAAAACAATTACCTCTTCTTTGGTCGTCTACTTTTGATCTGCACAAAAGGACACTTAAAGATGGGTTTATTCCCAATGTATGGTGTATAGGATGAAGTTATGGATTTGAGAAGATAATTGGGAAGGTTTTTTCAGAGGAAAAGTGCTTTAGAGGTGTTAATAAAAGTTAAGGAGAGGTGTCCTTTTATTATAGAGGGTATGGGAACTTTTTGAAACGCCAAAACTATTAATTTATTATAAATTGATTATCAGTTTCAAACAACTCCAAAGTGAGTTATTTAAATTATAATAGGATTATGGCTATAAATAATCATAACCAATTATTTTTATACATATTTAGGTCACAAAATTAACCGTATATTTTTAAATAAACCCTTAGTTAAACAATTTAACTACTACCTTGTCTACATGTCTTTCTATACAATAAGGTTAACATAGTAACTATAAAATGAAAAAAGAACACCAATTGGTTCATTTATGAAATATTAAACACTATCAAATTTATTTGGATTAACTTCATTTTTATGAATTTTATATCATTTAATAAAATAGTTTTTATTTTAAATTATCATTTATGTCAATTATGAAACAATTCAATATTTTCATTTTAAAAAATATCCAAACAACATGATAAAATTGATCCAATTTTTCAAATATGTCATTACTATATATAATTTATCAATAAAATTATTGTCATCCATTAATTACCTATTATTATATTTATTATAATATTTTTAATATCATTTATTTGATATCTTAATTAATTAAACAATTACTACATCACTATCGTACAAGCCTTTAATTTATTTATTTATTCTCTAAAAATTAAAAATATATTATTATGATTAATATAAATTTATTATCTTTAAAATGAGAAATTATAGTTGGATTTATCTTATGTATAACCACATATTAAAAATGATATATTAATTGTGATTTGAATGTGACATTTTTAACTTTTCTTTAAATAAAATATAATAAATATGATAATCTTCCCCAAGTGGATTGAAAAGGAACATACATTCGAACAAAGGATGATTTTGGACTAAAAAAATATTTGATGAAATTAGGCCATGTGTTAATGTAAATTTATATTTCTATAATATTTTTTTTACCTTTGATAACCCTATTTACCTTTAACTCTTGTAAATAAAATTCAAAAGTTACTATTGAACAAATATTATTTTGATCCACTTTAACCACATTTTTCAAATTGATTACAACCATGTATTTATATTTTTTGAAATTAATTTCATAGAAGTTGTAAAATTACGTTTAATTCTAATTCAAAGATGTGGATAGAAGATGGGAAAAACTGATGTTAAAAAATTATATAAATTTTTATATCTAATTCTATTAAAAATTTATTCTGATTAACTATATTGGACTAATATATTTATTAATTATCTATTGTGCCTTTAAAATAAATTTATATTAAAATAAGTATTTAAGTTAAATAGTTAGTTTTTAACATTAATGTAGTAATTTAAACTATTCAAAAAAATTGAAACATTTTAGAAAATTACCAAAATTTCAACCAAAGAAAATTTTTATATTTTGATTTCAAATATTATTTCTTTTTTAAAAAATTAAATTTCCATTAGTGGAAAAATTAATTTTATTATTTTTCACAAAAGGTCATAAAATGTAATTGCTTTGAAAAAATAGTATTTTTAAACATATAAATATTTCACCAAAACATTTACATTTCATTATAAATATGTTTTATTTATTTAAAATAATTATTAATAACATTTAAAAAAAATTTATTACTATTCATAATTCTATATTTAATTGATAAGTTATAAATATATTTTTTAAATAGTTATAATACTAAAGAGTTGTTTCACCAAAAATCAATGTTTCGTATAACTAAAGGCAAGTCTGTGTTGCATGTAGTGAAAATATTGGATTTATTTAAAACCTAACTTTCTATGAAATCTTGGGGTGTTATATACATTATTTCCCGAAAACCTCTCCATTTGTTTTCCCTTGATCAATTTCCACTTTATCTCGTATTCCAAGGAATATATATGGATTTTTCATTTACTAAATCATTAGAAGATCACGAGATCCATAAATAGAATGATAATTAATTAAATCTATCTTTATCCCAACAAGAAATGGTTTTAAAATGTCATATAATATGCATAAATCCTCATATGATGGGATAATACTTAAATCTCAAAGACCTTATATGATGTTTAACACAAACCATTTCATAAATGCTTAACCATGTAAGCCTTCTGAAAGATGAAATTACAATACATTAGAATAAAGGTAATCAAATTTAACAAATTTATCTTAAAATTTATCCCCTATATATCTTAAATTATCTCTTGTTTGTTGTAACATCCTGAATCTAGATTCCACTCAACTGGTGCCCCATACTCGGTTGGCCACATGGCTTCAAGTGCATTTCCCCAAATGCCAGAGGCTGTTGACTAACAGAGAGGGCCTATAGTGTAAAAGTAGGGAAACTATTCCCTCATGACAGAGTTTACCATTGAAAAATTAATAATAATGAAATAGAAGAAATGGTAAGAATCATACAACTAAAATAAATAGTTGAAGACTGTTAGGATAAACAACCAAGAATCATTCCATACAAAATATGATGCACCATGTTATTCTCTAAGAAAACATCTAAAATAGGTACACTATAGAAATCGACAATATATGTTCCAAAATCATAATATAAACAAAGGAATCTAAGAATCATCATAATCCTCGACTCGGTCCCATGCTCTCCTACTCCTAAACTACATACCAAGAACCAGTAGAAGGGTGTTTTCCCTTATCAACACCTGTAATAATATATTATATTTGGGCAAAAAAATATGACTCAAACAGGGTGTGAGGCTAAATCCTAGAAGAAAACCACACAAGATCGTAGTAGATCAATTAGTGAATATATATATATATAATAGGCAGTGTATAGTAGTGAAAGTAGTAACTAGAAGATACTCAAAAGTAAACAATTCTACAAGTAAGAACAATAGATGTCTCGGGACACTATCTAAGAAACTATATGTAATGACCAAATATATGCTTGTTATTTGGCTTGTTAGTTGTTTCATATATCATTCTATTACATTATTTGGTATAATGAAAAAATTATCGCATCCATTATAACATGGATCACTCAAGACATTGTAACAGTAAGTGAACCCTCATCCTCAAGGATAACAAAACCCCACATTCTGCATTAGAAAAACCTCGCCCTCAGGAACATCAAACCCTCTTCTTCATGCATAAAAAATCCTTCCCATAGGCATATAAAAAAACAAATCCATATAATATAAACAAACATGGACTAACCTCATAAGGGTTGGCCTTTCAAATACTCACATAGGCTAGATTTAACACAAGAAACTAGTAAATTAATCTATTACATGGCTTCCAAAAAAATTACTCACATTAAAAGACATTCAATTAACCAATTTCAATTTTAAAAAACCCATAATAGGGGATCAAATTCATTCCCATAGGAATCCATGTCCAAATAGCTAACATTGGTCATCTAAGAGAATCATACCCACTGGGTGGACCTTAATCGAGTTGATCAAAACTAGACATAGTTACAAACATCTAATCAATTACCTAATCAACAATAAGAAATAATAATAGTATAATATCAATCAATTGAAACCCTAAAAGTGGGTGTGTGGAACTTTGACATATTAATTCAACTCAACAAATAGCGAAAGGCATAAGACCTCCTACCTTGTACTCTTACAACTCACCTCATCTAGCGTTGGGCATCAATTCATCCTAGAACAAGGTAGATCTACAAAACGAGAATAAAATAAAAACCTTTTATAACTATTTAGAGATAAGAAATTAGGAATAAAGGCTCAATAGGAATCAATCAATCACAAAGGGGATTTCAACGGATCTGATGGTGTTCGAATCAGGAGTCAGTTGAAGAAACATGAGGTAAATTCCTAATCAGATTTCTTGGGAGTGCTCCTTGTCAAAGGAGGGGACATTTCTATCCATCGAAAAAACGAAACTACTATATTATTAAATAAAAATAAAATAAAAGTATGTGGCCATTACTAGAAACTACATGTCGTATCTGTACAAATCCTGGACAGGTTATTACATGGTCGTGTATTGGGATTATATGGTGTGCATCCCTCATTTCCTGACCTGTACCTCGAAATAAAAAGCATGTAACTATGAATCACATCATATAACATGACTATAGCTATCCTTTGAACCCTTTTTACAATATTTACTTAAGTAAAAGGTAAATATAAAAGATTTCCACATCAAAGGAAGAACTGAGTTCTTACATACATTACCCTTAAAGATACTCATCTCTGAATTGCCTTTCCTAGGGTCATGATGGAACAAATGGGTATTTATCTAGACATTGGGTTTGTACATCAGACTCGCTCTCCCAGGTCTCATCCTACACTCAGTAGTGCTACCATAGTACCCATACTAATGGAACAGATCGGATAGAGGGAACCTTCATGCTACGATCCACAATACGAATAGGATACTCCTCAAAGGGTGCATCTTTTTGAGAATCCACTTCCTTAGTCTGAAAAGTGTGAGATGGGTATGAAATGTAAGGTCTCAACTGAGAGACATGGAAGATTTTGTACATAGCCTCTTTCCTCTAAGGTAACTACAATCAATATGAAATATGCCTGACTCTATCCAGAATCTTGAATGGACCGACGTATCATTGTGAAAGATTACCCTATCTCATGATCCTCTAATATCCCATCCTCAGTGTGACATGTAGGAAAACATTTCCCCTAACTTAAAACTCCAAAGGTCATCTAAAATTAATTACATATGAGTTATTAAGATATTTTGCACAAGACGTCCACCTTTAAATCAACTGAACCTTCTTAGTGGTCTCCTAGACAAGATGAGGTCCCAGAATAGCTTTATCTCCTACCTACAGCCAACACATGGGTGATCACCATGGTCTACCATACAAATATTCATATGGATTCATCTAAATAGTATTATGGAATATAGTGTTGTAAGATAAATCAACTACGAGTATTTTTGTCTGCCAAGAACCCCCAAAATCTAGGATTCATGCTTTAACCTCTCCTTCAGCACCTGAATAAAACGCTCTGAATGACTATCTGTCTGGGGGAGGTAAGTTGTGCTTCGAAGCACATGTATATTGAATGACCTCCATGGCCTTTTCTATAAATGATAAGTAAACTAGAACTACCTAACAAAAATGATAGAATGTGGGACCTCATTTGTTCATATAATCCCACATATGTAATACCACTCAAGATTATCAAAACCAACGGTTTCCTTGATCAGCATGAAATATGCAACATTTGTAAGCTTTTCAATAACAACCCTCACTGCATCCTTACCTCTGAGTGGCCTTGGTAAATCCATCACGAAATCATTCCATTTCCACTCTGAAATGGGTAGATTCTATAAAAGTCTTGAGGATCACTAATTCTCTACCTTCACATACTGATAGGTGGAACATCTCATGATAAAACTAGCTACATCATCGTTCATACCTAGCCACAAGTACTGATAATGTAAATCCCGATACATCATGGTAACGCCAGGATGCACCATTTAAACTGAAACATGAAAATCTGATATCAACTCCTCAAACTTGACTTCCAAAACCCATACACAACCATGTAACCGTAGGACATCATCCCCATCAATTGTCCAACATGGAGAAGGGTCCTCTCCTAACATTCTCTCTCATAGGATTAGGCCTTGGGAATTAAATAACTGCCTCATATTCACTCTATCCAATAAGGTAGAGGTAACCACTAAGGATGAAGGAAAAGTATGCCCCTGCCTATTGTACACCTCTAAATGCATCTCAGAGAACAATTCTCTATGCTTCAACTCACTACTAGACTGTTACACTACCTATATCCAGGTCTTCTTTCTCAGTGAATTTTCCACTGCATTTCCTTTCCTAGGCATGTAAGCAAGCTTGAATTCAAAATAAAAAAAGTATTCAATCAACCATTTCTAAATTAGATTCAGATCCGGTTGAGTAAAGATACACTTCACAATTTTGGTTCGTGTATACCAAAAAATTATCTCCCAGTAAGTAATATCATCAATAATGTAAGGCATGAAAAATTATGGCTAACTCAAGATCATGCTTCGGGTAATTCCCCTCACGTGGCCTCAACTGATGATACCCATACGCATTGACTTGATCCCCCTGCATAAGCACTAACCCCATCCCGATACATGATGCGTCATAGTACACACTATAACCCCTACCCGATTTTGGAAAAATCATTACTGGTGCTAACGTTTAAATATATTTTAGCTCCCAAAGGAATGTATCACAAGAATATGAACATACATATTTTACAACCTTCTTAATTAACCCAATCATCAGTTTTTCTAAACATGAGAAGTCATGAATGAAACTTTTATGGTAACCATCCATCAATAGAAAACTTCATGCCTCAAATATGTTATTGGGATTCTCCTAGGTAACTATTTCTCTCACATTCTCGGGGTCCACTATTACTCTTATCACTAAGATTATGTGACTGGTTGCACCAAAATTTACCCTATAGGTATGTGGTTGTTGTAGTACAGCTAGGGGTCGAATCCACAGGGGCCGAAGAAGGAACCTAAAGACACTCTGATCTTGGAAGGATTTGGCTATAAAGTGGCCAACTATTCAGATTGAATTGATTTGAATAATTACTAATTTAATTTAAAGAAAATAAATTAAAACAATCAATTACTTAGACTAAAATAATTAATGGAGATGAGTTGATCCTAAGTTGTTACTAGGGTTATATAGGATGTATTTATTTTCTTATAACATTCGTTTCACTAATTCAAGACGTATCCACAAAATGATATAATTCCTCAACATCATTCACCAATTTCATCCCTACACAATTCCAAGGCTAATCACCAATTCACTTAGAGGATCAATTTAATGATCACTCTAAGGAATTGGATCGTACTAGCACTCGAAATGTGTCATTGTTAAAGTTGGCGAAGATGAAGAAGAAATTAATCATCAAATGGAAATAATAAATTAATGAAATGATTAAATAATTTTAGATCATAAAATAACATCCAATCTTCCCCATTAAACTCTCTAGGACCAACCCATAAGGGTTTAGACCTCCATTTATGTTATTAAATAAATGGAAGCGGGAAGTCGACTTAAAGAAGTGGAATTGGAGAAGAAAAATAAAACAATGAAACGATCACTACACCTTTGTGTGAACAAAATCAGAGGGTTTGGTGTGAATAAATTCACACCTTGAGGAAACAGTGTCAAGGTGAAAATGATAAGAACAAATCAAGAGAAGAAGACGAACTTTTATTGATGACTAAGGTGATTCGAACAACTTACATGAGAAGGAAAAACATTACAAAGGAAATTTGGTATAATAACATTACAATGAAAAGAAAGCACCAAGATCCTAACTCCACCACCACTACTGCCTTTAATAGGAAAACAATGAAGCCTTGTCCGAGACCCCAACATCCCTTGTTCCTTTAATTAATTATGTTGGGGAAAGGTGGGTGGAACATTAATGATGAGAGACGTTTCCACTACTTGCTCCGAAGTTGCAGCCAGATTGCATCCATCGGAAAGACGCGCCTAAAGGTCCTTCTAGAAGGCCGAATTTGAGTGTCCTGTAAAATACATAAATTAATTCCCGGATATCCTCTAACATCCTGTAAAATATCAGCCCAAAATACTTTGTGGTTCGGGGGATATGATTGAAATAGTGAGCTATTTTTCTGGGCCACAAAATCTGGCCCAAACTTAAATCTTCAACTTGGGCTGCCTTAATCACCACCATTGAAGACGAATTAGCACTAGCTCCAGAGGAAAGATTTGTTCCCCTATATGTCTTCTAGTCTCCTATAAGGTTTTGGATTCATTGGGACTGTATTGTGGGCCCCACAGTCCGATCAGTGGGATGATATCCAATCTGCCTTCTCCAGAATTGTTTCCTTTCTTCGCCAAAAATCCTCATCATCCTTTATGAATCCTCCATTGATCCCTGAATGAAAAATGTTCATATTTAAGTTTATATCCATTTCCAAAAATATAAAATTAAAATATGGATAATTACTTTCTTTGAAATCATATGAAACATTGGGCCTAAATTGGTGCATATTAGGCATGGAGTGCACAAATAAAGAGAATGGATGTTCAAAATTAAAATCCACTAACTCGGACCCATAAGATCAAAAATAAACATTTAATACCATTAAAATGTAATAAAAATATGTGTTTTTATTGGCTAATAAGTGACCAAAGAAGTGAATCTAATCCATCTATAAGTTGAAATTGTGTACTTAGCATATGAATTACTATCTCTCAGTGTACTCAAAACGATCTCAGGATATGTGGTGTGGTCGTGTTGAGTATAAGAATACACAAAGATATCATCCACAAAAACCACCAAAAAATAATCTTCATAAGGATAGAACACTCAGTTCAATAGTTCCATGAAGAAAATAGGAGCATTCATGATACCGAACGACATAACCATATACTCATACAAACCATATCTTCTTTATTAATTTGTACGAGGTAGGTATGATGATATAACACGCCCCTCAGGATAACCAAATATAAAATCATTTTTTTAGAAAACACGAGCTCCCTTGAGTTGGTCGAAGAGATCATGTATCCTTTGAAGAGTATATCGGTTCTTAACAATCATCTGGTTTAGATTTAGATAATCCACGAATAGCCTGAGGGTATCATCTATCATTTTCTCAAAAAATACTAGTGAACCCCAGGACGAAGTACTGGTTAAGATGAATCTATTTTCCTCAAAGTCCTCTAGTTGTCGTTTGAGCTCCTGTAACTTAGTTGTTTCCATTCTATATTTAGGAATGGATACCGTTGAAGCTCCTACCACTAGCTTGATAGAGAAATCTACCTCTCTCACCAGATTTAAACCTAATATGTATTCAAGGAAATAATCCTTGAAATGATCAACTATTGGAGGGAAAACCATCTAACGAGTCCCTATGTCATCCAGATATAAACTTGCAATCTGTGTTGTCATCTCACCGAACCCATGATACTCAGATCCAGCTCAGCTTCCCTATACATCACACTCTCCCTTATGTAAAAAGGATCTTCCCTCTAGTCAGTTGAAACTAACCCTGTGGTGATAGACATCGATAAAGGCCTAAAAAAGATTCCATCCAATCAATTATAAGGATGGCATCAAAATCTATCACATATAAGACATAGATATCCAAAACAAAGTGACACCCACCAATCCCAAGGGGTCACTCTTTACACAATCATACACCTGTCGTTGTAATCCCTAACAGAGTGTCTAGATTCATAACATCACCAGAAGTAAAAAAAAGAGCCATAGGCTCTGCACAACATGCACATATATGAAACTAAATGAACACCATATATCAAAATGTAAAAAATCCAAAATGGAGGTAGTTATAGTAGTAAATCTAATAGTAGAATGTCTGGGATCCTTCTCTAGCTGGGTCTATTGTGATGAATAAGTTTGGCATGTACCGTGGCCCTATGACACTGCTTGGATACCATGATTTGATCAATCATAATATTGTTAAGGACCTGGGGTCTGGCTACCATGAGGCTGACCATGACATCACCCAGAATGGACTAATGCTCTCAATTTCCCAAATTGGTGAGACGTTGTTGAACTTGATACTAAAATGGGGCCAGTGAAGACCCTATCTCACTAGCTACTGGGGGAAACGCCTTGCAAAAACCTTGAACATGGACCATCTTACAGCAATATCATTACTCTACTAGATCCATCAGACAATTGAGTTTTGTATACCACAATCGCCCACATTGGAAGAAAATAACCTAGCTATATGAAGATACGTTCTGGCTAGTAGACTCACCAAGAGTTTTCTCCAGATGACACTTCTTGGAACCAGTCAAAATAGTACTAGATATTAGTGGAGAACTTCCTTAGTTTTCACCTCTAGATTCCCTCTGGTTTCATTTGGTAATCACTACCAGGTTTACAATAACAAATAAAGTATTCATCCAAAAGTTATTCAACAATTATTATTTGTTGAACTTGAGAAAATCCTTGAATCACCTCACCTTCGACAGATCATCTCCAATCAGAATAGGTGCAATCCACTGGAGCTTAGTAAAATGGGTAGAGTAATAAATAACTGATAGAACAACCTTTTCCAGATGCATATACTTATGGGCTTTGTCAGCCATCAACATCTCTAGATAAAAGTAATCATAGAAGACTGCTTGAAACTATTCCCAGGCCATATCCCCATGACGTTTTGTTTGAGTGATAACATCACCCCATCTCTAGGAAGAATCACACACCATATAAGTTATTATAATAACCATTCGATTATGAGGCATCTGTAGATTCTCAAATATTGATAACATGGCTTCGAACCATGAATCTACAGCCTATGGCCGCCCATCCTTAGAAAACATAGGCAGATGCTTCTATTGGAACACTCATGTCAGCTCATCTATAGACATGCCTAACT
The DNA here is from genome assembly GCA_963277665.1 of Viscum album. NCBI lineage: Eukaryota > Viridiplantae > Streptophyta > Magnoliopsida > Santalales > Viscaceae > Viscum > Viscum album. The sequence goes on from OY728128.1 coordinate 175,444,034, forward strand.
ATAGTGCTCCTTTGAAGTTCTCCATGAGTCATTTAAAGTTGTAGAAGAACTGTGCCTCAATATCTGTGTCTGGTATAACAGCTAGTGCCTCAGGTGGCATAACTGGATGATCCACTAGTAACACCTAGATTACCATCTCTAGGGTATACTCATTTCCACACTCTGGGCATACAACTAGAGGTCATCATGGAGGAATGAATCAAAAAGGTCAAGCACACACCTCAATTAAAGTTCATTATCTATGTTTTTAGTTCAATAAAACAATAACAAAATAGGAGAGTAAAAACCTCAAGGTCACCAAAAGGGGAGTACACGACATGTTGAAATTATACACAATGTTTACCCTCAAGCTTCTACATGGGCGTGTACTTTCTCCGACCTAGTCATGTGACCACCCAAGATACCCAATGTGGTTTACTAATAAAAATCAATAACTAGAGTCTCCCCTCCAGACCAGGTATTTTTACATTTCCAAAACCACATGGGTTCTGCCTAAGTGACACAAAATTGTGTGTGAAAAAATTACATTCCTGTGTACTTTTCCAAGACAATTATTTTATGTTCTATCTCACACAGACAAACACATGGTCACTTACCACATGGCGTGTACACATAGTGCATGGTGTGTACTTATGAAAAGTTTTCTTCTCGAACAAAAGAAGGAATTGCATGTTTTCTAATAACCACACACCATGTTGTCTAGGATTCTAAAAATAATTACATGTATCTCCCTAAAACCTCGCTGTGACCCCTGGTTTTTAAAAGGAAACTTACGGTATGTCAAATTATGATCTGTGTGGGCACATACACCCCGCAAATCAAATTTTGGAATCCACATATAGCAAATAGTAACACAATTTAAAGCTAAAACATGATCCCAAGAAATTCTAATCCAAGAGGGCCCATACACCATAGGGTTAAATGCTTGGAATTCATGAAATTCAAACCATAACACATACAAATACACCCATCAAAACCATAAGCAAATCTATCATAGTGTCTATCACAACACCATGCAATCAGTAATAATCATGTGATTTCTAATAGGTTCATATAAGATGCATGAGATGGATTACCCTCATCTCATCGGTTAACAATAAAATAAAACCACAATGATATTAATAATAACATCACAATACAAGTATGTCACCAAAATGAGAAATTGAATCAACTCTAACAACTCAAAATCCAAAAAACACAATTCAATTTGAGGAAATATGGATTTTCCCTATTCATGAAGTAGTTACTCTCAGGCATGGTTTATTACCAAACTACATTTCCTTACTATCCTTTTCTAATGTCACCAAATAGTTAGGAAAATAAAAAATTACATCCTCTAATACCTCTTCGTAACATCCTAAATTCGAATTCCACTCAACTAGTGCCACGTACCTAGTTGGCCACAGGAACTCAAGCGTATTTCCCCAAATTAAAAGACTTCCAACTTGCAGTGAGGGTCTTGGGTTGAGAGTGGGGAAACTATCCCCTCATTGGTAGAGTGTAACATAGTGGAATAAATAATAATACAATAGCAGTAATATTAAGTAGTATACAAACAAAATAAGTATTATAAGCCTGATAAGTTAAAAAACCAAGCATCATTCCATAAAAAAGATGATGCAACATGTTATGTTCTACGAAAACATCACAAATAGGTGCACTATATAAATCCATAATATATTTTACAAATTAAAAAATGAAAAAAGTAATCTATGAAGAATCACATTCCTTGGCTCGGTCCCATGTTCTCCTACTGCTAAATTGAATATAAAGAACCAGCAGAAGGGAGTTTTCCCTGATCAACACCTGCAATCATATAATCTATTTGGGATCAAAAGCGTCACCCAAACAGGGTGTGAGACTAAATCCTAGTAAGAAACGACCCATGATATAATTTGATCAATTAGTGAAAATGTATATATAACCGGTAGTGTATAGTAGTGAAATCAGTAATTAGAAGATACACCAAATGAAATAGTTCTACAAGTAAGCATAAAAGAAGTCTCCGGAGGCCATCTAAGAAAGTATAATTAATGTATAAATCCAAGCATGTGATTTGGCCAAGTAGAAGCATCTTATATCATTCTATTTCATTATTCGGTTCAAATAGGGACTATGTCTGTCCATTACATCTAGGCTCAGTCATGACATAGTAATAGTAAGTGAACCCTCACCCTCATTCATAATAAAAATCCACCTTTAAGAATAGGAAAACCTCACCCTCAGGCTTTGAAAACCCTCTACCTCAGTCATAGAAAATCCCTTACTATAGGAATAGAAAAACCAACCCAAATTTTCCAATATAAACAATAATGGACAAACCTCATAAGTCTTGGCCTTTCAAATACTCACATGGGAATGATTTTAATAAGCAACATGTAAATTAAACTATTACATGGATTCCAAAATAATAAATCACACAGAAAGACCATAAATTAACCAATTTTCATTTTATGAAACCAAGAACAGGGAATCAAAGGCATTCCCATAGTCATCCTATTCCAAACGACTAATATTGTCCATCTAAGGGAAATTCACCAATAGGGTGACCCTTAATCTAGTTTATCAAACCTAAAAATCATTTAAAAAATATAATCAATTACATAATCAATAATAAGAAATAATAATAGAAAAATATCAATAATGAGACACCCTAAAAGTGTGTTTCTAACACTCGAACAAATATATTCAACTCAAAAACTAGTGAAAGGAACAATACCACCTACCTCGTACTTGTATGACAACCCTCGTCTTACATTGAGCTTCAATTTGAACTAGAACGAGGTAGATATACAAAATGAGAATAAAATCAAAACCATATATAATTATATAGAGTGAATAAATCTATAATAAATATTCAAGAGGAATTGAGCACTCACATAGGGAATTTCAATAGATCTGAAATTGTTCAAATCAGGCATCGGATGACGAAATGAGAGGCAATTTCTCAATCCAATTGTCTGGGCATGCTACTCGTCAAAGGGGGGATCATTTTTATCTCTCTAGAAAAAATGATTCTACTTCCCGATTTAATCACAAAAAAAGTACATTACATGTACTAGAAACTAAATTTTGCATCCATAAAAATACTAGCCAAGTCATTACATGGTTTGGTACTGGGATTATACGATGTGAGATCCTCATTACACGTTGTGTACCTAGAAATAAATGACATGTAACTCACAATCACAACATGTAACAGGCCTTCAACCATCCCTTGATATGTTTTTCCTCCATTTATTTAGAAAAAATCTAAATAGGAATGATCCATACCTCTGAGTAAGAACTGTGATCTTACATTCATCACATACCAAAAATGTGAATACCTTCATCATATACTCTCTTGAAACAAGGTAGTATACTGAATTACCATAAAAACATATTTGCTTCCTTATTCTAAAGATAATTGGAAATATATCTTCAGTAAAAAAAATTGTGCAAACTTCATTCATGATAGCATAACACACTTTTTCAACAAGTTGTTAATATATTCAAATGTATTCTTGTAACATCCAAACCTAGCATACCATGGAACTGGTAGTCAGACTGGTAGGGCACGTGGCCTTAAGCACATCTCCCTATATGCCAGAGGCTTTCAACTAGCAGAGAGGGTCTCAAGAGGTGATAGTTTGGAGACTATACCCTCATATCATATTTTTTCATAGTGTTATAATAGTAAATAAACAGAATACAACAACGGAAGTATTAAATAAATATATAACAGAGCTGCAGCAGAATAATACATTCAATTTAATAAAAGTGCTAAATTCCAGTTTAATAATAAAATTAATATGTGTCATGGAAGTGATAAATATCTAAAATAATCAAACAATATAAAAAAAATTTCAATACAATACAAAAATAATGAAAAGACGCTAGACTCCCACATGTGATCTCCATGAGCATCCAGAGCTCCAGCTCGGTCCATTATTCAGAACTCCTCAGGTAAAAGCGTACATCTATCAACTGAGTCCTACAAATATAAGGGTCCACTCATGTACCAATGGTGCCTATGTAGGGTGTGAGATGAAATCTATGTAGGTCGACACCTACAATATCAATACAAATTTAGTGTAATATAATTTAATCAATGTGCAGTTATAGAGAATTTAGTAAACAGAAACGTTTATGTAAATTAAAACCTATCCATGTTCCTTGGGGACACCTGATGGCTATACCAACATCATATCATTGATGGAATGAAAGTATAATCAGTTAAATTATATATATATAGTAATAGTTTATATGTATATGGAGTAATAGTGTGGATATATATATAAATAGATATATATACATAGCATAAACCTGTATGAACCAAGTGTGTACCAATATCAAAAGGTCATATACATTGGATGATATTTCTTGCTAAACATGAAGGTAATTCACAAACGTCCATGAGTAGGGGAATCTCTAGCAGTCTTATCCATGGAATAAACTCAATGATCTCTTACGGTCACATGGAAATCAATATAGAAACTCACACAGTATCCATACAGAAGGCTCTCACGATCCTTTGGAAATTAGAATTGGTGGATCTGGACATAACACATAGGAATCCATCAACAATGGTAGTGCTCACAGTTTAACCCCTGGCTCAACTCCATGAGCTCTCACGGTCTCTAGATGATCAACATGGAAACTCAAAAAGACATTATCCCCATGTACTCACATGATCCCTTGGAATCCTAGCCTATACAAAGCTTAATCATTCACAACATATAATGCATGAGGAATTTACCTCTCAATCATCTCATTTGATCATTCCATATTTGTCATAATTATAGAATAATTCATAAGGAAGTACCTATTATGCCTCTAACATATCCAAACTATATTCATATATATTCACAATGAAATTCATTTAAAAACCAACACATAGGTAATAACCTATTACGCATTTCATAATTAACACACTGTATCCCATTTAATCCATTCAAGGAAAACATGTCATTAGATGATCCATTATCTACAGGGTCAACACACTCAATTTCCCTAACATGTAAAAATGGTTTAAATAATTAAAGTGTCAAGATAGACATTGACCAAATCATTTAATCTATTTAATACAAGGAATGAAAATCATTATGGATAAACCATTTATGAAAATAATTCTATTTGGTTTGAGTCATCCCACTCAAGGTCATATCACCCAGTTTTCCTAAACAAGGAAAATAGACTTAATGTACAAGGGTTATATTCATTTAACTAATGGATTCCACTATCTCATTTGAGTCATTATAACTATTCCACTCACATTAACCATTTTATTAAGTCATTGAGATATAGCTACTGTCTTCATGGGAGTAAGTGTGATAAGTGGTGTCAAAGCTACATGGTATGTGCCTACGTGGGAAAATGCAAAAGAATGGGCCACACAACCTAACATGATATTTGAGAATTATAATAACAAAACATAAAGAATCACCAAGGTGTTGAGGGAAAGAAAAATTGTATATCACTATATTTTATGCTTAAAGGCAGCGTACCTCCATTGGAGGGGATTTACTATAAAATCATGACATTGTTCAACTAACAAATCATTATCACCTTTAAGTATTTCATCAACATTATCAAAGGATGCGTTTAAACCAAGAAACCATACTATATTGGTAAAATATAAGAACTATTCTATATGAAAATGAATTAATGAATTAATAAAATTAAAAGGGAATTCTAAAGGATCCTACCTCATAGAAGAACCCAGCCGAACACTACATCTCTTGGTACTTTCTAACTAGATGTAACTACTACACACTTGCACACACATATATTTATATAAATATATATATATCCTTTTCCCAATGTGCATAATTCTTTATTCCATGAGGGAACACATAAACAGAAGCTACATATATATCTATACATACCTATGTATGTGATTGTGGACCTTCAAATATTGACCAAAACTCCCCCAAACGGCGATGGTGGCTCGAAAACACAAGAAACTGTCCAATGCCCAGCCAATTAATCGAAAGGAAGTCAAAAAATCCCAAATACCCAAATAGTATATGTGAGAAATAATAAAATGAAAGGAAAACCTTACCCCAAAACATTATTGGCCAAAAAAATAACCTTGAACTGCCTCGCCATTAGTAGCAGTTACAGGAACATGTAAGAAAAAGACCCAAGGAAGCCTTTACACAACCTAGAACTATGAGAAAACCTAAAATAAGATCACCCATTCATCCCTAGATTCATATGAACTCTTTTGGGGGACATATTTGCCTAAAATAGGCTGGAAACAGATATGGGACGGAAGGATAGGGCTTACTATAATCAATCGATAGGTATTTTTTATGAAATCTTAGTCGATCGAAGATTGGAGAGGAGGCCAAGGTAGAGGAGGGTCGTGCGTTGATAGGGGAACCTCCCTTGGGGTTTCACACAAGTCTGGAGAGAGGGAGGGGTGAGGGAGTGTTATTTTAGTTTTTTTATTTTATTTATTTTGTTTTGTTTTGTTTTATTTTATTGTATTTTATTATTTTAAACAGACCCCTCTGCACGGTTTTACCCACAGAGTTTTCCAAACCATGCGCAAACTGTGCGGTGTATTGTGTGACGCTACTACCTCCCAGAGCACACCATGAAGACATGGTACACTATTTGAAAAACCATGAACAACACATAAAAACATATGTACTTACCTTTAACTCAACAACATGGTGTTATGCATTGAGCCACACAGTTTCAAACAAACTGTGTGCCCCCCTTCAGCTTTTCAAAACCATCCTTTTCTAGGTCTGGTGCTCGAGAAACTCCTCAAGCCACCTAGGAAACTTAACAGTCCTTATCCAATGTCCAAGAAAACAAATTTAAAAGGTTCCAACTCTCCTTATTGAATTCCAATTCTTGGTTTTAAAAACAATTCATTCCATAAATCAAAATTTGAAATTACTTATGAATTACCATGCAAACCAAAACATGGATCGTTATAACCTTCCCACAATTGAACTTATCATCCCTGAGAAGACTTTGGGAACAACATAAACCTTTAATGATCAAAAAGGGTCATGAAGAGTTGTTTAGATGGTCATGTTGTGTTTCCAAATGCCCAATGCACCCTTAAGTATCCATTTAAACATATGGAATTTATGCCCTTTAAAAATCAAACCAACAATTGTTTTACAACCGAGACATTGAAACCACTCTCACCCAAGCCTATTTACATAGAGAAATGATCATTTCATCATCTCATTAATCAATGACCAAAAATAATTCACCGTAGGATTTAGCATTGAACAGCTGATTCCAAACTAAGATTGAAACCACCATTGGTATTTCATTACAAGCACACCTCTATGTGTTATAATGATTCTCTTGGGGTGATTTATGAAATAGGTAAAATGGTCAACTCCCCATCAACCTCATTTATCGCAAGTCGAACCATCTTTCACAAAAAGCACTAGCTGACACAAACCACACTCTTCTTCACCTATCATAATTCCTTAAAATAGTTATTCACCCACTGTAACCATTTAACAGGAGAGGTAATAGTTAATCCAGTATGACTGACTAATTAAGAATATTCCTGACTTAGACAAAAAAAATTATAATATTAACTATGATTCATTCTCCCAAGGAATCTCTCATTTAGCAAAATCATGTTCACTGAAGCATACAACCTGACTTCCGACCATGTCTCCAAGACCCAACTACACACGAAGCCACGCTTACAACCTGAAACACTGAAATAAAACTACCCAAAAAATCCCAACAACTTTAAAGATTTTTCGTGGAACAAGACTGATGATCTCTTAGTGAATCATGGATGATGAAAAGATATGGGACATGCTTATCTCTATTCATAGTACACTAAGAGTGGTTGAAATTTCTTCTAGTCAAACTTAGCCAACTACTATAAGGGAGAGCAGTGAAACTTCAACTGATTGACTTCAAATAAGAAACTCAGCTCCACCAAATGACATGTAATTACAACTAATCACAAGCCTTTACCTATTGAGGATTTTCACGAACACTCAAAAAACCATTGGATTCCATCATGACCAATATTGTTTCTAAAGGGTTTTATACATCGAAAAACTCATCATCTTCACGATGATGTGCATGCACCGGCACATAAATAAAACTTGAAATCCCAAATGGAGTTCATGAATAATACAACTGTTTCCCAATGGACCTCTTTGGTTATACCATATAATTAAAAGGAATGATTTACCAAGACCGTAATGGTACTCCATTGGGCTACAACCACACGTCAAATAATTATTCAAGGAAACCAAAACCAACCCAACCAACGTGTCAAGACACCCGAGTCTTCTAAAATCCATCTCGAGATTTGGGATGAAACTGATTCACAAATTTTGTGGTCACTCTAGTATGAATATGGTCAAAGACTTTACTCAAAAGAACAAGAGATCTATTTTAGTGTCATTTTTTTCTCATACAATCATTATTCTAGACGACTCCATAACTAGTTACCCATCACTAAAAATAATAAAATTTCCAACAGACCACAATGTGGCTGACCATGTCTGAAGCTTGTCTTACCAACTAAATATGATCTTTTCCCAATCCTCAAGACCAGAATAAATAAAAAAAATACTAAGGCCACAAATCCGAAAAATGGTGTTAATGAAAATAAAGAGTCCTACATGGGACAATAATACCCAAACAAAACAAAATGTCAGAAAACATTTTTGAAACCTAGCATTAGGTCTCTCTAACAAAATTCACTAGTCTCAAAATCCAAATATGTTAATCCCGTTTTTAAAATGAACACTTTTCATGGAGAATGATACTATTTCTATTCCACAACATCTTAAGTGAAAATCAACTACCCATTCACAAAGATTTCAAACATGGACACAACTACACGTTCCATTTCCAATCCCTTTTCAGTTATTCACATTTAACCATTATGTATTTAAATATTTAAAGCATTAAAAATTCTTATACATCCCATAATAATAGGAAATTTAGCATCAAATTTCCTTATTAACAATTAAGGTGACATACAATGTTCCCATTTAAACTATCATGGGATTTCCAAAATAAATCTCATTTGTAGTTTTTAAATTCATTAATGATTCTAACACCCAAACAGGTCTTCTCATAAGGAACATGACACAACCAACACATGTGGCCCAGTTACACATTTAAGAATTTAACCACCTCATTTAAAATTAAAACTCATAGCTTTAACATTTATGAACGTCTCAAGGAATAGCATGCAATTACATTTAATTTGGGGTTCCATCTAACAATTCATAAAGCACCCATACACATCATGGATTGAAAATTTTATGCCCTTAATCAAAATAAATTACATTTTGGAATGTGACCTGATTACATTGAACAATATGGTCATATGGGTGGCCATCTACTGACCAATAAAGAACCCATACATTTTATAATTTATCATTTGTCTCCCTTTAATCAGAATAAATTCACATAGAATTAAAACATTAATATCCTTTTACAATGGATCAAATACACATGTTATATTTTCTTAGTAACAAGTTTCCCATTCAACTTACAAATGAGGACCGGATCTTGATGTAATCAGAACAATTTAATTTATCAAAGTAATTAATTACGTATAAAAATAAGCTAGCATTTCATCATAAGTAGTAAACATGGATGTGTGCTAGAAAAACAAAAATCATGGAATATTAGAAAGACAGGCTAAACAAGAAGCTTGAAAAACAATAAATGCAACTAAATGGGATGACAATATGAATGGAATGTGAACTTCTATGTGCCTTGTACGATGAATGTAATGAAACATCCTTTCTATAATAACCAAGGATATAAATACTAGTAAATACATGAATCATTATTCAGTGGAATATACAAGATTTACTCATGGTGAAATAATATCAACTATAATATAAAATATTATGGAAAATAATTCGGTCCATGGCCACATGGTAATTTACCATACATTGCGTAATCATAACCAAGAATAGACATTGAAAACGTGTCTGAATATTCTTAGTATCTTTCTTACCAACCCAAATTAGAATGACATATGAAAATTTTAACCTTTGATACCACTTTGTAACATCCTGACCTGGCTTACCATTGAACATGTATCCAAACTGGTTGTTCATATGGGCTCAGGCACATCTCCCCATATGCAAGAGGCTGCAGAAAAGTAGTAGGGGTCTCATGAGATGATAGAGGAGAAATTATACCCTCATATTAGTGTTTTCACAGTGGTATAATTGTATATAATCAAAAGAAAGAAATGGATGTTGTAAATTTACTGATAACAGAGAAGTGGAAGAATAATACATTCAATTTAATAAAAGTGGTCAATGTGTGTCTAAACAATATACGAATGCATGTCTTTAAAGTGATACATATCTAAAAGTAGTAAAATATACAAAATGATTTTCAATACAATAAAAAATAAGGAATAGACACCAAATCCATTTAAAAGATCTCCATGAACATCCTGAGCTCCTGCTCGATCTTTTGCTCCTAACTCATCATGAAAAAGAATACATCAATCAACCTAGGTCCTGTAAATATAAGTGTCTACTCGGGTACCATGGGTACCCGAGCAGGGTGTGAGGTGAAATCATAGTAGGCCAAAACCCACAGTGTCAAGACCAATCTAGTGAATTATAATTTAATAAATTTTAATGTATATATAATTTAGTAAACAAAACTATATAAGTAATTTAACAATTGTCTAGGTTCCTAGGGACACCTAATAACTATACCAGCTTCAACTCTTTTCCAGAATGAGATACTAATCATATCAATTATATATATTTGTGTGTGTGTGTGTGTTTGTACTAATTGAATATATATATATATATATATATATTAATAATAGTATATATATATTAATAATAGTATATATATATATATATTAATAATAGTATATATATATATATATTAATAATAGTATATATATATATATAGTTATACATAGCATCCTCTTATTAGAACCAAGTGTGTACCGATGCCAAAAGGTCATATACATGGGATTCTATTTCTAGATGGATAGAAACGTAATGCTCAAATGTCCATGACCATTTGATGTTCTCACAGTCTAACCCCTGGTTCACACTCCATGAGATCTCACGATCTCCTGGAAATCAATATAGAAGCTCACATGATATTCCTACTAAAGGCTCTTGCAGTCCTTTGGAAATATTCATTGGATAGACCATGACATAATGAACAGGAATCCGTCACCTAGGGTAGAATTCACAGTCATACCCCTAGATCAACTCCACAAGATAATAAAATCTCTTGATGTTCACCATGGAAACTCACATAGTCTTTCTCCCCAAGTTATATCACAGTCCCTTGGCATCCCTAAATATATAATTCATAATCATTCAAAACATATAATTCATGGGTAATTAACCTATCATGAATCTTATTATCCCATTCCATATATATTCATTTTCAAAATTAAAATATAATTAATAAGGCAGTACCTCTTATGCATCCGACATAGCCATACCATATTCATATTTATACAAAAGAAAATTTCTTAAAAAAACATCACATAAGGCATAACCTCTTATGTGTTTCAAAATTAACACACTTTATCCCATTTAATTCTTGCAATGAAAACATTCATTATATAATCCATCATCTATAGGGTCAATGAACTTTATTTTCCTAACATCGAAAACTATTTTATGTGATACAAATGTCAAGATAGACATTGACCAAATCATTTAATCCTTTTAATACAATTCATGACAATCATTATGGCTAAACCATTTATTCAAAGCATTCCATTTTGTGAGTTCAACTGACTGAAGGTCATCTCACCCAATTTACCAAAACATAGAAAATTGACATACGATAAAGGGTTTTGGTCATTTCAACTAAAGGATTCCACTATATCATTTTAGTCTTTCTAACCATTCCATACCTTAACGATTTCATTTAACTCATTGAGACATATAAACTAATTTTAAAGGGATCATGTGTGATAAGTGGTTTCAAGGCTATAAGTCATGTGCCTACATGGGAAAATGCAACATAAAGGGCGAAGAAACCAAACATTCCATTTATCAATTATAATCTCAAACATAAAGAGACACTAAGGAATTAATGTATAAAATCATAATAGGCTATCAATAAATTTTTATCTTGAAGGTTTTTCACCTCCATTGAAGTGGTTTTATTATAAAACAATGTATTTTTTCAACAAAAAAATCATTATCACTTTTAAGAATCTCATCAAATTTATCAAATTAATAATTTAAACCAATAAAACAATATCCATTGGTTAAATCTAGGAACAATGATATATAACAATTTTATAAATTCATTACTAAAAATAAATGGGCATGTAAAATGACCCTACCTCAAAGAGGAACCAATCCGAACACTGCATTCTCTTCGTGCTTTCTAACAGGAAGTTGATTCCACCCGCTTTCATGCACGTACATTTATATAAATATATATATATCATTATCACATTTCTTGTAAATACCTGCACCATGAAGAAACATTTATATGGAATATATATATATATATATATATATCAATACATACCTCTGTATGTGATCAAGGACCTTCAATGATAGACCAAAACTCCCTCGAATAGCGGTGGTAGCCTGTAACCTCATGACACAACCCAATGCCCTGTCGATTAATCATGAGGAAGTCAACAACACCCAAAAACCCAAATAATAGAGGTGTGAAACAACAAAATGTAAGGATAGAAATACCCCAAAACATTGATAGTGAACCAGAAAAACCAGAACCACCTAGACATCAGTGGCTGTTGGCAGAATATGAAAGAACAAGACTTAATGAAGCCTTCGCATAACCTAGAACTAGAAGAACCGCAAAACATGGATCACAAGTAAAACCCTAGATTCAGCCGAACTACTTATGGTGATGTAGAGGCTGAAAATAGACCATAATATTTATGACATGGGAGGATTGGAAATACCTTGATGGATCTATGTGGATTTGTGATGAAATCAAGGCGGATCGAAGGTTAGAGATGAGTTTGAGGAGGAGGGTCGTGTGTTGAGAGGGGAACCCCCTTTGGGAGTTGTGTAGGTCTGGGAAGAGAGAGGGGTGAGGGGGTGTTAATTTTTTTTATTTTATTTTAATTTAATTTCATAAATAGACCCATTCATATAGTTTGACCCACAATGTTTCCCAAACTATGCGAAAACCATGTGGTGCACTATGTGAGGATACTTCTTCCATGAGAACACCAAGTCAGCTCAGCGCACCATTTGAGAAACCATGTACAGCATGTGTAAAAGATCTCTACCCCATTTAACATAGCTGTATGGTTTTATGCAGTGGTCCTCATGGTTTCAGACAAACCATATGCCCCCTGATGCTTTTCAATACTATATTTTCCTGAGTCCAGCACTCTTGAAACTCCTAGAGCCACCTTAAAAACATAACGGGCCTTCTCCCATGTCAAAAAACACTACTTTAAAGGGTATCAACTCTCGAAATTGAATTTAAAATATTTGTTTTCAAAAATAAGCAATTATGTAAATCAAATAGTTCAAAAAATTTCTAAATTTCCATCTTGTTGAAAACTATGATCATTTAAACCTTCCCACCTTAGAAATTTTCATTGCCAAGAAGCCTCTGAGAACAAAATAAACCTTACACAATCCACAACATTCGTGAAGCTCCATTCAGTCAGTCACATTGAATTTCTAAATTCTCAACACACCTTTATGCATCCATTTAAATATATGGAACTTGAGCCCATTAACACTCAAACCAATGTTAATTTTCCAACTAATACATCGAAAAAGAACTCACCTGAGCCTATTTAATTAGAGACACAGTCCCATCATTGTATTGATATGAAATGGCCAAAGGTACTTCACCACTGGATTTAACGTTTGGTGGAAAATTCCAAAATACAGTTCAAACCACCATTGGAATTTCCTTATAAGAATTCCTCTATATGTTATAAAAATACTCCTAGTCTGATTTATGAAATAGTTAAATTGGTAGACTCCCAATCGACCTCATTTAACCCAAGTCGAAATGAATTTCATGAAATGGAATGACTGACACAAATTGCACTCGTCTTCAACTAATGAAATTCCTTAAAATGATTCTTCACCAACTATAACTATTTTACAAGAGAGGAAAGAGTCAAAACACCATGGATGACTAATTAAGAAAATTATCGGCTTATTTGGATGATATTTTATTAGAAAAACCCCCATGCCTTGTCCCAAGGCATCTCATTTTTAGTATAAAAACGTTCACCAAAGCCTACACCCGACATCTGATGACACCTCTAAGACCCTATTGCAAAGGGAACTATTCTTCCAAGGTGAAACACTGAAAGAGAATAATGAAAACAGTCCCAAAATCTATAAATCATTAGCTCAGTGTAAGACTGATGTTATCTTAGTTCAACTAGGATTAAGTCAACATAGGGGAATTTTTTTCTCATGCTGGAGTACACTAAGAGGTTTTGAAATGGTTTCCATTCAAACACACCCAAATACTGGAAGGTAGAATATTTGAACTTCAACTGATCATCATAAAAGTAAGAACTCGGCTTCACCAATCAACATGACATTACAACTAATCATAATAATTTACCTCCTGAGGCTTTCTTTGATGGTTTAGGAAAACCATCGGAGTCCATCAAGAACAATGGTGTTTCTCAAGGGTTGAATACGTAGAAAACCCCATCATCGTCGTGCAAGAAAGAAAGCACCAAGATGAAAATAAAACATTCAAGACTCAAGGTAATTCAAGCACAACCTGACCGTTTCCCAATGGTCCTCTTTTTTTATCCCTTTAACTTGGAAGAAAGTATTTACAAAGACCATCTTGGTTCTCTTGTGAGCCATGACCACACATCATAGGGTTGGAGAACGAAACCAAAACTGAACCGACCAGTGTGTTGAAACACCTGTGTCATCCAAATTCCATCCCGAGCATTGGGATAAAAATAATTCTTAAATGTTGAGGTCACTCCATTCTGGAGATGACCCAAGACCATAGTCAAAAGCACATTTTATCTATTTCAAAGTAATTTTTCTTCATTGGATGATTATCCTGAATGGATCCATAACAAGCTGCCCATCACTAAAATTAAGAAAGTGTAAAACAACAAATGAAGTAGCCAACCATGCCTGAGGAAAGTCTTACCAACTAAATCTGAGCATTTCCTAATGCTCACACCCAAAAGTAAAGGCAAAAAATAATAAGACTGCCTTTCAGAATAAGGGTTTCAATGAAAAAAAAGGGTCCTTAGAGGTACAATAGTACCTAAATGACTCCAAATGTTTGGAAACACACATCGAACCTTCCATTAGTTTATCCTATGAAAAAGTCACTCTTCTCAAAATCAAAACATTTTAATCCATTATAAAACTGAATACAACTCACAGATAGTTCTATAGTTTCTATTCCAAATAATATTAAGAGAAACTCAACTACCCTTTCCTGAGGGACTCAAACAAGTACACCACTATAGGTTCCATTACCAAGACGTTTTAATTTATTCACATTACCTTAATGTATTCAAATATTTAAAGCATTAAGAAAATTTAGACAACCCTTTATGATTATAAATTTAGCACCCAAATTCGTTTTTAAAATTTATAGTGACCTTCAAGGGTCCCATTTAAACCAACCTAGGATAATAAAAATGAAACCCAACAGCAATTATAAAATTAATTAATGTTTCCAACACCCAAATGGGTCATCTCTAAAGGAACATGCCTCCACCAACCCACATGGTCTATTTGAACATGTCATCATTTAACTAGTTCATTTCAAATTAAAACTATCATATTTCACCTTTATGAATGTATCAAGGCACAACACTCCATTAAATTTAATATTGGTTTCAATTTACCAATTCATGAAGCACCCATACAATTCATAGAAGAAAATTGTCTCTCATTAATTGAAACAAATTACATTTCTGAACATCAAATGCTTATATACAATAGTCTAGTCTTATGGGTGGCCATCTACCAACCTATAAATTTCCCAAACACTTTATTGTTTGGAATTTGGATCCCATTAATAATAATAAATTCACTTATCATTAAAACCTTAACATTTTTTTACAATGGTTCAAAGATTTGGGTTACCTTTTCCTAGTAATATGGAGCTCGTACACCTTTCTACAAAAAAGATGCTCTCTATGTATTCAAAACCATTTAATTTCTCAATGTAGCCAATTACGTATAAAATCATGATAGCATGTCACTATATGTAGTAAACATCAAGGCATGCTACAAAAACAAACAACACATAATATAATCAAGATAGGATAAACAAGCATCGTGACAAACTATAAATTCAACTACATGGGATGGCACTATGCATGGCATAAGAATTTATATAAGACTTGTATGTTGCATCAAATGAAACATCCTTTACATGTTGGAAATGGGTAAAAATACTACTAAATACATAATTCCTTGAGCCCTAGAAAATAAAATAGTCACTTCAGGTGAAATCATATCAACTATAATATAATATATTATGTAAAACAATTCCATCTTTAACCACTTAGTCATTTCCCATACATGGTTTGATCACACCGAAGGATGAATATTAACCAAGTGCCATCACATTCCATGTCTCCTGTCTACTATAATAAAATAGAAATAAATAGGAAAATTTACCCTATAATACCACTTTATAACATCCCGACCAGGATTACTATCAAACTGGTAGCCGAACTGCTTGGTCACATGGCGTCAAGCACATATCCTCATATACTAGAGGCTGCCAACTAGAAATGAGGGTCACATGAGGTGATAGTAGAGAGAATATATTATTATATTAGAGTTTTCACAGTGGTATAAAAATATATAAACTGAATAAAATAGTGGAAGTAGTTAATAAACAGACAATTGAGCAACGTAAGCGAAATAAATTCAATTTAATAAAAGTGGAAAATTCTTGTTTAAACAATAGATGAATGCATGTCATGGTAGTGATATATATCTGAAAATAGAAAAAAAAATAAAACATTGATTTCAATATAACACATAAATAAGGAAAAGACACCAAATCCCCATAGGAGATCTCCATGATCGTCCAGAGATCCTTCCCTTTTCTTTGCTCCAAACTCCTCAGCTACAAGCATCCATCAATCAACCTAGGTCCTACAAATATAAGCATATACTAAGGTACGAGGATTACCTAGGCTTTCGGTGAGATGAAATATAAGTAGTAAAACACCCATAGTGTCAAGACCAATCTAGTTCAAAATTATTTAGTCAGTTTGAAGGCATTGATAATTTATTAAACATAACTGTATATGTAAATTAACTCTCATCCTAGTTCCTAGGGGACACCTGACAGCTATACAAACTTCAATTCATTGCCAGAATGGGAGTCTGATCCTATCAATTATATATATATATATAGTAATATTATATATATAGTAAATATATATATATATAAAGTTATATATACATAGAATCGTCCTATACGAACTAGATGTGTTCTGACACCAAAATGTCATATACATGGGATTCTATTTCTACTTGAATGGGAACATAATTCACATACATCCATGGCTAGGGGATGATATCACAGACTTTCTCCTAGTCCAAAC
Source organism: Viscum album (assembly GCA_963277665.1). Lineage (NCBI taxonomy): Eukaryota > Viridiplantae > Streptophyta > Magnoliopsida > Santalales > Viscaceae > Viscum > Viscum album. The sequence continues at coordinate 175,461,567 of OY728128.1, forward strand.
TCCATGTGCTCTCACAGTCCCATGGAAATCAATATAGAAGATCACATGATCTTCCTACTAAAGGCTCTTGTGGTCATTTGGAAGTTCGAATTGGATGGATCAAGAGATAATGAACATGCATCCATCACCAAGGGTAGCACTCGGGGTCTCTCCCCTGTCTAAACTCTATGATCTCTCAAAGTATATGCATGATAAACTTGTAAACTCACATATTATTTCTCCACAAGGGATCTCACAGCCCCTTGGTGTCCCCATCAATATAAGGTGTAATCATTCAAAACATAAAATAAATGATCCATTAACCTCTCATTCATCTCAATATCTCATTCCACATATAATAATTGTCAAATTATAATATAATTCATAAGGAAGTTCCTCTTATGCATCTCATAAAACCATAGAATATTCATATCTAATCACAAGGATATTACATTAATGTATATCCTATAAATTTAATTATGAGATATATCTTATCTGATATGTCGATGAAATTTGATGAATTCATATGTGATGAATTTCAAACCAAATATAATTATAGCCATTATTGGTATTTTGATTCTAATGAAAAATTACATGGTGATTTATTCTCATTTTCATTATGTTATAGGAAATATTCATAACATTATCATAGAGTTATATCTCTCATTATTATAATTATGGAATACTGATCACTGAGATACATACACTACAATATCTCTTTCCATGTTGTCTCACAAGAAATACTCATTCAGATCTTTATACATCATCATATATACATTATGTATATAGAAAGGTGAGTTACAATATTTTTCAAATTTCTCTTTCTTCATGTCTAGTATTAATGGGAATTATACACAGTTCTTAAACCTTATCAATCCATTATAACCAAGGTTTATCTCATGAAAATTTCATATCTTCGTTGTTATATCTACATCCACCTTTTTAACATATTTACTCTTCACATGGAAAGATATTTGAGTACCTACTTGAATAAGATATGATTTATTCCTTACATACTAATTTCATGGTCTATATATTAAAAATCCCTAAATATTGGATCTTTTTTCTTCAGAATACATAAGTTAAGAAGATCCTTTTTACTCAATGCATTGACCAACTAATTCATTTTCCCATGGAGGTAATGTGTTCGGAGTCCATAATCATTAATAAACTCTAAGTATATTATTTATAATATATTTAAAAATTTATGGGTGAATATATACATTAAAATTTTATGATCAGTAGAAATATCATGCCTTTCTTTTTAAATATAATTCCACCATATCATTAATTCAAAGATTTCCTCTACTAACTCAAAATCATGATTTAGGTAATTTTTATCAACAACAATCAATTGGAATGAGACATAATATGTCAACAAATAATTATAAATAATAATACATCCCAACCCCTTCATTGAATCATCACTGTAAATGACAATCCCTTCTCTATTGTAGGGTAGTCTGAGTACAGGTATAGTGACCCGCCTTCACTTTAGTTCCATGAAATTTTCTCTACATTCATTAGTATAATTGAACTTTATAGCATTCTAGGTTAACTAGGTCAATGGATTAGGTAGCCATGAGAAATTATTCACCAATTATTGATAATATCATTCAAATAAAATAAAACCACGGATCTTAGACACTATTGTTGGTCTAAACTAATGGTAAATAACTTCTATCATTCATATATCAACTAATATACATTTGATTGAGATTATATGACATAAAAATGATAATTTTATATAAAAAATTCATAATTGGTAAATTTTACATAAAAATTATCATTCCTTAGGGTCTTCATTACAATCCCCAAGTGAGATTATTAATTTTACTTTCTCTTAGAATATATAAGAATATAGTCTGTAAAGACTAGAACTAACTGATAAATATAATCACTAATTATTTAATTAATTAAATCAATAAATATAATAGGGATATTTGTAATACCAAATGAAATCACAATAACTTGATCGTTTCCATACCTCAAATAAAAGGATATCTTTGGAATGTCTTCATATGTGACCCTCAACTAATTATATCTATATCTAAGATCAATCATTAAAAAATATTCAGACCCTCATAATTTATCAAATAAATCATTAATATAGGGAATTAGATATATTTTATTAATTATGATATATTTAATTTCCCAATAATAAATTTAGAGTCACACTTAGCCATCATTTAACATATTAAAAAGTACTGGTGCACCCCATATTGAAAAACTTGGTAGAATGAATCCATTATCATTACTCTTTTATATATTTTTCATTAGTTCATGGATTGTAATCATTTCCATTATATATATTTACTATTTTAAATATGTGTGGGAATAGATATAAGTTCTATTAAATAATCAACATCATGATTTAGAGGAAGATTGGGTTACTCTTTTGAAAGGACACTAACAAACTCATGATAATGGAAATATATATGATGTTAAGATTCTCAAAAAACATTTGAGTTAAATACGGATTTGTAAATAGGAATCAAGAACCATGAAAGGGATATAATTTCCATTAGATCTTCATATTTATCCTCACACTAATATATACTCATAGGTTAGTTGAAAATCTCAAATGCGGATTCTCATCCTGGAAAATTAGTAATTCTTTTTATATAAATAGTTACAATCCATTATCAAAATAAAATCAAATTCACCTCGAGGGATAATAACAATATTTTTAGGAAAAACATTCCTAGAAGATTCAATAAGATAATAATTTCATATATGAAATGTTATCATCCCATGATTAGGTATTTTTATACCTAATTAAACATATAATTATTGAGGATATAATTTAACATTCACATATACATTTAATGATATAATGGAATTCATATGATGAATCTCAAATAAGAAACATCAATATTTGATTATCCCTATGACTCCTTCAACCTCATTGTTTTACCTAAAATCTATTATTGAAACCTGAATGGATCTCATGACCACAATGAATCATTAATCAGTATGATAAATAATGAAAAATCGTTCATAATAAATCTAAATCATCGCACCAAGTTTTAATCCTATGACACCTTAAGTTTAACATTGGTCTCCCATGGTTATTATCTATTCAGATCCTCAATAATGTATCATAAATAAAATGTTAATTAACCCATTAATATCATGTGATATTGTCTTTCTAGGTGTGTAGTCTTAGGCTAACTCATTGTGAACTGTTGATGATCAAGTTAGTACCTAATCATCCCCTTTTATAGTTTCATTCTCTATATATATTTGTCCAATATTTGAATCCACAAACTAGATTATATATTGAGATGTATTTTTGTGGAAAACCACAGCCCTTTCATTATAATAACAAACAATATTTTCATATAAAAAGGATTATCCTAAGGGTACCCACTAATGTTTTCTCATCCTAGTTTAGAAATAATAATTATCCTTTCTATGATACCAATTATATCCACCAAATAGAAACATATATAAATATTACACAATTTTATGTGAATATTCATTAAATATTATTATTATCTGTGATACAACCATAATGTTTGGTGTAGTTTGAAACATGGATACCTAACCCGATGGGACATAAAATTAATGTGTCATATCTAATTATCTTCTTCACTAAATGAACCCTTCTTTGACACATCATACAGAAAACTATTATTTTCAGCTTTTTTAAAATAAAATATAATTAAGGGAGGTCATATATTAACATTATGGTTTACAATGGAGATATCATTCAATTATTATATATAAGCATACCATGAGAAAAAGGTTATGAGAACAGGAGATAAAAATTTTATATTAATACCTAAAAATCATGTAATCATTAATCATGGAAAAATTATTGTAATTATTTAAGACATTAATCGCAAATTAATAAAATAATACGATTCATGGGACTATAATATTTGCATAATATCATGTCAGTACAAAGTGGAAAAAAATGTTTCATAATCATAATCATAGAAATATTTTTTTACAGATCTCCCCCAATACATTAATCAGATGTTAGTATTAAGATAACCACCCATGTACCTTCTTCAGTATTGGGATAACATCCTATATACCCTCTCTTAAGCATGGGGTAACCTCCCATGCACCATATTTTTGGTATCAGATAACCTCCCATGTACCCTCATTTGGGATTGGTAATACTGATTATGTTCCTTTTTAGTTCTTAAAATCTTAATAAGTCCACAATGTGTTTGAGGTATATAATGGACCAATATATCATATAATCATAATTCATTCATATTTGTTACCTAACATCATATAAACACTTATCATTACATCCATTCTTAACACATGGATAGAAAATTGGTTTAAATAAATTTTCATCATTATAATCATAATCTATCCATATATAAATAATGATTGTAGAATTTTATCATATAACTATTAATTCATAAAAAACATTGAATAATGTTTTTATAAATGAAAATTCCATGAATGGTTTAAAAAAATGTGGAAAATTTCATTTTTATTATGAAACAACATATTTAAAATAAAAATAATTTCCAAAATTTTAAGGTAATTTTTTCTTGAAATTTTATCATGGAATATTTAAAAAAATATTCAAATTAAATAGAATTTATTATTTTTGTAGGTTCTATTCATGTTTTGTGTGTTATGAAAATTTATCTCGTTTTTATTAAAAATAAAATAAAATTACCTCATTTGGAAAATGACCAAAGGATTCATTTAATATATTTTTTAAAAAAATTAAAACATTGGTAAAAATGAAATTATTCAGTCCTTATATAATGGAAAAATATTCTGTAAAACATCTAAAATAAAATATATATGTGGAAGTAATTTAGTCTTGGCAGAAGAGAGAACTAAACTTATTTTTTAATAAAAACGTTCTTTTAGACTAATAAGTACTTAAACTAATCAAAAGTAAAAAATAAAAAATGTAATCTCATGAAATAATAATTTAATAATAAAATAATAAATATTTTTGATATATAGATCATATAATTTCATTATTGAATATTTAGGCATAAGTATTCATAGTAAAAAATTAGGACATAACCAAAAACCCTCACCTCACGTTAATCGTTATTCATATGAACAACAACATCATGTATTATAATTTTAATTTATATTAATTATATAATTGAACCATATTAATACCTATAATACCATATTTTTCCCAGTTATAATATTTTCACACACATTTATGAATAATTTTTTATTTCAATCATTACTATCGGGTGTTGATTATTTCATTTTTCATGTAATGTGATGATGAAAAACAAGTTACATCACTTCTTGGAGATGGTAGTATGTTTGTACAGACGAGTAAATTTTTTTCTAATTTTTGATAGTTTTATAAAAAAAGATAAATAAGAAATAAATTTTATATAATTATTATTATTTATTAAAGATCATATATATACAATAAATAACCTATTTTAACCAACTATAGAATGTGGTGATGGGAAATGAATTGTATCTCAACATTGAGAAGATTGTCCACACGTATGCACGAGTGATAGTTTCATATCAAATTTTATTGGGAAGTGGTTGTTACATACTAATAATAAAATATTATAATATGTTTTAAAATTAATTCATTATTTTTTCATGGGTACAACATGTTTATAGGATGTATAATAAGATATTAATTTAATAGAACACGACTAATATTTATACCTATTTTTTGAGAGACCTCCTAAATCATACACCGATTAATTTGAAATATTAGTCCTAAGATAACACTATATGATATAGGATGAATAGAAAGAATATGTGAAGTATTTGGATAATGTATTTCATGAGCTAGAAGGTTCATATTGTGTGAATAATGGTAGAGAAGAGGTACCATTTTATTATTGAGTGGAGGCATAGAGATGAAATTTTTAAATGATGTCAATAATATAAGGTCATTTCATGTGAATATTAATAAAATGTAAAATTATTATAATTTATAACAATATAATATTTATATATATTCATTTAATAATAATTACATCAGTTTGGAAAGCATTCATACCCTTATCTCTTGGTTTACCCCATGGTAAATCAGTTCTAGCCTTAACTATGGTAACAAAACATTATGATTACCCTATGATGTTATACTAATTATGATGATTTAAAACATGGAATTCATTTCACTATATCAAATTTCTACTATTAGAGGAATTTAATTTTAAATAAGTATACAAAACAAAATAAAAACCCATTTTCGTAGAAATTATTTTTTAAGCATAAAATTGAATTTGCAACCATTACATGCCTTGTAAAAATAATTATATTAATCTTAAAATGTTTTATTTAATATATAATCTAATAATTTTATTATAACCATTAATAAATAGTTATTAATATAATTTATCAAAATTAAAACAGATTACATTAAAATAATCTTGTTTTAGGGAAAGGTGTTTTTAAGGCAAAAATGATCTTATGCCAATGTTAAGTAAAATGTTTATTAAGATGTAATTAATTTGATTAGTTATTTTAAAGGATAATTATATGAATTTATGATAAAATAAGAAACATAATGGTAAATTTAAAATTATATTAAATTATAGTTTTATAAAAATTATTACTCTCATTATTCACCTAAAAATACATCTTTTTCGAAAAATACTAAAATTTCATCCTAATAATATATTTAAATGATTATTTATAAATTTTATTAATTAACTAAAATATAATTTTTATAAGTGGTAGAAATTTATTATATTTTCTACACATAAAATGGTTCAAAAACTACTATTTAAGAAAAAATATCATCTAAATATAAAATAACTATTTTGAAAAGTCGATACTTATTTATTATGAATTAATCATTAAATTTTCATTAAATAAAAAATATATAATTTTCATTAATAATTTGGATATTACTATTTATACCTTACAATTTAACAACAATTTTATAAATGGTTATTGTATAATAGTTCATTTATTTGTTGGTTTGTGTGTAAATAAGGTTATCCAATTGTTCAAGTTTATTTCAAAGAAAATTCATATAAAATAATGGTGTAATACACAATTATCCACCAGCCATAAACAAGAGGAACTAACTCCATCATATACCTAATTTAATAAGTTATTAAAAACTTATAATTTATTCAAAGATTATAAAAATTCGAATTCAATAATTAAAACCTTTATAATAATTATATAATTACTCATAACGAGATATTTAATGGTCAAAACCTTGACGAACATGGTGTGATCCCCCTTATCTATCCACCTAATCCAATGAGAAGAAAAATAACTAATTTATTTTTTCAAATAATCAATCAATTTATCCAACACCACTATAATTAATAAATATATCATTGTAGAATCAAATAATAATGAATATTCATGAAACATAGTGCATTCATACTCCTGGAAAGCCCCTTATACAAACCACAATGAATTCCACTTTAATGAACACTATTGCACAATGACATAGCATAGTAGTTACTAAAAATTCTCCCAAAAGGCCTAAATATTGATAAGATAATTCCACCTTAAACAATGAGTATAACCACATTTCATAATCATTATTAGTGGAGTATATAAAATGGGAAGAGGATGGGAAGAATCACCCTGCCTCTCCTTACCAAAAATCTAAAATATGAAGAACATATTAGGGATTTTCCATTTTTAATGTCCAAAAGGACATCCAGGCCTTTTGTTAATAAATTAAAAAAAATTATTCTAATGAAAAATTTATCCATATTTCTCACCAAACTAATTTTTTTAAAAACTATGTGACCGTTACATATATCTCTTATTCAAGCCCTATGCATCATCCATAAAATTTTTAAATTTCTCAGACAGTTACATAATGGGTGTCCCCTATATATCATGACACTTTTGTATCTGTCACACCCAGAATTTCACTACATCATGTTTTGAATTTTTAATTTAGTCTTATAATTTTATATGCTTCTGATTTTATTATTCTTCTAATATGAAATACAGTCCGAGACCGACTACGGTTTTCCTCTGATAAATGAGCATTTTTTCCTCAACAACGTTTCTATGTGCCATTGTCTAAGACATGAAACCTTTCCTAGGTCACCGCACAGCCTCGCTCGGTTCTCCACTCACCTTCCCTTTGTGCAACAAATTAAATAAAAGTAATTAATAATAAATAAATAAAATTAAATGAGTATTTTGGGTCTTGTAATCATGAGACTCATGGGAGAAGCATAATTGCGAAGCAGTGTGGCTTCGCCAGGTTCATCTTTTGACCCTGATCGATGGTCAACAAATTAAATAAATGAATTAATAATAATAACTAAATAAAATTAATGTTTAAAAAATGATGTGAAATATTTGTTAATAATATCATAAACTTTGTTTTTAATTATAATAATAATACTTTTGTAATTGCGATTGTTATTATTATTAAAACCTTGGATAATAATTTAATTGAGGGTATTATTATTATTTTTATGATTAATATTGTGCAATTTATGGTCTAGTTTATTATGTTTGGTATCATATTATTTTTATTATTATTTTCATTATTACAATTTTTGGAACATTTTGTTATTTTTATCATCCATTTTTTTTCTAATTGTTTTTTTCTCTATCATAGGGCTCGCGCCACCCCTGCCTTGCGGGATAAAGGCTATCGCCCCTACCTCCCTCTATTCTTCTTTGTCGCACCCCCACTTGATGCTACCCTATCTGCTGAAGGCCGCCACCCCAGCTCCTAGGTGCACCGATACCCTGACTGACACCCCGCCTTGCCCCTTAGTCTCCTCCAAGGTCCAGCCTACTCCGAAAACATGACCTCGCCGAACCACACTCCTCTCCCCTTGATATCGTCACACCGAAGGCCTCTCCCTCCTACCCTATCACATGTCATCAGACTCCTCCATCCGCCAGCCCCGACCGCTGCTCCGTCTTCCTCTCCAGTGACACCTCACTCCATTTATCCCATGAGTTCCACCCCGGTCTTCCTCATGCCATACCCTGCATGCCAGCTTACCTTTCTTGGTCGATTTTCCGGTGCAACCTCAGGCGACCCTCTGTTTAGCACACAACCCCCTTCTGGCAGCCTCCCCTTTGTGCGCTTTTCTCTAGTGAGCTGCTTCCTTCTTTATTTTGGGTTTCATGTTAGGGTCTCATTTTGTTTAGGGTTCTATCTTGATTTTTTTGGGATCAATTTCTTGAATTAGGTTCAATTTGATCTTTGTGTGGTGTGTTTGTGGTGCGATTGGATTTTCACACTAACCTATGGGAAATTCAGCATCAATGGTAGGTAGTTCCATGTGTAAACATTATTTGGTAAATTAAATTTCTTGATTAATTAATTTAGTGTGTTCTTATATTAATTTTTGTAGTGAAAAAGTATTTTTTGGATGAGTTTGATATGTGTTTTGATTTTAAGTATCATGCTTATATGATATATGGAGAATTTTTTATAAAAAACATTATTGTGACATTTGATCATGTTTTATAAATTGTGCATTTAGTTATTGAATTGTGAAAAGTTTGTAGATCATGTTTTGATGAGGTGTTGATATGTGTTTTGTCACAAATGAGGATTTGAGTGAGTCTTTAGAGTTTAATGTGATGCGACACATTTTAAATTTTTTGATAAATGTTCTTAGTGGTTTGTTTAATTACAAGAATTGTATTTTTAGTTGTGAAGTTGATTTATTTGATTGTGTAGGTGATATATATTAATTTTTAAAAGATTTTTTTTGGTACAATGACTTTTTTCACCTTGGTAATTGTTTTTATAAAATCATTAAATGGTTTATAATGTTTAATTAATGTTGTAAAACATTTTTGGAACCTGTTTTGGTGTGCGTATTTTTTTTCAAATGAAATTTGTGTGTGAAAATAGTGGTTTTCTATGTGTGTGATAGTGTGTAATTGGGTTATGTAACACCCTGTTTGTTTTATTTTTCTGAATATGACATGAAATGTGAAATTGGAAAATCTTAAGAACAAAAAGGGGAAGCCTGGGTACAAGGTGGGCGGACTAGATCTAGCATGCTAGTGATTTGGAAGTGGCTCTGGCCCGGTTTCACTTTGCTAGTTTGATGATTACAACACTAACTAAACATTGGATTATGACTAGAGACCACTAGTGTATGGATTTGTTTCCCTACTAGTGGCTCGTGCACGAGAACATATTTTTTTTGTGGTTCTTATACTTCTGTTCACCGAGACGTGATGTTCTAGGGTCCCTTTTCTTTTTCTAGTACCTTTAGAGCCTCTCCCACATTTGGTGCTCCTAGACTACTATACACTCACTGTTTTCATATGGTGTAGCTTTTGGGTGTTTTTTAAAGGTTTGGTTTTTTCTTAAATGCATGGTTGTTTTTAGTTATTTGTTTATGTTTTTTCTTTTAAAGTTTTTTCTTTATAGAAATTATTTCGTTAAAATTATTCAAGCTTTGGTGTCATTTAATTTATTTAGCCTACAAATGAATTTTTCATTTAATGTTTACACATGAAACCTTTTTATTGGGTGATGTCTTACAAGGCTTTTCGCCCACACCCTGCATAGACCTTCGAGTGTATGTAGACCTTGTTTCTTGTGGTCTCCAGGTTGTGACATAATGCTCATTGATGGTGGTTCATATTGCTATCATCCTCTTCATGAATGTTGGTGTGGGTATCCTGGAGGTATGACTTCTCATGTCGTTTTGAGTCTTGAGTTAGAGTTTTTAGTTTTCTGTCTTTGTTGTAGTACCCTTTGGGTTTTAGTTGAATTGTGAACTCTAAACCTATTTATAGTGTAAAGGTGTGTTTAGTTGTTGTTTTCTGTTCTAGTTTGTTTAGATTATTAGTTTTCTTCTATATTTTATTTTAGGTAAATAGTTCCCATGTAATGTTTGATACCCGGGCACTTGGGTTAGCCTGTGGGGATCGAGAACACCCTTCAGACCTTGGAACGGACTGGGTTTGGCGCCGGGTCGGATGGAAACCCATCCTGGTTTGTGACAAAATGGTATCAGAGGATAAGGTTTTCTCTCTTGGGTTCTGTTCTTTTGGGATAGAGACAGGGTAGAATTGAGTGAAGTTTGTTGGGACTCGATGTCCTGGCTACGAGTAAGGTTCCTGGCCAGCACACCTCATGGCGGGACTAATGTTACCATTGTATGTTGAGGTTTTTTTGAGTTTTTGGTCGTTGTAGTTATTCTTGTACAGGGGAAATGATAAGGGAGTAGGGTCAGTGGTCTTAGTGATCTCGCAGGGTATGGAAAGCCTTGTGATGCTGGGGATGATGCCCTAGAATACCATCTATGGAAGTGGCATGATTCGCATATGGATTCCAACCATATGTTCCAGTCACCCGTTGACACTAGTTTTCTCTTGCAATGTTCCTCGTTTCTTTGTTTTGGAATTATGGACATTTGGTTTTTTGAAAAAATGATTTGGTCTTGGAAAATGTTTTGGAAAATGTTTTGAAATAAATCACTTTAAAAAGAAAATGTGGTGTGAGGTTAGAAAATTGTGGGTTGGATGTTTTGGTTTTGAAAAATGGAATGGTTTGGTTTTAATCCTTCGTGTTCTCATGGGAAAAAACATGCTTGACTGTATATGGAAAGTGAAAGGGTTAACGGCACGAGTGGATGAGTGCCTGGATTGATATGAGGTAGGTGCTGGTGTGGCATGGGAACTTGCAATTGTGAGGCCCATGGGACACCATTGGTGTTTGTCTGACCCACTGTCTTTGCTTATTTTCAAAATGGTTTGTTAATGGAAAATTTGGTGTTTTTATATAACTGGTGATTATGTGGTGTGTCCTTGTATTTTTGAATGTTTGGATGTGAGGCGTTTCGAGATGAGATTCCATTTTTACTGATTTGTGTCCTGAGTTTGAATTCTTATTTGTAATTTGGTATGCAAGCTTTTACCTAGTTAATTATTTTGAAAAGTAAATCGGGGAGCCCTTGTAGTGGTTCCCCCAACACGTTTGGTGTTCGCTTGTGTTATGTCTAGACCTTTGGACCAGTTTTTTTGGGTCCATGGTTTCCTTTCATGACTAGTGTATTCCCACCGTAATGTGTTGACATGTGACTAAAGAGTAGCCATAGGAAAATCACTGTTGTCTGACCCTCCAGTTGATCAGAGGAATCTCTTCTTGAATTCTTGAATTGAACCCACCACTCCTTTTTTTCAACTAAGCGGATCCTCTCGCGATGGGATGATATATGTGGGGGAGTTGAAGGGATTTTTGGTCTTTTGAGTGTCTGACTCGTCGGGTATGAAGTTAGACAATGTCGTGTTTGAAGGTACCCCCTAGAAAAGGCCAAAGGAATTCCAGCAGGGAAGTGTGAAGGTGGTTCAGATTATTAGTGTTGACCAGTTTCTTGAATGGATTTGTAGTACTTTCATCAGCTGCAAGGGACATGTTTGGATACATGTTTCATTGTGAGTTCTCTTGGATAGTCAACGGTGAAGATTGACCTAATTAATTTGAATGTCGTGTTTGGAAACGGTGAAGGAGGTTCAAGTGTAGAAATGTGGTAGCAGACTAGAGTGGTCGGTGCATGCCACTATTATAAATGACAAATGTTCCTTGGTTTGTTTCGTTTATGAAAAGGTTCGTGATAGGCAACTATTTTGGAAGACTTAGTCGAAATAGGTTGCTATGCTCATTTGCAGGAATCACATTTTGTTCAAGCCGCTGTTTAATGTTTTTCTCAGCATAATGTTTCTCTCTACAATAATGATCGTGCTTGGTGACAATTTATGCTGTCATGTTCTCATTCATTGCGACAAAGGGTGATGAACATGCACCATTTTATCTCTTGTGCTGGTGAATGATTCTTGTATGATCAGTAGGATGTCAGAATGTGTTGTGATTGCTGGTCTTACCTCGATTGTAGTTTGGTTGCATGTGACACCAAAAGGAGAAGCTGCGTTAGGAGTTTTCAATACCTGACTGCGAGGAAAGAGATGCTTCAAACATCAGTGCTCCAGCCACAGGCCTCAGAGTGATGCTGGCGCATGATCTAGAACCCAAAGAGTGTATGGGACCCCGACTTAATTTTTGTCATCAGTGTTGAAAGTAAAAGCAGCTTAAATTGTTTTCTATGATTGTTCCATTTCAAACGAATAGTCTGGTTGTGTAAGGTTTCTGTTACTATGTGGAGGAATCTTAGTCTCATTTCCTTAAACTCCTGGGGGTTGCGTCCCACTGGGTGTAATCGCTTTTAGTGGTCCTTGAGAGTCTAATGGGTAAATCAGTCCCAAATTTGAATAGTGCATATCCAAGAATGTGGAAATACTGGTTTGTCTTGGGTCATGATTTTGATGCCCTGATATTCAGGTCCCTCCCTCCCACCCCATGTGGTGGGGTGTTTGGTCACCATCGAGAAATTTTCAAAGTTCAATACCTTCCATTAGTTCTAATGGTGCGGAGACCCACATTGGGTCTTGCAAGAATGTATTTGGAATGAATCGGTTCTCGTCTTTTCTTTAATGGCAGGGAGTCCACTCGAACCTCCCCATGTCAGTTTTCCAATCTCCTTTTGGGTGTTCGTAGGTTATTAATGGTGGGAAGCCCCTCAGGATTCCCCAAGTTGACCATTTGGCTCTGTTTCTAAATATAGTTTGGTGATAAGTGATAAGAGGGTTCCTTAGATGTGGTTTGATCTTGTTGGTTTACTATATCCAAATGTTGTGGTTTTCATTTAATAATTCTGAGATGTTTTGACATGTGAGGTTGGTTTCCGCGGGTGCAAGAGTCACTTTCCTAGATCAGTGAACTGGAGGCATTCCAGCTTTTTGGGGCGGGCAACACATATCAGAAAATCTTTTTTCGTGTTTCTTGAGGTTGTCATTTGAGTTCGTTTCTCGGAGCATGATGCTTCTGCCTCTTTTTCCTTGTTGATTGTGGGGATCCTCTTTGAACCTTAGTGGGGTATTAGTTTCTACTTTGGGGTTCATCCTCAGTTGTGGATTTCTGCGGATGGAATGCTTTATGGAGGGGAGAATTGTCACACCCGTACATTGCACTAAATCATGTTTCGAATTTTTAATTTCTTCTTATAATTTTATCATCTTATGATTTTATTATTCTTTTGATATGGAATATGATCCGTTCCAGACTGAGGTTTTTCTATGATAAATGAGCATTTTGGCCTCAACAACATTTCAGTGTGCCGCTGTCGAAGACATGCGGCCTTGCCTAGGTCACCGCGTAGCCCCACTCAGTTCCCCACTCTACATACCTTTGTGAAACTAATTAAATAAAAGGAATTAATAATAAATAAATAAAGTAAAATATTTTTTTGGGGCTTTTCACCATGTGACTCACAGGCGAAGCATAATTGCAGAGTCGTGTGGCATCGCTAGGTCCGCCGTATGACCCTACTCAATAGTCAACTAATTAAATAAATGAATTCATAATAATAATGAAATGAAATTAATGTGGGGAAAAATGATGTGAAAGATTTGTTAATAAGCTCGTAAACTTTTTTTTAAATTATAATAATAATATTTCAATAATTGTGGTTAATATTATTATTACAACCTTAGATAATGATTTACTTGAGGGTATTATTATTATTTTTAAATGAAATTTTATTAAGTTGATTATTTTTTAGTTTATGGTTTAGTTTATTATGTTTTGTTATTATATTATTTTTATTATTATTTTCATTATCACAATTTTTGGAACATTTTGTTATTTTTATCTTCCATTTTTTTCTATTTGTTTTTTTCTCTCTCTTGGGGCTTGCACCACCCCTACCATATGGGATGAAGGGGGCTGCCCCTACCTCCCACACTTCATCTTCGTCGCATCCCCCCACCCATTGCTAATGCCCTGTTCGATGAAGGCCGCCACCCCACCTCCCAGGTGCGCCGCTCCCCTGACCGCCACCCCAACTTGCCCCTCAGCCTCCTCCCGCGTCCATCCTACTTCAGAAGAATGACCTCACTGGACCGAACACCTCTCCCATTGATCTTGTCGAACTGAAGGCCTCTCCCTCCAACCCCATCTGATGTCACTGGCCTCCTGCTTTAGTCAGCCCCGACTGCCACTCCATCTCCCTCTCTAGTGAAGCCTCACACCACCAATCACAAACATGCTGCCTCGATCTTCCTCGCACCGAACCCCACACACTGCATTCCCTTTCTTGGCCGGTTTGCTGGTGTGACCACCAACAACCCTCCATTTAGCACACAACCCCATTCTAGATGCCTCCCATTTGTGCACTTTTATCTGGTGAGATTCTTCCCTCTTTTTGTTGGGTTTTGGTTTGGGGTCTCATTTGGTTTAGGGTTATATCATGATGTTTTTGGGTTCAATTTCTTGAATTAGGATCAATTTGATCTTCTTGTTGTGCATTTGTGGAGCTATTGGAGTTTTTCACCAACCAGTGGGAAATTCGGCATCAAAGGAAGGTGGTTCCATGTGTAAACATTATTTGGTAAATTTAATTGCTTGCTTAATTAATTCAGTTTGTTCTTCTATTAATCATTGTTGTGAGAAAATAGTTTTTGAATGATTTTGATATGTGTTTTGATTTAAGTAGCATTCTTATATGAAATATGGTGCATTTTTTATAAAAACCCTTATTGTGACATTTTATCATGTTTTATAAATTATGCATTTAGTTATTGCATTGTGAAATGGTTTTGGATTGTGTTTTGATGTGGTGTTGATATTAGTTTTGTTATAAATGAGGATTTGAGTGAGTCTTTAGTGTTTAAATTCATGCAAAAAATTTTAAAATTTATTAATAAACTTTCATATTGGTTTGATTAATCTCTGGAATGGTTTATTTAATTGTGCAGTTTATTTATTTGATTGTGTAGGTGATTTAGCTTAAGTTTTAAAAGATATTTGGTGTACAATGCTTTGTGTCACCTTTTTAATTATTTTTATAAAATAATTAAACAGTTTATTAAGTTTTATTAATGGTGTGAAACATTTTTAGAACCTGTTTTGGTGTGCGTATTTTTTTCAAATGAAATTTGTGTGTAAAAATAGTGGTTTTCTGTGTGTGTGAAAGTTTGGGATTAGGTTATGTAAAACCCTTTTTGTTTTATTTTTCTGAGATTGACATTAAATGTAAAATTGAAACATATTGGGCACAGAAATGGGGAAGCCTGGGTAATAGGTGGGAGGACTAGATCTTGCGTGCTAGTGATTCGGTAGTGGCTCTGGCCCAGTTTCACTTAGATGGTTTGAAGATTACAACAGTAACTAAAATTTGGCTGATGATTGGAGACCACTAGGTTATGGATGTGTTTCCCTACAAGTGGCTCGTGCACGAGAACACATTTTTTGTGGTTCCTATACTACTGTTCACCGAGACACGATGTTCTCGGGTCCCATTCCTTTTTTCTGGGACCTTTAGGGAATCTCCAACTTTTGGTGATCCTGGACTACTATACACTCACCATCAGTATACGGTGTAGCTTTTGGGTGTTTCTTGAAGGTTTGGGTTTTCCTAAAATGCATGGGTGTTTTTAGTTGTTTATTTAAGTTGTTTTCTTTTAAATTGTTATCTTTATAGAAATTATTTCTTTAAAATTATTCATGCTTTTGCATCATTTCCATTATTTAGCCTGCAAATGTATTTGTCATATAATGTTTACACGTGGAACCTTTTTATTGGGTGACTTCTTACTAGGATTTTCGCTCACACCCTGTATACACCTTCGGGTGTATATAGACCATGTTTCTTGTGGTATCCAGGTTGTGACATCATACTCAGTGATGGTGGTTTGGATTGTTGTCGGTCTCCTCATGAATGTTGGTGTGCGTAGCTTGGAAGTATGAATTCTCATGTCATTTTGAGTCTTGAGTTAGTGTTTTTAGTTTTCTGTCTTTTTTGTAGTTCCATTTGGGTTTTAGTTGAATTGTAAACAATAAACCTGGTTATAGTGTAAAGGCGTGTATGGTTTCATGTTTCCAATTCTAGTTTGTTTGTCTTATTAGTTGTCTTTCTATATTTTTTTTCTGATAAATCATTCCCATGTAATGTTTGATACCTGGGAACTTGTGAAAGCTCTTGGGGATCGGGAACTCCCTTTCGGCCTTGGAAGAGATTAGGTCAGGCACCGGGTCAGATGGCGACCTGGCCTGGTTCGTGACATTATCAATGGTTATACACAAAAATTTACCACTTTCTAACTTTTATATAAAAAATTACACTTATATACCATATAATTTCATATATGTTTCATAATGAATACCATAATGATCTTTCAAGATTCACTTCCTGAACACCATTAAGTATCCCAAGAAATGACCCTTATATCAAAAATCGTAATATAAATGATCCTTTTGTATCATATAAATGACCCCTATATATAATCATCGAAGATTTACAATGTTTAGGACCATTACATATCATATATAATTCACTATTTAAATTATATATCGTAACATTTAATTTTAATTTTACTTCCCACACATAGATGATTTGCGAATATAAGAGGGCCTTTACGTATTTCCCATAAAATTTTAAAAACACTAGAAACCTTATATATATGACCCTATTTTACCATTGTCTAATGAAACATTAGTATCACCCATAAAAATTAAAAAACACTCATACAGTTATCTATCATATTAGGGACCCTAGTGAATTTTTTTACTCTAGAGTTGTCCTTAAATATCTAGGGTTGCTCTTTCATATCACTATAGATTAAAATAAATAGGTAATTTCTCATTACAAGATAAAATTTACATTTCAAATGTTTACACTTATACATATCCGTTTTCATGATGTTAGTTTTACATATCACATGTTTTTTCATTTGGTTTGATACTTTACAATTTTCTTCCAACCCTTCATAGTGTGACTATTATGTATTTATAACCTTAAGTATGAGAATTTTAAAAATTTCAATAAATCTACAACAACTCAAAAAATAAACAAAATCCATTTATAATCTTCATAGATAATCTATAATCAATATCATCCCATCATAATCATTTTTAAACACCTCAAGTATGTCAAGGAATTTATCAAAACAATATATATCATTTCACATAAATATTAAAATAATTTGGAATGAAAAACAAAATTAAAACCGACAAAAATGATTAAATAGTGATTCTTTTACATTTTTTAATAATTAAACACATTATATTCTATATATGGTAGAACCCATGTCATATTCCATGTCACAACATGCCTACCCTGAATCTGCTCCATTACATACCTGACCACCTGATACACCCCTTTGGCACTCAAATTCATCAATAATAATCTCATATTTATCTTGAAATTCATAAATTATTATTCTTAAAACCAATTATATAAACATAATTTTCTCTTGGACAACAAATTCTAGTTTCACTTAAATTTCACCAACCTTTAAGAACCCCATTTTCTCATATAATCACATACATTGATTTCCAAAATTCTATTTAGGAACTCTAAAATCTAAAATAATTAAGATATATTTATTAATTACATGTTTCAAAAAAATATTCATGTTTAATACATCCTCATTATTCCTTTTTTATTTTCTCTGGTTTTTTATTATTTTTTTATATTATATAGATTATTTGAAAAACCATGCATTGAGATAGTATGTGATTCTGAGGCCCAGTGTTCCCAGAATAAATGTCTGAAATATATTAAATATTTTAAATAGTATGTTCACATAGGTTTCTCGAAAAAGTGTAATAACTTATAAATGGGTACTAATATCAAAAATAATGAGATCATTGTTGAGTCTAGAAATCATTGTTTAATCTAGGTGCAACATTACCATGGTCGGCGTAGGGAATTTGTGGAAAATTCATCATGGGAATAAATTGGCTAAAATAATTAAATAATATATTTTAATTTTTTAATGAAACATCAACCTAACTTCTCCCTTTCAATAATCACTTATTGATAATTTGAAGGGTTATCCAAATAACCCTGTGAATTGATGAGATCCATTTGAGCCGTTGGTGGATAATGCTCAAATCAAATTTTGGTGAATGGGGTAGGATAAGATCATACGATATTACCAATAAATGTCACACATCTTCTTTCTTCATCAAAAATCGATCTGAAGCCTGGTAGGGTCGTTTTTTGTTTGTTTCCCTTCCCTATTCTTAATTCCTACGATAAACACAGATAATTAAACCAATGTATTGATCCAGGGATCATGCATATTTGTGGGATTGGTTTATTATGGGATGATTTTTGTAGTTATTCATTAATTTTGGTTCTTAGTTTTTTGTTCAATGGACAATGAATAGAGGACAACATAACACAACTGCGATTTGATCCAATTTATGTGTTTTTTTCTCATTTATTTCTTTGTTCATCCCAAGTATTTTTTTTTTTGGACCATGGTTTAATGTTCCAGAGAACAATCTAATGTTGTGAACCTGTTTCATGGTGCAATGTATCATGATCATAGATCTAGGCATGGATTGATGTGGAAGTGGTGTGATGATGATGGCAGTGAACATATTAGTCTTGTTTGGAAACCCCGAATTTGTATTGGGTGTGTAGATGATGAATGGGATGAACATAATCCATTTTACAAATGAATTAGAAGGTTAGAATCCATCGAATGGTTCTGGTATTACTTTTTTGGGTATATCCACATTTTCTTGTAAGATTAAGGTTGGATTACAAGGCAGTGATGGTGCGGACGCATGTAGAAGGAAGAACTGTATTTCTGGAAAATCATTATGCACAAGGTGTGTAATATTGGATTGCACTGCATGTGGGGACCCCTTTGTTGTATCTAGGGATTCATTTATGGGTTAAGGATCAAACAGAATGTCACCCTATCATATGTTGTGTTACCCCTACTTGGAGACTCGACGTATACATTAGAGTAACACGGACACAGGGTGGACTACCCAGGTAGCCTACATATCATTTACCCTCCCACACGGGCATTTCCTAGACCAATTACATGGGCTATGATATGTACGGTACACCTAAACAAGTACACGGGTTAAATTCATGAACAAGAACATTAGTGGACTACACGGGAAGGCTGCACTTCATGTTCTTCTACACAAACACTGGCAAGATACATGGGTCACTTACACGAGTAGAACCTAGGGTCATGTGACATGGCATCTGACCCTTACTACATGTTGTATATTTTTTATACATGGATTAGATCCCTTGTCCTATATATATTGGAAACGTTTCGTTAAGGTTCATTCCCCTTATCCTTTTTGTATGGTTGGTATGGAATCATCTACCAATCTTAATACAATTATTTCATTAGCAAGAATTCATGGATAGATTTGTTGGAATACCTCTAAGAGGCCCAGAGTGAGATCCTTTATTCATATTTACTCCCTAGGGGGATTTCTTGGTATCAATCTAACTAACACTTTGTGGGCATTAATCCTCTACTTAAAGGGTTAATCCAAATTGAGTTGTTGGTATCACCCCATGGATTTGGTAGTGATACTCATATATATATCATATTTACCTTCAAACATAAAGTGTGTAATTTCTCATGACATGACCTGATGAGAACTACCTCTCAAATAGACATCACCAGTGCTATCAAACTCAAGAGCGTGTTCTCATAGATGTGTAATTTTTTGAATCTTTGAGCAAGAATCTTAGGCTAGTATACTTCGATTGTGACATTCCCTTAGATTGTGTGTCCTTTTTAGTACATCTTGATATTATTGTTATATGTTATGTTGACATATACTTGTGTAGAGATGATTTTATTCCCTTTTTTTGTATGATATATTGTTTTGGGGCATCTTACTGAGTATTCTTAACTCACCAATGCACGGGCGTTGCCTATACGTGCCATCTCATGTGAAGAAGATCAAAAATTTGAGAGAGTCCTAGATAGACTAGATCCATATGGTTCTTAGTGATACCAGATTGATTTCGGTGTGTTTTTGTGTGTGTTTTACATCAGTCCCAATACTTACTTTCATATTAGACATGTGTTTCCAAACTCATTCTGGTGAGCTTGTATTTGGCTCTGATTTCTTTCAGTTACTTCCTATCATATCCTGGTTGTGAGATTTAGATGTATTCATACATGGTTGTTCATTTGTTTTTACATTTCATAATTGTATAGGATTATAGATGTGTATGTGTGGGGGGGGGGGGTACTTAGGCAAAGGCCTACCATGTTAGTGATATGCCTACTCAGTGCTAGTTTCCATCCCCAAGGATATTGAAGGCAGGCTTGGGGAGTCACAAAATGGACCCTCTAGGATGAGTTTGATACCATTTAAAGCATTTATTATTATTATATTATTTATTTAATAGATTTTTTTTTATTTTTCTCATGTTGTGGTAGTTGAATTCATGATACTAAATATATATAAATGAATTGTTAGTTGTAAATTTTAAAAATAAAAATATATTTAAGCTCCAAAAGTGTCATTGAATAGATTCCATTTCCTTATATTAGAAAAATAGTTTAATAGTTTAAAATATTAAATAATATAGTTTCAAATAAACATGATATTCCACACTATTATTTTAAATACTTAAAATGACATTGAATTTTTACATTTAATATCATTATTATCATTACTCTATTATCTTTACATGATTATTAACATGATATCATCAGAGTTATGGGGTTCAAAGACACAATAAAAGAACAGGGGGAATGGGTATGGTTCATAGGCCAAGGCCTGGAGTTAGAACAAGTGCATAATATCTAAGAGAGGTGGTGTAATACACAATATGGTGTGGTGGAACCATTAGATTATTAACCTCCTCCACCTATATCAACATGGATTAATGAGGTATGATGGTGTATGGGTCATTATAAATCATATATAATATGAAATATTGTATATATAAAGGATTTATCCATATAACTAAAATAAAAAATAAAAAATAGTATTAATGTTACATTTAATAATAACTAATATTTATGAGGATAAAGTGGATAATTGAAATAAAAATACATTGGTTTTGAAATATTTAATTTTACATTGTTGTGACATATCAAAAATTATTTTGAATGGTAATGAGTAATCAATAATTAATAAAATAATTAGACATATAAAATATCTTTTAACTATAACAATTGATGCATATAATTATGATTTTGAAATGAGGTTATAAAAAAATAGTATATAAATAAGGGTGTTTGATAAGGATACATGACATTGAAATTAAAGACACCGTCGTTGGTATTCATATTATGGATTATTGGAGTGGTTTTTGGTTCTAGTGTTTTCACTTAGAACCAATGAAACAATTCATCACCTGGTCTCTACACTTTTCCCATCATTATGGGGAATGATACTTATCTTCTCATGGCTTCAATTTCATTTTATTTTATATTATTATCATTGTTTGTTTGTTTCCACCTATTATTTATTACCTTTTAAAAATGGATTGGATCATTTATCTCTTTGTTTTAGTAATTTAGTTTTTTGTTCATCATTTATTCATTGTTTCCCCATATAGAATTCTGGGATTAGGGGTCAGATAGCCAATAGAGTCTATCCTTCATGGTTGTTTTATTTTTTTTATTAGAGGTATTCATATGTTTATGTAGAGATCATTTATTCCCAATATGGGACTAGTCTGTTCAACTTATACCTATAGTTACCAGGTTCCTTGACAATATTTACCTGGACATTGATGTTTTAGTGAGATATTTTTTAGGTTTCAATTTTTATCAAGGGTTGAATTTATATTATTCATGTTTTTCTCATTCGATGTTATAACACTTTCTTGGTCAATTTGATTTTTAGTGTTTTTGTTCTTTATTTCCCTTCCTCCTTCATCAATCAACAATTAATTGAGTATGTTCCCTATGATATACATATAAGGCATTTATTTTATAATTTTTTCAGGTATGACTTCTTCGATGGAGTTCAATCATTATTTTTGTACTGAAATCATTATGTGTTTTTAACACTAAACTATTGAACCCACATTTAATTTAATTGTATTTATTGTCAATGATTTTCAAGTAATATGATTTTATATTATGAATGATAAAATATTTTTTGGATAATAGTAACATATAAGTTTCTAGGTGCTCCAAATCTAGTTTATAAGAAGGAAATTAGTTCCCAAGACTAGGTGTCAACATATATTGAGATGTGAACTTTGAATGAGGAATATAGATATACATTTGAGAAAAGTTGTAATCTAATGTCATTATTTGTATGGAAATGGATATGTATTTTGATTGGAATTAATATATAAATTCTGGTATATAAATTTTGATATGTATATTTTTAAATAATAATGTAGAAAAATATGAATGTTATAGGTAATATATCATAATGAATAATTTATTGGAATAACTGAATATTAATTGGATATTGTTAGCTTCAACAAGATTATTTTTTCAGGCTTGTAGAAAAAAATGTGTAAAAAATTACAACATCCCTTTGTTTCCAAAAATCACAATCTGATTAGTTCCATAAACTATGGAGAATTATAAATTTTATAACACTATGAAGAAGCTTTAACCTTTTTTATTAAACTTGAATTAATGTTATTAGATGACGATTAAAAAATTAATTCATAGATTAGGTAGTGGAATATCATTAAAATATTCTAATGGAATTTCTACATGATTCAATTAATTTAAAATTATCATGGATAATAATAATAATTGATTTGATGTTATTCCAAAGTAATTTGATGTAGTGGATAATGCTTGAGAATTGTTTTTAGTTTATATTGAATGATTGAGAAAGTCTCAGATTGAGTTTTAGAGGATCTATAAGTATTTTAGTAACTCTATAATTTAAGTGTTATAGTGGATAAAATGGATATTAATACATCCTTATATTGAAATTAATGTGTATGATGTTAGTCATTATAATGAGTATTCATCATGGACTATTAGGATGATTTAGATATGCGTAAATATTGTTTATTAGACCATATGAATCATTTATCAATAAAAAGTGAGTACTTATGAAATATGAAAAAGTATAAGCTATTATGATCATTTACAATTATTAAGAGAGTCTTTAGGAGTCATTCCTCATTATGATGTTGTTTCACTTATAGAATTATTGATAATTTCAATATAAATTTTTTCATTAGAGACCTTGATTATATGATATTTAGTTATCAAACTATGATTATATAACATAATGCTTCATTTTATTCCATGATTAATGATAAAAGTTTATGCGGAATATTAAAAATGGTGATTATGTGTTTATAAATAATTTAAAAGGAATGTATGATACATAAAGTGAACATCGTATGGTGTAAACATGTTTGAATTGTACAATATTGATCTTCATTGGGATTAGGATAATTTTAGAGTTACATATTTTAAACGGAACAATATTTATTTGGATAAACCCTACATAGGGAAGATTTACATCATTAGAGACATCATAGAATACATGTTGTTCAAATATTTTTTATATTTAATGTCTGGATAACTCAAAAAAACCATGATTGTTCCATATATTTAATTTTTTCTCACCATGATTTGTCTACTACATTGAAGCCACATGATAAAGGATGATATAAAACTATGATCGTACCATTGCATGAGCGTCGCGTAAATATTTGAGGAAGAACTAATGTTAATATTTTTTGTGCTTATAAATTTAAATATTATAATGACAATATTATGAAATAATATAAAATAGTGAAAATATATTAAGAGACATTTCCAAACATAGATAAGATTTATTGTTTTTTAAGATAAATAAAAAATATAGTTCCCTAATACAATACTCTAAATAAATTTATTTGTATTAAAGAAATGGAATCAGAATCATATATTACTATAATATCTATAAGTATATAATAGTGGTAAAGAAGTGAGGATAGACCATGACTTCTAGTAATATGACACATTTTTTGAAAAACTGAATATATAACCACTGCAATATGTAGAATATTCTCATAATGTAATAAGAAAGAAAAGTAAGAGGAGAGTTTTTGTCCTTACCTACAGCCAATCATATAAAAAACTCAGTGTTTGAAGCATCCTGTATTATTATGATACTATTGAATATTAATGTGATTGAGGAATCATTTTAGATTTCTACAATTAAGGAAGAAGATCAAGTTTATATTTTCTAATACGGAATTGATCAAACACAATTGATCTTTCTTAGAAGATAAGGAATCCTAATTTATTGTACAAAAAACATAAAGTTTATATTTCAGGTTTCCTAGTTTGTTCCAAGATAGAGGGTCTACGGACATCAATGTCCCCATGTTTATTTTGATAATAAGAAAGAAAATGTGTGATTGTGATAACAACCAAGATGCTTCAATGAAAAAGTAAACCTAACCAGTGGATAACCTCATTAAGAAATATTAGGTTTATTGTTTCATTAATTTTTTACTTAAACTTATTTCATGGAAACTATGAAATAGATATAATTATTAGAGATCAATTCACTAAAAAATTGAAGATTTGATAATCTATTAATAGATTAAAAAGATTAAAAATAATTCCAACACAGATTAACCCCCCCCCCCACCTCTCATTGATGAGAGCATACCCTTATGATGCTAACATGAAGAGCTATGTTGTTGAGTATGAAGATCATGGTTATCTCTTAATTTCATGATTCATAGAGATTATAGTTTTATGATACATCATTATTTTCATTTAGTTTTGTTGGATATTTATGTATTAATAGTATTCTAATATTATTGTATTATATTGTGATTAAGGGGTCCTATGGTTCTTCAATGACATTCATTTGTTTTGGGGTGGTTGTGGAGTTTTGTAAGGACGTATTTTTATTAGATATGTGAAAATTAAGGGTCTTCCTCAAGTATTTTGCATGGATACATTCTTCAAGTGGTTATTCCATATCATATCAAGGCCATCATAGACTAAAAAATATGGATATATATTTCCTCGATTTCCATTCTATGAAATTATACCACTTCTTGGTGGCCAAACTCATTTGTAGAACCTCACATAAAAACAATTTTTGTATAAATTATATTATTTATGGTTTTTAATATTTAAATTGAATCTACCCCACTCCCACTAAATTTAAATAAGTCCATTTAAAAAACATAAATAATCGAATTATAGGGAAAATAATTATTTTTAGAATAATATTTTTTCTAAACATTGAAAATTCATTCATTTGACTTAAAATTATGTTATTTATCATAAAAAATATATTTTAATAATTAAATATATTATAAGTCATAAGAATGGTTTATAAATGAGGGAGTAATTTTAAAATCATTACAGTGTCATAAAATATAAAATATATAATAAAGAAATACTTTTACATATCATGAAAAAATCACAACTTTTAGAAAAATACCTCAAATACATTCAAATATAATCTTGACATGATGAATCTAAATATGTGGTCCATTTTATAAAAATAGTTTTCAATATATTTTAAATTAAATATTAGAATAAAATCCATTATTTTGTGAAAAAGTTATCAAATTTATGACATGGTCGCTTTTTTGAAAATTATAAAATTTTCATTTGATTATATATAAATAATTAGCCATTTATTAAACCATTTAATGAAAATAATTTTTTTTTTATAATTTAATTGTCATACATTAATTAATTTTAATGATAACAAGACATAGTTTTTTTCTAAAAATAAAATTATTATTTCTTTGTCTCAAATAATTATATTATCATATTAGAATCTTTTATTAAACTGTTTTATGCTGTAAATTTCTTATACTTTTATTTCTTAAGATACAATAGAATTATTTTTCAATTCGTATGACAGGGTTACTACTCTAATGATCATATTATTATTCCAATGATTGTGTTACTATTGTAATGTACACAATTTTAATGGTAAAATAATGTTACACACCCCATAAATACAACTTATATAAATAATTATTCATTCACTATTTTTTTTAATGATTATCTATATTTTATTTAAAAATATCATAATTTATTTATAATGATTTGTAAATTAGGGACTGTGTTGTTCGCATGTGTGATATTATTTATAAACCATAATGCACAAAAATTTCAAACTCCCTTAACTTTACATAGTAGTACATACAGATTCATTGTATTTTGATAAATTTCTTGAGTATATTTATAAATTATTTTCAATTTTTTATGTTGATGAAATAAAATTATATTTTCTCTTTCTGTGATTCTATAATTTATTTATGGTTTTAATTTTATTTTTATGAATTAATATTTTTAAAACAAACATTGATTTAAAATTTTCATAAAAATTAATTTTTTGGTAAAGATTATTGATTCATATATTTAAAAATAGAAATAAATTTTAAATTTATATATTTATATATTTATTTTTTAGATGAAAAAGGAAAAAAATCATAGATAAAATTGGATGATAGAGTGTTCTTTTCATTAATTCTACTTAGTAAAGGGATAAGTTATGATGAATGAATCACAAATAGATATATCTAAAAAAATTTAAATTATTTCTTTAAAATTATAAATTATTTACCAAGAATTTATATGTGTTTTTTGTAGATAATTTAGGTCCTTGGGATTAAGAAAGCTGAATAGTGGTTGAGAGATTGCTAAATTTCAATATAGGATAAGTCGGATCCTTTTCACTAAAATTTTGGTGTTTTTTGAATTAATTATGGATTTTGTGAAAATTTAATTTCAATGTACCAAAGAGTTTTTACCATTGTTTTTATATGAAAAACATAAAGAGGTTATTAGAAAACGTAATTAATTATATATTTGTCTAGGACTAGAATTTTTTATGTTGGTTAAAGGAGTCTCAAGTGGATCGGTCCACGGGTAGTTTTTCTAGTTAGTAGATAAACCTTTTTAAATGTTTGTGAATAGATCTAGGTGAAATATATAGCCAATGAAATTCTATTGAATGCTGGAATTGATGAAAATATAAAAACTAAACCATAGGTAACCATCTATTCTTGGAGGTTTTCTTTTGATCAGGTTCATTAGTGTGGATGGAGAGGTAACCACGTATCAGGTCTCTATAAAATGACTCATAGGAAGAGGTATAGGTGGACTTGATTATATTTTTATTGGAATATTCATTCACATGTGACTTTTCTTAGACTAAGGCATGATTATTATTAGTTTGGTCTTCAATTAATTGATTAGAATTGGTGAAAATTCCCTATGTATATTAGTCATGGATTTATAAAATTTTGGGTAATTCCACATGAAATGATCATTCATATGAATAAGAAGGAGGATTTTGTGTATCCTACCAATTTATGTATGTTTTCCATTTATGTTAGGAATATGATAGGCTGTTAAAGATGGTTCCTTAAGACATTGTGATGTTTTTGTCATGGGAATGTAAGTATAAAATAGGTTTATCCAAGAATCCTATGTTTTTTAATGATTGTGGATTGATCATAAAATACAATGTTACAAATTATTAAAGTAGTATTTTAATGTGAATTTTAAAATCACTCTGTATTATATTACCTGGAGCATGACATCACCTACACTATGCCAACCTGTGTGCTTGAGGCGACTAAATACTGATAAGGGCCTTAACCATTCCATTGGGTGACTATTCCCAAAATATTATAACAAAAAATAATAAATAAATAACCAAACATATTACACAATAGATAATAAAAGTATACATCATCAATAATAAAACAAGGTACAACAAATGAATATGAATCATTTCATTCATTCATCCCAACCAATCTCCCATCGAGTTTATAACATAAAAAATTAATCAATAAAAAATAAAATTATAATGAGAATATAGTATAACATTGAGCCTCACCTCAATCTCTTCACTCAATAATATAATGATATTATAGCCTGATTCAATTTGTAATATGTGCTGAAACCTACATAACAGAAATGAGGTCTACATGTACAGTAAAATTACCATGCAGTGTCTAATAAATACACCTGAATGGAATCTCATCATGTTCCCATAAGATATGTTATCATATAAATTTGAAATAAGGAGTAAAATAATATAAAAAAACACATCATATAAGCATGTACATCCGTTATCCCTATGTTAACCAAGCCATCATGACACCCATACCTACATAACTTGGCCAACAGTGAAGAAGAAGTCCCCTTATGTCATAATACAAACCCATTCTAAAATATACATGGTATTGTGTTATAATATTTCATGAAAACTACATTATAAAATAGGTTACTGTCTATAAAAACATTTTTTTAATCATAACAAGTCTCGTCCTCTACCCCTGCATGCAAGATAGGGTCCTTTAAAGATATTGTAAATCAATACCCTCTCACTAAAGGTAGTTGGTGAATGAAAATTCTCACTCAAGGTGGGGAAAATAATCAATATCATGACCACTACCCTCTCACTCATCATTGGGTCCCACCATATAGAATTGACCACTACATTCTCATTATAGTTAGGGTGCCACAATCATATCTCTGACCAATACTCTTTTACTCTATGTGGTCCCTACCAACACCAACACACTCAGTGAGAGTCCATGAATCCATATCTTGGACCAATATGCTATTACTCAATGTTATACCTTATATCACCCTCTCAGCTGCAGAGAGGATATACATCCATATCCTAGATAATTACCCTATAAAATAGTGCAGTCCCTATCATCACCCCCTCACTCAGGAAAACATCATATATAGAAATACTAGACCAAAAACCTATTACTTAGGGAAGCCCCCTATTTTACCCTATCACTCAGGGTGAGACCGAACATTCATTAACATGATCATGAAAACACACATTTGGAAACATATATATAGGAACAAAGTTGGAACCACAACCCATCCCACATTCTTTCTATGAGTCCCATGAATTCCCCTAGCTCTCGCTTATCCTTTTAATCCATAATAATATCACATACACAAATTTCCCTATTATATAATCTCCTCACACTCATCATAATACCAAAATAATGATATTCCAAATCCATTGACAATCATGTATTTACCATAAGGTAAACAACTAGATTTCTCAAATAAATATTAATTTACACTCTCTCATACACACCTACACTCCTCACAAATAGTGATCCACAACCTGTTGGCTTTATGAATCACTAATATTAAGAGACTATGATGAACCCCCTACTAATATTTGCCTCAAAATATAGTCTAATTAGACAAAAAACATCCTAATTTACTCCCACTAATCCCTTTGACATCTCAATTACAAGATAATATGATAAATCACTATACCATCACATGGGTCCTATCTTGCATCTACCTTAGTATATCACTATATCCAATCTCTACAACTAAAAAATAGGCCTCTAACGTCACTAATAAATTTTACGCTTTATTAGAGTTTTATTTTAGCACTGATTAAGGGTACTATTTATCAGCGATTTATTTTTAGTTCTAATAAAGGGTGCCCTTTATCAGCACTTTGTTTTTAGAAATGATAGAGGGTTTTCTTTATCAGCACTATATTATTAGCACTCGTAAAGGATCAAATATTAGAATTTTTTTAGAGCTGATAAAGTTCTAGATAAATTAAGTTAAATAATTAAATAAAATCAAAATAAAAATTAGTTAATTAAAAAAATATTACAAATTTTAATAATTAAATAATTATTAATAACAATGAATAAATTGATTATACTATATATAAATTACAAATACTAATAAATAGTATATATTAAATATATATATATATATGAAAAATGAAAAAATAAACAAATGAAAATTAAAAATAAGTAAATTGATAAAAATATTAAATATTTTATCTATTAGATGATTATATATAATGTTATTAAATATTATACATAAATATGTAGATATATATTAATTTATAGAGATATGATTTATATATTAAAACATATTTTTTCTATTTTGCATTAAATACTCATATATTTAGTGAATACTGGTTTATAATTAAAAATTAATATGAATTTAAAATACTGACTAATTAAATAGAGTAATGGGAATATAATGGAATTTCATTTGATTTTTCAATTTAACATAGATCAAATGTGTGTTATATTGAATTCACATATACGTAATTTATTTATTTTTATATAAAAACACACACAAAAAACATATCCATTTTATAAAAATTATTAAAGTGTACTTATTTTTAATTTATTCAATTTCACTCATTTTTATCCAGCATGCATTGAAAATTATATATTCATTAATAATTTTAAAAAACATTTGTAATGAAATATTCGTAAAAAAAATTTAAAAAAATTTATTAATAGATTTATTTATAAATAAATAAATAAATTTATAAATGTACAGAATATATTTATAAAATTATATATTTGTAATTATAAATAAATAAATATATTTTCCAATTATTATATAAAAATAAAGAAATTATTATATATATTTATATAATTATATATATTTAAATAATTATTAAATTTATAATAAATTTACATAAATAATGAATATATTCTTGATATTTTTATTTATATATATTTATTATATATATATAATTATATAAATATATATATATCTAAAAAATATTTTTAAAAAATATTTTTATAATTATAAATAAATAATAATATATTTAAACAAATAATAAATTATAATAAATATATTTAAATATGGAATGTATTTACTATATTTATATTTATATTTATTTATTGAGTATATATTTTTAAAAAAAAATTATTTATAATTATAATTATAAATCCTTTATCAACGCTGATGTAATAAGTGTTGATAAAAGAAATTTTAATCAGAGCTTTTTTAGCGATGATAAATATGTCTTTTATCGGTTGTAAAGACCCTAATTTTTTCATGCAATTTTTTTAATTATAAAGGATTATTACGAGTCTACGAAAATTGACTACGCATTATTCTCAGGTCCGGTCTGCCCGGAATGAATTTCTGAACTTTTTTCTGGGTACGTTTAGTAAACGCACGAGTGACATTATGTAACTTTTGAATTGGTGGTCGGAATTGAAATTTGAGGACACTGTTGAACACGTAGAACCAATTTTCACTTAAGGAAACCTTCAACACGATCTTAGTAGGTTGAGGGTAAAAGTTATTTTTTCCATTTTTTGTGTGAGGGTTAGACAAATAATAAAATAAAATAATTACTTTTATTTTATTTTAAAACCCTACAATTTGAATTAGGAATGTGAGGAAAACATGAGGGTGTTTGGGCATTTAATTTTGGCCATTAAATTCCTCCTTACACAAAATGTGTTAACACATTCCTCATTAATTATGAAATAATTAATCATCTTGTTAATTAAGAATTATTTTTTTATTAACTCTTGGAATCATCCCATTGATGTGGAAAAATTAAATATCAACTTATTAATTTGGCCCCACACCTCTTGTGGGGAAAAGGATCGGAAAACGAGTGCCTTTGGTGAATCACCCTCCAAATGAAGAACCACTCCAATAAAGAACGTTCTCCGGATCAAGAACGAGGAACTGACTTTGGAGCCTGTTGCAGGAGTGATAGACGTTACTGAATTCATCAACTGCATCTCCATCCTTGATCCACCACCAACTAACTTCATGGTAGGGGAATTTGTTCTTTTTAATTATTCTTCATGATGAATCATTGTTCCAATCTTTGATCCCCCTTCTACCAACATAAAGTGGTGGGTGCGGACCAAATGAATATGTCCCAATCCCTCCGCAATTTTATTCTCGACATATTCTTCGCGAGCTGCGATGACGTCGGTGTAATAGTCGCACCGCCGAAGGAAACTGTGCCTCCAAAGGAAACTGCGACCCGTCAGCCACGGTGGTGAAATGACAACAGCTGGAAATCCATCCAGCTACGAGGAGGTGGGGCGGCATGCATCCGCACTGCTGGTTGAGCAGGAGGACATGGCCCGTCGACCACGGCGAAGCAGGGAAAAGGCTGGCATCTATCCGGTCGCGTGGTGGTGCGGCAACACAGGTCTATGTAGCTGGAGTAGGAGGATGTGGCTGGTTGGACATGGCAGAGGCCGAAGGGCGGCCGACACCCTGCTGGCCCCAGGTGGAGCAGCGGCACACAACCGCGCCGCTGGGAGGAGAACCAACTTGTAAACATGTCACCCTTGTCATTATGAGTGGGACTGAAGAGCCATCCCACATTCCAGTAGAGAGACGGAATGACCATCAATTCATTTGGAATACCAGGGGTGCCTCCCCCCCCCCCGGGTTGTGGCTTGGGTAGACCGCACCACAGGAGGCCACCCGACCGCGGCCTGCGCCGTAGGCCACCCAACGGACCGCGCCAGCGGGCCGGGCCAGGCCGCCCCCTTCACGGGCTAGGCGGGACTGCAAACCAGCCTATCCGGGCAAGACCCGGACTGGGTCAGGTCGACCCAATCCAATTTGGGTAAGCCTCAGCCGGGTTGGACCAAACCTGGGCCCATCCGTACCTAGATACGCATTTTTGGCTGTAACTTGATAACCGGGAATCCGTTTGATGAACCCTCTATGGTGTTGGGATCCATGGATTGAGACAGTCATTTTGGTATAATCCACTTGATTTTTGGATAATGTTGGTTTACGGCCAGTTTGGATCGAACCTCGAATCCAACCGGGCCCTCAGAGCGGAAACGCTAATAACATATAGACCGAGAGTCCGATTGATGTGTTTTCGGTTACATTGGGTCCCTTGTGAGGTGACAGACCATTGGGATACATCTTCATGGAATTTCCTGAAACATTGTGGTAGTTGAGGTATGATTGATATTGGTTCTCCCAAACATGCTATTAGTAGGAATCCTGTTACTGGTAGTGAGGTGGAGGTTGGAGGCAGATCATACGGAGGTTAGCACCGAGCGATCTTGTGTGGGTCCTCACCGATCATGTGTGGGTAAGATTCTATGTGGGTCAGCTCTTAGTGATCCTATGTGGGTTAGTGCATTCTAATCTTATGTAGGTCAGATCCTATGTGTGTCAGTTCTTAGTGATCCTGTGTGGGTTATCGCATACTTATCCGGTGTCGGTCAAATCCTATTTGGGTAATTTTGGGGGTAAGTTACCTATCAACCCTGGGTAGATTAGATCCTATGTGGCCCATTGCGAGGATTAGTACCAATTGATCCGGTGAGGGTGAGACTCTGTATGGTTAGAGGCAATGCCTCTTGATTGAATAAGATGATCTAGGTTTACGACTAATCATATGTACGTCTATACTTCACTGAAAACATGATTGTGAGCCGAGTCCATACCTTTATGGTTTTCTTCGGTGTGGTTACCTGTGTGGTAATTCTACCTTAGTGGTGTTACCATTTTGTTATTATTTCCTCATGTGCGAGGTGTTTATTTATTTATAACATAGGTATATGTATGGGAATATTCTTATGTATTGTGATGAATATTGCTTCCTTATTTGTGGTTTTTCCATTGTGGAACTCTAGGATAAATACGTGTTCTTGGGGTCCCTACTGAGTATCGTTATACTCAGCACTGTATGGGCTACACCCGCAAATTGGTGTGTATTGTACAGACAACAGAAAACGTTGATCAAGGTCGAGTGTTCCAAACTAGAGGCTGAATGGAGGTGGACATTAGACGAGATGATCCATAGGGATCACTGTTCGAGAGTTGTACCACCACTTCATGTAGGTTCGTTGGCGGGGGTTCACAGGAGCTGTTATTTTTTATTTTCACTTGTACATTCTAGTTGAGATTGTATTCTAGCCCCTTTACTATCTGTACACACCTTGTTTAATTTATAGTTTACCTTGTGCTTGTATCTTGCTATGTTCTTGTTTTTGTTTAGGTTATATGTTTAGAGGCAATTCCTTTTCGGTTTTTGGGATGTGCCTTTTCAGTGAAAGTTTCCAGCCCCTGGACACTGGAAGGTAGATTTTGGGTAGTCATGGCATGGGCCCCAGGGGACAGGAAGTGACAAATTGGTATCAGAGGAGTCTGGTTCTACCGTAGAACTAGGACTCTAATCATTTCTATGTGGAAATGTTCTTATGTGTTATGAGTGTGGTTTTCAGTTTGAGGAGTCCAGTGTTGGTTTTCCGGCCGATATATCCATACAACAGGGCCTTGACTTCTGATTTCTGACTCAACTCATGAAAAAACTGATTGTGTGTGTGTTTTTGAAATTTTTATTGTGATCACTTTGAGTCCGCTCACCAGGTATAACATAATGACCATGGAGAACCTGTTTCTCTTCAGGATGCTTCCACGTAGACATCCAGCCAGGGGTCTATGTAGAGTACGTGATAACAGCCCACCGAGCAATGGGGTTTCATTGTAGGGCCCCCTTACGGAAATTGTACCATCTTGTGGTGTACTAGAAGCACCACTACCATTGGGAATCCAATTACACTAGCCCCAGAAGTATAGGGTGCACACTTCTTGAGCATGTTGCACGAGTTCCAATGCCAAAGGCCACTATGGTTTAGGGGAAAGACATATCCACATGTGGCTGAGGACTGGCTGGAGGTCATGGTTAATGTTTTTCCACTGGTAGGGACACCATATGATCTCATTGTGATCTTTGTCACCAGTCTCCTTCAGGAAACAGTGGGAAGATGGTGGAGCATAAAGCTCTAGTTTCATGATAAGGTTTCTCTCATGTGGGTGGACATCGAGAGCCTTTTCAGGGCAGGGTTCAACCCAATGACCTTATGCTCAGTGTGTATAAAGGAGCTTCTCCACTTTCTGTAGGGTAGCATGAACGTGGCTCAATATTCAGCGAGGTTCGCTGACCCCTCGCACTACTCTAATGACATGGTATGGGACCCTTTCTTTAGGGCTCATACCATCAATCAGGGGCTCATAAGGGAGATTAGATCTTCGATGGTTTCTCTCAGTATCCCGATGCGGGCGGGGGTGTTCGAGTTTTCACTCTTAGTGGAGAGCATCCTTTCAGTGCAGTCACTGGTAGTGAGACACACCATAGGACGACACGGAGCAGAGTTATCTGTAGCTGGTAGTAGACAGATGATGTTGAGGTCCATGATGACCAGCCCTATAGGTGGACGATTACTGGATATTGGGTCGGTGGTGTGGGGCTCTCGAGACAGAGCAGGATAAGCGAGGGACATGAATTGTTACTCATGTGATGGGAAGGGTCATATGGCTCACGACTACCCAACCCACCGTACAGATGAACAGAAGATGGTCGAAGGACTACCTGGGCATAGGTGAAGATTCTATTGGGGATGTTTGTAGGTAGGAGGCTGACGTGGCGGAGGATCAGGCCAAGCGCCAGTCGTTGGGAGGTGATTCAAGGTTCTATTGCCACCACCACAAAGTGGTCCATCCCAAGCAGATGGAGTAGGTGGATAGGGACGAACTCAGCTCCAGGAAACTAAGGCCTATGACCATGATACTCCAGATATGATATGAGGTATGATCTGTGTCTACTCCACCCCAGCTGCAGTACTTATAGACACAGGTTCCGGCCACTCATTTATTTCCATGACCCTCATTTGGAGCTCAGAGATTCTGGTGGAGCCGTTGGCTCTATCCATATGGCTGGAGACTCCTATGAATGTGGATTCGATGATTAAACACCGGTGTCAGCAGTGTGAGCTTACTCTATGAGGTGAGAGCTTCAGCTTGGATCTTCTAGTAGCTGCGTCGAGGTCTTACGATGTCATCTTTATTATGGACTAGTTATCCATATTCCATGCTCAGAGTGGCTATATTAGGTGAAAAGTGTGGTGTGTCCGCATTGATGGGACTAGGATTTTCTTCATTAGTGAGAAAGGAACCTCTGAAGCATAGGATAGATTTACCTGGAGGAGGGTACAACCGATCACACATTAGTTGGCTAGAATTACCCTCAGAGTGGTTGATATTGAGAGTCTGAGTTGTCTTGTAGTGGTGGAGCAGTACACTGATGGTTTCCCTGATTATGTTCTGGGTATACCCCCTCACAGATAGGTGAACTTATACATCGACTTATACCCTGGGACTTCACTGATATATACACCAGCATATTGGATGGCTCTTGCTGAGCTACGAGATCTGTGAGTACAATTGGAGGACATGCAGAGCAAGTGGTTTATTAGGCCTTGTGTTTCTCCTTTGGAAGCACCAATATTATTTTCCAGTAAGGTGGATGGGAGAATGAGACTCTGTGTAGACTAACAGTGCCTGAACCAGGTGACAATGAAGAACAAGTACCCACTCATAATGATTGACGATCTCTTCATCCAGTTGAAGAGAGCATGGTGGTTTTCAAAGATAGAACTTAGATCAGGAAATCACCAGCTCAGGGTATGAGATGAGGATGTGAAGAAGAAAAACATTAGAAGCTAGTATGGACACTATGAGTTCTTGGTTATTCCATTCAGTGTGAAAAACACCCCAATAGTGTTCATGGGACTCATGAATATAATCTTCCATCCATAACTCAATCGCTTTGTGGTTGTCATCATCGATGAAATCCTGATATACTCAGCGATGGAGGAGGAGAAAACCTATAATATGCAGAAAGTTCTGGACACACTCTGAGAGCACAAGCTTTACAGTAAGCTCTTGAAGTGAAAGTTCTGGATCTAAGAGGTTAAATTCATGGGACACATTATCTCAGAGGCTGGAGTTGTGGTGGATGCAGCAAAGATTGAGGTTATACTTTCTTTGAAGCCACCCAAGATTGTGACGGAAGTGCGGAGTTTCCTGGGTTTAGCTGGTTACTACCGAAAGTTTGTGCCTTATTTTTCAAGAGTTGTGGCACCCTTATCGGTGTTGAAAAAGAAGGGGCAACCCTTCGTGTTGTTAGAGAGATGTCATCGGAGTTTCCAGGAGCTGTGGAAGAGACTTATGAGTGCCCCTATCTTGAGGCTACTAGAGTATGGTGTTGGGTACGTAGTCTAATGTGGCCCATCAGGGACCATGATTAGATGTTTCCTGATACAGGAGAGAGATATGATAATGTATAGTTCTCAACAACTGAGACAACATGAGAAGAATTATGCTACCCATGAACTGGAGTTAGTAGAAGTGATGTTTGCCTTGATGATTTGATGACATTACATGATGGGTGAATGTTTTAAAGTCTACTATGATCACAAGAGTCTCAAGTATGTCTTCAATCAAAAGGACTTGATCATGAGATAATGGTGTTGTCTTGAGTTCCTCCTGGAATATGACTTCGAGATAGTCTATACTCCTGCGAAGGGGAACGTAGTAGAAGATGCACTCCTCAAGAGATTTTGTATACATTTGTTGAGTGAGGCAATAGTGTAGTTATCCTCTTTGTGGATATCCTATATGGATCAAGATGGAGAATCTTATCTTTAGTCTCTAATAGTCACTCCCCCACTCCTTCAGTGAGTCAGGGAGGTGCATCTTGGGGACACTAATTGCGAGGATCGATGAGCTCAGATATCGACAAGACTGGTACTTGATGGATTCTACGAAGGTGGGGAGCATGTCATGATTTTAAGAGAGTAGAGATCATTAGAAATCTTGGTTAGACTCCTTGTATAGGAGATTGTACGGCTTCATGGACTGCTATCTACGATTTTATATGATCGTGATTCATGTTTCACTTCTCGGCTATAGAAGGGGTTGTAGGAAGTGTTTGGGACACAACTTTGGTTGAGCACTGCCTTCCATCCTCAGATGGATGGTCAGACAGAGTGGACCATTCAGAACCTCATGGACATGCTACATGTTTGCATCCTTGATTTTAGTGGCAGATGGGAGGATCACATGCCTTTGGTGGAGTTTTCATAGAAAAAACATCTACCACTCCATAATTGATATGACACCATTCGAGGTGTTGTAAAATCAACCTTACAGAACACCTCTTTGCTATAATGACCCAGGGGAGTCACCACTCGTAGGAACAGAGATGGTACGGGCCACCACAGAGAAGGAGAAGATCATCCTAGAGTGGATGAAGAATTCATAAAGTAGGAAGAAGTCCATTGCTGACAGGGGATGGATAGCTCTTGAGTTCGAGGATGGTGACCATGTCTTTATATGGGTCTCACCTTGATGAGGATTACAGAGATTTGGTCGGGGAGAAAATTTATCTCCGAGGATCATTGGACCCTTTCAGGTCCTTTACATATATGGTGAGGTGCCTTGCAGCTTAGCTCATCCATCTCAGTTGCACCAAATGCATGTAATTATCCATTTATCCCATCTGAGGAGTTTTGTATATGATACTTCACAAATAATTTACTAGGGAGATATGGACATCGATGATGGTGTGACGTTTTCGAAGGTTCAAATAGAGATTGAGGATTGATAGGAGAGAGCCGTTCATGGTCAAATGATACCTCTGGTGCATGTATGTTAGTAGCACGGGAACCTCCAGGAGAGCACATGGGAGTGGGATTCTTAGATTTATGCACAATACCCCTATTTGTTTCCCTAGTTTTTGTTGTGGATTTTAGGGACGCAAACCCAGTAGGTGGGGAGAATGTAAAGACCCATATTTTCCATGATTTTTTTAATTATATGGAAATATTACGAGTCTGCAAAAATTGATTGTGCATGATTACAAGTCTCGGTGTTCCCGAAATGAATTTCTGAACTTTTTTCTGGGTACGTTTAGTAAGGGTGCGAGAGGAGTTTTGTAACTTTTGAGATGGTGCTTGAAATTGAAATCTTAGGAAAACGTTGAACTCACAGTGCGAATTTTTTCTAAAGGATACTTTCACCTCGAAAGTAGATGGACGAGGGTAGATGTTAGTTTTTCAGATTTTTTGTTCGAGGGTTAGACAAATGATAAAATAAAATAATTACTTTTATTTTATTTTTAAACCCTCCCTTTTAAATCATGAAGGTGGGGACCACATGAGGGTGGTTGGGAATTTAATGTTGGGAATTAAATGTCTGGTTACAAAAAATGTGTAACCACATTCCTATTTAATTAATAGGATTCATAAATTCAGAATTAATGAATCAACTTGTTAATTAAGAGTTAATTTTTTATTAGCTCTTGGAATCTCCCCATTTATGTGACAACATTAAATCTTAACTTATTAATTTGGAAGAACACCTCTCTTGGGGAAAAGGATTGGAAAAGGAGATCCTTTGGAGAAACACCCTCCAAATGAAGAACCTCTCCAATAAAGAACGTTCTCCAGATCAATAACAAGGAAATAACTTTAGAGCCTACTATGGGAGTGATGGGCATTGGCAACAGCATCAACTCCCTCGCCTTCCTCATCCCGCCACCAAAAAACATCAAGGTAGGGGAATTTGTTATTTTTTTAATTATTCGTGATGAATCATTATTTCAATCTTTGAATAACCTGCCACCGACTTAATGCGGATGGTGTGGGATGAATGAACACGGCCCGATCCCTCATTAATTTATTCTCGATGTATTTTTCGCGAGTTGTGATGAAGACGACATCGAAACCATGCCAAATAAGGAGACTTTGACCCATCACCCGTGGCGGTGAGAAGATAGCAGCCAGCACGTCGGCCGACCATGAAGAAGTGGGGTGACACACGTCCATGCCGCCTGTTGAGAAAGTGGTCATGGCTCATACGTTGCGGCAGAGCAGGGTGGTGGCTGGAAACTGACTGACCATGAGGCAGAGTGGTGGAGCATGTCCACGCCCCTGGAGTAGGATTTCATGGCCGCTCAGCCGCTGTGGAGGCCGGAGGGTGGTTGGCACCCAGGCGACCTCAAGTAGAGCTGTGGTGGGCAACCGCGCCACTAGGAGGAGAACCAGCTCGAAAACCATATGGCCTCATCACAAAAAGATGTCTCACATGCCAGAAGGGTGACCAAATGGCCATTGGGTCATTCAAAATACCGAGGGCGGCTCCCCCAGGTTTGCAGCTAGGGTGGGCCCCACCACGGTAGGCCACCTGACCACGCGCTGCACCACAGGCCACCCAGCGGGATGCGCCTAGAGGGCCGGGCTAGGCCACCCCCTATGCGGTCCAAGAAGGACCGCAGCCTAGCCCATACAGGCTGGGCCTAAACCTGTTCGGGTTACCCGAATGGGGTCAGGTCGGCCCGGGCCGAGTCGAGCTGGGTCGGACCTACCAGGTCAGACCGGACCCAGATACGCATTTTTGGCTTTAACATGAGAACCAGGCGTCCATTTGATGATCCTTCTATGTTGTTTTGATCCATGGATTGAGATTTTCCCTTTGGTTTCCTCCACTTTTGTTTTGGATAATGTTGATGTATGGCCGGGTTAGATCGAACCCCGAATCCAACTAGGCCCTCAGAGCGGAAACAATAATAACTTATAGACCGGGCTTCTGATTGATGATTTTTCGGTTGGCTTGGGTCCCTTATGATATGACATACCTTTGGGTTACTTCTTCTTGGAACTTCGTGGTGGTTGAGGCACGTCCATTAACTATTCTCCCAAATGTACTATCAGTTGGAATCTAGTGGCTGGAAGTGAGGTGGAGGATGGAGACAGATCATACAGAGGTTAGTACCGATCAATCCTATGTGGGTTAGCACCAATCCTATGTGGGTCGGATTTGGTGTGGGTCATCGGTTAACGATCCTGTGTGGGTGAGCGCATATAGATCCTTTGTGGTTCAGATCCTGTGTGGGTCACCGCTTAGCGATCTTGTGTGGGTCACCGTATACTGATCCTGCAAGGGTCCACTACTGGAAATATGGTTTTTACCCACGGTTCTTTACCAACAGTTTTCTTAAACCGTTGGTAAAGAAGGTTTAGGGAACCCTTTCCTAACGGTTCATTAGAACCGCTGGCAAAGGGGTGTTTAAGTTACCCTTTGCCAATTGTTTTATGAAACCATTGGGAAATGGTACCCTGAATTCCCCTTTTCTAACGGTTTTTAAAACCCATTGGAAAATATTTTCACCAAATACAATCGGGCAGCTACTCTCCCCCATTCAAGACAGAACCCTAAAATCAATCTGGCGCTCTACACCTCTCGCGAACTCCCCCATCCGAACACGTGAAAAACCATCTGAATCATCTAAAATTAGGTATTTTATTCTTTATACACATATGCTACCTTTTTTTATTGTTATTGATCAAATATTTTTTTTTAAGTTTAGATTTTGATGTGATTTCACCATCAAGAATAGGGAAATGAACGAATATTTTGTTAATTAATTAGTTTCCCTTGGAATATCAGTTGTGTTATAATGTCCATTATAAATAAAGGGGTATTGTAATAAATGACCTTGAATAAATTGTGGAAGTTGGGGTATGTTGCTTCTATGAGAGGTTTTTTGTTGTGTTTCATTGTATGTTGTAGGGTGTTGTATGTTGATTGAGGTGACCAGTTGGGCTTTCTGATATGTGGAGTTGTCATGTGATGGTTAGTGGGCATGGATGTGACATGTGAAGTTGTGTGATAGATGTGTGGTGGTGTTGTTCTGTGTGGAGGTTTGTGTGATGAGGTTGCGGTGTATGATGTGGGGAGGTGGTTTCGGTTGTGCGGTGGTTTGTGATGTGCAACCCCCCATATCACAAGAAAACAAGATAGTAAATAAATGAGATGTAATAGAAATGGATGTGTGGTAAATGGATTTAATTAATTTAACATTAAATGAATGGAGAATGTAAGTGTGAATTAAGTGTCTTATAAATGAATGTGGGAAATGCTATGTGTCTTGTGTGGTGGTGGTGTTGAGTGTTGCATATAGTGGTGAAAGTGGTTGTGATGGTTTATGTGTTGTATGGTAGTAGTGAAGTGTGTGATTATGTAGTTAATGTGAACCCATAGGTTGGGTATTTTGTGCTATCTATATATCATGTATTTTATGTTATTTCTACACATTCCCAATGAGAGTTGGATAAACTTACCAACGATCAGAGGTTTTGAGTTATGGGTATTTTTTCTAATATCTAGGATGGTGGTTATATGGTTGGATAGATACCGTGTCTTCCCTACTCTTCCTTCATAAGTGATTGACCATGTGTTTTTTGGCAAGATGCGATGTGATTGTCCATGTGTGTTCATGTGAGATGTACAATGATTTCCCTAGTGTTTTCAACTAAGGTGCGATGTGATAAGGATATAATAAGATGTGGCATGTGGTTGGGGTCTTGTAGGGTTGGAGGATGGCACAAGGTTGATGTTATTCATGTTCATGATACCCTACTAATATGGTTATGGGATGAGGCATGCTGTGATGTGATAACACATTAAGTTCTTGTTGGTTTTACATTTTTTTAGTAACACATTAGTATGCTTTTTTCACATGTGTAGTTGATACCTTTATTATTTTCTTCATTAATAATTTACTTAAATTTATTTTCTATTAAAGTTCAATCTTATTGAATTGTTTATGAAAAAATGACTTATATAAATTATTTTTACAGAATGGACAGAAGTTGGATGTATGAAATCATTATGCGAATTTTCAATGTTTATTGGATGTTGTTTTATTTGAATTGCATTTTCAAATTTCAAATGAAACTGTATTCAAACCTAGTAAAAAATATTTCTAACTTGCTGAACATTACAACTTGTATGATTTATTAAATTCATTCAAGCACTTCTAAAACAATTGATATCTAAATTACCAATGAATCCCCTTATTCCCTCATATATTTAGTTTTTTGGTTTACACATTAGTTTCCTTTTTCTAATTAATTACATATTTGTTTTCAATAGCAGGAAATGCCGCCAATGGAAGAGAGACGAAGGAAAAAAATGTTGGAGAGTAATCGTCGGATGGCGGAGATGGGAATTCCCCCATTAGTTCCTACAGTGTGTACTTTATTTCAAATATATATATTTAAAGAATATATAATGTCATGTGACTAATTTTTTTGTAAACATTTTTGTAGGATACACCTATACGTCGATAGTTATTCAACAAGGAGCCTAGTACTGGTCCTAGTACTCAGGTCGGTGGTACAAGGAGGGTTCGTACCAGAGGTGGATGATCAGTTGCGCATGCCCGACTAGACCCTGCCCCTCCCACTGACATGTAATCCTTCCCAAATTCTGAACTCGGTGTGTTGTTAGGGATACTCAGGATATTTAAGCCTCCCATGTTTTTGCTACCTTCTGCATCTTCTGCCCCATCATTTTCACATCCCATGATGATTCCCACTCCCCAGTCAGAATCTGGTCATACTGTTGTACCGTCTTCTTTTCCTTCTACTTATGTCACTTAGAGCTTCTATATTCCATCATCTTCGACTCTTGTTCCACCATAGGGTGTTCCATTAGTTTCTGTGGATCCGGCGGCGCTCAGCGATCAGACTGGCGCAGGTATATTAATTAAACACTAACAAATTTTTATAACAATATTTATTTTCATTATAACATCTTTTGATAAAATATTTGTTTTTCTTTCATGACAGATACATCTACTGATAGGAGGCGAGGTAGGGGGCGTACACGCATGCATTCAGTGTAGAACCGCCACACATAGGTTATGGTGGATTACAATGAAGACAACCAAATGGTTGAGAAATCAGGGCAGCAATGACGGAGTTTTTTGGAGACACTTGCCAAATACCCGAACATCATTCCCATCAGCCCGCTGTCATGGAGACATTTTCCACATGAGGTCAAGGATAGAGCTTGGGAAGAGTTATGGGTAAAAAAAATCTGTTGTATTTAATTCCATGAATTATTTTTGTATTTATATGAATTAATATTTTGATGTCAGCTTCGATTTAATTTTCCCGATGGTGAGGGTTCTCGAGAGGAACATCTAAAAGATTTAGGTGAGATTTGGAGAGC
This sequence comes from Viscum album, assembly GCA_963277665.1. Taxonomy (NCBI): domain Eukaryota; kingdom Viridiplantae; phylum Streptophyta; class Magnoliopsida; order Santalales; family Viscaceae; genus Viscum; species Viscum album. The sequence goes on from OY728128.1 coordinate 175,505,868, forward strand.
CTACAAGCATATGTTGTATATTGGCTAGCGTGCTAGAGTTTCCAGCAAGTTAGAGGTGGTACCAATCATGGATGGTTGTCCTATAGATCAGTATCGTTAGGTGATTACTCATTGGGCGAGTACCCAGTTTAAGGTATGAATTATATTTCAGGTATTAAAATAATAACATTCATGTTTTGCATTAATATTATCCTTTTTATTATCTAATTTTATTTAGGAATCATCTAGAAAAAAAAACATTGATGCACAAAAATACCTCCACACACTAGGACGTACGACGATACTGGATCGTGAGAGGATGCAAGTATGACAAATTTTTATAAGTTTTCTTTACGACTTAAATTTTCTTTTGTTTTCCCTATTATTTAATTGTTTGATAAATTTTTCATATAAATTTAGTATAAAATGTCATTGTAGAGGCAAATACATAATATTTAGGGACGTGTGCCTCAAAAAAAATGTTTTGCTCGAGTACACGAAAAAAGGATGGAAGTGCCTTCAACGAAGCGACTCAATAGAGGATTGTAAGTTTTAATCTGTTGATTTTATATTTTAATATCTATTTTGTAACTTAATAATATATTTATATTTGTAACAGGTTGCTTAAGAGGCCCTCGATGCCCAAGAACCGGAGAATTTTGGGCCAACAGATCACTTACATCAGGTGTTGGGAGAGGAGCATCCTGACAGAGTTTGCTGCCGACCTAGGATAACCCCCAACGAGGTATTGGCCCTCCTCAGGTACAAGCTGTAGTGCCACCGAGCTGTAGCAAGTTAGGGCACAAATAGAATAGGCTGAGAAAAGGGCCACAGAGACGGAGAACAGTCTTCTAGGGCAAACAGTGCGTTGATGAAATTTATTGAAGATCTACATCCAACACTTCCAGGAGAGGCCAGCCCAACTATTGATGAGTATATGTCATCGATACATTCTATATATGGTTCACTAGGTGGCAGTTCTAGTTGTGGTCAGGATGATGTCCCACTTGACGATGATGATGGTGAGGAGTCTGATGTGGAAGAGGAGGGAGAGGAGTAGGGTGAGGCGGGTGGCGAGGGTGAGGAGGAGGGCGAGGGAGAAGTGGATGGCACTGAGGAGGGAGAGGAAGAAGATGGGGATGGGGACGAGGGTGATGATGATGGTGATGATGGTGATGGTGATGTTGGACAAATTGATCCATTACATTTTTTACTAATATTATAGATATTTGATATTTAATCTATTCTAGTTGTTGGTTTTATCTTGACTCGTAGTATAGTATTGGAGTTGAGTTATTTTTATATATTATCTATTTTTATGGATGTTTTTGTCTTTTAGTGGTTTTGTGTTTGGGAACCCCCCCCCCCCCCCACCTTCTTAGACCCTTGACAACCCCCCACCATCCTCCTTGGACCCCATACACCCCCACCGGACAGCCCCCGGACAGCCACCCAAACAGCCCCCCGGACAGTCCCCCCCCCACCCTCCTCCCTGGACCCCAGATATCCCCCCGGGCAGCCCCCTAGAAAGCCCCCCCCCCACCCTCCTCCTTGGACCCCAGAGAACCCCCCGAACACCCCCCGGACAGCACCCCCACCCTCCTCCTTGGTCCCCGGACATCCCCCAGACACCCATCGGACAGCCCCCCGGACAGCCCCTACCCTCCTTGATTTCATTTACTACTAGAAAATCTATAATATATATTTTATTTATTTTCATCGTGATAATAATTGTAAATCACATTTACACATCTAACCAATATCATAGATTCTTGGTATGTTATAAAAGAGATGTATTCATTGGGCATGACATTGTTAGCTCCGAAATGTTTCATAGCATGATAAACTAAAATATAATCCATACTAATAATGATATAAAAATATTATTTATGAATTTCCACAGGATTTTAAGTAAATACCATTCTACTAATAGACACATGAGGATTCTCATAAATTGGACAACATTTTATGTACATACAGAAAATTGACCAAACACATTTGGATTCCATTGAAACTTTAGGAGAACGATCCATGGGTCATATGTGACGTGTACGAATCAAACCTGCCTCAATATGAGATGCGGTGTGGCCGGAACCACTCAAAGTGTCATTATTTTGTTTCAAAAGGATGTAATTTTAATTGAAAAACATCAACTGGAATACAGAAAGCCGAACAAATGCTTTCAGATTTTTTCGATACGTTATCACAACGATCCATGAGTTATATGTGACGTGTACGAGTCGACCCCGCCTCAAGGAGAAGAGCGGTGTGGCCGAAACCATTCACAGTGTCTCTCTTTTGTTTAAAATGTATAGGATTATAAGTGAAAAGAGAAATTGACATACGAAAAAATGACCAAACGCATTCGAAATTTGATGATTCTATAGGACAATGATCCATGGGTCAAGTGTGATGTGTATGAGTCATCTTGGGTTCAATCCGAGGCACGGTGTGGCTGGGATCACTCTAAGTGGCACCCTTTTTCTTAAAATGGACAACATTTTATGTACATACAGAAAACCGAACAAACGCATTCGGTTTCCCTTGAAACATTAGGAGAACGATCCATGGGTCATATGTGATGTGTAGAAATCAATCCCACCTCAATCTAAGATGCGGTGTGGTCGGCACCACTCAAAGTGTCTATCTTTTGTTTCAAAAAGACGTTATATTAATTGATAAACATCAACTGAGATACGGAAAATAGACCAAATGCATTCGTATTGTATCGATACATTTACACAACTATCCATAGGTCATATGTGACATGTACAAGTCAACCCCGCCTCAATACGTGGCATGGTGTGGCCGACACCATTCACAGTTTCTCTATTTTTTTTAAAATGGAGAGGATTATAATTGAAAAGGACAACTGACATACGAAAAGCTGACCAAACGCATTCGAAATGTGTTGATGCTTTAGGAAAATTATCCATGGGCCATATGTGACTTGTACGAGTCATCCTGGTCTCAATCCGAGGCATGGTGTGGCTGGGATCACTCTAAGAGTCTCCCTTTTGTTTAAAATGGAAAACATTTTTAGTACATATGGAAAACCGACCAAATGCTTTCGGTTTCCGTTGAAACATTAAGTGAACGATCCATGGGTCATATGTGACGTGTACGAATCAACCCCGCCTCAATCTGAGATGCGATGTGGCCGGCACCACAAAAAGTGTTAGTCTTTTATTTCAAAAGGACGTCATTTTAATTGAAAAACATCAACTAGCATACGGAAAAATGACCAAACACATTTGGATTGTGTCGATACTTTAGAACAACGATCCATGGGTTATATGTGACATGTACGTGTCCACCCCGCCTCAATCCAAGGCGCGGTGTGGCCGACACCATTCACAGTGTCTCTCTTTTGCTTAAAATGGGCATGATTATAAGTGAAAAGGGCAACTGACATACGAAAAACTGACCAAATGCATTTGAAATGTGTTTATGCTTTTGGTCAACGATCCATGGGTCATATGTGATGTGTACGAGTCAACGTGGGCTCAATCCAAGGCACGGTGTGTCCAAGATCACTCTAAGTGGCTCCCTTTTGTTTAAAATGGACAACATTTTAAGTACATATGGAAAACCGAACCAACGCATTCAGTTTCCATTGAATTGTTTTGAGAAAAATCCATGGGTCATATGTGACGTGTACGAGTCAACCCCACCACAATCTGAGACGCGGTGTGGCCGGAACCACTCAATGTGTCTGTCTTTTGTTTCAAAAGGAAATCATTTTAATTGAAAAACATTAACTGGCATACGGAAAACCTACCAAACGCATTTGAATTGTGTCAATCCTTTATCACAATGATCCATGAGTAATATCTGACATGTATGATTCCACCACACCTCAATCTGAGGCACGTTGTGGCCGACACCATTCACAGTGTCTCTCTTTTGTTTAAAACGGACAAGATAATAAGTGAAAAGAACAACTAACATACAAAAAACCGACCAAACGCATTCGAAATGTGTTGATGATTTAGAAAAATGATCCATGTGTCATATGTGATGTGTACGAGTCAACCTGAGCTCAATCCGAGGCACGGTGTGGCCGGGATCACTCTATGTGGCTCCCTTTTGGTTAAAATGGACAGCATTTTAAGTACATACATAGAACCAACCATACACATTCGGATTCTATTGAAACATTAGGAGAACAATCCATGTGTCATATGTGACGTGTACGAATCAACCCCGCCTCAATCTGAGATGCAGTGTGGCCGGCACCACTCAAAGTGTCTGTCTTTTGTTTCAAAATGATGTCATTTTAAGTGAAAAACATCAACTGGCATACAGAAAACTGACCAAACGCTTTTGGATAGTGTCCATTCATTAGCACAATGATCCATGGGTCATATGTGATGTGTACGAGTCAACCCCTCCTTAATCTGAGGCGCATTGTGGCCAAAACCATTCACAGTGTCTCTTTTTTTTTAAATGGACAGGATTAAAAGTGAAAAGGACAACTGACATACGAAAAACTGACCAAACGCATTCGAAATGTGTTGATACTTTAGGAAAACGATCCATGGGTCATATTTGATGTGTACGAGTCAACCCGGGCTCAATCTAAGGCACGGTGTGTCCGAGATCACTCTAAGTGTCTCCCTTTTGTTTAAAATGGACAAAATTTTAAGTACATACGGAAAACCAACCAAACGCATTCAGTTTCCATTGAAACATTAGGAGAACGATCCATGGGTCATATGTGACGTGTACGAATCAACCCCACCTAAATCTGAGACACGGTGTGGCTGGTGCCACTCAAAGTGTATGTCTTTTGTTTCAAAAAGAAAACATTTTAAATGAAAAACATCAACTGGCATACGGAAAACTGACAAAAAACATTCTGATTATGTCGATTGTTTAGCACAATGATCCATGGGTCATATGTGATGTATATGAGTAAACTCCATCTCAATCCGAGGTGCGTTGTGGCCGACACCATTCACAGTGTCTCTCTTTTGTTTTAAATGGACAGGATTATAAGCGAAAAGAACAACTGACATAAGAAAAACTGACCAAATGCATTCAAAATGTGTAGATGCATTAGGTCAATGATCCATGGGTCATATTTGACGTGTAAAAGTCAAACCGGGATCAATACGAGGCACGGTGTGGCCGGGATCACTCTAAGGGGCTCCCTTTTGTTTAAAATGGACAACATTTTAAGTACATATGGAAAACCAATCAAACCGATTCAATTTCTGTTGAAACTTAATGAGAATGCTCCATGGGTCATATGTGACATGTAGGAATCAATTACGCCTCAATATGAGATGCGGTGTGGCCGGCACCACTCAAAGTGTCTGTTTTTTATTGAAAAGGATGTCATTTTAAGTGAAAAACATCAAATGGCATACGAAAAAACGACCAAACACATTTGGATTGTGTCGATACTTTAGAAAAACAATACATGGGTCATATGTGACGTGTACGATTCAACCCCTCCTCAATCTGAGGCGCGGTGTGGCCGACACCATTCACAGTGTCTCTCTTTTGTTTAAAATGGACATGATTATAAGTGAAAAGGAGAACTGACATATGAAAAACTGACCAAACGCATTCGAAATGTGTTGATGCTTTAGTAAAATGATCCATAGGTCATATCTGATGTGTACGAGTCAACCCAGGCTCAATCCGTGGCATGGTGTGTCCGGGATCAATCTAAGTGGCTCCCATTTGTTTAAAATGGACAACATTCTATGTACATATGGAAAACCAACCAAAGACATTCGGTTTCCATTGAAACATTAGGAGAAAGATCCATGGGTCATATGTGACGTGTTAAAATCAACCCCACCTCAATCTGAGATGCGGTGTGGCTGGCACAAGTCAATGTGTCTGTCTTTTGTTTCAAAAGGATGTCATTTTAAGTGAAAGACATCAACTGGCATATGGAAAACAGAAAAAACACATTCAGATTGTGTCGATCCTTTAACACAAAGATCCATGGGTCATATGTTATGTACATGAGTCAACCCCGCCTCAATCCAAGGCATGGTGTGGCAGACACCATTCACAGTGTCTCTCTTTTGTTTAAAATGGACATGATTATAAGTGAAAAGAACAACTGACATATGAAAAACTAACCAAACGCCTTAGAAATGTGTCGATTCTTTAGTTCAACGATCCATGGGTCATATGTGATGTGTACGAGTCAACCCGGGTACAATCGGAGGCACGCTGTGACCAGGATCACTCTAAGTGGCTCCCTTTTGATTAAAATGGACAAAATTTTAAGTACATATGGAAAACCGAACAAACGCATTCAGATTCCATTGAAACATTAGGAGAACTACCCATGGGTCATATGTGACGTGTACGAATCAACCCCGCATCAATCTCAGATGTGGTGTGGCTGGAACCACTCAAAGTGTCTGTCTTTTGTTTCAAAAGGACGTCATTTTATGTGAAAAACATCCACAGGCATACGTAAAACTGGTCAAACGCATTTGGATTTTGTCGATATGTTAGTAAAACGATCCATGGGTCATCTGTGATGTGTACGAGTCAACCAAACCTCAATCTGAGGTGCGGTGTGGCCGAAACCATTCACAATGTCTCTCTTTTGTTTAAAATGGATCGGATTTTAAGTGAAAAGGACAACTGACATACGAAAAACCAACCAAACGCATTCGAAATGTGTTGATGCTTTAGGAAAACGATCCATGGGTCGCATGTCACATGTATGAGTGAACCCCGCCTTAATATGAGGCATGGCGTAGTCGGGATCACTCTAAGTGGATCGCTTTTGTTTAAAATGGACAACATTTTAAGTACATACGAAAAAACGACCAAACGCATTCGGTTTCTGTTAGAACTCTATGAGAACGATCCATGGGTCATATGTGACATGAATAAATCATCCCTGCCTCAATATGAGATGCGGTGGGGCTGGCACCACTCAAAGTGTCTATCTTTTGTTTCAAAACGACGTCATTTTAAGTGAAAAACATCAACTGGCATAGAGAAAACTAACCAAACGCATTCAGATTGTGTTGATCCTTTAGCACAACGATCCATGGGACATATCTGATGTGTAAAAGTCAACCCCGCCTCAATCTGAGGCACGGTGTGGCTAACACCATTAACGGTGTCTCTCTTTTGTTTAAAATGGACAACATTATAAATGAAAAGAACAACTGACATATGAAAAGCTGACCAAACGCATTCAAAATGTGTATATGATTTAGGACAATGATCCATGTGTCATATGTGATGTGTACGAGTCAAATTGGGCTCAAATAGAGGCATGGTGTGGCCGGAATCACTCTAAGGGGATCCCTTTTGATTAAAATGGACAACATTTTATGTATATACGGAAAACCGACCAAACACATTTTGTTTCCGTTGAAACATTTGGAGAATGGTCCATGGGTCATATGTGACATGTACGAATCAACCCCGCCTCAATCTGAGATGTGGTTTGGCTAGAACCACTCAAAGTGTCTGTCTTTTGATTCAAAGGGACGTCATTTTAAGTGAAAAACTTCAACTGACATACGGAAAACCGACCAAATGAATTCAGATTGTGTCGATACATTAGCACAACAATACATGGGACATATATGACATGTACGAGTCAACCCCACCTCAATCCAAGGAGCGGTGTGGCCGAAACCATTCAGAGTGTCTCTCTTTAGTTTAAAATGGACAAGATTATAAGTGAAAAGAAAAACTGACAAACGGAAATCCAACCAAACGCATTTGAAATGTGTTTATTATTTAGGAAAACGATAAATGGGTCATATGAGACGTGTACGAGTCAACCTCGCCTTAATCCGATCCACGGTGTGGCCGAGATCACTTTAAGTGGCTCTCTTTTTTTTAAAATGGACAACATTTTAAGTAAATACGGAAAACCTACCAAACACAGTCTTTTTCCGTTGAAACATTAGGAGAACGATCTATCGGTCATATGTGATGTGTATGACTCAACCCCACCTCAATCTGAGATGCATTGTAGCCGAAACCACTCAATGTTTCTGTCTTTTGTTTCAAAAGGATGTCATTTTAAATGAAAAACATCAACTGGCATACTGAAAACCAAGCAAACGATTTCAGAATATGTTGATACTTTTGGAAAACAATCGATGGGTCATTTGTGATGTGTAGGAGTTAACCTCGCCTCAAACTAAGGCACGGTGTGGCCGGTATCATTCCAGGTGTATGTATTTTGTTTAAAATGGACATCATTTCAGGTAAAAATATATGGTATACGAAAAACCGATAAAATTATGAATTTAATTCCGGATTCAACATATAATTTTCATCGAAATTGTAAATTGATTTTTAAATGAATTATGTATGTTTCTAATTATGTTATGAATTCTAATTTAAATATGGATGTGTATAGTTCCACGATGCATTATATGTTAAATGCGTATGAATTTGTTCTCTATATTTATGTGTTAATTGGTTATTGCAGGTAAAATAATTGTATATGTATGTGTTAGTTTATTGAAGGTACAATAATTGCATTGAAAATGAGTGGGAATGCAAAAAATGAGACATGGTGGGAAAATTGCAGAGCTGTTGCGCAAATTTCAAGCTAATGTGGCTATACCAACGGTTTCAAACCATTGGCATATTAACTCTGGGTTTTTTAACAATGGTTCATAGATCCGTTGGTAAAAAACATTTCCCAACGGTTTAGAAACCGTTGGGAAAGAGGGGACAGCTTGGGCTTTCCCAACGGTTTGGCAGAACCGTTGGGATATGTTAATTTTTCCCAACCCTATCCCAACGGTTCATTGTAAAACATTGGAAAAAGCATTCCCAATGTCTTACTTCTCTATGGTTTGAAGAATCATTGGTATAACATATACCAATGGATCTACAGCCTTTCCCAATGGTTTAGAACTGTTGGGAAAGACAGTATTTCCAGTAGTGGTCAGATCTTATGTGGGTCATTGCGGGGGATAGTTACCCATCGATCATGGGTAGATCAGATCTTGTGTGGGTCATTCCGGGGGTTAGTACCTATCGATCCTAGGTGGGTCAGACTCTGTACGGTCAATAGCAATTCCTCTTTATAGAATAATATGATCTAGCTTCGCGAAAAATCGTCTATACTTCTGTACCTCACTAAAAACATGATTTTGAGCTATGTCCATACCATTATGGTATTCTTCTATGTGGTTACCTATGTGGTACTTCTCCCTTAGTGGTGTTACCTTTCTGGTATTCTTTATTCATGTGTTAGGTGTGTATTTATTTATTACTTTGGTATATATATGGGCATATACCTATGTAGAGTGATGAATATTGCTTCTTTCTTTGTGGTTTTCACTTTGTGGAACTCTAGGAGAATTACAAGGTTCTCAGGATCCCGATTGAGTGTCATTAAACTCACCCATGCATGGGATAAGCTCCCACCTTGTTGTGTCTTGTGCAAGAAATGGACAACACTGATCGATGAAGAGGGTACCGTATTGGAGGATGATCAGAGGTGGACATTCAACAAGATGATCCGTAGGGAGGACCATTCGAGAGTTTTACCTACCCTATAGGTAGGGTCCTTGGAAGGTGTTCCTAGGAGCTGTTCTTTTTTAGTTTTATGTATACCTTCCAGTTGGGATTATATTCTGCCCCCTTTACTTTTAATACACTCCCTATTTACTTAATAGTTTACCTAGTTCTTGTATCTTGTCATGTCTTTGGTTTGGGTAGGTTTACAGTTTTAGAGGTAATGCCTTCCAAGTTTTGAGGATATGCCTTTCTGGTGGTAGTGGCCAGACCCTGGCCTATGGATGGCAGGCTTGGGGTAGTCACGACATGGGCCCTGGGGGAAGGGTTGTGACATCAGTGATTATTAATTTTGTGTTGATAAACAGACTCTTTATTAGTGCTTTAAAAAAACTACTGATAAATGTGTCCCAATCTATTTAAAAAAACATAACTAGTGGTGAAACTATCATGATATTAAAGGATTTCTTTGGAATTCCCAAACTACCGATGCTCCTCCTCGGTTAATCGAAGCTCGAATCACACAATCCCACTCTAATCACACTATCCCATTGCATCCAGTTTCTCGAATATTATCTGGAATCTTGTGATTGCTTTTTTTAGGGTTTTTGAGAAAAATGATGATATCTAGATCAAAGGGTCTCAGATTTTCTTCAACCTAGTGAGGTAGTCCTATGTTTTACTTTATAAGTTTTAATTTTATTTTAGTATTTATCATTTCAATTATTATTTCTTATTCGATGATGTCATAATTTATTTTTTCTCTGTTCCTTTTATGTAACACCACAAGCTTCTACGGTACGCTTCTCTTTGAATAATGCAATAGCATGTGTTGTACTCAACATCAAGTTCTAACACACCACAACCAATCAAACTAGCCATTATGAATAGTAATACCTGCTTTTTGAAATTTTATAAATTTTATCTCTCAAAATGGACTTCATTTTCGGATTTGTAGTATCGAATTTATCCTAAGGTGAAATTTTGGTACTTTTCGGATAACTTTAATATTTTGATGAATAGTGAAAATTACTAAATTTTAATAAAAAACAACTTTTTCAATAAAAATAATTAATAGTGATAAATTATGAATTTTAGTGGTTTTAAAGTATATTTAGAATTTATTTTTACTATTTAATACAATTTTGGTCATTGGACATAATTTCACAATTAAACCGAACATAAACAAGTATCAATCTTTTGATAGTTATTATATCTTAAAAACACGCTTTTTGTTTTAACAGCGGGAATTAATTTTAAATTAATTTCTGCCACTTCTGTGTTTTGAATTTGGAAAAATGGATTCTCTATTTGGAATAAGGATGTTCAAATTGTGTTAATAGGTAACTTTTATTTTTAGACATTTTGAATAATTACTTCGGTAAATATTTTATTTACCATGGTTAAAGGGTAAATCCGCTAAATAAGGGTTAAAAAATAATATAATAATAATTAAAAATTACCATAAACCGTGTCCTAACCTTATTGGTTGATACATGTTCGACAATGGGAATCTTTGGGTCGGTTTTGGGACCCCATGACGCCACTTGTAAGTGATATGGACACTTTATTTTAATTAAGTTAAAATAAATACAAAAAATGACACAAGCATATATCTTTTATAAAAACAATTTTTACATAGAGTTATATATGTTGGAGTTTTGACTATAAATATAAATTATAAAGATTAAAATCATTCCTACAAAATGGTATTTTATTTTTAATTTTTAGACATTAAATAATTTAATTTATTTATGACACAATGATGATGCAATAATTACCATAATAGTAAAAAATTAAAGTGATTGATATTATAGATACCCAAATAAATATAATTTCAGACTTTTTATGAATTACACTAATTTTCTAGGTCAATATGACATGTTAAGAATGGTTTAATTAACTTTTTTCGAAGTAATCATTCTGTTATGATTTTTTAAAAAATCAATTATTGAATAGTGTCAAAATTGATATAAAAGAGTTTTTAAAACAAATATTATTTTATTAATTGATATTAAGTTCCTAAAAATATAAGGTTAGTCCAAGAGACTTATATCATGATAGTTTTATCATTAATGGATCACTTTATGGTCTCTTGGATGTATATATTTAGTTTATTAACCATATAATATAAAAATACAAAGAGACGTTGTAAAAGTGAAACTAATTAACTAAGAGTTAATACTTAAAGATAAGGCTAGTATAATGACCCAAACCTATCTAAATTATATTGGTTGAGTAGTTTGCGACTTATACCCACCTTAAAATTTAAATAATCCACTTTTGAGCCATTAGAATCCTGATACTAATTTATTATAAAATAATATTTCTAGCTTTTCCAAAGGTGCCCCTCACCCCTCTTATAAAAGGGCACTCTCCCTTCTCATTAACTCACACCATAAAGGCCTTTTGGTTCAGCTAAGCTCTGCCCAAATACTCTCTAAACTTCCCTAACATCATCCTAGAGGCCTTCCTTTACTCAAAAAAGCCATCTTATGGAGCCCTTTTGATCAAATCAAATGGAAGAACCCAAAAAAGAGGTAATGATTTCACTACCCTTTTTCAAGTTCCGTTCTTCATCCATTTCTTCTTTCCATGTTATTAAAATTCTAAAATAATAAATCCAGTATCTTATATATACTGTGATGTTATTATAAATATGGTACAATCATATTCAGTATTCTATCCATCCTTTGAATAACATGTCACCATACATGCGTACGTACGGCTTACCGTCTCCACGTCGTGGTGTTATTGTTATTCAATAAATTATTATTTGGATGGGTATAATAATGATGTGTAATTCATGCAAATAAAATATTTAACATGATAATGATTCTGTATATATGATATACCATCCAAATATATATTATTTTAATATTAAAATAATTATATTGTCGCTCATGCGTAAGTATGGACTACCGTCTCCACGAACGCGATGAGATTCATTCTCCATCGTATCCATTCAAGTATAATTATTATTTTATGATTTAAAAATAATATTTAGGTGCTTGATATCATTCTGTATATGATTAATATACAACCTATCCATAACAAACACGGCTTACGTAACAAAACATATAAAATAAGATGAGTAAGTTAACACCCAAAACAACGAAAATACTAAGATATTATTAACAAATAAATGTTAAAAGATCATATATTATATCATATTAATGTATATGATTCTTGTATAATTTAATAACAATTATTTCACCATTATACAGGAGTTTAACCTACCCCAACCAAGGAAAAGTACAAGATAAGGGTTTATTTCGCAATCTCTTCATTATTCGAGGTTGTTTATACGTAATAATACATTGGGACTTCTTTATCATCCACATCCATGTTTCTTAAAAATGTATTTCAAAACCTTTTTACTATTTACTAGGATATGGGTTAAAGTCATTTATACCCTTGTTTGACTTTTTATAATTGGTTTATAAAGGAATCATTCTGTTGTTTTCCAACAAGGGGCTTTTTAACCTTTTTGAAAAAATTAAGGTAAGAATGTTTTTTTAACTTATACGGTGGGTGCGGCTATTTTCCGTCGAAGCTTCCCTTACAAGATTATATGAATATTTTCAAAGAAAATGTTTTATTTCATAAATATATGACTCTTAAATGATTTCAAAATATAAAGAGATATTTCTCTAAGAATATTATTTATTTCATCTATGTCAATATCCTTTGATGGAATTTACACTTATTTGAAGTTGATTTGTTATGATACAAAACTTCTATATTGTATTGACGGTTTTGTGATATGTTTGACTATCGATGTGTAATTTTTATACCATTCATGGTTTATGGATGAAGTATTTCCATTTCATATTCAAGTTTTAATACGAATTTTTATGTTATGTTTAATCCTTTTCATATGGGAATGCATTGGACTTAATATGTTATAGGTGGAGTCTGCTATACCTCCTCGCTGCATCGATAGGTCTCATGAGACAAAATAGTGTCTTGGCACAAGGCCTTAGAAAAATCTTATATTTAGTCTTGGAACGAGGCCTTGACTATGTGATTATGATAGTCTAAAATTACGAATTCCATAATTATGAAAGTGGTTATTGATATTGCATGTGATTATTCGATTAGTAGAATATCCCTATGAATAAGTAAATGGCATTATTTAATTTTATTTTTTCCATACTATTTTTAAGTTCAAGTTTAAAAGGATTTTGTTTTAATTATACACTACCTTAAATGTTTATTCTTATTTATGAAAGTTTCCGCTATATTGTTATCCTTACAGGAAATTTGAGCTCACCCCTTTTATATTTTTTATTTTTCCCAGGATGTGAAGAAGTAAATTATGAATGACCTGTAGGGATATTGTGAGGCGATAATATTGTGGACTATGGAGACAATATGTAGTTGTAGTAGTTTTTCACTTTATGATGTAATGTAAAGCTTTATGAATACATCTAGTGTTTCCAAGGCTACTAAACCAATCGGTCTTTCGAGATTTGATCTTTCTTGTGATCATGCCAATGATATGTAATAATGCACTGACTCTAGGTGACTGGGGTCGGGGCATTACAGTTGGTATTAGAGGAAGTTTTTTACAAACCTTGGAAGCTAGATTTAGATAAACTCTGATTAGAGCACGTAGACCTAAGATGAACATTGAGGATTAGTATAGAAGAACTTCCTAGAATTTTGGTATTGTAGAGATTTTTTGAGTTTTCCAAGCAATAAAATACCTGTCTGGATACGAGTAGGTAGAGGCGGCTCTGGCACATATGTACCTAGGGGTAAAACCCGAAAACACCGCTTTGAGCTAGACTCGAACGGGAACTGGTGCACGACAACGGGCATTGCTGCACTCTTGGTTACGACACTCCTAGGGGATATGTTTAGGGTAACACTCATTTTCTTTATAAATCAATATGAAGGGTTTATGAGTATATACTTCCTCAAAGGAAACATTTTTTATGATTATGGATTATATCCATAAATAGTTCAATTTATGTTAAGTGTTTTATAAGTTTGGGATTATGTACTTTGATTCATAAATTGATCTAGTTTATGCCATTGTTTATAAATGGCACCTAGTGGAAGAAATGGAAACCGTATCAATGCACGCACTCCATGTAGGGATTTCTCTCCTGCTCAAGATAATTATAGTGGAGCTAGTGATGCAACTGGTGCCGATCAGCTAATCACCATACTGGGACAACTCGCTCTGGTTATGAATAATAACATTACCCGTATGGAGCGCCCTGATCCTCAACGTGGATGATAAATGTTAGAGAAATTCATGAGGAAAAAAACACCAACGTTCAATGGGAGTACAAATCCCTTAGTAGCTGAGAAATGGATAAATTCCCTAGAGAAAATATTTCAGGCTTTAGGGAGTAGTGAAAGGCAAAAAGTTATCATGGAAGTTTACCACCTCACTGGTGATGCTGATCAATGGTGGTAATTGATTAAAAACATGAAGGAAGATGATGAAGTATCAAATATGGAATGGAGGGAGTTCAATGATCTGTTTTTAGAAAAATAATTTCCTCGTGACCATCGAGCAGATATGGAAAGGAAATTTCCGAGTCTGAGACAAAAGGAGGATGAGAATGTCACAAAGTATGAGGATAATTTTACAAGGTTAGCAAGGTATGCTAGAGATTATATAGGTAACCCAAGAAGTAAGATTGATCATTTCATTGATGGGTTAAATCCATTTCTCCATCGAGCATTAGTCTCACAATCCTTCTCGTCGTACGAAGACATTGCCTCATGTGCTATCAAGACAGAGAAAGAATTCTCAAAGTCTTATGACATTAAAGAAAAGTAAGAGAAGAAGAGATCTGCTGATCAATCTGGGAATGGAGATAAGGGGAAGAAGGGGAAGTATGAATATCCATCTTGTGGTAAATGTTGGAAGAAACACCCCGGTACTTGCTTGAAGGGAATGGGTGTCTGTTACAAGTGTGGTGGAAAAGGCCACCAAGCTCGATATTGCAAAGGGAAGAAGGAAGCTACCAATTTTCGTGCTATAATTGTAGGGAGATGGGACATTATGCAAATTAATTTCTTAATCGTCAGGGGAACTTACCTCAGAAAATGCCAAGGGATCAAGGCCAAGCTTTTGCTATCACTACTACTGAGGTAGAAGCTCCAAAAGGTGTGGGGGCAGGTAATTTAATGGGTTCCTCAAGTTTAGAAAATGCATTATTTGATTCTGGATCATCGCATTGTTTCATATCTTCCCAGTTCGCAAAGAAAATTAGATATTTCCAATTTTATTTAACAAGGGAGTTTTCATTTAAAACTCCTAAGGGAAGTATCATTGCAACAATGTTTTGTGAATCAGTCCCCATTAGAGTACATAAATGTTCTTTATCTGCAAATCTCATCGTCATACCTATGATTGAGTTTGATATAATCCTCAGTATGTACTGTATTTCGGACCATGATGTGAAGATTTATTTTAAGAAGTAGGGGGTTATGATTTTTGATGATAAGGATAAAGAACACCTTATCTTTAGAGAAGAATCGTCACCACATAATTCTTATCTATATCCACCCCCCAGTAGCTCAACTAAATTCAATTATTGGGGAGGAAGAGAATGAAATCACTGTGGGTGAGGAATGGAATGTTCAAATAGAGGATGTACCTGTTGTGAAAGAATATATAGATGTATTTCTGGAAGAATTACCTGGACATCCTCCAGAATGAGAAGTTGAGTTTTACATTGATTTAGTTCCTGGATCAAGGCCTATATCAAAGATCCCTTATAGAATGGCCACTGTGGAATTAGTCTAGCTAAAGAAACAACTAGAGGAATTGAGTAACAAGGGATTTATTCTCCCTCGTGTTTCTCCATGGGGAGCCCCTGTTCTTTTTGTTAAAAAGAAAGATGGATCTATGAGGTTATGTATCGACTACAGGGAGATCAATGCTATAACGATAAGGAACAAGTATCCCCTACCTCGTATTGATTAATTATTTGACCAACTGCATGGAGCTCAATACTTTTCAATGATTGACCTTCGATCTGGATACCATCAGTTGTGTGTGAAGAAGGAAGACATTATGAAGACAACATTTTGAACCAGGTACGAGAATTACAAGTTTACTGTAATGCCTTTTGGATTGACTAATGCACCCTCTGTATTCATGGATCTGATGAATAGAGTTTTCAAGGAATATCCCGATGAATTTATGGTGTTATTTATTGATGATATCTTGGTATACTCTAAAAGCTACGAAGATCATGAAAGTCACTTGCGCATTATCCTGAAGACTCTAAGAAGACATGCATTATATGGGAAGTTTAAAAAGTGTGAATTTTGGTTTCAGAAGATTTCTTTTCTTGGTCATATTGTCTCTAAAGATGGAATCGTTGTTGATACTTTTATGACCAAGTAAATACAAGAATGGCCAACACCTACGTGTATAACTGAGGTACACAGTTTTATTGGTTTGGCAGGTTATTATCGACGTTTCGTCCAGAATTTTGCCCGATTGCCTTAACCATTAACGAAGCTCACACGTAAAGGGGTTAAATTTGTTTGGAAAAAAGAGTGTGAAGAATGTTTCGAAGAACTGAAGAGAAGATTAGTCAATGATCCTATATTGACTCTACCATCGGGGAATGATGGGTTCTTTATTTATAGTGATGCATCGAAGAAAGGACTTGGTTGTGTCCTTATGCAGAATGATATTGTTATTGCTTATGCATCACGACAGTTGAAAATTCATGAGCAAAACTATCCTACACAAGATCTCGAGTTAGCTGCTGTGATCTTTTCTTTGATGATATGGAGGCACTACCTCTATGGTGAAAAATGTGAGATTTATACTGGTTACTAGAGTTTGAAGTATATTTTCTCACAAAATGAACTCAACAAGAGGCAAAGGAGATGGATTGAATTACTCAAGGATTATGATTGCACGATACACTACCACTCAGGGAAGGCAAACAAGGTGGAATATGCTTTGAGCAGAAAATATCATGGAGTTTTGAACAATATGAGAATTGAAAGGGATCCAATTTTCATGGATCTAGTGAAGATGGACATGGGAATAACCAGGGAAGGGGAAACCTCAATGCTTTTTCAAATGGTTGCCAAACCATCTTTACTAGAAGGGATTAAGAGTTCTCAGACCAATGATGAATAATTTCAAAAGAAGATTAAAGATGTGACTGATGGGAGATTGAGAGACTTTGTGTATGATGGAGGAATTTTGAAATTCGGGAAGAGACTTTGTGTTCCCGATATACCTGATCTAAATAGAGAATTGTTGGATGGTGCTCATAGGTCCAATTTCTCTATACACCATGGGAGCACCAAAATGTATAGGTATTTGAAGGAACAATTTTAGTGGGACAACATGAAGAGGGAGATTGCAGATTTTTTGTTAAGATGTATGGTTTGTCAACAAGTGAAAGCTGGAAGGAAAAAACCTGGAAGAGTCATGCAACCTCTTCCCATACCGGAGTGGAAATGGGACAATATTACGATGGACTTTGTCATGGGGCTACCAAAGACTCCTTTAAGGAACGATGCAATATGGGTTATTGTTGATCGTCTTACCAAGTCAGCACATTTTCTTTCTATAAGAAAAGATCTACCACTGGAACGTCTAGAAAGACTATATATTAATGAAGTTTTGAGACTTCATGGGGTACCCATATCGATTGTTTCTAATCGTGATCCCCATTTTACATTAAGATTCTGGAAAAGTCTCCAGAAACCCTTGAATACTGAACTTCATTTGACCACTTCGTACCACCCTCAGACAGATGGAAAATCAGAACGAACTATTCAAACCTTAGAAGACATGTTGAGATCTTAGTCACTTGACTTTCAGGGTATGTGGGACCAATATTTACCCCTAGTAGAATTTTCCTATAACAATAGTTTCCATTCGAGTATTCAGATGGCACCATATGAAGCGTTATACGGAAAGAGATGTCGTACACCAACCTGTTGGGATGATGTTGGTGAAAGAAAACTTGTAGGCCCAGAACTGGTGGAAGAAACGATGGAAAAGGTGAAGGTAATCCAAAATCACATCAAAGCAGCTCAATGTAGGCAGAGGAGCTATGCCAATAATCAAATGAAGGATTTGGAATTTCCAGTCAATATCATGTTTTCCTGATGGTATCTCCATGGAATGGAGTCATACATTTTGGTAAGAAAGGTAAATTGAGTCCCAGGTACATTGGACCTTTTGAAATTCTATAACGAATAGGGGCTGTAGCTTACCGATTGGCAATGCCGCCAAGTCTCTTCAAAGTTCACGATGTGTTCCACGTATCTCTATTGAAGAAATACCAGCCTGAACCAACGTATGTACTCACCTATGAGGAATTAGAACAGGAACCAGATCTGTCTTATTGCAAAGAGACCGTAAGGATTCTTGATACGAGAGAACAAGTACTGAGAAACCGAACGACGCGTCTGGTAAAAGTTTTGTGGAGAAACCATAAGATGGAAGAGGCAAAGTGGGAACCCGAGGAACTTATAATGAAGAACCACCAAAGTATTTTCATGTGGTAGTATTATAGAAATTTCAAGGACGAAATTATTTGATGGAGGGGAGAATATAACACCCCAAGCATCTACGGTATGCTTCTCTTTGAATAATGCAATAGCGTGTGTTGTACGCAACATCGAGTTCTAACACACCACAACCAATCAAACTAGCCATTATGAATAGTAATACCTAATTTTTGAAATTATATAAATTTTATCTCTCAAAATGGAATTCATTTTTGGATTTGTACTATCGAATTTATCCTAAGGTGAAATTTTGGTACTTTTCGGATAACTTTAATATTTTGATGAATAGTGAAAATTACTAAATTGTAATTAAAAACAACTTTATTAATCAAAATAATTAATAGTGATAAATTATGAATTTGAGTGGTTTTAAAGTATATTTAGAATATATTTTTACCATTTAATAAAATTTTTGTCATTGGACATAATTTCACAATTAAACCGAACATAAACAAGTATCAATCTTTTGATAGTTATTATATCTTAAAAACACGCTTTTTGTTTTGACAATGGGAATTAATTTTAAATTTATTTCTGCCACTTCTGTGTTTTGAATTTGGAAAAATGGATTCCATTTTTCGAATCATGATTTTCAAATTGTGTAAATAGGTAACTTTTATTTTTAGACATTTTGAATAATTACTTCGGTAAATATTTTATTTACCATGGTTAAAGGGTAAATCCGGTAAATAAGGGTTAAAAAATAATATTATAATAATAAAAAATTACCATAAATGTGTCCTAACCTTATTGGTTGATACATGTTCTACCATGGGAATCTTTGGGTCGATTTTGGGACCCTATGGTGCCACTTGTAAGTGATAGGGACACTTTATTTTAATTAAGTAAAAATGAATACAAAAAATGACACAAGCATATATCTTTTAGAAAAACAATTTTTACATAGGAAAATATATGTTGGAGTTTCGACTATAAATATTCTTTAGAAATATAAAAATATTTCATATATACTGGCATTTTATTTATAATTTTTATACATTAAATAAGTTAATTTATTTATGACATAATGATGATGCAATAATTACAATAATAGTAAAAAATTAAAATCATTGATATTGTAGATACCCAAATAAATATAATTTAATACTTTTTATGAATTAAACTAATTTTCTAGGTAAATATGACATGTTAGGAATTGTTTAATTAACTTTTTTCGAAGTAATCATTCTGTTATGATTTTTACAAAAATCAATTATTTAATAGAGTTAAAATTGACATAAAAGAGTTTTTAAAACAAATATTATATTATTAATTGATATTAAATTCCTAAAAATCTAATGTTCGGCCAATAGACTTATATCATGATAGCTGTATCATTAATGGACCACTTGGGGGTAGCTTGGATGTATATAGTATGATTATTAACAATATAACATTACAATACAAAGAGACATTATAAAAGTGAAACTAATTAACTAAGAGTTAATACTTAAAGATAAGGTTAGTATAATGACCCAATGTAACACCCGAGACATTCATGTTATATAAATCATGAAAGGAATCTTTTTCTACACAAAACACTTTCTTGGCTTGATTTACACAAAATCACGACCTTCCTCGATAGCTTGCGTCGTACGCAATACCGAGTTTCACTATACAATGATATGATAATAAAATATTATTAAAACTAGCCGTTATGAATAGTAATAACCACTTTTTGAAATTTTATAAATTTTATTTTTCAAAATGGACTTCATTTTTGGATTCGTAATATCGAAATTAGCCTAGGGTGAAATTTTGGTATTTTTCTGAAAACATTCAATTTTTGATGAATAGTGAAACCACTAAGTGGTAGTTAAAAAAACTGAATTTTTCCTACAACTTAATTTTACCGCTTCTGTGAGTGGAATTTCGAAAATCCGGGAGACACAGTTGATTTTAGTAAGTAAAATGTGGTTCAATGAGATGAAAATAATTTTTTGGTGAATAGTAACTTTTTACTTTTTTTTACCACGGTTAAAAGTAAATAGGGTAATTTAGGGTAAAAATGATATTATTATTATCCTAACACATGTCCTAATTCTATTGGACAAGTGTAATTCGACCAAAAACAAACTTAAGAATAAAATATGACCATTTAGGCCCACTTGTATTAGATTAGGACATTTATTATTAATTTATTTAAAGAAGGGTTAAAATAGTTAAAATCAAAGTTTAATAACTAAATCATTTTTCATATGGGTTTATACATAAGATAAATTCGACTATAAATATTCATTAGAAAGATAAAACGATTTCTTACATAATGTTATTTTATTTGTAATTTTTAGACATTAAATATTTTAATTTATTTATGACACAAGGATGATACAGTAATTAACTTATTAATGAAATATTGACATAATTGATGTTATAAACACCCAAATAAATGTAATTTGACACTTTTTATGAATTACACAAATTTTATAGATTAATAAGACATGTTCTTATTGATTTAATTAACTTTTTTAGAACTAATAATTCTGTTATGATTTTCAAAAAAATTAATTATTAAATAGTGTCAGAATTCACATAAAATAGTTTTTAAAACAAATATTATATTAGTAATTGTTATTTTATTTCTAAATATCTAAGGTTAGGCCACATGACTTAGATAAGGTTATATATATTAATAATAAACAACTTGGGGTTCTTTTGGCTACTTATAGTATGTTTATTAACCTTATAGTATAAGAACCCAAGAAGACACGGTAAAAGTAAAATTATTTAACTTAATGTTAAATCTAAATGATAAGGTTAAAATAGGATCCAAAACTTGTCTAAATTATATTGGATGACAGGATTTAGACTCCTCCCCACCTTAGATTAGAAATAAATCAATTTTGAGCTATTTAAAATCGAACTTGACTTTATAATAATATAATATTTTTAGTTATTCCAAAGGTGCCCCTCTCCTCCCTTATAAAAGGGAACCTCCGCCCCCTCTTCCTCACACCACATTGAGCCTTAAAGCTCGGCCAAACCCTGCCACTTTCTCCTCTCAACTTCCCTAGAGACATCCTAGAGGTCCTGGTCTTCTTCAAAGACCAATTTTAGTGCCCTAAAAGAAGATCTCAAAGAAGCACTTCAAAGAAGAGGTAATGTCCGTTACCGATTCTTTCATCTTTATTTCTTCTTCCACTTATTTTTCATTAGTTGTTTCATTATGAAGTAATAACATCAGTAACACTCATATTCTGATATGTTATTATAATTATGAAACAACCCTATTTCACTATCTATCCATCCTATGGAAAAAGAAATCACCGCGCGTGCGTACGTACGGAATACCGTCTCCACACCGTGGTGTAATCTATTTTCCACCACCACCTTACTTGGATGGGTATAATGGTGTAAATAATGACTATATATTACTATTAGAAGGTGATACTGATTCTGAAATAGTATACATACACTCCAATACAATTCCACGATCATAGGAACGATATCATCACTCGTGCGTACGTACGGAATACCGTCTCCACGATGTGATGCGACTCGTTCTACATGATCTTCATTTCATAATGATTATATAAATGAATTAAATGAATGAATATTATATATATTACACTAATACCATTCTGGAAATGAGGTATCTATAAGAGAAGAATAAGAATTTATTCGACAAAACACGCATAAGAACAAAAAGTTATAAACACCCAAATTACAAGTAGCAATGAAATATTACTACTAAGAAGCTAAGAATATGACCAAATATGATATCCTAAAAATAAGTATGATTCTGTAATAAGTCTATAACATTATTTAAATCATTATACAGGAGGTTCGGACACGTACAAAGCATATCGGACCTAAGGTAAGGGAAATATCACAATCTCATTTTTATCCGAGATTGTTTATACTTTAGTATTTACTGGGGTGTATTTTATCATCCAAATCCATTTTTCCTCAATATGTAATATTATTTCCATCCACCTACAATTTTTTAAATCCAATTTTACCCTTCGGTGAGTTTTTAGTAACGGATATAAAAGGAATCTTTTGTCGTTTTTCATACGAGGTACTTTTTGACTTTTTCGACAAAAGTATGAAGAATGTTTTTTTTAACTTATTCTACATGAATGGAGTTTTAAAACATTACTTCCAAGAAGATTCCTTTACAAGTTTTCAAGTTTATTTTTAATCAACTTCTTTTAGTTTAATATTGTATGACATGTTAAGAAAGGAAAAATGTTTTTGAAGTAGAAAGGATATTTTCCTCAAGAATGGAGTTCAAGTGTTTTATCAAAATTATTTTCCATCTAAGATAATAAAGGGTTCTGTTTCTATCCCTATTATTACATTTATTTGATTATGTTTTGATGGAATTATATTTATGAATTCCTTTATCTTATATGAATTGTTTTATGATGTCACGATGTTTAAGATTCCCATTTTTATTACATGGGTTATGCAATGATATATGATTTATGATTTTGTGGCACACATAAGAATGGTATCATTATGAGATGGGTGGGAACTATATCTCCCTCCGATGCATTGGGTAAAGATTTTATATCTCATGAGATAGACATGGCTAGAACGGTAGGTTATACCGGTTCAGTGAAACAGGACTGAAACGAGGGTGACCCGGTTCAGAAATGGACTTTGTCCACTAAGATAGTCTTGGCAATGAGTCTTGACTAATAAGAAATGATTCTCTATGATTATGTGTGTATGCCACAAAGTTTCATGTTTTATGTTATGATTATTGTGATTACATTTCACTGCCATGATTTATCCCATGTTATGAAATTATGATCTCGTTTGCAGGTTAAGATTTCCAAAAGTTATGTGCTAATGTATATGATGTGATTGATATTTATTTTGTTTACCCTTACTAAACATTTGAGCTCACCCTTTTGTATGTTTTCTTTTCCCAGGTCAGGAAGAAGGTTATTAAGTAAGATATGCCAAAAGGGACTATAGATATGATCAAATAAATGGGAGACAGTGTAGATGTTTTATGAACCAGTTGTTTATGTTTCCCAGTTTCTAAAGACACTATACCTATACGGTCCTTTCGTGGTTTTGTTATATGTTGTAATAAGTATGCTTCAATTTTGAAGTATTAACAATGTATGTGAAGTATGGTTCGTTATAGTTGGTATCAGAGGAAAGGTATAATCAACCTTTAGAAACTAGGATGTGAAAGCCTTAGTAAGAACCCTAAGGATAAGTCTAAGCATAGAACACAATCTTAGTGTTTTAGAAATGGCCATGAATAACCTAGGATAAGACCTTAAGTGTGAAATTTTTTTCTTGATTATGTGGTTTTCCTATTATAATTAGTTTTTCTCACACTATTCTTCTTGGTTTTAGTAAATGGCTAGAACCCGAAGGAACCGTGTTAATGCGGAATGCGACGGGAAATGCAATGATTTTCCCCCTGAGAAACCAAACATTATGGGAGATAGAATGAAAAATCTTGTAGCCATGCTCACAAAACTTTCTCAAGCTATGAATCATGCAGGACTTCCAAACGAGAAAAGGAAGGAGCAACATTCTGTTGAATCCTTCATGAGACAACATCCACCTTCATTCAGCGGGTCTACTGATCCATTAGTTTCTGAACAATGGATTAGTAATACTGAAAAGATATTTTCAGTTCTTCGATGTTATGAGCAGGATAAAGTCATCTTAGTAGTGTATCATTTGGAAGGTGATGCTGATCAATGGTGGAATCTTATTAAGAATACGAGGCAAAGGGATGAAATTGAGTCCATGGAATGGGACGAGTTCAAGAACTTATTTTTCAATAAGTACTTCCCTTGTATTCTCCAAAAAAATATGGAGAAAGAGTTTCTTGAATTGAAGAAAAAGGATGATGAATCTATTGGTACCTATAAAGAAAATTTTACAAGACTTTCAAGGTACGCTTCTGGTATTATTATCCAACCTAAGAGTAAGATCGATCAATTCTTTAGTGGCTGAAAACCAAGTCTTTGAAGGGCCTTAGCCATAAGGGACTTCAATATCTACGAGGAAATCGTTCGATGTGCTCTCAATGTTGAGATGGAGATTGGAGTAACCCATCAGTCATATGGGTTTGATAAGAAGAGGAAAATGGAATTCAAAGGAAAATCTAAAGAGAACACTGAAAAGAAGATGAGCTTTCCCTTATGCTCAAAGTGTGGAAAGAAACATGGAGGGAGTTGTCTTAAAGGGACAAGTAAATGTTTCAAGTGTGGAAAAGAAGGTCATCGGGCATTTGAATGCCGCGATGATGGGAAGAAGATGTCTAATGATGCAAACAAAGGAAGGGATGCACAGAATGAACCTACTACACTTCAATGTTTCAAGTTTAAGGATATGGGACATTATGGCAATAAATTCCCTAATCCAAGGGTTGATGATGATGGTCGACGTCAACAAACTCTTAAGGCTAAAGGCAAAGGAAAGTAACATGCAATTTCTATCAGCGATGTGGTGTATGATAACGATGTGGTGAAAGGTACACATACCATCCACTCTAAAGTAGAAAATGTTTTATTTGATTCTGGATCCACGCACTCTTTTATTTTTGAAAAATTTTCTAAGGGTATCACCGTATTACCTCAACAATTAGATGTTGAGTTAGCTGTGACAACACCTAATGGCACAACAGTCGCATCAAAAGTTTATAATTCTTCTCCGATCGAAGTTTGTGGGAAAGTGCTTCCTACAAATCTTCTGATTATTCCTATTGTGGAATTTGATGTGATTCATGGAATGGATTGGCTTTCTCTATATGGAGCTCATATCAATTGCCAAAGAAGGGAAGTCACATTTCATATTCCAGATCAATCTATGATCGTCTATCGATGCAAGGATGTACATAACCTTTTAGTGGAAATTTCTTATATTTTATGGGTATTGATTACACTAAATGAAGGTTATTTATCTCAAATGGTTGGTGAGAAACTCACGATTAAGAATATGCCCATTGTATGGGAGTTTGATGATGTCTTTCTGGATGAATTACCGGGTCTTCCACTGAATCGTGATGTTGAGTTTTCAATAGAACTCATACCAGGTGATTTTCCTATTTCAAAGACACCCTATAGAATGGCCCCAATTGAGTTGCAGGAATTGAAGAAGCAACTCCAAGATAATCTTGATAAGGGGTTCATACGCCCTAGTTCGTCACCTTGGGGAGCACCTATTCTGTTTGTTAAGAAGAAAGATGGATCAATGAGACTCTGCATTGATTATCGAGGACTTAACAAGATCACTATCAAAACAAATATCCTCTCCCGTGCATTGATGACCTGTTTGACCAACTACAAAGAGCTCAATACTTTTCCAAGATTGATCTTCATCCAGGGTATCATCAATTAAGGGTCCAAAGGGAGGATATACCAAAGACGGATTTCCGTACAAGGTATGGACACTATGAATTTATAGTGATGCCATTTGGTCTTACTAATGCCCCTGCTATCTTCATGGATCTAATGAATAGAGTCTTTAGAGACTATCTTGATCAGTTTGTGGTAGTCTTTATAGACGATATTCTTGTATATTCAAAGAGAAAGGAAGAACATGAAGATCACATGAGAATTATATTGAATACCCTGAGAAAGGATAAGATTTCTGCCAAATTTACCAAGTGTGAATTTTGGCTTCAAAAAGTTGCATTTTTGGGTCACATAATCTCAAAAGAGGGGATATCTGTGGATCCAGCAAAAACAGAAGTTATCGAAAGATGGTCGAGACCAACAACAGTAACCGAGATTTGAAGTTTTCTTGGTTTTGCTGGATATTATCGACTTTTTGTGAATGATTTTTCACGATTATCTAATCCACTCACCAAGTTGACTCAGAAAGGAGTTAAGTTTGTTTGGACGGAGAAATGTGAAGAGAATTTCAAGGAGTTGAAAAGAAGGTTATCCAGTGCACCTGTGCT
The DNA here is from genome assembly GCA_963277665.1 of Viscum album. NCBI lineage: Eukaryota > Viridiplantae > Streptophyta > Magnoliopsida > Santalales > Viscaceae > Viscum > Viscum album. Next base: position 175,532,737 of record OY728128.1, read on the forward strand.
CACACTTCCTTGATGTGGAGAAAGGTTTGTGATCTACAGTGATGTATCCAAGAAGGGATTGGGGTGTGTTCTTATGAAAAATGATATGGTGATAGCTTATGCCTCACGACAGTTGAAAATACATGAGCAAAATTACCGAACTCATGATTTGGAGTTAGCTGCGGTAATCTTTGCATTAATGATTTGGAGGCATTACCTTTATGGTGAAAGGTGTGATATTTATACTGATCATAAAAGTTTAAAGTATATTTTCACAGAAAAGGAGCTTAATATGCACCAAAGAAGATGGTTGGAGCTGATTAAGGATTACGTCTGCTCAATCCATTACCACCCTGGGAAAGCAAACAAAGTGGAAGATGCATTAATTCAAAAAGACCATGCTAGTTTATCCATGATGAGGATCACAAAAGATCCAATATTTATGGATTTACAAAGGATGGATCTTGGAATTATAATGAAAGGGGAAAATCTTATCTTTCTCAAATGAATGTTCAACCATCTATACATGTGATGATTAAAGAGGCACAGAAAGAAGATGTCGAGTTACAAAATAAGGTGAGAAATGTTCCTGAATTCAACCTTGATTGTGATGGGATAATAGATTTCAGGAATTAGGTTTGTGTTCCTCCCATCCCCGAATTAAAGAAGGACCTGTTGGATGAGGCTCATAGTTCTTCATTCTCTATTCATCCTGGAAGCACGAAGATGTATAGGGACCTGAAAGAGTACTTATGGTGGGATGGCATGAAAAGAGATGTTGCTGAATATGTCTCTCTATGCTTGGTTTGTCAGCAAGTTAAAGCTGAGAGACATAAGTCTAAGGGGATGTTACAACCATTACTCATACCCGAATGGAAATGGGAAAACATCACTATGGACTTTGTCATCGGACTTCCTAAAACTTCCAAAGGCAATAATGCTATCTAGGTCGTAGTTGACCATCTTATATAGTCTGCACACTTCATTACTATTAGAGAGGATTTCTCTCTGGATCAGCTTGCCAGGATATATGTAAAGTAAGTGGTAAGATAGCATGGAGTACCAATTTCTATTATATCTGATCGGGATCCGAAGTTTACCTCAAAGTTCTGGCAAAGTCTTCAGCATACTCTGGATACAGAGTTATGTTTCAGCACTGCTTATCATCCTCAGATAGACAGTCAGTCTGAGAGAACAATTCAAACTCTAGAAGATATGTTGAGATCTTTCTCTATGGATTTCAAAGGTGGTTGGGATCAACACTTACCTTTGGTGGAATTTTCTTATAATAATAGCTTTCACTCTAGTATTCAGATGGCTCCTTATGAAGATCTCTATGGAAAGAAATGAAGGACTCCAACTTGCTGGGATGAAGTTGGGGAAAGAAAGCTATTAGGACCTGATCTCGTTGATGAAATGGCAGAAAAGGTCAGATCTATTCAACAACACATAAGTGTAGCTCAGAGTCGACAGAAAAGTTATGCCGACAACCGAAGAAAAGAACTAGAGTTTGAAGTGGGTGATAATGTGTTCTTACGAATATATCCCTGGAATAGGGTTATGAGATTTGGAATGATGGGGAAGTTGAGCCCTAGATATATCGGTTATTTCAAAATACTGGATCGTGTTGGGAAGGTAGCTTACCGATTGGCGCTTCCACCGAATCTCTCTCAAGTTCATGATGTGTTCCATGTATCTCTCCTGAGAAAGTACATACCTGATCCTTCACATATACTCAGCACAGAAGTTGTATCATTGGAGCAAGGTCTTTCTTATGAAGAACAACCGATAGAGATTCTGGATTGTAGCGAAAATGTCCTACGAAACAGGACCACTCGATTGGTGAAAGTTTTTGGGAGTAACCACCAATTAGAAGAAGCTACATGGGAGCTTGAGGATATGATGAGGGAGAGGTATCCTCATCTGTTAGTTACAAAGTGACGAATTTCGAAGGAGAAATTCATTTTAAGGGGGGTAGAATGTAACACCCGAGACTTTCATGCTATATAAATCATCAAAGGAATCTTTTTCTACACACAACACTTTCTTGGCTTGCTTTACACGAAATCGTGACCTTCCTCGATAGCTTGCGTCGTACGCAATACCGAGTTTCACTAAACAATGATATGCTAATAAAATATTATTAAAACTATCCGTTATGAATAGTAATAACCACTTTTTTAAATTTTATAAATTTTATTTTTCAAAATGGACTTCATTTTTGGATTCGTAATATCGAAATTAGCCTAGGGTGATATTTTGGTATTTTTCAGAAAACTTTCATTTTTTGATGAATAGTGAAACCACTAAGTGGTGGTTAAAAAAACTGAATTTTTCATAAACCTTAATTTTACCGCTTCTGTGTGTGAAATTTTGAAAATACGAGAGCCAAAGTTGATGCCAGTAAGTAAAATGTGTTTCAATTAGATGAAAATAATTTTTTGGTGAATAGTAACATTTTACTTTTTTTTACCACGGTTAAAAGTAAATAGGGTAATTAAGGGTAAAAATGATATTATTATTACCCTAACACATGTCCTAATTCTATTGGACAAGTGTAATTCAACCAAAAACAAAATTAAGAATAAAATCTGACCATTTAGGCCCACTTGGATTAGATTAGGACATTTATTATTAATTTATTTAAAGAAGGGCTAAAATAGATAAAATCAAAGTTTAATAATTAAATCATTTTTAATATGGGGTTATACATAAGATAAATTCGACTATAAATATTCATTAGAAAGATAAAAATATTTCCTACATAATAGTATTTTATTTGTAATTTTTAGACATTAAATAATTTCATTTATTTATGACACAAAGATGATGCATTAATTAACTTATTAGTGAAATATTGACATAATTGATGTTATAAACACCAAAATAAATGCAATTTGAAACTTTTTATGAATTCCACTAATTTTCTAGATTACTATGACATGTTAGTATTGATTTAATTAACTTTTTTTTCGAACTAATCATTCTTTTATGATTTTCAAAAACATTAATTACTAAATAGTGTCAAAATTGACATAAAATAGTTTTTAAAACAAATATTATATTAGTAATTGTTATTTTATTCATAAAAATCTGAGGCTCAGCAAAATGACATATATAAGGTTATATATATTAATAATAAACAACTTGGGGTTCGTTTGGCTGCTTATAGTAAGTTTATTAACCTTATAGTATAAGAACACAAGAAGATACGGTAAAAGTAAAATTATTTAACTTAATGTTAAATCTAAATTATAAGGTTAAAATAGGAACCTAAACTTCTCTAAATTCTATTGGATGAGAGGTGTTCGACCCATCCCCATCTTAGCTTCGAAATAAATCAATTTGGAGCTATTTAAAACCGAACCTGACTTTATAATAAAATAATATTTTTAGTTATTCCAAAGGTGCCCCTCTCCTCTCTTATAAAAGGGCACCTCCTCCCCCTCTTCCTCACACCACATTGTGCCTTCATGCTCGGCCAACCCCTGAAAATTTCTCCTCTCCACTTCCCTAGAGACATCCTAGAGGTCATGGTCTTCTTCAAAGTCCAATTTTAGTGCCCTAAAAGAAGGTCTCAAAGAAGCACTTCAAAGAAGAGGTAATGTCCGTTACCGATTCTTTCATCTTTATTTCTTCTTCCACTTCTTATTATTTAGTTTTTTCATTATGATGTTATAACATCAGTATCACTCATATATTGATATGTTATTATAAGTATGAAACAACCCTATTTCACCATTTATCCTTCCTACAGAAAAAGAAATCACCGCGCGTGCGTACGTACGGAATACCGTCTCCACGCCGTGGTGTAATCTATTTTCCACCACCACCTTACTTGGATGGGTATAATGGTGTAAATAATGACTATATATGACTATTATAAAGTGATACTAATTCTGAAATAGTATACATACACTCCAATACAATTCCACGATCATAGGAATGATATCATCACTCGTGCGTATGTACGGAATACCATCTCCACGATGTGATGCTTCTTGTTATACATGATCTTCATTTCATAATGATTATATAAATGAATTAAAAGAATTAATATGATATATATTTCACTAATACCATTCTGGAAATGAGGTATCTATAAGAGAAGAATAAGAATTTATTCGACAAAACACGCATAAGAACAAAAAGTTATAAACACCCGAATAACAAGTAGCAATGAAATATTACTACTAAGAAGCTAAGAATATGACCAAATATGATATCATAAAAATAAGTATTATTCTAGAATAAGTCAATAACATTATTTAAATCATTATACAGGAGGTTCGGACACGTACAAAGCATATCGGACCTAAGGTAAGTGAAATATCACAATCTCATTTTTATCCGAGATTGTTTATACTTTAGTATTTACTGGGGTGTATTTTATCATCCAAATCCATTTTTCCTCAATATGTAATATTATTTCCATCCACCTACAATTGTTTAAATCCAATTTTACCCTTCGGTGAGTTTTTAGTAAAGGATATTAAAGGAATCTTTTGTCGTTTTTCGTACGAGGTACTTTTTGACTTTTTCAACATAAGTACGAAGAATGTTTTATTAACATATATGGCATGAATGGAGTTTTAAAACATTATTTCCAAGAATCTTCCTTTACAAGATTTCATGTTTATTTTTAATCAACTTCTTTTAGTTTAAAATTATATGAAATGTTAAGAAAGGAAAAATGTTTTAGAAGTAGAAAGGATATTTTCCTCAAGAATGGAGCTCAAGTGTTTTATCAAAATTATTTTCCATCTAAGATAATAAAGGGTTATGTTTCTTTACCTATTATTAAATTGATTTGATTATGTTGTGATGGAATTATATTTATGAATTCCTTTATCTTATATGAATTGTTTTATGATGTCAAGATGTTTAAGATTCCCATTTTTATTACATGGGTTATTCAATGATATATGATTTATGATTTTGTGGCACACATAAGAAAGGTATCATGATGAGATGGGTGGGACCTATATCTCCCTCCGATGCATTGGGTAAATATTTATATCTCTTGAGATAGACATGGCTGGAACAGTAGGTTATACTGGTTCAGTGAAACATGACTGAAATGAGGGTGACTCGGTTCAGAAATGGACTTTGTCCACTAAGATAGTCTTGGAAATGAGTCTTGATTAATAAGAAATGATTCTCTATGATTATGTGTGTATGCCAAAAAGTTTCATGTTTTAAGTTATGATTACTGTGATTACATTTCACTGCCATGATTTATCCCATGTTATGAAATTATGATCTCTTTTGCAGGTTAAGATTTCCAAAAGTTATGTGCTTATGTATATGATGTGATTGATATTTCTTTTGTTTACCCTTACTGAGAATTTGAGCTCACCATTTTGTATGTTTTCTTTTCCCAGGCTAGGAGGAAGGTTATTAAGTAATATATGCCAAAAGGGACTATAGATATGATGAAATAAATGGGAGACAGTGTAGACATTATTGAATCAGTTGTTTATGTTTCCCAGTTTATAAAGACACTATACCTATATGGTCCTTTCGTGGTTTTGTTATATGTTGTAATAAGTATGCTTCAATTTTGAAGTATTAACAATGTAGGTAAAGTATGGGTCGTTATACCCAAACCCGTCTAAATTCTATTGGTTGAGTGGTTTTCAACCTATCCCCACCTTAAAATTTAAATAATCCACTTTGGAGCCATTATAAATCGAATATGAATTTATTATAAAATAATATTTCTAGCTTTTCCAAAGGTGCCCCTCACCCCTCTTATAAAAGGGCACTCTCCATTCTCATTAACTCACACCTTTAAAGCCTTTTGGTTTGGCCAAACACTGCCCCAATACTCTCTCAACTTCCCTAACATCATCCTAGAGGCATTCCTTTAATCAGAAAGACAACCTAAGGAGCCCTTTTGATCAAATCAAAAGGAAGAACCAAAAAAGAGGTAATGATTTCACCACCCGTTTTCAAGTTTCTTTCTTCTTCCACTTCTTCTTTCCTTGTTATTACCATTACAAAATAATAACTCCAGTATCTTATATATTCTGTGATGTTATTATAAATATGGTACAATCATATTCAGTATTCTATCCATCCTTTGAATAACATGTCACCATACGTGCATATGTACGGCTTACCGTCTCCACATCGTGGTGTAATTGTTATTCAATAAATTATTATTTGGATGGGTATAATAATTATGTGTAATTCATGTAAATAATAAATTTAACATGATAATGATTCTTTATATATGATATACCATCCAATTATATATTATTTTAATATCAAAAGAATTATATTGTCGCCTGTGCATACGTACGGACTATTGTCTCCACAAACGTGATGAGATTCATTCTACATAGTATCCATTCAAGTATAATTATCATTTGATGATTTAAAAATAATGTTTAAGGACTTGATATAATTCTGTATATGATTAAGATACAACCTATCCATGAAAAACACGGCTTACGTAACAAAACATATAAAATAAAATGAGTAAGTTAACACAAAAAACAATGATATTACTAAGATATTATTAACAAATCAATGTTAAAAGATCATATATGTTATCATATTAATGTATATGATTCTTGTATAATTTGATATCAATTATTTCACCATTATACAGGAGGTTAATCTACCCCAATCAAGGAAAAGTACAAGGTAAGGGTTTATTTCGCAATCTATTCATTATCCGAGGTTGTTTATACGTAATAATCTATTGGGCCTTCTTTATCATCCACATCCATGTTTCTTAAAAATGTATTTGAAAACATTTTTATTATTTACTAGGATATGGGTTAAAGTAATTTATACCCTTGTTTGAATTTTTATAAGAGGTTTATAAAGGAATCTTTCTGTCGTTTTCCAAACATGGGGCTTTTTAACATTTTCGACAATATTAAGGTAAGAATGTTTTTTTAACATATATGGCGGGTGCAGATATTTTCCGTCGAAGCTTCCCACACAAGATTATAAGAATATTTTCAAAGAAAACGTTTTATTTTATAAATATACAACTCTTAAATGATTTCCAAATAGAAAGAGATATTTCTCTAAAAAGAGTTTTGATTTCATCTATGTCAACATCCTTTGATGGAATTTACACTTATTTGAAGTTGATTTATTATAATACAAAACTTCTATATTTTATTGAAGGATTTGTGATATGTTTGACTGTGGATGTGTTATTTTTATACCATTCATGGTTTATGGATTAAGTATTTACATTTTGTATGCTAGTTTTGATACGAATTTTTATGTTATGTTTAAACCTTTTCGTATGGGAATGCATTGGACTTAATATGTGATGGGTGGAGCCCGCTATAGCTCCTTGATGCATCGGTTGTTCTCATGTGACAAACTAGTGTCTTGGCACAAGGCCATCGCAAAATATTAATTGTAGTCTTGGCATGAGGCCTTGGCTATGTGGTTGTGATAATCTGGCATTATGCATTCCATCATTATGAAAGTGGTTATTGATATTGCATGTGATTATTCGATTAGTAGAATATCCATGTGAATAAGTAAATGGAATTATTTCATTTTATTTTTCCCATACTATGTTGATGTTCAAGTATAAAAGGCTTTTTTTTAATTATACACTGCCTTAAATGTTTATTCTTATTTATGAAAGTTTTCGCTATATTGTTATCCTTACTGGGCATTTGAGCTCACCCATTTAATATGTTTTATTTTTTTCAGGATGTGAAGAAGTAAATTATGAATGACCTGTAGGGATATTATGAGGGGAGTATAGGGTGGACTATGGAGACAATATGTAGTTTTAGTAGTTTTTCACATTATGATGTAATGTAAAACATTATGAATATATTTAGTGTTTCCAAGGCTACTAGACCAAGCGCTCATTCGAGATTTGATCTTTCTTGTGATCATGACAATGTTATGTAATAATGCACTGACTCTAGGTAACTGGGGTCAGGGCGTTACATTTTATATTGTTTTATATTATTTATGATACATTGGTTTCTTGACTACTAATATGAATATCCTATTTTGGCCATTTTAAATTATTATTTTTGAATCAATTTGTGTCGTTGTCTATGTATATACCTTAATATTCTCTGAAAGATTAATTTTTTCATTCTTTTGAAATATTATAGAATCACCTCCAGTCCATAGATAAACCAATTAAATAAATATTCATTCCACTTTATAAAAATAGCAGGTTTGAGATATAAAAACCATAAATGAATGAGAAAATTTATTTGGAAAACCAATTCTCAATCTGGTAATGGTGAGAAGTAGCAAAAGAAGTTGATTTTATACAATTCATTAAAGGGAAATTTTTTATATAATTTTTTTAAATATTTTGGGGCAAGGGTTTTCCTTAAAAATGTATTTTCATAGAATTGTGTTGTCTTATTTTTAGATAAATATTATTAAGGGTGATACCACATTTTTTTTATTTATAAGGATCTCTATTTTCAAAATTATTATGGGGTTGTATTTATTTTACTATATTGTGATATTATACTATAAAGGTAACATATATTTTTCCAATTTATTTTTATTTATTAAAGATATATATATATATACATATGCAAATATAAATCTTTTAATCTATTTATATGTGTTTTTTGATCTTATAATGTAATGGAGGTTTTATAATTATTAATTCACAAATTATGGTTCTGTATTTCCAAATTAGGAAGGGATTATTATTATATTCATTAAAAATTATTTTTAAACAGGAATTTGTTTTAAAATTATATGCTTTATAAATTCCATGTTATATATTTGTGGGTGTGTGTGTGTGTTTAAATTTTTATCAGATAGACGTTGAAAGGGTTAGTGTGTTTTCTTCTTTATTTGTGATATATCTTGTTGATGTTTTATTTATTTATTCCAACTTCTTTATGGACCTCCCAAGAATGTAAAGGGTGGTTCAATTTGTATTAGATTTCTTCCCTATAATACTTTATATGGGTAGAATTTATGTGGTGACATCCCTAGATTCATTGGGATTGGTGGGTGTGGTGATATGACATCCCAAGAGTCTTGAGATGTTTTCAAATATATGATATACCATTAATTATAAATGTAATAATTCCTTATATTTATACATCACTTGTTATCAGAAATAGAAAAAATGTTATTAAATTATATATATTTGATATTATTTTTAGGTATTGATCAATTTATTTCTACATGTATTGGTTCCACCCCTATGAGTCTATGATTACTATCCAAGTATATTAAATAACTCTGTATTTATTAAAATATTTTATCAATAAAATGAAATGATAAATGTTTGGGAGATGAGTTTTTGAGTTTGAGTTGTCTATAACTTTCACCTATGAATGAATTCAATGGATATCACCTTACATAGTGGATTAATTATTCTCATAAATTCAATTAACTATTTTCTTCAACATACTAAAATTATTTAAAACAATCAAATGTTGTGTTTCCCTTATTTGAAATGCATATAAATTTCATATTTGATAAAGAATATATTATGTGTATTTAGTTATTTATTATAAAAAATCAATCTATTATAAATCAAATGGGATGGAAATGAATTGAAAATTGATTCACTCTAATCATATGCCAATAAAGTATGATGGAGTTAAAGAGTTCATCAATTTTTTAAGATATGATTCATACAACACTTCTCAAATCACATGTCCATGTTTAAATTATTTTTATTCAAGAAAAATTAGTTTAGAAGAGTTAGAAGACAATTAGATTTGTAATACAATAGATCATAGTTAAAAATGTTGGACTAAACACGAGTAAATACTAAATGTGGACACCAATAGGGATGATGTTATGGTTTATGGATCATTTGATATGAATAACTGAGTGAAATATGATGTCGATTGCATGGAATAAATGACAAAAGAAATTGAATATGAACTTTTCTATTGTACAAAGTTATTTTAGGAGTTAAATAGTTGTGCCACGAAACCACTATATTCTGGTTGTACTAAATACATAGCATTTTCAGCTAATTTGATGTTATATAATTTAAAAACAAACAACTGATGGAGTGACACTAGATTTATAGAACCACTTGGTCTTCTAAATGATCAGATACTAGAAGAAAATGAACCACCATGATGAACATATGATTCTAAATGAATGTTTCATTCAATGGTAATTATTTATAAATGGTTCATTCTTTTCCAAATTATTTAATGTCATTTCACAAGGACCATGAATCACTCATAAAATTTCCTAAGTGTGGCATAGATTAATACAATAAAAATGATTCAAATCCTTCAAAATATATATGGTACATTCCTATAATTAAATAGTTTATAAAACTATATCGATGTTAGTAAATCACGAGATTATTGACATGGTATGCAGATATAATAATTAAATATGGTTATTTATGTCATCCGATAGATTCATCTTAGTGGAATAAAATTGATTATGAATTTCTTGAATTTGGAAATGTTTCAAGAAACGTTAATCCTACAATATCTATAGATGGAATAAACCCTTTTTGTGTACATAGTAGTACTCGTTGTACATGGCCCATCATGTTGGTAAATTATAAATTTTATCTATGGTTTTTCATGAAACGTAAATACCTTAGGTTGTCTCTACTTATATAAGCACTAAAGTAACCTAGTAATAATATCGATGTTTATTTAACTAAATTGTTTGAATATCTAAAATTGATGTGGGATACAAGTTTTACAATTTTTGATGCTCATAGAAGTGAAGAATTCACATTGAGGCCCATGTTGTACATAATGATAAATGACTTCCCCACTTATGGAAATTTATCAAGTTATATAATTAAATGAAATTTGTGTTGTCCCATTTTGGAAAAACACAAAAATCGGTTCAGTTGAATCATTCCTTGAAGATTTGTTTTTAAGATATCATAATTTTGTACCTCGGAAACATAGATATAGATCCTAGATGACACCATTAGATGGGAATATCAAACAATGTACAACATCTTATCTAGTATTGGGTGATCAACTGTGCAATAATTTAAAATATATAGACACTATTTTTAGTAAACCGGTTTTAAAAAACCATACAATATCTTGTTGGAATAACTGATCAATTTTCGTTGAATTTTCATATTGGAATAGTTTGTATAATAGACATTTTATTTATGTCATGCATGAAGAATAAAATGTATGTGATATAGTTATTTGAAAATTACTTAATGTTCCTATAAAAATGAATGATGGAATCAAGGCTTGGTTAGAATTTATTAAAATGGGGATATGGGAAGAGTTGGCATCGATGATGGGTAAAAGGAACAATTTTCTTCCTCCTATAGCTTACACTCTATCTAGGCAAATTAATTTTCAATTTTTCATTTTCTTTAATATTATAAAAGTTCCATAGGGGTAATCATTAAATTTCATTAATGTTGTTTCAATGACTAATTTGATGTTAAAAGAACAAAAATCATATGAATTTTATGTTTTGATGAATGATTTAATGTAATTTTTTTTCAATAGTATTCTACCTAAAAATGTATGGAATACATTAACAAGACTCTTATTATTTTTCAAATCCTTATATAGTAAATTTATAGATCTGAAAAAGTATTACATCATGAATAAGGAGGTTGAAGACATATTGTGTGAATTAGATATTCTCTACCCACCATCATTCTTTTATATAATGGTCCACCTAATGGTACACTTGGTCAAAGAGGTTCAACAATGTGGTCATGTCCATTAAATATGGATGTACCCCATTGAATGGTATATAAATATTTTGAAAGGGTGTGTCAATAATCAATGTCGGCCAAACGGTTGTATTGTAGAACAATATATTGTTGAAAAAGATATTGAATTCTGTACTGATTTCTTATCCGGGGTTGACAACATCAATCTCTGAAAGCCTTATCATAGTGAACACCTTATGGGTGAATAGATTTCTAGAAGAGATGTTATTACAATTACCTTTCTTGTGTAGGAGAAATCACACCTTGAAATTTAAAATAATATTGAAGATGTTGATCCAAACATTGAATCCCACAAATAAATTAATTGATATTTGAATCCATCAAGGGATAAAGGAGGGATATCAAATATATATAATCAATAATTTAAAGGATGTTTCTGAGACCAAATCTATTAAGAGTTATCTAAAAATACAAATTTAATTGTCGAATGGCTTTAATGGATAGCCAAAGGACTGAATGGAAATGTTATATCTTACACTTGTTTTGTAATCAATGGTTGTATGTTCTATACAAAAGATCATGACGACTGAAGAATGATGAAAAATAGTTTTGTTACTTCTGTGGATGAAGTGAGGAACATATCTGGTTCTAAGGATAGAAATCCAATTTATCAAAATATGTCATATTGTTTAATTGTAGAATATATATAGAAGTTTCATTATACAATATTTCAAGTGATGATTTTCTATTGCAAATGGGTTGACAATATCATTGTAGTGAATGCTAATGAAATGAGAATCATATAGGTTAATTTTACTGTGGAAGGCGAAAATGATGATCCATTCATAATGGAATCACAAGAACTGTAAGTATTTTATGTCTCTTACCCAAAAATATTGAATTGGTTGATTGTCCTACTGGAGGTTAAAAAAATGTTGGGTTAGATGAAAATTCAATAGAGGAAGACCATTTTATTGGGAGATCACAATCACTTCTTCTCGGTCCTAGTATAAAAAATTCATTATTTATTAGATGGCACCTTAAAGAGGGGGTTTTGATTCTTTATATAGGAACCAAATCCCTGAAACATTTAAAAAAAGAAATATATTTCAATAATAAGGTAAAAGTTTTTTAAAATATAATATTTTTTCTCATAATATTATATGTTCTATACTAAATTAACATATTCTAAATTAAATGTTTGGATACTGATGTAGATAATGTATTCTTCACATTATGATTGTACCAATCCCTCAAAAGAGAAAAATATAATAAATTAAACCCTTTGATGTGATATTAACGTAATATTATGATATAATTTCTCTATTTGACCAAAAATTATATAATGGAATGTTGATTTAATTTTCAATATTCCTTGCAGAGTCCATTTATTTTAAAAGATTCATATCCTTCTTTCATGCCTTTGTAGGTAGAGAAATGATTCCATTTCTTCCCAATCACAAAGGTAATCATGATGTTATAAAATTATATCATTGACCAAAGAATTAATATATTGATTAATATTTATTTTTAATTTATTTCTTTTTAGTATTACTCACATAATAACTGTTTTCTTATACAAGTGGATTCTTTTTTCGACTTGGGATCCTCTTTCCATATTTCATGCCTTTTGTACCAAAACATCCACAAACATGTTATCCCTCAAAACCTTTTCACCCCTACTATGTTGAATTATCAATTTCCATTATACTCCCTCCATGGGGTGGTTAGTATGACTCCAATTACATATTTATATTTAGAATTTCCATTAATTTTAGAAAAATAGACAACTAACATACTCAAAATTGAGAAAAAAAATTATATCATTTTATACTTCAAGATAATTATCCATCAGTCATGTGTGATAAGTATAAATTAGTCACACCTTAATCAGATACACAATGTTCCTCATATGACTCAATGTATCTGCTATCAGTTTAAAATAAACATTTTAATTCAAAATGTTCCAGTCACTAAAAACTGAATTTTCATGCTTGGATTTTCTTTATAATTTATGAAAATGATTCATAAGTAATTTTTGACATGTAAGAATTATTTTCACATAAAACTGGTACAATTTACGATCAGAATTAGTCAAAAGTTCATGTTTCCAATATTAAATGAAATTTTAGTAAAAAAAAGATAACTCACGTACTCAAAATTGAGAAAACGCATTCATATTTTTTTAATACTTCAATAAAATGATTCACACATCATTTGATATGTTTTGGAATTAGTCTCACCTCAATATAATGCATGTTGTGATATTTACGAATCCATGTGAAACTTTTTATCTTAAATTGTCAACGATTTTAGTAAAATGGACAATGATACCACTCAAAACTAGGAAAACACATTCTGATTATCTTGATATATTAAAAAAATGATCCCTAAGTAATTTATAATGTTTAGGGATCATTCATACAACAATATGATACATGATTTTCTTGTTATGACTCAAGGTATTTGTTATCAGTTTAAATTGACATTTTAGTTCGAAACGTGTCACTCAATAAAAACTGATCAAACATGCACAATTTTTGTTGATAATTTAGTAAAATTATTCAAATTAATTTTTGATGTGTAGGAATTGGTCTTACATCAAACTGATAAACGATGTGATCATAATGAGTCAATTTGTATGAATCTAATTTATAAAGACATTTTAGTAAAAAATACATCTATCATACACAATTCTGATAAAAGCATTCTAATTGTTTTGATACTTTATGAAAATGGTCCATATGTCCTTTGAGATGTGTAGAAATTATCTACACCTCAATCCAACCCACAATGTGATCATTATGACTCAATGTGTGTATTTTGATTTTAAATTGACATCAATTTATATAAAATGGACAACTGAACTGCTCAAAGCTGAGAAAAAAAATTAGATTATTTTTATACTTTATGAAAATGATACATAATTCATTTATTATATGTAGGAATCATCCTCACCTAAATCTGAATCATTATGTTCTAGGTATGACTTAAAGTGTCTATTATTAGTTTAAAATCAACATTTTAGTTCAAAAAGTGTCTATCATTGAAAAACAATAAAACACACTCAAATTTTCTTGATAATTTTTGAAAATGATTCATAAGTCATTTTTGAGGTATCTGAATAATTTTCACATCAAAATGAGACATTATATGATCAAAACGGGTCAAAAGTGTGTGTTTTCAAATTAAAATGGCATTCTAGTCAAAAAGACAATTGATGTAGTCAAAACTGAGAAAATGCATTCAGATTGTTTTGATACTTGAGGAAAATGATCTAGAATTCATTTGAAACATGTTTGAACATTTTTAACCTCAATCTAATTCCAATTGTGACTGGTATGACCCAATGTGTGTCTTTTTATTTAAAATTGACGTCAATTTTAGTAAAATTAACATCAATTTTAATAAAATTAACACTCTTTGTTAATTTATTTATTTATATTATTACTAAAATAATAATTTGATTTCAAAAATTGGTATGTTCTTTTGTTCGAGCAGAGGTGGTTTGTTTAAAAATGTCATGAACCATCCCTTGGGCCCTGTGATTTGACTACCCCAAGCCCGCCTCCCATAGGCACGGGGCTGGTGACTATCAAGGGAAAGAAATATCTCTAAAACGGGAAGGCATTGCCTTTAATCCTGTACAAACACAAAGATTATAACGTAACAAGAAGAAACCTCGAAGTGAACTATTTTTGTAAAAGTCTGTTGAAAGTAAAGGTGGCGGAATACAAGACAAACTGAAAAGTACAACTACAACTGAAAAGTACTAAGACAACTGGAAAGTGAATACCACTCCTGGATCGTCCACTGAGGATCCTACCTGTATGGTTGGTACAACTCACGATCAGTAGTCCCTCCACCACGTCACATAAAATGGTCCACCTATAAGAACCATCCAGTCATGGCTCCCTCAGCCTCGATCGACGTTTTACATCATCTGCACAAGACACAACAAGGTTCAGGTGTAGCCCATGTAGGGGTGAGTATAACTATACTCAGTAAGGATCCCGAGACCCTCGTAGGTCTCTCAAAGTTCCAAAAAGGAAAAACCACAAAGAAAGTCCTCCATCTCAAATTACGAAGTGATAGAAATCACCTCTACATAGGTACATACCCATTTATATACCTATGTTATCGAGATATACTCATCCCATACATGATGGAAGATTACCACAAAGGTAACGTCATGAAGGTAGAAGTACCGCATAGGCAACACCACAACTATATAAGTAACACATAGGTAACGACATGAACACAACACCACAAAGGCAGAAGTAACACACAAGTAACCCCACGAAGACAACACCACGAAATTAGATGTACCACACTGGTAACAGCACAATGATATCACAACAAATGTAAAAGTACCACACAGGTATCACCATGAAGATATCACCATGAAGGTAAAAGTACCACACACGTATCACCATAAATATATCACCAAGAATATAAAATTACCACAAATATATCACCACGAATGTAAATTTTCCACACATGTATCACCATGAAGGTAAAAGTACCACACGGGTATCACCACGAAGATATCAATGCGATGGTAAAAGTACCACACATGAATCACCATGAAGATATCACCACGAAGGTAAAATTACCACACATTTATCAACACAAAGGTAAAAGTACCATATAGATATAACCATGAAGGTAAAAGACTCATATTAGAACATGTTTTCAGTGAAGTATAGAATTACAGATGATTAGTCGTGAAACTATATCATTTTATTCTGTCAACAGGCATTGCTGCGGACCATACGGAGCTTGACCCACATAGGATTGATAGGTAACTAACCCCCACAATGTACCACACTGGAGAAATTTGTAATTGACAACCGCAATGACCCACACAGGATCGATAGGTAAATAACCCCGACAATGACCCACATAGGATCTCACCCACAAAAGATCGATAGATAACTAACCCCCGCAATGACCCACATAGGATCTGACCCACAAATGATCAATAGGTAACTAACCCCCATAATGTCCCACACAGGATCTGACCCATATAGGATCGATAGGTAACTAACTCCCGCAATGACCCACATTGGATCTGACCGACACCGGATCGGTATGCGCTGACCCACAAAGGATCACTAATTGCTGACCCAGACAAGATCTGACCCACACATGATCGCTATGTGTTGACCCACGCATGATCTTTGAATGCTGACCCACACAATATTTGACCCACATAGTATCGATACTGACCTTTACAGGATCACTTAGTACTAACCACCATATGATCGGTCTCCAACCTTCACCTCACTGTCAACCACTGGATTCCTTGCACCCCGTGCGCTCGAGTTCCGTAGAATGTTCATGCAAGATATCTGTTGTACCTTGACCATCACTAATCTCCAAAATTGAGTAACCTAAAGGGCCAAAAATTTGTAAGTGTTCCAGTGCAACAGAAAGTGAGGAAATCGGATGCTCGGTCTGTGAGTTATAAGCATTTTAGCTCTGGGGGGCCAGTTTGATTTAGGTTCGATCCACCCCAGCCATACTCCAACTATCTCCAAAACTCAAGTGGATTATATCAAAAGGAACATCACGATACTAGGATCTCAAAACCGTAGAAGGTTTGCCAAATGGATGTATGACTGAGAAGATATGGTCCTCTAAGTGTTTTTGGGCCTGGGTCCAGTCCGACCCGATCGGATGGACCCAGCCCGACCTGGTCTGGGCTGGGCCATGATGGGCTCAGCTCACTAGGCGGACGTCCATCCCATCCCGTAGGGGGGAGTCCCTCAAAGGGGGACTACAAGGGATTCTCGGCCCACAAAAAGGGCCGGCCTGCAAAGGGCGGCCCCCAAGGGAGGCCCGCAAAGGGTGGCTCGACCCGTAAAGGGCGCCCTAAAATGGTTGTCCTGTAAAGGGGAATCCCACACGGGGGTGACTCAACCACATGAGGTGCGACCTAGTCTGAGACGAAGTGCAACCCGATAATAGCGTGTTCCGCTAGCAGGCGACCCGGCCGCCTAAGGCTCGACCCGCAAGGGGGCGGCCTAGATGTGGTTCGCCTGAGCTATCCATGGGTAAAACATTACCCCTGGTATACTAAAGGACCTGGAGGCCATTCAGTTTTGTGAAATATTGGCACCACGTGGGCTCCTCCCAGTTGTTGTGGATCCAAGGCAGTGGGTTCCTCTCTACGGCAACTTCAACCGCGGCTTCTCCTCATCGACGGCACGCTGGTCGTGTCGCCTCTCCCGCACACCGGTAGGGCGACGTTTGTGCCACCTCAAATTCTGTGGCCAATCTATGTTTCAACCGCCTCCTTATATCACCACAGCTGTCAAGCCATGGCCCATTGCTCAACAACGACACGTGATGGCGCACCACACCTCCTCCACGGCCGTTCGGTGCTAGCCATTCTGATGAACGCCGCGACCTCCTCTTGCGGCATGCATCGGCGCACGCCTTCTTTGTAGCCAGTCGGTGTCATTGCACAGGTGGTATTCCATGGATAATGTAAGGGTGTAGCAAGATATGTGGGGGTTTGGGCCAGGTTCGTTAGGCATGCATCCTCCGCTTTATCTCGTAATCCAGAGGGAATATAAAAAGGGGTTCAATAAAAATTCACTTGAATTTATAACCAGAATTAAACCCCAACCTCAAGAATGATGGTGAGAACATGTTTTTGGAAGCGGGGTGTGGTTTTCCATCCTCCACAACTAGCATACAATTGTGCCTCTCATACGTCGATCTTCGGTTCAGGGTTTAGTGTTGCTCGTCATCGCCCACTGGAACCGACTCCATCCTCCAAGGGTTTGACATCATGACACCTGGTGTACACTTCGTTGCTTGGCGAAGCAGTGCGGATATCCCTCCCCAAGTTCCATATAAATTAGAGAGGGGTAGGGTAAATAACAACATTGGGAATTAATAGTGGTTCATTAATTAGAGTGCTTCCAAATTCCCCAATGATGTTGTTACTTAGATTGAAGAGTCAAGCCATTTACTGGATTGACACATAACTGGCCCCACACTCCTCTTGTCCATTGGAGGATAAGAATGAAAATAAAATAATAAAATTATTTTATTTTATTTCATTTAAAAAGTCATAAAATATAAATTTTTTCCAGATCTACGGCGGTCAATGTAAATTATCCCTCAAACAAATCCCAACATTCTGGATTTAATGGTGACATCGGATTTTTTATCCGAGCATCGGTTCAAAAGTTAGGAAACACTACTCACACATTTACTAAATGTACCTGAATAAAAGTTCATAAAATTATTAATATTCACCCTCGAATAGCGCCAGTCGAGGTTAGGCTCTAGCTAAGGAGCACACGGCCTCACAAGATCAACGATACTCTCAGATTTTTAAACTGAGTTACCTTTTAGATGTTACGGATTTTAGAATAAAATAATTGTCACTTAATTATTTTAAATACGGCCAAAAACTAACATTCACTAGTGGCATGCGCTGGCCAATGCTAGAATCTTTCAAAAGAGAGAATACCTCCACGAGCCCAGCAGTGGTCTCATATTTTTAATTTGAGTCACCGTTTGTGAGTTATATGCATTTGAAAAATAAAATAACTTTATTTAATTATTTTATTTACGGTTATGCCATTTTCTAGTTTTCTCACAGGAGGCCTATGCCAACTAAACATAAGACACACCTAGGGAAAACCCGCCATCCGGAACGCAATAGTTCCCTTCAGAATACTGATCTGGGCAACCGTTTAAGAGTTATTCCACTTTTTCAGGAAAACTGCTTAAGCGCACTAATTAATGCTTAAAAAAACTTCGACGGATCATTATGGGCACTCTGGGACACAGAATCATGTGCCGTGAGATTTTTCAGTCTCGAAATAATTCCATATAATTAAAAGAAATATACCAAAATTCTATGACATTACATGAAATATCAAGAGTCTGGGTCTAGATTTAAAGATAATGGAACATTGATGTTTTTGAATGTATGTAATACTTATTATTTATGTAATTATATAAAAAATGTTTGAAATCTCAATAATATAATGTTTTTTTCATATATTGTGTTGTAATATTCATTTGATTAAAATTATATATCGAAACCTGTTTTTTTATCTGGTGTGTTTTTGATGATGGAGTGTGATGTTATAGCACATTTCAAGGGTGTCGCAGTGAATTGTGGAGGCACACTACAACATGACCCTATATCAGTGTGTTTTTAGCATCAATAAAAAAAATTATTAGTTCTTTTTAGCACTGATAAAAGACCATGATTTTTAATCTCACTCAGTTCTTCAATGATTTTCTAGCACTAATATAGTAAATTTCTAGCATTGTGAAAGGCCTATTTTGTAGTAGTTCTCATAGTGGAAACCCTTCTAGATAGATTTCATGTATTCAATGAGGTATTATCCAACTCATAGCACAAATCAAAACTATAATCTACCCTCATCAGGTGATTTCAAATCTTCCATGAGTTGTATGACCATCGTACCCATCAATCCTTAGACTATAACACTTCTTCCGGCATCACTAAACCTAGTATATCCATCCTATGATATTTGAAAATAGTCCAATCCACAACACTTACCCTAAGACCCTTGTAATCTCTACCTACACCTTCATTACCTCATAAACATAGTCATAAAGAGATCTTATCTTCATAATGATAATTGGAACAATATACCAGATCTTAAGAGTCATTATAACAAAATTTATAAGGGAAACCCAGATATTCATTACACCGTGGTATTTTTGGTAATCATGGATCTTTTTACAAAGGCATGAAATCACTAGGTCTTTACCAAATGAACTGTAGAATTTACACAGTCTATAGGATTGGAATTTTGGCTCATCACACCCATTATGGAAAATGATTTTATACTCTGTTACTCTCTTATAGATTTCATTTATACTCACAAATTCATTAGAAATCCCAATATGGGAGTGGTTTCCTCTATGGTAGTTATTAGATCAAAATAATGCATTGATGGGGACATATGTATATATTAGTGGTTATCCATATTTTTTTTCTTAAAAAGTTATTCTACTAATTAAATCAATTTTTCTAGGAGCTCAGGTATTTCTCACCATCCTGGGAGGTGATAACTGTTTTAGAGTTTTGATTGAGCCCATGGTAAGGGGTTCCTATGTATTCCAATGAAGGGAAGCCTAACCCATCTTGTTTGGTTCAGCTTTATGGGACATGTTGAACTATTTATGTTCATACAAAAAGAGATATCATGGTTCCTTTTATATTTGTGAAATAATTACATATTTGGGGTATTTTAAATTAACGTGATGTGAACTATTGGGTATGAGGTTCCTAGAAAAGGTTGGTGTGTGACTTACACGTGATTTTCCCTTTCTGATTGACCTAAAAGTGAACATGGACTAATGAGGATGGGTTTGTTTCATAGTTAATACCTCGATATGAGAATTTGGATAGCTTGGATCAAAACAAAATTTGACCCACTAAGTAGGATATTTTTTCATTGGAAATATGGTCCATTTATCGGATGATCATAGTAAATATTTTCCCCCTTAAAGAACATTTCTGCTCATATAGAATATTAAACAATGTGAAAGGATGTATGTGATTTCATAAGGGATATAACACTATAAATATGGGTTCGCACTATATATTTACCTAGTAAAGAAATGAAATAATGGTGATTTTAGGTTTAAAACATAATGTGGCATCCATCATATCCTTATAAAAAAGGAATAAAATCCCACATAGTTTGAGTTGCATAGTTTAACATTGTGTGGAATGACCATACCCAGCTATTTAACATCATGATGTATGGATGTTTTCAAGTAGTTTTACATCATGTGGTATGGATATCTATGTCATGAATGTGGTGATAATGAAACATTGATTGGGGCTTACACATTGATAGAACTTTTATATTTCTTGGGAAATATGACCTTTTAGTAGAGTTCTTCATAGGGAATATAACCCATTAAAGGATGTATTATAAGGAATATTTCAATTTTGTATGAATTATATTCATGAAATATATCTCTTTGAGAAGGAATTGATGGGGATTATTAAGTGATTATCATTTTTTCCTCATCTCATAGGGGATATATCCCTTTTAATGATATGGTAACTCATATGGGATATTACCCTTTCCTTGATGATTTGGGGATTACACCTACCTGTGACCCTAATGTATAAATGTTTATCACTTATATATGGTTATTTGGATTGATTTGGAAAAGTTTATACATAGAAAATATGTATCATTAAGGATGGGATTGGGTTTTATACGTCTGTCCCTCATCCAGTGCTCAAGCATAACTCGTGTGAAGGATACCCAAGGCCCCATTCTATCTCTATTGCCCATTTATTGATTCATGGTGACTAAATACTCAATGGGATAATTGTGGGATATTATACTAAGTAATGATTCCCATTTATGCATGGAAAATTGATTAGATTAGATGGGCCAACATGAAATTTCGGTAACCATGATGGGTAGCCAGATCTAGGTGAAATCTCACAAACATCCTCATGATGAGGAAACTCATTATCATGATGTTACATGAATATTATCAACTAGGGGTCCTATTATTTGGTGAATATTTTTTGAATGATTCATTTTATCAAGGGAATACCCAATTGAAGTGGTGTATGTTGGTGTTTATACCCTAATCATTTTAATATGATGTTTTAGAAGAGGGCATAGTGAAAGGCGCTATGGAAGAAATGAGTATTTGCGATGAGAAGGGGTCCCTTTGCAAATAATCCATCGAAAGAGACTATTTGCGATGGGAGATGCCCCGCATTGCAAATGTGTAGTTATTTTTTTATGGGGAGATGGTCTCTGTCACAAAAGGTTTGGCACTGGTTTGGCGCCAAACCGCGTGAAGGGTATATGCGATGGGTTTGTATACCCATCACAAATACCCGACGTCATTTTTTAGTATTTTCAACAGAAGATCCAGCCTCTTGTAAATACTATATCAGCATGTGGTAATTTGTGATGGGTCCCATCACAAATACCTAAAAGTGGGGATAGTATTTATGATGATATCTGTCACAAAGAATTTATCCTATATATACCTCATCCTTTTTTAATCACATTCCAATCCTTTCTCCACCCCTCTCCATCTCTACAAACGTTTTTCTCTCAAAATTTTCCAAAATTTAAAGTTCTAAATTAGAGCAATATTGGGGGCTTATTTCCTCTAAAAGATTCACTTTTAAGGTATTTATCTTTTTCTTTTATTTTTTGTTAATTATTTTTATTTTATAATAGTTATGTTTATTCTTTATTAACAGTAATTAAATTTTATTAGAATTAAATCGTTTTAGTTTGCCATATTTTTTTTTACAAATAATTACTTGTGATTGGTAATAATTATAATTGATTAATTGTTATATTAATTATTGTTAATTAGTAGTCATTGGTATTAATTGGATCAATTATTAACAATTATTAATAATTTGTCATAATTACTATTAATTAGAAATTATTAGCGATAATTAATAAAAATTATCATTAATAACTAGTACTTTGAAATGAATATTTATAAATAGTAATAAATAGTTACAATTAGATGTAATTAGTAATAAATATGATTAATGAGTAATAAATAGTAATAATTGGTAATAATTAGTAACAATTATTAATAATTAGAAATAAAGAGTAATAAATTGAAATAATTAGTAATAATTAGTAATAAATATGATTACTTAGTAAAAAATAGTAATAATTTGAAATAATTAGAAATAAATAGTAATAATTAGTAATAATTATAATTAATTATTAATAAATAGTAATAATAAAGATTAATTAGTAATAATTAGTAATAATTAAGATTAATTAGAAAAAATTAATAACAATCAGTAATAACTAGTAATAATTAAAATTATTTAGTAACAATTAATAATAATTATTAATAACTAGTAATAATAATAATAATTAGGATTAATTCAGATTATTAGGATTAATTAGTAAAAATTAGTTATAATTAGGAATAATTTGCAATAATTTGAAATAATTAGGATTAATTGGTAATAATTAGTAATAGTCAGTAATAATTAAATTTAATTAGGATTAATTGGGAATAATTGGAAAACATTAGTAATAATTATTAATAATTAGTAATAATTAGCAACATTTAGTAATAATTAATAATAATTATTAATAATTAGTAATAAATATGATTAATTAGTAATAATTAGTAATAATTTGGATTAATTTGGATTAATTAGGATTAATTAGTAATAATTAGTAATAATTAGTAATAATTAGTAATAATTAGTAATAATTATTAATAATTTGTAAAAATTAGTAATAAGTATTAATAATTAGGAATAAGTTGTTATAGCTTTTAATAATTTGTAATAATCATTAATAATTAATAATAATTTGTAATAATTTGTAATAATTGTAATAATTTATAAATAATTAGTAATCATTAGTAATCATTAGGATTAATTATTAATAATTAGTAATAATTAGTTATAATTAGTAATAATTAGGATTGATTAGGATTAATTAGGAATAATTAAAAATAATTAGTAATAATTAGTAATAATTAGTAATAAATATTAATAAATAGTAATAATTAGTAATAACTGTGAATACGTAGGAATAATTTGTAATAATTAGTAATAATAAGTAATAATTAGTATTAAATAGAAATAACTAGTAATAAATTTGATTAATTAGTAATAATTAGAAAAAATTAGTAATAATTAGTAAAAAAATATGATTAATTAGTACATATTAAGAATAATTAGTAATAATTAGTAATAAATAGAAATGTATAGTATTAATTAGAATTAATTGGTATTAAATATAATTAATTAGTAATAATTAGTAATAATTAGGATTAATTAATAATAATTAGAAATAATTAGTAATAATTAGAATTAATTAGTAATAAATATGATTAATTTTTAATAATTAGTAATAATTAGTTATAATTAGTAAAAATTTTAAATAATTATGAATAATGATTAATAATTTGTAATAGTTAGGATTAATTAGTAATAATTAGTAATAATTCAGATTAATTAGTATTAATTAGGAATAATTAGTAATAATTAGTAATAATTAATAATAATTAGTAACTATAATAACCTTTCAATTTATTACACACTTAAACATGATTTATTACATAAACGTGCACTTAAGACGTCTCTACTGATCGAGAGGTCTAGTTTCTTACAAAATTAGGGACATTACAAACAAGTTAGTACATAAAACACAACATCTTTATTGAAAACATCTTTTACATGGCCACAACATTCCTTTATACTTAACATTACATGGGACAATGTGGGGACATTCATAAGAAAAGGGTGAGATATAAAGCACATTAATGGAGTAAACAAGGCATAAAATGAATAATACTGTACATGTTAGGCAATATGCATATCAATGGATCATAAGAGAAACATGGACATAAAGGAAAGATATAGCATGATTATGATACCATGAAAATGTGGCAAGAACATTTAACATGATATTATCATGAGTCAGGGCTCATTGCACATTGAGCATGTTTAAGTGTTTATTGCACTTGAATTAGCATGAATAAACACTCATTTAACTTAACGTATCATGATACTAAGCTTTACCAAATGCATTAGAGTGCTATCAGGGTGCACCCTTCTTAATCGTTTCATTTCATGCATATGCATTCCACGTAGATCCTAAAACATGGAATCATTCAACATCGTCATTTATTCCACAATAAAGGGACATGGAATACATAAATGAAACTCTATAATCAATAACTAAATGTTTATAATGCTTAATACCCTTGATAGAGAAATAAGAATTGTATTCACTACACAATGTCTTTGGCTTGGAAAATCGCGATGAAATTTTGACAGCAGAACAACATGACATAAGAATTCATAAAAATGGTTGATGAGAGAGAATGTGGTATCATATAATATGTACATGAAAGTGAAAATAAGGGGTAATATAGATAAAATTCCCATTATATGTAATGGAATTTAGATTCATAACCTAAAAGAATTTCATTAAGCTAAATGAGGTGAGAGAAATCCCTTATGGTATTTCGACATGGTAATAGGTGCACATGGGTGGCATTAATGAGAGAGAGACCGGTCTCTCATCTTTCCAAAATAAGGAGGTGATTATGGAGGAGGTTCTAAATCATACCCCAATATTTTAAGTTGAATATAAATTGGCATAACAACATATTGAAATTTGGAAAAAAATGAGAAAGGAAGAAATCACTTAATTGGAAGTGTGATGCCCAAGGATTGGGAGAAGCTTGAGAGAGATTTATTGAGAGCTTGGGAACATTGGGAGGATTCTAGAGAGAGTATAGAAGTGTTTAGTCGATATCCAAAGGTTTTTAGTGTAGATAAGTGGGTTCATGGGTGGGTTTATATACAGAAAGTGATGGAATTCATTATTATGTAGGTTTTGGACACTAGACATTAATCTAATCAAAACTACAAACCATACCATGTTATTTTCCGATAGTCTTTTCCAAAGGTGAGTGGAAATCATTATATTATATGTCCAATGGCCGAAATTATTAAAATATTATGATTTCTTATGTGGAGGTGATTCACACTCTTAAAGAAATCATGTTGAAATTTAAATATGTTTTATAAGTCTTTGAGGGTCCCCTAAGGCTTGGTAAAAAAATTCAAACAAATATAAAATCACATTATATTAAATTTAAGACATATATTGTCCAAACCTAATGGTTATATTATATTATTACATCACTATTGGGTCATTATAATGTTATAAAACACATTATATATATAAACGGTATTTAATTTATTCCCAAAAATTTGACTATCTTAGAAAATTAAAAACAATTCACTAATGGATAATTTTGACATCCTGATTCCAAAAATAATATTCATTTCATGTATTGACCCAATGTTTCATCAATGTAAATCCATCTTGATCTAAATAATTGTCTCGTTATGTAAACTTTTTTTATAAAATGTCAACTTATTTGGTTTTATGTTACGAATTGTGACTGTTACTTTTATAGCCGTTGAACAGTGATCACCCAATTAGTATAAATATAGTGCTTTAACAAATCCAATTTACTCAGAAAAAAGAAGGGATGACCTCATCCTGTATAATTTCTCCATATGAAGCCCATTTTCTAGAGCTCGGAAAAGTGGTGGCGTCCTTGGGCTTCCCTCTTGACCAAGACCAAGTTGAGCTTCATCGTGTCAAGCTCGAATAGGACCGTCTACAGGAAAAGTGGAAGTTGATAGAGATCACCACTCGAGCGATGTTATCTGAGCAACCCAAAGAGTTTGTAACCATCACACACCTTACCCTTATGTCTTATATGGCAGTTTTAAGGGGTTTTGTAATAAAATCACTAGTAGTATGTTCATATATATTATTTTTTTGTATATAATAATGAATATACCTTCTTGTCATTATTAATATATTGTAAATAGTTTTTAAAATACAAATAGTGTTTTTAGTTATTAATTAATTTAGAAATATATTTTATTAAATTAATGGATTTTTTAATTAAATTAAATTTTAATAAAATATTATTATTATTATTCAATTAATTTTATTATATATAAATGATCATATAATTTTATGAATGCAATTATAATTTTTATTGAGGTTTGAAAGCCATTTCTGTCAAATCCTGTGAATTTTTTATAACTGTTGGTTTTTATTTTAAAAGTGAAAATTAACATATGTATAAAATTAGTTAGAAAAAATAAATGATATTTCTGGAATCAGGACGTCGAAATTATCTAACGGTGAATTTTACATAATTTTCTGAGACAGTAAAATTTGTCGGTACAAATTAAATACCGTTTAAATATATAATGTGTTTTATGACATCATCATGACCCAATAGTGATGTAATAAAATAATATAAGCTTTATGTTCGGAAAATATATGTTTTACCATTAAAATAATGTGATTTTGGATTTTTTTGACTTACTTTTCAAAGCATTAATGGACCACTCAAGACTTGTTAAACATCTTGTCTTTTTAGATTAATTTCCATGGGAGTGTGACTCTTCTCCACATAAGAAAATCCATTATTTTAATAAGTTCAGACTTTTCCTTATAAAATATTTTTTTCCAATCCCCTTTTCAAAAAACCATGGGCAAAAACCATGAGCTTATTTTTGGTTTGGATTAGTTAAATGCAAGCGGTCCCAAACCTAAATAATAAAGAATTCAATCACCTTTCCTATATAAACCCACCCAATATCCAACTTCCTCCTCACTCAAAGCCTTTTTAGTTCGTCCAACTTCTTCCCTACTCTCTGTAGAATCCTCCCAAGGTGCCCCAATATCCCAAGAAGCCTCTCTCAAGCCTTTGGGATCACACTTCCAAGTAAGGGTTTTTTCTTCCTTTCTCATTTTTGTCGAATTTTATTTAAGTTGTTTTTCCCATTTAATTTCAATTATGAATGTTGGGGTTGGTTTCACTCCTCCATCATACTTCCCTCTTTATGATTGAATGATGGGAGACCCCTTTCACTCTCATTAAATGCCTCCCATATACACCCATTACTATGTCGAAATTCTGAAAGAAACTTCTCTCTCCTCATTTACATTCATGAAAAACTTTTGTATCATGAATCTAAATTCCATTACAATTGTTGGGATATGTATCTATATGACCTCATTACTTTCCATTAAATGTAAATATTATGAGGAACCCCTTTCTATCTCATCAACCGTTTTTAATAATTCTTATGTCACGTTGTTACGCTACCAAAATCGCACTGATTTTCTAAGCCAATGCCATTGTGCAGTGAATACCATGCCCATTTCTCTATCAAGGGTATTCACCTTTATGCACATTTACTTATTGATTATAAAGATTCAAGTATGAATTACACATTCCTCTATTGTGGAATAAATGATTATATTTTATTAATCCATGTTTTATGATCCATGTGCCACACTTATGCATGAAATGAATTGTTTAAGAAGGGTGCGCCCTTATTGAGCTCCAATGCAACGGGTCAAGTATAGTATCATGATACGTCATGTGCAATGAGTGTTGAATCATTCTAATTCAAGTGCAAAGATGGTTTAATCGTGCTTCATGTTCATTGAGGATTTTCTCATGCTTCATGTGCAATGGGCCTTGGCTCATGCTAATTCCATGTTAAGTGTTGTTGCCACATTTCCATGTTATGATTACTATGCTTTATAATGACTTTATTTCCAAGTTTATTTTGAGCTCTATTGATATACCTGTTGTCTAAAATGTATTTTACTCCTCATGTATTCCATGTTTATTCCCTTACCGGGCTTTATAGCTCACCCTTTTCTTATGCATGTCCTCAGGTTATCCCGTGCAATGCTAAGTACGAGGGAATGTAGTGGTCATGTAAAGAACGTTTTCAATAAAGATGTTTTATTTAATGTTTTATGTTTTTATGTAACGATCCTAATACCCAAAGACACTATACCTCTCGATCTTCCTTATTGTTCAAGTGAATAGTTTATGTAATAAATCATTTTTATGTTTGTAATAAAAGCAGGGTTTTCATAGTTGGTATCAGGGGATATCTTTAGATATTTTTGGGATTAGGATTAGAAAACCCTAGAAAAGCCTTAGAAACAAGACTATGTATAATTAAAACATCCCTAAGTTTTTGTAAGTACTGAGTAAGTTTTTATCAAGAAAATACATCCCTGTCAGGATACGAGATGGTAGAGGCGGCTCTGGCACAGTTGTATTCTAGGGGTAAAACCCGAAAACACCTCTTTGAGCTAGACTCGAATGGGAACTGGTGCACGACAATGGGTGTTGTTGCACTATTGATTACGACATTCACAAGATTATTATGAACCCTTATTAAGGTAATTAAAAAAATTCCCCTAAGAATATATGTTAGAAAGTAGACCATGAAAATCCTAGATTGAAGCCTATAGACTCATGAGTTAAGGAAATAAAAGATTTTTTATAAGTCATCGACTTTTGTCATTGGATTACCCTTTATTAGTTACCCCCTAACGTTCTTTTTATTCCACCCAATGGCCGGTAATAGGAGGACTCAGGCTAAAAACTGATGTGAAGATCAGTGTGATGACGGTAATAATGAGATGCCCAATCCAATGGGAGAGGGAATCGTGAACTTTTTTATACTTTTATCCAAGATAACTCAAGTGTTGAATAGAAACACAGGTCAAGATGAATGTTCAACCCCCCCAAATAAAGAACAAGTCTCTATCGAGAGATTCATGAGACAAAGTCCTCCTAATTTTAGTGGATCATCTGATCCCACGATTACTGAACAATGGATCAACTCCATTGAAAAGATCTTCTCCATTATTCAATGTTCTGAACAAGAGAAGGTTCTCCTGGAGGCTTATCGTATGGAGGGTGAAGCTGATCAATGGTGGATATTGATCAAAAATACGAAGCCTGATAAAAAGATCGAGGTGTTGGAATGGAAGGATTTCTGAAAGATGTTTTTTCGATAAATATTTTCCGTACACCCTTTGGATTAAGATGGAATGGGAATTCCTTTCCCTCAAGAAAAAAGACAAATAATCTATTGGAGCATATGAGGAAAAATTCACAAAGATAGCACAATACGCATTCGGCTTTGTTATTACCCCCGAATGCAAGGTTGACCGCTTCTTTGGTGGGATGAATCCTAGACTGCAGAAGGCATTAGCAATCCGTGACTTTGAAATCTATGAGGAAATTTTCCGATGTGCCCTTAAGGTCGAAATAGAGGTCTGTGAATCACATGGGTATCATGGGGAAAAGAAGCATAATGTGGACTTCAATGCTAGTAGTTTGATTGATAAATCCAATAGTGCTAAGAAGATCCAGCATCCCACTTCCCAAAATTGAGGAAAGAAGAAACCTGGAAATTTCCTCAAGGGGACGAGTAAATGCTTTAGGAGTGGAAGAGAAGGGCACCTAGATGGTAACTATTGGAATGAAAGACCCACGGCTATGAAAGAGGAGAGGGAATCTCCGTTCGAACCTGAAGGCGTTGTTCATTGATACAACTACAACGAACCGTGGCATTTTGAAATCAGTTCCCTAAACCAAGGGTTTTCAGAGGCAACCAACTACCTCCAGGGAAACAAAGAAGAGATTTTTCCATCACTTCTTCTGAAGCGAACCCCGAAAACGAAGTGGTGACAGGTATGCTAGTTATTAATTAAAGAATAGCGAACGTACTTTTTAATTTCGGTTCTACACATTTTTTTATGTCTCGAAAGTTTAGTAGAACAATCCCATCACAACAACAAACCATGGAAGTGAAGATGTCGGTGAGTAAGGAAAATCGGACAATCATTGCATCCCAAGAATATAATTCCAACCATGTTATAATATGTGGATTGAATTTCCTGGCGAACCTCTTCATACTCCATCTGGTGGAATTTGATGCAATTCTTGGAACGGATTGGCTTTCTTTATATAAATCCAACATAAATTGTTAGGAGAGGGAAATCACACTCTATATGGAGAATCGACCCCCGATTCTTTACATGTGTAAGGATGGTGATGAATCTCCTTTACCTCCATCATCTCATGAATGGATATTACTGCCCTATGAGCACGTGTATCTAGCTTAGATGATTGAGTCCAAGGAAGAAACCATCCTTGAAAAAATACCTATTGTGAGGTAATTCGCTGAAGTGTTTCCTGAGGATCTGCCTGGTCTTCCTCCTAGAAGATATATTGAATTCTCAATTGAACTTATACCAGGGGTTCTACCAATATCCAAGACTCTATATAGAATGGCTGTCGTGGAGCATGAAGAGCTGAAGAAACCACTACAGGAGAATATGGATAAAGGGTTTATACGGCCAAGTGCTTCACCATGGGGTGCACTAGTCCTCTTTGTCAAGAATAGGATGAGTCAATGCGGATTTTCATCG
Source organism: Viscum album (assembly GCA_963277665.1). Taxonomy (NCBI): domain Eukaryota; kingdom Viridiplantae; phylum Streptophyta; class Magnoliopsida; order Santalales; family Viscaceae; genus Viscum; species Viscum album. Next base: position 175,564,183 of record OY728128.1, read on the forward strand.
ATTATCGTGAACATAAAAAAATCACGATAAAGAAGAAGTATCCTCTGCAACGGATCGATGACTTGTTTGATCAGCTGTGTGGAGCACAATACTTCTCCAAGGCAGATTTGCGGTCGAGATATTATCAATTAAGGGTGACGAAGGAAGATGTCCCCAAGATTGCTTTTCTTACAAGATACGAGCACTACGAAATCATAGTAATGCATTTCGGACTAACTAATGCTCTAGAAATCTTCATGGACTTGATGAATATAGTCATTAGAGATTACCTTGACAAATTTTTGGTAGTCTTTATAGATGATATTCTAATATACTCCAAAAACAAGGAGGATAATGAAGAGTATTTAAGAACTGTACTAGATACTTTTCTTAAGGATAAGATCTATGAAAAGTATAGCAAGTTTGAGTTATAGGTGAAGGAGGTATCATTCTTGGGCCCTATCATCACAAGAAATGGTATATCTACAGATCCCTCCAAAACAAATGCAATTGAGGGATGGCCGAGGCCAACAACGGTAACAGATATCCATAGCTTCTTGGGGTTACCTGGATATTATTGACGATTTGTGGGAAATTTCCCACCATTTTCCAACCATCTTACCAAGATAACTCGATAGGGAGTAAAGTTTTATTGGAGTGATTAATGCGAAGAAAGCATCATGGAGTTAAAAAAGAGGCTTATCACTGCATTGGTGCTCACTTTACCCACATGTGGGGAAATTTTTGTGGTATTCAGTGATGATTCAAAAGAAGGGATTAGGTTGTGTGCTAATGCAGAATGATAAAGTGATATCATATGACTCAAGGTAGTTGAAAATCCATGAGCAAAACTATCCAACCAATGATCTGGAGTTGGTGGCGGTGATAGTTGCCTTGAAAATCTGGTGGCATTATCTCTATGGGGAGAAATGTGAGATATATACTGACCACAAGAGTCTTAAATATATATTCACATAGAAAGAGCTTAATATGCTTCAGAGAATATGTATAGAGGTTATCAAGGATTATGACTGTTCAATACATTACCACCCTGGGAAAGCGAACAAGGTGGAATATTCCCTAAGTAGAAAGGACCCAACGATTCTATCAATGATGAGAATTGAGAGGGATCCAATATTCTTAGAATTGATGAAGATGGAAATGGGAATCATAAAGAAGGGGACATCATCAATCCTTTCTCAAATTATTTCTGAACTATCTCTTTTTGAAAGGTTAAAGGATGCTCAAAAGGATGATGTGGGAATTCAAGAATAAGTGGAAACTATCAAAAGGGGGAAATACATGGAGTTTAATGTTAATGAAGAAGGAATTCTGCGATTTGGGAAAAGACTATGTGTTCTATCGTGTCCAGGGATGAAGAAGGAACTTCTGAATGATGCACATAGTTCAAATTTCTATATTCACCCAGGGAGCACAAAGATGTATCGAGATCTCCGAAAAAACTTTTGGTTGGATAATATGAAAAAGGAGATCATTGAATATACTTCAATGTGCCTGGTGTGCCAGCAAGTGAAGGTAGAGAGGCAGAAGTCTAAGGGGATGATGCAACCCTTTCACATACCAGAATTGAAATTGGAGAACATCACCATGGAGTTTTTCAACAGACTTTCGAGGACATCCAAAGACAACAATGCAATCTGGGTTGTTGTGGATCGTCTTACAAAGAATGCACACCTCATTTCTATTTGGGAGGATTTATAATTGGATCAACTAGCACAAATATATATCAGGGAAATGGTAATGTTGTATGGAGTGCCACTATCTATTGTGTCTGACCGAGATCCATGATTCACCTCTATGTTTTGGAAGATTCTTCAACATGTTTTGAATACTGAACTATAAATGAGTACGACCTATCATCATCAAACTGAATTCCAATCCAAGTAGACTATCCAAAAACTTTAGGACATGTTGAGAGAGTGCTCAACAGACATTAATGGAGGATGGGATCAACATCTTCCTCTGGTTGAGTTCTCTTATAATAAGAGTTTCCACTCGAGCATCCAAATGGAACCATATGAAGCCCTTTATGGGAAAAGGTGTAGATCACTAGCATGTTGGGATGAGGTCAGTGAACGTAAGCTTCTTGGACCAAAAATGGAAGAGGAAATGGTGGAGAAGTTGAAAACCATTAAGCAGAATATCAAGGCAGCCCAGAGTAGACGGAAGTGTTATGCAGATAATCATTGACGAGACCTTGATTTTAAAGTTGGGGACATGGTTTTTCAGTGAATATATGTGTGGAAGAAGGTCATGAGGTTTGGAAAGATAGGGAAGTTATGTCTAAGGTACATCGGCCACTTCGAGATTCTTGATCATGTCGGGGCTGTGGCCTAACAACTAGCACTTCCACCTACCACGGACAAAGTGCATGATGTCTTTCATGTATCCCTCTTAAGGAAGTACATATCATGTCCTTCACATGTACTCTCTTCTGAAGTGGTATAGTTGGAGTATGATCTTTCCTATGAGGAGAAACTAGTGAAGATCTTAGATCATAGAGAAATATTTCTACAAAATAAGACAATGCCCCTCGTCAAGGTATTGTGGACAAACCACATGTTTGTAGAAGTGACATGGGAATCAGAGGATATGATGAAGCTGAGTTACCCACATATGTTTTTGTGTGCGAAAAAGGAAATTTTAAGGGTGAAATTTCATAAGGGGGGAGTATTTTAAAGACCCAATGTTTCATTAATCGAAATCCCTCTTGATCTAATTAAATGTCTCTTTATGTGAAATTTTTATATAAATTATCAACTTCGTTGGTTTTATGTTAAGAATTGTGACTGTTACTTTTATAGCCATTGAACAATGATCACATCATTAGTATAAATATAAGGCTTTAACAAATCCAATTTACTCAGACAAAAGAAGAGATGGCCTCATCCAGAAGAATTGCTCCATACGAAGCCCATTTGTCAGAGATCGGAAAAGAGGTGGCGTCCTTGGGCATCGCTCTTGACCAAGCCCAAGCTGAGCTTCATCGTGTCAAGATCGAATGGAACCATCTACGGGAAAAGTGGAGTTGATAGAGATTACCACACGAACGATGTTGTCTAAGCCACCCCAAGAGTCTGTCACCATTGCACACCTCACCCTTAGGTCTTATGCGGCTATTTTAAGGGGTTATGAAAAAATAGCTAGTAATATGTTCATGTATATTAATTTTTTTGTATATAATAATGATCATACCTTCTTGTCATTATTGATACATTGTAAAAAGTTTTTAAGGTACAAATAGTTTTTTAGATATTATTTAATTTAGAAATATATTTTATTAAATTAAGGGATTTTTGAATTAAATAATATTTTAATAAAATATTATTATTATTATTAAATTAATTTTATTATATATAAAAGATCATATAATTTTATAAATGTAATTATAATTTTTATTGATGTTTGGAAGCCATTTCTGTCAAAACCCTTGAATTTTCGATAAATGTCAGTTTTTATTTTAAAAGTGGAAATTATTATATTTAGAAAATCAGGTAGAAAAAATAAATGATATTTATGGAATCAAGACTACAAAATTATCCAACCGTTAAGTTTTCATAATTTTCTGAGACAGTCAAATTTTTTGGTAAAAATTAAATACCGTTTAAATATATAATGTGTTTTATGACATCATAATGACCCAATAGTGATGTAATAAAATACTATAAGATTTATGTTCGGCCAATATATGTTTTACCATTAAAATAATGTGATGTTGGGTTTGTTTTACTTATTTTTCAAAGCATTAATGGACCCCTCAAGACATATTAAACATCTTGTCTCTTTAAATTATTTTCCCTGGGAGTGTGACTCACCTCCACATAAGAAACCCCATTATTATAACAAGTTTGGACTTTAGACTTATATAATATTGTTTTCCTCTTCCCTTTTCCAAAAACCATGGGCAAAAACCATGATCTAATCTGTGGTTTGGAATAGTTTAATGTAAGGGGTCCCAAACCTAAATAATAAAGAATTTACTCACATTTCCTATATAAACCCACCCATGCTCCAACTTCTTCCTCACTCAAAGCCTTTGGAGTTCTTCCAACTTCTACCCTACTCTCTCTAGAATTCTCTCAAGGTGCCCCAAGCTCCCATGAAGCCTCTCTCAAGCCTCTATCAAGCCTTTGGAAGTACACTTCGAAGTAAGTGTTTTTTTCCTTTCTCTTTTTTGTCCAATATTATTTAAGTTGTTTTCCCATTTAATTTCAATTATAAATGTTGGGGTATGGATTTTCAACTCCCTCATACTTCCCTCTTTATGTTTGAATGATGGGAGACCCCTTTCTCTCCCATTAAATTCCTCTCATGTACACCTGTTACTATGCTGAAATTCCAAAACGAACTTCTCTCTCCTCATTTACATTCAAGCAATACTTTTGTATCATGAATCTAAATTCCATTACAATTATTGGGACACGTATCTATATGAACTCCTTACTGTACATTACATGTAAATATGATGAGTAGACCCTGTCTCCCTCATCAACAATTTTTATGAATTCTTATGTCACGCCGTTATGATGCCGAAATCGTAGCGATTTTCTAAGCCAATCCCATTGTGTATTTAATACCATTCCCATTTCTCCATCAAGGGTATTAACCTATATTCACATTTACTTATTGATTATAATGATTCATATATGAATTCCCCATTCCTTTATCGTGGAATAAATGATTATGTTTTATGAATCTAGGTTTTACGATCCATGTGGCACACTTATGCATGAAATGAAATGTTTAAGAAGGGTGCACCCTTACAGCGCTCCAATGCATTGGGTAAAGTATAGTATCAAGATACGTCATGTGCAATGAGTGTTGACTAATTTTAATTTAAGTGCAACGAGGGTTTACTCATGCTTGATGTTCAATGAGGATTTACTCATTCTTCTGGTGCAATGGGCCTTGGCTCATGCTAATTCCATGTTAAGTGTTGTTTCCACATTTCAATGTTATGATTATCATTCTTTATCATGCCTTTATATCCATGTTTCTCTTATTCTCTATTGATATTCCTATTGTCTATCATGTATTGTACTCCTCATGTATTCCATGTCTATTCCCTTATGGGGCTTTATAGCTCACCCTTTTCGTATGCATGTTCTTAGGTTATCCCATGCAATGCTAAGTACTAAGGAATGTAGTGGTCATGTAAAGAATGTTTTCAATAATGTTGTTGTATTTCATGTTTTTAGTTTTTATGTAATGATCCTAAGCCCCAAAGACACTATATCTCTCAATCTTCCATGGTGTATCAAGTGAATAGTATATGTAATAAATCATGTTGAAGTTTGTAATAAAAGAAGGGTTGTCATATTTCATCTAAATAATAATATATATATTTGTGAATTTTTACTTTTAAAATAAAAACTGACAGTATATCGATAATTCATAGGTTTTGACAAAAACAACTTTCAAACCTTAATAAAAATCACCATTTTATTCATAAAAATTATACGATAATTTATATTTAATAATAACTAATTTAATAATATTTTTATTCAAATATTATTTAATTAAATAATCCATTAATTCATTAAAATAGATTCATTAATTGAATAATGACAAAAATACTATTTGTGCTTTACAAACCATTGATAATTAACAATAAAATAAATGTATATATCTCGTACAAATAAAGCACACAATCATGCTGATAGGTTCTTGTTACATATCCCCTTATAACACCTGCATAAGACCGAATGGTAAGGCGTGAGATGGGGAATGAATTTTGGGGAGGCTCATATAACATCGCTCGGGTGGTAATTTCTATCAACTTTCAATTCTCCCATAGGAGGTTCTGTTCTAGCTTAATGATTTGGAGATCGGATTGGGCTTGGTCAAGAGAAAAGACCAGTGAAGTCAACTCCTTTCTAAGCTCTGAAAAAATGGGCATTGTTTGGATAAATTACACTAGATGAGGTCATAAATTCCTTTGTCTAAGTAAATTTTATTTTTTAGTGCCACATATTTATTCTAATCATGTGATCACTATTCAATTCCCATATTATAAATGGTATCAATTAATAATTGTATTTTGAAATCCAAAAAAAATAACCAAGGAAGGTCTTATATAAATTTTACATAATAAGTCATTTAATTACATCAATAAGAATTGTCATTAATAAAAGTTTTCCTCGTTAGAATCTTCCCCAATTATGAAATTTCACCCTAGAAAATTCTTATTCCCACACTAAAGCCAATGCGGGTAACTCTGCTTCATCACTCTCTTTGATTCCCACATTTCATCTTTAAAGTTTTGGTTTCTCCATAACACCTTGATGAGGGGAATTTTCTATTTTCAGAGAACTTTTTTCCTATGATCTATGATCTTAACCAGCCTCTCTTCATAAGAGAGGTCATTATCGAATGGTACCACCTCTTTTTTGAGTACATGTGATGGTTCGGGGTTGTACTTCATAAAGAGTGGTATATTTAACACATAATGTAATTGAGACCGGTTCGGTGGGAGTGCTATTTGATAGGCCACTGCTCCAATATGATAAAGGATATCAAAAGGGACAATTTACCCTGGACTAAGATTTCCTTTGTTCCCAAATCTCATAACTCTATTCCATAGTTATGTGTAGAGGAATACCATGAATCCAACATAAAAATATAGGCCTCATCGACAATTATCAGCATATCTCTTTTGTCGACTATGAGTAGCATTAATGTGTTACTGGATGGTTTTAACCTTCTCCCCCATTTCTTCGACCATTTCTAGACCTTGTCTTTTTCTCTCCCCAACATAATCCCAACATTTCAGTGTTCTGCACCTCTTCCCATATTGGGCTTCATAAGGATCCATTTGAATGATTTAGTGGAAGCTGTTATTGTAAGAGAACTCAACCAGATGACGATGTTGATCCCATCCTACTTTGATGTCTATTGAGAATGCTCTCAACATGTCCTCATGTGTTTGGATAGTCCACTCTGATTAGCCATCCGTTTGAGGATGAGAAGTCATACTGAAGTTCCTCTCAGTATTCAGATCATGTTGAAGACCCTTCCATAACATAGAGGTGAATCTAAGATCTCGATCATATATAATCGATAGTGGGACTCCATGTAGCCTTACCAATTATCCAATATATATTTGTTCTAGTTTATCCAACAGTAATACCTTTCAAATTTCAATGAATTGTGAATTCTTTGTAAGATGATCCACATCAACATAGATAGCATTGTTTCCTTTGGACATCTTTGGAAGTCTGGTGACAATGTCCATGGTGATGTTCTCCTATTTCCAAGATGGTAAGGGTAATGGTTTTATGATACCCTTAGACTTCTACCTCCCATCCATCACTTTCTGACATACTAGGAACTTTGATATATACACAATGATATCCTTCTTCATGTTATCCCACCAATAATTCTCTCGTAGATCTCGATACATCTTTGTGGTTTTAGGGTGAATGGATAAATTCAAACTCTATGCATCGTCAAAAAGATAATTTTTCTCGTCCGTATTTGATGTAACATCTAGTCTTGACCAAAATCTCACAATTCTTATTTAATAACACTAAACACCAAGGATTTCCCTTTTTTTGATAGTTTCCACTTTCTTCCAAATTTCCACATCATCCTTTTGAGAATCCTTTAACTATTCCAGAAGAGACAGTTGAGCAATTATTTGTGAAAGGATTGATGATGTTCCCTTCCTTATGATTCATGTGTCTATCTTCATAAAATCTTAGAAGATTGGACCCTTTTCAATTCTCATCAATGAAAGAATCGCTACTTCCATTCTACTTAGAGCATCTTCCACTTTGTTCACTTTCCATGGGTGGTAATGGATTGTGATTTTATAGTCTTTGATCATCTCTAACCATCTTCAATGGAGCATGTTTAACTCTTTCTATATCAATATATACTTGAGTCTTTTGTGATCTATATATATTTCAAACATTTACCCAAAGAGGTAAAGTCACCAAATTATTAAAGAGAAGATTACTGCAACCAACTCCATATCATGTGATGGGTATTTTTTTTATTAACTATAAATTTCCATTAATCATGTGCAATGAATTTTTAATTTTTCATCAACACACAACCCAGGCCCTTCTTTTAAGCATCACTGAATACCACCAAAATTTCTCCACTTGTGGGTAGTGTGAGAAAAGGTGTAGTGACAAGCCTTCTTTTCAACTCCTTGAATCTCTCTTTTCATTCATCACTCCATGAAATATTTACTCCCTTCTGAGTAAGCATTTTAATGGGCATGGACGATCATTATAAATTTCTCTCAAATCAGTGATAATATCTAGCTCCCTTGAGGAAGCTATTAGTATATGTTGTGGATGTTGGCCTCATCCATTCTTCAATTGCATCTATCATGGATGGATCCACATATATCCCATTTATTGTAATAATAAGACCCAATAATGTGACCTCCTTCTACCAGAACTCACATTTTCTATACTTTTCATAAAGCTTCTCATTTCTCAAGGTCTCTAGTACAGTGCTTAGATACTCCTCATTGTCCTCCTTTGTTTTGGAGTATATTATAATATCATATATAAATACTACCAATTTTTTTTGAGTTAATCCCTAAAGACTATATTCCTGATGTCCATGAAGATTTCTAGAGCATTATTGAGTCTGAAAGGCATTACTATGAATTCATAGTGCCCATACATTGTACGAAAAGTACTATTGGGGATATCCTCCTTCTTCACCCTTACTTGGTAATATCTCGAACACCAATACACCTTTGAGAAGTATTGTTACCCATGCATCTAATTGAACAAGTCATCAATTCGTGGAATATGATACTTGTTCTTTATCGTAATTTTTTTTGAGCTCATGATAATCAATGCAAAGGCGCACAGATCCATCCTTCTTCTTAATATAGAGGACAGGTATACCCCATAGTGAAGCACTAGGGAGTATAAACCATTTATCCAGATTCTTATATATTTGATTTTTCAACTCCTCAAGCTCCAAAATAGCCATTCTATACCGATTGATGGATATTTTCAATTCCCCGGGTATAAGATCAATTGAGAATTCATCATTTCTTCTAGGAGGAAGACTAGGTAATTCCTCAGGATACACTTCAGCGAATTCCCTCCTTATAGGCATGTCTTCGAGGATGGTTTCTTCCGTAGACTCAATCATCTGAGAAAGATACTCATTCTCATAGGGTAGTAATATCCATGATTTAGATGATGGTTCTAAGGAAGATTCACCCTCCTCATTGTACTTGTATAGAATCAGGGGTTGATTCCCCATATAGAGAGTGTTTTCCCTCTCACGACAATTTTTTTTGGATCTATATAAGTAAAGCTAATACATTCCAAGAATTTCATCAAATTCTACCAAATGGAGTCTGATGAGGTTCAATGAGAAGTTAAATCCACAAATTATAATAGGGTAGGAGTTATATTCTTGGGATAAAATGATTTTCCCATTTAACGTTTTCGCCATCATCTTTTTTTCCATGATTTGTGGTGGGGATGGGATTGTTCTACTAAAATTTCAGGGTATAAAAGATATTATAGAACTAGAATCAAAATGTATGTTCGATGTCCTTGAATGAATAACTAGATTACATGTCACCACTTCATTTTCAAAGCTCACTTCAGCAGTAGTGATGGAAAAAGCTCAACCTGGAAGCATAGGAGGTTGTCGGTTGTCTATAAAAATGCTTGGCATGGGGCATCTGTTTTCAATGTAACTTGGTTCCTTGCAGTTGAAGCAATAAACAATGCATTGAGCTTCAAATGGAGCATTCTTCTCCTCTGACACAACCATGGGTTTTTCTTGTCCACGTTTAATAGACATGTTCCCTTCTCTTCCACACCAAAATCTTTTCCTCACCCACTTCAGGAAATTTCTGGGGTGCTTCTTTCCTCACCATTGGAAAGTGGAGTGCTTGATTTTCTTAGAACCGTTAGATTTATCCATCACGCTGCCAAAATTGAATTCCAACTATAGCTTCTTATCCCCACGATACCCTAGAGATTCTTCAATATTCATTTTGACCTAGAAGGAACATCCGACAATTTCCTCATATCTCTCAAAGTAACAGATCTCTAGGGCTTTCCGTAGGCTAGGTTTTAGACCACCAAAGAAGCAGTCATCCTTATATTTGAGGGTAACGACAAAGTTTGAGGAATATCATGAAATCCATTTCATGTTTTCCTCATAATCTCTGATGGATTCTTCACCCTTTTTACTTGAGGGAAAGGAAATCCCTTTCTATCTTATGTCTGAAGGTGTTAGGAATATATTTATCGAAAAACATTTTCTAGAAATCCTTCCTTTACAATGCCTCAATATCCAACTCAGTATTCAAATTTTTTATCATTGTCCACCATTGATCAGCTTCACCCTCCATATGATAAGTATCCAGAAGTACATTATCTTTTTCACAACATTGAAGGATGAAGAAGATATTTTCAATGGATTTGATCCATTATTCAGCGATTGAGGGATCAGATGATCAAAAAGAACATGGAGGCATTTGTCTCATAAAGGTCTCAATTATGAATTGTTCTTTCTTAAGGGGGGTTTAACATTCATCTTGACCCATGTTTCAATGAAAACATCAGTTAATTGAGATATTAACATGAAAATGTTCGTGATTCCTACTTCCATCGGATTGGGAATCTCATTAGAACAGTCGTCACATTGATCTTTGCATCGGTTGTTTTCGCAAGTCCACCTATTAATAGACATTGGCTCGAATAGAAGGAAATTTAGGGGTAACACATAAAGGGTAATCCAATGAAAAAAATGGATGACTTATAAATTACATTTACTTCTCTAACTTATGAATTTATAGGCTTCAATCTATGTTATCCATGATCTACTTCCCAACATATATTCTTTGGAGCATTATTTTATTCCCTTATTAATGGTTCATACTATGATTATGAATTTAGAAAAGAATATCCACTAGGAGTGTCATAACCAATAGGGCAGCAAGGCACATTGTCGTGTACTATTTCCCGTTCCAGTTTAACTCAAAACGGTGATTTCAAGATTTACCTCTAGATACATATGTGCTAGAGCCTCCTCTACATGTTCGTATCCATATTTGGATGTATTTTCTTGATAAATCACTTAATCAATACTCACCAAAATTTAGTGGTGTTTTTATTATACGTAGTCTTATCCCTAAGTCTTCCACTAGGGTTGTCTAATCCTAACCCCAAAAATAACTAAACATATCCTCTGATACCATCTATAACAACTTTTCTCTTTATTACACACTTAAACATGATTAATTACATAAATTTTCACTTAAGAAAAATCTAAGGATTTAGAGGTCTGGTTTCTTGGGAAATTTGGGTCATTACATAACAACTTAAAACATAAAACACAACATCTTTATTCAAAACATCTTTTACATGATGACAACATTCTTTTGTACTTAGCATTCCATGGGGTTACCTGAGGACATGAATAAGACAAGGGTGATCCATAAAGCCCAATAAGGTTGTAAACAAGGCATAACATGTAGGATATAGTACATGTTATACAATAGGTATATCAATGGACCATAAGTGAAAGATGAACATAAAGGAATGTTATTTCATGATTCTCATAACATGGAAATGTGGAATCAACATTTAACATGATATTAGCATTTTCCAAGGCTCATTGCACATGGAGGATGAGAAACCCCTCATTTGACTTGAATTAGAATTAGTAAACCATCATTTAACTTAACGTATAATGATATTAATCATCACCCAATGCATTAGAGTGCTATTAGGGCGCACCGTTCATAATCATTTCATTTCATGCATAAGTGTGCCACATGGATCATAAAACATGGAATCATTCAACATGATCATTTATTACATGATAAAGGGAAGTGGAATACATACATTAAAATCTATAATCCATAATTAATTGTGATTAAAGGTGAATACCATTGATAATAAAATTGGAATGGTATTCACTACACAATGACTTTGGCTTGGAAAATCATTGTGCAATTTCAGCGTCAAATGGGCATGACAAAAGAATTCATAAAAATTGTTGATGAAAGAGAAAGTGGTACTTAATCATATGTACATGCGATTGATAGTAAGGGCATCATATTGATATGTGTACCTACATATGTAATTTAATTTGGATGCATATAATAAATGAATTTCTTGAATGTAAATGTTGAGAGAGACGTCCCTTATAGAATTTCGACAAGGTAATAGGTAAACATGGGTGGCATTAATGAGAGATAAAAATAGGTATCTCATAATTAATACATAAGGAGGTAATTATGGGGGAGGTTCGAAATCATACCTCAAGCATTTTTAATTGAAAATTAAAGGCCATAACAACTTAATGAAATTTGGATAAAAATGACAAAGAAAGAAATCCCTTACTTGGAAGTGTGATCGCAATGGCTCGGGAGAGGCTTCAGAGATACTTCATGAGAGCATGGGGCACCTTGGGAGTATTATAGAGAGAGGAGGACAGGGGTTGGTCAAGCTCTAAAGGTATTGAGTGAATAGAAGTGGGATCTTTGGTGGGTTTATTTAGAAAATGAGAGGGAAATATTTATTATTTAGGTTTTGGACACTACAATTAATCTAATCAAAACCACAAACAATTTCATGGTTTTTGCCCACGGTTTGTTCCAAAGGGGAGTTGAAAACATTATTTTATAAGGAAAATGGCCGAAATTATTAAAATATTAGGCTTGCTTATGTGGAGCTGAGTCACACTCTCGAGGAAATCATTTTAAAATGTGAAAATGTTTTATAAGTATTGGAGGGTCCACAAAGGCTTTGTAAAATAAAACAAAAAAACTAAAATAAAATTATTTTAAATTTAAAACATATATTTGTTAATCATAGTGTTTATAGTATTTTTTTACATCACTATTGGGTCATTATGATGTCAAAAAACAAATTATATATTTAAACGGTATTTATTTTTTATAAAAAACATGACTATCTTAAAAAACAATGAAAAATTCACTGCTGGATAATTTCAAGGTCGAGATTCTAAAAATAGTATTCAGTTTATCTAAATAATTTTCTAAATATGTGAATTTTTACTTTTAAAATAAAAACTGACATTTATCGAAAATTCATAGGTTTTGAAAATTGGCTTTAAAACCTTAATAAAATTCATAATAGTATTCATAAAAATTATACGATCATTTATATTTAATTAAAAGTAATTTAATATTATTTTATTAAAATAATATTTAATTAAAATTTCATTATTTATACAAAATAGATTTTTCAATTGAAAATTGAATAAAAAAACTATTTGATCTTTTAAAAACATTTAAAAAGTAACAATAAAATAAATGTATATTCTTTATACAAAAAAATGCCACAATCATGGTGCTATGGTCTTGTTACACATCTCATTATAACACCTACATATGACTGAAGGGTAAGGTGTGTGATGGTGACAAACTCTTTGGGGGGATCTGATAACGTCGCTCGGGTGGTAATCTCTATCAACATTCATTTCTCCCATAGGTAGTTCAGTTCGAGCTTAATGTGTTGAAGCTCAACGTGTGCTTGGTCAAGAGCGAATCCCAGTGATGCCACCTCTTTTCCGAGCGTAGAAAAATGGGCTTCGTATGGAGAAACTCTATGGGATTAGGTCATCGCATCCTTTTTCTGGGTAAATTGGATTTGTTAATTCCTACTATTTATACTAATGTTTTGATCATTATTCAATGACAATATGAGCAACGGTAACAATTCTTAATGGTATTTTGAAATCCAAAAACAAAAAACCAGGAAAGTGCATATAACCATTTAACATAATAAGACATTTAATTAGATCATTATGAATATTCATTAATAAAATTTTGTGTCGTTATAGTAATAATAAGTAATAATTAGTAATAATCATGAATATTTAGTAATATATATGATTAATTTTCAATGATTATTATTTATTTGGATTAATTAGTAATAATTTGTATTAATTCGGATTAATTATGATTAATTAGTAACAATTAGCAATAATTTGTAATAATTAGTAATAATTAATAATAATTAGGAATAAGTAGGAATAATCAGTAATAATTTTATCAATAAGTAATAATTAATAGTAATTTGTAATAATTTGTAATAATTAGTAATGATTAGTAATAATTATTAATAATTGGTTATAATTAGTAATAATTAGTAATAATTAGTAATAATTAGTAATAATTTATAATAATTATTAATAATTTGTAATGATTATGATTAATTGTTAATAATTAGTGATAATTAGTAATAATCAGTAATAATCAAGCTTAATTTGGTTTAATTATATATAATTAGTAATAATTAGTAGTAATTATGAATATGTCGGAATAATTTGTAATAATTAGTAATAAATATTATTAATTAGTAATAATTGCTAATAATTATTAATAATAGGTAATAAATGTGATTAAATAGTAATATTTCATAAAAATTAGTAATAATTAGTAATAATTAGGATTAATTAGTAATAATTAGTAATAATTAGTAATAATTAGTAATAGTTACGATTAATTTAGAATATGTAGTAATAATAAATAATAATTATTCATAAGTATTAATAAATAATCATAAATAATAATAAATAGTAATAAATAGTTATAAAAAGTAATAAATAGTAATAAATAGTAATAAACAGAAATAAATAGATGTAATTAGGAAATGCATCAAAAAAGAATACAACCATCAGGAAACGATGAATTTTTACTACCTATTCTGTTAATTTTGTCATCTTTTTATCTACTATTTGTAAATTAATTTCATTATCATTTTTATCTAATGCTTAATTTGTTTTTTCGTAGATCTTTTGAGAAGTCATGTTTTATTTTCAACTATCTACAACAAGTCACAAAATAGATAGAAGGATTTTTTCTTTCAATGTTACCATGTTTTCCAAATTCATTGTCTTTCTTTGTTAAACTACCAATGTTGTATATAGATTCGATGTAGTTAACAAAGAAACCATCTCATTTTTGAAGGATAAGGGAGTAAATGAATATCATGCTCTCATTGTAGTGTCTTATCATGGTATAATAAGAACATGATCTTATACTTCTCTTTTGAATTTAAACAATGGAAAAAATTTGGCTATGAAAATTGAGTCAATATGTAGTGTTGGATGTTCAACATAAAATGAGAGTGGAAAGATGGTTAAAATGGTAGTTATGATTGTTTTGAGACTTTGGGATGTGTAAGAATCAACCACACTTAAATTTGATGCACGGTGTTACCGATATATACTAGGGCAGGAAAAATGTGACGTGTCGATAACAACAACAATAATAGGTGGAGGAGAAGAGGTTTCAATTATAAGAGAACCAACACGAGTAGATGATGACGTAAATGTGATTCCTAACTCACGGTTTAGTGTGTTTTTTATATTATTGTGATTTTTTTTAATTTTTTTTAATTTTATTTTTTAATATTCTATTACTTTATTAATTATTTTGTTTTTAAATTTTTTATTTTTATTTATTATTATTTATTATTTTTATATTTTTACGTATATTGATGTATTTATTATTATTTTATTATTTATTTTATAATTTATTTTTTATTTTTTTTAGTATTATTATTATTAATATTATTTTTAATAATATTATTATATTAATATGATTTTGTTATTATTATTATTATTATTATTATTTTATTTATATTATTTTATAAATATTTAGAAAAATTGTAATTTTAATACTTTTGTGACAGGTATATTTTCCAATCGAAACTACTATTTGTGACAGTCCCATCGCAAAAGGGTTTTTAAAAAAACTCAATGGAAGTATTTTGGATGGGATAATTTCCCATCACAAATAGTATTTTTTATGACGGTTCATCCCAAAAAAAATTATTTGTGATGCCATTTTCTATGATGGTACATTTGCAACGGTGTCCCATCAAAAATTCTCTATCGAAAATAACTAAATTTCCAGTAGTGTGGGTTCCTTGGAAGGAGACTTGGAATGAAGCATACATGATTAGATATCTAAGTGGAATAATTTCTCCCCTAGTATGAGAGTTGGGTATGTTTTCACACTATATTTGGGCCAAACTTAATCATTAGTTCATTTTTTCTATATTTAAGAGGGTTGTGTAAGGATTCTACATACTCAAAAGAAAGGTTGAATGAGGTACACAAGTGTGGGACCAGGGTGAATTAGTCTCCTAATGATAAGGTATGGAGATGATGTTTCTTTAGTAGGAGATTGATGTTAATTGTGATATCTATTGGATGATAATGATGAAGGGTCAACATATTAGTCTAGTAAGGAGACGTGGTTGACTTAGTTTTATAGCATTGGTGAATTGTTTCCAAATTAATGAGCATGGTGATGTTTTTCCTAGATTAAAATTCAGGGAAGTGGGTTCACCTTAGTGAAAAGTTCTCCAGGTGTGACATTTGAGATCAATTCCCTATTGTGTCTTTTTGGATAGGGGGCTTCACCATGTCATGGATGACTATGATATATGTTGGTGTTTGTAATTATTTTTGGTATGTTGCTCAATTTTAAAATTATCATGAATATTATCCTCAAATTTATAATTTATAACCTACTTTAATTGTTAATATATGACAAGTATAAAGAGATATTTAATAAATTCATTCATCTTCCAATAGTTTTCCACTCATATCAATTTAGGTCCCGTGAAGATATATTTATAGACAAATTATGGGACCTGAGAACATGAGGGTTGGCTTCCAAGGATGTTTACGTACAACCCATATATAGGTGACTAGGTTTTTGATATTGGTATTCCACTGTTATCCCCTAAAATTACTCATAAATAGGATTGGTTTATGGGGCCTTTGTGAAGGACAAGCTTTAACTGGATGAGTCGCACTATGTGAAAATATCTACAGTTGTATGGTGATTCTTAGGAACATGGTATAGGACTTGGGAGGGTGGATATTACTCATTTAATCACTTTTAATTCACAATATCATATCTTTCACACCATATAGAAAAAGAGATCCAACAATTATATAACACTTTTACATTGGGCACTCATAGAACCTGACTATTTGCAAGAACCGATATTCGATGAGTCACGATATGTGAAAAAAATATAGAACTAGCTAGGTATTCCTAATAACATCTTATAGGAATTGGGAAAATGTCAATTCCTACTCTAAATGATTTAGATTCACCATATCACTGTTTTCACGCCTTATAGAAAAAGAGAGTTGACAATCACATACCACTTTCACATAGAGCACACTTGAATGCTAACTATTTATATGAACCAATATTCTCAAGTGGGAATCCATAGTTATCAATAAAAAATAATATGGTAATGTATTATAGGGTCTACCTATATCATTCATAAAGTTACACCCTATTAGTTATTCCTTTCTCATTTTTTTCCTATCCCCCCTAAGCAATGAGAAAATCAAATCCCCAGTATTATGATGCATCATCCAAATAACGAATTACGAAAATATAAAATTAGTAATATGAATAAATAGAAAGAGGTTTAATGTTGAAAAACTCACTAAGTTATCCCACCATAA
Organism: Viscum album; assembly: GCA_963277665.1. Classification (NCBI taxonomy): domain Eukaryota; kingdom Viridiplantae; phylum Streptophyta; class Magnoliopsida; order Santalales; family Viscaceae; genus Viscum; species Viscum album. The sequence continues at coordinate 175,581,655 of OY728128.1, forward strand.
TAAAACTAATATCAATCACATATTGAATATTCATTGTACATTCCTAGAACCATTTTGATATAGTCTAAATAACTCGACACAAATTCAACCACTAATTTGTTCCAACTAAAATAAATTTCATTAATAAATTCATCATATGGAATACCTCATTAAAAATGGTTAATGATAAAATCTGTTCATAGTCATAGTACATCCTCAATCAACTATATGAAAAATCTCTAACACATTTGGTAGATTCCATCATGTATTGGTGGAATCATCACAAAACCCCGTACTACACCGTCACCAAATTAGTAAAGACAAAATATAATGAAAAATAGATAGATATGGGAAAACTATATCATTAAAACAAACAATAAATTATTTCAAGATCACCACTCTCCAATAGATATCTATGGGATGGATATGTGGAGAAGAAGTTGGCCAAATAGCCCTTCCTCAATCCTTGTTTCACTCTAAATCAATAGAGGATTGTACATAAAAAATATGGCTCCAGATTTGTTTAAAAAAATGTAAAGTGGATAAATTAGAGTGTTATATAAGTGGTAATTATTTAATGCCCCTTAAAAGAGGTTATAATGTGACATGACCCACTAGGTCATAGTGTAATTCCTATACGTAGCCATCCATTACGACACAACAAACATATTCATTGCATATTTCCTCAACTATGGGACAAACCTAAAACATCCAAGGAAACCGATTAAAATATACCCGAACGTATTCATTATATATCCCTCATCCTAAGAATCACAATAATACATCAACATTTTCACCCATTATGACATAGCCCTTCTTGTTGGGTTGCGATGCCTCCTTTTTCAGTAGCCATCACAACACAACCAAAGGGATAAAACATAATACATCATAGAATCCAGAAATTCAATAATATACCAAGGTATTTAGGTTTCATCCCCTCATTCATGTAATAACCCTTTCCACTCCATGGATTTTATCGCATGTGGAATGATGTACAGAGCAGTGACCCCTAGTTTTTTCATTATTTTTCTCTTATATTAGATTCAAATAATATTTTCACTGGAACTACTTCTATGATTAACCAATCACCCAATACACCTCTCAGGAATCTGAACATATTGAAAAACACTACCTAGATATGTTTCAACATTTTTAGTTTTAATTTGATTCACAAATCCCAAAACATCCCCATCATCGTACCTCAAAATTAACATTTTCCCTAATTAAAATAACCCTTAATGACCATACCCATTACATAATATAAAAAATATAGTCTCTCATTTCATATAAGAAAACATGAAAAAATATTGACACCCAATACATCAATAAAAATTAGCTACCTCTCACATTCCTGATTCTGAGCTAAACTAGCCATATCTCTAGTACACAGTCACCAAACAAAGATATACAAGTAATTCCCTAAAAATCATTGATTTTATCCTAAAAAAACAACAACATTGAAAATGAAAATCTAATTTTGATTAAACATCAGAAAATGTCGTTGCCTATAAAAACAATATTCAACCCTTTCTTGGATAATTACTCTAAAACAATCAATGTCATGCCCATCAACATGCTATCATACCACTAATATAATTATGATTAAATTCCTATTTGAATCAGGGAATAATTAAATTTACAACACAAAAGTATAAACTGAACTATCAATGTATTCTTTTAGTTGAATGCTCAAACAACCAAATACAACATCATTCTTTACCATAATAAAATATTTATCTTTGGTCTAACTAACCTTCCGATCAAACCTAATTCTATCTGGATCCCATTTTCGATACCAATATTATATCTGAAATTGCATCAAAATATCAAACATATTATTTAATAAGGAATAGGATAATGTTGGATCTATCAAAGAAATTATTCCTTGTTCTATCAAAACCATGAACCAATCAGTCTCATTATAGAAATTACCCTTCATACATGAGGTCTATACACAAATGACCAATAAGATGCTCTAGATTTTAAAAGTATCATCATCATCACTTTTATAGGAAAAACACATAATCTCTATATACCATGATATATAAATTACTAAAAATGATGATTGGATCTCATGGAATCACTTATTTAAGATATCCAACTCAAAAATAAAATCATTAACCATCCCCAACACACTAATAATGTTATACTTAGCATCCACAAAATTTATCTTACAATGATGGCCACACATTACTTTTTCGAAGGGTGAACTCCCAATCATATATATTCTTTATCACTGATCACTGATCACTATACTAAATATGTCCCAAGATCACTCATGTAATGATCTTTCTGAGATATGCTTATTCCATTAGAAAAAACTCTTATAAGTTCCCATGATCAAATAAATCACAAATATGTTCTAAATTCCATTACATAACACTAATATTTCCATATTTTTAAAATTTAATTTTCAAAAAATACTTGAAATATCTATTCCTATAGTTTTTCCAAAAATTTCATTGGTCCTCCCATATCATGGGTGATTATAACCCCATTCTAATATAGGAACATGACTCATTCCTATGTAGTATAGAAACTAAGGATACTGAAAAACACAATATCACCCCCATTTCTAATAGCATCACTCAACACCATGATAATTCTAATAGAACTATACAAGTTCATTTCCACAAATAAATCACTACAGAGTGCCATAAATTACCAAAACTTGTTTGCCTTTACACATTGAGAGTTTCCTAAAATGATTGAGGGGTTCTCACTCTACACATACAAGGTAGAGTAATACTACAGAGAACTATCTCACTAGATATTATCCTCCATTCATCTAAATCTAATATGATCAAGAAAAGATATATACTCTCATTTCACCACGTCACGCAACTAGACTAATTCTTCCATTAGTCATGGCTCACTAAACCTAGGTCCACAAGCACAAAAAAATTAATTATGTGAAAATTTATCATGAATCTTAAATAAAAATACATAAAAAAAAGTAATAATAACATCTCACAAACCATCGTATATTTCCCACACATTACTTCACCTAAAAAACACTAGCCATTTTTTGGGGGAGGAAATACACATCTCAACCTATATCAGTTCTTCAGATAATATATATATATATATAACTATAATATAACTACATGTAAAAATAAAAATCTCAACCAGTTGAAATAAACAAATATATAGATATCAATTTATATAAGTCTTGAATATGGAGGAAATTAATATCTCTAAGTATAATGCTATAAATAAGTATAATATGAAAAATTCACAACCTTGTATCAATCACTAAAATATTTTGAAATCCTAATACCAATTTTATGGGTGTAGAGTATTGATTTTATCATGTGAATCATAGTTCATCATAACCCCTAGGTTGAGGGTGGGGAATAGCATATCCACATGAGTTAATTATAGTCCATCACATTTATTAAAAAATTTTGTTTTAGGGACTAACTATATCTGACTATATGGTCCATCAGATTCTCACATTGAGTATAAAAAAATACCCATATCAATCTATCACGCTATGAATGTGTTGGTGGAACTCCCCATCCCCAGCTATCTCCAAGGTAATATCTAACTAATATCATTCCATATAAGTGGTTGAGAAATGGATGATACTTGCAGAATTCATCATTAGTATATACATAGTCTCGTTGGTGAGAAATTTTATAGTAACTTTAATCCCACTCTAACCCTAGGAAAAGGACGAGTTTTAATGAGATACACTTGAAAATTCCATCTACATTGAAATAATATCATTATGACCTCCGTAACATCTTAAAAAAATGAATACAAACAATAATAAACTAAATAGTAATCAATAATTCACAAATCGATCCCACAAGGCTTACATATCACAATATTGATCCACTGCATCATCACTGCCAAACTCTCAATGATCTCTTGATAGAGTAGTTATAAAAATTAATTAATATGTAATTTTTTTAGAAAATTATCCATATAGTCACATTGTAGCATAAAATATATTAATTTTTAACTTATCAACACTGGATGGCATAGTATCCCCAACTACTCCCCTAATTCACCACTCAACGAATTCTAAAAATAATAACTCAATATTGAAGGATAATTGAAATAATTCATCTCATTGGATTTGATATATTATTATTCAAGTATATACTATTATCACTTTATCTATGTTTCCCATATTTACTCAACAATTTATCCAACCATTCCCAAAGGTATCCTAAATCATTACAAAAACATTACTATTTACTATTCCTTAGGGTTCCAATCACTATTCGTTGAAATATTCTAATCAATTGAAATACATTATATAAGATCCTTCAATCCCCTTAGGATTATGTCTCACCTTATATTTGAATCCCCATCTTTATTGGATTGTAATATTGTTCACTTCCTTTATTATCTGACAATTTGAATCACTATTGTCACAGCTTGAAATTTAATTACATTCCACATTTATTATTTATGTAGATATGATTTCATGGATTTCAATAAATTTTCATAATTGTATCATCTGATAATTATTTTTTGGATTAATTTCTTATTTTCATACTAAGGTTTAACATTTATACATTATTAAAATCATAATAATTCTTATCTATACATTTCACTGATTCATATAGTCCACCGTGAATTAATAAATTATTCTTATCATTACTATTCATATATTATTAAAAAATTAAATTCATTTGATTGAAATGAATTTATATAAATATATCTATTATTTTAAACATTTTTTGTAATAATCTTTATTATATTTATCTTCTATTTTTTGTCTTACCATCATTATGATTATAATTGTTATTATAACAATTTTATTGTTATAGTTGGCCAACATTAATCCTTAATAGATAAGTAACATGTTATGTTTATTAAGAAAAACCCATTATTCAGCATTAATAATAATCTTTAAATAAATTTTTATTATACAATCATCATAATATTTACATGATCATATAAAGATAAAATTACATATTGATCGAGAAATCAATATTCTGCAATGTATTTTCCTCTCATCAAATAGATATATTGTTTCTATAATGTTATAATATGATCTCATTATCCATTTAAAAAATTTAAAATAATTATCACTAATAAATAAAAAAATTCATACTCATTTTATCATAATGACTTAATTAATCCTCCATATAATATATAAAATTATTAAAAAGGGTTCCAAAGTCCACGAGATGTCACTAGGATTATACTAAAAAATTTATTCCCAAATCATGCTCTCCACATGAAATCATGCTCTAGATGAGCATTCAAAATATTATCAAAGGGGATCCATGTCAAACCTCTACACATATCACACACATGGAATAAATATGCCCCAAATCGATCAATATCATTCATCTGATTAAGTGATAAAATGACCCAAATTTGATCCTCCAAACACCATGGGTAATGAATAAGGGTTGATCACTGGGAATACCACCAAAATAATTAAATAATTTACCGAATGTCATGATAGGGATCACATCCACCTCACTGTGAACCTATGCAGTTTCTAGTGCACTTTTTGTTCAAAATTATTAGATGAGAATTTATTACCAGAATAAGTCCATTCATGTTCCATATTCTAATGTTGATGTAGATATACATATTTAATCTAATCACAAATCAAACGGCCCAAATTTATTTTCATTTTTATATTTCATTGATGGTGTATTTCCTTCATAACTATCACTGCACCACTTCCCACAGATGTTCACTGACCATTGACCACCTCTAATGGAATCTAAATTTTAGTGGTTGGTAGATCACAACCCCTTGATTCCAAATCATTTATCGTATTTCTATAATTATTTATTTATGATCCTAAAAATGTAGAGATAAGATGAAGATCCGAAAATCTTCTCTCTGTGACTTTACATATACTACATCCCTAATTGGATTAATCCAAATTGGGTTTCTTTTATCCCATTTAGGGATTCCTATTGATATATTTTAAGGACCATTAATTTTTTCAATGAATTTGTACTAAAATTATATCTCATTTTCCCCTCACCACTCCTCTATATAATTAACTAAAATATATTAAATAACTTCTGAAAATTTATGGGATAGTAGGTTCCTAGGATAAAGTAGATTATGAAACATTAAATTCATGGCTCGATTTAATTATAGTATCCTAAAAAAATAGATAATTTGTTAATGATTAAAATAATTTCTCCAAATTAAGGATTAATTGCCCATATATCATCTTCCCATTTAACCACTTATGAATCTATGATCTTTGATGTCCAATCATTATATCACCATGCACTATATAGAAAATACCATATTTTAAACTCAATGACATAGTTTGTTTTCTAATTTGACACCTCAGTGATAATGAATTTATAATATTTTCCATTTTCATCAAAAAATGTAATTTTCAATTGAAACATATTATGGTGACCAATAATGATTATTTATCACATTATAAAAATTTAAATAAGTACTAATAAACTCAAATAAACTCAAATGATTTTCATTTTCTAATTATAGTGAAGGGAATACATTGTTTTAATACTATGATATTATATCCCCTTAATATTAAAAAACTCCATCAAAATGAACGAAACCACTATTCTATAAATCATTATATTTGTCCAAAATTATTCTATCCTAAAATAAAATATAATTCAAATGTTTGTTAAATAACCAATAGGAAAAATAAGAAACTAGGTAGTCAAACAGAGCAACCACAAACTTCCACAATCATGGGTGAACATACTAATATTACATCACTCCTCACTATGATATCTATATAATGGTTTATTTTTCATATAACTATGATTTCTGAAAAAACTGAGATGAACATCACTTCCTAATAAAGCATTCTCACATTAAGGGATTAACATAACAGATCCTAGTTGTGTCAGTATCCTCAAACAAGAAACTAATATAAATAATTTATCACATTAATTATTCATCAAAAATAAAGATATTTATTATAATATCATTTCAGAGAAAAAGATTCACTTAAAAATCTCTTTCATATCGTGAAAAAATATTCATCCATCCATGGGATAAGTGTTGAGATCCTCAATATTAATGAAAATATCATGGATTTCAAGAAACACTAATATAAATAAATAGCTTCTCTAACCACTACTCATATTTTTTCAAAAACCCCAGTAATAATCAGGGACTAGTGAAGAAGGTATCAAAATAACTATGTAATATTAATAACTCATGAAATAATAATCCAACAAAAAATACCTCCTAAAACCCCATTATTTAATATAAATGTTTAAAAACACTCAAAATACATCTTATCTCATTATTTGGTCATCATAAAACCCCAAATAAACTAACATCCAACACATTGTAACATCTTCTCAATCTTTTCTCATTTCATTGAGACATTTCCCAAATAAGTTAGAGATCCAATATAACTAGAATCTTTCACTATCACAGTATTTACTAACATAATGATGACTAATCTAGGACACAATTCACATGAATTTCCTAGTTCAAGGTAATCTATCTTTTTCTACTCATATACATAAGTCCACCATGAAATGGGATTAGATAAATATTATAAATTACATTACTGTGGATACACCAAACAAATATATATCCCATTTTCAATATATAATAATTCCACTATCATGGTATTTCTTCCAAAAAAATCTTTTTTGGATTTTTTAATAATTTATTTATTGCTAAAATCATGTCAATAAGGATTTATCACATCGTCATCATGGGGTAAAAAATTTCATGACCTATATCTATATGATACATAATCACTCTATAACAATATTTTTTCACATACAATGCTCCCAATAATGAGTTATAAATATGATTCATGCTCTTATATATGTTATATTTTACCACATTTAAAATTCCTTATATTTTTACTATGTGTACTATAAATAATTTATAATGAACCGACCTGGGATCTCCTCATTAAATGGCACCCAAACCTATCTACCATATTCCCTAAGGGAGTTCCTAATCTCCATGGGCTGGGGACTAGCACTAGATCATAAAAAATACTCTAGGGAATGATTTGACCCAACCAAAATAATATAAAAATACATTTGAATAAATATTACAATTAAAAATTGAAGAAAACCATGAGAATTATATACATTCAAGGACTGAACGGAGATAGAAGAATCAATAAAACTATAATATTCAAACAAACCCAATGTATAGGTTCAACAACAATGGAAAATAGACAGAAACAAACTACTTCATGTGATAACTTGGGAAACATCCCACTTTCTCACCACCACCCACCCATACCCAACTGAGAGAAAACAACAACACCTCACTATGACACCTTTCCTTTTCTAGCTATAAAAGTCATAACCAACCCTACATTCCTTTGAATGGAGATACATGGTATGATCTAAAAAGGATTATTAAAATCCGACCAATGTATTCTATATCAATTTTATATAAAATCTTTCCAAATATTCTCACTTTAATGAAACATGTAATGATTAAAAATAAATAAATTTACATCAATAGAATAGGAAATATTTACCTTTTTCATAGGTCCAATACTATTTAGGAATTATGGTTTCAAAACCTGATTTTTAAAAAAATTTATCATAATTAAAGAATGTATATAAAATCCAAAAAAATGCAAAGCCAGATAGTAGGTAAATCCCACAATGGAATCACCACAGTTTAGGTTACTAGACTACTCATTACACAATCAATGAAAAGTGCACAATCATGTCCTTAGATCACATGCATATGGATAAGAGTAACAACCCATGAGTGACCCCACCCCAAACAATTTTAATATCATGTACCTAGGAAAATGGTACTAGGAGGTAGAGGAAGACACTATGAGTGAGAGCCTTGAAAATAAAAGGATGATGGACTTAAGATACTCTTTCCACTTAATTACCAAATGCTTCTCATGTGATATATTTCTCTAAAAAATTTCAAATAGGCTTTCCACAGTCAATTTCAAATAACTGTTTTTTTTATCAAAATTACTGTAAAAATATATTTGAAAAGTTTTTGTGAACACCCATTTTCTATTACCCAAAACCATGTTAAAACCCATATATTACATAAAATCCATTCTGAATCACTAAAAAATCGTACCAATTCATTTATAAAAAATAAAACAAAAGAAACCATGGTTCATTCAAAAAAGGATAGAGATAGAACCACTTACCTAAAACTCAGGTAACACAATCCTACAATGGGATCCACCAACACCAAATGAAATAAAATAAATCAATGGAGGCCCTATAATAGATTACCATATCAAAGAATCAATCTATAAAAAAAATATGTTGGTAGAGAAGACAAAACAATGATTACTTCAAAAAACTTGCATTCCACAACCAACTAATATGAAAGTTATCCTCTAAGAGTTGATCTTATGAAAAATCTATAGAATATCAAACAAAATATAACCAAAGGATATATAAATCCAAAACCCAGTGAAATGTCACTATTATGACCAATATAAACAAAAAAGTGGAAAGGTCACTTCCTAGGGAAAAGTGAAACAACCACCAAATAGATCGAATGTCGAAAGAAGTTAATTAGAAGGAGTAGAGATACCAAAAATATCTTAGTATTGATCTATGGTTTGAGGGGGATTCAAAAACATTTAAATAATGAAAATAGGTTATTCATTTAGTTTATAAAACCTATAGATCGTGCACATTTCACTACAAGAATTTGGGGTTCACATCATGAATCCTTCGACTCACATGCAAGAAAAAAATGTCTCCTCATTTTATATAAATCCTAATTGGCCCATTCAAGATCTTGTAATGTTTAAGATCTAGTAAATTCTTCAGGCTCTGAACCAGACTCTGGGAATTTTCTCATCAAGTGATTCATGTCATGTACCTGGTTCATATTGTGAATGTTTCTGACAGGTAGTTCACAAACCAGAATCTATATAAAATTCAAAAAGGAACTAAAATGACCTCATTACCTAAAAACACACTCTTATGAAATTAAAAGACCATACCTTTTTCTCCAAGATGTTACCTCTATATTAATATTACTTCTACAATATACTACAAAATTCTCAAATGTAACTAGCATTATACACTATCTTACAACTCCGATAATAATGTATCTTGTCCCATAATACCAGTAGGAAATATCCCCAAGCCCACCACCACTGGGATCGGGTCTAGAAACCATTGTTGACGTACCTACACAATTGTTGTATTCATTACCTCTAAACAACTTATCACCTTCTATCATATATCAATGTACCCCATAATATGCATGAAATAATAATTAAACAATAAAAATGTTGCATTTATATAAAAATATTAATGATACATTATTAAATTATAGAAATGAAAAATTAAATAAAACTCACATGTCTTGGAAAATTTTAATCCTAATTCAGATGACACCAGGATGGTCATTATCATGGGGACTTCACTCCACCATTTATCTTTGTTGTTCATATATCTCTCAGATATAAGATATTTTAATTTAAAATTTATAATATTTATGGACACATGGTGAACAATGAACAAGTTCACATGTAAATGTGAGTATAAAAATATAATGTTTGGTTAATCCCGGTAGTGAGATAATCTTATAAGAATCTAGTGTCTACATGCCTCAACAATAAATAGGTAATATATAGACACATCATCATCCCTCGACATTATCACCAAACATAGATATATAAATGATCATCAATGATAAACTGTTTAAAAAAAATATCATTATTATCAAATAGAAATACTTATTGAATATGAGTTGCAATCCGATCCAACAACTCATTAAGGATTTCCTTCTCCATAATTCACCAAAGAAGAACATGTGATGAGATGGGGGAGTAAATGAATATCTCTCAGTATATTTATATTATAGTTGAAAATATGCCTCTCAAAATATCTCAAGTGAAATAGTCGAAGTACACATATCTGGTAGAATAAATACACATATTCACAGCTAGCAGTATTTTTCTATCTTGACAGCAAAATAAATAAACATCTACAAGGCTAAAAATAAATATTGTTATATTGGGGTAAAAATACATAAAGCTAATGCTTAATATTTTTTACTTCTAATCACAATGATTTTGGTGAGGAGTAATGATAATTTTAGATGAATTATAGTCCTCCTCATACAGTAAGTCATGGGTTAGGAATAAATTTCCACTTGGGTTTATTACCATACATCACATCATTATACAATTTTTTTCTAAAGGAAATACACATCTCCACCCATCCCATACAATAGGTTCATACATCAGTGATACTCGGTATATTTCCCATCTAAAATAATCTATATATATATAGATTTCAGATGAATTACTAATCCCTAACAATCTCCAAAGAATAATCTACTATTTCTCATCATAAATAATTGGGGTTTTATTGGAGGATACATGCACATACCATCATTGATATATATCCAAGAAATTTGATGGGACAATATATTCCCACGATCATCCCAATCCAACTATAGATAGAGGGTGAGTGTCAATGGAATCCACCAACACTTTTTATCTCCAAAAATATCCATCTATAATAATTTTTATCGCATAATTATTAAAATTAATACACCTAATAAATTACTCAATCCCATTCATATATCCAACTATAAATCCCGATATGCTTCCTTATGGAAAACATGATCTCCTACCTCATCCTCATTAGAATACTCCTAATAAATCATATAAAAATACAAAAAAAATAAATAACTACTGAATAGTAGTTATTTAATTATCCACAAATTCATACCATAAAATAGTCTCTATTAAATTTCACTTGATCAGTATTGGGTTCCACAACAATCCTTAGGCTTCCCACAAATGACCAATTATTTTATTATTGTTATATAGATCATTAACAATAATCATTATTGTTAATTGTTTTACCTAGTCTCCATAGATTTAGGTTGTGTAAAACCCCGAGTTATTTTATGCATTTCTATTTAAATAAAACATTAAGTAATCAATATCTTTCCTATCATGCAACCTCAAGTCTATATAAACCATGTCATAGTTAACCATTGTTACGATGTCATTAAATTGGATTGCATAAATAGTAATAAAAAATTAATGAAAAATATTTATATGGTTTTTCATTAATGAAAATATTTTTACAAATTCATAATAAAAAAGTTCTAAATTTATATTAATGTCATTTTAAGCTTCAATAATGTGTTTTCTTAAAAAATGGGTTTTATCGCATTTTTTCGAATGAACTATATAATTTAGTTCAAAAAATGAAATTTTAATTTTGTAAATTAATAAAATATTTAAAATCATCATTTAAATATTATCTAACATTTAATTTTTTTGTATTTCTCTAAAAATATTTATTTTCCCTTGAAAATGAGAATTACCATTTAAAAACAATTTCCATTGAATTTTAATTAAATTACCAATAGGTTTTGAATTTTTATTAATTTAACCTGTGTACAATATAATTATAAATAATATAATTAATTACATAGTAATCATCATAATAATGTTTTTTGTAAATGTAATTTTTTTGTCTTAAAAACACATTTTTCTAAAAATCGTTTTTAAGATTAAAATCTATTTTTATCTTAATAAATTATTTCCATATATTTATATTAATTTATAAAATTAAATAAATATTTTATATTTTTAATATAATTTATCAAAATTCATTTTATTTCTTTACAAGATATGTAGTTGACTTAAATTATGTTTTATGCTTAAAAATTATAATTTTTAAATTATGTTTCCATTATGGTTTGTAGACTTAATCAAAATTAAATTATAGAAATTATAGAAATTGTATATGGTAAAATTGATTTAAAATTTGGAATATGAATTATTAATACAATTTAAAAGTCTCAATATATTTTCTGGTTATACTGAATAGTAAAAAAAATTGTAACCATAGTTAATGTTATAACGGGTTTACCGTGGCGTTAACAATGAGATATTTTTTGGATTGCCACCCAAACAGTTATATTTTTTATTTTTTAATTAGATTTAAACCTTATATTATCCAAATATTAAATATCTATCCTTATATTGAAAAATTATTATGTAAGTGACCTCAAATCATTGAAATATTTTAAGAAATTCTATGTGTGTCCCTCCCCTCAATTATAGAATGGAAGCTCATCCCCTCCCTTATTTAAAAAATATAAGGATTATGGATCAACAAATTCCACATCTAAAACCTTATAGAATACTTCAGTTCATCAAAGATATTTTTGTGTTATCATAAGACTGAATCTTCATTTCTTATAGGGTAGTCTAAAGGATGTCTCTTAAAGAAGAGGTATAGATCTTAACTAAGATATTTCACTTTTATTTTTATTCTACTTCCCCTAAATTTGTTTCATCCATAAATAGTTTTTAATATTTTATAATAATTATATTTAGATTATATTATTATTATTTAAAAATAATAATAACTCCTATCAGTCCAATGGGATATAAAACTATCACTCATGCGTACATTTGGTATACCGCCTCCACGTAGAAATAAGACTCTTTTTCAAACACCATCATTCAAGGTTAGTAATTATGATAGATTTAACATTTAAATTTGATATTTCTTTTATAATAGTTACTTAACTAATATATATTAAGATATACATTTATTTCATTCCATCCACCAAAAAATAAAAACATCACTCATGGGTACGTATGAACTACTGTTACTATGTAGTGAAGTAAATAATATTTCATCGTCACTTTATTTTAATTGTTATAAATATGTATATAATTAATATATATGATATTTATATAATTATTAACATAATTTGGATTAAGGAACCATAATAAATGTGTATGTACTATAATAGAAAAACACAATCATACATAAAAAACTAAGTAGTTACCACCCAAAATGATGATGATGATCAAATATTTCTAATGAAATGGTGATAAGATATTATAAGAAAACCATTTATGGAATTATATTTATTATTATGGTATTATTATAGTTTTATATTAAATTTAATTTTTTTATAGCATGTAATGGTCTAGAACTTCTAGAACTTTACATTGCCGTAATTCTGGTGGAATAATATCCTTGAATCATAACCCAATTAAAGCATATTTTAAATAAATTAATATTAGTAGAGGTGGAAAAATTAATTTTTGAATGATCACTTGAAATATCTGATAAGGAAAACATCCTTTCTGTTTTGATTTTTTTAAATGAAAAATGATTATAAATGATAAAAATTTCTTTAAGAACATCCTTGTAAAATTTTAAAATAATATTCAAGGAATTATGGATTCATGATTATGGGAATATCCACTCATGTTTTATATGTTTAAAAAATATTCCTTATATATTTTTGTAGGGAAAGTAAAAAAGAATATTCATTGGAAAATGAAAAAAAAAATCCGTTCAAAAAATTTTGTAAAAAGTCTAACATGATTAAAAATGAAATTAATAAATCATAATATAATAGTAAAATTATTTTCATATTTTGTTTTAAAACCCGGACATGGAAGATAAAGAATGTTTCAATATAAACATTTAAAAGATAATTTTTAAATGAAAGTCCCTTATAAATATCGTATCATTTATTTGAGAATTAATAAAATAAATAGATTATGTATATTCAATTTAAATATACATAACAAATTGGAAATTAGATAATAATATATTTTAAACTATTTCCACACATATTCTTATCCTGACACAATAAATGATGTATATGTTTAACCCATAGAATGGTAATTGGGTTAAAAATACTCTAACGACTTTACAATATGTCAAATTGTATTCCCCATAAAAGAAATATTTATCAAAAGAAACATTAAATAAAATTAATACAATTATATTTATCATATGATATATCAAAGTTCATTATAAACCACACACACAATAAATAAGTGGTGAATAAGTAATGTATCACATAGAAGTTAAAGTAATACAAGAAACCCTTACCTCACACCTCCTATTGTTTTTTCATAAATTGGAAACCTATATAAAAGTTTAAATAATGTTAATATTTAAGTGGATATTCCTTTTAATATTTATAATACCTTATATTATACTTACATGAAATATTACCACCATTTCACTAATTATATGATATCATTTTCATTGTTATGGATGAATTCGTTTCATGGTTTCATGGTCAGTTCATTTGACAATATTTAGGGATTTTATTTTCAAATTGAAATGAAACACTAGAATTAAAATGAAATGGTATTCATGAAAATTAATAATTTTATATGGCCTCATATATAATTTTTCTTTCTGGTATGAGCTTGATTCAATTGTTAAATTGTTAATGATTAATAAATAGATTAATTTAGAGGGTTTTTTGACCATCATGAACTAGTTTCATTTTATTTTATATTATTTAAATATATTTTCTCATGAACCTTAAATAATTTATAATATATCCATTAAAATCTAATTTAACTATAATACTTATTTTATGACCATCCTTGAATGCGGTAATGGAAAACCAAAAATCATTCTCCACAGAGATAGTTAACCACCATAATTTTGACAATAGTTTCAGTTATTTGAAAAAGAAGAGGAAATAAAAGGCACATATATAATATATTAAATTAGAAACTTGAAATTCTAGTATATACATGATACTTGAGTTATTATGACTTTATGGATGATACAAGTGGTGATAAATTAGAAAAATAAAATAAATTAAGAGAGTTTGTTTGAAAAAGATGCATCTTGAATGTCATCTACATGGAGGATCCCTTAAGGAACATGGAATTAGTATTTTTGTAATACCCGAAGAACCTGAACTTTTGGAGAGTGGTAAGTGGTGTTTTTTATATTTTTTTAGAGATTCTATATTTCTAGGAGAAATGAGGCGGTGAGGGGTTGTATTTATTCTTGTTGTGGGGTGGTTTTATGTGATGAAATAAAAATTATCTAATATTTAAAGACAACCACATTTTGGTGGAATTAATTTAAAAGAATTTGTTATTTTGTTATTTTTTAATGGATTTAAAATTTATACGAATACATCAAACAACCATTTAATTTTTCAGTTTTTATGTATTTTAAACTTTTACATTTTAATAATAACCCGAAAATTTATTTCACATATACTATGTTAATCTTGTTTTACCACAATATCATTTTGAAGCCTAAAAATGAAAATGACAGTATTACCTAATTAGGTCATATTAATTAAAAATAAGGAATATATTTTTAATAATTAAAAACTCATAATATTCAATTCTATATTTAAAAACAAATTGTTAAAATGTAAAGAGATATAGTTTTTTTGGAAAAATCTATTTTAATCCAAATATTGTACTTATAAAAAATAAGCTAACAATATTCTTAAAATGTAATAAATTAGATTATATAAAACTAAAAAATAATTAAGATATTTTATCAAGGATAAAAAAACATAAAAAT
Organism: Viscum album; assembly: GCA_963277665.1. Lineage (NCBI taxonomy): Eukaryota > Viridiplantae > Streptophyta > Magnoliopsida > Santalales > Viscaceae > Viscum > Viscum album. The sequence goes on from OY728128.1 coordinate 175,597,896, forward strand.
AAATAAAATGAGATTTTCATAAAAATTGGTATTTTTAACTATTCAATGAAAAATTAAACTTTTCATAAAACTATTGAAAACTCATCCTAAAATAAATTTGGAAATTCTAATAAAAAATATTATGTTCATTTTATCAAATAAGTTGTATAAATGATTCAAAAATAAATTATATTTATTTTCTCATAGAAATTAATACAAATCACTTTTTGAATAAAATAAACATGTAATGAAAACAATACATTACTAAAAATAATGTGTTTATTAAGTAATAGTAAATTAATATATTAAATAAGTGTTATAAAATAATATATTTCATAATTTTTTGGATACTATTCCTTCCCATCAATTTAATGGCTATGTTATAACAGTCGTGTAAAAAATATAATATATATATGTTTTGGTATTCTTTAAATCTCTGTGTTCACTGAAACATAAGCTATTGAAGAGATTAATTTATTTTAAATAGACATGTAATAAAATCATTGTGTGTAATAATAATTCTAAACAGTATTGTAGTTCATTTGACTCATTGCTTCATGTAAAGAACAAAATCTATAACATACAATTTATTTTAAATTTTTTTTAAAAAAATCTCACTGTGCGACATTATTCCACACTTGAACAAATTACATCCATTTTTTTATTTTTTACATAACAAATTTCTAATGGTATCCATAATTTATAAGTATATTTGGGTAACATTTTTAGTAAAACAGGGATGGTTTGGAAACAAATTTATAATTATAACATTATATTGAGCATCAATCGATCTATTTGAGAAAAAAATTATCATTGATCGGTGACAAGACTTATTTTATTTCTCCTTGAGTATATAAACAGACATATCAAGATATATAATCATTTGTTTTATGAGTTAAGATTACCATTTTGGTAATTAGTAGCCATATATTTTCATCAACATACCATGCACATCAATATCTTTTTAACCGTGCCTTTTCACTATAAAATTACTGGAGAAAGATTGAAGTTGAATGATAAAGTTGATCAAGAATTCTCATCCTCCAAAAAAGGCTTGATGAAACCCATATTTAGTCTTCTTCAATTCATTTTTGGAGAAACATACTCCACTATAATGACATGTTCCCTTTATATAACATCATCCACATATGTCCTCAAAATATATAAATAACTAACCATCTCCTCTCCAACCTGTTACACTTAAACCTACGATGCCCAATCCATGTATTCCTCCTTGAAGATGGCTGTTTGGGGATAGATTCCCCAAATTAATTAGCTTAGGATGTAACTATATATGACCAAATAGATCGATTTTAGACTTTAAACATTTCCCTCACACACTGTATGGGCTTATGTGGTCTGGGTAATCGAACATGATTCTTGGCCTATTCCAAACATTAGGGTCAGGGTAACAACCCTGAACCAACCCTCCTGGATCCAGTGTGGAAAAATAATCATTATATTTCTATATTTTATATAAATATATTTTTATCAATTTTTTCCATATAAATATTAAAACATCAAAATAAAATAGTGGATCACATATATACCAAAATACTATTTAGGATTAGAGTTTTAGTGAATTAGCAAAAACTATTAACATCTGTGATTCATAAATAACTAGTTCATAAATAACAAAATAATCTACCACTACACACATATTTTTATATTCAATATTAGTTTTTAAATATATCATATAAAATTATTCACATATGAAACAATTCTATACTAAAATCATTTATCACTATTCATTATAACCTAGGAAAATATAAACATAAAAAGGGTGATCTAAAATTTTTAGAAAGTGTAAACATAAAAAATAAATATTTTATATCATTAGAGGGAATAATATCAAATTGTAGGTGTAACGACCCGAGAAACCATGTTTTTATTTTTGACAAGTTTGCTTTTCAATGTCACCGGTTAAGTGAACCAACAATCAACTAATAAGGTAAAAATAATAATAAAATAGAAAAATGCATCAAATGAATGAAAACTCATTTTATTCAAATATGTAACATCTCGACTACAACCTCCACTGACCGAACAAGAAGATAAATTAACCAAAAATCCCAACTAAGAAACCGATTATAATAATGGGGAGCTGGTTAAAACCACCAAGAGCCTAATAATGTGGTAGGGGTTTCTGGTATCCATCAGAATGAACATGAGGATGGCCGAAGCCACTGAAACAATGCTGAGCACCAAGGGAATCATACGAACCATCTCTTCTTTTCTCCTTAAGTCGTCTGGAGTGAGAGACACCCCGAGACCAGACCCTTTATAAGCATACTAATCCGACCATTGAACCCAAATGGATATAAATATGACCGTTGGTTTCTCCTATCTTCTATGTTTTGTTTTTGACCGTTGGAAATAAGAATGGCTTACCCTGAAAGGTTCAGAATATTAATTAAGTAATTTTCCATAATGTTTAAAGAATGACATCAATGATAACTTAATTAATTTATTTCTTGTTTTCCCAAAAATGTGAATTATGTTTTATGAATATTAATATTATTATTCACTACACTTATTTTCTTAATTTGAGCAATTAAAATTTTATTTTGTAATTATATTAAAGCTGATGGGTTTTTATTTTGTCTACGAAAATATGTACTAACTCTTGAGTTATCTGTATATATATTCTGCATCAAATTAAATGATTCTTTTTCTCTAAATTAATGGTATAATGTTAATGAAAATGTTTATAACTTGGATAAACGGTTTTGGAAACTATGTCAAACAATAATTGTTTTTACTTATGTGTTTCATGGTGATGATATTTATATCAACACACATTTATGTGTGATTAAATTTAGTTACATTTAATAATAATCTTTAATTATGAAAATTAAGGTAATTAGCTAAAAAGGAAATTAAAATATATATGTATGTATGTGTTATGTTTTGAGTACCCAATGTTTCTAATCTTTGATTTTCATAATGAAATATTAAGTAATTAGTAATTATGGTTTAAAATAATAATAATGATAATATAATAAGTTTAATAAGAATTATTGATGTTTTAAAAATAATATATATATATATACATTTATATAATAATATTTTTTGATTGAATAAATATATTTTTATTGACCAATGACCTTCTTTTTTTAAAATAATAAAATTTAGTTTAATAATTGATTTTTTTTATTATAAAAACAATGATTTAATAAATTAGTGAAGATATTAATAAAAAAAATTTAAACCGAAGACCCGCGTGCTGTTTCTTTTTTTTTCACCGCTTCAAATGGGGACTGTCCGATCCAGCCCCCTCCGATCGCGGCTGTCCATCTCTTTTAAAACTGCATCGTCCCCAACCGCATGATCTCCCTCTTTTAATCCCGACTGTCCGCCTTTTTCTCGGTTTTTTTTCTTCCTTGCGCACCGCGGCTTCTTCTTCCCAGCGCCTCCTTCGTCTTCATCACCGCGCTACTGAACCAGTAGGGTGTAGGGCCTCGTTTTCTTCTTCTAGGCCAGTGACTGGACCCGCTTTTCCCCTCTTTTCCACAGGTTAACACCGACTTTGCCTCGGATACCCCGGGTCGACGTCTTCGTGTTGAGTTCTGTATTTTTTTTAAAACCCCAAGTTGCACCGAAGGCTGGAAGTTTTTCACCCGAGCCTCTTCGATCCTTCCAACCACCGGTCCAGCGTCGCTGCACCATTTCTTCACCCCTTCTCTGAGCTATGGTAAGGGTCAAGTTCTGTTTTTAAGTTTTTTTAAGCTTCGGTTTATATATATATATATATATACGTGTAATATATATATGTATATCTTCTGTGTTTACACTTTTGGTTCCTCTTGCCTCGTCTACTCCTCCTCACCGAGCAAGGTAAGAGGCAGGTTTTATTTTGGTTGGTTTTTCCAAGCATCGGTTTATATAATTGTGTATATATACATGTCATATATATATTTCTGGTGCTTGTGAACCGGGTGCAAATCCAGACCATGAAATCTCCCTCTTGGCATGAAGAACCGATTAGGAGTAAGGGGGGAAGTCCTCTTCATCATTCCCTACCTTTTTTAAAAGTTTTACATAGTTATGTACACCTGTTGTATAAATGTGTATAAGAATATACATGACCATACAAACCTGTTTTACCTATCCCTAGGATCGAACCAGGGAAGGGGATGTCTTCTTGTATTAATTTTTCACCCACTCCAGTGAATATACACGAATATTTATTTGTATATATACCTCATGCGTATGAGTGTACATATATATATTTGTATTCTTACATATATATACGATGATACATGCATATTTACACCCTTAATCCACATGTTTATAACCCTAAATTTCGTTTCGCCCATGAAAAATGGAGTTGTCGAATAATTTCATGAACATGTAAATCATGCAATTACGTGGAGCATAAAGATTTATATGTACAAGTAATCATATATATGTACATGTATGTCACTGTGCATAAGGGATGAATATGGATCTTTTGTTTTTTACAATATAATATGATGATTTATTTACTCAAAAGCATATTATTTGAAGATAATACCCAAAAATCATTTATATACATATTTATATGAATAATGAAGTTTAAGGGTTTTATGAAAGTTAAGTTCATTTCTTTTTATATAAAAGAACCCCACTCGGGTTGCCAAACATTATTTTTGTTTAATGTATAACTTGGGAAATATTTTTGAGTATGTTTTAATGTGGTAAACCCATGCATATGTGTAGGTATTTATATCATTATGTTGTATGAAATTACAAGTTATTTTGTGATGTTTGAAAACATTATAAAGAAAAGGGGTCATGTTATTTAAAGTGATAATAAGAGTTTTTACACAATTATATACACGATTTTCCCCAAAATGGACCTGATTGTGCACATTGTATCCCTAACTACATGTATGTTTACATAGTTTTAATTAAACACCCACAATATCCATTTATCATCATATGTGTAATCTATGAATGACCATTCTTTAATTGGGTATTATAAGTGTTTGTGTTTATTTCCTTAAAACCCATGTTTCAATTGTTAAGATATTTTCTTGGGTGTATGGATTTTAGAATGCATGTCTCAGTTTATTTATGATTGAACTGTCTTCATGTTATGAATATGTATGTAAAAGGGGGTTGATTAAGAATTAATGAAACCCTATTAATGAATGAACATGTCAAGATATGTGAGGGATGTATAAGACTTACATGTGACAGGTGCGCCCGAAATTATATAGCATAAAAAGAATGATGTGACGGGTGCGCCTGGAATTATACAGTGCTTCAATGCATTGGGTAAAGCAAGAGCCTCATGAGACGTTATGTGCGATGGTCTTGGCAGTTAGCCTTGGCTTGTGCTACCATGGAAATAGGATTGGCAGTGAGCCTTGATCTATTAAGTATGTTATATGGTCTTGACGAAAGGTCTTGACAACGTCCATTATTATAAATTCCCTCTGCATGTAATGATAAAGGTCAACCAGGGGTTAGTTCAACTAATAGGACAACCCCTAGTTGAAAACTCCCATGACTATGAATATGTAATTTATGTGTCAAGAACTGTTAGATGAACTGTATATTCTCATGAACCATGTTATGAACGTTTTCCTTGCTTAGCCACATAATTATTTTTATAATTTAAGTAACATTGTTTGAATATTATGCATTTTTTTTTCTTATGTTGCGCCCTCTGATCATGTTTACTTTAAATCATATTTCAAATATTTAATTCTCTGTAAAAGTGGTTTTCAAAAATGTTAGATTTCATGTTTTTAAGAAAACAAAATGTTGCGTTTTTAGAAAAGTGTTTTATTCTCTTCAAAAAGACTACAATGAGAAATAGTTTTCTTAAAACGTTTTTAAAACCCCTTACTGGGCATATTTTCGCACATATGTTTTTGTTTAAAATTTTTCAGGTGTGGTTGGTACTAATCAAGTTTATCAGAAGTAGCTCGTTTCCCAGAATCCTGAGCCTCGCGATCTTCTGTAGTAATGGGACATGATATCTTGTTAGTAAATGATTTAATGAAATGTTATGTATATCATGTCTCATTAAGCACCCTGGGTTTGGGGGGTCCATACAGTTGGTATCAGAGGATGGGTTCAGGAAACTCTGGAAAACCAGGTGATATAAATGCATTAATATGACTGACTAAATAGAAATGTTATAACTTTCAGATGGCTGATGAAAATGTACCTACCTACCTTTTTTCACTTCCCACTGAGGCTCTAGAGAACATTGTATCTCTAACTAGCTTTGAGAACTTTCTGAATTATGCCCAAATTCGCATGACATGTAAGCAACTGTATGACGTGTCAAACTCACCTAGGGTGCTTAGTCGTCACCGGGTATTGGGGATGGATTATCTCCTAATGATGATGACCCAATTTCCCTCTTAAGCACATCGGGGAAGATATCACGAAGGACTATTCCGAGTGTTCACAACTGGCGAGGAATTTGGTACAATACTTGATAACCCCTTTCAAGAAGCTGCTACTACCGGAGACCACCGAGTGGCTTACCTGTTCCAGATTTTGCACAACAGCTTCTGGGGCCAGTTAATGGACATTGGAGCATTGGAAAATGAGTCCACCAGATTTTCTCTTACACCAGAAGTGTATACCGATGTTTCCCAACTCCATACCCCTCACGCTAAACTCAGGAGGTGTTATAAATGTTCCCATGAGTTTAGTCCTGTCTGTTCAGCCTGTGTGTGGTTTTAAGAGTTAGGATGTCTTTCCACTCTTTTTGGTGTATGTCTTGTAGACTCAGACATTTCCATGTAAACTTTTTCATAAATAGAACTTTCTTGTTTCCTTTCATGTCTCAACCTTATAAATTTTGTTAAGAGTTTCCTTTCGATGTTTGTTTTCAGATGGCTGGTCAAACTAACTTCTCATCACTACCCGATGAGTTGGTAGAATTCATCTTGATCAGGGCATGAACGGTGGATTATCCATCCTTTCTCCACCTGCGAGGGTCCTGCTAGCATTTTCTCGATCTAGAAAACGGTCCCGAGATTCTTAGGTTATGTCAAGTGGATGATCGTGTCTTTCACCTCATTGCCACTGCTCAACTCCCCTGCTACAGGCGAAGGGGAAGATACTTAAGAGGTCTCTTCCAGTGTTTTACCCTAGCACAGAACTACTCTGCCAGAGCGTGCTTCCTCGTAGCCGCCCAGGATGGCCAGCTTAGTGCAGCGTACATGTTCCAAGTCTTGAATCTCAGTCTCCTCAACAGCATCATCCCTCTCGACTAACTCGAGCATGATGTGGACAGAAGAGTTATCAAGGAGTTTATCTACATGGATGTTTCCGAGCTTTGCATGGCACAAGCCTCCCTTTGGAAGACCGTGTGCAGTACGTAAAAACAAGAGTTCAGGATGTACTATTCGAAGTGCATCTGGACTAGGGAAACAAAAGAGCTATGTGCCAACCTTGGTATCCCGTTAACCGAGCCAGATACACTGTTTCAGTAGTGTTCTACGTATGGGGTTTCAATTTTTCTTTTTTCTTTTTTTTATGATAGAATTGCGAGGGCGCAATTCTTTGATGAGGGAAGTGATGTAATGACCCGAGAAACCATGTTTTTATATTTGACAAGTTTTCTTTTCAATGTCACCCGTTAAGTGAACCAACAATCAACTTATAAGGTAAAAATAATAATAAAATAGAAAAATGCATCAAATGAATGAAATCTCCTTTTATTCAATTAAGTAACATCTCTGATACAACCTCCACTGACCGAACAAGAAGATAAATTAACCAAAAATCCCAATTAAGAACCCGATAACAATAATGGGTAGACCGCTTAAACCCACCAAGAGCCCAAGAATGCAGTAGGGGTTTCTGGCATCCATCAGAATGAACATGAGGATGGCCGAAGCCACTGCAACCATGCTGAGCACCAAGGGAATCATACGAACCATCTCACCTTTTCTCCTTCAGTCACCTGGAGTGAGGGACACCCCGAGACCAGACCCTTTATAAGCATACTAATCTAACCGTTGAACCCAAACGGCTATAAATATGACCGTTGGTTTCTCCTATCTTATAGGTTTTGTTTTTGACCGTTGGAAATACGAATGGATTACCCTGAAAGGTTCGTAATATTAATTAAGTAATTTGCCATAATGTTTAAAGAATGACATCAATGATAACATAATTAATTTATTTCTTGTTTTCCCAAAAATGTGAATTATGTTTTATGAAATTTATATTATTATTCACTACACTTATTTTCTTAATTTGAGCAATTAAAATTTTATGTTGTAATTATATTAAAGCTGATGGGTTTTTATTTTGACTACGAAAATATATACTAACTCTTGATTTATCGGTATATATATTTTTCATCAAATTAAATGATTCTTTTTCTCTAAATTAAAGGGATAATGTTAATGCAAATGATTATAACTTGGATAAACTGTTTTGTAAACTATGTCAAACTATAATTTCTTTTACTTATGTGTTTCATGGTGATGATATTTATATCAACATACTTTTATGTGTGATTAAATGTATTTACGTTTAATAATATTCTTTAATTAAGAAAATTAAGGTATGTATCTAAAAAGGAAATTAAAATATATATATATATATATATGTATGTGTTATGTTTTGAATACACAATGTTTTTAATCTTTTATTTTCATAATGAAATATTAATTAATTAGTAATTATGGTTTAAAATAATAATAATGGTAACATAATAAGGTTAATAAGAATTATTGATGTTTTAAAAATAATATATATATATATATATACATTTATATAATAATATGTTTTGATTGAATAAATATATTTTTATTGACCAATGACCTTCTGTTTTTAAAATAATAAGATTTAGTTTTATAATTGAATTTTTTATAATAAAAACAATGATTTAATAAATTAATGAATATATTAAAAAAAAAAATTAAACCGAAGACCCGCGTGCTGTTTCTTTTTTTTTTCACCACTTCAACCGGGGACCGTCTGATCCAGCCCCCTCCGATCGCGGTCGTCCATCTCTTTTAAAGCCACATCATCCCAAGCTGCACGATCTCCCTCTTTTAATCTTGGTCGTCTGACTTTTTCTCGGTTTTTCTTCTACCTCACGCACCGCAGCTTCTTCTTCCCAGCGCCTCCTTCATCTTCATCGTCGCACTACTGAACCAGTAGGGTGTAGGGACTCGTTTTCTTCGTCTAGGCCGGTGAGTGGACTCTATCTTCCCATCTTTTCCACAGGTTGACACCGACTTCGCCTCGGATACCCTGGGTCGACGTCTTCATGTTGAGTTCTATGTTTTTTTAAAACCCCAAGTTGCACCGAAGGCCGGATGTTTTGCACCCGAGCCTCTTCGATCCTTCCGACCACCGGTCCAGCGTTGCTGCACTGTTTCCTCTCCCCTTCTCTGAGCTAAGGTAAGGGTCGAGTTCTGTTTTTATGTTTTGTTTAATATTCAGTTTATATATATATATAAACGTCTAATATATATATGTATATCTTCTGTGTTTACACTTTCGGTTCCTCTTCCCTCGTCTACTCCTCCTCACGGAGCAAGGTAAGAGGCATGTTTTATTTTGGTTGGTTTTGTCAAGAATCGGTTTATATAATTGTTTATATATACATGTTATATATATATATTTCTGGTGCGTGTGAACCGGGTGCAAATCCAGACCATGAGATCTCCCTCTCGGCTTGAAGAACAGAATAGGAGTAAGGGGGAAAGTCCTCTTCATCCTTCCCTACATTTTTTATAAGTTTTACATAGTTATATACCCATGCTGTATAAATGTTTATAAGAATATACAGGACCATAAAAACCTGTTTTACATATCCCTAGGACCGAACCAGGGAAGGGGATGTCTTCTTGTATTAATTTTTCACCAAATCCAGTGAATATACACGAATATTTTTATGTATATATACCTCATGCGTATGTGGGTACATATATATATTTGTATTCGTACATATATATAAGATGATACATGCATATGTGCACCCTTAATTCACATGTTTATAACCCTAAATTTCATTTCACCCATGAAAAATGGAGTTGTCGAATAATTGTTTGAACATGTAAATCAAGCAATTACTTGGAGCATAAAGATGTATATGTACATGTAATCATATAGATGTACATGTACGTCACTATGCATAAGGGATGAATTTGGCTCTTTTGTTTTGTAAAATATATTATGACGATTTATTTACTCAAAAGCATATTATTTCAAGAAAATACCCAAAAAACATTTATATACATATTTATATGTATAATGATGTTTAAGGGTTTTATGAAAGTTATGTTCATTTCTTTTTATATAAAAGAACCCCACTCGGGTTGCCAATAATTATTTTTGTTTAATGTATAACTTGGGAACTATTTTTGAGTATGGTTTAATGTGGTAAACCCATGCATATGTGTAGGTATATATATCATTATGCTCTCTACAATTACATGTTCTTTTATGATGTTTGCAAACTTTATAAAGAAAAGGGGTCATGTTATTTAAAGTGCTAATAACAGTTTTACACAATTATAGACATGATTTTCCCCAAAATGGACTTGATTACGCACATTGTATCCCTAACTGCATGTATGTTTACACAGTTTTAATTAAACACCCACAAAATCCATTTATCATCATATGTGTAAGCTATGAAAGACAATGCTTTAATTGGGTATTATAAGTGTTTGTGTTTATTTCCTTAAAACCCATGTTTCAATTATTAAGTTATTTTCTTGGGTGTACAGATTTTAGCATTCATGTCTCCATTTATTTATGATTGAACTATCTTTATGTTATGAATATGTATGTAAAAGGGGGTTGATTAAGAATGCATCAAACCCTATGAATGAATAACCATGTCAAGATATGTGAGGGATGTATAGGACTTACATGTGATGGGTGCACCCAGAATTATATAGCGCAACAAGAATGATGTGATGGGTGCGCCTGGAACTATACAGTGCTCCAATACATTGGGTAAAGAAAGAGTCTCATGAGACGTTATGTGCGACGGTCATGGCAGTTAGCCTTGGCTTGTGCTACAATGGAAACAGGATTGGCAGTGAGCCTTGACCCGTTATGTATGTTATACGGTCTTGAAGAAAGGTATTGACAAAGTCCAGTATTATACATTCTCTCTACATGTAATGATAAAGGTCAACCAGGGGTTAGTTTAACTAACAGGACAACCCCTAGTTGAAAACTCCCATGACTATGAAAATTTAATTTATGTGTGAAGAACTGTTAGATGAATTGTATATTCTCATGAACCATGTTATGAACGTTTTCACTGCATAGCAACAAGATTCTTTTTAGAATTTAAGTAACCTTGTTTGAATATTATGCATTGTTTATTTCTCTTATGTTCCACTCTCTGATCATGTTTACTTTAAAGCATATTTCAAGTATGTACTTCTCTGTGGAAGTGGTTTCAAAAATGTTGGATTTAATGTTTTTAAAAAAAGATAATTTTGCGTTTTTAGCAAAGTGTTTTATTCTCTTCAAAAAGACTACTATGAGAAAGAGTATTCTTAAAACGTTATTAAAACCCCTTACTGGGAGTATTTGCTCACACTACGTTTTTGTTTAAAAATTTCCAGGCGTGGTTGGTACTAATCAAGTTTATCAGATGCAGCTGGTTTCCCAGAATCCTGAGCCTCGTGATCTTCTGTAGTAATGGGATATGATATATTATTTGTAAATGATGTAATGAAATGTTAAGTATATCATGTCTCATTAAGCACCCTGGGTTTTGGGGTCGCTACATTGTGTAGGATGAAATAATCAATTTTAATAAACATAACACAAGTGAAATAATTTCAAAAAACCAAGTCATCTCTTATGAATAATGGGATAAATATTGAAAGAATACAAGATTAATTAGAATTGATAATCATAAATCATTTTAGGTCTATATCGATAAAGGTAATCATTAAAACCCCATTTTAAACATAGAAACATGATGGTATCATGGAAAATTATCTTCATCACATTTTTAATTTTGTGTCAGCAATAACTTGATCCCAGTTATATCCATATGAGAAAACCCTATGATAATTCCGTTTATTATGACATAGAACATTACCCAGTGGAATGAAGTGAAATATGGGTACAACCATCAAATATTATATAGTGGGATAACTAATTTTCAATGTTCTATAATGGTAGTCAAATCATTATATAAGTTATATCAGGCTCACCCATTCTTCATAAATACTTTAAAAATACCATTCATGAATAAAAATTTTTTAATGCATTAATTTTCAATCATAACAATATCCAATATACTCACATAGCTTTATTTACCCATGGAAAAGAAATGTGATACATAAAAATATCATAATTCTTATAGAGATTGAATAAGGATTGTGTATTTACAATATATCCCCAGTAACATCAATGTTTTTCAAAATCGATGAGTTGAAATACTATTCAAATATTATTAAAAAAATTCTTGGCGAAAATAACATTTCCACTTTGAAAATTAATTTTAAAAACTAAAAAAATAAAAAATATTTTTTAAATACATTTATTTATAAAATTTCACTGAAAAATATAATGTAATATTTAAAGAAAATATTTGTAATGATTGTGGAAAAATCCATTCATGATGTAAATGATAAAAATAAGAAATTATTTTAACTTTTATTGAAAAGGGGGTCAAAAGTGGCATATTTGGAAAATATTTAGAAATTTCCTTATAAAAACATATAAAATTAGATTAAATACCACATTAAATAAATTTAATAATTCATTTTTTGATACAAATGTATATTATTTAATGCATTTATTAAAACACAGATATGGAAGGGAATGATTATAGATCTAAAATTAGATACATAATTAATATTACATAAAATAATTATTAAAATTTATTTAATAAATAATGAAGGAAATGGAAATTGAACATGTAAAACACCTTCATAACTATTGGATAATAAAACAGATCTATTTCTATAAAATGGCAGCATATGGTTTCACAAAAAGGATCCTTGAATGTAAATAATCCTGAAATTAAAGGACAATGTAATATAAAGAATTTTCTACCTTAGTAACATTTTAATCGAATGAACCATGAAAGAATAACATCAAATGAATATTTAATTATCATTAACAAAAGGATATTCATGATATAAAATGTCAAAGGGGATGTATATACTCCTCTTAAAATATGATCGGTTCATATCATAAACATATGACCCAAAGTAATAGAATTTCAGATGAATTACACTTATAAAGATCATAGAATTTAATTGAGAATTAATCAATGGAGATATTGTTTCCAATAAATATATCTCTATAAAAAAAGTCAAAATAAATAATAAAATAATTTAGATATCAATTCACATATAATCAAGGAATAATAACGTAGATAAAGATGTGTTATATCCCAATAAAATAAAATTGAGTTATGAAAAATATTTTAATTAGTTAATTTTGTAATAACCATTTTCATGTTTACTATTAGTTTTATAATGTTATATTATATTACATAATCAGTTAAGTTAATGTCAAATGTTTTGAAAATATTCGGCTTATATTTCAAAAATGAATTCGATAGGTTGAATGTGGGGTAATAGGTCATTAATACATGATATCTGGAATAATAATCATGAAATAATTATCATTTTAAAACATAAATTATACATTTAAATACAATCATGAAATATAATTTAGAAAATTAATGAACTATGTTACAATCACGGAGACGTTAGGTCATACGTTCAGATAATTAATGATTCTATTTTCAAATTATTATTTTGGAAATAAGGAAATTATTATTTAATTTATCAAAAAATATAATTATATAATATATACTATACTATTTAATTATGTATACTTATATATATTATCCATGTGATTTTGTGGTGAAAAGATGAATCACTTAAATAAGTAGAGGTTGTAGTGCACACGTACGCACGAATGACGTTCTCATTTTTTAGTGCATGTGTCACAACCCGTCCTTAGGGACCATGTCGTGACTACCCCAAGCCCGCCTCTCATAGGCCATGGGCTGGCAACTAGCACCAAAGTCGTAAATCCCGATAAAAAGGGGAGGCATTGCCTTTATAAAGTAAACAAACACCATAGAGCAAGAAAACTGAAGTAACTACTATGTAAACTGGGTACAACTGTAAGTGATGAAAAGTAAATAGGCCAGAATACAAACCCATTTAAGTAAATTACAACTGAAAAGAAAGTACAACAACTGAAATGTAAAGCAGCAATGCTGAGTTGTCCACTGGAAATCCCACCGGAATGGTGGGTATAGATATCCTCCTTAGCTCCTCAGGTCCAGTCGTCCGCTCCGTGTACGTCCCACCCAGTTGTCCACCTTCACGTACCGACTTTCTCCACAAGCTTCAACCATGATCAGCGTTGTCTGTATTCTGCATCCAACACAACATAGTTCGGGGATAACTCGTGCATGGGTGAGTATACGCTACTCAGTAGGGACCCCGTGACCCCCGAAGGTCTCCCGGAATCCACAAAGTATAATCCACAATGGAATGATACAATCACGAAGTAACAACCAAATCTGCTTAGATATATGCCCATACATATACCTAAGTCATCAATTCATGTTCGGCTCCAACATCCGAGCCCATGTTCGATCTATTCCACACAGGATAGCACAATCCAATCAACACAAGATAACACAACAAAAACCACACAGGATAGCAAAACAATCATATCGAAGACAATGATTGAAAGTCAAGGCTCAGCTCACACAGGTATACTTCATTGTAAGAGGATAGAGATGATCAAATGTAGCCACTGATTCGTCTAAGCTGTCGGACCCACGTAGGATACAAGACCAGCTAAGCTGTCAGACCCACAAAAGATACAAGACCAGATACTCTGCCAGACTCACGTAGGATACAAGTACAGAGTCTAATAATGTCGGACCCACGTAGGATACAAGAACAGTAGTCACGTACTACCAGACCCACATAGGATACAAGAATAGTAGTCATCACCGCCGAACCCACAGAGGATTTCAGTACAGTCGTCGTCACTACTGAACCCACAGATGATCCTAGTACAGTCGTCATCGTCATCGCAGTTGCAGCTAGCTCTAAGGTTCCCGCACACAGCATTCTCGATTCCGGGAGGGTCCGCTACATGAGCCAAGGGATTCGATACATCAACTGACACTAAGTCTGGAGTTTATGTATCCCAATGTTCTGTCTAGGTAAAAGTAACTCAATGCCACGGACGGCGCGTCAATCGGACACCCAGTCTGAGAGTTATTAGTTTTTTCGTCCTAGGGGCCTGGTCGGTTTTTAAGTCAAAACCAACCTGACCGTACTCCAACTGCGTCCAAACCTCGAGCAGAGTAAGCCAAAAGGTCCATCTCACTATGAGGAAGCCAACAAAGTCAATGGCACACTAATCGGATGACCGGAGCTCAAGTTATAGGCGTCTCCGCTCCGAAGGCCAGGTTGGTTTCGTGTTCGAACCAACCCTGCCATACCAAAACTTCTTCTAAACCTTGGGTTTAATATACCGAATCGACCGCCTCAAACCAAGGATCACTACGCAACTGACGGTACATCGATCGGAGGTCCATAGCCCATGATATGGGCATCTGAACTTAACTTTCCGAAAACAGGGGGTTTGGGCCCAGCCCGACCCGGCCCAATACCCCCTGGGTCAGCCTGAACCTGGTCAACCTGACCCGGGTCTGGGTACGGCCAACTAGGGCGCGACCAGGCCGGTGCGGCCCGACCCACCGCAGGCGGCCCGGCCCGGCACTTGCGGTTCGGGTGCCCGCATGCTGAGCCGCCGTGGAAGGGGGGAGACGCCGCCCCCTTCGAACCGAACAGAGGACCCGCAGGTCAGGGCCCACCTCCTGTAGCACCAGCGGCCGGTGGTTCTAGCTGCCCTCCCATGATCTACTGTAGCCAAACGCTGCGGCCCTCCAGGCTTCTCCAGTGCGATGTGACGATGCCACACCCCTCCGCCGTGGCCCCGCTCTGGTCGCGGCCTCTTTCAACCTCAACGGCGCCGCGCTCCTTCACTGCGGTGATATTCCTCCGTCCCACGCGGTGTCGTTGCACCTCGCTGCCTTCATCCCAAACCACAATGGTGAACATCAAAAAAGGGGGAAAATAATCTTCCGTGTTCATGCGGTCCTACCTCCCCCCGTTAAAATGATAACAGGCGGACTAAATATTTAACGATGAACGCAATGAATAATCACATCTTAAAAACATACCCCTACCTTTAAGTAGTTGTCGAAAAAAGATTATCACGGAAAATGGCATCGCGAGGTAAATCTTCGTACGTGCTTGACGGAGAAAGTCCGAGGTGGAGCAGCATCTCACACAGGCTGTGGAGAGGAGAAGAAAGGCACGACGATCACTCCTTGCGGTGACAGTATTCTTCGTCGTGGTCTTGACGTTCTTCGCATTAATCAATTTGGAAGATGACGTTCTTCAAGACTAGAGCCCTCCTCTCCAAAAATATCCACACAACAATTCAACAAAAATAAAATATGGCTTTACTTTATTTTATTACTCATTCCTACCTTTTTTCAAAATTCTAATTGAATTCACCAAATTAATTAAGGTGCGTTGTCCATTTAATTAGGCGTTTTATTGGAATGTATTTTAATGTGGATGAGCTACCAAATTAATTTCCAGAGGGGGGTTTAATGGGGTGTTAAGTAAATTGAAGGAGGTGGGGGCTCGTCTGGGCCCCACCCCAACGTCCTCACATCTTCCTTTCCCATAACACTTAAACCATCAATAAAAAAATAAAAATAAATTTTTTTAAAAAAAATATTTTTAATCCTCAAATTTTCTAACATCTCCTCCCAAGAAAATAAAACTCTAGAAAAAGTCTTCTTAATCAATTACTGGTGTTGCAGTTTCATTGGTGTCCTCGGATTTCGATTTTGATCACCAGTTAAAAAGTTAGGAAAACCCGCTCATTCGTTCACTGAATATAGCCGAGATAAAGTTCAGAAAATGATTCTGGGCACACCGGGCCTCAGAATCAGGTTCCGTCAGAAACATTATACTTGTAAAATTAAAAAGAAATTAAAAAAAATTCCATTAATATTACGGGTCTTTACATTAATACCACCTCAGGGATTTACGTCTCCATAAAGATACATCACAAACTAGGGGAACAAATGAGGGTACTGAGAACGCATATGAGCCTCCTGCTCCCAAGTGCTCTCTTAGAGGATTTTATGCTGCCATCTGATGTGCACTAGAGGAATCGAATGCCCAAGTAGGACCCACTCCTGTCGATCCTCAATCTCCATCAGGACCTCTGCAAAAGTCACCCCGTCATCAATGTCTAGCTCCCGATGGTCGATGATATGTGTCGTGTCGTGCACGTATCTCCTCAGATAAGATACGTGGAAGATGTCATGCACCAGGTGCAACTGAGGTGGTAGAGCCAGGCGATAAGCCACCTCGCCTATCCTGCTGAGAACATGGAATGGTCCGATGAAATATGGTGATAACATGCTGCCCCGACCAAATCTCCATAATCCATGTCGAGGTGAGACCCTCAAGAAAACGTGGTCGCCATCCTCAAACTCTAGTGATCTCCGCCTCCTGTCACATATGACTTCTGTCGGCTCTGAGCTATCCTCATCCGCTCCTGGATGACCTGGACCTTCTCTGTCGTGGATTGGACTATCTATGGTCCCACAAGTGCTAACTCCCCAGGGTCTGTCTAGCTCAGAGGTGATCTGCAAGGTCTGTCGTACAATGCCTCGTATGGTGCCATCCCGATGGTGGAGTGCTAGCTGTTGTTGTACACAAACTCCACCAAGGGTAGGTGATCCTCCCAGCTACGACCAAGGTCGAGGATACATGCACTGAACATTTTATCGAGAGTATGAATGGTGCTCTCGGTCTGACCATCTGTCTGAGGTTGAAAGGCGGTGCTCAGACGTAGCTGCATCCCGAATGCCTCATGCAACCACTTCCAATGCCGGGAAGTAAAGAGAGCATCTCGATTGGAGATGATAGATGATGGAACTCCATGAAGCTGTACAATCTCTTGAACTTAGAGACATCCCAAGATCTCTAATAAGACCTACTCTCTGATGGGTAATAAGTGGGATGACTTGGTGAGTTGGTTGACAATCACGAAAATGGAGTCATGACCTCTGGATGTTTGTGGAAGTCCAGTCACAAAATCCAAAGATATTCTATCACACTTCCACTCCAGGACCTCCAAGGGTTGTACCAAGCCTGCTGGTACTTGGTACTCCACCTTCACCTGCTGGCAGGTGAGGCATTGAGAAATGAACTCTGCTATATCCTTCTTCATACCTGGCCACCAGTGCTATCGTCTGAGATCCTGGTACATCTTCTCCACTCCTGGATGTACCACTAAAGGGTAGGTGTGAAACTCTCTTAGCACCTTCTCCTGTAAAGAAATTGGTACCATGGTACGTCCTCTGAAAAGGACAACGTGCTCTCCTCCCATTGAAAATCCATCAGGTGCCTGTCCTGTGGAAATATGTGCACGTCACGTATTACGGTCAACGTCCCCAAGCTGTGCCTCTCTGACCCGCTGAATATGTGGAGGAGTGACTGTGAGTGACTATAGAAAGACTGCTTCATCTCTGTCTACTAAGGATATCTGCAAAGCGGCTAGATGCTCTGTCGCCTCCCCAAGTAGCTGAATCCCCATCCTCCTATTGAGAGCATCAGCTACTACGTTCCCCTTTCCAGGAGTATAGACTATCTCAAAGTCATTGTCCTGGAGGGACTCGAGCCATCGCTGCTATCTCAAGTTCAGGTCCTTCTGTGAGAATATGTACCTGAGAATATGGTGGTCAGAGTAGATTATAAAGCGCTCTCCCATCAGATAGTGTCGCCACATCTTCAGAGCGAAGTCCACTGCTGCTAACTCTAGGTCATGGGTAGCATAGTTCTGCTCATGCTGCCTCAAATATCGTGATCCATAGGTTCTCACTTCCCACTCCTGCATCAGTACACACCCGAGTCCGGTCCCTGATGCATAGCAGTAAACTACGTACCCTACTCCTGCTACTGGTAGCCTCAAGATAGGTGCACTAGTCAATCTCTGTCTCAGCTCCTGGAAGATCTGATGACAACTCTCTGACCACATGAAGGGTTTCCCCTTCTTCTTCAAAGCTAAATGCGGTGCTGCAACTCTAGAGAAGTCAGACACGAATCTCCTGTAGTACCCAGCCAAACCTAGGAAACTCCGCACCTCCGTCGCACTCCTGGGTGGCTCCCAAGCTAGCAGTACCTCGATATTCGCAGGATCCACTGCAACTCCAGCCTCAGAGATGACGTGTCCCAAGAAGTTGAGATCATGTATCCAAAACTGACACTTTGAGAGCATACCATAAATATAGTTCTCTTGTAGTGTGACCAATACAACCCGCAAGGGGTAGGCGTGCTCTTTCTCAGTGGTCGAGTATATCAATATGTCATTGATCAAGACCACAAAAAATAGATCGAGGTAAGGCTGGAAGATCATGTTCATGAGACTCATGAACACTGCTGGAGCATTGGTTATGCCGAAAGGCATAACCAAGAACTCATAGTGGATATACCGACATCTTAAGGTCATCTTTTGTAGGTCCTCATCCCGAACTCTGAGCTGATGATAGCCTGACCTGAGGTCTATATTCGAGAACCACCGTGCTCCCTTGAGCTGATCAAAGAGGTCTTAAATCCTCAGCTGTGGATACATGTTCATCATGGTCACCTGGTTCAGGTGATGATAGTCGACACAAAGTCGCAAGCTCCCATCCGCCTTCTTGGCGAACAAAATTGGGGAAGCCTCAGGTGAAACAATGGGTCGGATGAATCCCTTTCCCTGTAAGTCTTCCAGCTGTAACCATAGCTCTCGAAGCTCAGCGGGAGACATCCGATATGCTGGAGTGGATATCATGGTTGTCTCGTGGTACATGTCAATCTAAAAGTCTACCTCTCTATGAGGAGGTAGTCTTGGAATGTCGTCAGGAAAAACGTCCTCATACTGATCCAACAATATAGGAAAAATCGGACTCCGCACGTCAACTGCTCCTAGGATGAGGCTAACAAACTGATGAGTGATTGGCTGTCCTCTCCTCTATGTGAGTCCATCCTGCACAGAAAAGGCTCCCTTCTCACTGGTGAAGGTGAACCTTCTCCCATCGGTGCAGACGCACAACACCTTATGCCTTATATAGTCGTTCTAGGAATGGACTGTAGATAACCAATCCATACCCAAGATGACGTCATAAGGCCTCGACGCTGCAATAAGAAGATCTCAGCCAAATCTCTCTCCTCCTAGAGTAAGCTCACATGGCCGGCACTAGTGCGTAATCGTCGAGTCTTCTCCCGTAGGAGTCTCTAGCCATAAGGATCGAGCCAACGGCTCTGTCAGAATCTCTGAGCTCCGAACAAGGGCAACGACAATGAATGAATGACCCGATCTTGTGACTATAAGAACTGAAGCAAGGGTGGAGTAGAAAGAGATAGTACCTCAAATAATCTCTGGTGCGTCGTGGTCGTACGCCTATGCTACCTGAAGCAGAGCCTACCTCTGCCCTCCAGCTCCCTGTGGTCGGGGTGGACCTCCTGGTGGTGGTGGTGGTAAAGCCTCAAAGCGTCGCCCACCACCTGTTGCTCAGCCAGCTCCTCTGCCGCATCCACCTTCTCCCTACAGACTTCCACGGTTGACCCTCTGCCTCATCCTGGGTGGTCCCTCAACCGTCCAGTACTTCTATCTGCGTCGGAATGATGAGGGAGATCGTCGAATCCCTGATCTCATTCCTAAGTCTCTGCTAAGGTCCAGGACCGGAATAATGGGTCACGTACCATGTCCGTCAAATAGCACGAGAGATCAGTAAATCTTGCCGAGTACTGGGCTACCGTCATGCTGCCCTGCCACAGCATTAGTAGCTCATGAATGCACACCGAACGTAGGGTGGCTGGGATGAACTCTGAGTGGAAGAGGCTCTCAAACGTAGTGTGGGCATAACCCGTCCGCTCTGTGTACGTCCTGCCCAGTGGTCCACCTCTAGGTACAAACTTGCTGCACAATCCTCAACCAAAATCAGTGTTTTCCGTCTTCTGAATCCACCACAACATAGTGTGGGCATAACCCATGCTGGGGTGAGAATACACTACTCAGTAGGGACCCTGACACCCTCAAAGGTCTCCTTGAATCCACAAAGGATAATCCACAAAGGAAAGATACAATCACAAAGTAACAACCCAGTCTACTTAGGTATATGCCCATAGATATACCTAAGCCATCAGTTCCAGTTCGGCTCCAACATCCGAGCCCAAGATTGATCTAGTCCACACAGGATAGAGCAATCCAATCCACATAGGATAACATAACCAAAACCACACAGGATAAAAACAATCATATCGAAGTCAATGATTGAAAGTCCAGACTCAGCTCGCACAGGTATACTCCTTCGTAAGATGATAGATATGATCATATGTAGCCACAGATTAATCTAAGTTGTAGGACCCACGTAGGATACAAGACCAGCTAAGCTGTCTGACCCACAAAAGATACAAGACTAGCTACTCTACCGGACCCACGTAGGATACAAGTACATAGTCAATTACTTCCAGACCCACATAGGAGACAAGAAGAGTAGTCATGTACTGCTAGACGAACATAGGATACAAGATCAGTAGTCATCACTGCCAAAACCATGGAGTATTTCAGTATGTTCATCATTGCTACGGAACCCACAGAGGATCCCAGTATAGTCGTCATCATCGTTGCAGTTGCAGCCAGCTCTAGGGTTCCCACACATAGCATGTTCAATTATGGGAGGGTTTGCTCCACGAGCCAAGGGGGTCTATACATCAACTAACACAAAGTCCGAAGTTGATGTATCACAAAGTTCTGTCTCATCAAAAGGAACTCAACGCGTCAGACGGCGCGTCAATCAGACGCCCGGTCTGAGAGATATTGGATTTTTCGTCTGAGCGGCCCAGTTGGTTTTTAAGTAAAAACCAACCCAACCGTACTCCAACTACATCCAAACATCGACCTGAGTAATCCAAAAGGTCCATCTCACTAAGAGGAAACCAATAAAGTTGAAGACACGTCAAATGGACGTCCGGAGCTCAAGTTATAAGTGTTTCCGCTCCGAAGGCCCGGTTGGTTTCGTGTTCAAACCAACATGGATATAAACAAATTTCCCCAAAACCTTGAATTTAATATACCGAAACTACCATCTCGATCCAAGGATCACTATGCAACTAACGGTGCGTCGATCAGAGGTCTGTAGCCCAAGATATGGGCGTTTGAACGAAACTGTCTGAAAACAGCAGGTTTGGACCCGGCCCGACCCGACCCAATAGCCCTGGGTCGGCCCGAACCCGGTCGAACCAACCCGGGTCGTGGTCCGGCACACTATGGCGTGGCCCTGCCCGGAAGGTGCAGCCCGGCCCGGCCGGCGCGGCCCAGTGCTGGCCGTCCGGGCCGGCGGGGGCAGTCCGGCCCAACCCACCTAGTTCGTCCCAGTCCGGGTGCCCACGTGATGAGTGGATGCTGAAGGGGGGGGGGGGAGGAGTTTCCGCCCCTTTAGAACTGAATGACGGATCCGCTGGGGGTCCGTACTGCTGTGCTGAGCAGGGGTTCAAACCCTCAGATTTTTCAGAACTGGTCGGCCGGCAAATTGTCCCACGCGGGACCGGTTGGTCCCACCTCCTGTAGAACGGGTGGCCGGAGGTTCCGAAAGACCTCCATTGCTCCGCCGTGTCCAATGGTCAGAGCCTTGGTCCAACTGGCACGGCAGGACGGCACCACACCCCTCCACCGCGGTCCCGCTCCAGCTGCGGCCTCGTTCGGCCTCAACGGTGCGCAGCGATGGCGTCGCGCTCCTTCGCTACAGTGATATTCCTCATTCACGCGCAGTGCCGTTGCACCACGCCGCCTTCGTCCCAAAGCACAATAGTGAACATCAACAAAGGGGGAGGAGGATCGGACGTGTTCGTGTGGTCTGACCTCCTCCCATTAAAACGATAACATGCGGCCCAAATATTTAACGATGAACGCAAAGAATAATCACATCGTAAAAACACACCCCTAACTTGAGGTAGTTGTTGAAAGAAGATTTATGCAGAAAACAGTGTCGAATGGTTAAGCTCCATACATGCTGGACGGAGAGCATCCGAGGTGAAGCATCATCTCACACTGGCTGCAGAGAGGAGAAGAGAGGCACGACGATCACTCCTTGCGGTGACAGTGTTCTTTGTCGAGGTCTTGACATTATTCACGTTCTTCAACATGGAAGATGACGTTCTTCAAGACTAGATCCCTCCTCTCCAATAATCTACACACAATGATTCAACAAAAATTAAATAAGGCTTTGCCTTATTTTATTACTCATGCCAAACTTTTTCAAAATTCCAATTGAATTCACCAAATTAATTAACTTGCATTGTCCAATTAATTAGGAATTTTATTGGAAAGTATTTTAATGTGGACGAGTTACAAAATTAATTGCTAGAGGGGGGGGATTAATGGGGTGCTAGGGAAATTGAAGGAGGTGGGGGATCGTGTGCGCCCCACCCCAACAACCTCACATCTTCCTTTCCCATAACACTTAAACCATCAGTAAAGAAATAAAAATAAAATTTTAAACCAATTTTATTTTTATTCCTCACATTTTCTAACATCTCCTCCCGAGCAAACACAACTCCAAAAAAAGTCTTCCTAAGCAATTACCGGCGTTGCGGTTTCATCGGTGTCCTTGGATTTCGATTTTGAGCACCGGTTCAAAAGTTAGGAAAACCCACTTCTTCGTTCACTAAACGTACCTGATCTAAACTTTGGAAAATGATTCCGGGCACATCGGGCGTCAGAATAAGGGGCTGTCAGAAACTGTATACTCATAAAATTCCAATGAAATTATGAAAATATTTTTCTTGAAAATTACGTATAGTTACATTACTCCCACCTCAGTTTTTTACGTCCCCATAAAGATACATCACAAACTAGGGGAATAAATGAGGGTACTGAGAACACATCTGAGCCTCCCGCTCCCAAGTTCTCTCCTCGAGGTTTTCGTGCTTCCATCTGATGTGAACTAGAGGGATCGACCGCTCACGTAGGACCCACTCCTTTTGATCCTCGATCTCCATCGGGACCTCTGCAAAAGTCGCCCCATCATCAATGTCTAGCTCCCCATTGTCCATGATATGCATCGGGTCGTGCACGTATCTCCTCAACTGAGATACATGGAAGACGTCGTGCACCCGGTGCAACTGAGGTGGTAGAGACAGGCGATAAGACACCTCACCAATCCTGTTGAGAACCTGGAATAGTCCGATGAAACGTGGAGATAAATTTCTACCCCGACCAAATCCATTTAATCCATGTCGAGGTGAGACCCTCAAGAAAATGTGTTCGCCATCCTCAAACTCTAGTGGTCTCCGCCTCCTGTCATCTTAAGACATATGTCGGCTCTGAACTATCCTCATCCGCTCCTGGATGACCTGGACCTTCTCTATCATGGCTTGGACCATCTCTGGTCCCACAAGTACTGACTCCCAAGGGTCTGTCGAACACAGAGGTGATCTGTAAGGTTGGTCGTACAATGCATCGTATGGTGCCATCACTATGGTGGAGTGGTAGCTGTTGTTGTATGCAAACTCCACCAAGGGTAGGTGATCCTCCCAGATATGACCAAGGTCAAGGAAACAAGCACAGAACATGTCCTCAAGAGTCTGAATAGTCCTCTCTGTCTGACCATCCGTCTGAGGTTTAAAGGCGGTGCTCAGACGTAGCTGCATCCTGAATGTCTCATACAACCCTTCTAGAGCCAGGAAGTAAAGAAATCTTCTCGATCGTAGACAATAGATGATGGCACACCATGAAGCCGTACAATCTCTTGAATGTAGAGACATCCCAAGATCTCTAATAATACATGATCTCTAATGTATAATAAGTGGTCCGACTTGGTGAGTCGGTCGACAATCACCCAAATGGAGTCGTGACCTCTAGATGTATGTAGAAGTCCAGTCATGAAATCCATAGATATTCTGTCCCACTTCCACTCTGGGACCTCCAAGGGTTGTACCAAGCCTGCTGGTACCTGTTGCTCCGCCTTCACCTACATGCAGGTGAGGCATCGAGAAATGATCTCTGTTACAGCCTTCTTCATACTCGGCC
The DNA here is from genome assembly GCA_963277665.1 of Viscum album. Classification (NCBI taxonomy): domain Eukaryota; kingdom Viridiplantae; phylum Streptophyta; class Magnoliopsida; order Santalales; family Viscaceae; genus Viscum; species Viscum album. The sequence continues at coordinate 175,622,976 of OY728128.1, forward strand.
ACCAGTGCTATCATATGAGATCCTAGTACATATTCTCCACTCTTGGATGTACCACTAAAGGGGAGGTTTGAAACTCTCTTAGAACCTCCTCCGGTAAAGAAATTGGTACAATGGTACGTCCTCTGAAAAGGATGATGTGCTATCCTCTCATCGAAAAACCATCAGGTGCATGTCCTGTGGAAATCTGTGCACGTCACATCTCGTAGTCAACGTCCCCAGGCTGTGCCTCTCTGAACCACTGAAGAAGTGGAGGAGTGTCTGTGAGTGACTGTATAAAGGCTTCACCATCTCTATCTATGAAGGATATATAGAAAGCAACTAGCTTCTCTATCGCCTCCCCAAGTAGATGAATGCTTGTCCTCCTGCTGAGGGAATCAGCTACTACGTTCCCCTCTCTAGGATTATAGACTATCCCAAATACATAGTCCTGGAGGAACTCGAGCCATCGCCGCTGCCTGAGGTTCAAGTCCTTCTACGAGAAGATGTACCTGAGACTCTGGTGGTCATAGTAGACTTTAAAGCACTCGACCATCAGATAGTGTCACCACATCTTTAGAACAAAGACCACTACTGCAAAGTCCAGGTCATGGGTAGCATTGTTCTTCTCATGCTGCCACAACTGTCCTGATACATAGGCGGTCACTACCCGCTCCTGCATCATTACAAACCCGATTCCAGTCCCTGATGCATCGTAGTAGACTACGTACCCTACTCCCTCCTCCGGTAGCCTCAAGATAGTTGCACTGTTCAATCTCTGTCTCAGCTCCTGGAAGATATGCTGATAACTATATGACCACACAAAGGGTTTCCACTTCTTTGTCAAACATGTAAGCGGTGTCGCAACTACGGAGATGTTAGACACGAATCTCCGGTAGTACCCATCCAAACCTAGGAATCTCCGCACCTCCATCATGCTCCTGGGTGGCTCCCAAGCTAGCACTGCCTCGATCTTCGCAAGATCCACCGCAAATCCAGCCTCAAATATGATGTGTCCCATGAAGATGACCTCACGTATCCAGAACTGACACTTCGAGAGCATACCATAAAGCTAGTGCTCTCGGAGTGTGTCCAGTACAACCCACAAGTGGTAGGCGTGCTCCTCCTCAGAGGTCGAGTATATCTATAAGTCTTCGATGAAGACCACGAAAAATCTATTTAGGTAAAGCTATAAGATCATGTTCATTAGACTCATGAACATTTCTGGAGCATTGGTTATGATGAAAGGAATAACCAAGAACTCATAGTGGTCATACCGACATGTGAAGGCTGTCTTTTGCACGTCCTCATCCCGAACTCTGAGCTGATGATAGCCTGACCAGAGATCTATCTTCAAGAACCACCGTGCTCACTTGAGCTGATTGAAGAGGTTTTCAATCCTCAGTAGTGGATACATGTTCCTCACAGTCACCTGGTTCAGGCGACGATAGTCTACACAAAGTCTCATGCTCTCGTCCGCCTTCTTGACGAAAAAAATTGGGGAAGCCCAGGGTGAAACACTGGGTCAGATAAATCCCTTGCCCTGCAAGTCTTCCAGTTGTACCCGTAGCTCTCGAAGCTCAGCGGGGGCCATCCGATATGCTGGAGTGGATATCAGGGCTGTCTCCGGGTATAGGTCAATATAAAATTCTACCTCTCTGCGATGATGTAGTCATGGAACGTCACCAGAAAAAAGGTCTGCATACTGATCCACCACTACAGGAAAACTCAGACTCTGCATGTCAACTGCTCCTAGGATGAGGCTAGCCAACTGATGAGTGATCAATTGTCCTCTCCTCTGCGTGAGTCCATCCTGCGCTAAAAAGGCTCCCTTCTCAATGGTGAAGGTGAACCTACTCCGATCGGTGCGGACACAATCCACCTTATGCCTAATACAATCGATCTGAGCATAGACTGTAGATAACCAATACGTTCCCAAGATGATGTCATAAGGCCTCGACGCCACTACAAGAAGATCCCAGCCGAATATCTCACCTCCTTGAGTAAGCTCACACTGCCGGCACCAGTGCATCATCGTCAAGTCAGCTCCCGTAGGAGTCTCTATCCATAAGGATCGAGCCAACGACTCCGTCGGAATCTCCATCCTCCGATCAAGGGCAAAGGAAATGAATGAATGACTCGCTCCTGTGTCTATAAGAACTGCAGAAAGGGTGGATTATACACAGATAATACCTCGAATCATCTTTGGTGTGTCGTGGTCGTAGGCCTCCGCTGCCTGAAGCTGAACCTGCCTTTACCAGCCAGCTCCCTATGGTCGGGGTGGACTACCTGGTGGTGGTGGTGGTAAAGTCTGAAAGCGCCGCCCTCCACCTGCTGCTCAGCCAGCTCCTCTGCCTCATCAACTTGCTCCCTAGGGACTACCATGTTCGACCCTCTGCCTCTACCTGGGTGGTCCCTCAACCGTCTGCTGCTCCTCTGCACGGCGGGTCGGGCAGTCACAAGCCATGTGGCCCTGCCCGCCGTATGAGTAGCATTGTCTGTCCCTCGTAAGATTGGCTCTACGCCATGTGCCCCGCACCTCTGAGCCAGTGTCCTGAGGTCATACGCCTGAAGGTATGGTCCGCCGGGACCCCTGTGACATCTGTCGACTGCCAGCTGCATAAGACTCAGATACGTGATGCCCGACGGTAGGTCTTGCTGCTGGTGTAGGCTCAGCAAGAAATCTCTCTATGAGAATGGCTTGCTCCAGTACTCTTGCCTGTGTCATAATTCGGAGGGACATCATCGATTCCCTAATCTCATGCCTCAGTCCCTGCTCGAAGTTCAGGGCCTAGAAGAATGGGCCACGTACCATGTCCGTCGAATAACGCAAGAGATCGGTAAATCTAGCCGAGTACTGGGCTACCGTCATGCTGCCCTGCGGCAGATGTAGGAGCTCCTGAATGCGCACGGCATGTAGGGTGCCTGGCACGAACTATGAGTGGAAGAGGATCTCAATGTCCATCTAGATGAGAGATGCCTCGCCATTCACCTAGAGCATCAGGCTCCACCATCTGTCTACTGCTGCGTGTAGGAGGCTCACTGTAAGGAAAACCATGAGGTCAGCTGTTGTCCCCACTATCCTTAAAACTCACACAACAGCCTCCAGCCAATCCTTTGCTGCCTGAGGAACCGTCTCCCCGCAGAACCTGGGCGATCTCTATCACTGAAACTCGTGCAGTTCACTAAGTCGACAAGCACTCTCAGCGGCTGGCGCTGGTGGCATCGGTGGATCGACGGGTAGAGGTACCGTCGATGCCTCTACTGTAGTAGGGCCCTACATCGAGGCCTCTTTGCTCGGTGGGCTGTCGTCTTTCACAAAGCTCGTAACCCTAGATAGCTGTCGTCGTGGGGCCATCCTGAAATGAAACAGGTGATCCATGGTCAATACATTATACCTTGTTAGCTGACACAATTAAATCACAAAGAAAACTTATGAAACACACATGAAATCAATATTTTCGTGCACTAAGTTGAAAATCCGTAGTCAGGGTCCTGGTGTATCGATACGGCGGCCGCCGCACCAACACTGGACTCCCTAGACTGATAACCACACTGAATACCCTTAACACTATTGCTTTACATAGAAAAAATATCATAGTCCAGAGTTCTACGGTAGAACCGAACTACTCTAATACCAATTTGTCGCGACCCATCCTCAGGGGCCATGCCGTCACTACCCCAAGCCCACCTTCCATAGGCCAAGGGCCGGTGACCAGCACCAATGGCGTAAATCCCGATACAAAGGGAAGTAATTGCCTTTATAATGTAAAAAAACACCACAGAGTAAGCAAGTTGAAGTAAACACTAAGTAAACTGGGTACAACTGTAAGTGCTGGAAAGTATACGGGCAGAATATAATCCCAACTGAAGTAAAGTACAATTGAAAAGAAAGTACAGCAACTGAAAAGTAATGTAGCAACGCCAATCCATCCACTGGAAATCCAACATGAAGGGTGGGTACAGATAGCCTCCTCAGCTCCTCGGGTCTAGCCATCCGCTCCGTGTACATCCCGCCCAGTGGTCCAGCTCCAGGTACCGACTTGCTCCACAAGCCTCAACCACAATAAGCATTGTCCATCGTCTATATCCAACACAACGTAGTGCGGGCATAACCCATGCAGGGGTCAGTATACGCTACTCAATAAGGACCCCGAGACCCCCGAAGGTCTCCCAGAATCCACAAAGGATTATCCACAAAGGAAAGATACAATCACAAAGTAACAACCTACTCTACTTAGGTATATGCCCATAAATATACCTAAGTCTTCTATTCTAGTTCAGCTCTAACATCCGAGTCCATGTTCGATCTAGTCCACACAGGATAGCACAATCCAATACACACAATAAAAAACAACCAAAACCACACATGATAGAAAAACAATCATATCGAAGACAATGATTGAAAGTCAAGACCCAGCTCACATAGGCATACTTCTTCGTAAGACGATAGAGATGATCAGATGTAGCCACTGATTCATCTAATCTATCAGACCCACGTAGGATACAAGACCAGCTAAGCTGTCGGACCCACAAAGGATACAAGACCAGCTACTCTGCCAGACCCACGTAGGATACAAGTACAGAGTCAAATACTGCCGGACCCAAGTAGGATAAAAGAACAGTAGTCACGTACTGCCAGACCCACATAGGATACAAGAACAGTAGTCATCATCGTCAAACCCACAGAGGATTTTAGTATGGTCGTCAACGCTGCTGAACCCACGAAGGATCCCAGTACAGTCGTCATCATCGTCGCAGTTGCAGCCAGCTCTAGGGTTCCTGCACATAGCATGCTCGATTCTGGGAGGGTCTGCTACATGAGCCAAGGGGGTCGATACATCAACTGACACGAAGTCCAGAGTTGATGTATCCCAAAGTTCCATCTCATCAAAAGGAACTCAACGTGACAGACGGCGCGTCACTCGGACGCCCGGTCTGAGAGTTATTGGCTTTTTCGTCCTAGAGGACATGTTGGTTTTTAAGTCGAAACCAACCCAACCATACTACAACCACAACCAAACCTCAAGTGGAGTAAGTAAAAGGGTCAATATCACTATGAGGAAACCAAAAAAGTTGACGACATGTCAATTGGACGTTCGGAGCTCAAGTTATAAGTGTTTCTTCTTCGAAGGCCCGATTGGTTTCGTGTTCGAACCAACCCTTCCAAACCCAAAGTTCTCTAAAACATTTAATTTAATATACTGATATGACCATATCTATCCAAGGATCGCTACACAACTGACGGTACATCGATTGGAGGTCTGTAGCCCAAGATATGGGTATTTGAATGAAACTGCACGAAAACAGGGGGTTTGGGCCCGACCCGACCCGACCCAATACCCCCTGGGTCGGCCCAAACTGGGTCGACCCGACCTGGTCCTAGTCCGGCCCGGTAGGGCGCGGCCCAAATAGGCTTGCGCGGCATGGCCCGACCGGCGCAGCCCGACCCCTCCGGCGCGGCCCGACGCGGGCGGTCCGGCCCGACCCTGCCAACTCAGCCCGGTCCGGGCACCCACATGCTGAGTGGACGCGGATGGGGGGGAGCCTCCGCCCCCTTCAAATCAAACGGCGGACCCACTGGGGGTCCCCCCTGCTACACTGACCGGGGGATCAAACCCCTAGTTTTTTCGAATCTGGCTGACCATAAAGGTCGGCCAATTGTGTCGCGCGGGACCGGTTGGTCCCCCCCTCCTGTAGCACGGGTAGCCGGTGGTTCTGACAACCCTCCCCTGCTCCACCGCGGCCATAGGTCACATCCTTGGTCCGACCGGCACGGAACGATGGCGCCACACCCCTCCATCGCGACCCTGCTCCGGTCGTGACCACATTTGGACTCAACGATGCTGGGCGATGACGTCGCGCTTCTTCTCCACGGTGATATTCCACATTCTCACACGATGCCGTTGCACCACGCCACCTTCGTCCCAAACCGAAATAATGAACATCAATGAAGGGGTAGGAGGATCTTCCATGTTCGTGTGGTCTGACCTCCCCTATTTAAAATGATAACAGGTGGCCCAAATATTTAACGATGAATGCAAAGAATAATCACATCGTAAAAACACACCCATACCTTGAAGTAGTTATCGAATGTAGATAGTCGCGGAAAATGGAATCATGAGGTAAAGCTCCAAAAGTGCTTGAAGGAGAACTTCCGAGGTGGAGCAGTGTCTCACACTAGCTACGGAGAGGAGAATAAAGGCATGACGATCACTCCTTGCGGTGACGACGTTCTTTGTCGAGGTCTTGACGTTCTTCGCGTTCTTCAACGTGGAAGATGAAGTTCTTCAAGAATGGAGCCCTACTCTCCAAAAATCTCCACACAATGATTCAACAAAAATAAAATAAGTCTTTGCCTTATTTTATTACTCATCCTATCCTTTTTCAAAATTCCAATTGTATTCACCATATTAAATCACTTGTGTTCTCCAATTGATTACGTGTTTTATTGGCATGTATTTTACGGTGGACGAGTTAAAATATTAATTGCTAGAGGGGGGGTTAATGGGGTGTTGGGGATATTGAAGAAAGTGGGGGATCGTATGGGCCCCAACCCAACTTCCTCACATCTTCCTGTCCCATAACACTTAAACCATCAGTAATGAAATAAAAATTAAATTGTGAAGCAATTTTAATTTCTTTTCTCACATTTTTTAACATCTCCTCTTGAGAAAACGCAACTCCAGAAAAAGACTTCCTAATCAATTACCGGTGTTGTGGTTTAATCGGTGTCCTCAGATTTCGATTCCAAGCACTGGTTCAAAAGTTAGGAAAACTCACTCGTATGTTCACTGAACGTACCCGAGCTAAACTTTGGAAGACGATTCCGGGCACACTGGGCCTCAGAATCTGGTGCCGTCAGAAACTTCATACTCCTAAAATTCCCAAAAAATTTAGAAAAAAATTTCCTTGAAAATACCGAGTCTTTACAGTATGATATATTATAATCTCAGAATTATACATATTTCTGGAATATACTATATAAATATTAATTCCATCCTTATAACCATCTATGAGAGTAGGTTATGAAAAAAATATATACCATTTTGTGAAGTGGTATTCCACCATACACACGATTGATGGACTGAATTCCAATTTTTGGGAGGTTGGACATGGATATAAGATATATAATTAATATAATAAATCTTAATTATATATGCGACACTATTTTTTTTATTTTAAAATGGTTGGAAAATATTTTATGGTGGTTTTAGAAGAAATAAAACTAAATCATGTGGTTAAAAACTATACCTATTCGGTGGAAAATATCCTTTTTCTAAAACCTATAAGATTGGTATTATGGACAAACTATGGATTTTTGAATATGAGAAGGGATATTAGGAAGATTTTTCAGTTGTTATTGGATAAACCATATAGTTATTAAGAATTTAATTAATGTGATGAATATGTTCCCTTTTTTAAGATATAGAAAGGAAATATTTTGAATTTCATAAAATTTTATATTAATATAAATTAATTTTGATGTCCAGATAGAAAAAACAGATAATATAAAATGATGTTATTTTTTTTGTTGACAATATCTTATCTAACTATATTTTTATAAATTTGGATAAAATTTTTATTATAATATTTTTTTAAACATTGATTTAAAATTTTCACACTTACCACAAAAATATGTTTTTTAAATATTTGAGGGTCATTATTGTTACTATAAATGTAATAACTAATCATAAATGGAACACTGATTCTATTTCCCTTACAAACCAATCACATTGTTGGAGATATGGTTTTTTGAATTTTAAATTATTTAATAATATATTATTTTCATAAAATATCAATAATATCACTTTAGAAATATTAATTTAGTTTGACATTAATAACATCAATAAATACAGAAAAATTAAATTCATGTAATTTAATACATCTATAAAATGTCATATTATTCTATAAAATTCATATATCTAATCAATTATTTCAAATTATATTATTTTAATTATTTTTAATATCATTAATTTTATAATTCCATTAATTAAATAATTAATTTGTGAGTGTTATCTAATCATTTTGATGATATTATTTGTTCACTATAAATTAAAAATAAAATGCTATGATGAATTTTTTGAACATTAATTTTCATCTCTTAGTAAAGGTCATGTCCCATTATCTTCCATTCCCTAACATCATCCCAACCTGTTGGAGTCCAACTACTCTTCTTATACAATGCCTCATAATATGGAATTTTAGATATAGAATAAACATTATTCTTATATTAGAACTCCATTAGGGGATGGGTAAGATCCCAAAATTCTTAGAAAACCATTGAATAAATTCTAACCATATACTCTAGGGTTTGAAATGTTATCATAGAATGACCAGTCGTTTGAGTATGACATGTAGTACTGAAACATATCTCTTTATACAAAACATAATGTAGGGTTTTATTGAAGATTGAGGTAAACCTTAGACCTCGATCAGATATAGTAGAGAGAATTACTCTATGAAGTTTTACACCTTATCTAACATATATCATAGTGACTATGTTAAGATAAAAATTACCCATGATAATAATGTAATTTGGTGGAACTGTAAGGCGATTGGGTACATCCCATATGGAGTTACTACCATTATATGTATTTTGGAGTCCAATGATGAAATCCATGGTAATTTCCACACATTTAAACCGTGTTATGTGTAATGTTTATATCATACCTTTAGAATTAAGATATTCACCCATAATGGTTTTTAAACCTAACAATGATATAGAAATTCTACAGTCTCTAACTACATGTTATACCACCAGATTTTGGGCCTCAAAACTCCATACATGTTTCTGATTCATAAATCAATATATAAGGATTATATATGTGTAACATCCTAAAGTTAAATAATAAAAAATTGTTTTTATGGCACACATAACAAGGTTCCCAATCATATTAATACATAATTAGAAATTGTAAACTCTAGAATATTTGATACCTTCTTATCTAACTCCATATCACCTTTCTAATAATCATGTATAATCCTGTGTTTTTGGTCTAGATGGAATTCAACGAGAATTTGAACATTTTCATTTACAAGATGATGTATTTTATAAACTGGGCTACAAAATGAAACTCTGAGATTTGGAACACTTTATTATAATATTTTCTCACTTGGGTGATGCTTGAAAATTTCCCCAAGTGTCCCGAGGTGTTTAGGATAATTGGACCCCAAAAAAATGTTTTAAATGGGTATTCACAAGGTGAAATTTTTAACGAAACCTTGTATCCCATAGCATAAAACCTTGAAACATTCTATAAAATGACATAGGTGGTGCACACATTCTAAGAATGGTTTCCCAAATCATGCGCCTAGACCACATAATTGGTGAAAAAATGTTTGTACCTAAACGGTACACATGATCATTTCTTTTAATGCCTTCCTGCACAGGGTGCCTAAGGTTCCCAGAAAAGGCCACTCGGTTAGCACATAGTTTGATAAACTGTGCAGCCTAAACCATGCACTGAGCCCCTATTTTAAAACTCAATTAATTTAATTAAAATTAAAAATAAAAGAAAACTAAACCTATCTCTCTTATCCCCATACATTTTGTGATGCACCCCTAGGGGTTCCCCTTGTCTGCTTAACGTACCCCAATACAACTCCATATTTAATCATTGTTTCCTCTAGTTTCTCTCAGGATTCATGGTCATTGTTTTGAAATAAGGATTTTATCTCATCCATCATCCCTTTAATGCATGTTTTTTGTTCTCATTGTTTTAAATTCTGTTTGGAGAAAACCATAGGGTTAGGGTTTACCCTATTTTTTGTGTTTCTTTAGGTTCTAGGGCATGCAGGATGATTTTTGGGACCACTTTTTATGAGTTCTGATATCCACCACTAAAGGTGATGTGGATTAGTTCGATTCAGCTTTTAGTTGTCACTTCAAGGTGATTTTCTCTTCTGCTGCCTTGTCTTGCACTATTTTAATTTGGGATCTTTTAGTGATTTTGGATTCTGAGTATTTTTTTGAGTGTTGTAAGACTCAGTGAAGGATTTCAGTCATGTACATATGTATTTATGTGTGTATATATATAAATATATATCATCCTTGTACATATTACCTAATGTAAAGGTGAATATGTGAATTGGATTTAGGGTTTAATATATATAGAGATGTATGTCTATGTTTGTGTGAAGAGATCTTTACAATTAATAAAATTCATGTGTCAAAGTGTTTGGCTTGGAATGGTCTTCCTTTGAGGTAGGATCCCTATCCCTTCTCTTTAATTTAAGAATTCATTAGTTTCTTACTTAATGATTCTTTGATAAATATAATTGTGATTCTTGAATAAAATGATTACCAGGATAAATGATTTGTTTGATAAACAAATTCATGTTATTATAATAAAACCCATCCAACAAATGTACTATGTCTTCTAGGCTAAAAAGTATTGATTAGTTGTTTAATAATTTTTTGGATCATGCATTATGATTTACCTATTCTTGATGAAATAGTGTGATATTAGGCATGTTTTGGACATGGAATCTAACAGAAATAGGAAATGGAGTTTTTACGTTATAAACATTTATGGGAATATTGCACATTCTATGTATTGTCTTGTTCATTTTCATTTGAATTTCCATTACATTAACCACCCAAGGGATGTGTTCTTATGCTTTCTTAATTAAAGGAAGATTAATTATAACTAAATTGACTCATTTTACATTGTTCCAAAATGTGTTTCCACTATATAATGTTGATGATTTTGATTTAATGGTTAACAAGGAAGATGAATATCTTGTTAGAAGATTTCAAGCCTCCTTACCCAATGTCATGTTAACATTACAGGCTTGAATTGGATGAATTTCTTAAATGTTAAATGGATAAATAAATGGAGATAGTCATTTGGTTTGTTTTAATTGCTTAATGGGTTAATAAAAAAATTTAAATGGGAGTGGTTAATCTCATATTAAATGTTTATTTGGTATGTGAACTGTAACAACGAATGGGTATAATTCATGTTTTCTTTGATTATAAATTATGATTCATGATTGGGTATACTCATGAGATGTAATTGTATGATTTGTCGTAATTAATTATTTGGTATTCATATTTTATAGATTTAATATAATTGGTAATATATGTGTGGGTAGACATTGGTGGTGTTGAATGATAAATGATATGAAATAGATGAATGATTTTATAGATGGCATGTATGGATCTCCATGGAACATGAACATGGTTGTAGATTTCAAAGGTTGAGTGTGACTGTAGGGACCTTATTCTGCCGGATTCCAGGGGCATTAATACCCATTGGATCCATCTTTCTTGGACTCACATAGTAAATTTCCTATATGAAATGCTCCTAGGACAACAACCAATTCCTTTACTGAGTTTCCATCGAGAATACCATGGGGCTCGATGATGATAACTTGGTATTCAACACCATGGATCCATCCCTTCCTAGTTTGACACTTTTAAATATGATACAACCATGAGTAATATGGTAACTAGGATAATATGTCCTGGATTTAGATGTTTTTACTCTTCTGGTTGTACACCACAGTCGTGATTGATCTGCTACTTGGGACACATGGCAAGTTCATGGTGTCATGACATGTTTGGATGAATGACAATACCATGTTATTTATTTGTGTATTATTTGTATCTCCCTTAATATAGGATCTTGGCCATATATTGTAGGGAGCCTTGAGAGGATATTTTTGTATCACCGGTTTAGCAGTTTACCTTCAATGGGAATCTTTACATTCATTTATTGATTCCCTATTTACCTACATTTCCTTAATTGATATTTCATGAAATGGATTGGTCAATACACTATGGGTGTCATCTTGTTGAGATGTTATCTCACACCCTACTCGGGTACCATTGGTACCTGAGTAGACCTTTTTGTTTTTAGGGCTATGTAAATTTTCATTGTTCTATTTTTCTTTTACTTGATGAGTTAGGAGAACAATACAATTGCAGAGGTTAAAATGATTTTAGATGTGAAATTTTAACTTTTTATTTCTTTTCCTCATTTGAGTCATGTATTGTAAATCATGTTATATGTTTACTTCATTAGATTATGTATTAGCATCTTCCATTAATGCTTTGTATAAAATGGCATCCTCCATATTCTATATTTAATTGATATTAAATTTTCTTTCACTGCTTCATCATTACTTTACACTTCATCTATTATGGATTGTTGTTTACTATATATTTTACTGTGGTGAAAATTTGAGTATGATGGTATAGTCTTCTCACTGAACTAACTTAACACCCTTACTACTATTAGGAAACCTAAGGCATATGGGGAGACATGATTGAATCCATGTGATGACCGGTCTGGCTTCTTGTTTAGTGGTTAGTCAGGCCACGATGTTACAAAGATTTACTAGAGGTATTTTTACATTGTCTTTAAATTTAGGCTAGTTGAAAGAAGACTACGATTGTGTTGTTTCATGTCAAATAGCCATGCATTGGATATATCCCCCCACATATGGTAAATAACCATGATAAGGGGATTCATTTTGAAAACCAAATAACTCCATGTAAGATCAATCCTTGATAATGAGAAAACACAATATAGACACTAAAGTCCCTACTCTCTCTTCATCTGGATGAGTGTTGTAATATACATCCTATAAGATAAAAGATCTATTGGAATATTTATAAAACTCACAAAATATGTCCATTTAAATGAGGTAGATGCACCCGTATCATATAATGAATTCAACAAAGATTATTCTATAGTGATTGTACCTCTCAATGTCACTTGACCAACATCATTTTCCTTAGAGTCTTCCAATTCATGATGTGGGTTCATTTTCCTTGGAGTTTTCCAACATCATTTTCCTTGGAGTCTTCCAAGTACTTTTTGGTGTTTGTTATCCCATTCTACTTTGCAGTGTAGAGAAAAAATTGATGAACTTCTATAGGTGGCCAAAGTGACTGCATGATCTATAGATCGTGGGTGCCTCAATACATAACCATTTAGAATGCCCCACCTTTCCACTCTATATGAAAGTAAAAGGTCCTCATCCAGACACTATAGGTGTTACGAATGATGTATTATATCTATAATGCCCATGAAACTCCTCATGATTTATTTTTAATGTAATGGAACTCACATAACTACTACTCTAATAAAAATGAACTATCAAAAACCATGACTTACCAACCCTATTAATCTCAATTATCAACACACTATCCAACACATCAACATAAGAATTAAGCTTAATCAAGAATAACTATAATTTGATATCATGTTAGATACCCATATTTTACCCTCAATACCTCATCTTCTCATTGGATACATCATTGGGTGAAAAATTAACAAGCTCACCAAAATGTTTCTGACAAAGTTTCGTGGTCCTATCACCCTATTGAAGGTTGTGAAACTCCATTGATTTTTTTAACATAATTTCCTCCAGATATAATTGATCAAATAAAATAACTCTAATTTAATTCTACTAATAAAACCTCATGATTTCTCTCTATCACCATTGAATCCCACAATATTATTCTATATAACACAATCTAAAATGTATTAAATTTCACATTAATATTATATGTCATTTACAGGGACTCAAAAAGTATCTCAATATTTTTAATCCAATAATTATCCTCCTAAGGATCATAAAAACTATATAATTATGGTGGGATATAGTAAAGAAAATATTTTTCAAGGTCTCTTGAATTATCCCTTTGAGGTTCCATAACCAAATAATAAATGGGAATGAGTATAAGTATATGTACTAGCTATTTGAAGTCACACACCAATATCTCAATAAAATTTGGTTCAACTATATATTTCACCTTTTTTAGTTCACCAATAGATTCTTCCTATGGCTAATTAAAATTTCTTCTAAGAGTCACGATGGAACAAAAAATCAACAAAAAAACCTAAAATAATTAGAAAGGATACATAGTTATTCATCTCAAATAAGATTCATAGGAATATAAATTCCATTATGAATAATTCATGAATAGTGCTTTAATATAATTATGTAAAAATCATCGAAAATTATTGAATCAGATCAAAAAAATCATGAAGTAAATTTTCCCAAATACCCATGGTGATATAAGGCTCATTATGTTGAGAAAATGGCAGATAATCCCTTGAAGGTACTACTGATGTCACAAACATCCAATATCATTTCTATGAGGACAAACCACTCTTTAAGGAAATTAAATAAAGATGCATAAAGTCTATATTTAATACCACTTGGTTAAGAAATTTCACAAATAACATGATACCATGATACCTGAGATGACACTATCATGGCCTAAAGGGCGTTCTTGATCCCCATGGGTTGCAAACCAACACCTTTTATCACAGAAGATTAAATTGGTAATTATTTCTTCCAAAAAATAATGAAATAATAAAAAATTACAGGTTAGTATGATCAATACCCAAAGGGAGAATATAACATAAACAAAAAGTTAAAATAACACCGAAATTATATATCGTTACAAGATACCCTATATTCTAAGATAAATTTTATTTATAAACCCACATAATAAGTGGAACACATATCCACCGGTCACCTCCATCATCTCAACACCAAGGCTTAACACCTAGGGTCACGAATGTTGACCAAATCTAAGTAACAGTTTTACCTTCCTTAGACCTATAATAAGATAATCTATAAAAACCCAAATTAAAAGGTAGAGTTTGAGATATAAAACCTAGTAGGGTCTAAAAAAGTGTACCATAATAAATTCTATAGCATTTAATTCAAATAAAATATAAATTTAATAAAAAAGGGATATAATGGAATTCACATATTTTCACAAAACATGATAGCATAATCAAAAGGGGGACGATATTTCAAAACACTCTTATGTGATTTTTTATAATATGTTTAATATAGAAGTTAAAATGAATAAATTAGATCTATAAATAATTGGAATATAATAAAAAATAATGTATATCATAACACTGTGTATTTATACCTACAGTATGTTAGTTTCTGGTACTCAGATCCCCACACTACCCACCAGTGATCAAGCCTCAATGTGTAACATGTCCCACAAATCAATATGTTGGGACTCAATACCCCATTAGGGAAAAATAATTCCAAAGAATGTTTAATTTAGTGTTGTAACCATTAATTAAATCCCCAAGGATAAAATCCTAGTGTTCTTGTCCTAATTTAAACTAACTACCCTATCTCAAAGGTTCATCAATCAATAAATTATAGGGAAATAAATCATATTAGATTTATTAAAAAAACAATTGGGCAGTTTATGTTTCTACATGAATTTATCATTTCAAAATAAAATAATAAGTTTTTATGAATTCATGTCTTTTCCAAACAACATTTAATTTATGAAATGTAAAATCACTTAATCAAATCAATTTTCTAAATGATGACATTGAATTTCTCAAAAATACAACAAAAAATATAAATTCCCATGAAATGTGGGGGGGATACCCATATCCCAGATTTTTTCAAAACCAACCACAAATAATCTCAAATCTAGGGTTTTAAATAATTTATAAATACATTTCAATTCAATTTATAAGTTTAAGGATTTAATTGTATGGAAAATCTTATGGAACCAAAAACCATTAATCAGTGATCAAATCAACACCCATAATTAGAAAATACCAATGAAGAATGAAGGAAAAGGTTACTAACATGGAAATCCTACATCCACAACATCATTATTAGATTATGATTAAATCATAAAACAATATATCATACTACTACCGATGAGGGATAGTATAGTGAATGAGAAAATCAATGTCAGGGAACTCAACTGAGATAAAAAACAAAACCAAGATATTTACGGGGGAAAATCACCCCAAAACCCCATAAAGTCGCCCTTGGGATTGATAGAAGAGGCATCATAAAAAATAATATATTTTCAGGATAAAATATAAAAAAACCCACCATACTTGAGGAATCCACAACGTGAATCCTCGATTTATGACATGAATATACTATGTGGAAGATGTGTCAAAAACTGAATCACCTTGACTTAAAAATACGAATCCTAATATTTTCACATCATAAAATCCATTCATGATTTGTACATATTTAACATAATTAATTATTTTATGGATTCATATGGGTGATGGAGCCATACCATGAAATATAGTTAATAGATGATTATATCATGAATAATGTAAACAACTACAAAAAACCAAAAAAAAAACTCCAACTCAACCTAGTTCCAAAGAGCACCACCATATAGAATTTGACACATTTATAAACAGATTACCTTAATTAAAAAAAACATACACCCCACAAATTTTTTTCATTTTTATAGATACCCAGGATTCTCATATATATATATATATATTGCATATTTTAGATGAATGTTCTTTAAATTACATAAAAACATGGCTGAGTCCCGTAATATTTTTATGTATTTGTAGAATAGGTACATAATCATCTAATTTGTGGAAATATCTTCAATATATACCAAAAACAATTTCTCACACAATACTTATCATAGGAATACACAACCTAATCCTTCATTCATATCATGGGGAAGGAAACATAATAAAGGGTGAACTCAGATGCTTAGTAAGGTTATGAGAAAGAGATATAAATCTATAATAATGTGTAAAAATAATATAATCATAAGTGTATGTGTTCCTAAACATAACTTAAGATGTTAATAACCTCATTTCATAGATCATAAACATAATTCATTGAATAAAACACTATCCGTTTTGAAAACATGGTCCATAAGGGTAATAAAACATCATAATTAAATCATGAACCATTATCTCATTTCATAAAAGTGTTGTACCCTCAAAAATATAAAAAACCATTTTATATGTGAGGGTTAACTAAAAATTACATGAATATATAAAATCATGACTCCTAACCTATTTCCCATTGTGGATCAAGAAACACCTATTTTCCATAGTGGATCAAGCCTATCGACTTGTTTCCAATTTTTATCTTCTGTGATATAATTCTTTACATAATGAATTGGATGGATATATCGGTCCCACCAATAAAATAATGGAAATCATATATATGTGTTCCACAAAATCATAAAACATTCATCATATCATAACTTTTGAATGAAATGGGATTCATAAACATTTCATCATATCATAACCTGTGTAAAAGTGATAGGATTAATAATCATGTCATCACTGGATGACCCACAGAGAAATAATTGGGTTTCATAATAATTTTATCATGTTATAAATCATCGGAAATGGGATTTATAAATATAATTCTACCATAATCATAAACCACTCAAAGGATGAATAAGAATAGTATTCTTGGTTGATATCCTCAAAAAGAATAAGTAAAATCAAAGGATATCACCTATGATGGAGAAGGATTCTAGAATATCACATGGAAAATAACATAGGGAAATTATCCTTTCATTTAAATCTACTTTTTAGAACATGAATTACTTTAAAAATAGTGTTATTTGATAATAATATTTAAAACTTATAAATGAATATTTAAAAATCTATTAAAAAATGTATTATGGAATATATTATTTCCACTTTGAAAATATCATTCTATAACAGAAAACATTTTTAAAATATTTTTCATTGAAAATATGATTGAAAATCATGAAGGAGTCTTAAGAAAATAATTTCCATGATTATGGGAAGTTTCTTTCAAGCCGTACATTTTAAAACAAATAATAATTTAACATTTTTAGTAAAATCCAAACATGCATTGTTTAGAAAATGACTTGAAGATTCATTCATTTTTTTTTGTAAAAAGTAAATCACAGGTAACAGTAAAAGTTTTAAATAATATCACTAAATTAATTTTTTTGGGATTTTTTTAGAAAGCATAGTTTTGGAAGAAAACAATGTTCTGACAAAAGATGGAAATAAAGTGATAATTTCATAAAAACATTTTATCACTTATTTAAAGAACCAATGAGTAATAAATTGTAGAATTTATTATAAAAATATTTAATAAATATAGAAAAATAAAATAAAATTGTTTATTAAGATATGTATTACAATATTTTTTCTCCAGAAACAAAATAATAACCAATCATGATAAACGTTAAGATTGTAACACAAAATCATCACTACATTGGTAACATTGATTAATAATACCCATGAAAGAATAAAATAAAATCAGACCTAAAATATCATAGGAAAAAATAAATTCATGATATTACAGGTCAAAGATTCATTATATACTCCCCATAATAGAAAATAGGTGCATACCATGACATATGTCGCAAAGAAGCAAAATTGTGACAAAATACCCATTACCGTTTGGGTATATATTGAACCAAGAAACCAAATAAATCATAACATAAAATTAATCATTAAATACCAATTATATATTTATATTCATAATATATCATGTAAAATGGTTAGTATATACACCAAAAAAATAAATGAGTGGTTAATTTGAATACATTTCCATGAAATAAAATAATACTTAGAAATCTCTAACTAATTTTGTATATTTTGAACCTTAAACACCATGAAATATCGATCATAAAATGGATATATAAATCCCAATAATTTTTATTATAATAATAAAAAAAACTTTCAATGGATTTCTATACACCACATAAAATAAATAGGCGGTGAATATGGCATGTGTCTCGTAGATGTAAAAATTGAGATGAAAATCCCTTACCCTAAGTCTTTACATCCTTCAAAAAACATTAATATTTTCTATATAATAAAAATATGTATAATATAAATATATTACATAACCATATTAATTTATATCATACCATTTTTTATCTAATTAAGTTCTTTTATTACCCATTTGTTAATAATTTCTTATTAATGTCACAATTCAGGCAATAATTAAATAGTTTTTTGTGTGAGTTCAAATTTGTCATTTTATGGTCCTTTTAAATTGATCAAGGATATATCTTAGGAAAAATAAAGATAATAAAATTAATATTATATTAATATATAAATCTTTCTTTTAATACCAATCTTGAAAGATGGTATTGAGAAATAATGTATGTTATGATCATTGAGATGGTATGTCGTATGTACGCATGAGTTACATTTACATTATTTAATGATCATTATGGAATGTATGTATGTAATATATTATATTTAAATAATTATAATAATATAATAAATTTTATATTAATTCTTTAAATTTAATTATAAATATCATCCATATGATGTGGTGATGAAAAGAGAGTCACATCACTTCGTGAAAGTATTGGTCAACACATACACGAATGATATTTTCATATTTCAGTGAGTGAAAAGGTAATAAGAAAATGAACAATTATATTTTAATAATTATATATAGGTATTTAAAATCAAAATTATGTCATTTATATCACACATATATATACTTATTATCTTCCATGTAATGCATTAGAGAATCACATTACTTCGTGAGGCGGTAGTCCACTGTACACATGAGTGACACTATCGTATTCCCTATATAATGGAAAGTAAAAAAGGTATATATGATATGATTAATAAATTGATATAATTATGTTATAAATATAACATATATACATTATATCAATCATCATACCCATCTGCGATTGGTGGTAATGGAAAAAGGAATGACACTGGTTCGTGAGGCAGTAGTCTGTCGTACACCTGAAAGATGATTTCCAAACCCATTTGATGAATGTAGAGATGGTTCTATGTAATGAAATTAAAATAAAAACATATTAATATATATAATATATTGAGGTTATTATATCATTATTTCATAATAATAACAGAAGTAGGTGGAGGAATAACAAAAACAAAAATGCTTGTTGATGAGTGTTACTTCTTTTTCAGGTATCTTCCTTAGGATTGCACCAAAATTGATCCATGGATGGAATTATGTCAAAATAAGTATTATATAATGAGAGGAGTTATGTATATCAATTATTTTGTATGGTATTTGTTTTAACCAAAATGGTTTTAATGTTGTAAAGAGGAGAGTAGAGGAGGTGGACTTTTATAAGTGAGATGAGTGGCACACTTGAATTTTTTTTTAAAAAGAATTCATCCCACATTTTGTCATGTAAAAAAGATAAAATAATGTAAAATTTTAAATAATAAAAAATATATGCTAAAAATAAGGATATATTTTTATTTTTTACAAGTTTTGGGTTATTTGTAACCCTTAAATGTTTAGTTTATCCCCCCATTAAACCCGTTTTTAACATCAATATTTTAAATAATTTTTTACTATTTTTAATATTCATTTTTGTAAAAAATAAAGTTTAACTTATTATATAGTATAAATTATGACTATTAAAAATATGGAATAATTGTTTTTAAAATTCTATTCACATAATTGGGGACATTTAATTTAAAATTGACCCTAGAGATGCGATGAGAATATGGGGTTTTAAAGAGAAAGAAGTTATTTTTTTGAAAAGTTTTCATATAATAATTCAGAATCAAATTGATTAAAATTACATATATTTTATTAATATATATAATTCAACTAATTATAATTTAAAAAAATATAAAATATGATATAACATTATAAATAATTTAAACGGAGAGTAGGATTCAAATGAAAATTATGTATTTTTAACTATTCATCAAAAAAATAATCTTTTCAAACAATTATCAAAATTTAACACTAAAATAATCTGGATATGATGATTTATAAAATTATGTTTATTTTTTTCGATTGAAGTTTCCAAAATCTTAAAAAAATATTTTTATAATAAGTGTGAAAATGGGCAGAAAAACTAATTTTTTTTGAAAAATACAGTTTTATAATGTAAAATTGGATTTATTCTTCTATACTTTATTGAAAAAATGTAAGATGGTTTTTAATTATTTTGTTGAATATATAATAAATATGTTTCATTAAAATAATTTAATATATGTTTTTTGTTTAATTTATTGATGAAAAATGTTCGTTTCTACATAAAAAAATTTATAGAAATATTTGCTTTATTTTCAAATAGTTTTGATTTTTTTTTCAATTAATTTGGAAACAAATAACTCATTATATATACATGTGTTAATAATATTTTTTTATAATTTAGATAATTATATTCATACAACCATTCCTATAGCTATGTCATAACATTCAAATTAAATAATAATATTTTAATAGTATGTAACATTTTGTCTAAAATCTATGTTGCATGTAACAAAAACTAAAATCAGTGACAAACATAACTAAATATAAAATTATTTTTTCAGGGGAAACAAGATAAAATGAGTATTGTTAATAATGAAAAATATAAAAAGTATTTAATTTATTGGAAAATAATATTTCACAAAATCTCAGGGTGTTATATTTTATCCCCACTTAAAATGAATTTAACAATCAAAATTCATCACATTTGTAAAAAAACTATGGTTAAATATATATCATTACATCTTTAGTTTACCACATATCTTCTACAATATAATATTTTCACAAAAAACATTAACAATGTGAATTGTCTTTTTTTGTATACTTTTTTCTATTCAATCCAGAATCACTACCTGTTGTTTTTAAAAGAAAAATCATGCTCCCTTGGTATGAAATCAAAGTACATTACATTTGATGAATCAAGTAGGTTTTTCCTCCGGATTGATACACATGACACATTTTTTTCTTGGGAGTTGTTTGGTTGAATCACAAATTTATAGTCTTCCACACGAATATGATCACTAATTTTTAAGGGATGACTTATTGAGGGATTATCTTTTATGGGTATCATAAGAATAATATAATCTATTTGTTATTCTTCGAACAATTTATAATTTAGCTCTTACTCCATGAAATGATGATGAATATTTTATTCCTAAATTACTAATTTATCACAAGATCCATAATATTATTATAAGTCATTCCTTATATCTCTAGTTGTAACAAAATGGTTAGCACTGATAATCCAATGTGGATAAATCTTCATATGGTAAGGTAATATATTAATATCTAAAATATTTTCCAAAGTTAAACTTAAACCATTCCATGTATATTTAAACATATAACTTTAATAAAATTAAAACTTTATAAATAAGTTCTCAAAATTTCTCAAAAATCAACCAAACTATAATCCCTTATATATCATAAAGCATCTCTTGAATATCATGTACAAAAAATGTAAATAAATTAATTTTGAATTCTCCTATAACATTTTAATAACATAAACTACAATAAAAAAATATTGAAAACATATATGTTTCCTCATTGGTTATATAAAATATAGATTATTGGATAAATTACTTAAATCCAAAAAATCAGTAAAATCCATCAATGATAGCATAAACTACCTTTCTAAGAAATTATTAATTTTTTCTGAGGTGATCGGCACTATTCTATTTACATACTCATATCTAATATATCATTTTCCCTAAACCATTATATCACCATTAAAAATATATTAATGGTTATTTTCCCTTAACAAAAATATAACATTTCCAATGAATCACTTCTCTAGTCCATCAAAACTATTTAACATATATTTGAAAATCCTTAACAAAAAACATATACTAAAAAATTCTTATATATTTCCTAATACTTGAATTCCAATAACTAAAAAATTTAATCATGTAACATTCTTATAAAATCATTAAATATAATTTATCAACTTATTATTCAATACCACTTTCAATCTATATATTATTCATTGTCTATTCTTCATTAAAAAAAACCATTACTCATACTACCTCACTGATTCTCTTCACGAGCTTTCCCCTTAAGACTTAGATTTGTTTAATTCCCATAGATTCAACATTTAAAACATTAAATAGTCAATTATAAATTGGGGATACAACTATTATCATCATTTTTTGATAGAAATTTTCATTTTCACTTTTTAAATACATTTTTGATTCCTTCTATTACATGCACAAAACATCTTCGTAGCCCTATATGAAATCCCCTAAAGTGATTCTTCCAACATTATCAATATATAAGAAAATGTGTCTTTTCTCCTACATGGTTTCCACTACCCAAAATCTTTTAAAACGTTATCCTTCAATTCGTTGGTGAGATTAGAAGTCAGTTAATGTGTTCATTGTTAATCATATATCCTGATAATTGATTGGGAATAATCACATCATCATTTTCTCTGATCATCGTCACATTTGGATTATCATATAAAAAATTCTATTACATTCAATGTTAACCAAATTTCTTCCGTTTTCATCAATTTACTAATAAGGAAAGAATAGTTTGTGAAATACGAATCCTAATGGGAAACCCAATAATCCTGAAAACCACTTATAGGATGTCAAATTCATGAAACTTTATTTGAAATCTATGACACCACTGGATTATAAAAGGTAATTAATAGTTATAATCTATTTAAATCCATAATGATAGTTGGTAAAGAGTTTGTTAATTTATAAATCATATCATCCAAGAGTTTCAAACTGGGTGTCTAGCAAGGCCTATTGTTGTTAACTAGGTGATGATCAAGTCCAACTCAATGCTCCCTTTTCAGTGTTATTACCCCAATTTACCTCTATTATATAGATAAATTGTGTTAAGTATATATATCATTATATAATTTCCTAGAAACCACTTACTCCATCCTTTACCGAAATTCATAGACATTTTCCTATACATTGACTCATCATTTGACTTATCATTGGAGACATACCTATACATATCCTTCAAATTATCTATACGGATGTCACTTAAGTATTCCAATCCTAGATTATAAATCCTAACTAGTCCTATCCACTGATATCAACTATAATGACCTAGGAATCTTATACATAGATATTATATATTTTAGAAGAATATTTTTCCACATCACCCAAAAAAATGCATTTGACTACAATAGTTTAATGTATTTGGAGACTTGTTACACAATAATCTAATTTGGTGAAATATAATCAACATATTATTCCAAATGTTTCTCACATAGTAATGTTATTAGGCATACCATACCTAAAACATTATTCATAACCTAGGGATGGAAACATAAGAAAGGGTGAGCTCAGATGCTTAGTAAGGGTACGAATAAGATATATCAATATATGATCATATTAAAGAATAAGAAAATCTTAAGGGTATGTTATCATGAAAATTACATACAAAGTTCATACCCAATAATTCATAGATCATAAACATGATACATGGTATAAAAAATTATCCTTTATGAAAACATAGCCCATAAGGGTGATAAATCATCAGGAATAAATCATTAACCATAATATGATGTCATATAACTGTGTCACCATTGTAAATATGGAAAACCATTTAATATGTCATGGTTAACTACCCAGAACTTCAACATAGAAGATAATGACTCATCAACTATTTTCCAATGTGGATCAGGACACACATATTTTCCATAGTGGACCAGGACACACCCATTTCCCATAGTGGATCACAACACACCTATTTCCCATAGAAGACCAGGACACACATATTTTCCCAAAGTATATAAATACATTGATCTTGTTTCATATTTTTATATCATGAGATATAAATCATTACCCACTACATTGGAGGGTAATATTAGTCACAATGATAACATATTAAAAATCATACATATGTGTCCCAAAAAATAACAAAACATTCATCATATCATATCCCATGAAATTAAATGGGATTCATAAAAAATTAAACATATAATAACTTGCCGAAAAGACTCATGTTTCATAATCATTTACTCATTAATCATTGAGTGACCGAGGGATAATTTAATGAGTTTCAAAAACATTTTATCATGGTATAACCCATGTAAGTGAAAAGGGTATAATAAATATTATTCCCTCATAAATATATGTTATTCAGATAAAGAATAATAATTTACATTTGATTTATATCATATAATAACAGAAGATACATCAAAGGATGTTATCTTAGATGGGGAAGTATTTTGAAACATCAAATTAAAAATTTATTAAGGAAAACAACATTTCTTTGAAAATAACATTTTAAAGAATTATTCATTTTCAAAATCATTTTCTTTGAATATATAATATAATAATTTTAAATTAATATTCAAAAATCATTTAAAACATTACTTGATAATAATATCTATTCTTATTTGGAAATAGATTTTTAAAACATAAAAAATATAGAAAATAAATTTTCTTTAAAAATAACCTTGGAAAAAATAATGGAAGATTCCAATAAATTTATTGTAATGATGATAAGAAGTATAATTAATTCTATACATGTTAAAACAATGATTCCTTTCGAATTTTCAGTAAAATACAAACACGAATTGTTTGGAAAATATAATGAAGATTAAATTAATTTTTTATAAAATGTAAAAGTGGGTAAAAATATTTTTTTAAAGTCATATAATCATAATAAAACATTTTTGAAAATATTTATAGAAAATATGGTTCATAAATAAAATCGATTTCTAACGGAAGAGATAAATTAATTAATCTTTAATAAATAAACCTTTTCAATTATTCTATGTAATAAACAGTGGAAAATGATAATATTACTTATAAGTATCATTTATATCCATTGGAGAATAAAATTAATGATTTTATTGAGATATGGATAATAATATTTTATCATTTGAAACATAATAATAACCAATCACGATAAATGATGAGATTGTAACATAAGATTATTTCCATTTTGGTAACTTTGAATCGTAATATCCATAAATTTATAAAGATAAATTATACCAAAAATATCATTAGATTAAATATATTCATGATATTATAGTTCAAAGGGTCTGTATATACCGCTCATAAAATAAAATAGGTGCATAACATGACATATGTCTTAATAAAGGAAAATGAAGACAAAAAATCCCTTACCTAGACCAATAAATGATAACCTAAAATAAATCATTAATTATCATGAATATATTTATATTAATTATACAATATTTTAGTTGGAGTAGTATATTCATCACAATGATTAAGATATATTTTAATTTTTATAGGTCTCCCAGAAATAAAAGTGAGACTAGAAATCCTGTATCGCTTTGGTAACTATTAAATTGTAAAACTGATGAAATTGAGACCCTAAAATGGATACGTAAATACCCGTAATTATAAGAAGAATAATAATAAAATAAATTCAGGGGATTTATATTAATCACATTAATGAAATATGTGGTGAATACGACATGTGTCTCCCATATGTAAAAAGTGAGATAAAAATCCATTACCTTGAGTATCGACTACCTCCATACACATTAAAAACCTCAGGTATAGAAAATAAAAGATTAGTAAAAATATATTTTAGAAACATAAATATATATATATCATTCCTATATGATTTAGTTATGTTCATTTATTACCGATTTATCAACAATTATATGTTAATGACACATTTTGGGTAATAACTACTTTGTTTTTCATGTTTGTTCGGATTTAATATTTTTGGGGATCTCATTTTGATAATGATTCAATAATATATATAATAATTATCATAAAGAATTTATAATTTTTATACATCAATTATACATTTAATTCTAATAATTAAATACACTTTTGATAAATGAAGTACATTACGTTCCATGAAAATTTAAGTTTTACGTACACATGAGTAATATTTCAATTCTTCAATGATCAATACTTAAAATATTTAAGTTATATATTATCATTAAAAAATGATAAAAATAACATAAAAAATATATTATTTTATTAAATATACTTATACATATAATCCATGTGGTTTGGTGAGAAAAGAGAGCCACAATGCTTCGTGAAGACGGTTGTCCACACATACATGAATCACATTATCATCTTATAGTTAGTGAGAAGCTAAGAAATTAAATGATATATTATCTATTAATAATGATAAATATTAAATGAATATAATAATTATATAATGTATGCCACATATATTTATCCTTATTATCTTCCATGAAAATTGTGAATGAATCACATCGCTCCACGAGGTGGTAGTACGCCACAGACATGAAGGATATTATATTATTCCCTAAGGAATATAATGTAAAAAGGTATATATGATATAATTGTAATGCCCCCAACTTAAAAATTAAATAATGTTGATTTAATTTAATAATTTACATTAATTATCTTTTATGTTTTAGAGATATATAGAATTAGTTCATAACATATACATAACAACATGAATATTACAATTAGACACCTCTACTCAGAATACATTTTTTATAAAACAAAAACTCCTAAAAAAGAAGCATGTCTTGTTCCATGTTATAGAACAAATGATTTTTCCTTTATACTATCATTGACTAAATTCATCTTTATGTCATCTAAAAAACATTTCAAAACTTGGGATGAAGATAAAAATATCAATATGGGATACATAAAGAAATAAAACTGTTAGACTTTAAATAACATGAAAACCATGAATGCATTATTGTAATGTAATAATTTTCACCATTAATAAGTAGTGAAAGCAATTCACTAGATATAAGCACATTACTTATCCTTTTTTAACAAAAATATTATAACAATCCCATATAATGAAAAATATAACATATAAAGGTATATTGGAACATAAATATACTTAAATGGAATAACCATCCGGTCGACTTATACACTTATCATTAAATGGAATAGACATATGAACAACATTCATACCAAATGTATTGGATTTTGTAACTTAACCACTCATCATTGGTTTATCAAGTAACCACCCGTCACTTGGTTTATCATGTAACCACCAATCATTGGTTTCTCAAATAACCACCCATCAAATGTCCAAGTACCATTACATAATCATAACACATAATATATTTAAAATATCAAAATCTTATTAATAACATTTAATTTTCAATCAGATGATATCATTTCAAGATATTGAAATACTAAATCCATTTCCAAAACCATTTTCAATACCAAAAAACCCAAAAATTTAATATGGTATTTATTTTCCTTTTAAAAACATTAAGGATTATAGAGGAAGCCAAATAACTATTATGATGACATATAGGTCATTTTCACCACATTAAAAACATTTCATTAGTCATATAGTAAAACACTTCATTGAAAAAATATTCTCATTGAATGAAATTAAAATTCAAAGTGTTTTATTATACAACGTATAAAATAAAGAGGTATATATTGTCAAAATATGCATCAATTAAAGGTGATTGAGATGAATCCCTTTACCTCGAGTCTGACTTGTCCCATATGTTCCTTGTTATTCCTGAATAATAAAATTAATTTAATTTATTCATTATTAAGAAACTTTTTCACATTCATTATTCATTTTATATAACTTGTTATCTTTCAATAACAATTAGTTAATTATTTTAATTCATATCGTACATTTTGTCGATGTTCAGAACTTGATTAAAAAATGAACTTCTGATAAATTACAATTTGTTCATCTGGTCAAAAGTAAATTATCTCTAGAATGATATTCGTGATTTAGATATCATATATATAATTTATATCCAATATATTTGTATTTATAATTTTCCATATCATTTTGATATAATAAATGTAATGCACTATTCATAGAGACGGTTAGTCGTACGTACACATGAATGATAGATTCATTAATTTTTAATATTTAAAGGAATGAAAATGAAATGAAAAATAGGTATATTATAATTTCAGTATAATATCAAATATACGGTCATTAACTACATCCTTTATACATTCCATTAATGGCATGAATGATTCATATCACATTGAGTGGGTGGTAGTCCACAATTCCTCAAATAAAATTATCATATTTATAAAAAATGAAAAGAATAAAGGTATATTATCCATTATAATTACATAATTAAAAAATAAATATCATATTTATCATATATAATTATAGTTCCATCATAATGGCCACCACAACAAGTGGTAGGAGAAGATTAAAAAATCATTGTTTCGTGAGACAGTAGTTCGCCATCCACCCAAAATAATTTATTATATACCCATTAGATGGATGTGTGTGAAAGTGTTGTTAGAATAATTTTCATAAAAAAATATTATATTTAATACAATATTTTTTTTGAAAAATAATTTAAAAAATATATTTTAGGGGCTCGAAGAAGGAAAATAAATCAAAGAATCTTGAGAGAAGACATTACCTCAAATCGGGTATCTCAATTTTATTTAAGCTAATAGGCCTTCTTTAATTTCCTTATTCCCGAAGTAAGGATCCTAGGCATAGGAGAGGTACGTTGGAAGCATATTTGGTGAGATATATTTTGAGCCAATGTGGCTTGAGAGGTGTGAGTAAGGCATAGAGGTGGTAACCTTTTATAAGAGGGAGTGGGGCACTTTAGGAATGTTTGAAAATATTATTTTATTATTATTATAATTTCAAAATCTAAAAAAATTGAACTATTTCTAATATAATATGATAATGGGTATAAATAATCTCATCCAATGGATTTTAGACAAGTTTAGGTCATAAAATTAACCTTATCATTTAGCTTTAACCCTTAGTAAACTAATTTATCTTTTACCATGTCTTCTTGTATATTCAAAATATTTGGTCACTATAGTTACTAGAAAATTTCAAGAGACCCAAAAATGGATCATTAATGACATTTTTAACATAATATATTCCATTTTTTCGAATCTTAGATTATTTTTTATTATTAAATCATTTAATAAAATATTAATTTATATAAAAACTCATTTATGTCAATTTTTATACTACTCATATCCTGACTTTTTAAAAATCCATAAAGACATTATTATTTTTAAAAAAATAAATGATTAAATGTCCAAATTATCCCTAAAATTCCTTTATGGAATAAAAATTTAAAAAATAATTTGATTTTAATATTTATATTCTCATTTATTTAAATAATTTACTAATAAGGTAATCACTACATCACCATTGTGTAATGAATAAATATATTTATATGTTGTCTAAAAATTATAAATAAAATATCATGATGTTGAAAATAGTTTTATATTTATAATTACTATTTATAGTTCAAGTGATCACTTATATAACTTCTAATAAAAATTGATTTAGTAAACGATACATGTTTAGGTTATATTTTCCTTAACATTAAATTAAAAGTAACTAACTATCATTTTTCACAAACAAGTGGTTTCATTAGGTCCTAAAATAGAACCAAGGATGCACATGGTCGAAATATCTCATTTAATTGGGTTTGGACATGTTTTAGGGTAATTTATTATTATTATAAAATTATTTTTTACCCTTATTTAACGGATTTACCCTTTAACCATGGTAAATAAAATATTTGCTGAATTTATTATTAAAATTTTCTAAAAATAAAATGTACATATTTACATAATTTGGAACTCCTAATTACAAATTTGGAATAAATTTTTCATAATTCAAAAACTTGAAGATAAAAGAATTAATTTATAATTAATTCAAACTGTCAATACTAAAAAGCTTGTTTTTAAGAAGTAAAAGCTACCAAAAGTTTGACTTGTATTTATGTCCAATTTCAAATTGAAACTATCTGAAATGACCAAAATTTTATTAAATGATAAAAATATAATCCAATTAAACTTTAAAACCAATTAAAAGTAAAATAAATCTATATAAATAAATTAGATTAATGGGTAGTCTGAATTAAAATATAGTAATTTTTACTATTTATAACAAATGAACTTTAACAGAAAATACCAAAATTTAATCCAAAGTAATTTTCTATGTTATTATTCTAAAGAAGGATTTTATTTTTTCAAATTAAACATATAATGATGTCAAAAAATATATTTAAGAAGGGTTATCCATTAAAATGTCATAAAACAACATTTTTAGAAAAAATACTTATTTTATTCAAAATACTTCCTTTTTTTTAAAAATGAATTTATTCATATATAATATATAGAAAAAATATAAGATGAATTAAAAAACTAAAATTTAATATATATCATATATTTATCATTAAATGAAAATCCATTAATTCTGATATGAAAACTCAATTATTCTCTTTTAAATATGTTTTCTCAAAACCCCTTCCATTATTTTCAATAGGTTTTTATTTTGATTTCTAATAAATGTGGTAATCAGTGAATCAACTTTTAAATATTTGTAATTTATATTTCAATATTCATTTTATACTATTAATTCACGCTATTGCATTGGCTAGGCATTAACTACCTTTTAAATTAATAACAATATTATTTTATTGTTTTTCAGTATAACTTAATGTCGTGTGCAATGTTATATTTCAAAGAATCCCATTGTTCTGTGTCAAATACGCTATCAGGAAAACATCACCTTTAACATGAAATTAATATATAAAAATAAAAATCAAAGTGTATTTATGTATGAAATCCTAGTTTGTTACATAATTCCCTATTTTGGAAATTATGTCCTCGTAATTTTAAAATTTGGCACGAAAACGTCATTGAAATTTCCTCATTGGAAAAAGAGTCAATAAAAATATCACTTTAAAAGAAAAAAATAGAAGTATAAATATCCCCAGAGATAACCCATACATGTATTCCATAAAAACATGGATATATAATAGAAAACAAACCATCATGTTCTGATGAAGAGTGATTGAAAACATAATCAGGAGAAAGTTAACCACCAGAAAACCATAAACATGTGACATGTTAAACAGTTTTTGATTCCCTAGTAGGAAAAGTAAACAAAAAACGTTTATTAATTTCCATTTCATAATTTTGGAGAATTTATTTATGATATCTGATAATATGATAAAGAAATATACTTAATTTTAAAGTATAGTATAATCCTTTAATAAGTATCTACCAAAAACTCATTTTTTCTCCAAATGATGAGTATTTTAGATGAATTGGTCATACCTGAAGTGTTAGAATCAACTTCTATAAAATCACA
The DNA here is from genome assembly GCA_963277665.1 of Viscum album. Taxonomy (NCBI): domain Eukaryota; kingdom Viridiplantae; phylum Streptophyta; class Magnoliopsida; order Santalales; family Viscaceae; genus Viscum; species Viscum album. Next base: position 175,654,476 of record OY728128.1, read on the forward strand.
TAATCTAAAAAATATGAACTATATATATTTCCTCTATCTTTAAAAGTTAAAAAAACCCAAAATTATTAGTACAAGATCAAATAATACCCAAAAATGATCATCTTTTATAAAAAAAATACTACTCTTAATGTCCAAAATTCAACAAAGAATAACCAAAGCTCAAAAAATACCATTCAATTCACTATTTTCCACAAATTATTCAAAATAATCAATACTGTGTCTCGAACCCAAAATTCAGAAGGATTTGATTACAAAATCTACCATGATAAATCTTAACATTTATAAGATCAACTAATATTAAAGTATCATAATTATAAGTAATTAACCTAATCACATATTTTATATAACTGGTTAAGTATTTCCATAAATAACCAAAATAATTATATTTCCACAATAAAAAGATTGATTTTTACAAAATAAAATTACACTATTACTCCAGAATCGAAAACCCAAAGTATTCGATTTTACATAACCATATAGTTTTCCCAGAAGAGAAAATGTCTTCCAAAATAACCTTTATCAATTAATCACAAAATCAATTTCCAATACTAAGGATATCCATTTAATAACAAATAGGATCCCAATTCATCTTATTAATGATTAATAAAATCATTTAACAAATATAATAAGCCATAATAACCAGAGACATCACATAAGCCAATGGTATGAGATGCTCGCTTGTCACCCTTCAGTTTTGTGTTCGATTCCCATAGCCTTTACGAACATGAAGAGTTTTCACCCATCTAGTGGGATGTCCTTTTTTTAAAACCATATAATTCTTATAACATTCTCAAAAATAAGATAATTTCCTCAAAAATAAAAATAACCTATTTTAACCTCAAAGGTTATCTAATACCTTTCATTTTTCATCCCAAAATGTAATAATAATTTATCACCTAAAAAACAAAAGACCATATGAACCCCTATGGTTATCCATTATGTACACACAAGAAAAGATAATTATATATTGAATAACATTTTCACATATCATACTTCATCGTTACACATACTAGAAAGAGTCTTCCAAAGTAATCTTATCATTAATACATTTAAACATATCTTCATTATTATATCCAACATAACTCTTCAATTACTAAATTGTAGACATCTTAATCATCGAACATTATTCATGTTCATTTATTCATGTTTTTTTCTATTATTATTTTATAATTGTTTCATGAAAACATAATCATGCATAACGTCTTAAGATTTCAGTAATGTTAAAACATGAGGTAAGAAATAACCCATACATTTCATTGGCCATTGTCAGTTTCCTCATCCTCAATTGGAAGGACATTAGGTATTATTAAAAATATATTTGTACAGACCTTATAACCCCATTCCCAATCCTTCTTCATAGGAAATCTATTTTTATAATTACAATGCACACCACATTTAAAACATACAATTTATACCCTAAAAATAACGTCATTCCCTTTATTATAATCAACTATAATCTTCCTTTATACCAAGGTATGTTATTTAATTAATTACTTTAATTCAAACAACAATAGTATCTTCCCATCCCTTGATGAATTTTCCTAGGTGTTGTTTCCAACATATTTGTCACAGAGGGTTTTAAATGTACTTATCATTCTGATTACTACATCCACTTCAGTTGAGATTTTTTTCTTGCATATACGATGCCTTATAAAAATCACCAAGGTTCAGGTGGTCAATCATGACTCTAGATCGTTGGTTGATAATAACCACAAGAGTTCTCATTGTAGCTCCCATTTCATTTGGTTTCATATTCAGAAAACCATCGTATTGTTATTTATATCCTTTGTTACTTTGGTTCATGCAAGATCCATCCATTTACTACAACCAAAAAGGTTATTATGAGTATATCAATAAAATCATCATATAATATCATATGAGTGTAAATAATAAGATATAATTATACACATTATATTAAACTCATTAAATTTTCTAAAATAACTATAACTCTCTCTAATATGAAAACCATTATAGTTATGTCACATATGCTTAAATAACAAATTAACCTCTAATGTTATCTAAACCGACCTCTAATACTGACTATAAGGCTCCATACTTAAACATTACATAATCTTGAATTAAGTTAATAATATACATTTAGAATATTTTCATGTTTTTATATTCATGTAATTTGGTTATAACTTATACATAACAACTTTAATATTACAAGTAGACACTTATACTCAATATCTATTATTTTATTAAAAAAAAACTCTTAAAAAATAGACAAGTCTAGTTCTATGTTTTAAACAGCATGAATTTTCCATGATCCCATCCTTGACCCTATTCATCTTTATGTCCAGTGATTTTTTTTGAAAATGTGGGATGAGAATAAAAATCTCATTAAGGGATACATAAATATAGAAAACTGTTAGACTCTAAATTTCCTGAAAACCATGAATACTTTATTATAATTTAATAATTTCATCCTTTATGACATAATAATAACAGTTCACTGAATATAATCACATTTCTTACACTATCTCTAACCAAAAGAATTTCCACAATCCCATATAATGCAACATATAACATATAATTGTATCTTGGGACATAAACATACATAAATGTAATAACCATATGGTCGACCTCCACACATATCACTAAAAGGAATAGACATATGACCGAATTCCATACCAAGTGGATATGAGGTTATAACATAAACACATGTACTTGGTTTATCATGGAACCACCAATAATTTGGTTTATCACTTTACCACCAATAACATGTTTATCACATAACCACCTGTCAAATGTCCATGAACCATTACATAATAAAAACACATAAAATATTGAAAATATCTACATTTTAGTAAAAATATTTAATTTTCAATGACAATATATCATCTCAGGATATTGAAATGCTAAATCCATTTTAAAAACCATTTTCAATACCAAGACACCCCAAAAATCCAATAAGGGATTTCTTTTCCTTTTAAAAACATTAAGGCTTATAGAGGATCCCAAATAAGAATTACGGTAGGAGAGTGGTAATTATGGCTGAAAATGGTAAAAAAAATTCCTTTTTTCATTTAGTAAAAATATTTGTCGAAAAATTTTTCCCATTGAATGAATGTAAAATTCAAAGGTTTTATATACACCATATAAAATACGGAGGAATATATTATTGAAATATGCCTCAATGAAAGGAGATTTTGATGAAGTCCCTTACATCGTGTCCAACTTTTCTCGTATGTTACTTGTTCTTAATTATTAATAATCATAAGTTAATATCTTCTTGATTCAGAACATTTTTCAAGTTTATTATTCATTTTATATCACTTATTACTTTTCTATAACATTTAGTTAATTATTTTAGTTCATATCGTACATTTTTTCGAGGTTCATAACTTGATTAAAAAATGAACTGGTTATAATTACAAGTTATCCATGTGGTCAAAAGTAATTTATATCCAGAATGATATTCATGATTTATATATCACATATATCATATATATCCAGTATATATATATTTGGAATATTCCATTACATTTGTATATATGAAATGAAATTCACCGTTCATGGAGATGGTTATCCATACAAACACATGAAAGATAATTTAATTTATTTTTCTTATTTAATGGAAAGAAAACTAAATGATAAATATGTATATTATAATTCTAGTAGAATATCATATATAATTTCATTATCTCTATCCTTTATATTTTCCATTTATGGCATGACCGATTCATATAACTTTGAATGGGTGGTAATTCACACTTCCTCAAATGAAATTTTCGTATTTATAAAACATGAAAATCATAAAGATACGTTATAAATGAGAATTAAAAAAGCATAAAAAAATATGGTATATATAATATATAAATATATTTCCATCATAATTTCCACCATAAAAGGTGGAAGGAGAAGATTGAACAATCATCGTTTCCTGAGGAAGTAGTTCTTCGTCCACAAAAATAATATGTTCAATAACAATTAGACGGAGGTGTGTGTAATTATAGTTTGACTGTCTATCATAAAAAACCTACTATATTTAATATAATGGGGTTTATACAAAATAATTTAATAAAGGAAGTTTAGGGGGTTGGGGAAGGAAAATAAATGAAATAATCTTGAGAGAAGACATTACCCAAAATCAGGTAACCCCTTTTAATGTAAGCTAAAAGGCTTTCTTTATTTTCCATCTACCCAAAGTAAGGATTCTCGGAGGAATATATGGATGTTGGAAGATTATATGGGTAGTTTTTTTATGAGCCAAGGGGTCGTGAAAGGTGTGAGTAAGGTTCAAATGTGGTTTCCTTTTATAAGAGGGAGGAGGGGCACATAAGGATTATTTAAAGATATTATTTAACTATTAATTTATTTTAAAATTATAATAACACAGAAGTGGTATATTTTGAATATAATGTGATTATGGGTAAAAAATTCACAAATCTAATAGATTTTATACAAGTTAAGGTCATAAAGGTAACCTTATCATTTAACTATAACCCTTAGTAAATTAATTTCTCTTTTACGATGTTTTCTTGTATATTCATTGTATATGGTTACCGTAGTTACAATAAAATGCCAAGAGATCAAAAATGGATAATTAATGACATTCATAAAATAAAAAATATCATTTTGGCCGAATCATATATTTGACGACTATTATATATTTTAATAAAATATTAATTAATTTAAAAACTCATTTATGTCAGTTTTTATAATATTCAAATCATAACTTTTAAAAAATACTTCACAACTTAATTATTTCAAAAAATAATCATTAATTCATATATAAAAAGTAAAATTCACCCATAAAATTCTATTATGGCATAAAAAGTTTAAAAATAAAATTATTTTAATATTTAATCTTATTTATTTAAATCATTCATTAATAAGGTAATCATTATATCACCATCTTGTCATAAATAAATTTATTTAATTGATGTATAAAAATTATAAATAAAATACCATGATGTAGGAAATATTTATAGATTTATAATGACTATTTATATTTAATGATATAACTTATATAACCCCATATAAAAATTGTATAAGTAAAACTTACATGTTTAGGTTATATTCTTCTTAACTTTAAATTAAAAGTAATTAAATGTCATTTCCCAACAGAAGATGCTCCATAGTATCCTAAAATCGACCTAAGTATGCCCATGGTTGGACATATCTCATCCAATAGGATTAATACACGTGTTTTGGTAATTTAGTAATATTATATTATTATTTTTTACCCTTATTTACTGAATTTACCCTTTAACCATAGTAAATAAAATATTTACTCATGTTACTATTAATAATGTATAAAAATAAAAGGTATATTTTTAAATAATTAGGATCTCGTAATTCCAAATATTGAATCCAATTTTCAAAATTAAAAATACATAAGTTGTAGAAATTAATTTAAAATTAATTCAGTTTGCCAAAACCAAAAAGGGTGTTTTTAAGAAATAAAAACTACGAAAAGATTAACATGAATTTATGTCCAATTTAAAGTAAAATTACTTAAAATGAACAAAATAGGATTAAATGATAAATAGATAATCCAATTATATGTTAAAACTGATTAAAATTACAATATTAATATATAAATAAATTACATTTAAAATTAGTTTTGAATTAAATATACAATTTTAACAATTCTTAAAAAATGAACTTTAGCAGAAAAATACCAAAATATCATCCAAAGAAAATTTTTATGTTCCTAATCTAAAGAAGAATTTTATTTTGTAAAATAATACATATAAATGTGTCAAAAACTAGATTTTAAAACGTTTCTCCATCAAAAGTGGGAAAATATGATTTTAAGAAAAATACATCTGTTATTGGAAAAACATGAATTTATTATTATATCATATCTATAAAACATATAAGATGAATTTAGAAATTTACATTGAATATATGTCATTTAATTGTTCATTAATTATAAATCCTTAATGAGTGATATGAAAACATAATTATTCTATTTTAAATAGGTTTTCATAAAAACACATCCATTATATTGAATTGGTTTTTTCCATTTCTAATAAATTTGGTAATCAAGGAATCATCCTTTAAACATGTGTAAACCATATTTTAAAATTTAGTGGATACTATTAATTTCCTCCATTCCAATAGCTAGGTATTAACTACCACTTGAAATAATAATATTATTGTAGTATTTTTCATTATAAATCAATGTTGTATGGAATTTAAGATTTTGGAGAAGCCCGTTGTTGCGTGTCGAGTATGCTATCAGAAAAAGCATATACTTTAACTTAAAATTAATATCTTAAAAAATAAATCTAATCATATTATTCTATAAATACCTAGGGTGATACAATAATGACTCTAAAAGTATTATTATTTTATAAATATTCTATATATAATTTAAATTCATCATCATACTAAACCTTTAGATGTGGTAATGGGATAATAAATGACATCAATTCGGAAGGTTGGAATCCACCATACCCACAAATGATGACTTAGTAACCCATTTTGATTTTATTATTTAAAAAATAATTTTTATTTTTTCAATTATGTTTTCAATATTTTCAAAAAATATGTTTAAAATAAGTGCATAAGAAAGGTGACAAAATATCTTTTTTGGAAAATATAGTTTTCAAGCACAATTTATTCTTATCTATTATAAAAAAAAAATACATAAGATGAATTTTAATAAGTTTATTGAATATATAATATATAAATGTCATTTATATAACTCATCAAAAGAGGATTGTCTAATTTTTTGATGTGAAACATATTTGTTTTCATAAAAATAGTCTTTCAGAAATTTATTTCATTTATTTTAAAATTGTTTGGATTTTAAATTTTAGATAATTTGTCCCCAATTAATTAGTTCAATATAATTGTGTAAATTATATTATTTCATAATTTAGTTAATCATATTCACAAACTATATTCTAATAGATATGTGACAGCTGTCATATTAAATAATAATATTTTAATAGTATTCCATGTTTTGTCTAAACCCAGTTATGCATGCAGCATAATCTAAAGACAATTTCACATGAAGCCAAACCTAAAATTAGTATTTCATGAAGTGAAATATATGAATAATATTTTCTATATTTGAAAAAAATATTTCACAAATTTTCATAGTGTTACAAATTTCACTGGAAAATGCACTCTACCATCGAAAATACCAAAACACACCCAACCAAAAAGGGAAAAAATGAGTTAAAAATTACCTAAAAAGGTAATCAGATATTACAACACCACCAACTTTTTTGTGGTTAATGGATATAATAGGTTCTTTACAGGAACTCCACTTTCTATCAGATGTAATTTCCAATAATCCTATAGAACCTTAAACCTCCACCAGTCCCACGATGGATTAATGCGCCCTATGTAATTTTATTAATTTAATTTATTAAACTATTTTCTATAAATTACAAGATTAGGCTCTCCTTATATTTCATGAGACCCCATAACAACAACGATGCCACCCCAATGCACCAATGTACCTTGAATATTCTACTTGAGATTCCCATTTTCATCCCAAAGGGCTCTCCACCCATTATAATTTTAGATAAGATAAAATGTATTGGAAAATAATGTGATACATTAAATATAATTCCTGGAGTTAAACATATTCATACTTTTGTAGACCACAATAAAAATGAAAAATATGATGTTTTCAGGAAAAAAAGTTTTTCCAAAACTATTCTATGTTGATTCGTTCCAACAGTATCATAATACATAGAGTTGTGGTTAATATATTTGAAGGTTATAAAATAAATTAGACTCTATAATAAAAATAATCTTGTGATTATAATTAAGGACAAATTTCTTAATAGTGTTGGAAATATAAATATTTACTATCTTTTAGGATTTCTAAAATAGTATATTCAATTCTATCCATATATTTATTTTTATTTATTTAAAATTTTGAATTCTTGGAACTATATATCCCTATATATTTTCCCTTGATAAATAAGGTCTAATTTGAGGGAGATTACTTGACTATGGAAGATAATTTCCCTTTATTTACCTTTCGACCTCCATCCTCACAACCAATCATATCATTGACTTCAGTCCTCACTCCTCTAAGGGATATAAATTATGAACATTTCATATTGATGGGATCCTACTTGATGTTGGGTAGTATATTCCTAAAATTTTCTCTATTATATGGGGAATACTCTAACAAAATATTATCCAACCTCTTAAACTCTCTCTATTTCCATGATTAATTATTATCATTCTTATTAGAAGTTTCTTATATTGTGATCACAATATTTTTTTTGGGATGAGATATTTAGGACCCTCAAAATACACTAATAGACTCTATTCCATTTTATACATAAGCTTGTCCACAACAAAGAGTTCCTTATAATTCATGAGTTAGGAGAGTAAAATATCCCCCTCCATTAAACCTTGATATTTATCTTATGATACATGACCATCTGAGTCATAAACATCCAAGATAATAATATTACATTTAATGGTTTCTAGAATGTTTTCAATATCTCTCTTCCTAGAGGTATGATCTTGAGGCATTATGTCATTATCCTGGTTTATAAATGGATTAGAGGAAGTGATATCCCCTTTATAATGTGTTACCTTATTGAGTATATCCCCTATTTATAGTTGGATACCTTATTTATTTTAATTATTCAGAATTTCATACTTTTATATATTATGTAGCATAAAAACATGAAAATGTATCAAAAATATGGTGCATATTTATACTCGAACTCAACATCAATTTTATTACTATTTAGAACATGAAATTAATTTTCAATATAGTTATGGATGAGATCAACATTGACCAAAACCCTTCCATAATATCCAAACATTCACTTGATAGGGTTTCCATCCAACGTATGAAAAGTTACAACTTAGAAATATATATCAGTTAAAATTTGAGGATTATAGAATACCCAAAAAATACCATGAATCAAAATTTATATTTTTGAATTGGTGTTTCATTATTTATGGGGATTAAAATTGGAATCACATTCTAATAACATGAAAATTAATATAATGATATTATATAAATTCATTCCTCAAGAAATGTATCTCTACAATTCAAATTAGAAATTCAAATAGAAATAAGTTTTTCCAATTGGGATAAACTAAAAATTTTCAAATCTAATAATTTAGTTTACTCTCAAAATTAATTGATACATATTAGGAGGTTTATCCATTTTTATAGTAATAATGTTTCAAATTAATTAAAACATGCATGATTTGATGCATTCATTGAAGGCATATTGATTTTTAGTAACGAAAAATTTCCCTTCATTACATATTTATATATGTAATATATTTAGCTATAGATCCATTATTTCACCCTTTAGGTATGTATTTACAATCAAAAAATATGAAAAACAAATACAATTTCAAATAGTTTCTCTATCCATTTACTGTCTCTCAACATGTATTAAATTCAAAATATCCATTGTCATTATATTTCAAAATTCCATGGATTGATAGTACAAATTTTAATCTACATGAAATCGATATAAATATGTTCTACAAGATCCTTAATCTTATTAAAACACTTTTACTAATATCTTAAATCAACTCATAAAAAATATATTTCAAATTGATTAAATAAAATCAATGACAAAAATAATTGAATCGGAATATATAATTAAGGGACCTGTATGACATTGAGATCACATTAAATAAAATAAAATACATGCCATGAAATTCTTTAAAATATCCACATTGAATATTTATTACTCTATTGATTCAAATCAATGAATGAAAGATATAGTTTGAATCATTGAATTATGGTTGATGAAGACATTATAATTAAACAAATACAATCTATCAATTCTTGATGGATTTAACACCTTTTTGTGTCTATATATTTATAAAATGATACAATGATCTTGTAATATAATAAATATGTAAAAGAAGATAAGATAAGTGAATAAAATTTTATTAAGAAAAAAGTTATCTTTGAGAAACATACAATTGAATTACAACAGTACAATCTTAAAATTGCAATATTACATTTTCAATGAGAGCAAGAAAAATAATCTAATTTTAATCCTAAAATATAACATAAATAAATCATTATAGGCCCTTAGGTTAAATACATGGAATTAAAATTCTTTATAATTATCTAGGTAGTGAAAAACTTTGGGGGAAATTGTTGAAATTGTAATTTTTCATCATTCCCATGACTATATATTTGATATTAACCCTCCTTATTAATATTCCAGATCAACAATGAATAATGAAGATTTTGGGTATAATTCATAAGGACAAAATTCTTCCAAATATATGTTACTAAATACAATAAAATTTCCAAACATTTTTGTTACCAATAAAATTGTTTTGAATAGAGGTCTATTATTTGAGGCCACAGATTCATGCCTCATCTTATTTTATGAAATATAACCACAAGTTTCAGATTTGAAACTTTTGAATTAGCATATGATATATCTTAATTATATAATATTTATCATTTTATCTATCAACATATTCATATTCTCCATAACTATATAAGAAATATTTTTTCAACATCAATTTTTTACTCAGATTTATAGCTTTCTTAGCACCTAAATATTAGGATTTGAGGCCCAAAACATCTATATTTAATTATGAATCTAAATTATCCAAATAATAATGAAATATTTCTATAATTTTATTAACATTTCACAAAAATTTTAATTTATAATTTGTTTAAAAATGATTTACATATTAATAAGGAAGTATGATATGAATAATGTTAGTTAAAAAAATATTGAAAACATGATGAGAAATAAAGATTAAATTTTAATGTGTGTTAAACTCAACTTTTATAAATAATAAAGGACATTAAAATGAATAAATATTCAATGAAAATTATTTTCATGTCTTTTATTTTCTTGAATTTACTTTTAGAAATAGTTTTTGAAAATTCCATGACTAGGCAATGAGATGATGTACAATTTTGAGGACCGGTGCTCCCACAATAATTCAATAAAGAATGATATATTTTTAATACCATGAATAAGAACTTTTCCCTAAAAAGTTGAGTATTTTCAAAATAGGTTCCAGGAATAGAAATACAAGTGAAACATTGAGCTCATAATGGTAGCTCTACCCTATGTCTGACAAAACTTTGGTCGACGAGGGTAATTTGAAGAAAAATTCACCAACCGTGTAACTGTAAATAAAACAATTAAAAAAAATATTTTACTTTAATGTTCTAATAAATCATGAATGCTGACTCATATTGGGAATACGAGACCACCATTGAGTTCGTAATATGATATTTTTTAGGCACGACATTAATTTAGTCAACATGTGTCTTCTATGGAATAATGAAAAATGAGGTAATCATTAAAAAGTAAGTTAATGATAAATTATTTCACTGATGTGAGGACTATTTATATTTTAAATGTAGATTTAATGAATTTACTAATGGTTTCCCAATTAAACCCTAGAGATTCAGCCAAATGTTAGAGGGATTTTGTAATAAACGATGATGAATCGATGTTCGACTCATGGATCGTCATGTCGACGAAGTTGGAGGATCATTTCAATGATGGTAACAGAACTGTTGTTCATCAATAATCGATCCAAAATACAAGAAGGGAGAAATATATTAAGTGGTTTTACCTATTATTAAATTCTATAATGAACTCGGAATAATCCATGAATATATTAGCCTGCAGGTCAATCATTGTGGAATGTATTATATTTATGGTATTATTTTTGGTAGTTTCCATGATATTATTCATTGTTATTTATTTGAAAAAGAGAGTATTAAAGCTGAAATGAAAAAAAGGTGAGGTTTTTTCCAATGTAATTCTTGTGATTTTATCCCACAATTTCTTATGTTCTTCATGAATTCTTCATCCCCAGCTTATTATTTGAAAACCCTGTGTGGAAACAAGATTTTTGCACCCTCGATTCATGGAGAAATGATCCAAAACCATGGATCTGAGTTTCGAACGATATTATAGAGGTTCTATAGAGATGGAATTGAATTTTTTTCCACGGTTGTGGCGCATGGATGTGTAAGAAGAAACACATGACGACAGCTTTGGTCGGTCTAGGTGAGCAGTGGTGTGTGTCCATGGGGTCGGTCCAGGCGGAGGGAGAGGCGGGTGATGAGATAGCTGGTAATGTGGTCGGCAGAGATGCAATGTGGCATACATCTACATGGTAGCCATATGGGCCAGTGGGTGCAGACTGCTAGAGGTATCCATGGAAGGTAGCTGTGGAGGGCTACTGGTTACAAGGATGTGGAGGTTGCCGGATGCGTGGCGCCATTGGGCTGGGATGGGGTAGAATAAGATGGGATGATGTGGAGCAGATCAGGCCAGGACAGGTAGGCCTAGGTGTAGTGGGCCCGACTTAACAAATGGGTCAGGTCAGACCAACATACCGAAGTTGGGGCCGAAGTTAACCATGATTTACGGTAGCGCCAGCTGCCGTGATGTCATAGCTACTGGGGGTGGTCGACCATCATGGTGGATCGTGACAGCCTAGGGTAGTCGACCTCTATGGTGGACCATGGTAGGAAGGGGCTGTCAAAATTGTTGGTCAGTAGAACAACCATGAATCTATCTATAGGTTCATTGGCCCCATTCTGAAACATCAAAACACTATAAATTTCAACAATATGTTCGTTTGATGAGCCATATGTGGTGTTGGGAAACTGATGTTAAGATAGTCCTTTTGAGAAGATGAAATGAGTTTTTTTGGATCATTTGTGTTTAACTGAATTCCCTAGGTCCTTTCCTTGAGTCTTCACCAAGGTGTTACATCAAAATCACTAGATTTTAATCCTCTCTAGAGGTCGTTTCCTAGATAGAGTCAGTCATCCCTCCTCAAGACTGGAGTGTGATCCTCTATCACCTCTAGTGGTGTATTTTGAATCGAAATTACCCTTGAGTGTTGGTAATGGACATCCATACAGCAGAAAAATTTATAGGGTTTGTGTTTTCCACCATAGTGTCTAGGCACAATATGTGGTATCCCCCATGGTGTTTGGGCATGATCCCCTACATTGAGAATTGATCCAGATTTGGTACATGGTATCCCTCTGTGTATTTGGAAACGATCTGTGGTATCCCACAACGTAACTTGGTGTGATCCCATATCTATGGTATCGTAATCTTCCTTGACAAATATGTTCCCATTTGTGAAGAGGCCAAATGAGTTAGACCTCTTAGTGAGAGTCTCTAATGAAATCATTTCTTGAGGAGTGAGATCTCCTAAAATGAGTGTTCTTCGAGCAGAATCCAATTATTGAAATTTGGTTAAGACCACATGATTGTGGAGTGTTTCTCATTATTATATTTGGATATTCTTTTTAAATGTATTGTAATCATATTCTGGTGTTTTACTAAAGTTTGTTACTCTAGTGTGGTACTCATGTGTGGTATTCTTGTACGATATTCCTGTATTGTATTCCTTTGTGGCATTCTTGTATGGTAATAATGTGTGGTACTCTTGTGAATTATTCTAGTTTGGTATTCTTGTATGTTACTCTTGTTTGTTACTCGTCCGTGGAATTCCTCTGTGGTACTCATGTGTGGTACTCTTATGTGGTATTCCTATGCGGTATTCCTGGGATGTATTCCTGTGTGGCATTCCTGTGTCGTACTCTTATGTGGAACTCTTGTGTGGCAGTCTTGTGTGGAATTAGTATGTGGTGCTCATGTGTAGAACTCCTATATAGAAATCCAATGTGGCACTCCTATATGGTACTTTTTGTTGTATTCCTTTGTGGTATACTAGTATTGTACTCATATGTGGTACTCCTGTGTTGTATTCCTATGTGGTATTCTTTGGTGGCATTCATGTGTGGAATTCCTGTGTGGTATTCAATTATATTATTCCTTTATGCCATTAACATGTGGTATTACTTCATTTCATTCCGCTGTGGTTTTAGGGTGTCCCACTGCTTATTGTTTTACTCACCCCTATATGGGCTTTGCTCGAACGTGGCATGTATTGTGTAGAAGATAGACATTTTGATGATGTTACAGTTAGTCTTGGACCAGGTAGTGCTTTGTGAGATTGGACATAGAAAGGGGTGTTCGCATGACATTTAGAAGATAGTCCCAGTACCTCTGTTACATACTGGTTTGAAATGTGGTTTCATACTATATTCTTTCTTGGGGGATTGTGATTTGGACCTATTTAATTTTTAGTAAATTAACTATTGTACTCTAATTGTGGGATATAATGGTTTTCCTTAATTTTTAACTTAGTGTTTTTATATTTCAGTATTTGTGGCATGGAGATTGGTGTGTGTGTGTGTGTGTGTCTAAGTATATCAGTCTACTACCTCCCATTTATATGATATGCCTACTCGGTGCTAGTAAACAACCCTTGACATATTAGAGACAGACTTGGGGTAGTCACGAAACATGCCCCCTTGGGGAGGGATGTGAAGATTATAAACATTTAGTGGACAAAAATTATTATAGAATCTAGTAAAAGTTTAACCTTTTTTGAGTGAAATGTATGTTTACCTTTACTCACTTCATTTTACCCCTCAAATTCAGTGGTGGTAATTTAATATTCCCTCCCCTGATGTCATAAAATTAGTTATTATAGATTTTTATTATCCACAAAGATAAGTACTTTGGTTTTTTCTTTTTTATAGTATCCAATATCATTATAGTGGAATCATTGAACCATGAGTGGTGCATTGAGTAGAGCCTTTTTTTCTTCTATTGTATATAGTGGCATTTTCATGCCCATATTATACCCTCGTTAAAGGTGCCATCTTTTCAAAAAAAATAGGTATTTCTTAGGTATTCGAATTTAGTTCATGATTATATTTATTTAATATCTCATTTATGTGTATAGTTATATTTTTTAACTTAATATCCTTTATTGTCTAATCTGATAATATAGAAGACCATATTTCCTTTATTTTCTAATTTTCCCTAGTAATTTTTTTGAAAATCCATATCAACTTTGAGAGAAAATAAAACAAATTATTAATATCTCCCAACATATTAGATATCTAAATCTTTTTTGATATTTAGTTTTAAAAATATAATGAATTTAACATTTTTTAAATTTTTGTGGATTTCAAAACACGAGGAATATGCTACAACACATGAAATTAACCTCATGTGTCCAATAAATTCATTCACCTTTATCTTAAACCCAAAAATTAGAAATACTTTTTTTATAAAGGTAATGAGAAATATACATGTTATGAAATATTTTATTTAATTATTGCAATCCCATTGAATAAACTTCATCCTTCAGCATTATATTCCTGATAAATTTCCACCATTAATGAGATTATGAATATAAATAGTATATTTTTAGAGTAACTATCTCCTACTCCATTAAATAAAGATAAAAAAATAATCATTTAATCAATGTGACCCATTGATCCACAAGAAATGGAAAAAACAATCTACTAATGAAATGTGTCAATTATCACATTATGTAATCAATGACTAATTGATCCCTCTTAAGTGAATGTTGATGTTCATCATGGGTTGGAAAATTATTCACTATATGGAATGAGTTATTTTGTACTACCATGAGTTTATTACATCAATTTACCATTAAATTATAAATATTATTTTTATAATTAATAAATTATACCTTAAATCGTATTTTTTATTAGTTACACCTAAATTCAACTATTTTTTTTAAAACAAAACATTTTCATTAAAAAAATTTATTTAATAACCAATAAATAACTAAAAAGTTTATTATACTAATTCTAAGTTTTTAGAAAATTAAATTACTAAAGTTAACATAAAATAACTTTTTTCTATATAACCTAATTTATAACTTAACTAAACCATTATATGAATCCAACTATAGTGACCCATTAATCACATGCACAATTATTAATTCTTTTTGACGAAAATCAAGTATTATCTTATAACTCCAAAAATTTATAGGTTTAGATTTATCATACAATATTATAAAACATATAATTTTCAAATTATTTAAATATATCAACATATATCTACTATTATATTTTATAGTTTTCTTAATTACATGTGATCACAAGGTACGTAAATCAATGATAGTGAAATCAAAAAACAAAGTGAGGGGGAATAATAGATAGTAAAATGAGACATAAATCAATATAAGTACATCAACGAGCCTAACTTTGATCATTAATATATAATATTAGGATAATGATCATCACAATCATATAATGGAAACATGGAATATGTCACATAAATAATATTGAAGCACTCATAGTTTATTCCTATCAAATATAAATATCATAGACAAACTTAATTGATTCATGGGTATGCATAATCATCTTATGTGTTATAAGGATTAAACCAATGTGTTAGATAGATTTATAATTATTGGAAACCATATAAAATAATAATATATTAAAAATTAATCATGCAACATTGAATGAATCGTACCTCAAGAAAAAACATTAGCAAAAAGAATGGGTAGAAAACTAAAATTGTATTGAATATTCTGATGAATATGCATCAGGGCACCCAAAAGAATAAGAGACAACATTATTTTTGTTTTTTATAGGTTATAATAAATGAGTAAAAATATTTTTTTTCTGAATAGAAGATATATAAAATTAATATGATTCACTGAGATTATTTATAAGTAAATTCTTTATTAAAATCACTGTATGTTGTTCATAATTATTACAAAAGAATTAAATATATTCCTATTCTTTGAATAGGGAATTTAAATATGGAAGAATATTAATTTAAAAGGTATATAATTAAAATTTATAAGAATAAATAAGAAAAGTGACTTTTTGAGAGTGAGAGAGAGATTATAATCGAAAAATAAGGGGAATGAATTTTTGTTTCCCCTTTTTTGGGCCCGTATTTTCTCACAATATTTACACTACCTATATAACCAACTTAAATTTTAATAAAATGGAATTATAAATGAATATTACAATGATTTTTGTTATCCTTAATTGAATGTAATCATTTGATTTTATTTTATAACTTTTTAAAAAAGTAAACAAATACATGATAATATGTTTATTTGATTTATTCCCTATTTCATTTCAATATCATGGTTTGGGTCATTTTTTAATACAATAGTTAAATTAGCACCCAAAAAAGTTAAATAAAAACAAAACACACACACAAAACATTTCACATATTTTATATTAACAATCCATAAAGGTTGTCATAAATAATTAATTATTAATGTACAAATGGGTGGTCAGAATTACTGTTAATGAGAAATATAAAATTAGGGGGAGAGAGAATGTGTTTATACATATATTATAAATAATAATTTTATAGTTAAGTAATACCATTAAGATGGAATTAATTTGTTAATACAACTATTCGGTCGGATATTTTTAGAAACAATAATAAAAATAGAAGACTAGATGTTTAAAAAATCAAAGGATTATTATAGAATATTACTATGTCCTTGTAGTTATATATTTTCTCATGTATTTATTCCTTAGAGATATAACGTGGTTTGATAAAAAAACATCTCAGAAGATTCTATGTGGAGTAAGAGTTGTGTTTAGGAAAATCCATGGAAATAGTATCAATTCTAAATGTGAATTTCCCTGGGTTGAGTGAGGGTATTTCTACATTAGGGGAAGGTATATTTGGTTTTAAATAATGAATAAAACATTATTTAAAACCTAAGTATTTAAATGTTGGTTTATTTGAGACTATACATATTACATAATTAATATTATATGTTATTATAACTTTTTAACTCTTTAAGAATAGAATTTATTAGTTTATAAAATTTGGCGAAAAAATGAAAAATTATATTTTAATGGAATAAAATAAATTTTTTGACATTATAAATATTTTTTTCTATTTGAAATTTAAATTTATTATATTTAAAATATTACATAAATTTTAAAAAAAAAATTGGTCCAAATAAGAATTATAAAATTCCATAGAACACTGTTATGTCAAAGTTATGTCATAAAACATATAGTAATTTGAAATACATTATTTTTAATATTCATTAAAAATTTCATGTTTTCATAATGATATAAGAATCATACTCTTCCATAATTTCGATTTTATTATTCCATAAATGGTATTAATTTTTTCAAAATTACATTTCCTTTATAGTTAAATATATTAGTTAAATATTATCATAATATTTATTTTTCAAAAAACATATTTTAAAATATAAATTATTAAAATATACACATACAAATTATATAAGTTAACTAATTTTAATTTTTATTATAAAAATTCAATAATTATATTTAGATTATTTTTATTCATTATTAATATTACTTACTTTATATTATAGTATTTTATTAATTATGTTAATATCCTAATAGTTTGGACATGCTGCCTTTATACTACTTATAAGAAACTCATATTTCCATCATTTTCATTCACAAATTTTATTATTAAAGCTATCAATATTATTTATAAAATTCTAGTAATATTCTGGATGTTTTGTTTTATTTTTATTGTTCACAGTAGTGATATAACTAGAAGAATGAAAGGATCCATACTTTTAAATTATACTAATGTTGTTTACTTGTGTTCATTTACCCAATATACTATTTAATATTTTATAGAATATTTTCTAGTCATTTTTTAATGTTTTTTATTAATAAAATAAATTATTTTTTGTTTTTATAATAAGGAAAATGTGTTACCATATATCGAAATATGAATAAATTTCTCAATCAATAAAATTTAAAATATAAATATTTAGTTTGTTATGTTTTTACTCTTTAATAAGGGGTTCATAAATTCTGATAGATGATCTCCCCCATTATATTCATTTTCTAAACATCGATTATTAATGATTACTGAATTTTTTACCACCTTAATAGTAATTATTATTGAGGTTGGAGAGCCCATATGACACCTCTTAGTCATGAATTCCCACATGGATATTAATGTATAAATCTAAATTATTAGGTATCTATTTTTGTAAAATCCCCAAACATTTAATTAAAATTTACTTGTACTAATTTCAGGGATTTATATAATTTGGATCCTTTTTTAGTGGAACTCTAAATTCTCTCAACCTTATTTTTAGTTGGACTTACCAAATTCAAAACTAATCATGCAATATTATCATATTTATAAAATCACATATTGTAGTTTTCTTGAATGAACTAATTATATGACCCTAAAATCAAAGTTGATTATTTCATTATCAATAGTCCTTAAAATATAATTTCTACCTTATTCCATGGCCTTAAAAGGTATAATATTTATCTTTTTCACATGGATATTAAATTCATGATAGCCCTGTTCATATAGATATAATCCATATATTGTGTCATCATAATTTGTATAAAAATTCACCAATATTCATATAGGTTTCACAAAAAAATCATATAAATTTAATGTTTGAAAAAAAATAAATGGGTCTTATTTAACATATAGAGGAAATTTATGATTCCATATGTCGGATTACATCCATCATGGTGGAACCTTTCACTAATCCTCATTTCATATGAAATTATGGGTGACAATAATATTCAAAAATACTTTCTATACTAATTTAGAATAAAATTTATCAATACCCTAATCATAACATATTAGATATTATAATTCAATGTATAGAAATGTTTAGAACACATAAATGTTGATTGATATTTTTCATAATAGAATTTTGAACATTATTATTATGAGGAAGGATTTAATAAATATTATTAAACATATTATAAAGTACTATAATGAACTACAAGCATATTATTGGGGTGCGTAAACTTCCCATCAACTCGATTTGAACAAATTCTTACCTAATTCACATAATAAATAGGTTAGGGTTTGAAAACATATCATAAAAAAATTTTGAATGAAAAATATTTTATAAATTCTTTGATGAAGAATGAAAACAATAGTGTCCATTATTTCCTTACATTTTCTTATGAAATTTTTATTCCAAGGAAAAGTATACCACCTCATGTATTTCAACATTATTTCATGTTTAAGGATGAAAATGATCATGGAAAATGATATTTTTATGGGATTTTAAGTATATAGATTTTTATAGACCACAAGAAAATATTAATTAATTTTTAGAAATATATTATATTTTTTAAAAATAGAAATAATTTTCATTGTAACCTAATGATTATTTTACCAGATAAATTATTTTTCATTATCATAAAAACCATTTAATGTTTTGAGTTATTATACCTTGGATAGGTAGAATAACTAAATATTCTTGTAGGTCATGAATATTCATTTTGGAAAAATACATTATGGTCCATAATAAATCACCATTATAATCAAAGATATAAAATATTTATAGGAAATAAACACTAAAATAATTGGTTCTCTAACTATTAACTGAATATAACCACTCCACTATAAATGTCACAACCACATTTTTTGGAATTTAATATCTGAATTAAGATAATATTTTAGAGAGCTATCATGAAATATAGAGATTTTATCCTACACATTCATGGGAAAATTCTAGAGATCTATGTATAGGGTTTGATTTTGATAATAAGTATCACACCTATTCGATTCTATAGAACCAACTGATGTGGTTTGGAGAAGATCATTCATATTTATCAACTTGTAATTTGATATTTGTTCCTTGTATTTCTCACTATTCTCTGTCAGAGTATATGGAAACCTTTTTACTCCATTTTTTATTCCATGTTGATAGTATAACAAATACATGTGCATCATGATAATAAATTCTATATAATATGGTCTTATCCACAAAATAAAGACTTGGTGTACATTTTTAAAATATGATTTGTTCATTTTATGTTCTATATCTCTATCTATATCTCATAATTATAGTTTTTCATGATCATTCATAGATCCCACACAATATCTTCCATTAAAAAATCATGTGACTTTTTGGAAATGTTTTTGACACACATATTAGTCCCCATATTTGTTCCTCTTACGTTTAATTCTATGGAACACCAATTGGTATTATATTATATTGTTCCATCACAAATCATACATATATTAGTTTTATAGGATTATTCCTAGGATAATAATTTTGATCTAAGATTGATTCTGTTATATATATTTATTTGA
This sequence comes from Viscum album, assembly GCA_963277665.1. Lineage (NCBI taxonomy): Eukaryota > Viridiplantae > Streptophyta > Magnoliopsida > Santalales > Viscaceae > Viscum > Viscum album. The sequence continues at coordinate 175,675,343 of OY728128.1, forward strand.
ATAATTTTCATGGGGTGTATGAATACCATCCATTAAAATATTTTATCATGTTTAATTGGAAAAATAACTTATTGAATGATTCCATGGATCTAGAACTAATATCATTTGGGGGTGTGTGATCTTGAGATCACTAATAATGGTGTTTGTTGACCAAATTTTGATCCACTTTTTAAATTTTAATATTTAAATAATATAATATAATATCGATATGTTTAAAATTACTATCTCAGAAGACTCAATGATAATGAAAATAAAAGAGTTATGGTGTATAACATGTGAATTCCATATATAAAAATATTCATAATATTAATAAAGGGATATTTTTTTAAATTTGAATTTTTTACATTTAGTCCTAAATTAATATATGAATTGATGGATATAGAATAATTTTGGTTGATTTCATTATTAGATTGAACAAAATTTTTAGATAAATTCATTTTTTTGGATGTGTTCTTTGTGACCCCACTATCATGGATAAATTTATAATGAATCTCTATGAAACATTTGATTCTATAATAACCCCTTTATAGGATCAACACTAAGATGATTATATATGATATTCCAAATAATATCTTGATTTTATGAGACACGGAGAGGTCCCCATGTGAATAATAATGAAAAATATAAAAGTGATACGATATATAGATCATCCAAAGGCATGAAAAGTATTTATTTAAATTTTCCAGGTGATGAATAATATGATTTTTGAAATAATGGAATGAACATCAATAAATTTATGTTTTATTTCTACAAATAATTACAAAGATGAACCTATAATTCAAAAAGATAACATCTATTCAAATTTTTATTTTATGAATGACCATACCCTAGTTTAGAAAACTACCCAATAAAAATGAAGATAAAGACGTTGATCGGTCGTAAAAATATCAGTGAATATAAAAAATTAGGTTGTGGTGAAACTAAATAAATTTAAAAAATTTATTGGTAAAGTCCAATTCAATATATAAGTGTAATATAATCAATTAATTATGGTCCATCTAAAAATGATAAATTTTGACTATACTAAATGAATAATGAATAAAATTTTTCTCTATCATTGATGGATTTGTTATAAAACAATAACGAATACTCTATAGAATATTGATTTAGATATGAAGATAATGAAGATTATGAAACATATAGGGTTTACCACTAGAAATATATCTCGTGGGTTTTTAAATGAGAATAAAAAACATGAATGGGTGGTTATATCTTTGAATAAATCTATTGAAAAATATAATATCAATATGGATGACAAAAAAATAAGCTAAATTCATTGAAATATTAATTCAATATATTCTATTCATATAAATATATTATCGATTATTTATATAAAATAAAAAATATTATTTCATAGAAAAATGAAGCTAATTATCTTTAGGGGATGATGAATTTTGTAAAAAATATTTTATGGATGATATTTATTAAATTGAAAAAATTATTAATGTAATTTTGAATTTTTTAAAAAATTAGATAAAATTACAAATTACACTAGAAAATAATGATTTTTCTATGAAATTGAAGAAAGTCACTTCATAAACTCATGTACACAATGATAAAAAGTAACTAATGAAAAAATATGATGAAGATTATAGATTCTATAAGAAATGTTGAAATGAACATTGATATATCCAATAGTTAAAAAAATATGATAAAAAATGTTGTTTTAAAAAAATTGTATAAGACAATATGAAAAAAAAGAAACCTTGATGGAATAATAAAAAATGATGACAATGTTCTTGGAAAAGTTGAAAACATAAAAACTACAGAAAAATTAATATACAGAGACTCATAGAAGATTTCTCAGTATTAGTTGATGTTTCTAGGATATTAAATAATGTTAGTGTTATTTCATATATATTTATAAGGTATAAGGTTTATTTTACAACATGTTTTTATATTATAAAATGATAATCCATCATTTTCTAGAGACACAAGGTTAAAATCTAAATAAGAAACCAATTCCACATCACATATACAAAGAAAAATTGAAAAATATATTTTCTTTTATGGAGAAATATATAGTTGGTACAATCATTAAATAAATACCACAAATTATTAGATAATTATTATACATGAGTAATAGAATAAAATAGTAAACTCTAAATAATTCAATATGCTGAATGATATAGAGAATTAAATTATTGATTTAGTGTCCCATATATCATTATAAAGTCAAAACTATTTATTTGGGATACTATTTTCTAATCACCCTTGGTTGATGGTAAACATATTTTTATGTCTATTCATAAATATGATAAATACGGTCCTTATTATTGAAATTATAAAACAATAAATCTAAAAGTAATTCTCTTCATAAAAATTGGTTATAATAACATTATTTCAAATGATTATCTCATTATAAATGTGTTAATAAAAAATCTCTTGAGTGTATTTTAAAATTTTGAACAATTAAATGTGATAATTTTTCTATGGAAAAGATGTGACATTAATAGATTGAGGGATTAAAAAATCATCAAGAAAGGATAGTGGATAAATTTATCTTTTTTTAAATAATAAATAGTGTGATTTATTTTGTGTAAAGGAAGAAAAAATATTAATATAAAGTTTTTTTTCATTAAAATATTATTATAATGTTAAAATATACGGTTTTAAGAAACATTATAAAACATTACTGTGAAAAATAAAAACATGTATGTTTTTCATAATTTAAATATTGTGAACATAGATACAATAAATTGGTGATAAAAACAAGTTGGGAACATAAAAAATTTCATTCATATGATTATTGTCTAATGATTCAAATGTATACCTGTGAATATTACTATTTCATTTCATTTATTTATGAATATTACCAAAAAATATAAATTTATTTCATGATGAGTAAATAATATTCTCTAAATATATCTTAAACATATTAGTGAGTTTCTAAAAAAAAATTGGTTTATATCATAATATATCTTTCGAAAAATTGATGTATGTCCAATGAAGTTCAATTTGAATCATATTGTGAAAATAATTTAATAAGGTATGAATATAAAACTCTATACATGACTCAACAAATTAGAGTAGGGAAAATTATGAAAAATATTTTAGAGTTCGTGTGACATCCTCTTGAGAATAATAATATAGGTATAAAATTTACTTTCTAGAATAAGTATATTTAGAAGGGATATGTACTACAAAATAATTCTCACCGCTTTTATAATATAAATGCTAAAATTGATGTTATTGAATTTGAGGACACTTTTCCCCTATTGAAATGTCATGGAATTATAAGTATTGTTCCTTTGATATTTTCTAAAATAACCAAAAAATATTTTCAGAAGAATTTTATGTTCTAATACATATTTGGAGATATTATTGAAGGGGTTAATATTAAAAAACCAAAATTATTAATTCATAATTGCTAAATTTCACATATTACATGTTTAAGAATGTAATTTTTGGTCTTAAATAATTTACTTGAGAATGATATCCATGTTTTTAAAACATAATAATGTGTATGGAATTCATTAAAGGAATATTTGGAAAATATATTTTTGAAAAAGTAAGAAATACTATCTCGGCCATTTTTTAAGTGTATATAAATGAAAGTACTTTTCTTATAAATGACAGAAGTTAATGTAAGGATTTTTCTTCAAAAATAAAGAACTACAATGAAATTTATATGATTTATTTTTTAATTTTTGTCAATAATTTATAAAACCTAAATTAAAAATTTCATAATTAATTAAAATTACTAGTATCATCATGAGTTTCTTAATTGATATTTATTAGAGGACTCCAAATAAGTACTTTTTTCAATAACAGTTATAAATAATTATTTAATTATGAAGACATAAGGATTATAGATCAAAAGGATTTTTGAAGGTCGACGGAATGAGTAATCTATTGTATGATGTCAATAATATATACATATATATATATTATATTTTGAATCATTTTTCTTGATTCCATATCATCGAAAAAGAGACATATATTATCGAAGTGATAGAGATATTTTGTTATGTCAAAATAACACATGCATACTGATTTATTTATGGAAATGATAAATCATTATTGATTTATGGATTTTTTTATACTAACTGGGTAGGTGATGTTAGAGATCAAAAATAATATTCCGAAGGACCATTCTTTGTTAGAGGAATATTTTACTCTAGGAACTCCATGAAATTTAATTATATTAATATAATCATAATTAAAGATATCTATTTTATTGAATCAGAAGATACATATCAATTAATTTTGAAAAATTCACATCATGAAGACATGAGATTGGAATTAATAAATTCCATAATAATTATGTATGGGAATCAAATTGCATTGAACTTGTCAATGAATTTAGTATAAATATCATGACATTAGTATATTTATATTATATACCCCATCATTAAGTTGAATGGTGAATTCATTGTGCTAAACATTTAATATTCTTCAACAATGGATCTAGTAATTAATATCATGTCAAATCACTTGAATATTATTTCTTTTCAACAATTTAAAGTGCGGTAGAGAATTAATTCTATCCAAAAATCACAATGAGTTTATGGTTTTACATTCCCTCTTTGAATCTGTTTCATATGATAAAAATTATATTTAATAAATTATAAGTTATTCAATAAAAGTAAGATAATTCATAATAAAATTAATTCTTAATAAATTTTATGTATGGTTGATCAGGAGAATTTCTCTATAGTTGGAGACATTAGGATTCGTAAATATGATAAATTCTTACCTGGAACTCAATTCATGTCACTAATGTATACAATGGGGGAGATTAAAGATCCCCCATGAAGTGAATATAGACATGGGAGTTTTAATTATATTTGATCTAATAATAATTCATTATAGTGATGTTGTTTTCAAAAATGATTGGATAACCCTAAAAATATAACATTATCCATTAGTACGGTTTTTAAAAAACACCCCTATTGCGATTTTACTATGAATTTGTTCAAAATATGTTAATTCATGATGTTTGATTTCTATATTATATTGTATTTATTTTAAAAATAATAATTTATTAAATAGAGACAATATTTATATTAAGAGAATGGGAATGATTGAAGAAATTATAAGAATATATAAACCATGCCATGGTGTATTAGAAAAAAACACAATTTCATGCATCTCAGAAAAACTGATTGTAAAGGGTGATGAAAAAATGTTTTTTATGGTTTCTAGAGATTTTATTGATTTTTTTCATTATAAAAGAAAACTATATCAGGGATGGTCCCAATATTTCATGGATAATAATAAAATTAAAAATATCCATGATTTGGTTCATAGAGTTAATAGTTTTGTTTCATTTTTACAAGGAATAAAAAACATCATTTATTTTATTTCCAAACCACATTATCCTAATAATTATTGTTTTAGTAATTTTAGCATCACTTGTATTTAAAGTATTTCTTAGTAATCACACTCAGAGAAACCACATCTAGAAATAGGTTCTTTTTAGATGGTTAAAAGGTAAAATCCCTAATGGATTTTTAATCAAGGAGATAAAGAAAAAACCATGTTGTTGTAAAAATAATACCATGTTGTGGTTATAGTGAAATATATAATTTTTTTGGAAAAAAAACAATATTTTTGAAATGTTGATATTCTAACTATGGTTTTCGAACATAACATTTACTAAATGAAACCAAATTTCGTTAAAGTTCACTAAGACATGGTTTTTCTTATTATATAATAATTTAATTAATTATCTAATGAGTTCTGATTAAATATTTAAATACATATCCACATATTCATAATATACTTATAAAGATAAAATAGAATGGTTTTAGGATATTGATAAGTTATACACCCAATCCATTATTTATAAGAACCTCAGTAGGATTGAAGAAGAACATTTAAGTTTGTTGGAACGAATTGTTGTTTTTTATTTATACTAATTAATAAATTAATCTTGTACTACAGAAACACCTTCATTCTCTATCGTGTGTAAATTTCATAGAATGAAACTAATATATTTGAATTGGAATGTTAACCAATACATCCTATAGAAGAGGCCACTTGTTAAAAACTATTGATGAACCAAGTAAAAATATCATGTTTCCATGTGTTTTTTATTTATCTTTATATCTATTATTACGTGTTTTTTCTTAATTTTTCATTCATAATACTCCCTAAATGGTATAATAATAATATTTTTTGTGGAAAAAAAATTGGTTCCTTGATTAACACCCCTATTTGTGCTTCTCAAGTGGATTCCTCTATATATTTTAAAATATATATTATTAGGTTATAAACAATCTATATTATGAGATTTCATAAAAATTGAAAAATTATTTTTTCATCTCCTATACTATCTATTTTTTTACATAAAAAATCATTCAAAAAACATTAGTGAGATGAGAAAAAGTATATATATTTTTTATGTGGTATTTTTCTATATAAATCTCATTTAATATTTTTCTATATATTTCTATTTCAATATATATATATATATATATATATTTATGTGTTAATATATATTATAATAACACACACACGACACATATAGTTTCTTAATTATTTTATATAAATAATAATATTATATTATATATATATACATAAATATATACATATATTATAATACATCTTATTTATTTAAGTATACATTAATTTTTATAATTTTTTTTATATGTTACACATAGGAACCTGATCACAGACAAATATATATATATATATATATATATATATATATATATATATATATATTCATATTATATATATATATATAGATATCCTATTTATAATATAAATTTATTTATATATTACAAGACCACCAATTTTTTTTATTTTAATTCAAATTAAGATGGGATAAAAATATTAAAGAAAAAAATAAGGGGGGTCCAAATTACTGAATCCCAAGTAATGTTTCTTGAAAATGTTTTTGTATCATATGGGGAAAGGATTTGGAATTAGAAAAAATAAGAAATGGATAATTCTAAGACAATTTATAAGCAATATAATCTACCAAATAATTCCCATATCTCCAGTTATGATGAATGGTCTTGTGGTCATTCATAATACCCTTGGATAGCCTGATAGAGTATTTAATGGTCCAAGGGATGGGACCCTGACTTGAGATTTCATTATAGAGAGTTATCGAATCAGTCTCAGTCTCCTAAATAAGGGTGATCCTCTGATTTCATAGTAAGACACTAGAGAGTGTGGCAAGGGATTCTGCTTTGAGGGAAGCACCATTTCCCATGAAAATTGAAAAATAAGAAACCAATGATACCTTCCAATATTTGATAACACCTCCCCATACATATTTCCCATGTAGTATGAACCATATATGTTTAATTTGTCCTCTGAGATCGGTGGGTTCTATATTACCCATGTTCCCCGAGATGAGGGATCTATGATAGGAAAGGCATTCCAGGGAAGGAGATGAGTGATTGACGAATCATGCAACAAATCATTATACAACATGAAGAAGTCCAAAATTAGGTTCTAGATTTTTAAAATAATAACTGAAGTGGAAGATGAGAGACTCTGATGTCACATGTAATTATTTGACATCTAGATAATCAAACACCTTGCTATGAATATTACTGATGTGGACCTTCTTTCTAGACAAGGTATATTTCTCATATAGAACCGCTGCTAAAGGAACCAATCCTTAAATAACATCTCATCAGACCATCCAGTTATTTCTACGAAGGAGATATAAATTCCCTTTTCACACTCAAAATTGAAGAACAGGTGTTTCAAGGATTCAAATTATGACTCCCTATAATAATAACACATCAATTTCATGTTTATTCCTATTCACTGATCATTTTCATCAGAAGGAAAAGCAGAATGATGGAAAAACCGAACTAGAAAAAGGAATTTGGAAGGGATATTCTGGAACCATAAAATTTCACCCCAATGGTGTGGAGCAGAAGAAACAGATTGGATTTTATGAAAGTCTCTATTAGAGAACATACCTACCGTCGAACCAGCAAAAACACACTTATCCTAATCACTATTCAAATTAATGATTTCAAGGAGATTTGTGTTGGTTGGCATCCAAGGTGGTCTGAATAAGGATAGGGTAAACACTGGGCTCCCTAAAAGATATATTTAGATAATGGAATCTTGGGACGAAAGAATTTTCCCTAACTAGTTAGGATTCCATAAACTTATGTCCCCTTTTCCAATAATCCAACGAGTATACTGCTGAAGGAGGGGAAGATGAGGATGAATCAAATTCTATTTATCACACACACATATATATATATATATATGAGTATTTGGATGTATTTCATCCTGTTTTATGTTGTATATATATTATAAATATATTTCATTTTCTGGAATGTTATATTTTCTTTTAATATATAAATTCATTTCTTTATTTATATACTTGTATATATCTATGTATATTATGTATTATATATATATATATGTCTTTTATAAAATAATTATACACATATACTATGTCTATTGTATTTTCATGTATTTTATATATATTTTCTATAACATGTATATTTGTATGTTTATGTATATACATTTTATATAATATATATTCTATTTTATAGAACAAATATATAAATTCATGTTAGTTATATAGGTTTTTAGACTTTATTGAATTTAATATGATGAATAAGAACTTAAAATAGATGGATACGTATCATATGACTAGAGAATATGATGATGTAGTCAAATTGTTTGATAGATTTACATTTGACTTAGTTAACATATATTTTTGAATTATATGACGTCGTATACATTGTTTATATTGGAAGAGAATTAGTTTAGAAAATTGTTAGAACACATTATCACTTTTTTAAGTTATAATATTAACAAATATTTAAGAAAACATTATGATCTTGTAAATGTTTCTAGTATCTGGAATGAAATTATGTTTTATGAATCATTGATATTATCACAAATGAATTCGATAATTTTGATAATTATAAGTAAATGAAAATGTGGTCAAAGATATAAATAGTGACTATCCAAATATGTCTGACATATTGAATAATAGTATTGAATTTCAATTTATGATGGTTATAAAAAATAAATAACACTATTAATAGTACTAAAAATATATAATCTTAATGATATAAAATCAATGACATATGGGTTATTCATTGAGATATATTATCTATTGATGATATTCTACTAGATAACCAAAAACACAAAATAAGGATTTATCAACACTACAAAAAATTTTTATCATTTCTAAAAAAGTGTTCCTAATCGAGGCACCATTAAAAGGGGTCTCTTGTATCAGCAATAAAAAAGATTTGATAAAGACCCCTTTTATCAGAGATAAAAAAGCACCAGAAAATACCCCCTTTATCAGTGTTAAAAAATGCTGATAATGGTTCCTTTATCAAGGTTTTTTTCACAATTTAATGATCTCTTTTATCAACTCTAAAAAAAGTGTTGATAAAGGTCAATTTTTTTTAAAATATTATTCAAATTGGAGGGTTGAAATCCCCAATTTTATCTACACATGACCACCTTTTTACTGCTCTAGCCTTCCCCACCCCCTTTATCAGTGTTATGCACCTACTCACCCCCGCCCATGTGCCCTTTCCTTTTCTAAGTTTTGAACCTAAGACCTCCTCCTCATGCACCGAAGACTCTTCCACTCGCCTATATTGTTTTTTATTTCATTTTATGGTATATATATATATATTTCTTTACATTTTTATACATATAGACAGACATATATATATATATATACATATAAAATTGGTTTTATGTGTTTGTGTGTTTATAAATACATAAATATATATATTTATATATATGTTTGAATCTATATATATAATTATATATATTTATATTTATTACATATATTATATATTAATATTTATATACATATATTACAATATTTAGATAAACATTTATAATTTTCTGAATACAAAAAATATAAATTTATATATTTATATAAACATTATATATACATTAATTTTATATGTATACGTATATAAATATTCATACATTTTTATTTTATATAAAATGGTTATTATTTTTATTTTATATAATGTTAATATATTCGGAAATATACTTTATATGTAAATATATTTATTTATTTATTTATAAAATTAAATTTTGCGGGGGGAATATATAAAAAATATGTATATATTTTTAAATATTTCATTATAAATAAATATAAATTGTTAAAAATGAAACAATTTCAAAACCATAGTATCAATATGAATTTAATCCCTGAAAATAAATTAAGTAACCATAATGAAGGAAATAAGAAACCCTTTAACAAGGCTAAAAATCCATCAGACATTAAAAAATTAGGGTACCCAAAAAAAAGTCAATTTTGGAGGCCTTCTAGGCCATTTTTTTTGTTAAAAAAATGTGATATAGGTTTACCTGTATCACCAAGAGTAGAAAACTCATCATATGATTTGATTTGATATTTGGTAGAGATCAAACAGACACCCATATCAAAATTTATGTCCCTTTGAAGTTTGAGTAAGGTTTTTAACTTATTTTTCTATCATATATTTTTATTTTTTATTTTTTTTGTATATTAAAATTATTATTTAATGACTATTAATTGATATTATTTTTTAAATTATTCATTAGAAATTTTGTTTTTAATTTTTTTGTAATCCATTATTACAAATTATCTAGTATATTAAGTGAAAATTATTATTCAACTTTATCTAAAACATATTTATAAATATAAATGTATTATATTTATATCAGTATAAATATGTTTATATATTAATTTTTTTTAACTGAAATATATTTATATTTTGGAAGTTCACTTTTATCAGTGCTTGTTTATGTGCCACGTTGATAAAAAATTTCAATTTTTTTAACCTCAATAGCAGGAACATGATCATAAGTAGAAGAAAACTAATAATGAATTACATGAATTAAAAAATGATTCATGAATCATTTTTAGGTTTCATATATGGAGGTAATGAATATTTATTGTAATTTTTATAAAACCTAAAACATATTGCTAGATATGTCGGTAAAACTTTTATTATCCATGAATCAGAAGAACAAGATATTTTTCCTTATTTTTGGAATGGAAAATTCTAGTAAGGACATTGACATTTATTTTAACATACATTCTAAATATTTCATATTTTTATGTGCTAAATTATTTATGGTGCATACAACACTGAATAAAGAATAATTTTCACTGAGTTCCAATTTGTTTGTTACAAAGAATTAATTTCATTTTTACGATAATCCTTAAGAGTATAATATTAATTAATGCTCAGGGTATCTTGCTTGTGAATAGGGTAAACACTTAACATAGATGAGACAAGGTGATAATATTTTTTCCCTTTGTTATTAAATATTTCATTGTTTATCATTTTAATAATGATCATGAATGAAATATTTATGTTTTAATTTTGAGTAAGGCTTGTGAAATCCTTTATTAACATCAAATAAAATACTTGAAAAATTAAATTATTTTTTCATTATTTTTTTCTAAAATTTTTAATGAAATTTTTTTAAAAGTGATTTGAAAGAGAGAGAAATTTTCATTGATTTATCTTCTATAGAGAGTTTATTGTTAATAATATTTATAAATTACATGAACATGAAAAAAAATTATGTGATAGAGTAATTAGGTTGTCAAAAAATATACATGTGAAGATCTAATATGGAATCAAGGATATGTCAATTGTGATTTCCATAGATATAAAGGAAGAATTAGAGTTACTGAATATGGGGAGGTGAACAATTTCTATACTTGCATCGTTCACCCTTTATGGAAAATATTGATTTTATTTTTTAATCATTTTAAATGGCATACTAATCCTTTATTAGTTTTCAAAAAATGTCAATACTTTTTTATTGATGAATGTACAAAAGAAAAATGAATTTAAAATGAATTATTATCATGATTTGATTAACAATTTCATGTATATAGAAATATAATTCAAAATTTTGAAAAATTTATCATGCATAATAAATAATTTGAGATTTTTTCACCTCAAATTCACCAAGACTAATATACTCAAATATAATACCAATAACAAAAAAATGACATCATTCTATTAAAATAAATTTTTATATTCCCACTATAATTCATTGATATTATCCGTCACATGATTTATCATTGGGTATGAGATATCAATGTTGTTTACATTAATATTCTTGATGGATGTAAGATATTTAATATAATTTGATATAATTTAAAGGCTATGTAAAAATTAAATTTTAATACAATGTTTTAATATGGAGTGATATATAGTTAAAGAAGACATTGAATTTGTAATGACATTTACTCTAGTAACCCTGGAGGTGTTACCTACATTATTAAATTTTCATAGATACAAGGGGTAAAATCCAAAATTAATTGATATATGAAGTAGTTTCATAGAACTAGATAGATATATGATATCAATTTCTTGTAGGGAATTAAAAAAATAATAGTAATGGAAAACAATTTGAATCCTTGAACATATTCCCAGAATTATACTCCATATTATGGTGTAAGGAAACAATGTTTGGGGGATCTCAAATGCTCAGTAAGGGTTATATAAAAAAATGAAATCAATAAATCATAGAAAATATGGAAATTTATATAACTAATCACAAATTTTATATCATCTATAACTTGAATATCATAATTGGCCAAGACATAATCAATGTGACTTGGTAAAAATCATTAAATCTATTCCATTTAATTAATAAAATGATAATGAAATTCATCTAGAGATACCATCATTATAAAAATTTAATGGATAATAATAATTATTAAATTATAAATTATGAAAATGATTAATTATTATACATTATGATCATAGGCTCCATGATTCCTCTACTGTCAATACATTTCAGAAGAAATTTTAAAAGTATGGGTAAAATCTTATCTGATTTGGCCAACTGATTTGTCTCATGAGACATATCAATGCATCAAGGGGCCATGTCACGACCCCTTCCCACAATCTGTACCCCTCCTAGGTCGGCAATGTTAGAAGGGAGAAATTGACCCCTGAGTCCAATCTCCTATAGTCCCGAGGTTGGCGACTAGCACCGAGTGTATAGAGAACACACAAATGGAAGGCATTACCTTCTAAGTTACCACATACAGAAGAGAGATATAATATAGACACAAAAAAACTCAAAATAAACCATTCAGATAAAAGAAATCCCAATTAAACATATGAAATTTCATGAAAAACTACTACAACTGAAAGGGGAAAAATTGCAAGTACCCAAAACAAAGTAAAACATCAACAACCAGAAGCCCACACAGATCCTGGAACCGCAAGATTGTAGTAACTAGCCTGATCTCCAACCTGCTCCAAGTGACCTGAAAAGAAGTATATATATACATAGGGTGAGTATAACAGTATACTTAGTATGACCCCCCTTGAATCCTCTCATGAAAATTTAGATAAATCATACCAAAGCTCAGTGAACAACATGTGATACGAACTAATCACCTAAACATGTATACTATGTTCCCAGCCTCACCATGGAAACTCTCACCAATTAATGAATACAAGAGTATATAATATAAATATGAATATCAAGGGTACCATACTACTACTTCCGCAATGTTTTTCCATATTTCTCCAATGCTGCACGTCCTAAGTATCTCTTTCCAAAAAAGTCTTGCCCGCAGACATGTAGGTGTAGAACCACAACATGCACCTCATGCAACAAAACCACCACTTCCTCATATGAAAAGTAACCAAGTACTTTCTGGGAGCCACCATAGATTGCATAACGTGTATCATACATCGGGTATTATACATCAATCCATTAAACCCATACACCGAGTAAGGATCCTCAAGCCATCATAGACTATACATGTTACACATATAGTATTCCATAGAAAAATATATCCATAATATATATTTGTGATTA